>CM060976.1:183834926-186793676 GCA_030765065.1 Deroplatys truncata | reverse complement strand
GAGGCCGCTTATCATTCTGATTAAATGTTTGCTCTGGAAACAGAAGCAATTCCGTTACTGCGTCTTCATAGCTTGGTCCTAAGCAAACACGAGGCCCTTCAAGGCAGAGCATTTCTCAGAAAATGTTTTTAGTAGTGTTTCCTCTTTCTCTGGCAGGCACAAATTCTCCACACTCCTTTCAAGAAAAGCCAGCATTTCTGACATTCATTCGGTGTTGTTTGTCATAATTTCGGTCTGGAAACGTATAACGACATAGCGTCATATAGAAGTTGACACTTCAGAGAAATACAAGTTATATTCTCTCTAGAATGTGATACACGTGCAGGACCATCTATACATGGATAAAATGTACCATTATTTCATCCTTATTCAGTTTAATCATTTTATCACATATTTGCCTTTTAGGGGAGTTGTACTTTAGCTGCTGATTATCTTTTGTGTTAGTAAATGCATAGTAATTTCACTTTTGTAATCTCATATTTATGTGAAAATAAATTGGTAATTTTTACTTTCTCTGCAATAGGTAAGGAGATTATTTTATTCCATTCAAAAGGTCGGTGTCGAGATTTTACCGGAAATGCACGGTTTAAGGCTCCCTGACGCTATAGAAACCATTCTTAGAAAAGGAGCGCACGTGTGTGTGTGTGTGTGTGTGTGTGTGTGTGTGTGTGCGAGTCTGTGAATATCATAACCAGGCAGAGGGATTTTAGTAAGTAAACATAGCAATCCTGTTACCGCACGGAGTATAGGTGACGTCAGGTACTGTGACGGACACACTCCTCCCTTCCCCAACAGCCGGTTCTTCATTGCAACTGTTCCATTTATTCCCTGCATAATATACACCAGTGGAGAACTGTGGCAATATACTTAATGTAAAGAAGAGATTATTAGAATCATTTGTGGCGGAATGTTGCAGGGAACATCAGCATAAATGGCGAAACCATCAGATGTAACATAGAGCTTAAAAGACGTCTAAACATAATGTTAAACAACATTGTAATTTAATACAGAAGCAACATGTGACATTATCAGAAAGGAACAATGAGGAAAATAGACCTTCAGCCCCCTTAGCCGCAAACTGCAGGTCAGAAGTTCTTGAGGATGTACATCATACACTACAAAGCGCTTCAAAACAATCTAATGTGACATACTCACCTGACTTTCTCTATTATCTATCATTATTTACAAACTAATCTAACTAAAGCTTATTTTTTATCTACCTCATTTTAATACAAATCAATTTTTGCAGAAATAACTATATTACACATTTCGTTGTAGATGCAAAGGGAACAGTAATAGTCAAATGTTTAAGAACTGATTTCTATAAGCTGCCTTAAAATTCCATACTGTTTCCATGCAATCACGAGAAACAACTGAATGTGAACAGGACTTTAAAGTAATGAACAATCCGAAACAATAATACAACTCTATGAATATTATGAAGCCCCATTTACAATTGCAGATTCAGTTTTTGGATCAACCTTTTTCATAGCAACTGGATTTATCATAAATGGCTTATGCCACAAAAAAGACATTTGATATAAATAGTGTGTTTTAAACAAATCAACAATTTTTGTGCAATACGTTTTCGTCTGTCGCCTGAACGTTTACAATTATAGAAGATTATACAAAATTCCTTCTGAATGAAGAGGACTTCAGGCTATTCCCAGAAACTTCAAGATATAAATATTATTTGTAATACAAAATATCTTTAATACATGCCTTCTAGTTCCCGTGGTCGCAGGCTCAAACCCGGCAGAGGGCGATGAAAGTTTTGGACGTAAAAATGCTTAGCATGGCTTCCTTCGGAAGGGAAGCAAAGCCGGTGACCCCGTGTCGTAGATTTACGGCACGTTAAAAGAGCCTGGAGCCTGATAAAGAGGCCTGTGAGCAAAATTACCGGTCATTTACGCTCAATATAGAATGAGACGCTAAGGACCATAGTAGTTATAGATGTCCATAAATAAAATTCAATTTAATTTAATTTTTTAATATATGGTATTTTAATTAAAATTGTTCAGCCATTTTTAGAAAAAAATGGAAAAAATGTTCCTCGTAAAGGGAGGTTTGGGGTGGGGAATTTTATTGAAAATCTTTGTGTCACATCTTTGGAAGGTACAAAACCTAAATATCAAGTTTGGTGTTTATCCGACTTTTCGTTTGGAGTTATGCTGTTCACAGACACAAATACACATACTCGGGTCTTTTTATAAACATTTTTTTATTCGGGGGCCTCAAAATATGTATTTCCGTGAAACCTCGGTATCCAGTTTTTGGGTGTAATATATGTGTGCGTGGTAGAGAAAGTAAAAATTACAACTTTTGAAATGCTCGTTTCGTAACCTTCACAAACTAACTGCACATTAACATTAGCTAAACATATACACACATTGTTTTCTTTCTTCCAATACTACTCCATAATCCTGATTTACCTACTTTCGAAGCAGGGTGTAGTGCCTTCAATTGTTCATCATATTTGTTTACAGAGAACACTAGAAGGTTGCAGTCGCTGCAGTCACCAACCCTCGGTTCTTTCCTTACTTGATGGTTTACTTACTAAAATCCTTCTCTCTGATCATAACTCAAAAACGAAAAGTTGGCTGAATACAAAACTAAGTGTTTAAGTTCAGTGTCTTTCATGGATTTAACAGGAAGGTTTTCAAGAAAATCTCTCCACCCAAACTACCCCTTTAAATGGATTTTTTTCCTTATTTATCTTCTCAAAATAGCTATTACGATTTTTACTAAAATATAAGTTTAAGACGTTTTCATCACAATAAAAATGTATGTGTTGAATTTTATGGAAAGTAGACTGTGAAGCCGCATTAATCGAATTACTTTTCAACAATTGGTAAACGTATGAGATAGACAAGATATTATCACATAAAATTGTATACCTCTTTAAAGCACACAGTGTATATCAATATTTGTTTGTTTGTTTTGGAGTTAACCGTTTTCCGGATATTCCTTGTTGTTGGTAAAAATTTTAAATACCTTTCTCAACTCATAAGTCGCTATTCTTAATTCTTTTCTCGTTGTCATGAAAAACAGCATAGAATTTCAAAGCAATCACATAGAAACATGTGACTATCGCTTTACCTACTCTATCCTACAAGTAGTGTGAATGTATACTGAAAGTTAATCTGTATTAACAAGGAATAATAGAAGAGTAAGATATTTTTAAGAACCGTTTGTAGAGGAATGGAGTGGAGAAGGTCATGTGAGTGCAACACATTAGCTTTTTTAATTTATTGATTTTAGGTCGCACATCTTCAACATTAAATTTACACATGAAATGCAATAAAAACAAAATTGTGGTACAAAATATATACATTATATAACATCTAGATACAAATTAGAGTGTGTTGAACTTTATGACAATAGAAAACCCAACAATATTAAGAAATAATATAAGGGGCTAGACAGAAATTTTCATAAGTAGATCTTAATGACTAAAATAAACTTTTTACTCAACTGGCTCTAAAAGTAGAGCTTCAAACAAGAGCCACTCTTATAAGAAGTTGAAGATTATAACATTTAGTGGAATACAATTTTTATACCCAGTGCTGTCCTGGATGTAAATTATATGTACATTAAGTGGAGACCTTGTATCCATTAATATAATGGCTGATTATGTGAATGATTCGGAAATGAATTCGATAGAATCGGTAGAATTTTTACAAGCGGCGGAAGAGATGACGTTGGAATTGTTACCAAAGAAGTCGAGGAAAGAGTAAGACATTGCTTACAACACATTTCTTCAATAGTGCAAGATAAAAAACTATGTTTATATATATATAAAATATATAATATATATATTATAAAATAAAAAATGGGGAAAATCCAGTACTGTGTTTTTATCACGGCCGAATATAGGTGGAGAGTTTCAGTAAAGGTGTGCAAAAATTAAACACGACAATTGCTCTACTGAACAATTTGAAGTAGGGAACCTAGGAGTTGAGAAGCCAGCTTCAGAAGGTATGGGACTATATCACAGTACTGATATAGATACTACGTATGTGTATGTTTACATGTACTGTACTGTTTATTTTCATTTACATTTATTACAGTTAACAGCAAGTACCATCATTACACACCTTGATTAACGTACCAGTTTGTATTTCAGTTGACGTCCTTTAGCCTCAGTGTAAGAATGACATCGGGTAGAAGATCGCGGGAGTATTTCGAATCACATCGCAGACGGCTACAACCCTGAGAACTAATTCTGTGTCTATTTCCACTGGAATCCCATACCAAGTGATATTAGATATCCCCATAGGAAATAATCTAGGAAATTCAGATCAGATGACCTCGCAGACCATGGAATATGACCTTCTCTTTCAATGCACCGACCAGGGAATGCAGCCTTGAGACGGTTGTAGGTGTTCCCATTGAAGTGGGGAGGTACACAGTTGTGCTGCAGCCACATTCTCTCACAAAAGGCCATGGATACATCCTCCAACAACTCAGGTTAAACTCGTCCAATGACCCGCAAGTACTGATAGCCACTCAGAAAGAGATAGATTGTCGTGTACAATGCCGGTTCAGATATTCAAGCAAAACGTACTTGATGGTGTAACTTGACCACAGCGTGAGGGTTTTCGTCATCCCACGCATGCCTATTCCTGTTGTTCAAAATACCATCACGAGTAATTGAAGCCTCTTCTGTAAACAACACGAATTGTAGGTAATCTGGTCGATCATTCCATTGTTGGAGCAACCACGGACATAGTGCGATCCTTGGTGCAAAGTCAGTCAAACGCAATTAATGGATCCGCTGAGTGTTATGATGTAACTGCTGCTTGTGGAGCACTACCCACACGCTACTGCGCCCATTGCACGTGCCCATTTGACGAGTACTTGTAGTGGCGTCCGCTGCAATACGTTCCAGTACCTCTTCAAAATCGGGCGTGCAAGTGGCCCTCATGCTACCAGGTTCCTCATTTCTTGGTTGCGATGAACCCTTCTCACGCATTAGCTGATCAAGAGAAAAACACCCGTCGTGTTGAATGGTGCCTGTTGGTTCCCTGTTTCAGCGGGAGAGCATTGCTACACACACAATGTATATGTCAGTCAGTTCTGGGAAACTGAACGGTACTGGGGCTTGTATTGTACGTCTCTCCGAATGGCACTGAACAGTGCAATGGTCTGTGGTTGAATCATACTAGGTCTCTCATGTGACGCAATAGATAACACAGTCAACAATAATCTGCATCATGATTTCCTAGCCCCTCGCTCCCTCTATATTCACTTGAGTCATCTGTAAGGAGTGTATATCTAAATAAACGCAGTAGGGCATAGGTAAACACGCACATATTTATAAATAAGCCGGAAAACAGTAATGATAGACTGTAAAGTTATAGACAAGTGTACTCCCATATCTTCTTAAGCTGGTTTCTCAGATTCTAAGTTCCCTACTAAGGAGGTAACGTAGAATGAGTAGAACATCACATATGCCCTGTTGAATTTTTGCATACTTTTACTGAAACAGCTGTATTATAGAAGATATGATTGCGTCGAGTGACCATGTTTATTACACTGGTGCTATGAAGGTAAAACAACAAGGGCCAAATAACAACATACTAGAGCTCATCAATGCGCATGTCTGAATGAATCAACTAGTTCCACATAAATTTCAGCTGGCTACTTTTTAATTTCATATTCAGTGCTCTCTAAAAGATAGTATATGACTCAGCTTTCAGTCTCGTTCCACAAGGATTCCTACTTTCATAACAAAACTACACTTTCACACTTCTTCTTTAACGTATTACCTTCCTCTTTGTAGGATTTACACCCCCACGGATTACACCAACGCCCATTTTAAAACATGTATAAAAATAACCATTCTGCCAATAGTACTATAGTGATTTGGCACACTGTATTTGCTTATCTCCTCAGTGCATTGAGGGCAGTCGATGATATGGTTTAAAGCTGAAGGACATATAAACATCTGGTCTCTTCTTTCCAACTGGAGTGGCTTGCTGTTTTGGCGGCGTGAAGTTAAGTTTGGATGCTCCCGTGCAGAATTTGGATCCGTTTTATCCATTACTTTTCTGTTTATGATATAAATGAGATATCTGTGAGGAACTGGGATTCTACTGGTATAACTAATACATCCACTTTGTTAGGGGAAAAAGCTAGCTTTGTTGTTGCCTCCTATGCCATAATGGGATGGTACACGTGTAATAACTATTTCTTTTCCTTTTTTTAGACTGCTATAAAATTGTTGGGTGATTGGGACAATTTACCGATGGTCTAAGGGTTACTGTTAATTAACTCATTGAGTTAGATAAGATAACTGACTTGTGGTCTGAAGTAACATGCAGTACTAGCCAAGGACAAACCAATACGATAACTCATTAATGTAATAAGATATCTAATTCACAGCTTCTCAGCATCAACACATAAATAATTTCTTTCTTTAGTATTTTTGTTTTAAGTTATACTTGTTTTGTAGTTTTCTTACTAATGTTGTAGCATAATAATTAAAAGGATGTTAAAAACAAATATATTCATAATGTTTACATGGTATGGAACAAGTATATAACGTTATAACGTATAAAATATAGCATGAGGGAAAGACCATTGTTAGCTATGTAAACAATAATATAAAATTACGAGAAATGCAGTAGTATCTACGTAAGCATGTAACAAATCTTAGATTCATAATTAAGACGATGGAAGTCTGTCAACACACACACACACACACACACACATATATATATATATATATATATATATTTACAGACTTCCATAACATAAACTGAACATAAGCTGTTATTGGATAATAGCACCAATCAGGTACATTGATACATGCTTATAATTCAAATACGTACGTTAAGAAAACGGTTGGAGGGAACGCTAACAGAATCTTGTTTCTAAATAGAAGCTAAAACTATATATTTAAAGTCTACCAGTTATACATATTTTAACATCAAAAGGTGACAGTGAATTGTGAATATTTACATGTGGTTTATCTAAAATACAAGTGAAATAATTAAAAGAATACGTGTGTGTAAAATATTTTAACCTTCTCCATACCTAATAATGGACACTCTTGTTGAAAAAATCGGAATTTTTCACAGTTTTTGAAACTTTTTGCAAATACATTGCCTTAAAATATGAAATAATCTCTTATTTTATCTCGACTTCAGTGATACTAGAACTTTTTGCATATTTGTGGTAATTCATTTGAGAAAGAATGATTTTAGTGTTATGAAAACAAAATAGCCATAATTTGAAACAACCAGTTTGCTATATAGTATTCCTTATCTGTGTGCTATATTGTTTAGCAGAATTGGGTTTCCTCTGTAGTTATATTCAAGTATTTCTAGAAGTAAATACAAACAACTACCACGTCTTTGCTGTTGCTGACTTAATTTCGGGACACAACTAATCTTCCCTTCCCATTCACCGCCTCTTAACTACCTCGGGAAATCCTTTGCAGGTATTATTTCGCAGCTGTTAATTTTCTCTGCGTAAAATGTGGCTCCCACGTACTAAACAAGAGCACTGCGCATGCTCACACACATATAAGACGGAAAAGCCAGCGAGTGTTGTTGGAAACACAGGATTACGGCTTCGTCATCAGACTTGCTTGTGCTCCTTGCTGTGATAATTGAGTTGAGCAAGTGTGACGGTGTGCTCCTTCTCCGCGCGACAACCGTCACAAAGATGTGCGACTCACGTCCAAGATTACATGCGGTACCACCTACATCCCAGACAACCACTCATTCCGTTGCTTACATTATTGTTTCCATAGCTGAAATTTGGTCCAAGTTTTCGAAGAATTCAACATTAGTTTTAATGCATAAAACCTTTGACTTCAGCTGAATACTAGGTTTTTGCTCTCAGAGAGCTTTCAAGCTTCCATATGTGACCAATTAAATGTCCATGAGCACACGGTACAATGCCTTTTAGTCCAGTTTGATTTTTCTTACACTTTTGAGCATTAAAAGTGTTCCATATGATTTAGTTTCTAATCAATCTCGCTAAAACCTTCAGCAGAAAATTAGAGTTAATAAAGTTTTAAAAAATCTTATGCGTTACATTCACACAACTTTCTCTAGCCTTCTTCTTCTCCACCAAGCATTAACCTTTCCAAGATATGTTGCGTGTCCAAATGTTTAATTTATTGATTTATCCATCATTTACTGGGTCTTCCGACATTTCGTTTTCCTTTAGGTATGTAATAGAGTATTTTCCTTGGGTAGTGTTCCTCATTCATTCTCTTTACGTGATCTAGCCACTTTTGTCTGTTCTGCTCTATTTCTTCATTTAGCTTAAAGATCCTTAATTGTTTTCTTATATCTTCATTATTTCTTCTATCTCTTCTAGTGACTCTTAATACTTTTCTTAAAAATCCAATTTCTGTTGCCTGTAATCTGCTTTTATCTCTAATTGTCGTTGTCCAAGTTTCGCTACTATATAGAGGTCTGGAACTGCCATTGTTTTATAAAACTTCATCATCATATCTTTTCCCACATTATTTTTTACAGTTCGACTTATTTGTGAAAACTTTTCTATTTTAGTTCCAATATCTGCTTCTTTAATATATGATAGATCCTAAAAATTTAAATGTGTTTACTTGTTCAATTATATTATTATCTAATACAAGTTTACATCCAATGGTTTGGTTGCGCGAAAAGCAATGATTTAGTTTTATTTTTTGATATGTCTAAATTATAATTAAGCATTATTTTATGTAGTTCATATAGTGCTCTTTGTAGCGTATCTTCTTTCTTTGCCCTTTATCGTTTATTAGTGGGTGTACAAACTATTCCTACTAAAGCTTATCTTCTAACTACTATAGTGCATTTGCTTTAAGTTGAAGCATGGAAAGTAGAAAGAGATAGTATTATATTCCACACGACAGCTGTTAATCCTTAACTGCCTATTGAAACCCTTACTATTGAAACTTGCTATTTAATATCTGGGTTTTATAACAAATACATAAGTGTTTATAAAAATGTTAAAAATGCCGACCTTTGACTTTGAAGTACAGTTGTAATGATTGCCGAGTTCTTTCAAAACTCCCTGGCATATCACAAATAGCATCAAATGCTACATTGATCCTGACCATCAGTTCCTCTTCGCTATTAACGGCGTCTGGTACACAAGAGTCTGAACATGTTCCCAAAGGAGGAAGTCCAAAGGGATTAGATCTGGTGAACGAGTTGGCTATGATTTCGGTGCTCCTCTAACGATTCAGCAATCGGAATACTTTACGTTTAGGAAATCCCTTACGTCACCGGTGCCCCATCACTTGGAATCACATTAACTGGCATATTCCTAAAGGGATATCTTCCAGATGTTTTGGTTAAGTATGCTGTAAAACCTGTACTCGTATTGTTAAATACTGGATAGAGGCCTAAGAGTTCACATGAAAATGTAAATTAATTTTTAGTACCCAGTACATCTAGGGGACCTATACTTACTTCGCTGCGGAGGACCGAAACGTGGTGTGGAGGTTAAGGGGAAGGCGTGCGTTTTTCACTGTACAAAATCCATAACACAAATATACACACACATTCCATTATTTCCCAACTGTTTGGAGTTCCTACATTGTTAAATATGAAAGGTGAGGGGAGAGGTCCACCGATCTAAAGGCCGGCTTGCACGCGTGATCCGCTTCCCTCGGAATCCTCAGCAAGAATAACTATGTCCCCACCACTCGTGGCTAGCAAAGAGACCTGCCAGGATTGACGTCATTAAAACAACAATATCTCTGGTAATGACAATGTGGAACAATTATATGTCTGGCAATGACAATGAAACCTCCCAAACGTGGAGGTAGTAAATAGGGCCCTATGAGTGTGTCTTTCACAATGCCAGCCCTAATGTTCACTGTACACCGGTTTTTATAATATGTAACTCTAATAACTCTAGGGTTTTCCTGTGTCCAAATCGACTGTTCTAAGTTAAACATGCCCTCTCCTGTAAAAATCTCGTCCGTCTACAAGTGGTTGTAGGAAGTCTTGGTTGATCAATGCATTTATGAAGAAACCACTGGACACACTATATTCGGGGTGGAAAATCACCCTGACCCTGCTTGAACTTGGGTGAGATAATACGGATGTAACGGCTGTTCGCTCAGAATTCCAGCAACTGAAGACTGTCTTGAATGCACGCTTGCGCTTTGCCCTTGTGCTTTTGTACGGAGAATTATGGACCAGGTCAAGAACATCCTCTTCTAGTCACTGTTACATTTTTGGACTCCCGAAAGAAGAGCTTGTTTCTGGAAAGTTTCTGTTTGGAAAGTTCCTGATTGCGGCCGTAAAGGTGCTGTGATGAGGCAAATGTCTACTTGGGTAAAGCTCACATAAAGATCTCGTGCCTTTTTCTCATTTTCCCAAGTACCACCATAAACGTAATGCATGTCTGCTAGTTCTGCGTAAGTAAAGTGGAACGTTTTAATAATAGGCTGTAAAACTAAAGTCCTTCCAGTAAACGCAACACTTAGGTATATTCTGATAGCTCAGATTGATAACGTACACATCTTATATGGCCACAACGTGCTGTATAACATACGACGGAATCCGTTACCACTTAAATAACAAAACGCAACATTTAGGATAATGGTGATAAAAAAAAACAAAAGTGATATTCCAGTGCCGAGCGGAAACAGGAATCTGTTTGACGACTTTCATCTAACTCAACGTGGCTTTTGAAAAACGTAAATGTCCTCTAGCTCGATAACAAGTCGTTTACGGACATACATTTACTATACGAAAGTACTCCAATATAACCCCTGAATCACGTCTTAAAATTCTTTATTGTTATTCTGACTCGTCCTGAATATGTGAGTTTGTTTTCTCCATTTTTGTGTCGTCCCCTAGGGTGTAGTGGTTACCATGCTAGCCTCTAGTTGCCGACCTCGCGAGTTCAAACCCGGCGAAGGGCAATGGATTTCTTTCAGGCGTAAAAATTCTTAGCATGGCTTCCTTCGAAAGGGATGTAAAGCCGGTGATGCCGTGTCGTAGATTTATGACACGTAAAAGAAACTGAAGCCTGATAAAGAGGCATCTGAGCAAAATTACCGGTCTTTCACTCCCGATATAGAATGGGACGCTAAAGACCACATCATTTAAAGAGCGTCCACAAATATAACTCAATTTAATTTAATTTGAAGCATTAAATACTCTTGTTTCATTTGTTACTCCAATGATTTTTCTTTTTTCCAGATCAAGTCATGATTTTCGTTCCATTTCTGGAATTGTGGGGAAATGGTACTTCCGTTTCTTATTCTTTCTCTTCCTTTATACACTCCTGAATTCGTAACATACTGTTAATAAAAATGCATACATACATAAAATACATATCGTTTAATTGTCTCTCACATGTGTATCGGAGGAGTACAATTCATTTTGAATGGCCGGAGGAATTTTTTGTGGGGTTGTCTCTATTGAATTTTGGAAGCACTAAAGAAGGATCATTGCAAGGTATCTCTCTCTCTCTCTCTCTCTCTCTCTCTCTCACACACACACACACACACACACAAATTAATCAATCCCAAATTAATTATTAAATGTTTATTAGTGATTCCTTTTTTACAAATATTTATATCAGGATATTTATATAAAAATTACTGCTTTATCAACTTTAAGACAATTAGGGCTAATAATAAGAATTATATATTTAGCTTTTGTTGATTTAGCATTTTCCACTTATTAACTCACACACTTCTGACTGTTATACTATAACGCAATTTGTTCTCTACAAGCTTTACTTTTGGTTTCGATTGTAAAAACACTCGAATGATCATGTTAGTGCAAAATTGGAGGACTAACTTAGGAGCTCTATTAGTGGACTTGTGATTATATTTTGCTAAGGTTTTCAAAATAATTATAAAATAACTATTGCGTTATATTTCCTAACCTTGACAACTCAGGCCAAAGGAACTAGTAACGATAATGATAACAGCTTATCTCTGTAATGAAGACCCGTGTATGTCGACTGGAGCAGGTGAGGCGAAAAACCATCCCTTTGAACATCCTCTTAACTAACCCAGTGCATTTTATACGCCTATGTATGAATACAGCGGACAATAAAATTTCAGCGTTTGGTAATCACAAAAGTCCGTTTTGTACCGGTCGATTTTTTCGTCGTGAAACCTTACCGTATGTGCAGTAGTTGGAGAAGTCCATTTATCTTCTGGAAAGAGTGTTGGATCCGCAGAAACAGAGCAGCAGGCGCGTTTGGGACATTCAACGTGAAATCGAACGGCAAAAAGCCCCATATTTTTTGTTTGCATTGTAATTTCACCTATTAACAATGCTAAGGATAGCACTTTATCAAATATTAGCATCTAAAACCCTACGGTTGTCACGTTATTGAACAATAAATGAATCGTATTAATTCATTTTGTAGCATTTTAAGTGGGCATAGCTCCTGTATCCCTTATTTGAGAATTTTTGTAATATTCACATATATATATACTTGTCTTATTTTAAGCGTCTTCAGATTGTTATAAAACTAAAATATTACATTGAGAGTAATCCATAGTGTCATTAAGAGAAGTCGGCAGTGTTGGTAAAGTGGTTATTTTCGGACGTTGGTAGTTATAACACAAAACGGGAATAAACGTAGTTGATGCACGATGATCACCAAGCGCTCTGTGAATCTGTGAGGAAATACTCATTGTTTAATCATGCACAACAGGTTGCTTGATTTTCAGTTCATAACAGACATGCGAGAGCGACTATAAGCGCGTAAAGTAATGTACCTCTTCTTTAATTATTTTAGACGAAACCTAATCAGTAACCATTACAGTAAAATATGTTTGATTATGTTTAAATTACGTAATCTTTGAAGAAGATATTGTTCTTCAACTTGTTAACGTAATTGATTTACGTAATTTATTAGCCACGCACTTGGGAAGCCAAACTTGAAGAAGATATTGTTCTTGGTAGTTTATTCATTTATTTCCAAACTTGGAAAACCAATTTCAGAAAGTGTTTTGTTATTGAGGTTTTTGCACCACGCTTTGGGCATTAATTTGAAGAAGATTGTTACGTAATATGCTGCTACGTATGTAAATCTAATTTTTAAGATGTATTTTTTTTTGTTACGCTCCAAGTTTAAAAATATTATATTAACTTTGTTATTAAGCTGGTTCTATAGATATTATTTTATGTTTGTTTTTGCCTCTGCTGCTTCAGTATTGTTATAGAGTCGCGTATCTCTTAGACAGGGCGTGGTGAGACAAGAATGTAGGCTTACACAGATTTTAAGTTTAAATTCGCTTCTTTTTATTAATCCTTGACACACATTAAATAGCACTGATATTAAGAGCTGTGAGATTCTTTAATACTTGCACTTTGTTAATATATACATATTTTATGATTCACACGAATACGTAATATTTCTTTAGAGAACACATGTTCCATCAGGTCACTACTAAGGTCTGCCAGCAACTGAACATATTTCAACCGTCAAAACCCGTAAGCTTCTGTATTTCAAGTCTCTGATTGGCTAATCCTAGTCCAATAGAATACCTGCATTTAATTAAAGCTTTATCTGGCTGTTAATTGGCTATTTTTAAACTGTAACAAAATTTACAGTATCATTGCTCTAATCATGACTAGTAATATTTAAACTCTCAAACTCATCATTACCTCAAGGTTACCTCATTGTTACCTCATTGTTAGCAACTTTAAAGTTATTATTCTCACAGCTCTTACACTATTAATTTACCTAATGCATTCACATAGAATTATTGAACATGTTTTCAATAATATAAGCATTTGCAATAACTGTTACATACATTTTTATAAATTATTACATACATATTGCTTCAAGGCGGGCTGCTATTGAATTTACATATTATATAATTCAATTTAAATTACTCATCTTACCAGTATAAGATTCCGTATACCACTTCCTTTGTGACGTAGCCTCTTTCGGACGGTTTATTTACTGGGAAGTCGAGCACAAGCCTTTTTCAATCTCTCCCGCAACAGCAGCACTCACAGTAGTCGTCATCAACTCGCGCGGTCTTGACGTCGCACCGAAATGTACTTGCTAATTCGCTCGCTCACTGACTAACTCAACTCGACTGACTGACTCGGTTCGCACTGACTGACTCCCACGAGAGCGTTCGCTTAAATAGACAGTGGAATTTTTTCACAAGGTTCTCAAACGTTCTAGAACTATTTCGATACAACTTTTCAAGGACGGGAGAAGGAACTGCCAGAAGGTTCTAGTTATTTACCGATGGTGCGCCCGGTGTTTACGCCGGCGAGCGGCAGTTTTTGTTGGTTATTTCGACTGTCGGGCGCCGACCTTTCGATAACTTAGCTGCGTCACGATATTTTAATTTATCCCGAATATAAATGTGTGCTTCCTATGTATGAAAAAAAAACTTATCTAAGAAATTAAAAAGAGGAGGAAGAAGAAAGGAGGCATACTTGTGCTAGTTCCTAAGCGTCTATCTGCGTGTTGGTAGATCTCCCCTGCACTGTTTCGCAAGCTTTCAGTTCCACCCAGCCGCTTTCGTGCAGTCCTCTTAATGAGCTTTGATGGTTTGTGTTTGCTTTCCAGAGAAATGCACAATGTAGCAGAGTTTATCATGTATGTTTGTGTTGGGGTTCTCCAGCCATTATCTCTTGCGGTGAGACTGCAGACTAGTTTTGCAGCGCACATTACTCTAATACCGCTGTGAATTTAACAGCTCAAATGTGACCGAGTGTCACTGAAAAACGATCTCCCTTTATTAATGGAGCCAAATGCTGAATTATTGCACAGCTCCTCTCCCACTCGGCTGCATAGAATTACTATCTACTAAATTTTAGACTAGTAGCAGCATAGGGGTTGTTCTGCTCTCATAGTTTACATCTTCTAAGCTGCTTTTCCATGTCTCTAACTTTGGGATTGCAGCTCCAGGATTCTGGTGTTGCGTTTTCAGGTTACTGGCAAACAATTTCCCTGTAATTACATCGTGGAAGTCCTTTATCCGTTGCGTCTTGATGTATGGGAGCAAAACCCGAATATTCTTTGTTTGCTTAATTGATGTGCTGTTGGAGGAAGCTAATGTTAGAGCAATCACACGTCATGGAAGTAAGGTAGTGCAAACAAACATCCTATGTCTCTGTTATACGCCATGATTCACATCTGTCATTTAGAGGATGAAAGGGTCCCGAAATACTTCATCTCCCCGTTACTACTCCTTTCCTACAGCTTTACGCTGTATGATGCGCAACTATTTCGTTTTTACTTTCTCTACTACGTATAGTAAGTAGGGAAAGTATTGTATTCCACCCAAAACTTCGATACCAATATTTCACCGGAAATATATGTTTTGAGACCTCCCTGAATCCAAAAACAGCATTTTTGGAAACATGTGCATGTGTGTGTCTGTGAACAGTATAACTCAGAAACGAAAAGCCGATAAACACCATACTTGGTATGTATGAGATGCGACACGAGGGTTTTCAATAAAACCCCCCACCCCAGAATACCCTTTACATGGAAATTTTTTCCAAAGTTTTAATTTTCTGAAAAATGGCTATAATGATTTTGATTAAAATATCATATGTTTAAGATATTTTCATGACAAATAAAATGTATATCTTGAATTTTCTGGGAATGTCTCCGAAAGTATTCTTCATTGTGAACGACTTTTGCATAACTGGTAAACCATAAGAGATAGACAAAATTTTACTGCACAAAAATGTAGATCGCGTTAAAATACACAATTTATGTCGTATACAGTTTTTGTTTTGTTGAGTGAACCATATCCGAGATATTGCTTGTTATTCCCTTAAATTTTCCAATACTTATACTTTTTCTCAAATGGGCATCCGTTATTCACTTTTTTACGTCCTGGACAAGCAGAGAGAATGGAATGCTCCACATAGCAACCAGCCCTTAAAAAGATTTGACTATCGCTTAAAGCCTACCATGTTCCCCTTGCACCAACAAGAAAATTAGCAATTAGATTAACATCTCAATTAACATGAAGCATATGGAAAATAAACGTTTGTAAAAATAGATTGTACAAGAGTAGAGAAAGTCATGTGACTGTAACACATCAGATTTTTTGTGTAGTTGTGTCACAGATCAAGTATAGTCACAACAGACCAGAAGTTGTTTCATTATATTTTACTTTCTCTACCACATACGTAGAGAACGGATTGAGTTCCACACAAAAATTAGATATCGAAACTTCACCGAAACTACATGTTTTGAGGTCCTCTTAATCCTCTCAATTTTTTTTTAAAACATATATGCGTACGCGCGTCTATATATGTGTTTCCGAACAACATTAACTTAAAAAGAAATGTTCCATAAATACAAAACTTGATATTTTAGTTCAATATATTCTAAAGATGAGACACGCAGAATTTCCAAGAAAATCTCCTTCCCAAATACTCATTACATGAAAATCTTCTAAAATTTTGTTTACTCTTTTAAAAATGGCTCTAGCGATTTTAAATAAAATACCATATAGTATATCTAGATATTAATCTGACAAATAAAATGTATATCTTAAAATTCTCCCTATAACCTATGAAGTCTTCCTCATTCGGAATATTTTGTATCACTTTTTGTAAGTGGTAAACGTTAAGAAATAGACAAATATGTGTTAAATAAAAGATATAAGTCTATTTAAACTATATAATATATTTCAAATTACTACTTTGTGGCATTAATAATTTCCGAGATATACATTATTATTGCTTTTTGGTATTTAAATTAAAACCATTAAAGCCATTTTATGAGAGAATAAAAACAACGATATATTATCCATGGGAGGAATAGTTTGGATTGGGGGGATTTTCTTGATATTTGAAGTGGTTTATTTGTTAAGTTATATTTATTTTGTTAGCCCCACGTGGTGAACCAATTTGCGACGGTATTACTTATAATGTTTGTGTATTTGTGTTTACTTCACGTGGTGAAGCCATTTTGTGACGTGATTCTTTATAATGTTTGTTAGCTCCATCTGGTGTTAGCAATTTGCGGCAGTATTAGTGTTTGTTTGAAAGAATGCTACTGTTATTTTATTTAATTTTTTGTTCACTGTCCCCCGGCTAGCTATGATCTTTCTGGTCGAGCACTTCCCTTTATACAGGTTGTGTAAACGGAAAGGAGTCATTTATCCAAAGATAACACTGATGAAGGAATTTGTTTTACACTTTTATTGTCGAACACATTCACTATCACATTTACACATTGATCTAGACACTCGCCAAACTGAAACTGTTATAATAACTTCATTACTGATCATTCCTTATTCGCGTACTTCAACTTTTTGTATAATTAACTTTACAACACTTTAGATTTTTCACAAACTCTGCTACGCGTAACTTGTGAATCGATAGCCGACGTATACTTTACAAATATTTCTGCTGGACTGAGGGCGACGTGTAGCATACAAATATTTTCGACGAACTGACGGGGTCTATCTCTAACCTAGCCCTTTTTATACTCCTACACCCCGATATGCCTAAAGATTATAACTGAGCTGCAATTGGCTAATAAAACGCGCCAACTATAGCGTCTATTTTTATATCCAATGAAAATTATGAATACATATGCTCTAGGTATAATGTTCCAGCAAATTCTAAGAAAAACGCGCCAACATTACGTAACTTCCTTGTCTCTAATAATGATAAACAGCTCACCCCCTCGCTGCATTATTGCACGCTATTATTGTCAGTTTCAGTAAGGCAGTATAAACCCACTTCTCAACAATAATTACAATCAATATACATCTCAAATCAATGTCACATAAAAATGCATATTCATATTACAATCATTCTTTACATTTAAGTAATTTGTGATACAAATTACTGCATCATATTTCGTGTTGCATCCATGAAAGATATTGAACATAATTACCAAATTTTATAACTAACCAACGCATGGAACTTTTTACTAAAATTATTTTGTTTTATCTCTTATTCGCGGATCTCAAAACGTTATTTCCAGTGAAATGGCTATATTGAATTTATGGATGGATGTAACACCTTCTCTGCTTGCTTACCTCTACTAGATAAGCAGTAGATAAAGAAAGAAAATTGTTTTTAAATGTTAAAAGTTAAATATTTGTAAGTTTAAGCAAACATATGGCACGAACTATTTCCGGTATTTCTGGTGAAATCTTTTTATTTAATCTTTGGTTAAAACACAATACTTCCTCTACATACTATAGACAAGTGGCAGAGAAACTAAAAGTATCACTTGGCATACGCGCAAGTTCAGTGATAGGCGTCTAATGTAAATTAGTAAATATATAAACCATAAAAATAGCCTTCGACAGGCAGGAAAACGATAAACTAAAAATCTGACGTGTTACATTCACATGACTTTTTCTAACCTCCAGGGCTTATTAGTGGGTGTTTAAATTAATCTTTCGAAAGTTTATTCTTCCTACGTACCTACTTCATTTTAATCGACATAAACCTTTCTCGCAATAGCTTCATTACATATTTCTTTATTTATACGATAGTAGTAATAGTCAAATGTTTTAGAACTGGACGATGTATGCTGACCTTAAAATTCCATACGATCCCTTTACATCGCAAGAAACAACTGAAAATGGACGGGACTTAAGAAGAATGACTCAGAGTTGAACAATTCGAACCATTAATAATGGACATCTCCAAAATGGCTGATGCCACAGAAAAAATATCTGAAATACGGTGTGTTTTAAAGAGCTCCACATTTTTTGTGTAGTACGTTTTCGTCTTCGCTTAACGTTTACAAGTTATACAAGATTATACAAAATTCCTTCCGAATGAAGAGGGCCTCACAGGCTATTCCCAGAAAATTCAAGATATGCATATTATTTTCCATGTAAATATCTTTAATGTATGCTGTTTTAATCAAAATCGTTAGAGCTATATTTTAGAAATCAACATTTTCGAAGAATGTTCCATGTAGAGGGTAAGTTGGGGAGGGAGGATTTCCCTGAAAATCTTCGTGTCACATCTTTGGAAAATGCTGAATTTAAATACCAAGTTTGGTGTTTTTCTGGCTTTTTATGTTTGAGTTATGCTGTTCACACACACACACACACACCATAATGTAAAACTTTTGGTGGGTTTAGGGAGCCTCAAAACGTGTATGTTTACATGGATGGAGTACTCCTATTATACGTAGTAGAGAAAGTAAAAAGGAGGATGAAAATAATGTAATATTCTTAAAGATTAACGAAAGTGCCTATTGTTAGCAGAGTCTGGGAAAACGGATCATATAATTGCTAATAATATCCTCAGAAGCAATTTTTTAATCTCTCCTGAATTTATTGCTTTAAAGTCTTTGGACATTGACGGGTTGGGATAAATGTTACAATAAGGAAAAGAATGAGAGCAGTAAAAATACAAAAAGCAACGGAGGATAGAGGGGAGAAAAAAGAAAACAATCAACGTCCAATTTGGGAATCCTTTGTGAAATGACTTCGCTACTTTTAATGAAAGAATAGAAGCGAAGCATATCAGTTGAGTGGCAATCAGAACACACGAGAGACCATAACAGTTTCCCTCACAGCTTTTATACAACAGCTGCAAGAGAGAGTAATAGTGACCAAACTGATTCTCACTTACAGTCATATATTGCAGACTGTGACAAAGGCTCTAAAAGATGATGGATTGTTCGTAATTTATGATTACTTGCGTACTTTTTAATTATTATCTTGTCTAAATAAATGATTAAGTAATATACTAATATACTAAACAAGAGTGTTAGTCCATGGGCATGAAGAACAAATTAATATTATTGTTATTATTATTATTATTATTATACTTATTATAGCCTCTTTTATAATAGTCAGCTGTGTTTAAAGTAACATTGCCTTTAACAGTTTTCAATACAACTGATTATAATAAGAGAGTAATTCAACTTTTAGAAAAAGATGATTATAGCAGTGAAAAAAACACACTCTGAACTCCTGCATTAACAAATTAATCAGGGTTTATCAACATCAACCATAATACCACATAATAAGGATCTGATGTGTTGCACTTGCATGACTTTCTCTACTCTTGTACAAACTATTACAGGCTTATTCTCCATCTACTTCATGTTAACGAAACTTGCCAATTTTTTGTAGGTGCAAGGAGAATATGGTAGGCTTTAAGAAAGAGTCAAATGTTTTAAGAGTTGGTTGCTATGAGAAGCATTCCGTTCTGTTTGTATATCCAGGACATAAAAAAACGAATTCCTATTTGAGAAAAAGTATAAGTATTGGAAAATTCCAACAAATAACAAGGAATATCTCAGAAATGGTTCACTCCAAAAATGCATGCAACATAAACTGTATGTTTTAACGAGATCAACTTTTTTGTGTATTAAATTTTTATCTACCTCATACGGTTTACCAGTTATGCGAAAGCCATTCGGAATGAAGAGGACTTTTGGGGTTATTCTCAGAAAATCCAAGATAAACATTTCATTTGCCATAAAAACATGTTAAATATATAATATTTTAATCAAAATTGTTGGAGCCATTTTTGAGAAAATCAAAGTTTTCGAAAAAGGTTCCATGTAAAGGGTAGTCTGGGGTGGAGGATTTCCTTGAAAGTCTTCGTGTCGCATCTTTGAAAGATACTGGGCATAAATACCAAACATATGCAACTTTACATGTTTGAGTTATGTTTTTTACAGACACATGGACACACACACGGACACGGAATGCTATTTTGAATTCAGGGCACCTCAAATCATGTATTTCGGGTGAAATCTGGGAATTGAATTTTTTAGTGGAATGCAATACTTCCCCTAGTTATTATATATACTAGAGAATAATAATAGTGAGATACTATTACAGCGTTCTCCAGAGAGCTCATATAAAGATTTATGTATTATGTATAGCCAGTCCATGTGTTTGTAAAAGTTATTGGTGAACGTGAAATAATTCTGAGCAATTCAGCAAGAAGTGACGACAATCAGACTTTGAACTTGATTTTATTCTAAATTAATTGAAGATAAGCATGTTTTAATAACGCTCGGATAATAATGACTTAACAACAAATGATACAAGTGGATTTTCTTTACTGGTGGTGAAATTTTTGGTACTGTTTATCAATTCAGCAGAGTATTTTATACTTAATGTTGCAAATTTTTCAAAAGACGAGAATTCCTTAATCATCTTGCTAACCCATAGCTAGGAAAACCTAAACTATTAATAATTAATAGGTCGCATGATATTTTACTTATAGGGTTTAAGTAAGCAATAAATCCTAGGTAGCATGGGATTACTGCATTTTAACTGTCGTTTTTTTACTTTCTCTGCTACGTATATTAGAAGGGAAAGTATCGCATTCCCCAAAAATTCGATACCGAGATTTCACTGGAAATACACGTTTTGAGGCCACTCTCATAAAAAAAAAACATTTTTAGAGAAAGGTCCGTGCATAACTAAATAGCATAACTAAAAAATGAAAAGTCGGATAAATACCAAACTTCGTATTTGGCTTTAGTATCTTTCAAAGATGCAATACGAATATTTTCAACAAAATCACCCCACTCCAAACCACCTTTATATGTAACCTTTTTGGAAATTTTTTTATTTTCTCATAAATTGCTCTAAAGATTTTGATTAAAATATCATATGTTTAAGATATTCTTATGGCAAATAAAATATATATCATGAATTCTCTGAAAATTTCCTCAAAAGTCCTCTTTATTCTAAATGACTTTTGTATAACTGAAAAACCGTAAGTAGACAAAATTTTACTACATAAAAATATATATCTAATTAAAACACAGAGCCTATCTCATATTCTTTTTTTTTTTTCCTTTTTTCTGAATGAACCATTTCCGAGATATTCTTTGTTATTTGTTTCAATTTTCCAATACTTATACTTTTCCTCAACTGGTTACATCTTTAAAATTTGGTTTAGGTATGTTTGCCATTATACCTCTATAATGTATGATACTGCATTAGATATCTTGAATAAGATATAAATTTGCTATGAAAATAGAAAAGGGGTGATATGTTGCATTATTTATTTATTAATAAAAAGAACGAAAAATATCTTAAAATTTGGAATTTACTAAAAACCTACCCATGTGGTTAACTACACAAAAATAATCACTGTAATCCTATTACACATTAACATACAGTGTTTAGAAGCCTAGTCTTCAGGTTAATTAATACACCTCTTGAAAAAGATGATTATAACACTGAATTAGAGTCCATCAAGAATGTAGCTTTTGAAACTGGATTTAACCCACAATTGATTAATAATTTGATTAGAAATAAAAAAACAGATTTTGCTTATGAATAGTACTCTATAGAATCCAAATAAAAAAGATATAGTGTACAAAAACTTCGCTTACCATCCTGTTATGTTCATACAGTATGAAAGATTATTTAAAAGATACAACATTCAGTTTGCACCTCAAAATATTTTTAATTTCAGAAACAAATTGAACACACTTTTGTCTAACACGTAGATAATTTAAAAAAAATCAGGAGTTTATCAGATTCAATGTCAAGATTGTAGGGGTTCCTACATTGGCAGAACAAAAAGTAGGTTAAAACACGTTTGAGTGAACCTCAAAGAAATACTAAATTAAAACAACTGGATAAATCTATAGTTGCCAATAACTTTTGGACATCAAACCATGAGATATGTCGAGACTCAAGCTACTTAAAGCTATACATGTTCCTTCACATTTGGAAATTTGGGGGAAAAGTTTCATCCAATATAATATCAAGAATGTTTTGAATTTCGAAACACCATCATTAGGTTCCATGATGCAGCTCATACAATCAGCTTGCAGAAGAAAGGAGAGAAGACAAGGGATTTCCCAATCTTCACCATAGATGGCAGTGGTTCCAGCACAGACAGGTGACAAATTATTCTCAATAGAGGGCAGCAATTTATATTTCCAATTTAAATCTTGGAGATAGGGGACGAGAAGCTGAAACCAATCTAGGTCTACAGCTGATGATGGAAGAGTACTCTTTCGAAAACGCTTTACAGCAAGAAACTCCAGACGCATATGTGATGTCGGTAAAAAGCGTACCGACTCAACTATTTTAACAATGAATATAGCATCACTGTTTCTTTTAATCATAAACTATTCCGTTATTTACACATTTGAGTTATTTGCTATAGCCGCTATCTCTCCCAATAGCTTTGCGAAAGCTGTCTCTCATCGCCACACGCTATCTCTCCCCACCTTTCACAACACGTAGCAGAAGCAGCGTCTCCTCTCACCGTCAGTAGCAAAGCAATAGTGTGTGTAGTTCTAGGCGAATTCCTGCTTTTATACAGACATGTTCTGAAGCCAAAATTCGAATGTCTCTCATTTCACCCAACTACCTGTTTTGCGACTGGGACTTCCAGGAACTTCAATTTATCTCCATCTCTTTCTGCCATCGATGCTCTCTGTCTCTCGTTGCACCTGCTATTTTCCAAACTCCATGTGTTACAAACCTCGTTTACTAAGTTGCTAGTTCGCTTTTACAATATTATACACATTAAATTGTGATATTTTATAATATATTACATCTTATTTCCCTTTACTTATTACTTCCCTATTTTTATTCTCTGTTGTATTTATTATCAATCTGTGTTATTGGTTATTAATATCTGTGAATCTTTATAATTTACATATCTGTAAATTATTGGTTATGGGCAGGTGATCCCCTACATCTATATTTTAGCTTTTGAATTATGTTGTTCACACATACGCATTCTCTGACCTTGACTCATTTTGCTCAGACGACTTCAGAAGGTGTATTTCCAGTGAAATATGGAAATCGGTGGAATAGCAACAGTTTATCTGCATGCTATATATATATGTGTGTGTAGGTGTTAGATAAAATAAAATATACAGGTTTGATTGAAATGCGAAATGTATATAAAATAAAAGACAGTGTTTCCGAATCTTCGTTCACTTCTTAAGTTATTATCTTGTAGTTGTGCACGACGCGCAGGTAATGTTGGTTGTATGTTTCAGGGTATTTAATGGTAGTGCAATTCTAATCAGTTGGGAGTTGAAACTCTGAACTATGGTGGTATCTGCATTCGTCAAAATAGGTTGCGATTCCTTAAAAGGAATAATGCTTCTTTCAAATTCACTGAATGTGGTACTTAAGTCTGGCGAAAATTTCGTGTTACCCATAACAAAGACGGGATTTATAGTAAGCTGAAACACAATTAATATTTTCACAAAACCAAAATCATATTTTAGTTTCTTCGCAATATCCACTATGATAAATAATGTTTAGTGCATTAATAAAGGTACTAAAATATGAAACAGGCTATGAACTTTAACGTTGTTTATAACATTAACAATGTTATAACTAATTATTCAAGTAATACAGTTTTTGTTGTGCATTCCGTCTCCAACTCTGTTTTCATTTTAAATTTAGTTTAGCAAACAATAGTAGGTATAACATAGGCCTCGATACTATTGTTCTTCCATCTATCCCTCAATTTTGGTTTGACAGTCCACCCGCACGTATACAGTGGGGTAGACGCCGCTCTTCCTAAATTTAAATTGAGTTTTATTTATGGAGCCCTTTAACTACTATGGTTCTTAGCGTCCCATTCTTTATTGGACGTGAAAGACAGTACATTTTGCTAAAATGCTTCTGTACCAGGCTTGAGATACTTTTACATGCTGTAAATCTACGACACGGGACCACCAGAAGAAAGCCATGCCAAGGAGTTTTACGCCCGAAAAAATACATTGCCATTCTTCGGGTTTGAACCGCGAACTCTTTGTGTGGTGCGTAGCGTGGCGTCAGTGACTTCGAGTCTGACATGGAAGGGTGTGTGAATCGTGTGAATGTGACCTCGTGTGTGTAACATCTTCCTCCAATGTCTTTCTTTTAATCTTTTTTGAATGATGTAGGGGCACAGTGTGAATATTCAATAAACCACAGGTAATGTGATTAATGTGAAATTTCGGGTATTTTTGTGATAACTAAATGCTCTGAAATGCGTAGTTAAGATCCTGGTTCCCTCGCTGTCTCTGCAGCTATGTTTATGCTGGGGTAACCAAAATTTAATATCTAACTGCAAACCTGTTGGTCTCACTATATAACAATGTATTATGAAATATTACTATAGTAGCCATATTGCATATATATTATACGAATTAATAATATAGTAATGTACGTACTGAGGCTTTCACGGCCGGCGTCATAACTAATAAATGAATTAAACTATCCGGGCTTGTAGGCCGTGGTGTAGAAGGCATCGTGGATACCGACGTTTCACCAAGTACAGCGTTTAGCATCTTCAGAGTGAAGTGATTCATTGTCTGCGGTGGTCGGAGTCTGAATGCGGAGACCGGAGGAGGGAGGCCATTGAAATATATAAACACAGAAACAATTTTAACCGGAAAGAAGAAGCTCTCCGTGTGCATAAAGCCTAGACACCTATAAGAGACATAATAATACCTCTCCAAACCCACCCACTCCCAGAGACGCGAACCAATCACTGCACAGGATCTCACAGTAAGCCCCGCCCACCCCCACTATGTAAGAGCACCATCCTCCGGTCTCCGCATTCAGACTCCGACCTCCGCAGACACTGAATCACTTCACCCTGAAGATGCCAAGCGCTGTACTTGGCGAAACGTCGGTATCCACGATGACTGCTACACCACGGCCTACAAGCCCGGATAGTTGTAATTCATTTATTAGTTAATAATACAGTGTGTCGGGGTTGTATTAGTATAAATAATAAATAATTCTGTGGTGCTACAGCTCGCGAAGGGCCTGGGCCTGCCAACCCGACTCCCGACCTCACGCCCACTTGCGCACGGCATAGGTGGGCGATCATCCAACCGATACGGGGAGGTGATGCGGTCAACATCACGCATCCCCCAGCCGAAAAGTTGGCTTACGAGGCCAGGACCGCAGCTTCTCACTTTCCTCACGATGCTGAGTGGGCATCGGTCCTATACCCGGGACCTAATATCCGCATCACCATGGGTGGAATCGTACCCGCGCACATTCCGTGGCCGGGAACCAGAGCAGCACGCTCCAGTCCACTGCGCCACAGCGCAGGATTATATTGAAATAGTTGTCAAAACTAAATATTAGTGCACCAAATACACTTGGCTCGTTCGCGGTGACAGTGTTAGCAATACTAGAACGTTTTAAATAAAATAACTGAAACAAAAACAAGTAATTCTACGTAACGTAATGACAAAATGTAGAGATATTCTACCATCCGTGATGTTGTCATTGGAGTTGCCTACTCCATCAGAGTGGAGGGCAATCGATAACAGTGTATATGACATTAAATTCACACCAAAAATTGCTGCTGTTCATTTAATATACAGAATTTAAGCAATCCATTTAAAATGTAACGAAAGAGCAGAACACACATTGATCCGCATTACTCATAGACGTTGTAGAAAGCTTTGTATTTTAATATTTCCGTAAAATATCTGTGTTTCACCAATTAAAGCAATAATTAAAATCTCAAACTAAAATTAAGAAAAAGATAACAATTCCGTATAAAGTTTGAAGATGACGTGCTCATTAAATTCCAACACTTTTAAAAGTTTTTTCTTATTTTCTTCCAGTTTTTCTCCCTTCTTATTCTGTTCTCGCTACCCACCACTTTCCAGAATGGACAAAGTTGCCCGTTGTAGCTTTAAACTTCCTGAGGCTATTTCCAGATTTGCTGCATATATCCACATTTTCTAAATCTACAGCAATGCTGTAAAGATGTCTTTCGTGGAATAAGTTTTGTGTATTATTATCATTATTATTATTTAGTTGCATCAGGATAAAAGTTCATTTGATACTCGCCAATCCAAACTAAGATGACTGACAGTTCTAACCAACCTGCAGCTACTGTGATCTATATTAGTATTGTAAAGAGAGTAATACTGGTGTATTTGTGTATATAGTGCATAATTTGTGTGTAGTAAAATATTTGTGTATATTCTCGGAAACCACTCCAACGATTCTTTAGACTTCTTTTCATCATTGAAAAGACTTGTCCTTCCCAACGGACAAGGCTATAAGACAACTTATACTTTTAACTACTAAATGAATAAAGAATAAAAAGGCATAGATAAGCGAAAAGAAAATATTTCAGCCATAATAAAAGGTGCCTACTTTGATGGCTTTACTTTCCATAGTTATCGTTATTTCACAAATAATGCACGTGGAAACAAAAGCAGTTTATATTTCATTTCAAGAAATATGCACATATGACCAGGATGTAACAGCATAGCCACAGAAGAAAGCAACGCAATGAGAAATCAGAGCGAAACGAAAGAAAATCGGAACCTGCTTTTAACGGCACAACATGCAATTTAAATTTTATTTCCTTTTTATTATTTATTTTATTGAAGTTTTATAAATATTTCCTGTGTAGGTTTTAATCATCTTCATTACCAATGTATTTTAAAATTATATATATATATATATATATCGGCTGAGTCTTCTCAGCCTGCGGATTAAGAAGTTCTGCAGTCCCGGCGTTGTACTGGCTATACCGTAAACACATCCACTGAATTGCGTCGTTCAATTTCGGCCGAAATGACTGGCTTTGCACTTTGGTGCGTGCAGTGACTTGCACTCATAGTGCACAGTGTGCGCGTTGGTCTTCAGTAGTGAAGGTCCCTCGTTCAAATACTGCCGCTTGAAGGTACTTTTTATGTTTAGTAAATTAAACAACTGATAGTTTGGCATGGAAGTGTCGTTGCACTTGTTTAGTTTAATTATGTGAATTTCAATAAAACAGAAGTTCCTACCTGTTAGAATATGCAAATCCACTTTCTGGTGCATTCGGAAAGAAATCATGATTTGCTAGAACGTTCTCGGAACATGAACAGAAATTAACAAAAAAAAAACTCATTTATTTGCAGGCGTGATTTGAACTTCCAACCTTCACCATAACTTTCCAGTATAGTAACCATTTTGCTACTAGAGTACGCTACCAACCAACACCACCATAGTCCTAATCAGCGGACTGGAGAATGCGGGATCAGCACATGCATTTCGCACCATCTGTAAAATACAGGGTTGTCTAGTTACAAATCCGCAGAATGAGAAGACTCACGCGGTATATATATAATGTATTTATATATAGATATAAAACTTGATCTATTCTAACATCCGAAAGATATTTATTATAGTTAATAACTGAGAATATTATTTTTCTCGATAGCTATAGATTATGTTACACGTTCAAGAAGTTTAGAGTGACGGCTTGGATGGAAGGAGAATAAATTTTCATATCCAGTAATTTTGATCCTATTTGGATAATACTTTCACCATCGAAAGACACTTGCAGGCCATTTCTAGAATTTGGAATATTCTGAAAGGGAGGTTAGTGAGATCAGATATTTCACTCTAGCTATGTGATTTTTGGTCTATTGTCACACATTTCTTTGGAAATTAATAAATTTCACTTCTAAAGTTCTAAAATAGTAAATAGTTTCGTATATCATTACATAATATTATTTTATAGAGGACAGGGAGGTGTAGCTAGTAAATGAAATTATTTCAATCATTCCAGATTTAAAAACAAGCGCCGGATAAGCCAGTATAAATACTGTACAGAACAGACAGATGGTGAATTATTTTTAGTCAGGATCCATTCTTGGTGCACAACAACAGATGTCGCCGCAATCAGCGCTGTGCCGCGGGTGTGCCAGGCTGTCATCATCTGCTTCGTTTCACCTCTGAAATGCAATACCATACTGTCATAATGGTTTCGAACCATAACACCCATCAGTAAAGTTAATTAAATATTCTCTAAGCAACAGTGAACATTTACGTCGCTATTTTTATTTTCTCTACCACTTATTGATAGTAAGTAGATGAAGTCGAAAGAGTATATAAGGCCGGCATATAGCGTCCAGTGCTTAAACATTCGACTATCACTATTTCCTTTGCATTTATAACGAAATGTAGCTACAGGGAGAGCCAAAAGACTACGAACCGGCTGCGCGGTGTTTTTCCTATCCGCGTCCTCGGCGCTCGTTGCCGTCCGCCGTTAGCATAGAAAGGCACGGATGAAACCATGCAACTTTTTTAAAATTACTTTTAAAGGCTTTACTTAACAACTTTATTTAGGTGCGTTTGAGGACAGAATTATTAGTAGAGATTTGTGGCCCCCTCAGTCCCCCGACCTAACCCCCTGAGATATCTATCAAGACAAATCCACACCCTGGAAGAATTAAAACTAAATATTCACCAGGAAATTGCCAGCATTTCTCAACGTGAACTATGGCGAGTGATAAATGGTTTCCTAAAGAGGTGCTAAAAATGTATGGACAATGACGGTGCCCAGTTTCAGTATCTCCTTTCATAAAGTTCGTAAGTAAAGCCTTTAAAAGTAGTTTTAAAAATGCTGTATGGTTTCATCCACGCCTTTCTATGATAGTGGCAGACGGCAACGAGCGCCAAGGACGCAGACAGGAAAAACACCGCGCAGCCGGTTCGTAGGTTTTTTTTTTTTGGCTCTCTCTATTATGCAACGGTTTATCTCGATTAAAATGAACTAGGCAGAAAAATAAGCTTTCATATCCATTAATAAATGATACAGGCTGGAGAAAGTCATGTGAATGTAACCCACAAGATTTTTAAGAATAGAAATCAAGTAAATTATAATGATTGGAAAATTTCCTGTGCTGTAACATGTTTGTTATTGATGATGTTCAAAGGCATTCAAGCCAGTTCAAAAGGTGTACTTACTGTGAAATCTGAAACTAGAACTTTTATGTCAGATGCCCTACTTTTTCGCTTTAAGGTAAGCTGCAGAGAAGGTAACAAAAAAGATAACATAGTTGAATACGCGTTTTCCTTGTAGAAGCTACGGTTTGTTTTACAAAGTATTGCATACCCTACATTCTAAAGCTTCTTGTAAAAGTCTGCCTCCAATGAAAACACCATGCAGAGACAAAAAGATTCTGAATATTTTGCTAAATGGTGTACGTTTTCCTGTCTAGCTCAGGGAAGTAATAAAATATTTAAATTTAGAGTCTGTGGGCACAAATGAGTTTCATCACAGCGTCTGTTTGCAACATCCATAATATAATCACAGAGCAAGTAAGAACAAAGTTATCTTCAAAGCATTTGTTTCTTTGAAATGAAAAGGGATAAAATGACGTACGGTGCTACGTGAGCACTAAGTGTATTTTGTTAATTAGTACCGTGTTCAAAGCGAGATACAAGGAAATTATGCGATTTCTACATTGTGTTACCCACTGCTCTTTTTAATTAGTACGGTTAAGTAGGGTGATTTTAAATTATACAAGATAAGGGCGATATTAAATAGAAAGGTAAAATCATTACAAAGGATAAGGCTATATTTTAATAATTATTTAAGCGGATTTAAAAAGCTTTTAATATTGTTTATCGTATAAAATCTGGAATAAACTCCATGACCACTCATTTTTTTGTTTTACTTTTCTTATCCACCACTTACCTATGGTAGCTAGGTTGTATTCCATCCAAAGATTTGATACCCTCATTTCACCGAAAATACACTTTTTGAAATCCCTTGAAGCACAAAAGCATTATAGAGAAAAGTCTTGTGTTTAAGTATGTGTAATACTAAATTTGGTATTTAATTTCAGCATCTCCAATGATTTGACACCAAGATATTGAAGAAAGCCTTCCACCCCAGGCTACTTTACACGTGAAAATATTTCATTAGTTTTGATTTTCTCTCTAAAAAGTGCATGATTGACATATTTCCATGTGGTATACAATGTATATCTTGAATTTTCTGTGAATAGGCTGATTCTGTTTCAACTTTATACTATTTTTATATTCATGAAACGTTAAGAGGTAGACAAAATAATTCTTTCGGCGGAAAAAGAATTATAGTTCATTAAAATATATACAGTCAATATTAAAATACATTATTTGTAGTCTTACCCGTTTATGACAGAATTTTACAGTTTTAAAATGTTTGAATAACACAGCAGTAGCAGCAATGGAGCTTTAGGAGCAAATCTGCTGGTCATTAGCGATTTAAACATTTGAATATCCCAAGAGCGTCCTCTATGCTTTTATATAGATAGAATGTAGTACGTGCTGAAACCATTTCAGAAAACATTAATCATGATTAGTAAGAGGTAGAAATGCATGCTTTTTTATGAATAAGAATTTACAGAATGGATATGAAAGTAAATTATATTGGTATAGAATGTCGTGTGATTGTAACACATCAATTTTCTTGGCTAAATTTGCTCGTAACATGGTATAATCAATGTCCGTTATGTATACCGGAATTACAAAGAACATTTATCGACAATTAATATGGGACATAATAGCTTATTTTATGACACACGTCCCCAATAATTACCATGAAAGCAATTATGTCATTATTACATTATATTCAAAGTCACTAAATCACATTGTCATACTGTAATTATCGACAGTACCACCATTTTCAGACTTTAATCATAAAATACATAACATGCTGTTGTTATTTACATATTATGTAGACGTAATATTAAGGAAGTTATAGGTTATTAAAACAGGCTAAAGACCTCGTACTTATAGCAGAATGCATATAGAAGCTTTAGTCAAACAAACTACATAAACTTCATCGATACGAGGACATAAATGTGATAATAGAAACTCTGAAAAACTAATTCATTTGAAAATCGACATTAATCTTAATATAATCAGAATTGTTGTACAAAAATATAATACAAAATGTCATAAAATTGTTGCTTTCGCCAATTTCCTCTTCTTTCGCTTCATAAATCAATTACTCACACCAAAGTTTAAAGTTGTAAGTAATTCCATAATACATTACTAAAGTTGAGTTTATCATTCATCGCTGAGTGTAAACCATAATCTCTGAGCTAACTGATCAATCATTTTTTATGAATAAGGTGCTTGAATTTTATTTTGGTAACCCTCCTTATCCTACATTATTTATTTTTCATTTAGCTTCATGCCTCGTTCAGTTTTATATATACTCAACCTCCCTTCCTCTCTCTAGTCACTTCCCTCTCGCTCTCACTCTCTCTCTCTGTCACTCTCTTTCTCTAACATGCACACTCACTTGTTATTGAACTTTTAATCTAATGTATTAATTCCTCTTTCTTAGATGATATATATTTCTGAGTCATATTCTTTTCAGAGTATTAAAACAATTCAAATTGAGTTTTTGTATTTAAACATTTTGGGAAATGAAAGGACCAATAGTGTATTTTTTAAATAATTTATATAACTTTGATCCCCTTAACATTCCTGAATATAAAGTTCATAGTACTGTAGGAGGAGTTAAACATATGAAACAGCAGTTTTATAAATGAGGTCTAGTGAATTCCTTTAAAGGAAACTACTAGACAAATTATTTTTGGTACTCGTTGTTACTCTGCTTAAAGATGCCAATAAGTATAATAATGCACCAAAAGAATATCCAATAAAGGTATATCTACTAAGATCTCAATAAGTGCAATAAATAAATTAAATTAGATTGCGTACTACGATGTTTAGCGATGGCAAGGAAAGATGTTGTGTTTAGAAAATGTTTCTACTTAATTTTAAATCATATTTAACTACACTACCTTTGTATGCCTTATTTTTCTGTGGTTTTAGTTAAATTAATGTTAATATTGCAATATGTACTGTATTATCTTACTACTAAATTTACACTTAAAACAAAAAATATCCAGCTTTGATATGTGCTGGCTACAAAATGAAAATATAATTCTGTTGTATGTGATATATTAGCTCAAACAAACAAAATCCGCATGTTTTTCAAATTCTGAAGAAATTAATGTTTCCAGGGCCTGGTTTTAAGCCATCATTATTTTAAAAAGAACCATATGCATTCTGCAAAATCTTCCTGCGATTTCTACTGATTTGGATTGGCAACTTTTTCCATACAATTTTTAATTTATTTTTAACTGCTTACAATGAAAAATAATAATGATACTAAAACTTGAATGGTAAACATTTGGCTGGTGAGACAACACATTATATACATTATATTATGCAGTGAAAAGTTAAAATGAATCAAAATAGTTTTATACACCTTTTACAATTTGACAGATTGTGTATTACAGAAGAGCTTGGCGTGCTCTGTTTTCAAGCAAAGAGTAAGCAAATCGCCCGAAAAGGTTACATAAGCATAATGTTACAATACATAAACTGTATTGTATATGTTGGCTAATAACCACAAAGAACACGTTTGTTTTGAGGTCGGAGTTAATACAAAGTATAGTCGAAGAGGAATTTTGGGGATACACCATTCATGGCAATGCAACTATAGTTGCTTCAGATAATCCATAAAGTGACTCATAATAGACTGCACAATAGGACATTCATATAACCTATGCTTTAGTGTGTCCTCTCCGTTGCAGTTCAAGCACTTGCTGGATTCAGTGTGTTGAATTTTATATAACCTATTACGAGTGGGCAGGACATCATGTACAGAGAGCGCCAAAGAAAATCTTCGGCGGATTTTTTATCGTTTTCTGGAGTCTTTTGAGGCGTATCTTTCACCTTACCTATCGCAGATGAAGAAGGTATTTTTGTTGTAGGAGTTGTATTATAGTTCAACTGTTGGGGAGCTGAACACTTGAGGTAGTTGCAATCGCACGTATAGTAAACCGTTTCCGGTAGCCTTCGCCCCAAATGTACTTTCAGGTGGCCTTTGCCCCGAGTTTAAAAAAATATTAACTTTGTAATTTAACTGTTTCTTTATATATTTATATTTATGTTTGCCTCGGCTGCGTTAGTATTATTGTTAGAGACACGTTTCTCTTAGCAGGGTTGTGGTGTGACTAAGAATGTAGGCTTACACAAATTATAATTTTACTTCACTCCTTTTATTAATGCTTGATACGATTTATATAACACTGATAGAGAACTGTGAGATTCTTTTATTAATTATTTGCACTTTTTAACACGTAAACTATTTTTCGTCTCACACGAATACGTATTAAATCTCTTGAGGACACTTTTTGCGCCTGGTTAGTAACGCTGTCTGCAACCAACTGAATTGATTTCAACCGCCTAAACTTGTAAATTCCTGTATTTCAAGTCTCCGATTGGCTATTCCTAATCCAATAGAATACCTTCATTTAACTAAAGCTTTTTCTGGTTGTTGATTGGCTATTTATAAACTGTCTCAAACATTTACATTATTGTTGCTCCAAGAATGTCTAGTAGTATTGCTAAGCTTTCAAATCCATCATTGTTTCAAGCTACCTCATTGTTACCTCATTGTTGGCAACTTTTAACCTATTATTCTCACCGCTCCTACATTATTAAATTACGTAATACATTCACATAACTTTATTGCACATGGATACAATAATATAAACATATAAAATGACTGTAATATACACTTTTTATATATTGTTACGTACACATATTGCTTTAAGGCGGGCTGTTATTGAATTTATATATTTATATAATTAGACTGAAATCATTTAAGTGTTAAAAATACTGCCTCACAGAGCATGGTGGCTTGATAACACAGCAATAAGGGGGAAAAGAGGGGGAGGTTGCTTTTACTGGTGTTATTGAAACCAAAACATGTTTATTGTCTCAGAACCAGCCATGCCGTATACTAGCGAAATTGCTCGCGGACATATCGTGGGTATGTGAGAGGCTGGTCGTACTGATACAGCAATTGTAACGGCAGTGCATAAAAGTAAGTGCTTTTATAGTAAATTACTTGACAAAAATATTCCAGGAAAGTGGAAAAGATGGTCAACATTCTCGTCAAAAGGTGGCCGCTGCCTGTAAAACATCCACAGATGATGATATCCATGTACTAAATGCAAATTACTCTTTTGTTATAATTGACTAATCATGTTTAGAAACTAGATATAAATATGTATAAGTATATGGTTTACCAAATATGACACACATATTGTGGCAATTAAATTGGGTTATATTTTTGTCTATAATCCTGTTGTATTCCTATGATCAGTAATGTGTTACTAAAGGTATATTAAGCAATTCTAGTTTGAATTAGTGGGAAAACATGCTGCTTTATTTATTTGCTATTTAGTTATGTTTGCTTCTATGCAGCAACACACATTGGTATCACTGTGGGAATACAGTGTTGTTTATTTTTTGTTATTAAGTGCTGTCTTGCTATGTTTTTAATGAATACTGCTCAAGCTTTAATTTGCACCCCATAAAATCACACTACACATTCTACATTTTGCTAACCTGGGCGCTCATCACGTTTTCCCCTTAGCTTTTAACCCTCTCAAAGGCGTGTCCTGCACTAGCCGATAAGGTATAGGCTACCAATCACGATAAGAGGTCTGTATGACAAACTGAATGCACTCACTCTACCTCTTTCTCTTTTAGCTAATACGATCGAGAGTGTAAACATATATTTCCTTTCTGCGCCATTTTGTAACCTTTATTGTGGTTACTGGTGTAACTGTTTAGCAGAAGGACTGACGCATCCTTGCACCGTGGCCTAAAGTAACCAATGAAATGGCTTCGCAAGACCACGTACAGCGATAGATAATGTGACATAGACGAGAGGTGCAGTGGCGCTCTTTGTACCGCTTGAGCCGGAAAATATTCCAAGGAGATATGAAACAAATTAAAAAATTGAGTGTACGGAGGAAAACCTTCGTTATTCTCACCTCAGAAGCTTTGCAGGAAGCTTTACTACTATAAATATTTGGCATGTCTGTTCAAAATCTGCAGTTATGTATCATATTATAATTCTAAAAGTGTAAAACGTTACAACAAGTTTTTACTTTCCCTAGAACCTACTTGTAGTAGGTGTAGTGTAGCTGTTCGCTCCACGTTCTGGGTGGCACTTTTGAAGCTACTCCCCTTTGGCTTCAATTTTGTAACTACTTCACATAGCACGGGATGCGTTACTGTTGTCTGCTGGGATGCTCCGATTATCCTCGACGTCTGTGTTCCTGGGATGTCGGTCTCGGCTGCTGTCGGTGAATCTGACGATGGGTGTCGAATTTTTTAATTTTCTGTCGAATGGGTTTTGAATTTCCTGTTTATAGCCTCTAAAGTCGTCTTCATTTGATTGCATTTGATATAAATTTGTATAACTTGGAAACCATAAAAGAGAGAGAGAGAGAGACAAAACCTTACCGCAGAAAATGAAGTGTTCACTAAAATACACAATTTGTGTCAAACCTTTTCCTAGCGTTAACCTACAACATAGAATATTTCTAAAGCAGTTAACACCCTTATCAGGCGTGAGTACGTCATCTAAAGTACAGAGTGAGCCAAAAGACTCCAAACCGTCTGCCCAGTGTTTTTCCTGTCCGCGTCCTCGGCGCTCGTTGCCGTCTGCTACTATCATAGAAAGGCGCGGATGAAACCATACAAAATATTTAAAACTACTTTAAAGCCTTTACTTACCAACCTTACGAAAGGAAATGCTGAAACTAGCCATGATGCAGCGGGTGTGAAAACAAATGTTTGCATATAACTAGCGATAGCACTTCACACACATGCGATATTATCATGGGTACTATCTTTCCAAAACGTTAATTCACAGTTTTAGGGTGTTTCATAGCCTTCACCCCCCTCCCATCTATTCCATCAAGGAAAAACGTTCCTCGCTGTTTAATTTTCCTAATATAAGTTATTTCAATTCAGGCTTTTAATGGAAACTATAGGCTTTATTTTTTACAGGGGACCAGTCACAATCATCATCATCATCATCATCATCATCATCATCATCATCATCATCTCCATCTCGAATTTGTCCTCTTAAACATATCTCTTATACAACTGGAATACGGATTTTAGTTTTTAAGTTATCACGATGTAAACAAGATCCTGTTAAAATTTTCTATAATATAAAATTGATATGTTCACAACAGTGACGTGAAATGGTTTCCCGCGTATCAGCCTACTTCCTCTTTAGGATACCTCACTGGATAACCCAGTAGCTTAAGGCGAAAGGCAAGTGGAGTGGGAGCTATTTATCTAGCCTGAATAATAATAATAATAATAATAATAATAATAAGAAGAAGAAGAAGAAGAAGAAGAAGAAGAATAATAGACCGGGTGATTTTACTAAGTTGTTATAGTATAGCATAAAGTTAGGAGTAACAACGTTCAATAATGAAAAATCTAAAAATTCAAAAGTATCCAACGGTAAGGAGGAATTCAAGCTATTAATAACGGATACCTCAGAAATGACTTATGCCACAAAAACGTATTTGAAATAAACTGTGTTTTAAAGAGGTCTACATTTTTTGTGTGGTACGCGTTATTTTATCATTTAACGTTTACCGGCTACAGAAGGTTATAAAAAACTCCTTCAGAATGAAGAGGACTTCACAGGGTATTCTTATTTTATTTGCGATGTAAATATGTTTAATATATTGTATTTTAATCAAAATTCTTAAAACCATTTTTAGAAAATCAAAAATGTTGAAAAATGTTCTATGTAAAGGGTAGTTTGGGGTGGAGGAACTTTCTTGAAAATCTCGTGTCTCGTCTTTGGAATTATTGAATATAAATGCCAAGTTTGGTATTTATCCATACACGTGCGGACATTATTCTAATTTTTTTTATTAAGAGGCCTCAAAACTTGTCCGACGAAATCTCAGTATGAAATTTTTGGGTGGAATGCAATACCTTCTCTACCTTTTATTTAGGACTAGAGAAAGTAAAAAAGTCCGTTAAAAATGATAGGTAATTTAGTCCTAAAGCGCAAGATTATCAATGTGCAAGGAATATTGTTATATTTTTCTAGTAGTATAGAACTTAATGTTTAGTATTTTGACCCCGTCACTCATTTAATGCTTCAGTATGTACATATGAACGTTCTTGATAACAAAATTGGTAGAGGATCTACTAATAGTGTGATAGGGTATATATGCAATAAAGAGAGAAGGATCAAAGGGATATTACGCTTTATTATTTAATTACTGATTTGATCATTTACGGAAAAGGGCAGAAAGTAAGTCGAACAAGAAAGGGTTGGTTAGGGAGCGAAAAACAAACGAGGGAAGCAAGAGAATTGAATTTGTATCACCCTTCCGTTCTTTGGAAACGGAAGGGGTGCCGTTAACTTAAACGAAGGGAAGAAGAACACAATGGATATTCTTTGTGGTAGTTACATTATATCACCGGAAAATGCTAACAGCACAAAAGCTCCGGCAGTAATGCGGTTTGTGGAAACCTAATTGAAATCGTTTCGATAGAAAGCGTGAGTGTTTTCTGTGGATTAAATTTTACAAATTGATGTAAATATTTTCTTGGCAAGCTGGACTTTTCAACTTTTAACCCATACTTTGCCAGTTAAAAAAACGTCAATATATTATAAATGCTTTATCTTATATCCCCATCCTAATAGTTGGATACAACGTTAGATTACCTATTGAGGAATGGAGCTAATCTCGATTCCTGGTTGAAACATTTCCCACATCCATGGCTTGACTCCACCAGTCCTTTACTCAGTTTGTTGCCTTTGTACGTTGTTCTCAGTAAGGTATTAAAAAGACATGTTTAAATGTGCTGTAAAATTATTTTATCACAACTTTTTAAATTTCTCTTATAATTTTTGTAAATAATAGATTAAATATTACATTCCACACAAAAACTCGATACCGAAATTTCACTGGAAACACGCATTTCCAATGCTCCTGTACTCCTCCCACAAAAAAAACTTGGCTTATAAAAAAAAGTCTGCATGTTTTTCTGGGTTTCTATAAACAGTAACACTTGAAAAGAAAAGCCGGATGAATGACAAATTTTGCAGCTTTCAGGAATGTAACACAAAGATTTTCACGTACTTCTCACTTCATACTAGCTTTTCTTTTCGATGGAGGGTGTTCCATTTATATGTCACCTTTAATATCCGCCAGCGGCTTTGTTCTTGAAGAAATTGCTCATCGGCAGTTATGTTCACGTGTTTACTTTACTGTTAATCTTTGGTTTTTATTTATAAACATCAAATTCGCACACCCATTTACACTCACTCATACTTCGAAACTCTAGGGAGGACAGGGGATAATCCTGGGTAAAGAAAAGCTACCATTTTCCAGCCAGGAATCGAACCCGCAACCTCTGGATTGGGAAGTTAACATATTAACCACTAGACCATACGGGCAGTCATTAGCCCTTATAGAGTGTAGTTTCGCTATTTTATTATTTTTTCAAAACGTGTATAACAATGTTTATGAGCTTGTGATTTTTGGCACGAGCAAAACGTGCATCGTATATTTTCTGTGAATAGTCCATAAGGTCATCTTCATTCTTATTAAGTATTTTGTAAGTTAGTATCACTTGAAAATCTAAGAGAGCGGTAAAAGCTTAGGTACTGCAAGAAAGACGTAGATTCGTTAAAGCAGAGGATACAATTTATCGCAAATAAAAATTGTTATGGCATTAAGCGTTTCCAAGATGTTCACTGTTGTTAATTTGAGATTTCCAACACATCATAAGGATTTTGAAGTGATAAGTCACCGTTTCTTTTCTTTTTTTGTGTGGCCATGAATCTGCATTATTAAAACCACCATACAGGGATCTGTTTTATGAAATATTGAATTTTTCGTGCCTTCTATATGTTCCAATGTAGCTACAATAAAATCTGTATTACAACCATTTTGGCAGTAGATTGAGCAGAAATAAATAGAAAGAAACATTTTTTAAAATAATTTATAGAATTACTATGCAAACTTATAGCGTGTAGAGAAACTGGCGAGGTTATACCACCCTGGACGCCCCCTTTTTTGTTTTATCCGACCTGTAACACGCTAAACAAGAGTAACAAGTCTTGTTTCTCTACACACTATAAGTTTTCATAGCAAACACACTGAAGAGAATCTGGAGAATACAGATCGATGACTCATCGTGTTTTATTCTTTGCCATAACCAAACTTCTGATTGAATACTGTATTGACTGTTGGGGCCAATAAAATATTACATAGGTTTACGTGAACTTCCCGCTCACTAATCTAGCCACCAATTTTGCGTTTTTATGGCAGAATTTGAGGCAGTATTTTTAACACTTAAATGATATCAGTCTAATTATATAATATAAAATAAAATAACAGCCCGTCTTAAAGCAATATGAGTATAATATAACATATAAAGTGTATGTAACAGCCATTGTATTATGTTTATATTATTATATACGTATATAATAATGTTATGTGAATGTAATAAGTAATTTAGCAATGTAGGAGCTGTGAGAATAGAAGCCGAAAGTTGCTAACAATGAGGTAACCTTTAGGAAATAATGAATTGGAAAGTTTAATAATGCTACTAATAATTCTTGGAACAATAATGTAATATTTAAAACAGTCTATAAATACCCAAAAGGAGACTTTAAATAGAGAAATTTACAAATTTAAGCGGTAAACGCCGGACACTACTAGACAGATTTCCTGAGCACTTCGATACGGTACAGGTTAAGTGTGAGACATAAAATTTCATTACGGTGAGAATAAAATAAAGTTTAGTGTTAAAAAGTGTAATTAATAAATTATCTCACAGCCTTACAATATGATATATCAGTGAAGTGTTATTTAATCGTGGGAAAGACTAATAAAAAGGAGTGAAGTAAAAATAATAATTTGTGTAAGCCTTCATTCCTTAGCCACACCACCCCTGCTAAGAGCTGCATGTTTCTACAAATTACTACTGACACAGTCGAGACAAATATATATATATATATATATATATATATATTTAAATAAACATTAAAAATACAAAGTTGATTTTTAAACTTGGGCGCGAAGGCCACCGGAAGAGTGAACTTGGGGCGAAGGCCACCGGAAAGTTTGTGTCGTACGTGGTTGCAACTACTTCAATTTTGACTCCCCAACAGTGGAACTGCAATACTACTCCTACTTCAAATTTCACTATTTTTTATACTTTAATCAAAACACAGTACAAACGTATGTATATTTTATCTTCTCCCTTTAATTTCTTAATCGGATTTAGCCATAGATTAATGACAATATAAATTATCATTTATTTATCATTTATTACTGGCTAGGATTACCCACTTGAAATTATTATCTAATGAAAATAACCGATCATTGAACTGCTAACCAATCTCAGTTTTCATTCTTCTATTTGAAAATGCTGGCACTCCAAATCGAAATGGACCTAAAAGGAAGTTTTGTAAGTTCAACAAAAAGTTTAAAATCATTTTGTAAACTATGTCCTTTTCGTATTTTAATAAAATTATAGGTGGAAGTTCTAAACCACAACATATTCGCTTTAATGAGAGGATTTTCTATAAATTTCAGAAGAAATCAGAGCACTAGGATTAAATAAAAACACTATAAAATACGTTCCTAATCAGTAAAATATGTCACATTATTTAATTACAATAGTGGTTTATGGCTAAGATGACTTTTTATAGTTCAGAACATTTATAGTAGTTACTATCATTTATGCAATTTGATTTTAATTAATTCACAATTCTTCTGTTTCTAATTGCCACTTGTTCTTCCTCTCTTATGTAACAGAGTAATGAAATCCAAAGGATGTGTTTTTCATTTCTTTAAGTTCTGTTATCAAATGGGATTTTTACTTGAGAAACAATAGGTGGTGTTTGTATGTATAACTCAAACCGTAAGTAATAATTATAGCTAAAGAATTTCCCCCATCCCACCGGAAATCGAACATGGAACCTCTGAATTAATAAGTTAGAACACTGACCACTCGACCACGGAAATAATCTTGAGAAAATTGTTTGAATTTCAACAAAACACAGAAAATGCTTCAGGTTGTATGGATTAACTGCAAATATATACACACTAAGTTTGAAGCAAATATTACCAAATCGTAATTTTTCATTGCAAAAACCGGATTTTTATGTGTTGCATAAAATTTTATGAGTAAAGGAACTCATTATACATTATTAAATGTAATTTAAAATGCAGTAATAGTTATCAAATATCTTACATAAGAAGCTTTAAAATTAAATTAATGTATAACTAGAATATTTTGAGACAGGCAATATGCTTTTGTTAACTTCCTTATAAGTTTCAGATACATACAAAACATCGTGATTTTGTCTTGCCCTTTCAGATATTTTCTAGATCCCGTAAGACTGCCTTGCCTTAACACATAGGTTTGGCAATTATAATGGTTACATGATGCGTGCAGAGTAGTGGTAGTGTTAAGGTGCCCACCCCCGAAGTCGTTAGTTCTCCAAGTCCAAATATTAATGTATGTGTGTTTGCAGTATGGAAGGGCAAAAAATAAAGTAACAATTACTTTGTAAAGTTTACGTTATGATGATGGTAACGAGAAGAAAATAACTAGTTACTCAGTAACGGTTAAAAAGTTACGGTGACAGAAATAACTAATAGTTATTCTCAGCATTAACTCGATATGCATAGATTAGCGTTCTGTTATGTCATCTGGTGATAGAAGTATTAACTAGGTGCTCTACAACAATCGTGTGATTCAGAAAATAACTTAATGTTTATGTAGTCCGTTAACTTGGGTCTGTATGTTACCAACACAGTATTGAGAATGATATGGGAGGTTTGTGGCGTATTATCTTCCGTGTACAGATCAGCTCATCCAAACTCCGCAACCTGTCCAGATCAGGTATTTAACAATATCGGAACTTCTCAACTTGCCCGAAACTGCCCTTACCGACAGTATCTGAACTGCACAACTAGAGGCTGACCTTGGCCAAGCAAGGAATATGAATAAGACTCATAACAATAGACAGCTATTCTTCCCCGCAACTCGTCAATAAGCCGTAAGTCAATTTTAAGCTAAAGAGCACCATTATGCTTAACTACAAAGTTTACAAGAAGGTAAATTATTTTAAATACCTTAGCTAACAGAAGCAAGATCGAAAAATGTTTAAACGTATTACGAAAAGAAAGAATATGATAACGAGCATCATTTGAAAGTAGAAGCTTCAAAAGGTTTTATTATCCCAACGATAAAATGTACATTTTTAACACAATATTAAATATTACACACACTCTCCAGCGTGCCTCACATTCAATAAAGCTATCTAAAGAGGAGTGCATAAACCACCAAGCAGTATTCGGACCATGGCTAAGGGGTAATAGCCACACCAATAGCAGGAATGCCCCCCCCAACACTTGCTAAAAACAGTCTTATATTCTGGGTTTATTTAACAAAGATTTTCAAGAAATATAATATACATCATTACATGCAACATGAATTGCAAAATGATGAGTCTCATGTACTTGAGGATATTAGTACATTATTATGTAAGTTTAGTTACTAGAAAAGCAAAATAACATAACATAATTTATGGTGACATTGCATAAGTTTCAACTACGTATTCCAAGCTCTCTACCTGGTCCAGGGACAATGAACACAATGATACATTCCTGTGAGCCCATTAATCAGTAAATTCCAAAACAAATATAAAATAGACCTTAAACACATAAACAATTAACAATTAAAGTTAAAAATAACAACTTCCTAAATTCTGGGAAAAAGTAACAATATCAATAAGCAGCATAAATTAGCAAATTCATGTAAACTGTCAACAAGTTAACAATTACATAAAGCTTATCTAAATAACAGTTATTTAAAACCGTTATGACTGTCTAAAACAGCCAACGGAATCCGGAAATTACATACATTATACTCAAATGACAAGACGGTCATTATAACAACTATTAAAGATTATACATATGAATTCCATCTCTGGATCCGCAAAGAATTTTCTTTTATAAAAAACGCAGGCTTCTGAACAATAACAATGGACGGCCCCTGCAAAAATTCCGTTCATTGACCTTCTAGGAAAATACAGACCTACCAGCTTACTAAGCTATTTGCAAACTCACCAAACTCAAGATGTGTCCCATAGCACTGGCAAAGAAGGAACTGTCGACCGCCGTAAAGAAATACCTAACCCAAGATACACGCCACGAGGGAGGGGATCAAATTACCAAGGAAACACAATGCTACCTGATATCATTTAGCGTTCGTGAAACAACAAATGTGCGATCAGCATAAGAATTATCAAAATAACACTACCTGTGCGCTTTACTTGTTTTGCTTGGAGCTTAGTTGTGCATAAAACTGCATTGCATTAAGATTTCATTGTTATTCACGGGGTTTAAGCGTTTCAGTATTTCGCACATCTGCAATATTCACTAGTACCTCAGAGCTCAAATATGTATATGTAGTAGTTGTAGCGTTGAGAAGAAATAAGCTATTGTGCATAAGCACGTTCATAGACTTTAAGCAGATCTGCTCTGTATAGATTGCTCAAAGAAATGTGAAATGTCGAACATTTGAATTCTAAAGCCTACGTAAAGTTGTGAGTCATAATGGTTTACTGCTCTTGTGGATTTGTTATCGAGGGTGTTTACGGCTTGCACAACAAAGGACCAGGAAAGGTACTACAGAGTTGAATAGATGATCCCGATATCATGGAATCAGGCCGAACGGGATTGCTCCAGTCCGCAGTTGTAAGCTGAACATTATTTATTAACATCATACAAATACATGCTTACAACACATAGCCGGCCAGGGCTTTGCTGGAGTGGTCGCTCCGGTGCTCCGCCAAGCTGAAGTTCGCGGGTTCGAGTCCCGCCACGGGCATGGGTGTTTGTATGCGTATGTGTGTTGCGGAAATAAGCGGTATGATAACAGTAAAAACCACAGTAGCATAAACTGGGTACAACAAGGGAACTTTAAAGAAAAACACTTAATTTGCAAGGATTTATGTTGTATTTCATTCGCGCACATTGTGTTGCCCGTTCCGTTCTCCAGGTGCTAGGAGGGACGAACAACGGGAGAGAAGGAAATGGGTAGACAAGCACTTTGGTGTGCGTACTTACGAAATAAGCTGAGAAGAAATTGTGTTTGCAGTTAGTTTTTCTGGCGATCAAATTCTACCATTATGACAAGGTGTTAACTTGTTGTAACAGAGAAACAGTAACATTGATGGCTAACACTTGCAGGTAGCTACAAATTAAGCTGGTACTGATGTGGTATATATCATACATAGTTACAACAAATCATTACCTGAAACCGTCAATGCAGTGCAACTAGGAAAGTTATAGCCATTAGGCCTCTAATAATGTAATCGTTGATAAAAACCGTTACCTGTAACGTTAACTGAATTCTAACGATAATAACTCTTTGTCGCAGCCACAGCACATAGTGATATAATTTATTTCTTACCATATGCTTCCAAAGTAATTCATAAAGTAAACGTTCTCAAACGCTCTATTGTCGTTTAGCACAAAGCTTAAATGGAACACTCTTAACCTCTTGGATATGACTTCTTGAATCATTTCCTCAGGCCCTAACTGAAACTTGTTTGCACCTCGAATATTCCTGAAGTCAAGGACAGGTTTAATTAAAATCTCTTGGCAGAAAAATAAGGAAATGAAACATGCAATTTAATTATGAGGAAATGTTTAAGAACGTAACGTCGTTGATGTCCTTCAGAAAAAGTTATATCAGAGACTTCCTCTCCCATCACATCTCTACTGCAATGCTAATGAGATCTCAGCAGTAATCAGCAAGCAGCGTGTTAAGGCTTCATTTTCCCTGATATCAGTTTTCTACCATCATTATGCTTTCATGCAATCTTCTTCCTTATTCGCTAAGGTTTTGCCAACCTTTTTGTTTCAGATATTTATAATAAGAGCCCAGGAATCTGCATGTGTGCACAAGAAATTTCGTTGTATGAATAATAAAGTCTGCTGGAAGATTCCTCGATTATTGAAGACAAACTTAAGCATGAAGCAGTGAACTACTATTTTTACAGTTACAGTACTTACTGATATCGAGATTTCATTGGAAATATATCTTTTGAGGTTCCTTGAATCCCAAATAAAGCATATTTTTTTAGAAAAAAGGTTCTGCGTGTCTTATATAAGGGGAGGACCTCGGTTCGAATAGGAAAGTTTTATTCAAAATTTATTAACGGAATTACCTTAGAATACAGAAGAGCACCACAAAATCTTCCGCTAGAGCACGTTAAAGTTTTCAGCAAAGTCCGGACGACTGCAAATTGAAGAACAAATTTAAGAAAACTGACTATCAAATATCTATAGAGGTTAGTACGTATGGCAAGACGTCCAAAAGCCGTTTTAAAACATTTTCCTCGAATGTTTTCTCTCGCAAGCAACTAAAATAATATTCTGCTCTGTGATTCATGTAATGCTCACAAGGATACTAAAGTGATACATGAATCAGTTAATGGCAAGGATATTGACTATATAATCATACCACCAAACAAGACATACGTCCAACCCCATGAGGATTTCTTTCGATAGTACAGGATACATACAGGAAATATGACGGATTATGTTCGAATTGATCAAAAATACAGAAACTAAATTTGGAAATAGCATTTTCTCAAAATTCATTCCGTAATTCAGTCAGTTGTTCACACCTCGCTACCGCCCGGTTCCCATATGCCTCCGACTTCAAGAGTGTAGTTGAATGTCATTCTGAAGGTTGCTGTCAAGTTTCGTTTGTTTCGTGTGCTTATTGTGATAGGCCCTTATGTTTGCATCACTTTGTAGAAGGACGCATATAAATTTGTGAAGACAAAACGATGCGCTTACCTAACCAAACTATTTATTACACGGTGGGACAGTAAGATTCCGTTAATAATTAATATTCAGTAGTAAATAAATACATGTTCAAATGATTCCTCAGAACACCAATGCAGAATAATAATGGTAATAATATAAAAGGGAATATTAAATGATAGTAATTTTACTTGATATGATGGCAGCAATTTAAATATATCTATAACAATTCCTATTTTAAAACTCGTCTAATATTTTGTATCTCAACTGGACAAGAGAAAAAGATTAACAGTTTGGTAGACGAAAAGTAATTAGTGGCTCAGGCTGTGGTCAGCTATTAGCGAAGTTCTAAGCTAGGGTTCTTTGTAGCGTAATTGAGTAGATAAAATTACAGGTAGGTGCGTAAAGAGTTGGGGTTCTGAGAACTAGAACCGTTGTAGGTAGTGGTAGTAACACTTTGAGAAAGGTTTTTTTTAGAAGGAGTTGTATCGTATTTCGACTGTTGGGGAGCCGAACTTGTAGTAGTTGCAACCGCACGTAAGGTAAACAGTTTCCGGTAGCCTTCGCCCCAAATGTACTTTCAGGTGGCCTTTGCCACAAGTTTAAAAAATATATTAACTTTGTAATTTAACTGTTTCTTTAAATATTATATATTTATGTTGCCCTCGGCTGCGTCAGTATTATTGTTGAAGACATGGATATCTTGGCAGGGTTGTTGTACGACTAAGAATGTAGGCTTACACAGATTATAATTTTACTTCACTCCTTTTATTAATACTTGATACGATTTAAATAACAGTTCACTGATATAGAGAGGTGTGAGATTCTTTAATTAATTACTTGCACTTTTTTAACAAGTAAAACTATTTTCGTCTCACTCGAATACGTATTAAATTTCTTAGGACCCTTTTTGTGTCTGGTTAGTAACGCTGTCTGCAACCAACTGAATTGATTTCAACCGTCTAAACTTGTAAATTTCTGTATTTCAAGTCTCTGATTGGCTATTCCTAATCCAATAGAATACGAATTAATTGTTCTTCCCACAAGTCGTGTGTTGGACAGGGTTGGAAAGGTAGAATACCTTCATTTAACTAAAGCTTTTTCTGGTTGTTGATTGGCTATTTTTAAACTGTCTCAAAATTTACATTAATGTTGCTCCAATAATGAATAGTAGCATTTAAACTTTCAAATTCATTATTGCCTCAAGGTTACCTCATTATTACCTCATTGTTAGCAACTTTTAACTTATTATTCTCACAGCTCCTACATTATTAAATTACGTAATACAATGATTTAACATTATCACACATGGATACAATAATATAAACATATCCACTGACTGTAATATACACCTTTTTGTATATTGTTACATACACATATTGCTTTAAGGCGGGCTGCTATTGAATATATATGTTATATAATTAGACTGAAATTATTTAAGTGTTGAAAACACTGCCTCAACTTACGCAAGGAGGGAAAGAATACATGTTAATATTGATTGAAGCGAAAAAACGTGTGATGAATCGCCTCGTTTATTCATTCAGCATTCAGAAGTCAGGACTTTAATTCAGTCCGCGTTTCTCATTTTTGGTATTCTTTAGGGCACAGATCATATTGATCAGCGATTTAAATCGGTGCAAGTGTTCTTGGACCATGTAGCAAGCGATATTAATTGGTCGAAAGTAAAGTTATTTGGTAACAACTGCAATACTCATTCCCAAGAGATGAGTTAGCCCAAGCCAAACGCCAACACAAACAACTTGCGCGACAAGCACAGCGTGCAGCAACAAATGACATCCAACGTTTTGCATCAGCAATTACAACGGTCGAATGGCTTTGCGGTCTTCTTGGATCTTCTAAGCTAAGAGCGTGTGTACATCTTTAATAAAAATTCCCGTACCGAACCTATGCCCTTTCCTTGTTAGTATTATAAAATATGTATATTGATAACGAAAGCTATTATATGCTTATCTGTATCAGCGTAGTAAAAAATAAAATTATTGTCTCTGCTTCATTTATGAGTTATCTTCATAGCTTGCCATATTTGTTCATGTAAACTGAACGCCTTTCTTTTTTTCAGAACTAAAGCTTGATCCTTGCTGTTATCATGGAAATTACGTTATAGAGATACAGAGTATAAAAATTATTCCTACATAGCTACAAATACAATTCGATATTCTTTATTATTGTAATCCTTTAAAGATCTGTACAAAAACTTTATAGCCAAAAATTCCAAGTAGATAAATTGGAAATAAACTCCATACAATTAAGAATAAATAAGAACTAATTCCGTATTTGGTTTCAATTTGAACAATTTTTGTAACAGCCTCATTTAGTTCCTTTCGCTTTTAAATATAAATTAATGTTTTTTCTATACTCTTTACTTCATCTAGTACATATCTATAATGAGTATTGAATTCCATCCAAAAATTGGATACCGAGATTTAACCAGAAATACGCGTTTTGAGACTTTCTGAATAAATAAATAAATTAGAATTCTTAGAAAATGGTCCTCAAGTGTGCGAGTGTGTGTCCGTGAACAATAAACAGCATATCTCAAAATTCAAATGTCGTTTAACACTAAACTTAATGTTTAAGTTCGCCATCTTCAAAGGATGTGACATGAAGACTTTCAAGAAAATAGTCCCATCGCAGACTATCCCTTACGCAGAAAAATTTACGAAAGATTTGATTTTCTCAAAAAGTGCTCCAACGATTATGATTACAATACCATATGATATTTTCATACAAACGAAATGTGTATCTTGAATTTTCTGAGAATACCCTCTGAAGTCCCATTCATTCTCAATGAGTTTTGCTTAACTGATAAACCGTAAGACATAGACAAAATCTTACTACATAAAAATGTGTAGATCTCCTTAAAGCACACAGTTGATGTGTAGTTATCTATTTCCAAGGTATTCGATGTTATTGGTCTGGATTTTAAAATACTTATAATTTTCTCAGTTGAGAAACCTCCCGTTTTTACTTTCTCTGCCACGTACTTGGTAGGTAGAAAAGGTATTACATTTCACCCAAATATTCCATATCGAGGTTTCACTAGTAATACATGTTTTAAGGCCTCCTGAATCCAGAAAATCATTTTTAGAAAAAGTTCCGTGTATGTGTTGTGTGTGTGTGTGTGTGTGTGTGTGTGTGTGTGCGTCGGAGCAGCATAACTCAAAAACGGAAAATCGGTTAAATACTAATACTTGCTTTTTCAGTGCAACATCTTCTAGGGATGCGACAAAGAGATTTTCAAGAAACTCCCCTCTCCACCCCAGACTATCAATTACATGGAAAATGTTTCGAAAATTTTAATTTTCTCAAAAGTGGTTCTGAGTATATTTCAGATATTTTCATTACAAATGAAATGTATATATCTCTTAAATTTTCTGGTAATAGCCTTGACGTACAGTTCATTCTGAATGACTTTGTGTAACTGGTAAACCAGAATTCTCTTTGATTTACTGTTATATTATTGGAGATTTCTACTACATTTATAACATTAAGGTGCTTTCAAACATCATTAGCTTCTGTTAGATATTTTTTTTATTATGATTTTAATCGTGTTTGTTGATTTGTGCCTTGTTAAATCAAACGCAACTTTAAAAACAACCAATTGTGTATAGCATTAAACTAAAGAAAAAGCTCTTGAGATAAATAACCTTAATTTTTGTTACAGGTTGGTAAGAGCTTAATTTAAATTAATGGCAGTTGTGCAGCTTCTGAAGCTTAAATAATAATAATAATAATAATAATAATAATTAATTATGTAATTGTTATGTATAATTCGTAATGTGTATTTAATTAAATGTTTACAGGTATGACTGAGTTAGTTTTCTTCTTACTAAGATTCTGAATGAAATCATATAAGAAGTTATATGACACTTGGGAACATATTTTAATGTATTTTTCTTAGCTGTAATGACAGAATAGGACGTGACAAAATGGAATTTGTGTGTAGTAATCGAAGTTTTAACCATAACATTTGCCTTATGCAATACACGTGACAACCACGCTATGATGTGAACTCTCAAATGAACGAATGCTCCAACGAGTAAATGTCCATTTACCACGCGGGGGCTTATGAACCAAAAGCTCGACCACAGTTCTGTATATTTACTGCTGCTTTTCGAATGAATTGGTCTCGAGGAAACCAGCGACTCTTATTACTGTGACTTTGTTCATTCTTCAACTTATCACTGTCACTGTTTTTGTTCAACTTTCACAGGCACTTCGTTCATTCACAGTCACTTCACTAATTGAACTAATTCAATTTTTCGTCACTTCACCTTCCTCGTAACATCGCCTCTTCCTACGAATGGTTCATTCGTTGGCAAGTCAAACACAAGACTTCTACAATCTCTCACTTCGCAGTAGCACTCAATGCACGTCACAGCAGTCATCACCAACTCGCTCGGAGAACTGCACTTGATGTCGCAGCAGAAATGCGCTCACGAACTCACTCATTCAGTGATCGGCTCAACTGACTGACTCCACTCGCAAGAACACGCCTTGTATAGCCAATGGAATTTTCCGCAGAACATTCTAGAACTACCTGGAGGCGGGGGAAGGAACTTCCAGAAGATTCTGGCTATGTGCCTATAGCGCGACTTATCTTTGTTTATCTCTGACTGCCTGCCGCCAACCTCCCGATAACCTTGGACCATAGCCGCTGCGTCACATTATGCACCGTAATAAACAAACGAGTAAAACGCATGTCCTTGACAGCTCTATGATAAACCGTAAGAGGTAGAATCCTTTTACATAACAAATTTATGTCTTTTGTGAAGTTAGCTATTTCTAAAATATTACTTGTTACTGATTTGAATTCTTGAATACTTAGTTTTCTCAACTGGGATTGTATTTTCAGTGTAAATTATGAAGTTTCCATTCTCTATTAAATATCCTCATAATTTTTTGGAACTGCAGACAAACATTAACCGCAATGCTGGAGTAGAATTCCCACTGTTCAAGCCTCGTTTCCGGAGTACGGTGCTAATGGAGTAGATAAGCATCTACCCAGGAGTGTTGAACACTTAGCAAATGGAAAGTTGTTTAGAGGTAGTGGGAGGACCCAAGCAAACACGGACCCCTGCAGAGATGCACTCAGGTCGGAAGGTGTCCTTAGTTTGAACACTCTGCGGTTTTCACGTGAAATACTGCCCACTCTCAAATTGAAGTGCTCTGCATAATGAGCGCCAGAGGATGGCGTGCCTCTCAGCAGTTTTCTAGTAACAGCTTAGGTCAGGTTATGCCATAGCCTAGAGGTTAATCGGAAAGAAAATTGCTTACCTAATTTTAGTTCGAGTAAATATATTCGATATAAGTAGCCGAAATATGCATGCTTACTCCTAGAATCTATGAGCTATAAGATTCACAACAGACAAAATTAAAAAGAAATATTGTATATCGTTTTCAATTTGTGTGTAGTTATTTTTTATACTGATATCGTATTAAGCTCGTATTAAGCTCGAACAAAAGCGAAGTTTCAGAGTTCTGTTAAATACAGACTCTCTCTTCTCATTCTTTTGCAAGCTGATTTTAAAAAAAAATAATTTTCCATGTACTTCTTAAGATAAACTTTAATTGCACATTTAAACATTTTTGTAGGTATAATTAGCCGTAGTCAGGTTTTTAAAAAGCGAGTCGCTATGTAATGTTTTTGCAATTCCATGCTCTTTGCATGACCACGAGAAAAGACGAATAGCGACTCTTCACTCGTAAATACCTGACGGTAAAAAAAATAGATTTGACAGAAATTGTGTGATTTACCAATTATATTACATCTTCAGAATAAAAAGGGTTTCACTGGCCTTTCACAGAAATTTCAGGGTATACATTTTATATTAATTCATACTAATATATGAAGCATTAGTATTTTAGTCAATATCGTTAGTTATTTTTTTAAGAAAAACCAAACTTTTTTCATGTAAAGGATAGTTTAAGTCGGGGAGATTTGTTTAAAATCTTCTTGTCGCATTTTTGGAAGATATTGAACTTAAATACCAGATTTGGTAGTTATCCGACATTTCGTTTTTGAGTTATACCTACTGTTCACACATGGACCTTTCTTTGAAATTCTTTTTCTAGATTTAGTGGGCTTTCAAAAATTTACTTCTGGTGAAATAATCTCGACGTCTAAATTTTGGATGGAATACAACACTTTCTTTTACTTACCTATCCTAAAGAAACAATGTGGACAGTGAATGAATGAAATGGTTGAAATAATATCAAAGTTAATGAAGGGGTGCTTAAGTTCTCTAAGTGAGTCCATATTCAATTAACGGGATCATTTAAACAGTGAATGACACATGTTTGCATAAAAAGATATCCTGCAGCATGTAGGTACGTTATAAAATGAAACATTCATAGACTGCTTCATTTTCCCATTAGACTTTAACCTAAAAGTATTCTTTTAATCGCTGATATTTTAATAATTATTCAAAATAAAGTGTCTAATGATCTGTCTTGTGTGCATGTGTCTGTAACTTTTCAACCGAGAATGGCAAAACCAATTATTAAGAGTCTTGGTTTTAACACAACTTATGCTGCTGTAATAAAATAAGCTATATGATGCATAGGTAGAAAAATTATTATTCTTGAGTTCAGCCTTGTATTTTCAAGTTAAAAGGAAATACTAGACTCAAAAAAAAACAAGTCACCAATATCAGATAAGCAAGTGCACGAATTACGTATAATCGTAACAGTAAAGTAATATTGATCTCACTGTTAGGTTTCTTAGCTTACTCGGGTTATTTTGCATCAAGTTGTGATTATTCGTTCGGGTATCCCTCCTTCTCTCACTTTCACTATGTGCACGCGAATTCGTAATGTACTGTTAACAAAAATACCTCTATGTATACTTAATAGAATTGATATTCACTTACCACACGTTAGGGTAATTTAAGTCTACCAGATTCATGTGTAATTTTATATAATGATAATGATATGTTCCAAAATGGCATCGGGGATAGTTTACTTTTCGCATCATAAGATCTCTTAAGCGTAGTTAAATCTGATTGTCTGGAAGATTTGTAGTAGAGCTGCAATTCGGAATAATGGGACGGTTCCAAGTTTTCGCATTTTACATGCTTGTTTGGCTGCTGAATGCTTTCTACAATCAGAGCATTACTTTAGAAACCAATTAAAAAAATGTCGAGTAATTGCACAGTTGGAAAACTGTTATTTTGAAGCTATATAACTGGACCTATGGTTACCTTTTCCTACCCCCCAATATTGTATCTTATTTGCTGGTGAATCTTACATCGATTACTCAGTTTTTGAAAAACAGTATTGTCCAAATAAAGTTTATACTCATAATGCTTAAGATCACTTTGTCTGTCTACAACATTTGGATAGAATGAATATGCCAATTTTACTTCACCATTATTCACGTGCGTAAACCAGTTAATACCAGAGGTAGTATAGTTGCGATCGCGTAACAGGTATACTGAAAATTCACAAGTTGTGAATTGTTATACTTTCGACTTACGTTTTAATTTTTATAAGCATCCCAGAAGAAACAGTTTTAATCCGAACTTTCAAAACGTCACATTACGTCTAATTGGCTGAGCAATTGAGAGGAAAAGAACGAAATTGGAGATAGAGGGATAACGAGAGGGATTGATAGAGAATGCGGAAGGTTTATAAATAAGGAGATGGAGGGAGACATGTTAAGAGAGAAATAAAGAAGGGAGTCAGCGAATTTGCGCATTAGGTGCAACAAACCATTAAAAGATTTAAATTTCCCAAAAATATACACATTGTTCCAATAAAACCATCACCACTTATTAAATAATCTTTTTCGACAATATCCCTCTCTTTGATCCTACTTATGTTTATGATATTTTCAAAAAGGTATTTATCTGAAGTTTTCTATGTATGTACAGTACCTTAATGTTCATACCTTAGTGTGAGGGTTTTCTAACAAAGAAAAGGAAAAATATTACAAAGCTGTTTTTTAAAAATGTAACGCAGCTTAAGTAAAATAAGTTTACCCTGCTTTAGTAAGAAACTTCTAAATGAAGCTACAAATCCCAAAACCTGCAAATTTAGGGTATAAATTGATACATTTCTTATAAAACCAATGTCTTTAACTGTTTTATACGATGAAACACCATTCTGATTTAGCTAAAGCCTTAAAATAAAACTTTTAACCCTAAATAACAAATAAATATAAAGACGATAATCTTTTGAATAGCTTCTGATGTACGAAAAAATAATAGTGCATGTTTTGAGATTTTAAAAATTTTCGTCCCATTTATAAAACCTTATATATAAAAATTAGTTAACCATTCCATTTTGAATACTATTGAAAATTCAGAAATAGTTTTTAATTAGTGATATATACGTACTTATAATAAAGAATATATTTTTGTAATGAACTGCAAATTTACAAAATGCAAAGAAAAAAATAATAAATCTGAAGTAATTACAGGGTTATTCCTTTCCAAAGCCAAGGAAGGACAGGTTATCCCAATTATCGGAGACAGATTTCCTGTCCTTCCAAGACGAAAAATTATCAACTAAACAAGTTGTGACTGTTTTATTATCCAAGTCACTCTTATCGGTCTGTTTCACGTATACGTCATTGAGCATAATAGTCGCCTAAATTCATTTATACATCATACATTGCTTGTTGCAAGTTTATTACATCCCGCCCACTTTTATTCAGCCGCTGAATTTTCCCTTCCAAATTGCTCTTGCACACGGTTTAGTTAACTTAATGAAAGCCATTATCTTCAGCTTCCCTGTGATCTGAGCACATGCTGGTAATAAGCGCCATGACTGCATTTACATAAAGCTATAAAAGTGAGTTATATAAACCCGCAATTCGGTAACCTACAAACGTTTCTGTTGTTCATCAACAAAAACCAATCCATTTGTAGCATTTCGATCCAGTTATAATCTATCGATGTCACTGAACTCGAGCTTTAGTCCATGTTATTCAATTTTCCATAACCTTTGTTCATAAATCACGACATGAAATATTCAGCACCATGGACGTTTGTCATCTGCAAATTACTACGTGCATGCACAATATATGCGACCACTGCATTGCTTTTCAGTATTGACTTAAAGTGATAGATGGAATAACATCGTTGATGCGGGTGAACAAATCGGTGTTCTGGTCCTCAAACTAACGTCAACTGTCAGCAACGCCTCAGGTCACTGTTAGATTTTGAAGAACATGATGCGATTCCTCAGAATAAGATGTTTATCATAGAGCTATTGGAGAGATAATAATGTTAATATGCTTAAGATAAAGGCAGTGTTATAATATTAACATTTTACTTTACTTTACTGTTGCTTTGTTTTGATTAGCTATGCTTGTCACTGAAATGCCCTAAGTACGTAACCTCCAGGGAGAATAATTTCCCAAAACTCTTATTAAAACTCTTATTTTATTCACATGATTTTCTGTAAACAAAATCGTTTCTACAACCTTTTTTTAGAAAGCTTATTTTCCTATTTAGTTCGTGTTATTGGAGATAAACCATTGCAGAAATAGTTTCATTACGCATTTTATTGTAGGTAAAGAGGATATAGGAAACCGAATCGACATTCAAATGTTTAAACGCGGATCGTTGTATGCTGGCCTTGATATTCTATACGCTTGCCATGAAAAACAGAGAAACAACTGAATAGCGATAGCACTTTAAAAATGGAAAAGTATTGAAACATTGTAACCAATCTCGATGATCTCGAGCCTATCTCGATAATTAATGAAGCCACAAAAAAGCTATTGAAATTAATTCTGTTTTAAATATAACTATTTCTTTTTTGGAATATGTGTTTGTCTATCTCTTAACATTTATCAGTGTATAAAATTCTTTACTAAAAAGGGAGGCTTCAAGTCTATTCTATGAAAATTCATCATATATATTTGATTTGTTTGAAAATATCTTAAACATGTGTTATATCAATAATAGAAATTCCGATGTGATACATTCACACAACTTTCTCTACACTCTACCGCTTATTAGTGGGTATACAAATTATTCTTTCGAAAGTTTATTTTCATTTCAATCGAGATAAACCTTTCCGGAAATAGCTACAATACACTTTTCGTTATAGATACAAAGAGAACGGCGATACTCAAATGTTTAAGAACTGGACGCTGAGTGCTGGCCTTAAAATTCCAATGTGTTTCCATGTAATCGCGAGAAACAACTGAAGGTTAATGCAAATTTAAGAGAATGACTAAGTAATGAAAATTTTCAGGTGTTAATTACGGATATCTCAGAAATGTTATTATGCCACAAAAATTATTTGATATAATTTGTTTTAAAGACATCTACATTTTTGTGGAGAATGTTTTCGTCTATGGCTTACCGGTTACACGAAGTTATATAAAATTCCTTCTGAAGGATGAGAGCTTCACAGGATATTCCAGAAAATTCAAAATATACAGATTGTCATGTAACTTTAATGTTTAGTATTTTAATCAAAATCCTTAGAGCCGTTTTTAAAAAAATAAAAGCTTTCGAAAAATGTTACATTTAAAGGGTAGTTGTGGTGGAGGTATTTGTGTTGCATCTTTGGAAGATACTCAATGGTACATGTCCAAATTTTCGTTTTTGAGTTATGTTGTTCAGACAGACACATACACACATTGTAAGTCCTCCGTGGTGTAGTGGTTAGCATGCTAGCCTCTAGTTTCCGAGGTCGTGGGTTCAACCCGTTGGAGAGCGATGGTTTTTTTCGGGCGTAAAAATCATTAGCATGGCTTCCTTCGGAAGGGAAGTAAAACCGATGGTCCCGTGTCGTAGATTTACGGCACGTAAAAGAACCTCAAGCCTGATAAAGAGGTCTCTGAGCAAAATTTCCGGTCTTTCACGTCCAATATAGAATGGGACGCTAAGAACCATAGTAGTTAAAGAGCGTCCATAAATTTACACACACAGGGATCTTTACCTAAAAATCCTTTTTATTTTTATTCAGGGAGCCTCAAAATATGTACTTCCGGTGAAGTACAGAAATTGGTATCCAATTTTTGGTTGCAATGCAGTACCTTCTCTACGTACTATGTGCGTGGTAGAGAAAGTAAAAAGTGTTAGAGCCACTTCTCAGAAAATAATAAATAACGAAAAATTGTTACAGTAGGCATTTTCTTTAAAACTTCGTGTCGCATCTCTGAAAGTTACTGAACTCAAGTACCATGTTTGGTATTTAGCTGACTTTTTGTTTTTTAGTTACGCTGCTATTTCTTCCATTCTTTTTATTTCGGGGGTATTGAAGCGTGAAATCTGGATATCGAATTTGTGGGTTGAATGTAATATTTTCTCGGCTTACTATTGATAAGTAGTAGAGAAATTGAAAATGAAAAATTGAGTCTTACACGAAATGTCCCACATGATGAGAGCTTAAACTTTTAAGTCTCTTCAGCTTTGCATATAATTCCTTGAGAGTAGTTCTTTACAATCAAGGATTGTATGTTGTGAACATTAAAATTTTTCCTAGAACATAATAATAAAACATTTAATACTTTAATTTAGGGCAATCAATTATGTATTTTATTAATTAAAAACTAAAATACAATACCAATCTTAATGCCAAGAAAAGGTTCTTTGGATTTCTTCAATCAGCTTCAAGGTACGAATACTGGCAAAGAAATGAACAAACATAGCATCATCAGAAACATTTTAAAGTTGGAAAAAAAAATTAGAAGACGAAGAAATTGGATTTTAAAATGTCACGTGCTATTTGCATACACCTGCAATCGTCTATATAAATTTCACGTTTGGGGATTTAAATAGCCAGAGGTGCAAAGTATTCGGGAGGTCTAGGGTTCGATCCCCGGCTACCGCCCATCTAACCCATGGGTTTTTGGTGGTATCTCTTGATCAGCAAGCGGATACTGGGGTATTAAACTTTTACCACGACTTTTCTGCCCCCCTTTTCCTGTATCCATCATCTTCCTTATCATCTGTTCAGGGCCGTAGGACCTGGCGAAAGTGTAAAGCGGGTTGCGGCTGAACTGTGCCTTGCGCTCTACTAGAGATTGATTCCTGGCGTCCCTGCGGGGACTCTAGTTAGGTCTCTCCCCCTCGAGTGTGCTCCACCTAGTAGGGGACTGCCGTAAGTTGGCTGCTTGTGGGTAGGACAGGGCGATGGCGGATGTGTTCAATCTGGAAACGTTAGAGACCCCGCCCATGCTTGCACCCGTGCCACCCGAATCTGGTTGCCCCAGCCCTCATCCCTTCCTTCCAGAGCTCACATTGAAAGCAAAGGGCCCGTTACGACCTACTTATGACGCTCTGCTCGGTTCCAGGGCGTCTCCGTGATATGTAGCTTTACAATAGTTCCTGAATACTTGAGGCCTTCTTATAGGGAAGTTATATTTTCCTGCTATTATCGTACAAAAATGCAAAGCTTATTAAAACATACCAATCCTTATAATAACTGTCTAGCTTCCCTTCCCCTCCATTTTGAAACTTAAATCAAAATTAAGCCTAAATTTATTTTGAGATTCCATGAATCAAGAAAGGGCATCCCGTGTGCGGTGTGTTGAAAAGCGTTTAATAGGGTATATTATATAAAAATTTGTTTGCCTTCCATTTTTGAAAAACTTAACGCATATGGGCTTCCCCGCGTAGAAACCCTTACACGGAATAATTTTCTATACATTTTCCTTTCCTAACAACGGATGTAACACTTTTGATTAACAAGCTGTAAGTTTGAGGTACTGGATTCAATTGTACTGTGAAACGAAGGGGACTCGGAACCGATCCAGTGAACCCGGATATTATACCTGCGTCTCCAAAAAGGAGGGATGGGGTGAAGAGAGCTACCGGGCGGCCGGAGCCAGGAGTGACGGCACGGCAATTACAGGGTCCGTACAGTTTCCAGATATAGACGCACCGGCTGATGACGGACAATCAGACTGGGGATCCTGCCCCACTTGGGGACCAACCCTCCCCCCCAGGGCGGCCCTTATATCCGGCAACCAGCCGAAAGCCAAGGGACGGAGAAAGCACACAGAGCATCCTTCGCCCCTGGCACGCTGAACCGAAACTCCATCGCCGACACTTCCAACCCTGAAACAATATTTTATATCATAACATGCTGTGAAGGCCAAAGTGATTGTACTGTAAATTAATATTATTGTATGTACAGGATTTTAGATGTTTCTTAGCCATAAGTATTGTTAGGAAATAAGTTTACACGGCCTCACTGAAACTGACAATAGAAGTGGGTAAGAATAAACCGAGGGGGTGAGTTGTTTATCACTAAGAAGAGATAAACAAATGATATCAGGGTAGCGTGCCCTTTTTTATAAATGGAGGGAATATCTTCCCTAGAGTATGTATGTTAGGAGTAGTGATTGGCTGACAAAACAGAAGCTAAAGTTTGGTAACCAATAGCAGCTCTATTATAATGTTTAGGCAATTTGACGTGGAGTATATATTCTCGAGCCATAAGCAAGTTTCGCAGTTCGGAAGAATCTCTCATGAGGTGCACGTCACACAGTTCAGAAGAATCTCTCATCAGGTGCACGTCACACAGTTCAGAAGAATCTCTCACGAAGTGCACGTCGCAGAGTTAGTTACGAAAATGTAAAGTACGCGAAATAATTGGTGCGCGGCAACTGTAACGACTGTAGTTACATTCAGAAATATCACAGTTTCAGTCAGGCGTGTATAAAATTAAATATGTGAATTACTAATTAAGTGTGACGGCAATAAAAGTGTAGGAAAAAATTTTTTATCAGTGTTATCTTTTAGCAACTACTCCTTTCCGTTTACACGCCCTGCTTAGAGATACTTGCTCGACTGTATTATAATAGCTAGCCGGAGGACAATGAACCCAAATTTAAAATAATAAAACAAGAGGTGCCCAGTAAGTAAGATAAAACGAGCATGAGAACAGCGACAATATTGGAATAAAATGGAGGAAAGAAATTTGGGGGTGAAAGGGACATTAAACACTACTAAAGCTATATATACACCTAGGAAGTATTGGAGGCTCCCTCTTTGGAAAAAAAATATCTCATTGATATCGCAATCGATAGGGAGTGTGCGGCTGCTAAGTAAGCAGGTGTTTTTAGTATTTTCATAGTGAACTTTTTCTCACTATCTAGAAATTATGCTGAAGATTTAAATTATATTTTCAAAAACAGATTTTGGAGTAGGAAATTGGTAGAATAGCCACCAAAACAAATGATAATATTGGTATGGAAAGAAATAAGCATGTTCTATGTACATTTTTACTTTCTCTACTACGTAGATTAAGTAGGGAAAGTATTGCAGTATACTTAAAAATTTTATATCGAGATTTCACTGGAAATGCAAGTTTTGAGCACCCTTGAATCAATTTTTTTTTATAAAAGTCCGTGTGTGTGTGTATGTGTCTGTAAACAGCACAATTTCAAACCAAAAGTGGGATAAATATCAAACTTGGTACCTCCCAAAGATACGACATGAATATTTTCAAAAAAATCTCGCCCACCTCAAACTAAATTTTATATTGAACGTTTTTCGAAATTGTTTATTTTCTAAAAATGTTTCCAACGCTGTTGATTAAAGTACCATGTATTAAAGATATTTACATGACAAATAAAGTGTATATTATCTTGAGTTTTCTGTAAATAGCCTGATAAGTTCTCTTTATTCGGAAAGAATTTTGTGTAATCTTGTATAACTGGTAAACGTTAAGCGATAGACGAAATTGTACTAAACAAAAAATGTAGATCTCTTTAAAACATGCATTTTATTTCAAATAACTTTTTGGTGGCATAAGCCATTTCCAAGATATCCGTTATTAATGCTTTGGTTTGTTGAACACTTTGTCATTCATTATTAGACCCGTCGATTTTCAGTTATTTCTCGCATTGCATGGAAACAGCGTGAAATATTAAGACTAGTATATAGCGTCCAGTTCCTAACATTTGAGTATCGCTGATCCCTTTGTACCCTAACGAAATGCGTTATATAGCTATTTCTGCAAATGTTTCTCTCGATTAAAATGAAGCAGATAGAAAAATAAACTTTTGTAAGAATAATTTGTTCCTCACTAATAAACGATAGAGGTTAGAGAAAGTTATGTGAATGTAACACGCCACCTTTTTTTCCCTATTATTTACAATGTATTCTAAAATATTTGTTATATATTCCTATGTTTCGACGTTTGGTACAACATTTGGCTCTTTAAATACGTTGCATTTTTAATCATATATTTGTGACCAGTATTATATAAAGTGTTTTATAACAGTTATTGTTATCTCTGTATCCTACCCAACCGAAACTATTTATATGCAAATATTTATAATGATTTACATGAAGCGAGCATATGAATAAATAATTAATACAATCGTACAAAAACATGGAATGGCTGGGAAAATCCAAACATTAGATAAAAAAATTTGTTTTTTCTATTCTCATGTAAATGACATCAAGAAAAAGACGCTTTTGACACTCTTGCGAAATGGAAGTATTTCACTAGTACTACAACATAGTGACAGGGGTAAAAGTTAGGGCGTGTTTTGTTTCCGTTTGTGTCACTTGTAGTGAAGCGTGTGCATCTGTCACTTGTTACATGGCTTCTGTCAAATACAATACCAGTGTTTTCAAACCTAAGATATTAGGATATTAACGGAGAAACACATACTACATAGAAAATTTCCTTGAAAGAGCGTGTCAAGGCCAGGCAGATTACAGGTGTATCATACGGTTGGTATCAGGTGAGTTGCGAATTTCACTGATTCCTAGTTTTATAATATTCATATTAGTGAATAATGTAAGCTACTGCAAATAATAGAAAATATATTTTATATAATCCTGCCAATACAAACACTTTTTGTGTTCAGCGTCGTGAATAATTGGCTCATTATGGCACGCGTGCCATTAATAGAAATGACGCAATACCTGTATTCCAAGTTGCCGTGGCTTATAGAGGGAAGATGGGATCATTTTCTTTGTGCAACGAAGATGCAACATCCTCGTTACATTATGAAATATAGAATAATTGATAATATAATAGAAATTTATAATTATCATGCTGTGCTGATAGTAGGCTACATAACAGTCCGTAACACCTGCTCATTTCTCTCCCAGGAAGGGACTGCATGCAAGTGCTTGTGTTCTTTATCGGTTCAACACGCCAGGTAATAACGCATGAAATGCAGGGAGAGAAGTTAACGTCGCATTGACGAACATATGAAGACTCTGTTACTTAAGTCAGCTATGGATGCCGTATTATTTAATTATTAATTTCCTACATTTTTTATTTTGATTTATTTATTTATTTATGCTAAGCTATTACAGGTGAATATGTCCGGTGTTCAGCCCTGGCTCTTTACCGGTCATACTCATATTTTACAATAGTTTATTAATTCTAGTTTATTACTCCATTAGTCTATTTACTGTCCATATCCAATTATTTCTCACTTTTTATAAAAATTGTGCCATCTTCTTACTGTCTTTTTTAAACATGTCAACTACCGCTACATTTCTATCTATTTTAAACCATTTCTTATTGATATACTCTTTTCTCCACACTTCAGTCCCCTTATATTCAAATAAAATGTGTTCCACATACTCCTTTCCGCCACATATTGGGCATTGATTTTGTGAAATACCTTTCATTAAGCCTTTTAATCTCCATACACCTGCTTTCAACCATGCAATACCTTCCCGCTCCTCTTTATTTGTCACTTCTATATACTTTTCCCTTCCCAGTGTGTCTTTCATTGGTATATAGAAGACTAAAGATCTCATGTCAGTTATCTCACTGAATATTTTTTGTATTTCTATGTCCTCAAATCTTTTTGTTGCCAACTTCCAGAAATTATTCACATTATTTTCCCTTCTTCTCCACATTTCCCCTAACCCACTGCTTTCCAAGTTATTTCTGAGACAGTCTACCCATCCCTTGTTCTTTAAACTTTTCTCTTGATATACTAAACACAATTTTAACAAATTCCTTTCTTCCAATTTCAATATTCTATACCAAAATTGCAATGCCCTTTCCTAATCTTTCCCCAGCTCTATTTGTACTACCTGTCTAGTGGTTGCATTTGGTAGCCCAAATATTTCTTTGCAAAATTTCTTTTGCACCTCATCTATGACTTCCCATCCTCCTTCTAATCCCCATACTTCTATCCCATATAGCATTTTTGCCTCAACCACCATATTGTATACTTTTTCTAACCATCTAATATTTATATTAGGTACTTTGTATTTGCACCTTCTAATAGCAGATAGAGCTCCGTTTTCTTTTGCCAGTACAAATCTCTTTTGTTTATCCCAATTGTCCCCACTTTCTATTTTGACTCCTAGATAAATACATTCTCTCACTACCCTGTACTCTTTTTTATTCTCATTCTTCCATCTTTCATACTTGCTCAATTTCCCTCCCCCTTTTTGAACTCTACAATCTGCGTCTTTTCCTGGATCACTTCTAAACTCCATACCCCATGACATGACATACCCCAATGAAGCTATGAAGCCCGGAACTTAAAGTATTTACAACATTGTAAGTCGCCATTGGGGTATGTCATCTCAACACAATCTGAGATCTCCTTGTGGTTTACCGGGAAAAATGCGAACCAGCTGGAGAATTTAGAGTCGTGCCCGCATATTCCCATGTTAGCCCAGTGGTTAGAGCAACCGGACGGAGACCGGGAGGTCCGTGGTTTAAATCCCGCCTATGGCATTGAATTTTTCAGTCTCCTGATTCTACTTTACACCCTGTCCAACACACGGCTGGTGTGGAAGAACAATTAAATTGATATAAATATTTGTTTGAGATATTGATAGAAAAGATATAAAATAATATAATATAGCTTTTTGATAGTCTGTGAAGTTTCTGTTTATATAATTGAGAAGCTATAAAGGATGAGCAGAAATTGACAACAGAAAAGTTGTAGAACCCATATTAATGAACAGTTTACGTTGAATACGTTTTTGTAGCTTTAGCCGCTTATAATCCTGTTGTTGGAATTTTCCAATATTTCAAGCTGTGCATTTTCAAAAATGCTGTATTTATTCTTTTGTCTCTCATCAGTCCAAGTAAAGGATATGCAGCTTATAGCGAGCTTCTTTTTAAATATTTTACTGTCGTCCTAGTGTCGCATATGCTTCTACGGAAATGTAGCTGTAACAAAACAAAAACCAACAGGAAGTAGGCAGAAAAAAGAGATTTCTTTACGGGTAATTTGCAGAATGGTTTATAAGCAGTAGAGAAGTGATTAATACACATGCATAAGATGTTTGTAAATATGGTAGCATCTCTAGAAAATAAAACCAGAGGTGGAAGACGTGTAAATATCGAACATCAAATTTTGTAAAAGCTGATCGTTAGCGAAATCGTTCCTAGAAGGTAGCGTTTTCTCATCCAAATAAAGTTTTCTGTCAAGCTTCCGGCAAAGAGGAACGAGAATAGAGATTGATGACTTCTGTAGCTGGGTAATTTGATTTCTGTACGTTGACCTGAAAGTAAGCAGTGTTACTGTTCGCGTGGGATGTCGAAAAAGCATTAGGGAAAATTGAGTTAAAGATGTAAACTTCTGTTTTCTTTCCTTCGATCCTAATCAGATTGACTTCATGACTTCAAGAATTTAATGGAGACGCTGGCATTTCTCCGTGGACAGGGAGCTTTCGCTCCTCTTTCTGTTGAAGAAAAGCTTTTATTTAGTGTAGATGATGACGATGATAATAATAATATAAATGTATAAACTATTAGTTGGATATTTTTTATAAATTACAAAACGCTACAATGAACTACCCTCAAGTTAGAAATGACATTTTTAAAAATATTTGTATGTCTGTGTGCGTGCGCGCGCGCGTTATCTGTACCGATAAGTGATTGAAACGATTGTCATGAACGGTTATATAACAATATGGCGTCTGAATTACTTGGCCCAAAGGGGCAATTCCATTGAGTAAAAAAAACAAAAAATACATTTAGATATTATCAAGCATTTTTCTTTTCTTTATTCTCTCTCTCTTTTTCTTGTTATGTTTTGTTTTGAAAAACGCTAAACAAGAATCCGTAAACATACTGTTTCTCATTTTTATTTAAAAAAAACTTCAGGGGAACACACGTTCAAGAAGTTATACCAATGTTTCGTCATTATTATTCAAGTATGTATACCAGTTACCAGAAATGTAGTTCCGATCGCAGATGACGTTTGTGTTCTGCTAAATATTTTGTTCCTATTTTAAGTATGTTGACATTCCAGAAAAGTTAGTGTTATTGCTGGTTTCCAAATCACCAAATAACATGTAAGTTGCGCAGAGAAGACGCAGAGGAAGAAGTTGATGGAGGGGAGTGAGCAAAAGGAGATAAAGTAGTAAGGAATAGTGAGAGGAAAGGCAGATGAAGGAAGAAACAGAAACAGTAAAAAAGCAGAGAAAGGCAGAAAAGGATCTCCACAATTAATGCAATAAAGCGATTAAAGCTGTGCTTTTGTATGTAAACAATAACCGCTGTTAAGATGTACAACAGGCTATGCATTTTTAAAATTGTATAATATGTGTGTGTGTGTGTGTGTGTGTGTGTGTGTGTGTGTGTGTGTGTGTGTGTGTGTGTGAGATTGTGTAGTTTGTTTTATTCCGCAACACTTCGGCTTGTTATAAAGAAACTAAAACTGGGAATAAGGACAAGAAATTTTTTCAGAATAAGAAAGAAATAGAACAACACCCCAGCGATAAGCATAAGTGTGGATTAACAGAAGAATTCCATTTGCACACCAGCAAATATCTTAATAAGAATTCCGTAATTTATTAGATGTGAGTTAAACAGGATAACATTTGTAATCTATATGCCACTAGCTATGAACAGACTCTGTGGACAGAGCGGAGCGACACATAAATCCAAGGACGCTCCTGTTGGTTCTTGAACTACCTGTTACGTAGTTTATACTCTTGAAGACGTTCCATAGTTTACTTCGCTTGAGGCCAAGGTGTCTTTACTAGCTTTTATATCATTCATTTAAATTGGCTTGTAGTTTTATTCCAAACGAGTTTTTATGGCAGGGTTCCAAAACTCACTGTTGTACACGGATGGGTTAATCACGTTGTTTGTAGGTTATCGCCTCTCTCGCTCTGAAACAAATGAAGAACAGAACACAAAGATGAATGTTCGTGCCACAAGCATCAAATGTACAAGTCCTCTCCAACTATCTACGGTGTAGGATATGTGACCAAATACAAGCCCTTACAAACCACTGCCCTCGGTTTTGTCGATTTTCCCCCATGTATTTTGTCGGGCAATAATGTTGGAACTTGATTTCACGTGAGACGTGGCTGGTTGGCTTTATTATTGTACATCTACCGCATTGTTTTGCAGGATTCACAATGTTAGAATGTAAAAAGCTAGGTTTTCTCCTGTGCTGACATTTGGAATAGATTACCTGGCACATAAAATGCTCTCTCAACACAACATGGACGCATTGTCTACCCGGTGCTTTTGTTCCGTATTTGTAAGCAAAGAGAGGGAGGAAAGTTTGGACCCGCTCTCTTCTTCCTTTATTGTATTTACCCGGCGACTGTTTTGTGCTCATGATCGCGCTCTCTGGATACTCCAGTTGGAAAGCTACCTCTTTCAGACTGAGTGCTCCAGAGTTGCAGTCTTTCATTTTCAAGTGGTACACTTTGCGTTTGAAAGCAGAGAAAGGAACTTCTATCAGCTTATGTGTTGGGTTGAAAAACAGCAATTTAAGGGAGATTTAAGGCTTTTCTTTGATATTCAACATCTGGAAAGTTTCGGTTGACACGCCTGTTTCGCTTTAAAGCGCAATCTTAAAGGAATTTGCTTTCTATGCTTACTGATGCTTTCAAACACACAAACCCTATAGCTTTTACCAATATATACCTCTTATTAGAAGTAGGGTCTACCAAAGGATTAGAACGTTTTTTTTGATAAAACCATTTACCCACGCCAACATTAGGGGCCGGTTTCATCAACAGATGCTGAATTTTTAACACAGTATTAAACTGATTTAACACTGAAGTTAACACAAATTCTGTTTCATCAAACAATGTTAAATTTAACAAGGTGTTAAAGTCTGTGTTTACTTAACATCCCCATACCCCTGCGTTAAGGCGTTTAACAAATATTAGAATTAGAAAATGGCTGCCGCAAACCAGGTTGTTGATGCTACAATTGGCATTTTTAATGACATTACTAATAGAAGAACAGTCATATGTCATAATAAATCTGAAACCCTGCAAAAGGAGGAATTTTTAAAGCGATATAGACTGTCGAAAGGGTCATGGGTATGATTTTATGGGAGATACGAGAGGTTAGAATACTGCCAACAGAAACGTGCCTCTTTCTCCTATTCTACAAGTGTTAGTTAGGTACTTAGACTTTATGCTATTAACATTTTTCGTATACTTGGCTAGTGATAATGTTGGTATTTTCAAAGATATCGTTTGTGGGTTTATCCGGAAGGTTTCCAAAGCAATTGCTTCAAGAAGCAAACAGTATTTTTGTCGGATCTGTTTGATTAATGAAAGATAACACATTTTCGTCCACTTTAGTTTCAATGGAGTGTCCATCACCAGCTTTAAACCGTCTTAAACACTCTTTGCACCTAACGTTTCTGGTGCTGCACTTTATGTTAGCATAAAATTGCCGTTGCTTACTGGACTTAAGAGAGAAACGCGTTTACTCCAATTAAATTACTCGGAGATTTTGGCCCAGGCTGCAATCTTATCCTTTAATGTAAGACCTTCAGCTTTTTCGTACTCGATAATACGTCTATACTTATTAACCAGATGTTAATTAACGCATTTCAAACGGCGAAACATTTATTTCAATTGACATCGTGATTCTAACCTCAAACAATCGGGAATATCACATGACCATTGCCATGAATGTAAACAGTTGTCGGTTACCGACACAGAGAGCGCAGCGATACGTAGACAAAAGTGCATGGGGGTACGTTCAGAAGCAGTGTACCTCGGCCACCGCCTTCTCGAAAGCTAGCGTTCGCAGTTGTCTTTGACGTTAACAATATGTTAGCTAAAAATTTGCTGTAAAAACTTGATGAAACACAAAAGACTTTGTTAAACTTTGAACACTTTGTTAACAAACAGGATTTTGTTATCATTATCTTGTGTTGGTAGTAATTAATCTTGTAATATTTAATATGCTGTGATTCTCTGAAAATTATTAAAGAAACGTTGCAGTTTTCAATCGACTAGTTGTTATTTCATTTTGAACTGTGGTAAGCTTTTGTATCTGACAATTCAATTAAAATAAAAACTTCAAAGCCTATCCCTCCCCCCCCAAAAAAAATCAAACTATAGATTTTATTTGATACTTATATCACATACACATAATATTTTAACATCTATAGATGTACTTTTCAGAGAACAAAAATATATTTCCCTCTAAATGATTGTACGAGAGGGGGGAGGTATTTCATGAAAATCTTCGCCTGATACCCATAAAAGGTACCTGACTCAAGTGTGTTGTATAATTATTTGTATAATTACCGCATATACTTCATTTTTCTACTTAGTTACTGCTCTTTCTGCAGGTCAACCAGTTATTTTTGGGTTATGATAATTCTAATCTTCAACTTTGGAGAGGATGTACTGTTGGATGCAGCAAAAGCGACCCAAATAGGAATACGCAGCTTTAGATTGGTAATGAAATGTGTAGCTCCGCGCTCTTCAAGTTTAGTTCCGTGACTGAGATGTTGCTTACTTCATCCCAAAAGATGGGCGGAGTTAATATAAGAAATTATATGCAAGTTTATATTAAAATTAATTATACACTCTAGTATTATGATTATGATTATTATTACTATCATTATCCTTGTAATATTTAAATGTTTATCTATCAAAGTAAAATCGAAACTGATAAAGACTTCGAAATCATTATTGCTAATTTTTGCACCACCGAGATTCGCCTCTTCGGGGCATTTAAAAGAATTCAGCACTCTTTGCAGCGTTACTTCCCTACTCTATTAAATGGTAGTAATAATTTTAATTTCGTTTCCATTTGTGCCTCAGAAGATAGCCCTGCCATGAGTATTGCGCTGTTGTGTATTTAGTGATACATTTAACTCATTTCTCATCCACCCTTCCCTCTAAATACTTTAGTCTGTAAATCATATTAAATTGGATTAGCACACCTCTCGCTATTCACACCAATTGGAACAGGAATCATTAGGAAAAGCTATTTCTCGTTTCGCTCACTGGTTCATGTGAGAGAGGTAATGAAGTTTGAGTTAAATAAATGTGGGAATCTTGCAATCTATGCAAACGAGCCAGTTTTTTGCAACGAAGCCACTTGTAAATGTATAGTCCTTACTTCAGTATGCTATAGTTGCTGGAGTCTCTCTTTCGAGTAATTACTGTATGTAGTATTAAATTTTGTGCAGCTGTCATATACTTACGCTAAATTAATTAGGCGCACTAATTAACTGCGATAATTCCGGATTTAAAATGAAACATGTTTTCATGTAATTTGAGTTTGAAAGCATATCATTTCAGAACCTTCTAACAGTTTAGGACTTCCAAATGTGAGCTGACGTAAAAGCCTGGAAGTGATTAACATTCGAAGCGCGAAGCATAGCAGGAAGGAAGGCAATTAGTCATGTGCAGAGGGAATTGTGTAGCACTACTACACTAAAAACGTGTTTAACACTTCCTTTACCTTGTACAATACATGTCCTCTTTAGTATGATCCGTCGTAGTTAATTCTAATTCGCAATTTAATAATGTATTTTGAGACAAAGCGTTCTTTGTCTATACAAGTAGCGTGAGGTGTGTGTGTGTGTGTGTGTGTGTGTGTGCGTGCGTGTGTGTGTATGTGTGTGTGTGTATTCGTATGAGGTGCTTTTGTCTTTGTATCTGCTCACTGAATTTGGAACAGATTATTTGCATTATTAAAATCTATTTTCTAGCTAGAAATAATTTTATTAGGTTGTCTCATAAGTAATGTCGATCTTTTAAATTTTGTTTTTTGTAAGAGAATTGGCTTTCTTTGGTTTGCCAATGCTATTTATAGGATGCCATGGCGAGTATTGCGTATATTGCGAGAATGTATCATTCGTCAGTTCTTAATACACAATCATAACATGGAAGTTACAAAGTTAGAGATTAGAGTCCTTCTAAAGCACTATTGGAAACAAGATTATAAAGCTGCTGCCGCGGCTCGAAAAATATGTGAAGTGGAAGGAGAAAGTGGTTCCAGCGTTTCAACACTGGAGAATAAAACACTAAAGGTTTACCATGTCTGGCATGCCTAAATTCTGGGATATTGAGAATACACGCCGAGTTTTGAAAGAAAATTAGCAAAAAGTACTCGTAGTCTGTCAGAATAACTTGATACATCAAAAGATACCATACATCGCCAGATTAAGAAACTTGGAAAAACAAACAGAAGCTGCAGATCTGTACCGCATGAATTGACACCTCAACATACTCAACGTAGAGTGGATGTCTGTCGTCAGCTTACCAGTAATTCCAGTAATATCAGAAGAATTATTACATATGATGAAAAATGATTCTATTATCGCAGCCCTGAGGACTTGAAACAGTGGCTCAATTCCCGTCAATCTGCCAGTCATCGTTAAAAAAAAATAAATTTGGCCCCAAAGTAATGTGTGTCTGGTGGAATTTGAAGGAGTGATTCTCTGGGGTTTGTTCCAAACGGACGTGCAGTCAATGCGGATCTTTATTTTCAACAACCGGAACTAGTTCATGAAGTTTTGAGACGGAGATACCCAGCATTAGTTAACCAAAATAGAGTTCTCTTGCAGCAGAACAATGCAACACCCCATACTGCACGAACAACCATTCAGGAATTGGAAGGAGTCGAACTGCTACCACACCCACTAGACAGCCCTGATCTTGCGCCTTCAGATTACCATCTGTTTCGATCCACGGCCTATTTCTGCGTCGAGGAAGATTCGAAATCATGATACCGTGGAATTCTTCGCATAAAAAAACAAGATTGGTACCATCGCGGCATAATAAAGCTCCCTGAAAGATCGCTAAGGACCATAGTGTCTGATGGGCCCTACTTTGAAGAGTAGCCTAACTTCTTGTCAGAAAACGTACCAATAAAGTTTTCTTAAAACCCGACATTATTTATGAGCACCATCTATAGAAAAAGGAAGTTTTTTTGTATCCATTTTCACTTGTATTACAGATATTCATATCAGACTATACGTGCATGAAAAGGAATGTCCATTTCTATGAGTACTTCAAAAGATTTTAGCCGAGTGAAAAGGAACCTGGTGTCCAAGATTTTGGTCAACATTTCTCCGTGGTCTTCTTCAGGTACTGCTAAATTCGGGTAAATATAATCCCTTATATAGTTGCACGGTCAGATTATAATTAGCTCGGGAGATATTCCATTCTTTTTATGTCCCTATGCATATCTTCCCCGTAGAAGTTTACAATTTAGGTTCAGAAACTTTCTCGGCATTGACTCTTTTTCTCCGAGCCAATAATTATTTGACTCTGCAACTATATAAGAAGTGATATTTGCCCATATTGATCAGTACCCTGAAGAAGACCACGGAGATATGATGGCCGAAAGTTTCCTTTTGACTCGGCTGAAATCCGTGCAATACTCCTACAGAATGAGAAGGTCTCAGATATTTCACCAGTTTTGCTACCTGTATTGACTAGATAATCCTCAGAACACGGAATGTGCATTTCATTGTGCGATTCTAAAGTGAAGTTGAGGAAGGCTTAGTCAAAATTTAATATGTAACTATACGGTTAATTTGAAGTTAGGTGTTTTGTTGTAGTTGTTTATTTATTTGGCTCCACGTACGGACGCCAATGTTGAAGTAGAATTGTTCTTTACGTTTTTTGCTGCTACGTATGAAAAGTCAGTTTGAAGATGATGGTATCTTTGCGTTATTTGCACCACGCTTTGGGCTTTAATTTGAAGAAGGTATATTGAAGGAGGATTAATATTTCAACTGTTGGGAACCGAACTTGTGGTAGTTGCAACAGCATGTATAGTAAACAGTTTCCGGTAGCCTTCGCCTCAGATGTATTTTTAGATGGACTTTGCCCCAAGTTTAAAAATATAAACTTTGTAATTAACTGTAATCTAATATTATTAATATTTGTTTGCCTCGGCTGCGTCAGTATTATTGTTAGAGACATGGAAGTCTTGGCAGGGCGCGATGCGACAAGAATGTAGGATTACACAGATTTTAAGTTTTAATTCACTCTTTTTATTAATCCTTGACACAAATTAAATAGCACTTCACTGATATAGAAAGCTGTGAGATTCTTTTATAATTAATTACTTTTTAATACGTAACTTACTTTCGTCTCACACGAATACGTAATGAATTTCTCGACACATCTTGCATCCAATTACTATCACTGTTTGCAGGCGACTGACTATATTTCAACCGTCTAAACTTGCAAATTTCTGTATTTCAAGTCTGATTGGCTAATCCTACTTCAATAGAATACCTACATTTAACTAAGGCTTTTTCTGGTTGTTGATTGGCTATTTTTTATACAATTACATTAATGCTTCCAAGAATTACAAATAACATTTAAACTCTCAAACTCATTAGTGACTCAAGGTTATCTCATTGTTAGCAACTTTTAACGTATATTCTCACAGCTCCTACATTATTAAATTACGTAATACATTCATATAACATTATTACACTTGGATACAATAATATAAGCATATGCAATGATTGTTACATACATTTTATAAATTATTACATACACATATTGCTTCAAGGCTGGCTGTTATTGAATTTACATATTATATAATTTGACTGAAATCATTTAAGTGTTAATAATACTGCCTCAAAATAAACAAAATAAACTTAAGCATGAGATATATTAGCTCAATGGCGCGATAAAGAGAAGCAGGCCTACCGCGTGACCACTGCATCCTTCCCTCCTCCGTGCAGGACATCATAGTGCAGTGATTGTCAGTGGGTTGCAGTCGGCATAGTCTTCCATTCCGGTCGCTGAAGTGCAGGTAGCTCCTGAATTGATAGCCAAGAACCTCATGAGCCGAGTTCACCCATACCTCGAGGGGGGGGGGGAATCTTTTGCCAGTATTATTGCAACGCATTGAAACACTTTAATTCCCGTATGGTGATTGCTTAAGGCTCAGGCAACTTATAACCTTGCTCTACATGAAATTCTTTCCTTGGCCAACAGCTCAACGCGTTTACGCTACATGCCAACTCCAGTGAAATTGGACTTATCCCTTAGACTCTTAAAGAATTCGGCTTATACAATGAAACCACAAGTCTAAAAATAACGCAATTAAGTGCCGGTTACGCATAGTACGAAATCAGCATTTCTACGCGCGGTGTGTTTCAGGGAGCAAGTGCGGAAGGGGTGGGATACATGTTGGGCACGAAATTGCGCAGGGACTTAGAAGAAATTGGAGTGGGGTACATTTGGCTACAGGAGAGGAACATAGGGCGTAGCGGATGGAAGATAATTCAGAGAAGACTACGTGATATTGACAGAGAGAATTTAGAGTCACAATGTACGACTAAAACTTCACTTAACTTAGTGTCAAATAGCTGGCGGACCCGGAAAGGCAACAAATTAACTGATGACACCGATGTCGAATATGTCCACTCTGTGGTGAAAAGAAAACATGGAATGATATTCTGGCTCAGTGCAGGGAAACGGAATTACTAAGAAAATAATATTTACCACCGCAGTTTCTGTTTACTACTAGTAAACAACTCCGTGTCCTTGGAACGATAAAAGAGGGGTTAAAACAGTCCACTCGACAGATTTAGGCGTGGACAGATAAGCTTCGTTTGAGACACCGACGTTGACCTAATTAGAGCACTATAATACTGGGGATTCCCTCATATCAAAGATGATTTAAGTATAAAAAGAAATGAACTGTAGAAGTAAGCAATCAAAATTAGGCAATCTCCAAATGTCGCATTGCGAATAGCACAGTAAAGGAGTTGGCAATACAATAACAAACATACACTAGCAATGTAGAGAAACAAACGTTGAAGATCATAATAATAATAATAATAATAATAATAATTATAATAATAATATATCTTAACATGTAAAAATGGAAAGTATGCTTCCACAAAATATTTCAGTGAGGAGCTTCTGGAATTCAAGAACTACAAGTGTGTTTCCTGTTTCAATACATACTAATGCCATATATTGTAATTGTAGGCGTTCCTGGTACGACAACTTTCATGCCCTCCCTGCTTCATATTTTTAAAACATTTAATGTTACCTGCTCCGTTGATAAGTTATATAATATCATCTCGTAGCTCATTCTGCGTTGTCTCGTGCGCCAACTGCTCAAGTGGTATAGCTATGAGTTCTTTATCTCAGGGTGTGCGTGAGTGTATTGTGAAAGGATAGCACCATTTAGTTAGCTGATGAATTTCAAACGTACTGAACTCAAACGTAACTGCATTCCGGTAGCTTTTATGCTAATTTATTTCCTTAAGGACTCGCTAATGACCTTTTTCTCCAGACAAAACTTTCAGCTCAAGTTTATTACATGTGCATTAATTTAATATACAGAAATTATTTATTACAATTATTTCTCTATCTTACTATCATTTATTTATTTTATTATCTATATCTTCCTGTCAATAATTACGGCATCGCCACTAATATTCATATTATCTTCATCACAAATCAGTGTGTATGGAAATTCTTTACATTTGAGGTCATTTTAAGAATAAGTGACATTTAGTTTTGAAGCTTATCGGAAATGAAAGCCAGATCCCTTGCCTTCCTTAACAGCAACCTTAACGGAGTTCGAAGTACACCGCGTATACATTATACCATGCTTCACATATATTATAAGACATAATGTTTTAGTGGACACTCTATAATGTGCTTTTGTGTTTATCCATGGAAAACTCGTCGTGTTATTCTGATATAAAATTCAGTACATAAATTTCAAACGCTAGCGTAACCTCAGAAAAAGCTATTAGCATTTAGTCATCCGTGTATAATTTATCAACTGTGGAATTAACCATTAATCTTTCAGCTTTGTTTTCCATTGATATACGGACTCATGAATAAAGAATTGGTTAACAGTTTAGCTCTTCAGTTTGCTGTTTAAAGTTTAGTACATCAATCACAGTAACGTCAACATATGAAATGTGAAGTGCTTTTATGAGATGTCGATGAACTGATTTTTCAGTGTAATATGTCACAGCTATTATCACCGAGACCAGTTGTGAATTTTGGCCAAAACGTATTGTGCTAGATATGTTTTTTTTTAATTTTCTCTGAAGTATTGCATTCAACCCAAAAATGTAATATCGATATGTCACCGGAAATACATTATTTAAGGCTCCTGAACAAAAAAAGCATTTTTAGAAAAAGATCCGCGCGCGCGTGCGCGCTGTGTGTCTGTCATAACTCATAACGAAAAGTCGGATAAATACCAAACTTGTTATTTAGGTTCGTATCTTTCAAAGATGCGAAACGAAGATTTTTAAGAAAATCCCCCACCCCAGAATACGCTTTACGTGGAACATTTTTCGAAAATTTTTATTTTCTCCAAAATGGCTTTTAACGATTTTGATTAAAATATCATATGTTAAAATACTTTCATAGCAAATGAAATGTATATCTTGAAAGTCCTCTTCAATCTTAATGAATTTTGCGTAACTGGTAAACCGTAAGAGAAAGACAAAATTTACTACACCAAAAATATAGATCTCGTTAAAACACACAATTTATATCATATATATTTCTTGTGGTGTGAGCCACTTCCGAGATATTCCTGTTATTTGCCCAGCATATTTCAGAGATGTAACAAGTAACATTTTCTCCATAAATCACTCATCCATGAAAGCAATACGTCCAATTTCTTTCATTTTCTAAGGAAATGCTTGTACACAATTCTGAATAAATTATGGCATTGCGATACGATCCAACTATTTTTAAAGACTGTATTTTCTTCACTGTTTGAGAGAACTAACTACTTGAATGCTTTAAACCAATGCTTTTGTACCGTTTATAATCATCTCTAAGAGCAATTCGTTGGGGCAAACATATAATACACGCATGCAACAGTTTTCGTCAAATAAGCCATTTATTTGTCGTATGAGAACATATTTGTCCAGTGATATTTTGCGTTTGGCATATTTGCCTTTGTTTCAATCTGTTCCACAGTACGGTATTATAGAATGACGTAGTCATTTACATGCCTTTATTCAGGGCTATTCTGTAACTTTCTGGTTAAGAAGATTGTTACCGTTACTCTTTAAGATCAAGAAGCGCTTAAAAAGCACCCATTTTCAGCCAGCAGTAGTAATATTACTAACGCTAACAATACTTACTCCTAGTATCGTTAACCAAAATTTTCTTCCTGTCAACAAGATGTTATTTTTACTATGTTACAGAATATCAAATAGCGTGTAGCAACTGTTTAGCGGCTTTAACAAGCTGTTGACTTCATCCAGATGTTACAGAATAGGTGGATAGTGAAATGTCCTGCTCTTTCCAATACATCGCGAGAAACAACTGAATGCTATTCTTCAAAAAATGACAAAGTATTGAAAAATTCAAACCATAACAGGGAATTGCTGACTCCACAGACAAGTAATTTTAAATAAATCGTGTGTTTTAAAACAATTTCCAGTTTTTATTGAATTGGCTCCCCCTTCATAGACATTACTACGCTTGTTTGGGTTTCGGAAATCTCTGCCATGCTGAACATTATATGTAGTGGATTCCTTCTGTCTGCCTTGGAGGAACTATCAGCGGCAACATTTTATCGGTTGTGTTCCTGTTCGAAACTCACGTGAGTGGAAGGCTTGTGTCAACGTGGGCATCAAAAGGACGAGTGATATGGCCTACATCTTGTGAATGTCGCCGTGAAGAGGAGAAGCCTTGAAGTCAGGTCTAGGGGAGCGATATCGTGCTCACGCTAAAATTTCAGCCTTCTCTAAATTCGACTCGAAAAATGTTTATAAGTACTTCTCAAAATATAACATTAGAGCGTGTACCGATTTAACTTGGAGCTGTGGAATAGCTCGAGAATAATTATTTCTGTAAAACTTTGCAACGCACGTAAATATGGCAAGAGGAACTGATAGCTTAAGGGCGAATTTGTAAAAGTGTTTCATTTGTGTTGTAATTGTAAAATGTGTCGCATTTCTTTGAGAAAGAGTACACATTGTTGTATGTATGTAGGAATCGAAAACCTTATTTGGTTTGTTGTGGAAGTGTTAAATTATATCCTTTCCTGCTTTACCAATAAGTTAAAATTTTGTATCCTCTGGTGCACTTCAAGTTTGGAGTGTAGAAAGTGGGCTTAGAATTTTTCATTATGTATTATATCAGCTTAGTATGAACTTATATTTCATACCTTATATAGATATCACTTAAAATAAAATTGGAATCCACCTTTACAATATTGTAGCAGAATGATGATGGAACACTTTAGTGAAAAAAAATTCCAAATTACCGTGCTGTTCTCTTTTTGGTTTATCGGTTTTACAGAAGTATACGTATTCGTTCCTAATGAAGGGGATTTCACGGGCCATTCCCAGAAAATTCAAGATATGGAATTTATTTTTCACGTAAGTATTTTAAATAGGTGGTATTTTAATCAAACGTGTCATTTTTTAGAACATGAAAATTTCGAAAAAAATATCAGATAAGGGTAGTTTGGTTTGGAGAGTTTCTTGAAAATTTTCTTGTCCCATCTGTGGAAGGTATTGAAAATAAATACCTAGTTTGCTGTACCCCATTGCGTTTTTACCTTTCTACCACGTGCATAGAATGCAGAGAAAGTATTGCCATCCATCAAAAAATTCAATACCGAGACTTCAACGGCTAATGCATGTTTTTATGCCCCCTGAATAAAAAGGGCAGTTTTAGAAAAAGGTCCGTCGTGTTTCTATCTGTGAACAGCATAACTCAAAAACGAAAAATCGGATACATATCAAACTTGGTATTTAGGTTCAATAACTCCAAAGATGCTACACAAAGCTCTCCAAGAAAATCCCTCTACTACAAGCTACCCTTTACATGGAACAGTTTTTTAAATATTTTATTTTTTTAAAAAATTACTGTACGATTTTGATTAAAATATCATATATTACAGATATCTACATGATAAATAAAATATATATCTTGAATTTTCTTGGAATATCCTGTGAAATCCACTTCATTCGGAAGAAATTTTACATAATCTTATATAACCGGTAAACGTTAAGCAATAGACTAAAACGTACTACACACAAAAAAAGAAAAAAATGGTAGCTTTGTTTAAAACACATAATTTATTTTGAATAAATTTTTGGTGGCATAAGTATTTCTCAGATATCCGTTATTAAAGGTTCAATTCTTCATTTCTTGGTCATTCTCTTCAACATTCAGTTTTTCTCGCGATTGCATGGAAACAGTATGTAATTACAAGGCCAGAATATATGTCCAGTTCTTAAACATTTGAGTATCGCTGTACTCTTTGTATCTATAGTGAAATGTGTAATGGAGATACTTCTGCAAAGATTTATTTGTATTAAAATATAGTAGATAGAAAATAATCGTAATAAGCTTTAGTAAGAATAGTTTGTATGTCCATTAATAAATGATAGAGGTCATGTGGATGTATCACATCAGATTTTTTAATTATGTTATGTGTACACATACATACATAATCATGGATATTTTATGAAAGCTGTTCTTTATTCAAGAGGCCTCAAAACTTATATTTCCATTGAAATTTCGATGGAATTAATCGTTCTCCACATATCCCGTGTGTTGGAAAAATCTAGAAAGTTAAAATGAGACGACTGAAAAATTTAATGCCATAGCTGGGGTTTGAACCACGGATCTTCCGGTCCCTTTCCGGTTGCTCTAACTACGGAGCTACCATGGCAACATGGCACGGCATTAAATTCTCCAACTCTCTTATTCGCATTTTTCTCCAAAAGGAGATCTCAAATTGTATTGAGATGACATGCCCCAATGGCGACTAACAATGTTTAAGTACTTTAAGTTCCGGGCTTCATAGTTTCAACCACTAGTAGGTCAATTAATGGAATTAATTGTTCTTCCACACAAGCCATGTGTTGGACAGGCTGGAAAGGTAGAATCGGACGACTGAAAAGTTCAATGCCATAACCGGGATTTGAACCACGGATCTCCCGGATCTGTGAATCAGTTTGAAATTTCGATATAGATTTTTTGGGTGCAATACTACTAGGTACGTGGTACAGAAACTCAAAAGTAGGTGGTTTTCAAATTTATTCCTAAAGCTGCTGCTTGAAGAATTGGTTTCGGTTCCGAGGTAAGGAGTATGAACATCTGAAGTACCTAATATAAACACTATGCTTTATTGTGAAAACGAAATAATGGTTTACCTTTAGGTTACAACAAAGCGAAGCAGCAGCAGCATTCCGCAGTGTCGTCAACATGGACGCTGGAATGTGATGTTTGAGGTGTGGTCAGCTAGAACTGATAATGTTTGGACGTGCTCTTGAAAGAGCAGTTGAGAGTGGCTGTGGTGGCGTAAGAGGATCAGAATATCGACCTGCAGGTTAATTTGTTGCGCTTGCTGACTATTTGCTGTTTACACTTCACCTGAGCTCTTGTGTTCAAAGCGAAGCGTTATGACCAAAGCAGGTTCAACAACCCAGGCCATGGAAAGGTCACGTTCAACCATGAATTATCCAGTAATGTATATATCTATAGTGTGTTTGAACTTGCTAATCTCGGGAATCAATGGGCAAATACGTGTCATGCATTCAGCGTTCTGTAAAGGAGAATTTGGGCATATATTAGACCAAAGCAGATCAAGCAGCAAAAATAATTGTTAATCAAGTCGAGAAAAGTTTAACAAGAGTCCATCTTTATGATACACAGCATGTATTCATGTTGAAGTCGTTCTAGGTACGACAACTCTCTGCTTCAAAATTGTATAATATTTAATGTTTCTGCTCTGTTGATGGGTTTTATGATGTAATTTCGTAGCTCTTTCTGCGTTGTATTGTGCGCCAGCTTCCCTAGTGATATAGCTATGAGTTCTTTATTTCAGGGTTTGCGTGACTGTATTTTGAAAGAATAACAGGATAACACCAGTTACCGTCAAATAAATTTTGATGTTGACCGAAATGTTTATTTGAGGAGAGTTGGTGATTGTTGAATTTAAAAATTAAAATTATTTTTATCACAATAATTAAGTGAAGCGTCGGTTGTCGTAAGTCACAGCAATTATACTCGGAAAGATCTCTCTCAATAGCCGCTAAATCTTCGTAACACCAAGGCATTCATCTCCGCCCCACAACTTAGAAATTACACAAGGAAAGTCACACTACAGCGAAGTATATCAAGTGCATCACGAATGTGTCTCGAATGTAGGCACCAATGCATCTCTGATTTAGAATGCACTCCCTTTTCTTAACTTAAGCTCCGCCTATTTGTCGCTACCCCTACTAATATCCCTTCATACGCAGACCAATCTTAAAACTACGTATGCGTATCTGAAACTGTTGCTATGCCGTACCGCCTCGAATATCAGAATTTCATTCCCTTTCTAATTTACAGAATTTCTGCCTATGTGACTTTTCAAACGTACTCAACTCAAACCTAACTGAATTCCAGGAATCTTTGTGCCAACGCGGCTATTACTAATGGTTTTCTTTAACACAACACGCTAATGACCGTTTTCTATGGACAAATACTTCAAATCAGGCTTGTACATCATACATTGATTAAATGCATAATGTAATAATCCTGATTTAAAAGATTTGTCCAGAGAAAAAGGTCATTAGTATGTTATGTTATGGAAGGTCAAAGTCATTGATTAAGTACACGGACATTATTTATTGAAATTATTTCCTTATGTTACTATGGTTTCTTTGTTTAGCTACTTATACCTTCCCGTCAATAATTATGATATCAATGTTGGAGCTTGGATATTGAAGAATTTCATATTAAGGGCAATTTGTATTTCTATTAACGTTGTAACATTAGTAATAACTTAAGTAAAAGTTGGAGTTATACAGTCAATGAAAAGGCTTACGTTTTTAGATATGGGACCTCCAAAGTCAAAAATGAAATTTTTGATACGGAAAGTTAGGCAGTAAAATAAATTTTTTCTTACGCCCTTGCACTTCTGGTTAAATTCTGACGTATAAAAAACAAATTACATGATCTTCAAAACTCTTATATTTGGTGTAAGGGATCCCTCGTCTGTGGAAATTACTGATAGTATATCTTTTCTTAATTCACTTTAAAATTGAAAATGATCTAGACATAGAAATACTCCAGGGCACTAAGATTAATTGCTTTCCAAGATTAATTGGTTTCATCGGTTCCTTTAAGAAGCCTTGAAAGACAAAATATATCATTGTTACTAATGACACAAGAGCTATTTAGTTTTGTTAATTTTGTATTTTTGCATATAGTTTTTATATTCCTCCTAAAGGAAACTTCCCAATGCTATAACAATGAGACAGTGAAGTAAAATTAATACAAAAAGAATATTTGCCGTGTTATATTCTCATGACTTTGTCTACCCTCTATCTCCTATTAGTAGTTGTACAAATATTACTTACGAAAGTTTATTTTCCTATCTATTTCATTTTAATCGAGATAAGCGTTTCCAGAAATAGCTACATTACACATTTCATTATGGATACAAAGGGAACAGGGATAGTCAAATGCTTTAGAACTGGACGCTATAACTAGCCTTAAAAGTCTATACTCCTTCTATGGCATCGAAAAAGATCAACAGGCCTGTTAAAGAATGGCTAAGTATCGAACACTTCGACCGATTAATAACGGATATCTAGGAATCGGCTGATGCCACAAAAACGTTACTTGAAATAAATTGCGTGTTTTTTTTAGAGATCTACATTTGTTGTGTTGTACGTTTTCGTCTATAGCTTAAAGTTTATCAGTTATGCAAAATTGTATGAAGTTCCTTCCGAAGGAAATGGACTTTACAAGCTATTCCCAGGAAATTTAAAATATACATTTCATTTATCATTTAAACATCTTTAATATATGGTATTTTAATCAAAATCGTTATAGCCATTCTTCAGATAATAAAAAATTTAAAAAAAATGTAGAGGGTAGTTGGCTGCGTGAAGTTTAGTATAAATCTTCGTGTCGCATCCTTTGAAAGTAGTGAAATTAAATACCAAGTTTGGCACTTATACGACTTTTCGTTTTCGAGTCTTGCGTTTTGGAAGGACAGGAATTTCGGGGGAAGTAATGATCCTTCCTAGGATTCGCCTGGCGACCCGGGGAAAACCCTAAAAATAACTCATGGGTCAGGAAGGTCGACTACGGGAATCGAACGCACGATGTCCTGAATGCGGGCTACAGACGTTACCACCTGACCCATCCTGCTTGGTTATTAGTCTTACGAAAGTTTATTTTCCTATCTAATAACCTGTTCGAACGCATTTGAGTTATCTAAATATCTTCTAGACACATGCACGATAGACATACACACCAACGTATTCGTAAAATGCTTTGTATTTGGATTCGGGGGCCTAAAGACATGTATTTCTAATGCAATTTCGATATGGAGTTTTAGGCTGATATACAATACTTTCTCTACATACTATACGTATTAGAGAAAGCAATAATACATTAAAACTCGCACTTTCAGTTAAATATAGTGTAATTCCGATGTGTAAATATCAGGGGCATAGGTCCATGGAAGCAGCGGTAGCTGTGCTTCTATTAAAAATATACTTCCTTTTGTCTTTTTTACTAAGTACGTTATTACAGAATGGTGGTTAACTCAAGCGAAAAACCTGTTGCCCGTCAAGTTAACTCGATGGTACTCGCGTCAGGCGGGACAAATGCTTTCTTCAAAACAGGCGCCCCTTACGAATTTGGATGAAACTTCTATCACCATTGGAGTTCTTGGATGGTAATTCTCGTCTTCATTCACACGTGGAGCCCTTTCTCGCGTGTTCTTTTGCACATTATGGGTACAATGTTTTTGCTACTTTTAAGAAGGCGTCAATAAGAAGGCGTTGAAAATTAGCAAAAAACTCTATGTAATTGGCTAGAAATCACGTGATTGTCAGCAGTAGTTTGTTTTAGAATGTGTTTGTGTGAACTCACTTGCCGTTTAAAACTGTAATATTTGACAATTTTGAGCAATATATCCACTCAGTTGTTCGGAACTCTTCGGTAGGAAAATCCAATGATGAAGAATAAGGTAAGATAGTGCACTAATTAACATTTAAAAAACAAAGTACTGTTTAAAATAAAGAGAGTTGGAAGTTGTTACACTGCATCTGTAAAAAGTACTGTGTTCACCGATTCGCACCAAACCGCCGCCTGTTGAACCTCCCATCACTTGCAAGTGTCTGCGGGGTAAATTCATTTATCGCCTTGGTATCTTTATGGTTAAAAGTTATTAAAATTATTACAGAAATACAACATGGGTCATTGACCATACATGCATGTATAAGATACAAATTACATATCAGAAAAGGAAACAAAAGAAATAATGGAAAATAAAAGAGAAAGGGAAAAGTAGTGATAAATTGCCTCTGACTAACTGAACAGATTTGACCTGGTTTAGCGCACTTAGCCAGGAAATTGCTTATGTTTTACCAGTTCCTTGGTCAGTCAGTAGATTCCAACATACCAAGCTCCTTCTAGTAGGACTTAAGCGCTTTTTTGAGTTAAATTGTTCACTGGTTCTCCCACTGCGCGCAATCCGCCAAAATATGTACCCCTCTTAATCCAAATCACTGAATGGGCAAATTCCCCTGACAGAATCGTCAGTCTTTTTTGTGCCCTCCAGTTTCCCACTCTAAACCATGCCATTCCTTTCTTCCTACGTTAAGCATATATGACTGTTTATCCCTATTTATTTTCACTTTCTCTACTATACAAAGTAGGGGAAGTATTGCATTCTACCCAAAAATTCGATACCCAGATTTCAACAGAAATACATATTATGAGGCGCCCTGAATCCAAATAAAGCACTTTTGGAAACATGTCCATGTGTGTGTCTGCCCAAGATTGTGCAGACCTTTACCATGAACAACTACAAAATAATTAAGACCAAACCTGGTCCATAGACTTAGTCCAAGATTGTGCAGACCTTTACCATGCACAATTAAAAGACAATTAAGACTAAACCTGGTCCAGAGACTTAGCTCAAGTTTGTGCAGACCTTTACCATGAACAACTACAAAATAATTAAGACTAAACCTGGCCCATAGACTTAGCCCATGATTGTGCAGATCTCTATCATGCATAACCACAAGATAATTAAGACTAAACCTGGCCCAGAAACTTAGCCCAAAATAGTGCATATATCTATCATGCATAACTACAAGCTAATTAAGACTAAAGCTGGCCCAGAGACTTAGCCCAAGAATGTACAGATCTCTATCATGCATAACTACAAGATAATTAAGACTAAACCTGACCCAGAGACTTAGTCCAAGGTTGTGCAGATCTCTATCATGAATAACTACAACTTAACTAAGACTAAACCTGGCCCAGAGACTTAGCCCAAGGCTGTGCAGATCTCTATCATGCATAACTAAAAAGATAATTAAGACTAAACCTGGCCCAGAGACTTAGCCCACGATTGTGCATATCTCTTTCATGCATAGCTACAAGTTAATTAAGACTAAAACTTGCCCACAGACTTAGTCCAAGATTGTGCAGACACTTACTATGCATAACTACAAGATAATTAAGACAAAAGCTGGCCCAGAGACTTAGCCCAAGGTTGTGCAGACACTTACTATGCATAACTACAAGATAATTAAGTCTAAACATGGCCCAGAGACAGCCCAAGATTGTGCAGACACTTACTATGCATAACTACAAGATAATTAAGACTAAACCTGGCCCAGAGACTTAGCCCAAGGTTGTGCAGATCTCTTATCATGCATAACTACAAGATAATTAAGACTAAACCTGGCCCAGAGACTTAGCCCATGGTTGTGCAGATCTCTTATCATGCATAACTACAAGATAATTAAGACTAAACCTGGCCAAGAGACTTAGCCCAAGGTTGTGCAGATCTCTTATCATGCATAACTACAAGATAATTAAGACTAAACCTGGCCCAGAGACTTAGCCCAAGATTGTGCAGACACGTACTGTGCATAACTACAAGATAATTAAGATTAAACATGGCCCGGAAACTTAGTCCAAGATGGTGCAGACACTTACTATGCATAACTACAAGATAATTAAGACTAAACCTGGCCCAAAGACCTAGCCCAAGATTGTGCAGATCTCTATCATGCGTAACTACAGGATAATTAAGACTAAACCTGGCCCAGAGACTTAGCCCAAGGTTGTGCAGATCTCTATCATGCATAACTACAAGATAATTAAGACTAAACCGGGCCCAGAGACTTAGCCGAAGGTTGCGCATACACTTACTATGCATAACTACAAGATAATTAAGACTAAACCCGGTCCCGAGACTTAGCCCAAGGTTGTGCAGATCTCTATTATGCATAACTACCAGATAATTAAGACTAAACTCGGTCCCGAGACTTAGCCCAAGGTTGTGCAGATCTCTATTATGCATAACTACCAGATAATTAAGACTAAACCTGGCCCAGAGACTTAGTCCAAGGTTGTGCAGACACTTACTATGCATAACTGCAAGATAATTAAGACTAAATCGGGCCCAGAGACTTAGCCGAAGGTTGTATAGATCTTTATCATGCATAACTACCAGATAATTAAGGCCAAACCTGGCACAGAAACTTAGCCCAAGGTTGTATAGATCTTTATCATGCATAACTACCAGATAATTAAGGCCAAACCTGGCACAGAAACTTAGCCCAAGGTTGTGCAGACACTTACCATGCACAATTACAAGATAATCAAGACAAAACCTGGCCCAGAAACTTAACCCAAGGTTGTGCAGACACTTACCATGCACAACTACAAAAATAATTAAGACAAAACCTGGCCCAGAAACTTAGCCCAAGATATTGCAGACACTTACCATGCACAACATTACAAGATAATTATGACTAAACCTGTGAACAGCATAACTCAACACGAAAAGTTGGATAAATGCTAACTTGGTATTTAGGTTCAATATCTTCCAAAGATGCGCACAAAGATTTTCAAAAAAATTCCCCTACATGGAAGATTTTTGGAATTTTTTTACTTTCTAAAACAAAGTCTATAACGATTTTTGTTAATGTGACATGTATTAAAGACATTTAATTGAAAATAAAATTTATATCTTGAATTTTCGGGAAATAGCCTAAAGTAAAATTTATAATTTTGTATAATCCTGTATAACTGTAAACGTTAAGCGATAGACGAAAACATACTACACAAAAAATGTGCATCTCTTTAAAATACACAATTTATTCCCAATAAGCTTTTTGTGGCATAAGCCATTTCTGGGATATCCGTTATTAAATATTTGAATTGTTCATTTATTGATCATTCTGTTACACTCCTGTCAGGTTCAGTTGTTTCTCGCGATTGGATGGAAGCAGTGTGAAATTTTAAGGCCAGCATATAACGTCCTGTTCTTAAACATTTGATTATCCTCCTTTTCTATAACGAAATATGCAATGCAGCTCTTTCTGCAAAGGTTTATTTGGATTAAAATGTAGTAGATAGAAAAATAAGCTTGAGTAGGAACAATTTAGGTACCCATTAATAAACGATAGAGGGAAGAGAAAGCCATGCGAATGTATCACATCAGAATGTTATAACACTTGCTAGACTTAGGGGTTTAGTTTTTCAATTCCGATTCTATTTCCTGCTTGCTGATGTCTATCTTCTTCTGCCGCCTTTCCATATTTTTTACGATTTATTTCACCTCTTTGCCATACCGACGCCACGTCTATCCTCTCCAAACCCTTTTCCAGTTCAGCTGCCCAAAACTTAGGATACAAGTTTTCTCGCAGATATTTATAACATTTAGAGTGTAGTGGGGAATTATCTCCCTGCATCTGCCTCAGCCAGTACTTCACGGCTATTGTTTTACAGTGTATTGTGTCTTGATAACATCCCACCTCCCCCATTACCTCGAAATTTGGTGTGCCTTGTGAAATTCCAAGAACTCCTTCCCAAAATGCTACCTGCATTATATTCAAGAGCTCTGCTCTTTCCCATCCCAAATTTCACTTCCATATAACAAAGTCGGCCTTATCATAGAGTTATACATCCTTTCTAATCTATCTACTGGCACATTAAGTATACCTATGAGGTTATGTAATTAGAGAATTAATTTAATGTATACGTTCAAAAGAAACATTACTAATGCCTTTTTTTGTTACTGTTTTAGGAAAAATTATGTCTGTCAGAAAACGGATCACCAGAGGCAGCGCTTTCTTTGAAAACTTATTAACTTGAGCATTTATTCGGAAATTCGTTGAACATATTTATAATACAATTTCTTGGAATGCGTGGTTGTTAACCTTTTAAAACGAACTACTGCCGGCTAAATGGACATAATTAGTATTTACAAAGCAGTGTCGTCTATGAAAAGGCTCCAGGTGTTAGAAATAAAGACGAACTGAACTTCCCTTAGGGAATAATATTAAATTCACATTCAAATGATAAGAATAAGCGAAATTAAGACAACTCCTGATTTTGAACCCTTAGAGACCACTATGAAAAGGATCAATCTTCGAATAGCCGAGTTACGTTGAATTCCTTAATTAACTGAGCATTCCTATGTCCAGCCAACCCTCGGCTTTAATGATGATAGAAAAAACACTGTTCTGGATTGCCAGGAGCGCTGATATTTTTTGTGTAATTTAATTTAGGTTAAGGAATGCGTTATCATGATTATTATATCGATACGAGGTACGAGAAATAATTATCTAATGAAAACAAGGATGACTTTTAAAGCTCAATTAAATTACTTAGAGAAATTATAAGCATGAGCAGGGATTCAGTAAAATAAATACTACGAGAGAGCCATTTTTGTACTTTTAGTATAATCACTGAACTGACTTACGTGGTTCATATTTCTGAAAACATACTCTAATAATTCTTAGTTTTGAGGCAGTATTTTTAACAAATAGTATCAGTCTCATTATATAATATAATAATAGCCTACCTTAAAGCAATATGTGTATAATATAATATATAAAATGTATGTAAGAGTCATTGTATTATGTTTATATTATTATGTACATGTATAATAATGTTATGTGAATGTATTACGTAGTTTTAACAATGTAGGAGCTGTGAAAATAGAAGCAAAATACTTTCCATAGCATAGAGAATTATAAAGTAGAAGCTGAAAGTTGCTAACAATGAGGTAACAATGAGGTAATCTTGAGACAACAATAAATCAGAAAGTTTGATAATGCTACACATAATTCTTGGAACAATAATGTAATATTTAAAACAGTTTATAAATAGCCAATCAAAACCTAGAAAAGTATTAAGTTAAATAAAAGTATTCTATTGGAGTAGGATTAGCCAATAAGACACTTGAAATAGAGTAAATTTACAAATTCAAGCGGCAGACGCTATAAAACAGCGTTCCCAAGCAGTTCGATTTTATACGTATTCAGTGTGAGACATGAAAATTCATTACGGCGAGAATAAAATAAAGTTTACGTAATTAAAAGTGCAATTAATAAAATAATCTCACAGCTCTATAGTAGGATATATCAGTAAAGTGTTATTTAATCGTGTGAAGGAATAATAAAAGGCGTGAAATGCAAATTATAATTTGTGTAAGCCTTCATTCTTTAGCCACACCAGCCCTGCTAAGAGAAGCTGTTTCTGCAAATTACTAATGACGCAGCCGAGGCATACATATATAATATTCAAATAAACATTAAAATAAAACTTAAAAGTGAACGTGGGACGAAGGCCACCGGAAAGTTTGTATCGTACGTGGTCTAAACAGCTTCAAGTTTGGCTCTCCAACAGTGGGGTTAAAAACATCTTCAGTTTTAGAGCACCATACTTTAAAGCTATCGATTAAGTTCGATTTTGATTGGCGCATAAGGCATCAATGAGACGGTACATTGGCTGTAAGGCACTTGCGTGTAATTATCTGCAGAATTCTCAAGAATAACAGGCCTCTGTGGCCTAGTGGCTAACATGCTAGCCTTTTATTCCGGAAGTTCCGGGTTCGGTTTAAGGTTCGAGGGTGGGAATTTTTCTTCAGCTAAATTTATTCTCCAATTTCCTAGAGTCTGGAAGCAAGAATGAGTGTGTGTGTGTGTGTGTGTGTGTGAATTTAATATAATAGCCAAAGTAATGCCAACCCAAATATTAACGCCACTGTGAACGAGTGAATATCATTGCTGATGAACAATTATTTGTTCCAAAGGTAAAAAGATGCAGGCGGCATATACATGGAACATAACTAAGGGTTAGACTTTTATCTCTTGGAATAGTTACTATTGAAAAATAAGTTTGATCTGGACTACAAAAGTTTTAAACATCATTGTAATTATAATCATTACTGCAACCTTTCGTGTTATGATATTTGTTAACACGAAATCTAATTAACTTGATGGCTCTCCTAGAACACCATGGCAGCATTTATAAACGCATTTATTTATACGTTCACAGAACAAAAATATATTATTTTTGAAAACTACAAAGTTGAAGCCGTCTTGAAATATAAAATTATTTTAGACGATATGGCGTCTTTGAGTATATATTTTTCACACTAAAATTGTACTGCCAGTTCTGCCTTTAACCCTTCGTGCTCATAATATTCTCCCACTCTAAACCCTGTAAAAGCAATATGCGTAAGGTAATTAAACATGTCAATGGCATCAAAACAATGATTGATTTTTTTGGAGGGTTTACCTTTCGCATGGTTATAAAGGGTGCCGTCCTTTGAACCTCACACTTAATCGACTTTTAAATGCGCTTTTACGAAGTGTAATTATGTGCAACTTCGTTAGCGACAGGCAATCGATTTACGTCGTCAGTGTAATGAAGACAATAAAACTCTGTGTTTAGCTGCAACAAAAAGTCTGCTTAGTTTCTTTGTTTTAGCAAGCTTTGTGCTTGTACTGCAGCTAACTTGTTTTAATAGGAGCTCCCAGTTTACCTTTATGGTTTTTATCGTCTGCACTTTTAGAAAACAGTATTGGGGAGGACAGCAACTCCTTTTTACTTAGGTACCTGGTAGGTAGAGAAGGTATTACATTCCACCAAAAAATTCTATACCGAAATTTTACCGGAAATGCGTGTTTTGAGAACCTCTGAGTACAAAAAACAGTTTTTGGAAAAAGGTCCGGATGTGTGTGAACAACTTAAAAGGAACTCAGATAAACACCAAAGATGGTATTTGGGTTCAGTACTTTCTAAAAATGTGACAGAAAGACTCAAGAAAATCCTCCCACCCAAAACTGACTGAACCGTTTTCATTAAATTGTCACAAATTGCTGATATTTACATGGCAAACAAAATGCATATCTTAATTTTCTTGGAATAGTGTTTGAAGTCCTCTCCTTTCGAAAGGAATTTTGTATTGTCTTGTCGAATTAGTAGGTTAAGCGATAGACGAAGACGTATTATGCAAGAAAAGAAATGTAGACCTCTTTAAAACACAGAATTTATTTCAAATACCTTTACGAGATATCGATTATTAATGGTTCGAATTGTTCTACTTTAAAGTCCTATAAACATTCAGTTGTTTCTTGCGATTGCATAGAAACAGTGGAACCTTGAGGCAGCGCATAGCGTACAGTGCTTAAACATTTGAATATCGCTGTTCCCTTTGTATCTATAACGAAATGTGTAATTGTGCTATTTCTGCAAAAGTTTATTTGGATTATAATGAAGTAGATGGAAAAATAGGTTTCAGTAGGAATAGTTTGTGTAGTTTTAATCAACATCGTTAGAGCCATTTTTTATAGAATAAAAGTGTTGGAAAAATGTTGGAAAGGGTAGCTTTGGGTGGAGGAAATTTCTTAAAAACCTTCGTGTTGCATCTTTGGAAAGTACTGGAACCTAAATACGAAGTTTGGTATTTATCCAACTTTTCGTTTTTCAGTTATCTGTGCACAAACACACACACACACACACACACACACACACACACACAAATACACTGATTTTTTCTATTTTTTTTTTTTTTTGCATTCACGAGGTTTCAAAACATTATTTATGTTGAAATTTCTATATCCAATTATTGGGTGGAATGCAATACCTTCTGTAGGTACCTCCTAAGTACGTAGTAAAGTAGTAGTTGAAAGTGTTCTAAAGAAATTCATATGAATTTAACACATTAGATTGTTTTTAACAATAAGCGATTTTCGATTTTTGTTTCTGCAATATGACAGTGTTTCATTCAGTTCGTAGATTTTATGTTGTGTTTGTATATGCGATAGAGCCTTCGAAACGATAAACTATGTACGCGATAAGAGATAGACGACGCATTAATTATTTAAGTTATTTATCAATTGTACTGCATTATCTGTTACACAACGCAAACAACTTTAAATCTATAGCCAACGTTAGTGTTTAGGGTGTTATTCTCTTTAATAGTCTCATACTTTACAGTAATAATCGTTGTGGCTATCTCAAGTTAGAACGAACAATGATGGCCTTCTACGCCAAGATACTTCTCATTTACAGGGAAGCGCATAGGAATGCAAGAAGACTTGGCGGTTCTTTCAACAGCGATAGCCCAACAGACATCACCCAGCCAACACCATGTTTCCAAGATTGAGTAGGGTTTATATGAAACAGAGAGCTTACATCCTAACGAGCATCTCTGTTGATGTTCGCGGACACGACTTACACTAGAGTTCGGCATATATAACCAAATGTTGCACAAAATGCTTAAAAGTCGGTGGCAGCCATTTTGAGCATCTTCAGTAGCTTCTCAAAACTATTATATGCTTACTACTATATCTCGGTTTCCTTTTTTCTTCCTTCCTGTCTTTTGTGACCCGTATTACCTACATCTTTTTCCACATTTCAGTCATCCTAACATGTAAACAAAGCGTTTGTAGAGATGGTTTTATTAACAAAATATGATCACATCGTAGCCATCGGCCTACCATGAGACATGTTACGTATATTTATTTACATTGTTTACAGCAGATGCTAATTGCTGTATTTGTCCTCCTATTCGCTCTGTTTAGCTTGATATGGACCAATAGGTTGCATCTTCAATAGGGTTTCCAAGTGTTGCTGAGATATATATCAGTCTCTGTTGACGGCCCTTTTTTATTTTTAGATATTACAATTGCCTTTAATATAGGTACGGGCCGCGGAAGACTTGGAAAGAAATTAAAGTATTTTTGTGTTCTTTCAGAAGTAGACTACATTATAAAACTGGTATAAATTATCTCTTGTGCAGTGACTTAAAAATGTAAAACAGATAGTAAAAAAATCGAATAATGAATAACTTCTAATTAAAAAATAAAACATAACAAAATTAATGCTAATCTGATTTTCTTTCTTTTCTTCCTGTGCAACGCAGTATGTAACAAAAACAAATCTTAATTTGAATATGTGTAGGTTGTGAAGTATTCTATCTCAAATCTTCAACATTAGATTTGTCTTGGTGTACATGAAAAATAGTAAGTTAGCTAGAGGAAATATTGCATTCCACAAAAAATTTCCATACCGTGATTTTACTGAAAATATGTCCTTCTCTGTGTGCGTTGTGTGTGTCCGTACGTGCGCGCCTGTCGCATGCACGCAACTGAAAAACAAAATGTGAAAAAATACCAAACTCGGCATTAAAGTTCAATATCTTTCAAAAGATACGACACGAAGATTTTCAAGGAAATCTTCCCTACCTAAACTATGCTTTACATGAACAATCCTTTATATTTTAAAAAATGTCTAATTTTGGTTAAAATATCATATATTTAAGATGTTTATATCTTGAATAATTTGGGTATTGTTTGCGAAGTCGTCTTCATTCGGAAACAATTTTACATAATTTTTCATAACTACTAAACCAAAAGAGATACACGAAAACATACTTTACAAAATAGATATCTATTTAAAACACACCATTTATTTCCATTAAGTTTTTTCTGTGGCGTCAGCGATTTCTGAGGCATTCGTTGTTAATGATACTTTTTCAAATTGCTTTCAAGGCCAGCATATAAGCACCCACTTTTAAGCATCTGACTATTGATTCAGTTTATTCTGTCTACCTCGTACATAAAATGAAACTATTTCTGCAAATGTTTATCTAGATTAACATGAAATAGATAGAAAAATAAACTTTCGTAAGAGCAGATTATAGCAGTTATATAAAAATAAATGTTAGTGGTGGAAAAACTCACGTAAATGTAACACACCGGAATTTTGCGAATTGTTTTCAGTTGGTAAACTAGTAGTAACTGCCGGATCTTATACAGTACAAGAGAAAAATTAGAGAACACATTTAACATTCATTTATTATTATGCAATTACTTTAGGTACTAGCAAATAATATTTCAAATGTAAATATTAAACCATTTAGAGTAATACCTTTACTTATATTAATATTCCGCTTAAAACATTTTTGTTATGATCTTTTCTTATCTTTATTTTATATCTTTGTGAGGCCTTTGTATTTTTACTTTCCCTACCACGTATAGTAAGTCGGGGAAGTATTGCATTCCACCCAAAAATTCGATACCGAGATTTCATTGGAAATAAATATTTTGAGGTGCACTGATTGCATATAAAGCATTTTTGGAAACATGTCCGTGTGTGTGTCTGTGAACAGCATAACTCAGAAACAAACAGTCGGATAAACACCAAACTTTGTATTTAGGTTCAGTATCTTCCAGAGATGCGACACGAAGATTTTCAAGAAAATTCCCCTACTCCAGATTACCCTTTACATGGAACATTTTTCAAAAATTTTAATTTAACAAAAATGGCTCTAACGGTTTTGATTAAAGTAGTCTTATGTTTGACAGATTTTAATGGCAAATAAAATGTATATCTTGAATTTTTTGGGAATGTCTCCAAAAGTATTCTTCATTGTAAAGACTTTTGCATAACTGCTAATCCATAAGAGATAGACGAAATTTTACTACACAAAAAATGTAGGTATATCGCGTTAAAATACACAATTTATGTCATATACATTTTTTTGTTGAGTGAACCATTTTTGAGATATTGCTTGTTATTCCCTTAAATTTTCCAATACTTATACTTTTTCTCAAATAGGAATTCGTTATTTTTCTTTTTGGTCCTGGTAATGCAAACAGAATGGAATACTCCACACAGAAACCAGCTCTTAAAATATTTGACTATCGCTTAAAGCCTACCAATTCCCCTTGCATCTACAAAAAAAATAGCAATAAGATTAACATCTCGATTAACATGAAGTAGATGGAGAATAAGCGTTTGTAAAAATAGTTTGTACAAGAGTAGAGAAAGTCATGTGAGTGTAACACATCAGATTTTTTATTATGTTTTATTGTATTGTTTGCCTAGTAGAATGGAAGAAAAGTCCTCATGGCCCTAAATCACAGCAGGGTAAATAAATAAATATCGAGAACAACGTGTGAAATAAAACACGTAAAATACACATAAAATACGGAGCTATGCAATACTCTCTGAAATGCGTCATTTTTTCTGATAGCAAAGAGCAGTGCATTTTATTGCTTCGAAGCAGCGCAACTGAATTTGAAATGTTTCACTCAGTTGAATGTTTTTAACTGCAGTGCGAAAAGCTCTCGCAGCTGCAACCAGAAAGTGGAAAAAAACAAGGCACGATTTTGCAGCGAGCAGGCTCATACGTCAACAGGACGGAGTATTTAGCGTTAGTGTGTATCCCTTTGATGTTAATGTAATTCATAAATATTAAAGTTGCGAGTTTATGAGGCTTCCAAGTCTTAATTTCTACGTAACAAACAGGGTAGTCATTTCATTAATTAGGAGCTGGCGGTGGAGAGAATCCAGCTCGCTTGGACAGAAATGAGAAAGCAAAGGACAAACACAAGACACACGTAGGTTGGTCAAAGGATTACCACATGCAGAGTAAAAGTAATTTATTTGCAACATCAAAAATTTTACACTTAGCTCAGTGGCTTTTGTCAAGTGCCAGTATATTTATATAGACAAAAATTAGGATAATTATTCGTTCGACATAGCAGGAAAAACGACTCTCGGTCACACTTGTATGAAACTTTCCATCAGTCAATCCCTACAATTAGCAGCATCTCTGGGTTGCAGTAATGTTACCACAGATTTGAAAAATTTACATTGACTATTTAGCCCAGGTCCCGATAATCAACGGTTTCCTCATAATTTACTGCTTCCTGCTGATAATTTAAGGCTTCCAGTCAGTGTTGCCAACACAAATTCAGTTACCGGTTGCAGTGTTGAAGTTCAAAGTGAAACATATCTCCGCACACAACTTCTTTGAGTAAACTATCGATACATTTACACATTAACGATCACCATCGAGAATAGTCAACAATTCCGGTATCCAGAGGTTGCAAGAGAATATAAATAAGCATGTTCCACTTCTACCTTTTAATAACAGTACATCTGTTGTTTGAACAAGAAAGAAGTTCCATCATCAACTCTTAATTTTAATAATTGTACGTTTTAAAGTTCCCCATTAAATCCTGTTCAATGAGGATATATTCTTATTGTTTTAGTGAATAATACATGATCTAAATATAAATCTAAAGAGTAACTACTTACGGATTATTTACATCAACTTATTTGTTTATTGCCATGTAATTGTTAATAATCTGGTAAACTTCAGAGGCACCTGCATGGCAAAAAAGCAACTAAGCTTATTTAATGCAGGCTGTATAGAAAAACCACTGACAACGCTTAATATGTTGGGCATGATATTAAAGTGAAAAATTTTCAACGGGAACCATGTACGGAAATACATGGTTGCGCTCCACATTTTGTTGAATAACACCGCACCCAGCAGTAAATTATAAAATGGATTCAAACTGTTGACCTACTTGAATGCAGAACATACATTAGAGCTGCAGAGACAGACGCACATGGTTGAATTAGTGCGGCTGTGTGCTAAGTATTTCAGTCGCAGCGTGGATTCGTGCGATCACGTTCTCCTCTGATGTTAATTGTATATATGTACATATATAATGTTTTATTGGAGCAATCATACCAAGCCAAGCAGAACTTACAGAAAGTCGGCAGGGGTACTCACCTACTTTTCTAAATTTACCTTTTCTCTGCTGTGTTTAGTCTCACCCCGTAAAAAGTAAAAAAACACACCATAATCCTTCCCACCTTTCCAAATTGGAATCCATCTTTGAAAAAAAAACCTGTTGCTGCGCACCAAGAGACGGCCAGGAAGAGGAGCAACCAACAAGAAAAACCCAGGTCAAGCAGTGCCCAGCAGAGTACAGGTGACAGTAACTCACCACGAGGGTCGCGCCAGGCCAGGAAGAATTGATGCACCCTGAAGGAACGCCACTGCATTACCGAAGAATTGATATGCGAGGAAACAAAATGCCATCCACCAGCTTACGTAAGCTGAGTCAATCAGCAGTTCTGTCACAAAATGTCCAAACATACAAGGTAAAGTTCACCTCCGGGCATGGAAGTAAGCAACCGACGTAGAAGGGGCGAAGATATGCAGCAGGCTACGGGTGTGCAGTCGAACTCACCAACCCTTGCAAAAATATTTTCTTCCCTGATATCCGAGTCTTGGACAGCAGAGTACCCCACAGAAAATAGTCAAGGGGTGTAAGATCAGACGATGTGGTGACCATGGTACAGCCACCCCCTCTACGGATCCATCGACTGGGAATTGTGGTATCCAGATGGTGACGCACATTTGTGTCAAAGTGAGCTGGAGCTCCGTCTTGTTGCAGCCACATTACCTGATGATCCTCTTGGCACCACATCGAGCAGGAAGAAAACCTGTAACGAACGTGAGGTATATCGGTCCTGTTAGAATGGGGTAGCCCTAGTTGAACTAGGAAGAGTTGGAAGGAAAGGAATAGTGTTAAAACACATTATGAAATATTGGAGTAGGATCCAAGCATTGGAGGAAGGAAATATTGTCAAAAACTGTTTAAGGATACAAGAAAAAACAAGATGGCAAAGAATTTGTTTATCCCAATTAAAGGAAACTTTGAGGGAAGTAGGATTGGGCGAGCTAGCCAATATTCAGACGAGGGGATAAAATCTATGGAACAAAGTGAAATCCAGGTTGATGATATTGAGAAACAGGAAATATATGGTAGTTTAAGGGATAAGAGAACACGGATATATTATCTAAATTTGAAAAAAGATTGGGGAAGGGAAAAATATATTGATGTTTGTGATAAAATAGAAAGGAAGGGCCTGGCATGGGCAAGAGCAGGAACCATGTTGTTAAGGAGTTTAAACGTTCGACCAAGAACTGCGCCCACTATATGGAAGTGTGGTTAAAAATTTACACTGTATAATAGAATGTGTAGAAACCAAAGTTTGCAGAGAGTAAATATGGAATAGAAAGTGGGATAAAATACAGATAGAGATATTATTTTTAAAACTCTTTGGAAATAATAACAAAGACTTTCGGAATCAATTAGGTATACAGGGAAGGTAAGAGAGAAACGGTGGAGGAAAATCATTAAAGAAAAAGAGGATTATAATAACAGAAGTGATGATATAGGTAAATTATAGATGAGGAGAGTAGTTTAAATTGCTAGTTTTGGAAAATGCATATAGTAAAATGAAGGATACATATACACAATCAACCAGGGTGTTAAGTGTACATGATTCTATCTCAAGCAACCCCTATAATAGCATAATTAATGTATAGTATCCAGATAGTAGGAAAGAAAAATATAAAATAAATGTGTTATAAAGTAATTATAAATATATATATATATATATTATTTGAATATAAAAAGGTAGATGATAATAGTAAATAAAAAGGTAAATGAAAATATAGTACTGGTAATCAGTATGTAACCGCTGGATACCAGTGGAATAGGTTTTAGTTTTTTAGTAAGTTTTGTTAGTTAACCAGTTGGATACCAGTTGCTTTTATGTTGGTTAGTAGTAGTAGCAAGATAATTGAATGTAAGTATGTATGTATCTAAATATATGGTCCTGTTAGTCTGGTTGGTAGTAGATACGGCCCAATAATCTGGTCATCCTGGCCCATATTCTCACACTGAGCCTGTATTGGTTTCTTGTAACCACTTGCGCACGCGGATTTTCATCTGCCCAAACATAAATGTTGTGCAAGTTCACAATGCCGTTTCGAATGAACGTGCGCTCATCGGTGAAGAGTACCAAAGTCGGGAATTGTGATTGCAGTATTGTTATATGCTGGGTAGAGGCCTAAAGGTTCACATGAAAAATTAAATTAATTTTTAGTATCCAGACTTACATTGAGAGTCGTATACTCACGCGGAGGACCGAAACGTGATGTGGAGGTTAAGAGGAAGACGTGGATTTTTCACTGTACAAAATGCACAACACAAGCCCACTTACAAATTCCTAGATTTATTTCTCAACCGTTTGGAGTTCCTACATCATTAAATATGAAAGATGAGGGAAGATGTCCACCGATACAAAGGCCGACTTGCACGCGCGATCCGCTTCCCTCGAAATCCTAAACTAGACAGAGGCTATGTACCCACCACTTGTGGCTAGCAAAAAACTCCCAGACAGGAGTGATGTCATCCCAGACGAAAATAACAATATGTCTGGTAATGACATGGAAAACGACAATGAAACCCCAAATTATTAATACACCACAGTATGCAGTGTTGTAAATGCCAGTGGGCAAACTGTACACTTCTTCTACTAATGCCTGAACTTTCTGCAGGTGGGATGGATGTAGCTGTTGTTCATAGACACTACTTCACAGGTATTAGCGTGACATGTACTCAACGCTTGGGCCACTTGACGAGTGCTGGTGGACGGGTCGTATTCGAAACGTCTTGATATGTCCTCCTCAAAGCCAGGTGTTCGAACCGCGCATCCGTTTTAGACACCTGATACCGAACGCAAATGCAGAATAATTAATCAGTAATCATACGTAGATACAATTTCTCAGTACCATTCAGTACCTACAGTAAAAATGTAAAAAGCAAAACCATACACTTTACTGTAAGTACACGCTACAATGGTGAAAAATTGGTACCTACTTGCAACCTTCCGGTTTCTCTTGGTCTTTTTACAAATGCTGTGAACGTCGTATGATGCGGAGTATGTCTGTTGGAAAACATTTCCTCATGCAATCGTGCAGCACCTCTGCCGTTGCCACCAACTCTGTCGTATGCAAGAAGCATATCGATCATTTCGATATTAGTGTACTGGTACATGTCGTAATGTTATCAACAACGTTACTGCACACGAACTACCTCATTAGGATGAGAACTTTGGACTATGAGCGGATGTAATTAAGACGTAGTTCGTCCATCCATCTTACGCTAAGAACGAAAGGGTTAATAACTACATTAGGAATCCAACAACTAATATTCTCATGAAGCTTTGACGCCCTACAGCGTCCAAACCACTTGAAAAATTTTCACTTTAATGTCCCGCTCAACATACTAAGCGTTGAAGGTGCTTTTTCTATACACACTGTATATTCCGAAATTGTTTCTAGATGTATTTTTAGCCTCCACTGCTATATTATTCGCTGAAATATTCAAACCAAATCTATCGCGAGGTTGTGTTTACCTTAGACAATACCACTCCGACTTAGTTTCTCGTATTTTTTCGGAATAACAAACTTTTGTTATTACTTATGATAATTAAACGGTAGCGTCTTTCAGTTAAATACGGTCTCATTATATCTTATCCAGCAATCAGAATCAAACTTAATCAATAGTTTAAAGCATGGTGCTCAAAAATCTAATAATTCATAGATTTTTTCTCCTATATTAATTATTTATTCTTATAACCTCTGTTACGATTCGACGGGATCTAGAAAACCCATTCTCATGTGGGTGTTGACTCTCAACAGGCATATTCCTGTTCACTATGGGCGATTATTGCAAAATGTAAATATGGCTAGATTTGATAATCTGCGATCAAAATACAAAAGAAGCACCAAGAGATCTAACACCGCGTAGTACAAAAAGAAACAAAGTTGGTGATATAGAATCAGGTAAGCCACTTCAGTGATATGCTGAAAGTACAAAAGAAATTGCATTACTTTTTCATTCTAATTATTCTACCAAATGCTCCTCTAGCTTATAATTGTTCTTAGTCCATTTAATTGAGCTCTAACAAATGGTTGTTGTCATTAAATAATCACGACAATAAGCATTTGTTAACCTCAACCGAAAACTATCAGCACTCGTAGTGTTGCTGAAGATTATTTCATTAATGTATGGCGAATTTGATATTCACCAATAACGTTCAGGAACACCTGAGACATAGACCAATCACGGTCATTTACTTTACAATAATCCTTACCGGTTACGATTTTATCGGATAAAGGTCAGTTCGTTACTGAGCTGTAATAGAATCAGTAGGCAGTGGTTAATAGGCTACATTATCCAATTGAGTTTTCAATCAATGCACATTCAAATCCTGTCAATTTCAAAATAAATTATTTTCTTGAAAAAATATGACTATTATTTTCTTATTTTAGCTTATTTTGGGGTTAACTGTTTTCTCATTCCCACTGCATTGCTGCTAACATTGTTAGTATTCCGTAACGTATTCGATTATTCATTCATTTTGCATATGCCGTGATCTGACAGCTGACACAATGGTGATTTATTTTAAACAACATAAGTAGGAATGTAATTATTAGTTATATAGTATGTTTTATTCATGGAATAGTCTCAATAATTCCCATCGAGGTTACGAGTTTCATCAGATAAATTCGCAACCTCTCGTGGGGCTACCTATAACACTAATCTAATCTCCTCATCCAATGTATTGTTTATATAAGGTGAAATTGTAATAAAAATTGTTATCTGGGAAACAACTTCGAATTTGAACGATTTCTTAACCTTTATTAACTTAAAATCTTGTGTTTAACACAAGCTATTGTTTTGTGAAAATGTATTATCATTAAACATAAATTTCAGTGTTCAAATAAAATTTTAAGTATAGTCGACACTGAATATTTGATAAAATAATCGAAAACAAAAATGTTTTTAAATATTGCATTGTATGCACCAGACAGATGGTCGTCATTGCGTAGTTTGCAGGGATGGGAATCGAGACACGTAGTTATGCTACATTTGCACTACAGGATTTAGACAGCGGAACATTTTTGGGTTTCGAGGTGCAGCGTGTGCCTTTCCAGCCAATAACGAACCAGTTTTAACTGCTGCCCCGACTTCGCACCTCTCGGATACCAATAATAAGCCGGTGTGCCTGCCGTTCCGACTTAACACGTCTCGATTCCCATCCCCAGTAGTATGAACAGCTCATCGATAGGGGCTTTTGTTTAAGTAGTTGTTGCCTGTATGATCAATTTTATCACTATTGGTTTAATAGAAATGTTGACCTTTTGGGTTTGGCTGTTGTATGAAAGAGGACAGTTGCGTAATAGGTAGGTCGCTTATACCATTGATTTTATTTCCATTAATTTTACTCCTTGGGCGGAATTTAAAATCGTTGCATTGAGACAGCTAATCCGATATTTATTGGTCGTCCGAGGGGCTCCACGAAAACTCCCGAGTTAGATCGGTTTTGTGCACAAAAATATATTATACAGTCAGTATTGTGAAATAAGAGGAAACTAATGCGCAGGAATAAATACATAATACAAAAAGTTTGGTTCTTAGAAATAGGATACATGTAATTAAGTTGTTATTGCGATACATTATTAAACTTCTAAGAACCATTCTGCAATAGTTTTAGTGAAGTAATGAAGATTTCGTCTTCCAATACAGCCGGGTATGTTTTCTGCGACTTCCTGGTGCGCTCTGTGGGATGGTGTTCTTTGTTTCACTGATTTCTCGGATGCACCTGGATTAACCCGTAATGTAAAAGGTTTATTGAGCAAAAACGACATTTAGAATAAGGTTTTGAACCAGAATATGTGCTCGGGCTTGTTTCAGGACTACAAGTCAAGCGTAACATAACCATCTGTTTGTTGATGCTAATTTCAACCTTCTTCAAACATAAAATTTCTAGAGAAAACCATAAAACTGGAATACAGGGGAGCGTTGACTGGAATTTATTTGAAATTATAGAAAATAAACAAATATAGGTATGAAATTTTAAAATCTAAGATAAGTGCGTGTGTAAAAGTTAACAAGTAAACCTTTGCAACCGGATTTATAATATCAATTTAGCTGGCATTTTTATTTCAGATTTGTTCAAAATAATTGTAATAATCATGGTAAGGTGCTATTAACTTTCCAAAACATAATTTGACAAAACTTAAAATCTAGTCATATGTAAAGTAATCTATGTTTGAAAATTTGAACATTTTAAGCCTTTGAATTTTGCATATTATATATGAAATATAATTCTTTACAAGAAACATGAGCTTTTATGTAACATTAAGACTTTTCTCGAAAAAACTAATAAAGTATGTAACATTTTTAATTCTTTAAATCAATTATATGTTATGGATGCAAATCCAAAACGATCTTTATTATAAACAGAAGCGCTCTAGAGTCTTCAAACACATTCTAGGAACGTACACTAAACATTTGAAACAAAATGGAGAAAATCTGCATGATAAAATATTTTAATATCACAAAAAATAAGAAAATAAGATTACCAGCACAACTAGTTTTAAAATGTGTTGAGCAATTTGCACACAACTGCGCACTTTTGGGCATTTAAAGACTGGAAGAGCAAAATAACAACTAGATCTTATTTTTACCATGTCTGTTGAATTTTAGCTATAACAAATATAATATTTTTGTAAAGTTTTGTTAAAAATTCAGTATTGAGTAATCCTAAGGTCACTTATTCAAAATTGTATTCAGTAGGGTTCTGCAAAATATTCAATTTATATAGCGCTCATGGGAATAGAAACAGAGATAGGATTATTTGAGGAATAGAATGGATTAACTAGTTAACTAATGATTTAAAGGTGTGAAAATATCAAATAAAAACAAACGTTATACTAAAAAAAACAACTATTAGGGTTTATTACAAGAAAAGACATACAGGATGAGTCAGAATAACACCGAATAATTTTAAGTGTGACTCAGGGGTTATATTTGAATATTTTCTTATAGAAAATATATGTCCGTAGATGTCTTGTTATCGAGCTAGAGGACATTGAAGTTTTTAAAACGCCGCGTCGGATTAGATGAAATTCTGTTACACAGATCCTTGTTCTCCCACACTTTGAAATATCGCTTATGTTTTGTTTTCTTTGCATTTTGGAATATCGGTTGTGTTCTTTGTTAATATGCCTGTATCACCATTGACCTATAACCTGCATTTTGTCATTTAAACATAAGGGATTTCGTCGTATATTATACAGTAGTTTGTGACTTAGTGCTTATGTGTGGGTTGATAGTGTACGTTAGCAATCTCAGCTATTAGAATACATTAAAATGCCCCGTTTACTGGAAGGGTTTTCAGTTTTACAGCCTTATAAGTTTTACAAAAATGTTCCACTTAGCAGAATTAGCAGACATGCATTACGTTTATGTTGCTGCTTGGGGAAATGGTTACGAGACGCCGGTTAGTAGTGAAGAGAACTGATGGCCAGGTTATCGTGATATGACAGGTATTTTTGAAAGAGCTCGGCAGTCATTACAACGACGCTATCAACTCTGCTCTAAAGTCAAAGGTCGGCATTTTAACATTTTTATAAACACTTATGTACTTGTTCAATTCTTGTTTTGTTCTTAGTTTAAATATGTTTGAACTTCTAAAAATATAATACGTTTGCATCATTTAACATTGTTTTAAATTTTCCCAAATAGAATCAGAGTGAAAAATTCAATGCCATCGCCGGAAGAACAATTAATTCCAGTAATTAATCTACTAGTCGTTGAAAATTTTAATCCCGGGACTTTAAAGTACTTGCAGCATTTTGTCGCCATTGCTATATGTCATCCAATACAATTTGAGATCTCTTTGTGGCTTACCAGAAAAAATGTGAATCAGTTGAGGGAATTTAATATCGTATTGGCCCATTGTCATGGTGGCTCAGTGGTTAAAGCAACCGGACGGAAACCAGGAGATCCTTGGTTCAATCCCGGCATCTGGATTGAATTTTTCAGTCGTCTGGTTCTACCTTTCCAACCTTGTCCAACACACGGCTTGTGTGGAAGAACAATTAATTCATTTTTCGCAAATAATTTGTATAGCGGTGGAGAAAATTTGACCAACAATTGTATTACTTGTATATGTTATTGACAATATGCAATTCGCAGCTGCAAATTGATTAAAAAAAGTTTTAACATACTTCAGTACACTGGATAGTGTCATATAATCAAATAAAACTTCACAAGTTACTTAATTTAAGAGCTTTCCATTACTTAAAATTAATGATATCTGCTACTCTTAATTCCTAACTCTCCCAGTGTCTTGTAGCAGAAGATGCGTAGCGAACTGTTGGAGGAATTTCATCTAACCCGACGCGGCGTTTCAAAAACGTTAATGCCTTCTAGCCCGATAACAAGACGTTTAAAGGCATAGATTCCATAAAAGAAAATACTGAAATAGAACTCCTGAAGCGCACCTTAAAATTATTCGGTGTTATTCTGACCCACTCTATATGTATTGTCGTAGATAGTTAATGGAAGGCTAATGATGAGAGTGGGTGTGCGATGTACTTGTGTGAATCTATCACATACCACACTGTAACTTATTATAAAGCTCTCAATAAGTTCCCAAGTTTTAAATATATCCGGTGCTGTGTTTGATTTTGTATGTATTGTTCTGTGATCACTGTTTTTTGTATATTTTAAAATCTGAGAGGCTGGACTACCTAAGGAAAACGCCTCACAATGTGAACTCCAACTAACTAGAGAATACTCTGCGAAAACTGCAGGAAGATAATCGGAGACAGATACAAATAAATAAAAACACACACATATGAGTTATATGTGGCTCTCGTTCACCTTATAGAGATGCTGTTCTGCACTGTTTCTGATCAAGATTTTTGTCTTACTTCACTCCAGTTGCCTTTTCTCTTAATGGAGTCTCCTACAGCTGTGTCATCAAATTGTAAGCATCAAAAAGGGACGGCTAAAGTAAATCAAGAAAAGTAGCCTCATACAGCTTGTATTATCACACACAGCATCTGAAAATATGTTATGTGCAACATAATAGCAATAGCTTGGAGGTAAATCCTGTTATTGTTCACAGATCAAACGGATGTGGGTTCGAACTAGCTTGCAGCTACAATTAATCAGTTGTGAATATTTTCCCTTTCTCATCCACTCAAGCTGTGAGGCATAATATAACAGGGGCTTGCATATATATGCAATCGCGCAATAGACCTCCAAGCAGCCATATGCATGTCTGATGGTATTGGCAAGTAATACTCGGCCAAGGGAACACCAGGCGGTTCAAATAGCATATATACGGAAGCTGAATTTGTTGACGTACACGAAGCATATATCCACTGAAACGATTTGTTAAAACGTGTTTTATTCTTCTCGATAATAGCAGTGGATACCAAAATCTTCTTTCAGGGCCTTCATTTCTTTCTCTAGAGCGTAATGCAATGTAGAAGTGCTGCATTTGGCTCCAAAGCTACTCGAAAATATAGGTTTTGGGATTACCTAATAAAATAATATGCATTACTGTTTAACGTTTTTTTTTCTTTTATATAGGTGTTATATTTTGCGTATGAAATGTATATTTATATTCCTTTATCATATATTTTAAACCTCCTGGTTCCTTTTCTTCTAGTTATTGCTTCAAGTCGTATAGGATTACAATCTTCTTCTTCTTCTTTCTCGGTTTACGTTGTTAGAGCCTGGGTCAGACGCCAGTTGGGGAGCACAGACTATAGATCAGAGAGAAAACCAGGATGGGTGCTCAGCCCGAAGCCTGGTATGAGAGGAAGGAAGGAGATGATGTGAAATGACGGTGAGATGAATGAAAAGAAACGTGATGATGGAGCAATTGGTGGAATAAATAGCGTCAAAGCGGGAGAACCCGGAGAAAACCCACCCATACGCCGCTTTGTCCATCACAAATCCATATGTGGTTCCCTGGGATTGAACGCAGGCCGCTTTGCTGAAAGACGAGTGGTCTAACCCTCGGCCACGACCTCGCCTATATGATTACACATGAAAGAAAATTACGTAACTTTAAGGTTTTATTCAAATGTAAATTATTATTTTTAATAATGTATGCCATTATTGCTAACTTTGATTATATAGAATTAGCAAAAGCTGACTTGGTTACACACAAAACATTCATATGTTTTATCAGAACCCTGTTTACTATATTACAATATTTATTAAAGCATTAGAAAGAAACAGTTGTATTGCTCATTTTAAAAACATAATATTGCAGAGAGGGATAGGAGGGGCTAGTAAAAGTAAGAGAGTGGAGAGGAAGAGAGAGAATCATCTGCCACTCTGTTAGAATAGCGAAATTTAGTTATTAAGGGTAACATAAAATCAATTTTTGGCACATTCTATTAAATAACTTAACCAATAAACCAACTTACGCCAATATACATTTATTTTCTGAGATTTACTTCTCTTCAACCAGGTGATAAAATGAGAGTTGCGCAAGTCACAGTTGGGGATCTTTATTTTGATCCTAATTATGATCTTTATTTGTTTGTTTTCTCTTTCCACTACTTTCTTCATTCCAACAGTTCATCAGTTTAGTATCACAAATACATATCTCGCTTATTTACTACTGTGGAGGGACTTAAAGATCACACTGTGCCTCAACTAATCTGTCACGGAGAAAAGTAGTCCTTGGAGAAGAAGCGGAAGAGAGTAACGGCAAAGTATTTTTATCCATTTCTCTATTAGTATGCATAGGTATCATCAGGAACACAAACTGAACCTCTGAACGTAAACGTAACATAATTTAATTAAACTATTATGACGCAACCGCTATGGCACAAGGTTATCTGGAAGTCGGTGCCGGAAGATCCGAGCAGGTCATGATAAGTGTCATGCGCCAGCATATACACCGGGTGTAGGATTGGTATATAAAAAGAACCTTCCGGAAGCTTCTTTTCCCTCCTCCGTAAAGTGTGTCGAAATAGTTCTGGAACTAAGAGAACCCTGACTATATAAGGGAGCGCTCTCGCGTGAGTCAGTCAGTGCGAGTTATAGAAGAAATTGTGTTGCACAGGTTAGCGATTCTTCGAGCGAGTTGGTGACGGCTGTTATGACGTGCAAAGAGTTCTACTGCGAAACGACGGGTTATGGGGGTCTTGTGTTCGACTCACGATAGAAGCAAACCGCCCGGCGTGAAGAAGCTACGTCACGACGGAAGTGAAATGATGCAGAATTGAACTAGTTCACCTTGGTGAAGTGACATTAGTGAAGTGAATCAGATAGGAACCTAGAACAGTGACAGTGAGAACAGAGGGACAGTTGAAAAACTGGACAAATTCACATTATGAAGCCGTATTAGTAAAAGGTTAGAGAAACTACACATTCGCAATCGGTATAAATTTAACTCGCCAGACTTTCTGAATATCTAATAAACATCGAATACAGCTGCACTAGACTCCAAGACACTGTTCGGCGCAAATAAAAACACAGCCACCGTTTTTGGCTAAAATATATCTCTTAGATGTTCACATGAAAAACAAATTAAATACCTTGAATATTTGATGAATTGTCTATGAAGCTCTCTCCAGAAGATTGACTGTTGTATACTTTTATATAACTAGGAAGTTGTATGAGATAGAGAAAAGCTTACTAATAGAAAATGCATATTTCCTTAAAAGATACAACTTATGCTAAAAAATTTTATGTCATTAACTACTTCCAAGATATTCGCTGTTATTGGTTTGAATTGCTGAAGTGCTAAGTGAACACTCTTTTGCTTCTCGTGAGTTGATGGAACCAGCGTGCAATATTAAAGCTAGCATGTAATAAATGTTTAAACATTTAGTATCACCTCAGGACCTATGCACCTAGAAACAAACGTACTGTTAACTTTTGTCTGAATTAACATGCAGTAAACAGAAAAACGAAATCTGTGCACTCCGCACTCACATGACTTCCTCTACTCTTGTTTAGACTATTTTTTACAAACGCTTATTTTACATTTACTTCGTGTTAATCCAGATAAATATTTGCATAAACTATCTTACTGCTAACTTTCATGTAGGTACAAGGGGAATATGGTAGGCTTTAAGCGATAGAAAAATCTTTTAGGAGCTGGATGATATGTGGAGCATTCCATTTTCTTTGCATGTCCAGGACATTTATAAAGAAACAAACAAAAATGAAGTGTAAGTATTGGAAAATTCAAACAAATAACTAGGCATATTTCGGAAATAGTTCACTTCAAAAAAAATTGTACATGACATAATTTGTGTTTTTAACGAGATCTACAGTTTTTGTTTAGCAAAATTTTATGTGACTTACGGTTTACCGGTTATGCAAAAACCATTCAGAATGAAGAGGACTTTTGGAGACTTTCCCGAAAATTCCAGATATATTTTTCATTTGCCGTAAAATGTTTTTAACGATTTTGAATAAAATATCATATGTTTGGGTCACTTTTGAGAAAATCAAAATTTCCTAAAAATGTTCCGTGTAAAGGTTAGTCTGGAATGAAGGATTTTGTTGATAATCCGAGTGGCATCTTTGAAATATACTGAACGTAAATACCTAGTTTGGTATTTATCCGACTTTTCGTTTTTGAGTTAATGGTGTTCACAGAAAGACACACACACACACACACGGACCTTTTTATAACAATGCCTTTTTTGGATTTAGGGCACCTTAAAACATGTATTTCGGTGAAATCTCGATATCGAATTTTTGGGTGGAATACAACACTTCCTCTACTTGCTCTACGTAGTAGGTATGAGAGTAAATCAAATATCTAGAGAAAGTCATGTGACTGTAAAACAATAGGTAGAGAAACATAACATATTTCGACTTGCACTAAACAAGTATGCTCTAAATACGTCCCCTTAAAGGCTAACCTATAAACAAATACCACGAAGTAATAGAGAACGTAAAACAATTTCTGCATAGCATATAAGATGTGTGCTCGTTCTCAGTTCACTGGCTAAAACACTTCAATAATTCAAGAGGTGAGACTTTTTGCATGCGACTGTACATGACAAGCAATTATTTGTATGAAGCTTTAACTTCAAAGCACAGAAAGGAGGGCATAAAGCCTCGGCTTAGAGTGAATAAAAAGCAGAATTAAATGGAGTCGCTATTACTTGCTAATTAGCTTTTCAAAGAGGATTTTTGTACTTAGAAACGTTTTCTTCTCAAACTACACTGAGGAAAACAGGAATGATTACTAATGCATGCAAATCCAGTGGATACATGTGTTCTGAGCCTTAATGAGGCACATTAATCAGGTGCTCCAACAGAATGGGCTGCACAGTCATCATTTTTTATTCCGTTTATTGCTGTGTTGTAGTCCTAATGCGACGTATTTTTCATTCAACAGGAAATGTGACAATATATCACCAGTATTCCCGGAGATTCTCTTAGGCAATCATGTTGCTCATGATTTAAAAAATACATGTCTGTTTCTTTCCTTTCTCCATTGCTTAAGCTGCTTCCCGTTCCCTTAGCTTACACACCTTAAGGGATTTTCCGTATTATCTGCAAGGAAGCGCAGACTGTTCAAGATTTATTTTCTGCGAGTTATAAGGATTTCTGTTTACAATGCATTAGCTGTACAGTAAAAATTATCTCAGGTGAAGTGGAAAGAGTAAGATAAATAAAGGGAGTATCTTCCCAGGAAGCCGTGACAGAAAAACTCTTAAAGCGGAACAAATAAGGGCGTTATAAGGTGCTCGATGAAAGGCAACAAAGCTTATAATCTAATTTGAGCATCTTGGATTAAGGGACAATTCCTGACTAAATTTCGTTTATTTTCGATTTTCCTATTCTTGCTTTGCAAGCTGTCCGTTGTCGTTTCTTATACTTTGTTTTTTTATTTTTGATTTACATGCTTCCTTTGTTTTGCTTATACTTCCTGTTTTTCGTTCTTCGTTTATTATGGATTTTGTTTAACATATGTTATAGCTTATTACCTGATGTACCGGTAGATACATTAGAAAAGATGTGTAGCTCCATGATAAGGCCAATTTTGTTATACGGAAGTGAAATTTGGGGTTGGGAAAGAGCAGAGCATGTAAATAAAACGCAGCTAGCATTTTGGAAAACAGTTCTTGGAGTTTCACAAGGCACATCAAATTCGGGGGTATTGAGGGAGGTGGGATGCTATGAAGACAATACACTGTAAAACAAGAGCAGTGAAGTACTAGCTAAGGCTGCTGCAGGGAGATAATTCCACACTACGATCCAAATGTTATAAACACCAGCGAGAAAACCTATCTCCTAAGTTTTGGACAGCTGATTTGGAAAGGGGTTTCAGGAGAATAGGAATGAGGTCAGTATGGCAAAGAGCTGAAACAAATGACAAAAACATATGGAAAGGTGTCAAAAGAAGACTAAGAGACATCAGCCAACAGGAAATAGAATCGGATTGTAAAATTAAACCTTCTCTTAGTGTAGCAAATGAAATTAAATTGAATTGGGGTAAAGAGGCGTATATACTTAACCTAGGAAGAAAGGAAAAATCGGGAATGGCATGGTTTAGACTGGGGGGCTGGAGGGCACAAAAAATGACAGACGATTCTGGATCTTAAATATGCCAATGACCCATGCACTAAATAATTGTGTAATAGCTTCAATAATTTTATACTAACAAAGATACCTTATCTATCTATTTTATTATCTTAACAAAATTTTATTACGAGCGTTAAGCTTGATAATTACAGGAGTTATAGGATATGTTCTTACCGTTTGCACGTGGTTTTACGTCTCCACTGCTGCACATGCCACAGCTGACCACGTTTATACCGTTGCTTCTCTCTTTAAAACTGTGTATAACATCTTGACCTTGCATTAAATGCTGCAGGTAATATATCTGCCGAATTAACACATTTCGAATGGAAGAATTTAACTCAATCACTTTAATGTTTCTGACTTTATTTGGAATATTTGGTTTTTCCAATGTTTGAGTATTTCTTTTGTACATATTTCATGCTGCCCAGAAATAATATTCGGAGACCGGTAAATCCAGGGAGCTAGTTGGCCATCATCCAGTACAAAGAACTACTCTAGATACCAGTTATTAAACATTTATTTTAGGGTGGAATTAAAGGGGAGTAGATGCCAACTGGCAACTAGTTCGAAGAGTTGCTGGCTTTCAATAACAAAAGTTAGGCAGTATTTTTAACACTTAAATGATTTCAGTCAAATTATATAATGTATAAATTCAATAACAGCCCACCTTAAAGCAATATGTGTATGTAACAATGTATAAAAAGTGTATATTACAGTCATTATATATGTTTATATTATTGTATACATATGTAATAATGTTATGTGAATGTATTAGGTAATTTAATAATATAGAAGCTGTGAGAAGAAATGGTTAAAAATTGCTAACTATGAGGTAACCTTGAGGCAATAATGAATTAGAAAGTTCAAATGCTACTGGTATTTCTTGGAAGCAATCATGTAATTTTCGTGACAGTTTATAAAATAGCCAATCAACAACCAGAAAAAGCTTTAGTTAAATGAAATATTCTATTGGAGTAGGATTAGCCAATCAGAAACTGAAATATAGCAAAATTTACAAATCTAGAAGTCAGTTGCTTATAGACTGTGTTCCTAACCAGATGCGAGATGTGTCCTCGAGAAATTAATACGTATTCAGTGTGAGACGAAAATAGTTTACGTTTTAAAAAGTGCAAGTAATTAACAAAAGAATCTCACAGCTCTCTATATCAGTGAAGTGTTATTTAAATCGTGTCAAGCATTAATAAAAGGAGTGAAGTAAAATTATAATCTGTGTAAACCTACATTTTTCAGTCGCACCACTCCATGCTAAGACATTTATGTCTCTAAAAACAAATACTGACGCAGCCGAGGCAAACGTAAATATACAATATTTAAAGAAACAGTCAAATTATAAAGTTAATATTTTTAAACTTGGGGCAAAGGCCACCGGAAAGTACATTTTGGGGCAAAGGCTTCCGGAAACTTTTTACCATACGTGCGGTTGTAACTACTTCAAGTTCGGCTCCCCAACAGTCGAAAAATAATACATTTTCTTCAAACTGACTTTCAATTGGCTCTCAAAGCGTGGGGTGAACAATATAAACAACTACTTTAAAGTAATAGTGGAAAATACTATTAGAATTATTTCAATTTGAATTTAAATTTGCTTTGTTATTACTATTACATCATTTTAGTTTAGTAGTTTAACAATATGTCTGTACAATTATGAATAGAAACAAATGATGTAATAAGTATTGATTGATAAACAGCAAATATGGAATATACCTTCTTGTTTAGGAAACCAGATGCCAGGATGATATACTATTTTATTTTTTATCCAAAAAGTGGTTGAATCACACACAGTGAAGCAATTAATATGAAAGTGGAGTCAACCTAAACCCTCTTACTAGCTTCATTGATTTATTTTGCAGAACATGTATCGTGAGCATGAGCTCACATCATCAGCTGCTTGACTGTCGGATGAACTCTCGAGTCGTAAGGTTGAAAGCCTGGGGTGTTCTCTGGTGGAATAAGGATGAAACTAAATAGAGGGTTGTCTGCTTCTGGCAAATCAAGATTCATGATGCGCTTTTCAAACTTCTTTATGTAAACATTCACCCCTATTTCAAGCTCTTTGGGTTTTTGGACTAGTTTCAGCAACTGAATATTGTTGTCTATTTCATGATTTTGAGTCCAGAAGTGAAAAGCAACTGATGATTTGTCGGTCTGTTTGAACTTTATGCAATGCGAGTGCCTATGTTCCTTTTAGTTTTTTCAGTGTAAACCTTTTCGCAATTTTCACTTTGGATTCGGTAGATTCCCGACTTTTTGTCCTGGGATATGAGATCAGATGTTCTTGCTTTAATGAGATGCTTAATTTGCTGTAAGTTTCCGGGGTAATGCTGTGATTCTTGCGTACTTTCTTAAATTAATTAAAGAGACCTGAGTGGTATGTGAATTTGCCGAAGCTGGTCTTTTTTGCTACGTTAGAAAGTGTGGTGACTTGCTTGATGCGTTTTTGACTTTTGAATTAACGTATTTTCCTATCCACTATTTCCTGGCTGAATCCGTTCTCTACTGCAGATTTGACGATGTGTTGATATTCTTTGTAGTGCTCAGTTATGTTGAGGGGGATGTTGATTAATTTAAGAACTGTGCTGTTGAACGCTGCTTCTTTGTGTGCTTTGGGATTGTAACTATGTGTTTTGATGTAATTATCTGTGTGCGTGGGCTTTCTATGTATTAGAAATTCTATGCTGTCAAAATTCTTCGTTAATTTGAGCTCCAGGAAAGCTAAGGAGTTGTTGATAGCTATCTCTATGGTGAATTGAATGGATGGGTCCTGTAAGTCTAAAAGCTTGAGAGTGCCCTCTATGTGTTTGTGTTTTACTATTGCGAATATGTCGTCAACGTATCTATAGCAAACTTTGAACATATAGAGGAACGCATTTATGATGTGTATTTCAAGTTGACGATGTGAGCTTATGCTCACGACACATGTACTACAAAATAAATGAGTGAAGCTAGTAAGAGTGTTTAGTTTGACTCCATTTTCATCAAGTATTTTATTTTATTTTTATTTATTTGTTTTGTACAAGTAACTCTGTACTGGAACTCCCTAATTTTACCGGTGTGTTCTACTGTGAGAGAGGTAGTGGAGTCTTTTTTAAACCAAGAACATTATGAATTAACTTCTTTGTTCAGCTGGTTAAAACAGGTGTTGAGAATATCATTACCATACCTCCCTCCTTTTCTTATCCGTTCGTAAAAAAACCACAGATTCTTCTGGAGTGAGAAAAATTCTGTACGCTCACTGTCTTGTAGAGTGAGATCAAAGCTGGGCGTACCTCGCCTTTATTTCGCAATTATTTGTGTTGGAGTGTTACTAACCATGATTGGATTGTATTGTGAAGTGGAGGGAATTCGGCAGCAATCCAGGAACGATGATATTGTATCAGGAGGGTCGCTCCTGGAAGGGAGGGATGGGGTGAAGGGAGACACCGGGCGGCCGGAACCAGAAGTGACGGCACAGAAATGACAGGGCCCCTATAGTTTCCAGATATAGACTGGGCTGTAGGACAGGCAGACCGGGGATCCCACCCCACATAGGTCCAATGTCCCTCCCCAAGGGACGGTCGTTATACCTCGGTAACCAGTCAAAGGCCGAAGGAGGTGAAAACTCACAGAAAGCATCTTTTTCCCTGCCTTGCTGCACCGAAACTCCATCGCCGACACTTCCAACCCTGAAATAGACCAAGCGGGTTGAAGGATGAATGAAATGATGAATGGAAGGAAATGGAAGGACAGGAAACTCGGGGGATGAAGGAAACCACTCAAACATTTGAGTGACTATCGAGAAAACCGGCAAAAATACCTGTGGGTGGTCGCCAGGGATCGAACCCGGGACCTCCCAATTGCAGGCCACAGACGTTACTCCCTGAGCCATCCCATTCGGTTAATAGCTGTGATAGAATTCATGTTGGTAGTTTTGAGAATACTGGTAACCATGGTAACCCTGCAGTGTGCAGTTGGGTTGTGCAAGGGAGTAATAAACATACAAATCTATAATATTATCGAAGAAAGTTTAGCACAAGTAATGTCACAAGATGATCTAAAATTTTCGATAAATTCAGGAACTTATGAGCGAATTTACCTGAAAATTTCGAACCCTGGAGTGATATTTATTAGATTATTTTAAGGAATTGAAACAGGATTCCCCTACACAGATTACAAAATAATAATTTTAGGTTCATATTATGAATATTTATTCATAATTATTTGCAACAAATGAATGTTTATTGGTTTGAAACTTAAATAGAAGACAATTGCACGTTGCAGCGGTAAAGTATTTGTAATTTTTCTGTGGTATCCGACTGTTATTGGTCAAAATTCAACGCTTTCTTTCGTCTCGTTGCTCAACTTTCGTATGAGTAATAGAAGTTGAATAGTCTCCGCAAAAAATCTCCCAGGAGGCGATGTAGAATACAGTGCATTAAGAAACTGAAAGTGTTTTGGACTATTAAACTACTTTCCAAATCAATAAAATCAGCCACCCTACTGTCGTAAACAATGAAGGGTACGCCCATTTGGTAACTGTTTATATATAGTAGATTTTTTATTTTCAACCAAAACGTGCCATGCTTCCTGCAGAATGAACGATATTACATTTTAGATGGCTGTGAAGCTGATAGTGTTTCAATCTGTGGTTTCATTCCAGTGGTTTGTTTTCAGATTTACAAACGATGTTGAATTCTATAGCATACTATGAGTTCTCAAGGTTTAGTTTTAAAAAAAATCTATTGCGTGCCATTCACATGACAGTATCTACCCACTATAACTTTTATACTTCTTTTACAAACCACACTTACAAAATCTTATTTTCCTATTTACTTCATGTTAAACCAGATAAAAGTTTTGAGAAATAATTCCATTACATGCTTTTCGTTATCGGTACAAAAGCGACAACGGAGGTTAAAGTGATAGTGAAACCTATAAAAGCGGGCTGATATATACTACCTTTTAAATTCTGTAGTGTTCACATTGCATCATGAGTAAAAAATGAATGGCGACTTAGTAGTTAAAAAATTAGGATGAAGTATTGGAAAATTCAACCCAATAACAACGAATATCCGGTAAGTGGTTGGTACTACAATAAGTTATTTGACATTAATGTTGTTATAACGAGATCTAAAAGTCTAAGTAGTTCGTTATTGTCTGTCTCGTATACTTTACCATTTATACAAAAGTGTACAAAATTCATTCAATATGAAGAACACAGAATTCGGCATATAGATACTTTTCATTTGTCATGCAAATTACTGTATTGTTTTAATCAAATTGTTAGAACCATTTTAGATAGAATAAGATAAGCTTCATCTTTACTGTTCACACACACACACACACACACAAGCGGGACTTTTTACAAAAATACTTTTTTTTCGATGTGTAGACCTCAAATGATGTTCAAGGGCTGTCCCAGAAGTACCCGACCTAACAAACAAGCAAAACAAACACAAAAAACGTTTGGGAAAAAACATCTTTATTTCTCTATATAGTCTAACTTCAGCTCGATACACTTTTCCCAACGATGTTCCATAGCTTCGATATCCTGTTTATAGTGAGAATCGTCGAATTCTGCAAAATAGCCATTAACTACAAACTCCACCTCTTCAATGTTGACAAATCGTTTACCACCAAACCATTTCTTCAACTTTGGAATCAGAAAATAATCAGAGGGGGCTAAGTCTGGCGAATAGGGTGCAAGAGGAAGCAATTGGAACTTTAACTCATTGATTTTGGCCATGTGTGATAATGGATGTGTGAACTGATGCATTGTCTTGATGAAACACAGCTTTCCGCTAAATGCGGCCGTTTTTGCTTGATTTCTTCATTCAAACGTTGCAATAAGTTTGCATAATACTTGCCGTTGATCGCTTTTACTTTTTAAAGATAATCAATGAAAATAATCTGACGCCATGACTTTACCTGCAGATGGAAACTGCTTTCGCCTTCATTGGAGCCGATTTTCCCCTTTCAATGCACTATTTTGACTGTTCCTTCGTCTTAGGTGTGAAGTGATGGACCTATGTTTCATTCATGGTTATGAATTGAGCAAAAAATCGGCTTAATTGCAGCGAAACATCGCCAAACACTCGACTGAAACATCCCCATGACGCTGCTTTTGTTCCATTGTGAGTAAACGCGGCACCCATCTTGTGCATAGCCTTCTTATATCTAAGTTTTCAGTTAGTATGCGATGTACAGAACTTTTTGAATTGCTTACGATGTCTGCTACCTCGCGCACTTTCAGTTGACAGTCAGCCAATACCATTTGGTGGAGTTTCTTCACAATTTCTAGCGTGGTCACCTCATTTGGCCGACCACTGGGGTGTTCATCTTGGCAGCTTCTACGGCCTTGCTTAAACGAAGCCACTCAATATTTTACTGTTGTACACGAAGGAGGAGACTCCCCCAGAGTAGAATTCAGCTCAGCTTTAATATTAGCTGGACTAAGACATTTCCAATAAAAGTATTGTAACACATAATGATGACCAGTTTTATCCATGTTTACAAATTCGCTGAGAGCGTTCACTATTAATGGCTACTAAAAATTACCAAACAACATAGCGTCGTGAAACTTCAAACTAAAGTCTTATAAGTTTGGTACTTTCTACCGTAGTCATTCGTTTGAAACAACAACTGCTAAACATATGTCAGGTCGAGTACTTCTGGGACTGCCCTTGTATTTCCGGTAGTCTCCCTATCGAGTTTTGCTATGGAATGCAAAACCTCCTCTATCTACTGGTAGATGCTAGATCTAGTTGCACACCAAGCTCATTTTTTCTGCAACAAAGAGGGGTTTATCGTACAAAGTTTAAAGTTTTCACTCTTTTTCAAGCCGTAGTTTGCTTCTGAGTCTGTGACAGCTAAAAAACCACTCTGCGAAACAAAACTTAGGTTGTTATGAACTGTTAGTTGGAGGTTTACGGTATTGGGTTTTTGTTTTAGTGGCTCGTTTTCGTATTCATAAAAGGTATTGAACTCTATAGCGTGTCTCCAGTACATTATAACTTCTCAAGGTATACGGTTAATATGCGTTTGTTTATTTGAAAGTTGTTTAACTTGTCTTAGAGTATTCAAATGTCTATAAACCAAACCTATCTATGGGTTTACAATTCTTTACTACCTCCACGAACACGACTCTCATAAAGGGTCACCTAAAGTTTTGTTGCTTAATGATGTCCTAATGTAAGTTAACATAACCTCAGTACATCTTTGTATCAGTGTTTTAAAAGATATTAGCTTTAAATGCCTTTTATAAACATCCTGTATGATTTGTTTTCATTATGTTACTCGAGTTTAGCAGGATTCATTATTCCTCTTAGTGTTGTTCTGTATATCTCACCAATGTAAAAATCTGATGTGTTACACTCACATGACTTTCTCTACTCTTTTACAAACTATTTTTACAAAATCTTTTTCTCCATCTATTTTATATTACTCGAGATAAAACATATGCAGAAACGATCTTTTGACATGCAAAGAAACTTACATTTTACACATAGCGACCACTTCTAAAAATATTTGACTATCGCTTAAGGCTATGTTTCCCTTGTTTTGTAATTGCAAGGGCAATATAGAAATACAGTGGACCTTAAGCATATACATATCTCTTAATAGCTGGTTGCTATGTGCAGCACCATTCTCTTTGCCACAGATTAATACTCTTTGCACAACCAAGACTAAAGAATCTGATGTCTTACACTCACATGACTTTTTCTACTCTTGTACAAACTATTTTTACAAACGCTTATTCCCCATGTGCTTCATGTTAATCGAGATATCGAGATGTTAATCTTATTGCTAATTATCTTGTAGACGCAAGGGTAATTGGTATGCTTTAAGCTATAGTCAAATATTTTAAGAGCTGGTTGCTATTTGGAGTATTCCATTCTCTTTGCATTACCAGGAAAAAATAATAAATAACGAATTTCAGAAAAAGTATAAGTATTGGAAAATTTAAGGGAATAACAAGCAATATCTCGAAAATGGTTCACTCAACAACAAAAATGTATATGACATAAATTGTGTATTTTAACGCGATCTACATTTCTGTGTAGTACAATTTTGTGTATCTTTTATGATTTACCAGTTATGCAAAAGTCGGTTACAATGAAGAATACTTTTGGAGACATTCCCAGAAAATTTGAGATATACAATTCATTTTTCATGAAAATATCTTACACATATGTTATTTTAATCAAAATCGTTAGAGCCGTTTTTGAGAAAATTAAAATTTTCGAAAAATGTTCCATGAAAAGGGTAATCTGGGGTGAGGGGATTTTCTTGAAAACCTTAGTGTCGCATCTCTGGAAGATACTGAACCTAAATTCCAAGTTTGGTGTTTATCCGACTGTTCGTTTCTGAGTTATGCTGTTCACACACACACACACACACACACACACACACAGACATGCTTCCAAAAATGCTTTTTTTGGAATCAGGTGTCTCAAAACATATATTTTCCGGTGAAATCTCGCTATCGAATTTTTGGGTGGAATACAATACTTCCCCTACTTACTATACGTAGTAGAGAAAGTAAAAATCAAGATTTCATGCAAAGCAAACTGGTTATTCATTCCCTGTATTCATGTGGTGCACGTTGATCAGCGTTCTTCAAAAGTTGTGAAATTATCGTATTAATAATGAAAAGAACTTCCTTTTATGTATGAGTAATATTGTCTCGAGTTCTTTGTTCCCTTTAATTTCCGGTATACAAAAAATCCTTTTAATTCGGATCCAATTGCGGTTCTGAACTTCTTGGCATTTAAACCCCAAAACGCTGCATTTAAATGGACAGGTGCGAATGTGTACAAATAGAGCATAAAAGTTTAAAACTTTTCTTACATTTTCTTCCAGTTTAAAATGTTCCTGTCATATAATTTTTGTTAAATTTCTTTCAAATTTCAGTACATGGAGGATGAAAAGCTCCAAGGACCCTTTTGCTTAGATGAATAATTTTGTTGTTAGGTCTTGGATAATTAAATAAATTATTGAATTTTAAAAACTTAGAAGAATTACTATAGTTCATTATTTCTTCCAATAAGAATTTTTAATACGCAAAACTTAATATTTGACTGCAAATAACTATTTGAAAAAACATGGAAGTGAAATAAATTCATTCATTCATTCAATATTTTCATCACACAGATATCTTACAAACAGCTTAATTTTCACCTTTTTATTTATTTTCTTAGACAATTATGTGCATAGATTGTCGATAATTGTTTTTTTATCATAATTATGGTGAATAACTTGAAGCTGGTCGCTTCCTCGATGCGTAACAATTAAGTCTCTTCTTCCTCCGGCTAGCGTTGAGCAGTGTCGACTCTGTAAAATCTACAGGGGGTGGTAAATTATATAAAGATTTCGATAATAAAAACAGCGGCTCTGGTGAATATTGGCTTTATTATACTGCTATGTTACACATTCAGGAACGCGAGCCACCACTTCGTCAATTATCCGCGACTGACATCGAGATGATTTGTTAGTCGGCAGTATTAAGAAGTATTGTAATGTTTTCCCTGCGTTCATACCGGCGGCCTATCTTGTACGGTGCAAAGTTCAGCTAAGAGTCAAGATACTTGTCGGCGCAGAGTTCAATTAAGAGTATAGTTACATGGCGCAGTGTTCAGCTAAGTGTGTAGTTGGTTGTATTCCGGCGCAGAGTTCAACTAAAAGTGAAGTTACTTGGATTTTTTTGTGAATTTCGCTATCTCCAATATTATCCAACTTACACAGCGCAGAGTTCGGCTAAGAGTGTTTACATGTCACAGGGTTCCACGAAGAGTGTAGTTACATGGCGCAGGGTTCAGCGAAGAGTGTAGTTAAGTGTAGTTACTAATATTTTGTGAATTTCGCCATGTCTGATTTCATCGCTACTCCGCCTATGTCACGTGATTATTTTGTGCGATTTTCAATCATGTGACGATCTGCTGTTTTCGTATTCGTCAGTTTGTATTTTTTACTTTACATTTACAGGCTAAAATTTCAGTTCTGTTCAACTTTCTCTTCCCACGGTACTATTTACAATTAGTTTAATTTATGCCGTACCACGTACATATGTTTATGGCTTTAAGCCTTTTCTCGGCACTTATCATGTTTCTTCCTCTTTGAAAAGAAATAGCATTTTCCTCGTCGACCCTTTTTAATGGCTCAGTGCTTTTGTATACACGTGTGCCGACGGACCTTTCCAGTCCTAAGAAAAGGGATAGGCCAGTGACCCGAACCTTACTTCCTCAATAAATTGCAATTCTGGTGTATGAAGGTTTTTCTTCTCGGGTTATAATATTAAATACAACATTTTACATCTTTGTTTAATCTATATATGGTAAAATCGAATACGGGGCCTAGTTGAACCGTATCAAACGCTATAGACGTAGCAGTTTCATTACCAAGTACCCTTATAATACCCCCCCCCAACTTCCAGTGATTCCAGGGACAGCATAAGTAAATTCAATATACACATGTCTCATCTAAGCTTTAATAGATATAAACTCAATGTGAATCTATGTTGAAAAACAAATTATTAAAGCGCACTGCCGGCTTCGTAATGAACTAAAAAAGGAGCCCCGCAAGGCATAATATGTGGAATACAAAACAGATATTATAGCGTAGATCATCTGTAAAAGGTTTATAAAAAGACAACGTATTACCTTTGATAAATATTGTACATAAATGGATAAAGAGGCAAGAAACTCGACACGAACTGGAATCTCTGTTAATACTGAGAATTCAAATGTTCCCTTCGTATTAAAATAGTTTGAAACGCATATTAGCCAAGACTGAACAGGGAAGTTATATTCTGGGATCGTAAGTTAGGGTAATGCACAATGGCGTTAGAATTTAATTTCGCACTTTGAATTGTTAACACAACTATAATCTTTGGAATAATAGGATATAGGGTATACAACGGAGGGGGACACCACGCGCACTCTGATCTACGTGAGAAATCTACGTATTGCGGCTACCATCCCACCCCAGAAGGAAGGGGTGAAGTAAACGAATCACCGGAGGCTGCAAGGCAGGCCACAGAGACGCGTGGAAGTGCCTAACAGATATTGGCTCGAAGACCTCTCCCACTAATGGGAGGGCGTTGAGCGACCGTTCAAACAGGCAGCCCTCTAGTATCCACGGGAATACTCTTTCCTTGGAGCAAGCTTCTGCGTCAGCTGTCCGACACCGCCTCACGCCACGGAACGTAGAAATACACCTGAAACAAGGAGGGAATGAAGCGGAATGAAAAGTAAATGAGGAAACCAAATCGTGGTAGATGAGAAACCACCATAGCATTCGCCTAACGACCAGAGAAAACCACGAAAACGTCAGAGTAGGCGGTCGACGGGAATCGAACCTTGGACCTCCCGAAAGCGAGCCTCCCACCTTACCCCGGAGTCATCTAGTTCAGACACATACGTACACGGACGTTTCTCCAAAAGTGGTTTTCTTTTTGGGTCCTTAATTCGCATATTTCCGTTGAAACTACTATATCGAATTTTTGGGTGGAATATAATACTCTCACTGCGTACCAGGTACGTTATAGAGTAAGTAATAATGTTGTATTTCTTTTCAAAGATGAAGAAACGCCTTTGTTGTGGCTAGGAAATCTTTGAAATAATTGTAACAGAGATTGTCATTAGCCTAGTCTCACTAGACGTATAGAAAATAGTAATTACGGTATTATTTAATGAAATTTAAGCTCATTGACGAAAGTATATATTTATTTATGTACTCTACGAGAAAACAACATGAGAAAGAAATCAACTATAACCAAAATTATTCCTCAAACGAAAGCGTATTCCAGGGTTAAAACTGATAAAAAGTTGAAAACCTTTATTGTCACAAATTATCTTGAAACCACTTCTTGTTACTCAGTAAGAAGCTATCTCCCAAGTGAGCCCATTTGTCCATGCTACAAGATTTGCATCAGCATTACTTGTAGCGCCCAAGGTGTCCAGATAAATCAGCAAAAGAGGTACGCCTTGTTCGAGAATATCTGCTGAGTTTTATGTCTGTTGTAACATCTTCATGCTATCTGTTTTATGGCAGTCTCTACTTCTTTTCTTCCCCTTGGTTTGCACAAAGCCCTCACCTCCGCGTGTTCGATTGTCTAGATACATCACTCATCTTGACAATAGCTATCGGTCTTTCGCAGGTTTATACAATGGTTAGTCTTCTGTTCAGGTTTAATAAAAGAAATGCCTTCAATGCATTGAACTGGCTCTTCCCATCGGATATCAGATGCTCTTCTGAATAATAAATGATTCCATTTGTTTCTTTACTTCCATCTCTTCTATCTTCCCCCATCTCATTGATGTATAACGTAGAGCCATAAAAAGAAGAAACTTACTCGTCTATTTCTTAAGAATAGCTTATGTTTTACAGGTAGATACTCGAAGTGAAGAAAGAATTAAAGTTTTTATTTGAAGATTATTGTATATCATAACTGTAACGGGTCCTAATAACCTGCTGTTTTTAATAAGCGGGAGATTACTTGAATTCTTCACGCCTTGAACCATACCCCCAATGTAGTACCCTGTTTATATTAGAGTACCAATTTGTGTATCCCTTCCACACACAATATTGTCACCTTTGGGGAAACCCATGTGTGTAATCCTTCCTGGAGATCAGAATCAAAATGCTTGCCACCAGAAAATCTTTAAATGAAAAACAGAAAATGTTTCGTGATGCCAGATCATGGCTGTATAGTAGATGCTGGAGTTGTAAATTTAAGCTTTTATACAGCCCTTGACACTAAACGTTTGTCATCAGCTTCTGCATTTGAAATACCTAGATGGCAATTACTTTGATGATGCCCTTAAGGAAACCCAGTGGTAGAGCCTAAGATCCGGGAATACTTCATAAATTTCAACGCAAATGGGAGCGACATTGGGAGCGAAGCCTAAAACATTTCAGAATTATCCAGCTATAAAGAACCCATCTTAGTACTTTAGATGTTTTTTACTATAGGAACTAAAAGAGAAGATTGTGTACGTTTAAAATGTCTACATATTTCAAGACAGAAGTAGTAAGTTTATATTAAATGAAAAATTATAAAACACATGATGTACCTTTTCTTCTGATGAGGACGGTTAACCCGCCCCACGTTAATCCGTTGACTTCCATGTTCAAATGAAGAAGGATGCTGAATGCACTTCAGTATCTACATAATAACTCTGCCCATAAACTTTACATCACAAGCTGCCAAAGTAATCTTTCAAAACACACTAAATGCCACAATATCATGGAGGTATATACATAATTTCCAACAAGGCGTCGATCTACGAGGATGGGACATAAAAAATTGGTGGCCTATGGCAAGCGCTTCAGTGATGGTGGAAGCTACGTTGAACATTATTTTAAGGTAATTGTGCAAAATCCATTGATAATAAAACAGTTAGAAAATAACAAAGTTTTGAAAACGATCTCAGTACATTTCAGACTGAAGTGATAAAATATTTATTTTAGATTTTTCAGATTTGGGTTTGTTTTCAAAATTTCTACTGTGAAGTGTGATTAACATTTTCAGAATATTTGGTACTGTGCTTTGTTTCGACCAGATTTTTTAACATCCCTATTTAAAGAGCAACATAAGTTGTATTAATAAAGGAATATAGTCTGTTTATTGGTTTTTTACGCTTTTAAATTCATACATATTACGAATTTCAATATTTATTATAATAATCTTCAAATATTAAGTTACATACACAAACAATATTTTTGTAGCTGGATAAAAAAGTATGCTAAACCAAACTAAGGATAGATCTTTTACTCTAATCCTTTATATGTTTAATGGAAAACTTGTTAAAAGTAATACATTATTTTGCGTTACATTTCAGTGTTTTTTTATAAAACTTATAAATGTGATAAAACGCATATGTTTATCCACAGTTATTTTCTATGAGCATGTGGGTTATTTATTAAAATGTTACTAAAGATGAACAGGTATAAAAATTTCATTTAAAAGATTGTGCATTCAACTAGGTTAAGCTTGCTATGGGTGTTTGAATTGGTATCATGAACAAGCACTTCAGGGTTCTATCTCCAATATTACCGAACATTTTATTTTCATCTCAGCCACTCTCAGCGGCGCTTGAAATGCAAAATCATTGAAAGAGGATTGTTTCAACAACCAGATAAATGCATATATTATTCCAACTTGTATAATTTTTGGCAAAATTGGAAAGAGGCTTCTATAAAGACAGTCACTGTATCTACGGTACTTGCCTATAAAGTGCAGGGCAAATCTTCTTAAAATATCTTTACAATTTCTGAGAAACTTCTGTGTTAATTCATTATTTGCTCTCATAACCTCCACTTTTTGTTCAAAGTTTTGGTAAATGAAGCAGATAAGCTCTTGTTATCACAAATACAGCAACATATTTTTGCCTTAAACTTTACTGTACCTTTTCATCAATTGTTTCAAGTATGAATGTCCATAATATGAGTCCATGTAATCACTGGAAGCAGGAGCTTCCCACCAATGTAGGACTGGCTCCAACATTTTCGCAAAGCGAGCCGCGTCATAGCAGAGTTACCTATTTCTACCTCTTGTAACTTGTACCTCTTTGCTTCCGCTCCCCCGCTTTTTAATACAGTCTTACACAATTTTCAAACACATTCAGGTTTTCTATTATCATATGTTTAAATACTTAAATATATCTATTTATACATAATCGAATCTTACATCTCCAATATTTTTCTGTCACCTGGCTTCTTACACACTACCAAAACTACAAAGTCTACTACTTTCATTTGCATTGTCTTTTACTGTTGCTTTCTAACCATTCTCTGCCTTTTCCTTCGTTTTATTTTCTCATGGTTAGTTTCTATCCAAGTATGTTCCACTTCTGCCTAGCACTTACTTTGTTACTCTTCCTCTGTCCATCACATGCCCATCTATTTTCTTGTATTTTCTCTAGTTTACAGAGTCAGGCTTGTCAAGCGCCCCGAATGCTTCGGAGGCCGCTAAGCGGCAGCCGATCCTGCTAAAGTCCAGCAGTTTCAGAACGTAACCAGCTCTGGGCCGGAGGGTTGTTATGTAAGAAAGCATGTTGTGAAATGTACACTTATGTATTGTATAAAATACTAGTAGTGTTGTGCTCCCACTTGTATGACTGCTGAAATCTGGAGATAAAGTTTCTATTTCAGAAATTAACGAAATTTCGTGATGAATGTTTTGCCCCAATTCTTCCTCCGTTTGGGGTTAGATATGTACAATTTATCTTTTCACTTTCCTGAGGAACAACACTTTCGGCAGTAAATACAATTCAAATCTGTCCATCCTCCAGAGAAGTCCAGTTATCTGCCTCGGCTGCCCGTTAATAGAAACTGAAATTTTCGGGGCGCTTAACAAAACGCTATGCTACATCTGCTATATCTGGCAGACCACTACTTCTTTCATCAGTCTATCCCACCAATTAATATTCAGAACTTTTCCTTCCATAACATAAAGTGAAACTATTTCCGAATACGTAATTCTAATTAAATTTGGAACTAATAAGTAAAGGTATTATTGACAATACAAATATTAAAACTGAAAAAATAAATAGATTTAATGAAAAATCCTCTATTATATAATACTCATACAACAAATCCTAAAAAACCAATAGCCGTGCAACAATGTATGGAACAAAATAATGCACTTTATGAGTTATCAGACCAAAATGGAAGAAGGTATGTTCGAAAACCAAGAATACTACAAGAATGTTACACAGACTTGATGCATTTTGTTAACTTTACCATTATGATTCTTTAATATTACACATTCATAACTGCTTAAATTACAACACTACAGCAGATTCATAAAAACCAAGGTTTACAATTCAGATCAAAATTGAATATGAAGACAGATTAAGGAATGATTTATAAACGATTGTTTCTTATTTACCAGCTTCTAACACCATACTGTAGCGAAATACTAAATCACGTCTTACTCTAAAAAGCATATTTTCATAGATCTATAATTATAGTAATAATATTATATTTTTCGATAGTTATAATTATTCTTGTTATCGGGTTTTGTTTTGAGACTGGTGGATCACGACCAGTTTGAAAACAAAATTTGATTTAAGGATCTTACAGGTTAACTGCAGACAGACTTTGAAACAGATGTGGACATATTTCACAGCTCGACATTACAGGCTCTTTTTGTTTGCAAACTTCATTACTCGTCTGTTGCATGTAGTTGTAATACCGCTCCGCGCCGAGCTAACTCTTTACGTTTTCCAAAAGAACTCTTCTGAAATGCCACGCACGTTCCACTTTCGGCAATGAGGAATGCATTCTACGCCTTCATCCATTTCAATGTTCTCCGCAAATGTTGTTCAACGCTTGCTGTACGCTTTCACTTTCTTTTTTCCCCTCTGTTCCTCTCTCTCTCTCTCTCCCTTTTCTCCACTATTCCTTCTACTCCCATTCGCTGTTCTCTAATGTAGGGTGGTACAAGAGTATGCATGCAGAATTACTTAACACTACTCTTATGAGACATGTGACTATTTTCATCCTATCCTTCTGTGCTCTCGTAGTTCAGTGTCTACTAGGTGGTCAAAAATGTTTCCTGAAAACCCAAGAAGCTTGCATGAAATCAGAACTATATTATGCTGTTTTACTTCTCTCCCTTCTAATTAGACTACGTATAGGAAGTATTTTATTCCATTCAAAAATTCAATGACTATGTTTGGCCGGAAATACATGTTTTTAGGTCCACTGAATCCAGAAACTCGTGTGTGCACTGAGTAGCTCATAAATGATAAGTAGATAAACTCAAAACTTTCTACCCAAGTTCAGTAGCTCTCAAAGATATGACACTAATATTTTCAAGAAAATATTCCCATCACAGATTACCTTTTCATTGTAATTGTTTCCTTATTTTTGAAAGAATGGAAATGACGCGGAAAATACAGGATCCTTTATGCATTTTTATACTGGAGTGCATAAAATCAAAGAGCGAAACGTATTAATTCTTTTTCTTCTTCCTTTACATGGATTAGGTCTTTAGACTTATTCTGAGTCTATATTAATAAACAACAAATTCAGAAAATATGTTACAAACTGGGACTCCATAGATGGAAATTTAATAAGAATTAACATAGTCTTATATGGATATAAACTAACATATTAGGATTGTATATAGTTAGCAATAATAAGAATAATGTTAAAAAAGACGAATTTTACAATAAACTAAAGGGAATAATAGAATAAGTTGGAAACGGAAGGAAGATGCATTTAAGAAGATTTTAATAGTAGAACAGGAAAGGAAAGGCAAAGTAAAATTGTAGTTCCGTATGCAGAAGACTTAGAAATGACAATGGTAATAGATTAATTGACAACAACTAATATGGCAACAGAAATACTTGAAATATTAACTGGACATTATCAGCATATTATCAATTGTTGATTACATTAAAGTTAAATAACAAACGAAATTAAAGGTGCAAGATGTGAGAGCGTATGGAAGGGTAGCATTAGGTGACCATTTCTTAGTCAATTCCAAAATCATATTTCCTTTCATAACAGTGAGTGCAGAAGAAATTCAAATTGAGGGTGATAGGCAAGGAAAAACAGAAATAAGCGTCCATAAGTATAATTTGACAAGTTTAAAAGATGAAAGCACCGTTTAACTGTATAAGAAAAGACTGAGTGAGAAATTGACAGAAAAATTTGATTCTACGCAAATTCAATAGCAGTACATTTTTGATAAAATGCATAAAGCTGCAAAAGAAGCTATTGCTGAAAAATGTAACAGTCACAAAGAGAATAGGTATTATTATTATTATTATTATTATTATTATTATTATTATTATTGTTATGAGCAAACACGAAAGGTAGTGCAATTAAAGAGATGTCTTTATCTAAAATAGCTAAACACAAAGAGATAGAAGAAAAAATACAGATTATAAAATAACAAGCACAGATTACGAAGAAAATATCAGAAGCAAAAAAACAACAGTTGGGGATAAACATGTCATGAGATAGAAGCGTTCATTGAAGGAAAAAGGAGTACGGAAGCATGGAAGACTTTAAAAATATGAGAAGAACGATAAAGAAGTGTTTTGTAAAAATATTAATTTTAAATCCTGGGAAAAGTATTTAAGGATGTATTAATTGAAAACAGAGAAATATTACGAGTACAGTGGAGGAAGAAGTTAATGAAAAATTGAATGAGTATATGCACTTAGAATAAGAAATAGTAAAGGAAGCAATAAAATGGTTAAAATGTCGAAAAGCACCCGGGATTGGAGATATCCCAGCTGAATTGCTAAAGCATGGAACAGATAAACTATACGAACAACTGAGAGATTTATTTGAAAAGTGTCTCAATGGTGAGAATGTGTAGATTGGAAGATAGGATACACTTCCACAATACTTAAAAAGGGAGAAAAGACGTATGTAAATACTATAGAGGCATTACAGTAAACTACACATTAAGTGGACTACATAGTTAAATAATTAATCATTCCCTTGAGCTACAATACAAAGATTTGGAAGCAGAACAGCAGTCAGGCTTTAGAGCAGGCAATTCAACTATTGATCATATATTTTTTTTACAACAAATAATAGAGAAGAAAACAGAACACAACTCCTCCATTTGGCGTTCATTGATATAGATAAAGCCTATGATAATGTACCATTATTCTCCATCTATTTGATGTTAATTGAGATAAACATTTGCAGAAACTTATGTGCAATATAAACTCGCAATATGTAACATAAACAAATCGTATTGATAATTTTCTTGCAGGTACAAGGGGAATATGGTAGGCTTTAAGCGATAGTCAAATATTTTAAGAGCTGGTTGCTATGTGTATCTCTTACGGTTTACCAGTTATGCAAAATTCATTGAGAATGAAGAGGACTTTTGGGGACATTGCCAGAAAATTTAAGATATACTTTTCATTTGCCATAAAACATATGGTATTTTAATCAAAATCGTTAGAGCCTTTTTTGAGAAAATCAAAATACCCCAATCCTCTGGGTTGGAAAATTTTCTTGAAAGCCTTCGCTCGCATCTTTGGAAGATATTGAACCTAAATACTAAGTTTGGTATTTATCCGACTTTTCATTTTGAATTATGCTGTTCACAAACACACACACACACAGACATACACACGGACTTGTTTCCAAAAATGGCTTTTTGAATTTAAGGCACCTCAAAACTTCTATTTCCGGTGAAATCTCGGTATTAAATTTTTTGGTGGGATGCAATACTTCCTCTACTTACCTATACGTAGTAGAGGAATTAAAAATTGGAGAATAATTGTTAAGTGGATTTCATGTTAATAAAGGATTACGACAGGGATCTTGTATGCCTCCTACGTTATATAAAATTTATATAAGACTTCAGATGCTTATGACAGACTAATAATCTAATCTTAATTAATATAAAATATAAACACAATATGGATCTCCTCAGTCACGCTCGTGAAAATATGACTCTGACGTATGGACTCTGAACTATCAGATAAAAAGAAAATTATTGCCAACAGAAATGGATTATTGGAGGAGATCTGCTAGGATATCTAAAAGAGAACAAATTAGAAACTCGATTATAAAAGAAAATATGAATATTCAAACTTCAATTTTAGATCTCATTCAACACAAGCAATTAAAATGATATAAGCCTGCTAAAATAATAGATGATTACACAAAAGAATAATGAAGTGGACGCCACCGGGAAGGAGGAGAAAAGGAAGACAGATAACGTAGATTCAAGGAATTAGAGGGGAAATGATGGATTGGAATATTGAGCAACATTTATGGTCCAATAGCAAGAATGGAGGAAAGTGATAACATGTTAAAAACTGTAGTTTTCGGGTGCCGGAAAAAATTTTGTACATTGTAAATCCGGAAATATATATATATTTTATTTTCTCAAAATGGCCTCAATGGTTCTATTTAAAATATCATTAATTAGATTTTTGCGTGAATAATGAAATGTTTATCTTGGAACTTTTTGTGAATAGAGTGTGAAGTTCTCTTCATTTGGAATGAATTTTTGTATAAATTTATTTAATTGCCAAACTACAAAAGATAGATAACGAACATAACAATTATTTCGAATAATGTTTTTGTGAGTCGGCAACTCCCAAGAGATTTGTTGTTATTGGTTTGAATTTTTCAGTGTTTGAAGGGCTGTCATCATTCAGTTGTTTTTTCGCGATTTGATGGAAAAGTGTCGAATCTCAAAGCCAGCATGTAGCATGCAGTTTAAATATTTGACTACCGCTTCAACCTCCTGTATGCTCTTTGTATGCATAACAAAATTTGTGGTGAAACCATTTCTGAAAATGTTTATCTTATTAACGTTAATTGGATAGAAGAATGAATTTTTGGAATAATAGTTTGTAAAAGCTATACAAAAATAAGCGATAGTGTCTAGAGAAAGTAGTGTGAATGTTCATGCATCAGATTTTTATTTTCACTACCATATACCTATTTTAGGTAAGGGGAAGTATTGTATTTCATCTAAAAATGGAATGTCGAGTACCTGCCCCTTGAAAAGAAAGACATCATGTTTAGAAATGGTGTGTGTATGTATGGGACACAGTCTAGCTGAAAAGTAAAAGTCGTACAAATACCAAACATGGTATTTAAATCCAGCATCTTCTAAGGATGCGACACTAAAACCGGTGAGTAATTTTCCTAGTGAGTGTGGCCTAAAGTGACTTAAAGACACTTATTTATTTATTTATTTTTTTGCACCTGAAATGGGTGATCTATCTGAAAATAGCTTAGATACAAAGAGAACAGGGATAGTCAAATGTTTAAGAACTGGACGCTATATGCAAACGTTAAAATTGCATACTGTTGCATGCAATCGCGAGAAACAACTGATGTTGAAAGGAATCCAAAGAATGACCAAAAATGAATAAATGAACAATTAATAGCGGATATCTCAGAAATGGCTTTTACGGCAAAACTTTTATTTGAAATAAATTGTGTGTTTTAAAGAGATGCACATTGTAGTACGTTTAGGTCTATCCCTTAATGTTTACCAGTTGTATAAGATTATATAAAATTCCTTCCGGATGAAGAGGACTTCACAGACTAATTCCAGAAAATTCAAGATATACATTTTATTTGTCATATAAATATATTTAATATGTGGTATTTTAACCAGAATCATTAGAGCAATTTTTTAAAGAAGCAAAACTTTGGAAAAATGTTCTATGTAAAGTGTGGTTGGGGTTGGGATAATTTTATTGAAAATCTTTGTGTCGCATCCTTGGAAGATACAGAGCTTAAATACCAAGTTTGATATACTATATAGAAGTGTTTGTAAATATACAATTTCACTAAAATAGGTTCAATACCTCAGAACTAGTTTCAAGGAATCACTTCCTCATCGTCAGCTGATTGCAACTGGTTGGCTTTCCTCTGATAGTTACAGATGCCTCTTTGTCCCTCTAATGGTGGTTCTTCAAGCTTAGTGATCAAATTTTTGTCCATAGGGATGTCGAAATTCATTAACCTTGGACGAAATTTCCAAAGAAATATTTTCTCCCAAATGTTTAATTCCGTAGGTTTTTGTGCCTGCTTGATAAGTGATACTGTGTCCTCAATTTCATGTCCCTGTATCCAAAAATGTGTAACAACTGCTGATTTTTCTTCTTCCCTGGATTTGATGTTTCGAAAATGTTCCTTAAGCCTGGTTTCTATGTTACGCTTAGTTTGACCAATATATATTTGTTCACAATCCTTGCAACCTATTCTATAAATCCCGGATTTTTTATGAGCTGGAATTTTTTCTATTTGGTTTGCATTTATGAGGAATTTTATGCTGAATTTATTTTCGGGGATGAGTACCACATTGCTATCATTGAAACTTCTTGAATTTGCTACGTGCCCATGGGTTGAATGTGACTTTTTTGTGTTTCGGATTTTGTTTGTGTGGTTTGAAGGTTGTATTTTCTTTTATAATTTTTTGTTGCTTGAATTGTTTGATTAACCTATTCACCATATCTGTTTTGTAGTGAAATTGTATACTTGCAACCACTTCTTATATTATATTTAATCTTTTCACTATGTCTTCCAATTTCAAAGTAATAACCAAGTTTGATATTTATCCGACTTTTTGTTTTTCAGTTACGCTGTCCACAGACACACAAACATACGGGCGTTTCCAAAAATACTTTATTTGGATTCAGGAGGTCTCAAAACATATATTTACCGAAAATCTCGGTATCGAATTTTTGAGTGGAATGCAATACTATCTCTACCTACTATGCACGTGGTAGAGAAAGTAGAAAGGGCTACTGTAACACATCATATTTCTCATGTTTTATATTAAGGGAATCTCAAAGCACTTACTTCTAGTGATATTCTATATTAATTTTTTAGGTGCAATGTACAATAGGTAAGTGACAGAGAAAGTAAATGAATTGTAATTTAAAACCCCAATGGAGTATTAACTCTGATGTATATTTCCGTGTATTGAAGACGCAATGAAAGTTTAAAAATAATGTGCCGAGAAATATGGTCGTTAGGAGACTCAATAAAAATTCCTTTAACAGTAGGTCTGAATAACTGAAAAATAATTCAGAAACATGTACGCTTCCTATACAAACATGTTTACGGATCGTACCTCTAAGACCCGTGTTAAACATCTAAAAACTATTAGCCTCTCCGAAAGCCTTTGCGTAGTTTTTACATAAAGCTTTTAAACATTGACACACGCAAGGTGGACTAAAGCAGATACCTGCACTTTAATGATTGCCAACTGTTTGAATCCCGTCTGTACTCCCGCAGCACGAACCCAACTGGAACAACGAGCATGCCCGCAGGATAAATCATTTGTGAAGTCCAAACGAGAGCTAAAACCTTGTTCAGAGGTTTGTAAGCTGGTACAAGAATCCACAACACCATAAAGTGGCGTGAATTTAGCGCCCATTGAAAATGTTGGTTAAAATGAAGCTGTAATCGTTAATAAACGTACATGCTGTTTGAGTTTCAAACCACCGAGGTTTCAGAAAATGTACTGCTACTCAACAAATGATGTTTCCCAGCATTTTCCTCTGCATCTCCGCCAAGGTTTAAAATATTTGAGTATATATATTTAAAACATTAATAAAACCTTATATATATGGATGTCCATAAAGTTCCGTATTAGATTACGTCATTACTTTCGAAACATACCATTCAAAAGTTTCTTAAACCTCGAACTTCTGTGTAGCACAGAACAGTCTTTCTTTTCACGTTCACAGTCATCTAGGTAAAAAATACAACAGAATCATTAGCTGTCTACCTATTTTAATTAAATATTGAATTTTAATTTTGAATAGAACAACCGATTACGATGTCAATGAAAACAAAAACACTTAAGTTATAAAAGTTGGGAAGTAACAAAAGTATGAAAACACAAACAACTCATGGTGGAAGGGATTACAATATACTTTTTTGAAGAGGAGATTTTTTTCCGAACAAAAAAGTTAAATATTAAGAGTGACCTATACAGAGAGAGTAAAATCTACGAACCGGCTGCGTGGTGTTTTCCCTGTCCGCATTCTCGGTGCTCGTTGCCAGCTGCCTCAATCACAGAAAGGTGCGGATGAAACCATACATTTTTAAAACTACTTTTAAAGGCTTCACTTACCAACTTTATGAAAGGAGATACCGAAACTGGCCCCTGTCGTTGTCCATACATTTTTGCACCTCTTTAGGAAACTATCCATCACTCGCCGTAGTTCACATTGAGAAATGCTGGAAATTTCCTGGCGGATATTGTGTTTTTATTTTTCCAGGGTGTGTGGGTTTTACATTTTATGTTTTAAGTTACCCTAGAGATAGAAATTGCAGGAGGTTAGGTCGGGGACCGAGGGGGCCACTAAGCTCTACTAATAATTCTGTCCTCAAACACACTTTCAATTGTTCTCATTGAAATATTGGCCGTATGAGCTATTGCAGAGGGTTGTTGTAAAAAATCACTCTTCCAGTTCTGTTAACTCTCTCAAAAAGGGGGCAAAATTATAGTCACGTATGTTCGGGCGTCAATTGTTTGACTCAAAAAAAATTGGCCCTATAACTCTTTCCCCGCTCATGGCGCACCATACACCAATTTTTTCGTCATGAAGAGGTACTTCATGAACAATATCAGGTTTATCAAGCTCCAATAACGATAATTTTGTGTACACACATATCAATTAAGGTGGAACCAAGCCTCGTCCATGAAAAATATTAAATATGGGCCTATTTCGCCATTGCGTACGCTATTGAGACTCCACTCACAAAATGTGCGCCGAATTACAGGATCACCTGGTTGAAGAGCATGTGTCATAGTTATTTTATATGGCTTTAAAAATTTGGTAGCTCTTCGCGCAGCTCTTCCTGGGTTTTAACCGGCAAAAAAAAAAAAAACAATAATGCTAACCTATACCCCAAATATAAAATAGTTAACATTGTAACGTATGGGTCAAGTTAAGTTAAATTATTTTCCTGACTTAGTATTGGTCCAAGCAAATCAATTGACCACGTGGAGCCTACTTGTGTGGCCGTGATAGGCTGAGTAATCCAGCAGGCTTGACATTTTAGGGCCTTTCCGAGACTGACAACTCGGGCAAGTCTTAACATACTTTTCGATATCCTTTCGCATACCTATCCATTAGTAGCGCGAATGGATTTTATGAAAAGTTCTGGTGAAACCCATGTGTCCAGACAAAGGGTCGGTGTGACATGCAGACAAAATTTCATGCTTAAGTGACTCCGGAATAACCAACAAATGGAGCCGTCCAGTAGTGCCAGCATTTTTGCGGTAAAGAACTCCCGATTTAAGAATATAAGTAGCAGCCTGTCGACGCAGCTTAGGGGTGGCTACATCCGGTTGTTGTAAAGCATCGAAAAGCGGTACTAGCTGAGGGTCCGACTTCTGGTGTCGAGCTACCTCTACTGGGGATAATAAACAGGTGATCCGTGACGACAAATAATCCGTTCCAAGATAAATTTGGCAACATGCTCAATTGAGCCCCTAGGGAGCGCGGCAGCTTCGCAATACCTAGATCCATAGTCGACTGCAACTACGATCATTGTTTGATGCCGGGGCAGATGTAACGTATGGGTCAAGTTAAGTTAAATTATTTTCCTAAAAATTACTTTTCTTTAGAATTTGGTTCATGTAAAGCTTATTTCTTGCATTCTTACTTCACATAATATCACAAGGATATGACTGGCACTGAATGTCCAGCTCATGCATCCTGTGTTGCACCATGTGAAGTAAGAATGCAAGAAATAAGCTTTACATGAACTAAATTCTAAAGAAAAGTAATTTTTAGGAAAATAATATAATTTAACTTGACCCATACGTTACATCTACAGAAAATGTTGAAAATGTCCTCCCTCCCGCAAGAAGTGTAACTCAACATGTCATTCTCTGTTACAGGCCACTCGGTGGAGGAATGTGTTTGTCATCTTCATTAATATCCTGTATAACATGCTTTCAGATCGTCCAATTCCTAGGGGCATGTGGCGTAACTCTATCTTTTAAGCAACTTCATAGAAAGAAGTCCGATGTGGTCAGATCAGGAGATATCGTTTACTACAGGTCCTTGGAGACTATCTGGCGTCGTCAACGAAGCTTTCAATTAAAGCCCAGTATCCAGTCAGATCGAAAATATTAATAAATGAGCAAATGTTATTCCCACTTGAATGATCTAGGTTGAAATATTAGTTTTAAGCAAGACAAAAACAGAGAAGAAGGTTAAAACATTTCAGGCTATCTGTGGAACAATTGAAGAGCTTTGGGAAGAAAAACAAGAAATGAAACACACATTAAATTCTGTGAAGTTATGGCTGTGCCAACTCTTGCATATGGTTCCGAATCATGGACAATAACAAAAGGAGAAAGCTCAAGGATTCAGGCAGCAGAGATGAAGTTCATGAGGTGCGTAAGGGACATACTAAAATGGATAAAATAAAGTAGGAAACAATAAGATCAAATTTCAAAATCTTTTCAATTAACGATAATATAGAAGAAAATAGAATGAAATGAAAGAATCACCTTGAGAGAATGATAGAAAATAGATCCCCCCCAAAAAAAAGAATTATTGGCAGAGAGATCTGGGTAGACCTCGTAAGATAATAGAAGTACACATAAATTTTCAAAGCGCCGCAAGGCAGCCTGAAACAAAATTTGTGTTATTGATAGTACCGTAATTCAACTTTCCTGTTAAGATTGAATTTGAATTTGTAGTCTTTCTTACTTCTAATGATTTGAATCCCTCGCCCGCTGTCCTTCTGTTGCTAATGGCTTCGAGTTTCTATTCAATGTGTGAATGCTTATTACAACATACTTTCTTTTCCCTGGCATCTTAAACACAACTAAACCACACTGACCAACACCAACAGTAAATTAATAGTGGGCCTCCACATTGAATGTATGTTCAAACAGTTAACCTTTTTATAACGGCACGGTTTCTATTCAATTCTTGAATGCTTTTTACAACATACTTTCTTTTTGCAGGCATCTTAAACACACATAAACCACAGTGACCAACACTAACAGTAAAACAATACTGGTTCTGCACATGGAATATATGTGCAAGCAGTTAACTTGTTATAACGGCACAATATTTCTTGGAATTTGGGGGGGGGTGAGGATTAAGTGCACACAATAACGTACCTGTATTGGAGTATAGGGATGAGACAAAAGAGCAATGCCAATTGTCGTAGCAACGTTGCCAGCGCGAATTCGAATAGCTCGTATTTACTCCTTTATTGTTTCTTACTTTTTCCCCTCTGCCTTTCGGTTAAGCGTAGTTTTACTGTAATACAAACATGATTGCGTGACCGGTGTATAAATTGGTTACTTAGAAAATGAGGAGCCTTCTTCCGCAGTTTTCTTTTTAAGTGCCGAACTGCAAGATGTCCACTTCTATTATACTTGTGGGTGCTTCGTCTATCCTTCGTGTCACCTCGAGGATGAGAGAGAGAAAACTAGGGGTGATCGATCATCCCTTTTCAGGTCCCATGAAATTTAGTTCTCCTTCCAGGAAGGAATTTTGCCCAGAATGTCGTCGGTATAATATATTATGTATACCTTTGTATCTTCATGATGCTTGTTTGTCAAAAACGACACTTCTCTAAGTTTACATAGTGCCAGTGACGGGAGACCGCTCTGAGATTATATAACAATAAAATTAAAGGAAATACACCGTGGTTGTGTCTGTGCATGTTACGTTCTTACGCAAGAATGACTCATACGATTGTTATTAAACTTGGTAAACATCATCTCTTATATCCTACAGGGAATAGACTCTAGATATTTTACCGAGTGGGATGGCTCAGGCGGTTGCGTTTGTGTCATTCGGGAAGTTCCGGGATCGATTCTCGGCGACCGCCCACTCTAGCCCATGGGTTTTTCGTGGTTTCCCCGATTAGCAGGCGAATGCTAGGGTGGTTCATCTACTAACACGACTCTCCTTCCTCTCATTTCGTGTACCCATCATCTCCCTTGTCATCTGTTTAGGGTTGTAGGACCATCGACGGTGTTCGGCGGGTTGCGGCTGGGCGGTGGCTTGTGCTCTGTAAAGGTTTCTTCTCTGAATCGCTGCCGTGCCGCTCAGTAGATATCTCCTCAGCGCTCCGCTCCGCTCTGGGGGACCTTGGAGGTTAGTGGCTTGTGGGCAGGGACCGGGCTTGGTCGGAAGCGCTATATCTGGAGAAGCTAGGGCCCCGGCCATGTTTGCGGCCGTTGGCATTCCCACCAGGTCGCCCTTCGAGTCTCCCCTCTCATCCTTCCCTCCTAGTGGTCACGTTGGAAGCACAATGGGCCGAATGGCCTGCGTACGGTGCTTTGCCCCGTTTCTGACGGCCCCTTTCGTGATACGTACCTTATTCCCTTACCTTATACGGTATTATGATTACCTTAAAAGGAAGGTTCTAACGAGCTTAAAGTTAAAATAGAATCTAAATATCTCGTTTGGTATTCTTTTTTTAAGGTAAGATAACAAATGTTTATAATTTGCTTATAAACATATTATACTTTCTAATAATATCTGTTATTTATACAAATTCAGTACATGAATATCTAAGAAGTTATACCAGTTTATCCTTATTAATTATTCTTTGACATAGGAAACAATATATTTTAACTACAAGCCTAAGGAACAGACACATATTTATATGTTGTTAATCCTTTCCCCCCTGCATTTGCTATTTTACGTCGCTTTAACTGTGTGGTCATATCGCGACCTTGTGGATCGGTATGTGGCGAGGTGAAATCCATCTCGGTTCCATTTTATACTTTTGGATCCTAAATCAGTCCCATTTTCCAAATCAACCTAACTCAGGCCTGTCTTCAAAAATCTAAACAACCTAACTTAGCCCCGTAGGAAATTAATCTCACTCTAGTTCATAATGCATAATTTCCCTTCCAATTTTAAAGGACTTAGAACTTTCAGCAGACCTATAGGACTGCAAAATGGTATTGCACGTTCATGTTTCACCAAAATCGGTTTCAACTGTCAAATCAGATGTTATAAAATCTGATGTGTTACACTTACATGACTTTCTCTACTCTTGTACAAACTATTTTTACAAACTCTTATTCTCCATCTATTTCATATTAACCGAGATAAACATTTGCAGAAAGGATTGCAAAGAGAATTACATTTTACACATAACGACCAGTTCTAAAAATATTTGACTATCGCTAAAGGCGTACTATGGTTCCCTTGTTTTGCATTTGCAAGGGCAATATAGAAATACAGTAGCCTTTAAGTATAGACATATCTCTTAATAGCTGTTTGCTAGATGCAGCAACATTCTCTTTGCCACAGATTAATACACTTTGCACATCCAAGACAAAAAATGAATAACAAATTCCCATTTGAGAAAATAAGTATTGAAACATTTAAGGGAATAATAAGCAATATCTCGAAAATGGTTCACTCAACAACAAAAATGTATATGACATAAATTGTGTATTTTAACGCGCTCTATATTTTTTGTGTAGTAAAATTTTGTCTATCTCTTATGGTTTACCAGTTATGCAAAAGTCGTTCCAATGAAGAATGCTTTTGGAGACATTCCCAGACAATTCAAGATATACGTTTTATTTGTCATGAAAACATATTAAACATATGATGTTTTAATCAAAATCGTTAGACCCATTTCTGAGAAAATTAGAATTTTGAAAAATGTTCCATGTAAAGGGTAATCTGGGTTGGGGCGATTTTTTTGAAAACCTTCTTGTCGTATCTCTGGAAGATACTGAACCTAAATTCAAAGTTTGGTGTTTATCCGACTGTTCGTTTCTGAGTTATGGTGTTCACAGACACACACACGGACATGTTTCCAAAAATGCTTTTTTTTTATTCAGGGGGTCTCAAAACATATATTTCCGATGAAATCTCGGTATCGAATTTTTGGGTGGAATACAATACTTCCCCTACTTACTATACGTAGTAGAGAAAGTAAAACTCTAATCAAAAGAAAGATTTTAAAAAACGCAGAATACCTAATCTGTAATAGCGTTTGCTCTATTGTGAAGAGCTACCAGCAATGTCACTTGTGCTCAGTGACATCGATTTTTCGTAACAAGAATGCCACACCGCTTTACACTTCACTGTGCCCAGAATATTATTACAGTTTCGTATTATATGCTACGGGAAGGAGTTGGATTGTCTACAACATATGTTACGGGAACGAGCTGGGTTGTTCACATTTTACTCACGAAGATAACGGGACCGAGTTAGGATGTGTATGTTTGGTGGACAATCTTCTAGGTGTTATCCCTGTACCATACCATCAGCATGTATACAGCAACTGTATCTCTGCTTTCTGACGGGTAAATGACATTAGGGTGCCTGCAGTCTACCTGCTTTCATTATCTTTAGTTAGGTAGCAGAGCATTTTTCAGATTTTACTATTGTTTAGACTCAAGGTGGAATTTTGGGTTTCGGTATTACATATCCAATCCGGTATTTTCCTTGACTACTGAAGGAAACCACGAAAACCCCAATCTGATTGGCCGGCGCACGGGAATTGAACCTATGACCTTTCGAATGGGTCTACAGACACTACAGTCTTAGCCATCCTGTTCGGTTGATAACCCTTCTTAATAGGGAAAGCTGTTTCATTACCGGTTTTCAAAAGATTGTGATATGTACGTAGCACAGAGAAAGTGAGAGAATGGGAGGCAGTGGAAGGGGAAAGAGATGAACAAAGAGTCAGAGTAGTAAAGAGGAAAGGGAAATAGTAATAGTGTAGAGACAGAACAACCAAAACGGAAGAGTGAGGGGAGGGAGTGAGAAGTATGAGAAACAGAATAACTTTCACATTAACCCAAGAAGAGCTGTAGGTTCCGCTACTTTAAAGTTAAATCTGGGCCACTATAATCCTCGTGGGCCTTGACCTATCAATCAAGCTGCAGACCTCACGCCCATATAAGCAAGGCAGATCGTGAGCGATCATCCAGTTAATACGAGGAGATGATGTGGTCAGCACCGTACTTCCCCTAGTCGCAACATTGACTTTCGTGATCTAAAGACCTCTACCTTTCGTAGCTCCTCAAATTCGCAAAGATGTTGAGTGGGCACCGAAAAATCTGCACTCACATGGGAAGACATCGAATCCACTGGCTGGTTACCACGCCCCAACCCACTACGTCATGGTGCTGAACGGATCTGCCAATTTAGAAATATTAAAAAAAAGGTACAGGAAAGTGAGTACCTACATAGCTGAAGCCATAAGTGTGGCATAAATGGGTTAATTTGTGTCAAATTTACAGATGTTTATATGTAATTATTAATATTTTATAAATATATTTTGTTGGTATATTATTAGATTTTTGTAATATTATTCCACAAACGTGAAAATAAACACAATTCGAGCTTTAAGATTATTTCCTCTATATCACTGAAAGAGAGACATTTATTTCAGTTACACCCATGTATATAATATACCATTTATTGCAATTTTCTCTGTTTGTTCTTCATAACGTGATAATACAACACCATATTCCAATCAAACAGTCGAAAAAAGCTTACAATAAGCTTTTTATGTTAATAATTGAATAGCTTGATTAAAAAACCAGCTGCCACCACGTGTTACTTTGGATGATAAGTCCAATAATCAATTCTGTGATAGAGGTAATATTAATTCAGCAAACTCAGAGAAGTCAAATAGAACCTGAGGTTTGTTAACTTCGTGATACACATATGCAAATTAATTTGAGAAACGTTGTTAAAACAGCCTTCACTAGAGTGATGTGAAATTTAATGCAGTTGTCTATATGAATAATATTTATGCGAGCAGTTGTCGATTGGAACATGTTCCTGCAGTTGCAAGATTTTCTGTTTGTATATCATGCATAAATATCACCATTACATCTGTTGATATGTCTCATTACCTGCCTGTCACAAATAACAGTGATGATTATACGTACAGGTTCAATAATGAATTAAGGCAAACGTGGAGCGCGATCAACTACACGTAATTATTGGCACCATTTTTCTCGCCCGCTTATCATGTATAATCTGAAACGATAGTATCAATCCTAATTACGAGGCTTAGTTTGCAACGAATTTACCTTTTGCACGTTTAGGATGTATTATCGTTGCTATGGGGGAGTACTAATGAAAATCAGTAAATATGTATTGAACGGATAGACGTATGCAGTGTGCTTTTAATTTCTCTTCTTCATAATACCAGGCGTGTTTTAAAGCAAGTGCCGTTTTAATATTTTGCCACTGCAGCGCTGCAGTCGCGATTTTGAGCATGTGCGAACACCTTCATTCATTAGGAAGCCAGACGTAGCTGTGAGTGATCTCACTTTGTGTTTTCCTGTTGTTAGAGTGTTTCGAAGTGTTTGAAAGATTCGAACGGCCCACCGACTCTGAAGTTAGATCAGTAATTCGTTTTCTAACTGCTAGAAATGTTTAGGCAACAAACATTCATCGCCAGTTGTGTGAAGTTTATGGGGAAACAATGATGAGTGACAATGCCCGGCCACGCGCAGACAAACAAACTCAAGGTATTATTGCTTCATTTAGTTTGGAAAAATTCGACCACCCAACTCAACAGTCTCAACAGTCCGGATTTGGCACCATTTGATTCTCATCTCTTTCTTCATCGGAAGAAATTCCTTGGTGAAAAAATTTCCGCGACGGTGATATTGAGAAATAAGAAGTACAGACTTGGCTTTCATCATTGCAGCATCATTCTTTGACGAAAGCATACAAAAACTAGTTTCCCGTTTCGACGAGTGCCTGAATAACGGCGATAACTATGTAAAGAAGTAGTGTAAGGTGTAAGGTAGTGAATGATAATAAAGTATTTGGAAAATAATGTTGTGGTATTGTTTAAGAAATTATCCGTGTTTACTTTAAAACTTATAAATATCGTAGGTAGAAAAAAAAATTGCATTTCATCCAAAAATTCGATACCGAGGTTTCACCGGTAACACTCGTTTAGGGCTCCCTGAATAAAAAAACAGTATTTTTTAGAAAAAAGGTCCATGTATGTTGTGTATGGGTGTCCATGTGTCTGTGGACAGTGTAACGCAAAAGCAAAAGTTCGGTTTAACACCAAACTTGGTGTTCAATTCATTTTCCTAGGTTGCAACCGGAGATTTTCAAAAGAATCCCTCCCAGCATAAATAAAGAAAAATGTTCTTTATTATGATTTTCTCAAATGCGATTTTGATTGAAATAAGCTATGTTTAAGATATTTGTAGGACAAATAAAGTATGTCTTGAATTTTCTGGGAATAGTCTATGAAGTCGTTTTCATTCTAAATGAGCTTTGTATAACTTGTAAAAAGTAAGAGAAACAGAAACTTTCTAGGAACAAAATATAGATCTCGTTATAACACAACATTTATGTAAAATCATTTTTGTGACATTAGCCATTTTCGAGGTAGTTTTTATTATTGGTTTGAAATACCAAACACCATATACTTATACTCACACAGCGACCCGCTTTTAAAAACCTAGTTTATTCCCCTAAGCCTACAACAAAATGTGTAGTATAGCTATTTATCTCAAATAACATGAAGAAGATATAAGAATAAACCTTTGTAAGAATAGGTTGTGGAATTGGGCATAGAGGAAGTCTTGTGAACGTAACATATTGGATTTTTTTCTCTAAAGAATTACATTTAGATGCATGTTTTAGTGAGGGATTAATGGTCCGCAAACCTGACTTAACATTATGTTATATAACTAAATTTTTTAATTTATAAGGCGAATTAAGCATCCTAATTGTTATAGGTGAACAGGTCAAGATAAATAACATCGCTTCGTTGCTGTTATTTCTTTATAAACATAATTTTTGATTTACATTCGGGAACTTACCATAGCCATGAATAGATCATAGTAGCGTCCTGTCCATTTTAACGTATTAAGACCTTCATTTCATCGTCATTGGCCAATCGCCTGCCCATTTCTCCAATTTTATAAGTACCAGCAGATGGATGATGAGGAGCATTTGCCAATGGCAATAATGCGCATGTTTGTGGCGATCCCAGTGAACTGGAATATTACTAATGGACTGATCACAACGATTCCCTCCGCGTTTAAGGTCTCAATTATAGTCTACAACAAAGGTGCTGTTTAAAGCACATATTTCACAGTCGCACCTAGAGCAATGAAATAAACCAAGGGTATATGTTCAGCTCTCAAAAGAGATATTCTACGCTATTTAAAATCAAAATGGTCATAAAATTGTTTATTTAAAGGCTAATTTAAGTTTATTACTTTCAGGTGGAGCTGCAGTTTGGCATATTGCAGTGGAATTCTGCCTTTTGTTTTTCGAGCAGTAAAATTGGAAATGTATTCCAATTTACCCTGGTATTTACGTTTTTTTTTACTGCACCTTTTCTCATTCTCACACACACTGTCTCTCTCTCTCTCTCTCTCTTTCTCTCTTCACCAAGTATCTTATATCTTGACATAGTAATTTATAACGTTGCGTTATAATAGTATAGTGATGTTCTACACGTGATGACAAAAGGGTAAAATCGTTCAAGGTAGAAAAATACAAACGTTTCTTATGCAGAAAAGAAATGGAGACGAATGGATCTCCAGTGAAGGAACTAATCCAGTGAAATCTATGTGATTGTAGACATAAGAACTATAATTAAATCAATGCTTCAAAAGATCTATTAATTCAAATTTGGACTAAATTTTATTGTTGTCGTGAGGGTAGGCCTTTGTTTCTTTTTACTTGCATCGGTGCCTCTTAAAACTAATCCATTATCTCTTATATTGACTGATTTACTTAATGATTTGACACGGGAAGTAAGAATACCGCTGTTCCCTAAAGCAACTTAGTAGTGTTGCTGCTTGAGGAAGGAGAAACAGGTTAGATCATTGGTGATGGCTTAAGATTGCTCTCATCCTTGGAGGTACGGGTTTACTTCGGTTCATACCTTCCTTAAGCGAGCTGATTGACAAATAGCAGTGATATTTGACAGTGAAAACCGCGCATAAGTGCCCGGGAGAACAACTCGACAGTCGCTGGTTCTCTGGCTTTAAGAATAAAGTAACTTCCTCTATATCTTCTGTAACAAAGTATATTGTCGGTTGTGGCTTCTTAATGTTTTCTCCATCCTTCGTCCTTAATGTAGCCGCATATAAATTTTCCCTGTGGGTTAATTAATCACTATTATGCTCAATCTTGTTTCTGCCATTCTCTTCAAGCCATTTACTGCTATATTCCTTTATCCTGCTCTTCATGTTGTAAACGTTTCATTACTGTCATATCTTCTTTACTGGGTAATTAAGTTCATATATCTCTTTGTTCTTCTCAGATAAGTCCTTACAGCACTTTATTTTAGTTTCTTTTAAATAGACCTATATTCTACTTAATAGAGGAGAGTGGGTGAAATAGAATTTCATTACTAGTTTCTTCATTTCAGAACTGCTCCTTTCCAAATGAAAATAGCCATGAAAGTAGTTTCCTTTAACGTTACCTAAGTTAAGGTTAATGTTTCTTTAATATTTAGACATGTTGTATATACAGGGTTATACAAACAGAAGCAACATATTTTACATATTTATTTCTAATGAACGACAATAAATAGCGACACATACAACACATCATTAAATAGAGAAAAATTAAAATTTTTAAGCACCACCTATTAGTTCCATACATTGCCTACAGCGGCGCTGTGTTTGTTTACGAGAAAATGGCGACGCCACTGGAAAAGTCGTTTTGTGTGCTGCATTATGCAAATAGTGAATCCATTGTTTCATTGCAGCGTGCATTTTGTTTTAAGTTAAACAACGAACCGGATCGTCATAAAAATTTACAGTTGATACAATAAATTGGTAGAAGATGGCTGCGTATGCCAACGGAAAAGCATTGGTCGTCCTTGCATATAAAATGGTGCTCATTTTGAACACATAAAATAAAATGTTGTACTTTTCTCTATTCAGTGATGTGTCGCCATCTATTGTCGTTCATTATAAACAAATATATAAAGTCTGTTCCTTCTTTTAGAATAATCCTGTACATTCGCGAGAAAAACAATTGTTTTTAAATATCTTGGAGCTGGAAAATTAATTGTCACAAACAGTAGGATTTTGAATAAAATATCATAAAGATGGCATGGCATGGCATGGTTGTCGATGTCTACATTGTGAGCATGGGCGCGTGCGCATGCACGTGTTCTGCCTTGGCATCTGTCAGTTGTGTGGTGGCAGTTGGCAACTACTGTCTGACCTCAGGTTGCTACCAGCAGTTAGTTGCTCTGTCCTACATGTGGCACCGTTTTGGACAGATGGATTGTCTGGATGTTAGTCGATTCGGGTGGCCCATAAGGTGTGTTAATTTTTTTTTTTTTTAATTTTAGCTGCTTGCTGTTTCTGATTCTCTGTTCCCATTTTGCGCTTACTCAGATATTTACCTGCCTCTTACATGCGCCGGTATTTAAGTTCTTAATTTGATATCGATATAGGTGTCAAAAACATAATTTTTTGTATTAGGTAGTTTTAGAAACCGGCCACTTCAATCTATAGTGAAATGACTGCGGTATTGAGATTAAAGTTTTAAGCTTATGCATTTTTATTTTCCCTAACCTGTACATGGTAGAGAGGGTGTTGCATTCCACACAAAAATTTGATACCAATATTTAGCGAATTACATGTTTTAAAGTTCCTTGAATAAAGGAAAAGTCAAAAACTTTTCAAAACGAAAAGTCAAATAAGCACCAAACTTGGTATTTAAGTTCATTATCTCTCAAAATTGCAACATGAAGATTTTGAAGAAAATTCACCCACCCTAACTACCCTTTACATGGAACATTTTGCTAAATTATTGATTTTATAAAAGAAATAGCTAACGATTTTGATTAAAAAATATCATACATTAAATATATTCATATAATAAATAAAATGTATATCTTGAATTTTTTGGTAATAGCATGTGAAGTCTTCTTCATTCGGAGGAATATTTTATAATCTGTATTACTGTAAACGTTAAGCGATAGACGAAAACGCACCACACAAAAAATTTAGATCTCTTTAAAACACACAGTTTACTTCTAATAACGTCATTTTTGGCATCAGCCATTTCGGAGATATCCGTTATTAATGGTTTGAATTGTTGTATTCTTTGTCGACCTTTTTAAGTCCTGTCGACATTCAGTCAGAGATGTCATGAAGACAGTCTATAATTTTAAGGTCAGTATTCACACATAGCGTCCATTTCTTAAATATTTGACCGTTGCTATTCCCTTTGTATTTATAACGAAATATGTACATGCAGGTATTTCCGATAAGGTTTGCCTCGAATAAAATGAAGTAGATAGCAAAATAAGTTTTCCTAAGAATAGTTTTCAAACCCATTAACAAATGGTAGAGGATGGAGAAACTCATGTGAATGTAGCACATCATATATTTTTGAATATGACTAATTGAAGTGTACCAATATTGTCAAATTTTGAAACAATGTTGCAATACTTTTCGTATATTACACAGTTAGTATTTGAAATTTGTTAACTGTGGTGTCATTCATCCCAAAAACATATAAAGGAACAGTTAGGCACTTCGTCAACCTTTAAAAACACTTTTTGCTACACTTACGTTTTATCTCAGCTTGTCTCAAAGAACCGTCCTCTTTGTCCTCAGCTGATTGGTCGACTGAGTTACATGACAAGTAAGTGGAGCAAGGTTGACGAAAGTTTATAACTTTTGATTATCATGCTCCACTGTGTTGAATACTTATTTTTTCAGTTTTAATTTTACACATAAATGAGTTTTTTTAGCTTAAATATGTACGTAGCTGCTGAATTTATAAGCAAATTCATTGATAAACTAGAATCTGGGAATCCAAGCAATTAAACTGAAATTTTGCTGAACGTTTATGTGGTTAATTTGTAATATATCTTATTTCTGTTTTAGGTAAGTGCACACACGCTTGATTGATGGAATGGACATATCCCTAAGGTAGGAAAACTCATTCCTATGTATTACTCTTTACTGGAGTCAGTACATTATCATGGTGTCCAGCTAAAACATTTGTGAATAGATTATTATCAATTCCAATGAATTCTGTGTTAATGCTTGTTGATAGGCTGCAGGCTGCATCCATTATATGATGTCGCAGTAATCGGCTCGTATTATCTTATTGGCTGGGCGCCTGTTATTGTTTTATCATTTTAAAATTTGGTTTCTTTGTCCTCCGGCTAGCTATTATTATTCAGTTAAGCAAGTATCTCTGAGCAGGGCGTGTAAACGGAAAGGAGTTGTTACTAAAAGATAACACTGATAAAATAATATGTTTTCATACTTTTATTGTGGTCACACTTAATTAATAATTCAAATCTTTTATCTTTATACACGCCGGACTGAACTGTTATATTTCCGAATATAATTACGGTCGTATTATTTGCCGCGTACTTCACATTTTGTAACTAACTTTACGACGTATACCTCGCGAGAGATTTTTCCAAACTGTATGACGTGCATCTCACGAGAGATTCCTTAGAACTGCGTGACACGTGCTAATGGCTCCTTCACCTCGAAATGCCTAAACATTATAATAGAGCTGCTATTGGTTACCAAATCGCGCCAACATTAGCGTCTGTTTTGTCAGCCAATCACTACTACTAACATATATGCTCTAGGGAAGACATTCCCTCCATTTCTAAAGAAAGGCACGCTACCCTGACATCATTTGTTTGTGATAAACAACTCACCCCCTCGGTTCATTGTTACCCACTTCCATTGTCAGTTTCAGTGAGGCCGTGCAAACTTATTTCCTAACAATGCTTATGGCTAACAAACATCCAAAATCCTGTACATACAATAATATTAATTTACACTAAAATCACTCTGGCATTCACAGCATGTTATGATATAAAATACTGCCTCAATGAGCACGTCTTTGCATTAACTGCGTTGCGCATGAGTCATCGATCTAGTTCACACTCCTTACGCGATTCTAGTCGCAATACTATAGTCTCCGTTGTAAACGAAGACGGGAAATGACAGCTCCCGGCGGAAAGCCTCAAGCAGGGGGAAGAAAAATGATTGCAAGCACGTGGTAATTTGGAACAAGTGGGCGGAGTATCAGAAGGTCAGTCAGGTAAAGAAAACTGCGTTGCATTTACTAGCGAGGCTGATGTCTGCAAATGTAGTACTGTTTTCATTGTGCAACTGTACATTTCCCTATCGCATTGCCCCTCACTTCCCTCTGATGCCAAGGCTTGATGACGTTACGCATTATCAACAAAAACAGTTACACACCCCAAGCGCACTCATATCGTGGCCGACTGGTATCTTATCTTATTCTTCGTCACTGGATTCTCCTTCAGAGTCCGAATTCGAAAGTATCCGCATGATAGAATCAATGTTTTGCTCGAAATTATAAACTTAAACATAAAACAAGTTCACACTAAAACAGACTATTATGACGCACGTGATTATAACGTGATTAGGACTTCGCAGAGATTTTGCTACTGCGTAATCGTTCGTAATGGAGACTATTTGGATGCTACTTTTATCTTCTAAGTGGTTTTATTTCTTAAATTATTTACCAAGTACTTTTTCTTGCTTTATCGCTTTCTGCATTTGTTACGACTTTTATCTCGCTCAAGTCCACATGTATAATGCAAAGTATTGTTATTTTTAATATTATAATTACTACCTCTATAAGTGAGACACAAAAATCGGTAGACTACAAGACAGAGGCACAGTTCCAAGAAATAAAAGAGAAATAAATAAAAATCAAGGCAGGAAAAACAATTCCATTTTGCTCTTTGTAGCTACGGATTCTCCGCTGTGAAGTTATTATATAAGCTTGGTTGGAGCTGGGATTCTTCCCAACCAGCGGTTCCTGGCAGCATGCCCCGAGAGGCCAGAAGATGAACATTGTTTGCTACATTGAGCAGAAAAGAGCTGACAAGATACCTGCATTTTGGACCAAAGAAACATTGTAAATAACGCTTTTCCTAGATCCCAGAGGAGCAATCTGATTTCGCCTGTTAATGTCACTCAACCCCTTTTTTTCATTATTTTTCTCTCTTTTCCATGGCGCGAGAAGCCATTTGGACGACAACAACTATAAAAAGGAAAGGTGGGTAATGAAAGAGAAAACTGAATGAGAAAATATTGAAAAGCAGGGTTCCCATTATGAAAGAAAGGAAAGGGGAAGAATTTTAGTTTAAGTGCGACAAACGAGATAAAAGGATGTCGAGTATCTTGAGTGAGACTTCAAGGGATATAATTATTTCTTGTTTAATTTCTCATTTTTAAGCATCTGTCGTCGACAACAGGATTTTGTTAATTGCCAACTGATGTATTTCAGCAATCCACTGTGTTTTAATTCAAAATTAAACTGCAGTATTCTAGTTTTACACCGTCTTGATTTTGTAAGTGTTATAAATTCATGTAATACAACTGTAACCGAAATAATTTTCCTTTTTCGGATAGATAAAGAGACGATGTTAAGATATACGATTATCATAAAAAAACAACATATTCTTAAAATGATCTACTATGATTATCAAGGAAGCTGGTTGTGTCGTCCTCCCTTGTCTAAGAGTACCATGCTAGCCTCTAGTTCCCGAGGTTTGTAAGTTCAAACCCGGGGGACTTTTTGGGTGTAAAAGTCCTTAGCATGGCTTCCTTCAGAAGGGAAGTAAAGCCGGTGGTCCCGTGTCGTAGATTTACGGCACGTAAAAGAACCTCAAGTCTGAAAAGGAGCCAAAATTCCCGATCTTTCACTCCGAAGTTAGAATGGGACGCTAAGGACCATAGCAAATAAAAAGCGTCCATAAATAAAACTCAATTTCAATTTGAGGAAGTTGGTTCTACTATGAGATGACTTACCTATTTATGAGCTCGGAGGCACTCAGGGGACAGTGTCCGCTGGTGGGATGTTATTGGAACGAAGAGATATACAGGTTTTACTGGGTTCCGAACCGTGTTGGGCCTTTGGGATACATCAGATAGAGACGACTTAAAACCGTCGCGTTATAACCGGGAATCTAACAACAGTTTCTCACAGCCTTAGCCACGAAACCATCGAGGTACAAGATAACCTTAAAAATTTTCAATTGTGCACGTTATGCTTTTGCTGAAAAAAACTGTTTAAATAATTTCTATAAACTTGGTTTAACGTACTTGTATGCCACAAGCTGTATGGAATGTTAATTACTTCTCCTGAAGGAGGCTTTAATGGGGTACGAGGTAAAGAACCTAATATTGTATTATTGAGTAATGTGAAAAATGCCACATAACGAAGTTCCTAAGCATATATTATCCCTGAAAACATTATCCACAAAATCTGACCAAATCTATACTTACAGCATTTCTATAGGATGAAAATGTAAGAATTTATTCCGTTTTAATAATGTTCGAGCACATAATAGACAAATTAAAACTTTGATATTTTATTATTTTCTTCTTTTCCTAGCGCTTAACAATCATAAAAGACACAAGTGCATCAGTAAACCATTTACTTCTGTTTTAAGTTAGTTTCATTGTTGTGATTTCTAACGCGACTCATATGGCTTATGACCTTTGGGGACCAATCGATAAGAGGGCCCATTTCTGAGGTGGAGACACTCAGTGAGCGGAATATATTACCTCCTATGTTAGGATGGTGATAAGGATGGCGGTGGAATGATAGGGCCTACAGCTTTTACCGTAGACTCCGAACCACGTCGGGCGTTGCGGAAACTTCACATGAGAAAGTCAGAGGTGAAGGCATGGGCTGATGGACTAATTTAAAATCTCCAGCCCAGAGGAATTGAACCCCAGAACTTCAGTATGGCAGACGGAAATGAAACCACTGTGCTAGCCGGTGTCATTAGCATCAATATTGTTATTGTTGCTGTTGTCGTTGCAAAGGATTAGAAGGTGAAATTAGATATAAAACAACACGTCTTATAATTTGCAAATATTTTAATTTACCGCTTTTAGCATCTAATTTTGCAATCTGTTGCTAAATATGAATTTAGCGCCCCAATTAGTAAATGTTAGTAATACTACGAGTGAGTTGTAGATATTTAAAATATATCGGAATTACAGCAATCTCCAAAAATACCCTGCCCTGAGTATCTGACTGGGAAACAATATAATTCCTTTTTATTTCCCAGAGTCATTTTCCCATTCCAAAAAGAGAAACACTAATATAAATTGTTTTATTGGAAACACATATTCCAGAAAGAAAAACCGAAGGACAGAAAATCTTGCATAGTAACTCGTTTCATGATCTACATCTATCCCAGTGAGTATAAACAAACGAACTAAGTACACGTAACATGGGGTTTACAAATCGACTGTTAGAAGATAAATATTGTTCTATGTGGACATGGACGTGATCCTGCACTACTCCATTGCATATTTTACGGAGCAAACATAATGCTGTTTACCAACATGTGGCTTGTGATCATATCCCTGTAATGAGATTTTCTTGAACAGAGCCTCTGGAAATTTGCAGTCAGATGTTTGTCGAATTGAGTTTGCATCACCCAGGGCACCGAAACTGTGTAGATTAAGTAGTAATGTTTCCATTTCATACTCTTAACTTTAAAATTATTTTTTTATTTAATTTGATTTATAAATAAAACAGACATTTATACCATTTTATTTATTCAAGTAATAATAAACGTATACAAATGTAAAGAAATAAGTTTGCAGTTGTGGCCATACTTTTTGCTTTCAGTATACTGATTACCTGATATTGGAGTGTTATATTCCACTTGTGCATGTGAGAGTGCGTGTTTGTGCGTATGTGATCATAGCTAAAAACTAGAAGTGGAATGCATACCAAATCCTTTGTTTAAGCCTACTATAACGGTGTAAGGTGAAGGATTCCAAAAATTTTCTTTCTCAAAAAGGCTGTTATTATTTTGTTTAAATTATCACATGTTTGAGGTACCGGTGTGAAAACCAATATCTATACTGTGACTTAATCCACTCGCACACTTTCTGACTCCACAACTCTCCTCACCTCGCACTGTCTCGTAGCTAACTGACTCCCATAAGAGCGTCTGCTTATATAGTCGGTGGAATTTTTCCACAAGGTTCTCGAACGTTCTAGAACTATTTCGACACACTTTCTGGAAGAGAGGGGAGAGGAAGCATCCAGAAGTTACTAGTTATCTGCCGATAACGCTCCCGGTATTTACGCTAGCGAGCGGAAGTTATCGTTGTTTACTCGACCGGCCCGCGCCGAATTCCCGATAACCTTAGGCTATAGCCTGATCTATTATCTCGGAGACTAAGATATCAGACTGAAATTTTACACGATATAAATGCATGCCTTCTAAGTACACTGGTGTATTTTTATCCGATAAATTGTCTATTAAAAAGAATTATTTTCTCAATTATGCTACCTTTTAATTAAAATTTAGCAACAATAATGTTCTAAAAAATACAGTAAACTATGTTAATTAAACCAGAGCAGACCCATAACAACGGTTAGAGATTTTTATGCTCCCAAAATTGAATTTATCTACCTTGAATAGTTTCTGAGAAAACGCGTCATTTATACCAGAAAATTACATTCATAGCAAAAGTTGCTTAAAGAAACTCGCGTATATTTGCAAAGGAAGAAGCAAATTCTTGAGCACATTAGCTCAAGAACAATCTGTAGAGTAAACTTCCCCCTAAAATATGTGTTAAAGCTTACCGTTTACTCCAAGGTGTGCAACAGTTATGATTTGTTCTGTGGATTAGCACAAAGTTCACAGTATAAAAGGGCAGACACAGCACCGCTATTAAAAATAAATTTAAAATATAATAATTATGCCTACAGTGATAAAGCATACATATCAAAAAGGAGTAAATTTCAATTAATGGCACTGTACAAAAAAGCAAACTAAAAACGCATCATTTAGCACTTTTGGTCATTTAGACTTCCTTCAAAAGTTATCGAAACATTAATTCTTGAGTGCTACACGTATACTTGCGTGCATAAAATGTGACCAGTAGTATGGAGAGCACTTTAGGCCGTTCATTGACCCCTGATGACGTCATCATCCCAGTGAACGTAAAACAAACAATACCATTGAAGGCCGGAAACAAGGCCGCTGTCGCAACCACGTCTAAACAGGTGTTTTTAAAACCCTCTACGTTGACCGTGGTCTATCTAGCACTTTTGCTGTTCTTTGAGCCCTGATGACGCCTTCACCCCAGGGCATGATGGCCGAAAATAAGTCCGCCGCCGCGACAACGCCTAAACAGGTGCTTTTAAAACCCGCTGTGTCGGTCTTGGTCTAGCTTTAGCTTGGTCTAACTTTATTGACTTGTAATACCATTGAAGGCCGACGCCTAAACGCTGGGCGCAATATGAATTTACCATCACCCCAGGGCATCTAGATTTAAATAAAAGAGGTTGAGATTAATTGCAGGAATGTTACGTTGGCCTTGGACGATCATTTTCTTGTCTATTTTAATTAATACTGATTTTTCTATGTATAATTAAGGATGGGAGGGGATTTTCCTATATTCGGATGTAAAGGAAAAAAATTAGAAAATAAAAGACGTGAATGTAGGTAGGTTTTTTTTATTATTCTTATAAGATACAGTGTTGATTTTATTTCGTCACATATAACATCGTAAAGGACGAAACATGAAGCATTTTCTTTTGGAAGTACAAAAGTGCTACTACCTGAAGCACTGTTAACATAGTCTTTTACATCTGTTTGGGCTAAGACATATTTTGCAAGTTGATGTTGCAATACATTTGCATTGCACAATATGTTTACATCATGTAAACAAAGGATGTCGTGTGAGTCTTCGCATTGTATTTTGACACAATTCCCATTTATAGATTTGAGGCGAAACTGTTCTTCCATGCATCTGTACGACTGCCCTTTGCAGAGATGTTCGGCAAGTTTAGGTAGGTGACTCAGCAGAGTCGCAAAGTAGTAGGATGAGAGGACGACTCTTCCCTGCTTTACTCCGGCAATTTCCACGTGATCTTCGTAATTTCTTCTTTTGTAAAAACCAAGGTTGATGTATCCGGAGTGATGTTTGTTGATAAAGTAGGTCCTGCGATGCAGCATAGTTGCGGAGGAGTCACGCGGCGCAGTGGCATTCTCATCTGCTTACCTTTTGAGCTCATCTCGTTCGACTGCTCCACAGCTGAAACAAAAGAAGCAGCGTGTCTGTTAGAGCTATCAGCAGGACATCTGGTGTTAAGTTTTTAAGCTTATGATGTTTCAACCAATTGAACATTGCATGAGCGTGTTTGCATGCACAGTAAGTAATTGAGGACTTATGACAAGGAAATCCGCAGTGCAACTGATGATAGAGGTTTCCTGGCTTGGGGCAACTAAATTATATTTTTTAAATTTATAAACGTTCTGCCGCAGATTTCGGAAATAACTTCACATTTATCCTCATCATAAGCGAAGAGAGAGATGTGCCCAGCCACCGCCTCTTCTAGTACAGCTTTTAGCATGCTATAAGGGATGTAACCATCATTTAAATGCATTCCATTTCTGCTTTCTCTGCTAAATGCATCTAATTTACTATTCCAAGGATATGGACTTGCAAAATTAAAGCCTTTTCCAATGATCGCCAATTCCTTTATGATTAATTCTTTTCCATTTCCCCTAAGAGCCGTATAATCCACGACAAGACCTCCTTCCATCTTCCACAAAGACTGACCGAAAAATAATCGAGCTACTTGCCTTTATATCTGGTAGTTATCGCTGTACCTCGTTGCACCGCCGGACTGGAAATTCTCTGTGGAACATCTCCCTGGCCTGACGATCTGGATCTGCAGAGTTGATCAGGGCTACGACTCGTTCATGGTGTATCCTCTGGTGCAGGCATAGAGAGTTTAGAGGCACGCGTACTGGCCGCAGATGGAGTAGAGGCTTTGAAGTTGGCGATGATTAATTGCGAAATGAAATGGCATGAAGTCTTTCAACGATTTTATAAATTGAGGGAGGCCGTACGAATCGAAATACCATGCAAAAGAATTTGAATTTTGAGTTAAAGCTATTCAGTGTGAACCAGGTAAGTTGTGAGGATCTAAATTTATTACAAATATAGTCGGTTTCATAAATTATGTGGGCAACATGCCCGATGCAAAACGCCTGCAAAATTTGGAATTCCTCGCAAAGTTTGTTCTATCTGTGAGGTGTTCATATTTAATAATCTGTGTGCACTCTCACATATTTGTCTATCTTAATATAATTTTCGTACTGGCAGTACATGATACACGCGATGGCTTGTGTTAACTTGTTTTTAAATCTGTGCTCTATTCTTATATTTCCGTTATATAATAGACAAACGTGACCTGAAGCGGCACTGTGTGGCGTTAAATCGAAAAGCACTAGGAAATAATCCATTATATACATGTAATACATGTGTTCATTCTGAATGACTTTTGTATAACTGGTAAACCGTAAGAGATAGACAAAATTTTATTACACAATAAATGTAGATTTCGTTAAAAACACACCTTATACATTTTTTGTATCGAGGGATTATTTGTTTGAAGTTTTCAATACTTACATTTTTTCTCAAATTGGAATTCGTTATTCGTTTTTTTAATGCCAGGAACATGTAAAGAATGCTCCACATAGCAACCAGATTTGACTATCCCTTAAAGCCTACCATATTCCCCTTGCATTACATTAAAAGCTGTCTAGCAATATTGGTACGAAAAAGGAATAAGTTCCTTATTAATGCATAATATTTTATTTGCCTGTGCTTCTGCATTCAAGCTTATTCATTCACTATTTTTCAATAAGATACCAGGCTATCTTATAAGCTATAAAAGCTGCTATTGCATGATTATACAAAGCATTTAAAAACAGGAATAGACATAAATTAATTCATGCTAATTTTTTAGTCGTTGTTCCTCCAATAAGAAAACGTTAAGTTTTAGCAGCAATTTAATTGATCACATCTGCTATGTTGTAGTAATATCTTATGCTTGGCTGCAGATAAATGCATCTAATTAATGGGATTATGTTACACAGCGCGCAAGTATTGCTTTAATGTATTTCTTTGAAACTGGGATTATGTCCATTCATATGAAAGGTTAGGATGTAAAAATTAACTTTCAAGAAATGTTTTATCTATTAAAATCAAACGATTGAAATATCTTAATTACAATTCCTCTGGGATTATGTCCATTCATATGAAAGGTTAGGATGTAAACCTTTTTAATGAATGGGTTGATTCCTTTAAAATATGTGCTCATACTTTTTCCAATTTGGTACCTGTGTCTCCTCCGTTGTACGATGCATGCACGATCACTTCCACCATTCATTAGGAAGCCAGACGCAGTTGTGGCAATCGTCACTTTGTGTTTCCCGTTGATGGAGCGATTCAAAATGTTCAAAACAATCGAACAACCCGCCGGCTGTGAAGTCAGAAAAGTGATTCGTTTCTTCTATTACTGCCCTCATTCATCAAATGCCTAGTCAATTTTTTATCAGAGAATACTTCCTCCCAAGCATCCTGTATATCATCCTACAAAGCCTTTTTTGTCTTAAGTTGTCTTGCAGGACAGTGTAACCCCAAAACTTTATTTGCTTCTGCTCACACATTTTCAATAAGATTCAAATCTTGTGAGTAAGGACGCTAACCAAGCACAGTAATTTCTTGCCTTTGCAAGAACCAGTTTGGAACGTGCTGACTTGTGTGGATAGGGTAGTTATTCTGCTGGAATTTAATAATTTAGATGGAACTATGATGTTTTCGAGGATGTCTTTATATGCTCCATATTAGTGTACCATCAAGCTGCCACAATAGCCTAGACAATTTCTGACATCCAACTCCAACAGGACATAGATTCTCGTCGGCAATCTATTTGTGCCACGTTCGTAATGCGAACTCTGCGTTGGTAGGCAATGATTAGTTTCCCCCATTTGAGATGAAAATGTCACCTCGTCTGATATGACATACATTTTTAATACAAAAAGAGTAATTTGTTTGTGTTTTATGCATACATGTTTTAAAATTAATAGATATCATATCCATAGAAAACATAGGACATTGTCATATATTTAACAAGTTAAAATTTAAGGAAATAAAAAAGCATACATCAAGAATTCGAATCCAGGTTGTTCTGACTACGAGATATGTTTCATCGCTCGGCTGCTATACATACAATCAAACTCAAAAGTATTTTCCTACTTATCTCGTAGCTTTGAAACGAACGCTGGGTGGTATTAAATCGTGTATTCTGAACGTAGAGTCAGTGAATGCTTCCGATGTCTTCCTAATCAAACTCCCCCTATGGCTGTTGCTAATTTATTTTGCCTTAAACTGTAGTTGTATATAAGCATTAAAATATAAACAAATTAAAATCAGGAAGTATTTTCAATTGGTAAAATAGTGTTACCCCGGCATATACATTGGGTGACGCATCAGCAGAAGCAATCGAGAGGTACCAGGTACTTGCTGCATAAATGTAAAGCAGGCGTGGGATTTTCATAACGAAATACACATTTTACAAATTACCTGAGGCTTATTAAAATTAATAAGGTGCCGCTGCATTGTACACAAAAGGTTACAGACAAACATTGGAGGGAGATGCTCCGCACTTACACGAAAAACACACGCATTCCTACATACACAAACCCTCACTCTGAAGACACACACACAAGACTGACTCGCGCTACTAATGACACCACCAGACTGAGGAGGTGGGGAAGAAAGAAATGTTACGCCGGATGGGAATTCAAACTCCCAAACAAAATTATTAATTCAACAATGTCATTGTTACACAACAATAATGAATCCGACGCGACAATGAACACATGCTACAGTATTATTCATAAATGGATTCGATACATAGTATGACTTTGAAATAACGTAAAGTATATGTTTCTGAATCCTTCTAGTGAATTGCAAGATCAAAGTTTTCTTATTAGATGAGTAACTCGTGACAGCTTACAGCATAATTTGCGATCATGAGCTTTCCAGGAGAGCTTAGAATCGAGTTCAAATCCTAACAACTTTACAGTTTTAATCTCATCGCCGTTATTTTTTAACCCTAACCTCCTATTTTATATTTCTCCTGATTGAGCATAAAACCATTTTCGTGGAAATAATCGTTAGTAAATATAAAATTAGCATCTATTGAATTATTGAATTCATGAACACGTTTGTTTCTGATTCTCAAACTAATATCATCTGCATAAATGATTGGTAAGCCTGGGAAGTTATAAACAAGATCTGTAATAACTATTATAAATAACAATGGACCTAATATGGACCCTTGCGGCATCCCATGAATTATATCAATAAGATGTGAATTTATTTTATTTACAGAAACAGATTGTTTTCTTCCTGACAGATAAGTTGGATTATTTTTAAATTTTATTACTTACAGGTTATTTTGTATAGCATAAATAAATAGTAGAGAATAAGCCTATGACAATGTACCATTATCACAACTATGGTTAGCTTTAAAGTTGACGGAAATAGGTCCATTTTGATAAGAGCAATTCAAAATTTATGCAAAACTGCATATGAAAAAATAAAAATGGGAAACATTTTTAAGCATATTTCATATTAAGAATGGATTACGAAAGAGATGCTGTGATTCCCCTACATTTTGTCAGTACCAACATAAATAGCTGCCTTTCATTATGGGCCACAGTAGTATGGAGAGCACTTTAGGCTGTTCATTGACCCCTGATGACGTCATCAGGGCATGTAACACAAACAATACAATTGAAGGGCGCAAACAAGGCCGCTCCCGCGACCACGCCTAAACAGGTGCTTTTAAAACCCGCTGCGTCGACCTCGGATTAGCTAGCACTTTAGGCCGTTCTTTGACTCCTGATGATGTTATCACCCCCGGGCATGAAGGCCACAAACAAGTTCGCCGCCGCAACCACCCCTAAACAGGCATTCTTAAAACCCGCTATGTCGGCCTTGGTGGTGACAACACAATATAAATTTATCTCTCATAAGGTTTTGATAATAAAGGATGAATAAATAAATAGCATTTATAGGATATTAGTTATTCTATTGTTTATTTGATACCATTGCAATGAAAATATCATTTTTTTTGCAAAAAAAAATCTGGCGTTACTCCGGGAAAGGCCTCTTGATATCGGTTTGATGCGAAGTAGACTCACAATAATAAAGCAAGTGTAGGTCAACCGGTGTTTTTCTTCCTTGATGCAACGTGGCTGCATACGAGGTCACGCCTTTCACTTCGCATAAGCGGTAACCAGATGCAGTTCCTGGTTGTAATGTATATAAACCTTGCATTTGTTTGTAAGATGTTGACTTCGGATAGGAATGGGAATAAAGAAGGTAACTATGAGTTTAACTTATCTATATATATACATATATATTAAAAGATATACTTTTTATATTTTATAAATGTAATCTGTATATTTACAATATCTTTGAGGCAAAAGATTTATATATATTGTTAGGTTAAGTAAACTTTATATTTTCCTTATATATTATTAAGCACAAATATAATCTATAGATCTAATATATCGTTGAGGCAAAAGATTTATTTATATAGTTAGGATAAGCAAAAATTTATATTTTTCTTACATATTAATAAGTACAAAAATGGTTTAGAGCATACACAACAAAATCAATTATCTTTTGCGTAAACCATTTCGTCAATAAATGAATCTTCATATTTAATGACTTTTCTATGTTTAAAAGCTCTATAGTGTTTCTCTCTATAACACAAAGAGTGGCATCGTTTGTTAGTGTCAATAGGATAATAAAAGACTATAATTTCAATAGGAAATCTATAGGAATTATTTGTTCGATTGGAAGATTAAATTCGTATGCATTAAAAATTATATACATAAAATGATTATAATGTGTGTATGCATGCAAAAAAAATTAATTTTGCGTTTTCAAATAAAATGTTCCATGTTAAACCTTTTAATGAAGGAGGGCTCTTAATACAGATTTTGCAATTGCAAGTATTTGGGTTGCTACAGTGAAACAGGTTTTTATATTTTAGTAAGGTGGTACTTGGGTTTGACCCCCCAGGCATTTAACTTTCCTATAGGAAAGATACTGCATAGAAAACAGACTGTTGTGAAGTGAACCAAACATTACAAGTTTTTGAAAGTCAAACCTAAAACTTCTGAAAGAAAATACATGCAATCCACCCAATATGCTTTGCAATGTAGCATGTTTTTAGTATGAACATAGGTTACCTTAAGCACAAACTCGTGTGTTTCCCATTCCACTTTCCAAAATAAAGATTTTGTAGGTAAATAAAGTATATTACATTTCTTTGAACAGCTAAATATAAAACTAACGTTATTTGTTCCGTAGTTAGCAATTGGACAAAATATGAATCTTAACATCTCTTCTTCCTTCTGATTTTTGTTTATAGCAACATATAAGCAAACACATTTAGGTTCAAGTTAACAATTCCAGCCAGATAGGAAGCAAATGTGCCTCCCAGAGCACAGCAAATATCTTCTTTTGATAGCAGTGCATAATCCAAACAAAACTAGCCCAGTATTCTGGGAAAAGGACAGGTATAAACTATTCAAAAAAGGTTTAGAAACCAGTTTCTTTTTGTAGTAAATTGTATCTGTTCGTTAATTCCCCTGAAGAATTAAAGATGAAAGTATACATCTATAAAAATCAAAAATAAAAAGGAATTAATAAAATTTTCCCGTACTGACAAAATCATTGTTTCCCTTATAGGTAATTCTTAATTTTAACATACTTTATTTTTGATATACATATTTTCACACATATCAATTGAGCAAATTTTTTTATTTTTAAGAATATGTTGCTTTTCATCTGAGTTGTTTAACATTAATACAATATGAATGTAATACTTCTCTACCTACTAACCGTAGTAGGGAAAGAAAAACGTTTCCGAATTAGTTTGCACAGAGATATTATGCTCTTTGGTCTATTTGGCGATCTGTTCACTGCTAGCGCTATCTAAAGACAGGCGGCGCTGCGGCCGAGTGGCTAGACGCTCGCCTCCCACCAAGGCGACCCAGATTAAATCCAAAGAACCCTATGTGGGATTTGTGGTGAACATAGCGGCGTTTGGGTGAGTTTTCTCCAGGTTTCCCCCACCATTCACCATTCCACCGGTGCTCGTCTTAATCTTTCCTATAATTCATCTCTAGTATCTCGTCAAGTATCTCCTCCTTCGCTCTCACCTGACGTAGAGCCGATCTCCCACCCTGGTTGTATTTTATGATCCATAGACCATCAGCTCCCCGACAGGCATCTGATCACTGGCATACTTGTTAGTCCTGGAAATTAAATTAAATTGAATTTTATTTATGGACGTTCTTTAACTACTATGGTCCTTAGCGTCCCATTCTATATTGGGCGTGAAAGACCGGTAATTTTGCTCAGACGTTTCTTTATCAGGCTTGAGGTTCTTTGATGTGCCGTAAATCTACGACACGGGACCACCGACTGTACTTCCCTTACGAAGGATGCCCTGTTAAGGATTTTTACGGTCGAAATCATCCATCGCCCGCCGCCGGTTTTAACCCGCGACTTCGGGAACTAGAGACTACCATCGTAACCACTACACCACGGAGACGAACATCAGTCCTTCGGGTGTAAGCCCTATGAAGGGGAGCACTTACACCCCCTCCCCTTAGAGGAGATTGCTTTGTTTTAATTTTTGCTATCTAAAGCCATTTCTTGTACTACGTACGCGGTAACTACTTTTAGAGATGATTGCATTCTAACTTGCACCTGGTTTATTCAGTGTCTACGATGACGATACGTATAAACTGTGATGAGAGCAGTATGACTTAGTGCGGAGAAAACCATATCAATGCAAAATCTATCAGTATGACCCTGTATGTTAAAATGGTCTCCATATTAAAAGGAATTTCAAAGACAAATGATGTATTACGTTTATCTCCTATCGCAAGGAAGCCACAGATGTTTGATTCACGTTGTTTTGATTCTCTTAGTTTCACTAATCAATGTGAAACGGAAACCATGTTCTATTCAGAAGCTTGTGGCAACAAATATTTTGTGCCCTTCGTTTCTGTAGTACTTGTGCCCAATGAAACTTTCCGGTTCATTCCATCTGGACCTGAATAATTTCACATCTCACTGATTGGCACTCTCTGAATTGAATTCCAAGCGTGCTGTAAAATGGAACGACAGAACTACCGAGGGAATTCCTTTCTTTTATTACCTTTGACGCAATGTAGCAGTTATATCAATCAGAAATGGCTGAAAATCTCCCAAGATGAGAGGTAAAATAGTCAAATAGTTAATTGACTTTGTTGAGACACAAAAGAGTTAATAGAACAGTTAATAGAATTTCATTATACTATGCACTAATATTCCTGCTAGTTACTCTTAGTGCTTAAGCAAACTTGTGTTTTGTTTTTGTTCTTTGTCGTAGTAGCTCAGTTCGTTAGAGCAACCGGACGGAAACCAGAAGATCCGTGGTTCAAATTTCGACTATGACATTGAATTTTTCAGTCTCATTCTACCTCTCCGATCCTGTCCCACACACGGCTTGTGTGGAAGAACAATTAATTGACATTTCTATAATTGGTTATCTCGGTTAACATGAAGTGGATAGAAGAACAGGCTTGTGTAAGAATACTTTGTTGAAAGTGGATAGAGAAAGATAAGTAAGTATAACTTATTAGGTTTTTTTATTCGCCCTTCTATGTGCGCAAAGGGTGGGGCGCATACCCGCTGGCCTCGGTGGCGATCATCCGGTATGCAACGCAGTGCAAACTACATCGCCTCCCAGTGCAATTAGATCTAACATGCAGGGAGTTTAATTGTACATTAGAGCATGCAGCTAGTCTGGTTCCGCATTAACACCTCCGTTAGTCCCGAGCATGAGCAAACCTACACGGCCAGCCGAGGTCCTTAAGACCCGACTCGTGAACGGGAAGTCTGAGGTTCAAATTCCATCAGGACCGCTCTCCCTGACTGAGAGTTTTTCTAGGGTTTTTTCAGTCCTGCCAAACTGCCAAATGCCGAGGAGGTACCCCAAAGTTAGACCTAGAACGTTTTCTTCCCAAAGTTCATTTCCCAATTATCATTTATTTGCAACACCAATGCGATTTTCTGTGGTACAGTATGCATTACGGACATCAAATACTACTAAAAATTCTGATATGCTACAGTCACATTACTTTCTCCACCCACTATGGCTTATTTTTATACAGACACTACAAACTATTCCTACGAAGTTTTATTTGGGTACCTAAATTATGTTAATCCAAATAAACGTTTGAAGAAATACTTCATTATACATTTCTTTATAAGTACAAGCAGTATACAGAAAGCAGAATGGATAGTCATATATCTTTATATGCTATCGTTGAAATTTCATACTCTTTCTAAACAATTCAAACCAATAATAATAATAAGAAGAAGAAGATTTATTTTTTGTATAGTAAATTTTTGTCTATATATTATGGTTAGACCCGTTATACGAAATTATATAAAATTCCTCTGAATGAAGAGGGCTTCACAGGCTATTCCCAGAATATTCAAAATATACGTTTTATTTGTCATGCAAGTCTCTTAAAAGTATGTCATTTTATCCAAATCGTTGCGTCATTCTTGAGAAAATTAGAATTTTTAAAACATTTTTCACGCAAAGGGTAGTTTGGAGTTCGGGACTTTTTTAAATCTTGGTGTAGCATTTTTAGAAGATACTGAACACAAATACCAATTTTGGTATTAATCCTGCATTTTGTTTTTGTTATATTATTCAAGACTCATAGACCATTTTTCTAAAATGTTATGGGTTCAGGGGTCTCAAAACATATATTTTCTCTCGAATTTTGATGTGGAATGCATTACTCCCTCTACTTACTGTAAGTATGCAGTGGGGAAAGTAAAATGTGAAGCCGGAATTTGATTCATATTTGTTATATATTAATATCAAACCAAATTATCAATCAGCATTAATAACCACTCAATGTACGCATTGTTCGTTACCATATACTGTATTCATATATATTTCATAATATGTTAGAAACAGGTAAACAAATAATTATAATCTTGTAACGTAATGTATATGTGAGTTAAATAAGGGAAGATTTCAAAGCTAAAAGAAAGCCAGTCACCGAAAAGAATAGAAAGCGAGGCTGGTAGGAGCCTCTTGTCATGCAACGTACGACCTACGCATTTTAAAGGAAAGCTTTCAAGAATTGGTGAAAACGAAGCAGTCGACAAGAGTGACATTCCGTTTAAAAATTCTAAGTAAAGCCACATGATCATGAACAGAACGTGGGAGTTAATATTTAGAATATCTAAGTCACGCCTAAGGGTATCTAATCGGACAATAGGAACGTTTAGAAGCTTCTAGAAAACTGAAACGTAGGTTATATTAGGATTCCGCGACAAAGAAACAATTACGTGATAAATTGAAAGTCAGTTCCTTCTCTAGCATCTTAATAATAAACAAATAACTTAGATATACAAATTCCCAAATTACCGAGCGTCTCTTGACCAAATCTGTATGTTTTGTATATTTGATCCCAAGCATGAATATTAAAATTTGTTTATAAACCTGTGCCGTGAGACTCCCTGAGTCCAGAGGGAGAAACACCGTATGTCTACAGGTGAACATTTCCATGATCCATTTCACTTTTATAATATTCGTAGATTAAGAACACCGAAATACCTAACATTACTGGGAAGCAGTTTATGTTGAAAATAAATGCTTTCACTTTTTTAATTCTAAAGAAAAAATATCTGATGTGATATATTCGCATGACTTTCTCTACTTACTTCGACAAACTATTCTTACAAAAGCTAATTAGTCTATTTACTGTTTGTAAAAATGTGTGCAGAAATGATTTTATTACACACTAGTGGACTTACCAAACGTTACACAGTTAACTTTTTAAACTCGAATGATGATTTAATAAAATTAATTAACCTTCCACGTCCTTTGCTACTATACAATATAGAAGATGTTTATGCTGAATCTACACCCACATATCTTGTAACTTTTAGAACCAGAAGACTTTTAAAACAATATTTGTTATGAGACTCTGTTGCTTGGTAAAGGGTGCAGGCATAATGAATTGGCTTTAAAACGACACAAGTAGTAAATAAGCTAAGGCTAAAATGCGTCCGGAGCAGTGACCGAAATCTGTATCGTGTAAGACAAGTCCCTCATAACTGAATTTTGTAGAGCCCCAGCTATTACTAATAACGGACGAAAAGTTCCCGATATTCACGCAAAAGAATGTGAAGCATCGGCAGAACGTCTGACTTGCGTAACCTCCCCCGACAGTCTCCAAATTTTCGAAGTGTTATATAGACTATAAGTACCCTTTGGCGGTAGAAGAATCATCGGTTGGAATGGTTGAGGAAATGTTTACTTTCTCTGCCACATAGTAAATAGTAGGCAGTGGAGGTATTGTAACGCATTCCTCTCGAAAATTCGATACCGATATTTCACGGAAAATACATCTTTTGAAGTTCCATGAATACATAAAAACAGTTTTTAGAAAAATGAAAAGTCGGATAAACACCAACCTTGGTATTTGGGTTCAGTAATATACAAAGATGTGACACAAATATTTACGAACTACATAAACTACGCTTTACATGGAAGATTCTTTCAAACTTTTTATTTTCTAAAAATGGCTCAAACAATTTTGATTAAAATGCTATATATTAAAGATATTTACTGAAAAATAAAATTATATCTTGAATTTTCTGGGAATAGTCTACAAATTCCTCTTAATTGAGAAAAAAATATTGTATACTCTTGTAAAACTACTAAACGTCAAGCGATAAATGAAAACGTACTACAGAAAAACTGCAGATCACAATTTCTATCAAATAGCTTTTTTGTGGCATAAGCCGTTTCTGAGATATTCGTTATTAAAATATCGAATTGTTCATTACTATAGTCCTGTCAACATTCAGTTGTTTCTCGTGATTGCATGAAAACAGTGTGGAATTTTAAGGCAGCGTATAGCGTCCAGTTTTAAACATAACGCTATTCCGTTTGTATCTGTAACCAAATGTGTAAGATAGCTATTTCTGCAAAGGTAGATTAGGTAGACACAAAAATAAGCTTTAGTAAAATTAGTTTGTATACCACTAATAAACGATAGATGGTAGAAAAAATCACATCAGGTATTTTTAAATAATCGCAGTGCATAATCAAATTTTAAACCTTTGTACGTCCTCTTTCCTCCTGTGGTTATTTAATGATATAAAAACGATATAGTTTTCACAGAATATATAGATCCTTAGTCGAAATAGAAGTGAAGGTGGTGAATATGGAGATTCCCCACTCTCGGGCCATCACGTTAATGCTTTGGAAAAGGCGCATAATCTGCGATCACTGAGAAAAATTGCATCTTAAGTTAATTATAAAACATTGGATGGCTGATTTATAATATCTGAACACAATTTTCACTATTTATATAATTATTTAACATAATCTGCTAACGATCTTGATTACAACATACGAAGGAAATAAAGTCAAACGTTCTTACTTGAGGGTTATTAAAAATATTGGCATTGGTATCAGATGGTATCGTAGCTATAGTATCGATAGGTGGTACCCATGTCCGTCTGAATGAATTGGGCTTTTCAATGGTGAAAGAATTAACAAATCGATTGAATGGTTTTTAAGATTACCCTACACACACACACCAAACCCACCCACACATACAAATTGTCTCTCTTTATAATATTAATATAGATCTTGTATTTATAGTAGGGCAGGAAGCTGAAAGAATTGTCAAATCTTTAAAAAGCAGTAAGCAGGTCTCTTTGTAGTTACTTAAAATTTCACTATTTTTATGTTATCGCAAAAAAAGGTATTTGAAAAGGAAATAGCAACTGCTACAAAAATGATTGTCACACATTATGTTTTAACGAATGTATATATTGGGTGCAATTAAGGCTTTGGCTGTCCCCAAAATCTATGAAAATGACTTTACGGGCTATTTGCAGAAAGTTTAAGACTTACATAATACTATTCCTGAAAAAATCTTGAACATTGTTATTTTAATCAAAATTGTTTGAGATTTTTCGAGAAAATAATAAATGATGAAAAAAATATCCATTTAAAAGGTAGTTTAGAGTGGGGCATTTTCTTGAAGATTTTCGTGTCGCATTTTGGAAGATATTTAATCTAAGGAACAGGTTTGTTATTTAAGCGACTTTTCACTTTCGGGTTATGCTGTTCACAAGACACAAGGGCGGAATGATACACATGGCATACAATTGATATTTTTCTAAACATTCTTCCTCTAGAAGGCCGAATTAGCCTTCCCTTGAGTAACCAATCGCAGTGAACTCTTTCATAGAGGGGTAGCCTCTCCACGTTTCACATACATTATAGTATCGTTCATTGGTTCATTTTTGTGTCCCCGAATGGTTTTATCAGGCCAGTCACATATATATTTAATAACGGTCATGTGGAAACTTTAAGACGAATCTCCAATGGCTCAACAATCAACACACAACACTCAACGTTAAACATAAACAAGTTTAAAAACATGTAATGGAAACATGTTATACATTTACGTGTGGTTGGAATTCCTATCAACATTCCGTCTACACTGCATTAACAAGTGAGGCAAAGTGTAAACACTTGAGTTTGTTAATATAAATAATCACCTGTATTCTGATTATGAAGATTAGGCTGTGGCCTGGTGCAAGACACGCAAGAATAAAAGAAGAAGCTTATGTATGTGCCCTTTTCTAAGCAATAGAAATAATGTAAATAACATTTTGTATGAGTGCAATTTGAGTAGTTAAGAATATCAAATAAACCTTCAATTTATTGCTGACTATAATTTCAGCAGCAATTGCAAAACAGGAAACGAATTTTAGAGCAGCCATATCATAGCTGAACTGAAATTAGGAATTTTTATGACCTCGTGTGAACATTAAAAAATACAGGCAAGTTCACATACACACTACGATTTCTTAATTTTATTTCTATAAACAATTAGGGATATATCGTAGATGACAGGTCTTGTATGAATCTCATTAATTAACTGTATTTTCTTTTCTTTCGCCCACTCCATTTTTCTCGCTAGTAAGAAATGAGTATTATGCATGGGCCAATAGTCTGTATCATATGGACGAAGTTAGTCGGGTATGTACGAAATTAGCCAAATACATATTACACGCAACATGTTTTCCACTGCCGGTGGAAAACAATTTTATTTGTCCAAGATATGTTTAATCAACATGTTATGCAAGACTTGTTGGTCAGTGGAGACACTCGTTTACCGCCATGTTGAGCTCAGTGTGTTGAATCAACATTTTTTGTTGACTGTTGAGACAGTGAAGACCCGTGCTTGTGCAGCGAAAACACCAATGTGACCTATGAAAATGGGCCATTTTTATGCTCGTCAGTATGGTAGAGTTTATGAAATACCATTCATTGCTAGATATACAAGTCCATGTAGAACAGTGACGTCATCATACGCAATATTGCACTTGCTTCACTTTTGGCAGTCATGTTTGAAATGGAACTTTATGGAGGGCTCTGGGAGTGATACAGCATAACGGGGTGAGGCTTTGTATCCGGGGGGTTTCTAGAGCTTACTGGCTTTGACTTTAATCACTAAAACGTCTCTCAAGCTCTTGCCCAACGAATGCGCTGTCTCTTCAAACAGCAACTCCTCGCAGTATCGGATTTTATTATTTTTTTTAGATGAGAAACCCAACTTTCATGGACAAATCGTAAAACTCTTCTGTAGTGTATTTGTAAGAAAGTGCACGGCGTAAAAGAGCCGTATGCTTTGCGTGTTCGACTCATTTTGGCTGGCAGTTAGGGACACATCAAGTCAAATAGCCCGTTTCGAAAGTAACATTGGGCCTAATAAAACAGTGTCACAGTGTACGTTGTAAAATACTTTCTGCTATACTGGCAGTAATGCTTCCAAACTGAATCGGCTACAAAGGAATATCTGCATAGCTGTAGCACTTTAATGCGGCGAGTAAACCTTGGTTTACTTGTCCAATTGTAGAATCCACAGCTCTGCTCAAGTTAACTGTGCAGATTGTCCTAGCTCCCTTGAACTGTTTCTCCCTACTCCATCTCATTCTTTCTCCTCCTCTTCAGCATCTCCGCCTTACTCTTTCTTCTGGCATATTAATAAAACTTAAAACATAATTGGAAGCTATGATGTTACTTACGCTTGTTATGTCATAGTAATTGTTACTTTTGACTGTGATTATTTATTTAATATTCCAATAAAGTTAAGAGAAAATTTATATAACGTCTTTCAGCCTTATTTAAAAAAAATTGTAAAACACAAAAGTTTTGAGAAACCTCACGCTTTTAGCACTGTTTTCAAAAGCTGGTACAGAAATGATAGTCAGCACCTTTGAAGCCGTTTACTTTACCTGCTTCGTTGTTGATTCTACTGCCGTGATCTCATAGCTCGTTCTGTTGTCTCGTAGGCCAGCTTCACTAATGTTATGGTTATGAGATATTTCTCACAGGGTATACGTGGATGTATTGTAAGGAACTACACCAGTTTAAGTTGACTGAAAAACTTATTGTGAACTAATATTTGAGTTATTAAAGTCAGCTGTCAACCGTTGTAAGAAAAATAATAAAATGATTATGAATCGTTGCACCCGAAATTGTAATAACTGAATTATTATACCTGATACTCCTGCAGTATCAAAGTTACGGTTGGAAATTACTGTTTCCGTAATAAAAGAAACTAGTAGCGTAATTTGCCCTGAGTCGCTAAAATGCTTATCGACGAGACCTTTCGCAAGGCCGCGAAATCTTACTCTCAAAAGCGCTTAAAATATCACACGAGCAGTACGCTCTGGTGATGGCGCCAGAGAGAGTCACTCTCTGATGTAAGATTCCACGTCTTTATTACTTTTAGCTCCTATATGTTATTCCCCTTTCCTTTTTACATCTTGTCCGTGCCAATATCAAACTCTCTTTATGTGTGTCTCTCTTATTAACTCACCCTTTCACTTTTCTCAGAATTTATTTTGCCTCTCTAATTTACAGAATTGGCCTACATGATTGTAAACGTATTTAGTTTATAACCTAACTGAATTCGCAGAATCTTTAAGTTAATGCGCTGTCTCCTCTGCTGATACTAATGACTTTTGTTTACCTGACTTCCTAATTATCCTCTTCTTGGACAAATCTTTCAACTCAAGCTTATTACTTTATACATTAATTTAATATAGGGAAATTATTTATTACAGTTGTTTCTCTATCTTTCTGTTATTCTTTTATCTAATTGTTTATATCTGCCCGTCAATAACTACACTATCAAATTTCAACAATAACCGAGATATATAGAGTATTACTTTCTCTACTACTAACCTTTCCTAATAAGAGGAAGTATTGCATACCACCCAAAAATTCAATATCAAGATTTCACCGGAAATATACTTTTTGAGACTTCCTGAGTTAAGACATTTTAAAGAACGCGCGCGCGCACTCGTGTGTTTGTGTTTGGGTATGCCGGTGATCAGCATAACACAAAAACGAAAATTTGGTAAACACCAAAGCTAGTATTTGAGTTCAGCGTCTTCCCAAGGATGCGATAAGATGATGTTCTAGAAAATCTCCCCACCCGCAACTACCTTTACATGGAAAGTTCTTATTTTTGTTCTCAAAATGGCACAAGCGATCTCATTAAAATATATATTCTTAAGATATTTACACGACGAAATGCATATCTTGAATTTTATGGGAGTATCCATGAAGATCTGTTCATTCTGATTGACTTCTGTATAACTAGCAAACAGTAAAAATAGGCGAAATCTTAATGCAAAAAACTCTAGTTTTCGTTAAAGGACACAATTTTTGTGGCATTAAGCATTTCCGAGATATTTTACATATTCTATTTTGTATATAATATATTCTATATTGAATACATTTTTAGAGTGATGAGTCACTATTAACTCCTTCATGAAAAGAGTTTCAGAGTCTTCACATAGCCATGCGCTTTATACTTTCTCAACCACGTACCTATAAGTAAAGAAGTTATTGTATTCCACTAAAAATTGATACCGAGATTTCATCCAAATATATGTTTTGAAGCATTATAAATACAAAAAAAAAAAGACATTTTTACTTTCTCTACTTCGTAGAAGTAAGTAGGAGAAGTATTGTATTCCACCCAAAAACTTGATATCGAGATTTCACCGGAAATGCATGTTTTGACGCCCCCTGAATCCAAAATAAACATTTTTAGAAAAAGGTGTATAAATTAGACAATTGCTTTAGTCTGCTGATCGTTTTCATACTTAAAACTAAATGCTATTAGGTAATTTCACGACTTATACCTATATATACGAGTACAATAATATTAATGGAATGTCTACTTTACATTGATTAGAGTAAAACAGTAATTGTAATGCATTGTTATAAACATATTTTACATTATTAAGTCTTGAACAGAGCTATAGCAGTATAACCTATTACCCATTATATATTTTTATTTGATGTGTTATATTTAAATTTTGTTAAACAGTTAGATGTATTTTGAGGAAAAAGGAATGTTTTTGAAATTAGTAGGGTTGTTTAAAGCTAAGAATATATATTCAGGGATATTACGTCTTCTTCTCACCATGGTATTACTTCTGCATTTAGTGATGAAGTGTTCGATGGTGATACGGCAATTGCAGGTCTCGCAGTGAGGAGCATTTTCTTTGGCGAGTACGCAGGAATGGGTTAAGCGTGAATAGCCTATTCGTAAACGTGTTATAATCAATTGATCTTTTCTTTTTATGGTCTGTAGTGTGCTGGGTTTTGTGGAACCTATCTTAACTATGAGGAGTTTGCTTGATGTTTTAATGGTACAGTCTTGCTTCCATTTCACCGTTGCTCTGCTAAAAAATAACTTTGAGTATCTGTGTAGGGCACTGCAATTCTTCCACTGGAGGCAGCAAAGTTACTCTTTTGGCCTTCCTATCTGCTTCCTGATTTCCGATATTACATAGTGGGGTGAAAACCATAAGAATATAACTTCTTGATTATTTGTAGTAATTTGGTTGTAAAGCCTTTAGATATCTTGGATTAATTTTAAGTCAGTAGAGCGGTCTCAGACACTCTGAAGTGTGCTTAGTGAATCAGTTAGAATTGCACTCTATGTTATGATGAGGTAATATAAATCAAAGCTTGTTTGACAGCATACAGCTTAGAGGAGAAAACAGAACAAGTCTGGAAGCTTGTACCAATGTTTAGCATCCGGAGTAATTAAAGCACAGCCATTACCCTAATCAGATTTGGAGCCATCTGTATATATAAAGATGTGTTTAGTATATATGTTTCGGATTTCCTAGTAAATTTGTCTATATGGGGAGCTGTTCCGTAGGCAAAGTTAAATGTGCATGTGGTCGTGACTCGTAGCGTGTGCAGTGCCTTGTGGTGCTTCTTTTTAATAATATAAAATAAGCCTCTTCACGCGTGCCTGCTTGCTAAGCTAGCAATCTTCATAATTAGTCACTACTGGTGCTTGTTTATTTAATTTATTGTATTACATATAATTTGTAATGTTTATTTAACTAAATGTTTTTATACATGACTCTGTGTTGCTTTCTTCTCTCATAGGAATTCTGCATGAAACTGTATATAACACATGCATGACACTTTATATTCTTTACTACATGCTTTACTTAGGAGTAATGGCAGAAAACAAACGTAACAAAATGGAATTTTTGTATTATAATGTAGTAACAGAAGTATTGACCTCAATAGTAACGGAGGCGAAAACACAGTTACATGGCATTACCATTCATTTGCCTTAAGACACTTAAGCAATACGCGTGACAACAGCGCTATGATGTGATCTGTCGAACGAGCGAAAACTCGAACGAGTAAATGCCGATTTATTACGAGAGAGCATGCAAAATAGAAGCCCAATCATAGTTCGCAATATTCGTTTATACTCTTCGAACGAGTTGGGGTTTCATTATTTAACATATGAAACGAATGAGTGAAATATAGCTTTTTCACACTGCAGATGTGGATTTGCTTGCAGGTATGACGGTTGAAGGTTGTTGTGGAAAGGAATATTGTTACAAATACTCGTTGAAAATAGTCCATTTATTCAGACTATATTATTATTATTATTATTATTATTATTATTATTGGGCAGTATTTTTACACTTAAATGATTTCAGTCAAATTATATAATATGTAAATTCAATAACAGCCCACATTAAAGCAATATGTGTATTTAATAATTTGTAAAATGTATGTAACAGTCATTGCATTTGCTTATATTATTGTAAACTTGTTCAATAATGTTATGTGAATGCATTACGTAATTTAATAATGTAGGAGCTGTGAGAAATAGGTCAAAAGTTGCTAACAATGAGGTAACAATGAGGTAACCTTGAGGCAATAATGAATTAGTAAGTTTAAATGTTACTTGTGATTCTTGGAGTAACAATAATGTAGTTTTAGCGACAGTTTATAAAATAGCCAATCAACAACCATAAAAAGATTTAGCTAAATGAAGGTATTCTATTGGAGTAGGATTAGCCAATCAGAAACTTGAAATACAGAAATTTACAAGTTTAGACGGTTGAAATCAATTCAGTTGCCTCCAAAAAGTGTCCATAACCAGACGTGTTGCTTCTAGACAGTGATCATAACCAGACACGAGGTGTGTCCTCGAGAAATTAAATACGTATTCGTGTGAGACAAAAATTGTTTACGTGTTAAAAAGTGCAAGTATTAAATAAAAGAATCTCACAGCTCTCTATATCAGTGAAGTGCTATTTAATTTGTGTCAAGGTTTAATAAAAAGGTGTGAATTAAAAATTTAAATTTGTGTAAGCATCACGCCCTGCCTAGGAGAAACGCGTCTCTAACAAATACTGATGCAGCCGAGGCAAACATAAATATTAAATATTTAAAGAAACAGTTTAATTACAAAGTTAATATTTTTTAAACTTGGGGCAAAGGCCACCTGAAAATACATTTGGGGCGAATGCTACCGTAAACTGTTTACTATACGTGCGGTTGCAACTACTGAAAGTTCGGCTCCCCAAGAGTTGAAATATAATACAACTCCTATAACAAACAGCTTCTTCATTATTATTGCTACAATGGGCTTATAAAAATATATGCCAAAAATAATTCAAGAATAAAATTTATTTTATTGAATCTTTTTGAGGAGAAAACGTTTGCTAGATGAAGTAAAACCGCAATTAGTGAAATAGAAGTTCTAATTAATTAAATTAAATGACTGCGTAAGTTAATAATCTTATCTCTGCACTTTAATACAATATTTTATTTTGTTATTTTTAAAATCAAGAATAATTATCTATTTATATACACAAAGAAATGAAGGCACATTTGTTGTCCCAATTGTTTTACTTTTTTATATTTTTACAGTTACTAATTTATAAACAGTATTTCCTTCGAATCTATTTTAAAACGAATAAACACCAGAGTATTAAGATTCTGTCGTGATACTGAAAACAATCTGCTATATTCTTCCTAAAATAAAAACAATGTTGTATGGATTGTGACGTTCATTCATTTGGCCATAAAGCAAAACGCCAGAGTTGTTCCGTGATTTCTCCTCCCCTTCTGTACATACGAGTTTCAAGGAAATATCTATGTAAGATTTTGGTTTTGTATAACTGATCAACGAGTTACAGCCCCTCAGCTAGATAAAGGTTTTGTGTAGAGAAAATATAGGTCTGATAAAACCTACAATTTCCGTTAAACATTTTATGACTTAACCATTCTCGAGCATCTCAATGTTATTGTTTGAATGTTTCGGTATTTTGAGCAATACACTTTGTAATGGTAAGTGGTTGCTGTTATATTTTTAATGAGTGTATGCAAAGGATAGGCCAGCACATATCGTTACTTTCGCCTTTTAAACAGCTATATGTTGCCTTGTTCTCCTATATGCTATATATTATAAGAAAATGGAAAGTGTTTTTGAAATTATTTGGCACAATTAAAAGGAAGTGGATAGTTAAACAAGGTTTTATGTCAGTAATTGTAGAACAATAACTGAAATAAACAAAAATGTCTATAGAAGTGTGTGATTACGACACCGATCTTTTTAAAGAGATGAAGTACCTAAGGGAGTCATATTAATGAACCATATCTTTCAGCTTCAGTTGTCGTACTTCATAAATGCTATACTGTCATTTTGTTTCGTATTTGTAGCTTGCTATTTACAGTTATTAGTGTATGGCTGCTACTCGAATATAAATTTTCCATATTAACAGTCGATGGTCCAAAACTGAAAACTACATTATGTTGCAGAGACGTGAATACAGAATGGTAGAGCTGTTCAATGTAGTTAGTATGAGTGAACGCGTTTTTCTGTGTAAGCTAACTTCACACAGTTTTAGTTTGCGTTCCCAGTAGTAGATTTTATCACCATAAGCCATATGTGCACTGCAAAATCGTATAAACTCCATTTTTTAAAAAAATGAAAATACCAAAAATGTTTTTGAAACCCCAGAGGGGTGTGAATTTTTTTTTCAGTGGAGAAGCGTTGGGGTGCGAGAACATGTCGCGGTGACATGCTAGGGTGGTATTTTATGATATTCGTGACTCTCACCCCCACATTCCGACATCGCCTCTATCCCAGCCGGCAGCCAGTCGCCACCACAACCAGATTCCTAAAGGCTAGGCAAATATTTCACGGCGAGCAAGAGTTCATTAGAAATGTAAATTACTGCAACCGGCAACGTTGCTTTATTGATGCCCAGTGCTGTGCTGCACCAACTGTTATGCGAGATATGATGCAAACAAGCACAACTGCTAACTTCCTCGGCCCATGTTACATCTCTAATGGTACGTTGTCTCAGGTGCCCCCCGTTCTGTAAAATCACGACTTCTGCCAGGAGTCCTTTCCTCCTTCAGCTCGAACCTCCAGACCTAAGATTGTTGATAATGTACTGTCTTTCAAGAAAGTAAAGGTTCTCTTTTCGCGGGTCAGGATCATTCAGGCGTTCCTTAAGTAGGAGATATGAAAACTAAATCGACCGCGGTTGTAGATGTGTACCGTCATGGTCGCCATTTTAGCCTGTCACTCACTTTGAGGATTTCTATCCCTATATTAACCCAGCATGGCGAAACATGGACTAAATACCACAAAACAAGTTACAATTCTCTCGCTATGAGCTACAGGGCATTGGTAAGAAAACGAAAAACACGGGAATAATGATTTTAATAGAACCAACATCTATGTTATACCCGCATATTAACATATTCTGCCGTAGCTCATTAGTAAAATGTGCGTTTTTTTTGTTTTTTTTTGCAAGTGTGACGAGGGTTCTCGGTTCGAATCCCAGTATGTGGTCATCCTTTTTATTCCAACTTTTTCACCTTGTAAGACGCAGTAATAAACAAATTTACAGTTCTCTTACAGCTAAGTTATTACCATACGATTTCGAAGAAAATGCGAGGAGATTGAATGATAACTTTAATGAAATCAACTTCTAAATGATGTATGCAATGTATCTGATCACAACAATACGCTAATAGATAAAATAACAGGAAACTGATAAACTTTCATCTTGAGAAAAGCAAACTTACAGCTGCAAATATAATTATATATAATTCGATGGAGTATAATACATAAAACTGAAAAGGTATAGTCTGTGTAACTGTTAGTAACAATATAGTTACTCCACCTATTATAAATAACAAAAAGAAAGCGATAGCTAAGGATAATGGCGCTTAAAAAGCAAACTAAACAACTGCTGTTTCATAACTGAAACATATATGAAGAAATAAATTAATTATGAAACATTTCAGATTTATAGATAAAGTATTTTTCCTGAAACAAGTAAATTGTCGAAACAACGAATGGAAAACAAAAATGAAAACTTGATTTTATCATTTAGTAATAACTTAGCTGCAAGAGAACTGCAAATTTGTTTATCACTGCGTCTTACAAGGTGAAAAAGTTGGAATAAAAGTATAACTGCGTGCGGGGGTTCGAACCATGAACCATCGGCACACTTGAAAGAGCGTGTGTTTTACTAATTAGCTACGGCAGCAAATGTTACTCTATATAGCATAGATGTTGGTTCCATTAAAGTCATCATTCCACGTGTTTTCCGTTTTCTTGCCAATGCCATGTATTTCATAGCTCAGCAGCGAGAAAATTGTAACTTGTTTTGTGATATTTAGTCCATGTTTCGCCATACTGGGTTTAATAGCCATAGAAATCCTCAAAGTGAGTGACAGGCTAAAATGGCGACCACGACAGTATACATCTACGACCACGGTCGATTTAGTTTTCATAACCCCTACTCACGGAACGCCTGAGTGATACTCACCCGCGAAAAGTTCACTCCACAAAGAAATGTATATAACATAAATTGTGTATTTTAACGAAATCTGTATTTTTTGTGTACAAATATTTATCTATCTCTTACAGTTATCAGTTATGCAAAGGCCGTTCAGAATGAAGAGGAGTTTTGGGGACATTCCCAGAAAATTCAAGATATACATTTCATTTGTCATAAAAATATCTTAAACATATGATATTTTTATCAAAGTCGTTATAGCCATTTTCAGAAAATCAAAACTTTCGAAACATCTTCCACGTAAAGAATAGTCTGGGGTAAGGGATTTTCTTGAAAATGTTCGTGTCGCATTTTTGGAAAGTACTGAATCTAATAAACCAGATTTGGTAATTATCCGACTTTACGTTTTTGAGTTATGCTGTTCACAGTCACACTTATGAACCTTTTTCTAAAAACTGCTTCTTTTGCATTTAGCGGGCCTCAAAACATATATTTGTGATGAAATCTCGACATCGAATTTTTGGGCGGAACGCAACACTTCCTCTACTTATCCGTAATAGAGAAGGTAAGAAAACGTAGAGCGATTTTCCTCTTGAGAAAAGTATAAGTGTGGGGTCTTTCAACAAAGGTGTTCTATTTTTAACACGTGATACCTGCTGTTGTTATTGAGGTACAGCAGTCTTCTTTTTCATGTGGTTACAGTTGTTATTGACAAATAGCAATGGAACGTTACAGCATTCAACAATGCGTAGAAATTGTGAAAATTTATTATCAAAATGGATAATCCGCTCGCCAAACCTTCCGTGTATTGCGTGAAGTGTAACGTGTGCATAATCGTCCCTGTGAGAGAACGATTCGGCGTTTGATCGATAAATTTGAAAGAAGTGGTTCTTTCAGCAATCATAGAACGCCTGTACGTAATCGACGTAAGCGCTCCAACGAAAACATAGGCGCCATTCGTGAGAGTGTACGCGAGAACGGAAACAAACCAATTGCTCGTCGAGCGCAAATTATTGGGGCTTTCGCCGACCACAGCTTGGCGAATTCTGCATCTGGACTTGGAAGTTTCACGCTTACAAAATGGTGTTAACTCAAGAACTAAAGCCCAACGACCATAGTTTGCGCCGTGTATTCGCTGACTGGGCTATGGAGCAATTGGAAGCTGACCCGGATTTTTGTCGAAAAATCATCTTCAGCGACGAAGCCCACTTTTGGATGGATGGTTGTGTTGACAAACAAAATTGCCGCTATTGGAGCAAACACAATCCAATGCAGATTCAAGAACGACCACTTCATCCCCAAAGGGTTACTGTGTGATGTGGATTTTGGTATGGTGGAATCATTGGTCCATATTTTTTCCAAGATGAAGATGGATAAGCTCTAACTGTCAATGGAGAAAGATACCGGGCTCTTATAAGGGACTATTTTTGGCCTCAATTGGATGGTATGGATCTCAGAAACATCTGGTTCCAGCAATATGGTGCCACATGTCATACTGCTCTCGAAACAATCGATCTTTTGAAGTCGAAGTTCAGGTTTCATCATTTACCGTGGTGGTGATGTTAACTGGCTCCCGAGGTCATGTGATTTAACGCAGTTGGATTACTGCTTGTGGGGTTATGTTAAATCTCGAGTTTATGTTCAACAAGCCAGAAACTGTAAATGACCTTATGAATAACATCACGCGTGTTATTCGTGAAGTTGGACCTAATTTACGTTCTTCTGTCATTAAAAATTGGTTCAACCGTACACCCAACGAAGTCGCGGCGGTCACTTAACTGATGGTCTCTTCCACACGTAATGACATTAATTATGTTCCAAAATAAAAAATAAATAAACCTCTATCATTTATAGCCCGTGTTTTATTTAAGTTCAAAGATAGGACACTATTGTTGTAAGACCCTATACTTTGTAAAATTGAAATGTATAATACAGAATATTTCGAATATGGTTTAATGCCACAAAAAATGTAATTAGCCATAAAATGTATGCTTTAACAAGATGTACATTTTCTGTACAGTAAGATTGTGTCTATCTCTTACGGTTTACCATATATACAAAACTCATTCGGGAGATCGGGTAGGCCGTGACAAGATGTGTATGTAGAGTGAAATCAAGCAATTAATTCTGCGATTAAATAGTATTTAGCTTGCAATTAACACAGAACTCCTACTGAAGAAGAAAGAAAGAATACTGAGGTAAGTGTTAGTATAATATATATGCTTCGCGAGTAACTTAAAATTGAGATATTTTGCGAAATACCACAATAACCTCAATTGAGATTAACTGCATCTAAAACAAATGAAGGCTGCTGAGTACAGGAGCCCTCATAACACAAGAAACTCCCAAAGAACTAACCTAAACGAGAACAACACACAGTTAAGCTATGCCTCAGTAGCACAAACTACCCCTAACAAGGACCAAGCAATTGTAATTGATGCACATGAAGGTATCCCCATAAAGGACTACATATTAACAGTAGGAAAACTCACAGATTCTACCAACATACGTTATGTCTCGCGAATATCGAATTCACGAGTATGCATGTTCTTGTCAACCAAAAGTATAGCACAAGAGCTCTGTCTGAAACATTCTACAATAAACATTGATGATAAAATGCTTACATTAAGACCTCTGATCACTGCTAACAAGCGTATAATACTATCCAACGTATGCCCTGCCATACCCAACTCCGTAATTGAAGATCAACTGCTCCAGTTGGGTATAACCCCAAGGTCATTCATATCGTGCATCAAAGCAGGCATTCCTAACGAAAGCATTCACACATATCCTTAGTTTTCGACGACAACTATATATTACACCAGAGGACTTGTTATTACTCCCAGAATCCTTTCACGTAACATACGATGGTACGACCTACTGGATCGATGTGTCATCCGATACACCGGTATGCTTTATTTGCAAAGCAGAGGGACATTTAGCAAGGCAAATGTACTACGTGTGACTCCAACCCTACAGAAAATAGTACATTATCTCAAACAAAACAAGTCCATACACAAACAAAAGAAGACTTCCCTAAATTAACAAGGAACAGAAATTTATCAACTACAAGTACAAAAGACAACAAAGTGCCTAATAGAATCAAAACAGGTACTTCAGGTCTCCAACCTGATTTCACTTCTCCACAAACCGTTACACATACGAAGAACAATAACGATTTAGAAGAAACCCCGATGATTACAGCCTCCGTAACACCGCAATCAATCAAAATGGCGGTAATCTCTACAAACAGACCCAAAACACCACTGACATCTGAAGAATCTAATATTAGTGACAATAAAACAAACGTTGCTTCCGGGCCGGATGTCTCCTCAAACAAACAAGAGGACAACAGTGAAGACGAATCACAACCCACGGAAAATAGAAAACAACCAAGAAAGAAATCTAAGTGATTATGGAATCATCAATTCATAGATGATCTGATGCTTCCTGTAAAAAACATAATGGAAACATCTCCTACCGATTTTGTATTAAATTTTCTACAGCTTAAGAGTTTATTTTAAAACACATGGGGTGTGACAGATGTCATTTCCATTGTTACGTCATATACCAGCGGCTTTAAAGGATTAATTGACACACTTAAGAAATTGTACCCCTATTACCAAGAAAGAAGCATCAAGAACAGAAGCTCAGGGATCGAAAAGAAACTACTGATGGCCCTTCACCATGAAAACATAACTGAAATGACTTAGAATAATGTGATGAAATCACTTGCTCTTCTTGTAATGGGATCATTTGTTTTACAATGGAATATAAACGGTTTCCTTACGCAACATGAATATTTGCAACATACAATTAATAAACACCAACCCCAAATCATATGCCTGCAAGAAACGAACTTTAATAATCAGTATGTAGCCCAAATTAAACAATGTACACCATATTACATAGACCGTACGTCAGCCTTACATGCAAGTTGAGAAGTAGCTACACACATCCACGATTATGTTCCACATATAGAATTGCCACTTACAACTCCATTAGAAGCAGTAGCAGTGAAAGTATTGACGCCTAAAGCTATGTGCATTTGTATTGTTTATCTTCCTAACAGCAAAAACCTGAATATAGATGAGTTAACAGCACTAATACAACAATTACCTAAGCCGTTTTTAATATTAGGAGACTTCAACTCACGCAATACACTATGGGGCAGTAATCATAGTGATCTAAGAGGCAAGATAATAGAATCTATATTGGAAAATCATGATCTGATATTACTAAATTCTAATAAACCTACACGCCTTGATATAGCTCATGGAACATCTAGTAATATAGATCTTACTCTTTGCTCCCATGTCTTGCTTCATCATTTACTTGGACTGCATATGATACACTGTTAGGCAGTGACCATTTCCCAATTATACTACACTCACCTATTACATCATCTAGATACATTACTCTACCAGTTAAATGGAATACCCACCGTGCAGATTGGAAAAACTTCAAAAAATACATTTCTGAAGAAATTAACAACTTAACCCCTCCTGGAAGATTTGAAGAACTTTCTGTAAATGAACTAGTTGCTAAACTTACTGATGTTATACTCAATTGTGCAAAACTAAGTATCCCAACTGTAAACATAAACAATAATAACAAAAAAGATCTCCCTTGGTGGAATGAAATCTGTAAAAACGCAATTAAAAACAAAAACAAATCCTACTACAAATACAAACGTCACCCTAATTCTGAAAACAAATTAGCTTTCTAAAGGCTACGCGCTGTAGCTCGCCGTACACTAAAGGAAAGCAAAAGGTCCTGTTGGATAAAATTCCTATCCTCACTCAACCATCAAACTCCAGCTCAAAAGATATGGAATGGCATGAAAAAACTAAGAGGCACTAACATTTTCACTCAGATCAACACATTATATAACTGCAACAAGAGTGTCATTCTCACTAAACCACAGGATATAGCCAACACCATTGCAGAGGCATTTGCAGAAATATGCAGTGACAATAATTATGACAGTGATTTTTTAACGCATCAAAAAGCCTACCTGGCCTAAACCCCCAAGACATTTTTCAAAATAATTCCGAAAACTATAATGATGAAATTCTATTGCAAGAGGTACAAGATGCCCTATATCACTGCAAGAATACTAGCCCTGAACCAGATAATATTGCATATGCACTCCTACAACAGCTCTCCCATGTGACATTAAAATATTTAAATGCAATATTTAACTACATATGGACTATAAAAGCATTTCCCAACCATTGGCGCGAAAGTTTAATAATTCCAATCCCTAAAGCAAACAAAGATCTCCTATAGCTGAAAACTACAGATCTATTGCGTTAACATGCACAATGTGCAAGCTAATGGAAAAAATAGTCGATAGACGTTTAAGGTGGATCCTTGAAAAAAGAAACTTTTTCTCTACAATGCAAAGCGGATTTAGACAATTTCACTCTGTAAATGACAATCTGGTATCCCTTCAAACAGAAATACTAGAAGCCTTCCACCGAAAACAACACGTAATTACTATTAGCTTAGATATACATAAAGCGTATGACATGGTACGACGGGATTATATCATAAGAGAATTACAAAAACAACAAATATCAGGAAATATGCTCAGTTTTATTTACAACTTCCTGCAAGATCGCAAAGACCAAGTAAGAGTTAATGGGACCCTTTCAAAAACGATTTCTTTAATCAATGGTGTACCACAAGGCTCAGTCATCAGTGTAACCCGCTTTCTAATAGCTATTAATAGAATTGTATCACGAATAAAAACATTTATTTCCAGATGATCTAATCATCTATTGTAAAGGACGAACCACAACTGCCCAAGAATGTTTACAGGACTCGCTTCAGAGCATACAACAATGGTGTACTGAAACTGGTATTAAAATTTCTTCGTCCAAAACAAAATGTATTTTATTCTCTAGAAATTGAAATAAATTTAATCCTGAACTAAATGGAAAAATAAAAAAATACTATTGAAGAAACTATGAAGATACTCGGAGTTTTGTTTGATAATAAATTAACTTGGCGGCCCTACTTGAGCAGTCTTAAAAATCATTGTCAAAGAAGACTGAATATCTTAAAAGTACTAGCAGCACAGAATTTATGAACCGACTATCATGTCCTAATGTGCAGTTTTAAAGCCTTTATACGCCCTAAAATGGAATATGGTTCCATAGTATACAGTAATGCCAAGCCATCAATTATAAAAATACTGAATTCAATACAGAATTCAGCTATTCGGATTGCAACAGGTGCTTCTCACTAGTCCTGTAGATAGCATATTAATAGAAGCTAATGAAACTCCATTACAATGCCGTATTAAACAATTAAACATTACCTACGCTCTCAAAATAGCAGCAACACCGAAACCTAGAACGTATCCACTGATTTTCTCAAATCCCCACACTTTCCCCACACAACAATCACATTCATTGCCATTTCAAATCAGAATAAACAGATATTTCAAAGAAATGAACACCACAATTCCTAATATCTCCTCAAGGCAACTAGAGTCGGATCATCCACCTGGAAGAAGAAAATACCACCCATTGATATAGAATTAAGCAAGCATAATCGGATAAATACTAACCAACTAATCTACCAGCAGTTATTTAAAGAAAAGCTGGAAAAATACACATCCAAGCTCTGCATCTATACGGATGGTTCTAAAACTGAAAAAGGCAATGGATGTGCTTTGATATGTGGACATATCGTCCTCCAATACAAGTTACCGTCCTTGTTCTCTATATATAGCTGTGAACTATATGCTATTAAAAAGGCACTAGAATACGCTCTGGAAACTGCACACAGTGACTCTTACATAATCATCAGTGACTCTCTATCAGCCTTAAATGCAATACAAGACACGCTCTCTACCAATAGCATTGTAAACGAAATACATAATCTTGTTACCATCCTATATAACTTAGAAAAGTCACTCAATTTCATGTGGATACCATCTCATAAAAACATACTCGGTAATGAAAGAGCTGATACTGCAGCGAAACAAGCTACAGAACTATCAACACAAGATACTGATATCCAAATACCTCTGCAAGATGCAGTCAAAATTTTAAGAAGAAAATACACACAAAAAATGGCTGACCAGCTGGATGAACAATTCTACAAGTAAACTTCATGATGTACGTGGAACTTCAACTCAAGAATATCCAATAAGACAGCTACAGCGGCGAAACCAAGTTGTAATATCCCGGCAACGAATTCGGCATACCAAACTGACACACTCTTATTTGTTAAATAGAAGCTCTCCATCAATTTGTGAAATATGTAAAACAGCATCAACAGTAGTACATATTATACTAACATGTCCAAAATTTGAAAATCAACGTAGTTAGGTTGGTATGCCCACAAATATTCATGCAACACTCAATGATGCAACTTTCATCCAGAAAGTAATTAATTTTCTTAAATTAATTAATATATATCAATACATTTAACCAAATTGTAACCTGTATGTATACATAATCTGTAAGTATTATACTGTAATCCAATAATGTAAACAACTCTACATGAAAGGTCGTGATAAAACCTAGGAAGGTTAAAACGACCCCAAATAAAGCTTTTTGAAAAAAAACCTGGTTTAGAACGAATTTCCCAAGAAATTCGAAATATACATTTTATTTGTTATGAAACTATCTTAAACTTATAGTACTTTAGTAAAAATCGTTAGAGCCATTTTTGAGAAAGTAAAACTTTCGAAAAATATTTCATTCAGGGGTAGTTATGGTTGGAGAATTCTCTTAATAGTCTTCGTGTCACATCTCTGGAAGACACAATTCAAATACCAATTCTAGTATTTATCGGACTCCTCATTTTGGAGTTAAGCTGTTTACAGATACGCACAAAAACAGAGATAAACACGCACACCCGCATCTCTGTTTATAAACATGCTTTTCTGGGATCAAGGATTCTCATAACATATATTTCCGGTGGAATCTCCATATCGAAATTTTGGATGCAATACAAGATTTCTTGTACTTATTTAATTACTAGTAGAGAAAGTAAAACTCCTAAAACATTGTGGAGTAGCATCCAATGACGATTTTATCTATCTGACCATTTTATTCAAAGTACACAATCCAAAAGTGCATAGTTTTATTTTGATTACTTTGACCTTTTACATATTTGCGGAACATAATATAAGTGTATATATATATATATTGAATTAATTGTTCTTCCACACAAGCCGTGTGTTGGACAAGGTTGGATAGGCAGAATCAGATTGAAAAATTTAATGCGAGCTGCATTTGCAACATGCCGGTACGACATTAAATTCCCCAAGTGATTCAAATTTTTCCCGGTAAACACATGAAGATCTCAATGCATTCTTTCCGCAACCGGACGGAAACTGGGATATCCGTGACTCAAATCCCGGCTATGGCAATGCATTTTTCAGTCGTCTGATTCTACCTTTCCATAGAATATTATAGTGTACACAACATTTTAACGAGCTATATCAAACCATTAAAAAAATATTAATTTGTTTATTTATAATTAATAACTTTTTATATGGCAATATTGTTGCATACTGGGGTGAGGGCCAAATGTTTTCAGCAAAGTATTAAATTTTAATCACCCCAACATGCACATGGGGAAAGCGTAGCTACAGATACTGCGAGAGGACCACGACCTTGATGTTCACATTCAGCTGATGGCGTAGGGTTTTTTTTATAACAAAATACATAAATTTGCATTCGTCACATTACCTGTCGTTTATTTAATAAAATAAATGGTGTCCCTACATCACACACAAGTTTCACACAAACTCACACACTCGGACTGACTGAAGCTCGTACACACCAAGAAAGTAACGCTAAACTATTCCTCCTCTCTCCCCACCTCTGGCAAGGCTCGCTAGCCTGGATGTGGCGAGTTGTCAGGCCAGACGGAACTTCAAACACAAAGCCGAAAGAAATACTGAATTACCCCCACCAATGCTGTCGCCAATGCGATGCAATAATGTGTCTGGCATGACAATAGCTACTAATACTTCACAATATCAAGGATCCTTAGACCTCACGGTTTATATATAGCTTCCAAATTGTGAATGTTGTTTAGTATACAAACATAAAGAAAATATTTTGCAGGTGTTTCTTAATTTTAATTAGTTTAAGAGAAAAAATCTGCATGAATTTATTTAGTTTTCAGCTTTTTCTTTTTTTATCACAAATTATTAATTTCAGCTGAAGTACTTTATATTTATTAATTAGTGCACAACTATTTTTATATCTGTAATTCCTGAAGCTCCCGTGAAAATTTCAAGCTGATAGGTTAAGGATTATTTTGAATTACAAAAACGTCGAAAAAAAGGAATTGAAAAAATAGAGTTTATATTGAACGCGGCGCTGTACCTAAATGGTAGACGATGAATTAAAAAGCCATTTGTGACTAGAAAATGTTAATATTAAAAAACAATGCTGTAGCACGAAAGGTTTAAGTACAATTAAAATGGAAAAAAACAAAAACAGAAAATTTTCATTTTTTTGACCAAATTTCATAATTATTGCCTAAATGCCAAGATGCAACGTAGGTGTGTGCAAATAGCGCGTGAGTTTTTAAAACTTTATTTTCTCGTAATCTTGTTTTCTTATGTTTTTGTCTTAGGGAATCGGTGAGAATTTACGAATTTATCTGATGAAACTCTTAACCCCAAAATGGAATTTATTAAGACTATTTTATGAATAAAATGTATATTGTGCAAATAATAATTACTTTCTTACTTGTGCTGTTTAAGATCAAAGTGCGATTGAGTCAGCAGTCAGATCACCGCATACCTACTAAATGAATGAACAGTCGAAAACGTTAAGGAATATTAACGAATGTATACTCGCTTCCATTTATGCCGTCACTGCAGCTTTGGGAGGCTTTCTACTGTCCTTCACAGGTGAAGTATGTGTCTATACGTGGAGAAGATGTGTATATGGTTTACCTTCTGGCGCATGCAGTGGCGTCCTGTTTACGCACAAAATTCTAGATAGTTCACATATGAATATATAACTTCGAACAAAAGCTTTACTCGTCATTACTTACATTATCCACGTTTAAATATAAAACTAAATAAGACCCTGTTTTGCATAATATCTCAAAGAAAAAATATTTTTAATGGCAACATAACGTAAAGTGACATACATTATACGTTTTACTTTCAATGAGGTCACATTTACTAGATTTTATTGGAATCATGTGTCCAATCCAAATATAGCACTAAATAAAGCAGTGTTTTGCACAATTTCTCGATGAAAAAGTATTTTATTGAGGATATAATGTTAAACTGAGGTAAATTATAATTTGTATTCTCAAAGAGGACACATTTACTAGACATTTTAGTAATCTGTCCAATTTCAGTTCTTGTTCAATACCTGATTTAGCCGCCAAGCACTGAACCACTTATCACCTTCTGGACACACTGTCATGGAATGTGGGGACATATCGTTCAGAGTCAGAGTTATTTTAGAGCATCTAAACTAATTCAGTGCTTAGGCGGCTAAATCAGGTATTGGACAAGAATGGAGATGGGTTTTTAAGTAATGTCTAGCAAATGCGTCTTCTTTGAGAGTAAAAAGTATAATGTATTTCAGTTTTATATTGTGTTGCCATTAAACATATTTTTTGGAGATATTGTGCAAAACAGGTTTTTATTTATTTATATATTTAAACATGGTTATTATAACTAATGCTTAAAGCTATGTATTCATATATGCCTTCCAAAGCTGCAGTGACGGCATAAATGAAGCGAGTGTACCAGCAGTGGAAATGAGAAAATAGTTAACCTCAACATAAACTAAACTCAGAAGATAGTAAAGATACATCTCTCTAAGAACAACGTTAAATTGGAAACTGAAACTGTTTAAATGTGCATTGATTAAAAACACAATCGGATAACGCAGCCTATTAATCACTCCATACTGATAGTATTACGGTTCAGTAACGAGCTGATGCTTTATCCGATAAAGTTGCATCCGGTGAAGCTTATTATCAAGTAAAGGACCGTGATTGGTCAATATCCCAGGTTTTTCTGAACGTTAATGGTGAGTATCAAATACGTCACATATGAATAGAAGTCACTAAAATGCTCCCAACTACATATCTTTTGTTCAATTTCTTTCAGCGTTTTAACATACTTTTCCCAGATTGATGAAACAATTTAAAAAGCCTTTTCTTTATAACAAAAGTAGTTTTTGATTAAAACCCTAAGATTTTAATAATGTAATATATGATTGTTTTTATAAAGTTAAAGCGTTGCATATTTCATTCCTTTTTCAAGAAAAAAATGAATGTTACATAAAACAATCTTTGTTTAGAGATAATTGCATTCACAACTATGTAAATAATTTAAAATTTTAAACTTTTCAAACTTACATCTCAGATGAGGCTCTTTTTTATATTTTGAAAATTATTTTCTTGGAAAGTTGCATACATGCTACGATGAAAATTAATTTATGATAAAATCAAGTTGTGGAATTGATAATAAAATTATCAGCTAAATAAGAACGGAATAACCTTTAAATGAAACAATTACCGCTGTCAAAATCACAAATCACCAGTTCGATGTCAATAAATACCTCTGCGCATAAAAATGCTCAATTAATCCTCACCGCATTGTACAGGATGTTTCAGGACCTCTGCAACAACTCTTTGGAATAATTCTCACAAAGAGGATAATTTTCTTTGTCCAATAACGGATGTTACCTAATGCATTGTTTAGGAACCACCTGACTGAGCAGACAGGCAAGATTGAGCAGAGGTTTACATAAGCTCTGTAAGATCAATGCAAATTAAATGAAAATGTAATTCAGAGAAGGTCTTCAAAATGTCTATCTTCGGCCGCAATCTATTCGTGATACTGTCGTTACATTGATATCGAACCCTCTCCAGCATGTGCTTTCTTTGACGAATCCGGCCAAAGACGCACAATAAATTCTTCCCTGGAGTCAATACGGGTGGCACACACGACCCTGTTCATATTTCCTCAAAGAAAGAAGTCGCGAGGCTGGGGAATGTGCTGGCCATGCAAAAGGTGCTCCTCTCCATATCCTCTTCTACCTGCGGGTGTTATTGAGAAGTTCTGTTATAGAATGGCTGAAGTGTGGCGGAGCTGCATCATGCAGGAACCACACACTCTTTGCGGAACAAGGGGCACATGCTCCATGAGCAGTGATCTGATTACAGGACCCCAAGGTACCAGCTCAGTTTAAACGTAGGACGGGAGCAACTGTTGTATGCAGTAGTATGTCCAACGAGTGCGCCACTCGAACGTAGCGTTATAGAACACGGGTTTACTATTCATCCATGTATCACCTAAACAACGCATCAGCCAACATCCATTATTTTACAAAAAATGATAATATTTATGAGACCTGTCATTCTCAAGTTTTTTTTAGAAGTCCTACATCATCCTGTGTATAATCTGAAAAGGCATTAGGTAGGAAAAATATGCATGTCGTTAAGGAAAATAATATATAGTTTCAAAGTGCTTGCTGTTGCTTCCTTAAATTTTCACACACGTTAGTAATTGCTCTTTGAAGTGTTAAATGCAAAGGGTTCACATCATCGTGTCTGACTTGGTTTTTTCCACAAGAAATGCTGTTTTTATTCACAGGCAGCAAATTTCACAAAACTGAAATAGAACTGTGAGCTTGAGCATTTACCGAATCCTCATTCTCCAAGAGCCCGCTTGTTAGTGCAGGGAGGTGGAATAAATTAAAGTTCTCTTTGCATTAAATAGCTTGATGTTTCTTTAGTTGTGTTTCTAGCTGCAGTGCAGAAAGTTACGCAAGGTACAAGTTTCCACTTGCATCCAGATGAACAGCTTTGTTCATAAATATGTTCCTTTTCATTGAATAACTTAAGTTCTAAAGATATATGAACGAAAACTTCCACATGCGTTTTATTAAAGTTTTAATACGAATTCATTCAAGTCTATGCTAGTCGGTAACTTGGGAGAACGGTCAATGTTCCAGCTTGTTATTCCAGCCATTAATTTCATCTCTGCAGCCTAGCAACCGAGATATTAAAACCTATACTATCTTCTTCCGCACAATTGGAATATATTTTTAATAAACCGAGTTTAAAAAAAATACTCTTGAAATGGTTCCTGGATGACACTCCTAAGAAAAACTTGAGCCCCAACAAGTGGTTCGGCTTATCTAAAGCTTCGTTGAGCGGAATGCTTAGTAGTTGCTCCTTATTTTTGAGTAAGGCTTCCAATATGGTAAAACCTACCATGGCAGTGAGGAAAAAAATAAATAAACAAAATGTAGTACTCAGAATATTTATTGATGTAAGAGAAAAAAAAGTCACTAATACGTATAGTAAGTAGGGGAAGTATTGCATTCCAACCACAAATTGGATACCGAGATTTCACCGGAAATACATGTTTTGAGCCCCCTGAATAAAAGAAAATCATTTTAGAAAAAGCTCCTGTGTATAATCGTGTGTCTGTGAACAGCATAACTCAAAAACGAAAAGTTGGATAAATACCAAACTTGATATTTAGGTTCAGTATCTTTCAAAGATGCAGCACAAGGATTTTCAATAAAATCTCCCACTTTAGACTACCCTTTACATGGAACATTTTTCGAAAATTTTGATTTTCTCAAAAATGGTTATAAGCATTTTGATTAAAATATCATATGTTTAAGATATTTTTATAAAAAATTAAATGTATATCTTGATTTTTCTGGGAATGTCACCAAAAGTCCTCTTCATTCTAAATGGCTTTTGCATAACTGATAACCGTAAGAGATAGATAAAATATTTGTACACAAAAAATATAGATTTCGTTAAAACACACAATTTATGTTATATACATTTCTTTGTGGTGTGAACCACTTCCGAGATTTTCTTTGCTATTAGTTTGAATTTTCCAATACACTTTTTCTCAAATGGGAATTCGTTATTCGTTTTTTTATGTTCTGGACATTCAAAGAGAATGGAATGCGCCACATAGCAACCACTGTTATAAGATTTGGCTATCGCTTAAAACCTACCATATTCCACTTGCAGCTAAAACCTGTTAGCAATAAGATTAACATCTCAATATCTCGATTAACATGAAGTATATGGAGAATAAGTGTTTGTAAAAATAGTTTGTACAAGAGTAGAGAAAGTCATGTGAGTGCAGGGCATCATATTTTTTAAAACACAATGTCCATTTCATGTAAGGTTATATTCCCCTACTGGTACGTCGTATTGGACGATGAGTGAATGAAATGGATTAAATGTTACCCAAAATAGCCTGGAATCTAAGGAGCTTAGAGCTGCCCTTGTTAATTATAACTCTGCATGCTTTGATTGCGGCTTTTCGTTTGGGTTTATGTTTCAGCAGCAATTTCTCAAGAATCATTGAAACTATTTTTATGAAAGCATCCTTTATCCACAAGGGTTTTCAAAACATTTCTAATAGCTTATAAATAAATGCTTAAAATTTTCATCCGATGTCTTCTACCACCCTTTAGAAAAGTGTAACTAAAAATTAAAACTTTAACATTGCCGATTAGGCAGTACAAATTCCCCTTAAATCCCAGTGCCCAAAATAAAATTTAAAAGCACTTCTAGCCCCAGTTTCCAAATAGATATAAATATCTTCATTATGAAAACATTTTAACCTGAATCAATTAAGCTACTACGCAAGTTGCCACTTTCTAAGGAAATATTTCAATAAAATTACTATTTTTATGAAAGAAACTCTTTACTAAAAATATATACACAATTTTAAATTGAAGATTCACCCAACTTTATCACCATCTCAAATTAATTAAACGCAAATTATTTTACAGTAACTATTTCTTCTAATATAAAAATGGTATTATCATATAAAGAAACAGCACACCCAGAAAACTCAACGTGCGGATTTTTATGGGAAAATATTTTTTTAATATTTTCAGTTAAACTTCAAACACAATTTTGCTAATTGCGTTGGCAAACAATTGATATCTAAAGTTTAGTACTTCGTGCACTAATACGAATATCATAATGCTATTTTCTGAGAATAAAAATGTTCCTGTGAAGGAAAACATTTGGAGTGCAAGCTTGTCCCTTTGGGTATACAAATTATTGTGCTGAATGCGATTAGCTGGGAGTATTTTTAGGCTGCTAGAGCTGGGGACTGAAGCGGTTGGTGGGTCGTATGGAAGAAAAAGAATGGATTTTTGTATTGCTGGTGGCCTAGTAATACAAAACCTGTTTAAAAGATCTGCCATGGAGCCTAAATGTCTAGATGGAATAGTCTTCCCGGATGGAACGTCTGCTAGCCCGCTGGATAGGTCCACTTATTCGCGATATTTCTGGGCCAGTCAGTCGGTATCTGGTGCTCCTGGAATTGGCCCCCCTGGCCGCTTCTTAAGATTTCGAGTGTGGCTGACTTTAAGTTTCTTTTTAGGCCTTTATTCAAAACATATCGGACAACAGAATTAATCCATTCTTTATGAGTGACTGGTTGTAGCCTTTTAATGTTTTGCCTGCTGTTGTAAAAGATGGATGAATGTGGGTTGAACTATTTTTAGCTTTACGTTCTGTCTGATGCCTATAGTTAAGATTCACAAGTATATTTTACCTTGAGTTCCTGTTATTGTATTTACGATTTCAAAGCATAATGTTTGCCAGTGTTAGTTTAGATTTGATTTCAAAAGTTTAACGCAGTGTCAATAAATTCTGTGTTTCTCATCTGTTTATTCCTGAAGCTCTCGTACTTGATTAGCTTGAAGCCTATTTGTCATATCTTACTGACTTCTGCATATGGTCTTAATACTACAAAGAAAAGGTAATCCTTTATTACTGACAAGCACTCAAAGCTTGTCAGTCAGTTTGAATGCAATAAAATCGCAATACTCTTGTCATCTCTATCAGTTAGCCGCTAAGGACCCTGATGCCTTTTATCATCTAGTAGTATAATTACGGAACAATCTTTTCAAGCAAAAGAGTTACTTTGAAGGAGCTCTAACTCTATATGTGGTATTTCCTGGTGTTATAGTACAAACACTACTCAGTGATAGGTTAAAAAAGGGTACGAGAAGACCTTTTTCTTGAGAAAATATCTCTAAATAAATTCCTAGAGCTTGTAAACATAAGCTGAAAATGATAGATATGCTCATCAGATTCCTCTTTCTTGTCGACCTTTTTGAAGATTTTCCCTGACATGTAGCCAGTTAAGTCTGTGTGTACTGTTCACTTAGATTGGCTTCAACATTGACTGTTCCTCATCCGTCATCATCAGATCCATCAATCACGGAATAAACTTTCGGAAAGTGCCAGTTTTGAAACTTTGAGGATACTCATAAATAACACTTTCTCCTCTTAAAAGAAATATTAAGTTGTTTTTGAAAAACACCTGAATCCATACCTGGAAACACTTGTTGTTTCAAGTGCAAATAATAATAATAATAATAATAATAATAATAATAATAATAATAATAATATCTCTCACTTGTCCTACATGCAGGTCCTCAAAAAATGTATATCTATGTATTGTTAAATATGTAGTAAAATGTTTTCTCAACAGATATCCATATCTGTATGACTCTTATAACCAATATTGGACACCCTATAACAAATCAAGGTGATCAGGACACGTTTGAGTTTGAGGTACCGAAGGTCTTTCGAAAGTGATGATGGAAATTTGCAAATCTCGCTGAAGTTCAACGTGCGGGGAGGCTTTGTAACAAATTTAAGACGCGTAAAGGAAAATCCGAAAGACCGCGTGCGCTAAAGTCTGTGGTCTTATAAAGGTTTGCACCGCACCTTAGAAGTTCACTACAAAATTCGCTCGTGAGACGGGCTAGCCGTGTGAATGTATAACGCATTCTGAAAGCCGCTAAGTGGAAAGTGCAGATAGCAGTATCATTGCATGCATTAAACTGAGAGATCCTGATAGTTAAATGAAGATTTGTGAATGGTTTCAGAACATGAAGAGTTTGTGACGAAGTTGAGGCCTAATTCAAGTTTAGCGGAAGAGTAAAAATTCACACGTTCATATCGTAAAGGCTATCGATATACCGGCGATGAATGTCTGGTATGGGCTGTCATCTAGGTGTTTAAGAAGGCCCTTCTTCTTCCCTTAACTCAGTTATTGGCATCACATCAATTTGTCAGCTCTACGTGTAATATTTGAAAACAGCGGTATTTTCTACCAACACGACGAGGAATTCCGAGGTATGTGGACTTTTCTGGACAAGAATCAGTCTCCATACAATGAGAAAGATGTACTCAACACTTTAAACCGTATTGTATTCACCGATGCGTTTAGAATTCGAGAGGTTCAAATGATGTCAAATTTACGCCAGGAATATGAGGCGTGTAAGCGCAACAAGCGCGTTCCCTTAGGCCGGAAGGAGACCTGCTAGTCTTGTCAGTTTATATCGCCATAACATCCAGACTTAATATATGGAATTTTATTTATCTAACACTACTTTTTAAGATAGACGGAAAATGTTATGAATGAAATATTTCTAATTCTCCTTCCATCGGCTGAAAATAAAACCTAATTTCATATTTACGCTGTTTTCTTGGTGCTATAATATATTTTCTGTATTTTATGGGTTTATATATTCTAATTGATTTATATACTACGCCCTTTGCCACGTAGATAACATGAACGAAATATTGCATTTGAGGAAAAGCTTCATAAACATTTCATTCTCATACAGTTTTAAGGTCACCTAAATCTGAAAACAATTTTGTTTGCATTAAAGATCCGCGTATGTGTAGGGGAGCAGCGTAATACAGGCTTGGGGAAAAAAGCGTTTCTTGAGAGCCCTTGTCCTGAAGGCGGAGATTAACTCCCCATGCTGCCCCTCTCATTTCACACATTCACTTCCACGAAACCAGCATAGACCTCCGAGCGCCAGTTTCTTTACGGCGGCTGAGAATGTTTTACTTACAAAATTAAAATTTGATTAAGTATACTTTATCTTTAATAACAGAAGCTATGACGGACTTAAACATGTTAAAAATAAAAAATAACTATGTAACACTTCTCTTTCGACTCGTGGGTATGAGATCAACAAGTTCTAAATTCCGTTCTACAGTCATCTTTTAAGAATGCAATATGACCTTTTTAAAATATGTAATATGTTTTATTAAAAGAATACATTTGAAATATTTTCCTGAGAAATAAAACAGTCTTCTTGAGTTTTCTGTAAAACACTTAGCTATTTCCATTCCCACTGAATTTTTATATATGTGCGAAACAAAACCTTTACACAAAACCTATAGATACGTTAAAATAATGTGTTACTTTGAACCCACGCAATGAGTGTGCATAATCAAGGCTAGCATATACTGAAAACATTTCTAGAGAAAAATTGTAGTGATTACTAGCAAATAGAGAAATCATGTTATTTCGTATGAGGAATTTGCAAAATAAGTATGAAATTGGGCAGAAAGTCGCCTTAAGAGTGATATTTTTTTAACATTTTAATTGTATAGAAGTATAGGTAAACCAAGATGACCAACGCTTATTTCAATTTCTAAGTACCTTTTACCTAAAAGCATTCACGTAAAATCGAGTGCAAATAATCCCGCCGATGCTTTTGGTTAGTTTTAGTTTTGCCATTTTGGCAGAAATTCATCATTTGTGTTTCGAGCCTTGCTTAGATGAACTATCCTCTAATTGGTTTTAGCTGATGTCCGATACGTTAGCATTACCCTATGAAGAAAGTTCAGGCCTAGCTGGGCGATGAAAGGGGTGGAGAAAGGTGTATGTCACATGAATGGTTGCAACAATATGCCTGCTAAAGACTGTCCATACTAATCCCTGAATGACTCCGGCTCTTATTGGTTCGGCATTCCAGCTTTAACCTCTGCAACCGAATGAGGGATGGAAGGCGCGGCAGAGGCGTGTTAATTATTGATTGCCAACTGAAAACAGGTTATTGATAACAGCAGTTTTTTTGAACTGGAATGTACTTAAATTCCATGAGCTGTCGTTTTTAAACCGACATGAAATAGGCACTTTCCTTTATTGTTGTGAAATACACTGTATACTGTATTTTAAAAATACAGGTCTTGATTGTACATGAAAATGGTCGACTTTTCGAATGGTTAACTTTTCTTTAGACTTCCTCAGTTAAATTCTTTTCTATGCTGTTCGGATCACTGACCAGAATATAAAAGCAACTTATTTTAATAAATATTTTTATATCACAGGAAATAAGAATGAAGAAAACAACATACGCTGAATAAATAGCTCTTGCGCTTTTGAGGTACAGTCTACGGTTTATGCTAACAGAAAGATCTGTAGTAGAATACAAAGGCACAAGTTTCTGCTAATTATAACACACAGTTAAACATGAACTTTAGGATATTACTACCTATAGAACCTACGTGGTTTAGTTTCTCTTGATCTACACGTTAAAGCAATTTTAAACCTGTAGTATCGGAAAGAAAAATGGAATTTATTCATTTAATTGCTGCATTTCAGGTTTATTAAATTCTGAATGTTATAGTATATATATATATATATATATATATATATATATATATATAATCCATATTCATATGGCTTTCTCTAAACCTTACCTCTTATTTTCGTATGTCTTCTAAGCTGGTCTTAAAAAACTTATTTTTGTATCCATTCATATTATTTGATAAAACGTATGAAAAAATGTTTTTATTACACATTTAATAGTAGGTAGAAGGTGGTAATAAGTTGCAGTGGTAACAAAATGTTTAAAAACGGGTCGGTTTTTATATGGTAGCTTTGAAATCCCATACTCTTTCCACGACATCACGAGAAACAAAAAAAAAAAATGGTGACATGGCACTTCAAAAAGTATATATTGTGTTTTCGAAAATCGAAACCAATAGCAACTCTGGGATTCCACCAAATATATTTGATGCATATATATAGTGTTTTAATGAGATCTACATATTTTTCGTCAGTAGGTTTCTGTCATTCTGTTATGGTTTATGAGTTATATAACATTGTATACGATTCCTTCAGAATGAAGGTTTAATCATTTATACACAAACTGAGAGAGATAGCTCCGCGGTAACATGTGCGGCTTGCACTCGGGAGGTCTCGGGTTCAATTCCCGGCGGCCGCTTACTTTGACCATGGGTTTTTCGTGGTTTTCCCTGGTTGAACATAGTCGAATGCCGGAGTGGTTTATTCTCCTAGGAATTTTCTTTCATTTCATGTTTCAAGTTGACTTCGGGCTGAGTTTGGGTCGTATCTGGCAGATGGCGCAGAGGGTTGCAATTTGGAACTTCTTCTGCTAGAGGGAAGCCTGTCGAGTCTCCACTGTTGGGTCGTGTTTCCCCGGTCCCACTAGAGGGACTTCTCCGAGTGACCCTCCCGTGGCCGGGTGGTTAATCCTCGAACAGCTGGGGAACTCTGCGCCTCTCTTTCGAGTTGCGCCGGCCCCGCTCTGCAACCCACACGTCTCCTGCGGTTCATACCTCATCCGTTCCTTCCGGGAAGTACGCACAAAAGATCAATTAGGGATCAAGATGCTTGGTGTCCCCTCCGTCAATATACATATTTTATTTATCTTGACGAGATCTCAAACATGTACTACCTTAAAATCAAGTAGAGCAATTTTTGTAAATGCAAGAAATTATTTTGTTTGCAGGAAAACAAGGGATTACTTAGGATGGTAGAATTTGATGGTAATCTTCACTTTGTATTCCTGAAAAATGCCGGATATAATCTTATCCATCTTACAATTCATCTATGAGTTATTGCTGCTCATTATACACATGCACAGACTATTTTCTTAAAAACAAATTCATTTATTCAGGGACCTCAAAACATTTACTTCCATTGAGATATCAATATCTACCTTTTGGTGGAATAAAATGCTCTCTCTCCCTCTCCCTCTCTCTCTCTCTACCATGATAAGTGGTTGAGAAAGAAATATCAACTTGCCCAACTTCTTTAGATCTCAGTTTTCTTGTCAAAGTATTTATTATTTAGGCTGAAAATAGTAGATTATTATACAAGGGGTATATTTTTTTTAGAAGTGATCGAATTTGTAAAATATCAATAATGTTATACTGATGACTAAAACTAGCAGAGATCGCGTTTAGAACGCCTCTTGAAACAAGAGAAATGATGTTAAAAGTGAGATGTCAAATGTTCTGATGTTTTTGTTGATTTCGCTAGCAGTCATTTTCACTGGTTATTTTCACCAGTAGTTACACCAGCCAATGAAGGGATTAAATACCATATCATATTTCTTTATGGATTTTCTAAGTAAGTACTTCCGTGTTATTCTTTCTGCTGCTTCTGTAATTTCACTTCCATTTCAGTTTCTTCTGAATTCATAATTTCCACCATTTAATCTTTATGTATGTTAGATAAAAGAGTAACGTTTAGGTCAAAGAAAGCTGTCAATATAGGTATAGGTTAACTCTACAACGAATTGCGATACATTGAAATATGACGATTTGTATTGTGAACAGATAATGAGCGCCATGAGAAATTAAAAATGTGAAAAGATATCATGGAACGTCAAACTCAACCAAACCAAGCCGAGCTATTAAACATGTGCAAATACAAAGGGTGGTTGTCATGTGATTGGACTTGAAACCAAAGTTTGTCGCTAGTACGATAATCTAAAGCTTTTAACTTGTGTGTACTACGTTAGAAGTTCTATTTTTAGGCCTTGCTGACTAAAAGGATTATTTAACAATAAGAACACCCAACTCCGCTCGCGTTGTTGCGTTAGCTGCGTAGATTCTCTTCCATTTTTCTTCCTCCCTTCCCATTGATTTTTCCTTACATCTTTCTGTCTCTCCCGAGCCGGTTACCTCCATTTTTTACTTCTGTGCCACTCTAGTCCTGCTATTTTCACTCTTTCCTCTCTCTCTCTTTCTTTCTCTCTCTCTCTCTCTCTCTCTCTCTCTCTCCTCCTACTCTCTGGGTTAGCAAGCTGAGTTACAAGAAACTTATACTTTAAGGTATTCGCAATCTCAGTGCTTCTCACTGTAACAGAAACAGAAATTTGCAAATTCCTTAAATATAATTTTATCAAAATTGTGTATTTAACAATATCGACCAGAAACATTAAGTTTTAAATCCTTTGTGCAAAAACCTTAATCCTAAACATATTATATTAGAGCTCTTGGCTTCATTCGCCCGCTAACGGCACTTTTGGGGAAACTAAGGTAAATCACCAAATTGGAATCTAAGATATATTGTATTTCATGTTAACCATTTCAGTTATTCTTGAGGGTAAAGGTAATGCAGCACCGAAATATCATTTTAAATAAGAAAATAGCTTTAATAACTTTCAACTCGCACAAGAATGGGAGTTCTATAATAATTTTACGATATGCTTCACTTATGCTCTGAGTTCATGTTTGAGAATAGGCGCGTCATTATATAAAATTTTGTATTTACACATCTTTAATCTTTACAAAATGATCATTTGAATATATTCACATTGTTGTATTATTCCAATTATTAAATGAACTGATAAATCTATACATATAACAAAATGGTAACTGAACAGTTACTGGTTGTTTTGGAACTTGAATGGATAATAAACATTAGCATAAATAATCGCAGAAGTAGAAATCGCATTTTTAAGATTTTTGTTAGCGTGTTAATTCTATGTAATAATGGCACAAGCTATTTTTTTATGAATTCTGTTATATAACATGCCTTAAATCCTATTTAGAAAATAAGCAATGTGCCATATTAAACAGTTTGCCTAAAGGGGGGTTCTAATGGAACGAAAAATAAAAAAAATATTACGTGTTACATTCCACGAATTTCTCTATCCTGCATCACTTATTACGGAGTGTAAAATTACTCTTAAGAAAGTTTATTTTACTATCTACTTCACTGTAATCGAGACAAATCTTTTCGGAAATATCTGCATTACACATTTCGTTATAGACACAGAAGGGACAGTGGTAGTCAAATGTTTAAGAACTGGAACGCTACATGCTAGTCTTAAGATCCCATACTCTTTCCACGACATCGCGAGAAACAACAGAAAATCGAAGGGACTTAAAAAGAATGAGAAAATTATTCAACAAATCGAACCGTTAATAACTGATATCTGGGAAATTGTAGATACCACAAAAAAGTTATTTGAAATAAATTGTGGGTTTAAACAGATCTACATTTTTTGTGCAGTACGTTTTCGTCTATCCCTTAACGTTCACCAGTTATACAAGATTATACAAAATTTCTTCCGAATGAAGAGGATTTCACAGGCTGTTCCCAGAAAATTCAAGATAAACATTTTATTTGTCATTTAAGTATCTTTAATACAGGTTTGTTCAAAAAAGGAACAGACTTTACATGTTTATCTCTAATGAACGACAATAGATAGCAACACATACAACACATCATTGAATAGAGGAAATTTCAACGTTTTAAGCCCCCATTCAGTGCCTACAGCTGCGCTGTGTTTGTTTACGAGAAAATGGCGACACCACGCATGTGTGCTGCATTATGCAAAGAGTGAATCTATTGTTTCATTGCAGCGTGCATTTCGTTGTAAGTTCAACAAGGAACCGCCTCGTCATAAAAAATTTACAATTGATACAATAAATTCGTAGAAGATGGTTGCGTACGCAAACGGAAAAGCACTGGTCGTCCTCGCATAACAAATGTTGCTCATTTTGAACACATAAAATATAACTTTGAACTTTTCTCTATTCAGAGGTGTATCACATGTGTCGCCATCTATTGTCGTTCATTATAAACATGCAAAGTCTGTTCCTTCTTTTTTAATAACCCTGTATGTGATATTTGGATCAAAATCGTTAGAGCCATTTTTAAAGTAAAATATTTCGAAAAATCTTTCATGTGAAGGATAATTTATGGTGGGGGAGCTTTCTTAAAAGTCTTTGTATCGGAAGGTACTGAACTTAAATATCAAAGTTGATATTTATCCTAGTTTTCATTTTTGAGTTATGCTGTTCACAGATGCACACACACAGAGACCGTTTTCTAAAATTTTTTTGGGTGGTTCAAGGGGCCTCAAAACATGTATTTCCGGTGAAACCTCGGTGTCGAATTTTTTGATGGAATGCAATATCTTCTCTCTACTATGTACGAGATAGAGAAATTAAAAATGTGAGAAGTCGGGCCATAAAGGAATTACCTCTTCAATAGCACCAACGTGAAAAATTTACTCCGGCAATTAAGTGATTTATTGAACACAATATTTGCCTTTTATCAAAGAAACCAACCATTGAAGCTTCACCTTTTGGTGCTATTAGTTTTCTTCCTTCCTGCACAACAATGTGCGATTTATTCTGCGGTATTCCCCAGGATCTTCGCACCATGGGAGCGAAAATTAATTGGTAAAGAGAGGCACAATCAAAGCTACATAGAGTGTGAAAAATCAGAGAGAGCGTCTATTATGTGGGAAACGTGAACACAGCTTGTGGCATTGAGAGAAATACCATTTCGCGTAGAGTGCAAAGCCCTCGTTGTTTTTATATTTCACACGCAGCCTTTGTCCAGCGCACTGCCGTTTTTCTTTGATCCAGGGATTTTTATTTTCCATAAAGCTGCGTGCGTTTAATGTAATTGAAAGCAGAAGCCTGGGCTATGAATTGAAATATTTTATAAAATATCCCTGCTGCGCAAAAATGTTCGCCGTGCCTCTTGAAATACAGTATCTTTCTAACAGAACACAAATTGAAAACAATCTGGTGTGTTGGGTTCACATGACCTTCTCTACTCATCCTTCTACAAACTATTCTCAAGAAAACTTATTTTCCTAACTACTTCTTTTCAATTTAGATCAACGTTCTAAATCAATAGTCAGAGTTTTAAAAGACATATCGCTTTTGAAATTCCACAGTCTTTGTATGACCAAGAGAAAAGGCAAGTAGTTAATTACACTTGAAAAAACGTATATATTTTACAATAGCTTTTATTCCTCACCAATTGTGTGATTTAACGAGGTTTATATTTTTGTATAGTAATATTTTGTCTCTCTCTTACGGTTTACCATTTATGCAAAGGTCATTCAGAATGAAGAGGACTTAACAGGCTATTTTCAGAAAATTTAAGATATGAATGTTATTTATGATGTAAAATATATCAAACAAAATGTCATATTAATCAAAATCGTCGGAGCAATTTTTAGAAAGTAAAAAATATCCAAAATTTTTACATGTAAACAGTAGTTTGGGATGGGGGAGACATAATGTTCATGTCGCATCTTTCGAAGATGTTGAATTTAAATACCAAGTTTGGCCTTTAACTAACTTTTTGTTTTTGAGTTATTTTTCTTAGAATGTCCTTTTTAAATTTATGGAGTGTATTTCCGGTGAAATCTCGGTATCGAATTCTTGGGTGGTACTAAATACTTCCTCTACTTACTATACATAAGCAATTTTGCTACCAATTATCAATTCGCATCTGCCCCTTAAATCGCGGTTTTCCAACCTGCGCTCTTGCTAAGGAGATCCCCGTTGCTCCATGAAGATAAGGTAAATAAAACATCAATGGAATCAATATAATAATTCTAAAGTGCAATAATATACTACAACTAAAATTTACATAATTTACAGAATTTTGCAAAGTTGAAATTTGCACACACTGCACGTAATAATTTCGCTGCCACTGCTTCTAAAATTATTTTAGTGCGAAATGGACAGTCGACGTGGCTGAGCGGGGCGCCGGCCAGAGCGTTATGTATGTGTTTTAATAATGTTCATTCCTGGATATCATAGTCTTCTTTACCCTCTTTAAGCATAGCTTCATTATTACATTTAGCTTATTAGGAATTAAGTATGCTTATCGCTTTAAAAGCGGACGATGAATATGCCTCATCTCCAGTTTATTTACTTTTTGTTGGTTTTTATTTTTGTGTTTATGTTTTATTTGTTTATGTTAAAACAGAGTAGCTATATATGCATTACATATGCAAATTTAAATATAACATACCAATATACTTAAAACAGAAAGGGAAGAACTAAGACTAAAAACAGACAACTAAACTATTATTAAAGACAAGATCCAAACGTCCATTTGGTTAATCATGAAGGGTATGATAATAAATAATGGCTAAAAATCACTTGCACTGTTACTAAATCCACTAACCCAAAACACCAGACCAGCTTATGTATGTAGCAACGGAAGTGTGGAAGGAAAAACAAGAGTTTTCACATTTAAACATACCAATACCCTCCCGTAAAACCTTACCCTTTGTATTACAGATTTGTAGTTCTCGGTGCTTGATAATACAAATCTAAATTAAATAAAGGAGTCGATTCGGTTGCCTGTGGTGTGCCTCGTGTTGCATTGTCATAAATCGATGAGTAAAGGTGGGTGTGACACATTGCACATGTGAAATTGCTTTCCCTGAGTTTAATCAGCTTAAAGTTGATTTTTTTCATTTCTTTACCCAGTTTATTATTACTGTGTTCTTTACCGCTTATTACCGCAATTACACAACACAAAGACACACACAAACATCCATACCGATGGCGGGACTCGAACCCGTGATCCTCAGCTTGGCGTAGCGCCGAAGCTATACACTCCAGCGAGGGCCGGCAAAGTTGATGACCATTGGTTGTATTAAAAGGAAGGCGGAACATAAGTTATAATGAATTCTAAATATTTACGTATCGCGCTACAAAGCACCTATTTCCGGACAATAGTGTCATGCTAACTTGAGGATCAGTGCAACAGTAAATTAAAATAATAAAAAGTGTATAGTATGTCTGTGCGCACAAGTGAATGTTGCTACCATTCGCGTTGTTTTTGTAACGCTTATGATACCGTAACCGTTAGAAAACAACCGTTACGGATATTACCTGGGAATCCCTTATTTCCCCAATATTGTGAACCACGTGCTAACATGAGGACTCCAGGTGGGAAGCGATGTTAAGTGAACTGGACTTCCACCTTAAATATCCCGTGGGAGCGATGCAGGATGTGTGAATGTTAAAGTAGCCTGATCAGTTTATGGGGGATCAGCGCTCCACTCTGATAGAGTGGAGTACCAAAATTCATGCCACATCAGCCCTTTCCTCTTGTGTCCCGTTAGAGTATGCCTAATCCTAATTAACTTTTCTGACGGATTTCAGACCTCTCGTGTGCACCGAATTATTGAAATATTTAAAAAAACAATAATGATAATAATGTGGGGAGGTCACTGAAAATGTTATGAGAATACCTCTTTACTTAAAATTATAGGGAAAGAAATAAAGAGACGAATTTTACAAATAATTAATAATTTATTGAACCCAATTACCCCCACATAATTCACTGGACTATGGCGGTAGAAATACATTTTTATTACATTGCAATGCAGGAAATTATTAATCTGACAGGCTGTTAAGTCTGTAGTTAATACATTTAAGCAGCAGATATATTAATTTTACAAGGGAAAGTCAATAAGTATCCGCACATAATTATTTAACTTCATTATAACAGTAATAGAAACTTACAATTTCCTCATTTTCTCAATGCACATGGTCCATCCTTGCACAAGCTTTCTGATGCCCTCAGAAAAAAAAAATCTCTTGACAGCTAAACATATATGCACGGCTTCCTTTACTTCTTGGTCTGAGGTGAAGCGACGACCCCTTAAGGCATTTTAAAGTGGACCAGAAAAGATATGGTTTGCTCTTCATCGATAGTCAATCTTCGGTTCTCTGAATCAGAATACGGACTTGCTCATTATTGGATATGGATGGGCGTCCTGCTCTTTCCTCGTCCTTAACAGTTGTCCGACCATTTTTGAACGTTTCGATCCATTTGTACACATTTCGCCTGGGTAAATATTGCCGCCATGTTGTGGAAAAAGGCTTTAGGATTTTGAACTCCTGATACACCTTCAGATGGCGAAAAACGGATAACCACACGCTGTTCTGCTTGGGTGTTTTTTATGCAACACTCACTTAGGTGATATCGGTCAAACATTCCACAAGCGGAGACAAAGAAACAACATGTCGACGTACGCGCGCACAAACCGATACAGCCCACATACAAAAAATTAAAATTAGTGTGCGGATACTTTATTGACTTACTCTAATTGCATTTTCCCCTTATAATCTCTTTAAAATTATTTGCTTACCCAGCCTTGTGTGTGTGCGTACCTATTGTGTATGGCACTAGAGCAAATATAACAGACCTATGCATCGTCAAGATTACCATGTTTTATATTACTGATTTTGAAAATTATTCTTAGGGAGTTATTAATGCAGTGACCGCTGGTATGTATTGAGCTCAACTTCTTAATTTTTTATTTATCTTCTTTAAAATAGGTTTGGCATTTGTTTTGTTTTATTGTTTACTATTTTTTTTAGAATAAAAGAAGATATCAAAGGAAATAGTATACAGCTGTATTCAGATAATGCTGTATACAGCAGATAATGCTGTATTCAGTTATTATTATGAAAATCCTAATGTACACAATGACAAAGAAAACTAGGACGGCAACAAAGGTCCATTCTAACTGCAGTGGAATTTTTCGAAAGGCAAAAGTTTTAAACTATTCACTTAATATTTTTAAAAATTCAGTCACATATTCCTTAGACTATTTAAAGAGAATACAAACTCATACGTAAAAATAAAATTTATAATGGGGTTATAGGTCAATTATATAAACATTTTTATATCTTTAAGCAAGCATATATTTACATTCTTTCACTAATATGTATATTACATATTCAATGCTGAAGGTTGTGTTCTGAAACAAACTCTTCCTCGTTAAGAAATATTTACATTTCAGATATACGCAGCTTATGAATTATGACCTATAATGTGTTGCGGTAAACGCAGGTTCCAGGGAAGTAGGACGTAGAAAATGTTTATCAACCCTCTTTAAACGGTGTATTTTCTTTGTCTATTTTTACTTTCTGTATGGCTTATCAATAGTAAGTAGAGCATTTATTGCTTTCTACCCAAAAACTCGATATTGAGATTTCACTAGAAATACACGTTTTGAGGCTCGCTGAATACAGAAACAAAAGGATTTTTATAAAGAGATCCGTATGTGTGTCTGTCAAAAATGAAAAGTAGGTTAAACACCAAACTTGGTGTTCAAGTTTAGCGTCTTCCAAGGAGGCGTCCAAACGAGATGGCTCCGCGGCAACATGTGAGGCTCGCTTCGGGAGGTCCCGGATTCGATTCCTATCTGATCAGCAATGTTTTCTGTGTAGCATGTTTTTTCCGTGATTTTCCCGTATGGCAATTGTTGGCATGGTTCCTCTTCTATCATGAATTTCCTGTCCCCATCAGAAAAAAAAATAATTTATTTGTCCCCACCAATATCTGTTTCAGGTTTGAAGGACCAGTCGACAGTGTTTGTGTTGCGTCAGGACGGTAGATTGTGCACTTTTTTGTAGTTGGTTGTTATTTTTTAATGGGAAATATACAGCAAAACAAACATTTCTAGGAATAGTTCGTGGATTGACTACTTTTAAATAATAATTATTGGCATCTGTTTATTTTTTTTTGATACATCCTTCTTTTATATATTACAAATTAATAATATGTATAGAAATATTTTAATCTTAAACACAAAAATTTGCTATGATTCTTAAATACTGCTTAAACATTTCGATGTTTGAAACCTTAATATATATAACAACTTTTTAGCATGCCCTTCTACATATGGCACCTAGAGCCTCTGTAAATGCGGGAGATCCAAGGACAAAGGGGTCGGTTTGTCCACTGCCCAGCATTCTTTCTGGATAATGCTTTGGAAAGGTTTGTTCCTGACGCTGGATGGAATGCTGGCCCTTCCTGGGCAGGTGTCTCCGACTAACGGGACCCCAAGGGACAAGGGGCTAAGGTGCCTGAACGTGCTCCGTCTGCAATCATTAGAGACGTGGTCCTTGCTAGAGCATATCGTCGTCCAGATTTGGTCGCCATTTTGGGTATCCCCCTCATCCCTTTCTCCCAGAGGCCATGTTAGAAGAAATAAGGGCCACTGTGCCTACTAGCTGTATTGCGCTCCGGTTTCTGGAGATCCCTCTTTCTGTGTACCCCTATTCCAAGGAGGCGGCAAGAAGATTTTCCAGAAATTCCACCACTCCAAAGCACAATTTTGTATAGAACAATTTTCGTTATTTTTTATTTTCTAAAAAAATGGCTCTAACAGTTTAAAATAAATGCTACATGCTTAAGACACCTTCATAACAAGTAAAATGTACACCTTAATTCTCTGAGGATACTCTGGAAGTCTTCTTCCCTCTGGATGACTTTGGTATAACTGGTAAACCGTAAAAGTAGGCACACAAAAGTCTTACTACAAAACACATGTGGATCAAGTTGTGGGCAGAATTTACATAAAATGAGTTTTTGTGGCATAACCCATTTCCGAGATTTCTTTGTTATTGTTCTGAATTTTCAATTATGTATATTTTTTCAAGTGGTAATTCGTTATTTTTTTCATCGTGGTGATGCAAAGAGCATGGAATTTCAAACGCATCACATAGCAACGTACTTTTTAAAAATCTGAAAATCCAGTCGTTTAATTAAGTTTATCTCTACGAACAAAAAGTAGGTAGAAAATTAAGCTTTTGTAAGGATAGCTTGTAGATGAGTGAGTAAAGAAGGTCAGTGAATTCAACGCATCAGAGTTTTTGAAAAATAAGTGCAAAGTAATAAATGTGACCCCACCAATGCCTGTTTTAAAGAGGTTTCTTCTTACGAGCCTTTTCCAGCACAATCAATCGAAAATGTATGCGAGGCGCGGAGTCTCAGTTTCTCAACTGGAGTGGCTGTAAGAATCCCCAAGAAACTGCGAACATATGGGTTGGCTGCAGATCGTTGAACCATCCGAGAGGCAAAATCTCCAGTTTCAAACGCCCGTGCAGAATGGAAATTTTGCAAACTGGGGCTCGCGTAGAACGCGTCGCTAAATAGCTGTTCGCGTACAGTGACCCTAAAGGGGTTGAAACGCTCCCGAAACTTGGAGTCCTCTATGACTTAAATGGGAAAGTATGCGACACCATGGGAAATAAACTTCGTCAGCGAGCGCTGGTAGGGAACACATTTAAAACGGGACACATTACGGAGCTTTTTTTCAGCTGAAAGCGCGTTGAGCCTCTTCGTTCAAAACAACGAAGGGAAACTTGTCATTTAGGATATAAAAGGGGAGAAGTGTTTTTGCTAGAACCAAGTATTCTACTAGCCCTTCTTCTGTTTCTAAATTCTAGAGTCTTCTTCTTTCAGGAGGAAGAATAAAAGACCATAATATCTCCGGTTTTACTTGGCCAATTTGTTGGAGGCCGAGGGGTGCCTGCACAGGAAGTGATAACTTGTGTAATAACCCCAAGCCCAGTGCTGCAGGGCTGAAAACACTGCAGAGTTCCTTTCCCCACTTCCCCCCTTTGGCATCATAACCATTCTCAACTATAATGCCATGAGGGACGGAGCGCTTTTACGTCCTTCAGTAGATTTTCAGTATTGTTAAACAAAATTGTTCTAAAGTTCAGAGAGATTTAAATATCCATCGTCTACACGAAGCTTCTTTAGAGAAACTGCCTTTGTAAATGAACATTGCCTTCAAGATTTAATTCAGTCTTGTCAGAGAAGAACAGGATGGAACGACGAAGGTAAACGCTTTTGTTTAGAAGATGCTTGTTAGCACCACGAGAGTTTGCTTAGCATTAAAGAAAATACCGATGTTATTTTGAAGTAATTCAGTCTGTCAAGAAACTATAAGTTCATTCATCAAATTATTTATTCATTCTAATAATAATTACACGCGGGCGTCTTTCAGCCAATTGATGTCTTATCCACCAGTTAGAATCAAGCTTAATTGATAGTTTTAAAGCTTGGAAGTCAAAAACTATAAATGATTATTCTACTACATTAATATTTTTATTCCTAAATATATGGTTTGATTCCTAAAATATCTGATTTGATTGAATAGAGTGGCTGTGGCGGTGGCCTGAGTGTATCTACAAGTGTTCCACACAGCTGGAACTGGCTCCCGGAGGTGGCTCTGGACCTCAATTGGCACTACACATATGCCACGAGCACCCTAAGAGGGAGACTGGTGGGACCGGATACTGGTAGAGCTACTAGACTGGCCTACCGAAGTTTACTCACTGGGGGTGAATCTACTGAAGGGAGTTGGGGAAAGGCATAAGACCCCGAGATAACTTATGAGTTTCTAACAGTAAGAGGTAGGTGAGGATATGACAAGGCACAGAAGAAAGCTGACACTATTAATTTAACAAATCTATATGTTGACTCATGGCCGCCTACAGGGGGTATAAATATTTTAGCCATAAGCATGCTTACCTGAGACGGAGCTGATGCTGCCCGATGCAAGGTGTTGTCTTGTCGGTTTACAATTTACTTTTCGTAATGAATTTCAAGAATCAGACTGAGGCACGCTCGTGTAGCAGTCCCTCTGGAGCCCCCCTTGTCCCAAAAGCCAGGAGTGCACCACTGCTACCTCAGCAGTCCTTCACCTCTTGGACGAATGTCCTAACCCGAATTAGCAGAATTCGCGCAACGTTTCTAAGTTGAAAGAAACCTGACAAGCAACGACAGAATGCTTGTACATACATTCTGCATGTCAGTCTTTTAACTTTTATGGTGCAATAATGTCCAACGCTACTGAGCGCAAGATAAATGCTACAAAATTAATAAAGTAGTCCATGCATCGTGACAATATCACCATATTTTATTCATACTGCCATAGATATGCCAGGAGTGATTTCCAAATCATCGATAAATTTGGGAGTCAGGAAGAGGATTTCGAAATCAAGAGTAGTATTTGTCAGGACTGTTTCACGAATAAAATGAACCAAAACAATATGTATTAAATAAGTAGTCATAAAATATTTATATTTCCCTGCAATGTTAAACGGGTTGTTTTAAAAGTAATCAGAATCGTAAGGTCTCAGTTCGTTTGTTTTGTCAGTACTACTTACTTATTTAACATTATTTACTGCCATCTGGTGTAGGAAAGTAGAAGTACGCATGCAACATTCTAAGGATGCAATAATAAACATGTTTTTCTTTATTTCAAAAAACAGCTTCTAAAAACACAACTATTCAAACAGAGTTATCAAATCTGTAGGAATTGGAAGGAATTTGTTCATTGTTATGTTTAATGTAAATCACGAATTTCTGAACTTGTGTACAATGTCGGAATGGTGATCTTCATTCATTAGTTGCAGTGAAAAATAATACTCCGAAATATTCAGAATATTAAAAAAGGAGGAGGTAATGATTGGTTCAAAGACAACGTTCTTTCAAACGTGATTGGTCATCTCCCATTTGGGGATATGAGTGAAATAGTCATTAAAATAGCTACATTAATTACATTCTTTTCAATTGACATTCTTAACGATGTGTCGACTGCTAAGATCTGAGATCAATCTGCTTCTCTCTCCAACAGAAAAGATGCTGCAAGTCTCTTAAAGAGGGTCAAAACTCAGAGGATATTTCGTAGGCTTAACCTACAAGTTCAACGTTAGTCTGATGTAATCTAACAAAATTCGTAGCGTCTGTATTCTAGTTGGTCTTAATTAAAAACTGCAAATGTTAAAATAGAATTTTCTTCTACATATTTTATACATCCGAAGTCCCAATATTGATCAAAGGCACTTGTATTCAATAGGGTTTGCAATTTAAATTAATATAGCTTTTATTTAGCTTTTTTGTGAACATAATATAGCTATTGCTAAAGTTTCTTTTCCTCGCATTTACTCTGTCATCTGTGCTATGAACAAGAATGTTTTATTTTCTTGAACTAATAACAAAGACCTTCCTTTCTGAAAAATTTTTTACTGAGACGGAATGTACCATTCATTTTATTAGCAAAGTCTCACAACTATATACTTCACTAAAGACGAACTTGTAGTTTGTGAAACAGAGTTGAATATAAAGACGCAAAAATAATGAAAAAGAAGTCATTGAAGAAAGAAGAAAGACAATGAATTTGCTTGAAATAAAGAAGTTATTGACTAACAAACTTAAAGTTACATATGGTAGCTGTTTTAGGCATTCATGTTCATACAGTTCAGCTTTGTGCTCATGAAAAGCATACAGCTCATAAAGGTTTTACAGCTGGCTCTTGTGTTACACCCAATTAGTTAGGTTTTAATGGAGCCTTCGGTACATATTTAATTTCGCTTTTTTATACTTCCCCCCCTTTCTATTTATAATAAAGCAAGTTCTCTCTGTTTTATATTCTCAGATTTCCTTAAACTATACACAGATAAAAAGCATGGAAGAAATCCAGGATTTCGGTCGACATTTTCAATGTTTTACTTCAAGTTTCTAGTAGGTACACTATTGCATGTAAAGTTTGTGTTATAGCTTTTATAGGGTTAAAAATATTATCTTCTTACACTTTTCATTCCATTAAAAAGTGTTGCACGTATGCCAAATATTTAAAATGTTTAATTTCTTAATGATTATCTCAAAAACACAAGCTTTGTTTACAAAACGGTATATAGTATTCACACAATAAACTATTTCTAAAATGGCGTTAATTTTATTTTTTCAATAATGTGTTAATTCCCGCTTTAAAAACTAAAATGCGAAGGTTATGCATAACATTAAACATTTAAATCCATTAAGTCTTTTACTAACATTTTCAAAATACTTCATGAAAAGCCATTAGATCAAGGAAACACACATATTCGTAGCAGTTTATACCCAAAAATTCGGGAAATGCAGAAACAATGCAATAAAGCCTTAATACAAACAATTAAAATATGTATAGTTATTAAATTGAAGTGTCTAAAGCTCTCAATGTGCGGAAGCGAAGTGAGATAGGATATAAATACGCACACAAATATAATTTAATATGTTTATGCTTTTAACCAAATTTAACAGATACGCCTCCTTATTAAGAGGGAGCCGAAGAGAAAATTAGGCACCATTTTGCAACTTCTTAAAAATAAAGTATGTGTTGTTATTATGCATTATATAATACAAAACAATGAGCAATTTGGGACTATTCTGTTTGTGCTTTCTCTCTTGAAATATTCTTTTTAAAGAACGCATTAAACCTGCCTACCTCTCAGACATTATTTAGTATTAAAATTAATTATTGCTACTCGGCGGCTTATGTAAAAATTCAATGGAGGGACATAGCGTGCAATTGCATTCATAAAGTTAAAATATTTTAAAATCTTGGATGGCATTCAAACAATGTAAACGCATTTTGTAGATATATTATAAGGTAATAAGTAAAAGATAAGCATTTTGGATATTTTAAACTGTATTGTGGGGAAGACTGGAGAGAAATTAATTTAGTAAAGTATCGAACATTTAACAGGTGGTGAAAAGAGATGTAAAGATCTGCAACAGAGGATAAAGCCCAACGTTTCAAAAAGGACCATAACATTTTGAGAAAGCAAAGTTAGAAAATTTGTGTTTAATGGAAACAAAGAACTTGAAATGTTTAGTGAAATTATAATAAAATATGGATTGCATCATTTTTATCCCTGCATGTAGGGCAAATTCCTTCTCCTATCCTCCCTCTGTCACCCTTTAACCTCCAAACTCCCAGTTTAGACCATTTAGACCATTACCTCCTTAACTCTGTGTATGTTTCTAAGTATCTTTCTGGTATTACATTTAAGAATGTGACTTTGTCTTTGGGTGAATTTTTAATACAGTCCAATCATGGTTTTCGCTATCTTCAGTTTTTCCCCTTAAATAAGTTTACTTGTATGGCTAAATACTAAAGGCATACTTCCTTTAATGAAACGTGTGTATTCGTATTGAATTATTTAGTTTACAAGTTCAGTATCTACATTATAAACTGCAGATTATATTATAGGGAGCTTTGTTATATGAAAAGGAATAAAACTATCAATAATTACATAATAAAGATATATGATCAAAATTAGAAATCAACTCCAAATCTCTAAGTGTTAGTAGTTCAAAAGAAAACAACAAATTGTAAGCCTCCAGGTTTAAATTCTGTTATTTAAGCATTATGAAACGAAGAACTTGTAGCGTTTAGGGCTTAATAAATCATAGAAGCTAACTGCTATTTAATACTGTCGTCATTATTTCGAAAGAATCAAGATGCAAATTTTGAAGCTTAGGTGTTTTTGCATGTTTCAGAGCTCGCTTTTTGCCCAAGTTGCATCCGACCTCTCGACCTACTCCCACTTACAAAAATTCAAGCTTTGTTGTAGTTTTTAACGAGCAATTTCAGGTTACTACGGGAAAAAAGCAAATGGAATGCAGATCTTAATGGTTCAACGCTCTCGCAAAAGAGGGGTTGAGAGGAGGGCGCATTTTGGTGGTGGAGGTGAGCGAGGGTGCATAAAGTGCGAGAGGCTGTAACACGGTGATGCTTTTTTTTCCCCTTAGGGGTTGGAGGGGGAAAAAGTGATATGAACCCTATTACGTTCACATCGCCGAACGCTCTAGAGTTTTCCTCATTTCAGATTGCGAGATAAAAACGATAATCGATTTAGTGCGTTATTATTTTTATCACCATTTCAACGAACCAAAAATGAATTAAGCATGCCACAAAATGGGTGCAAAATTTGTGATTTGAGCTCTCAGCTGCATGTGATTATAATCTTTATTCCGAGTTAGAGAATATATTTAATTATCTTGGAAGTTTGAATTACCTTTCTGTGCGGGGCAAAAAGTAATAATTAGTAGAGATTTCCATTAACTAATTAGCAAAAACATTTTGGAATAGGTGTACATAATATGTGGATCTGAATTTTAAAATGGAGAAGCCTATAAGTTTTTCCACTGAATAACATTGGGGAGCGTTGCAGAATACATTGTTTTTATGTGTGTAATTAACATTTTAAACGGCAGGCGGGGATATGGAATAAAGTCCTATATTTGCTTGAAAAACATCTGTTCCGTATAGGAACAGAGAGTAATTCTAGCCGTTTGTTTGATAAGTTACTTACCTCATCCCAAAAAAGGAGCGGAGGGTAAAATTACCAATAAGTTGGCTATCTTTTTGCTGATGGAATACTGTTAAGTTAATAATATAGTGACCGCACGCGCAAGTCACATGCTTGCCGCTGGTGTGAGCGCATGTCGGCCCGTTCACCTCTCCGACCGGTTGGGCTTTCGGCAAAACCTTCACAATAATGGCCTGCGCAACAAACTTACTTTGTGCCGTCTTCACCTCTTCTGCCACCAAGTGTTTTAACCCTAACAAGGGTAGGTACACTTCATAACCTTCTTCCGGCTGCCCTCAGCCTGCCAACTTCGATTGTATTGAACAGTGAAGAAACTGAAGAATTTGGACAGTTAATAGTAGGTAGTTAAGTGTGACAGTTCTGAGTGTAGTTTAGTTGCAAGTTGTGATTCGACGGTTCAGTTGTGTTCTGTTCTGTGCAAATAATTTTGGTAATTGTTTTAACATACTAGTAAACTTATCATTGCTAGACCACATTGCCCATTTACGATATTCAGTTATATCTATCACACCGAGAGAACAACCCCAGGCTTTACCGCCACCAGGAGCGCCAGTACAGGACGGCAGTAGATATTAGTATGCACAGTTAAACGGCTTGAAGTTTGAGTTGGAAAATATTAATTCACATCACATAAATGCGCTAGTTGTTACCGTAGGAGGGCTTTCGAGAGATTTGTTTCTCTCATCCATTTCTCTCAGCTGAGACCCAACTAACTAGAATCTCAGCTGAAGATGAGAGGAACAAATCTCTCGAAAGCGCTTCTACAGTAACAACTAGCGCATTTATGTGATGTGAATTAATATTTTCCAACTCAAACTTCAAGCCTCATACATCACAATAAGCAATACTTCTGATTTATTATAAAACGTTATAGGGCTGTTATGTTATCCCCTCCCTACAAATACACCTAGGTTGCAAGACTGCTCCTTTGACTGTGGCTAAGATTATCAGCGATATAGTAGGCACTAACCATGCAACACTGCACGAAATTCACCATTGCAGTTAGTAAGAGTTTACAATTTGTAGATCTGTCTATAGAGGAAACATTTAAATTACTTTTGTCCGAAAATTTTTACTTCTTCTCCCATCTACATATAGATAACATGTAGCAGAGGTATACTGTTGTATTCAAATATAGATTTCACCAGAAATAAACGTCTTGAGATAGACTGAACCCAAAAGAACCATTTTTAAAAAACTTCCATGTGTGTGTGTTTATATATAGTTGCGAACAGATAATTAAAGAACTAAAAGTATCAAAAATATCCAATTTCAAATTTGAGTCACACTCTGCTTAAACATGCCAAGCAAAGTTTTCAAAAATATTACTTCATCCCAAACTACCCATATATTTATTCGTTAAGCTTTCGTGGCTGCAAATATTCTGATTCAAATAACATTTTTTAAGACGTTTGCTGGACTAATATGTATATATTGAATTGTCTGTGAATTAATTTTGAACGAATTTTTGAATAATTTTATGCAAGTACAAAACAATAAGAGGTACACAAAGATTTACTTCGGGAAAAAATGTAGTTTATTAAAAAATACAGCGTGGGTGAAACAGTTTCTTTTATGTTGTTAGCCGTTTTTGATATTGTGACGCAGGGTCTATGGACCAAAGTTATTGGGAGGTCGGCGACGAGCAGTCGGAAGAAACAGTGATATATAGCGCTCGCCAGCGTAAACACCAGAAGTGCTATCGGCAGATAACCAGAGTTGGAAGTTTCTTCCCCCCGCCTCCAGAATGTGGGTCGAGATAGTCCTAGGATATTGTATGGAAGATACCACTGGCTATATAAGCCAGCGCTCTCGCGAAGTCAGTTAGGGAGCGAGCAGGTGAGCACCTTTCTGCTTCGACATCAAGTGCGATTCTCCGAGCGAGTTGGTGACATGCATTGATTACTACTGTGGAGCGAGGAATTGTAGAAGTCTTGTTTTCGAATGCCCAGATAGTGAACTGTCCGGAAGTGGCCATTACGTCAAGAAAGGAGGTGAAGCGACGGGGAAATTGAACTAGATCACACTAGTGAAGTGACAGTGCGAAATAAGTGAAATCCCAGCGAAGTTGAACTATATAAAAACAGTGAACTGATATTGAGAACTTAGAAAAGCGACAGTTGGACAAAGTTCATTGTATAATTTAAGCTGCATGTTTCAGATGTATTGACGTCATTTGAGGGAAGATGCTTGAAAGTTCCAAATTCCTCCTTCCTCAAAGAAGTCGCTACTATCACTTCCGAATGTCTTTCTCCTTCCATCCAAATACCTCTCATTGATGTTGCTCATATTTTATATACTTATATACTTATTGCTTAATTTAAATATTTTCGAGATAAAGATGTGTCGAAAGTAATATAACGTGGATACAAGAACTCTTTAATAAATACTACAGTGAGTAAAGCCTATATGCGAATAAGTAACAGATAAGGAAAATTACGTGACTCTTTATCACATGAGAATTTTACTAATCTTTCCTGTCTATGGTACATTTTAAATGTATGAGGGTGCTAATGGCAAAGAAATTGAAATGTCCAAATGCAACAGCACTTTTTTATATCTGATATACTGATAACTCTAAATTATCAGGAGATCTTGCATTGTCTCGTGATAAAATTGTTTGATCAGATGAATTTACTAACTACATTTATTACTCTGTGACGCGAAGCTTTTAGGATGTGCAATACACGCAGTCATGTTCCTTGTAACCGAGACGTGGCATATGTAGCGGATACAACAGGTTGAAACTTCAAGGAAGAGATGGCCCTGGAAATGGCAGCACAAGTTGTGCAGAAGTCCGTATGATACTATCACGGCATCTTCCTCGGATGTCTCGAGTTATAAGAGCGTACATCACCTCGCCAGAGACGTTCCCTTTGTGAAGTGTCTACGGAAACTGCCAACTTCGCCTAAATTTCCCTCCGCTAATGCCTTCATAGACAACAACGGTCCTCATAATGGTGCAGGGATCGTTGAAAGAAACTACTAATGGTGAATAGGGTGAAGGAAATATGGGTGGGTAAGGGAAGAAAGACGGGACAAATGGGACAAGGAACCCACAAGTTGGACTTCTAGCGTAGACCGCTAGTTTCAGCAATTCTGCTTCTTTATGGGCTCCAGAATGTAACATGCTAACTTCAACAACTAAGGCATGGACTGAGATTACCAATGACAAACCTCTTAGTATTACTGTTGCCTTCAATGAGGGTCAGCACACTAATCGTACCTAAAGTCGTCAAATCTGAAATATTTCTTCAGTTTTACAATTCTAAATACCTTTTAAAGTCGCGCTCTTTTAAGGTGTTGGTGCACAACTTTTTGCAAAACCTACAGCTCCTCTCTCGTTATTGCTCTAATTCCTTAGACTTGTATCTTCTACCTCCAGCGTTCTCTCCTCTACCTCTCACTCTCTGTTCTCTGTCTGTTTCTCTTGTATTCTACCCTCTCTCCTCCGCCTCTCTCTACACACTACTTCCTTACCACATTTGTGTTATAGGATGAGATGTTTTGAAAACCGACATTAAAATTATTTTTTTCTGGATTGCTAAAAAGCATTAAAATATATCAACAGTTATTATACGATTGGGACTACAGTTGAAAATACTGATACCAGGCGGAGAATTAATTGTATTGTTGACTTTTACATACGAGTACATAACAACATTACCAAAATTTGGTATAGCTCCTTAATACTCCTCCAATTGAAATTTTGTCAACAAATAACTTTGCGATAAACACTGTGCTTGTTTCATATATCATACTAAACATAAATAATTCGTAGAAGCGGTTTTAGTATATTACTATCTGCTTTACTGCTTATATAATTTGTTATAAATATATTATATTGAGGCAGTATTTTTAACACTTAAATAATATCAGTCTAATTATATAATAAAATATAATTACATACCGCCTTAAAGTCGTATGTGTATGTAATAATATATAAAATGTATGTAACAGTCATTGTATTATGTTTATTTTTATTATGTACAGGTATAATAATGTTATGTGAATGTATTAATTAATTTAACAATGTAGGAGCTGTGAGAATAGAAGCCGAAAGTTGCTATCAATGAGGTAATAATGAGGTAACCTTAGACAACAATAAATTAGAAAGTTTAATAATGCTACTAATAATTCTTGGAACAATAATGTAATATTTAAAACAGTTTAAAAATGGCCAATCAACAACTAGAAAAGACTTAGGTTAAACAAAAGTATTCTATTGGAGTAGAATTAGCCTACCAGAAACTTGAAATATAGTAAAATGTACAAATTTAACAGATTCAGGCGGCAGACGCTAGAAGATAGCGTTCCAGAGTAGTTCGCTCGATACGCATTCAGTGTGAGACAAAAAAAAATGCATTACTGCGAGAATAATATAAAGTTTACGTGTTAAAAAGTAATTAACAATCTCACAAGTCTACAGTATTATATATCAGTGAAGTGTTATTTAATCATGTGAAAGATTAATAAAAAAGGAGTAAAGTAAAAAGAATAATTTGTGTAAGCCTTCATTCATTAGCCGCACCACCCCCTGTTAAGAAATACGTGTTTCTACAAATTACTACTGAATAAGCCGAGGCAAATATTCATATATAATATTTAATGAAACATTAAAATAGAAAGTTGATTTTTTAAAAGTGGGGCGAAGGCCACCGGAAAGTTTGCATCGTACGTGGTTGCAACTACTTCAAGTTTGGCTCCCCAACAGTGGAACTACAATACATCTATCTTCAAATTGGCACCCAAAGCGTGATGCTAATAACATAAGAATATTTCTATTTCAATGTTTATATGAATTAAGTTCATTACGAATTAAGATACATTATAAATATACGAAATAAGTCGTACTAGCTGTCCCATCTCTCTTCTACGGATATGAATGCTAGGCGTTGACCCCCCCCCCAAAAGGCACGAAACAAATAGAATCCGTAGAGATGAGATCGTGGCGAACTCTGGCAGCCTATCAAATAATGCTCAAAAACAAAAAGGAAGACATAGGAAAGAGTTAAAGTATTCAGCTTGAATGAGAAAATAAAACAATCCGGAAACTTGTATTATGGACAAATTCTAAGAATGGAAGACCATCGACTCCCCAAATGAGGAGGTTTGTATACACAGATGTTTCAAAAATAGAGGGCATAATTTTACATAATTTTGTATTCCCCATAAGTAGACAATAAAAGAGTACATTACAACCTGTGTACGGAAATGCTTGGTTTCTGAGTTATGGCCTTCAAAAGCGTTATATTCACCGGAGCGTATTTCTTATCGCAGGTAGCTTTTTTAAAGAGCTCAAGTATACTCCTTCTGCTTGATACAGGCTACACATCGACGTCTCATGGCCATGCGAACACGACCCCAAATTCCAGAAGTACTGCATATTTCCTCATAACCTGCCATAACTCGATTCTGAAGGGTCCCACAAGAGAAATCCACAGGATTTAAACCAGATGAGCGTGGTGGTCAAGCAATTGAGCCACCTTTGCTTATCCATCGATCAGGGAACCTTCGATCCAAGTATCGGTAAGCAGTACGACTGAAGTGTGCAGCAGCACCATCATGCAAGAAGTGAGCTTGTTGACGAATGCTCAGTGGAGTGCCTTTATACACATGAGGTATGGTGTTTTCCAGAAATTTTGTATACGCCTGCTCCGTAAGTCGGTTTACAAGTACAGTGGATCCAAACAACCGATCACCAGCAATACCGGTCCACATGTCGAGAGTGAAGCGCACTTGGTGATGAGATGGAATAATGGCATGTGGATTTTCATATGCGCATGCATGCTGGTTGTGTAATGTCATCTCTTGTGAACTGTGATTCATCTGTAAATAATACTAAGGCAGGAAAGTTCCGATTTATAACACACTGCTGCACAAACCATTGGCAGAACATCAATCGAGTAGAGTAATCTGCTGGTGACAGGGCCTGTACACGTTGCAAATGATAGAGCAACAGTCTCCAGACAGTTGTATGGGGAACATTCACTTCCAACGCTAACCCGATAGAAGGAGTCGTGTGCACAGAATCCAGAATCTCACCTACATCTGGAGTTATAGATCTTGGTCGTCCCTCCCCAAAATAGAAGATGTAAACTTCCCATGAGCGCACAGACCACGATGGAGACGTTCAAATGTATTTCGATCTGGACATATTCGCTGTGGGTACCCCTTTGGTAGAAATGACGAGCCAGCGCAGCCTTGCTGACCGCCTTACCGTACATGATGTGCATTTCTGCAGTTCCTGTTTTGAGTACATGTTCCTCAGTCCAATGCCAAACACAACACTCAATGTACCCTTCGTCTCGGAATGAACTGTAGGAGTGTTCCTGTCAATATCTTCTATCACGACAACTACCTGTGGGAAGAAAAACGTTCCAGTGAATATCACTATTATGAAGGCCATAACACAGAAACCAAGCATTTCCGAACACATGTTCTAATGGACATTTTATTGTCTACATACGGGGAATGCATACTTGAATTCATGCCCTCTATTTTCGAAACATTCTGTATACCAACCCACAAACAAGAGGCTATGAGGTCCGTCGAATATTTGGATAGATCGACATACTTTTGATGTCAAAACAGGCCACCAGGCCTAAAATATTCTGCTGCTGGTGATGAAGTTTGAAGTTTTGAAACAAGTGTAAGCTTTGATTTAAGAAGATAGTGTATAATCCACATAAAAGGGATTTAATTCCGCAGATGTGGCTAGTTCATTCATATTCCTGATAAATAATTGGTGTGCTAATCTCAGGAAAATGGTGAAGTGTGTGACCTTTGCTCCGCAGGTGTTCAGGTCCGACTAATCTCTCTATGCGCAGATTAGGATTTTCCTCAACTAAGTTGCCCAAATTTGCCCATCGGGAGGTGAGGCGGTTACCCACAACAGCAATCAATTGTACGACTTAGTGCTTTAATCTCCGCCACTCGAAAGACGTTTTAGAGTTTGTGAAAGCGAGCAAGAAGAGGAATGGTAATTGCAGGGGAGGAGGTGGTGATCCCGGCGAGCAGGAGGATGGGTGCTTTTCCAGAGAAAATTTGTATAGCCCCCAGTCTGCCCTCCCTTTGATCTAACGATAGTTTAATCACAAACCTCACATCTGCCGTTTACGAGAGAGTAATAGGGAACATTCGGTTTGCAGACCAAATGTGATAATGCAACCTGGAATAGCCGATTCTACTTTCTCGTCCAAGATGGAAGTGTACGGATGAGAATTGGTAATAAGGATCTAGCCACAGCAGCTGGGGTTAATGCAATCGGTGGAGTAGTCTGTGTTTGCTTATTGAACTTTCTTTCTTTCTGCGCTTTATCGAATCTAGGCTATACAGGGTGAATCAACTAAAAGTAACGTAGAGAATACTTCTGATACGAGAGGTATCATAACTGGAGACAATAATGGATAACTGTGGGTCATAAAATATTTCAACAGTTGTCATAAAATGTAGTTGTATTATAAAAATCTGATGTGTTACACTCACATGACTTTCTCTACTCTTGTACAAACTATTTTTACAAACGCTTATGCTCCATATGCTTCATGTTAATCGAGATGTTAATCTTATTGCTAATTTCCTTGTAGATGCAAGGGGAATTGCTAGGCTTTAAGCGATAGTCAAATATTTTAAGAGCTGGTTGCTATATGGAGTATTCCATTCTCTTTGCATTACCAGGACATAAAAAAATGAATAACGAATTTGTGAAAAAGTATTAGTATTGGAAAATTTAAGGGAATAACAAGCAATATCTCGAAAATGATTCACTCAACAAAAAAAAATGTATATGACATAAATTGTGTATTTTAACGCGATCTACATTTTTTTATGTAGTAAACTTTTGTCTATCTCTTATGGTTTACCAGTTATGCAAAAGTCGTTCACAATGAAGAATACTTTTGGAGACATTCCCAGAAAATTCGAGATATACATTTCATTTGTCATGAAAATATCTTAAACATATGGTATTTTAATTAAAATCGTTAGAGCCATTTTTCAGAAAATTAAAATTTTCGTAAAATGTTCCATGTAAAGGGTAATATGGGATGGGGGGATCTTCTTGAAAACCTTCATGTTGCATCTGTGGAAGATACTGAACCTAAATACCAAGTTTGGTGATTATCCGACTGTTCGTTTCTGAGTTATGTTGTTCACAGGCACACAGACACACAGGACATGTTTCCAAAAATGCTTTTTTTGGATTCAGGGGGTCTCAAAACATGCATTTCCGGTGAAATCTCGGTATCGAATTTTTGGGTGGAATATACTGCCCCTACTTACTGTACGTAGTAGAGAAAGCATCATCTGTCAGAAAATGCATTTCTATCATAAACCTTATGTTACATTCACATGGCCTTTCCTAACAATTCTACAAAAATCTATTATCACAAAATATTATATAAAATATCTGATACCATAAAAAAGTTACTTTTAGACAGCATGGCATAAAAGAGAACTTCTAACACATTGTACACGAGCTAAATGCTTTAGATTATCGCACTAGTCCCAACTTTGGTTTTAAGTCCAATCTCATGGGAATAATCGTTGTATTTGCACATCTCTAATAACTCGACTTCCTTGGGTTAGGTTTTACTTTTCATTATATATTTTTACATGACTAATTTCTAAAGGCGCTCACATTTTCTGTTCACAATACATATTGCCATACTTCAATTTATCGTAGTTCGTTGTAGAGTTAACTTATACGTTATATTGCCAGCTTTCTTTGATCTAAAACGTTACTATTTATCTGATCTACATAACGATTAAACGATTATGAATTCAGAAGAAATTGAAATGGAAGTGAAATTACAGAAGCAGCAGTAAGAATAGCACTAGATAAACTTACCCAAAAATCCAGAAAGCAATATAATATAGCATTTAATCGCTTCATTAGCTGGTGTAAGGCAAAACATGTTGAAAATTATTTCATTGAAAATTATTGCTAGCAAATTAACAAAACATCTGACATCTCGCTCTTTTAACGTCAATTCACTAGTTTCAAGAACGCCTTCTAGACGTAATATCTGTTAGTTTAGTTTCAGGAATCAATATAATATTGTTGATATTTTACAAATTCGAGCACTGTCTAAAAAATAACATATATCACACGTGTTAAAGGTGCTTTTAATTTTCTCGTAGGATTGCGAAATAAAGGCCTACGAACGCTTCGCAAACATTCCTACTCGTAAAATAAAACCCTATTTTTACTCCTCTATCATAATCTACTATTTAATAAATTGGTGATTTAATGATATCTAAATCTTTGTGTAGTAGGTTTTTGTCTATATCTTATGATTTACCTCTTAGATCACAAGGAATCATACAGGCTTCAATATATACATTTTATATGTCAAGAGAATATTTTAGATACATATTTTAATCAAAATTGTTATAGCCGTTTTTGAGAAAATTCAAAATATTGAAAATGTTATATGTAAAGTGTAATTTGTAGTGAGGGATTTTCTTTAAAATCTTCGTGACACAACCTTATAAGGTGATGAACTTAAATGCCAAGTTTGGTATTTATTGCACTTTCGTTTTGAAGTTATGCTATTCACAGTACACACATATGGATCTTTTAAACAGTTTGGGGGGATTTAGGGGTCTCAAAACATGTATGCCCAATGAAATCTCGACATTGAAATTTTGAGTGGAATGAATAGGTAAAAGGTAAAATATAGATTTAAATGAAGAAGCTCTATATTATTATTTTAAGAAATATTAGACGTTTTTCCGTATATGAGACTGAAAATGTTAGTTGCAGTAATCTCTATAAATCTTACATCAATATATCTTTCTTTCCTTGTGCATAACTGCGGAAAGGCCTCTTTTTCACGATGCCTTGTTAATGCGTTATAATTATTTCATTATCCCACTTATTAATGTTGTTCTAGCATACTTGATTCTAATATTCCCCTGCCTTTATTTCAAGGATTTATTGTGATGCTTGGGGGGTTACTCTTATTCAAAGTCAGATAATTATACAGATGTTGATTTGAAATGTTAATTAGGCAAGACCATAACCAGAAGGATGAATGTAGAAGAGTTTAAAGGGAAGAACTTTTAGAATTGACACACATCCAAAAGGCTGAAAAGAGGGAAAGAGATATTTGCCCGTCAATTTGTAAAACGCCAAAGTTAACCGAAACGGGGAAATGATTACACCTCCCTTGAAATCTTTAAATACGTGACTGTTGACAACGCAAACGTTGCCAGTTAATTACCGAAGAGGTAACATAAACTGAATTAGCCTTAGGTAGTTAAATAAACGAGATCATTTGCAAGTGTCATGTCATCAGAACCACTTCGCTCTCTTGTTAACAGACACACGGCAAAATGTACTACATCAACTCGAGTTTTGTTGTCAGTGTCATTGTATTACCTTGTTTATTTAGACACTTTGGTTATGGATGGTCAGGTCCAGGTTGACGGATTGATTTTACGGAAACGTGGTAAATACAATACTAGATACAAAGTAATGGTTTCTATTCATTTCTACTAGAAATTTAATCTGTTTTCGTTAATCACGAGGATACAAAAGAGAAATATTGCTGTACTGCAATTTATTTTTCGCGCTCAACGTATACTCTAATAAAACTCTATCACCACAATGGTGTATTGCGACACAAGTCTGTCAAGTGCATCATTAGAGAGAACGAGCAGTCTTTATCAATGCACTTAACGCTTCTGTATTGCATTTTTTCGACGATAGTAACTCATAGAGATGACTCTTACACATAATAAAAAGTAACCTCAAATAAAATGTCAATAATTTCAAATAGGAACCTAAAAAGGATTACTCGTATTGATATTCTTATAAATAAAATTTTAGAATATTGCCTTATAGGTAATGCAAAACCACCTCTTCTATACTCAACATTAAATCCTGATACCAAATACGATTAGTAATTTACTAACAACTGTTGAACATAGTGGTTCCAGTAGCAAAATCACCAATATTAACCTTGCTGACGGCTAGAGACGCCTGGTTGTTGACCATAAAAGAAATCAATAACTTTCAGCTTATACTTAGCTACTGCATGAATTAAATAGTAAGTAAATATTAACAAATAAAAAGAAAGTAAATATCCAAGATTTAAATGGTAATATTCAATTATCAAATACGATTATACTCTGTCTACAACAATAAATACAATAAAAATGAAAACACATTAAAAATACATAATAAATTATTATAGTTCATGCATATACGTGCAGTAAAATAGGTATAACACACAGTTAGCCCTGGTTACCAGCACTGAAGGCAGGAAATCCAACTTTCCACCATTACAGCATGAACGGGAAGAGGATCAAAGAACAATATCGTAGAAAAATATTTCTAATACACGTACAACACTTACCTAGACATTACAAGAGTGATCTCTCGTCTCCTATAAGTTGTCTTAAGGAAAATCAACATGGTCCTGAAATAGAATAATCTGTAGTGTAAAGGTGTATTACATGCAGAACGAATGTACTTTTTGGACTCAAAATAGGTCAGGTAATCATTGATTTTAGTAAACGCAATATATAACTGCAGATAGACGTAAGATTCAACACTTACTATGGCTGGTTACTGTCTATTCAATCAGTTCTTCTAATGGTTAGTAATGTCCATACATTAAACATGTATCTCAATTCTGATTTGCCATGAATCAGATTTCTCATTGCCTCCTTCGTTATTCACGAACAAATTCTGGTTTCGCCTGTCATCTAGCTTAAGCATACCATACTATAACAGGCACATAATATGCCGGCGTGTCAGCTCTGGCAACAATTGGAGCTAAGCGACGTTGCCACATGTTAAAGGGTGGAGGCAAGTTAAATCCGCGAACGAAGGAGACTGTGGGACTAAACAAATACAAGTTGGTAACTATGCTTTTTTAAATCAGGAAAGCAAACTTGTGCAGGCCTAGCGGAAAAACTCCTTATGATAAAGCAGTTGTTGCATTGTGTCGAAAAGGTTTTTTAAAAATAATATATATTGTAAATTAATTCCTGTTCTGCTAATGCAACGCTTCACTTTTACGTATTATTGGTTTGCTCTCACTGCTGATACATTGCCCATTAGGTGATATTTTGGCTACAAAACAACAAAATAGATCAAAAACCTAACCGGTGGCAGAAGTCGTTAAGAGAAGAACACTTCAGCGGGAAGTTCTCGTTTTAAGTGCCGCCAGGGCCACTCTTCCTGAATGAGGGTATTTTAAGGTATTCCTCAGTCCTAATAAGTGTCAATAAACTTAGGCGTGGATCGTTTCCTTCCCGAGATTCCTTCCCAATTATCATTCCATTGCATGTATCATTAGTGTCTACCACCTGTGGTGCCTTATAAGTAGTAGTAGTAGTAGTAGTAGTAGTAGTGGTGGTATTTATTAAGTATTTAGTATTACATTAATTGCATAACACAGTCGCATGGGTCATAAGACCGTACATGCTCTCTAGATAAATACCTTGTCTGTATACGTGACTTGCAGTATCAACCAGAAAACAACTATTTTTTTACAATCACCGCACTATATACATACATACATATAAAATTGAAAAAAAAAACCACACTGAATCACACACTCAAACACACACACACACACACACACACACACACACACACACACACACACAGTCGCGTACATGTACTCAAGCACCACATATGTTTAAAGAAAAATTACATAAACACCTTATCTCTTAGTACACGTACTTCCATTAAGTATGTGCCCAAGCTTGGCCAGTTTTGGCTGTTTAGAATCATGTCCCAGCATGCTGTCCTCCGTCTGTTGGAAGCCAAAAATACTTCCGGTAATAGTTTTTTCCTAATACCCTCCGTCTGCACGCATGCTGCCAAAATATGCGTCCAGTGTTCTTGTTCCCCGCATAATGGGCAAATCCTCCTGCCATCGTTATCAACAATCTTGCGAGCTTTCCACCCTCCCAACCTAAGCCATGCTATTCCAGTCCTCTGTTTTATACTCAATTCCAAAATATATGTTTCCTTACCCCACCTAGTTTTTATTTCATTTTGTAGCTCCAATGTTGATCTTTGTCTACATTCAGATTCGATTTTCTGCCTGTTTATATCGCATAGTCGTCTTTTGACCTTTCTTACAGCACTGTGTGTATTTTCATTACCCCTTTGCCAGATATCATTTAAGCCAATTTTTGATAGAACGGGCATTAAACACTACTAAAAATATCCGATGTGACACATTCACATGAATTTCTCTACCCTCTGTTGTTTATTAGTGGGTGTACAAACTATTATTACTAAGGCTTCCATCTACAACATTTTAATCCAAATAAACCTTTGCAGAAATAGCTACATTACATATTTCGTTATAAATACAAAAAAAAAACGGGACAGTCAAATGTTTAAGAATTGGACGCTATATGCTGGCCTTAAAATTTCATAGTGTTTCTGTGTAATCACGAGAAACAACTGAATGTTGAAAGAACTTAAAAGAATGACCAAGGTATGAGCAATTAATAGCGAACATCTCGGAAATGACTTATGCCACAAAAAGTTATTTGAAATAAGTTGCGTGTTTTAAAGAGATCTACATTTTTTATATTGTACGTTTTCGTCTATCCCTTAACGTGTACTAGTTATACAAGATTATACAAAATTCCTTCAAAGGCTATTCCGAGAAAATACAAGATACGAATGCATCAGAAGGAGAGTTGTACAGACGACCTGAAAGTTTTAGTTCATAACAGTGCTCCTTGCTGAAAGATGAGATCAAATGCACATCATTATCATGTCGGCAAACGGTTAACGTAGGAAATTTATTTTTGGACTGCAAACTTCAAAATAAAGTTATCTTCATGAAAATATTGTTTTCTTTTCTGAAGCGACCGTAAATATTATGAGCGCAAATCATCAGCGGTTTTACAGCGTAAATTCACAGCGCCTGTACTACGCCGCAATGTGGTGCATACTTTCTATTGCATTCTGGCTAGCTGTGCTACCATCACGTGTGCTTTCTTCGGTATCACTCGGTGAGTAAGCGTACTTAAACATAACGCGATATTTGTAGAATATGGAAGCTGTAAATAATGTTTAATGTTTCTTAGTGGAAACAGGACTATAAACACCCAAGATATTGAATTCTGTATATATTAGATGTAACGTTAATGCAGTAAGCTGTATAAAGTATTTTTGCATGTCAAAGATACTCCATTCGTAGCATTCCTGGTAAGAGTGATGGCTGTTTCTAGATATTTCTTCCGTAGATTTGTGCCGCTATTGTAATGATAAGTTTTTCATTGGAGTTGACCTCTCCTGAACTTCATTTTTCTGTTCAGGAAAGAAACAATACACAAACACTTAAAACGTCGGAACATTTTACTGAAACACTCTGTGTTTTATTCCGTAACAATCCGCTCAGAAATGTAATTTGTCAAAGTGTCTTCCATGCGGACTTCAGTCAGCGAAGATTACTTACCTCGTGGGGCATTTTGGTGGACAGAAAAAGGCGACAAAGAGCAGAGTAAGCAGACAAAGGGAGCACGTGCTACAAAGGGAATTAGCCATTGGTTGTTACAGTTTGTTTTGTAGTTGTTTTGCTTGCTTTTCAAGAGGAAAGGCCGCTGAAGTGGATACTTTTCAGGCTTTGAAGAAACAAACGAACAGCACTAACGAGCATCTGGAGTTTGGGATCGGAGAAAGCTTTCTGTCTGATTAGAAGAGTGAAGGCAGAGATTGCTGTTGCATCTCTAAGACACATGATGTGTTGGGTTAGAAGAAAGATAGCATACTTTGACATTCATGGTGTCATAGTACCAAACCGACATTCACTTTCCATTAATGTTCTCCCATTGCAAGCCTATTGAAAGATTTGAAAGGAAAGAGACTGTTGAATACTCTGGACCAGTTTTAATTGTCGACTACAATCTACATATCTTCTCAATCATAAGAACTTTAGTATTTATTTCAAGTTTATATATTTTGTACTAAATATCTCTCATATCAGAGATTTGACTTCTAAAATGATAATTTCAATATCATTACCTACGCCGAACGTCTGCATATTTCACAGAGAATGTTCCTTGTTTCTAGAGCTCATTGCTAGGTTCACACCCCTTACTTTACGTGTACTTCGTAGAATACAGTGCAGTGTAATTATAAATAATACATTAATTTAGATTTATAATAGTGTTTACCTTACTTTTATATTAATGTACGTTATGTATATGTACATAAGGTGTTACTCTGTTTTATTTTTACTTTCTCTACTACGTAAATGTATTCCATTCCACCAAAAAATTCGATATCGAGATTTCACCGGAAATACACGTTTTGAGACTCCCTGAATAAGAGAAATTAAAAAAAAAGTTACGCGTATCTGTGTGTTGTGTGTGACTGTGAACAGCATAACTCAAAAACAAAAACTTTGTATAAATACCAAACTTGGTATTTAGGTTCAGTATCTTTCAAAGTTGCGACACGAAGATTTTCAATAAAAAAAAACCCCATCCCAGATTACCCTTTACATGGAACACTTTCGAAAAGCTTTATTTTCTCAAAAACGGTTCTAACGATTTTGATCAAAATATATGTTTAAGATACTTACATGGCAAATTAAATATATATCTTGCATCTTGCATTTTCTGGGAATGTCCCAGAAATCCTCTTCATTCTGAATGAATTTTGCATAACTGGTAAACCGTAAGCGATAAACAAAATTTTACTGCACAAAAATGTACATTTAAACACAAAATTTATGTCATACACATTTTTTTTGTCGTGAGAACCATTCCCTGTGTATTTCTTGTTATATGTTTGAATTTTCGAGGGCTTATACTTTTATCAAAAGGGAATGCGTTATTGTTTTTTTTGTCTTACGTCCTAGACATACAAAGGAAGTGGAATGCTCCACACAGCAACCAGCTCTTAAAAGACTTGACTATCGCTTAAAACCTATCATATTCCATATTATATATCTCCATTTTTGAGGACTTCAATAATTCCTTACCCTACCATAGGTAAGTAACAGAGAGCGCAAAAATCCTGTAGCTGAGAATTGCACAGATATTCTGGTATTTGTCTGTACGTCTTTTAGTCAGGAGAGTTTATAGATCAGGCTTATTTAATATTTTGAAAATCCTCAATGGCAATAGTTCACTTTTTCATTCCTAATGTTCAGCTTCGCGTATGACAGTTTATTTTAAATGCTAAAATATTCCAAAAGAGTAATTTATTAGATGAGAATAATTATGTTCTCATAATAAATTACTGTTAATTATCGAATATAGATTTTCGGTTCGATATTCAATGTCACTTTATTACCGTTTATAATTAACTGTTAATTATTACTGCGTTAATTATTAGTTACATGTTATATTTTAATAAGCTGTCTTTGTTCCAAAAAGAAGATTCTTAAAAAGAAACGCTATTACGATAGAATCAGACGAAAGCTTCGTCTATTTAAGAGAGGCAAAACGGGAGTTTAAGGCAAACAGATTAGTTTCCATGATGAAAACGAGCAGATGACTGCTGTGTGTTACATTTGGAAATTTACAACTTCCCTATTACGTCATGCATGGCTTTCTCGCGGGATACGTGCCACAGCGCCCAATGGCCTCATTCATGGCACGAAATTAGATTCGCCACTGGGTAATCACATTTGACCCGATCGCAGAATGAAGTTGGGGCATTGTATGAAACCTCATGAGGCCTAGCCAACTGTAACAGATCTCTTGACAAATGCCTTTTAATTAATGCACGAGCCTGGACACTAGGGTAACACCTACTTTCTATTTATTCTCTTCTGGATGTGGTCATAGTCAAGGGATTCGAACAATCCCCAGTCCAAATTCGGTTGAAGCGACTACATTTACAATCATTTGTTTAAAATGCTGAACGTCGTTTGTGTATTCAGGGGTATGAACGTCGCATCTAATTGTTTTTTGCCTCAAGGTACCCTTTACATATAACGAACCAGTTACCCTGCGGGTAAAAGAGGAAACAAAAATTGTGGTTTGATTAAAATGCTGTTTAAAGCGGAGTGTGATTAATTCATCATGATCAAGCGTATTTACTAAATATTTAGACCGTACATGCACTTTTTATTGAATTTCGAATAAGCAATTGTTGGTGACTTCATCTAATGCATTGGAAGAACACATAAAATGTATAATAATAATAATAATAATAATAATAATAATAATAATAATAATAATAATAATAATTCACATTTTTAGGACAGTGTATGAAGAAAATAATCTTTTATTTACTTATTTCGCAATATAAAAGCTTCTGAACCATTAAAATCTGAAGAAGGTTGCCAACCTTTCCTTAACTTTTACTCAGCTTTATCTTAGATCTAAATTTGTAAGAAATTAATTTGGAATTCTCACCAGTAGACCACTGAGGTAGTTGAATAAATCCATAGAAAGGACTAAATATGTCACCCCAAATTGATTATAAAAATTGTTTTACTGTTTCAGATTACACTGAGTAAATAAAGCAGGTCCTCACAGGCAGATCATTCATGCACAAACATATAAAAAGTACAGTTAATAATTGTAATAATAATAATAATAATAATAATAATAATAATAATAATAATAATAATAATAATAATGCTCTGTTTCCTGTAAAATTGCAATTTTGGAGGTATCGTCTCAGAATGAAATAGTATAGTAATAATAAGTATACTGTTAAATAGTAGAATAGAATGGTATCATAGTTTTATTTTAAGTTCCATTTATACCCCGCTTTTAGCTACAGTGGTCTTATTGGAGGGCTTTTCTTTGCAATATATTATTGCCTTTGGCAGTGGTGTTAACTCGTAGTTGCTTGTCGTTGGATTTCTAGTAAATCTTGGGGTTTAATCATTAGATTACACACAGAGTTACCCTCTCATTCGTACTTATAGACTCTGGGGAGGATAGAGAATAATCTTGACCGAAGAAAAATCCTTCAGCCGGGAATCGAACCCGGGACTCTACAGACTGAGTTACGAGTCCAGCCTGTATCTTGTCGTTATAAGTTGGACCCGAATTAGTTTCATTTTGCTTATCATCTGATGCATAACCGTGACCAATGCTTGGTATGAAATATCCTTGGATTTTGCCTCATTTTACATGCATTTTCTGTGAAGTAACAATGACCATTTTCTACTACACATCAATCGCAATACCTCTTAGGATGTTCATTTAGAAATCCAACATTTTCCCATTCTAATATAGAGGCATTGTAAATCCTGTTTAGCCTTTCGTCATTTGGGAGTTGAAATTAGAGGCTGTCCGTCAAAAAGAAAGAAGTTTCCAGAAGTGAAATAATCGTCATAATACGGGTTATTCAAAAAGAAGGAACAGAATTTACATATTTATTTCTAATGAACGACGATAGATGGCGACATATACGATACATGAATGAAAAAAGAAAAGTTCAAAGTTTTATTTTGTGTGTTCAAAATGAGACCATTTGTTATGCGAGGACAAACAGCACTTTTCCGGTTGCATACGCAAACATCTTCTACGAATTTAATGTATCAATTGTAAATTTTTTATGGCGAAGTGGCTCGTTGAACTTAGAACGAAATGCACCCTGCAATGAAACAATGGATTCACTCTTTGTATACTGCAGCACACAAAACGACATTTCCTGTGGCGTCGCCATTTTCTCGTAAACAAACAGCACTGAATGGAACTAATAGGTGGGGGGGCTTGAAACTTTGAAATTTCCTCTATTCAATGATGTGTCGTATGCGTCGCTATCTATTGTCGTTCACTAGAAATAAATATATAAATTCTGTTCCTTCTTTTTAAACAACCCTGTATTAAATGGTTTCCGGAATTATAGCGCGTACAATCAACATACATACACACTCACAAAAGTTTTCTCCTTGTAAATTAGCAACAATAACAACATTTACGAGGTACGTCCAGAAAGTAAGTTCCGTTTGGTAATAAAATTAAATTGTGTACAGATACAGAAAACTAATTTATTGCACAAAATTCCACAACTCTTAAACTACTTTTCCACATAAATGCCAAAATTTTGCAGGCATTTGTCATAGTGTGGCACAAGTTTTTGTATACCTTCTTCATAGAAGTTTGCCGCCTGTGTCTTCAACCAGTTGGAAACATTTTCTTTCAGCTCTTCGTCATTTTTGAAGTGTTGACCGCCAAGGAAAGACTTGAGATGTAAGAACAGATGAAAGTCGCTAGGAGCGAGGTCAGGGCTGTACGGAGGATGGTCAAACACGTCCCAGCCAAATCCCTGTAGGATGTTTTGCGTCACATTTGCAGTGTGTGGTAGTGCGTTGTCGTGAAGAAAAACAACACCTTTTGGCAGCAATCCTCGGCGCTTATTCTGTATTGCGCGGCGCAATTTCCTAAGTGTCTCGCAATAAACATCTGCTTTGATTGTTTGACCACGCGGTAAGAAATCAATGAGTAAGATGCCTTTCCAATCCCAGAACACTGTGCACATCATTTTTCGAGGTGTCAAGATTTGTTTCGGCTTAACCTTTTCTGGGGATGAAGTGTGCCTCCATTCCATTGATTGCCGCTTACTTCCAGGGGTGTCGTAAGAAACCCAAGTTTCATCTCCTGTGACTATCTGTGTCAGAAATTCTTCGCCGCCTTCATCATAACGGGTCAAAAAATGAAGTGCACTACCCATCCGGTTTGTTTTGTGTTGCTCAGTAAGAATCTTTGGTACCCAACGAGAGCAAAGTTTATGAAATTTCAGTTTTTCGGTAACAATTTCATGAATTAGTGATCGTGAGATTTGGGGAAATTCCATAGCGAGAGCACTAATTGTAAACTTGCGGTTTTCCTGGATCTTGTCATCAATCGCGTGAACCAGTTCTTCTGTAACCAAAGATGGACGCCCACTTCGTTCTTCATCGTGCACTTCACTACGTCCTTCATTGAACAGTCGGACCCATCTTCTCACCATTGAATCACTCATCGCATTTTGTCCGTAAACATCGCAAATTTGCCGATAAATTTCAATTGGTTTCACTTTCCTAGCTTTCAGAAAACGAATCACAGATCTGATTTCACAAGCGGCGGGATTTTCAATCAATACCGACATTGTAAACAAGCACAACAAAGCGTACGTGGCTGACAGCGATCTCAAAATGGCGCACGTTTCTTCTTCTTCCGCGCATGTGCGGAACTGCGATCGCAGCGCTGCAGCGAAGAGAAATTGAAACGGAACTTATTTTCTGGACGTACCTCGTATTATATTATCTTCGCCATTATTATTTTCAGTGGTAGTGGTGTAAGTGGTGAATACTCAGGCTTCATAATGTTTTGCATTATAAGTGCTACAAACTAATTAGTTTCTATAATAACAATTTTCTATATTATATTATATTAAGAAGTTATTCCATCTAATAGAATTGTACCTACTATGTTTTCAAGGTGGAGTGCTTCTTCTCCTTAACAATAGTTTTATATTTACTGCATTTTTGTACATAGGCCAATAATTTAAGGAAATTTATAAGAATTCCATTTTCCCAAAGGATTTTAATGGTTTGCTCATATTTTATCAGATTATCCTATCTTGACGCTCGACTTTCAAGCTGCGTTCAAATCATGTTTTAATAAATCACTTGATTATTAATTTTACAGAACATGGACCTCAGACCCCAGTGTTACTAAATTCCTTCTCTGTACAAATCTCTTTCCGGCAACTGTCACAAACTCGGCCGAAAGCTTGGTACACTCCAGTGATATTATTGGGGCATGAAACGATTACGAACAATCAAAGGCGAGAAATAGTTCCTTTTTTGTTAGAAATTCTTCACTTATGTTTTGTTTTCTTATTTATTTCATGAGAGATGATAGACTTTTTCTAGGTTCTGAGTTTAGTTATTCTATTACTGACATTATAGAGTTGATTTAAGTACCCGCAGTGTTCTTAAATTTTTAGATCTGTTAGCAACGCGTCTGAATAGGAAAAAGCACTTGTTGACCTAGTTCAAACCTTTACTGCGACATAACATTTAATGAGTTTCTTTCAGAACTTTTGGAAGTGAAAATAAAAGCAAAGCCCTTGCGGTAGACCTGACAACTGTCGCTCAGGCTTGCAGAGGCGCTTTACGGTGGAATTATCGCGCTTTGTGTGTTCCTGTTAACAGACGGAAATGCAAAAGGTCGGCATCAGGTCACTGTTGATGGACAGGGACAGTTGAATTACATGAGCTTTGATGCCTCCATCGCAGCATGTGGCACTCGTGTCAGTTTGTGGATTCGCTCACCAAAATCGCTTATCTTGGTGAAACCAAAAGACGTTCTTATTTGTGCAAATACCTGCATTTGGTCTTTGCTCAACTGTTACACAAATGTCGAAATATACTTGTTTCCAAACTGAAAAATCTAATGCACAGCTCTTCAATCCAGTAAAAACTCACCATTTGTATTGATATAGATTTTGTCTATTGACGTTGCGTTGCTCCTGATGAATTCTTGGCTAGAAATAGTTTCAAGTGAAATAATATGTACTTGGTTGTAGACTTGATATCGAAAACAAAACACAACCGCCTACATAACTTAGGTCACTGGTGTTATTAATGAAGCCATGCTGGTAAAAATACTTTATCTACTACTATCATAGTCAGTGATGCCTTAGTTCGTAGTTACTAGGCAACAAAACCTACACTTTGTACTCGTATTCTAACGTAGCACAAAAAACACGTTAACAAAACATAAAATACAGGTTCAACAACACGCAAAATACACTGCTTAAGATGCCTTTAATTTTCCAAACTTACTAATACCAATATTACCATTAATCAAAACAGTTGATCTCACCGTGAAATATTCACTCCAAAGACGCAAATCTTTAATACTTTTCGACTTCTCATAAAAAAATCTAATGTGCTACACTCGCTTGATTTTCTCTACCCTTGTACAAACTATTTTTACAAACGCTTATTCTCCATCTAATTCATCTTAATTGAGATATCGGGATGTTAATCTTATTGCTAATTTTCTTGTAGATGCAAGGGGAATTGGTAGATTTTAAGCGATAGACAAATATTTTAAGAGCTGGTTGCTGTGTGGACTATTTCATTCTCTTTGCATTACCAGGACAAAAAAATGAAAAACGAATTCCCATTTGAGAAAAAGTATGTATTGGAAAATTTAAGGGAATAACAAGCAATATCTTGAAAATGGTTCACTCAACAACAACAAAAAAATATATATGACATAAATTGTGTATTTTAACGCGATCTACACGTTTGGTGTAGTAAAATTTTGTCTATCTCTTATGGTTTACCAGTTATGCAAAAGTCGTTCACAATGAAGAATACTTTTGGAGACTTTTCCCAGAAAATTCGAGATATACATTTCATTTATCATGAAAATATCTTAAACATATGATATTTTAATATAAATCGTTAGAGCCACTTTTGAGAAAATTAAAATGTTCGAAAAATGTTACATGTAAAGGGTAATCTGGGGTGGGGGTATTTTCTTGAAAACCTTCGTGTCGCATCTCTGGAAGATACTAAACCTAAATACTAAGTTTGGTGTTTATCCGACTGTTCGTTTCTGAGTTATGCTGTTCACAGACACAGAGACAGACACACAGACACACACACGGACATGTTTCCAAAAATGATTTTTTTTGGATTCAGGGTACCTCAAAACATATATTTCTGGTGAAATCTCGGTATCGAATTTTTGGGTGGAATAAAACACTTCCCCTACTTACTATACGTAGTGGAGAAAGTAATACGCCAACAAAGAATATTCATTTACATCTGCTTCATTACCCACACACCAGTCCTTGAATTTCGTATAACTACATAAATAAACCTTCCTTGACTTTTCTGGAAGTATCCCTATTAATAGTTGTATCTTGGAAATCTTTTAAAATTTTTCTTGGTGAACCTGAAGATCACCTTCATCGCTCACGTTTTCTTTAAATTCACATATGAAACTAGCATCCAAAACTGCACAATATAATAAAAAGTGTGTTGATTTATCGTGTCTTTTTTTCTCCAAAGCCTACATTACTCTTTATCTAAACATACCGTTTCCACAGTAAATATATTTCATGAAATATTAAATATACAACGTATATTAAAATACTCTGAACGTAGATAAAATATTGTAGACAACAGTTACAAATTAGGTTTAGTAATTAGTCCTCTAAATAAGTATTTATACGTGCTAAAACCTGCGAAAACTTGCTAATGCTACTGGAAAATTTATTAGCCATAAATTCTGTACTTCAATAAATTCTACACGGTTTGCAGAGTAAGGTTTTGTTTACCTCTTATGAATTGTCATATAAATTATACAAATTCATTCTAAATAAAGTGAATTTCACCGATTGTTCAGAGAAAACTAAAGATGCAAATTTTATTAGTCATCCAAATATAGTAAAAAAAATCTGATGTGTTACACTCACATGACTTTCTCTACTCTTGTACAATCTAATTTTACAAACGCTTATTCTCCATATGCTTCATGTTAATCGAGATATCGAGATGTCAATCTTATTGGTAATTTTCTTGTAGATGCAAGGGAAATATGGTAGCTTTTAAGCGATAGTCAAATATTTTAACGCTGGTTGCTATGTGGCGCATTCCATTCTCTTTGCATGTCCAGAACATAAAAAAAATGAATAACGAATTTGAGAAAAAGTATAAGTATTGTAAAATTTAAGGAAATAACAAGCAATATCTCAAAAACGGTTCACTCAACAAAAGAAATGTATATGACATAAGTTGTGTATTTTAACGCGATCTACATTTTTTGTGTAGTAAAATTTTGTCTATCTCTTATGGTTTACCAGTTATGCAAAAGTCGTTCACAATGAAGAATACTTTTGGAGACATTCCCAGGAAATTCAAGATATACATTTTATTTGTCATAAAAATATATTAAACATATGATATTTTAATCAAAATCGTTAGCGCCATTTTTGAGAAAATTAAAATTTTCGAAAAATCTTCCATGTAAAGGGTATTCTGGGGTGGGGGGATTTTCTTGAAAACCTTCGTGTCACATCTCTGGAAGATACTGAACTTAAATACCAAGTTTGGTGCTTATCTGACTGTTCGTTTTTGAGTTATGCTGTTCACAGACACACACACAGACACACACACAGACACACACACACACACAGACACACACACAGACACACACACAGAGACACACACGGACATGTTTCCAAAAATGCTTTTTTTGGATTCAGGAGGTCTCAAAACATGTATTTCCGGCGAGATCTCGGTATCGAATTTTTGGGTGGAATGCAATACTTCCCCTACTTACTATACGTAGTAGAGAAAGTAAAAATAGGGGCCGTGGTAAATAATTGTTCTTTAAAGCAAGCCATGGTAGGCTGGGTTTGAAAGGTGGAATCAGACCAAAGCATTTAATGCCATAACCGGGATTTAAAGCATGGATTTTCCGGTTTCCGTCCAGGTGCTGTAACTAACTCAGCAACCATAGCAATATGCCGATACGACATTAAATTTCCCCTACACATGGCTTGTAAGTTCAATTAATTATCATTGATTGACCTAATAGTTAAACTATGAAGCACGGGACTTAAAGTACTTAAGAGATTATAAGTCGTCATTGGGCTATGTCATCACAAAGTAATTTGAGATCACCTTGTAGTTTATCGGAAAAAAATTTGAGTCATTTCAAATTTAATGTCGTACCAGCATGTTCCATAGTAGCTTAGTTGGTTAAAGCAACCGGACGCAAGCTGGAAAATCCGTGGTTCAAATCCGGCTATGGCCCTGAATGGCGTTTCTAAATAGGGGCCTGTTTCAGAAACGATAGACAATTTGTCTATGACAGCTATTTTGCAAAGATGGTGTATGCAATTAAGCGATGTCTAATTCCAATGTGTAGGTGCGTTGAAAACACAGTTTAACATCAAATTCGAGTCACTTCCCTTCCTGTATGATATTTTTGGGAGTTTAATTGGCAATCACAAACATGGAGGTGGTTGGAAGATAACAGTCTGTGCGAAATAATTGAAGGAAATAGTAATAACATTTTTATACACATGGAATGCAGGTTGCAAGGAAATTTACTTTTTACAATGTCAGGATTAAGAGGACAGGGTACTCTGAAATTATCAAAAATCACATTTTTTTCTTTAGGCACTAATAAAATCTCCATTATTTCCAGTTTAAAAATATATATTCTTTTGGGGGTTAAGAAGTTTTTAAGACCTTTAAACACAATTTAAATGCTAGTCTGTATTCCTTTAAAGCTGCCATTCAACGCCCTCTTTTAGAGCATTCTTGCATCTTTCAACAATGAACGACTATATCATGCCCAGCGAGCAGTTCAGCAATTAACGAAAGAGTTCAGGACCAAGATAAGGCAATCAGAAAAGCTGAAGCAATCCAGGAATGAAGGTGCAAATGATTATGACTCTGGAATCTGTTAAAGTGTGTCAGAATTTTAATGTTTAAACTTTAAATTCAGTTTTCCCAAAACAACATTTTTGGATCTTATGTACCCTTTTCTCAAAGTATGAGAGGTAGAGAGCCGAAATTTGCAGTGCATGAATACAACACATAGTTAAACTTCTGAACCAGAATCATAATTTTATAATGTATATTAGTAATATTAAGAAAGCAACAACATTGCAAATTTTCCACATTTTAACTTTTATGACTTTGCAAATAATTTGTTTTCAATTTCTGATGAACTGATATACATAACTAAATAATTGAGGTTCAGAAGATAGCTGATTATATTAAGAAGAAGTGTGCAAAAATGTGATTCTGTATTGCAAGTAGTATCAGAGAAAAAAGTACATGAATTCACATGTTTTAAGAGTAAATTTTATTATTTTTCTGCTGAATTAAATAATTCTTACGGACTCAACTGTATAAGCTAGCAATGCAAACAACCACTTGAAATAATTAATCATGATTTGTAGAACAATTCATAAAAAATTCAGGAAAAACCATTGAGAACTTTAAGAGCACTAGTAATTTAACACACTTAAGGTGTAATTTCTGTGTGTTCAGACTACCTTGTCCCCTTAACGTCTGAGGTTTCATGAAGGTGGTCTCAAATATGTTGCTCTAACATTGCAGGTTATGCGGGAAATTTTTGTTGAAAAAATTTTGTTGTCTTTTTCCAGGTTGCTATAGCAGCGTCTGGTTTCAACAAAGCAACCCAGTGTCGGATAACCCAGTCTTTTCTTAGTTTAAATTTAGCCATTATTTCTGTACGAACCTAATTTCATATATAGATATTTTCCAAACTTGATGCTGTGTGCACCAAAGCAAATGTTTGACTGGTATACGAGTAGATTAACAGTCTAATGAGAAGTACTGCATTCTTCATTTTCCTAGCTAAGGATAGGATATAACTAGAAGCGGAGGGGGGCTTAGTACCTCGACCCACGCACATCTTTTGTACCTAGGTTCTTGACGGCCCCCCCGGGAGGGACGGATGAGGCGAAAGGAGACGGGGCGGCATACGTGATAAAGTCGGGTCCCTGCGCTTACCTTCCATATCCACCAAATTCCACATTCCCCTCCACGCAACATGGTTCCCCCACCACTGCCTTATACACGCAACATGGTTCCCCCACCACTGCCTTATACTGCCTTACTGAAACTGACAATAATAGCGTGCAATAATGCAGCGAGGGGGTGAGCTGTTTATCATTATTGGAAACGTATTCATAATTTTCATTGGATATAAAAATAGACGCTAATGTTGGCGCGTTTTATTAGCCAATTGCAGTTGTTATAATCTTTAGGCATATCGGTGTGTAGGAGCACCACGCACTGATACGTGAAATTGTCGGGACCCTGTGCTTGCCTGGCATATCCACGTGAATGACATGCAATTTATTTTATTTCAAAGAATTGGGGCAAAGAAGGAATAGTTTGCACGCAAAAGAAATATAATTTATTACACTGTAAGGGAAGGGAGGAAGAAAGGATAGTTTACATAATGAAAGGAATAGAGTTTAATTGATTTTAAAGGAAGGGAGGAAGAAAGGAATACAGTTTATTGCACTGTAAGGGAAGGGAGGAAGAAAGGAATACAGTTTAATTGATTTTAAAGGAAGGGAGGAAGAAAGGAATGCCCATTATGGTGGGGGCTATCACGTGGTTAAGAGTAGTGGGGGCACTCTTCCCGTTCGTGCGAGGAGAATGACGGGTAAGCGCACGGTCCCGACTTTATCACTATTACCGACGGGGCTGCCGGACCAGTGGGTGCGATAGGCAGAGGGCAAGGTCCCTACCATTTACAAATTTGAACTCCCCGGATGCTAGCACTAATTCGGATTCCTCAGAGTATACTTTTCCCCTGCCATGCGTACGCCGAGTCCTCCCCCGACACTTGCAACCCTGAAAGAGACCGAGCAGATGAAAGGTGAAATTCAGGAATGTAATATTCTGACGATCCCAGCAAACCTCCGAAAAGACTTGTGGGTAGGAAGTCGACCAGGGAATCAAACCCACGACCTTTCGAATGCGGGCTATAAACGTTACCGCCTGAGCCATCCCGTTCGGTTTTTCTAAGCTAATGTTTTGACTTAAACAGTATCTAGCTGCACCTGCTCACGCAAAGTAATCCTTAGCTAATTTAAAAGTGCTGTTGCTATACAGAGCTTAAAACACTACATTATAATTGCTCCACTCATGTTACTTTTATCAAAACTGTTGAAGCCGTTTTGGGGAATATGAAAAATAATAAATTTCCTGACGTAAAGGGTAGTTTGAGCGGTGGGTTTCCTATAAAATCTTCTGCTGACAAGTGTAAACTCTGTCTTGACTTATAATTTTTGAGTTATATTGTTTACACACACACACACACACACACACAGAGAGAGAGAGGGAGAGACTGACCTTATATCTTATATCTTATCTTATAGACCTTATCTGTATATGACAAATATTCAGTTCTATCAAACGTTATATGTAATTTTCCATATTCTTAGTTAATGTTCTTCATTAATGATCAATTCCCGATCATTAGCAAATAATAAATGCAAATGACGATGGTAATAATAATAATAATAATAATAATAATAATAATAATAATAATAATAATAATAATAATAATAATTAATAAGCAGAACAGCTTGCAGGACTGGAAAACATGAAATGAAAAAAGAAAATAAAAAACACAGGGTATAAACCCATCCTTGCGCTCCTCTCATGATTATTCCGTACCGCATATAGCTAACATGGATGAATATGAGAATAAATGAGTGCGTTTCTGTGTTTGAAGTAATAAAAACAATGTTTGTTTAACCTAATGTAAATGAGTTGCCAACATCAAGAGTTGCTTGTAACGTAAAATCTGTCGATATGGCCAGGTGTTCAAAAAATTATACAACCTTATGGGAAACCTTTATAACAATTACAGGAAAAGGACACAGTTCTGTACTTTCCACAAGCAAATATTATTTATTAATCATGTTCTTTATACTTTTAATTGTACTTTGATTTTCATGCCGTAGAGGCAGGTTTATACAGAAAGAAATTGCCTGAGTGGAGTGCAATGCATTTAATATTGCAACATAAAAACCATGATTATTTACATGGAATTCTCCATTAGCTGGTGTGACTTCTTGAGCGATCTTTATTCACATATGAGTGTGAATGATTTCTAATAAGCAAATATGATACATAATAGTGTCCTAAGTAGTGAAGTTAGATCAGATTTTATATTTTAGTTTTGAGGCAGTATTTTTAATACTTGAATAATTTCAATTAAATTATATAATATATAAATTCAATAACAGCCCGCCTTGAAGCAATATGTATGTAATAATTTTTAAAATATATGTAACAGTCATTGCATATGCTTATATTATTGTAAACATGTTTAATAATGTCATGTGAATACATTACGTACTTTAATAATGTAAGAGCTGTGAGAATAATAAGTTTAAAGTTGCTAACAATGAGGTAACAATGAGGTAACCTTGAGACAATAATGAGTTTGAGAGTTTCAATGCTGTTAGTCATGATTAGAGCAACGATAATGTAAATTTTGTGACAGTTTAAAAATAGCCAATCAGCAGCTAGAAAAGTATTTAGTAAAATGCAGGTATTCAATTAGACTAGGATTAGCCAATCAGAGACTTAAAATACAGACGTTTGCGGGTTTGGACGGTTGAAATATGTTCAGTTGCCTGCAGATCTTAGAAGTAACCGGAAGGAAGATGTGTTCTCTAAAGAAATATTACGTATTCGTGTGAAACGAAAATTATGTATACGCGTTAACAAAGTGCAAGTATTAAATTAAAGAATCTCACAGCTCTTAATATCAGTGTAGTGCTACTTAATTTGTGTCAAGGATTAATAAAAACAAGTGAATTTAAACTTAAAATCTGTGTAAGCCTACATTCTTGTAGCACCATGACCTGTCTAAGAGATACGTGATTCTAAAACAATACTGACGCAGCCGAGGCAAACATAAATATAAATAATATTTATAGAACCAGTTTAATAACGCAGTTGATATTATAATTTTAAACTTGAAGCATAACAACAAAAATACATCTTCAAATCGGCTTGTCATACGTAAAAGCATATTACGTAAACAACTACATCAAATTGACGTCCATACGAGGAGCTAAATAAAATAAATAAATAAACTCCAGAACAATATCTTCTTCAAGTTGGCTTCCATGCGTTGGACAGTTAAACAACGTAAAGAACTAAACTACTTCAGTGTAGTGAATATAACTATCTATTACGGTTGTCATGTTTATTTTATACGCGAGTGAGTATTTGAGGTACATAGCTAGTTAATAACATTACAATACTTTCCAAAAAAAGGCGCAATAAGGTACGACCAACGGCAATATTTAAAACCTGCTATCGCTCACCCTCGACTCATAACGATGTAAAATATTAGAGGACATAAACGTCATGCTGGAATATATACAGCGTTATTATGCAGCATATAATAACCCAAAAAGCAATGCTTGTACAGAAATCAAGGCAGTTACGTGTTATACAACCCTCTTTCAAGAACGGAACTCCGTCATTGACACCTTCGATAAGTTCGCCGTTATTCCAGGCTGTTGAATTTTAAGGAAATTCATAACCCTATTCTGCATCCGAATGGGCTATTAAGCAGGTTTTGTAAAAATATTATCATACCAGTACTATGTACGCCAGTAAAGGCGTTCGCTAAAGGTAAGCTCTGGGTCCAGAGAAGAAAAATGGTTTTGAAGAAGTTAGTCTATTGTTTAAAAAGACGCAGCATTTACTTTTATGGTAACAGCTCGTAACGCAATCAATGAGCAACCGTTGGGTGAAGGCACTCCTCGCATTTTTCAGCGACTATAATTGTTTATGACGAGGATCGCTGCAAGAAGACTATGAAAGAAAAGCAAAGAAAATGCGCTTGCAAACAAAATGAGATAATGGAGAGTGCGGGCCTAAGTTCTTGGGATGTTTCTTAAGTGATATGAGCGGTTCTAAAGAAGCCAAATAGAGAGTAGTACTCATAAATTAAACTTTTTAAAATCATTTTCTGAAGAAAGAACTAAGGAAGGGATCATTGAAGAGTTTTGTGTTGAATCTGGTATTGTATTGCAATGTGTGGAAGTATTTTATATACCTATCTGAAGGCAGCTGAAATGTTTGCATTAACAGAATCTCACGCAGAGATGGTCATGAAGCTTTCGAGAGTTCTAATTTCTCTCCTTATCAAAGCGATGTGCTACGAATTTTTTGGGGGAAAAGGGATACGGCTGGGTGGTGCTCCACTTGTTAGTTCCAGTTATTCTAGGTGCTGGACGAGCTGCTGCTCCAAAAAGAAGGGCGGGTTTTGTGGATAGCCAGGTGACTACAAGCACAAGGTCCCAGTGAATAAAATGCGGATTGGGATGGTGTCAGACGCAAAATTACCATATTGTTAATGTATCCTTGGAGCAGGTTGAGATTTGTTGTGACCAAAGTCGGCGCCTGGTGGTACATTTATCTTTTCATGAACTTTAACGCCCTCTGGCCGAGTAGCCATATGGGACGGCAAACTGCACGAAATGGTTGAAATGATGCTTAAATGGGCCCGAAATCCCTCGAGTTTAGAGTTACTGCGATATTCATCCTTTCAGGATAGGGAAAAAAACCGGAAAACATTATCCAGGCAAGTCACCCTGAAATTCGAACTCGGGACCTCTTTAAAGACAGGAAATGGCACAGTTGTTCTGTTTACTGTTCTGAAGTCTGCGAAGAAGCCATTGATCAAGACATGTTGCTGCAAGAATTTGCGGCTCAAGATATAATCATGGCCCAGAATACGGAGCTGAGTGTTGGTGGAACTGAAACTCCTGTTAGCGAGGTTGAGCTGAGCGGATGTGGCGGCCTCTAGCAATAATTATGTATTGTAAACACGAAGATAGAATATAACATTATTTTGAGCAATACAAATGCAGGCATCTCGTGATTGGTGCGGTTAGGAAAGTCACTGGGCGAAGATGGATTAGAATTAGTGCTTTCTAAATGTCCTTTCACATTCATAAAAAGAGCAAACATCGCGCAAATTCATATAACTGTCGCCCCATTAGCCTAGCAAATACTCTTAGCAAAGTCCTTGAGAAGATAATCCTCACTGAGGGCATCACAGTCATCAGAAGCAATATCTTCATACAGGAACAGCTTGGCTTTCGGATCAAACACTCGACTGCCTACAATTTCTTTGCATCACATAACACACCACCCTTGGTTTCAAATCGACAGGAGCTCTCCTCGATATTTAATGGGTTTATGACCGAGTTTGGCACTCGGGACTTTTAGATAAACTAATCACATTCAATGCACCAGGCTCATTGGTCAAACTAATCGCAAGCTACCTGCGTGATAGGCAATTCGCCGCTGCTGTGAATAACATACTTTCCCAAGGTAGCCACCTAGTAGGATGCATACAATTGGTGAATTTATCAAAAAGTTTGCCTCCGACCTCTAACCAGGATGATCCGTCATTACAACTCTTATTTTAGCACTGATATGCTAAAATACAAAACCCCGCTTAACCTATTTGAACGCTTCGAAAACGACAATACCGCCATAGACCATCTTGACAGGCTGATATCTCACAAGTTCAAATGGAACAGATCACATACCCGGAAGAGCACACAGCCCATTAGAGATAGAAAACATCAACGTGTGAAATCATTGACTCCAGTAATCATAGGTACAACGCTACCATCTCACTCCTTCACTCACCATTGCATTCCACCTTCCCAACACATGTAGATAGTATCTTACGTCAACCATTGCATGCTTTCATAACTTTACTGCAATTACACTCACCATAATTTCACCCACTCGCCTACTAACCCACATAACCACCGAGCACATCTCTCCTATTATCTCCCTGTGTGCTGCCAGAATGAAGTGTGTGCTGTCTCCCAGGCCACAACGCACACGCTCGAATACATACCAGCCAAGGTATTAACTTATACTCACCGGGGTGCTAATGCGGAACCCAACAACCAGCTGGATATACTTTTCACTAACATAGCACCCGGTTCCTTTGCCTTGCATGCTTAGTTCTACTAACCGCCTGTGCATGGGGACACAATACAGCATTTGAGAACGATCGTCACCGGGGCAGTGGGTATGGGGTGCCCCCAGAAAAATTATGTATAAAATGGTATTGGAACTAAACTGGGATCAACATCAGACATGTTGTTGGTGTTATCCTTAATAAGCCATTTCTGGATCAAAAAGTATTTGTTGCACTTAGTATTCTCAGCTGTAGATGATTGATGGCGAAGTGTGTCCCGCTTTAGCAAACTCAGAAGTCATCATAGAATGCCAAAAATATAAAATTCTAAAGAAACAACGTACTGATCATCTGTAAATCAGTCCAGTGGTTTGTACAGGTTCAACGGATTCCCAAGAGAAGATTGCCAAAGAAGGTTTTGTACTGACTTCCTCCAGGAAGAAGAAATGGGATGGTCCCAAATGAGTGTTTAGGTATTGTGGATACTATGCGAGCTAGCGGATTAGACGATGGACTTTGGAGGAATCATATAACGTAGGAAAGGGAAATTAAAGACAACCACTTATAAAGTCAGGGTACTTTAAATGAAAAGAAAGAGTTATGATAGACGTAGAAAACTACCTTAAAATACTTGAGATTTTCGAGGCTAAAAATTCATGAATCGTTGAACCGAACTGAGCTTAGCCATAATTAGATTAACATATCAATATATCACCAGTTCACGTAGTGTCTTTCTAGACCATGTTTTGTTGTACTATAGTGTCAGCATTTCCTATATGTAAGTGGGGCCTTTGAATTCCGTGGTTGATGGGTTTCATACTTTGTTTTTAATCTAAATTTAAAACGGCTTACTTGCTTTAAACTTAAGACACAGGAAACTTAAAACTTGAGTTAATATAAGCGCACGATTAATTAGGCTATACTTCCAGTAAATAAAAATTAAATTCAGTTTTATTTATGGACGTTCTTTAACTACTATGGTCCTTAGCGTCCCATTATATATTGAGCGTGAAAGACCGGTAATTTTGCTTAGAGGCCTCCTTATCAGGCTTGAGGTTCTTTTACGTGCCGTAAATCTACGACACGAGACCATCGGCTTTACTGCCCTTCCGAAGGAAGCCAGGCTAGGGATTTTTACGCCGAAAAACGCCATCGCCCTCCGCCGGATTTGAACCCACGACATCGGCAACTAGAGGCTAGCATAGTAACCGCTACACCACGGAGGGCAACCCAGTGGACAAAGGAAGAATATTTATTTATCTTTGAAAAACTAAAGAACATATTGCTTATATTTAACTAACTCAACCTATGCAAAGCTTTTCATGACAGTAATCTAGCGAAAGGTTATTTCAAAGGCATGTGTATTCCTCTCATACGATATTTGTATAAAAACGGTACTAACCAGTTAGTAAAACCTTTGTTCTATCACGTGTATTAATGTCTTGTCCTCCGTGCTGTAAGCGCTCTTTAACATAGCTTCCTTGCAATTTATCTCAAGACTTTGGGAACTTTAAAGACAAAGCTTGTTAGACAGGTGTTAGGTACTACAGTTTAGAGATGGTAATCAGTATAAGGACAAGTGATAATCCAGCACATGGTCCTGCATTAATTTTCCAGATTAATCTGGTTACAACACACCGTTGAACTCCTTCCCCTGTAAGTAGTAAATAACCTCCAGGCTAGGTACTGTCCTAGCAAGTGTTTCACTGGCTTAAGTAATCCAATCGTTGACTTTATCCCTTCATGTTGAACCAAAATCTCATTTGTAAGCCTTCTAACTTTAGAAACGTAATGAGAATACAAACAGTATAATGTGTTACTGAAAGATTTGTTTTAGATAAACTAGGTCAAGATACAACTTGGAGAAGATCGGAAGCAGGAATGCCATAACATTTACAATTCTTGTTTTCGAGAGGTATGAAGTTCAGAATCCAACTGGAATAATACTCAGAGGAAAGAAAAATAAATGTTTATGAGGCATATCAATACATTAACTAAACCACTACAACATTATCTACAAATATAATAAAACCGTAATAGAAGAGTTCCTGTCAATTTTTTGTTTTGATGGAGAACTAATGCTAATGTATACTGTACTAGTTATTTTTAAAAATTTTAAAATACATAATATTTCAAAATAATTCACCTCATGACTTGCATATTAGCTCACCAGGGAAATATTCTAGTTATAAGACCTACTCTATAAATCAGGATTAGTACTGGCATGTGCAACAGCATATCAAAATGTGATCCAGGAAGTTTAGTTTTTTATTTATTGACTCTCCTTAACTACTATGGTTCTTAACGTCCCATTGTATATTGGACATGAAAGACTGGAAATTTTGCTCAGAGGCCTCTTTATCAGGCTTGAGGTTCTTTAACGTTCCGTAAATCAACGACACGGGACCACCGGCTTTACTTCCCTTCCGAAAAAACCCACGATAAGAATTTTTATGCTCGAAAAAAACCCTACGCCCTCTGCCAGGTTTGAACCCGCGACCTAAGATCCAATAACTTGATCTCCAAGAACTCAGGGGCAAGAAGAAGCACATATGGAGCGAGTTTTACGCCACCACCGCCATAATGACAAACGAATGGAAGGGAGCAGCATACGAACTCCGACATATAGTGACCCGCTTCGCCATCCACGATTTCGCCACGAAATTTGTAAAACTAGAAACTTCTACCAACCAGATGTAAATTGTGTTTGTGAACTGTGTGAAAAGGTGTGCGACATATATCAGGTATACTGGTGTTCCCGGAGAATAATCTCACTAACAGAGTTTTGTAGTGAATGACTCACTTATACACTTTGCACTTTGTGCGCGTTTCCTCTATTATATTATTATTATTATTATTATTATTATTATTATTATTATTATTATTATTATTATTATTAAATCCTTTTCTGTGTGTAAGTTATTTTCCCAAAAAGGTCAAAGCTAGTTTTATGAAACTTGGTGTGTAATACGACACGGAGAATTGATTATATGGTCTCTTTAATTGTTTCAAGCAAATGAAGAGGTTATAATAAGACACGAAGTTAAAAATAGCTGTGTTGCTGCCAGTATTGAGTTTTGTTCTGTAAAAAATTTCACACAGTGAAGTTCATAAATGTTGTCTGCATCAGCATCTGAGTTTTAGTTATTCACAATGTTTCGTTGAAAAGAATATTTAAGAGGTTATACAAAGATTTCATTTTTTGTTTTGTAAAATTTCCGTTTTTTTTGTCATGGTCTATGGTTAAAATGGTTTCTTATGACCATTTCTCCCTGTCTGAGGAGTACAGTTGCATTTACATTTAGTTGAGGGGATAGCAATATAAAGCTGACACCTCTGAAGATTTCCTGCATAGATAGTGACGAAACGATAGATGAAACCATGTTATTCTACCTATAGATCATGGAATAAGACCCTGGGAATTTAGAATATTAAACTATGGATGCCAGCCGTTAGAGCTTATTGATGTATTATTATTATTATTATTATTATTATTATTATTATTATTATTAAAAGTTTGTTTACCTTCATACTCTTTTATATTTTAATCTGTTTACTAATACAACACAAATACACGTATACACTGTATTACCAGTTTTCGAAACTTCACGTGTTAATGTGCATACATTACAAAGATTCAGGTAACGATGCGAAAGGAAAGGGGGAGAAGGGAAGAAAGATGGGAGGGGAGAGAGAATAGACACAGGAAAAGAGAGAGAGATACACAAATACACTGTATACACTGCATTACCAGTTTTCGAAACTTCACGTGTTAATGTGCATACATTGCAAAGATTCAGGTAACAATACGAAGGGAAAGGGGTAGGAGGGAAGAAAGATGGGAGGGGAGAGAGAATAGACACAGGAAAAGAGAGAGAGAGAGAGAGAGAGAGAGAGAGAGAGAGAGATGTGAAAATGACGAATCTCCACTGGTAATGAAAATCCAAGTTATGAAATGTTTTCTTAATATGTTACATTTTACAAATTTTTGGAAAGCTTGTACACACCGCATTTAAAATAAAGTCACTTAATAATAATAATGATAATAATAGCAAACTTTTATTTGCCTTTTAGAGTTATCCCCTTTCCAATAGCTGCCTTGAATTCCTGTTATACAAAATTCGCTGTCTTTACGTTGTCCTTCTTACAAACTGTTCCTTTCTATTTATTTCTATAACATCTCCATACCGGAGATGTGTGGGTTTTTCTTTCTTCCTCTTGGAGGTGACCAAATATAAAATCGTTTGGCCATCCATTATCTGTCGTTCTTTAGATATGGTGGTGTCATCAGGAACGTCTTTATTTCTGCTTTGTCCAGAATAGTTTCTTCTGCACCCGTTTTCATTTTTTACCTCCTGGACCCTATATATTCTCAAGCTGATGCAGTAATTTGTATCACAAATTATTTAAATGTAAAGAGTGATTATAGTATGAATATGCATTATTATGTGACATTGATTTGAGATGTTTGTTGATTGTAATTATTGTTGGGAAGTAAGTTTATACTGCCTTACTGAAACTGACAATAATAGCGTGCAATAATGCAGCGAGGGGGTGAGTTGTTTATCATTATTGGAAACGAGAAAGTTACGTAATGTTGGCGCGTTTTTTTTTGGTAGAAATTGCTGGAACATTTCCCTAGAGCATATGTATTCATAATTTTCATTGGATATAAAAATAGACGCTAATGTTGGCGCGTTTTATTAGCCAATTGCAGTTCAGTTATAATCTTTAGGCATATCTGGGTGAATGAGTATAAAAAGAGTAGGTTAGAGGTAGACCCCGTCAGTTCATCAAAATTCTTTATACACTACACGTCGCCTTCAGTCAGTCAGTTCGTCGAAAGTATTTGTACCGCACACTTCGGATATCAATTTGTAGGTTACGCGTAACAGAGTTATAAAAAATCTAAAGTGTTGTAAAGTTAATTATACAAAAGGTTGAAGTACGTGGATTAAAAGTGATCAGTAAGAAGTTATTATAACAGTTTCAGTTTGGCGAGTGTCAAGATCAATATGTAAATGTGATAGTTAACGTGTTCGACAATAAAAGTGTAAAACAAATTTTTTCATCAGTGTTATCTTTGGATAAAAGATTCCTTTCCGTTTACACAACCTGTATAAAGAGAAGTGCTCGACCCAAGAAAAAGATAATAGCTAGCCGGAGGACAGAGAACCAAATTTAAATAAAATAACAGTAGCATTCTTTCAAACGAACATTAATATTGCCGCAAACTGCTAACACCAGATGGAGCTAACAAGCCTAACAAATGAATCACATCACAAGATGGCTTCAACGCGTGAAGCAAACACAAATACACAAACTTTATAAGTAAATACCGTTACAAATTGGCACCCAGAACGTGGGGCAGAGTGACCAGGAAAGGAGTGAAATAACCAGGAAAGGGAGAAGGAATCAGGACGTGGAGCGAATGGAGCAGTGAACTGAACTACAAGACGCAGATTCCAGAAACAACAAAAGGAACGACAGACTACGCGGATGATTGGACATCGTAATTCCGAGATTACAAGGCAACAGGGGAATTAAACTACAGGACAACAAAACAACGTAGATTCATCATAACACAACGCAGAAGCAACATAATCTAGGAGAGAGGGGCAGAAAGCTGGACATCAAAGTAACAGCAACAGACAGCATCACAAAGGTCATAGTATAGTAATTGTTTTTTTGGAAAACAAAATTGTAACATTCAAATGTACTTAAGGAGTGGTAGGATAAAGAAAACAATGGTTACTAATAATATTGAAGAAACAATGATGGATGGGGATAGTGTAAAAGTTAGCTGTAATTCAATACAGGTTACAGAAAATAGCTCAAACAATGTAGGATTAGAGGGAGGAAATGTTAGTGCAGAAAGTGAGAATAGAATAGCAGGAAATGTTAATTTTGATGCTAGTATGATGATGGAAATGCTGAGAAATTTTATAGATCAAAACAGGGAAGATATGCAAAAGAATAATGAGAAATTAGAACAAAAACTAACTCAGAATATGGAAAAGAATATTGAGAAATTAGAGCAAAAATCAGATCAATTAAAGGAAGATATTGATAGGAGTTTAGAACAAAAACTAACTCAGAATAATGAGAAATTGAGGGAAGATATTGATAGGAGTTTAGAACAAAAACTAACTCAGAATAATGAGAAATTGAGGGAAGAAATTGGTAAGAGTAATGAGAAGTTAGAGCAAAAATTAGATCAAAATAGGGAAGAAATTGAAAAGAAATTCATGGAGCTAGATAGTAGTATGATGAGAATGAGAAATGAAAATCAGGAAATGATAGCAAATGAAATAGGTGAAGTTTCAAAGAAAATGTCAGAAATGAGTAGGGAAATATCAAACCAAAAAAGTGAGGTTAATACTAAGTTTGAAAATGTTGATGTAAAATGTACAGAGTTAGGTAGCCGAATGAGTAGCATTTCAAGTGAGTTAAGAGAAATGATGGAGGCTACAAATGCAGATTTAATTCAGGTGCAAGTTAATTTCAGGGGGGAAATATCTGAAATTCAGAAGGAATCAGAAACACAGAGAAATAAATTGTCTGAAGAAGTTAAAGATTTGAATCAAAAGCTAACTTCTGAAATTAACAAACACCAAGCTGTTCAAAATGAGAATAATAAAAAATTGGAACAGACAATAGAAAACCTGCAAGGTACTGTAAATAGGTTAGAATTGAATTCAAGGGCAAATATATGTGATGTGAATGTATCTGATGTACAAAATAATGATAGAGGTAGTTCCTCAGGTATGACAAATAATGTGAGTGATGCGGCAGCTTCATCTATAGCTAATGCTGAAACTCAGAGTGCACAAGTAACACTAGAGAATTTAAATATGGGAGTAGGGAATTTGCAAAATTACAATCATATCTTAAGTGATTTTCCACTTCCAAAATTTAATGAAAACTCCAGTCCAGTACAGTTTATTGCAGACTTATCAGAGTATTTTCAAATTAAAAAGATACCTGAAGCATTAAAAATGATAGTTGTCAAAAGATGTTTGGACCAGAAAACTTTAGATTGGTTACAAATGGTATCAGGGGGTGAAATTTCATATGAAGCCTTTAAGAGGTTATTCATGAACAGATTTTGGAATGTTACGGTACAGCACAGAATTCGAGCAATGCTTAGTCATGGTCAATTTGATCCACGAGAGGGAATATCAATGACTGATTATTTACTGAAACATGCAAGTCAGGTTAGGAACTTGTCACCTCCAATCAATGAGGAAGATTTTGTGAGTTTGCTCACAAGGCATTATCTTTTAAGGATACAAAATTACTTATTAATTGCAAAACCACGCAGCATCTATGAGATGACAGAATTAATGACAGCTTTGGAACAACAGGAAGAAGATATATCTCGAGAGTGGGAGCATAGATTTTTAGATGTGCGAGATAGACGAAATTACCAAGGTAGTTATCAGCAAAGTAGAGGACAAGACAGACGTCATGAAAATAATACCAGACAACGGTATCAATCATACGTTCCACAATTTGAAAGATCGAGGATAGATGAGAGACCAGGTCGACAGGAACAAATAAATTATGTCAGGACAGAAAGATTGCCTGAAAGAGGGCAAAATTATGGAAGACGGTACATTAGACAAAGGGGAAATTTCACTCACTGGAGGGAAAACAATAACCGGGAAAGATCTGAGGAACGGCAAGAAAATTATGTGCCAAGAGGACATAATTTCAGAAATCGAGGATTTCGAACTCGAGGAAGGGGAACTCAAAACAATGGTAGCGACAATGAGATAGATTTAGCTCCTGTTAGGAATGGCAGTCCCGTACGTGAACATGGAAATAACCAGGAAAACTGTTAATAGACTCCTGTGTAGTAGGTTCTCAGGACGTCTTTAATAATTCGGTATCCATTACCAATACAAATAATATGCCTACACACACACCCTGTAATAAGATTGCAGCAACAAAAGATAAGGGAGAAAATTTCGAGTCACCTCATGTTAGGATGGAAATTGCGAAGAAAGAGATCATTGCAACTATAGATTCTGGTTCGTCAGCTTCAATTTGTTCACAGAAATTTTACATAAATTTGATTAATGAAGGTAACAAAATTATGGCACTTCCTACTAGTAATTTAGTTTGTCGTGTTGCAATCGGAAGAACGACACAGGTCATAAAAATACAAGCTTTACTTAACATACTTATCGGTTATGTTTCTAATTGTAAACCATCTGATTTGTGACATAATTATAGGATGTGACTTCCTACATGAATATGAAGCAAGTATAGATTTTAAACATGAAGAGTTAAAAGTGACAAAAGACGATAGAGAAATAAAGGTACCATTTATAAAAGAGAAAGTTTCTGTAATCGAGATGACAAAGGATGAGAAAAATCTTTGTGACCAAGAGTTTTTTGTGCAAATAACAGAAACTGATAGAAATAGTCAGCTAAAGCAGGTAGTCACAGAATATGAAGGGAATACCACGCCATATTTTCAACAGCTAATAGAAATGCCAGAGAAAGTAGAGAAATTTAAAATCCAAACAAAAGACGACCATTTGAGCGAGACAGACAACAGCTGGGAAGAGAAGAGAAATGAGGAAATAATACACAAGTGTGAAGAAGCTTATGACCTTACGAAAACGCAAAAACAAATCCTTCATGATGTTTTAATGAACAATAGTTCAGTATTTAGTAATATCCCAGGCAGATGTAATGTATATCAGCATACATTTCAAGTAGAAGACGTACCACCATATAGGCACAAGTATGACAATTTACCTATAAGTCTTCGGGACAAAGCTAGACAACTAATAAATAGCATGTTAGAAAATGGGATTATTGAGCAAGGTAATTCTCAATACATAAATTCAATCTGTTGGAGTATTAAACGAGATGGTAGTTTGAGATTAACATTAGACGGTAGATATGTCAACAAGTATATGAAGCCTGATCATTTTCAAAGTGAAGGAATTGAACAATTAATTACGAAACTTTCAAGAGGGAGATTTTTGACATCCATTGACCTCACTGCATCATATTGGCAAGTGGAATTAGATCCACAAGTGCGTGATTACACTTCATTTCAGTACTCAGGGATCCAGTATCGTTTTTGTGTAAATCCTTTTGGTTTAAAAAAACTCAGGAAGTGGATTTTTGAGAGCCATTCACAGTATCTTTGGAAATTCTGCAGATGACTTTTTAATAAAGTATATTGACGACTTCCTAATCATTAGTCAAACATTTGAAGAACACATGAATAATGTCCATTATGTGTTAAATAAACTGCAACAACATGGTATGACTGGGAACATACAAAAATCAAAATTTTGTGTCAAGGAAATAAATTTTCTGGGTTATGTAGTGGATGAACGAGGTATAAGACCTGATCAGAAGAGAATAGAAGCAATAATGAAAATTCCACCACCAAGGAACGTAAAACAAATTAGACGTCTCTTAGGGGTATTGAAGTTTCAGAGTAAGTTCGTACCAAGGTATTCGGCTGAAATAGAACCACTGCGGCAGCTACTCCGAAAGAACAATAAGTGGAAATGGACAGAGGATCATCAAAAATGTTTTGAGAGAGTAAAAGAACTCTTTGCCAAGTCCATATTACTCGAGAGGCCTAGAGAAGATTTGGAATATGAGATTTATGTCGACGCATCAATGCAAGTATACGCCGGAATTTTAGGACAGCGAGACATCAACAATGACTTTCACGTCATTAGTACAGCTTCGAGAGGACTTACAAATATTGAGCGGAATTCTTCAGTGACTCAGTTAGAAATTGGAGCACTATATTTCTCATTAATTCGTTTTAAAACCTATATTTATCAGCAAAAGGTGAAAGTATATTCAGACCATATCAGCTTAACTTTCATACAACGGTGTAGATTATGTAGTGGAAAACTTGCTAGATACATTTATGCAATATCTGCATTCGATATTGAGATTATACACATTCCTGGCAAAAATAATACCTTCAGTGATTTGCTATCAAGATTGAACTACAACCCACAAATTCCTGAAAATATTGAAAGGCCTAGAAATGAAGTCAAAATATTGACAATTGAAATTCCTTTAAGCAAAGAAATGATTAGAAAATTGAAAAATATAGGGGAAATTCAAAATGAGGACGCAAAATTATTAGAACTTAAAGAAAAGGCACCACTAATTGAAGAGGCAAAGAAAGAAATTGTAGCAATTCGGGATGGGACATTATACAAGAATCATGGAAAAGAAGTGCCTAGTTGGAAGGTAATGGTTCCGAAAAGCATGGAAAAGGAACTAATTAAGAATTTTCACGAAGGGTTAGCACACTCAGGGACAGACCGGACAAATTCTATGATTTTAGAAAATTTATACATATCCAAATTGCGTCAGAAAGTTCGGAAATTTATATCGTGCTGCAACCTGTGTCAGAAGGCAAAGCAAATAAATGCAGCATATGCATTTGAAACTAATTCGGTTATGAGGGATAAGACGAGTTGCGTAATTAGTATTGATATTCATGGTCCGATGCCTCCAAGTCAATTTGGAAATAAATATATATTTGTCTGTTATGATATATTCAGCAAATATGTAAGAATTTACCCTTTGAGAAAACCTACAGGTTTAGCATGTTTGAATAGACTACTCAAGTCATATGTGATAGAAGAAGGACCTATCCAATCTGTATTGAGCGATAATGCTTCGTACTTCACAGGAAAAAAATTTATGGATGGACTGAAAGAAAATGGCATTAAACAATATTTTTCGTCAAGATACAGACCGAACTCCAACCCAGTGGAGAGGGAAATTAAGGAAATTTCAAATTATTTAAGGGTGCTGTGTCATCGAAAACAAACCCAATGGTATGGATACGTGAATTTCGTTCAGAATCTACTAAATGAAACCGTAAACAATGTGACAGGATATAAACCATGTGAACTTAAGTTAGGAAAGAAGATCAATACAATGTGTAAGAAAATTCCAGAAGCCATTCCAGATGCGCACTCGATACCACTAACAGAAGAAGAGATGTTCCGAAAAGCATTCGAGAGGATGAAGAAAAAGGCCATAAAAAGAAAAATTAAACATGAAGAAAAGAAGAGAAAGGAATGGAGGATCAAAATAGGAGATTTAGTTTTGGTTAAAACCAAGAAAATGTCGGATAAAGCAAATAAACTTTATTGGCGAATGTTTCTCAAATACCATGGACCATATGAAGTTTCTGAAGTATATGGAACAAATACATATGAGTTATGTAATCCAACAACTCGAAAAAGCATTGGAAATTTCCATATTGAAATGCTGAAACCATACAACAATGACGATAAAGGTGAAACAGAAAACAAAGATGATGAATAGTTAAAGACGAAATGCAGAGTTATGTATTGGAACGTAAGAGGGTTAATTATATATGTATGTCATAAGAAAGGAGAAATAAATTTTGGACATGACTAAATGTTTAAAAGGAAAAAAACATTTTATTAGTAATAATGCAGCGAGGGGGTGAGTTGTTTATCGTTATTGGAAACGAGAAAGTTACGTAATGTTGGCGCGTTTTTTTGGTAGAAATTGCTGGAACATTTCCCTAGAACATATGTATTCATAATTTTCATTGGATATAAAAATAGACGCTAATGTTGGCGCGTTTTATTAGCCAATTGCAGTTCAGTTATAATCTTTAGGCATATCTGGGTGAATGAGTATAAAAAGAGTAGGTTAGAGGTAGACCCCGTCAGTTCATCAAAATTCTTTGTACACTACACGTCGCTTTCAGTCAGTCAGTTCGTCGAAAGTATTTGTACGGTACACTTCGGATATCAATTTGTAGGTTACGCGTAACAGAGTTATGAAAAATCTAAAGTGTTGTAAAGTTAATTATACAAAAGGTTGAAGTACGTGGATTGAAAGTGATCAGTAAGAAGTTATTATAACAGTTTCAGTTTGGCGAGTGTCAAGATCAATATGTAAATGTGATAGTTAACGTGTTCGACAATAAAAGTGTAAAACAAATTTCTTTCATCAGTGTTATCTTTGGATAAAAGATTCCTTTCCGTTTACACAACCTGTATAAATAGAAGTGCTCGACCCAAGAAAAAGATAATAGCTAGCCGGAGGACAGAGAACCAAATTTAAATAAAATAACAGTAGCATTCTTTCAAACGAACATTAATATTGCCGCAAATTGCTAACACCAGATGGAGCTAACAAGCCTAACAAATGAATCACATCACAAGATGGCTTCAACGCGTGAAATAAACACAAATACACAAACTTTATAAGTAAATACCGTTACAAAGGCTTGTTTTCAGCCTATGCATTTCTGTAATTCCATGTTTCACTTATTTATCCAATATTGTGCTCTATAAATAAGAATACTGTTGGTCTTACAAAATGTTGACGTTTCCAATGATATTTGTATTTTCATTTTTTTTTTCCATTTGTATGCCGTGTTTAACATCTAAGGTCATCGGCGGATTTGCTTTTGGAACAATTGCTCATCGGCAATGACGTTTACTCGTTTACTATTCTGTTAATATTTTATTTTTTTACTTTGGGTTTTCTTTATAAACATTAAATTCACACACATACATTTACACTCTCACTCACACTTACAGACACTAGGGAGAATGGAGAATAATCTAGGCTAGAGAAATATCCAGGAATCGAACCCAGGAGGTACTTCTACTTATATTTGACCTATATTATCCCTTACAACAAATATAACAAGTTGTATAAGGACTTAATTAAATTTTTAATGCATTGGCATACCTGAAGTTGTAGCCTTGGCAATCTTTGATAAAAGAAGTTAAGTTTTAAGTAAGGATTTTTTGTAATTCCGACTTTGCTTTTGGGGGCTCAAACAAAAAGTAGTTGGCAACACTGTATGGAAATGCAAGGACCAGATAAGTGTTGTTACAAAAAGAAATGTAACGCGTTACATTCACATAATCTTCTCTACCTGCTATCGTTTATGTTTATATAGCATCCACAAACTGTTATTATGGAGCTTATTTTTCTACCCACTTCATGTTAACTGAGATAAACCTTTGCAGAAACAATTTCATTACACATTTCGTTATAGGTAAAAAGAGAATGGAGAAAACAGAATCGATAGTTATGTTTAAAAGTCAGTTGCTATATGCTGGCTTTAAAATTCTATACTTCGAGAAACAACTGAATTGCACAATAGACATATTGAAAAATTCAAAGTAACAACAAAGTATGTCGTGGAAATGGCTAATTTCACTAAAAGGTTATTTTAAATATATTGAGTGGTTTAAAGAGATCTAAACTATTTCATGTAGTATGTTTTTGTCTACCTGTTTTCGTTTACCAGTTATATAAAATTCCTTACACATGAAGATGTCTTCACCGGCTCTTCCAAGAAAATTCAAGAGATATAATTTGTTTGACGTATAAGCAAGCATGTGGTATTTTAATCAACATCATTAGAGCCATTTTGGAAAAATCGAAACTTCCGAAAAACCTTCCAATGTAAAGGATTGTTTGGGATGGGAGTTCTCTTGAAAATCTTTGTTTCTTATCTTAGAAAGACGCTGAACCTAAATACCAAGTTTGGTATTCATTGGATATTTCGTTTTTGCATTATGGTGCTCACAGAAACACGCACAAATACGTTCTTTAAGATTCACAAGGCCTCAAAACATGCATTTCCGGTAAAATCTCGACATCGAATGTTTGGTTTGAATAAAATACTGCCCCTACCTATTGCAAGTACGTAGTAGAAAAAGTAATTAGTCAAGTAACTTCGTGACGTTATAACTTTTGCGGATTTTCATTCATGTAGTAGTGAATGATACAGTTATTACACTTCTTCAAATTTGCAGAAATAAAAACTAAAATAGAAAAAATGGGGAAATACAGAAATATTGAAAGCTTCTGTATACTGCAGCATTCACTGCATTCCATTCCGAAATAATACTGCTTCAGATGCTCTGCTACACCGCCTATTTGGTGCCGTGGTTTACACATCTCTATTTCAGCATAGCGTTCAAGTACAGATAAACTTGCCGCAGTTTACATACTCCCAACTCCCGAAATGTACAGGTAATTCCTCTTTAACTAGGATTCTGATTGTACTCATAAAGCACATAATATGATACTATGCAGTTTAGTACCATCTCCTCCGGATTAGCAAGGAGCTAGTGATTGTTAAAAGTAGCCGCTTCAGTCCTGCGATCCGAAGTAACTCTCATTTCTAATCAAACGGCAAATCAAAAACTTCGTTTTCATTTCATTTAACGATTCTCATACTTTATTATTTCATTCCATCAACTGCTGTAAATGTATCCTTTGTCATTCGTTTCTTTCCTTCTACCCATCCCCCAGCTCCACCTAATTTGTGTCGGAGCCATACTTCAATCCACCATTCGTTTTTCCCATGTTAGAATAACTTATAGTGTATTATTTACGAGCACTGTATTCTTACTGTAGATAGGAAAAGCACACACGGCCATGAGACCCATGTGATTGTTGTATTCGCAAGTGTAATATTCAATGTTTGAGCGTAAAAGACCTTCTACTACCACCACTGCTTCTACTCACCACCACCAATACTGTTTCTACCACTTTACCACCACCAACACTATTGCTACTACTACCACCGCCACATTACTACCACTTGTTCTATTGCTATCACTACCAGCACTACAGATACCGCCAACTTTACCACTACCCCCACCACTGCTATCACCATTACTATCACTACTTGTATTAATAGCACTACCACCACCGACAGCACTACTACCACCTCCAATACTTTTACTACTACCCCACCACTAATACTACTATTACTACCACTACCAGCACTACCACCACCTCTTCTTCTACTAGTATCACTACCACCATCATTACCAATACTTCCACCACAACTACTACCTCCGTCACCACTATAATGTATCTACTACTACCACCATCACTGTTACTGCCACCGCTACCAACACCTCTCCTACTACTATCACTACCACCACTACCAGTACACTATACCACCATCACTTCCACAATCATTACCACTACCCAGAACACCACTACCACCTCCATCACCACTATAATATGTTTATTACTACCACCATCACTGCTCCTGCCACCGCTACCACCACCTCTCCTACTACTATCACTACCATCACTACCAGTACACTATACCGCTATCACTTCCACAATCATTACCACTACCCCAACCACAACTACTACCTCCGTTACCACTATACATAATATATCTACTACTACCACCACGTCTTCTTCTACTACTATCACTACCACCACTACCAGTACTCTATGTCACTATCACTAATACCGCTAACAGTAGGTACTCTATACCACTATCACTACCACCACTATCACTACTAACACTATCAGTACTCTATACCACTATAACTACCACCACTACCAGTAATCTATATCACTATAACTACCACCACTACCAGTACTCTACACCACTAACACTACTACCACTACCATTACTCTATACCACTATCACTATACCGATATTCTATACTACTATCACTACCACCACTATTAGTACTGTATATCACTATCAGTACTTTTACCACTATCAGTACTGTATACCACTATCACTACTATCACTACCATTAATCTACCCCACTATCACTACTACCAGTACTCTACACCACTATCACTACTACCACTACCAGTACTCTATACCACTATCACTGCTACCACTACTAGTACTCTATACCATTATCACTAGTACCACTACCAATACTCTATGCCTCATCACTACTACCACTACCAGTGCTCTATACCACTATTACTACTAGCAGCACCAGTAATCTATACCACTATCATTACCATTACATTATCTCCACCACAACTACTACTCCATCACCACTATAATATATCTACTACCACACTATCACAGATACTGTTACCGCTACCACCACCTCTTCTTCTAATATATCATTACCTCCATTAGTACTACTTACTACTACTACTACTATTATTACTACTGCTATCACCATGAATACCACTACTAACACTACCACTATTACATCAATAATACCACCACCGCCACCACTACCACTCCATCAATACTACTACTACTACTACTACTACTACTACTACTACTACTACTACTACTACTACTACTACTACTACCATCAATACTACTACTACTACTACTACTACTACTACTACTACTACTACTACTACTACTACTACTACTACTACTACTACCACCACCATTACTTGTACATTAGCATTCACTCAGTTATGTAATCCTGGCATACGAACCAAAATAAAACATCTTTTTTAGTCTATTTTATTTTACGTCGCTTTAACTCCTTGGTCATATCGCGACGGATCTGTTGGTGGATATCTCTTGTTATCACTTTTGATACAAATAAGTACAAGGTCCACTTTAAACTGTTTCTCTTAATGAAGTAAAATAACATTTAGAATATTATTGTTTACTAACTGGCACACCCAACCTTGCAAACTTGATTATTTAAACATCGAATGACAATGCGAATAATTTCATTTACCTCCTATGGTATATATTTATGAAATTATTTTACAATAATAAATTTGCAGCTGAATCCTCCCCTTTACCCTCATAAAGGGTCTTTCAACAAGAGTGTCCTATCTTTCACATGTGATAGCTGTCGTTGTTATTGAGTTACAGCATAATTGTTTTCATGTGGTTACAGTTGTTATTGACCAATAGCCATGGAACATTACAGCATTCAGCAACGCGTAGAAATTGTAAAAATTTATTGTCAAAATGGATCATCTGTTCGCCAAACCTTCCGTGTATTGCGTGAAGTTTACGGTGCGCATAATCGTCCCCGCGAGAGAACGATTCAGCGTTTGATCGATAAATTTGAAATAAGTGGTTCTGTCAGTGATCAAAGAACGCCTGTACGTAATCGACGTAAGCGCTCCAACGAAAAGATAGTCGCCGTTTGTGAGAGTGTACGCGAGAACGGAAACAAATCAATTGCTCGTCGAGCGCAAGAATTCGGGCTTTCGCCGACCACAACTTGACGAATTGTGCATCCGGACTTGAATTTTCACGCTTACAAATTGGTGTTAACTCAACAACTAAATCCCAACGACCATAGGTTGCGCCGTGTATTCGCTGACTGGGCTATGGAGCAATTAGAAGCTGACCCGGATGTTTGTCGAAAAATCATCTTCAGCAACAAAGCTCACTTTTGGATGGATAGTTGTGTTAACAAACAAAATCGCCATTCTATTTGAGCAATCACAATCCAATGCAGATTCAAGAACAACCACTTCATCCCCAAAAGGTTACTGTGTGATGTGGATTTTGGTATGGTGGAATCATTGGTCCATATTTTTTCCAAGATGAAGATGGAGAAGCTCTAACTGTCAATGGAGAAAGATACCGGGCTGTTATAAGGGACCATTTTTGGCCTCAATTGGATGGTATGGATCTCAGAAACGTCTTATTCCAGCAAGATGGTGCCACATGTCATACTGCTCTCGAAACAATCGATCTTTTGAAGGAGAAGTTCAGAGGCTTCATCATTTCCCGTGGTGGTGATGTTAACTGGCCCACGAGGTCATGTGATTTAACACCGTTGGGTTACTTATTGTGGGGTTATGTTAAATCTCGAGTTTATGTCAACAAGCCAGAAACAGTAAATGATCTTACGAATAACATCACGCATGTTATTTGTGAAGTTGGACCTAATTTACGTTCTTCTGTTATCGAAAATTGGTTCAACCGTATACGCGCAACCCAACGAAGACGTGGCGGTCACTTAACTGATGTTCTCTTCCACACGTAATGACATTAATTATGTTCCAAAATAAAAAAAGAAATAAACCTCTATCATTTATAGAACGTGTTTTATTTAAGTTAAAAGATAAGTCACTCTTGTTGAAAGACCCAATACTTTTAATTTCATAATCCCCGTGATATTCCTAATAAGGTATGGAAAACCCTCTGGTATTCAGGAAAATGGAAATGTTGTTTTTCTAGTTTCCCTAATCTTCCCCGATAATCTTCAATATCTGGAAAAGTCGTACTAGTAATTTTTAGCCGAAAGAGTCATCGGAAAGCTTTGGAAAATGTAAGATGTAATGTAAACCTTTACCCGTTCTCTGTGGTTCCGTAATTATTTAATAATAATAAGGCTCCGTAGTTCTTACATAATACAGAAACCCTTAGCATAAGTATTCATTGAAATATATGCAAAACTAGTGAAAATGAAGATTCCCCTTTCCCAGGCGACGATTAAAACCCATTTGAGTGTAACAGATTCCTTTCTTTCCGAATGATTCTTCAGTTTTTAAGTGTTAGCGCAAGTACATATAAAGCTGTTGTTGATCTTTATCATCTTATGTTCTTAACTAATAAGAAAGGGACGTACTGTATTCCATCAAAAGTTCTATGTTGAGATTTCACCGGAAATATTTGTTTTGAGTTCCTCTGAACCCCAAAAAGGCATTTTAGAAAAAGGTCCGTGTGTGTTTGTGTGTCTGAATAAGCATAACTCAAAAACGAAAATTCGGATAAAAACCAAAATGGGTATTTAAGTTCAGTATGTTCCAAAACTTCGATTTTTTATTTTCGAAATTTTTTATTTTCTAAAAAACTGATTGTAGCGATTTTTATTAAAGTACCATATATTAAAGATGTTTACAAACAATGCAATAAAATGTGTATCTTGATTTTTCTGGAATAGCGTATGAAATCCTTTTCTTTCTGAAGGAATTTTGTATAATCTTGTATAAGTAGCAAACGTTATGCGATAGACGAAAACGTACGAAAAATATACATCTCTTTAAGGCTCACAGTTTATTCCAAATAATTTTTCTTATAAAGTCATTTTTGAGATATCCATTATTAATGGTTCGACTTGTGCGTAACTTGGTGATTCTGTTAAAGTCGTTTCAACATTTAATTGTTTCTCGTGATTGCATGGCAACAATATCAAATTTTAAGGCCAGCGTATAGCGCACGCCCAATATAGAATGGGACGCTAAGGACCATAGTAGTTAAAGAGCGTCCATAAATAAAACTCAATTTCATGTTTTAAGTTCTTAAATATTTGACTTTCACTGTTCCCTTTGTATCCATAATGAAATGTGTAATGTAGCTATTTCTGCAAAGGTTTATTTGGATCAAAATAAAGTAAATAGGAAAATTGGTTTTAAAAGGAATAGTTTGTATACAAACTAATAAGCGATAGAGGGTACAGAGAGTAATGTGAATGTATCACATCAGATTTATTTTGTTATATCTTCACGTTTGTTTGCCTAATAAAAGTTAAGTTTTAGTCTTTTGTCTCGATATGCTTAAATTATAGGATTGCAAGTAATAGTATTGTAGTATTTATGCAACCGGCTCCCGAGCAGAGAACCAGAAGTCAATCACGTCACTGGGTTTCATGCGACAGTGGAGTTCTGGTCATCTATTTCCTGCGACGCTATGCTCCTGAGACATATTTTGTGAATTGGGTGCACACTCTTCTTACCATCTATGAAGCTTTCTACAATGAGCAGCGCCAGGATACTCGTGACATGTCAAATTTTAAATGGTGGATCATAGGTATTGAACGTGTACGTAAATCCATATTATGGGTCCCTCATTATGAAAATGCAAATGTTTTATAGCATTTCTGGTCATTTTATCATTCTATATTTTAAGTCATATTTTTGGTTGCGTCATTATATTGTCCTTTTCATCCTTATTTAGTCATTTTCTATCACTTACTTGAGTATATAAATATTTTTATATTATTGAAATTTTACATAAAGAAAGGTTTCCAAACATCAAAAAGTTCATTATTTCAATGAGAAGAGTAACCTTGTATATCTTTAATAACATTTTTGGAAAAAAATCACTCCTACTTAATGGTTAAACTGAAAAGGTTTGCTTGGGGTGGCTATTGTCACGGGTTTAGGTATAATTACTGTTATGAACTCATGTTCCAAAATTGGAAAGAGACAGGTAAATTTTCCCTTATTCGTATTACTAAGTGCGTACAGCCAGGTTCCTATTGCCCTTATCCTTGTGTCGTGTCGTAAGCTAGGTCGTCTTCATTAGCAATTAATTTTAAACTGTAATGCTACAGTTTTCTAAGACCTGCTTCAAAAACAATTTTCTTAAACTTTTTCTATTTGTATAGCAGCATAATTAATTTATAGCTTACTAATTTTAATATATTAAATAAATCCCAGTTTTTGGCCTTTGTATAATTATTATGCAATTTCTTTTAAATTTTAGAGCAATTTTATAGGTCATTTTTCAAAAATTTTAAGGCTATCAAAATCCGTAGCCTGGTAATGATACCATGGTATCTCGCAAATGGCAACTTTGTTATGCTGCAGTATTTCACGTATGAGCTACTTCATTCGAATGATTCAAATTAATTTGTGAGAGTAAAGCTATAGACTAGAGGCTCGATGTTCGTCGTAATGTTTGTAGCGATTTTTGTAGGTGGTCAGTCGCTGCAGATGACGAGTGGGTGTGGTTCACCGTAGGAGATGGCCTCCCTGATCTCCTCGAGTTCTTAAGACGATGGAAGAGCATACTCAGGGTCCATCTATTCGTTGTCTTTCGCTGTAAACGATGGCTTAGGTGGGTGAAGGAAAGGAATGTCAGGTGATATTCAGGTGTCCTGCATAGCTCACATCGACGTAATTTTAAGCCACCGACAACTGTACCCTGTCAATGCAAGTTCCCGTATTATTCCCGTCTCTCCACACCGATCATTTACGCGAGTACTGTTTTACCAGGTACAGAACCTTCTTTTACTTATATCACGATCTTTTATTATCATCTGCCAACGTTAATGATTTCTTGCTCCACACTGTAACATAATCTAAGCCCGCACTTCATCACTACTTGTCGCCCGCTAATTTATGCTTAATTTATTATATACTGTAAATTGTCGCTTCACGAAGAAGACATTTACTGTAGACCTCTGACGAAAAAACGTTTGCGAGGTGTTCTGCTCTCCAGAGGAGTGAGGGGGGATAGTACCACGTGGCAAAAGACGATGATGCCATAAATATATCTACCATGTATATTAAAAACATCGCGCAACGTTAGTACTCCAGCGTGTTTCACCTGGAGCAGTGTGTAAGTGTTTTCTAGTGATTTATAAACTTATTTACAATGCCCAGTAAGAAAGTAAGAACTCTATACAGTCAAGCCCGAGAAAAATTTGTGACGAGAAAGCAAACAAAAACAACTGGTCATTCAGCATTACTAGCAGTACAGCGTATGTTTTCTAAGAGGCCTTAAGTCTTGTTGATATGTTGAAAGTAGAGCCGTAATCTTTCTCAAACAGCGACAGAATTGTTGATGTCAACACATTCCTTACAGACACATTCTCGTGAGAGGAACACAGTATGTTACGTGCATGACGCTCACTTTGGTAGCGCTATAGTCACTTTCTATCACATAGCGTGAAGGAACTGATGCTTAATAATTCGCGATAATACTGGCAAATAAACACTGGACAATTCACATTGCGACGACAAGCAGCAGTATACGCGGAACGAGTAGAGCAAGCTCCCAATCTGGACAACTTCGCCTAATATAGTTCATATTGTCAATCTTCGTTAACCTATGCACGTAACCAGATAACGTTTGATTCCTAATGGTTATTTTGCTTTTTGCTAGAATCGATGTTCTTTCGATTGTCTACAACTCAAATAGTTGGCTCCTTTCGTTACAAACCTACAACTTCCCCCATAGCTAGGGAAAATCCCCATAGAATGCAAGCTGACAATTGCCTTTCCAACCACCTTTACATCGATAACAATAGACGGACAATGATCACCCTGCTTTGTTTTTTCCGCCAAAAATCTTGCAACAAAAAATTTTGATGTGTTACACTCACATGACTTTCTCTACTCTTGTACAAACTATTTTTATAAACGCTTATCTCCATATGTTTCATGCTAATCGAGATATAGACATGTTAATCTTATTGCTAATTTTCTTGTAGATACAAGGGGAATTGGTAGGCTTTAAGCGAGAGACCAATATTTTAAGAGCCGGTTGCTATGTAGAGTATTCCATTCTCTTTGCATTACCAGAACAACAAAAAAGTGAATAATGAATTCCCATTTGAGAAAATCTATGTGTTGGAAAATTTAAGGGAAAAAAAGTAATATCTTGAAAATGGTTCACTCAAAACAAAAAATGTATACGACTTAAATTGTGTATTTTAACGCGATCTACATTTTTTGTGTAGTAACATTTTGTCTATCTCTTATGGTTTACCAGTTGTGCAAACGTCGTTCACAATGAACACTTTTGGAGATATTCCCAGAAAATTCAAGATATACATTTTATTGGTCATGAAAGTATCTTAAATATATGATATTTTAATCAAAATCGTTAGAGCCATTTTTGAGAAAATTAAAATTTTCGAAAAATGTTCCATGTAAAGGGTAATCTGGGGTGGGGGGATTTTCTTGAAAACCTCCGTGTCGCATCTCTGAAAGACACTGAATCTAAATACTAGGTTTGGTGTTTATCCGACTGTTCGTTTCTGAGTTATGTTGTTCACAGGCACACACACACACACACACACACACACACACATACATGGACATGTTTCCAAAAATACTTTTTTTTCCATTCAGGAGGCCTCAAAACTTGTATTTCCGCTGAAATCTCGGTATCGAATTTTTGTTGGAATGCAATACTTCCCCTACTTACGATACGTAGTAGAGAAAATAAATTTGTTTATCAATATTTCCAGAACTGAATATACTTGTTATAATTTGTAACAGCTTTCAAATGGTACATATAGAATCTTGTGAGGCTATAACTGTGACAAATGATTAAATCGAACATAAGTAAATTGTTGATAACTTTGTGAATACATTTAAATATTACTGTTTTATACAGATAGACATATCGCCTCACATCCCAGGAATGTATATGAAAAAATCTCTCTTGCATGCTCAGCTATTTTAAACCTCAGTGCTTCCTGGATGGTGATGTTACGATATGAATTATAGTGGAACAAAAATAACATCCCTATATTTTGCTGAATAATGCCCGAGAACGCATCGTTGAGCTTCCAGACGTGCAAAGGTGATCAAAATCACATTAGACGCCGCGGAGGAATTCTCTCGCCAATTCGGATGTTGCCTGTATATAAGAAAGATGGGGAGTTTACCGTGAACTTTGGTGTTACTCCTAGACTCCCATAACACATTCCTCTAGACAGAAAGAGGGGTGTTTCGTTAGGAGCACCGCTTACAACGCTGTAATAATTCACCTGCCCTCACTGGAGCAAGACGTGTTTTATCTGCCACACAGCCATTTTACGTCATCAAGGAAACAAAAGGAAGCCTTGCACAGGCAAGCCATTTTTGTTCTTGTTTTTGTTGCTCTGTGCGTGTCTGCTCTTTTCTTTTTTTTGTTCCCCTCTTTTTCCTAACTTTTCTCTTCCTCTTTAAGGTAACACCTAAGTTTAAAGATCTCATTAGTGAACCTTTATCTTTCAGGACTGTGACCTTTATAGGAACAGCTGAATGTAGAAAGGAGATACGTGTTAAATACATCGTCTCACTTTTCACCGAAATGAGATGTTCTCATTTTCTGAATATGTATTGACGAGTGTTGGAAGGAAAATGTTACCTAATTCTGTGTTGCTGTCACAGACTAGTGCACGTTTACATACTTAACTTTTACGTATGGCTGTTTTCACTCTAAGCAGTTCCAGTCGGTTAAGTGCCAGACCAGACGATTCCCGTTTTGCTGTTTTGAAATAACAATTCCTAAACAACTCCTTTGATAAAAAATGAAGGCAAATATTAACCAAAGGATCATGTTTACCAGGTATTTCTAAGACAAATGCTAAAAACAGTTTAACGTTATTACACAACTTGGATTCAAACAGTATTTAAAATGTTTTCCCTGAATTAAAAACTTTGTCTTAATTCTTTTAGTTTAGTCGTCACTGTTCATCCTCAGAAACGCATTGTACAAATTTTTATTTGTGGCAGCTAATGTTATAGAAAGTTTAAGCAATTCAAACTTAATAGTGATAAGAACGGTTTTACATTTACACACTTTTCTGTGTTAAGAATTGAATTTACGTAGTGAAACTTTGTTACTCAACTTATCTATATATTATTCCTATTAATTTTCATCAAAAAGTATAAATATATACTTATCTGTACATCAGAGGACTTAAAAGAGGCTTCAAGATATAGAATTTAATTTTTCACATTAGTATCTCAAATTTATTTTATTTTGATCAAAATCGTTACATTCATTTTTGAGAAAATGAAAAATAATGAAACATTTTCTACGTAGAGGGTAGTTTGTGGTGGGGTATTTTTTTAAAATGAATACTGGAAGATAGCACCGTAGGCATAATTCTCATATTTATCCACATTTTCGTTTTTGACTTAGACCACAAATACACCACATTCACACAGGTACGTGTTTCTAAAAAACGTTTTTGTGTTCTACTGATAATAGACGTAAATGAAAATAAAATTAATCAGAAATTAATATTTAAAATATAAGTGTTGTAATATTAGCTAAATCCATGAATTTCATATATGGGCGGCGAAAGAAAGAAATAACAGAGTCTTATGAAACAGAAATACAATTTATTCAGAATCTAATAATTATCAGTGTGTTTGCAAAGAAAATTGAGAAAAATGAGAGGATTTTTCCCTTTCATAAATCGTACCATCAACTCCAAAACTGAAAAATCAGCAGCGTTTGTTGAAAATTCAGAGATTGAAACATGCACATCCACTTCTTTAAAGCCACAGTCATACCAAATTTTAGTAACTGAATTATAAAGCGCATCTATAATTCTTTAATGTCGGTAGGCACTTCTTTACGCGGTTATTTGCAAAACAAGGTTTTATTAAAATTTGGTAATCTAATTTGTTCAACAGTACTAAAAGTATATAAGAAAGGGTAATTTACTTTTACTTCACGTGCTACCATTAAAGTACAAAGTTGCACTTCAGGCACCTCGTAGAAAAAATGTACAAAAAACCTGAAGCTAAACGTTGAGTTGTTGATATACTAAGTCATATGAATGCGTGTTATTTAAATATATTTATTACGTCATTGTTTCCAGGCAACCATAATGATACAAATTTCATAAACAGGCCATTCTTTTCTACTGTTTGAAAGGATTTATAATTATAGAACTGCAAAACCGAATATGCTATTTTGTTTTCCTCAAGTTTGTAAGTACACTTAGGCCAGTGCTACATATAACTGCTGCAGTAGTTCCTTTTTGCCTGTTGAACCAAGTTCCGCCTTTCCTTTAGTAGACTTTGAGGTGTCGTAGGACAATGGCGAGGAGCCGTTAGCCAGACAAATATAAAGTCGTTATGCAAAATGTAACTCGGGGAAAGCATTAGAGAAAGCGAATTCGTTTATGCAGTATGTGGGCTAGCTTTCCTTCCTAATTTTCCGCGCATAAAAGCTGAGCCTTTGGAATGAATATTAAAATTTCACCTTATTTAAACCTCTCTTTAGCGGTTTAAATTCCGATTAACATTCCTTCTCTCTCCCCCCTATTCTTGTTTTTTGTTTGCTAATTGTATGCGTTTTCATAAATTTTTTATCATTTACCTCCTCAGTTAAATAGCCAGTTCCTCATCTGAACCTACGCAGCTCATTCATTTTTACTATTAGCTTTATTATGGTAGTCCTAATGCATGAAAAAAGATATAGAGCATGAAAAGAGCGCCCCAAAACCATGGTCTCTGGCACAGGAAGTTTACAACAAACTTCCGAAAAAATGCATTTTAAGATCATGTAAAAATCATAAGAACTATAAACTCAATTTGCAATTGCGGCTTAGAACTTAGCCCCTTTAAATGCCCATACGCGTAGTTTGAATGAACGTGGGCAGATATATGGAAACAGCAAGTGCATTTTTAAAACTTTATTTTCTCCTAATATTGTCTTATATTTTTGCCAGCTTAAAATGTTCTTCATATGACATACTTGTTCAATTTCTAGCCTTTTCCTGATATGAAGTAGATTTTTAATTTAGAGCTTTAATAATTTAAAACAATATTGACTTTAAAAAAATAAAAAGTGACATATTTTGTTAGCATTGGCACAAAAAATTAATGTTACATAAAATGTAATCTTTTGTGGTAACTAAATAACTTTATTCGCTAAAAAAATACAAGTTTATGATTTTCAAATGTTCATAATGTGAGACATTTAACTTATGACTCGATGTTCATGTTTCGAAAAGTGTGTTCTAATTAATTTTATAATTATTTTAACGTATCTTGGATTTTAATTTCAACAAAATTGTTTTAACTTTTTACAGCTTAACAGTTTCAGGACGAAATTGCTCTTGAAGTCAATAATATCATACACAATGAAAATAAATGCTAAAGGACAGGAATTATGGATATCAGAAGAAAATCATGCTTAAGAATTTCGGGTGAAACAACAAACTATGTTGCTTGTTAACGACGCTGTCAAATGCAGGATCATATCGACTTCGCTGCCGGAATTTCGTCCCGCGGGAGTTCTTTTACATGCTGGTTAATCTACTAACACGGGGCTGTCGCTTTTAAGCACACTTAAAAACCATCCGTCTGGACCGAGTCTGAGCCCGCGACCTTAGGATTAAAAGCCCAGCGCGTAACCAGTTGAGCCCCCAGACCGACAAAATTGCGGGGAGTGAACTACAGTAAAGCAAGCGTGCAGCTTGAGATGTTTGCAATGTAAAACAAATATTACGATATTTTATTAAGTAACAATGACAACGAACGTTTTAATGGTGCAAAAAACTTCGTTTGTGATCCTTGAAGACATAAATAATAAATTGTTGAAAGACTTTGTGTGGACTTTTGTACTGTATAGTGCGAAAAGGAAACCTACTGGAACTCATTTGAAATGTGGGTATGCTGAAAAATGGGATTTAGAATCGCATGGACAAAATTAAATATTGAGGCAGTTTTAGAAGAAGTTTGTGTAGGAACAATACTAAAGCTACCCATCTCCTTGGTTTTGGGCTAGTGTGGCTTCTCATATTTTGGAGGACCCGGGATCAAATCTTGGTGAGAGAGTTGCCTGGGTCTTCCCTTGAGAACAAAGGATAACTTTAGGCTCAATGAATCCGTATTCATTGGACCATAGGTTTAGCTATTTCATTCAATAGGTTGTGGTGGATTATTATTACTATTATTATTATTATTATTATTTTAATTTTCGCGCTGCATAATAAAACAGTAGCTGACTCAATTTCAAGTTTGAGTGTGCGCGCGTAAAAACACACGTATCTTTATTCGAAAAGCTTCTGCAACTACACTCACACGAGCTTTTCTACCTCTACTCATAATTGGGAAAATGCAAAAAATACAACATAGAATATTTCGTAAACGATTAATACAAAATTTGGTCAAAATAAACAGGATTTCACAGGCTGCTTTCAGCAAATGCTACATACCAATGCATTTTAATACTCTTTTAATCATCTCAGACATAGAACATGCTAATCAAAATTGTTGCATCTTTTGGAAAAAATAAATGGAAATGTGTGAGTTAAACAATAGTTTGACCGGGGGAACTTTGTAAAAAACCTGTTTTTTCTCCTTGAAATATGCTGAACTAAAATACTTACTTTCGTATTGATCCCATCTGTGATGTACATATACACGAACATTGTGGTTGCTCTTTTCGGTATAGTAGGCCTCAAAGCGTGTATCTTCGATGATACACTCCGGAATGTGAGAGGGTTAAGGAACTTAAAGTATAGTTGTCATTCCATAAGGATTATTTAGGTCAAATGCAGTTACTTAATCTAGCGGTTTAATAAATTATACGTTACTATCTTAAGTTTACGTTAAAAATAAATGTGCAATAATTTCTCGCAAAACGTGACCCATACAGAAAGGTGGTTATTTAAACTGATGTTGAAACCTCTCAAAAACGCTCCTGTATACCTTACCTCTTGCATATTTCTAGCCACTTGCCTGGGAACTTGTCATCCTAAAAGATGGGCGCATAGTTATTATGTTCTTGTTTGCTGGGTACCGTTAAGTTAAAAGTTAAGGACATATGAAGCGGGCTGTACTGAAGACTCCAAAGAATCCAATGCTTGCTCCTCCCACCAGCTATGCCAAATGTGGTATATGATCCTACACACCTGAACTGAGAACATTATCCTCATTAATTACACTCGAATAAATATTTGAAAATGATACATGCCAATCTTATAATTAGAGGGAGCTTTATTTTCTGATCATGGCTGTACAAAAATCCTGTCTATACGATACTTAAAGCAAGCTATGCAGCTTTATCTTCACATGGTTGTCGTCACTCAACATACATAAACCTAAAAAGAACACCATTCCTTCTTCACAATACTTATTTCAAATATTAACATACAGTGTACTGCGAAAATACAAACCACACAGTTTGAAATAGAAGGAGTTTAATGTTCAATTCGTTTTCACAGTAGCGGCGTGTAATTTTATTATTAAAGTGATCCGTAATTATTAAATCATGTTTCACGCCTACTACGCTTATTTCCGCGCAAGCATTGGCCAGCAATCATATGGCTTTGACTTTTGCGACTGATATGATAATCATTATAATACTTTGCTGAGCTTATCAAGTGGATGGCGCCGATTGACTGGCGGTTGAAGAGGTACGGAGAGACATGGAGCAGCGCTCGCGAACCAACGTGATAATTCTGGAAGTTTCCAGAAACCCTTGCAGTGATCCATAAACCAGCGTGCTCACGAGTCAGTGAGTTCCTTTCTGATGCGATATAAAGCGCTGGTATCTTAGTGCGTTTTAGGAGTGAGGTTATGATATAGAGTAAGTGCTGCTACGACAAGAGATTAGAGGGGTCCTGTATTTGACGCCCCAGCGAATGAAGCAGAAGTAAGGAAGGTTGCTTCGCGCGTGTTTCATTTCACCACTACTGACGAGGAAAACTGAAGTGACAATGAAAACTGAACGAAATCACATTAGCAAAGTGACAGTAAAAATTAAACAAACCTACAATACTAAGGCCATTTAAGGTTGACCAAGACATTAATTTTTAGACAGAAGGTATAAGTATCCAAAAGCATCACTTTATGTAGCATATAAAAGTATTCTCTCTGAACATCTAGATGCCGTTTCCATCTTTTGGAAGTTCCCTGATGTCTTTGGAGTATAAAGATGCGGATTGGCATCGTAAGCACTACAGGACAGCATTCTAGAGTTTTTTGTCTGTCTGGAAGTGCATCCCGCCTAAATGCTCTTTAAAAGGCGCAGGCAAGTGGAAATCACAGGGGCTAAATCCGGACTATAAGAACTGTGTGGTAAACTTCCCAGTGAATGTTTATCAGTGTTGTTTGAGTCAAATTAGGCTTATGAGGCTTGGCATCATTATGGATAAGAACTACATGTTTGGACAGCATTCCGGGCCTTTTCTTCCGAACGGCCCCGCGTGCAATACGGTGACTTAATTGAGTGCTGAGAAATGTTCAGCAGTGATTTTGGCACCGTCTACTAAAGAAAAAAAAAACACATATTTAGCTTGCTCTCAACACGGGCGATATTCACCGGAGTGACTGCTGTTGGATAAACGTATCGTGCGGTTCATTTTTTTACCAGCTGCCGCCCTTCGCTGAACTGTTGACAGCATTCATGCATTCTTTTCCGTGATTGTGTTTGTTCAGAAAACTTTTCTTGCAATCTACTCCAAATTTCGCCAGGTTTTACCCTCTTCTTAACAAGAAATGTCACTATACACCGCTGTTCAACAAGAGATACACTGGTTGGGCCACCTATGTTTATACTACTGCGCATGTACCTTCGTAAAGGATCATAGTTACTTGCAAGGAACATAGTCACACCTGCAGAAGCTATGCAGCGGTAGGTATACATATATACATTATTATTTTACACAAAAAATCTCGGTCAACTAGAACGACCCTTATAGTATTAAGAATTACGATAATAGTCCATTTATTAACTACGATTTTGACTACAGGGTTCATATCAGTAACATTATATACCTAATAATGATATAATTTATGAAATCATGTTATTATTATTATTATTATTATTATTATTAATATTTACTGTTATTATTGTATCTGCTTATGGACCAAAGTTATTACTGAAACCGACAAGTACATCGAAATAATACTTTTGGTTCATCAAGGTATGTCACGCAGTTTTCTTATTCGGTAGCGGCAATAATTTTAGACTGCATTTGCATGGTTACCATAGTTGACGTAAATGTTGAGACTGTAACTTATTTCTTACCCACACCTCCCTCTACAAGGTCGAGTTGATGATCATGTTACTTTCAGATAGCTTAATTCTAGTTATCTACCTCAGTCAGAGTAGAATTAATATTAAACTTAATTAAAGTTAAGCTGATTCTCCTCGTTTCAAATTGAATAACGTATTTCATGGATTCATATTTGTATATTGAAATTGTTTCAAGCTAGAGAGAAGCAATAGATAAGGGATCGGTGGTGTTAGTTAATCATGGAATATGCCAGTAAAAAAGGAATAATGCGATCTAGGGTGTTGTGCCACATGTTTGCACCCGATTGTATATAAACAGGGATGCTGAATTAACTTTATTTTTTAACCTTTAACGTGAGTGTTATTCCTTTGTATGTATAATATTTGCTGTGTAGTTTATGCACACCGATGATAATGCCTCAAATTGAGAAACGTCCAGGAGAGCTATGCTTTCAACATTTGAGATTCTGTCTGATCTTGGCAACTTCCCCTAAACATTATACTCCTATTGTGACAGAGGCACACTGCGCGCTTCTACGTGGACATGATGTTGCAAAATGTGCATGTTGCTGCTATTATATTTACGTTGGATGGAAATTCAACACGGCTGAAACAGCTGGTGTCAGTTGTGTAATGATACAATATACACAAAGCTCAGCTGACGACGTATGCGTCGTCATTTGGAAGTGCTAAGCCAAAATATTGCGCTTCGTGCACCATGTGTACAAACGTTCAACAAGGTGCGAGCAAACGAAACCCACAGTACTAGCCTTTAAGTAATATGTTCTTCTATGTAAACCAGATTTTGGTGTTTCGTTCGCCCGTTCGAATTAATGCACCAATTGATATAACTTAAACCTGAAGCCTACTAAGACGTAGTCAAATATTGCTTCTAGCCTTCTCGCCTCCATAGCTCCTGTACCGCTCAGTGTGATAATTTCTGAATAATTTACGGGCTTTAAATCTTAGTGGGTCGCGATCCATCTGCTCGTTGTTGGTCGCGGGTGAGCATTGCGCCCACTCCTTTTGTAATCTTAAATTCAGTTTATTGCGGTTTTAATGACTTTTATGTGCATTAATTATTACTCAATTTTATCTCGTTAATTATTTTTGTTATGATATAGCAATTGCTTACAAACAGTACTACAATAATTTTTGATAGACATTTTTACAAGCAAATACAAGCCAATCGCATTTTATATCCTTTGTTTGTTGACTCAAAATTCTTCAAAATGGATACTTTTTACTTAATTGTTATATTCAAAATCATAAAGCAACTGTTTGACCAAACAAAACCAAATTTTAGTCTACAGTTTTAGATGACGTTTTATTCGCTGCCCCTGGAAATGTCTTTAGTATTGTATGACAGCGTAACAACAGTGACAGTGTGTTCACCGCAGATAGCTTGTGCACACTCCTTGCACCTTACAGTTGTCTTTCTGTTCTTCTTGGAGCAGAACCCACATTTGGTTCTTCCACTTGCAATGTAAGGAACTGAATCTGTCTCTTCCCTCAAGGCCTATTCTCCTCTTCAGTTTCAATCTACACATAAGGTCCTCATGAATTCCTGAAGTAGGGGCTCTAGCTGCTAGATGAAGCTTCATTAGCTCAAGAGCTATGGATCATCTAACAGCATCTTGGCATTCTAGTATCTACATACATTTAAAAAATTATTTGGGAATTTATCCCAGTAATGTTCAGCATAGTATATAAGATTCGAGGAGGTCACCTAAAGCAAATTCTGGCACTAGTGCATCGTGACTTCAGTTCTTCGACGTCAGTCACACCCCCTTTTGTTGGATTATACAACTTCACAACTTCTGGTTTTATTTTTTTACCAGTATTCCTGCCAATCTCACCGCCATCGTGCATACTAGATATCAGCAGTGCATTGCGGGACCTTCGTGTAACATAAGATACTAGCATTGATTCTTCGCCGAAGGCAAATAGCTGCTGTTCACTGGCCTCGTTCTTGTGTTTACCATGATTGGTGGAATCTCTCCCTTGTTTTTACGAAGTGTTTCATAAAAGGTTAGATTTTTTCACGCATTAGATCTTTCACCAGATCAATTGATGTGATAAAATTGTCTACGGTCACATTTCTTCCAGAATATGCAATGGGTTCAATAAGCCATTTTACAGCACTGCTGAGTTGATTATTTACAGCATAGCGTCCCTCCGGTTGCTTGCCAACATAAATTTGCATGTTCGTTGTACAGAACGTATAATATCAATCATTATAAATGTTTTAAACCATACTTTCAGCGCCCCCGAAAGTTTTTCAGCATTTCATCTTTAGTAGATATTCAAAAGGGCTGTAGTGTCACTTGCATAGCTGTACAAATTCCGCAAATATCTCTTGAACTGGTAGAGAGCTATAGTGCGAGCTTATCAAACTGTTTTCTTTCATGTCTAGTTCTAATATCATGAAACTGAAGTGCACAGAGTAGCAAATAGAAGCTATTGTACCTCATTACCAGGCGAAAATGTTCAGGAGCGGTTGTATCAGTTACCCATAGGTTCTCAACACGCTGGTGTGATGACTTCATAAACCCTGCTAAATACAACAGTCCAAGAATGCCCTTATTTCGCCCATATTTGTCTCCAACACATCTCCGACTATCTTAGAGCGGATTTCCTGAAGTTTTACGTAGGTATACACCGCAATTTTGTCAGTTAATGAGGCAGGAAAAAGTAAGTTCCATTTACAATCTTTGCTTCTTTTGCCACACTCTTCACACCAGGGGGAAGCAGAACAGTATTTCTTGCTCTTCGTCGTTCATTTTTTGGAGGAGCATGAACTTTCCACTTGGTTACGTTATCACGCCCTACATACTCGGGTCCTCCAATTGCTGGCATATCTTCTTCGTTAGCTGATTGCTCTCACTATATCATGGTCACTATTTTATGCCATTTTCACATCTGAATCTTGCTGGTAGTCGGTGAAACCTTCATTCATTTCCAAAAATTCGAATGGAGGTTCATTTTCATTCATAACTTCGTCTACCCTATGTTGTATTTGTGCCTCATTGCAAAACTGATATACTTGCTACTCATTTTTCACAATATTAGTTTATACGACATCTCAAAATATTCACTGGGTTTATACAGAAGGTTGAAAATGCCTAACACAGTTGGTTGCGGTTGAGTGCATCGCTCATAGATAGCACACACCTGCAACAATTACTTAATAAGCAAATAACTAGATGTCGGATGTTCACTGAAATCCTTTCCCGCGTAATCTAGGCAGTGCGATAGAACATGAATCATGTTTAGCAACTGCGCTCCTTTTTCTTGTTAGCACATTTTATAAGTGGAAGTGAGCACTGCGCTCCTCACCCCGCGACCAACGACGAATTAAACTGGAGACTATCCTGCCTCGCTTTCAGTAGCCTGCGAACAGCTGGTTTATGATATTAACAATCGTCGCTCACTTCATTAACCTTTGGTAGCTGGTCGAATATCCTGACGTCTCATGCAGCTCCTCCTCTTCCTTCTTTTCCGTCTCTTGTCTTTTCGACTTGCTAATGCTCAACTTTGTATGTACAACACCGTCTCGTTATGTACGTGCAAGAATTTCCTAGCACTTTCGGATCTAGAAACTTCAGAGCTAACTCCTTCTGCCATAGTTTTTAAACTTATAGATCAGAAATGTCCAAAAATTAACTTCATTATTAAGGTTACAATAGCAATGGAGATAGAAAATAAGTGGTTGCTTGATAACGGATGCAAATGTAACGAGCAGTAACCGTGTATGCGCAGATCTATTAAGATGTGTAGATATACTGAGAAATACTCGTTTTATTACTACAACTTGTCAACTAAACGCCATTGCGTAGTATTTCACTGCTCCTTAAGATAGCGTGACACTATCGTTCTGTTGCACAATCTGGCGACAGAAATATCAGGCTGTTACTCTAGAGTAAGTGGTGTAAATACTTAAATTACCTATAGCTTTTACCTCACTTCTAATGCAACTGAAAGTATTAATTTCATATTCGTCCTTTTCTCAAAAAGGGTGTTCACTGCAAATGTATAGTTTTGTAAGTTCATCCTGAAACTCTTAAGGGTCTGTTATTTTAGTTGTTAATAGAAATATCTGAAAATAATTCTTGTAAAACAGATATAAATTAAAACCCTTATCACTTCCGCTTAAACAAATCTATAGACACCGAGCGAGATTGCTCTGGTGGTAGCGTCAGTGGCGTGCATTCGGAGGCCGCAGTTTTAAACCCGTCAATTGGAGAATCGAGCTGGAGTTTTTGCTACTTTTCTCAGTCACCAGGTAAATAACTGATTGCATATTCCGTATCACTGACGAATTTCCACCACAGAGTAAAGAAATAGAAATAAAGTAGGTGGCATACAGAACCGTGACTACACATTTAAGTCATCTATAAAAAATTACCCAAGCCGAGGGTACAGGAAGACCACTATGTAACTAGAACCATCTGCCTGGCATTGCAATGACTGCGTGTATATATTTTCACAACAGTAATCCCGCGTCCGTCAGAAATTCATATTCGTATTGAGGAATTCGTGTATTTATTTAAATTTAGGTTTGCACATATTGATCTTCAACAATCGCACCGGTGCATCAGAGCATACTCAATAGCACCGAAGCAAATAGTAATGGAGATGATTACATATACACCAAATACACCAAAACACAGGAAAAGAGGATTACTATGTGGCTAAGATTTACTCACACTAAAGCACGTGTATAAAATAGCCTACAGGCAAACCCACAGCATGACCAAGGCGTTAAAATAAATTTATATGATAAACAGAAACAGAAATACAGAGACAATACATTTGTAAGCTAGCGGGATGGCTCAGGCGGTAAAGCTGTGGCCCGCATTCCGGAGGTCCCAGGTTCAAATCCAGTGAGTCGACCAATCTGACTGAGGTTTTCTCGTGGTTTCCCTCAGCCGCTAAGGTAAATACCGGATTGTATATTTAATACCACCACCAAAGTTCCACCTTAAGTCTAAAACAATAGTAAACATGAAAAATAGGTGGTTATGCTGTGTTGAATAATGTGCCATCTATCCACAGACAATGAAAACAGGTGGACCGGTCGGCACCCTAATGCCATCTGCATGGCAAGGAGCAGAAGCTCCGCTGGCAATGCACTAGTGTCTTTGTGGACGCCTGACGAAGCATGGTGGCATGGTTACAGGGATGAGACCTAGAAGGCTAACTGTCCACCTTTTCTATATAAAAGCAGCAGTGGATGGTACCCTACTGCCTTCTGCACGGCAAGAAGCAGAAGTTCCTGTTGCTATGCACTAGGGGCTCTGTGGACACGTGACGAAGCGAGTGGCTACAGGGATGAGACCTAGAAGGCTAACTGTCCGCCACATATCGATCTAAGAGTTACCCACTAACAGATCCGTCGCGATATGGCCATGTAGTTAAAGCGACATAAAACAGAGTAATAAAAAAATAAATTTGTTTAAAGTAGGTATTATACGAATTTCAAACCAGTTCTCATAAAATATCTCATTTGTATTATCCACTTCCAGTATATGAATTGGTAGTCTGTAAGGCCAAGAATATAGATAAAGAATGGTATTTTGAAAAAGAAGGGCAAGAAAAAGCTACTGAGATAATTTTAAAGAAATACACTGTATACTTTTCTTTTTTCTTTCTGTTCCCTCCTGGTTTAAGGACATTAAGGCAAAATAACACTCAAACAGATCCCCCCTGATAATTAGGTTAAGTGAAGAAGAAGGGTTTAACGCTTCCATTGCACCATCAAGGGATTTTGCCCTCCCCAGATGAAATCTTCTATTGTTTGTCTTAATTGGGCTTATCCCAGATTACTAGCTTCGTAGACGGGACCATTTGCTTAATGTTTGTGCCAGAAGTGAATACCACAGAAGAGTCTGCAAAATTGTTTTTGAGATTAGAAGTAACGTAAAAACTATTTGAAATGACAAGGGACTCGGGGGATGGTTTACTTGATGAAACTTCTGTTTAGTGTGGTGAAAACAGCACATTCGGCTGAACTTCATAACCATCCTGCAAAGCTTGAATTTATAAAGAACATCGAACAGAAATCTCCCTGAAGACATTAGTACAGCAAACGTTACTGTAACATTCAACGGGAAACGGTCACTCGACTCCTCTACGCAAGTGGTTCCCACCCAAACTACTGTTACATCAGGATATCAGATGTACAGGTTATAGGCGAAGAACCACCTCGCATAAAAATTTGCATAAAAGAAAAGTATTAGAGTAAATAAGAATAACAGTAGAAAGAAAAATATCGAAGTAGGAAACAATGGAAGAATAAAAGAGGTACTAATTAAGAAAGAATAGAGAATGAGGAAGTAGATGGGAATAATAAATACTTAAATAATTAATACAATGTAAGAACATTGTGTATGAATGTAGAACTGCATATTGTAAAGCGTAAAATGTGTACAGGAAACTAGCTAGCAACCGGACAGATTGGGAAGCTGGAGAACCCTATCACAAGGATTAGACAAGTCACCGAAGAGCACAGGAGTTACGATGAATAGTGACTGGAAAGTGTTACAATGCGACGGAGATAACTCGGAATTCCCAAAGTAGCCAGATTTTCCCAGAGAAAAAATATATGAATGATTTTATTTTCCTGAGACGCCAAACACAGTAGCCAATGGGAAAATACGTTAAATATTACAGCGGGAAAATTTAGTGTCTGTCTGGCAGAGTACACTATTTCTAGAAACGTTCTTCCAGGAGGTCCACTTCACATCTTTCTGTGTGGGTGGGATGCGTGTGAACTAGACGCAGATTCAACTTGGATCTCGATAAGGTATCAAGGAGTTAATTCGGGGAATTGCAAAGTGGTTCGCACAAGAATAATACGTAACAGGCTAGCAGCTTAATTATTGTTGTTTATTTAACTGAAATACATTCGACAAGGAGTAACGCTTGTCTTTATTAACTCTCATTACCCGACTCAAGATAAAAGTAAGTATAGGAACATAGGCAATTTAGAACAAGCAGAGAAGCAGCAAACCTCCCGGACTTCAGTAGCGCACCGCTTTACATTCCGCAGAGCTAGGTTTGCTGGTCCCACAAACATTTCTTTAACATTTTATTGATTTATGTAATCCTTTTTCTTCGTGTTCTTCTGGATTAGGTTTTCAGCTTGTTTTGTCTTCATTTCTGTGCTTTATCTCTGGGATGCTCATCTCTCGTTTAACATCTGATTTCATGCCCACTCTTTCTACATGAGGACCCACTGCTATTTATTTTTCCTTTCCAGATCGTTAATTCACCTGTTATTGATTAAATTTTTATGTCTTTCTCTGTTTTTGGTTTCTATCATAACAATATTCCATTTTTCTTAGAGATTTCATTCCACTAATAGTGTCATATGTTGCTCCTTTTCCATTATGTTTCTCTTTTTAGTACATGTATAGATATTATTTTGGTCAATTTTAGTTTTTGTATCTTATTTTTTTAATTTATTCCTCATAGATAAATTTGCTAGTCCTTTGAAATAGTAAGATTATTCCCTATATTATTATTTGGGTCTCAGTTAACTTTCAAATGTAAAAACTAGAATACTATACCTGTTTCAGCATATTTCCAGTAGCGATAGACTGGAAACACATTAGATATCTCTGCCATAAACTACGTATTCTGTAACATATATTAAGGCTATAATTTTCGCAAATCGGCACAGTACAAACATTAACCTGTTTGTCTGCAAATATGAAAGACATCGTTACATATGAGTTTCTAGGGTGTTGTCCTATTGCTGAATTTATTTAACCTTTCTTTTTGGTGTTACAGTATCCTCAACGTATGTATTAAATAAAGTGGGTGATAAAGTACATCTTTGCTAAATAAGCCCTCTTTAATTTTACTTTTGTTTTCCCTACACCCACATATACATAAGTAGATGAAATATTTTATTCCCCTCAAAAATTCGGTATCGAGATTTCAACGCAATATAGGTTCTAAAGTATCATGAACCCAAAAGCAGCATTTTAGAAACAGGTTCGTCTATGCGCGCGCGCGCGTGTGTGTGTGTGTTTGTGATAGCGTAACGAAATAAAAAAGTTTAATGAATACTAAACTTGGTATTTCAATATAGAGTTTTTCAGGTGTACGACGAAAAGATATTTTCAATAGAATACCCACACCAAAATTTCCTTTACATGGAGAGGTTAGTTTTTATCTTCTCGAAAATTGCTTTAATGGTTTTCATAAAACTTATGTTTATTTAAGATATTTACATGAGTAATATAATACACACTTTAAATTTATATTAATAACCTTTGAAATAACCTAATTTTTAATCATTTATATACTTTTGTATAATGGTAAACAAAATGAGAAAGACAAAAGTGTATTACACAAGAAACAATTATACCAGGTGAGTCAGTTCTCCCTATCGATTTTGGAAGATAGGTCACTCTCAAGCCGCATTTCCGCTTTAAGCCCATTTTCTTCGCTTGCAAACATACTAACGTACGTTTTTAGATAGACTAAGGCTCAGAATTCAGCGGAAAAGCGGCCTAAGTTACATGAGGGAATCCACAATAAAGTATAGTTCACAAACATACGACTCATTTACTGACAACAGATTCAGGGATTCCAGCAGATTTTAACAGCTTTTACATTGCAGTGTACATATTACAGTAGTTAACGCCTCCTTATGAAATGGAGCAATCATATGTGTTCAATATCGAAATTATTAAAAAAACAATGGCAGAATTTTGTGAATAGAGACAGGATAGGCTACAATAAATTAGAGATACAGCTATATCCAAAATGTACGGTGTACAGTCAAGACACAAATATATTAGATAAAGCTTGTTTTAATTTCGGCGTAAACTACTACACGCACATCTCAAATAATACACATAATATATTATGCAAGTTAAATAATCATGGCAGACGTCCAACAAAGAATTGAAACACTTTTACAAGGTTATAAAATACAAGAAAAATCACGAGGTGGTATCTGCAAGGCATTTGGCAGGTAAGGGGCTAAGATTCAACCGCGAAGGCTCTCTCAACCAAGCGTTCAATTTGGCAAATGAAATTATCCTGGTGAGGTTAGTCGCCAGTAACGTGGGTTCAAGTTTTCGAGTTATTCGTGTTCTTTTTTCTCTCATTAATGCTTGGAAATCGATAACATAAGAATGTAGATTTAGAATTTCCGAGCTTTTAACGAAATTATAATCCAAATAGTTGTTCATTTTATAAATTTTGTAATGTAAAGGATATAATAACTTAAATATATGCTGTGCTTTTATACCTTTCTGTCCCATTTACCGGTATTACACCGCAAAGTGAAGTCTTGAATGTCGACTACCTTCACACCTCATGTATATGTAGTTGTAGCGGCAGAGAACCACATTTGTGCTAGTCTTTCGCTATGCATTCGACAGACGAATACGTTGATATGCTTCTTATCTACGGAGAGGTGACAGCGAATGTGCAAGCACATCAACTTTTATACCAGGAGAGATATCCAAATAGAGGCAACCAACACCAAAAATTTTCCAGAATGTTGAAAGATGTCTGCATACAAAGACTTCACTTGCAGTAATGACATGTGTGACATCCGGTGTTAATGCGAGGCCGTTTTGAATGTCATGTCATGCGAAATAATCCGCATAATAGTACACGAGCAATTGCACAAGGTAAACGTTAGGCAATCTTCTGTGATGCGAGTACTGCAAGGCAAAGGTTTCATTCATATAATTTGCACCTACAGCAAGCGCCCAACAGAGAGATTTCGAAGCTCGGATTCACTTCTGTGAATGGTTGCTGGACCGAGAGGCAAATGATATCTCCAAATTCTGTTTTCGGTTGAATCAAGATTCCACAACAACGGGACCGTAAATCGCCACAGCATGCACTACTGGAGTGTTTGTAATCCTCACTGGGTAAGGGAGGCAGCTTTCCAAGAACAATGTGAGTGAATGTATGGTGCGGAATCTTGGACGGCCATCTTATTGGACCAGTTTTCTTCAAGGGGCTTCTAACAAGAGCACACTACCTGGACATTCTCCGTGATGAACTCCCATTGCTACTAGAAAAACTATCACTGCAAGAACGATTAACGATGTGGTTTCAACGCAATGGTGTTCCACCGTATGATCATCTCCAATCATCGTCTGTAATGCGGCACATCCTGTTCACTAGATAAATTGAGTTTTATTTATGGACGCTCTTTAACTGCTGTGATCCTTAGCATCCCATTCTATATTGAGCGTGAAAGATTTGTAATTTTTCTCAGAGGCCTCTTTAAGGGGCTTGAGCTTCTTTTACGTGCCGTAAATCTACGACACGCGACCACCGGCTTTACTTCCCTTCCGAAGGAAGCCATGCTAAGGATTTTTACGTCCGAAAAAAATCCATCGCTCTCCGCCAGGTTTGAACCCGCGACCTCGGGAACTAGATGCTAGCAAAGTAACCACCACACCACGGAGGATGACCCTGGTCAGCCAGATCACCTGATATAACGCCTCTGGACTTCTTCCTCTGGGGTTATTTAAAGCAACAAGTTTATGCAGAGGAGCCAGAAGATTCAGAGAGGCTTCGCCAACGTATTACGGTGGCCTGTATAGCCATCATAGCCGCCATGTTACATCCAGTCAGTTTCCATGCGCCAGTATGCTCCGGTGTGCATTAACCAACAAGGATATCCGTTTGAGCCCTTACTTCGTTAAAAGGGTCGTGTACGAGCATTATTAATTACTAGTGATTTCAAACAAGCACAACTTTGTTACAAAAGGATGCTTTCAGGGCAACCATAACGTGCCAATAGGAGGAATATTTATTACAAAATGCATTTCTGTGCACTACATCAAAGAATTCTGCTATTACAACTTCCATACTAAATATTATTTGATGTATAATTTGCGTATTGTCTGAGATCAAATGTGAAAAATCCTTATTCCATCAACATCAAATGTACATACCTATGTCGCGTTTAAACAATAGCCTAACTGTACTTTGCCAAAAAGAAACACTTAACAATAATAAACTAATAAAAGTAAAACATAATTACAAATTAAACCGATATAAACAAAGTAAAATATAATAGTTTAAACCAAGATTATTTATGAATATTACAACACATTAAAAAAATCTGATGTGTTACACTCACATGACTTTCTCTACTCTTGGACAAACTGTTTTTACGAACTCTTATTCTCAATCTATTTCATATTAATCGAGATAAACATTTGCAGAAACGAGATCTTTTGAATGCAAAGAGAGTTACATTTTACACACAGCGACCAGTTCTAAAATTATTTTTTTGAATTTGCAAGGGCAATATAGAAATACAGTAGCCTTTAAGCAATGACATATCTCTTAACAGCTGGTTGCTATGTGCAGCACCATTCTCTTTGTCACATATTAATACTCTTTGCATATCCAAGACAAAAAATGAATAACGAATACCCATTTGAGAAAATAAGTATTGAAAAATTTAAGGGAATAACAAGTAATATCTCGAAAATGGTTCACTCAGCAAAAAAACTGTATATCCCATAAATTGTGTATTTTAACGCGATCTACATTTTTTGTGTAGTAAAATTTTGTCTATTCTTATGGTTTACTAGTTATGCAATGAAGAATAATTTTAGAGACATTCCCAGAAAATTCGAGACATACATTTCATTTGTCATAAAAATATCTTAAACATATGATATTTAAACAAAATCGTTAGAGCCATTTTTGAGAAAATTAAAATTTTCGAAAACTTTTCCATGTAAAGAGTAATCTGGGGTGGGGGGATTCTCTTGAAAAACTTCATGTTGCATCTCTGGAAGATACTGAACCTAAATACCAAGTTTGGTGTTTATTCGACTGTTTGTTTCTGAGTTATTCTGTTCACAGACACACACACAGACACACACGAACATGTTTCCATAAATGCTTTTTTTGGATTCAGGGGGTCTCAAAACATATATTTCTGGTGAAATCTCGATATCGAATTTTTGGCTGGAATACATTGCTTCCCCTACTTACTATACGTAGTAGGGAAAGTAAAAATAAGCTCACCCCAGCGATTCGAATGACCTTTACTGCAAACTCTACAACTATACACTTCTTGCAACTGAGCTATTTAGAAGCACGAGAACCAAGTTAACATAATAACAGGTATGTGCTTGTCACAGTGCACATTTTCAGTTGTGAAAATGTTTTCTTTGCGTCAGCTGTGCATTACAAATGCATTAAAAGCGATATTATAACAATTGTTATATTAGTCATCTCGCTAAGTGTAAAATCAAAGATGTTCATGTTGCAGAATTTCCTTAGACACCATGGCGCCCGATGTTTTCATGTTAGAGCATAAATTGCGGATTGAATAAAAGAGTCGGTAGGGGCGACTGACTCACCTTGTATAAGAACTGTTTCTCGTTAAAGGATTCAATAGGTATAGTGAGTGACTTTTATGTGGTGTTAATTATTGCAAAGATCTTTCTCGCTATTGTTTTTTGTTTTCCAATTCCATATCATATATGTTTCAACTACTAATTTGCCATACTTTTGTTTCTCGTGATGTCATACAAAGATTGGAATTTCAAAGTCAGCACATAGCGATCCGCTTTTCAACGATATGGCTTCACTCTCTGGTTCCAGTAGACCTCGATGTATAAGCATATACCTAGTGAGATCACGATAAAAGTACAGATGCGTGTAGTTAATGAACTTACCTCATCAGTAAGAAAGTTGAAGGGTTGAGGTTAACCTGCATATCTTGCACCCAATTGTAATCATTGAAGGTAATTGTTTTTCCTGCTTTATGTAGGTAGTTCTGAGGTTCTGCACCTTTCGGCAACCATTTCACTTTACAGTTCTTTCTCATAAAGTGCAGCTGAGGCGTGGAAAGAATGTAAATTAACCGACCAGTCTTCTCCTCACAAGTTGCTCTTTTCCTCCTAAGATAAAGTTTCGTATATACCTGCTTTAGCTTACTCTTTGTTTCCGTTCTAATTTTCCTTTCCTTCTCATTATTAAAGCATTTTGTATATTTCCTCTACCTCTTGTGCCAGTGATTCCATGAACGTGTATATTCCGAACTTTGTCTTGTAAGGAAAAGATATTGCTCTGGAAAAGAGGAAAACCATCTACGCACAAAAAGAATAAAACTGAAGCATTTCGCAGAAAAGAAGAGTTGAAATCATTGCATCTTCATCGTACATATATGCTTGTGTTACAAATTCCAACTTTTTCTTTGTTAACAGAGAACATGCTTCACCTGAATATGTACTATCATCTTGCTATACGAAGGGCCTTTTAAAAGTTCTGGAACCCTGAAGAAAATGCAATATTTGGGAAAACGTTTCTGCTTTGAATTTTCTAACCATTTTTACTTTCTCTACTACTATAGTAACTAGGGGAAGTATTGTATTCCACCCAAAAATTCGATACCGAGATTTCAACGGAAATATATGTTTTGATGCCCTCTGAATACAAAAAATTATTTTTGGAAACATGTCCGTGTGTCTGCCTGTGTGTGTGTGTGTGTGTGTGTGTGTGTGTGTGTGTGTGTGTGTGTGTGTGTGTGTCTGTGAACAGTATAACAGAAACTAACAGTCGGATAAACACCAACCTTGGAATTTAGGTTCAGTATCTTCCAGAGATGCGACACGAAGGTTTTCAAGAAAATTCCCCCACTCCAGATTACCCTTTAAATGGAACATTTTTCGAAAATGTTAAATTTTCTCAAGATTTTGATTACATCATATGTTTAAGATATCTTTATAACAAATGAAATGTATATCTCGAATTTTCTGGAAATGTCTCCAATAGTATTCTTCATTGTGAACGGCTTTTGCATAACTGGTAAAACATAAGAGATAGACAAAATTTTACTACAAAAAATGTAGATAGCGTTAAAATACTTAATTTATGTTATATACATTTTTGTTGAGTGAACCATTTTCGAAATATTGCTTTTTATTCCCTTAAATTTTCCAATACTTATACTTTTTCTCAAATGGGAATTCGTTATTCATTTTTTTTATGTCCTGTACATACAAAGAGAATGGAATGCTCCACATGGCAACCAGCTCTTAAAAAATTTTACTATCGCTTAAATCCCACCATATTCCCCTTGCATCTACAAGAAAATTAGCAATAAGATTAACATCTCGATTAACATGAAACATATGGAGAATAAGTGTTTAATAATATGGTTTTTACAAGAGTAGAGAAAGTCATGTGAGTGTAACGCATCAGATTTTTTTACTTTCTCTACCATGTACGTAGAAGGTAAAGAAGGTGCAGCGTTCCACCGAAAAATGTTATACCGAGTTTTCACAGTAATTATATATTTTTATGGCCCGAATCCAAAAATAGCATTTTTAGAAAAAGTTGGCCCGCGCGTGTGTGCGTCTATGAAACAGCATAGTTTAAAAAGGAAACTCGGATAAATGCCAAACTTGGTATTTAGGTTTGTTCTTCCAAAATAGGACGAAGGTTTTCAAGAAAAACCACCGACCGCAAGCTACCCCTAATACGGATCCTTTTATCGAAATTTGATCTTTTCTTGAAAATGTTTAACAATTTTGATTAAAATTCCATATATTTAAGATATTACATGATAAATAATAGACGCTAAAACTACACATTTAAAGCCTGCCAGTTATACATATTTTAACATGACAAAGGTGATAGTGATTTGTGAATATCTACATATGGTTTAGCTAAAATATAAGTGAAATACTTAACAGAATGCGTGTGTGCACAATATTTTAACATTATCTATACCTAACCCTGACAGGACACAATTGCTCTCCGACTCAAAATACAGCAGCCGTGGCACAATTGTAAAACAATAATTACAACTCACTAGCACACACAAGAATACAAATATACGGTCATGAGATTCCAGTGTACGAGAACGTTATGATACATCACGTTACGGGCATCAAGACGACCCACAGGAACGTAACACACTTCATCCTTCAAAGGTCCATCATCATCAACTTAGTGGGGTTCTCGGCGCATAGTGTCATTTTGACGTGGGGGCCTACCACGTAGGAGCCACTACACCAGATATTTGAAAAATAACTCCAAACCAACTCGTTGCTAAGAACCTTTCCCTCTAATCAGTTAAAGTCCGACTTATAGCGACTATGCCTTATACCTACTACGAACTTATACCTACAAAGAAATGTGTAATGAAATTATTTGTGCAAATTTTTATCCCATGTACATGAATAGAGAGAATAAATAAGCTTTAAGAGGAATAGTCTGTATAAGCTACATAAAGATAAACGATAGTAGATAGAGAAAGTCACGTAAATGTAATCCATCCTATTTTTCCACGTAGTAAGTCGATATTTGGTTTTTCTCGTCCTCAGGGAAAGAAAATGAAATTTCAAAGCCATCACATAGCGTTCCCCTTTTTAAAAGTGTTATCGCTGTAGCCTATTGTATTATTCTTATACCTAGTGTGAAATGTGTAAGCGTGTAATTAAGTTTTTCTCGATTAACAAGAAGTAAACAGAACAATAGACTATTGAATGAGTGAGATGTAGAGAAAGTTCGTTAAAAACTTATAAGCTGTATATGTTCATCTTCTAAAATGACATTTTAGTGTACAGGGTATTCTTTACCAAGCAGGAGTCACTCAGAATGAAGCTTCTATCAGTGCTTTCCTTTTACTTCTCTACTAGAACAGATGAGAAAGTGGCTAATGATTTATCAAGAGACTGGTTGGATACGAAATGGTTAGGTTTTGCCAGTATTACGTGAGTGAATATGCTATAGGAAACTAAATCTATAGGCATGTTTCCATGCTCTCGAGTTTATGTATATGCATGTGTTGTTCTGGCAAACGATAATAAAACTCTTTTTTTCTTGGTAAAAGGCCTTCCTTATTTTATTTAACCATCCGATATCGGATGGTGAATGAATGGACCCGTAAAATAATGCTCAAATTTGCCCGGGGTCAATGTGCTAAGTGTTACACGATATGAATGTTTTGAGAATAACGGAAAATCCCGGACATAATCCTATCCCAGTTACCCTCACTAACTGAGATTCGAGCTAAGGACCTTTTGAATGTTTGGCATACACTCTACCTCCATACAGTTTAATAGTACACACATTTCTGCTTGTTGTGCGATTGTAACTATATTACTTCCACTGGTAGCCTGAATGTTGCACTAAAAGATCCAGAATTATAATCTATCTCCTTGATCTGCATACCGAAAAAATGCTAATAATCTACTTATTGTTCCGAAACATTATGAATATAAGCTCTTGTTATACCGGTGGGCCAAAAGTCACTACTCATTACTACTTCTACTCTAAGAGGGTTTTATTACTTACACGTATGTGAATTATTTATAGTACAATTTTACAAATTGTCTTCCCTCTGCATAGACACATCCCTGAAGACTATCTGGGACACTTAAGCATATTTCTTCACATAGTTAAGGATTTGAATCAATAATCTGAAAAGCATAATCATGGCGTTTTTAAGTCGTCAATTGTGGTTGGTTTTGAAGCATAGACCATATCTCCAATAACTCTTTCACCAAATACCTCATGAAGGTAGTTTCGCATAGCTACAACGTAATGTGCTTCAGCACTATCATGCTGAAAGTAATTGAGTTGAAATTTTTGTACTTCATTTGTAACCCTGGAACCTCTTGTCAACATTTCTAGGTACTTTTCATCTGTTACTGTATTATAAAAATATCAAGACCCCAGGACACACGCACACGGTGACACCAGGTTGGTTAAGTTGTTGTGATGTGATGATTTTCTGTATACCAGTACATGCAATTATGTCTGTTGACGTGACCAGATAATTTAAATGTTACTTGGTCACTCCAAATTATTTTACCACAGAAGTCACTGTTATCGTGCTGAAGCTCATTCAGAATTGAACATATTGAAGCCTACGATCAGGATCGTCTTCTAATAGACCGTATATGAGACGCGGTATGTAGTGCTTAAATTCAGCTTGATGTAAATTTCTCCGGACAGACGTTCGGAAAACATTCTGTTCCATAGCAAGCCTGCGAGTAGTCTTTTTAGGACTCTGTAAAATAGCTTGTAACACTTTCACGTTTGTCTCCTCACTTAATGATGGCCTTCCTGACCTACAGCAGACCATCACTGATCCATTTGCTTCAATACGTTTCCGTAAATTGTAAACTGCTTTGAACAGTATTGAGGTGTCTATTCCATTCATGAATTAATAACGCATAACCATCTTTGTACCATCTCTGAGTAAAAACAATGCTTTCTTCTTTTGACAACATAACAACATGGACACAGAACGTATCTAAGTAAAGCAAATCTGTAAATAAACATTTACACTGGAATGATGATTTAACAATGTCGTCTAGTGTGTATCTGAGTAACGAAATATCATATGAACGTCACAGGTGGGTATTTTGAAATTCATGGGAGATTATAAACATAACAGAGTAGAAGTAGTAATGGGTAGTGATTTTTGGTCCATCCTGTATAAAGCATTCTCATAAAACTTATTAAAAGCCCACTACATTTTACTGGGAATAGAAGTTAAGGCATCACACAGTCTATAATTAAAAGAAATTTTAGTCGGTTGGTTTTTACTCACATCGCATATGCGCTTGGATTTTCTTGCTCTAAAGCGCTTTCGGAAGACTCCGCTCTTCCACAACGGACTCCACTTATTTTATAACCATACAGTTTACTCCTAAAGTGAGACCTAGGATATACTAATACCAAGTTTCATTGAAACCGATTTGGCCATTCTAAAGTGAAAAGGACACAAACTTTAAACAAAATCTGATGTGTTACACTCACATGACTTTCTATACTCTTGTACAAACTATTTTTACAAACGCTTATTATCCATATGCTTCATGTTAATCGAAATATAGAGATCTTAATCTTATTGCTAATTTTCTTTTAGATGCAAGGGAATTGGTAGGCTTTAAGCGATACTCAAATATTTTAAGATCTGGTTGCTATGTGGAGTATTCCATTCTCTTTGCATTACCAGCATAAAAAAATGAATAACGAATTCCCATTTGAGAAAAAGTATAAGTATTGGAAAATTTAATGGAATAACAAGCAATATCTCAAGAATGGTTCACTCAACAAAAAAATGTATATGACATAAATTGTGTATTTTAACGCGATCTACATTTATTGTGTAGTAACATTTTGTCTATCTCCTATGGTTTACCAGTTATGCAAACGTCGTTCACAATGAAGAACACTTTTGGAGACATTCCCAGAAAATTCAAGATATACATTTTATTTGTCATAAAAGTATCTTAAATATATGATATTTTAATCAAAAATTCTAGAGGCGTTTTTGAGAAAATTAAAAGTTTCGAAAACTGTTCCATGTAAAGGGTAATCTGGGGTGGGGGGATTTTCTAGAAAACCTTCGTGTCGCATCTCTGGAAGACACTAAACCTAAATACCAAGTTTGGTGTTTATCCGACTGTTCGTACCTGAGTTATGCTGTGCACAGACACACACTCACACACACACACACACACACACACACACGCGCGCGCGCGCACGCACAGACACACGGACATGTTTCCAAAAATGTTTTTTTTAATTCAGGGGGTCTCAAAACATGTATTTCCGGTGAAATCTCGGTATCGAATTTTTGGGTGGAATACAATACTTTCCCTACTTAGTATACGTAGTAGAGAAAGTAAAATTGTGCAACTGTTTGCTTCAGCGAGCCTATTGTATCTACAGCATACAATGCTTTGAAGTGTGTTATGTAGCTCCTAGAGGTGTAATTCCTACAAAAAATTGTCTATTTCAATTCGTGTATTGTGATAGTTCGCTTGGAACATAACATAATTCCGAAGTAAAGTGTTCAAACGCTAGGGACTTAGCTGTTAACAATATGACAATTTGGCTTCATTTTCTTTTACTGCAGAAATCAATGAGTTGCCCATCGCAACTTAAGGCATTTTGTTGTCTGTGCAAATAAACGGTTAATAGCTATGAAAATATTAAAAAAAGACAAAAAAAACTGAGTATTGCACTCACATGCCGTTATTTACTCTTGTACAATATATTTTTACAAACGCTTATTCTCCATCTACTTCATGTTAATCGAGATAAACATTTGCAGAAACTTATTGCTAATTTTCTTGTAGGTGCAAATGGAATATGGTAGGCTTTAAGCCATTGTCAAATCTTTTAAGAGCTGGTTTCTATGTGGGGCATTCTATTCTCTTTGCAAAAGTATAAGTATTGGAACATCCAAACAAATAACAAGGAATATCTCGGAAATGGTTCACTCCAAAAAAAGAAATGTATATGACATAAATTGTGTGCCTTAACGCGATCTACATTTTGTGTGTAGAAAATATTTCTCTAGCTCTTACCGTTTACCGGTTATGCAAAAGCCACTCAGAATGAAGAGGACTATTGGGGACATTTCCATAAAATTCAAGATATACATTTCATTTGTCATGAAAATATTTTAAACATACGATATTGTAATCAAAATCGTTAGAACCATTTCAGAGAAAATATTTAGCAATAAGATTAACATCTCGATATCTCGATTAACAAGAAGCATATAGGGAATAAGCGTTTGTAAAAATAGTTTGTACAAGAGAAAGTCACGTGTGTGTAACACTTCAGATTTTTTTCGAATCTGATTGTTTATCTTTATTAGAGTGAGGTCGGAACTTTTATCCGAAAGCAGAGCATCAGGTGCATATATTGGAATTTTAGCCAACAATTGTGTGAACTAATAGCAAATTCCTATAATTTTGGCCTGAATATTTTCAGATGTTTTTGTAAATGTAATTATAATGGACTTTGCTGTTCATACTTCCGTATATTCAACTTTTATTCCGACTTGCACGATTATAGGGAAAGTTTATAGCACGGAATTAAAGTGATGATATCAGTTAACTATAATCACTTAATTAAGGTTTCTTAAACAAATGTTAGCGCTACTCTATTCTAAGCTAACTACAAACGCAGCGAATGTCAAGGAAGGTAAGCATATGAGCCCCACTACACAGAAAGTCAATTAAAACTACACTTTAGGAGAGCAGTTCATTTGGGTATTAAAGGAATGGAAAAGGATGCGCTCCAATTTAATGGAAGTGCTGTGGGACATGAATCCCCAAGCATGCATGGATGTAAATGGGAACACAGATGAATGATGAAAATGCAGTACTTTTATCTCGCTAGCTGTAGACTTTATAACACACAAACTATGCTAAAGATGGCATTAACGTTCTTTTCTAATTTGGGCTAGCAACTAGCATATACACAAGTTGTTTTATTCAATGTATAAATATATGCAGAAAATGTGCTACCCTTGAAATGCCACTACGTTTCTCCTTTTCAAAATAACACTGTTACGAGTAAATATTTAAATTCTGACTTAAAAAATACGCCTCTAAAGTATCATTTTTTAAGAAATGTCTAAAACAGAAAATCTCTGAATAAGAATTCAGAAGCTTTCACTTTTTAATCAGGAGGTGAAAGACATAGGGCGCAACCGGAAGACAGCATATAGGCGATGGGTATAAGTAAACTTCCGCACTACTCAAGCCCTGAAATGCTGGAAGTGTGGGCGTGTGCACAAAGCTAATAAAATTATTTAGGATTCCTGTGCTCTGTTGTTTTGTTTGCTCCGTATTAATGCAAGATTAATTTCTTTTCTTTAATTCAACAACGTAGGAAAAGCATTGATAAAGCAAACTTAGAATAAACTTTGGAAATAATAACAAGGGACATTGAATCAGCATGTAAACACTTTTAGAAGCATACTTAAACTTTCACGGCCGGCGTCAACATTATAAAAATTATTATTACAATTCTTAAAACAAACCGGGCTTTTTGGCCGTGGTATAAAAGCCCGGTTTGTTTTAAGAATTTTAATAATAGTTTTTATACTTTTAGAAGTCTTTGTGTAGGGTGAGTTGCCACTCTATGCCCAAGGATGCAGTTTAAATATCTGCCGATTCCTTATTTGTGCTTAAATATGACAGTCTCATATCAACATATTTATTGCCACGTGAAGGATCTGCGGGACCAAATACCGGCAAGCCGATCTCACCGATATAACTCAGGAAATTAAAGAAACTAAAGAGAGATATTAACTGTTAATCTCTCACTGAATCCCAGAAAGCCAGAAACACTTGCACACGGGCATGTATAAACTGTGGTAAATTCCATTAGACAAAATCAGTCATGCCATTTTGTATCCAGTAGAGGCCAGAATAGTTGCAGGCACCAAAGTATAAGAAGTAGGCCGTTTCAGATATATTGATATTGAACAAAACTAATAAAATTTAGTGCTAGTTGTGTATTAATATTAAGAAATAAAACAAGGAAGTAAACCAGACTAAAGTTTAATAAAACTCTTTAAGTATTCAACACCGCTTGCATATTTATTAGAAAACAACATAAGTATTGCCTGTATCAAAAACATAGAAACACCGGCTATTGTGTAAATAGCAAAATCCCAAATCTTATAAAAAATAAAAGAAAATAGTTTCACTAAAACCCACAAGAGGGAGCGAGTGTATCTAGAGCACATATGCGAGGTATATGAAAAAGAAAGCCGGACCAAGTTTTTGAAACAGCGCGTCAACCATCGCAGGGAGCACGCTGCGGCCCTGCAACAAACTACTATCTGCCTCGTTTCGCTCTGGCCGTTAGTTTCCGAGCAACAGCCGCTGAAGCGAATACGTGCACAAGCTATTCGTCGGATTAGTGGCAATGAAAGAGCTTGTAGAACAACGAGCGTGTGTGTGTGCGCGCGCGTGCTTGCGTGTGTGTGAAACTTTGCTACAATGAGTCGGACGCAGTGCTATGAGTAATTTAAGCGTTTTGAACGCGACAGAATGTGGGTCACTGAGGATCCCAGTTCTGGATGACCTTCCACATCAACAGATGATGACCATGTCGAGATTGTACATCAGGAATTTGTACCCGTGGTCAGAGGGAAACAAGGAAGTATACCAGGGAATTTTACCTCGTTTGAGGGGTGCTGTTTGCAGGAAGAGGCCTGAATTGTGGAAAAACCAGACTTCGATGTTGCATTATGATATTGCGCCGCGTAGTTCCTTGTCCACAGCTATCTGGCAAAATATCAGTTGTGCCCCATCCACCCTATTCTCCGGACCTAGCCCCAGCAGACGTTTGGGACGTCGTTTTCAAAACATAGAGGAGATTCAGGACAACGACAAGAGACCTGTGCGCCATCCCAGAAAAAGCGTTTCAGGAGACTTTCCAAAAATGGAAAAAACGTTGGGAACGGTGTATTGCCAGTAGAGGGGACTACTTTGATGGGGACAGTGCTTATAAACGAGCAATAAAGGTGTTACAGGAAAACCTTTGTCTTTTTTTAACACACTTCGTATGTCTTCAACAGGGAAGAAGGAACCAGACGACCACAACATAAGACTGTACGAAATGATTAAAAGAACTGTGTTCCAGATATTCTCATGAAGAATGACATGTTTTCTTGAATTTTCTGTAAACTATCAGTAAGCTCTCTTATACATTAAGGGATTTTCTGTTTACGAAGTCATTAAAGACGCACAGTAGCGTACTACAGAAAGTATAGGCTATTAAAACGCACAGCTTACTTCAATGATCTTTTGGCAGAATTAGCAACTTCCGAAATGTCGTTTAATGCATTACTATTATAAACAGTAAAATTTAAATTGCCAAGTGATCCTTCTTTTCTTTCTCGTGTATGGGATAATAAGACTGGCATTTATCTACCTGCATTTTAAACAGTTGGCTGTCACAAACCAACCTCTTATATGGCCTCGTATGTCGACAAATAATGTATATTAAAATGGTTTAATACAGAAAGCAGATATAAAATGAAGTTTTTGTATTAATAATTTTGAAGAATTGGAAATAAATATTAACGTTATATTCATATCCTGGCGATTTCCTGGCAGATGACCTTAGTTGCATAGGCACTAACTGTATGGGCAAGCTGCTGCTAGAGGGTCTCAATAATGCATTTCGTCTGTTGCTGTTTTTAACTGTGTTTCTGTAATTGTTGTTCTGTGAGTGTGTACAAACACACGGTAAGCATTATGCTGCACACATGGCTCAAGTTACGTAGTCGCGTTCCTGTACCGTTTATTCCTTTCTTTTGTTCTGTAGGTAGAACCATAGTGATGATACTGAATATTCAATCCCATATTTACCTAGGTGACTGAGGTAAACTGAACTTTAAATTTGGGATTATTCTAATACGAGCCACTAACGCTTCTTCCTGATTTATTTTGCTTGGCATCTTTGGTTTATACTTTCTCTATGAAATTGTTGCTTCCTATCTTTAAATCAATACCGAAATTTCATCAAGAATACAAGGATTTAGATTCCCTGAATCATAAAGGAAACATCGTTAAATACAAAACTTCGTAGTTAAATTCAGAGACTTTCAGAAATTTTTAAGAAAATCCGCCATTCCCTTTATATAAAAAATGTTTCTTTTTTTAATTTTCTGAAAAATAGCTGTGTAGATTTTAATTAAACTATCATATTTTTAAGATATTTGCATGACAAATAAAATGATTAGGTATGTCTTGAATTTTCTGGAAATAACCTGCGAAGTTCTCTTCATTCTTTTGTATAACCCCAAGAGATAGGCAAAAACTTGTACACAAAAAATTATATTTTTTTCAAGTACACAGTTCATGTTAAATAAACTTTCTTGTGTCGTTAACCATTTCCGAGATATTCTTTGTTTTATTTTGAATTTTCAAATACATATAATAAATCGCTATTCGTTTTTTCTCATGGTCATGCAAGGAGCATGGAACTTCAAATCCATCGCATAGCCATCCGGTTTTTAAAAATCTGACTATTGCTTTAGCATACTGTATTCTTCTTATACCTAGAAGGAAATGAGTAAGTGTGTAGTGAAGGTTTATTTCGATTAAAAAAGCTTCTATAAAAGTGGTTTCTAGAAGAGGAGTAGAGAAAGTCACGTGAATACAATGCATCACATTTTTAATGTTTTCTCGTGCTAGAAGTCACCAAGTATTTAAATAGCCTGGCAGTCGCATGCATGCAATAGATTAGTCTTCTGTGGCATCTCGTTGGGTTTTCGCACGAGTAAGCCCTTTACCACAGTAATGATCACTTTCCCCTGGTTTGCACATTCCTTCCTTTTCCTTCCGCATCTGTGTATAGGTTACGCTTAACGAACCATTTGCCCCGATTGCGCTCCAGGATAGAAGGCAGGCACTATACGAAATTATTAACGGTCTGAATATTTCCCTATTCCTGCCACAGCGATTACGTATACAACATTACTCTCATTCCCGCCGCTTTTTGCTGAGCATTCACTAGGCTATGAATAATGTCACTTAACTTCAGGAGACCTGTTATTTTACTGGTTTTTCCTAAAGTATTACGCTAAAGAAAATGGAAGTAAATCATGCAATCCATCCGCATACCGACCGAGTTGGCTCAGTGGTAACGTGCGAGAATTACATTCGGAAGGTTCGAGATTTGATTCCCGTCACCACCCACTCTGATCTTGGGTTCTTCTGTTTTCCCTGGTCGATAGGTGAATGTTGTGTTAGTTTCCCATCTACCACGACGTTCCCTTTCACTCCGTTTCCTTGTGCCGGATAGATGGCCCAGATACTTATTCAAAGGAAACAGGACTGCCTGGTTGGACGGGGTGTTCATCGCCCTCTGTGGGTAGCTCCAGTAGTGGGAAGGGTCTTCGAGTCAGGAACCGTTAGGACTCACGGGTGTCTCTGTGGCCTGAGGCCTCCTGGAGGTGATAGCTGTAATAGATTTCTCGTGGCTTGCAGAGCGTGATGTGTCTCCCTCCATTATATACGCTGTACCAGGACGCTATAATCCATCTGTATAGCTTTGTTTTCACATAGTGATGAAAAGAAAACTGAGACAGTGTTTTATTTAAATCTGAAAGAACAAGGAATACCAATGGTTTTAAATATTTCATTATTATCAAAGTAAGAGCAATTAATGCTTTTAGAGTTCATTTATGTTCAATATTTATATTTTAGTGCATATATTTGTTAACCATTTCATTTTATCTAAAATATCGTTTATATTTTGCACAGTATTTACCAATGTCGAATAAGCAGAACGTTTAACACCCTTTTAGTGCCAACAAACAATGTTTTAGATACGCATACACTTGAACGATAATGCATAGGATCTCCTAAGTCCAGAAAAATTAGGATTGCCCCGATTATGTGTGCCTAGAAGAGTGTCCTGCTATAATTCTCTAAAAATGATAAAAATCTGAATTTACAGCTTAAGCGAATTATAAGTTTTGACTATAAGCACGATATTATATATTATCTGTTAATTTATAATTCATTACTGTACTACAAAAATACATGGTATCGGATATAAACACCAGCTGGTGGAAGAATCTTATTATGTAATTCACTAAGAGTTTTATAATATCCTTAAAAAATTGCCCAAGATACTGAAAAATATTTTTAAGTCAGAAGACAATTTTGGGTTTTTGCATCCTCAAAACACTGCCTTCAAACAATTTATACAAAGACAGAAAAAAGAATGAAGCCTTTCGTGAGGTTCGGTTGCATTAGAGAATCTACTGACAATCTTAGAGAAAGAGCTCATAAAAAGTCTTTAACCATTAACGTCAAGGTATAATAAATGTGTTACACTAGTAAAATGTGAGGAGAAAAATCAGAAAGTTGTGTTATATATGTTATATATAAATGTTGCAAAAGCGTGGTATGTTTTGAAGTTGTTTTTTAAGTGGATGATTTTTATTATGAGATCCTCAAAACATTGAAAATAATTTTGAATTTGCTTGTAATTCAAGACAGCAAATGAATGGTTCTTTATTATTTGACCATTCAGTATACTTTACAGTTGCAGAAAGAGTTAGATAGGGAGGAAGTTTGAAATTAGAGAAAAATGAAAGAATTTATTGAATCGGCTTTCTTCAAATGAAGGCTGCTGTACACAAAGCTTAGCACGGTGCAAAGTATTAAAGTAAAAAATATAGACACAAATAAGTAATTTCTAATAAAACAGATTCAAATATTCAAGTTGAAACGGACGCAACGCGGGTTTCGTTTTTTCAATCATGCAAATCCCCTAGTGGTTTTCAGAGCTGCATTCCAGAAAGCAAGATTCGCTGAGCAGGTGTTAGGGAATTTCAGCAAACAAGTGAAGCCGAAATTATAAAGTCAATAATTATCATAATAATCTGGGAAGGATAGCGAAATAAAAAAATAATAAAATATTTAAAATCAGTACTTGTATTAAAAGGAGAAGCATTGTGAAAACTGTTGACCGTTAAAAGTGACAGAAAGACCAGACAGGCACAGCTTAGCTAATTAGGGACCAGCCCCAGGTATAAAGGGTAAGACCGCTGAAGCCAGTTTCTCCTGGAAATAATGGGTACTGTTGCACTGACCAGGAAGTGAAGGTCACCGGAAGCTTCATGACGCTCAGTTTTGGGGCGAAATTTTTAAGGGGAGTGAGGGGAAGTTAGGAGTTCTTCTTTGTATCGTGAGTTGATGAGGATACTCTCGCTGGGGCACTCTTGGAGTGCGGAACAACAGTCTCGTCGAATTCCGAAGACTGGGTGCGAGCTTGCAAGAGGGTCGAACGATCAGATGTAATTGATAATCTTCGGTCTTGAAAAAGACACAGTAACATCGTAAGAACGTAAAAGTGATCGGCAAATCTTAAGTCTTATTTTAACGCTGAATAAAAGTGTTCCAAGAAAGCGTTCGTGTTTCTATGTACACACACTCACGCAAACCCAGTGATTAAAGTTTCATGCTCAAGCAGCCATGGCAAAGTAAAAAAGAAACAACTAGGAGGAGAAAAGCAGCAATCGTGAGGCAAAGGTATTGCTTCATTGTTGGAGGAGTAGCGTGGCAGCGTCACAAGATACATGTCGGATACATATGCTAGCGTGTTTCTCTCACCAATAGCCACAATCGTGTAATGTGTGCTATTAAATGATTCAGTTAAGGAAACAGACCTTTTAGTAACATATTGTTTTTTGTGTGTACATTTCCGAAAACTTTACTCTATTTGCTGAACTGTTACATCATCTAGAAATTACAAAAATACCCATACTGGTATACTTGCATCTAAAAACCATCTAGAGCACCATGATGCTCATTTGGTGAAAGAGCAATTTCTTAATTTAGCTATAGCATAAAGTCCTACAATGTATAATTCACATTTGGAGATTATGTTTACTATCCCCACGGTGTCGTTCTTCGTGTTGTAGTGGTTACCATGCTAGCCTCTAGTTTCTGAGGTCGCGAGTTCAAACCACGGAGGGCGATGGATTTTTTTTCGGGTGAAAAAATACTTAGTATAGCTTCCTTCGGAAGGAAAGTAAAACCGGCGGTCCCGTGACATAGATTTACGGCACGTAAAGGAATCTCAAGCCTCATAAAGCGGTCCATGAGAAAAATTACCGGTCTTTCACGCCCAATATAGAATGGGACACTAAGGTCCACAGCAGTTAAAGAGCGTCCATAAATAAAACTCAATTTAATTTTAATTTTATCCCCATGGACCTCAAGTGGAAGAAAGCACGACAATTTATTGTTTCTCTACTGTTTAGGGTATGTACACCAAGACAATTATTCAACAAGCTGATCGTAATATGCATTAGACAAAACATAAATTTTCGATGAAAGGGAAGGGTCATGAAAAACTTAAGAGTTCTCTGCGATCTGGAAAGCCTAGTTATGGTATCGTCAAACAATACTCAACTTATCGAAATTTTGTACTTAATAAAACTAGTCATAAATATGTAAAGTTAAACAATATCTGAATAATAAGCTAAGTATTTCGATGTTTTGAATTTGTGCACCATTAGAGGGACCTCCCACCTTGGGAACAGTAATTAAGATGCCGTAAAGCCTATTCCCTAAGTGGAACTTAAAGCTTATTTTATACCAAATTCGACAGGAATCGACTGGATTATTGTTGCATGAAAAGGCAAGACACAAGCGCATACATTGAGAGAATAACAGATATTTTTTAAAAAAAATACTATTTTTGGCTTCAGGGCAGCTCCTCATGCAGTTAGTACAATTGTTGGTTGAAAATAACAAATTGCCAGAAAAATTCAAACACAGTTATATTTTATTTTGTCTATACATTTATTTTCTCCTTTTCACTTCATAAACCATAGTTAGATGTCTAATAACACCTTTTAATTGATATTTATTTAATAATCAAAGTTTGAAGTACCCTAAAAGATATTTAAAACTTTGTCTCTCTTCCCCTCTCTCTCTCTCTCACTCACTCTCTATGTGCATAAATTATCAAAAATCGTACAACTGTGTTATGGAGAGGAAAATTTCCAAAATAGTCACACCTAGCCATGATGGAATGGAACTAGCACCAGGACAATGGCCCCGCTCTTCGAGTCTGAGTAAATTAAGACGTCATTAAATGCGTTAAGCTTACAACTCGCCCACCTTATTCTCCGTGCATTGCACCTTGCCACTAATCACGTCTTCCCGGAAGCGTTGCATTTTGAAATAGCTAAGAAACTAATCAGTGATATTGTCGTGATATTGCCTCTCTTTAAATTACTTAATAAGAACAGATGGGAGCTACTCGCTTGCAAGAGGTACGGGCAAATTAAACAAGAACTTCACATGCGAGGCTACGACGAGGGACGCAGCTAAAGAAAGTACCAAAAATATTATTAATCACTGGCAAAAAGGGACGCTACATGGCTTGGAAGGAAGAAAGGAGCTCTACACTATCATAATTAATATAAAAAGAGAATAGATGGATGGTTATTTATTATATGAAAATGGATTTCTTACCCCATGTGTCTGCCGGGCGAGGACGCCATGCTTGCCTTTGCACGGAGATGGCAGTTCAACGACTTTGCTACTTGCAGGTTGCCCACTGACTCTCTAAACAACGCTAACACACAAGCGTCACTGACGCCATCCCCTCCCTTGACACTTAGTTCCCCTGACTTACCTCTACTCACAGACAAACTGCCGTCTCTAACCTCGGTTCCCAGAGAGAGTAGTGTATCCTAATATCTGTGCATACGCCACAATATTATGTACCAACTCGAGTACATGGAAACGTGTAATACATGGAATTTGTGTTGTTAATGGAACATTAAAATGCCTTTATTTGGCGCAAGAAATTCAACTTATGATTAGTTCCTGAAGTGGATAGGTGGATACAATTTCATTACGACCCTAAACAGTACGCAGAATTACTAATACACAATATCTTTATGTAATTAAATGGTCTATAGTCAACCAGAAAATAAACGTGAATATTTCATTCATTTCCATATAGTGCGAAATGCTTATTTTTATATATTTTATTCTGATAAACCCGATAAATTATTATGGTATTAAATTAAACATATTTGAAATTATCTGAAACAGTTTATTGCTTTATAATGCATTGAGTGCAATTAGGCGTAAATTAAAAAAGAGCAATAATATGTGTAAAACGTTTTTAATAAAGTATATAACGTGTAATTATAATAGATAATAGTAGTGAAGAAATCTGTTTTTTGTGAAGAAATGTTTTATTTTTATTTAATTAGACTTAATTTCATAAAAAAAATTCTAAGCGAAATAAAAATAGAAAATAATTGTAACACAAGGGAAATATAATAATAATAACAATAATAATAAGAAGAAGAAGAAGAACAGTAATGTCGCAAAGTGTTATATTTGAGGAAGTAGTGTTTGGTCACGGTCTGTATTGCATTTAAATGAAAAATATTTATCCTAGACTTTTTAATGCTAAAATTACGAAACATCCATATTACTCAGCTACTGTATTGCAGCACTGTAACCTTTTTCAAAAGTTTAATAACTTTTACATTACTGTCAATATTACAATGACACATATTCCATAAACCACTAAGCTGCAGCCACTCAAGATCTCCTCTGAGTAGCAGTAATGAAAATTCTGCTGACTTTTCATTGCTCCTGTCTTATAAAAAAGTTCTTGATTGTGAGATTCACTTAGATTACCTTACAAGCCTTCTTAATTAAACATGAAATCAAATCCACGAGTTTATTCCTCTCAATTTGTGTTTACGTTGTTCTGTTTTTAAGAATTTTATGAACCATCCTGCAGCAACGGCTTTGGTCATCCGCACCTTGTTAATTAAGCTAAAAATCTAAAACTTAACCGTTACATCATTAAATCTCAACTAGGACTAATCTTGTTCTCAAGGAATTTTCTTCAGCCAGTAAAGAGTTTGTTTAAACATCAGATTAACGTGGTTTTGTAAACGTTAAATAAAAGAAAACACAATAGGACCTAAAACTCATCGGCTCGTTTTATTACTCAAATGTACTATGAATAGATTATAGAAAAAAATCTCATATGTTGCACTCACATGTCTTTGTTAAGGTAACAAACGTTTTACTAACATACTGTTGAGTGTGTCCGAAAAAACTTACTCTAGTTGATGAAATGTTACATGGTCTAGAAATCACAAAAATATACCCTTTAAACCTTACCCGTTCCATTTATTACTTTATATACCTTTTATTAATCCAGATAAACTTTCATTATTAATGCTTAAGAACTGGAGCCTTATAATTCCACTCTTTCCATGCAAACATTAGAAAAAACGCAATATCGACAGGACTTTAAAAGAACGACAAGGTATTGAACAATTCGAAGTACTAATAACGTGTATCGGAAATGGCTTATTCCACAAAAAAGTTAATCGAAATAAAGTGTCTGTTTTAAAGAGATATACATCTTTATATAGTACGTTTACATTTATGATTAACACTACCAGATGTTAATTGGTCAAGGAAACTTTGGAACATCAATTTAATTTAATCTTGAGACGGTGGATACACTAAAACTTCACTTACTTGCGTTGGAACAAGTTGGAAAAGGTTCTCTTAAAATAATTCATGAACGTAAATGATGAAGATTGTTAACTTAACTATATCGATACTTTAATGTTCTACAAATTTAATTTTCATTGCCCTTTAAGGGCAAATTATCTCTTTTATAAAGGAAGAATTGATGGTGATGTTGAACTTAAAGACTACATCGATAGTCAAAGAAAATTATCTCGCTATATCTTAACCATTAAAAACAACCTACAAATAACCATAACTGAAATGAAATGTTGGATAAGTTCCAAACTTGGTATTTCAGTTCAGTATCTTCCAGATATACGAAAATGAACATTTTCAAGAAAATACTCACACCCTAATCTACCCCTTACATGCAACAGTTTTAGAAACCTTTAATTTTGCAAAAATTGGCCCTAATCATTTTAATTAAAATACCATATACTGAAAATATTTACATGACAAATAAAATTTTTATCCTGATTTTTTTGGGAATCACCTGTGAGGTACTCTTTATTCAGAATATTGTATAATCTTGTGTAACCCGTAAAACGTTTTTTAAATTTCCCTTGTTTACCCAATTTATTATTATGATAATTATTATTATGATAATTATTATTATTATTATTATTATTATTGTGCTCTACTGTATTCTTTACCGCTTATTATCGCAACTACACAGAACACGCACACAAACACCCATGCATATGGCGGAACTCGAACCCGCTCAGCTTGGCGGAGCGCCGGAGCTATACACTCCAGTGACCACGGCTACGAGGGCCGGCAAACATTAAGCGATAAACGAAAATGTACCATACAAAAAATGTACATCTCTTTAAAACTCACAATTTATTTCAAAAACTTTTTGTAGCATCAGCCTTTCCGAGATGTCCCTTATTAATGGTTCAATGTGTTCAGTATGTTGATTCTTCTAAGTCCCATCAATTTTCAGTTGTTTCTCGCGATTGCATGGAAACAGCATGAAATTTTAAGGCCGGCATATAGCGTCCAGTTTTTAAACATTTGACTATCGCTGTTATCTTTGTATCCTAACGAAATGTGCAATATAGCTATTTCTGTCACCATTTATCTGGATTAAAATGAGGTAGATATAAAAATAAACTTTCGTAAGAATAGTTTATATACCCACTAATAAGGGTAGAGCATAGAGAAAGTCATTTGAATGTAACACATTCGTTTCTTAGGGATTAATATTTAAACCACAAAGTCTTTCCACAGTAAATGAATGCAGTTTACGAACTCTTGACACTCTTTACATATGCTCTGTGATGATGTGAAGCTTTTTAGTTTGGTAAAGCGTACCAGATTTGTTCAGCGCGTTAGCAAAGTTCTGTAACATTGCACTGGCAGTTCGCTGCTTATGCACAGCAGTCTTTACCTCCAGCTTCAAATTTGTTGCAGTGTAAACTCTGTTGGAGGTTTGGTTAAATATTTACACTGGCCGAGCCTTTGCGCGTCGCGTTGCAAATATTTTCGTGTTTCTACCTCTAGATTGCTTCTGTGAAACGATAATCGATCACCAACAAGCTTTGGTTCCTTTTGTATTAAAGTTCCGTCAGCGATTTTCAGATCTGTGGACATAGTTTCTTTCAACATTCACTTACACTACTTAACTAGTCTGGTGTGTGTTTTAGAGCATAAGGTATTTCTACTTTCTTAGATATGGTAGGTAGGAGAAGTGAATTCGATTTTAATTTCACTAGATATACAGATTTTGGGGTTATCTGAAACCAAAAAGTGATTAATAGAAAAAGTCTGTGTGTATCATAAATAAAAAAATAAAATCCCAAAAAATACCATACTTGGAATCCATATTCAGCATCTTATAAGAATACGACAAGGAAACGTTTCACGAATTTTCCTTCACACCATCTACTATTTACATAGAAAACCTTTGTTAAATTTGTATTTGCTCAGAAACGCGACTTTGATATATGACTTTGATTAAAATATAAGATGTTTGACCTATAGACATAAAGATTAAAACGTCGTCCTCCGTGGACTAGTGGTACCGTGCTAGTCTCTAGTTCCCAATGTCGCGGCTTCAAACCCGGCGGAGGACGATGGATTTTTTTCGGGCGTAAAAATCCTTAGTATGGCTTCCTTCGGAAGGGAAGTAAAGCCGGTGGTTCCGTGATGTAGATTTACGGCCTGTAAAAGAACCTCAAGCCTGATAAAGAGGCCTCTGAGCAAACTTACCGGTCTTTCACGCCCGATATAGAATGGGATGCTGAGGAGCAGTTAAAGTGCATCCAGAAATAAAACTCAATTTAATTTAAAGCGATCTACATTTTTTTTTGTAGTAACGTTTTGTCTATCACTTACGGTTTACCAGTGTGAAAGTCATTCAGGACTTTTGGGACCATTCCCAGAAAACTCAAGATATACATTTCATTTGCCATGAAAATATCTTAAAGATATAATATTTTAATCAAAATCGTTAGAGCCATTTTGAGTCAATTAAACTTTTCGAAAAATGTTCCCTGCAAAGGGTAGTCTGGGGTGAGCTATTTTATCTTTGTGTCGCATCCATGGAGGATGTTAAACGCAAGCACCACTATTTATCCCACTTTTCGTTTTTGAGTTGCGCTGTTCACAGACTGACAGTCACACAGACAGGCAATATGCTCATGGATATGTATTCAAAAATGCTTTATTTTGATTTAGGGCACCTCAAAACCTGTATTTCCAGTGAAATCTCGGTACCAAAAGTATTGGTTTTAATGCAATACTTCCCCTACTTACTATACGTAGTGGAGAAAGTAATAAACTAAACTCGAGACGCAACAGCCCGTTTTCGTACCAAGGCCTCACTGCGTCCTCCACCTCTGCCCACAACAGGCGTCATGAGTGGGGTGCAGTACTGGATGGTGGGACGTGGTCAGCGTCCCAGGTTCCTCGCGACCTTTATATGTGGCCTGCTTAATTTGGACAGTTACTTTTCAATCAAGTAGTTCCTCAATTGGCCCCTCAGGGATCTAACGAGGCTGAGTGCACCCCGAGCCAGGTTTCCCAACAGGAGAAAATCCCCACTCTAGTACCGGGAATGGAACCCGAATCTCCCGTTTGGTAAGCAGCTGCGCTACTATCGCGTCAAGAAAACGACCAATTTAATGTAATTTCTACTATAAATAGGTTTTTCCAGAACAATTATACCCTAATGTAATACAAGACACATCCAGCGCGAATTTAAGCAAAATCTTGTCGGAGTAGGGAATGAGTAACAGTATGTAAAATCCCTTAAGGCCTATAATACTTTCTTAAATACCTACTTGTTGATTATTCGAGATTACTTATGGATAAATAATTTTCGTGAATAATTTAACTTGAAAAATAATTACTTCCTTAGTGCATACTATAGTATCTATACTTATGCAACTTTCAAAATAGGGAGAGAAAATCGTGTGAGTGTAGCAACGCAATTGTTACTTTCTCTACGTAACTAGTATCAGCAGTATTGATTCTACACAAAATTTCCATACGAAATTTCATCGTAAATACACATTTTAAGGCTCCTGAAACCAAAAGAAAGCATTTTTAGAAAAATTATCTGTGTATGTGCATGTGCGTGTCTGTGTGTTCGTATGAACAGTGTAACTCAAAATACCAGCTTGGAATTTAAGTTTAGATGCCACAAAAATATTTTCAAGAAATTCTCCCCAACCCACCCAAACTACTCCTTACATAGAAAATCTTTCGTTATTCTTTATTTTCTAGAACTTGACTATCGATTTTGATTAAGTCACCTTATAATATTTAAGACAGTTACATACAAAATAAAATGTATATGTTAAATTTTCTGGTAACAACCTGCAAAGGCCTCTTCATTCCTAAACAACTTTATATAACTGCTAAACGAAAAGAGATAGGCAAAAACTAAAATATATATTTTATTTTAAATAACTTTTTTCCATCATCCATATATCCGTTGTTAGTGGTTTGAATTTTTCAACATTCCCTTTTTGAAGCGCTCTTCATCCAGATATTTACTGTGGTTTCATGATAAAGGAAGTTGAATTTCTAGGCCAGTATAAAGTGACCCAGTTCTGAAAATCTGACTATCGATTCGGTTTGCTGTATTCCCTTTGTACCCAAAACGAAATATATAATAAAAGTACTTCTGCAAACATTTATTTCGATTTATAGATATAAAAGTAAGCTTTTGTAGGAATAGTTTGTAGAGGTTGTAAAAAAACAAATGACAGAATAGAGAAAGTATGGAATGTAACAATTAAATTGAACAATTTCTATCTCCTGAAAATAAGCACCTTCATATTCATATATAATATAATTCAAATAAAAATATAATTTCATCCTTAAACATTTAATGTTCACACATAAATAAATTATAAACATAACTAAAATTATGTTAATTTTTCAGGTTTTAATATTTCCATTGTTCTGAAGAACTTTTATTCTACTAACATTCATTAGTTAATAAGGTTTCTTTTTCTGACAAATGTATTTCATTATATCGTTTTCTAAATATTGTTTTGAAGAATAGGACATAATTCAATAGTGAAATTGAGGCAGGATTTTTAACGCTTAAATAATTTCAGTCTAATTATATAATATGTAAATTCAATAACAGCCCGCCTTAAAGCAATATGTGTATGTAATAATTTGTAAAATGTATGTAACAGTCATTCCATATGTTTATAGTATTGTAAACATGTTCAATAATGTTATGTGAATATATTACGTAACGTAGGAACTGTGAGAATAATAAGTTAAACGTTGCTAACAATGAGGTAACCTTGAGGCAATAATGAGTTTGAGAGTTTAAATGTTATTTGTGATTCTTGAAAGCATTAATGTAATTTTAGTGACAGTTTATAAAAAATAGCCAATTAACAACCAGAAAAAGTTAAATGCAGGTATTCTATTGGAGTAAAAATAGCCAACCAGAGATTTTAAATACAGAAATTTACAAGCTCAGACGGTTGAAATCTAGTCATTTGCCTGCGAACAGTGTTTGTAACTGTATGGGAGCGAGATGTGTCCTCGAGAAATTAATTACGTATTCGTGTGAGACGAAAAATAGTATACTTGTTAAAAAGTGCAAGTATTAAATAAAAGAATCTCACAGCTCTCGATATAAGTGAAGTGCTATTTAATTTGTGTCAAGGATTAATAAAAAGGAGTGAATTAAAACTTTAAGCCTACATTCTGTGTAAGCCTACATTCTTAGTCGTACCAAACCCTGCCTAAGAGAAACGTGTCTCTAACAATAATACAGACGCAGCCGAGGAAAACATAAATATTTAATACTTAAGAAACAGTTTAATTTCAAAGTTAATATCTTTTAAACTTGGGGAAAAGGCCATCTAAAATACATTTCGGGCGAAGTCTACCGGAAACTGTTTACTATACGTGCTGTTGCAACTATTAAAAGTTCGGCTCCCCAACAGTTGAAATACGATACAACTCCTATAACAAGCTCTACTTCAAAATTGTGTTTAGAAACGTAACTCTTACACAAAACAAAAATCCATTACAATGTTTGCTGCAAGAAAATAACACTTAAGACATCCTTCTGTAGGTTTCAGTGAGGCTTTTGAATGTTAATCATACTATTTATTTAAGAATTTAATTATTTTGAAATGTAATATTTCGTATACAGAATACGATAAATTGCTCACTTGTTTTGAAACTGATACTGTTTATGAATTTGCTGTGACGTTGTGCTTTGTGATCAAGGAACAATGTAATCCACTTTCGCTTTGCAAGTGTTTACTTGCATGTGATACAACTGAACGACATGTTTAACCTAATATTTAAGCATAAACTGTTTTGCTTTGCATTTGCTCTCCAGGTTACAACGTGTATGTGTGGGTACAATTTGGGAAAGTTGTTCTTATTGTGTACTCAAGCACTAAAGCTAAACTCATACTTGCCCTCCATCCTCCCCCTTCCCTTCCTTCAAAGTCATCAGCATCTCATCATCTTCCGAGCATTAGCACTCGAAGAGCCTCTACTCCATCTTCAAACTTAGAAAGACGATAGAGCCTCTTAGAGCGGAGGTCAGCTTAACTCTGCACTTCGTAATGAAAACATTAAAGGGAATTAGCTAGTTATTATTTTATGGAGATCTGCGGGTTAAACATGCAGCATTATTTAGCTTGCAATAGTAATTCTAAGATTTCACTTCCTCCAGTTGCTTCTTCAAATAGATAGTTCTAAAAGTTTGATGCGTTACAACCAAATGACTTCCCTAACCATTCTTTTACAAATGATTAAAGATAAATATTTCCAGAAATGGTTTTATTAACATTTCGTTACAGGGAATGCAAAAGACTTAAGTGACAGTCAAAATTTTTAAAAGCGAGTCGCTATGTATGGCTTCGAAATTTCGTTCCTTTTGCATGACCACGAGAAAATATGAATAGTGACTTAGTTATATAAAGTGGGAAGTATTTTGCAATTCAAACCGCGCGCGCGAGTTACATACGAGGTGGTGCGAGCCGATCCTGACTCCCCTACCTTCAGCTAATGACCAGTCCCTTCAGGATAATAATGTGTGATTCCTTTGGGCCGGTTCTAGTAATCTCCCCTTCTAGAACAATCCGCTTTGTATGCGTGTTCTATGTCAGGGGCCGCTCTTGCCCGGACCGTCAGTTCTGTTAGTTAAGAAGTTACAAAGGTAAAGTGGACAGTGACAGTACAAGTGCAATTCAGCTGTGAGTTGTGATTTAACGGATCAGTTGTGTTGTTTCGAGTGTATGAAAAAAACTCTAACTCAAGTGTAACGTTTGTCCTATGTTGAGCACATAAGTAACGAATAAAGAATGTTTAACAACAATTTGTGTTCTCATTTGTCCCAATAATATTTCGAAAATAGTAAACGCCACAACAACGAGATATAAATTTTGTGTCTATCTGTTAAGGTTTACAAAGGACATTCAAAATAAGAGGACTTTAAAGACTATCCCCAGAAAAATTTAAACAGGTATATATTTTATTTATCATGAAAAAACATTAAACATATGCTATTTTAAAATCGTTAATGACAGTAATGATTTTTTCCCATATAAAGAGTAATTTTGGGTGGGGGATTTTCTAGAAAATCTTCGTGTCGCTTCCTTGGAAGACTCTAAACTTAAATATGACTTTCAATGGCTTTCAATGACTTTTCGTTTCTGAGTTAGGCTTTTCACAGACCCATACATACACAGCCTTTTGCTATTCTTTTTTGTATACTAAGGGCACCTCAAAAGTATATTTCCAGCTGAAGAAGTTATTTTGTTGTATTATTATTTGCCCCACGCTTTGGGAGCCAATTTGAAGAAGGTTTGTATTATATTCTGACGTTTCTTTAAATATTATATATTTATTTTTGCCTCGGCTGCGTCAGTATTTATTTTTAGAGACATGGATGTCTTAGCAGGGAGTGGTACGACTTCTATTAATACTTGACACGATTTAAATAACACTTCAACACTATATATTTTATATATATATATACAGAGAGAGAGAGAGGGCTGTGAGGTTTTTTTATTAATTACTTGCACTTTTTAACACGTAAACTATTTTTGTCTCACACAAAATACGTATTAAATTTATGGATGATGCATCTACGTCCGGTAGGAACACTGTCTACAAGCAACTGATTTCTGAATTTGTAAATTTTGCTCCATTTTAGTTTCTGATTGGCTAATCCTAGTCCAATAGAATACCATCATTTAACTAAAGCTTTTTCTTGTAGTTGATTGGCTATTTTATAAACTGTCACAAAAATTACATTATTGTAGCTCCAAGAATTACCAGTAGTATTTAAACTTTCTAATTCATTATTGCCTCAAGGTTACATCATTGATACCTCATTGTTAGCAACCTTTAACCTATTATTCTCACAGCTTCTACATTACTAAATTACGCAATACATTTACATAACATTATTACACATGTATACAATTATATAAACATATACAATGACTGTAATATACACTTTTTATATATTGTTACATACACATATTGGTTTAAGGCGGGCTGTTATTGAATTTATGTATCATATAATTAGACTGAAATCATTTAAATGTTAAAAATACTGCCTCACAGCGGAAAACCCAGTTTCGATTCTTTTTTATGAAATGCAGTATTTCTTCTATTTGTATATGTATCATGTACTTTTTATGTGAAGAGGATGCTCAGAAAAACATAAAACTGTATTTTATAAACGGCCACTTTCACAGATTCTGGGCTTATAAAGATTGATGAAAAAATATAGTTCATACAGCCAATTTTAAAAATTCTAAGAACTCAATTCAAGTTGTGCGTTTTAAACCCAAAAGAACAGTTTAGAACTGTATACATCTCAACAATTTCTAGCACGTTATGTGTGCGTTCCTGTAAGTCTATGAAGTACAGTCAAATGTTTAAAAATAAGCTCGCAATAGCCTTGATATCGCGTATCCCTTGTATGAATAGATGACCAAAAGAACGGAGTTAAGATTTCAAAAGTGTATACCTTGAAATGCGAAAAGCTTTAAACCTGGAATTATCCTTAAACGGCCAAATACAAAAATTACAACTTTCTGAGAATAGTCTACGAAGTACTCTTCTGTCGTATGGAATTTTAGATGGTTTTAATTAACTGGAAAACACTAAGAATTAGGCAGAAATATATTGCAGAAAAGTATAGAACCCTTTAAGGTAAACAGATTGTATTTCACAACTTTTTTATTGATTAGGACATTTGCTAGATATGTCCTATTGTTGGTTTAAATTTTCTCATTCAAGTTATACTGTTATGAATGTTATATGTTCTTTTGTTTCTCACCAGTCCAAGCAAAGAATAGTATCAAGGTTAGCTTATAGCCACTGTTTAAAGCTGTAACCTCAGCCCTAGAATCCTGTAAGCTACAGCAAAACGTGTACTCAAGCTATCTGGGAAACATTTTTATCGGGAAATGGGCACAAAAATAAGCTTCTCGTAAGTAATTTGTTGAATAGACGCTAGAATATATTACAATAAGCATAGAAAGTTCTGCGGCTTAAACGTCATGGTTTCATTTGTTCTTTTTTCTACATTAACTGTTCTGTTTTACATTACCTTCCATAAACATATTAATTGTAAAGTATTTATGCTTCATGTAGTATCTGCTTCACGTTGTTTTCATGTTTGTAAATTATTTAGTACAAATATCATTAATGCACCCTTAGCACTAAATTTTAGGTGCGTTTATTTTCTTACGGTAATGGCGCTGTGGGGTTAGTAGAATTTACTGTAGATATTTTGGAACACATTCCTAAAAATAACATTTTAGATCATACGTCTATATACTAAGATTTCAACTAACAACCAGATGTGATACATTTACATGACCTTCTCTACCCTCTATGGTGTATTGTTGGTTATACAAACTAGTCTTACTAAAGTTTATTTTTGTTTCTACTTAATTTCAAACCAAATATACTTTTACACAAATAGCTACGTTACACATTTCGTTATAGATACAAAGGGAACAAATGTTTAAGAACTGGACGCTATACGGTGACCTTAGAAGTCTGTATTGTTCCAATGGAATCGCCAGAAAGAACTGAATATTGACAGGACATTAAAAGAATGGCTAAGTATTGAACAATTCGAACCATTAGTAACGGATATATTGGAAATGGCTGATGCAAAAAAAAAAAACTATTGTTTGAAATAAATTGTGTTTTGAAGAGATTTGCATTTATTGTTTAGTACCTTTTCATTTATCGCTTAACATTTACTGTTGTACAAGATTATACAAAATTCTTTCCAAAGCAAGAGGACTTCAAGGGCTACTCCCAAAAAATACAAGATATACATTTTATTTGACATGTGAATACCTTTAATGTATAGTGTTTTAATAAAAATCGTTAGGGCTATTTTTCGAAAAATGTATCATTTAAAGGGAAGTTTGGGGTATAGGAATTTTCTTTAAAATCTTTGTATTGCATCTTTGGAAGGTAATGATCTTAAATACCGAGTTTGATGTTGATCCGACTTTTCGTTTCTGAGCTATGCTGTTCAGAGACACACATACGGGCCTTTTTTTCTAAAAATGCTTTCTTTTTTATTCAGGGGCCATCTACCTTTTCTACTTACTATGTATGTACGTGATAGGCACAGTGAAAATCTTTACAATTTGGTTTCAAATTTAAGCAGAAAATGTTAGCTTCGTTCTGTCGTGGTTTGTCTAAAACACAGCATTTTAAGACGCTCTAAATACCACATTTGAATTCCGTAGGCGAAAAGTTATTTTTAATGTTGTATTTTAATATCTAGGTTTACGTTCGCAATAATCCAGCGGTCGGTTATCAAGAGCAGGATGGTAAAGCATGTTATAACACTAACGTAGTACGAAATACTGCATCCAAAGCTGTAAAGATAGTATTCTCTGTGATATTCAGCCAATATGCTTAAACCTTGAAGTCGTGCACCTGTAATACTTAATGGTGAAAGACTGACATTAATTCCAGAAATAATTTGAGCCTTGAAGTTTGTAGATTGTAGTCTTGAAGTCTTGTAGTTCGAAGGGAATTAATACAAGTACGTTTAATTAAGAAGCCGGACAAAAATAAACAAATAAAAATTATTTTTGAAAAAGAAAGTAGAAAAGACAAAATTATAGTATGGGACGGTATTATTTATAATGTTTGTGTATTTGTGTTTACTCCACGTGGTGAAGCCATGTTGTGACGTGATTCTTTGTTATGTTTATTAGCTCCATCTGGTGTTAGCAATTTGCGGCAGTATTAGTGTTTGTTTGAAAGAATGTTACTGTTATTTTATTTAATTTTGGTTCACTGTCCTCCGGCTAGCTATGATCTTTTTGGTTGAGCACTTCTCTTTATACAGGTTGTGTAAACGGAAAGGAGTCATTTATCCAAATATAACACTGATGAAAGAATTTGTTTTACACTTTTTATTGTCGAACACATTCAATATCACATTTACACATTGATCTAGGACACTCGCCAAACTGAAACTGTTATAATAACTTCATTACTGATCATTCTTAATTCGCGTACTTCAGCTTTTTGTATAATTAACTTTACAACACATTAGATTTCTCATAACTCTGCTACGCGTAACTTGCAAATCGATAGTCGACGTGTACTGTACAAATATTTCTGCTGGACTGAAGGCAACGTGTAACGTACAAATGTTTTCGACGAACTGACGTGAAGACGACGTGTAATGTACAAAGATTTTTGATGAACTGACGGGGTCTACCTCTAACCTAGCCCTTTTTATACTCCTACAACCCGATATACCTAAAGATTATAACTGAGTTGCTATTGGCTAATAAAACGCGCCAACATTAGCGTCTATTTTTATATCCAATGAAAATTATGAATACATATGCTCTAGGGAAAATGTTCCAGCAAATTCGAAAGAAAAACGCGCCAACATTACGTAACTTCCTCATTTCCAATAATGATAAACAGCTCACCCCCTCGCTGCATTATTGCACGCTATTATTGTCAGTTTCAGTAAGGCTGTATAAACTTACTTCTCAACAATAATTACAATCAACAAACATCTCAAATCAATGTCACATAAAAATGCATATTCATATTATAATCATTCTTTACATTTAAATAATTTATGATACAAATTACTGCATCAAGTAATGAAAAAGAAAAAATGTACATAGTTACCTCAAGAGAAGAAGAAGTCAAAACATCTAAAATTTAATACTTATGCAACATTTTAAAATTATTATTAAGGTAATGATATAAATAATTCAAATGAATGCATAGATAAAATATGTTATAAAAATAACCCCAAAGAAGTGAAGGGCGCTGGCAGCATGAGCGTACAACAAAGTAATATTTGTAATCAAAGACGAAAAAATCAGATGTGTTACATCCAAGACAAAAAAATGAATAACGAATTCCCATTTGAGAAAATAAGTATTGAAAAATTTAAGGGAATAACAAGCAATTTCTCGAAAATGGTTCACTCAACAAAAAAAATGTATATGACATAAATTGTGTATTGTGACGCGATCTACATTTTTTGTGTAGTAAAATTTTGTCTATCTCTTATGGTTTACCAGTTATGCAAAAGTCGTTCACAATGAATAATACTTTTGGAGACATTCCCAGAAAATTTAAGATATACATTTTATTTGTCATGAAAATATCTTAAACATATGATATTTTAATCAAAATCGTTAGAGCCATTTTTGAAAAAATTAAAATGTTCGTAAAATCTTCCATGTAAAGGGTAATCTGGGGTGGCGGAATTTTCTTGAAAACCTTCGTGTCACATCTCTGGGAGATACTGAACCTAAAAACCAAGTTGTGTGTCGGTGTTTATCCGACAGTTCGTTTCTGAGTTATGCTGTTCACAGACAGACACACACACGGACATGTTTCCAAAAATGCTTTTTTTGGATTCAGGGAGTCTGAAAACATGTATTTCCGGTGAAATCTCGGTATCGAATTTTTGGGTGGAATACAATACTTTCCCTACTTACTATACGTGGTAGAGAAAGTAAAAACTCATCAAGGAAAATAAGACGGTATTGTGACTTTGAGAGCGTCATACACGTAATCACCGAAGAAGAGAAACTTAGCAGAAAATCTTCGAACAAGAGAGAAGTAGTGTTAATTATATATGAGTATTGTGTGGTTGAGCGATTAAACCGTGTTGGCCTAGTTATACGAGAAATTTCCGTGAAGAATAGATAAATTGCTCCAGGAATACGCGTAGCGATTGCTGGATTGTTGTAGAGGAATTATCTCCACGTAGAGAAGTACCTGAACTGGATATTCCGCGAGGAAATTTTTAGCTTCTCACCAATTATAACTAAATATATAACATGAGGCAGCATTTTTAACACTTCAATGATTTCAGTCTAATTATATAATATATAAATTCAATAACAGCCCGCCTTAAAGCAATATGTGTATATAACAAGATATGAAAAGTGTATATTACAGTCATTGTATATGTTTATATTATTGTATACGTCATTTTAATAATGTTATGTGAATGTATTACATAATTTAATAATGTAGGAACTGTGAGAATAATAGGTTAAAAGTTGCTAGCAAAGAGGTAACAATGAGGTAACCTTGAGGCAGTAATGAATTTGAAATTTTAATAATACTACTTGTAACTTTTGGAAGCAATTATGTAATTTTTGTGACAGTTTATGAAATAGCCAATCAACAACCAGAAAAAGCTTTAGTTAAATGAAGGTATTCTATTGGACTAGTATTAACCAATCAGAGAGTTGAAATACAGCAATTTACAAATTTAGACGTTAGAAATCAAGTCAGTTGCTTGTAGACAGCGCTCATAACTGGACGTGTTGGTTATAGACAGTGTTCCTAACCGGACGCGAAATGCGTCCTCGAGAAACTTAATACGTATTCAGTGTGAGACGAAAATAGTTTACGTGTTTAAAAAGAGCAAGTATTTAATAAAAGACTTTTACAGCTCTCTATATCAGTGAAGTGTTATTTAAATCGTGTCAAGAATTAATAAAAAGGAATGCAATAAAAATTATAATCTGTGTAAGCCTACATTCCTCAGTCGCACCACATCTTGTTAAGAAATTTATGTCTCTAAAACTAAATACTGACGCAGCCGATGCAAGCATAAATATATGTAATATTTAAAGAAACAGTAAAAATTAAAAAGTTAATATTTTTAAACTTGGGGCGAAGGCTACCGGAAACATTTTACCATACTTACGGTTGCAACTACTTCAAATTGGCGCCAAAACGTGGGGTAAATAACGAAACAATACAACAAAATAACTTCATCAAACATAATTTATTATAAATTACAAGGTTCGTAAATAAATAAAAAGTAAATAAAATTGGCAAGGTAGTAAATGGTATTGTTCCTGAGATTTTGTTACGTGGAAGAAAAATATTTTTAATTAAATTTTGAAATATCTTTATTATAAACTAAGTTAAATATTAAGAATTGCAACTTTCTACGCTTAGAAGAAAAAAATTAAAAAAGAAATAATCTCATTATAATAATAATAAAGATTTGGATATAGATTCCTAGTCATTTTCAGCATAGAGGCCTGAGAATGCCACCAACATAGTGCCAAACATTGACGAGCAACAACATTACATCTATATTAAACCGTTTCAAGTTGTAGTATTGCCGTTATTAACAGACAAATGTTTTTCTTTTTGCAAGTATGCCAGCAACGGGATAAGACAAATTTTAGCAGTTATAAGAAGGCGAGGACACCTTCTGTTCCGCAGCGCAGACGTTTTCTCGGTAAGAAGAAGTCTGAGGGAACAAACGATTCCATGGCAATTTACCAACTCAGCGCTCGTTCCATAATGAGCAGTTTTACAATCCCCGCAGCCTGTACGCTAAAGATGACCCCAGACATTTCTCATTTTGAGTGCACATGTGTGACGCAAATCTTTCTCGTGGTCTTCTTCTCATTACGCTACGCTATTTTCATAACTGCTAAAGCTGTGCACTCCGTGGTCTTTTCTCTTGACTTAACAGCCGCATTTTTATCCCTAAGTTAACACCATTATACTGAGCTGCATCGTAAGTAGATGTTTATAGCTTTATACCAAGTAGATCGGACACTGCAATTTATTTTCCAATTTATATGACTTTTTAATTAGTAGAATATCTTAGTTCTATTTTCGTAGCATATTTATTTAGCTAACATTGGAAAAGCCCTTTAATGGTTATAGTGTACTCAGGAGCGAAGTATATTCCTAAAATAAATAGTGCAGTTTCTGTTAGTAACGTGACTGGACCCGCACGACCTTTTTACTTTCTCTACTACGTAAAGTAAGTAGGGGAAGTATTGCATTCCACCCAAAAATTCGATACCGAGATTTCAACGAAAATACATGTTTTGAGACCCCCTGAATCCAAAAAAAAACATTTTTTGAAACATGTCCGTGTCTGTGTCTGTGTATGTTTTTGTGCGTCTGTGAACAGCATAACTCAGAAACGAAAAGTCGAATAAACACAAAACTTGATATTTAGGTTCATTATCTTCCAGAGATGCGACACGAAGGTTTTCAAGAAAATACCCCACCCCAGATTACCCTTTACATGGAACATTTTTCGAAAGTTTTAATTTTCTCAAAAATGGCTCTAACGATTTTCATTAAAATATTGAATGTTTAAGATATTTTCATGACAAATGAAATGTATATCTCGAATTTTCTGGGAATGTCTCCAAAGGTATTCTTCATTGTGAACGACTTTTGCATAACTGGTAAACCATAAGAGATATACAAAATTGAACAAAAAAAATGCTATTTTATGATATTTGAATGTTAAAAAATAATAATTTATTCTATACTTAAATATAATTCTCAATTTTACTACACAAAAAATGTAGATCGCGTTAAAATGAACAATTTATCTCATGTACATTTTTTTTGTTGAGTGAACCATTTTCGAGATATTGCTTGTTATTCCCTTAAATTTTCCAATACTTGTACTTTTCCTCAAATTCGTAATTCATTTTTACTTTCTCTACTACGTATAGTAAGTAGGGGAAGTATTGTATTCCACCCAAAAATTCGATATCGAGATTTCACCGGAAATACATGTTTTGAGACCCCCTGAATCCAAAAAAAGCATTTTTGGAAACATGTCCGTGTGTGTGTCTGTGTGTGTGTCTGTCTGTGTGTGTGTCTGTCTGTGAACAGCATAATTCAGAAACAAACAGTCGGATAAACACCAAACTTGGTATTTAGGTTCAGTATCTTCCAAGGATGCGACACGAAGTTTTCAAGAAAATCCCCCCACCCCAGATTACCATTTACATGAAAGATTTTTCGAAAATTTTAATTTTCTCAAAAATGGCTCTAACGATTTTGATTAAAATATCATATGTTTAAGATATTTTATGACATATAAAATGTGTATCTTGAATTTCCTGGGAATGTCTCCAAAAGTATTCTTCATTGTGAACGACTTTTGCATAACTGGTAAACCATAAGAGATAGACAAACTTTTACTACACAAAAAATGTAGATCGCGTTAAAATACACAAATTATGTCATATACATTTTTTTTGTTTAGTGAACTATTTTCGAGATATTACTTGTTATTCCCTTAAATTTTTCAATACTTATTTTCTCAAATGGGAATTCGTTATTCATTTTTTTGTCTTGGATATGCAAAGAGTATTAATCAGTGGGAAAGGGAATGGTGCTGCACCTAGCAACCAGCTATTAAGAGATATGTATGTGCTTAAAGGCTACTGTTTTTCCAAATTGCCCTTGTAAATATATATATTCCCCTTACATCTACAAGAAAATTAGCAATAAGATAGACTCTGCAAATGTTTATCTCGATTAACATGAAGTAGATGGAGAATAAGCGTTTGTATAAATAGTTTGTACAAGAGTAGAGAAAGTCATGTGAGTGTAACACATCAGATTCTTTTTTATGTCCTGGACATGCAAAGAGAATGTAATGTGCCACATAGCAACCAGCGCTTAAAAGATTTGACTATCGCTTAAAACTTACCATATACCCCTTGCATCTACAAGAAAATTAGCAATAAGATTAACATTTCGATTAACATGAAGCATATGGAGAATAAGCGTTTGTAAAAATAGTTTTACAGAGTAGAGAAAGTCATTTGAGTGTAACACATCAGATTTTTTGTCTTGGATACGCAAAGAAGTCTGTGGCGAAGAGAATGGTGCTGCACATAGCAACCAGCTATTAAGAGATATGTCTATGCTTAAAGGCTACTATATTTCTACACTGCCCTTGCAAATACAAAAGAAGGGGAACATAGTACTCCTTAAGCGATAGGCAAATATTTTTATAACTGGTCGCTCTGTGTAAAATGTAATTCCCTTTGCATGTGAAAAGATCGTTTCAGCAAATGTTTATAAAGTCATTTGAGTGTAACACAGATTTTTTTGTCTTGGATACGCAAAGAAGTCTGTGGCGAAGAGAATGGTGCTGCACATAGCAACCAGCTATTAAGAGATATGTCTATGCTTAAAGGCTACTATATTTCTACACTGCCCTTGCAAATACAAAAGAAGGGGAACATAGTACTCCTTAAGCGATAGGCAAATATTTTTATAACTGGTCGCTCTGTGTAAAATGTAATTCCCTTTGCATGTGAAAAGATCGTTTCTGCAAATGTTTATCTCGATTAATAGAAATCGATGGAGAATAAGAGTTTGTAAAAATAGTTTGTACAGGAGAGAAAGTCGTGTGATTGTAACACATCAGATTTTTGTTATAGCAACGACCCAACGTTACGAATGCCGAGTGTGCGGATATAAACCATACATTGAAACTTACTTCATCTGTTCAAATAAATAAAGGAACAAAACTTCTCTGCAGTTTTATTTCTGACGATCGGAAGGGAACCAGCACTGCTCCAGTGAGGTTATTGTACCTATACTCCCACAAGGGGGCGCTCTGGGGGAAGGAGTAGGTGAGAGGAGACGCCGGGTGGCCGGAAGCATGGTTGACGGCACAGCAATGACAGAGCCCCTACAGTTTTCAGAGTGAGACAATCGGACAGGCAAACCGGTGACCCCTATCCCAGACAGAAGGTGTAATACACCGCTTCGAAGGGGCGGTCCATTTACCCCGACAACACGCCAAAAGCCGAGGGACGGAGAAAGTTCCACAGAGAGCATCCTTTTTCTCCTGCCACGCTGCAACGAAACACCATCGCCGACACTTTTAACCCCGAAACAGATCTAAAAGAATGAAGGAGAATAAGGACTGGAACGAAATGGGGGGACAAAACATTCGGGTGCTAAAAGAAACAACACTAGATTACCTGACGAACCGGGAAAACCCCGGGAAAACCCATGAGTCAGAGTGGACGATCGCCGGGAATCGAACCCGGAAGTTCCCGAATGCATTCGCACGCGTTACCAAAGCGCCACTTCGCTCAATAATCTCTTGAATTACTCTGTAATTGCTGATTAAATAATCTCGGCTAGAATGTATGTATATTCTGTTTGGATAATGGTTGTAAAAGGGACTGTGTAACATCTAAGAGTTTATAATATCAAAAAGATGCAATATGCTTATATATCCTATAAACACGCTTTAATAACTGTTTTTCAAACCAACTCACTTACCCAATATCTAATATGATTATGCAACTAAACACGTTATGGACGGCAACTGGTCTTTATTCAAAAGTTGCCATAACTATGAATAATGCCATTCATTGGTTATTCACTTCACAAGTAAATTTCTTTACTCAAAATCTCATCTGTGAGCGGACTACTTTATTTGACTAGTCTTTTCATGAATGAATGATTCCACGAATCACTGAAAATGGAAACCCTTACCCCGGCATTTATGAGGAGGTACTGGGAAAAATCATCGATCTTATTTTTGGAAATTTAACTTCTTAATCTTGGTTTAATAATATCTGCAGTCTTAAAGAACGTGCTTTCATAACGCTGAAAAATTATAAATATGGTTATTACATCCATTTTATATTAATGTAACAAAAACCCTTAATTTAGGTTAAATTTATCACACGTACTCTGCAACCTATTTTTTCTTAAATTGAGAATGCTCTTAGAAATAGCTAGAATAGGAAAATGAAAACGCTTTATAACTATAAACATAATTTATTTTTAAAAAGTATTAGTTAATATTCCTAAATAAAGATGACGATGTTTGCAGATCAGAATATTTAGCAATAACTTTTATAGTCATTATTGCTTTTAAAGAAATTGTTTTAATGTTTTGATGTGAAACGTATAAGGTTATAGCTCGCTATTCTTAAATTTTCTAGTTAATAAATAGAATCAGTAAACGCAGTAATACTATCCCTTCCCTTAACAAAAGACCCTGTGTATCCTTGCTGAGAACTATACCAATTTTCTCGTCGATTTTTTTAACATGATGTATAACATGCCTTGCTATTCAACTTTCGACATTTTAAGATGAGATAACTCTTTAGGGAAGCTTTTTTTGTTTTAGAAATGAAATCAGGATACCTTTCCAACAGGTAGTTTTGGGAAATGTTTAATATTTCACCATTATTGTTTTACAACTGATGACTTTTCATTTAGTGTTCTTAAAATTATTTTCACGTTTCTGCTAAGTTTACTTTGCCACATTCTCTTACTGCGTGTTGATATTTCGGTTTCATTAGTGCCTAATGTTTACACCTATGCCACATGTATATATAGTCACTTTCCTAAAACATTTCGTCAAGGATTGGAACCAGGTTTTCTTGGACTTGGAATTAGGCCAGGTCTAGAATGGCTCTTCCACGTCAGAATCTGCATAGGCTACAAATCCTACAGCGCAAATGAATTGCTGCTCTGACGTTTGATGTATTAGGTATTAGGGAGCCTTTTTGGCTTCCTTCGCTTCTTTTTTATTCCATCCTCATTTTTTGTGCTTTCTCCTTCGTTTATTACTTTCTGTTTTTCAAATATCTTCGCGTTTTGCTTACTCTTTTGCTTGAATTATAATGCCGACTTCATTCTTGTTTACACGTCTTAATAGTTTTAATGGATTTGCAGTGGCACACAACTAGTATGTAAATAAAGAATCCATAACGCAAAGTTTGTTTTGTTCCATTTTCACTCTCTTAAATATTTTTATGGTACTGGCTTTTAAATTTTGTCTTCATTTTGTATTCATACTATTTATCATTCTCACTTTATTCGTGTAAGTGTAAATAAATTATGTTCAGCTAGTTTTCTTGAAGTGACTTTTATCGAAATCGGAGAATTTCATTTTGGACTTTTGCACTAAAAATATTGTTTTTGCTCTATTAGCATGCTTCAATTACATTTTCACTATTTTTGAAATATACGTTGGTTTAGAGACATGTGTAGCTGAATGAAATAGAGTGATTTTTCACTTAATTTTTATAAGTTAGCTATTGTTCAGTAATTTTACTTTCTCTACCGCTTATCTATGGTAGGAGTGGAACTATGGTACTCCAATCAAAACATGGGTACCAAGAGATTTCACCTAACTACATGTTTTGTGGTCCGCTGAACCAAAAAAAGGCACTTTAAAGACAAGGCCCTTCCCCCGTATGTATGAGTGACAGAGAGAGGGAGAGAGAGAGAGAGAGGGGGGAACAATATACCTTTAAAACGTATAACAAACTTTGCATTTAGCTCCAATATCTTTCAAGCATGTGAAACGAGCGATTTACTTTTAAACAACCGACTGGTAAATTGAGGAATGAAATCATTTTGGAAATTATTTATTATGATTAATGGATTAGTAGATATAAAAACAAGCTAAATTTGAAAACAAATTATGGTGGGTATAGAAAGACATTATATCTAAGGGTTCTAAGGTTTGTCATCAAAATGAGATTAAATTGACAAATTGTTCATTGAGTAACCGGTTATACTCACATTTACACTTCAAAAAAATCAATTTAGTTTTATTTATGAACGTTCTTTAATCGCTGTGGTCCTTAGCGTCTCAATCTACATTAGGCGCGAAAGACCGGTGAGTTTGCTCAGAGGCCTCTTTATAAGGCTTGAGGTTATTTTACGTGCCGTAAATCTACCACACGAGACCACCGGTTTTACTTCCCTTCCAAAGGAAGCCATGCTAAGCATTTATACGCTCGAAAAAATCCATCGCCCTTTGCCGGGTATTTACTTACATTTCAGACTTTGCATTTAGTTCGAAATCTTTTTGTCTCAAGTAAACTTTCTCGAGTCCTGCGGGAAAACCAAACCGTGACCACTAGCACATCATGTAGATACTTTACTGTAGAGGTAGAGTATTCTACCGACTGAGCTAAAAGGTCAATCTAAATTAAAATTCGTCAAAACAATTGATATATTTGAATGAATCCGGTTTGAAGACTACCTTGGTTTGTAAGAAAAAAAATAAAAATGAAGGCATAACTCTCTTAGAAAAACTATTCACACATATTAAACACCAGGATAATGTTGGTTTTATTGGTTTTACACATCCAATATTTCACCCACATTTTTTATTAAGTCACAGTTAAACATAATTAAATACGTGTAGGTTTTTAACTATAACTATGGTTGTTTTATTGTACATAATTTCCTGAACATAATAATATTATGCTAATTGCAGCTGTAAACATCCAGAAGTTAACATCCCATTAATAATAATGTGTCAGTAAATTTATTAACTCATTTTTTCTTATAGTTTTATATTGATTGATGTTTTGCAATCTTTATTTATGCCTGTTTAATTGTTTAAATATCTTAAATTTTCTTGTGTTGATTTCTCACTTTGCTCTTGCTTTTTATTGTTTGTCATTTTTCAACGCTCTCAAAGAACACAGCCCAAATACGAACATATGTATTCTGGCAAAAATGAAACCCAGTGGTGTATAGGACATAACAAAAAATTATTGCCAACCTTTGGGGAAACATTCCTCACAGAGAGGAACATGTTATGCGTTCACTCGCCCGCAAACGCTTCATTTCCCTTTAGAGCAATTTTTCTCATTAAACTTTTTGCATTGCATGAGCGTAAAAGCTAGTTTTTGTTTGGTATGTCATCCACACACAGTGCGTAGTAAATCCATTGCAGTTTTATTGTTGGTAGCATTTAACAAGATCCATACGTGTAAGCTGCGTGAGAGACTCATCGTAGCGTTTTATAGAATAGCGTATCTCCAGGATAACTTTAGGATTTCGAAAATGTTGAGTTATTGCATTAAAGTTAGGTTTCCTTATATTGTTTACGCGTGTTTAGGTGATGACCTAACTATGTAAAGCAGATAATTACTAAACACCAAACGACTGATGTCGCATCATTCTAAAATTGTGATTCCATGAATGAAACATTGAATCAAAAGCAAGTATCATTAAAAATCGTATGTGTATTTTATATGACTTTCTTTGCACACTCTTCTACAAACTGCTCTTACAAATGTTTACAGTCCATATTTCCACAAGCCTTCCATTTAGACATAGAAGAATACAGGGTGGACCATTTAATTTGATCGGTGCAATCTCCAAAACTAAGCGTGGTAGAAAGAAATGTCTTGAATATAAGTGGCTTGATATGGGAGAAAGTAAATGCCATTAGTGATGTTTTATTTGGAGGACATTGTGATGCTCATTTTATCATAACGTCCTCCAAATAAAACACGATTAATGGCATTTAAATTCCCCCATAATATCAAGCAACTTCTATTCGATACATTTCTTTTTACAACGATTAATTTTGTAGATATTGTACAGTCTCAACTTAAATGGTTCACCCTGTATAGTACGCTAAAGCGATAGTCAGCTTTTAAAAAGAGGATTTGCTATGTGTTAATCTTGAAATACCATGCTCTTTGTATGATCCGGGAAAAACTTAACAGTGCCTGGCCACTAGCAAAATGTGTAAGCATTTTAAAGTTCAAAATAATAAAAAAGAATAACTCGGAAATGACTAATGCAACAAAACAACCTGATGTGAGATATATTACGTGCTTTAACAAGATCTACATTTTTTGTAGTAAGATTTTGTCTATCTCTTACGGTTTACCAGTCATACAAGGTCATTCAGAAGGAAGCGAATTGCACAAACTATTCCTAGAACATTTTGTCATGAAAATATATAAACATTGAAGTAGTTATTTTTTTGTATTGTTATTTGCCCCACGTTTTGGGAGCCAATTTGAAGAAGGTTTTTTTGGTTGTATGGTAAAGCCAGTTTGAAGAACGTGTATTATTTTACGACTGTTGGAGAACCGAACTTGAAATTCGTTGCAACCGCACGTATACTACCCGCTTTCCGGTAGCCTTCGCCCCAAATGTACTTTCCACTGGCCTTTGCCCCAAATGTTTAAAAAATATTAACTTTGTAATTTGACTGTTTCTTTAAATATTATATATTTATGTTTGCCTCGGCTGCGTCAGTATTATTGTTAGAGACATCGATTTCTTTGCAAGGCGTATTGCGGCTGTAGAATGTAGGCTTATACGGATTATAATGTTCACTTCACTACATTTATTAATCCTTGACACAATTTAAATAACACTTCAACTGATATAGAGAGCTGTAAGATGTTTTATTAATTACTTGCACTTTTTAACACGTAAACTATTTTCGTCTCACACGAATACGTATTAAATTTCTAGAGGACACAACTCGCGTCCGGTTAGGAACACTGTCTACAATCAACGCGTCCAGTTATGAGCACTGTGTACAAGCAACTGACTTGATTTCTATCGTCTAAATTTGTAAATTTCTGTATTTCAAGTCTCTAATTGGCTATTCCTATTTTTTTCGAGTGGAGGAGAAAATGATTTAATCACTGACCCCGATGGGAGTCGGAACTGAGAGTGTGGGACTCACCAATAGTCGGCATACCCAGTAAAATCTCCTCCACCGGGTGGAAAAAGAAGAAGGAAAAAGTGGAATGGCGTGGCTTTGTGCGGTCCCGCATAGCACCCGCGTTAGTATGTGAGAGATGGAGGCTTCCGCCCTATGGACTGGAGCGGATAAAGGTAGCTACTAGGTTGCAGCCATGAAACCTGACTGCAACACTAGTGAAAATGGCGAGGGTTTAGGAAGGAATTTGAATGGTGATTGTGGAGATGGGTTGGTGCAGAACTTACTTTGTTGAAGATGTAGTGCTCGGCTTCTGAATTCCTCTGCATATGATGCGCTGCTCGGAGGCCTGCGGCGGTTGCTTGGGGCCTCCGGTTTGGCTGGCTGCTGGAAGTGGGCTCGGAGTTCGTGTTGTTGCGCTTCCAGAGGTCTGATGGTCATGTCGATGGTGTCGAGGTGTTGAGCAATGGTGTCCGATGCTGAAGATGAGGATGGAGTTGTCGATGGTGCTGAGTCTAAAAGTGATGGTCTCGAACTGCCCAGCTAGAAAAACTTGCTGAGCAGCTGAGGTGTCTTGAAGGTCCCTGATGAGTTACCAGGGCTGTCAGCTTCGTCGTCATGTTCAGGAACTCCGCGTGGAGATCCTGAACGGCGTCGCGTAGGCCCTGGACTTCCTCGATGATTGGTACTGTTGAAGATGTTGGTGTCAGCGCTGGTGATGGTGCTGGTGTCGGCGTCTGTGAAGGTGCTGCTGGCTGCGATGAAGATGCTGGCGGCTTCGGCGTTGCCTTCCTGTGAGAATGCAGGGGGCAGAGCGCTTGGCCGGTGAAATGTGTTGACCCTCCACAGGTCGCACAGTAGCGGCGTCGGCGGCGAAGGTCGTGCTGGGTGCACGATGAGGTGATGCAGGATGATCCACAGTAGTGGCACCTGGGTTGTGCTGCGCAGGACGTCTCGATGTGCTAGTAGGCATAGCAGCACCTGCAGGGAGCCTGGCGTTCTACTCGGCTGGCCTCGATGCGTAAGCACCGCCCTAACAAGAGCAGGCCCGCCCTCAACGCAGCTTCGTAGTCGCCAGGGTCTGCAAACTCCATCCTGACGAGCGACGTGGGTCCCTGTGCCCCGATGATCCTTGTGGCCTTCAAGGCTGAAGGCCACTGCTGGTGAGCTGCGGTGATGAGGAACCTGGCTGGCAGGTCCCTCGGGACCCCTATGACGATGGCACTGTACCTCCCATGAGGCACAGGCCGGGTCTGCGGTGGCTGGGTATAACCCAGTGTCGGTAGCGTTGGCACCGGTGAAGCTGGCGGCAACTGCGGAGGCAGTCGCGGCGAAGCTGCGCTGGCTGGTTGCCCTAGGGTGCGGCGGCTGTGACGAGATCTCCTCGTCGGGTGCCGGAGAAGAAGAAGAGGTTCCTGCCTTAGCAGGAGCGGCGACGGAGCGACCCTTCTTCTTCGCCATCTCGGAGCTGTGTGTGTGCTATCCTGCTATTCCTAATCCAATAGAATACTTTTATTTAAATAAAGCTTTTTCTGGTTGTTGATTGGTTATTTTATAAACTGTTACAAAAATTTCATTATTGCTTCCAAGAATTACAAGTAGCACTGTTACACTTTCTTACTCATTATTGCCTCAAGGTTACCTCATGTTAGCAACTTTTAACCTATTATTCTCGCAGCTCCTACATTATTAAATTACGTAATACATTCAGATAATATTATTACATGTATAAAATAATATAAACATATACAATGACTGTAATATACACTTTTTATATATTGCTACATACACATGTTGCTTTAAGGCGGGCTGTTATTGAACTTATATATTATATAATTAGACTGAAATCATTTAAGTGTTAAAAATACTGCCTCAACATATTGTATTTTAATCAAAATCTTTTAGATCCATTTTTAAGAAAATCATAGTAACAAAAACGTTTGTACGTAAAGGATGATTTGGAGTGGAAGAATTTTCTTGAAGTTTGATATTAACCCACATTACGTGTTTGACAGTTAACGAAAAGTATTATCGTTATGCAGTCTCGGAAGCAGTTTTGCATATACCTGGTATCATGTAGCAGGGCGTCTTGTGGATTCATTACTGGGATGTATCTGGGCTTTGATGGCTCAGTTCAGCAGTCCTTGACTCCTGTGGAATAAACTTATTTCTGCGTGTGTGTCTCAGATCGTGGTCTCGGAACAGAATAAAAGATTTGGATTTGAGGAACAGATTTCACTTCCTTTCTTATTTCACTTGAAGTAAAGAACACTCTTCACTACTTCACTTTCACACAATGCATTTATGCACTTGATAAACATGCACCAAATTTTAAACTAGTTTCTGCATAATAATATTTAGCGCGCTGCGCTTTACATATAGTTCTCTTTAACTTATGTGCTAGACATATCAAAATACAGTTTCAGAGTTCTGCTGTTTATGGACACACAGACACATAGACGCATGCACAACCATTTTCCTAGGGATGTTTTTATAGTAAGTAGTGATATAAAAAAATATAACACAACATTATTCTCTGATGAAGGTAGCTTCTGCCCCACGTATGGAAACCAATTTGAAGAAGGAGAACTTTAGGAGGAGTTGTATTGTTTTTCGACTGTTGGGGAGCCGAACTTGAAGTAGTTGCAACCGCACGTATGGTACCCGGTAGCTTTCGCCCCAAGTTTAAAAATATTAACTTTGTATTTTTACTGTTTCTTTAAATATTATATATTTATGTTTGCCTCGGCCGGGTCAGTATTAATTTGTAGAAACATGAATATCTTAACAAGACGTGGTGCGGCTGAAGAATGTAGGCTTACACAGATTATAATTTGTACTTCACTCCATTTATTAATTCTTTAAGCGAATAAAATAACACTTCACTGATATAGAGAGCTGTGAGATTCTTTTATCAATTACTTGCACATTTTAACACGTAAGCTATTTTCGTCTCACCCTGAATACGTAGGTATTAAACTTCTTGAGGACGCGTTTCGCGTCTGGTTAGTAACACTATCTGCTAGCAACTGATTTCTTAATTTCCAAAATTTGCCCTATTTCAGTTTTTGATTGGCTAATCTTACTCTAATAGAATACTTTCATTTAACTTAAGCTTCTTTCTGGTTGTTGATTGGCTATTTTATAAACTGTCTCAAAAATTACATTATTGTTTCCAAGAATGACTAGTAGCATTATTAAACCTTCTAATTCATTATCGTCTCAGGGCTACCTCATTGTTGGCAACTTTTAACCTATAATTCTTACAGCTCCTACATTATTAAATTACGTAATATATTCACATAACATTATTGAACATGTACATAGTAATATAAACATTAATACTATGACTGTTACATGCATTTTATATGTTATACACATATTGCTTTAATCCGGGCTGTTATTATATTTTATATTATATACTTTAACTGAAATCATTTAAGTGTTAAAATTACTGCCTCATCTCTAATACTTTATTGTCATTCATTACCTTACACTACTTCTTCACGTAGTCACCGCTGTTATTCAGGCAATTGTCGATACAAGAAACCTATAATGAATTAACTTTAATTACTAATTATTTTGTTAAAAATAAATTACCTTTTCGTCAAAGAATGATGCAGCTTGTAATGAAAGCCAAGTGTGCACTTCTTGTTTCACATCACCATTGTTGAAGTGTTTTCCAGCAAGAAATTTCTTCAGATGAAGAAACAGATGAAAATTGCTTGGTGCCAAATCCGGAGTGTTCCCAACCGAATGATACGATTTGATCTGAGTTTGTTTGGTGTGTGTGGTCAGGTATTGTTGCTCATTATTGTTTCCCTATAAACCTCGCACAATTGGCAATGAATGTTTGTTGGCTAACATTTCTCGGATTCAAAAAACAAATTATTGTCGGCGGGTCGTTCGATAGTTTTGAACATTTCCAAACGCTCTAACAATAGGAAAACACAACGTGACGATAGCTCACGGCTGCGTATGGCTTCCTAATAAACGCAGGAAGCGATCGCGTGATAGCGCATGCTCAAAATCCGACTGCAGCGCTGTAGCGACAAATTGTTGTTAGGTACTTCCTTTAAAAATACCCTCGTTTAAAGCCTTTGCTTTCATTTAGAGGACTTAAAAAATATGTATTTCCAAGGAAATCTCGGAACCAAATTTTTGGGTGGAATACAATACATTTACTACGTTCTATACGTCCGCACTAGAGAAACTAAAACCTATTTCTTGGAATGCATTATCATTGGTTTAAAGGATGAACCGTATTTGAATATCATTCTGTATCCCTAACTGCACCGATGAGAGCTATATAATAATTAAGTAACTACTAACTAAATGCAATATTCTGCGTTCTGGTTGTTAGCATGCTAGCTTCCAAATCCGGAGGTCCCGGGTTCGTTTCCCGGCTAGAGGTAGGAACTTTTCTTTGCGTTACAGTCTGAAAGTAAAAACGAGAGTATGGACGAGTGTGTGAATTAATAATAAAAATATCGATGTGTTGCACCCACATGAATTTCTCTACTCTTGTACAAATTATTTTAACAAACGCTTACTCTCCATATACTTCATGTTCATCAAGATGATCTTATTGCTAATTTTCTTATAGGTGCAAGCGACAGTCTAATCTTTTAAGACCTGGTTGCTATGTGGAGCATTCCATTTTCTTTGCATGCCCAGGGCATAAAAAACTAATAACTAATTCAAATTTGAGAAAAGTATTAAAAATTCAAACAATTAATAAGCTCGGAAATGGTTCACTCCACAAAAAGTGGGTATATGACATAAATTGTGTTTTAACGAGATCTACGTTTCCTGTGTAGTAAAACTTTGACTGTCTCTTACGGTTTACTAGTTATGCAAAAGTCATTCAAAATGAAGATAACTTTGGGGACATTCCCAAAAAATTGAAGGTGTACATTTTATTTTTCATAAAAATATATTAAACATATAATATTTTAAACAAAACGTTACAGCCATTTTTGAAAAAATCAAAATGTTCGAAAAATGTTCCATGTAAAGGGTAGCCTGGGATGGGGGATCTTCTTGAAAATCTTCGTGCCGCATCCTTCAAAGATAATAAATCTAAATATCAAGTATGGTATTTATCCCACTTTTCGTTTTTGAGTTATGCTGTTCACAGACACCCAGACACGTGCACACTCAGTCATGGGCCTTTTTCTAAAAAGGTTTTTTTATAGATTCAGGGTGTCTCAAAACATGTATTTCCGGTGGAATCTCGGAATCGAATTTTTAGGTGGAATCCTACCTACCATGTATGATGGAGAAAGTAAAAGGACAACCCAAATAAAACACAATGATTAACCCAACTGTAAAACAAGTGCACTCATTGCCAATTGTTCCAAAGGAAAAGTCGCCAACTTGACCTCAGATGTTAAAAGCAACATATAAATGGGAATGTAGTGAATGTGTCCCCACTTGGAAACTTTGGCAAATGCATTATTCTTCACATTACTGCTAAATTATTTTGTTTTTCGTTATTAGCAGTAATGTATTGTATGTGGACGTTGACATTGAAATAAGATCCTATATAAGTCTGTACTGGTTGAAGTTTTTATATTTTTGCAAAAGAGTAACTGTTGTCACTTATGAAAGGATTCACTGAATATCATTTGTTTTTAGCATAGAAATGAATACAAAAGAAGGCATTGCGAGGTTGCCTTTAAGGCAACCCTCTTCATAATTCTGCTGAAAAATATGATGCTACTAAGCAGACTAAAACTCTTGATGACAGACTTTGTTTTCCTTATTTTGACCCTGATTATGTCACCCAGTCTAATTCTTCCTATTATGATACAGTTGATTAAACATAGTTTCAGGTATAAGTATATGTAATTTCTAGTCTTTTATCTTAACATTCTCATATTATCTCAGTTGACAACTTGTTTAATCCGTTTTGTACCTTCTGTTGCTGGTGCATATCATTTAGCCTGTTTCTCCGCATTACAATTTCAGGAATCCAACATTACATGCATGTGAACTATGAACTATGTTACTGCATAAGTAGTTAAAGTATGTACCTTTCTGCATACTTTTACGCGAAACTGCTAATTTTCACCTCACAGGCTCTTGTGATACTGCAAATGATATGGCTTTCTCTATAAATACTGTAGTGATTTTTCTTTTTTTCTTTTTTTTCTGTTCCTAGGCAACTCTACACTATCAGCATACCATTAAATATTTATTCCTTTGTTTATCTTTAATTTCGTTTCTACTTTCATTCCTTATTACATTAAAAGACAATTTTGTTACTATCACTTGAGATTTTATGCCCACTATCATCTATTTTAATACCTATTCTACAAATTATTGAAACAAAAACATTGTTTTCTGTATAATTCCTGTAATCTTCGTCGTCCTTCGTGGTCTAGTGAGCGTTATCCGTGGTGTAGCGGTTATCATGCTAGCCTCTATTTCCCGAGGCCGCGGGTTCAAACCCGGTGGAGAGCGATGACCTTTTTCGGACGTAAAGACCCTTAGCATGGCTTCCTTCTGAAGGCAAGTAAAGTTGATGGTTGCTTGTCGAGATTTACGGCACGTATAAGAACTTCAAGTCTGATTAAAGAGGCCTCTGAGCAAACTTTACGATTTTTCACGCCCAATATAGAATGGGACGCTAAGGACCACAGTAGTTAAAGAGCATCCATAAATAAACAATTTTTATTTTGTGGTCTAGTGGTACCATGTTATCCCCTGGTTGTCAAGATCGCGGGTTCAAACCCGGCGGAGAGTGATGTATTTTTTCGGGCGTAAAAATCCTAAGCATGGCTTCCTTCGGAAGAGAAGTAGTCCGGTGGGGGTAGGGTGATTCCGTGTCGCAGATTTACAGCATATAAAAGAACGTCAAGCCTGATAAAGAGGCCACTAAGTAAACTTTCCCGTCTTTCACGCCCAATATAAAATAAGACGCTATGGACCATTGTATTTAAAAAGCATCCATAAATAAAAACACAATTTTATTTTTATTATGTACTTATGTACTACATAATTACATAACATAAGAGAGGACTGAAACAACAATCAACTGTTCTGCATATGCCTGGCGTGGTATTACGTATATCTCAGGAGAAACAAAAGAACGACACTTCGAAATGCATTACTTAAAATACCGAAAACTTAAACGAACAGTAGGAAATATTTCAGAAATGGCTAATGTTACACAAAACATGTTTAACAGCAATTGTGCATTTAAACGGGCTCTATAATTTTTACTTTCTCTACTACGTACAGTAAGTAGGGGAAGTATTGTATTCCACCCACAAATTCGATACCGAGATTTCACCGGAAATACATGTTTTGAGACACCCTGAATTCAAAAAAAGCATTTTTGGTAACATGTCCGTGTGTGTATGTCTGTGTGTCTGTGTCTGTCTGTGAACAGCATAACTCAGAAACGAACAGTCGGATAAACACCAAACTTGGTATTTAGGTTCAGTATCTTCCTGAGATGCGACACGAAGGTTTTCAAGAAAATCCCCCCACCCCAGATTACCATTTACATGAAAGATTTTTCGAAAATTTTAATTTTCTCAAAAATGGCTCTAACGATTTTGATTAAAATATCATATGTTTAAGATATTTTCATCACAAATAAAATGTATATCTTGAATTTTCTGGGAATGTCTCCAAAAGTATTCTCCATTGTGAAGGACTTTTTCATAACTGGTAAACCATAAGAGATAGACAAAATTTTACTACACAAAAATGTAGATCGCGTTAAAATTCAAAATTTATGTCATACACATTTTTTTTTGTTGAGTGAACCATTTTCGAGATATTGCTTGTTATTCCCTTACATTTTTCAATACTTATTTTCTCAAATCGGAATTTGTTATTCATTTTTTTCTCTTGGATATGCAAAGAGTATTAATCTGTGGCAAAGAGAATGGTGCTGCACCTAGCAACCAGCTATTAAGAGATATGTATGTGCTTAAAGGCTACTGTTTTTTCAAATTGCCCTTGTAAATATATATTCCCCTTACATCTACAAGAAAATTAGCAATAAGATAGACTCTGCAAATGTTTATCTCGATTAACATGAAGTAGATGGAGAATAAGCGTTTGTATAAATAGTTTGTACAAGAGTAGAGAAAGTCATGTGAGTGTAACACATCAGATTTTTTCTAAAGTAACCTTTCGTCTATTTCTTGTGGTTTCCTAGTCAGATAAAAATGCATAAAATCCATTATCATTAAATGAGACTTCATGTGCGATTTGTTGAAAATCCATGCTCTTCATTAATTGTATTAATATCTCAAATATGATATATTTTAATCAAAATCATTTGAACCATTTTAGAGAAAATAATGTGCATTTTTCACGAAAACTTCAATTTGGTTGGAGTAATACCTTGCATCTCTTTATTTGGCACAGTTAAATGGTGTCTGACTAAAAATTTTCATTTTTCAAATAGACGGGCATCCATAAACAGACACTTGGATGCTTTTCTAAAAGCTATTTTGTTTGCTTTAAGGTACCTAAAGATTTATACTTGCGGTGAAATATGGATATCTAATTTTTTGTCGGAATGGATTGCTTACTCTACTACAGAGAAACTAAAACGTTTATTGTACTTGTTTTATTACTGCTGATAGAGGAACTTCATTTGTTAATTTCTTATCTAGTTTTATTCCCTTAAAACAATCTGTATTTATTTATTTCATAGCAACTATGTCTTTGTTTCTGTATGTTAACATGCAGCAGTATCTGCAACTATTAACAGCTCTAATAGTAAATATACTTGCAACTATGCAAATGATTCTACATAAGATCACCATCTTTCAACATGTAAGAACTCTACGACAAGCCATTTCTGATTCTGCTACTCATAATGCATTTGCCCAGTTGATTCTGGCTCCTATCCTACGATATACAGGGTGGACCATTTAAGTTGAGGCTGTACAATATCTCCAAAACTAAGCGTTGTAGAAAGAAATGTCTTGAATAAAAGTTGCACAACAATCGTTCATTCACAGAATTGGAAAATGCTTCGAGGTAGTAGTTATTATTTTGAACATTTGTTACACTAAGGTAGCTGGTGATACTCTGTGTAGCTAACTTTCATCAATGCTTAATTGTGTACACCAGTGAAAGAACCGCGTACAATGTAGAAAATGGTTTATAAAAGGTGTTTATTTTGTGATGAGGAATAAAGAAACAAAATAAAAAAATTTGGGGGTCCCAATTACGAAACGTAATTTGACCCACAAAAGATCATCCATACCATTCGTTGGGCTCTTCATACATAGCCATTCAGAATTTTGATTATTATTTATGTTGGTATATGAACAATTGCAAAGTGTTTTATACAAATTTTGTTTAGCTTTTCATGAGGAGTGTGAAAACAACATAAAAAGCTAGATTCCCGTTTCAAAAAATTAAATTGACCCTAAAATGGCCATCACAACGTCTTCCAAGTAAAACAGACTAATGACATTTACTTTCCACCATAATATCAAGCAACTTTTGTTCAAGATATTTCTCTCTGCAACGCTGAGTTCTAGAGGTATTGTACAGTCTCAACTTAAATGGATTAACCTGTATATACTGACGTGAATAAAAAGTAGCTCATAATCCAACGCAGCTACTTACAAATCTAGCCACACCCTTTGTCAACGTGATCACCTCTGTTCCTCGAGTATAATAATAATTCTAGCAACTGGATTGGCGGGGTACTTTACCTCCCCAAAATATGGCTGAAATACCGAAGTATAATATTACAGACTTATTCACGTTCTCTTCATTGAAATTTTGCCAAAAATAACATATAATATATGTAGTAATACGACATGAAAGTAAAGTTATTTTTTCGTTTTGTTCTTTTAATACCTAACTTAAACCTTCTATTGTCAGATGCATCACAGTTTTCTTAATGTTGTTTGATGACGGCAATTACTTTAACCTTCGTCTCTAGTTCGATGATGGAAGCTCTCATATGAATGTTGTAGCCATCGAAACATGCAAATAATTCTTCACACCTTCCTTTTATAGTCCAAATCATGTTTATTGGTTTAACCTTTCCTTGAGCACCAATTGTAACTAAGATCTTTCTTAGAGGTGGTATCCGAACCATTCTCTCATTTCACATTGATTAAAGTATCGTTCAGTGGTTTGAATTTATATCCCTGGAATACTTTTAGGCCAGTCACATAGAGAATTGTTACTGGCTAGGTGAAAACAATGGTTGGTTACCTGAAGGAGGATAACTTACACAGGGGAAAACAATATTGCCATCTAGGGGAATGAGCCACTTTTTATGCACGTCAATGTACTTTACCTTCCTTTTGACGAGGAATACTTTCTAAGCGGACTTCAGGGCCACCATAGCACCTTGAGAGTTCTTGTGTGTAAACAATTACTTTCCAGCTCTGAAGTTTTCATACAGGATTACAAAACGAATGTTTGATTTGGACGAGCTATGCATATAATTATTTGTTTATCCGCATTCAGAAAATATGGAAATATTATTATAATACAATAAAACCGGTGGTATTGTTAGTCTACTAACGCTTATTTTATATTCAGCATATTCTTCATTGCTGTTACTTCATATGCTTTACATTTAATTCCATATTTAGGTCTTAAAATCAGAATTAACTTTGGATGCAATCTGGCAAATATTGTCAAGTTGGTGCAATTTTACGCTGTATTCTGGTTGTTCCGTTACATTTTAAAACTATATTGCACTTGAAACTTCAAATCTGTGATGTTTTTACAGATGTTCAACGTTTCTGGTTTTCTTTGGGGGAGGGATTTGAAGTGCACCGTAGGAGCCAGTTCTTTTCATGCGGATTTCGCCATCAGTAAAAACCAAAGCAGTGTAACATGGAGGTGATTTAGTGATACTTAAAATGAATTTTTAACATACTTTCAAAGGAATAAAGCACAAACTATGAGATATAAAAATTGGGAGAAATCTCATCAATACCATGTTCACCTCAACACGTAGGATGGGAGTTCATCGTTGAAACATACCAGAGAGGAGTAACTCCATCTTGCTTGAATATATAGTCAGAATTCTTATAGAATGTTATTTTCCTTTGAAGTAGTTGTATTATATTTCAACTGTTGGGGATCCGAACTTGTAGTAGTTGCAACCGCACGTATAGTAAACAGTTTCCGGTAGCCTTCGCCCCAAATGTACTTTCAGGTGGCATTTGCTCCAAGTTTAAGAATATTAACTTTATAATTTTACTATTTCTTTAAGTATTAAGTATTTATGTTTGTCTCGGCTGCGTCAGTATTATTGCTAGAGACACGTATCTCTTAGCAGGGTTGTGATGCGACAAGAATGTAGGCTTACACAGATTATAATTTTACTTCACTCCTTTTATTACTGCTTGACACGATTTAAATAACACTTCACTGATAGAGAGACCTGTGAGATTCTTTTTATTAATTAATTATACTTTTTAACACGTAAACTTATTTTTCGTCTCACAGGAACACGTATTAAATCTCTTGCGGACACATTTGCACCCGGTTGCAACACAGTCTGCAGGCAACTGAACTCTAAATTTGTAAAATTTTCTCCTTTTCAGTTTCTGATTGGCTAATCCTACTCCAGTAGAATACCTTCATTTAACTAAGGCTTTTTCTGGTTGTTGATTGGCTATTTTATAAACTGCCACAAAAATTACATTATTGTTACTCCAAGAATCACAAGTTATACTGTTAAACTTTCTTACTCATTATTGACTCAAGGTTACCTCATTGTTACCTCATTGTTAGCAACTTTTAACTTATTAATCTCTCCGCTCCTACATTATTAAATTAGTAATATATTCACGGAACATTATTACACATGGATACAATAATACAAGCATATGCAATGACTGTTACATACATTTTACAAATTATTACATACACATATTGCTTCAAGGTGGACTGTTATTAAATTTACATATTATATAATTAGGCTGAAATTGTTTAATTGTTCAAAATACCGCCTCACCTTACCAATGCAAGCAATTTTGCGTATAATCCAAACTTTCGAAGTTAGTCGAAGTTATTTTCATTGGGCACGTTTGAAGGAAATTGGATGACTCGGATGTATGATTTTTGGTTCTTCCACTAAGTTGTGACAAGCAAGGTAGTTCACTGCAGAGCAAGCTGTTGTTTACAATGATCAAAGTGTAGAAGGTATAGTTGATTGCTGAGAGGCTGGTATTTAAGTAGCATGTGTGACCTGCATATCATTTAAAAACATTTAAAGACGTTCCAATTTAAAACTATATACTTCCGCCCACTTCCGGTTCTACAAGCCGGATAAAATTGAAAATGGCATAATTTTGTATTTATTAATTATATAACCCAACATATTTATGTTTAAAATACACTCAGGGTGTATTTTAATCAATTTGGAATATTAAACATTGTTGTATAACAAAGAAATATTTTGTTTTTCTTTGTCCCTTTCTTTAGATGATAAACGCATGAATATAAGCCGACTTGGATGGATATTACATGCTGAACATGAGAAATGTTAATTTTAGAAGGAGTTGTATTGTAGTTCTTATGTTGGGGAACCGAACTTTATGCCCCAAGTTTAAAAATATTAACTTTGTAATTAAACTGTTTCTTTAAATATTTAATAATCGTCAGTATTTATTTTATAGACATGGATATCTTGGCAAGGTTGTGATGCAACAAGAATGTAGGCTTACACAGATTGTAATTTTACTTCACTCCTTTTATTAATAATTGATAAGATTTAAATAAAACTTCACTGATATACGAGAGCTGTGACATTCGTTTTATTAATTAAATACGCTTTTTAACACGTAAACTTATTTTTCGTCTCACACGAATAATTATTATATTTCTTGAGGCCACTTTTTGCATCATAAAATCTGTTTATTAACGCTGTCTACAGGCAACTGACTTCTAGATTTGTAAATTTTGCTATATTTCAGTTTCTGATTAGCTAATCCTACTCCAATAGAATACCTTCATTTAATGAAAGCTTTTTCTGGTTTTTGATTGGCTATTTTATAAACTGTCACTACAATTACATTATTGTTATTCCAAGAATCACAAGTAGTACTGTTAAACTCTCAAACTCATTATTGCCTCATTGTTAGCAACGTTTCACTTATTATGCTCACAGCTCCTACATTATTAAATTACGTAATGCATTTACATATCATACATGTTTACAATAATATAAACATATGCAATGACCGTTACATACATTTTACAAATTATTACATACACATATTGCTTCAAGGCGGGCTGTTATTAAATTTATATTTATATAATTAGACTGAAAAACATTTAAGTGTTAAAAATACTGTCTCAAACACTACTTTGCAGAATTAACCGTATCCTTTTCATCCAGTTTGGTTTTAAAAAATGCATTTCTTGATTCGATAAATTCTGTCGTTCCCTTTTGCCTTAGGTATATAGCGTCGACTAGCTTTACTAGACCTTATCGACTGGAAAAGCATCCATTCAATTCTCAATTAGAAGGTATAGCGCTAATTATTCGCCAAACCGCACATTAATCTTAGATGATCCAAGCTAGCTATCGAATATATTATCGTTAGGTGTAAACATATGTCCCAAGGGTATACCATCACGTTGAAACCAACTTGAGGTTAAGATGTAATAATTTACATTAATCATAACATTGTTCAGCAAAAAGGTTTGTAATAAGTACTTGTATGTTTTTTCTGAACCAGTATAAATTGATTCCTTTATAGGTCAACTGGCAAAGTACGTATACTGGCATGCATAAAATCTGCCCCTTAATGAAATGGAGCTGTTTATGTTGGTACTGACAAAATCTAGGCCCACCGCTTTCCAACCTGACCACCTCTGTTGTTCGTGGTTAACTCTAGTTGCTAATAGAATGGCAGGGTACTTTACCTCCCCCGAAGTATGGCTGATTTGCTGAAGGGCAACATCACAGCTTATACCTTATACTGTCATGCTACACTACGATTTTCTTAATGTCCATTTTCTTATTGCAGAAATGCAATGCACATATATAAATGTCGTAGGTGTCGTTCAGTTTAGCGACACTTGCAAATAATTCTTAACCCTTTCCTTTAGAAGGCTGAAAATTTTTTGTTGGCGTAGCATTTTCCTGTGTATCAATTATAGCGAAACTCTTTCATAAAGATAATATAAAAATCACCCCTTCATTTCACATCGATTTTAGCATCGTTAATTTTAATGTACCTGACTGACTTCCTTTTCAAAACATTCATGTTGGGAACTGATACTGCCTGGATAGAGAGAAAGGTGAAAATCTTATAGAAGGAAAAGCTGTATTTAGAATTAGCTGAAGGGATAACTTATTGTTTAACTTAGTGTAAACATTTGACATGAGGTTTTTGCCGTAAATATATGTTTTGATACCCCCTGAAAGCTAAAAAGCTTCTTTTATGTGCATGTGGCTATATACTATGTGTGTGTGTATTTGTGTCTATGAACGCATTAAATCAAAAATGCTGTGGGATGAATACCAAACTTTCTATTTAATTTCACTACCATCCAAAGATAAGAATGTAAAGTTTCAAGAAAACCATTCTACCTCAAGTTATGCTTGACATTGAAAATCGTTCGCTAGTTTTTATTTTCTCAAAGTGGCTGCAATGTATTTGATTAAAATAACTTATATTGTCGCAGCCTCTAAACAACACGCTCAAGGGGCAGAGCACTCGCTAGAGAGGTATCAGGTAGTTAACAAATTTTAATAATTTAACCAAGGCGAGGCTACGACTAGGGACGCAGCTACAATGAAAGTGCAGAAATATTATTGAATACTGGCAAAAGGACATCTACATGGTTCAAAACAGGTAGAAGGAGCTTTACAGTATCATAAATAAGACAATAAAGATCTGGATGGCAAAGGGTTTATTAGATAAAACTTACTACTTTACCCCATCTCCTTAGTTCCATGCCTGTCGGGCGAGGCCGCCATGCAGTCCTGCATGGAGAGAGCGTAACACACGTCTGGTCTGGTTGGCCTCTACTCACTGACTCTCTCCCCGAACACGCCACAAACAGCGTGGGGACGCCATCCAAACTACCCCCACCTAACCTGCTACCCCCACCTAAACTACAACCGCCATCTCCAATCCAGGTGACCAAAGAGACGTATGCGCGACAATGCCTGCATACGCTACAATATTAACATATTTACACAAAAATTAAACTGTATAGATAAGTTGAATTTTCTGGGGAAACCCAAAAAAAGGACTCTCAAGTGTTCTTCATACCAAAAGGATTTTGTACAATTTTCTATTACTAGTAAACCATTAGAGATAGACAAACTTGCTGTACAGAAAGTGTAGATCTCTTTAAACTGCACATTTTTTACAAATAACTTTTTTGTGGCATCAACCATTTCTGAAATATCTGTTTAATTCTTTCAATAATTTGTCATTTTTGAAGCGGTCACCGTTCAATGGTTTCTTGCGATGTCATACAGAGGATATGAAGTTTTAAGACCAGCATGTAATGACCCTGTTCCAAACATTTGACTATAGTAGTTTTACCCTTAGACCACGGCCTTCCAGCCCGGAAGATTTTAATGTTTTATCGATTTGACTATCGCTTCGGTATCCTGTATCCACACTTTACCTACAGCGAAATTTATAATGAAACTATTTCTGCATAGGTTTATATGGATTAATATGAGGTACATAGACAGATGAACCCTGTAAGTATAATTTGTAGAAGTTATAAAACATATACGATGGTGAGTGTACAAAGTCATGTGAATGTAACACATAGGAGATTTATAAAAAATACTTTTTCTAAACGAAAACACCAGCGGGAATTGTTTTTTTAAGATGTACAGTTGTTCGCGAAGAAACTTTTGGAATATGTTCTCTCTTTTTACTTTCTCTACTACGTATAGTAAGTAGGGGAAGTATTGTATTCCACCGAAAAACTCGATACCGAGATTTCACCGGAAATATATGTTTTGAGACCCCCTGAATCTAAACAAAGCATTTTGTCTGTCTGTGAACAGCATAACTCAAAAACGAACAGTTGGATAAACACCAAACTTGGTATTTAGGTTCAGTATCTTCCAAAGATGCGCCATGAAGATTTTCCAGAAAATCTCCCCCACCCCAAATTACCCTTTACATGGAACATTTTTCTAAAATTTTAATTTTCTCAAAAACGGCTCTAACGAGTTTAATTAAAATATTATATCTTTAAGATATTTTCATGACAAATGAAATGTACATCTCGAATTTTATGGGAATGTCTCAAAAAGTATTCTTCATTGTGAACGACTTTTGCATAACTGGTAAACCATAAGAGATAGTAAAATTTTACTACACAAATATGTGGATCGCGTTACAATACACAATTTATGTTATATACATTTTTTTGTTGAGTGAACCATTTTCGAGATATTTTCCAATAATTATACTTTTTCTCAAATGGGAATTCGTTATTAATTTTTTTTGTCCTGGTGATGCAAAGAGAATGGAATACTCCACATAGCAACCAGCTCTTAAAATATTTGACTATCGCTTAAAGCCTACCAATTCCCCTTGCATCTACAAGAAAATTAGCAATAAGATTAACGTGTCGATATCTCGATTAACATGAAGCATATGGAAAATAAGCGTTTGTAAATATAGTTTGTACAAGAGTAGAGAAAGTCATGTGAGTGTAACACATCGGATTTTTAAACTTTCTTTCCCTTTAAGAAGGAGAATTACCTCGCCTGAAACTGTTAATAATTTAAAAATAGGTTATATTTAAATAACATATAGCTAAAAGGGAGAACAGCAATTCTTTGACCGTTCACTAACCCAATTGATAATCATGATGATGATGATGATGACGTGATGATATCCTAGAGAATAGTCTTCTTGCATAGTATTACTCAGTATCTTCATGATCGGTATTATCTTCTCTGTTATCTGTGTTATTTTCATGATCCGTGACTAACACCTTTTGTAACTGACGAACTTCATGTGACCGTTTCATATCCATTGAAGGTTACAATTTCTTGTAAAACTTTGAAATGCAACACGCAAGCTTATACGAACAGAAGAAACAAAACGGCAAGGTATCTTGGTGCTCTAGATCTAGACCTAGAAGGTAATACAAGATCGGTGAAAATAAAGTAGAATAAAGTGCAGAAGCTAAAAGATATGAATGTGGTTTTGCACAATCTAACACTAAAGAAACTCCGAGCACAGAGATATAGCATTCGCATTAATGAAACATATCTCATTAAGAAAATTCTTCAACGGAACGACAGAGAAAGCCACCGAAAAGAGCATTAATATATTTTTTTTTCTCCCCTAGAATTTTTGAACAAAGAATGCTAGTTATATAAAAGAAAGCGGAGCTGAAAGAGGGGAAAACATCTGAAGTGGCTTAAAGGCTGATCCCAACATATGTAGCGGAAATAAATTCAGCCACTTCAGACCTGAGGTAAAAGGGAAGCAGATCTCACACATTAAAAAAATTCTTGTGACTCGTTCGCTTGAGTGCTTTTAGGTCATGAAGCGAATCGCGAAGTAAGCTTTGTCCAGCGAACCTAGTAAAAGAGAAAGGAAGCTGTGGCTGACAGTTTAGTTAACAGCATACTCATGGTGTTTGAAGCATGAACATTTACTAGAGAAATATATTCTTAACTTTCATTCGTTCTTCCAGTACTGTAAGCATGTGTAGCAGGGCTCATGACATCAAACGAATAATAAGAACGCTAAATTACTAGTATGAATGCAGATGTTTTGGGGGGAAACTTCATTATAAAAATTTACGAGACGTTAGTTTTACCGTAATAATGGTAATGTTTGATTTGTCAGTATGCAATGGTGGGAAAGCGAGGGAACTACACCGTGAAAAGTATTCATTGTCGGTTACAAATACTGCCTTCCACCCTTACATCAGGAACCCAACTTATCAGCGTCTACATATTGAGAAATTAATGTACAAATAAGAACAGAGATATCACTTATTTGCATATGTTCACACCAGACTAAAGAGAATTGAGAATCTTACTTTAAATTTAAATGGGTAACACTAAAGGTATTACGAGAACGGGAATGCATATGCTTGATCATCTCGATCACAAAATGAAATTCTATTTTGCGTATTGTGGTTCCATTTGTTTTTAACTGACCAATGATATGTTTTCACCTACTTCCAATTCAGCCAACATCATGCGGTTAGCCAACGTCAAAATTCGATAGATAAACAGCTAAATGCATATCTAAAGGGTGAGCCAAAAAAACTACGAACCGCCTGCGCGGTGGTTTTCCTGTCCGCGTCCTCGGCGCTCGTTGAAGTCTGCCGCAGATGAAACCATACAACATTTTTAAAACCACTTTTAAAGGTTTTCACTTACCATCTTTATGAAAGGAAATGCTGAAACTTCCCACCGTCGTTGTCCATGGATTTTTAGCACCTCTTTAGGAAACTATCCATCACTATCGATGTTGGGTTTCAGCATTTCCTTTCATAAGGTTGGTAAGTAAGTCTTTAAAAGTAGTTTAAAAATGTTGTATGGTTTCATCCGCGCCTTTCTATGATAGCGGCAGACGGCAACGAGCGCCGAGGACGCGGACAGGAAAAAACACTGCGTAGGCTCACCCTGTAGTTTTTTGGCTCACTCTGTATTACATTTCCGATCCCTGTAGTTGTACCAAAATTTGATACCTTAATTTAATGGAATACATTAAGGTTGTTTGTTGTTCTTGTTAATTTCCACCGTTTTTTTTTTTTGCTGCTGTTTGTAGCTCTGCTGATTGTTTTTAGGCGATAGCCAGTTTTGAGTTGCATATAAACAAACTACAGATAAACCTTTAACCAATGGTCAATGGATATGTGGGTGTTAGGATTTGAGGTTGGGAGGCACATTTACTACTAATTTCTTTCAATTTCATGTTTTCAGCTTGCGACTGCAGAGAGCACTAGCAGCTGTTTCATGTCATGGTCACCTAGAATAACATCTACAGTGAAGTGTCTAATATGCACAATATGGATCTAATATGCCGTGCCCGTAACGAGAACGAAAAAGCTAAAACTTGGGCAAGTCTTCTTTCCCGTTCCCAGGGCCAGGGAAGGCTTCTCGTCGATTGTGAACGCTACAATTTGAATACACGTATTTCAACTTTCTCATTCTGGTTACCATTCTCGTTGGTTGTGAACCAGCCTATGAGGTGTCTACAAAATAGTGCAGATTTCTCGTGTGTTGGTAGGGAGGTTCCTAAGGAATATTTAATACAATGTACTCTGGGTTAGGAAAAGCATTGTTATGGGTGTAAGCATAATATTACACAGTGCGTGTCACTTGAATCTGTATTGCACTTGTTTATATGAAAACCTGCCGTATTTTGGTTATTTTCTTTAATTTTGACTTACTTCTCATCCCCTGCCCGTTAATACGGCTTGTAGTAAACAAGTGAGGGGGGAGAGAAGACCTCTCCTAAATTTGTCTTTACAACCTCTTCATTTAGTTCATCTCAACCGACTTGTAGGTTAGGGTTAGGTATCTGCTGTCATAAAACACGGATCGTTTGACTCAGCTGGAACTCACTGGCATGCATCTTCCATACGGGGCTGCTTACACGATGGCTGGAGCTCTAAGGATATTTGAAACGCGCGGAGCTGTGTAAGGGGCGAATGACCAACGTTTCCAATAAATTCTGTCAAACAACAGTTAATCGATTTGGTTTTGTTACAATTAACGAAATAGTCAACCATTTTTGTTCAGCAGTTTGCAATATATTTCCCTGTTTACACCCATACCAATGCATTTCCATCCTGAGATCATACGGTTTAATTTTTCGCATACATTTCTAAATTACAGAATTTTTAATACAGTGATATACATGGTTTGTTACGTTATTTTTTACCACGTTTTGGTCGTCAATTTGAATTAGTTTGTACTGAAGGAGTTGTACTCGTATTATATTTCAACTGTTGGGGAGCCGAACTTGCAGTAGTTGCAACAGCACGTATAGTAAACAGTTTCCAGTAGCCTTCGCCCAAAATGTATTTTTAGGTGGCCTTTGCCCCAAGTTTAAACAACATTATTAACTTTGTAATTGATTGTTTCTTTAAGTATTAAATATTTATGTTTGCTTCGGCTGCGTCAGATTATTGTTAGACACATGGAAGTCTTGGCAGGGCGTGATGCGACAAGAATGTAGGCTTACACAGGTTTTAAGTTTTAATTCACTCCTTTTTATTAATCCTTGACACAAATTAAATAGCACTTCACTGATATCGAGAGCTGTGAGATTCTTTTATCTAATACTTGCACTTTTTAACAATTATACTATTTTCGCCTCACACGAATACGTAATTAATTTCTCGGGGACACATCTCCCATCTGGTTATGATCACTGTCTAGAAGCAACACGTCTGGTTATGAGCACAGTTTGGAGGCAACTGAATTGATTTCAACCGTCTAAACTTGTAAATTTCTGTATTTGAAGTCTCTGATTGGCTATTTTCACTCCAATAGAATCCCTGCTATTTAACTAAAGCTTTTTCTGGTTGTTGATTGGCTATTTTTATAAACTGTCACTAAAACTACATTAATGCTTCCAAGAATCACAAGAAACATTTATACTCTCAAACTCATTATTGTCTCAAGGTTACCTCATTGTTAGTAACTTCTAACCTATTTCTCACAGCTCCTACATTATTAAATTACGAATGTATTCGCATAACATTATTGAACATGTTTTCAATAATATAAGCATATGAAATGACTGTTACATACATTTTACAAATTATTACATACAAATATTGCTTTAAGGCGGACTGTTATTGAATTTACATATTATATAATTTGACTGAAATCATTTAAATGTTAAAAATATTGCCTCAACTGCACACATATTTTTATCCCAAAATTTGTAATTGTAGTGGGTAATAAATGCTATCTTGAATAGTAGAAGCAGGCAGTAAAAGCAATCATAGTGATATAATATTTTATTTTAATAAAATTGGTGAATTTAAACTAAAAATGCTTTAGGAATTCCTATTTTAATTTTGAGATATGTATAATGTTTAAAAAAGCGAACAGAAATGAAGATCGCAAATAAAGTCTGCACCATGGATCGTACATGATTGTGTTAAGTACACAATCCAGATCTACTATTCACAACGTAGGATTCACCTCATGAGTGTTGTTTGTGCTAGTTTTTACGGTTCAGCTTTTGTTCAGGAAAATATCATTATGGTTATTATTCAACTAAAATGACACTCTTTTCGAGAAATCCTAATTGGGAAATACCTCATTCTTTTTATCCCCAATTAGTAATTTGGTCTGTTTTTCAATAAACTACAGGGATGGTCACCTAAGTAAAGTAACTTTTGAAGTGTTCAGATTAAATTTCATTTAAAGTTCTATCTTTAAAATATAAGTTTACAGTGCTTCCTATTAAAAGGCACCAGAATCACATTTCCATAAAAGCTTTAAGAAAAGACGGCACAAAAAGGGATAGAGATATTAATTCCGTTGAAAAAATAATCAAAGGTTTTTTTTACATAACGATCAGATCTCTTTCTGTCGTTTGTAGATTGAAATGTCTATTAATATAAACTTGTAAAATTGCAGCAGCATGTGTACAAAATGGAATTAAAACAACTTTGGTTTGCATTAATATTATTTTGTTTCGTTGAATGGTTGTAGAGAAGATAAGTTATCTTATGAAGCAAGCACTGAAGTGGCTAAAAAAGGGTAACTGCAAACATTACAGGGAAGACGAGAAGAAAAATCAGTGAACTATCAAAGAGAATTCATACAATGGATAGTAGGCGAGGTGTGAGATAAGAAGGACAATAAAAATTACTTGCTGATCTTGCAAAGAGATATCACAGCTTTATATGATTCATGAGGAAAACTTCAATGAAGGGCGAGTTCAGAAGAGATTCAGCAGTGAATCAGTCCAGATATTCTTTGGTTATCCAGGTGCATACACGACAAGATGGGGTTGATATTTTTACATCTTGTACATTTGGACGAAATATAATTTAAGTAAAATCTTGATTAAATACAATTTAAGTAAAGGATGTAGTTTCCAGCAATTATAGCTCTCAGCAGAAAATTATGATTTTTGAAACGAGATTTCACACTAATATTTTAATATACTTATATATTTTATTTATACCAATTTAATTCTTCTTAGATTATAAAAGTACAACCCTAATATACAAGTTGCAAAACATGGTGTAAACCGTGTAATGAACAAATAAACATATATGATTTGTTTTAATTGACTGCTTCTAAACAACAAAAAATGCAAGTAAACAAAATTTGAATTCTGAAAATTGGGCCAACTACAGATGCACGTGGGACATAGAAACTTATCTTGAACTCTGGCCATACGACGACATTTTGATCCCGGTGGAGGGGTACTAAAGCACAGCAAAATGAATCAAGCTTGGAACTTCGCCCATTTAAACATTTTCTACGGCAAACTTTTAAAGCACCACGTTCCTAAGCTCCACTGCAACTGAAATGGCATAAACAATTGCACTTGTGCCCTGTTACTCCATCGCTACTTTTCTGTAATAACCATAGCTAAGCCTAATCTATAAGCGTCACATATTTTTGCCAGACACATATTTTATGCCTTTTATTCACAGAGAATCCGGATTTTTGTACGTCATTTATTGCCTTAAAGAAAATACTGTCACTCTTATGAAATTATATGCAAACCGGTGAATGAATTGCCTGCAACAAGTATTTTTTAGGTTTAGTATTGAACATTTTTTTTATGTCTGACTGAGTAATACTTATTTTGACGTTAGGAAAAGTTTCAGTCTTATATAAATTAGTAGTGACAATTTTGTGACAGCAGTTTTGCCTTAGCTATCTTAAATTAAATTTGATTAGTTGATATATCTTTCGATATTTGAGGTAAACCTTGAGGCATTCTGGCTCTTTCTTTCTTTCTTTCTTTCTTTCTTTCTTTCTTTCTTTCTTTCTTTCTTTCTTTCTTTCTTCGAGGGATACCTTCGCAGAGATTGCAGCAGCTCTTCTTGTATTCGCAATTATAAGATACAATGCTGGCCCCCTGCTTCTTATGCCGACAGCCTGCCTTACACTAGGAGCCGGCTGCACAAAGTTCTACACCCTCTCCGCCAGTGCAGGTGGCGTTAATGTTGGTTCAACGTCATCATCTGACCTGCCCGCGCGTACCCCGAGCGATGCCTGAAGAGGAAAAAGACAACATCTCGACTAACTTCGTAGAAGGACTTGGAATAAGCTTCGTGTCTGGGAGCGGTCGCTTCCACACCTTCTGTTCTACTTTAAATTTGTTATAACATGTATCTTCGGGCGTAATTAAATTTAAAGGTTCTTATACTGTGTGGAGCAGCGTATAACATTTCATGGAAGCGAGTTTACATTATATATTTGGCGTGTTAAATTTTCTTTCTTAATGGTAAATATGTGTGAGAACGACAGAGTTAAATGTAACGTGCTCTAATTGTAATATATTTCTGAGTTAATATATTCAGTACCTTTGGGGCTGTACGGATTCTTGTTCTTATTCAAAGCTTCCTTAAATACTTTGGTTCCTTTAAGTTGTAGTGCTAAATAATTATTACTCTGAGGGAATGCCTTACTTCTAATGCATTCTATAATGGGCCCGGCAAATATTTTTTCCTATTTTTATTATTTTTGGTAATTGTGACTTTCTTGCATCGACTATTCGTGAATTGGCTTTGCAGGAACGTTGCAACCTACATACGTTGTTTCCAGATAGATTCGTGTTTATGAGTAGGGATGCAGGAAGATATAGGTCACCAACTGGAGGAAACTCAGTTGTCCCATGGTCTGCAGTCGCTGTAACCACGGTACCTACATACGTTTTATTCCCTTGTATGTTCGATTTCACAAGACTGTGTTACCCAGGCTTTATGGCTCTACAGGGAGAAAAGTGGAGCAGTGCAGGTCGAAAAGTGATCGGTAAAACCACCCCTGTTCTCCTTCGGCAGTAAAGGTGTGACATGCTCCGGATTTCACGTCATTTACTTTTACTGCACCTCAAGGAAAGTAGCATCTTTTGGTGCAATCGTATTCTGGGGCAGCCAGGGATTTGTCCACCGGACTGTCTGATTCACAATCCTCTTTTCTGACACTCCCACACTTGAGTTCGTTGAGGAAGGATTAAAAAATATAATTATATGATTAGGAAAATTAACAATTCTAACACAATTCATATGAGGTTAGCAGAAATTTAAATTAAAGCAATGACTACGAAATCATTTCTGTGTCATAACATTTTTACTTTCTCTACTACGTATAGTAAGTAGGGGAAGTATTGTATTCCACCCAAAAATTCGATACCGAGATTTCACCGGAAATACATGTTTTCATATCCCCTGAATCCAAAAAAAAAACATTTTTTGAAAACAGTCCATGTATGTGTCTGTGTGAGTGTGTGTGTTTCTGTGTGTATGTGAACAGCATAACTCAGAAACGAACAGTCGAATAAACACCAAACTTGGTATTTAGGTTCAGTATCTTCCAGAGAAGCGACACGAACCCCCCACCCCAGGTTACCCTTTACATAGAACATTTTTCGAAAATTTTAATTTTCTCAAAAATGGCTCTAACGATTTTGATTAAAATATATGTTTAAGATATTTTCATTACAAATAAAATGGATATCTTGAATTTTCTGGGAATGCCTCCAAAAGTATTCTTCATTGTGAACAAATTTTGCATAACTGGTAAACTATAAGAGGTAGACAAACTTTTACTACACAAAAATGTAGATCGCGTTAAAATACACAATTTATGCCACATACATTTTTTTTGTTGAGTGAACCATTTTCGAGGTATTGCTTGTTATTCCCTTAAATTTTCCAATACTTATACTTTTTCTCAAATGGGATTTCGTTATTCATTTTTTTTGTCTTCGATGTGCAAAGAGTATTAATCTGTGGCAAAGAGAATGGTGCTGCACCTAGCAACCAGCTATTAAGATATATGTCGATGCTTAAAGGCCACTGCATTTCTATATTGCCCTTGTAATTACAAAACAAGGGGAACATAGTACGCCTTAAGCGAACTGGTCCCTACGTGTAAAATGTAATTCTCTTTGTATGTAAAAAGATCATTTCTGCAAATGTTTATCTCGATTAATATGAAATAGATGGAGAATAAGAGTTTCTAAAAATAGTTTGTACAAGAGTAGGGAAAGTCAACGGAGTGTAACACATCAGATTTTTAAATTACTTGTGAAAGAAAACACAGTTAAAAGGAAATCACTTTTTATGTTTAAGAATTGTTTTCGTGCAGCATACAATAGCCATATGTTTTAACATTTTTAGGCTTCTGAACATCAATAACTTTTATTAAGGCTTTCAATTTTCATAATGACAAGTCTGCATTGCTAAAATACTGTGTAAGGTAACCAGTCGTCATACACTTCCTGGATATATCCAATGGTTTTAAAACCTTATTTGTGTTTAGAAAATGTCCCACATTGAAATATTTGGTTCAAAATATATATAATTTTTATTACATTGCATTAGCATTAGCGACATAAGACACATGGAGACTGCTCCCCTACCTCACCCAGGGGAGCGGGGTCATCAGAGTAACACTCCCACCCCCGAGAGAGCTTTTCCATGGTTCGGCACTGGTTGCCTAATCCGGCCCCCCCATTACCGGAAGTGGATTACCGATAACCTCGGTGGGACCGACATGATCTAGCACCTGTCTACCGGCTATCCAAGTCGATTCCAAAGGACCTTGAGGCGTCTCACAACCCCGCCGGGACGGAACCGCCCAGACGTACCCAATCTCCCATGGGTATCGGGAACCACTGCCCCGCCGAGTTCAACCCAATCCGAACAACTCTGTATCGGGAGGGGAGCATTAGCAACAGTAAGATCCTGAGCTACATCTCTGAGATCACGGTGCATTTGTATGAACTTGACACTCTAAAGGCCGCAGCATTCGTTGACAACGATCACTTCCGGGTCCATAATTTGGCGGGGAAACTCTTTATGTCCAAAAAGCGCAACAATCATCAGGAAGGTTCAACATCAAGTTAGCTCCGAACGTTCAGTGTCAAAACTCTCTAAAATCTTAGAAATCTCTCAAAATCTTTTGCTGTGCTAAAGAGGTTGCAATATACGAGATACTACTAAAGAGCAAATTTTATATTTCTCCATAATTATGAGATAAGTTTCTGGAGTCTACTGATATTTTGGTTGTTAGATTCCATTCATAACTACAAATACGCACCTTTACATGTATTGTATCTGTTGCGTTGGCGCCCTGTTTTTACATTCGCAGGTGTTCATCTTTGCACGCCCACAATTGTCACCAACTGGCGCACTGATTATAATGTTAATTATACTACATTATTATGTTTTATTAATATTATATATTTATATTAGATAAGTTATAGTTATATTAATTAAGATAATTGTATGCGTATTCAATTATTAATCATTATTAGATTAGGTTATTAGGTTATTATTAACTATTAGGCCTTACCTTTGTAGTTAACTAGAAACTTCAATTATTTTTGGAATTTTTGGAGTAAGCATTTTCCGTTGTTGTGGGGTTTTATTTTTAGAGGAAGAATATCTGCGCTAAGAAAACAAAGAAATTCAATTGTTTTGTTTAGGTAAGTACCGCCGAAATCACATTTAAATGTAACAATAAGTTGTTCTTCATACTATCACAGTACAGTCATCGGCAACGTTTAATAAGATACGCCTGTTCATTAAATCAAGTTCATAACACGCTTCAGTGCTTAATTTAACCTTAAGGTACATGCAGGTTATGGCGGAGAAGGAAGATGATGACCAAACCTTTGTACAGAAGAAAAGAATGTTACATTGCAGTGTATGTGATATGACAATGACTCATAATACTAACAGAAGACCGAAATAGTGCGTATTTCGTAAATGCTGGTAATTTTTTGGGTTATACATCTAGTGACTCAGGTTAGAACGTTAACCGCCCTGACATGCAGCGGAATAACCAGCTTTGTTTTTTTAATATCTTGAGTTGGGCTGCGTTGGCTGCGTTCCCTTTGTGTGATGTTCAGTCGGTCAGTCAGTTGAGTTTTGCAACCCTGGCGACGCGATTTAAACGAGCGAATCAAGCGAACTAGCTGCAGGGACTATATTGTTACGACGCGCAAGTAAGCAACTCTTCAGTGTGATTCACGGAGAATTATGCGGAAAGGGTGGCAAGAAAGCTACGAAAGCTTGACTATCCCAACATGATCGAAATTTACCGAAATAAAGACATTATTGTATCTATCCAAAATTATAGTTATAAAGTATTTAAAAATCTTCGTTGTAAAATTGTGTTCAAACAACCAATCTGAATACAAAAATTATATAATATATTTAAATACTCAAAATAAGATTGAGGTCTCAAAAGCTTATTTTCTGATTTTTATAAAGTTATGTATCGTAAAGCAGTAAATCCAGCTCTAACCGAGCGGGATGACTAGGGTGGCAACGTCTGTGCACCGCATTCGGTACGTCCCGGATTCGATCCCCGGCGACCGTCCACTCTAACCCATTGGTTTTACGTGGTCGACAGGCGAATACTGGAGTGATTTTTTCTCTACCAAGATATCCTTTACTTTTCATTTGGATTACTTCTCATCTTTCAGTGTCTTTATAGGTCTCGTGGTGTATGGCGGTGTCGGATAAATGGCACGGATGCATGCTCACTGCATACTCCGTCAATGACACACAGATTACGAGCTTGGAAATGTTACAGATATCTGCGTCTCTCTGTTGCCTGTCTCTACAGTCTTAGCCTCCTGTATGGTTCCTTCATTTCGTCTCTTCCTCCTGGGGATGGTAGGTACAATAGATCTCTGTAAGTCGCGGTACCGATATGCCCCCCTCTGTTGAACAACCTTTAACGGATCCTTTCGTGCTATTGCACTAAATATAGAGGTATATCTCTTTTCCCTTCTTCTCTCAGGTTCTCACTGTCTTCACGGCCTTTCCCTTTCTCTGTTTTCCGACCCTTAATCCTTTCATTTCTTTTATTGTCATCTCCGTTCCTCTCTCTGAGCCTCCTCCGTTTACAAGTCTTGTGATGTTTAGATAACCACTAGTGGAGCTGCTTCCTGGTGATATTAACAAACAGGCATAGAAATTCTTAAGCAGTTAGGTTAAAGTTATCTACACTCAAACTATTATCACAAAAACATCAGAGGCCCAAGGGTCACTGACATACAGGTAAAATCGGTCCGAATGCTGTCTGCAAAGGTCAAATGTACGAGGGATGACGGATAGTTTGTTATCTGTGACTACAGTCCAGTGAGAGTTCAACTTTATGCCCTTAATGCTTAGAAATTCCTATGCCTATAACAATTATCGGGTAAGTATACTGTTTGTAGCATTCCTTATACAGTTATACAAGTCTACGTTTGGAGTGGGTGTCGCTGGGAGGTGGTTCCACCGGGTGGGGTCTCCCGACTTGAACCAAAGCAGACGCTCTGTTGGGTACATTCAGAATGAAGAGGACTTCATAGGCTATTCACAGAAAATTCAATATATAGATTTGATTTGTCATGCAAGCATCTAAAACATATGATATTTTAATCAAAATCGTTAGAGCCTTTGTGTGAAAATAAAAAAAAGCGAATTTTTTTCCAAGTAAAGGGTAGTTTGGACTAGAGGATTTTCTTGAAACTTGTCGATCTTATAAAGATGCTAAAGTTAAACACAGATAATGTCTAAATTTGTCGGTGTTAAGCAAAACCATATTTGGAACGTTTTATATTTGAAATTGAACTACTCTTCAAAGTATAGACCATCAGATTCTATGGTCTTTAGCCATCTATCAGCGAGGTTTTATTATCGCCCCTCGGTACCAGTCTCTGGTTTTTAGTGCGAAGAATTTCGAGAGACCCATTACCACAGCTTCAATGTTTTCGAAATCCCTTCCACGCAAGAAATATATCATGAATCGAAACAGATGGAATCTGAAGGCGCAAGATCAGGCCTGTATGCTGGGTGTGGAAGCAGTTAAACTCCATCCAATTCCTGAATTTTTGTTATGGTTGTTCGTGCATATGGCTGTTGCATTGCCCTGCTGCAAGAGAACTGTATTTCGATTAACTAATCTCTCTCAAAAGTTCATGAACTCGTTCCAGTTATTGAGAATAAAGATTCGCATTGACTGCACGCCCGTTTGGAACAAACTTCCAGTGAATCAATCCTTGAAAATTCTACACACAACGTTACCTTTAGGCTGAGCTGATGGGGGACTGGGCCACATTTCGAGAGGTCACGGTTGCGGTAATAGACCCATTTTTCATTACATGTGACAGTTCTCCTGATAAATCTATCATCAATGGGATTACCGATAAGCTGACGACAGATATCCACGTTACGTTGAGTCTGTTGAGATGTCAATTCATGAGATACAGATCAACAGCTTCTGCTTGATTTTCCAATTTTCTTAATCTGGCGGCGTATGGTATGGTATCTTTTGATGTACCTGACAGCCTACGAGTACTTTTTTGCGGATTTTCTTCCAACCCCTGCGTGTGTACTCAGTATTCCATAACTTAGGTCTGCCAGAACGTGGTAGATCTTTAATGTTTTCTCTCCAGTGTAAAAGCGTTAGAACTATCGTGGTGCCACACCCTCACTAACGACACCACCTTCCACTTCACATATTTTTCGAGCCACGGCAGCAGCTTTATAATCTTGTTTCCAGTAGTGCTTTAGAAGCACTCATATTTCAAACTTTGCAACATTGTGATTGTCTACTAACAAATGACGACTGACACATTCTCGCAATATACGTAATACTAGCCATGACATCCTGTAAATAGCATTGTCGAACCAAAGAAAAACAATTCTGTCTTATAAAACACCAAACTTAAAAATCGACATTACTTATGAGACAACCTAATGCTAATTATGGTATTTAAGGGACTTTTTCGTTTTTGAGAATTGAGGTTTCCAGAGGTAATATTATAGGAAGGAAAGCTACTGAGGTTTGTTCTTACTTTGAACTTGGAGGGACTAAATGCTTGCAGAAGAATCAGCTGAAAACAAATTTCACCTTCTCACAATGACCTCTCACAAATTGGAACTTGAGTGTCTGTCTCTTCTACTGGCACTAGCTAGCACAACAACAGGGTCACTGTTATTATCACAAATAATCCAAAATACCTTGTTCGGTATTGACCCAGTGTTCGAGAGTCCCCGGTCTGAAATCTCGGCATCGAATTTTTGTGTGGAATACAGTAGTATTTCCTCTACTTACTATAGGCAGGTAGTAGAGAGAGCAAACATTTGCCATTTGGCACCAAACCATTCCTCTCTGTACATCAAATTTGTCCCCAAGTCCACAGAGTTATTGCAAAGGAAAAACTTTGAAGTGCGTAAAGTAATCCACATGGATGAACTGAAATGGTAACATCGCAGGTAGATATTTGTGATTAGACAACTGCACATGGCGACATAAATGCGCTCTATCGGAAGCGGCTAATAAATACACGGTTCACCGAACTCCCGCCATGTGTTGACCCACCGCGCTCTCAAACTACTAATTCGCGCGTGCGCATAGTGTCACAGGAAACCTGAGCTACTTACAGAGCGTAAACACACGTTGCATCAGATATGTTGGTAAATAGCTCTGGAGTTTATGCTTTGCACTAAGTGGGGGGGGGGGGCCAATGCGAGATTGTTGTTACAGCAGCAAGCAAATAATATCACAGCAACATGAGCGTTTCCGGACTAACCAGTGAAATCACCTTATTACGTATTATAGTTACTGAATTGTTGGTAAGTAACTGTTTCCCCCCTTTTTGTGCATTATATTTCTCCATCTTTATTGACAAATTTATGTGGCTGATTACTCGGCACAGCAAACACTATGAAACTTAAAATAGACAATAAAAATTCAAAATAGTTTCTAATATAGGCACTGTAAGTAATAATAAGCATTGAAGTAGGCACAACCATTTATTCATTTATCACTTAAAATACATCTTGACATTACATCCCATTTAGGAAATCGAATAGACATAACCCATATATTAACTTTACTGAATTTCACTTTACCTTTATTGGAGTTGTAGGGGAACATACACTCGACAGGGCAAGCAATGTAAATAACGAGAATCATAAATCAGTAATAATCACTACAGGAATATATAATAATATAATATAACATAGCAGGATAACTTGTACCATAAAATGTAGACAGATGTAAGAAACATTGTAATTGGCTAGGAAGCGAGCAATCAGCGGGGTTAAATGCCCACTAACATACACAGGTTAACGCATACAGAGTTAGGCAGAATTGCCTCGAACTGAGCGAGAGGTCCGAGGAGTAACAAAGACGAAGTTAGGAGAATTCCTGGAAAGTCAAGGGAGTTGGATAAGAAGTCAGCAATTAGATAGAGAATCAGGATCTGTGCGTTAGACAGAGACAGTAGGTTTTAGCAAAAGGAGCTTGACTTCCAAAAGTGAACGATTTCTTTCTCGTAGCACACCAAATAAATAACCAATCGAAATGATTGTATAAAAAGGCGCGAAATTTAGCGTCAAAGCAGCAAGGTATAATACGGAAGGTTTTCCAGATTTCAACACTCTTTCACATTCTCTTATGTGAGCTTGTTGGTGATAGGTGTTCGTGTCGGAGGGGGAGATAGCGTGTGATATAGATAGCTAGACCACTGCAACAGTCAAGGTAGTGCGAAGATGTTTAACGCAGCTTATAGATTACTTCATTATTATTCAAAGCGAACAGTTGCTAGTCGCTTCGATAATTTGTGTTAGAATAAATCCTATAGTTAAAGGAATTCAACTTATTAACGACCTTCACCCACAATATACTGAGATATTGTCAACTCGGAATGGTAATTAATTCACAGCTCACAACTGGCAGAACTTCTGAGTGCTTCAACCTGGATTTCATCATCAGAGTAGGATATTACGTGTATACGCGAAAGCGCTATAGTCCGCCTATCACAGAGTGTATGTGTATTTCATTAAATTTGCACTCATAACTTGCTAATTATTACCTTCTCTACTACATAGAGTAACTAGGGGAAGTATTGTATTACACCCGAAAATTCGATACCGAGATTTCACCGGAAATACATGTTTTGAGGCGCCCTGGATCCAAATAAAGCATTTTTGGAAACATGTTCGTGTGTGTGTGTGTGTGTGTGTGTGTGTGTGTGTGTGTAAAAATTAAATGTGTGTCTTAGTACAGAAAACACAAAAACGAAAATTCAGATAAATAGATTTTAGCCTTGTATCTTCCTTTGATGCGAAACAAAGAGTTTCAAGAAATTCTCCCATCCCAACTACTCTACATGGACGATCATTCGAAAATTTTGATTTTCTAAAAAATTGCTCTAACAGTTTTTATTAAAATACCGTATATGAAATTTATTTACATGATAAATAAAATGCATTTGTTGAATTTTCTGGAGACAGCCTAGGAAGTCCTCTTCATTCGGAAGGAATATTGTGTAATCTTGTATCGTTAACCGATAGATGAAAACGTTCAACACAAAAAATGTAGATCTCTTTAAAATACACAGTTTGCTTGAAACAAGCTTTATTGTGCCATAAGACATTTCTGAGATATCCGTTATTAAAGGGTGATTTTATTGTTCATTTCTTGGTCATTCTTTTATAAAGTCCTGTCAACATTTGGTTCTCTTTCTTGCGAGTGTATTTTAAGGCTAGCGTATAGTGTCCGGTATTTAAACATTTGACTATTTCTGTTTTCTTTGTATCTATAACGAAATGTGTAATGTAGCTATTTCTGCAAAGGTTTACTTGCATTAAAATGTAGTAGATAGAAAAATGTGCTTTGGTAAGAATATTTTGTATACCCACTAATAAACGATAGAGGTAGAGAAAGCATCACATCAGAATGTGTTTTTTATGGCAAACCCTATTATCAGTTTTTAAGTAATTTCTCTCTTTATTACGTTTAACACTCCCACGTTGATTTATAATTATTATTGAGTCTGTTATGAATTATTGTTAAACAGACTATTGTTGATTTTGAAATGAAATAAGTGTAATTTTTTATGTTTTTGTCCACTAGGGAAAACAATAATGCCATCGTATTAATGAACAAAGCGATGAGTTAATACCTAGTATTAGAATGATCGATTTTCCTGTCTTAAAATAGTAGCTTTTTATAGTTGATCATTTACCATATGTTTTATTGTGCTAAGTAACCAACAATGAAGCTGTTGACATAAGGAAAGGAGTACTGGTATTACAAACTTCCTCAGGTTTGTTGTCAAGAATGGCTCAGTGGCTCAGCGCGAAATATTAATTGCAATACTGGGTTAACATTACATTAACAAGTAATATTAGTAAACAACCGACAATAACAAATAACGAAGTGACGATAAGTAAAAGCCTTGTTTCATTACAGAAAGTGTGATAGTGGTCGCTTAAGCTACGTAAAGCACACACTACGAAAATAGTAGTAGTAGTGGTATTTATTAAGTACTTAGTATTACATTAATTGCATAAACGTCGCATGGGTCGTAAGACCGTACATGCTCTCTAGAAAAATACCTGGTCTGTATACGTGACTTACAGAATCAACCAGAAACAACTATTTTTATAATCACCACATTATATACATAAATATAAAATTGAAAAACACTCTGAATCACACACGCAAACACACACACACACACACACACACACACACACAAGTGCTCAAGCACCACATATATTTAAAGAAAATTTACATAAACACCTTATCTCTTAGTACACGTACTTCCATTAAGTATGTGCCCAAGCTTGGCCAGTTTTGACTGTTCAGAATCAAGTCCCAGCATGCTGTCCTCCGTCTGTTGGAAGCCAAAAATACTTCCGGTAATAATTTTTTCCCAATACTCTCCGTCTGCACGCATTCTGCCAAAATATGCGTCCAGTCTTCTTGTTCCCCGCATAATGTGCAAATCCTCCTGCCATCATCATCAGCAATCTTGCGCAATTATTGGCACTATAAGATTATTATATTTTACTCCAGTAGACATGAAACATATTTATCTGTATATACAAAGTCTACAGTTCTAAACAAAGGAGCAAAATAGTGAAATGCCGAGCTCTACTCACCACTGACCGAGTCGTGTTCTCCCATCTCGCTTATTTTCTCAACTACATTTCCACAGGCAGTGCATAGATAATATAACAAGGGAGTAACAAATTGCCGCCATCTTCTAGACCGGTTGAGGAAAGAAGTGCGAAAAAGCATTGCGAATGCGATAATATTTCAACATTGAGTAGGCTACACTGAAACCTTCACCTGAACCAAAGTAGGTTAGAAGGAGTTAGAGCAAAAGGAGTGCACATAGTACGACTAGGAAAATAAACAATAACTTAGGTAACCGTTATTTTGAAACGGTTCCGAGAATGACACCATTAAATATATATTAATATGCGTTCCATTCATATCACTTACTTTTCCCACATCCGCTTATTTTTATACAGCTTCTAAAACTATTCCTATGGAAGTTTATTCATCTATCTGCTTCAGTTACATAATCATATATGTCTTTTCAGAAATAGTTTCATTACACATTTTGCTGTAGGTACAAGGAGGAATAGAGAAAACCTAATTAATAGTCGTGTGTTTAAAAATGGATCTTTATATGCTGGCCTGGAAATGACTTACTCTTTCCGTGACATCCTGAAACAACTGCATAGTATGAAGACTTCCAACCAATAATAACGGATATCTCGGAAATGGCTGATGCCACAAATAAAATTTTTTGAAGTAAAGTGAGTTTTGGAAAGTTCTACATTCCTTCATGTAGTACATTTTTGTGCACCTATTAAAGTTTCCATTTATACGAAAATAACACAAAATTTCTTTCGAATGAAAAGGATTTCGCTAGACATTCCTAGAAAAATTCAACATATACGTTTTATTTGTCTTGTAAATGTCTTCAATGTACGGTATTTTAATTAAACTCTTAGGGCTATTTTTGAGCAAACCAAACATTAAGAAAATATTTTTAGGTAAAGGATAGTTTTTGGTGGAAGAATTTTGTTAAAAAATCTTAGTGTCGCATCGTTTGAAAAAAACTGAACGTAAATATCGTTTGGTAAGTATCCGAGTTTTTGAGTTACGCTACCCACACACACACACAGACACAAACACATACACACACGGACCTATTTTCTAATTTCTTATAATTCAGGGATCCAGTGAAATCTCGATATCGAATTTTTGGATGGAATGCAATACTTTCATATGGTTATACAATTTCTAAATAGCAGTCCTCCAACTGCAATAATGCGATCATTGGAGTATTCATAACTGGTTGGAAAAGTATGTTACATTACAATACAACAGTTTAAAGCATACTTAGATACAGAAACTGTACCAAAATGTAACGTAGCTGTTTATGTTGCCACTGTGGAATCTAGCCGCACCCTCTGCCATTGTTACTATCTCTGTTCCTTGAGTACAATTCTGGCCACTGAAAGCGTAGCAAACATTACCTCCCCCAAACTATGGCCGAAAGGTTACATTACAAGTTAGTTGTCTGTATTCTCACCAGCGGAATACCGTTAAGACAATGCTTCATTGGCGCAAAAATAAAAAAGCACTCTTATAAATGTCTTAGATTTCGTCAATTTTAACGACCCATGAAATAATTCTTCACCGATTTTTCTAGAAGACCAAAATTTGTTTATTTGGTTAAACCTTTCTTTGTGTACCAATTGTAGTAAAACTCTTTCATAGAGGCGCTTCATTTAACACGAAATTATAACATCATTCATTGGTTCGTTTTTAGGTACGTAAATTGTTCGCCAGGAAAGCCACACAGAGAGCTGATTGCGCCTCGGTGGAGTCAAAGGTTGGTTTCCTGAAAATGGAGAAACGCCATTCGGAGTTAGGGAATGGGCCTCACGTTAGTGAACGTATACGATTCGGGACTTTGGAACCGTTCCTATTTCCAAGTTCTGCTAGAAGGCAACCTCCAATACAAATCTTCAAGTCTTCTGACTGTTTAGATTTAATTGTGCTATTGAGAATTTGCGATATTCATGCAGAAGACAAATATCCCAATTACCGCTTTGGAATATACATTCATTGGCATAATGAAAATTGATAAAAGACAGTTACTATGATGATAATGGACGTGAATTCCTTCATTGTGTGCTGCGTAAACAGTAACTGCCGCACTGTGTTGTTTTTAAGAGCAGGTTATGAATTCGCGTGGATGGTGGAAGGGAGACAAAAAGGAGGGGAGCATCGTCTTCAAATATTCTTTCAAAAAGGAACGAATAATCAGACTTGATGTGAAACAACCCCAGTTCGGCAAATGGGATAGATCAAGGATTTTTGCGCGAATGCTCGTGGGTTTAGCTGATTGCTATTTTGGAACGATTATTTTTAACCTAGTATTTTGTTTTGTATGTAACAGAAAAGGCAATTCTTTTTGAAAAATAATAACCTTTTAAGTCAAAGCATATGGAGATTAGAATGATGCATGACGAATCCTGGACTAACAGACAAAACATCATTTAATGGAGCAGTATGTAAAGTTGAATATACGTATGAGCTGTCATACAGCAGCAAATTAGATTGCGAAGAACTGCCTATTGAAAGGAACGTGCACTAACCTCCTTTAGTTTTTTAAGAGAACAGCTGAAGATCACCTATTCCGTTAGTCAATCGTAGTGAGAAACCAAATGGAAAAACAGTAGAGTGGCCAAGTTCATTATCAGTTAGCTAGCAATTTATCTCCGACAGGAGCCATTATTGTTGCATAACATGTTCAAGTAGCTGTTGAACAGCTGCGGAAGCGAGTCAGCATGATACTCCGTATGTACGACAACTTACCCTTATGGAGTAGGAAACTGGTTTTAAGTTGAAATCATTTTTGAAAGCATAACATTTTTTATTTGTCCTCAAACGGTATCTGAGCAAAGCGTAAAGGAGTTAATCAAAATCTGTCACGAAAGTTCACAACACTGTTAAGCATATGTATTACATATAGAGTTTAATTTGGCTAATTTGGTAATAATAACATTGTATGTCCGGGTCTTAAAGTTTTATTTCTAAAGATTCATATTAATCGCTAAGAATCAGCGCAATGGAAGATGTACTTTTAACCCATCTCCTAAGAATGCTTTAACCCAAATAATCGTTGTGAATTTATTGTGAAATAAAACTAAAGTATGGACTTTTATTTGAGGTATGTAAAAGGCTCTGAAAGCAAAAAAAAGTTGAAGAGAGTAAACGTTGGATGACATCGCTTGAAAGGGGACAGTGGAGTGACAAAAAGAGGATTTGCTGCCGCTGTTTCCTTTTGCCAATGTTTCACTTTGGTATAACACCATACGCATCTAACACATTCAATGTGTGGCATAATTCGGAGTTAGCAAGGAAATGCAATCGGTAGGAAGCAAATCCGTAACATAACACTCCATACGTCAGCCATTTAACTTTACAATTATCGCCCTTACCTGTTACTATGCATCGCATCGCAACGCTCCAAATGAAACCAGACACATGGTGTACAGGAGATTCAGGAAGAGTGCTACAAGCGATTAATAACAGTGTTGTATGAAATCCCGTGGTATCCAAAACAAAACCTAAATATAACTGTTTCGTTTGGTTACAGTGCGCTTCCAGGTTGCTATTTTCAAATTAACAAGGAAAGGTAAACTAACCTGTCATTCACGGATTTTTATTTTCGGATTTTTAATTTCTCTACTACTTACGTATAGTGAGTAGAGGAAGTATTATTGTGTTCTACCCAAAATTCTGTACCGAGATTTCATTGGAAAGAGTTTTGGGACCCCGTGAATCGAAAGAAATTTTTTAATAGAAAATTATGCGTTTGTGTATGTGTCTGTCTGTGAACTTGGATGTGACAAAAATATTTCCAAGGAAATCCTTCCACCTCCGACCTCCAAATCCTCTCATATGGAAAAAGTTCCCTAATTTGATTTTTTCAAGAATAGCTGTAAGGATTTTGATCAAGATGTCACATGTTTATGATATTTTAATGACAAATGAAATGTATACCCTGAATCTTCTGGGAATAGCTTTTGAAGTCCTCATACTGAATGACGTTGTATTGGTAAACCATAAGGTATAGACAGAATGTTACTACACGAATACTGTATATCTCGTTAAAATACACAACTTACATAAAATAAAATGTTTTGTGCCGTTAACTATTTCCAAGATATGCTTTGTAATTGGTTTGAGTTTATAAATACTTATACTTTTTCAAGTCAGAAGTGCTATTTTTTTCTTCTATGCGAAGGTCATGAAATTTCAAAGCCATCACATAGCGATACACCATCGCTTTAGTCTACCATACTCTTTTTATACCTACAACGAAATGCGTAAATGTGTACTGTTTATCTCGATTAACAAGAAGTAGATAGAAGAATACTTAGCTTTTGTAAGAATTTTTTATGAAAAGTGAGTAGAGAAAGACATGTGAATGCAGCACAAACTATTTTAACGTATTTTTCCTATCCTGTAGCCTAAGGATTAAAGCACCTTACTGATTAACATTAATTATCTCAATTATAGTTAATTACTTTATCGCCATGTTATAGTTTGCCCTAATTAAATTGCATTTACGAACACTTTGCGTGTGCCACACCACGTTACAGAGTGGGTAATACACGCGAAACTCTGATACATTCAGCTTAATAGTGTACAAAGCGCTAACCGGAAGTTAACAATCTTCAGTATCGGTACGTGCGCCACGCGAGGTGTTAATTATTCCCTCATATAAATGTTTCTAACATATTGTTTCACGGCTGTATTTTTGAAACTTAATGTCTATGCCATTATTCAGAACTATTTGTGCTTATCAGAGGCTTAAGATTTTAATACAGCCCCTTCATCACAGATGGAAGCATCATTTCTTAATCAGCTGAAAAATGCAGCACGAAAGTGCATTCATTAATTAAAATTAGCGAAAAACAATATATAACATCCGATATAAACGGTGGAATAATGAACTCTGCAGTATCTAACATAGAAATACCTGCTTGGTAGGATGCTATTGTTTAAAAGGAATTATAGGAATTGAGTAAACCTGTCAGAAGTAATTATATGTGGTAACAGATACTATATCCATAATGTAATATAATACATCCTGGCTTACTGAAAAAAGAAACCCCTAAGATTATTATAGAGGTTACTCTAGCGATACATTTTGAAACTCTGGAGTGAAAAACCGAGAAATTAGTGCTTTCCAAGGTAATGTGCTATGTATATATCATAGATCATCACTGTAAATCTAGATTCTCACAAAGTAGTTACTGCAAAAGTACTGCATTGGATTCAAAACTACTTCGAGATGTCACTGCGTATACTTGATTTAATATTCTATGACTGTAAATACAGCATTTTAGAAAAAAGATGAAACAGAGAGAGAAAGAGAGATTATGTGTGGCCAAGCTTGTGTGTGAACAATCCAAATTTGAATAAAATAATGTCGATTTCCATGCACAAAACACGTGTTTGGGGGTAAAGCAAATATTTCGGAACATTTCCGCTACCTAAAATAATCGTGAAATGGAAAAAACTGCATTATTTTATGTTTGCTCAAATGGTTCTAACGATTTTTATTAAAATATTTACGTTTTTCAGATTGTGAAATGAGAAACAAAACGTATATCTTGACTTTTACCTAAGTAGCCTGGAAAGTTCTTTTCGAACTTATTGAATTTTATATTGGTGCGAAAACGTGAAATATAAAAGAAATCCGACGTCAACATTCATTCTACTTTCTCTACTCATGAAAGATTCGCAAGCATATTATATTTATATTTTAATCCAAGCTTGCAAAGCCGTTTTTGAGAAAATGAAAAATAATGAAAACTTTCAATGTAAAGTGTAGCCTGAAACGGGAGAATTTTCTTGAAAACCTTCGCCTGGTATACTTAAATCTATGTAATTTAATTTATTGCCATAAAATTTCTGAAGTAAAACTATAATGGCTCTTTTAGCACTAACCCTGAATGAGGAAATCTCGTGTTAAGGGGGAAATTTCTCAAAATGGGAGTGCATAATACGCAGATATGTCTATATAAAAAGGTGGTATTAATAAACAATAATGAAATAAATTACTATTTGTGACAATAAAATAAAAATATCAGATTGATTTAAAGTTATAAAAGCTAATACCTTTGTGGAATTAAAGCATTCAGCATTAACGTTTGAAGGAGGAGGAATAAATTAGTACTAAAGTAATACGTATATTAATAAACATACAACAGACATAATTAAAATATAGCATTTATTTCACAAATTGCGCATACTTTTACCAGGCGCGACAATTTTCAGAAATAACATAACTTCAGCAGAACTTGTTTCTTGAACTCGCTAATTGATAAAGTACTTGGTACATTTTGGGCAAAACTTTTAAACAAAGCTCGGAAAGCCCTTGTAATTATAGTTTTATACTTTTATAATTTAATGTAACCTTTAAAACATGTTTTCCGTTTGCTTTAATCAAAATGATTACTTCATTAATGACTAAATGTTAAACAACACAAATGTGCCTGATCAAAATACTTTAATTTCATATTTTATCTCATTTCGACTCTTTGCGGTCTTATAAACAGCTCTGAAAATTCACAAAAGGGAATCTCACACATACACCTACATGAATAAACCATGGTTAGCTTAATTACTAATGTTATAAACAAATAATGCAGAGAAGCAATATAAACCATATGGAAAAATCCTCATTATTTATTTATAAATTATATAATCGCATTTTTAAAGTTTCTCCATACATGGTCCCGCAATGAACATGATGCGTTCGGAAAGTTGAGCATTACATACGTTAATACTTATTTATTTATTAAAACTAATGAAATTACACATAGTATGTATTAAAAGAATTCGTTAAAGTAATTGCAAGAGTTTACATATTCCTTTCGAAATGTATTTCGACTCATCCATAAAATTCGACTTACAATTCTCGTAACAATGTAAATTACTAGTAAAAGGATTATTTGTGACCTGAGATTAAAATCCATTCTAACTTCTATTGTAGAATGCTATGATGGCCCTATAAAAATGGTTCATGTACATGGATCAATGTATATCAAAGAGTAGCCGTTTTGAACGCAGGTAAACATGGTGCCCAGAAGAAACAATTTTAAATGTTAGAATGAGAGAAAAATTAAAGCATACGATCATTGGGAAGATTGGCCAAAACACCCGTTAATAGAAAGAACCAATAGATCCAGCTTAGACCTTTGGAAAAGAATCCATCCTAACTCGGTCGAGCTATCTTCCTGAGTTTAACGTGAAAAGCCCAACTCGATCCCGTAGAATATACTGTTAACAACCCAACTCGGTTCCGTAGCATGTTCTGTCAACAACTTAACTCGGCCCCGTAGCATATACTGTCAACAACACAACTCGGTTCCGTAGCATATACTGTCAATAACCCAAATCGGTCTCGTAGCATATACTGTTAACAACCCAATTCGGTGCCGTAGCATATACTGTCAAACCCCCAACTCGGTCCCGTGGCATATACTGCCAATAACCCAAATCGGTCTCGTGGCATATATCTACTATCAACCACCCAACTCGGTCCCATAGCATATACCGTCAACAACCCAACTCGGTCCCGTAGCATATACCGTCAACAACCCAACTCGGTCCCGTAGCATATACCGTCAACAACCCAACTCGGTCCCGTAGCACATACAGTCAACAACCCAACTCGGTCCCGTAGCATATACCGTCAACAACCTAACTCGGTCCCATAGCATATACAGTCAACAATCCAACTCGGTCCCGTGGCATATACCGTCAACAACCCAACTCGGTCCCGTAGCATATACCGTCAACAACCCAACTCGGTCCCATAGCATATACAGTCAACAACCCAACTCGGTCCCGTAGCATATACAGTCAACAACCCAACTCGGTCCCGTAGCTTATACCGTCAACAACCCAACTCGGTCCCGTAGCATATACCGTCAACAACCCAACTCGGTCCCATAGCATATACCGTCAACAACCAACTCGGTCGTGTAGCACACTCTGTTAACAACCAACTCAGTCCCGTAGCATATACCGTCAACAACCAACTCGGTCGTGTAGCACACTCTGTTAACAACCAACTCAGTCCCGTAGCATATACTGTGAACAACCCAACTCGGTCCCGTAGTATATACTGTAAATAAACCAAATCAGTCTCGAAGCATATACTAACAACAATCCACTCAGTCCCGTAGCATATACTGTCAACAAACATCCCGGTCCAGTAGCATACACGTGAACAACCCAACTCAGTCCTGTAGCAAACACTGTCAACAACCAACTCGGTCCCGTAGCATGTATTGTCAACAACCAACTCGGCTTTCTAGCTAACACTGTCAATAACCAACTCGGTCCCGTAGCATGTACTGTCAACACCCAAATCAGTCCCGTACCGTACACTGTCAATAACCAACTCGGTCCCGCAGCATATACTGTCAACTATCAACTCGGTCCCGTAGCATGTACCGTCAACAACCAACTCAGTCCCGAAGCGTACACTGTCAATAACCATCTCGGTCCTGTAGCATATACTGCCAACAACCAACTCGGTCCCGTAGCATGTACCGTCAACAACCAACTCAGTTCCGAAGCGTACACTGTCAATAACCAAATCGATCCCGTAGCATACATTTTAACAACCATCTCGGTTCCGTAGCATATAATGTCAACAACTAACTCACTCCCGTAGCGTACACTGTCAATAACTAACTCGGTCTCGTAGCATGTAATACGAAATCGTAATAATACTCTTGAGCATAGTGAAGTTTGATGTGTAGCATCCCTGTTGCGAAAACTTGATAGTGGCACTGAGCACAAGTAGTTGGTTGTGAACGCAACATTGCTGGTAGCTCTTAATAAATGTTATTACAGATTACAAATTTTGGCATTTTTAAAAGTCTTCATTTGATTAGAATTATAATTTTTAAATAAAACACAGATTTTTCAACAAAGTTGTGTGTGGAGTTTACAAAACTGTTACCTGCATTCAGTAGACCAATGGTTTTTTTATGCGACATCTGTTTCTGCGTTTACAATCGGTTTTGGTTAAACATGAAACTGCAAATCGTTTTGCAGTCACTGTAGGTCTGCTGAAAGTCCCAGGTGTTTTAAAATGGGAAAGGAAATAATGCATTATAAACTATATTTCATATTAAATTCTTACGCGACCGAGTTAGGTTGTTTACATTTTGGAACTTTAAGCTTCAAAAGCAGAAGGTGGGACCGAGATGGATTTCGCCATTTGAAACCAATCTGCAGTTTTCAAGATATTTTTAAAAACATAAAAGTTGACTTTTTCATCAAAAAAACAAAAGGTAACCAGATTCTCTGTGTTTAAATGGTACAAGAAGTGTTTTACACATCTGTAAACATATTTTTAAATAGCTTCTATATTCTTGGGAAGAAAAAACACTTCCAAAGTGATGCAGCTTTTATAACTCATATTCTTTTTATTTTGAGACAAACGCTTGCTCTAAAAGTATTTAAATCATGCGTATCGTTAGCACACTGTGTATTCTTAAAGCTTTTTAGGAATACTATTAGAATATGTACAAAAATATGGAGTATTCCAATTAAAATCAGGGAGTTGGAATCATATCAGGAAAAAAAAAAGCTGACTTCTTACATTCATAAACTTGGTGCCGGGGTAGCGCAGTGGCTTCGCTCGTATTGAGCATTTTAAATCACCCTATCCACGCCTTCACCTCTGAGTTATTCTTTGAAATATCCCCAAAGCCCAACGTGATTCGGAGTCCACGGTAAAAGCTGTAGGTCCTCTCATTTCACCGCACTCTTACCATAACCCTACCATCGGTGGCAACAGATTCCGTCCGCTGGATGTCTCCACTTCAGAAATGGATCCAATTATCACTTGGTGGAATGAGGTAACCTCGAAGGTCATAGGCCACATAGAAGCGTTAGAGATGATATTCAGAAACTATTCTTGTACAAACTCTTCTATAAGCTATTCTTACAAACTGTTATTCTTTTATCTACTTCTTCATCTTAATCGAAATGAAAATTTGCAGAAATGTTTCATTACATATTTACTTGTAGGTACAGGCGATACAGTAAACTTCAGTATTACTCAAATATTTAAAAACTGATTGGCTACAGGATGGCTTTGATATTCCATACACTTTACCGCAGAAACATCAGAAAGGTTACAGCACTTTAAAAGTATAAAGTGTTTGAAAATTCAGACCAATAACAACTAATATCTCGGAAATGGTTAATGCCACACAAAAAAGTCAGATAAAAATGGTTTGATTTAACATTTGTGTAGTACGCTTTAACTAACCCTTAATGTTTTAGCAGTTATAGGAAGGCATACAGTTTATTTGATATACAAATATCTGAAGCATTCGGTATTTTAATCAAAATTGTTAGTCATACTTTTTTAGATTCAGGGACCTCAAAACGTGGATTACGGTGTATCACCAGTGAGATATTTATATGGCTTACAGTGTTATGCAGTAGAGAAATTATGAAGGAAAAGCGATATAGAATGTATGAAGTCATATTTTTAAGTTGTATAATTTTACTAACACTTTATCCGAAGTTGGAAAGCAAATCCATGCTCTAAAACAAGAGCGGCCAAAACAGGCTTCAGCTCCGAGTCATACTGGAAACGCAACCCGCAAAGCAGTCGCAACGGCTAAACGGACAGACAGCAAGAGCTGTCATACGTGTTCAGAGTGGACGCATATGATTGTTCGAAATAATTGTACTCATTCGGAGAACTGTATTATTTGTAGAGTTATACAGTAGCAGTTTTTAATTACAAAGAAATACATTCATTCATTCATTCATTCTCTTATGTAGGACTTACACACTTACAGGAGGGTGCCTGGGGTCAGAGGCCCGTCGAGGAGCAGACACTCATGGCTCAGACAGAATATCCAGGATGGGTGAACAGCCCGATGCCTGGTATGGGAGGAAGGAAGTAGTTGAAACAAAATGATGATGAAATGGATGAAAGGAAAGGTGATGATGGAGCAGTTTGTGGAATGAATGGCGGGGGAAACCCAGACGCCACATGGGGGTCACTGGGATTGAACCCGGGCTGCCTCGGTGAGAGGCGAGCGGTCTAACCACTCGGCCACGGCCACAAAGAAGCACTTACTATTAATACATACAAGTTATGTTTCACAAATGTCATGTATCTGCTAACAGCTAATGTACGCACTGTACACTTAGAAATATTTATTTAATGCCGAAGTTCCTGGGCAAATGCGACTAACTTTGACCTGCCATTGTACATGTTTTAAGATTTCTCCTCCTCGTGTATTGTTTGCATTATTATGGGATTGAAGTCAGGGGTTATATCACATGCGTCACATACAGCCAATCGCAGGTGGTCTCACAAATGTCTGTCTGACAGACAGCTTTTACTTTTAGATTTTACAATTGAGAGTTACAAACAGTTACTCACATGCATAGGTTGTTCCAAAAATAGCTTCCATGAAGCAAACAAACTTTCTAACTTTACCATATTTTTACCACACAATCCTATGTATAGTTCAGAGAGGTTACAGTTTATATATCGTTGTTTCATTGATATGTCCTCTTGTAATTCAATGAGTTCTCCTGAATATTCCTTTCTTGCTTTTCTAACATCTACGGAGAATGGATCGGTGTGTACAGAGATATGGTTTTCTAAACGTCTCAAATCTGCAAATCGATTCTCTGTAAATTCTACTTTCAGATATTTTAACATTGCACTGTAGCTATTGAGTTTGTGTGGAGGAACATATGCGATAGAATTCAAACAGGCAAATAGTGAAATTGGAACTTCTGGACATGTTCAGACCAAATTTCAAGTTTCTTAACAAATGCGTTAATCGACCAATATATTGCAAAAAAATATTGTGTGTTTAAGTGTACATAAATATCACTTAAAACATCTATTCGTTTTTACATAACTCTGTTATTACTTTTCCACGCTGCTTCATATATTCATCAATAACGTTCCGAAGATCAAAAAATCTGCGAAGCATATGACCTTCACTCAGCCACCTGACGTCACAAACGCATTGTAAATCTTCAAATTTCTGTTCGGAAAATGCCTAAACACGTCTAAATTGACAGTGCTTCAATGCACGGTTCTTTATTATAATTACACATTGAGTCACAACTTTCATAACTGTTGGCATGTCTACAGATTTGCAGAAAGGGCTTATTGGTGTAGAATGCAATGCAAGGTACAAACATTTTCTACTCCCTTTTCCTTAAGAAAGGATTTAGTCTGCCAACTAACCCTTTTTTATCTCCAATCAGTTGCAATTGACGCTATCTTTGACCACTCTAAATTGTTAATTTACACACATACAAACAGCATTGAATATGTCTTCTACTTTAGTAGTGTCTTCCAAAGGAAATAATTCTAGCGCATACTCTTCGACATTTAATTCATCAACTCCTCTTACAAATACTTCCAACTGAGCTCATCAATCAAATCTGTGCTTTCATCAAGAGCTAGAGAGAAGTACACAAATTTACGGATTTTCACATTCACTTGTCCACTTGTATCATTGGACAACAACTCAATTCTTCGGTAAATACTTTGTCGTGAAAATTGGAAGTTTTTAAAGTGATTCAGTTCCTGGTGGCACAAAATTTTTACCACGTCCATCATACATGATTTAACAAACCCCCTCTTTTGAAAAGATTTAAGGGCTTTACCTATGTTCCATGCCACAACGTAACTAGCGAGTAGTTGTTTTTCTGTCATATTTTGTGATTTAGTAGCAGGAACAGTGTGCTTATGCTTTAGCTCATTCAGTTTCTTGGCTCGTTCCAATCCCAAAATAATGAATCAATAAACGCCATGCAAGTAATCTGTAGTTCTGTAGTAGTAGTAGTAGTAGTAGTAGTAGTAGTAGTAGTAGTAGTAGTAGTAGTAGTATCAGTAATAGTAATAATAATAATAATAATAATAATAATAATAAAATAATAACAATATTAATAAGTCGACTATTGCAATAACGATGAACGTGGCATATAATAATAATAATAATAATAATAATAATAGTAATAATAACTTTTGCATATTCAGATGACATGTGCAATAGTGCCGCTGTGTATTACTTTGTAATGTGCCATGTATAATTTTCCAACATATTAGACACTTAATATTTTCGTTATATTTAAAGCAAAAAAAAAAAAAAAAAAACAGGTATTCCCATTCCTTTGGGAACTTCCTCTTCTTTGATGTTGAAGGAGTTGACAATGCCAGTATTCGTAGCACACCAATTGTTCACTTTGTGTGTGTATATATGCCTCTCTCAAGGCTATCGATAGACTGACCTCGGTAGAATGTGTTCATATAAATTGCTTGGTGATTACCAGCGATTACGGGGATGTAATCGCGACGCACGAAGTAACCACGAGTCCTATTTTGGACGTCTTTGCTCTAAAATATTAAGGTTTTGTCGGATTTTTAACTAAGTCTATTCATAATTCATCTATACATAGTGATGTAAACATTCTTAGTAAACACAGCGAGAAAAGTTGTCGAGCTTCAGCAAGGAAAGCTGAGACAGTTAAACAAGCTGGTTTATATCTTATATGCTTACTTGAGGTATAAAACCGTTTTATGGGGCCTTTGAAGGGGAATGACACTAGCGCCTGAGGGAAGCTCCAGCGGAAATTTCTGCGTCAAAACCGCCACCATGAAATGAGGCCTCGTTTATAACGAAATCGCTTTCGACGAGAATGCAGAAAAGGTCAAAAGCCGAACCCAAACTTTATTTGACATGCCAGTTAAGAAGTGACTTTCAGCTGAATCAAGTAAACGACACTCTTCTTAAGGGTTTATCGAGTGACACACGATTGGTAGCATTGGAGCGAAACACATTACCTCGTGCGTATTGGAGCCTTGATCACAGCTAGTAATAAACCTAATCTGTCGAGATAAATGCTAACTGCGCCATTCAATACAATCTGATCTGTTGCATTCGCATCACTTTCTCTACTCACTTTTCTACAAACTATTCTTACAAGAGCACATGCTTCTTATTAATCGAGATAAACTTTCATTAACATTTTCACATTTCATTTCAGGCACAAGATGAATACAGCAAGCTAAAGTAGTAGTTTAAAAAGCGGGTCGCTAGGTGATGCCTGATATTCCATGCTCCTTACATGAACACGAATAAAAGCGAATATTGACTTTCCAATCATAAAAAGTATAAGTATTTTAAAATTCAAAGCAATAAAAAATATATTTGAAATGTTTAATGACACAAAGTACTTTATTTGACATAAATTGTGGCCCTAAACGAGATCTACAATTCTGTGTAATAACATATTGTCTATCTCTGATGGTTTACCAATTAAGCAAAGGTAATTCAGAATAAAAAGGACCTCACAGGCTATTCGCAGAATATTCAAGATATATATTCTATTGATCATGCAAATATCATAAACATATGTATTTTAATCAAAATCATTAGAGCTATGCTTGAAAAAAATAAAAATAAGGAGTATAAACGTCGTTAAATACCAAGTCTGGTATTTATCCGACATTTCGGTTTTTTGGTCTTAACACACACACACACACACACACACACACACACACACACACACACACACACACATGTACACATCATATACATTTTATAAAAATGCTTATTTTGAGTTCAGGGTGCCTCAAAATACATATTTACGGTGAAATACTTATATCGAATTCTTGGGTGCAATACAATATCCTCTCTACTAGGTACTTGGTAAGGAAGGTTAACTATGGGTGATTCGTAACAGGGGGACTGTTACAAAAGGCATTAAGCAATTTTCATGACAGGACTGAACACTATTTTTAGTAAATGGTGTTTACCTCACAACCTTGTTTTAATAATAAGAGCAACCTGAGATGTACAGCACGTTAATTTCTTTTAAATAAATAATGAACGCTTGTTATACATAATTGAGATTAGAGTTAAAAATGTAAAAACAAGAATGCATTGCCGTTAAAAAAAACAATGTGTATTTTGAAGCAAGGTGTAAACTTGAAGATGTAAATTTTCAAAACTGTGACTTCCGAGCAGAATGGCTCAGGCGGTAACGTCTGTGGCCCGCATTCGGGAGGTCTAGGTTTCAAATCCCGTGTCGACCAATCTGGTGGAGTTTTTTCGTGATTTCCCTCAGCCGCTAAGGTAAATACCGGATTGGATATTTAAGACCACAACCCAAGTTACACCTTAAGTCTAAAACAATAGTAAAAATGTGATGTGTTACACTCACATGACTTTCTCTACTCTTGTACAAACTATTTTCACACACGCTTATTCTCCATCTACTTAATGTTAATCGAGATATTGAGATGTTAATCTTATTGTTAATTTTTTTGTAGATGCAAGGGGAATATATATTTACAAGGGTAATATAGGAAAACAGTGGCCTTTAAGCATAGACATTAGTCTTAATAGCTGGTTGCTATGTGCAGCACCATTCTCTTTGCCACAGGTTAATACTCTTTGCATATCCAAGACAAAAAAAGGAATAACGAATTCCCATTTGAGAAAACAAGTATTGAAAAATTTAAGGGAATAACAAGCAATATCTCGAAAATGGTTCACTAAAAAAATGCATATGGCATAAATTGTGCATTTTAACGCGATATACATTTTTTGTATAGTAAAATTTTGTCTATCTCTTATGTTTTACCAGTCATGCAAAAGTCGTTCACAATGAAGAATACTTTTGGAGACATTCCCAGAAAATTTAAGATATACATTTTATTTGTAATGAAAATATCTTAAACATATGATATTTTAATCAAAATCGTTAGAGCCATTTTTGAGAAAATTAAAAATTTCGAAAAATGTTCCATGTAAAGGGTAATCTGGGGTAGGGGGATTTTCTTGAAAACCTTCGTGTCGTATCTCTGGAAGATACTGAACTTAAATACCAAGTTTGGTGTTTATCCGACTGTTCGTTTCTGAGTTATGCTGTTCACAGACACACGCACAGACAGACAGACAGACACACACACACACAAACAGACAGACACACACAGACGTGTTCCCAAAAATGCTTTTTTTTGGATTCAGGGGGTCTCAAAACATATATTACCGGGAAATCTCGGTATCGAATTTTTTGGTGGAATACAATACTCCCTATTCTTACTATACGTAGTAGAGAAAGTAAAAATCTGATGTGCTACACTCACATGACTTTCTCTACTCTTGTACGAACTATTTTTACAAACGTTTATTCTCCATATGCTTCATGTTAATCGAGATATCGAGATGTCAATCTTATTGCTAATTTTCTTGTAGATGCAAGGGGAACATGGTAGGTTATAAGCGATAGTCAAATCTTTTAAGCGCTGGTTGCTATGTGGCGCATTCTATTCTGTTTGCATATCCAGGACATAAAAAATTGAATAACGAATTTGAGAAAAAGTATAAGTATTGGAAAATTTAAGGAAATAACAAGCAATATCTCGAAAATGGTTCACTCAACTAAAAAAATGTATATGACATAAATTGTGTATTTTAACGCGATCTACATTTTTTGTGTAGTAAAAGTTTGTCTATCTCTTATGGTTTACCAGTTATGAAAAAGTCGTTCACAATAAAGAATACTTTTGGAGACATTCCCAGGAAATTCAAGATATACATTTTATTTGTCATAAAAATATCTTAAACATATGATATTTTAATCAAAATCGTTAGAGCCAGTTTTGAGAGAATTAAGATTTTCGAAAAATCTTCCATGTAAAGGGTACTCTGGGGTGGGGGGATTTTCTTGAAAACCTTCGTGTCGCATCCTTGGAAGATACTGAACCCAAATACCAAGTTTGGTGTTTATCCGACTGTTCGTTTCTGAGTTATGCTGTTCACAGACACACGCACAGACAGACAGACAGACAGACACACACACACACACACACATACACAGACGTGTTCCCAAAAATCCTTTTTTTGGATTCAGGGGTCTCAAAACATATATTACCGGGAAGTCTCGGTATCGAATTTTTGGGTGGAATACAATACTCCCTCTACTTACTATACGTAGTAGAGAAAGTAAAAATGAAAAATAGTTGGCAATAGCGAATACCAAGGATGAGACCTAGAAGGCTAACTGTCTGCCTTTCTATATAAAAGCAGCAGTTAGACTGGACGGCACCCTGATGTTATCTGCAAGGCACGAAGCAGAAGATCCGTTCTATGCACTAAGGTCTCTGTGGACACAACAAAGCGAGTGGTTACAGGATGAGACCTAGAAGGCTAACTGTCGCCACACCTCGATCTAAGTGTTATCCACTAACAGATCCGTCGCGATATGACCCTGTAGTTAAAACCGCGTAAAATAAATAGAGTAATAATAATGATAATAATAATAATAATAATAATAATAATAATAATAATAAAACTGTGGTCATAATATTAAGTAATGTACGTCCACCAGAAGCAGCATTTAGATTTTAACATCATAAATTTATAAAGTTATAAGCAATTTTCAATACTTATTGTATGTGTTATTTTTGTGTCCTTTAAATTGGTTTGACAATGCTTGCATTGATGATACACATTTAAGGAATCCGTTTTATTTCGCAGTCCTTATTGTAATTTACCTTTTGTGCCATAACTGTTTTTGTAAACCTCGGGGAAATATAAACAGTTTCGGTTTAATGCATGAAAATCAACATCGGTATATTACGTCAAACAATGATTACTATATACAAGTGTGGCTTTCATAAACACCTACCGCCAAACAAAAGCAATACATGTTCAATTCTATACTGTACTTCACATCATAAACCAGAAGCGTATTAGCAATTTGGACAAGCTTTGGTATTTCAAGTTAATTTTATTAATGCAGGTTCTGAGTGCTTTTTTCCCAATGTATGCAGAAATATGATGAAGAATAAAATGGGTCGTCGGGCTTTAGAGCTAAAGCCGGCAAAGTGGTTTTGTGTGTACTACGAAACAGTTTCCGTAAACAAAACGAGACTGACACACTTGTCCAGCAGTAATCATGTTCACTTGGGAGCTGAAAGGAATGGCTAGCTATTTATGCCATGAATAAACGAAATGTTTACGACTTCATGTACTGCCCGCACAGTCGGTGGCCCAAAATATTTAAATCCTCCATCTGTATGCTCTCAGCGCATTTAAAATTCACATTTTCGGCCAGTGTTTGCGAAATACGACCACATGCAGCCTTTCCTTGTGAAACATTTCTGAAATAAAAATACACTGTGACTGTACCGTTCTTCCATTGCTTTAGGGTTGAATGTAGAGCACTTTTCAGAGTGTCTAAGTTTCCAGCGAGATGACCTACTCCAAAATCATTGCTCTTTGGGATACCGCTTAACTCTTCAAGATTACCATCAGTAATATTCCATCTACAGAACCAATCAAACATCTACGAGTCTTCCTTCCTCAAAGCCCAGAAAGATAAGGTAAATACCTTCGGCTTTGATGTGGTGGGATTATCTAGAATTCCTCGTCTTCACTAGATCCCTTACCAAGCATCTTTAGCAGTAATTGGTGCAAAGGGTGCGAAAGATGAACTGCTCCTTACGCATTCCTGAAGAAGAAATGAGATCGTCCGGTATGCCAAAAACTGTGGAGAGAAAACATCCCTAGATACTCAAGACAAGCTTTATTTTGTAAGCCTACTGAGAGGAAAAATGTTGGACGAATACATAAATGATATAAGTATGTGTCTCTAAACATTTGGTTTTCTGAACTTTTGTTCGAAAAACAAGAAGGGATAAAACCTCTTGAAAGTCATCAAAATATGAAATAATATCACCATTTTTTATATTATATAATATATATTGTTTATAATATCATATTATAAACCATTTCACTGTTTATAAAACCCTATTAATTGTTTTGGTGCAACACAGTAACTTAAAAATGAAGGGAATCGACTATCTTTAATCAATTTTGGACTTTCCGTTATTTCTTAACAACTGAGAATTCTTCCTCGGGCTGTAGGCCAAGAAATATCCAAATAATGGTCATTCAGGAAACTAACATCGCTCACCCCTCTCGGTTTTCACATATTTGAGCCAATTAACCAATTAAATACAGAACATCATTAGCAGAAGAGAATTCGCGCCGCACGTTTTCGTATGCTGTACATTGTCGTGAAAAGGATTCCCCTAGATCGCCATAGTGTTTTTCTCTCCCTAAGGTTTTTGACTCCGCTCGGTCTGTATCAATTCTTTGTGTGACTAAAACACAAACTTTATTTCTATTTACTTAATGTAAATCGCGATAAACTCTGGCCCAAATAGTTTCGTTACACATTTAGTTAAGAGGGGATACCAATGACTATAAATATAGGCGAATCTTTAAAAAGCGGGTGCTATACGATGGCCTTTGCATAACATCTCAAAATACAACGGATGGCAGTACTTCAAAAAATTACAAAAGTATTACAAACTTCAGACCGGTAATAACGAATATCTAGGATTAGAATTAGAAATGGGTACGCTACGAAGGGGACACCTAACACCTCGGCTCTCACAGGAATTTTTGCGCATACACCCTCGGGAGGAACGGATGAGATGGATGAATTGCAGGTGACGAATCGCCGAAGCAAGCGACAGAAACGCGCACAGGTCCCTAAGTCTAACAGACTTGACCACCCAACCGAAGAGCGCTCAAGGCAGCCCTCCGAGGCCACTGGAGAGTGACTCACAGGCTCCTCTCTAGCAAAGATTGGGGAAAGCTCGACCCAACACCGGAGACTCGAGCGGCCTCCATCTGACGAGGCCGAGAAGAGGTTCCAAAAGCAAGCCATCTGCACTATCTGTACGCAGGTCGACACACAGGCCCGGAGTCAACCGCTAACGGGGAAGAGGAAGATAAAATGAGAGGAAATGAGGCAGAGAAATTCGGGAAGACATAGATCCTTCCGAACATTCGCCTAATGACCCGGGCAAACCCCCGAAAAAGCCCATTGGTCAAGAAGGTTTATCAATATCCTATGTTTACCCGTTAAACAAAATGATACATCTGAATAAAGAGGATTTCACAGGCTATTCGCAGAAAATTCTAAGATATATTTCTTTAGTAATGATTCAGATACTCTAAACATGCAATATAAAAAGAATTAGGGACCATTCTTGAGGAACTAAAATGCGAAAAATGTTCCATGTAAAGGATAGTTTGGGATAGAGAATGTTCTTGAAAAATCTTCGTGTGGTATCCTTGGCAGATTCTGAACTTAAATATCAAATTTTGTATTTAGCTGCGATAGTTAATGCCTATGAATATACAAAGTAGAAACTGCGATTAGAGTAGTGTAATTTAGAGCGGAGGAAAAAAAGCAATGCAAAATGTACGAATACAGCTCCATATGTTTAAATCAAATGATTGAGCGTTTGGAAGAAACATTAGGCATTTTAGGAAGTTAATCTAAGTCCAGCATTGTTTGACACATAATATCTGATACAGGTACTGCTGCTATTCCACATATTTATGAAATTTCGGGATAGATTTCGGAATTTTAATAACTCATGCAATTAAAATCATCTAAAGCATATTTAACGCTTTATACAGGCAAATTAAATTCTTGCTTCTTTTTATTAGCAAAATGTCAAAGCGGGGCTTATCCTAAAAAAGTGTGAACGCAGATAAGTATGTTTCTATTGAGTAGCCTAAGTTTCATCTGTTAGGTTTATTATTGCTAATGACATATTTATAGAAATCACAAATATTGATATTAGGGATGGGAAAAAATAATGTAACAGTTACATTGTAACGTTACCTTAATGTAACGATTACGGAGTAACTGGTTACCCAATAAGCGTTACAAAAGTAATGAAGACAACTAATTATCGCGTTAAGGTTATTAAAGTATCGCATTGGTATCGCTTATCGGGAACAGTTACCCTAACTCGTTTACAACTTGAGTCATCCTCGCATGGAGCTGCAAGTACATATTACTTTCTCTACTACGTATAGTAAGTAGGGGAAGTATTGCATTCCACCCAAAAATTCGATACCGAGATTTCACCGGAAATACATGTTTTGAGACCTCCTGAATCCAAAAAAAGCATTTTTGGAAACATGTCCGTGTGTGTGTGTGTGTCTGTGTGTCTGTGTGTGTGTGTCTGTGAACAGCATAACTCAAAAACTAACAGTCGGATAAACACCAAACTTGGTATTTAGGTTCAGTATCTTTCAGAGATGCGACACGAAGATTTTCAAGAAAATCCCCCCACCCCAGACTACCCTTTACATGGAACATTTTTCGAAAATTTTAATTTTCTCAAAAATGGCTCTAACGATTTTGATGAAAATATCATATGTTTAAGATAATGTCATGAGAAATGAAATGTATATCTCGAAATTTCTGGGAATGTCTTCAAAAGTATTCATTATGAACGACTTTTGCATAACTGGTAAACCATAAGAGATAGACAAAATTTTACTACACACAAAATGTAGATCTCGTTAAAATACACAACTTATATCATATACATTTTTTTTGTTGAGTGAACCGTTTTCGAGATATTGCTTGTTATTTCGTTAAATTTTCCAATACCTATACTTTAACTCAAATTCGATATTAATTACTTTCTCTACTACGTATAGTAAGTAGGGGAAGTATTGCATTCCACCCAAAAATTCGATACCGAGGTTTCACCGGAAATACATGTTTTGAGACTCCCTGAATCCAAAAAAAGCATTTTTGGAAACATGTCCGTGTGTGTGTCTGTCTGTGTGTCTGTGTGTCTGTGTGTCTGTGAACAGCATAACTCAAAAACGAAGAGTCGGATAAACGCCAAACTTGGTATTTAGGTTCAGTATCTTTCAGAGATGCGACACGAAGGTTTTCAAGAAAATCCCCCCACCCCAGACTACCCTTTACATGGAACATTTTTCGAAAATTTTAATTTTCTCAAAAACGGCTCTAACGATTTTGATTAAAATATAATATGTTTAAGATATTGTCATGACAAATAAAATGTATATCTCGAATTTTCTGGGAATGTCTCCAAAAGTATTCTTCATTGTGAACGACTTTTCCATAACCGGTAAACCATAAGAGATAGACAAAATTTTACTACACGAAAAATGTAGATCGCGTTAAAATACACAACTTATGTCATATACATTTCTTTTGTTGAGTGAACCGTTTTAGAGATATTGCTTGTTATTTCCTTAAATTTTCCAATACTTATACTTTTTCTCAAATACGTTATTCATTTTTTTATGTACTGACATGCAAAGAGAATGGAATGCGCCACATAGCAACCAGCGTTAAAATATTTGACTATCGCTTAAAAGCTACCATATTCCCCTTGCATTTACAAGAAAATTACCAATAAGATTGACATCTTGATATCTCGATTAACATGAAGCATATGGAGAATAAGCGTTTGTAAAATTAGATTGTACAAGAGTAGAGATAGTCATGTGAGTGTAACACATCAGATTTTTTTTTTATGTCCTGGACATGCAAACAGAATGGAATGCGCCACATAGCAACCAGCGATAAAATATTTGCCTATCGCTTAAAAGCTACCATATTCCCCTTGCATCTACAAAAAAATTACAAATAAGATTGACATCTCGATATCTCGATTAATATGAAGCATATGGAGAATAGGCGTTTGTAAAAATAGATTGTACAAGAGTAGGGAAAGTCATGTGAGTGTAACACATCAGATTTTTTTTATATTGCAGCGCGTTGTTTATCGCCTCAAATATAGGCCATAGGCCATAGATGACAGGTAGTCAGTACTCAGGAGCAAAGTTGCTTGTATTGAATTGAGATGATTATTCGCATACGATTAAAGGTGCACGAGTTTTTAAACATTGCGGGTAAATAGGTATATCTTAGCAGTTGTGAAACGATATCCAAAGTTGCACAATATCAGTAACTCTACTCTCTAAGATCTTAAAGAAATATGAAATGTCTCCAACTTTCGCATTCGAAAATCACGTCTGAAGGTGTGTGTTTCCGCAATTTTGGATTTGTTATCATGGATATTTATGCCTTCAACTTTGCATGGCAAATAACAATGAAAGATTGACAGATATACGACAACATTAAATCAGTACTTCCCGAATCAAACCTCGAGGTTGAAAAGGCTGCCTCATTACCAAATAATACATCATAATTGTAAATTGAGTATTATTATTATTATTATTATTATTATTAATTCTATTGCCATTATTAATATTGTACAACTGCATACTTCCGACCTCGATTTGCATGAATGTACTGATTTTCATGTTCACTCGCGGCTGTTCCCACCTGCACGTGCTAAGAGAGGCGCACTTACGGCGCGAATAGCTTAGGCAATAGGGAGAAGGCAACACGGATGAATAAGTCTTGGTATATGTGTATGTACAGGAATGTAAAAGAAAGTGCGAATGTATTTTGCTATTATGAATCACCGTAGTAATCAAAGTGTTGACACAGCTAGAGAACTTCTATTTAAATTGCACCAAATAAGAAATTAAGTTCGTATCAACATCGCTACCGTTATACGTTACTGGTAACCATTAATAAAATGTAACTACGAACGTGATAACCATGAAAACAAATACCTTAGTGATTACTGGTAACCGTTACATGCAACCGTTAATTCAATGTAACTGTGATAGTTATAACCGTTACTCGAAAATAACTGACACATCCCTAATTCATATAAATTCCGAGTGTGTTTAAAAACATCCTACACATTCTATATTATAAACAGAACCAAACTGTTCTCTGTCATCGTCAAAGGCTACCTAACGCGGTCTGGAAATAGCTTATCTGTATTTACAACACACATCTTAGCAGAAGGTGTTTTATTTTATACTTGTGATCTATGGCATATTATTAAAAGCCACTCGGAAAGTATTGTACTTAAAAATGTGTTCTTTATTTCACACTATTCATACTAAAGTTCTTTATAATTCTTAAGTTAGATTCTTCTTGAGATACAATTATCACTTTTGGGCGATATTAGTGATTTTATAAACGCGAATTAGTGGAATAACATGGTATGTTTCCCCATTGAAGAATGCTGTTGGGTCTTCCTAAGGTACATAACTTTTGGAGATATTGGCACAGGTTTTACTATGCAGAAAATAAAAGGACACCCTTGAGTTTAATGGAAAATTTATGAGTTAGAAGCAGTGCTGAAATGCAAAAGAACCCTCCAAACGTAAAGCAAAATTAATGGATATCATCCTATTTTGAACTTAAAATACAAAGCAAAGATGAAAACATTGTAGTTACTAAAACCATTTGATGTATTATTCACTACGCTGTACGCATCTTACGTTCCAAAATGAAACATATATAGTAACATAAAGTGGAATATCGCCTAATTTTTAATAAACGGAATATTTGTCCGCGTTTAACCAAAGTTGAACTTTTGAGAACATAGATGCGTATACGCGTCTATGTGTGTATGTGTGTGTGTGAGTGTGTGTGTGTGTGAGAGAGAGAGAGAGATAGAATTTTTAGAGCATACACATTCATCATTGGGAATATTCATGATTGGGGACCGTGAGTTGTGTCTCCAGGTACAAATTAACCCGCAAGTTGCCTACATTGGGTTACGTTAGTTCGTCCCACGACGCTTTGTTCATCAACATTATTGAATTGTAAGAAAATATTTTCCTTGCCAGTTACGAATTTAACTAACTAGATTACTTTTGTGGCATGGTTAAGAATGTTTGTACTTGAATAAAGTTGAAAGTTAAGTCATTAAACCAAATTACGTGTCTCGAGAAAATATAAATCTTAGGGTAATTTGTGGTAAGACTTTTCAGTTTCCTGCGAAGCAATTCACAGTGATTCGTGGTTCTTCTAGTGCCAAAAGAAAATTCAGCACATATATTTTGTGATAGCACATCACCATCATGTGTCTCAAAAATATAATCCGTAAAGGCAATTAATTTTCAGCCTTTGCAAAAGTGGCATCAAATAATCTGTAAGTGCAGTGTCAAATCTTCAGGATTTAACAACGAGAGGCCAAAAATAATTTTAAAAAATTCGTTTTTTTTTTGCTTATCTGTTGTGCTCAGTTGCCCGCACTTGACCAAATTAATTTCCCAGCATAGTAAATACCTGCTTCGAAGTCAATATATACTCGGAAAATGTTTAAACAGATATAAAAATTTCTACAGTTTTTAAGCAAATGTATATTGTGACATTTGGTTAGGGTAATGTTTGTTTGTTGGTTGGGAAATGTATGTATTACTGATTGGGTTGGTAACAGAGATCGGATGATGTCAGAATAGTGGGGGAAACCGGTTCGTTAGAAGGTAGCATCAGTTGCTTCCTCTCTCTTGCAAGGGAGCACCCGTGTAGGATGACCACAACATGATCGACACATCGCCGATGGCAAACGGGTAACATTTTGTATCCATTTATACTCAATACGCTTTTGACCATCTAAAGTTCTGGCATGTGTTTTCAGTAGCTATTTGATCCTTCTTCCTTCCCATACCATGTTTTAGAAATTTTCAGGTGTATTTAGGAACTTTGTTGAGCTCGCCCCGCTCGGACCTCGTGTAGTTTATGATGCCTTAAACTCCGGTACCTAATGCTCTACCCCCCGTGATTTATTTAAAAATGTAGAGGTTACAACAATATTTTTATGGACTTTCATGTCAATATATGAAGACTAGTGGGAGTATGATTTATTTTGTGATAAAAGTGCTGTGGAACACCTCTGAATTTTCCATTCTTATAATGTATCCACTTGCTTAAGTGAATCACCGAAAAAAATTGTAGAAAACCCTATAAAGTTTAACTGTTTATCGTTAAATAATACAAAGTCTTCACCTATGTTTGTTTTCGCATTCAGTTGTTCAACAGTAATATGGCAATCTTTGAGCGATTTAGGAGGAGATGGGTAAATAGATACCCGAGCATTTTGAATGTTCCTTTTTATTAGTCCAATGTCGACTTTATTCACAGTATCTAGATCCCTATTCCTTCTTAATTCATTACACAATAATTTGGCTGGTCGGGTATAAAGATCATCTACTGCTTTTTCTTTAACTGAATTATCTAATTTCTGACGATTAAAGTCTTTATTGCATAGCCTGTCATGATTACATTTAAAGTTTGTTATTCTGTCATTGAATTATTTTCATCATTTTTTATAAAAGACGCCCATGTTTTCGTAGCAGAGGCCCAACGATCGATCCCACTGGCAAATTCTTTATGGTGCCGCAACCTTTAACCATCAATAACACGCAGTGGTCCCTTTTCACTGAGCACAATTTCCATTTCATTACAGTCTTATAACCCTACTGAACAACCTAGTTCAGGGTACGGGAAGGTCCATTGCAGATTGGTTGGTATGACTTAGCATACTCGTATGAATGTGGATTCAGAAACATAATGTTGTTGATTCGTTGCTATGACGTAACATAGCGCTACATAAAGTGGTTTCAGAAAAGATCGTGTTTACTTGTCTAGTTCATAGTAGGTACATCCCTTGACGGACGCAACTTAAGTGTTCTCTAAGCGCTTCCTCTAAGTAGATAATAATAAACGAAATATTCTGGATGGGACGCAATTTACCTGCCACCCTTCACCACCTTTCATGATCATAGGGATATACCTGATTATAAATGCATTCGGCGCCGTGGCCGAGTGGTTAGACCGCTCGCCTCCCACCGAGGCGGCCCGTGTTCAATCCCAGGGACCTGCATGTGGGATTTGTGGTGGACAAAGCGGCGTCTGGGCGGGTTTTCTCCGGGTTCTCCGGTTTCCCCCGCCATTCATTCCACCAACTGCTCCATCATCATCTTTCCTTTCATCCATTTCACCCACATTTCGTTTCATCTACTTCCTTCATCCCATACCAGGCATCGGGCTGATCACCTATCCTGGATGCTCTGTCTGATCCATGAGTGTCTGCTCCTCTGACCCCACGCACCCGCTTGTAAGTCCTGGGGGGTGTAATTCCTAGATAATGGGAGGGTAAACAGATAATGAATGAATAAATTCATTCATGGAATTCATATATACTTTAATGTTTTAAGAATATTTTTCAAACACAGTTAAAGCTTAAAAATCCTGCGCTCTGTGTTTAAATAATAGAAAAAGACAAAATTCAGCTCTAATATAAATATATTCGCATTTCAGATTGACTGATCTTTTTATTTCCAATGAAATAAGGTAAGCCCAAAATCACATTTTGATCATTTTAATAAATATTAAAATAATATATATAATTATAAATATTTATATATATACCTGTTTCTCTTCTTCGTATCAGCTCACAAACCATTCGCTTCTAATTTCTAAAATTATAAATAAGGCTTTTTTCCATATAATCAGAAGAAACGGTTTAATATTATATTTCACTTTAAGTAAATGTGATGGAGAAACCAAGATAGGAAGACAATAATATTGTTGAATTAAATTTTGACATAGTAATTGTATTAAACTGTATCTAGAAGTGTTATAAGTGTACTTTTTACTAGTTAATGTTGAATTGAAAGCAAGTTCTTCTCTCTCTTCTCATTCAGAGAAACGCTTTTTCTAACCGAACAAGATGGCTCCGCGGTAACGTGTGAGGCGCATTCTGGAGGTTCTGAGCTCGATTTCCAGCGACCGCCCACTTTGAACATGGTTTTTCGGGTACAACTTTATTCTTCCTTGGGTCGATAGGCGAATGTTGGGATGGTTCCTCTTCTCCACAACATTCCTCCCCTCATTTCCTATAATCATAATTTACTTCCTCATCATCTGTTTCAGAGTTGAAGGACCCGGAAACGGTGCTCAGCTTGTTGCGGCTGGGTGGTGGAGGTGTGCTTGGTATAGTTTCTTCCTGGCGTCGGTCGGACTGCTCTCGGGCGGGCGCCCTTTCGGAGACCTCCAGGGGTCAAGGGCTTGTGGGTGGGCTTGAGCGACGTTGGATGCGTTCGAACTGGAAAGGTTAGGGTTCCCGTCCATGCTTGCGCATGCCGCCGTTCGGATCTGATTGCTCTTCAGGTCTCTCCCTTCATCCCTCCCTCCCAAGAGGTCAGTAGAAGCACAAAGGACCCATTGTGATTCTGCCCCGGTTGCGAGGGCGCGCCCGTAGTTTATACCTTTACGTTTACCTTTAACACCATTTCTTACGTAACGAGAAAAAACAATACTGTGTTTGTAATTTGTGTAGTTGCAGACAAATGATGCGGAACAATTAGCTTCACTCCTTAAATATTTAGCACATGGAAAAGGTTTAGCTAACAAAAATTGTCAAGATTGTACTAATAGTCGTTTATAGTGCATTTTTACTTTTTCTACCAGTAGGTAGAGAAGGTACTGCATTCCACTAAAAAATTCGATCCCAAATTCGATCCGATTGCATGCAAGCATAGGCCAGTATACAGCATCCAGTTTTTAAACATTGACTATCACTGCTTCCTTTGTATCCAAACGGAATGTGTAATATAACTATTTTTCCGAAGGTTTATCTCAATTAAAATGAAGTAGATAGAAAAATAAGAATAATTCGTATAACCACTAATCAACAGTAGGACAGAGAAAGGTATGTGAATGTAACACAAGTAATTTTTATTTCATAAAACTTAATAATAGCCCACTTATTTGGATTTTTTCGTCTATTATAATCTCATTTCTTTACCACAGAACCTATTCTCTAAGTGGATAATACCCAAATACTTCGTTTAATCGCAAATAATTCAGATATTCTTGAGTGGAAATGTTTTATACGTATTTCCTTCAAGAATTCTATTTCTACTTTCTCTACTACTTATTATACCTTTAGCGGAAGTATTCCATTCCATCCAAAAAATTCTAGTATTTCACTAGAAATACACATTTTGAGGTCCCTACACCCAGACTGGAAGCACTTCTAGAACAAGTCCATGAGAAAGAGAGAGAGAGAGAGAGAGAGAGAGAGAGTGTGTATGTGCCTGTGAACAGCATAACTCAAAAATGAAAAGTTTCTTATATACAAAACGTGGTATTTACTTCAGTATCTTCCAAAGATGCGACAAGAGAGTTTTATAAAAATTCCCCCTACATTACTTTTGGAAAATTGTTCTATATTTTGGGATTTTCTCAAAAATACAACTGTAAAAGATTTTGTTTAAAATATCAGATGTTCAAGATGTTTGTATGGAAAACATCTTACACTTCTGGAATGGCTTTTGTATTATTGGTAAACCCTAAGAGATAGACAAAACCTTACTACACAATAAAAATAGATCTCGTTAAAGCAAACACTTTGTCATATACGCTATTGGTTTTAATTTTAAAATGCTTATACTTTCCTCAAATGGGAAGTCGGTATTTTTATTCTCGTGGCCATGCAGAGAGCGTGGAATTTCAAAGCCGCCGTATGGCGACACGCTATTTATAAATGTGACTATCACTTTAGCTAGTCTGTCCTACAACGAAATGTGTGTAAATGTAAATTGAAGGTCTATCCGGATTAACAAGAAATAATTAGAATAATAAGCCTTGATAATACATCAGTGGAAAAACTCATGAGAATGCAACATATCAGATTTTTTTCACAAAACTCAATCGTAACGGTGTTATTTGCATTTTTTCGTTTATTATAGTCTCCTTTGGGAAAAGTAATTACTATAAGATGCAATCTAAGTGAGACTTAGTGTATAATATACCAAGTTTCGTTGCATTTAGTGCATCTTCAGTTAAAATATATTATACACGATGTATTATAATTAATAGCACAAACTGAAACGGTTGAAGGTATACGATAGTAGATGCAAAAAAGTTTCAGTAAACACGGGTCCGCAAATGAGTCATGTGCGAGATAATTGCAAACGTCTGATTAGAAGCCGTCACTGACTTCATTAACCAACATTCTCCTAATTAGTACAAATGAATTTGAAAAGTAGATCCTTCATTTAATAATGGCCACTCCAATTTGTCTCAAAACTCACTCATAGTTTAACTTAACAAGATATACGATTCTACTTTAGTATGTTACAATACAAGCTATTGATACTATACACTCTTCCCTGTTAAAAGAGGTGTTCAAAATATCTTCCTTGCATCTGGATGCAATACTGCCCTCGTCTCTGCAGTGAGTTTCGAATTCTTTCAAACACGCTAGATCATCTCGGAATCCTTGACTAGCACCTAGAGTTCTCTGATTTAAAACTTCAACGGTATCAACGGGAATGTTGTACACTATACTTTTGAGGAGACTCCATACAGAAAACTCCAGAGGTTTGAGATCAGGTGGCGCGGAGGCCAAAGTACTGGTCTTCATTAACTTATCCATCTTGGACCATATCTCCACGTTAGATGTCTTCTTACAGTAGCAGCAAAATGTGCTGGTGTTCTATCACACATATACCACTTACTCCGACATTGTTCAAGGGGAACAACCTCAATCAATTCGCGGCGATCATAACCGCACATTCGCAATAATAAATCTCCTACACGGCTTGTTTGCTGACCCATGTTTACTGGTCTATTTGCTTCTATTATCGTATACTTTCAACAAGTTTCAGTTTGCGCTATTAATTGTAATACATTACGTTTAAAAATATATCTATTTTTGTTTTAAGATTAACTCGTACATCAGTTATGTGTCTAAAATAACCATAAAAGTTTAATTAAAGATTGCAGAGTGTGTCATCATGAGTGTGATTGAGTTTTTTTTCTTTTAGTACTTCATGTCTAATACCAGGTCATGCTGAAGAACCCAGGCTATTGAAAGCTTTGAGAACACTACGATACTCCTCCAGAACTCTGATCCCTGTTTATCTTCCACATCCATCAAATCCTTCTTCAATAGAATCCCTGTACATATTGAGAACACTGTGGGCGTGACGTAGTACTTGTAAAGCCTTTCTGTTTTTATTCACAACACTATTCACATACCACGTCATTTTATTGCTCAGACTGCAATGCTGCGGCGGGGCTAAAATTTCCGCTTCTGTGGTAGATTTACGTCGCCTAGAATTTCGTCTATCGGAAACACGCGGTGCACACAAAACCTCTTTGAAACGTATACCAGTTTCCTTCACTCTTCTCTTTTAGTACATCTGTTGCTCGGCTACTTTGTGGGACACGAAAGAAGGCGGAGGCCACATTCAAAGTAATTTATATCGGCTTTTCCACGTTCTCTGCTTCACCACAGAATGGGTACATGTAGAATACGAGGTGAAGTTTCTAACCACATGCCCCAGATCCGCAATAATGCCTGCTAAACATTTTTGGTGATGCAACCGACCTTATTGTATCTCTTCAGAATTGAAATTCAGATCGGCTTCCGCTAAACAGTTCTCAAGCAGAGAATAGCAGATGCTGAATCTCCTCTCTGTTGAGCAATTTAAAAACTTTACAATTAAGAACTCGTATGTGTTGCATTCACATAAATTTCCATACTCAATATTGTTTATTCTTTATTTTTTTTAATCTTCCATTTATATGCTGACTTTAACATGTACGGCCATATAGTGGCTTTCGTTTTGGAACAGTTCCTCTTCAGCAGTAGTGTTCACTCCCTTACAGGGTGTCAATCCTTGAATTGGGATTAGTTTTGGCTATTACATTGAATTCACGCACACACACACACACTCACACTCACTCTCATTCATACTTCCAGACTCTAGGGCGTATAGGGAATAATCATGGTTAAAGAAAAATGCTCACCCTCCAGTCGGAAATCGAACTCCGTACCTCTGGATTTGGAGGATAGCATGCTAACTACTATTGTTTATTTTTTCTCTTGCACTTAGCTATAGTACGTAGAGAAAACATTGAATTCCACGAAACAATTCGGTATCCACATTTCATCCGGAACTCATTCCCACAATTTTAGAAAAAAGTCAGACGTATGCTTGTGTGTGTGTGTGTGTGTGTGTGTGTGTGTGGGTTTATGGGTTGTTTTAATCTTTTAATATAGTAATATCGCTCGTTCTTACAACATACATGAAAATGAAATATAGGTAAGTGAGAAAGGACATCCAGGCTTTAGTTTAAGGTACCTCCCCGGTATTTGCCATTTATAATGTCTGAGGAAAACTTGTAAAAGGCTCATTCCTTGAAAGACAGTCCTGATGGAATTTGAACCGGGACCCCCCGTTCACGAGTCCGTGACTTATCCAACTCAGCCATCGTCATCGGCGTGTGGTGTGAATGCGCGCGCGCGAGCGCGCGCATGTATTTTACTGACGTTTCCTGTATATTTTATGCTGTTCACAGACACACACATGCACGCACACGCGCGCACACCTATACACGTGGACACTTTTAGTCCAGGGAAGGCCAAAAAGCATATTTTGGTTGAAATTTCGTTATCAAAATTTTAAGAGCAGTACAATAGTTCTTCTACCTACCATAAATGATAGTAAGATACAGATTATTTAGTCAGAAGTACTTTAAAAACATAGTAACAAATAATAAAATATTAAACAACATAAAGCAAATACTAGCCTAGGCGACTAAATCAGGTAATGGACAATAATGAAGATTGGACAGATTATTAAAATAATGTTCAGTAAATGCATGTATTTCAGCTTTACATTATGTTGCCATTAAAACCTTTTTTATGAATAAATTGTGCAAAACGGAATTTTATTTAGTTATACATTTAAACATAGTTATTATAGGTAAGTGTTGATGAGTGTTGCTCAAAGTTGTATATTCATATGAGAATAATCTGGAATTGTGCACGTAAAACAGGACGCCACTGCATGCGCGACAAGGCAAACAGATAACACACCTCCTCCTTGTTATATATACCTGTAAAGGTTAATATAACGCCTCCGAAAGCTGCAGCGTAGATGAAAGCCTGTGTGCAAAGAATTGCGCTCTGGTTTTAAACGATGCTATAACAGTAGAAACAATCCTAGCACAATTTACTTAGATGTGATCTTTTTTAATTTGCAATTGTTGTTCTGCCTAGAAAATGGCATTATTCTTACATACTTTAATCGTAATAGCTCCTTCACAATAACAAATGAAGACTGACCCAGCTCGCATTGTACACGTTTTGAGGAGCTTGACAGTTGCTCCTTAAAAATTCATGGATCGATACTAAAGAATCAAACCACTGCGAAGAGTGTGACGCCCATTCTCCAACTTCCTTTGTCATCTCTTTCGTATCTTTTTTTCTTTTTCGGAGAGAAGCCGTGCTTTCTCTAGCCATTAGGCATGTGTCAGTCATGCTTTTCTTCTTTTATTAAAGGAGAATGAAGGCAGGGTAACCAACATTCATAAAATAAATGTAATTGTTTCCCTTCATACAAAAACAGCTTCTCAGCTATCATTCCGATTCAAAAGAAGTGAACACGGCTTGCAAGAAAAGTGGCACCTTTCCATTAACCACAATTTCGAATATTCTGTGTATTCGTCAGGGTCTTCATTTCAGTTGTCACAGCACAATAGCATCGTAATGATATTTGAACAAAAATGCCCAAAGGCTCATTAAATATTCTTTTCATTGTAATCATCTTCCACGGTATCACACAATGAGAGCATATATATTCCACCAGTTCAGAAATGATAATTCGTTTGCGTTTAGGTTTTAATTGAGCCCTCCTTTGTGAAAGAGAAATACGGTCATAGGAGAGAAAACAATGAAAACAAATCTGATATGTTACATTCACATGCCTTTCTCTACACAATGTCATTAATTTTTAAACATCTCTATAAAGTAGTATTACAAAAGCTTCTTTCTTCCGTTTACTCGATGTTAATCGAGATAAACGTATGCAGAAATTGTTTAAATACGCCTTTCGTTTTCGGTACAAGAGGGTCAAAGGACACTGAAGCGAAAGTCAAATATTTAAAAAGCGTGTCGCTATATGCTGGCTTTGAAATAATATATTGTTTGCACGAGTTTGTGAAATACAAATGAACGGTGACGGAGCACTTCCAAAATGTACGTATGATAAAACACTGGAAAATTCAAACTCATAGCGATGAATGTCTCGGAAATACTTAGCCCCATAAATTGTCTGTTTTAATGAGACTGTGTTTTTTTGTGCAGAAAATTATTTCCTAGCTCTTATAGTTTATCAATTAGATACAATTATACTGGGAATGAGGAACTTTTGACTATTTGAAAAAGTGTAACATATCATATTTTAATAAAATTGTTTCCGCAATTTTTAGGAAAACTTAAAAATAAAGAAAAAATGTCTGATGTGTTACTTTCACATAACTTTCTCTACCCTCTATTGCGTATTGGTGGGCATACAAGCTATTCTTAATAAAGCTTATTTTTCTGTCCACTACATTTTAATCCAAATCAACCTTTGCAGAAATAGTTACATTACACATTTCGTTGAAGATACAAAGGGAAGAGCTATGGACAAATGTTTAAAGAATTAAACTCTACACGCTAGCCTTAAAATTCCACACTGTTTCCATGCAATCGCGAGAACAAGTGAATGTTGATAAGACTTTAAAAGAATGACAAAGAAATAAACAATTTTAACCTCTAATAACGGATATCTTAGAAATAACTTATGCCACAAACAAACTTACTTGAAATAAATTGTGTGTTTTAAAGAGATCTACATTTTTTGTGGGGTACGTTTCGTCTATGCCTTAAGGTTCACCAGTTATACAAGGTCATATAAAATTTCTTTCAAATGAAGAGGACTTTAATGGCTATTCCCAGAAAATTCAAGATATACAGTTTATTTTAATGTAAATATCTTTAATATATGGTATTTTAATAAAAATTGTTAGTCATTTTTGAGAAAATCGAAAAACTCCAAAACATTTTATTGTAAAGCGTAATCTCGGGTAGGGGGATTTTCTTGAAACATACACACACACACACACACACACACACACACAAACGCACACGCACACGCACCCACACCCACACACGCACCCACACACAAGAGGAACTGGCAAAACATGGGCAACTTTTGGGCTAAAATTGCGCGAAGCTAGGTCAAATTTGTTCAGTTAGACAAAGGTAATTTATCTCTATTTCCCTTTTTCTTGTTCCTTTTTGTTGTGTTTTCTTTCTCTGTTGTTTATTTTGTCACCCTATTGTATCTGAAATATGCATGTATGTTTAATGACACATGCACTATATACTTGTGAAATAACTCCAATAATTTGAAACCAATAAAGATACCTTATCCATCCATCCATCCGTCCGTCCGTCCGTCCTTCCGCCCGCCCGCCTGCCTGTCTGTCTGTATGTCTACATATGGACCTTTTTCTTAAAATGCTTTCTTTTCTGAATCAGGGGGCCTTAAGACCTGTATTTCCGGTGCAACCTCTATATTGAATTTGTTGATGGACTGCAATACTTCCCCTACTTACTATGCTTAGTGGAGAAAGTAATAATAAAATGCTGGCTTTTAATTATTTCTTAGTGTGTTAGAAATATGATACATTTATTTTTGGCTACTTTGCTCTCTAATACAAATAAGGAAATATATTTAATGCATTAATTTTATATGTTCAACTTTGAGGATGCTCATCTAAAATATTACTTTTTTATCAGAACAAAAATCTAGGTGAACAATAATTGTGTTACAAGTGTACTTTCTTTATGCATGTTTTTCCAACTGTAACTTTGTTAACTTGAAAATTAGCTTGGATATTTTTTAATTTGAAGAGAATATGGGAAACAATTTTTTTAATAACTCACTTTTCCCCTTTCTTCAGTACTTTGGAACTTAAAATAATAAAAAATGTAATAATTATATTAAAATATGCAGCAAGAATTATAACAATCGGTAACTCGTAAGCGATGACTGTAACAGTAAGACGTAAAGAGGTGGTGCTGAACTAGGATATACTAGGATGTAGTATACCCGAATAATGCAACAAGGCTAAAAAAGAGAAAAAAACAAACTTTCGAGAAACTGTGTACTCTATGTATTCTGACGACGTACCCCTTTGTGGCAAGTGATGACTGAGATCTTTCTCTTGGGGTATGCGCGGTAGTGTTAAGATAGATAAAACTAGTTAAATTGACTGAGAAGTTTAATGTGATCTAATACTTAAGGTATTGAAGCGTGTTGCCGACTGATGAACTTTGGTTCTAAATCTTAGCACGAAAAACTATAACGATTGAATTATTAGGCTGGTAACTACTGAAGTCTCAAATTAAGTGTTTAAAATAACTGTTTCCTAGTAACAATGAGAAGCTAAGTTGCGTGAATCCTTAAAATGCTATACGGCAATCTACCTTGTGATAAACCAGCGCGGTCATTAGGCGCTACGGACAGCCCTAATTTTATTAAATAGACGCTCTTTAATTAACTATAAGTAGCTGTAAAGTCCCGCCGAATTTACAACTACCCCAACAAAGATCGTCGTTATACGAGTACGTTGCTAACTCTTTTGCTTCTGAAACATAGATTTTACTCTTTGACTAGTTAGATTCTAAGAATTTATTCTCTTTCTAATTTCTGGTTTAAGTGCGTTTTCATACACCTCTTTTATCTTAGCTTACTGAGTTCTAATTATCCGCACCTTGAGCTAATGGATTTCTTGTTGACTGAGTTCGCCGAAACCTAATTGTCTTAGCTACTCGACTTTTACCTAGTTGCTTTCCGGAATACGTAATTTACCTGGTAATAACTTCCTTATTCACTTAAAAAAGTGTAACCCTTTCCTCTTCCATTATGCATTGTTTCAGTATATGGAAATGATGTACTGTAATTATTTATCTATCTTCCTATCACGTCTTTATAAAATTATTAATCATACGAGTTAGTAATTCTAATATCAACGCCTTCCCCTTTAAGGTAGTATATTAAAGTAGTATTTGTAAGTTCCAACGTGTATATATATATTTATATATATATATATATATTTATATATATATATTTATATATATATATATTTATATATATATATATATATATATATATATTTATATATATATGTAAAAATGCGCCTGTATACAAAATGCGTCTGAAAGTTTGTGACTTTTCTAAACCTACACATTAGCGCTATCTGTATCTCTGGCCTGAAAACAAACGACGGACGTTTAAATAGGAGACGCGGCTGATGCAGTAATTGCTTGCGGACTACGGTAATTCCCAGCGTGTAAGGCTGAGCATTAAGTCAGCATTACATCATCGCTAAGACTTTATCATGTTGGAAACTGTGGTCCCACAACTGACGACAATGACGTCGCACTAATCTTGTCTCCTCCTCTTTCTGGTTCAACTTTGCGGGGATTACGACTCTAATTTGTTGCTGTTGTATGGATCGTCTTGAAGGTTCGTGAAACAACTTGTGGTTTGTTTTCCTTCTACACTCCCTCAAGGCAATATAATGAAGCTGCTCTTTGTTGTTTGTGTTTAAATAATGTCAGCAAACGTCCGTATTTATTTAGCATCAATAGATACAATGCAGTTCATTTTTTTCATGTTATATACAAACAAAATAAACATGCGATAAAAGTACCTACAGGTTAAATAAACAAGATGTAAAAATACTGCAAAGTAACCTCAGGGGATAGAACAAACTAAATGCAAAACACGAGGACATAAACCGACAGTGGATGTCACCTCAATCGTCCATGATAGACATTTTTCCAGTATAAGAAAATACATCTGCGATGTTGCAATCACTGTCTATTGTTCAAAATTTCTTAGTTTAGGAAAATATATTATAAATATAATGAATAGTCAAAAGTTAAGTATAAAGAAAACTCACTCTATTATCTTCCCGTTTTTTTGAAGACAAAAGCAAAATTCACTACAGGAGAAAATTGAGAGTAGTTAATAATAATAATAATAATAATAATAATAATAATATATCTGGAAACAATAAATCTATACACATAATAGAAACTAACCAAAATGCTTCTTGTTAATTGTCATTTTAGACCAAAAATAAGATTAATGTACATAATGGACTATATTGAGGCCAAAAATCGCGATTCTACAGTGTATGTATGTATGTGTGTGTAGACTAAACGGAATCTTAATTACCTTCTCCAAAAGAGAAGTACTAATGAGAAGTTGTATAAAAACCAAAATATCTGGCTTATGATCCATAATTTTATTAAACTTTACTTAACCTAAATTTGCGTTTTTTGTTATGTAAAAATTTCTATACATTAGCATTTAACGGTTTTGTGCAAAATTTTATGTGTTGGATTGCATGTCTTGGTTTGCCTGTAAACCGTTTACCAGGATAAAATATAATTCCAATCGAATTGCAAACATAACTTCCTGTGCTATTATACTTCCAAAGATGACTTTTTTATTAACACCACAGAAAAAGAGGCTTCATTACTGGTTTTCAAACGTCAGATGACATGTACATAACAAAAAGAAGGGAGAGAAATGAAAAAGGTGAAGGAGGAGGGGAGAGTGAGAGAAGAAAAGGGATGTAGAGAACGGGATAGAGGGACAAAAAAGGAAAGAGAGGGGCCGAGAAAGTGAGATAAAATCTCTGCACTTAACGCAATAACACAGCAGAGCTATGGGTGCTGCTAGTACACATAACGTTTTAGTTCATTTAGCTGATTCACCTTATGTATTTTAGTAAACCCATTTCACAAAAAAAAAAAAAAAAAGTTTCACAGTTTTGTATACTTATATCCTCTTTTTCTTCGACGCAGTTTTGAGACTTTGTGACCCTCTGAAACAGCCTTTTTCTTTTCATTAGCAATGCAATGGCTGATTCTGGGCATGGCCCAAAATTTTGACATAGTCCTCCCGTTCCCTGTCTCAAAGTTTTCATATGAATTTAATGAAAAACTAATATTTTTAGAAATTATAATACTAACTCTAATTATAAGGTGCTAAGGTGTTCATGACTACACTAACCCGGAGGAGGGTGATGGATTTTTTCGGGTGTAAAAATCCTTAGAGTGGCTTCCTTTGGAAGGGAAGTAAACCCTGTGGTCCGTGTCGTAGATTTACTGCACGTAAAAGAAGCTCAAAGCCTTATATAGAGGCCTCTGAGCAAAATTCCGGTCTCTCACGCCCAATGTAGAATGGGACTCTAATAACCACAGCAGTTAAAGAGCGTTCAGAAATAAAACTCAGTTTAATTTAATGACTACACTGTGTACTTAAGCCAGAACTTGTTTTCATAAAACAAAACAAAACTGAAATGCATACTTATCTCAAGTTGGAGAGCGTGACATGTGTGGTGAATGCTATTTAATGATAGGATAGTGTTTTTGATGCACTTTGCACTCAGATTTTCATGTTGCAAGATTGAATTTCTGCATTTAGTGCTAGTAACCTGATCTACCTGCGTATTTTGCCTCTTTTATTGCATGTCTGAAATATATTAAACCTTATTACTTTTGATGTATTTACTATTGTACTTATAATTGTATTTGAGAAATGGTATTACCATTAAATCTTACCTGGATTTTCACTTATTTCTTAATATTTACTTACGATTTAATTCATGCAGTAAGTAAGAGTTACAAGTTATTGATTTTTTTCTAATCAACAGCCAAGCATGGATATCGTACACCAGTTCCCCACCAAGGTTGATGTCGGTAACCTTGCTACTGGAACCACCCTGTTCAACAGGTGTTAATTCATTTTATTTTCATTACTATTTCTATTACTTGATATCTTCGATAAAATAGTATGCAATAAATTGGTAACTACCATCCTTAGTTGCAGTTAGTTTATACCGGATAGCGCTGATGCCAAACGGTTTGCCTAAGCAGAACTACAAAGGGGACTGCAAACCGACAGAGAGACCACCAAATGAAAGACCAGTGCTTGAAAACGAACACTTTAACTGCTATTAGTGGTCCCAGAGCTCCTTCGGTAGAGAAACTGTCTGCTATATTAGGTGTCCGGATTCGATTCCCGGCTGGGCTCCAGAAAGTTGTCTTTAAACAAAAACATTTCACGTATGCCCGAAGTTAGGTGTTTCAATGTAAGAGTACCTATGTGTGTGAGGGGTGTTATCGGTTACTTAATAAAGCAATTGATCGTTAGCAAGAATTCAGGATTGTCACTTGATGCAAACCTGAGCACACGTGTTAAGTCATTTAGTTCCAAGAAAGTTAATCTATAATCATTACAACTGTATGGCACCAATTTTATCAAAAAGTTACAAGATTAAACAGAATTCTATTTTTATTATATTTATATACCCTTAAAGGTGCGTTAGAATTAAATTGTTTTGTATTAGTGCTTGGAATGATCCATAATTTCTTAATATTATTTCTGTACATCAAAAAAGTGCACAGAAGACAGATGTCCCGTCCTAAAATGTTCACAACACAGCCTAAACTACATTTTAGTGCGTCTCCGCACAGATGGTAACCATGTCTGTGTGTTCGTAATTGGTGAACGTTACCTTTTTATCTGAATGACCTGTCTCGAACTGCTTAGGCGACTCTTATTAGTACGAAACTACCTCGTAAACACCTGCAGACAGCAGTACTACCTCAGTAATCTTTTACTTTGTACCTTTGAACAGCAGCGATGCGGCAACTTCTATTGCACCTATGTATGCGGAAAACATAAAACTGCAAATTACGGCATGTACCTGGTACATGCGTTAAGAGTTTTGAAGAATCTCGTAAGTAGAAAATACTCGACTTCGTATCTGTTTTCATACTCTTACTCGTTCTCTAATGACACACTTACCACACTTGTATCGCAATATACTATTATCAAACTACTCGACATAGTAAGAACAAACACATCGAGTAACATCTTGAAGCTGGCTTTCATTTTTTGTACGCTGGTTACATCTAGTTAATGCTTATTTTCAATGCTCTCATTAAAGCCTCAACTTTTCGTGATATGCATATCAGAAATTATTGCCTGTATGCCTGATTAAAACATGCGGGCCAAGTTCTGAAACAGAAGAGCCATTCAATATAATGGTTATTTCGCCCATAACATCGCTGGGTTTTTAACGACTGCATTAAGCGCAAATTGCTTGTAATTCACGGCGCCTGCACAACCTGACGTGCTGCATTGCCAAAATGAAAACGAGAGCGAAAGTCACTAAGTTTTCACACTATATTCAGCCCACAACCTCACTTTATGGGCTGTCGTCAAACAGGGGAAGCGATGTTTTTGTAAATACACAAACTCAAACTAACACATATCTTGACGAACTTTCAATACATGGTTTTTGGCTGATTTCTCATATAAATGATTGAAGAACATAAAGTAAAAGTTCCTACCACACAAATGACGTATGCTTAGGATATAAAACATTGATGACGTTCAAAATATAAAATAAAAATTATAAGAAAACTGGATTAAGTGACTACGATTCTAGGATAGAAGGCGAATTTAAAGGCAACTTGCTATGTTTCAGGAAGAGAAAAGGCTCAAATATGAACATGATCTGCTACAAACTGAGACGAATGATACACATAGATGAAACTGGCGATTGTAGGATTGGAAATGCATTTGAAGAGAAGATTGGAAGAAACTTTTAGAGATTTGAAAAACATTTGTAAGATTTGGAAATACTGAAACCTGCTAGGTAATCTAGATACCAAAAATCATATTCCATATAGAAAATATATTCTAAAGGAAAATGAGCTAGAGAGAGCTGCACCACTGTGCAGGGAAATATATCCCGATAGATGCAGCCACAATATTCCACAATGTTCAGCGTTTGTGTGAATGTGGAACCTTCAAGGTAAAAGTTTATTCTCCTATCTACATATTAATCGAGATAAATGTTTAAACAAAGCAGGCAAGACAATACCTACCATGCAATGAAAGTCTACACACGTCATTCCCATTAAGTAATTTTGTATTGTAGAATGTATAACTAGCCACCTCAAAAGTCTCATAGTGTGCAGACCACCTATGATATGGATTCATTGCCATAATTAATAAAAGAAATCTCTACGTTTATTAGCGGGTATATACACTAAGCTTTGCAGAAATAGCCACATTACACATTTCGTTATAGATACAAAGAGAACAGCTACAGTCAAATGTTTTAAGAACTGGATGCTATACACTGGCCTTAAAATTCCATGCAATTGCGGGGAACAGCGAATATTGACAGGACTTTAAGCGAATGACGAAATAGAGAACAATTCGAACCATTAATAACAGGTATCTCGGAAATGGCGTATGCCACAAAAAGTCATTTTTTAAATAAATTGTGTGTTTTAAAGAGATTTACATATTTACGCCTATCGCTTTACGTATACCAGTTCACAAGATTATATACGAAATTTCTTCCGAATGAAGAGGAGCTTACAGAACATTTAACGTATATATTTTATTTGTCATCCACTAGATCTTTAATACATGGTATTTTAATCAAAAGCGTTAGTCATATTTTAGAAAATTAAAATTTTCGAAAAAATTTCTATGTAAAGGGTAGCTGGGGTGAGGGACTTTGATAAAAATCTTAGTGTTGTCATAGAGGTTACTGGACTTAATTACCAACTTCGCTGCTTATCAAACTTTTCGTTTTTGAGTTACGCTGTTTACAGACAGACACACACGCGATATCGAATTTTTGGGTGGAATTACAATACCTTCTCTGCCTACTAGGTACGTGGTAGAGAAAGTAATAAAATGACAGATTTAACAAATAAAAGAGCGACACTAAGGACAGACACTACATACACACGCGGACTTTTTCTGAAAATAATACCTTTTCCCTGGATTCAGGAGACCTCAAAACATGCATTTCCGGTGAAATCTCTGTTCGAGTGGTAGGATCTATTACAGTAAGTGGTTTAAAACACTCATTACAAGCAATTGATGTATATTGTAAAGAATGGAGGTTAAAAGTGAATCATGAGAAAACACAGATTGTGGTTTTCAAAAAGGGGGGAAAATTAAGCAAATATGAAAAGTGGAAGGGAGAGAATAAAGATTACAGGGTAGTGCGTGACTGTATCTATTTAGGAGTAAAAATAGATGGAGATAATAAATGGGAGAAACTAAAGAAGTTTGCATTGGCAAAAGGTAAAGGGGCGATGGCAGCAGTTAGAAGCTGCAGATATAGAGTACCTAATATAAATGTTAAATGGCTGGAAAAAGTTTATGAGATGGTTGTGGAGGCAAAAATGATGTATGGTATAGAAATATGGGGATTAGATAGAGGATGGGAAAGTATATATGTGGTGCAAAGGATGTTTTGTAGAGAAATACTAGGGCTACCGAAGTCAATTGTAAGACAGGTAGCACAATTAGAGATGGGCAGGGTGGCAACTAAGGGGAAGATAATGGAAAGAGCTTTGAAATTTTGGTTCAGAACTTTAAATCCAGGAAAAAGCATTGTGTTAAGACAATGTATTGAATACCAAGAGAATAGCTTAATGAACGATGGATGGGTAAGTAAATTACGGAACATTTTGGAGAAAAATGGGTTAGGAGATATATTGAGAAGGAGAGAAAATAACGTGAAAATTTTTTGGAAAAAGGCGAGGAAAAGAATGGAAGATATAGAAATACAAATCATGTTCAGTGAGATTGCCGAAAAGAGCTCATTAGTTTATTATAGGCCAATGAAAAATACATGGGGTAGGGAAAAATATATAGACATAGTAAATAAATAAGAGAGAGAATCTATTGCATGGTTAAGAACCGGAGCATGGAGGCTAAAAGGGCTAAGACAGAACCAATGTCCGATTTGTGGTGGTAATGAAGACATTGAACACATAGTATTTAAGTGCCAAGGAACAGAAAAATGGAGAAAAGAATTTTTTAATAAGAAGTGGTTGAAGGGGGATAGAAATACACTTATGATTGAAATGATATGTAAGGACGCTAGAAGCATTGGACAGTTTTTGTGTAAAGTAAAAAATAAATGGCTTTGGACAGTGGAAAGAGAAAAGTAAGAGGTAGTGCATCTTACTTAAAATGGAAAACTATAGTAAATGTGTGATGGTTAAGTAATCAATAAATGAAAAGTGAAAAACAAGTGGAAATGGGACATGAAAAAAACTGAAAAAAAGAGCAAGATAATTTATTGACAAGAAATTGTAAAATGTAAATAAACTGTAGTGATTGTCTACTGAATGAGTGACCAGGGTCAAATTGCAGTAGACAATCAAATTTGTAAACCTCTTAGCACAATACTAACCACAAAATTTCTAAACTGAATTCTGTTATCTATCTATGCTCTATAAGTTTCTCAGGACGCTGGGTGAGCGAGGAAGACATCTAATATAATCAAACTTAAACTTGAATGTCACTAGACGGACTTGGACAAAGCTGATTATATAATGCACGCATTGATTCATTCTGCGTACTATACTTTTGGAATTGGTTATATGCTGTGCCTACACAACTTGGACAATGTGGTGGTTCGAGCAAAATCCTCTTGGGATGTGGCAAATTTGGGGCGTGCTGTGAGTTATTTCCTATTCGTAACAGCAAAAGAATTTCAGTTACAACAGTTTGTTTAATGAAAACATTTCTACAAATGTTCATCTCGATTAAGAATTAGAACGTATGATAAGCTGCTATAAGAGTGGGTAGGGAAAATCATGAGAATGTAACAGCAATTTCATCGAAATGAAGAGGTCTTCACAGGCTATTCTTAGAATATAAAGATTTAAATTAACTTTGTCATATCAATACCTTAACACACGATATTTTAATGAAATTAATTAATTAGAGCTGCTTTTCATAAAATAGAACATCAAATGTCGCTTAGAATTGAGTATTTTGAAGAGTGTTACATAATTAAACTTACAATATTGTTTTTTTGACCAATTTCATTGAATTCAAAATTTTGACATAATGGAGGATAAATTGAGTATTTTTATTTATGGACGTTCTTTAATTGCTATGGTTGTTAGCGTCCCATTCTATGTTGGGGTGAAAGACCGGACATTTTGCTTAGAGGCCTTTTTATCAGGCTTGTGGTTCTTTTACGTGTCGTAAATCTACGTCATGGAACCACCGACTTTACTTCCCTTTTGAAGGAAGCCCTGCTAAGGAGTTTTACGTCCGAAAAACTCAATCGCGCTCGTGACCTCGGGAACTGGAGATACCCTAGACTACTAGAGAATGACAACATAATGAGGTTTAACATATGCCAATTTTTCGTTTTGTTGTAGGGGCATGTCTTGCACTAGTTAAGCAACGAAGTTCCTGAATCCTAGAAACTTCTTTCGCTTCCTATGATGGTGATCTTGGGAGAGAGGGGGAAAGGGAGAGGGAGTGAGCAGAGACGATGAGAGAGCGAGATAGGGAACGAAACGAGTGACAGAGGGAGGGGGAGGGAGGGAGAGAGGAAAATCGCCCCGGTATATACAATAACACAGAGGACTAAGACTGACGATGATGATGATGATAATGATGCTGACAGCACAACTACAATGTATGGTCGTTCTTATGTACAAAATTTTGGTCAGAACACAGACCTATTGAATTACACTTAACATTATATGCAAGTAGCTTCGTCAGTCGCCCAGAAGGTCACAGCTGTCTAGAAGGGTGATGGGTACAGGATTTCATGGGAGAAGAGAGATTCGAAGGGCTTGCTTAGCTGTTGATTCCCGCCACACCCATCCTTACTCACGCACATACACACACATCTCATCTCCTACCGAGTGTGCTCACGTTCCCAGGAGGGACGCTTTCAGGACGTTACTGGAATACTAATTTAATTTCACCAGGAAAGATGTAGACTACTCTGCAAACCCCAACCAAGGACTCGCCTAAGGCTTCTAAAATGGCTAAGTTGTAAGTCCGAGCTTTAGTAGTTAACAAACAAAGAAGAAGGGACGTGATACTGACCTGCGGTTAAATTAAGTCAGGTTTAGCCCAATATTTTCACTTCACTTGTTTCAGAACAAAGGTATTCGCTCTAAGATACATAAAACCTTAAGGACTATACTTACAAATGTATTGCTATTAGATTCTCGCTTAGTAAGGTTTGATATAAATAATAATGTAATAACAACATTATAATGTATCGGAAAAGTAGATATGCTGTATTGATCGTTTTTTTTTCCTTTCTTTCTTTACGGATAATAACATGTAAATCTCACGTGTTAAAATTGCTCTTCATAAGCGCTGCAACATTACTCAAGACCCTTCAGAACACGCTGACAAGCAGTAAAGTCAAATTCGCGTAAGCTTCAGGGTCATTAAACTTCTCTGAGGTTAACATTCTTAATTCGTCCACTTGGCAGGGTGTCATCTCCAAGACTTATCCTGCAATAAGTGGCCCAAAACGTCCATTCGAGTCACCACGTTCTACCCACCTGTCAACACTGTGAAAAAACAAGGTAGTTTCTTAACAGTACAGCAAAATAGGGCGGTTAGAAGCAAGTTCTAGAAGGTCAACTCTGATCTTAAGTTTTGATCCCACTATGTTTCGTAACATGTTTATATAATTATTGTTACTATCCGCAGTTGTAATAAACAAAAGACTTGTTATTTTCTGCCAGTTTCCAAGTTATCTTTTACTCAATCAAAATTGATGTAGTAATTTGTATCACAAATTACTTAAATGTAAATAATGATTGTAATATGAATATGCATTTTTATGTGACATTGATTTCAGATGTTTATTGATTATAAATATTGTTGAGAAGTAAGTTTTTAATACCTTACTGAAACTGTCAATAATAGCGCAATAATTCAGCGAGGGGGGTGAGCTGTTTATCATTATTGGAAACGAGGAAGTTACGTAATGTTGACGCGTTTTCGGTAGAAACTTCTGGAATATTTTCTCCCTAAAAGCAATATGTATTCGTGGTTTTCATTGGATATTAAAATAGACGCTAATGTTGGCGCGTTTTATTAGCCAATTGCAGCTCAGTTATAATCTTCAGGCGTATCTGGATGGAGGGGTATAAATAGAAGCCAAGTTTGAGGTAAAGTCAGTCAGTCCTTCAGTTCGCCGAAAGCATTCATACATTACACGTCGTCGTACACTACACGTCGTCTTCAGTCAGTCAGTTCGTCATACATCGGAGATAGATTCACAAGTTACGCGCAGCAGAATTATGAAAGATCTAAAATATGGTAAAGTTAATTATACAAAAGTTTGAAGTACGTTGATTAAAAGTGATCAGTAAGAAGTTATTATAACAGTTTCAGTTTGGCGAGTATGTAGATCAATATGTAAAAGTGATAGTGAACGTGTTCGACAATAAAAATTATAAAACAAATTTCTTCATCAGTGTAATTTTTGGATAAAAGATTCCTTTCCGTTTCCGCGTTTTCAGTAGAAACTTCTGGAATGTGTTCTCCCTAAAGCATATGTATTCATAATTTTCATTGGATATTAAAATAGACGCTAATGTTGGCGCGTTTTATTAGCCAATTGCAGTTCAGTTATAATCTTTAGGCGTATCTTGATGCAGGCGTATAAATAGGCTAGGTTAGAGGTAACGTCAGTCAGTCCTTCAGTTCGCCGAAAGCATTCATACATTACACGTCGTATTCATGCCAGTTCATCAAAAATCTGTGTACACTACACGTCGTCTTCAGTCAGTCAGTTCGTCGAAAGTATTAGTTCGTCATACATCGGATATAGATTCACAAATTACGCGCAGCAGAATTATGAAAGATCTAAAGTATGGTAAAGTTAAATATACAAAAGATTGAAGTACGTGGATTAAAAGAATTATCAGTAAGAAGTTGTTATAACAGTTTCAGTTTGGCGAGTGTTAAGATCAATGTATAAATGTGATAGTTAACGTGTTCGACAATAAATGTGTAAAACAAATTTCTTCATCAGTGTAATTTTTTGGATAAAAGATTCCTTTCCGTTTCACAACCTGTATAGAGATACGTGCCTAAGCCAACAGGATAATAGCTAGCCGGAGGACATTTGACATGAATTATTTCAAAACCTGATACTAGGAACCGCAAATTGCTAACGCCAGATGGAGCTACAAACCAAACAAATGAATGACGTCACAGGATGGCTTCAACACTGATGTAAACAAACATTTATAAGTAATACCGTCGCAAATTGCTACCACAACGTGGAGCTACAATTAATGTTAAAACTACTTCAAATTGGCTCCCATACGTGGGGCAGTTAAAATTATGTAACCAAACAAAACAAAAGCAGCACAATATAAGATCTTCAAGTTCTAATAATTTACGTAAAAACATATTACGTAAGCACCAAGAATGAATACACTCGCAAAATATATGCGAGGCGGCGCCGTGCCCGAGTGGTTAGACCACTCGCCTCTCACCGAGGCGGCTCGGGTTCAATCCCAGGGACCCGCATGTGGGATTTGTGGTGGACAAAGCGACGTCTGGGCGGGTTTTCTCCGGGTTCTCCGGTTTCCCCCGCCATTCATTCCACCGACTGCTCTATCACCTTTCATCCATTTCACCATTATTTCGTTTCATCTACTTCCTTCCTTCCATACCAGGCATCGGGCTGATCACCCATCCTGGTTATTGTGTGCGATCCATGAGTGTCTGCTCCTCGACAGGCCTCTGACCCCAGGCACCCGCCTTTAAGTCCTGGGGGGTGTAAGTCCTACATAAGATGAGGTTAAATAGAGAAAGAAGAAGAAAAAAAAATACATGCGACTTTTATCAATTAGATTTCTCTCTTTATCACAAATGAAATATGGTTTTAAATTTTATACCAATAATCTACTTCTACTATATAGCCCCTATTATTCTCGATCTAAATTAAAGGCAATATCTCCAATAGGTATGTAATGTGAAGAAGAGAAAATGTTGTCATGTATCCACTAACTAGAAACGTTTATCCGTGAGTTAACGGTATTAACCATATTCTTTATATTGTGACGCAACTACGTGCCGAGGTTTTCATGTCGATGGCGCGACCGACTGGTCGGGTGGAGAGATAAGGAGGAGCGCTGTCCCCGACGTAAATTCCAGAAGCACTATCAAGAGATAACGATATTCTCTTAAAGTTTCTCCTCTTCGGATACCTCGAAAATTCCAGAAACTCTCACACTTACATATATAAGCTAGCGTGCTTGCGAGTAAGTGATATAATGAGTTTTTGTTCCTAATGCGACATAAAGTGCTGGTTACTCAGTGCGTTCTCTTAGCGACACTTGTGATGTACAGTGAATACTGCTACTACGAGCATTTAGAGAAGTTTTGTATTCGACGTTCCAGCGAGGAAGAAGAAGCTGCTTTGCACGTGATTCATTTCACCGCTACGCGCGAGGAAAAGTGAAGTGACACTGAAAATTGAACTAAATAACATTAATGAAGTAACGATTAAATCTCAACAAATTCACAATTTGAACTCACGCCATCCGATATTGTATACAGAGAATAATATATTTTAAATCCAATAAATTGTGTTAAAGTTGTGCAGAAAGAAGTAAGGTAGAAAGACTTTATCTGCTAGGAGTGAAAGTAAACTGACCAGTTTTAGAAATACAAAAGTAAAAGTTCGTAAGAGCATTATAGGTTATTGTCACAAGGTTTTCGAGATAAGTTAATTTCTTTGGAGTAAGTTCCTTAAATGAACTAACAAGGAAGATGGGTTGTTTGACATAAGATATGTTTTCTTTTTGTTTTTTTCAGCAACATTTCGTAATGATATCAAATATACCGTAACTTACTTTTTAAGTAGCTAATATTTTATCAGCTTATTGTGTAGTGTTACCTAGCTGAAACCATTTCCAGTGAATAGGTATTATGATTAACGGGAAGTGGATAACAATAAATAAATCGTAGACCAAGAATACGGAAGCAGGGATTTTGTTATGGTTTTTATTATCATTGCCAGCGTATTTATGTAATTTTTGTGGTAATCGCTTTGTTTTTAACCCTACATTTACAACTGTCGTGGGAAAAAGAATAAACATAAGCCTCGTGATTCTTTATATAAGCTTCTGCTCTTTAAAAACGAAGAAGCACTGCCACAATGACTTATACAAACAGTGAAAATTAGAGCCTGCCTGACCTCAACCGTAAAACAAGCTTATGAAACTTCTATGTCCACAGAGTTAAAAACTGTGAATATTTTAAACGACGGGAAACTCGGATTTAAGAAAGGATTATAAAGTAAACATAAACACTATTGAAAAATAAAACTAAATATATAATTACCAGAGCTATGACCAGCAACTGACACTTGATTATATTCTGGAAATGTTTAAAAAACAGAATATAAGGAATCAATAATCTGAAAACGATAATTTGTTAGCGATAAGTTAGTACCGACAGTCTAACTGGGTAAGTTACAACATTTCTTTCCGTTTTATTAGTGAGAGCAGTGTGCCTTAATATAAGTGAAATAAAAAATGCATATCTGAGTTTGTGTATGCCATCGAGCTTTCGGGAAATGATAACGTAATCTCCACATACCTTGCACGTAGACGGCCTTGGGCTCCGTTTTTTAGTTTGTGGCAACTCTGAGGCAAGGAAATCTCAGCTGCGTCTTTTTGTGCAATGCGAGGACCCAGCAGAACATCTAGATAACCTCATTTACGTAATAGGAACGTCTTTCTCGTCACAGAGTTGGAGTGATGAATATGGTGTCGAGAGATGGCGCTCGTGGACGTCTCGTTAGGAAGGAATGGAATTTTATTTTGCATGTGGCGCCCAAACTCAATTAGCGAGGCCAGTCTCTCTTCGCCCTCAAAACTGAGAGTGACTGCAAGAAAGGGAAAGTGTGTTCCTGTGCCACACCAGATGTTTAGGATGCGCTCTCAACAAAGGAGAGTATGGTTTAAACAAATACAAAGTTTCAATACCAACCACTTGATAAATCAAGGCATAAAGACAACCGCCAATAAGAACCTGGGACTTTGATGGTGTAGTGCAATGATACTTAACGAGTGTGTCGCGGTACGTAAGATCCGCTATTTTGTGGCATTGCTGGAATAATAGCGAAAGAAGCAAGACAAATATATGGTTATCGGTTGCGGAAAGGAACTGGTGCCGCCTCCAGTTTCGAAACATTTCTTCTCTTAGCTATAAAAGGAAAGCAAATAATTGCCACAAAAATGCATTTCATTCCCAGAATAAAACTGAAATAAAGTTGCAAAAAATATTTTTTCAGTACGTTATTTGCCTCTTGTTTGGTATTCTGAGCTGCGCAATTCAGACGTGTATGAGAGTAGCACACAAGTATTTGATTATGCTGTTATAATAAAACATTTTATATTTACAGAAACTCTCCAAAAATCGCGTGTTATCAAGGATACTTACATCTGATTCAGCATCAAGGCTTGTTGAATTGTTATACGTTGTTAATTTCATAACTTTTACGAGTTATGAATTACACATTTTCAATATTTTGTAAAATGCTGTAAAATTTACAAATATTTTAAATGTAAACATCTTTTACTTAGAAATTCATCGAATATGCTCATTTTATAAACTATACAAACTCATTATCTTATTGATCTATATGCTTACATTGCTTATGTACAGAAATAACAGAAATATTTTAGTTTCGTTAGTACTTGTGAGCAGTGTGTCTTATTTTGTGTAAATACATCTAGTGGGTATCAATGAAAAAGACTACATAGAGTTACGTGCTGGGGTGAGGGCCGAAACGTTTCCAGAAAATTATTAAATTCCGATCACCCCAACGCGCACATGGGGGAGCGTAGCTCACTATCTGCAAGAGGACCGGGACCTTGGTGTCTAGATTTAGAGGGAAGCGTTAGGTTTTGAAATTATACAAAAATATTGCATAATACACATTACCTGGAATTTATTGATAAACAATTGGCGGCTCATTACACTCAGGAAAGAATGAGGGGAGATGCCCCGAAGTGGAGGACTGGTCACACACGCGACTGGCTGCTTCAACTGTACTTACTGAAGTGACGCTAACTATACGCCCCCTCCAACCCTGTCTAGCCACGCTAGCCAGCCAGGGTCGGTGTCATACCAGACGGAATTCAAACAACGTGTTCAGCGCCAAAGGAGGGATCGTTAAGCCGAAAATTATGTTTTTAAGCTATGTCGTATTATGAGTGCTGCTGATATTTGCATTCTAATAGGAAGCTTCTTAGTAATAGTTTTTGTTTATTAATTCTTTGGTTGAATGATGTTCGAGTAATATTTATTTTTGCTAATGTGAGCTAAGTAGTTATGCATATTTTCGACTCTGTTTGCAGTCTTTTTTCAATGAAAAGTAGAATTCACTGTCATTCATTATTCTTATTAGAATCTGTAGTTGTTCGTCAGAATTTATAGTTTTCTCAATATTAGTAGTATTATTTGTTTCAATAGAATGTTTTAAAACATTTTATTTGTTGTTATTGAAGATTTTATGTTTGGTTTGTAATTTAGAGTTGCCCATAAACGTTTTAGGTGTAGTTATACAACGGAGGGGGGCACCTCGCACACTGCGACCTAAATAGATCTATTGTGGCTACCACCCCTCCAGGAGGAAGGGATGAAATGAAGGAACCACAGGCTACAGGCGCACAGTCTACAGAGACGCGCGGAAGTCAACAATACCAGGCTCCAAGACCTGGAGCTGCCTAGAGAGCGCAATGAGCGGCCGTCAACCAAGCAGGCCTCTAATATCCACGGGAAGTGCTCTTTCCTTTGAGGAAGCATTCGTGCCTCTGTCCGGCACTGCTATACGCCACGAAATCTAGAAGATACCTGAAATATGAAAAGAAAGCACAATAAAAGGGAAATGATGGAAAGGAAATCGTGGTAGAGGAGAAACAACATCAGCATTCGCCTACCAACCAGGGAAAAGCACTAAAATCCCAAGTTCAGTGTGTGTGATCGAGGGAAATCGAACCCGAGCCTCACACGTTACCGGGAACCATCTCGCTCGGTGATAGCCGTTTTACTCTTCCATGTCCCCAAGTCTGATCTGCTACTAGGATCGTCAGCTTGCACACAAGAGTGGCAAATGACCACTAAAATTTGAGACGCATAACTACCTGAATCCGAATCTTTTATCCAAAAATTTGAATCACGGTCGGCGACTCTCCCTTGTGACCGCAGAGCTGCATTATCTTCATTTAACATCTCATTCCGTTATACGGAGTGGAAGGATATAGTATGTCATCCTCTTAGGAGGTTCTATGTGCAAACAGTAATGAAAAATTATAGCACAATTTTAGTCTATGAACGCTTATTTAAGCAGAAACAAAAGTTTACGGCACTTTTTGTCGACTATAATTCACATACTTGAGGATTAAGACAATTTTATTTAAGTATACTATGATAGAACAGCAACTAATCTACAGTTTATGCTATCTACATTGTCTTCCATAAGCCACTTGTTTCGCAATTTAGGTTACAATTGTTGTTTTATATAACTGAAAATTTTGCGCTGAAAAACTGACTGTACAAAAGCTTTACACAACTATGACATTTCTCGCCCCTTCAATCCTTCGACACATTTTCTATTATTGAATGCATAAATAAAAATAAAATAGGAAAAGTAGAATCAGACTAAAAAATTCAATGTCATAGTTGGGATTCGAACTGTGAATCTTCAACTTTCCGTGCTGCTTTTCTAGATAGCTTTCCAGCTTTAGTATCCACAGGGCTTGTGTGGAAGAACAACTAAGTATAAAAAATATGATAGCTTAGTTAGATTATTTATGATTAAATAACTTTCTGTTTTACTTAACATACAGTACTAGCTACGGAAATCCTAATATAATAAATCATTAATGTAATAACAAGATATCTAATCCACAGCTTCTCAGCATCAACACATTAATAATTTCTTTCTTTAATATTTTGTTCCAAGTTTTACGTGTTACGTAGTTTCTTTGCTAATATTGTACTATAATAATTAAGAGGATGCTAAAACACATATCTTCATAATGTACACGTGGTAGAGAATAAGTGTATAATGTTATAACATATAAAATATAATATGAGGGAGAAAGGTCATTGTCAGCTATATAGCCAGTAATGTAAAATTACAAGAAATGCTGTAGTATCGACGTAAGCACGTAACGAACCTTGAATTCATAATTAAGGCGATGGAAGTCTATAAACACACACACACATATAAAATGTGTGTGTAACATAAACTGTTATTGGATGTTATTGGACAGTAGCACCAATCAGGTACATTGATACATGCCTATAATTCAAATACGTACGTTAAAAAGAACGGTTGGAAGGAACGCTAACAGAAACTTGTCAGTGTTCGAGCAGGACGTTTAGTGTATAAACTCGTGTCTGAATAGACGCTAAAACTGCGTATTTAGTCTACCAGTTACACATATGTAGTTTATCTAAAATACAAGTGAAATAATTAACAGAATTCGTGAGTGCAAAATATTATAACCTTCTCCATGCCCAACCCTGACAAGACAACAGCCGTGGCAAAATTATAAAATACTAATTACAACATACTAACACACACACACACACACACACGCACACGCACACACACACACACAAGAATACAGATATACGATCATCACATTCCAGTCTATGAGGACGTCGAGATGCGTCACGAGAGTACGGATATCAAGACGACCTACAAATATGTAACACAGCATCCATCATCATCAACGTAGGGCCTACAAACTAGAAACCGCTACACAAAATAAAAATGCCTATTTATATTTTAGCTTGTTTTCAATGACTACTTCAATAAGTACTTGAAAGTTTTCATAAGTTATTAAGGAATTTACCCATTTTACTTTTACATTAAATGATAATAAATAAAGGTTAAAGTTAAAACCTGCATTTTCTTAATTGTTTCATTAAAAATTACAAAAGCGTAATTAAACAGTAAACATTTCACTTAAAAATGAAAAGATATATCTTGCTAATTAAGCTACACTAGCAAAGTTAATATCGTTGCTGTAATGCAGTAACAAATTCGCAATGGCATCGGAAACAGCGTGCATCCTACTGCGCGGCGGGCCAGATTTTACCCGTCAGGTGTGAATTTCCCCCCTTACCTACAAGGAAAGCACACTGTTGCCAAATATCACCTATTTCAAAGCCCCTTACTACAAATCTATAAATGATAGTACTATATAAGAATATTATACTTCGCCCTTTTGGCAGAATTGAAGAAACATGAATACTACGTTAGGCTATTGGAGTAAAAGAATGTATGCCTTAACCACGGTTGGTATTGAGAATTATGTGGATACTCCTCCAAAACTAATAACTCTAGCCGAACGCTCCAGTAACTTTATAAAAAGAATAACAAACTTCATACAATCCAATATTGGCTACAAGTTAACTTCCAAGCGTAAAATTCCCTCCAGTATTTTGCGACTTATTCTTAATGCAGTTGCAGCGCCGTCTTCCCAGTTTCCCTTAAAAAGAGAGAAAACCGGATTACAATTAGGCGACTGTGGTACACCCCCCTCCATCCTGTGGCAGTCCAGGCGGGCTTAATTAGTGATAAAAGGATGCTGTATGCTTGCCAGGAAAAGGCAAACAAACACGAGGCGAGTCTATGATTTACATAGCTCCTCTTGCTAGCCGTAAAGATTATTAGATTAAGCTTTTCGGTAAGCTCCAATAAAATGTTAAATTCTAGCTGGGTGTTAACAAGGAGAGACCCTGAAAATGTCTTACAGGACGAGCTTAGAGTTATATAAAGTGAGACAATGAAAATAAATTGATTTCCTCTGTAATCTAGTTAACTGCAGAAGATAATTGCCAGCAACTTACTGGTGGAAACTCGGCAAGTTTCTTCATCAGAAGAAACCATGAAATTAGCTGTATTAAATTCTACTTTTCTTGAAGCCCTTTATTTTATGAATCTCAAATTATTAAAAGCGGTGCCAATACTTCTACGTCTAACACAGAGCTGCAGCTGTTATTTGATTTTCTCCCTATTGCTTGATTGAATAAATCTGGACATTCTTTGATTTTACTCTTGGCATACGAGGGCGATACTGAAATGTTTTAGAATGCCATGTTTCTAAAAACAAATGAAATTTCTTTATATTTCACAGCTAGTTTCTTAGTTTTGCGAGCTGATTGCCATGTAATTTGTTCGATTTTCTCTAATAGTTTGTTAATTATCATAATTTAAAGCTTTTGTTCACCCAAAAAAGGAATTTGACTGGAGAACATTTTCGGGCTATGATTTGCTACGATTTTAAATCGTCATTAATGCCTGAATTATGTGAAGATCGCTTAGAAATGCATTTTGCGAAGAAGCCCCATTTAGGGCACCAATTTATAATTGGTACAGCGAGTTCAAAAGAGATCGATTCTTTCTTAGTGATGAATTTAATGAAGGATCTCAAGAACTGCTATTACTGATAAAGATATTACCGCTGATCGAGAATTGCTTGAACATGATCAAATCATATGAATCATACGAAGTCATTCTGGCTTCATTAGGCTTTGATATGAGATAAATCCAAAACATTTTACATAAACAGAGGTGAGGAAACTTTGTGGTCGTGTATTCTACATAACTGATCCCCGATCAAAAATAATAACGCATTCATTAGTGAAGAAAACCTCGGAACAATTCCAAAGCGTCACTTCAAATTTGATTTGGAATATCTTTAATGAATATTGGATTTATTGCTTGATTCTGAACAGAAAACTAATCGGCGCAATGAGTCATTCGAACAGAACCTAAGCCTACAAAATTCCGACGAATTCGCAGTGTTGGTAAGAAGTTGGCTCCTAGTCTTTTCTTAAAAACGGGCCATATTGCTACTATAGCATTATAAGATAGATGTACCGTTACTGCTTGTTGGTGAAAAAATGCCTATTTACAAGTTTTTTTAAAAAGTTCGCGAAAAGTGCCCAAAAGAAAAAAAAATAATGTTACATCGTGACAACGCATACAGCAAAACTTACAACTGAGTATTTGGATGCCCTAAAGATCAGCACCATGGTCCCTCCACCATAGAGCCCTGACCTAGCAGCTTGTGATTTCTTTTTGTTTCCAAAGATTCAAGATAAAATGCGTGGAATCACTTTTTCATCATCAGATGAAACAGTGAAACATTATAAAGACCTGATTTCTGAAGTGTCTCAGGAAGAGTGGCATCATTGCTTTAAGGATTGGTTTCATCGAATGCAAAAATGTGTTGTTGTTAAGGGGGAATGTAATGAAAAACAAAACAGTTATTTAAATTTTTTAAAACTAATCCCTGTTTCATTTTCTAATAATTTTCTGTGTTTCCTCGTATGAAGGGATCCATATCAAAGGAATGAGATCCATCATGGCATACTTTAAAAAGTAAACAAGGGTGAGAACAGTCCCCTATGGATCAGGTCAATCTTGAAACGGTTATTTTATACACCATAGCGAGAACAATACAAGATTACAATTTACGGCAAAGCAAACCTTATTTTCGTATAGCAATTATAGATACTGTTGTTACTTTGCTTTAACGAACAAAAGTAACGTTTATAAGTAACAATTTAATGTTAATTAATATCGTTTATTCATTTATTTTCATACCTTCGCAGGCAAGGCTTTCAGGTAATGATGACTTATTATGTGACAGGCATCACAGAGCTGACGTTAAAGTAGTGGAACAAACAGCGTTACCATCGCTAAAAGTAGGATTTCTAATAGTCACGAACATCTTAATTGCATACTCCAATCGCAGGAACACTTCACTTAACAATGGTAAACCACAGTGTCTACCGTTCCCGGATATCATAGTATTTTTAAAAATCTGATGTGATGCATTCACATAGCTTTCTCTACCCTCTATCGTTTGTTATACCCTCGTTATAAATACAAAGAGAACAGCGATAGGCAAATATTTAAGAACAGGATGCTATATAATGGCCTTAAAATTCCATTCTGTTTCCAAGCAAGCACAACAAACAACCGAATGTTGAAAGGACTCTTAAGAGAATGACCACGAAATGAGCAATTCGAACACCTAATAACGGATTTCTGAGAAATGGCTGATGCCACAAAAAACTTCTTTGAAATAAATTGCGTGCTTTAAAGATATGTACATTTTTTTGTAAAGTGCGTTTTCGTTTATCACTTAATGTTTACCAGTTATACAGGATTATACAAAATTCTCTCTGAATGAAGAGGACTTTAGCTATTCCCTGAAAATACAAGATATAAATTTTATTTATCAATTAAATGTCTTTAATACATGGCATTCTAAACAAAATCGTCAGAGCTATTTTTAGAAATAAAAATTGCGAAAAATCTTCCATATAAAGTATAGCTACGATGGAGGGGATTTTGTTTAAAATATTTGTGTACTACTTTTCGTTTTTGAGTTATGCTCTTCACAGACACACACGTGGACCTTTTTCCAAAAATCTCATGTGATACATTCACATGACTTTCTCTACTTTCCATTGTTTATTAGTGGATATATTAATTATGCTTCAGAAGCTTCTTTTTCTATCTATTACCTTTTAGTCCAAATAATCCTTTGCAGAAACAGCTACATTATACATTTCGTTATAGATAAAAAGAGACAGACTGTCAAATGTTTAAGAACTGGACGCTATACGCTGACCTTAAAATTCCATGGTTGCCATACAATAGCCAAAAGCAACTGAATGTTGAAATGACTTTAAAGAATGACCAGGAAGGGAACAATTCAAACCTTTAATAACGGATATCTCAGAAATGGATTGTGCCACAAAAACAAATATTGGAAGTAAATTCTGTGTTTTAAAGAGATATACATTTTTTGTGAAGCACGCTTTCGTCTATCGCTTAACATCTAGCAGTTGTGCAAGATTATACAAATTTCTTCCCACTGAAGTGGACTTCTCAGGCTGTTCTCAGAAAGTACAGGATATACATTTTATTCCTCATGTAAATATCTTAATATATTGTACTTTATTCAGAATCGTCAGAGGAAGTCTTATAAAATAACAAAAAATCGAAAAATGTTCCATGTAAAGGATAGTTTGGGGTGAAGGTATTTTGTTGAGAATCTTCCTGTCACATCTCTGGGAGAAATTGAACCTAAATACCAATATTGGTATTTATACAACTTTTCATTTTTCACAGACACAGAAAAACTGGCAGACACATGGACATGTTTTAAAAAATTCTTTATTTGGATTTAGGGGCCTCAAAACATGTATTTACCCGGAAATCTCGGTATGGTATTTTTGGTTGGAATGCAATACTTCCTCTACTTACTATACGTAGTAGAAAAACTGAAACTATAACTGCGTAGTTATTGTGGTGCCAGAGTGCACACAATAGCAAGGCTATGTACGAACTGCGGTAAGCTACTTCAGATCTCTCTCCTACCTTTATGTTTAATCGTGGATGACAACGCACGAGTGTAAAAAGCTACTTTGATGGCTCCCCATTCTCCACACGCCATAGTAATGCTCGCGAATAACTATGACGTCATGATATTTAAACGTATTTGAGTGAAAGTCCTAAATAAATGAACACTCAGTATTACCTTCCTTTCTGTACTTACTTGTTGCTGGTAGCGGTAATTTTTGGTGTATGCCTTTTGCAAGCAAGTGTTTGTTACTCTGTAACATATTTACCTTTATGTGCCATCCTTGATAGGCAATTTCTCTTATAATTAAAGGAAAGGTTATTTAATTATAAACTAAATATAATGCCTGACTAGATTATTTTGGAGAATAGTAATAGTAGGATAGGTTGTGCACAAGTATTTTAACTGGACAATTAAAATAACTTTTCAGTTTGAAATTTTTCTGTAATTATAGCTGTAATACTATAAGAAAGCAATACAATTTCTTTCCGTATAAATAACTCTATATTCACTAGCTACGTGGTTGAGTGTTGACCAATCTGGCTTCTCAACCGAGAGGTCCCGAGAGGGAAATTTTCTTTAACCAGAATAATTTCCTATCCCCCACAGAATCTGTAAGTATGAATGTAAGTGTACAATTAAAAAAACGTATTACATTCACATGACTTTCTCTAATCTCCATCGCTTATTAGTGTCTAAGTATACAAATTATTATTATTACGAAGGTTTTCTTTCCTATCCACTTCAGTTTTAATCGAGAAAAACATTTCTGGAAATAGCTATATTACATATTTCGTTATATACAAAGTGAATAGCTATAGTAAAATATTTTAGTAGAACTGGACGGCATAAACCGACCTTAAAATTCCATACTGTTTCCATGACATCGCGAGATAACTGGAAATCGACCGACTTCAAAAGTATTGTTAAGTATTGAACAATTCAAACCACTGATATTTCGGAAATGGGTGATACCACAAAAGCTTATTTGAAATAAATTGTATTGTTTTAAAGATAGGTATCTAAATTTTTTGTGTAGTACGTTTTCTTCTAACGCTTATGTTTACCAGTTAAACAAGATGATACAAAATTACTTCCGAATGAACAGGAGTTCACAGGCTATTCTCTGGAAATTCAAGATATACAACTTATTTGTCCTGTAAATATTTTTAATATGTGACATTTTAATCAAAATCATTAAAGCCATTTTTTAGAAAGTAAAAAATGTCCAAAAATATTCCGTGAAAAGGATAGTTGCGAATGGAGGGGGGGTTTCTTGAAGCTCCTCATTGTATCTTGGAAGGTATAAACATAAACACCAAGTTTCGTATTTATCACACACACACATACACACGCACACAAAGACTTTTCTACAAATGCTTTCTTTTTAATCAAGGGACCTCAAAGCTTATATTTGCGGTAAAATCTCGGTATCGAATTTTTGGGGGGAGTGCAATACCTTCTTTACCTATAGTACGTGGTAAAGAAAGTAAAAAAAAAGAACTCCATATTGAAGTCCGTAGCTAATGCATGGTTTTATTGGAGGGGGCGGAAGATGAGCAATAAGGAATTATAAACATGTAATTCACATCCTGTAGTGTATGCGAGGGTTGCAAAACAAATATTGGAGCGTTTCTGGCCAAAATTGAAGTAGTTATTTTGTTTTACTGTTATTTTTACGTTGATATTTGCCCCACGCTTTGGGAGCCAATTTGAAGTAGATTGTTGCTTCATGTATGGAAAGACAATTTGGAGTAGTAGGAGTTGTATTGTAGTTCAACTGTTGGGGAGCCGAACTTGAAGTAGTTGCAACCGCACCTATGGTACCCGGTAGCCTTCGTACCAAATTTAAAAATATTAACTTTGTAATTTGACTGTTTCTTTAAATATTATATATTTATGTTTGCCTCGGCTGTGTCGGTATTATTGTTAGAGACATGGATTTCTTCGCAGGGAGTAGTGCGGCTAAGAATGTAGGCTTGCACAGGCTATAATTTTTACTTCACTACATTTATTAATCCTTGACACAATTTAAATAACACTTCACGGATATAGAGAGCTGTGAGATTTTTTTATTAATTACTTGCACTTTTTAACACATAAACTATTTTCGTCTCACACTGAATAAGTATTAAATTTCTCGAGGACGCATCTCGCCTCCGGTTAAGAACATTGTCTACAACCAACTGACTTGATTTCTACCGCCTAAATTTGTAAATTTCTGTATTTAAAGTCTTTGATTGGCTATTCATAATCAAATAGAATACTTTTATTTAACTTAAGCTTTTTCTGGTTGTTGATTGGCTATTTTATAAACTGTCACAAAAATTACATTATTGTTGCTCCAAGAATGACTAGTAGCATTATTACACTTTCTTACTCATTATTGCCTGAAGGTTACCTCATTGTTAGCAACTTTAAACCTATTATTCTCACAGCTCCTACATTATTAAATTACGTAATACATTCACATAACATTATTAAACACGGATACAGTAATATAAACATATACACCATTTAATATACACTTTTTATATATTGTTACATACACATATTGCTTCAAGGCGAGCTGTTACTGAATTATATATATATATTATATAAATAGACTGAATATATTTAAGTGTTAAAAATACAGCCTCAAAATAACGAGGTATCTGATGTTTCCATCGCCAGATAATATAATATGTAAGCATAGTGCCACTCAAACTTGAGGGCACATAGAACTACGGAATGATATTTTTCCTCCAGCTCAATAACAGGCACAGTTATTGGATACCGAGATTTCACCGGAAATGCACGTTTTGGAGCCCTCGAATCCGAAAAACATGTTTTAGAAAAAGGTCCGTGTGTGCATCTCTGTGACAGCATAACTCAAAAACAAAAAGTGGAATAAATAGCAAACTTGGTATTTAGGTTCAGTATCTTTCAAAGATGCGACACGGAGTTTTTCCAGTAAATATCCCCACCCCAGAATACCCTTTACATAGAACATTTTTCGAAGGTTTTTATTTTCTCCAAAATGGCTCTAACGATTTTGATTAAAACATCATATATTTAGGATATTTTCATGGCAAATGAAAGTTATGTCTTGAATTGTCTGGGAATGTCCCCAAAAGTCCTCATTATTTTGAATGTGTTTTGCATAACCGGTAAACCGCAAGAGGCAGACAAAATTTTACTGCACAAAAAATGTAGATCTCATCAAAACACACAATTTGTATCATAAACAATTTTGTTTCTGTCGAGTGAACCATTTCCGAGATATTCCTTGTTATTTGTTTAAAAAACTGCTTTTCGTTTTTCTCAAATGGAAATTCATTATTTGCTTTTTTTTTCTTTCTTTTTTATTTTATTTTCTGGACATGCAAAGAGAATGGATTGCTCCACATAGCAACAGCTCTTTAAAGACTTGACTAGCGCTTAAAGCCTACCGTATTCTCCTTGCACCCACGAGAAAATTAGCAATAAGCTAGTTTCTGCAAATTTTTATCTGGATTAACATGAAATTGGATGGAGAATGCGTTTGTAAAAACTTCCTACTCTTGTAGAAACTATGTGAGTGCGACCCATCAGAATTTTTTATAATATAATTAAGAAAATTTCTAGTAATAAATATAAGGCGTTTAGTGAGTTAGGATTATTTCTGCACAATTTCCGTATGCTTAACAGATACTTGAATGAAATAGGAAGTTTAGAATCGATCCGACTACCTCTCTGTCTCTCACTCACATTCACGCCACAAACACACATGTCTAGATCTTTGGCAATGTTTATAAACAGAGCTACATTTTTGGTACAATGCCATGATACTATACAATATAATACACGGTGCAAGTGGTAACATTTGATGGATTGGTGACAAACATATTTGTAAGGAATATGAACATGTTTATAAAATGATGTTAGTTCGTCATACAATTATATTATAGCTTTATCAAACATACACTAGAAACATTAAGTAATTATTATTTGTTATTAAATTAAATATATAGGTGTTAATATTAATAAAACAAAAATCAACATAAAATTATTATTTCAATATTCTCCACCACATTGACTTGGTTTATACTTAAATGAAAAAATAACTGCACTTATTCTTACAAAAGAAAGCAAAAATAGCATCAAATCCTCCTTCACAACAGAGTTGACGAAAACATATAAAGCAAAACTAGAGTTTTGTGCGGGAGCTGTTGCGTTTATGAAGAGCTGCAACAATTCCCAAGGTTAATCGATGACAATTGCGGTTGTTGATTCTCAACTGGCTTTGGTGCATCTGCATGATCATCCTCGTATCCGAGATTCCATTGTACCGAAACCAGGTATTCGGTTGTTGCCGGAGAAGGTCTGTTGCTGGTATATTGTTTGGATTCGCCCATGGGCAGACCAATTGCGGCTGTTGGTGATACACTCAGAAAATTAGATACAGCGAACTTATCGTTGTTTGCAACATAGTCCTCTCCATCGGCTAGAAGGTGAGACATATTGTGCAGCAGCCCACAGAGTGTCCCGAGAAAAACTGTAATCATTAAATTTAAATTCGCTTAAGTTAGTTACTTTCATCCCCTTAATCGAACTAGGTGGCTCCGCGGTAACGTGCTCGACTCGCATTTTGAAGGTCCGGGTTCAATTCCCGGCGACCCATAGGTTTTTTCGAGTTTTTACCGGGACGTCATGCAAATTTTGAAGTGGTTTCTCTCATCCCCGAATTTCCTGTCCCTCCATATCGTTCCATTAATCATTTCATTCACCCTTCACTCCATTTGGTCTATTTCAGGTTTAAAGGTGTCAGTGATAGTATTCCGGTGCGGCGTGCCAGGGAAAAGGGATGCTCTCTATGAACTTTCTCCGTTCCTCGGCCTTGGTTTGGTTGCCCGGATATAAGGACTGCCTCTTGGGAGTTGGACCCTGTGTGGGGATGATATTGGATTGAATCCCGATATTGTAATTATGTCCCCACGAGAGGGCGCCGTCGGAAGGAAGGGAGGAGGTGAACGGAGACCCCGGGCGGATTGGAATCAGGAATGACGACACAGCTGTGACAGAGTTCCTACAGTTTTCGGATATAAACGCTCCGGCAGAAGCACAGGCAACCTGAGAGTTCGCCCCACATGGGGTCCAAGCCCCGAGGGACGGAGAAAGTTCACAGTGAGCATTCTTTTTCCCTGCCACGCTGCATGGAAACTCCATCTCCGACACTTCCAACCGTGAAACAGTCCAAACGGGGTGAAAGATGAATGAAATGAATAATGAAACGAAATGGTGGGACAGGAAATTCAGGAGATGAAAGAAACCACTCCAACATTCGCCTGAGAACCCGGAAAATCTCCGAAACAGAACGGGTGGTCGCCAGCGATTGGTCCCGGGACCACCAGATGAGGGCCGCAGCGTTGCCGCCTGAGCTAGCCCACTCGGTAAGAAGCGGTGTGAATTGACTCGGGTTCGATTTCCGGAGAAAATCTGTTCCCCTGCTGGGGGACGAGTAAAGGATGCTCTCAGATTCTCGATATTAATTCAGAAGCCACTTTCAGAAATAGTAGTGGCTGAGGTCTTGGATTCCACATGTAGAAAGCGGCATGCTTACGGTGACCACATTGTTGCCTTATTGACCATATACCGCTTCTATTACTTCACTCTACTCAGGATAGACATGGGTGGACGGAGAGAGGCGAAGTTTGCAGCTGTCGTGCTGTTGTAACCTTATTCGCAATTGGCGGATGCGGGAATTTATTTATTATTACTAGTACCTATGAATACTGCTGTAGATGTGTGCATGCTTCTGTAATTGTTCCATTCCAGGCTCACAACATCGTGGACCAAAAAAAAATTGATAAATTTCATTTTTTTGTCTTTATTTTCCCTCCACATAGTTGTTCTTTACTTTTTATTTTATTAAAAATGGCGCTGATGATTTTGATTAAAACAACATATGTTTAAGATGTGTTAAAGGTGATAAATTAATTTTTTTCGTCTTTATTTTCAAGCTCGGCAGGAATACGACTAACATTTTTCAATTTAAGCCCGATCCCGACCCGCCTGGGCCCAAGCCGGTGCAGACCCCTACTACCTTGTGTAAGCAGTAGTGTAATTAATGCCTATTTTCCTAGAACGAGTTGCTGCATAACCTCTCTGGAATGTATTGCGTTTGTTGTAAGCATCTGATAACAATAAGTTTATGTTATACATTTTATATGTATAGAGAATGTGGATGCCACTTGACATAGGTTAAGATAAAATTAAATTTACCTGAAAATAACGATTTTCTCTTCTTCCTTACATTGTGCCTTACCGCGGTTATATGCTACAACTATAAGAAGTGGATCTATGAAGTAGGAAGCAAGAAGCCGTAACAATCAACAGGTAAACAAAAACTGTAGTTCACTTTAAAGCTTTAACAAAACAACGTCAAAGACGAAGCAAACAGGGCCGATGAGACTTCAGTACTTAGAAGCGGTTTCCGTTTTTCTTGTTGACCAAAAACAAAGCCTTTGTCGGAGTTTTTGTGAAATAGGTTAAACGTGAAATGTGAGATGAATTGAAAATGCTTCCAATTAATTCAGCCATTCAGACTACTCTTTTTACATCGTAAGAAAGTGGTCGTTAACGTTATCATTTTTAATGTTTTGAAAGCTCAAAATAATGTTAATACAGAAATATTGTCTTAGTTTAAAAATGTTAAATGTGTAAGAAAATGCGGGAATGTCTTTTGTGTCTGGTTGAGCATAAATTAGCGATTAAGACTAACAGAAATCGCACACGCAATATAACCACCTCGAATCAAACGTCACAATTTGACGATTCTGAGCTGATCAAGTTGAAGCGACTCCTGGTTTCGCAAATAGTGTATGGGAAGCTGAATCGTCGATTATAGGACCAATAGAGATTGGCATATCCCATTATACTTCCTGTTTACTAATTATGCCAAGAATGAGGTTTGTAGTAAATTAATTTAGAATCACGATTACTTGAAAAGAAACAATTTCAGGGATAACTCCAGAGGTCCATGTTAAAGTCTAAAAGTAAATAGATTAAAATAATAATAATATTAATAATAATATAAAAATCTTAAATACGCCAACCTGGTACCTAGTTTGTACACCAGAAAGTGTTATTTATAGTGTATTTAATTTTAATTTTTAAATATTCTTATATAATTATTCCTCAGGTTTTATTTATGTCTAAATAAAGAATGCAAAATGACGATGTAATGATAAAATTAATATAAAACAATAGTTTTAAAGAAATAAAACAAAACTAAAACAGTATAAAGTGATAATTATTTCTAAGTAATGAAATAATTGCACAACAAAATAGAAAACTACTTAACTATATTACCAATCAGGATAGCAACCTACAGGCAGTCAGCAAAATTCGTTTAACTGGAACCAGCTATTTTAACTTTATCCAAAATCAATGTACCTACCTACCTACCTACCTACCTGCCTGCCTGCCTACCTACACAGGGTGGACCATTTAAGTTTAGACTGTACAATATCTCCAAAACTAAGCGTTGTAGAAAGAAATGTCTTTAATAAAAGTTGCTTGATATTAGGGGGGAAGTAAATGTCATTAGTCGTCTTTTCTTTGGAGGATGTTTGATAATTTATTTTAGGGTCATACAAAATGTAGGTTGTCATTTTATAGAATTAAATTTACTTTAAAATGACCAACTAACGTCCTCCAAACAAAACAAGAACAATGGCATTTACTACCCCCATAATATCAAGCAACTTTTATCAAAGAAATTTCTTTCTACAATGCTTAGTTTTGGAGATATTGTACCGTCTCAACTTAAATGGTCCACCCTGTATATGCTAAGCTAAACAATAACCTAACCAACGGTTTCCGAAGATCAAAGTATGAAACTTGAGTTTCATTTTGAGGTTTGTTTTCACATCTTGCGCACTGAGGATTGTAAATTATATTCAGAATGTTTGTGAATTGCTTAATTAACTAAAGTAAATTTCAGTGCGTTTCAATACACACTTCATTCTTCATTTAAATCCCAGCAATAATTTTAGAGACTCCTAGTTACAGTCCTGAAAGACTAAACAAGCACAAGATAAAGATAAAGGCCTCATTTCTTAAGTGACAAAACATACTATTGCCCATCTCTATGGTGTGGGGGTAGCATGTCTGCCGAACATTAAAGAGGTCCTGAGTTGGCACTCTGTTAGGGCGAGTTACTCGGATAAGGTTTTATCTTCGGATGTTTCTATTACACTGAAAGATGAATATTGGGTAACTCTTAAGCTCTATGGCCTCCGGGCTCATTAGAGTATAATTTCACCAACTACATTTATTCACTGTTGGATAATACCCGGCTAAAGGACGTTGAACTATTTAACGAAAGAAAACTATATCTGGAAATTCCTCATGATGCAGTTTTAATTAATTTAGGAACAGATTCAGGTTATGTATAATATAAAATTATTATTTATATAAGAACTAAAAACTAAAACGTCAAAGTAATGTCTTGTAATAAACTACAAAAAGAGCACGTTTCTAAAGTTAAGAATCGCATCATTGTTTTAGAATTCATAATTGATATAAAATTGCTATACCTATTCTTATTGTATATAACTGTCAAACTCATTTCCTTTTGCGTTCATTGATAATCACGAAGGCATTTATGAGTTCATTGAGAGAGAGAGTGAAAGAGAGAGAGAGAGGCGCGCTATTTCGAAAGGGTTTAATTAATCTAGAGAGGGTAGTAGACGCTTGTTCGATATCCACATTTTTATATAAGCCAAGTATGAGGCCAAATAAAGGCAAACGGAACCGGCCACTGGATCTCTACACTTCTTGCATCAGACGAAACATTACAGGTTACAGAGAGCTTATTGTAAATAATCAAGTTTCTTCATTCAACACACTATGGAGCAAAGCATTAGATAGTGATAATGGAAAAGCAATTCGATATCGGCTGGCTCCAACAGCTGGTGGTAAGTTGGGTGGCCTACTCCCCAGTCGCTGCAGGGGCTTCTATTGTGATGTACTGGAACCTCAAACAAGATGTTTCAAATAAGATCCGTCCTGCTCTCACACAATGCAACCTGCCTCATTAGCCCTCCCCGCAAGCTGCTCTATATTATTGATGATATACAAGGTGTTCGGTATAAAATCTGATCATTCAAACGGGGTTTTGTGTCTGTGTAGCACTACGTGCCACACCGGTTGTGCCAGCACCTGTGCTCGCTTCTGAAATCTGTATTTCTGTAAACCTGTAAATAAAATATAACAAAATTAGCTCTTATCTCATAGCAAATGCCGGAAATGTCGTCCTTCTCAGCTAACCAAGTATTGTACAAAATAAACACATTTAAAGTTATAAGATTTAGCTCGTCATTGTAATGCTTCGTAAAATAACCTTTACATATCAATAACTGCCTTCCCATCTTCGCAAATGAAAGTGGACAACTGACGCTGATAAGTACGTGTAACTGAAGGACAGAAAGCCCATCGTGAGTGTGGAGTGTGGGGAGTGAGGGAAGCCAACTGACATTGGTTCTGACGCACAAAACCTTGCGAGTGGTTTATACGAAGACGCAGTAGTATCACTTGCTGTGCGAATGGTGTTTCTGTCAGGAGATAGTTGTTGGTAAACACCTCTCGTGTAGCCACAGAGAAAATGGTCCCGTGGACTATTTGTTCCATACAAATAGTCCACGGGATTAAACTCCGGGGATCTCGGAGGCCAACTTGAAATGAGCTATGCAGTCCAATCCATCGACCGGGATATTTCCTATGCAATATCCCCGGGCCCATACTGCCTATGTATGCGAGATGACCATCTTGTTGTAGGAGCATGTGTCGACGAATGTGTAGTGGCATGTCCTCTAGGAAAGTATCCAATTGTTCTTCAACAAAGGCAGAATGTCTCACAGCAGTGATTTTCACTTAGAAACTATTATGGGGACCAATCATTCGGTCATTAATTATACGCATCCAAACGCTCACAGCGAAGCAATCTTGGACGTGCCCTGGTTTACCGCAAGGGGATTTCCGTCGGCGTAGTGGTGTTTGTTATGACGGTTGATATTGCCATCATTTCAAAGCACAAATTCTTTTGACCATAAAATGGTTCTCAAAAGTGATAATAGTGAACAGGTTGCATGCCCATGACTCCGCAGTCTCGGTTCCAATTCATGGAAAAATTATGAGTTGGGTATTGTCTATCTGTAAACATTTGAGTATAAAGCTTTCGTGCTTGTGCTTTTCTGCCACGTGAAGCCGTTCTCTGCGATACAGTTTGATGCCTCTCCCTGCTTCAAATTGTTATAATACTTAATTATACCTGTTCTGTTGATGAAGCTTATGATGTCGTCGTAAGTCGTTCTGCATTGTCTCATGCGCCAGCTGTTCTAGTGGTGTAGTTATGAATTCTTTCCCTCAGGATATGCGCGGGTGTATCGTGAAAGGATAACATCAGTTTAGTTAGCTGAGGAATTTTGATGTTGACCTAAAGTGCTCAGTTTGAGAAGAGTTGCCGACTGTTAAATTTAGGAATTAATTACATACATAACAATAATTAAGCGAAGCATCATTTGCCGTAAGTCGCAGAAATTATACTCGGAAAGACCCCTCGCAATAGCCGCTATATCTTTCGCACTAAAGCGGCTCACTATGCGCTAAACAACTTAAAATAATTCACGAAAAGTTACAATAGTTGTCAGCCTTTTCTTAACTTAAGTTCCGCCTACCTACCAACATTCTTTATCACGCAGCCCAATTTTAAAACTCTGAGTATGCGTATCTGACACTGTTACTATGGGGTACTTCCCCGAATCTAAGAATGCCATTCCCTTTCGAATTTAGAGAATTCCTGCCTACTGACTTTGCAAACGTACTGAAATAAACCCTAACTGCATTCCAAGAATCTTTAATATAACGCGTTGACTGCTCATGCTGCTACTAATGTCTTCCTTACATGAGTTGCTAAATACCTTTTTATTTCCGGACAAATGTTTCAACTTCCTTTATACATTGATTTCATATATGTAAATTGCTTATTGCAATTGTTTCTTTCTCTTACCATCATTTCTTTGTTTAATTATTTATATTTTCCCTCAATAATTACTATACTACACGCTGACACTCCAAACAATAGCAACATATCATTAAATAATCCGTTGTTTCCGGTTTGTGGGCCCACCTTGATAATACGAGTGGAACAGTGGTGTACGAGTTTCGTAATAACAAAGCTTTAGAAGTGTTCACCAGAAATCTACGTGTTGCAACTGTGTAGTAATACCCACTGCCGAGAACATAAAGCCCCTGCACAAGTAGGCCACCCAACATACCGCTCAGCATCTATTGGAGTCTCCCAATACGGTGGAGGGAGCACGTTATGCTGTGGGGAGCAAGTCTCAATTAAATATGATTGGGCTGCTTTCCTGAAGTCACAACTGGATGCATGTTATACAATGTTCAAATGCAATTTTAGCAATTTTATCAATATGGTCAAAATATTTTTATATCCTAACAGTGGGAACACACGGTTTCATTCGATCATAAATACAGCACCGACTTTAAAGAACGCAACGTCAATATCGAATACGGACATTCAGATGATTTAAAGTTACATTGCGGACAATGTCAGAGATGATCACGCATTAAGAAAGTACCCTCTAACTTAACAAAACTTTCCCCGCAGGTTGGATAGATTCCATATCCTAAAGGAGGATATGAGGAATTTATATTTTCTACATTTTAAAGCTACATACTTAATTTTTCGTTTACAGTAAACAACAAGACACACTTAAAAGCAATTTTAAGTTTTTTAGTGCATACTGACGGGTTTTCGTGAGAAAAATTTAGCGGCTATTGCGAGGGATCTTTCCGTGTATAATTTCTGTGACTTACGGCAAATGATGTTTTGTTTAATTATTGTTATAGAAGTAATTCATTCGTAATTTAAATAGTCGGCGACTCTTCTAAACTGAACATTTTAAGTCAAAATTAACATTCCTCAGCTAGTTAAACTAATGTTATGCTTTCACAATACACTCACGCATATCCTGAGGAAAAGAACTCATACTATACCACTAGAATAGCTGGCGCACGAGGCAATGCAGAACGAGGCCACATCATAAACTTTATCAACAGAGTAGGTAACATTAAATGTTATAATAATTTGAAGCAGGGGAGTGAGTCACAGAGAACGGCTTCACGTGGCAGACAAGCACGAGCACTTCATACCCAAAGGTTTCCAATAATTATCTGAATGAATTTTCTTTCTCTAAGTATATGAAGTTTATGGACATTTTAAAATGCAACTTGCACAAGTTTTATTTAAACGGATATGTTATTTATAGTACTAAAACATATTAATTAGAAAAGGAAAGCATTCTATACATTGGTATGTTCATGCACTGTATCATGTGTTACATTTATATACTTTCTCTATAGAACTTTATTTTTACAAAAACTAATTCTTCTATATGCTTCTTGTCGCTCTAAATAAATGTATGCAGGAACGTTTTTACTGCACATTTAATTGTAGGTGCAAGGGGTATTCCACTCAAATATATTAATATTTTACCGGAAATACATATTTTGAGGCTCCCTGAATAAAAAAATACTTCTTCACAAAAAGGTCAATGTAGTGTGTAAACCCCTTGTTAAAAAAGAAAAGTCTATTAAATATCAAACTTCGTATCTTAGTTTTTCCAAGTATATGACACATAGTTTTTCATTTTTCACCATGGAAAATGATTGTCTCAAAATGAAAACATGGACATCTTTGTTCTCTCAAAAATTACTCTAACGATGCTGTTTCAAATGTCATGCATTTAAGATATTTGCAAGACAAACAAAAGTATATCTTGAATATTCTACGAGAGGCCTGTGAAGTCCTATTCCTTCTGAATTACCTGTTTATATAATTGGTGAATCGCATGACATAGATAACATCTAACGACATAAAAAGTAGATCTCGTTAAAGTACGCAATTTATGTGAAAAGTTTTGTGACCTTCACCATGTCACAAATATTCCTTGTTATCGACTAGAATTTTCAATTTATGCTTTTTCAAGCGTTAAGTCTCTATTTGGTTTTTACTTTATCTGCCACGTGTATATTGTATAGAGAAGGTTTTGCACTTCACACAAAAATCCTATATAAAGTCTTTGCAAAAAAAATTATAAAAACGTCCGTGTATCTGTGTGTGAATAGCATAACACACACACACATACACACACCAGTAGCCCTTTTCTAAACATGCTTTTTTATTCAGAGGGCTTCAAAACATGTATTTCCGGAAAAATCTCGGTACCGAATTTTTTGGTGGAATCAAAAGTAATAAGGTTCCGTAAGAATAGTTTATAGAAGCAACATAAAAATAAACGATAGTAGGTTCGATACCGAGATTTCACTGTAAATACGTGTTTAAAGGCCTCCTGAATTCAAATAAAACATTTGTGGAAACATATCCATATGTGTGTGTCTGACTGTAAACAGCATAACTTAAAAACGAAAGGTCGGATAAATACCTAACTTGATATTTGAGTTAAGTATCTTTCAAGGATGCTACACAAAGATTTTCAAGAAAATCCCACACCCCAAAATACCCTTTATGCGGAACAAGAATTTTTATTTCATTAAAAATGATTCTAGCGTTTTTGGTTAAAATACCATATACGAAAGATATTTACATGATATATAAAATGTATATCTTGAACTTTTTTTAGAATAGCCTGTGAAGTCCTCATTATTCAGAAGGAATTTGTATAATCTTGTATAGCTCTTACACGTTAAGCGCATGTTTACGAAAAAAGTAGATCTGTTTAAATAGCACAATTATTTGAAATAAGTTTTTTGTAGCATAACCCGTTTCTGATATATCGTTCCTGAAGGCTCAAATTGTTGAATAATTGTTCCTTTTAAGTCCCATCGATTTTCAGTTATACCTCGCAATTGCATGGAAACAGTATGGAGTTTGAAGGCCAGTATATAGTATCCTGTTCTTAAACATTTGACTATCACTGTTATCTTTGTATCTATAAGAACATGTGTAATTTAGTTATTTCTGCAAAGGTTTATTTGGATTAAATTTTATTTGAAAAATAAGCTTTAGTAAGAATAGCTTGTATACATTAGTAATGATAGAGGGTAGAGTAAGTCATATAAATGTATCAAGTCAGGTTAGTCACGCAAGAAACAAGAGTTTTTAAAGTCGTCACGTAACGATCCGCTATTTAAAAATGAGACTATAACTTTATTCTACTGTATTCTTTTCGTATCTGCAATGAAATGGGTAAATGTGTAGTGAACGTTTACCTGTGTTAACAAGCAGCAGATACAAGATAAGCCTTCGCGAGAGTATATCGCAGAAGAGTGAGTAGAGAATGCATATGAATGTAACATAAGATTATCTATGATTGTAAGCTCAGTTAAAGGTTTGAAGATTCATTGCTAGAGAATCTGTAGCATTAAATTTAGCACAATTGCGATTTGTTGGTTCTCTATAAACCGTTTTAAATACAGAGTTATTAAAAAAGAAGGAACAGAATTTAAATATTCATTTTTAATGAACGAAAATAACCAGCGACACATACAACACATCACTGAATAGAGGAAAGTTAAAAGTTTAAAGCCCCACCTACTAATTCCATTCAATGCCTACAGCGGCGCTATGTTTGTTTACGAGAAAATGGCGACGTCACAAGAAAAGTCGTTTCGTGTGCTGCATTTCGCTATAAGTTCAACAACGAGCCACCGCTTCGTCATAAAAAATTTACAATTGATACAATAAATTTATAGAAGATGGTTGCGTATGCAAACGAAAAAACTCTGGTCGTCCTTACAAATGGTGCTGATTTTGAACGCGTAAAATAAAATGTTGAACTTTCCTCTATCCAGTGATGTATCACATATGTCACCATGTATTGTTATTCATTATAAATAAATATTTAAAGTGTGTTCGTTCTTTTTTAATAACCCTGTATATTTATAATAATGTTTGTATTAAAGGATTTTATGGATTTAGAATTTTCATTAATTTTCTTTAAATGCCATCCCTCTAGAAACAAAGACAAGCTTGTTGATGGATGGATAAAATGCATCTCCTTAGCATCTCTGTTCTAGGTAACGTACCATATATTCCTTGCGCTCTACGCGGAGAATCAGCAAAAGCCTGAAGTAGTGGTAAGTCTCTGGATTTCGCGGTTTTCCTGTAATAGAGTGCAAAGCCCATTACTGCGTGGAACACTACAAGTTCCTTAACTACTGATTTAGTTAGAGAGAGAGAGATAACGGTAAAACAATTAACGTCGATAACCCCGTATTAACGACGCAATTACATGTTTCATTAATCGCAGATGATTTACTCTTCTTAATTGAGTCTGCTTTTCATCGCAGCAATAGTTCTTTTCTCCACTTAGCTATACTTTCTCTCACAAAAAAGCTATGGCGTGGTTGAAGAAGTGTAAGGAAATAGTTTCATTTCCTTTCTCTGCCACTTAGTTACTTTACTTATGGAAGAGAAAATATTACATTTGACGCCAATATGAAATCGTAATTAAGCATACGTTTTTACGTTCCCACAAAAACTAAAAAATATTCATGTTAACATAAGATGAAAACGAAAACTCGAATGGAACTAAATTTCGTACTTAAATCTGGCAAAGAAGACTAAGCATTTAGGAAAGTTATCTTCATCACAAGTAACCATATGGATAACCATTATTTTCTCACTAATCTTTTAACGATGTTTATAAAGTTTTCATATGTTTTTAAATATTTCACTAATGGATTTCTCATACATCTTAAATTGCCTGAAAACACATTTAATCTCTCGTGAATTTATAACTGGAAAAATATCTCCATACCGTCAATATATAATTTATCTAAATAAACATTCTAGTGAATTCAGATTTTCCATTATTATTAAATAATATAAATATTTAGCAATATTTATTATAAGATTAGAATATTATAATATTAAACCATTATAATATTTTCTGTAGTTACTTAGTTTTTTGTGCTTTTAATCAGCTCACTTTTAAAGTAAAATGATCGTTCTTTTGTTTCTTAAGTTCCCGTGTTTACTCAGTTTATCCTACTGTGTTTTACTATTGCCTTTAACCGCTTATTACGGCAATTAAACAAATTACACACACACACATACACCCATGCCCATGACGGGACTCGAACCCGCGACAGTCAGCTTAGCGTAATTGAAATTTGTAAAATCTATGTATTTTAGTAAAGCATTTTCTTATAAATATATTTCATAAGTATTTTCCCTTTAACGCATTATATGTTTTCAAGATTTAATTTTAAAAATTTTAACAAAATATGCCATCGTTTCATTTAAATTTCTAATTACCTTTCAATTTTTCCCGTTGGTTCTGTTGGAAAGGACCCTTCCTGCAATAACTTAAATATTTTCCTGACAAAATACCAAACTTATTTTTTTCTTGCTGGGTAAGATACATGAAAACGTATTATTGCTGCCGTTTCGGCTTTAGTGCCGTATCATGGGTTTTTTCGGGAGTGAGTTTTCTGTATTTTCGCAAACTCTCCTTTTCCGCAGACAACGGTTGGAATCTCAATGAGCTAGTGAGCACTTTTCGTTGAGAGCATCGGTGTATTGGCCACTTAATGGTTGGCAACAGAGCAGCAATATTGCAGCTGATTGGGTATCGTTGCGTGCCACATCTGACGCCACGCTGGTGCCTTGTGTGACCTCAATTTGTGTGCAGCAGCAACCGCTTTAATGCAAATGGCACCCCTACCGATATTGAAAAGCTGTCATTTAAATAAGTGGCCCATATTACTCATTTTTTCAAGGAACGCTACGTCCGCACTTTCGACCCGGCACCATAATCTCTGTTCGCTTCCATGTATTCAGGTAATATAACTTTTATCGAGCTTAGCTTTATTAACAACACTTTTGCAAAGTGAGTCGGTCACGAATAACCTAAATGACCCCCACTTAAGATAAAAGGCAATGATTTGTTAGACGAGATTGTAGATCTTAACCCCTATTTGTTATTCGATACTAATGACCTTTGCAGGCCATTAAATAAATATTAAAGGAGCACCAAAGACAGTTATAATTCTGCCACTACCGAACGTCTGTGGTTTGCATTCGGGAGGTCTCGGGGTCGAGTACCGTGTGCCGACCAATCTCTTTGAGGTTTTTTCGTGCTTTCCCTCAGTCGTCAAGGTAAACACCGAATTGGATATTTAATACCATGATCGAAAGTTTCACTTTAAGCCTAAAACAATAGTAAAATCAAAAATAAGTCGTAACAGTGGATGCTATGCCATCTACCCACAGACAATTAAAGGAGTTAGACTGGACGGCACCTTAATGCCACGAAGCAGAACATCCGGCTGCTATGCGCTGGGGTCTCTGTGGGCACGTGACGAAGTAAGATGGCATTTCCAGGGATGAGACCTAGAAGGCTAACTGTCCGCCTTTCTATATGAGAGCGGCAGTTGGACTAGATGGCAGCCTAATGCCATCTGCACGGCACGAAGCAGAAGATCCGGTAGCTATGCGCTAGGGTCTCTGTGACACGTGACAGATCTGTGGTTACAGGGATGAGACCTAGAAGTCTAACTGTCGATCACACATCGTTCTAAGAGTTATCCACTAACAGATCCGTCGCGATATGACTAGGATTTAAAGTGACGTAAAATAGAGCAATAATAATAATAATAATAATAATAATAATAATAATAATAATAATAATAATAATAACTCTGTCACTCTAAAGATTAACATACGACTCGCCTTTGCTTCTCGGAATCCCCTTAAGTATAACTCCACCTAGAGCGGAACGATTTCTTTGTTCTCATTGGTTGATGTGAGACGCTCATTGATGTAATGAGTTTACAATTTGTGAGAGCCATGTTAAACTTTAGAGCATCACAATTTTGCTGATTCCTATAATAATTATAATAATGATGATGATAATGATGGTGGTGTATGGTATAATGCTCCAGAAAATCTAAAGCCTAGAAAACTAAATATTGAATACACAGGTTTACGTGGGCTATCATTCCAGCTAATATGCAGAGTTGATGTGGTCAGCATCACGAATCCTAAGCTGGAATATTGGGTTTCATGATCACAGATCGCTACCAATCCTACCTCCTCTTATTCATCACGATTGAGTCGGCACCAATACGACCTGGCTCGAACATTCCACACTTAGTGGGTGAGCTAAACCCTAGGCGCATTGTCGTTCTCCGTGGACTAGTGGTACCGTGCTAGCCTCCAGTTCCCCAGGTCGCGGGTTCAAACCCGGCGGAGGGCGATGGATTTTTTCGGGCGTAGAAATCCTTAGCATGGCTTCCTTCGGAAAGGAAGTAAAGCCGGTGGTCCCCTGTCGTAGATTTACGACACGTAAAAGAACCTCAAGTCTGATAAGAGGCCTCTGAGAAAAATTTGCGGCCTTTTACGCCCAATATAGAATGGGACGCTAAGAACCATAGTACTTAAACAGCGTCCACAAATAAAACTCAATTTCAATTTCTAGACGCATTTCATTATTGCGAGCCGGAGCACCACTGCAAGCTTTGTCCCATTTCTCCGTTTAAGGGGAGATTGAATGCCTGTCCCGTCAGTGTTAATTGACCCATCATCTCAGAAGCTATTTAAGACATCAGACTGACATTTTACGGGATCTAGATGCACGCATTCTACTCTGATCTAATTTTACAAGTAAGTGTGTAGTAAGTAACATAAAAACCTAGCGAGATGGCTCCGCGGTAACGTGTGAGGATCACATTCTGGAGGTTTGGCTTTGATTTTCGTCGACCGCCCACTCGTGGTTTTCCCTGGTCGGTAGACGAATATTGGTGTAGTTGCTCATCCACCAAGATTTCTTCTCCATATTTCCCTTTTATCCGGTTTCCTTCTCATGTTTCGAGAGTGGTTCTAGGTTTCGTGGCGTATGGAGGTGCCGGACAGATGGCTCGAATGCTTTGTCAAAGGAAAGCGTTCTGCTGTGGACACCTGAGGGCTGCTGGTCGACGGGCCGCTCATCTTCCTGTCTAGGCAGCTCCAGCAGCAGGATGGGTCTTCGAGTCACGGACTGTTAGGAACTTCCGCACGTCTCTGGCCTGCCTGTGACCTATAGCCTCCGTGTCCCCCTCCGTTATATAACCTTTACCTATGAGTAAGACAGAATAATCTTTTTAATTACACCAATTTTATTAAAATTTATCAGAAATTATTTTATTAATAACCAACTATGTGATTAATAACAGTAGATCCACAGTAATACTAGAAGATGTTTTATCACGCTAAAATTTAATTCGTCTATAATAGTTTCTGGGAAAACCGGACATTTATACCAGAAATTGTCATTCACAGGAAAAGCTGTTCAAAGCAAAAATGGAGAAAATAAACTCATATATGTTTGCAAAGAAAAAAAACCACATGGCTTAAACACACAGAAGTTTCGATACGCAACAACAGGAGCAACTTGTAGAGCAAACCTTTTCCTAAAAGACGGGTTAAAGTTTATCTATCTCCTCCAAAGTGCGTAGAAGTTATGGTTATTCTCTGTGAAGTAGTGCAGTTTTCACAACACATAATGACAGATGCAGTAACATTTATAAAATATATATTTAAAACTTTATTATTGTGGTTATAGCAATAAATATAAATCAAATTAAGTAGAAACACTTAATAAGCTGCATAAAAAATTAAAAGTGTCATTTTAGTCTTCATAGATGTCCCAATTAACTTTTTCTTAACTTTATTGTGCTGTAAACTAAAACGTTCTGATAATAATTAGAAACAGATTAACAGGGTTGCCAATTTAGCGGTGTTCTTGCCAGATAAAAGCTTCGGCATCTAGTCTTACAGAGAAAATACTTTATTCCGCGTGTTGAACTTCTAGTGCCGTTAAACTAATAAGAATAATGAAATTGGATTTTTTCCATTACAACAGTACATTTCGATAATGATGATGTGCATATTTGAAAATAGCGACCCCTTCAGGTTAGGTTGCAATATTGTGTAAACTATCAAAGTTCCGCTTTACAAATCAAAGGCAACGATAATTGCTTATTTGCATTGTATGTTTATTCAAAATGCTTTGGATAAGTCCAGTGACAATAATATCTACATACTGAAATCTGGATAGTTTATTTGTATATTTTCGGATTTTATAAGGACATCCAGAGGGATTCTTATTAAAGTGTTAGCAAACCTGCTTAGGTACCGTCTACTCGACTAACCAGTCAAGCGTATCAGAAGGTAACAATGTGTAATCTTCCATTTCTAAGAAGAGCGTCTCAGCTATACTAAATTCACTTCCGATGCAGTGGTTACTTTTCATCACAATATACCGAACTGCTAAGTGCGTTATTATGAGGCCCACCATTAGATTGGACGTCACAATAACATGCATGTAATAACACATGCGAGGGGCACTATTTATATGTTGAGCCTAATAATTAAAACAAAATAGTTTCTGATTGAAAAACTGCTTTATTGTTTTTCAAAATATTCCCCTTTATGATCAATACACTTTTGCATCCGTTTGAACAATTGTCAAATCATTTATTCCAGTCTTCTTGAGACACCTCCAAAACATGGTTTTTGAAGGCATGAACAGCTCCTTCTGCCAACGAAAATCGTTAGTCTTGGTGTTCTGGAACAAAAATAAGTCATTGGGTGCCAAATCAAGACTGTGTGGCGGATGACCCATCAATTCGATTTTTTGAGCCTTCAAATACTCTGTTGTTAGACGAGATGTGTGTGCGCTATACGTCTTTTGAGGCACCGCCATTGTATTTCTTGAGCATTTTTGTACACCAATCGACACGAGCATCTTTATGAGATTGCGTCAAATTATGTGGGATCCAACGAGAGCAAACCTTTTTCAGGGCTAAATATTCATGCAATATTTTATATAAGCTGGCGAAACTAATACCTAAGGTTGCCTCAATCTCACAATATGTTGCATGACGATCTTTCCTTATTAGTTTTTGCACAGCATCAATATTTTCTGGCACAACAACTGATTTTGGACGACCTTCACGAATTTCATCATTGAGCGAACGGCGGCCACGATTAAATTAGTTATACCAGCGTTTCACAGTGGCAAAGGATGGAGTTTTGTCGCCAAATGTGGAAGTTAGTTGATCGATGCACTCTTGTCTTGATAATTGACGTCGAAGGTCGTAATAAATCATTGCACGAAGATTTTCACGCGTTAATTCCATGTTTTTGTTGACACACAGTTTTCAAGTTAGTGTAAACAAAACAAATGATGCTCTATTGACAAAATGTTTGAAGTGGATTATGGTCAAAAATGTCAAACATTCCATTGGAAACGTCAGGTGGCACTTATAACATTCAGGATTGCCAAGGCTCAAAATATAAATAGTGCCCCTCGTACCATAGCGTGAAAGAAACAGGTTAAAAAGCTGTTAATCTTACAGGATGAAACAGTCAGCTTACTCATAGAGCGTGAAAAAGATAGAAGTTTTATTTTTGAAATTTTTTCACTTTGTTATTTAGCAATCTTTGAATGCATATTTTATCTGAAAGAAACCGTTGTTATTAAAGACTTTAGTTATTTTTCTCGTATATTCCAGACGTGATTTATTCCCAATTATTCTGAAAAACGTGTTAATTGTTATTGAAAAATTTCCCAAAGTGCATCCTCCAAAGCACAGAGCCTTAACCCGTTCCTCAATTTGAACCAAAGAGTCACATTTCATGCTATCATCATATTCATCATCAACACGGGTGGCTGAGGCCATTAAGGCATGGACTCGTAAAGGAAAGTTAGTGGTTCAAATTCTCAGTCCTCATAACTGATATATACTTGGGATGTGCCATAGAGGCCTGAAAAATTTCCTTCCCAAAGTCCTTTCCCAATCATTCGTGATTTAATTTAGGTATTATTAGTGTTTAGCAGCTATGGTGCCGTATTTAGTAAAAATGACGTTTTATAGTATTTAAATCAAATTGTTTAAAATTAGTAAAAATCTAATCAGTAGACAAAGTCAGACAAACTTATTAACCAGGCCATTTCTTGTCTGAGGATTGATGGTAACGGATGCGATCAAACAGTACCGGAAATGTGTTTGAGAACATTTCACATTTCTAAGGACTAAGAATTATGTATCAGCGCATATACAAAATGATTCCAGTTATGCATTAGGTAATCTAGTAGTTCCTTTGTGATAAGTTTAGCAGTCTGCGTGTTGTTCGCTTGTCACAACTTTTCGTAATTTTCTTTCTGGGCAGGAGCCAACAACGATACATCACATCTGCATCACTCCAACAAGCAGTTAAACATCCTAAATTGTACTCGCTTAGCTAGCTTTTACTCTTTATTCGCTTCGTGGCATATACAGAACTCGTGTTATACCAACAATAGGCAAAGTAACTCGAATTTCAGACGTTTAGTCCTCAAGAATGTTCCCAGCCGCTATGCTCTGAAAGCTCCTACAAAGGCCCTTTAGTTGTCCTGTAGTTTTCTTCCCGCCTCTTTGAGACTTCAACCGCGTCATTGAAAATCTCATCCCCAACTGTGGATGAAAGGACTGGGTATTGTTCCAGCCAATCACGATTTCTCAAATTCAAATTATGTTTCTACTTATAGCTCTATTCCAACCTACACTTTTTTGTCTCTAGCTAAAAGCTATATGGCATGTTCCGTATCTCAAGTAAAGCTGATGTGTATGACATTCTCTAGTCATTCTTCTACGAACTATTCTTAGAAAAGCTTGCTCTTCTCTCTAATTCTTGTTAAGCCTTCATTACTCCCACATACTCTAAGAAGAATACAGTAAGCTAAAGCGAAAGTCAAAGGCCGGTCACTATGTAAAGGCTTTGAAATTTCTTTCTCTTCGCGTGAACACAGAAGGAAAGAAAGAAAAAAGAAATGTAATGTGTTGCACTCACATGACTTTCTCTACTCTTGTACAAACTATTTTTACAAACGCTTATTCTCCATCTACTTCATGTTAATCAAGATATCAAGATGTTAATCTTATTGCAATTTTTTTGCAGGTATAAGGGGAATATTGTTACATACTGGGGTGAGGGACAAAAGGTTTCCAGCAAAATATTAAATTTTAATCACCCCAACATGCACATGGGTGAATGTCGCACAGACACTACGAGAGGAGCAGGACCTTGATGTTCACATTCCGATGAAGGCGTGGGATTTTGTAACAAATTTTCACAAAATTCACCCCATTCACATTACCTGTGGTTTATTAATAAAGTAATTTGTTGCCTTACATTACATACACAAGGGAATAAAGGACTTACACGTTATACATTAATTCTCAGACTGACTCCAAGTGACGTTCAAAACACAAAGAGGTAACGCAAACTTCCATTCCCTCTCTCTCCAACTCTGGCTAGGTTCACCGGCCAGAGGTGGAGAATGTAATGCCAGACGGAAAATTATACACAAACTATTTTTGCGTAAGAAATGCTAAATTACCTCACCAATGCTGTTGCCAATGCGACGCAATAATATGTCTTACATGACAATACCTACTAATATCTACTGATACGCCATAATATGGTAAGCTTTAAGGATAGTCAAATCTTTTAAGAGCTGGTTGTTGTGTGGAGTATTCCATTCTCTATGAATGTTCAGAACATAAAAAAGGAATAACGAATTCCCGCTTGAGAAAAAATATAGGTATTGCAAACATTCAAACAAATAACAAGGAATAACTCAGAAATGGTTCACTTCACAAAAAAGATGTATATGACATAAATTGTGCGTTCTAACAAGATCTACATTTTTTGTGTGGAAAAAGTTTGTCTATTGCTTATGCAAAACCTATTCAGAATGAAGAGGACTTTTGGGGACATTCCCAGAAAGTTCAATATACATTTCATTTGTCATGCCAATATCTTAAATTTATGATATTATAATCAAAATCGTTAGGGCTATTTTTGATAGACTCAAAATTTTCGAAAAATGTTCCATGCAAAGGGTAGTCTAGAGTGGGGGATTTGCTTTAAAATCTTCATGTCGCATCCTTAGAAAATGGAACATGTATTTCCTGTGAAATCTTGGCATCAAATTTTTGGGTGGAATAAAATACTTCCCCTACTTACTATACGTAGCAGATAAAGTAAAAAGGAATAGCTTTTTGCAGTTGAGAAAATTATGAAGCATTTGAAAATATAAACCTATATCCAGGAATATCCCAGAAATGTAAATGCCCCAAAAATTTCATTTCACATAAATCATATGCTGTAAAGGACTACATTTTTGTTTTAATTTTTTTGGGCTATTTCTTAAGGTTTAACAATTCTTCAAAATTCATTCAGAATAGAGGGGACTCTACGAGCTTTTCCCAGAAAATTCAAGATATTCATTTTATTTGTCATAAAAATACCTTAAACATGCGGTATTTTAATTAAAATCGTTCCACCATTTTTGAGAATATAAAAATGTTCGAAAACAATACAATACTTTCCATTTAAAGGGTAGTTGGAGTGGGAGGGTATTTTTGAAAACCTTCGTGTCACTTCCTTAGAAAATGTTGAACTTAAATACAAATTTTAGTTTTTAAACAGCATTTCGTTTTTTTTAATTATTCATTCACAGACACATGAACCTTTTTCTAAAAATGCTTTTTGAGTTCAGAGAGCCTCAAAACATACTTTCGGTAAAATATCACATTAAATTTTTGGATGGAATACAATACTTTCCTTACTTACTATGGGTAGTAGAGAAAGTAAACAGTTTTTGAAAATGGAAATCAATAACAAAGAGTATCTCAGAAATAGCTAACACCTCAAAAACATTTATTCGACGTAAATTGTGTGCTTTAACGAGATCTACATTATATCCAACTTTTACGGTTTACCAGTTATGTAAAAGTCTTCAGAATAGAGAATACTTCACAGACTATTCCCAGAAAATTCAAGATATGAATTTCATTTGTCATAGAAATAGCTTAAACAAAATTGCTTATGGTATTTTAGTCAAACTCCTGAGAGACATTTTTGAGAACATCAAAAATAACGAAAATATTTCCATACAAAGGGTAGTTTGATGTGGGGAATTTTCTTAAAAAATCTTCGTCTCGCATACTTAGAAAGTCCTGAGCTTAAGTGCCGAATTTCACACACATACACACAGAGGCACAAACACGAACCTTTTTGTAAAAATTCTTTTTGTGTGATACCCAATACTTCCTCTACCTACTAAAGGTAAACCGAACGGAATGACTCAGGTGGTTACGTCTGTGGTCCGCATCCTGTAGTTTCCGGGATTGATTTCCGGCGACCGCCCACTCTGACCCATGGGTTTTTTCCGGGTCGTAAGGCGAATGCTGTAGTGGTTTCTTCCGAATTTACTGTCCCTCAATTTCGTTCCAATCTTCATTTCATTAATATTTCATCCCTTTGGCCTCTTTCAGGGTCCGAAGTGTTGCCGATGATGTTTCGGTGCAGCGTGACTCTCTCCGTCCCTCGGTTTTCGGCTGGCTGCCGGAGTATCCTAATCCCCTTGAGAAGCATTGGACCCCTCTGTGTGGGGTGGGGTCCCCGGTCTACCTGTCCGTCTTCCGGGAATGTCTCTATCTGGAAGCTTAGGGACCCTGTCATTGCTGTGCCGTCGCTCTTGTTTCCTGCCGCTAGGTGTCTCCTCTCTCCTCATCCTTCCTACCGGGGACGCCTCCTCTTGGGGCTAGGTAGAATAACCCCTCAGTAGTCGATCCAATCCATCCAATCCTATGTTTTTAAATAGACCACGTTCTGAATACATCAATAAAAAGTACAAATTTAATGCGCTAATAATAATGTGCTTTTGTTTCAAATATATATAGTAACATCAGCGGTACCTGTACAAGAATATTCCTCCTTCAAATTATATAGGAGTTTCCGAAACGTACGTTAGATATGTAACAAAATAGAATGCTACAAAGATATAAAAACGTTTGCGTTCATAAAAAGAAATAGGAGCAGAGCTGAATAACAGTAAATAAAATGTATAAACTGTTGCTAACTTGCGAATATGCATGCTGCAATATAAACAATGCAGTTAAAACTATTCTAGTATATGGAATTAACCTGGTCTGGAACGTCGTGGGATAACAAAAGGAATAATAGAGCAGAGAGAACAAAAGAAAGAAGTTTTCTGCATGGAACCTAATGAAAATATTGCTATAGAGTGCACGAAAAATCAGCACACATATCTTTTGTCTGTCATGGATGTACAGAAACAATACAAAGAAATACAGGGATATCAGGACTGCTAGCATGGTTTTGTACAATTAGATTACTAAATTGACATCTGTGTTCTAAGATGATGAATTAGAAGAACAGTTCGACTTACATTACTTGATTGAAAATATTTAACATTATAACAAACCAGATATAAAAATTTGATATGTGGCATTCACATGACTTTCGCTATCCTCTATCGTTTATTATTAGGTATTCTTACTAAAACCTATTTTTCTGTGTAGCACATTTTAATTCAAATAAACGTTTGCAGAAATATCTACATTGCACAATTCGTTATGAATACAAAGGGAACAGCGACAGTCAAATGCTTAAGAACTGGACGCTGTATGCTGGCCTTAAAACTCCATACTGCTTACATGTAATCGCGAGAATCAACGAATGTTGACAGGACTTTAAAGAATGCCCAAGTATTGAACAATTCGAACCATTGATAACTGATATATCGGAAATGGCTAATGCTACAAAAAATATCTGTTTGAAATTGTGTGCTTTAAAGACGTATTACGTTTTCATCTATGGTTTTACGTTTACCAGTTATACAAGATTACACAATATTCCTTCCGACTGAAGAGGATTTTACAGGCTATTCCAAGATAATTCAAGATATTTGTTTTATTTGCCATGTAAATATCTTTCATATGTGGTATTTTAATCAAACCATTTGTTATAAAATAAAAAAAACCGTAAAATGTTCCATGTAAAGGGTAGTTTGGTGTGGGGGATTTTCTTGGAAATCTTCGTGTCGTAAACTTGGAAGAATCTACAGAGATTTTTCGTTTTTGGGTTGCGCTGTTCACAGACAGAGAGATACACACGTGCACGTGCGTTCTCAAAAAATTTTCTAAAAGAGGCATTTTTGGAATCAAAGAGGTTCAAAAAATGTATTTTCATTGAGATCTGTGTGTCGAATGTTTAGGTGGAATTTTACATGGATTTTGTTTTTGCTATTTTTGTCCTGTCTGAAATGGCTGTAACGATTTTTATTAAAATACCGTATGGTTAAATATTTGCATTACCAATAAAATATATATCTTGAATTTTCCTGTGAAGTCCTCATGTTTTTGAAGACTTTTGCTGAATGGCTGAACCGTAACAGGTGGACAAAATCTTACTACTCAAAAATGTAGAAAAGTTTACATAAAATTAACTTCTTGTGACGTTAGACCTTTTAAAGACATTCTTTGTTATTGGTTGTCAAATATGTGCTTATACCGTTTTCATGTGATAAATCGCTTTTCGGTTTTCTTCGTTGCCATTCAAAGAGCATGGAATGTTAAAGCCATCACATACACACCCGCTATTTAAGACACTCTCGCATTAGCCTATTGCATCGTCTTATACCTACAACGAATGTGTGCATGTATAATGATAGTATATCTCGATTAAAAAGAAATAGAAGAAAAACCTTTTGCATGAAATGTAGAAAAGGGAGTATAAAAAGCCATATGAATGTAGTGGATAGGATTTTGTGTTTCTTGGGATCATAAGAAACGAAAATCTGATGTGATGCACTCACATGAGTTTCTCTACTCTTGTACAAGCTATTTTTACAAACGCTTATTCTCCACCAACTTCTTGTTAATCGAGACAAACCTTTGCAGAAACTTATTTCTTACCTTAGAAAACCTTATTGCTAATTTTCTTGTGGGTGCAAGCGGAATATGGTAGGTTTTAAGCCATAGTCAAATATTTTAAGCGCTGGTTGCTATGTGGAGTATTCCATTCTCTTTGCATTACCAGAGCAAACATAAATGAATAACGAATTCCCATTTGAGAAAAAGTATAAGTATTGGAAAATATAAGGGAATAACAAGCAATATCTTGAAAATGGTTCATTCAACAAAAAAATGTATATAACATAAATTGTGTATTTTACGCGATCTACATTTTTTGTGTAGTAAAATTTTGTCTATCTTTTATGGTTTACCAGTTATGCAAACGTCGTTCACAATGAAGAACACTTTTGGAAACATTCCCAGAAAATTCAAGATATACATTTTATTTGTCATGAAGGTATCTTAAATATATGATATTTTAATCAAAATCATTAGAGCCATTTTTGAGAAAATTAACATTTTCGAATCTCTGGAAGATACTGGACCTAAATACCGAGTTTGGTGTTTATCCGATTGTTCGTTTCTGATTTATGCTGTTCACAGACAGACAGACAGACAGACAGAAACACACACACACAGACACACACATGGATGTTTCCAAAAATACCTTTTCGGATTCAGAAGGTCTCAAAACATGTATTTCCGGTGAAATCTCGGTATCCAATTTTTGAGTTGAATGCAATACTTCCCCTACTTACTATACGTGGTAGAGAAAGTAAAAAAAGGAATAACGAATTCTCATTTGATGAAACGTATAAGTATTGGAAAATGAAACAAGGAACAAGGAATATCTCGGAAATGGTTGATTCGATAACAAAAAACATTGTATATGACATAAAGTACGTGTTTTAACGAGATCTACATTTTTTGTGTAGTAAACGATTGTCTATCTCTTACGGTTTTCCTGTTATGCAAAAGCCATTCCGAAAGAAGAAGACTTTTGGGGACATTTCCAGAAAAGTCATGATATACATTTCCTTTTCCATAGAAGCATCTTAAAAATTTATATTTTAATCAAACTCTGCTATACGTAGTAGAGAAAGTAAAAACATCAATGTTTATTAGACAATTATGTGTTTTATTCATTTTATGTAAGCAGCCAAGTTCATAGTGCTGAGTTTCAAATCATTTTCCAGGCAATAATGCATCTCGATTCCCTTTAACCCTTCAATACATTAATTTCTTTGCTACATTGCCACACTTCTGCTAAATCCTAAACCGGTTTTTACATCCCTTTTACAGGCTCCTTAGTAGGAGCCAATAAAATAACCGTGATCGTTAAGGCGAGACGTACAGGTCTGGCCATCTGTTCAAAGCCGAACCACGCGATTTCGAATCCAGCAACTGCATTCACATGTTGTGTGGTAACGGATGGGGAGGGCCCACGTAAAATGACCCGTGTAATGACGGGGTTACTTTTGACTGCAATTGCATGGATTTTGCTTTTTATTTTAAAAACACTACAATAATACTGAAAGAAATAATATATTTGTATATAAAATAGCTACAAATATTTTACTTTATTCTTAGAGGTAATATAATATGAAAATAACGAAAACCATTAAAGTATTCTAATACCTTGACTAAATATCTCGGTTGCTTTAGAGCCACAGTAGAGGTTTAAGTGTGTGGAACAGTACTTTTTATCCGAATAGTGGCAAATGGTGATAGGCAGACAAACTTTGTTAGTGTGCCACTAAATGTTTCCCCTTAGCACTTGACATGATGTAAAAGCTCAGAAGCTGCATATATTCTATAGCTGTGGTGAAAAACGGCGTCTGTCAGGGGCAAAAGTGACCATATGGGGTAAGGCAAAATATCTAAATAGCTTCAGCAGGTACTGGGCTTCACATTAATTGGAAGTCGATGCATTAGTCCTGCTCGGACCGCACATATCAGTTTTTATCTGCCTGTGCATGGATATTACAAAAGATAGGCCGCAACCTTTGAAAGATAAATGCGTTAGGAATATAACACCCTATAAATTGAATCAGCAGGCTACGCTTTGTGCCTCTGTGTAGCGATTAATTAAAGGTAATCAATAATAAAATAATGAACCAGTAGCCTTAGCGGAACATTTAACAGGTGCTCAGTCCCCTAAATATTCATTTAAAATGCAAAGGAGAGACCATCTGGTTCAATACTCTACTTGCTGATGGTTGAACACTACAGGAAATAGCCTCATTAGTAACAGGTGTAACAGCATTGCATAGTAAAACACTGTACTCGTTTGTTTCAAAACAAAAACTACAAAATCCTTTGAAGCAGTAAGGATAATCGTCACTTTTGAAACCGTTTACTTTACCTGCTTCATTGTTGATTCTGCTGCCATGATCTCGTAGTTCGATCTGTTGTCTCGTACGCCAGTTGCTCCAGTGGTAAGCTATGAGATCTTTGTCTCAGAGTATGCCTGGGCGTATTGTTAAAGGAGAACACCAGTACAATTTGACTGAGAGATTTGTTGTGAACTAATATTTGAGTTACTGAACTGAGTTGCAGACCATTTTAAGAAACAGAATGAAACTGATTATGAATCGTAGGACTCGTAATTATAACAGCTGGATTACTCTACCTACTAACTTCTACAGTATCAAAATTACGATTGGAAATAACTATTTCCGCAATAAAAGAAACAAGTAGCGAAACTTGCCGTGGATCACTAAAATGCTTATGGGTGAGACCTCTCACAATAGCCGCGAAATCTTACTCACACAAGCGCGTCACTATGAGCTTAAAATAACACACGAGCAGTACGTACCGCTGACAGTACCAGAGTCGGAGTATGCACAACTGTGTGTACGAACGAATGTAAGCACCAGTGCCGGTACTAGAGTGAGAGTAAGTGATCTAAAATTGCACGCCTTTATTGCTTCTGGCTCCTCATAATTCATTATTCCCCACCAACGTTATTTTTCGCGCTGCCAATACTTCAAATTCTAAGTGTACCTCTTAACCTTTTTATCATTGGACTTGGCTAAAAATTTCGAATCTATGTGTCTTTCTCTTTTCCAGAATTCTGTGTGATCCTGAAGTATACTGAGCTTATAAATTAACTGAATTCCCAGAGTATTTAAGCTAATGCGTTCGCTACTTCGGCTGTCGCTAATAACTTTGCTTATCATGACTCGCAAATAATCTGTTTCTCGGATAAATCTTTCAACTCAATCTTATTTACATTACACATTGATTTAATATACGAAATTATTTATTGCGATTATTTCTTTATCTTACTATAATGTCCTTTAATTATTTATACATTCCCGTCGATAATTGCGGTATCATCTTTTAAACAAACATCTCCTATATACTGAGTAGCCGCAAAGTAAGGTGCAAATGTTTTATTGGAAATAAAAATCCATACAAAAAATATTATTACTTAATTTAGTATCACTAAGAAATCTCCGAAATATATGTAAACTTTCTGCTTATCGATTTTCTACACAGTGATCAACTTCAGCTCTGTTCAAGCCGATACAGGCTTGAAGTCTTAATTGAACTTTTCACATTCCTTTCTTCAGACCTCCATGGGAATTAAACTGAGTTCCGGAGTAATAACCTTGCGCAGATGAGCTTCGTTTTGGATAGTATGTTGTAAACATTATCCTTTATAAGCCCCAAAGAAAAAATTCCGGAGGTGTTTTGTCGGAGTATCTTGGAGGCCATTCAATAGGACCCGACGTCCAATCCACATTCTTGGAAACCACTCATTAAGCTATTCTCGTATTACCAGAGCGCAATGCGGCGGAGCTCCATCTTGTTGCCACCATAAATTTTCAAAGTCAATCCGTGCCTGTAAGAGAGGACCAACGCTGTTCCGTAGCAGATCCAGGTACGCTTCGCCCGTGATATTCCCATCGAAAACCAAATGTCTAATTCAGCCCTGGAGTATCATTTCAGCAGACACCATCACTCCCGGAGACAGATAATCGTATTGAACTGTATCATTTGGGTTTTCTCGTCGCCAGAAAACACAATCATATGTCTGTTAACAAAACCCGATACATGAAATTTTGTCGGACCAAACAACGTGTTTTCTAAGTCAGGATTATTTTCCAGCATCTGCAGCCAGGTCTCAGCGAATTAAAGACGTCTATCAAAAAACTCTCATCTTCTCGCTTTCGCTGTTTTCTCTAGAAATGAGCAGACAAAAACGGATGTAGACGCAAGACATAAGACAGCTCCACCCGCGAAATACAAGTCAACGTAATCACATAATGAACACATTCAAATATTTTGCCCCTTATTAACTGTCACTCTGTATTATTGCACTAATTATAAGAGTTGTAGATGATTTGAACAAATGTTAAGGAAGATGAGTAGCGGAATTTCATAAATGGGCATTCATTAGAGGCGATAGGGTACAGGGCTCCGTAGTGCACATAATAATAAAACGGAATTAAAATAAATTTCCAAACTTCCATCCGCCAGGGGAGGCACTACGTTATCTGTCGTACAGTTTATGTTAGTAGCACTCTAACTCGTATGCCGTTTTCGCACTGTAATGGCTGTACTTGGCGTCTGTCATATTAATGACCAGGTTTCACTACCCCAGCAGAGTGAGTTTTGTTTCTTCCTTATTAACCCCTAAGTGTTTAATGGTATTCCCATTCACTTGCACATTTGTCCAAGACTGTAATTATTTCGCTTTATATTTTCATTCATGCCATGCACCCGAGTATATCAGGAGTGCCTGGATATAACCTAACTTCTCGATTTAACGCAAAATTAAATTAAATTGAGGTTTATTTATGGACGCTCTTTAACTGCTATGGTCCTTACCTTCCCATTCTATATTGGGCGTGAAAAACCGTAATTTTGCTCGGAGGCCTCTTTATCAGGTTTGAGACTCTTTTACGTGCCGTAGATCTACTACATGGGCTTTACTTACCTTCCGAAGGAAGCTACGCTAAGGATTTTTACGCTCGAAAAATCCATCACTCTCCACCCTGTTGCACCCGCAATTTACCGCAGGACTAGTGCTTAAATTAAATAGAATATTGTGGAATCTCATACATTTACAAAACATCCTCTCGCAATACAGCGTAAAACCTCTACATAGATATGCTTCCAAAATGTGAAATATGTCGCGGTTACTTCGTGTTATCTTATTGCTGAGCGCCTGTTATTGTTTTACTACTTTTAAATTTTGAGTTCTTTGTCCTCCGGCTAGCTATTATTACTATTCAGTCGAGCAAATCTCTTGAACAGGGTGTGTAAACGGAAAGGAGTTGTTGCTAAAGATAACACTGATAAAAGAATTTGTTTTTACACTTTTATTGCCGTCACATTTTATTGATTTCACATATTTACTCTTGATACACGCCCGACTGAAACTGTTATATTTTAGAATGTAACTATAATCACGTATTTGCCGCACATTATTTATTCGCGTATTTCACATCTTTTAACTAACTTTACGACGCGAGAGATTTTGTAGAACTGCGCGACGTTTAACGCGTGAATGATTCTGATGAACTGGGCGACGTTTGCTTTGTGAATTATTCTGTAGAACTGCGCGAGGTATAACCCGCGAATGATTCTGTTGGACTGAGCGTTACCCGTCTCTGGCTTTAGCTTTTTGTACTCCCTCACCCCGATATGCAAAACATTATAACAGAGCTGCTATTGGTTAATAAAGCGCGCCAACATTAGCGTCTATTTTTATATCCAATCAAAATTACGAACTCATATGCTCTAGGGAAGATATTCCCTCCATTTCTAAAGAAATGCGCGCTACTCTGACGTCATTTGTTTGTCTCTTCTAATTGATAAACAACTCACCCCCTCGCTCATTGTTACCCGCTCCTATTGTCAGTTTCAGTGAGGCCGTGTAAACTTATTTCCTAACAATGCTTATAATTAACAAACATCTCAAATCATGGTCATACAATAATGTTAATTTACACTACAATCACTCTGGCATTCAGTGTTGTGATATAAAATACTGTCTCAAATACACATAGGTGCATAGGTTCAGTGAGAACTTCTATACTTGGATTCGACTGGCAGGGGATCTGGATTCGAATTTCGGCTGATCGCCTTCTTGCCTGTGTGTGTGTTTGTGTGTGTGTGTGCGTGTGCGTGCGCGCGCGTCGCTATAGGGATAGGTGGTGTCTGAATGGCGCCCGGCTTTAATATATTTGTAGTATTAAAATTAGTTACATTTGATTTAATTAGTTTTAACAAAAGGTTCCATAGCAACAAATTTTCGTTGCAGAAAAAGACGAAGTTAATTAATGACCCTATGGTAATACCAGTGAAACAATTTTACTCTAAGGATGCAGCAGACACATCATGGTTCTTAGCTTGTCAAAAAAAAGTTACATATTAAAAGAACCTCTAAAGCAGATATCCTCATAACAAATGAAATGGTGATATCGAATTTGATTGAGTGAACTGCACTTTGTTTCTTTTAGCTCACGTGCATATAAGGATTTTTAGAGTTAATCTTTTATTCAATGTGGCTTTCAATTATAAAAAAAGCAACATTACAATAAATATCAAAACATATACAATGATGTATATAGTGTCATATGCAACTACTGCCAGCCAGACGAGTCTAGAATTTAAGCATGGAGGTAAACTATGGTAATACATTTTGTTAATATTTACGAATAACAATATTTTACTACACACCACACACACAACATATATATATATATATATATATATATATATATATATATATATATATGGTAAACTATTGCTGAAAGCAGGTTAGTCTTAAGCAATTGACACTTTTTTCTACATAACGGGTTATCTAGGAGAAGTTTATATTTAGGAATATTTAAAGCGATATACCGGACTTTCAAGAGTTTTCATTACACATTTTGAAAGTCAAATCGCGTCTTCATCTTCCACAGATATTTTAATGTTGATGTATGTATTGATTTTTCAAATTGTCGCATTTCAGTATTTTATTATCAATTTAATACAAATAGGGGCCTTTCATTTCGTTTCCCACGAAGTTATGCGTGGGTTTACAGTAATAGTAGGGTATAAGGTATACAACGGCAAGAGACAGCTCGCGCACCTCTACCTACGGGAAATCTTTGTGGCTACCACCCCCAAGAGGAAGGAATGAAGTGAAGAAGTCACAGGAGGCTACACGCAGGCAATATGTGTGGAAGCCCCTAGCAGTTTCTGGTTCGAAGACCTGTCCCACTACTGGAGCTCTCCAGAGATAGAGAGAGAGAGAGCGCGATGGTTGTCCCGTCCAATCGAACAGCCCTCTAGTGTTTACGGGAAATACTCTTTCCTTTGAGCAAGCATCCGCGTCATCTGTCCGGCATCGCCACACACCACGAAACCTAGGAGCATACCTGAAAGATGAGAAGGAAGCAGAATGTAAGGGAAATGAGGGAAACGAAATCTTGGTACACGAGATACCACTTCATTATTCGCCTATCGCACAGGTAAAACCACGAAAAATCCAAGTTCAGAGTGGGCGGTCGACGGAAACTGAACCCAAGACTTAATGAGTGCGAGCCTCACACGTTACCGCGAGGTCAACTCGCTCGGCTTATACTAATATGAATAGCATATAATTACCAGCTGCTTACATTTGAATGTTGTCTCACTATCGAATATTTATAATGACTAACGGGAAGTAAACAACAAGATAATGTAATGATAGATTGTAAAATATCCATGAATATAGGTATTAATAGGTAGAGGAAAAGGTGCGACAATTACACAACAGCTTTTCCTGTATAAACTTATCTACACCATTCTACATTAATAACCTTTGAAGTAATGGTTCAACCCGTTAGATCATTTCGCTCCAATATCAGATTTAGTTTTAATTGCGAAATAAAGAGTATAACGTTTCAGCAGTGTTTACATTTGAACTTTGTCTCAGTCTATCGAATATTTATAATGATTAACAGAAGGTAAACAACAAAATAAGTCCTGGTAATAATAGTTTGCAGAAAATCCATGAATAAAAGTGCTAATAGGTAGAGGAAAACGTGCAACCATTACGCATCAGCTTTTCCTGTATAAACTTGTCTACACCGTTCTATATACATTCAATACCCTCATGAAGTAATGGTTCAACCCATTAGGTCGTTTCGCTCCAGTATCAGATTTAGGTTTTAATTACGAAATAAAGACCGTGGCGTTTCAGCAGCGCTTATAAAATTGCGCATGTTTTAATTCGAACATTTCTACCTGCCGTTACGTTTATTGCAGTTAATAATGCGCCAACCATGTAAATTATCGGAACCCCGAATCGACATAACATAGGTAAAGCACACTTAGCCGATTTGGCAGTGCCCATCCTAAAGCCTTTGTCCATTTGAATCATGCAACACTAATTCGGAAGATGGCGATATGATTTAGTTTGGAATTGTTTGTGCATCTCTGTTTTGTAATTGGCTTGTAGCTGTCGCATAATCCATTTGTACGGCGGCAGTTAGAGATTCACTACATAACAGTTGTCACTATGATGATAATTCTGCCGGTGGTGATGCTTATGATGATGTACAACTGCAGCCACCCTCTCAATGCTTCATCCATTTAAAACGATGCGTGTTTAGCGCGGAAAATTGTGATATAACACTTTCGTTGCTTATTCCAACAATAATGTCTAGAACTGAGCTTAATGTAAGACATTCACATTACACTTAAATGAGGATGTTTTATCAATATCATAGAAACATTAAAGGGATGTTAGGATTGTTCGTTTAGAACAGATTGAAATAAAACGTTTTTATTTGAAAGAAGCAAACCATTCCCATCACTTTAAATCACGAATAAATGAATAAATTTAGCATGGGTTGAGGCAGTTGAGTTTTAACATAAATGGTTTCAGTCTAATGATATAATATATAAAGTCAACTACAGCCCGCCTTGAAGCAATATGTGTATGTAACATATATAAAAAATGTATATTACAATCATTGCATATGTTTATATTATTGTATCCATGTGTAATAATGCTATATGAATGTATTACGCAATTTAATAATGTAGGAGCTGTGAGAAATAGGTCAAAAGTTGATAACAATGAGGTAACAATTAGGTAACCTTGAGGAAATAATGAATTTGAAAGTTTAACAATACTACTTGTGAATCTTGGAAGCAATAATGTATAATTTTAGTGACAGTTTATAAAAATAGCCAATCAGCAACCAGAAAAAGTTTTAGTTAAATGAAGATATTCTATTGGATTAAGAATATCCAATCAGAGACTTGAGATACAGAAATTTACAAGTTTAGGGCGTTGAAATCAATTCAGTTGCCTGCAGACAGTGTTTTTAACCGGATGCGAGATGCGTCCTCGAGAGATTTTATACGTATTCGGTGAGACGAAAAATAAGTATACGTGTTAAAAAGTAGAAGTAATGAATAAAACAATCTCACAGCTCTATATTAGTGAAGTGTTATTTAAATCGTGTCAAACATTAATAAAAAGGATTGAAGTAAAATTATAATCTGTGTAAGCCTACATTCTTAAGTCGCACCACAACCCTGCCAAGACATCCATTCCTCTAAAATAAATACTGACGTAGCCGAGGCAAACATAAATACATAATATTTAAAGAAACAGTAAAACTATATTTGGGGCGAAGCCTACCGGAAACTGTTTACTATACGTGCGGTTGCAAACAAACTTCAAGTTTGGTTCCCCAACAGTTGAAATATAATACAACTCCTTCAATACAATCACCTTTCTCAGGGTCAAACCTGATATAGCATAAAATTGTAATAGCATTAATTAACACATTCTAAATTGCTGCTTTCTGTTATTTAAATGTATGTCCCATCCCCAACATGTATTTCCTAAAAACAACATTAAATTGTCAAATTTTATACTTTGAATGCATTTTGAAAGGTATTTATACAAGTTTTACTACTATGTCCAATGAAATTGTAAGATTCACTAAAATATTTATATATCTCATAAAACAATAACCAAACATTTCTGGTAATTTTTTACTTTTGGTGATACTAATAAAGGATACTAATATGTGTGATGGACTACCTTAAAGCACATCGCATTTTAAAGTTCGTGTGCGCGTGTGTGTTTGGGCGCGCGCTCGTGTGTTTTCTAGCAAGAATGAACAACTGGTTTTTCCTTTACTTGTTTTTTTTAAACCTGGAATATAATATCTTAGGTATCGTTTACAGAAAAGGCTATATGACATCATAATTACTTGATAGAAGGTTGTGATGGAGGCGAGAGTGGGAGTATAATAATTTGGTTCTAATTCTTTCTTTTTTCCATTTTTCTACCTTTTATTGTGCTGTTTTCGGTTGCAGCTGGAACAAAATGAGCATAAGGAAAATACAGCTTTAAGTAATATTAAACCTGTTATAATGGTTTAAATATTTCCAGGAAAATATAAATTGTTAAGGGTAGCCAAGGTCGTTAAGACACGTACTCATGAATGGGAAGTCTGGGTTCAAATCTCTCCAAAACCGTCCTTCCTGACTCAGATTTTGTTCAAATTGTTTCCAGTCCTCATAACTGTCATACGCCGTGAAGGTGCGCTAAGTTGTATCTTCCCAATCTTTTATTCTCAACAATCATTTCATTTCATATATTATCAGTGACCACCGCTTGTGGTTCCCATGTAACAAGAGCGGGCGATTAGCATTATTAGAAATATGAAATGGACGATTTTGAAAAGAGATAATTAATAAAAAACGTTTCAGAAAGCGTTTCTGTTTATTCCTACAAGTTTTAAACATATAGCGAGATATGCTTGGAGAAATAAAAGATAAATACAATAAGCCATACTACTATTGTAATAGTGTTATTTTTTGTTTATGATGTAGTGATCTCTTCCGCCACCAAAACAATATGCTGACGATTTATAACTGAGGAAAGTATTAGAAGAACGTGGACTAGGTTCTACTAAATTAAACGAAAATAATGACGATAAATGGGAAGCAGCCTTAAGATGAAAAATAGTTGTCAATAATCAGCATTACAACAAATGAAGAGATACTTGTTTCTAATGTGATATATGGATCCATTACAACCAGGATTTAATAATGAAGCGAATAGTTTTTAAATCACACGTGGAACTCTGTCAAAACCATTAAGAAGAATGAAAAAGAAAATAATAGACGAATTTAAACTTATTTCTGCATTATAATTATGAATAGCTGGAAAAATAAAAACCCAAGTTATAACAAGAACATTTATTTGTTTTGACACTGAAAACAAAATCAGTGCAGAAATGGATAAGAATATATATATATACCAAATATTGTGTCGTGTATGTGTGTCCATTGTCACGTCGGACACATTAATGCTTTATAGCGACCACATTGTTGGAGTAACTATTTCGGCAGTGATTTATTAATTTCGTCCGACGTGATATCTCTCCCAACCTCCCGACCAGAGGTGGAGAGAGGGAACGGAGGGAAGCAAGCGTTACTAGTTTCTTTGTCTGGAAGCGTGGCGTCAGTAGCCAGTCACTCGGGTGTGTCTCTTGAGGGCGAGTGTTGTGTGAGTGTGAAATATCACCCTCCAATGTTTTTACTTTAATCTTTTTGTGAACGATGTAAAGCCATCAAGTTAAATATTTAATAAACCACAGGAAATGCGCTAATGTAAAAACCCGTGTATTTTTGTGATAATTATCCCACGCCTGCTCTAAAATGTGCAGATAAGATCCTGGTCCTCAGGTGGCTTACGATGCTGCATCTTCCAATGTTTATACTGGGGTATCCAGCTGAAAAACCTTTTGGCCTCATCCCGGTATATAACAATATGTAAGGTTAGGGTATAATTAAAAACCGATTGACAGAAGGTATGTCAGGCCTGCTGTAACCGAGCTAGACGGCCTCCCGGAAACGTGCCAGGTTAACATTCGGGAAGTCAGCAATTCAAATCCCGCCAGGAGATTTTTAAAGGTTTCCTTCAGTCCTTTTAACTGGCAAATGCGGAAAGAAACTTAAGCCTAGAACTTTTCTTCCCAAAACTCTTTTCTCAAATATCATTTCATGGTATATATAATCAGTGTTCACTGTCTGTGGTAAATTAAAATTGAGGTTTTAACTACTATGGTTTTTAGCCTTCCATTCTATATTGGGCGTGAAAGACCGGAAATTTTGTTCAGAGGTCTCTTAATTAGCCTTGAGGATCTTTTACTTGCCGTAAATCTACGACACGGGACCACTGGCTTTACTTCCCTTCAGAAGAAATCCTTGCTAAGGATTTTTACACCTGAAAAACCATCGGGTTTAACCCGCGACTTCAGGAACTAGAGGTTAGCACGGAACTCCGTGACCACGGAGGACGACATTGCCTATGGTGCCGTGTGTAGTAAGAACTTAATACTACTTAAAAAAAGGGTAGGCCTGCGATAAGATGAAACGGAACAGGAATTCGGAGCTAGAGGAATCCTATCCAGTGATGAGAAGGTGACGAACACAGTGAAAAGAAACCGTTTTGTTATTGGCTTTGAAAATATGTTTGAATACTTACGCTACAGAGAGAGGGGGAGGGGGAGATAGAAACTGAGAGAGAGAGAAAATGAAAATATTCTAGAAATAAATTAACAGAGAATGAGACAGACACAAAAGCGGAAAGAGGTTTAGGGAAAGGGAGGGAGAAAGATGTTTGGAGAAGGAAAATGAAAATGTCGAGATAAAGAATAAAGATACCTAGATAGAGAGAATGGGAGAGGGAGAAATTCAGAAAGCATGTTTGAATAATTCAACGTAAGAATTTTACCTAAAACATGTCCGGAGAAAATCCTGTTCGTCACTGTGGAGTTTTAACGGTGTTTAGACCAAAATTCCTGAATGTGTATCTGCAGCCGGGCAAAGGCGAATGTAATAAATCTGAGATATATTGCATTTTATTTCCTGAAGTTAAAAACTTGTTGAATGTGTGGACCGGATGCGCGATGCTAAGGATCAAATGCCGTAATTCCGAGGAAGGGTGGTCAATAAAACCTACTATTGTGGCTATTGGATGACAATAGATAATGGCGCTTGTCGTAAATTGGGTTTTATCGAACAGAAATAAAGCATTTTATTTTTTAAGGGAGTTTTAAGTATTTCTCTTGTTTCTTTCCTGTTTAGCGGATTTTAACTTCACCGCTCTAATGTTAAAGCTATGGATGGATTTTTGTGCTAGAATATTCCAGCATGCAAACAGAAGCAAAGTTTAGGCATGATGTTCTTTAAAGTTGATGTTTTAAAGCAATGTAAGTAATTGCATTTCTAGTTTTATTCAAGTAAGATTAGGGAAAGAAATAAGCCTGCCTCACCAATCAAAGGTTCGATTTTCGATTGGAACAGGTTTGCCTAGTGTTTTTTTTTCGGAATTTTTCCTCGGCCTGGAAAGAGAACGCCATCTTTTTATCCATCCCTGCAGAATCCTAGCAATGGGCGTTGGCTGAAGAAGAAGAAGAATCCTAGCAATGCAGCATTTAGCAGCATAAAAGGCTTTAATTTATATGAGTTACACTATGATGTTAGAGAAATGCTCATAACTTAGGGTAACTTGTGCGTATTAAGACTAATTGTTCCATAGATTCTAACTGAGCACAACATAAATATTAAGTACTATCAGAACACGCAGCTCCAAGTTCATGCGAAGATTTCTCCCTCCCTCTCTCTCCTTCACATCCCACACTTTCCCCTTTTTTTGTCGCACTTCGAGATCCAGCGATTACTAAGCGTCATAGTTGGGACTTAGATATTTACATGTTGACTTCCAGCATACATCAGTACCTGTACGGTATGGGTAGACGTATAGGTGAGTCAACGAAAGGGAACACCTCGCGTGTTGCGACCTGCACAGCTCAATTGCAGCCTACAATCCCCTAGGAGAAAGGAATGAGGTGAGGAAACCACAGGAGGTTACAGATCATGGGCAGACAGGCCACAGAGACGCGCAAAAACCACGAAAAACCCATTGACCACAGTGGGTGGTCGCCGAGAATCGAACCCGGGACCTCCCGAATGCAATTTTCACACGTTACGGTAGCGCATCCTCGTTCGGTTAGCGGTACGCTACTTCAACAACAATACGTAACACTGAAATCATTTAATTAATTCTTATAAATTGATATTCATTGTATAAATTTACTCTTCCAGCTCTTTCTATTAGCTTTATTGTTTAACTACGCCCCTGGTAATGTTAAATTTCACCATTATATAATTTTAGCACTTGCGTTATGTTCCACATTTTCAATTTACGTTTCCGTGAGCGACACCAATGTGTATTTACAACCTGAGACACTTCACTTCTTATTATGAATGTATGTTCATATTGTGGTGATACAATTTCATGGCCATCATATAAGAGCTTAAATCAGAGCCTTTTTAACGTATTATGAAGGAGAATTCAGGACAAAGCATATATTTCGACGTACTTTACAATAAAGGTTTCGAACATTATCTTGAATATTGGTTTGACGTCCATGGTTTGACAAGGATAAAATAAATCAAAATAAATGCAAAAATAATCCAACAAACCTTTAGAAATGTTTCGCTATTCTGTATACTCATGATTTATGCAAATAATTTAATTATGTCAATGTGGTACTTTTTATAATCATCATCGTCCTCGTCGTCATCCTCACCATCTCCTTGATATTCGGTGTGAAATTCACTGATGTTGTAGGTAGCACATTAGTTTGAGATTTATTAAATGCATGATTCACCACTGAAAATATAGAATATTTCAACCTTCGTGAATCAGGTTTTTAAGTTTACCCCAATCCGTACATGTTTACTTTCTCTACTATATATAATAAGTAGGAGAAGTATTGTATTACATCCAAAATTTCGATACCGAGATTTCACCGGAAATATATGTTTTGGGGCCCCCTGAATCCACAAAAGTATTTTTGGAAACATGTCTGTGTGGTGTCTGTGAACAGCATAACTCAGAAAGAACAGTCGGATAAACACCAAACTTGGTATTTCGGTTCAATATCCTCCAGAGATGCGACACGAAGGTTTTCAAGAAAATCCCCCCACCCGAGACTACCCTTTACATGGAACATTTTTCGAAAATGTTAATTTTCTCAAAAATGGCTCTAACGATTTTGATTAAAATATGTTTAAGATATTTTCATGACAAAAGAAACGTATATCGCGAATTTTCTGGGAATGTATCCAAAAGTATTCTTCATTGTGAACGACTTTTGCATTACTGGTAAACCATAAGAGAAAGACTAAATTTTACTACACAAAAAATGTAGATCGCGTTAAAATACACACTTTATGTAATATACGTTTTATTTTTTGAGTGAACCATTTTCGAGATATTGCTTGTTATTCCCTTAAATTTTCCAATACTTAACACTTTTGCTCAAATGGGAATTCGTTATTCATTTTTTTTTGTCCTGGTGATGCAAAGAGAATGGAATACTGCACATAGCAAGCAGCCCTTAAAATATTTGACTATTGCTTAAAGCCTACCATATTCCCCTTGCACCTACAAGAAAATTAGCAATAAGATTAACATCTCGATTATGAGGCAGTATTATTTTTAAACACTTAAATGATTTCAGTCTAATTATATAATATATAAATTCAATAACAGCCCGCCTTAAAGCAATATGTGTATGTAACAATATATAAGAATTGTATATTACAATCATTATATATGTTTATATTATTGTATACTATTGTATCTATGTGTGATAATGTTATGAGAATGTATTACGTAATTTAATAATGTAGGATCTGTGAGAATAATAAGTTAACAGTTGCTAACAATTAGGTAACAATGAGGTAACTTTGAGGCAATAATGAATTTGAAAGTTATTGGAGAAACGATAATGTAAATTTTGAGACAGTTTAAAAATAGCCAATCGACAACCAGAATGAGCCTTAGTTAAATGAAGGTATTGTATTGGAGTAGGAATAGCGATTCAGAGACTTGAAATACAGAAATTTACATTTTAGGTGATTGAAATCAATTCAGTTGCCTGTAAACAGTGTCCCTAACCAGACGCGGGAAACGTCCTCGAGAAGTATAATACGTATTCGTGTGAGACGAAAATAGTTTACGTGTTAAAAAATGCAAGTAATTCATAAAAGAATCTCACAGCTCTCAATATCAGTGAAGTGTTATTTAAATCGTATCAAGCGTTAACAAAAAATAGTGAATTAAAAATTATAATCTGTGTAAGCCTACATTCTTAGTCGCACCGCAACCCTGCCGAGACATCCATGACTCTAAAATAAATACTGACGCAGCCGAGGCAAACATAAATATATAGTATTTAAAGAAACAGTCAAATTACAAAGTTAATATTTTTTTAAACTTGAGGCAAAGGCTACCTGAAAGTACATTTGGGACGAAGGTTACCGGAAACTGTTTACTATACATGCGGTTGCAACTACTACAAGTTCGGCTCCCCAACAATTGAAATATAATACAACTCCTTCAATACAAAACTACTTCAGATTGGCTTCCAAAACGTGGGGCTAACAGCAACTAACTTTTTCAAATTGGCTCCCAAAGCTGGAGCAAATAACGAAACAATAAAATAACTTCTTCAATTAACATGAAGCATATGGAGAATAAGCGTTTGTAAAAATAGTTTGTACAAGAGTAGAGAAAGTCACGTGAGTGTAACACATCAGATTTTTAATATTAAGTTTTTACTTCTCGACATAATATATGTGTTTCTTTGGGTGGATTGGGAGTTTTAAGTGGAGGAATATCTTCACCGTCAGAAGTTTTCTGTCAGATGTCATCTTGTGCCTCTTGACACTGACACTGCACTGACCTCTGACACCGTGAACCGTTGACTCAGCGTGCTATAACATGTGATATACACAAAGACACAAACGTGCCGGATAAGTGAACTACGAGATGCGCAAGGGCGCAGTTACAGGGGCTTGAAGTGCACATGCACAACTTAGTAAACGGGAAAAGGAAAGCGAAACGAGTGGACTAATGAAGAAAATGAAGACTTACTCAACGCGAGGAACGAACAGTAAGTAAAATAGATGGGAAATAGAAAGAATAAGTGAGCAGGTGGCATTACTGAAAGAAAATGAGGTTCCGCGTCGCGGACATTTTATTTTACGCGCTCTCTAAAGAGAATCGCTGCAGATTTTGATGCGACATGTTTTATGTTCATTAAACTTCAGAGCAAAATGTGTTTCTGTTATCCCAAATTGATTTGTTAAAACACCCAAGAATGGTTTTTGAGGTTTCAAGCTGTTCGTTGTGGTATGTCACCACGTGATGGCTCAGCTTTGCGGTAGTCTGGGCGATGTTCGTTGTTATCGTCCAAGTTGTTCGTCGGTATTAACTTTCGTCCTCAAGTACTGTAGAAGCCTATGTTCCTTGTTTTCGGCTAGCTAAGTGTATGTATATTTAGAGTTTGAAAGGAAAAAGGTACTATATCCTCGGCTGGCTTTAGTAATACTGGTAGTCTCTAAATATGTTTTTTTCAGAAATGAGGGCTCTCTTCTAAAGATGTGTGGATAGGAGGTAAATGAACATTGCTAATTCACTTCTTAAGGGATATTTTATATTTCTCCACAAAAAAAGAAAGAAGGAAAGAAAGAAAGGGAAAAAAGAAATTTTCCCTTACTCCCTTACACAAGATTCCACCTTTGCCAATTCCCCACTCAAAAAAAGTTATTGAACTTGCTTCTAATTTCTCTACTTAAAGCTCTTTTAAAACCGCTCTAAGCCGCTTTCCAGACCTAACTTTTACAAAGAGCGCCAAAGAAAATCTCACTGTACCTCGCGTCTAAGTCACATTATGTATCGTTGAACGTGACCTTGCGAAGCCATGACCATTTCATTGGTTGCTTTAGGTCACCGGGCAAGGATGCGCCAGTTCTTCTGCTAAATAGTTGCATCAATAACCACAACAAAGGTTACAAAATGGCGTAGAAACGAAATATATGTCTACACTCTCGATCTTATTGGCTAAAATAGAAAGAGGTAGAGTGAGTGCATTTAGCTTGTCATATAGAACTCTTATCGTGATTGGTAGTCCAAACCTTATCGGTTAGTGCCGGACACGCCTTTTAAAGGCCTAAAAGCTAAGGGAAAACTTGATGAACGCCCAGGTTAGCGAAATGTTGAATGTGCAGTGTGAGAAGATGTTCAAATTAAAGCTTGAATGGTATTCATTAAACATATAGCAATACTTTATAACAAAAAAACAGAACTGTAATCTCACAGTGGTATCAATTCTTATTGCTGCATAGAAGCAAACATAACTAAATAATAAATAAATAAATAAAGCAGCATGTTTCCCCTCTAATTCAAGCTACAATTGGTTTATATACCTTTACTAACATATTGCTGATCATAGGAATACAACAGGGTTATAGACAAAATTATAACACAATTTTATTGACATAATACGTATCTCATATTCGGTAAACGATATACACGTACACATTTATCTTAGTTTCTAAACGTGATCAGTCAATTATAACAAAACAGTAATTTGCATTTAGGGTACGAATATCATCATCTGCGGATGTTTTACTGGGGGTGCCCACTTTCTGACGAGTAAGTAGACCGTCTTCCTCACCTCCCCAAAATATTTTTATCCAGTAATTTACTATAAAAACACTTTTAAGCACTGCCGTTGCAATTGCTGTAACAGTGTGACCAGCCTCCCACATACCCACGATATGTCCACGTGTAATTTTGCGAGTATACGGCATGACTGTTTCTGTGACAATAAAGATGTTTTGGTTTCAATAACACCAGAAAAATTAACGGCATCAACCTCCCCTTTTTCCCCCTTTATTGCTGTGTTATCAAGTCACCACGCTCTGCGATAGGTAAGGTGAAGGACACGCCTCAAAAGATCTCAGAATACGCTACAAAATCCGTCGAAGATTTTCTGTGGTGCTGTTTGTACCTCGGCTAACTCGCATTCTTCCAGCTGAATCACCGATATGAGTTGTTCAAGCACAAGATAAGAGGAAGTGATGATGTTATCCCCGTTCAAAACTCGGCTCCTATGCTCACACATATTCTTTCTTATGCTCATTTTCTAATTCCCCAAGTTTCTTCCCTAGTCCGGTGTTTGTTTTTATTGATTTTATTGGTTCATGAGGCAGATTCTACTTGGCGTGTTTTTAAAGTAAGTACCAATAATTTTATAAAAAAAATAACAGAATATTATTTTCCAAATACTTTATTATCAGTATCACCTTAAGCTTTACACTACTCCTCCACTTAGTCAGGCAGTTGTCATAACGCTAAACCAGTTTTTGTATGCCTTTGTCAAAGAATGATGCCGCTTGTGATGAGTGCCAGGTCCGGACCTACAAGTTACTCTTCGTTCTCAAACCTTTTGTCTTCATCTACCTGAATGCTACCTGTATCTGCACACCTACGTTTTCGGGCCATTTTCTGCTTCTAGCTCAGTGCATTAATTTCTATACTGAATACACATAATATTTAATACATGAGAATTAAAACTGATCTCTTTTCATAAGTTAACTATTTTATTGCGATCCCTTTTCCTGCTTTCGTTTTTTATCTTCTTGTTCCTTAATATACGCTTTATATCCGTGCATTTTACATAAAAAAAGTTTATTTTTATTTATGGATGCTCATTATCTTCTGCGGTCCTTAGCGTCCCATTCTATATTGGGCGTCAAATACGTAAGTTTGCTTAGAGGCCTCTTTAGGCTCCTTTACGTGCCGTAAATCTACGACACGAGACCACCGGCTTTATTTCCCTTCCGAAGGAAATCATGCTAAGGATTTTTACGCCCGAAAAAATGCATCGCCCTTCGCCGGGTTTGAACCCGCGACCTCGGGAGCTAGAGGCTAGCATGGTAACCACTACACCACGGAGGACGACTTGCATTTTGCAGACATGCGTAATGCAGGTGCTGACACCGTATTCACCAACCCTCTGATAAGGGCTACGCTTCCAGGCCAAACTATCAGTTGTCGTTAAATTTACTAAACGTAAAGCGTACCCTCAAGTGGCAGTATTTAAGTCTGGCACCTTTTTCACTGAAGGCCAACGCGCACACTGTTGCGCTACGAGTGCAAGTCACTTGCACGCACAGTGGTGAAAAGCAGTCATTTCGGTTGAATTTGAAAAGACGCGATGCAGTAATAAATAAATTGAGGCCTAGCCTATATAACGCCGGGACTGCATAACTTCTCAATCCGCAGGCTGAGAGGACTCCCACGGTATATATGGAAAATATCCGGTAAGGGTACGATAGAAGTGTCGCTGGTGGTAGTGAACTTATCGGGATGTGAGATACAAGAATATTCTGTCGATGTGTTCTGTAACTTTCTTCTTAATGCACGCGTATTGATTTCACAACACCAGTGATGACCTCTTAACATTATTTTGGAATGTTTAGTAGTGATGTTTTAACTTCGCAAACGTTTTCAATTTCACTCATAACCATTTTTTTTGGGAGAAGCAGGGTACCTGATGTTGAAAGTACCTATTTCTTTCCTTTTAACGTCAGAATACTTTTTTAGCAACCACCACCACACCCGCTACAAAAAGGTGAGGAGGCCCGGCCTCCTTTGGCGCTTTTGATCAGCCTCTACTGCTCACGCGCTTCGCGGAATAGTATCATGTGCTTATTAGAGGATAAATACTTGCACTGTCATATATTATCACTCGCAAAAGCCTTGCATTGAAGAACACTTCAGACGTTTACAAAGTCCTCCTAAGGTATACCACATCCTTATTTCAACAACTTTAAGTCTCTCTGACGCCAATACTCTCTTCTTCTCTGATGGTTTATACTTTCTCTGGCATTATCATGTGATTCGGCATACTGGACTTGCTTGTAACTTTTCATTCGTTTATAAGATACATTACGTATTAAATCACGTGATTATAGAGGGAATTCCCCAGATATAGTGTTCTTAGTGTCTCCCTTCGTCACGGCCACGTGCACTGTTCCGGAATAATACTACAAACAAAATGTCTGCAGTGCTTCCATATACAAGATTTCCTTGCTCGGACATAAATTCTGTGTTTTTCTCGCTCGCTGGTCATAACTTGAAATGTTGATTTTTACCTAATCTAAAGTATATGCCTACACATACACTTAAGAAGTGCTCTCTTACACATGTAATTTCTGGCATGTGACACATTAAAATTATTTATTACTTTGGAGCGGCAATACTGCCTGAAGAGCTTTTAATGCCATGAAGGTTTGAGATATTTTTGCTTCAGTGCAGATCTAAAGCTTCGCATTGTTTGATGGAGATTTGTTTTGTTTACAGTGCCGAAGGTGGACATTGTGGACGAACGAGGGGACGCCATACCAGACAAGTTTTACAAAGCGGGCAGCACGATAGAGCTGAAATGCGTCATCAGCCAAGTGCCGCAGCCGTCCAGCTACGTCACGTGGAAGCACGGCCAGCGCATGCTCAACTACGACACTTCGCGGGGAGGAATCAGGTAGGAGATTGTTATTTTTGTGTGCAGTAGTATCGCAATTGCATGAACCCACATATCCTGTTAACCTTGCGATACCGCGACCCAATCTAATTAATCTGTTTGATGGTTTACCCGCAGGAAACGAATGCTTTTTACCGAAGCGCAATTTGCACAATTGTTTTTGCAAATTCTGGTGGGATGAAGCGCATACGTAAAGCTTATATGTTGTGATTCCAATACCCTTAGGATATTCTCGGTGTAGAATGTGATGTTATACAGAGGTCTCTCTTATCACAGCGAAACATTTCATGTGTTGTAATTTTGTCGGCACGATTCTGTCAATACAGCAGATTTAAAAACAAACATTTCACTGTTTATGTTTCTGTCGTTGTCCTCAAATACATAGTCTGAGCCTGTTCTGTCCTCATGGACTCAGAAGGTCAGTTTTCCCCTCCCATGAGGGTCAGAGTCTAAAATATGAACGATTATCCTTATGTATAAGGGCGATCTTTTGAAATCTGCCTCTCGTAAAGTAAGAATGGAACAGTTTGAAGCGATGAGTTTAAATCAGAGTACAGGAATATTTTTATTTTTATACAGAAACCCAGTAAAAATTTACCATTCATTCTGATGCACTGTATTGGATTTAAAAATAAACAAGTTGGAATCGATTTGAAGGCTCAATAACAAACAGTTCTTCTCTAATAACAGAATACCTTCAACACAGTCAGCTTTTGAGTGTGGAAAGCATTAAAAATAAATACTAAGCCTTTCTCAAATTGTAAAAATTAATTTAATTAATTTTATAAAATTTCATACCTTTAACAAAACCTTAATAGTCCTAATCAACAATCCCCATCAGTTTTTCTCAGAGATACATTTTATAAGAATACTTTTAAGAACAATAAAATGGAGAAGCACTTTTATTTGTTTATTTTATATAAAATAATGATATGTCATATTGTATTAATTATTTACATAATTTTGTTTCATCACCGTGGACTATAACTCACTACAGGTTTCTAACAAATGAGAATCACCATGTGCAAAGCAAATCATGGGAGTTTATATTACTCAAATACCTGTCAAGAAAGTAACTAAAGCGATTAACATTGTAATGAATCATTGATGATAGATCAATGATAGACAGCGTATAATTTTCGCAGCGTCCTACAGCGCAAGTGTACAAAGTTCTATTCACATAGGTCACACACTAAACATCTGCTCGAGTTTTTAAACTCTAGAGCAGCCTAAAACTTTCGCTGGGGACTAAAGCCTAGAGCTTAAGTATCCAAATGGTTTGTTGTTGTTTTAAGTCTTCATCTAGTTGTATAGGTCAAGTGCATTAATTTGTGACCCGATTGGCCAAGTGGTGTAGTTCTTTGTATAAGGTGTAGAAAATAAAGGGTTGCCTTAACGGCATTTTAAAACAAATACATTTTTGATCCATGTCTAAAGTAATCACATTATAATTTGAGCTCAATTGGATCATTTGTGTAGTCACAATAAGTCATATGTGGCCTTTGCCAGTATATTTATGTGGTTCGAGAAATCTCCTTAAAATCACCACTGTAAACGAAAGGAATATGATGATCAGACGTTTTACAATGCTGAAAATTTATATTAACTTCTAAACTGTCATTTTTATAGAATTTAATATATATCTATACGCTTAATTCATTCATTGTTTACCCTCATCTTATGTAGGACTTACACCTCCCCAGGACACTGCCCGTCGAGGAGCAGACACTCATGGAGCAGACAGAATATCCAGGATGGGTGATCAGCCCAATGCCTGGTATGGGATGAAAGAAGTAGATGAAACGAAATGATGGCGAAATGGATGAAAGGAAAGGTGATGATGGAGCAGTTGATGGAATGAATGGCGGGGAAATCCGGAGAGCCCGGAGAAAACCCGCCACAAATCTCACATGCGGGTCCCTGGGATTGAACCCGGGCCGCCTCGGTGAGAGGTGTTAGGTCTAACCACTCGGCCTCGGGGCGCCGCCCATCTTAAATCAATTAAAACTATAGTCGTAGTTTGATAAAGTAGAGTATAAAATTTCACGTCATCCAACTGAATCCCTTTGTTTCAAATTTCTTCAATAGAAATTGAATGGAAGACTTTGCAAGCAGTTTTCGAACTCAAAATTTAACAGTAAATTGCCCCTGGTATGTCCTTATGGTCTCCGTTTTCCAGTACATTCGATCGATAAACACACCTGTTCCACTGAAAAGTGAACCATACTCATCTTTGCACTGCAATGTATTGAAACACAGACCACACTGTCGGTACTATACTGCATTATGTGCTTCACAGCTAGACCACCGGCCACCGGTGTGGCATTGCATTCTTGTTGACTCTATATTGAAAACTTGCCAAGACCAGGCTAAGGTCTCTAAAAGTAAAATTAGTTTCAATTAATTATAAATATATATTAATATAATAATTAAAATGAAAACCATAAGAAGCCCACAAGCACTCAGTATTAAAAATTACTTGCGATGGTAGGTCACCATTGAGATTGTCATCTCTAGTGAAATGCCCTGGAAATGGGAAACAACTTGGGCCAATTGGGGAATTCAGTGTCCCACCGGCATGTTGTCACAGTACCTCAATGGTTGGAACAGCCGCACGGAGAGCGGGAGAACCGTGTTGAAATCTCGGCCGTGCCACTGAATTTTCAGTTGACTCTATATTATAAACTAGCCAAGACCAGGCTACGGTCTCTAAAAGTATAATTAATCTCAATTAGTTATATATAATTAGAAAGTTATGTTGAAGTATTACAATTGATTACCGACAAATGTCTTAACCTTAACCTACAACTGAATCCAGCTTTAGTAATTGTCGATTTTGAATGTGCCATCCATGATGCAATAAATTTTGTGTGGGGTGGGGCCAATGTTATTAGATTCAGATTCCACTAGGTCATTCCTGCCTACGATATATTGATTAAATATGGGTTGATGAAGGAATATGGCAAAAATGATTCATAAATCGTCAGATAGTTAAATCTTAAATTTGGTCTACCATTTTTAGATCCACATGAGGTTGACGACCGTTTTGTTTCGGATTTAATGGTTATTAAGCCACAAGATGAGAAGTTTGACAATTCCGAGTATTTATTAGATACATATGTAGCTGATCATGCTACCTTTCTAACTTCCATTTGGGCAGCTAAGACCACAAGCTTGCAGAGTACAGCTACTGCTTGCGAGTCTTTTCATGGCAGAGTAATAAGACATTTTACTTTTCCCATCCCAATATTTTAACTTTTGTAGCTAAATTGCTCAAATTTCAAGTAGACACATATGTGAAGCTCCAGGGGATGTGTGAGACAGCAAGAATTAACTATAAGAACACCTTAAGGCAGAAGGAAACTATGGAGAGAAATATAAGGGATTTTAATGAGAGTCATATATCCAGAATGGAATACATCAAGAGGGCAAAATACCACCTAATGCAGTTTTCTTTTTATAACGGCAGTCTTTGTTTTCTTGGGTGTATTGCATGTTTTTAAGTATTGTTTCTGTCGCTGTTTTCGCGCATTCAGGGTCTGTGTGCAAAGTGCATGCTGTACTTTGTTACCTGCTTTGTTTGTGTGTGCAGATTACATGCCATTAGATTGATATACCTGAAATGCGTGTGCAGTCTACCGCCCCACTTGGAACGGCCCCTGCTTCAAAATTACAATAGAGGACAACACCCAACTAGAAATCTTCCGATCAATCAGATTCAATAATAATCATTATGCTAATGAGCTCTTACAATACATACGTGAAAGGCAATTACCCGAGATACTATTTTCGAACATTTAATCATTAGCTTCATGGAAATTGATACTAAAATGTTATTACAACTATGGCGGGTGTGAATTCATTTAGTGAGCAATTATTACCCAAGATATTAAAACACAATGCGCTACGAATTAACGCATACAAGATGAGTGTAATTTGGAAGAGAGAAAGCCAAGGAGAGTAGCGTCTTGCCGCTTGCGAATATGATTAAGCAACCAAGAATCACAACCTGATGCGAAAGAACCCGAGTCAGACAAGAAGCAGTGCATCAAGGATATCCTGCTGATACGATTATGCGTAAATATTCGTTGATATACTTGGCTATTATTGTATCAACAACTGTATTTTTTAGAACTGTTTTGAAAAAGAAACAATTTTTCCACCTCTAGTTAAGAATTGCCTCACGATATAGTTTTCTTCCAACCTCTGTATGTGGTCCTTCCAGCGCCCTCTAATATTAAAAATCACTGCATTTATATATTGTACATACAATTGCTTTCTTGTATCTTCATTTCTTTTCCGTCCATTATGTGTTACTTCTGTAACATATTGTGACTTCGTCCAGTGTATTCCTCAACTGTCACTACTCTCAGTTCTAACTGTCACTGTTTTGATCTGGTTCAAATTTCAGTGGGACTTCACTTAGGTCACACTGTCACTTCACTTTTGTAAACTAGTTCAATTTGCCCGTCACTTCACTTTCCTTCTTGACATAGCCGATTCTTCCGGATGGTTCACACGATGGAGAGTCTAACACAGGACTTCTACAATCTCTCGCTCCGCAATAGCACTCACTGCACGTTACAGTAGTTGTCACTAACTCCGATTATATCTATCCTCTATGCATTCCCCTAAATCCCATTGTTTTAGTTTTATCGGTTGAAATTAACTTGTATTATTCAATTCAATTTGTAGTTAGTTTTTGAAACTGTTCTTCTGAGTCCGCCATCAGTGCTTCATCATCTGTAAAGAATAAATAGGTTATCCACTTTACATTTATAATTAAAACAGTATTTAAAATTTCTCCATTATTCATTGACATGGTCAACTTAGAGGTTACATGAAATGGATGGGCGTAGACCGCATTGTCTTAAACCACTTAAACCCTGTTTGTTATAACCTTGCCTCGCAGAGATGTATTCTTCCCACTGCGTTTACGTCCCCTTTCTCCTGGTTGACCAACGTACACCTTCGACTATTGACAAACAATCCGTGTGCAGTGCAAGGAAATGGATAAAAGTGTTATAAACACTTCGTCATGACACTTTGCTTTCGTCATTCTGAGAGCCGGATTAAACAGAAGCTTCCCATCCATTTGTTAATATGAATTAAGATCCATAACGGAGGCAATTAATTCAGCTACGTAATAAATTTAACTCATACGGTTATGAAAATGTAAATTTGATAATTATCTTCGAATATATTTAAGGCAAATGAACAGTTAAATAGGGAACTATTTTATACCACATACGTAACTTATTCCAAGACAGCAACGACTAGTGCGCGTGACGGTGTAAAGTTATATGGAGCAGCTCTTATCTATATTCTTTGGTATATGCATTATTTATACTTGCTCTACTGCGTATAGGTAAGGGAAGTATTGCATTCCACCCAAAAATTCGATACCGAGATTTCACCGGAATACATGTTTTGAGATGCACCGAATCCAAAGAAAGAGAATTTTTGGAATCATGTCCGTGTATGTGTGTCTGTGTGTGTATGCCTGTCTGTCTGTAAACAACATAACTCAAAAACGAAAAGTCGGATGAATACCGAACTTGGAATTTGAGTTTAATATCTTTCAAGGATGCGACACAAGGAACATATGGAACTAATGTTCGAAAATTTTGATTTTCTCAAAAATCACTCTAACGATTTCGATTAAAGTAGCATATGTTTAAGATATTTTTATGGCAAATGAAAAGCATATCTTGAATTTTCTGGGAATGTTCCCAAAAGTTCTCTTCATTCTAAAGTATTTTGTATAACTGGTAAACCGTAAGACATAGACAAAGTTTTACTACAGAAAAAATGTAGATCTCGTTAAACACACAATTTATGTCATATATATATGTTTTATCCAGTGAACCATTTCTGGGATAATCCTCGCTATTTTTTTTTTTAATTTTCCCATTCTTATACTTTTTCTCAAATGGGAATTCCTCATTTTTACTTTCTCTACTACGTATAGTAAGTAGGGGAAGTATTGCATTCCACCCAAAAATTCGATACCGAGATTTCGCCGGAAATACATGTTTTGAGACCTCCTGAATCCAAAAAAAGCATTTTTGGAAACATGTCCGTGTGTGTGTCTGTGTGTGTGTGTGTGTGTGTGTGTCTGTGTGTGTGTCTGTGAACAGCATAACTCAAAAACGAACCGTTGGATAAACACCAAACTTGGTATTTAGGTTCAGTATCTTCCAGAGATGCGACACGAAGGTTTTCAAGAAAATCCCCCCACCCCAGACTACCCTTTACATGGAACATTTTTCGAAAATTTTAATTTTCTCAAAAATGGCTCTAACGATTTTGATGAAAATATCATATGTTTAAGATAATCTCATGAGAAATGAAATGTATATCTCTAATTTTCTGGGAATGTCTCCAAAAGTATTCTTCATTGTGAACGACTTTTGCATAACTGGTAAACCGTAAGAGATAGACAGAATTTTACCTCACAAAAAATGTAGATCGCGTTACAATACACAACTTATGTCACATACATTTTTTTTGTTGAGTGAACCATTTTCGAGATATTGCTTGTTATTTCCTTAAATTTTTCAATACTTGTACTTTTTCTCAAATTCGTTATTCATTTTTTTTATGTCCTGGACATGCAAAGAGAATGAAATGCGCCACATAGCAACCAGCGTTAAAATATTTGACTATCGCTTAAAAGCTACCATATTCCCCTTGCATCTACAAGAAAATTACCAATAAGATTGACATCTCGATATCTCGATTAACATGAAGCATATGGAGAATAGGCGTTTGTAAAATTAGATTGTACAAGAGTAGAGAAAGTCATGTGAGTGTAACACATCAGATTTTTTTTATGTCCTAAGCATGCAAAGACAATGGAATGATCCACATAGCGACTAGCTCTTAAAAGATTTGGCTATTGCTTAAAGTCTACCATATCCCCCGTGTACGTACAAAAAACAGTAATAAGATACTTTCTGCAAATGTTTATTTCGATTAACATAAAGTATAGGGTAGTTAAATTCTATTCGAACCCACTCGCGGCATCTCTCTACTGCGCGAGAGAGCCGGCAGTCGCCGGGGAAATTACGTCGGCAGAGGCGGGCTAAAATACTTACCTTATGATAGACGCTGGAAACGTTGACCTTCTGCTCTCAAACAGACAGAATATCTCGTGTAAATATTTTCGCTCATTCTCCGAAGCTCAGAGAATAAGCGTTTGTAAAAATATTTGTAGAAGAGTAGAGAAAGTCATGTGAGTGCAACACATTAGAGTTTTTCTTTACAGCTATTACTCACAGCTTAAATTTGTCCAACATGTGTTGTCATAATACAGATAACCATTTTATCTATATCAGTCAGTTGGAGAAATAGAAATTCTTGTGTCACGGAATTACACTATTGCTTATTTTAAATATGTCCCACATTATAAGTTTTATTCACATGTTCTAGTGCACAGTTGCATTTTAACATGATATAACAATACACATTGAAGGTTATGAACAACCACAACTTTTGTTTAATTTAATTTACGTATCAATACTGAAGCCTACAGATTAGTAGTTCCAAATTACCAACTTAGTTGAAAAATGTGTATGTGTATATAGAACTGCAGAAAAATATCACTTGCTAAATAATTTTTTAACTGTAGCGAATATTTTGAGATTTAAGCTCAAATGGTGATTAAATGAAACTTACGTGTTTGCTTCCATATACTAGTTTTTCATACATAAAAATTATTAGCAGCTTTTACTGTTGGATTTGCTAAATTATGACATTGTTTATGACAGTGGAAAATTACGCAATAAAATAATTGCGTTGCATATTTAATAAACGCTCCAAGCTTAGCAGTGTCAAGCCCTTCCGTTATTTTCAATATGCATTTTAGTTATCAAAGCAGACACAATAATGACGACGCTTTATACACAATAGACTATTAAAAATTAATAGAATTACAGTTTAATAAGCAAACGCATAAATTGAAATGAACTACCAAAAAGAATTAGTAGATAGAATTTGATAACCTTAACCTGTTTTGAAGTATATGCCAACACCAAAATTTTCGAAATATCCATAATATTTTTTTGTTTTCCATCAAATTAACAAATAGTTCGTATGTTTCCTATGAGAAGCATATGATTTCCTTGGAATTAGGGATAGTTCTGCTTTCTCAGCTTCTAATAAAATGGCTTTCGGCAAATACATTTATGTTTTAATATTAACAAACAAATGAACTGCATTAAGCTCCATAGATACGCATCCCATACTTAGAAGCCTCTCAATGAGATACTCAGTCTGGTAAATGTACTCTGACATTCATAAAAAATGGACCATTCCGGGTCCAGGTAATCAACCACCCATCCGGTATCAGTTTTCTATGTTACTGACCAGAAAAGTAATTCAAGGATACCGAAACGAAAAAAGAATGATGTTATAGTCGCTGTGAAATGAAGGGGGTGGTTCGGATACCGCCTCTGTGAGAAGTTTCGCTACAATTCGTACACAAGGAAAGACTAACGAATACAATATAATGGGGTCTTATAGAGGAAGGGGTGTAGAATTATTTGCATTTTCGTTAACTGGACGACAGCTACAATATTTATGTGGGAGACGAGGATTAAAGTTAATAAACGGCAATAAGAAAAACGAGCATTAAGAAAACTGTTGTGTAGCATGAACATACAAGGTTTACGTGTGTTAAAATAAAAGTATATATTCTTAAGTTTCGTATTTATTTTTACATTTTTATTATATCTTTTTTTGCCAAAACCCAACGAAGCATGTACTCCGCTAGTGAGAACATGAACAACTAGCTTATAATATTAACCTTCGGAAGTTCGGCCATATTATGGGGGAGATAAAGTACCCTAGCAATTCTATGGCTATAAATATTTTCCAGGAACAAAGGAGATGACGTGGGCAGAGGTGGAGCTAGATTTGTCAGTACTATCATATACAGCTGTGTTCCATTATGGGCCACTTTTTATGATCGTTGGTATAATACAACATTACATTTGGTGATGTTCTCAACATCCTGTATCTTGTATTTAGATTTTGGATATATTGCAGTGTTGGAATATGGGTGAAATCACTATACAAACACAAGCATATACTGCACTAATTTTATTTCTTTATTACTATCATTACACATAATAAACAGCAATGAACCTGATGCTTCAGGTATTTTCATTAATTTATGGCATATGTTGTTACTTTTGTTCCATATTACTCACTATCAGAAGTCGCATCGCATGCATCCCACTCGTGGCAAACGTTGTCCTTAAGCCGCCAAGCGTAGCCGAGGGATGTTTTTAGAAGCAATGAGTGAAGCATTTGCGGCCGAAGACGGCACGACAACAGGGGTAGCCATAGGATCTACGCGTCTAAAGCTAGAATGATTCACGTTGGCAGCATTTCCTTCTAAATATCACCAGAAACCACTATATAACAACGATCGCATAAAAGGGATGGAGGGTGGTCACAATAAATCCGCCACAGCAACATCTAATACACTAAAACGTTCCTCACAACATAACGATTACTCTGGATATAAAATAAACGATTTCGTAAGTATAACACCTGAATTTAGCCCATGATCCCATACTACAGTAGAGCGACTGAGTTTTTTTTCTGACATTTTAGAAAATAATCCTAAAGCCCTACCTTTTTAGCAGTTTCCCCATATAAACGAACTCTTAAATTTGAATCCATCACAAAAAAATTGCAATCATGCTTACTCGCTTTACATTTGTTAACATCGTTTATTTGGTAGCTTCCCTTTTTTTGGCAATTAAAAGTACCAGATTAACGATATGTCGTTTCATTCGATAATCGTTCAGTTTGCATTTTGCATGTCGGCCTACGTGTTTGGGTGTTCTACCGCTGATAGGATGTTTTGTAAACCTATGTGATTTCCCAAAGTCCAAAGTTTCATTTACTATTAATGGTAGCTTTAGCATTGGTGCCGGTGGGACTGAGTTGTTTTTCTGAAGTCTCACTTAATTCATGGCAACAAATTTAAAATCAAAATAGTACTTTATTTATTTTAGCCAAGTTTCAGAGGATTAAAGTCAGTTTAATTTATTTAACGCTTAATAAGCTAAAATAAAATATAAGCACGGCAATAAATCGAAACAGCGTGTGGCGTACACATGCAGTAATCACTACACTACGACATACTGATTGACAAATACGTCTGTAAGTGCGTGAATCACGTTTCGTCTACTGCACGCGATTTCATCATGGTCACATTCTGCTTGTAATGAGAATAAAAGATAAATGAAGGAGCTTATTTTCTCACAACAAAAATCTACCAATTAAATCTGTATTTGATACCAGTATTTCTTTAGTTCAGTGGAAAAACTGATATTTAGCCTCGGCTAGGAGAATTTCGGCTGCAAGCTCAGTTCAAAAGCGTTTGGCTCTATCAATAGGATTCGCGAATCATTTGGACTCGCAGGCGCTCTCTCTCTCTCGCTCGCTGGCTGGCTGGCTACCCTTTTGTTTCTCATGTGCTGAGTCGTGTAGTGCATTTTGCATATTTGGTGACTCGCGGAAGGAAGGTATTTTCACTACGTATTAATGAGTACGTAATTCATAAATTGTAAAGATATTTGTTTAAATTACCCTTAAATTTTTTTATAGATTTCAGCAACATTTGAAATGTGTCGATAGTTCTTCAAATTCTTGTGTGTAAAATTACAGTACGATACATAATGTGGTTCGCCTAACAACTGACAGTTTTTAAGAACTTTTCCATGAGCCATTTTCCAACCAATTTTGAAATGTGAATACAATAAAATTTTCCTTCAGACTACTATATATAAATCCTCAACTGCTTACATGCAGCGGCAGGCAAGTTGTTTCATGTCTACGGACATCAAATGGACTAAACAACGGTAATAGACGCTGTTCAGTAGTGAATGCACCTAAAAACATCAACTTTAGCACAACGTTGTGATTAGTCAGTACACGTACATGCTCCAGTATGATATATACAAGCGTTCTTACAACGCTGGCAATGGTTACAAATTAGACGTGCATGTTCTTAAAGTTGCAAACCTTTCACGAAACAGATGTTAATATTCTTTACAAATAAATTCTATGTTATCGGTGTTATACAGTGTAAAATACTTGTGTCCATTTTAGCTACTTTCACCTTATTATAGCCTTTATTGGTGTTACATTTACGTGGAGGAAGAATACTAGGTGTATATCTTGGGAAGCTGTAGGAGAACACAGAAATGGAAAAAAAACATATCGCAATCCTTTACATCTTCAAATGGAGGATTAAGGGTATATTGGACGCTACTGGCAGGCAAGGAATACAGGATGGGAGAGGTAAATTTCGACTTAAGGCGAGACAGATGGGATCTGAGAAAGTTATATTAGAGGAAGGGCTTTAAACACAGCTAAACATAATCTGCTGAATGTTGTTGCTTTATGCTATGCCATTTACGTCATTTTCCAAGAACTGTTATCGTGTTGTATTTGATTACCTTATTAACTCTTCTTTATGTAATGCCAGTACATCGTTACACAGATTACTGTTATTTTGTAGGTTGTTTTTATTTAAGGTATGTATTTGAAGATGCTAATATATGATGTTTTCGATTTATGTCCTTGTGTTTATATTAATTTCTTTATTATTCTTGTGTTATAAAAGCGCGTATGATCTATTACACAAATACACTCATTCATTTATTCTGTGTTGATTTTGACAACGCTAGAACTTGGGGAAGTTTAATACTGGGACCAATACTGTAATGAAGACAGTAAAACAAAACAATTATCATTTAAAAACTGGAGCATAGCGAAAATCACATCCCCCAAACATTCCTAAGGCTAAGGCTCGGTTAAATTTTCAGAAATGCCATCGTTTCTTGGCAACAATCCCCCCAAAAAGATGTTAATGGAATTTCGTCTGTTTCCCTTCCCATATTTTGACTCGTAGTCACTAAGATACCACTAAACATAAAATTCTTATGTTTATAAAATGCCTTTCTCTTAGAAACAGCTGTAATTGTTTTTTGTCTTTTTGAAGTTTCAAGTGCTTAAATAACTTTAATTTCTTATTTTAGGCAGCTCTAAGGTTTTCCTAGAGGTCACATTAGTTCATACGTAGGAATTATATATACAGAGATTCAAACATCTTTTCTTTTCTCTACGAAAATGTCCCTCATAAACTAAAAAGCCTGCTAGAAGAAAACTGGTTTTTATATGAGAATATAATTTCCTCATATAGAGACTTCTTTATAAGCTTAGGCTTTTAATTTACTTGCTTTTGACCCTAGTTAGAAAAAGAGATAAGCGCGCATAGAAGGCAAAGAGCAAAATTCACAGGGTACATTTATTCACGAATTTCGTCAAAGGAAAACTGAAGAATTTAATACACCAATTTCCGTGTGGTTGCATCAAAGCCTAGTGGTGTTTCTACCTGTGTTTATAAAGTAAAGCTATGATAAAGAATTAATGCTGAAAAGCAATTAAAACTTAAATACCCCCTTTAATTCTTCTAGTCCTTAAAAACAGGTTACGTTGAAACCTACAACGAAGACATTGCCTTAAATTACCACAAAATGGATACGATAACTTAATATACCTAATGAATAAAATCGTTTATAAACAGCGACGGAAGTAATTCCTAATTAAAAACCAATTATCTATAGTTATATATTTCCATGCCACTGTGTTTCTAAATGGTCAAAACGTTTCAGATGCACAGCATGTATTAGAGTTATTCATAATTTTTTTGGCGTGGTAGATGATATAAAAATAAATTTTCTTTAACGGAGTATGTCCATAAATATCTCCTTTTGAATATAATAGAGCTAATCACTCGTATTCATGTTACTATGGAAATGATAAACAACAGAAGTATGTCACAAATATCTGTTTATTTAATTTAATGCTATTATAACTCATCGGTAAGAATGAATTAATATATTTAGAGCGCTTATGGTAATCCGCAAAGTGAATCTATGAAGAGCAACTCACTCAGAGCAATATTATTTGTCGTACATATTTTTCAAGGCTGAATCAAGGTCTTCGATACAATGGTTAGGAAAGTAAACAGTGAAAATATTATACTTTAAAGCTGAAGCTATGCAGAGGTTTGAAAATATTTCACGAACTATGAGGTAGTATTTTTAACTCTTAAATAATTTCAGTCTAATTATATAATATGTAAATTCAATAACAGCCTGCCTTAAAGCAATATGTGTATGTAACAATATATAAAAATTGTATGTAACAGTAATTGTACATGTTTGTATTATTGTATCTGTGTGTAATTATATTATGTGAATATATTACGTAATTTAATAATGTAGGAGCTGTGAGAATAATAGGTTAAAAGTTGCTAACAATGAGGTAACCTTGAGGCAATAATGAATTAGAAACTTTAAATGTTACTTTGATTCTTGTCAGCAATAATGTAACTTTAGTAACAGTTTATAGAATTAGCCAATCAACAAACAGAAAAAGCTTTAGTTAAATGAAGGTATTCCATTGGATTAGGAATAGCCAATCAGAAACTTGAAATACAGAAATTTACAAGTTTAGGCGGTTGAAATCAACTTGGTTGCAGACTGCGTTACTAACCAGAAGAAAAATGTGTCCTCAAGAGATTTAATACACATTCGTGTGAGACGAAAAATAGTTTACGTGTTAAAAAGTGCAAGTAATTAAAGAATCTCACAGCTCTCTATATCAGTGAAGTGTTATTTAAATCGTATCAAGTATTAATAAAAGGAGTGAAGTAAAATTATAATCTGTGTAAGCCTACATTCTTAGGCGCACCACAACCCTGCTAAGAGAAACGTGTCCCTAAAAATAATACTGACGCACCCGAGGCAAACATAAATATATAATATTTAAAGAAACAGTTAAATTACAAAGTTAATATTTTTTTTAAGCTTGGGGCAAAGGCCACCTGAAAGTCATTTGGGGCGAAGGCTACCGGAAACTGTTTACTATACGTGCGGTTGCAACTACAAGTTCGGCTCCCCAACAGTTGAAATACAGTACAACTCCTACTTCAAATCGGTTTTTCCATACGTGAAACAATAACCGTCTCAACTAGCAATCAGGCTGTTGCACATTCGATGGATATCAGTCACTATCTGTATGGAGAGGTTAAGTGAGTATGAAAAGAATTCGTTTCATATCCAAAAAGCACAAATATTAATCTCAGGGGATTATCCAAACAGACAATTTGTTGAATGGTGTCTACATACCATCAACAACGAGCCGATTTTGATAGATACATATTCAATGGACACACAAGGCATGTTTTTTTTTAATTTTTACTTTCTCTGCCACTGCATAGTAGATAGAGAAGGTACTGCATTCCACTGAAAAATTTAATACGATATTATACCGGAAATACTTGTTTTGAAACCCTCGAAATTAAAGGAAAAACCTTCTTAGAAAAATGCCCGTGTTTGTATTTCTTTCTGTGAACAGTATAATTAAAAAAAATACTTTACTTAGTATTTTGGTTCAGTACCCTCCAAAAATGAAAAGTTTCAAGAAAATCCCCACCCCATACCAACCTTCAGATTGAACATTTGTTAACATTTTATATTTCATAAAAATGGCTCTGACAATTTTGAATAAAATATTAAAAATATTTAAATTATAAGATGTATACATTGAATTTTTGCGGAAATATCCTGTCAAGACCTCTTCGGAAGGAATTTTGTATAATACTATATACATGGTAAATGTTATGTGATACACGTAAACTCACTACGCCAATAATATAGATCTGTTTAAAACATATAGTTTTAATAAGTTTTTTAAGGCATCAGCAATTTCCGAGATATCCGTTATTAATGGTTCGAATGCTTCAAATATTCCCTTTGTATCTATAAGGAAACGTGTATGATAACCGGGAAGGTTTATCTAGATTAAAAAGAAGTAACCAGTAAATTAACTTTCGTAAAAATCATTCGTATACGCACTAATAAGGGATAGAGTGTATAGAAAGTAACACATTTGATGTAACACATCAGATTTTTTCACTATAACTTGAAAACGAAGCATTTAGAGACATTATTAAGAAAACGTTTTTAACTTCGTGCAGTTGGCAGTCAACCTGTCAACCGTAGAGTGTAATTGCAACATTTATAAGGTTAATGAATATAGGTAACAATAAAATTGAAAATTTACTAACTCTTCCCATCAAATAAAGTTAGTTTTGTAAGTTACGGCATAAGATATAGAAACAATTTACTGTCTATAATTTGGCAAAAGGTCACATCACTCTTTAATTTCATTTTCTGAAACTTTACTGTAAGATCATACTTACATATAAAAGAAATAAGCAGTAAATCTTTGGGGCGTACATTGCGTTAAAATGCCACAATTAAAAGTGTGCATATGATGTGAGTCCTTGAAACCGTCTCTGCTTTGAAGCTCCAATACAGAGAAATACCCACTAAAATATTTCAGTGTAATCAGATTTAATTATGCTACTGAACTCTTGCGATGCACATGTGAGATACCGTTGAGAACATACTTGAGATGGCGTTTTGGAGCATTACCGTTGTGGAAGCTGATATAGGACAGCTACTACGGTGATGATGATAGTAGACATAAATTCGTTAACGGAGTTAAGAGGGCAATGATCATATTTAGTATGTAGTTATCAACAAATGTATTATTGTACGTTACGAATTCGCGCGTGCATGACTGAATGTTGGATGGAGAAGGGAGAAGATTGGAGGGGGCCTCATCTTGCCACTTGAAAATATTCAAAACGGAACAAAAATCACGACTTGATGCGAAGTAATCTGCTGTGAGTCAAGTATTGGACCAAGGGTATCTTGCTGTAAATAGGGAATAAATACTTGCAGTCGTACTTCACTATGGCGTAAACGAGTTCCTCGCACGACACGTGGGTAACCTAGATAATAATGCTATTAAGCAAGCCAACCGCTACATAAGTTGATCACAAGCAGTCCCGCCGTACCCGTCGGTCAAAATTAAAACGTAATCCTTTTGAACATGAATTTATACCGAGAGCGCCGCTGCTGCCAAGGCAACCAGTAAAGAGTTTAAAATCTAACGCTACCTTCTTACCACCCAAGAACATCCTACGTCCATTCCAATAAATAATTGCATAAGCTCTTACAAGAATAGGTAAACTGAGCCTAGGCTCACCACGAAGCTGACTGTTGTTTTGTCTGTTAAAACATAGACACTTTTAGAGCAGGAACCTTGTGAAATTCTTACTGAAAATCAAGCAATTTTACATCTCTAATGCAAACACAGATTCCTGTAACGTTAAACCTATTTCATTATGTTTTAATTAGGGATGGGATATCGATACTTGGTGGTATCGAAGTATGCCCAATACTTGTAGATAAACCTTCGATAGTTTTTCGATACTTTTAAATTTTCAAGTTTTATATTGAAAGTTGCTACATTTAACTTTGTGTTAGATAAGGAATTAAAGGAGTCGAGACTTCACCTTATTGTCTCGCACGTGTCCTCAAAGACTTGCCTGTCCATAGTTCCTGATAGACCTTAACTGCGTTTCCTGCTGATGAATGAATGCAACATTCCACACATTCTTGTGTCTAAATGAAAACATGCAAAACAATGGGGAAGGGTACAGGTACTCTTGTAACATGCAGCTTTAACTGAGTTGTGAATGAAGTTGATTTAGCTGATGCTCTAAATCACATTTCTGCAATACCTTGGCTTGGTGACTCACGCTCAGTCATTGCAAAATCTGTGAATCCAGCAGAAACAAGTCACAACTTAAGACGTGAGGTAATACATCATATAGGTATATTTGTTCTTTTCTTCCATCTGTTTGTGTTTACGTAAGACAAACCTTTAAATTAAACATGTATATGCTAATGTATGAGGATGAATAGTAGAGAGGCTTAATCCACAAAATTACTAATTGAATGGTTGGAAACGGCTTACAAAGCTGTAGTTGAAGCAAAAATGGTCTATGAATCAGAGATTTGGGGAAGTGACAAAGGATGGGAGATGATTGATAAAGTACATAGATCGTTCTGTAAATATATGTTAGGTTTATCTATGTCATCTCCTAATGGAGCAGCAACGTTGGAGTTGGGAAGAATAGGTAGCAAGGGCATGATAGTAGAAAGGATACTTAAATATTGGCATATATTGAAATCATTGGACGAGCAAAATATCTTAAGGCAATGTTTAATAATACAAGAAAAATCCAATGATGGGATGAACTGGGCTCAAGGAATAAGGAGAATGTTACAGGAAATAGGAATGGGTAACTTATGGGAGGAGAGAGAGGGATTAGTTAAAGGTTTCAGGAAAGAAGTCAGGAACAGAGTAGAAGATATAGAGAAACAAGAATTATTTCAAAGTCTGGAAGGAAAGAAAAGTTTGGAACTGTATAAACAATTAAAGGTGGACTGGGGAAGGGAGAAGTATGTGGATGTGGGTAATAGGTTAGTAACAGAAGGGTGGGCCTGGACCAGACTAAGTGCATATAGGCTAAGGGGGGACAGGAAAGGAGCGAGTTTGGATAGATGTCCTGTTTGTGCAGAAACAGGTAATGATTTGCATTATATAATTGAATGTGAAGAAACTAAGTTGTGGAGAGATCAGTTTTTACCTAAAGAATGGGAGAATATTAACACAGAAGTATTAAAAGTTAGGGTAATGAAAATACAAAAGAAGAGGGATATAAAAAGAATAGGAGAATTTATGGGGAGAATAAGAGAAAAACGGTTTAGAAAAATAAAGCAATATGAATTTGTTATGACCCACCATGCATAAATAACCACGGTGTTAAAGTGCATGATGGACCAAAGAAAGAAAAAATAGCAACTCAAAGTAATGTATTAAAAATTTTAAGAATTTTGTATAGTATTATGGAAATAAATATACATATACATACATATATAATTCCGAGTGTTACGAGAGTATATGGGCAATTAGTTATTGCCGGAAAAAAAACTTAAGTTATGTGGCAACTGTGAATATTGGTAGATTAATTTAACACACACACACAACTTTTAGTTGCTTGAGTTTCATGTCAAATATGTATTCGTTGACATTTTCAGAATATAGAATAAAGATGAATTGCTAGCAGTTGCGTTTCTATGGATATACCTCTTTTAAAATAAATTTTCCAGCACAAAATATACTTACATAAAAAGGGAAGCACAGAAATTATTATTATATTATTATTGCATTATTATTATCATAATCATATTATTAGCCTTGGCATTAACAAGATAAAAATCTGATGTGTTACACTCACATGACTTTCCCTACTCCTGTACAAACTATTTTTACAAACGCTTATTCTCCATCTACTTGTTAATCGAGACTCTATTTTATTGATAATTTTCTTGTAGATGTAAGGGAATATATACTTACAAGGGCAATATAGAAATACAGTGGCCTTTAAACACAGACATTACTCTTAATAGCTGGTTGCTATGTGCAGCACCATTCTCTTTACCACAGATTAATACTCTTTGCATATCCAAGGCAAAAAAAATGAATAACAAATTCCCATTTGAGAAAAGTATTGAAAATTTTAAGGGAATAACAAGCAATATCTAGAAAATGGTTCACTCAACAACAAAAAAATGTATATGATGTAAATTGTGTATGTTAACGCAATCTACATTTTTGTGTAGTAAAATTTTGTCTATCTCTTACGGTTTACTAGTTAAGCAAAAGTCGTTCACAATGAAGAATACTTTTGGAGGCATTCCCAGAAAATTTAAGATATACATTTTATTTGTCATGAAAATATCTTAAACATATAATAGTTTAATCAAAATCGTTAGAGCCATTTTTGAGAAAATTCAAATTTTAGAAAAATGTTTCATGTAAAGGGTAGTCCAGGGTGAAAACCTTTGAGTCGCATTTCTGGAAGATACTGAACCTAAATATCAAGCTTGGTGTTTATCCGACTGTTCGTTTCTAAGTTATACTGTTCACACACACACACACACACACACACACACATACACACACACACAGACAGACAGATACACACACGGAAATGTTTCCAAAAATGCTTTTTTTGGATTCAGGGGGTCTCAAAACATATATTTCCGCTGAAATCTCAGTATCGAATTTTTGGGTGGAATACAATACTTCCCCTACTTACTATATGTAGTAGAGAAAGTAAAAAGTTACTTCCATTGGAGAATGTTAAACAGTAACAATTTCGGAATTAGAATACAATACAAAATTGGTTACATGCGTTTATACACAGAAAACTACTAATACCAAGTAAAGTGAGTATCGCATATCGGTGCTAAGAAATCAGTATCGGTATCGAGTATCGAGAAATAATGGTATCGTTCTATCACTAGTTTTTATCTGTATTAAAGGTATATAAAAACAATCTCACTATCATTTTTGAGAACATTACATGAATATATACTTAAAATGCTTTCAGTACATGCTGCTTACTATCACTGAAATCAGAAACTCTGTTATAGTCTGTATCTTTCCGGAAGCACAGCACACTCCATATTACCAGAAACCTACTTCTGATAAGAATGTTGAATCAGATTTTGGGGGTAGTTGGAGCCACCATAGATAAGTGATGACCAGCCTATCATAAACACTGTTTTAAACATCTGCTGCAAAATGCTAAAGTGTTTCAGCGAAATTACTTTAAAGTGATTCAATTAAGGTCTTGCATTATTTAAATCTACAACACAGCACTTATACAAAGAATAAGAGAACCATTAAATTTCAAGTGCAGTGTAATAAAAAGCTTAAAGCGACGGACAATGTACTTCTAATAGAAGAAATGGCTTGAATATTTGAGATAACGTCATTTTGTAAGTGTGTAATATATTGCCGTCTAGCTAACAAAGGATATGTTTTGTTGTTCAGTTGATAATCTGAGTAATATTTCCTTTGTATCTTTTTCATATGAACCGCAGCTCCTAATGTTGCATAAAGAGATTATATACCTATGTGTTTTCTCCTTTTGTCTTCCCGCAGATTCATTGAATTTTGTAACAAAGCAAAGCAACTAATTTTCCTGGCAGTATTTTACTTACTTAAATGTTTTTTGCTAATATGCTGCTCTCTCTCGGATAATAAAGGACATAATGAGTGCTAGGGGCAAGAAAAAACATGTGATGAGAATCCGCCTATAATGGGCCCAATTTATGAAGAGAAGCGCCACTAAAATGTATGGAGAATCACTTGTGGAGTACATTCTGCAAATTGTTGCCTTCAAAAACGAAATGTCAGATAAATACGAAACTTGGTATTTAATTTCAGTATGTTTTCCAGGATGCGCCACTGAGGCTGTATTTTAACACTTAAATAATTTCAGTCTAATTATATAATATGTAAATTCAATAACAGCCCGGCTTGAAGCAATATGTGTATGTAATAATTTGTAAAATGTATGTAAAAATATACAAAAAGTGTATATTACAGTCATTATATATGTTTATATTATTGTATACTCTTGTATACATGTTCAATAATGTTATATGAATATATTACGTAATTTAATAATGTAGGAGCTGTGACAATAATAAGTTAAAAGTTGCTAACAGTGAGGTAACAATGAGGTAACCTTGATGCAATAATGAGTTTGAGAGTTTAACAACACTACTTCTGATTCTTGGAAGTAATAACGTAATTTTAGTGACAGTTTATAAAATAGCCAATCAACAACCAGAAAAAGCTTTAGTTAAATGAAGGTTTTCTATTGCAGTAGGATTAGCCAATCAGAAACTGAAAAGGAGAAAATTTTACAAATTTAGAGTTCAGTTGCCTGCAGACAGCGTTACTAAACAGACGCAAAAAATGTCCTCAAGAAATATAATATGTATTTGTGTGAGACGAAAAATAAGTTTATGTGTTAAAAAGTGCAAGTAATTAAAACAAGAATCTCACAGGTCTCTATATCAGTGAAGTGTTATTTAAATCGTATCAAGCAGTAATAAAAGGAGTGAAGTAAAATTATAATCTGTGTAAGCCTACATTCTTGTTGCACCACAACCCTGCTAAGAGAAACGTGTCTCTAAGAAAAATACTGACGCAGCCGAGGCAAACATAAATATTTAATACTTAAAGAAACAGTCAAATTACAAAGTTAGTATTTTTTAAACTTGGGGCAAAGGCAACGTGAAAATACATTTGGGGCGAAGGCTACCGGAAACTATTTACCATACGTGCGGTTGCAACTAGTTCAAATGTTCGGCTCCGTAACAGTTGAACTATAATACAACAAAATAACTTCTTCACCACGAATATTTAAAAGTAAATATCCACACTCCAAACTACCCTTTGTATGGAGAAAGTTGATATATTTTTGATTTTATAAAAACTGATTCTAACGAGCATGATTAAAATACCACATGTTTAAGATATTTACATAAGACAAAAAAATATAATTTGTAATAACTAGGAAATGCCTGTGAAGGCCTCTGCATTTAGAAGGAAAACTTTATAACTAGAAAAATATAAGGGGAAAAAACCATGTACACGGAAGTATAAATCTCCTTAAAACACACAACTTATTTCAAAGAACTTTTTCGTAGCTTCAGTCATTATCCGTTATTGGATCGAATTTTTCAATAATTTGCCATTTTGTGAACTGGTGTCACATTCAGTTGTTTATCACGATGCCATTGAATGAGTACGGAATTTCAAGGCGACCAGATTTAAAACGTTTGGTTGTCGCTTCGATTTCCTGTATCCTTCTTGCATCTACAACGATATGTGTTAACCTAGGAAGTTATCTAGAATAAGCTTTGGCAAGAGTAATTTATACTACCTAATATAAATTTAAATAAAGTGGATAGAGGAAGGTAATGTGGACGGGACGCATTAGATTTTGACTCTCCCTGCCATGTACACATACCGTAATTATTGATGGGCAGATATAAATAATTAAATAAAAAATAACACTAATAGAGAGAAATAATTGCATAATAATTTCCATATTTTAAAATCAGTCTTTAATGTAATAAGTATGAGTTGCAATGTTTGTCCGGGAAGATGAAGGAAGTCAGGTTAGTGACAGTCATTAGAGATAGCCGAAGTAGTGAACGCATTAGCTTAAAGATTCTGGGAATTCAGACAAAGGCAAATTCACTATGCTTGAACATGTACATAGGCTAATTCTGGAAATTAGAGAGGCAGATAAAATTCTCAGATAAGCGAGTCATCGCTTAGTAACAGTGTCATATACGGATACTTAAGAGCTTTGAGATCTAAAAACGTATAAAATAGAACTTTGGTGGGGAGAAATTCATGTAGGCGTGGCTTAAGTAATAAGAAGAGTGTTAAATCGGAGAGTTACCCTTCTCTGATACCGTGACCGGTACGGGTCGACGTTCGCGTTCACAGTTGTGCACACATTAATTACTCTCTCTGGTAATGGCAGCGATACTTGCTCGTGTGCTATTTTAAGCGCCCAGTGACGCACTTGTGTGGGTAGCGGCTATTGCAAGGGATCTTGAGGTAAACATTTTAGCAACTCACGGTAGGTTCTTCTAGTCCCATTTATGGCAGAAACAGTTATTTTCAACCGTAACTTTGATTCTGCAGAAGCCAGCAGATAATTATTCACTGCGAGTGCTACGATTCTTCATCTCAAATTATATGTTATTTGATGAATAAATGAATAGTAATGTTGAATAATGAAATCAAAGTTCACCAAACAGTGTCAAGCGAATACCAGTTAACACTATTGCCTATAGCTAATAATATGTTCAAAAAGAAAGGCCGCCGATAATACCATTGCAGTTAAAGGTGGGGTATAAATGGAACTAAAAATCTATTGCTTTTTACGGGGTATACAAACTATTTTAGTAAAGCTTCTTTTCTTTCTATTACATTTTAATCCGAAGCGGCGTCTGGGCGGGTTTTCTCCGGGTTCTCCGGTTTCCCCCGCCATTCATTCCAACAACTGCTCCATCATCACCTTTCCTTTCATCCATTTCACCAACATTTCGTTTCATCTACTTCCTTCATCCCATACCAGGCATCGGGCTGATCACCCATCCTGGATGCTCTGTCTGATCCATGAGTGTCTGCTCCTCGACGGGCCTCTGACCCCAGGCACCCGCTTGTAAGTCCTGGGGGGTGTAAGTCCTACATAAGAGGAGGGTAAACAGATAATGAATGAATGCATGAATACATTTTAATCCAAATAATCATTTGCAAAAATGACTGCATTACACGTTTCAATATAAATGCAAAGAGAACATTGATGTCAAATGTTTAAGAACTGAACGCTATATGCTGGCCTTAAAATCCCATACTGTTTCTATGCAATCGCGAGAATTAATTGAAAATTGATGGAAAAGAATGAGAAGTATTGAACAATTCGAACCTTCAATGACGGATAATATCTCAGTAACGGATTATGCCCCAAAACGGTTATTTTAAGTACATTTTTGTGTGGTACGTTTTCATCTATCTTTTAACGTTTACAAGCCACACAAGATTACACAAAACCTCTTCAGAATGAACAGGACTTCCTACGTTATTCCCCAAAAAATTCAATATATAAAATTTATGTTTCATGTAAATATGTTTCATGTATGGTATTTTAAACAAACTCATTAGAGCCATTTTTTCGAAAATCAAGATTTTCGAAAAAATGTTCCATACAAAGGGTTCAATGGAATATACTAGCTCGAATACCAATTTTGGTATTATCGGACTTTTTGTTTTGAGTTTTGGTTCAAAGGACACACAAACACACACACATATACATTTCCAAATTTTTTTGGATTCAGGGGGCCTCAAAACATGTATTTCTGAATTTGTGAGTGAAATCCATAACCTAGAGAAAGTAAAAACAAATATATATATATATATATATATATATATATATATATTATAACGATATCCCGAAAATGGTTCTCCAAAAAGGGTTATTTGAAATAAATTGTGTGTTTTAGGAGGTGTTTATTTTTGTGCATAAGCTATTCCCAGAGAATTCAAGATGAGCATTTTATTTGTCACGTAGATGTCTTAAATATACGCTATTTTAATCAAACTTTTTGGAGCAATTTTTTCAGAAAATAAAAAATGGAAAAGGTTTTCATGTAAAGGGTGTTTGGGAAGAGAGGATTTTCTGAAAATCCTTGTATCATATCTTTGGAATATACTAAACTTAAATACGAAGTTTGGTGTTTAACCGATTTTCAGTTTTCGAGTTATGTTCTTCACAGACGGACGCACACAGACATGCATCTTTTTCTATATGTGCTTATTTGGAATCAGAGGCCTCAAAACCTGTATTTCCGGTGAAATCTCTATATAAAAATGTTGGTGGAATGCAATACTTCTTCTATTGCTAGCACATGCTAGAGAAAGTAAACATAAAACTTGTTTTCACACTTTTCCAATCAAGATATGTAAATGTATATGTCTAAAGGTTTGAGCTCGTTAACAGGATGAGATGGGTTGAGTTTAGCAGATAAATAGGAATTATATATTGGCAACAGAGACCGATTCCAATTTGTGAATCTGCCAAGCATTTATCATGGGGCTTATACCTCCTGCCTCCAAGTCCCCAGTAACTTGGTAAACAGGAAGAGGTAACGGGCAATGAAAAACGTTTTCTTCTCTTAAACAAATCCGAGTCTCTTCCATTTCTCTTTTATCTTAATACAGCTAGAAGGGGATGGAAGTTTCTTACAACTTTCTCTAACGACTTCGGGAACTTTGTAACTTTTCTTTTATTCTCGCTACTTCTTCCTCACTTTTCCAATAATTTTGCCATTTTTAATATTCCAACATAAATCTATCACAAGCTATTAAAAGGAGATAAAGTTTAAGGGACTAATAGAACAAGAAAATATACCTCGTAAGGATAGATACAGTCTCAGTGAACGGGAGGATTTAAACTACGAATCATTCATTCTCTTATTATCATGTGAGAGTAAAACGGTTTTTAAATTTTTTCAAAAACATTTAGGACGTTAATTGAATTTTAACTCTCAAATGAACTGTGTAAAGGACTATGTTTCAACATTTTATTTCTAAATATTCAGTTCAAATCTTACTGAGAAACTAAATTACAAAAATCTGTTGTGTTGATTTCACATGACGTTCCCTATTCACTCTTCTACAAACTATTCTTATAAAAGCTTATTCTTGTGTCTACTTCCTTTTAGTCGATAAAGCTTCATTACACAATATAGGAAGAGTATAGCAAACTAAAGGGATAGTCAGACCTTTTAAAAGTGGGTCGTTATGTGATGTCATAGTAACTAATAAATGCTTGGGTTCCTAGGAAAAAAATGTACAAAAAATTACATAAATAACTATTCAGTCATAACCATTTAGTTGTTGCTCTAAAGACACCCTTTGCGTAGAAGTATTATGGATGGTAAAATATAAATAATTGCATAAAGAAATAATTGTAAGATAGAGAAATAGTTGCAATGAATAATTTCCGTATATTAAATCAATGTGTAATATAAGAAGCTTGGATTGAAAATTTTTGTCCGTAAAGACGTAAGATAATTAGGAATTCTGGTTATTCAGAGATATCAGCAACAGCCGAACTAGCAAGCACATTAGTTTAAGGATTTCTAAGACGGCACTTAGGTTATAAATGCAGTACGCTTGTACTTTCACGCAGGTCAATTCTGGAAATTAGAGAGGCAGAGGAAATTCTTAGAAAAGCGAACTATCGTCTAGTAACAGTGTCACATTCGTATACATCAGAGAGCTACTCTTCTCTAGTACCGTGACTGGTACGGATCGACCTTCGTGCACACAATTGTCTACACATTAGTTATTTTCTCTGGTACCGCCAGCGGTACTTGCTCATGTGATATTTTAAGCGCCCAGTGACGCACTTGTATATGAATAGCTTTGATACTATAGAAGTAGGTCGCTATAATAATTAGTTGTTACAATTTCGAATACTACGATTCAAAATCAGTCTATTTCTTCATCTCGAGCAGTCGGTAACTCACTCTTATAACTCAAATCTTAGTTCACAATAAATTTCTCACTCAATTTAAACCGGTGTTGGCTTCTCACAGTAGATCCGCTCATACTCTGAGGGAATATACTCATAGCTCTATCATTGGAGCAGCCGGCAGCAGAATTAACAGCATATGTTGGAGACAACGAAAAAAGGTATCAACTACAACATTTCTGCTTCAATTGTCACACCATCATCGCGGCATCTTTCTATTGCATCAAAGTTACATAAATAGCTATGACATTTTGACAAGTTGCAATATTTTTCGGTCACTAAATATGAAATTGTGACATTTATAAAATTCAAAATTGCCATAACCTATCGAGATACTTTAAAATTGTACAAGAGTGTCGTAGGTGTCTTGTCTATCACGTTATGAAACAAGGACTCCGATGTATGAAGGCTATATTGTTTTATAATTTTTGAAACCTAGCTGTCTAGGGTTGTGCTGGATATTTCATTTCTCCAGTTTCACTCCCAGTTTGTGAAGTATTGATGCCAGGAGACCTCCTTCGTCCCTTAAGCCACATACGTTAGCTTTTGTGACATCTATGCCCTAGGGGGTAGAAAGGAGAGTTCAGCTTTGAAGCTTCTGATTTATCTCAGAAACTACCCCATTGATTTAAATAACTTCTTCGCTACCAAACGCTTTTTGTGATTGCAATTAAAAATGCGATCGCAGTTCCAAAATGATAAAAAAGGGGTGTTGGAAGCACTGGGAAATATTTAACTATTTCCTTCTACTTTCTGCAATCATTAAATAAGAGCAATAAGGCCGGCATTTTGCAAAATTGTTATTGACCGCAAAAAATAATTTATTGTAGAGTTTAATGCCCGTTCTTACGACATAGAGCACCACAGGGTGCGCACTAGTGATCCAGGAAATAAAATAATAAATTGGAAAAGGAAACTTTCTAGGCCTACGTTTAGGATATCTCTCTGACATTTGCCGATTATGAGAACTAAGGAAAACCTCGAAAAAAACTCGGTCAGGGAGAACAGTACCGAGCAAGATAGCGCCGTGGTAACGTGTCCGACTCGCTTTCGGGAGGTCCCGGGTTCAGTCCCCACTATAACCCATGGATTTTTCGTGCTTCTCTCGGGGTCGGCATGCGAATGCTGCGGTGGTTTCTTTTCTACTTCGATTTCCTTTCCATCGTTTCCCTTTCATTATGTTTCTAGGTTTCGTGCTGTATGTCGGTGCCGGACAGATGTTGCGGATTCATACTCAATTGAAAGAGTGCATACGTAGATACCAGAGGGTTGCTTGATTGGTGGATTGTTCATCGCCCTCTCTCGGTGGCTCCAGAGTGGTAGCCGCAATAGGTGCAGGTCGCAACGCGCGAGGTGCGAATCACTATCACCAGGGAGGACGGTCCTAGCGGGATTTGAACAGCAGACCCTCCGTTCAAAAATCCATGCTCAACGACCTCGGATACCGTGTCGGTTTAAACATTACGTTTATACTGATAGCTCAGGCCTTCAAGCGATATCTTAATTTTGTAATGCAATGCAGCTATTAATGAAAGTAATAATAAGAATATAGTTCCATATTTAAGCATTCACTCTTCGTTCAGTGTCTCTTGTACGGTTATTAAATGCGGCAATAATTTTTAAAGATTGAGCACTTAAAATGCCATTATATTTAACCACTAAACAGAAGGAGAGCTTTAAAAGAGCCTTTTAGTGTAAAGAGAAACGAGGAAAGAGAAAAAGCGAAAAACGTTGAAAGGAGGCAAATACGAGGTATCGTCTCTCTCATTTTTACCACATTATAGAGAATGCATATGAAACCAAGTTTTTATGACTTTCCAGATAGGTAGGAAGGCGGTGAGAGCAACTTCTAAGTGCCGAAAAGTTTATAGTAAGCGTAAAATCTTATCATTATCTTTAGGTATGTAACCAACAACGTCTCCAGCTATTCTGAGCAGAACTACTACTGAAAATTGAAGCTTAATTTCTCCAGTCGTTGTGCACGGTTGCAAAGACATGGTTTTATTTTTAAGGACTTTTTAGGAAAGAGATAAGGTTTTCTACTTGCATTTATATCTATTTGTGCAGCATTCTCTACATGCAAATAATACTCTGGGAACGTGTGATCTTATACATTTAAAAGGTTAAGAAGCTGAATATAAGAACTTTTTTTTACATGAGCAAGACCAGTATTGTGCCACTCTTCTACAATTGGATCGACAAATGGGGCCAATTGCGCTGTATTTTCGAGACGGCGAATGCTGGAGGCTCTTTGTTGTCCACTGCATCTCAAACCTATCCAAAATATAACCTTTAAGGAGTATAGCGTGCTATGAGTCTCTAAATATATCTCGGGTTGAGGTACGGGAAGGTAATGTGACATTATTCCACGGAAGTTCACAAAAATAACAATGAACGCACTTTCACCAATCGTTTTGTATGCAGACTTGTTTGGCATGGCGTTTTAATACTAGATGTTCCTCAGGAATATTGATGACGATGTTGTCTATCCAGGGATTTGAATGCAACTGATATCTCAGATCTCCTCTTCAGTACAGAGAAAGCTTACATAGAAGCCTTCGTTACCATCACTATGAATTACAACCATTGTTGGCTTGTTACCCTCTATAGCTACAAACAAGCGGTATACATTTTTTCCTATTGATACATTCTTTCTAGGTGGGTCATGTATCTTTTCTAATAATTAATATTTTATTTCCTTTTTCTTCAATATTCCGGACATTTAAACAAGCCAAAATGCATATAAATACTATTGAGAACAAATCAAGGAATATTACAATCTCATTAATTAATGAATTCAACAATTAACGAATATTTTAGAATGCATAACATTTTAAGCAAGGCCTCTATTTTGTAATCCATTTGCATTATATCTGCTTCAGTTCATATCTAAAAGTGTTGGAGGAAAATTAGTACTCTGATCCCTCGCTTGTGTACTGGGGCAGTTAAGTTACTTCATTTGAAGTCACTTCACCGATTCCATTATCCAGGAAGCATCTGCGACTGAGACCTCAGGAATTATAGGTGTCCTTATGAGACATTTTTATATAGAACCCCATATCCGGAAAGACTACGTTTGGTCCTCAACGTTTTCAACAAATTTATAAACCATTATAACTCATTAAAATTGCTTGTGGCAGTTGGATCACTCCGGACATTTTCGAACGCGGGCGTCACTCCAAGGTGCGCCGTTGCCATGCCTATATTTAGACTATTGAAAGGCTACTGCTGTAACTGTAGTTGATATTTAAATACTTAAGTTGGTTCAAGCATTCTGCATTAATTATTAATTCACTATTCTTTACTACTTACTACTTAGAGTAGCGGCGTAAGGAAATATGCCACTTCTTGGCGACGGTTCACTCACTGAAGAGTCGAACACAAGACACAAGTCTTCAATATCTCGTGGAAGTAGCAGTCACTGCACTTCATAGCAGTTGTTACAAACTCGCTAGGAAGACAACACTTTTCGTCGCATTCAGAAACGCACCCGATAACTCGCTCACCATATGACCCATGTCGCGAGAGCGCTCCCTTATATAGCCGTTGGAGATTTCTATAGAATTCTAGAACGTTCGAGAAGAAGAAACATCCAGAAGATTCTGGTTATCTGACGGTAGCGTTTCCAGTGTTTCGGTCGCGAGCGCTACTTATCTTTGTTTATCTTAGACTGCCCGGCGCCGATCTCCCGATAACTTTCTACCATAATTGCTTCTATCACCCATGAAAATTAATTCACATAGCCGCAGATACATCTAATATACGTACAATATGAAAAGGCCTTTATAGCTTCATCACTTTATTAACTCAGTTAATCTAAGTCACTTGAAATTTTTTGCGTTAATCTTTGTTATATGAGGGGCAAACACAAAACCGATCAGGAGCTAAATGGCATCACCGAAAATTTATTACCTCAATAGTGATACTTCTGAAATATCTTTCATGGAGAGGTTCATTTTCATTCTTGTAGAAGCATTCTTCTTCAACAAGGATTAGTCTATAGGGCCTGTTCCGACTTCAAGAATAATGATGTTGCCATCTTAAAAACGGTCTACCTCTGCTTCTTTAAACTTGGGGCTCATAACTGAACACGATTTTCGGGAATCTGCGATCTGACATTCTCCTTACATGTTGATACCAGTCTGTTCTTAATTTATCTATATGCTCATTTGTAGTTCCTCTCTTATTTCTACGTTTCTCTTGAGATGTATTGCTTATATCCGGCCTCTTGAGGAATTTCATTTCCGAGCTTTCAATTCTTGTTCTGCCCTGCCTGATTACGTCCAGTTTTAACTTCGGAAACAAAGGGCTGGTTCTGCTATTGTTTTGTATAGCTTCATTTGTGTAGCTCTTCTTGTATTATTCTTTAGTGTTCTGATGGTTCCGCAGATCGCCTGCCATTTACGCAATGTTATGTCTGTGTATTTCCTGTGTCCATAAGAAATACATGGAGCCCAGATAATTGAAACGTGTGACTTGATTAATGATTTTATTATTAGTATTGTATATCTTATATGATTTATACCCTGAAATGCCATTGTTTTGGTTTTGTATGTGGAATGTTTAAATTATACTTTTTCCCTGTTTTGCCTAATTATACAATAGCTTTCTGAAGATCCTCCTCTGTAGCAGCAAATACGACTTGGTCGTCCGCAAGAAGTATTTTACATAAATTAAAGTCGTCCTCCGTGATGTAGTGGTTACCATGCTAGCCTCTCTATCCCGAGGTCACGGGTTCAAACCTGGCGGATGTCGATGGATATTTACGGGCGTAAAACTCCTTAGTATGGCTTCCTTCGGAAGAGAAGTAAAGCCGGTGGTCCCGTGTCCCTCAAACCTGACAAAGAAGCCTCTGAGCAAAATTACCAGTCTTTCACGCCCAATATAGAATGGAACGCTAAGGACCACAGCAGTTAAAGAGCGTCCATAAATAAAACTCAATATGAATTAAAACTGTTTATTTAAAACTGTTTATCTAAGATTTGCTGGCATTCATTTATGACTTTGCCAATGTACTGCGAGAGTCTTCCCATCCTGCGGATTGATAACTAAGCAAACCCTGCCTTTTACAGACGATGCGAAATGCAGTTGCTGACACCACATTCATCAGCCCGCTGATTAGGACTACGGTGGTGTTTGTTGTTAATTGACGTGCTCTAGTAGCGCAATGGTTAACATGCTGGAAAAACATGCCTGCGAATAAATGAGTTTTTTATTCATTTGTTGCATTTATTTATGATGTTCATTAAAGCATATTATAACAAATAGAATTTTTGTTTTAATTAAATTCACATAATTAAACTAATTAAGTGAAATGACACTTCCATGCCAAACTATCAGTTCTCGTTAAAGCATTTTCTAACAAGTAACAATTTATGTTTTAATGAAATTCACATAATTAAACTAATTAAGTGAAACTACACTTCCATACTAAATTATCAATTCTCGTTAAATTTACTGAACATAAGAAGTACCTTCAAGTGTCAGTATATGAAACTGCAACCTTCACCACTGTAGGCTAACGCGCACACTGTTGCGCTAGGAGTGCAGCGGTGCAAAGCAGTCATTTCGGCCGAAATTGATACAACGCGATGCAGTGGACATGTTTACGGTTTTATGTATATAAAATAAAGCAGGAGAAAGTGGGCAACCTTGCTTACTCCTTTATTGATAATTGGTGTATTACTTAGGCCCATCCCATTGTCAGTAGAGAGCAGGAATGTGGCGATCCCATCGCCCAGTGTCTCTTAAGGCACTGCAACTAGCCAGCCCGGATAAGCAGTCTACCTTGTAGAAACGTTAGGGACGTTAATAAATTCACAAAGTTACCGAATCAAAAATTAGTTCGTCCATTCCTATCAAGTCGATAATGACAAACATCTCTGTCAATGTGGCTAGAAGTGTAACAAACTCGAATGCGAAATTTTCATTGGAAGCACGTTTTCTGTCCCGCTCCTCCAGAAAAATGTCCAAATTCGTACAAACAATTTTCGGCTAAGTCAATATAAGATATTCTTTCGGCTTCGTTCTGCGATGTTTCAGCTTGTCGACTTTTTCGATCAAAGTGTAGTCATTTTGAGACTTGGGTTTCGGAAACTTTCCCTGTGTAATTTTCTTGTTAACAGAACAAGAAAATTACATTATGGACATTGGTTTTAACGGACGAGGCCCTATGCAACTGGAAAATATACATTGTGAATCTGCAAGCATCCTTAAAGGTTTTCGATCGGCTCCGATCTGATCATATATAAATACTACTTTTATAACTGCTACCTCAAGTGTCCCCAAACTTTTTAGACCCGCGAAACCCTTGATCTACAGATTATTTCCGGCGGCACCCCAAATACGAACCAATTACGCATTCGCCCCTAAAATCCTTAAAACAAACTTTTTAGTACAAACCCACAAATTATAAGATCTAAAATGAGTCTTTATTGTTTATATTATAAACAAATAATATAATATGAGGTGGTGTAAAGGAAGAGGTAAAGAAATGAGCGTATATAAACAGTATGTGTTGCACCACTGGGTTTTTCCCATACCCAGAGGTGTTAAATATTGTGGAAATGACTGTTGCGTAGGAGCTAGGAATTGAGAAGAATCAATTCACATATGTTAACAATTTATTATAAAGTGTTGCATTTATCAGCTTGCTTTAACATTTTAAATGTTATGTGATTTGCCAATAATATGCTCGGAGACGACAATGTAATGTACCCTTTCACCTTTTTTTACAATTTAAGTTGTCCTAGGGTCTCCGTGGACACGACGAAGCGGGTGGTTACAAGGATAAGACCTAGAAGACTAACTGTCCGCCACACCTCGATCTAAGAGTTATCCACTAACAGATCCGTCACGAGATGACCCTGTAGTTAAAGCGACGTAAAATAAATATAGTAATAATATAACGTTTGCGAGGGTCAGGAACAGTCGAGAACTGCAAGCGGGTCGCCTGAGGTGTATACAAAATGTCATAAATGTTAGGCAAGTAGCATCGAATTCTACCATTAATGCCAATAATATGCGTAAAATGCAGTAGTTTACGTTTCATTTTCATATCATACAGTATTATACCCATTTTTAACCTTAGTTTTACCCTACAAAGAGCTGATCAGAATATTTAACCTTTTGAGTAGCTCAGTTAAAAACCTTCAATTCTTGTTAGCTAACATCTAGCAAGGGCACTATTGAGTAGTACAATAGTGGCGAGATAGCCGCGGCGCCCTTTGCGATGCTTGAGGCGGTCGTGGTCGCCGCGGTGCACATTTGAGAGCGTCTGTGCTACAGGATATTTGTTGATCGTTAATCTGCAAATACCTAATTGTTAGCAGTTATATCTGGATAAACTCAGCACTGTTCACTGAATTTCCACATTCGCTTGTTTAGCAGTTGACACGATAATTAAGCGGGAAGTGTAATTTTTAAGTATTCAGCCCTTCAACATGTAAAGAAGTAGGCACTTTCCTTTGATTGCGCGTGCAATTTGAAAATGATGAATTTCCCATGACTCGTCTATAAGTTATTCTTTGAATACTGGGAAAAAAATCTCTAAACTCAGTTCATTACAGCATTACATCGCAGCAATACTATTTGACAATCGTTCTTACTACAGACATGGTCAATTTATTAGTGTAAGCCTGCTAAAATACTACATGTTTCATTAGGTAATTAATACATTATAAAATGAATCACTTACCACATTTAGGTGTTTAAACATTTAATCCTTGACAACTTTGGTAAGCATGAATACAGTACCAACAACAAACAGTTTTTGTTTGAATGACATATCATAATTTACGAATTTTTTACATGATTGTTTCATCATAATCTTAATGACCAGCCAACAATTAATACACCAATGAAACTAGGTGTTTATATGAAGAAACTCATAAAAATTAACGTTTCTGCAAATTCTGTCATAGAAACAGTAAACGTTTAGCAAAGATACAGAATAGCTAATAATTCTTCAAAATATTTTTCCAAAAATATACCAAAAAATTAAAAACTCTTACTAGGCTAAAAGCTATGTGTGCCAATTACTAATACTTAAAATGTTATTAAATAACAAGGAAATTTTATTAACTATAATAAATAACGATTTATGTTCTATGAATAGAATTTCAAGAATGTGACGAAATTTACCTAATAAGCTGACCACGTCTGTAGATAGGCACCACAGGCGGTGGACAGTAATAATACATGAAATGATAATTGGGAAAAGGAATTGGGAAGGAAACCTTCCAGGCCTATATTTAGGGTACCTCCCCGGCTTTTGCCAGATACGAGACTAAGGAAAACCTGGAAATATCTCAGTAAGGGAGGCAGTCCTAGAGAGGTTTGAACCGCGGGTCCACCAATCCGTAACCTTAACGTCATTATGTCACAGGAGAGTTTGTAAGTCATTCATTGGACCGCAGAATAACCTTCGTGTAATTAGGCGTTCAATCATAGAGAAATCGCTCTGTTTACGCAAAATCTCTAAAATTGAAGAAACTTATTGTAAACCTTAGATCATCCCACATATAGTTCAGATATGTCATTTGTGCTTATGAACTGTTTGAATCTTAAAAAATACTTCAGTGGGATAAAACGTTCCAGTAATGAAAAGGTGCCGAACTTAGTGACCACAAACCTTAATGAAGGAATTTAATTTATTAAATTCGCATACACTATTCTATCCCTCCTCAATAAACCATTTTTACGAAAGCTTATTCTTATATTTGCTTCGTGTTAATCGATATAGAAGTTTGCAGAATTGCTTTTATTACATATTTCGTTTTAGGTACAAGGGGGATCCAGGGGAATGAATCTTTAAAAAGTGGGTCGCTACGTATTGGCTTTGAATTCCTCTTTTTATTTGACCACGAGAAATAAAAACAATATCGACTTAGCACTTGAAAAAGGTATATAGTATTTGAAAACTCAAGCAACAATAAAGAATATCTCGGAAATGGTTAATGATACAAAAACATTTGTTTGATATAAATTGGGCGCTTTAACAATATTCACATCGCTTCTGTAAAGTATTTGTCTATCTCTTAAGCATTAGAGATTATACAAAGCTGTAAAAATTTATTCACAATGAAGAGTATCTACTAGACTATTTCCAGAAAATTCAAGATATGCAATTAATTTGTAATGCAAAATATCTTAATCAAGTGGTATTTTAATTGAAATTGCCTATTTTGGGAAAATTAAGAATAACGAGCAACACCTGCAGCCAGCTATTAGCAGCCAACACATCTAAATATTCGGACTTCGTAAAATTCATTAAGCTTTACTTTTTGGCAAGTACTTTCTCTAAATTTTTAACAACTGACGTACACACGAGGCGGTTATGATTTTCTATTTATTGTAAAATTTTGGGCTTTAAAGTTGTTGCAGTATATGAGTATTATTTGTTTCTTGTTGCGAAAAAGTTGAATTTGGAAGGAAACGAGTGGTGAATTGTAAAGTCATTGTATAGAAAGTTGTGAAACCTTAATGTACAATTGTTAACGGAATTGGTAACTACGTTTTAATGGAAGTTGTAAGTTCCGAATTTGTTATTTTTCTAAATCCTGGCTTTAAGTTACCATTAAATGGTACACCACGATCTTTAATTGCACAGTTCTTACTATTGTTTGTGCCTTTATAATCCTTCACATTGTATGCCTTTAAGGTTAACCTTTTCTCTGGCGAATAGATCCACTTTTGATGGGCGGTGCTGTGATCGGGAGAGAGAAGTAGGTCACACCACCAGCCAGTACCAAGCTATACTTTAGTTAACTGTCAAATTACGCAATTCTCTAATATACTCTAAGAAGGTTAACGAAAATGGCAGTAGCATGAAGAAATACTTAATGTTACGTGATACCAGCAAGGTGTAACTGTTGTTGCAAATAACGCGTTACAAAATGGCACATTTTCTATACGGTAATTTGCTGTGGGGGTATTTCCTTGGAAGATGCTAAACGTAAATACCAGGTTTGCTGTTTATCCCTCATTTTTTACTTTCTCTACTACGTATAGTAAGTAGGGGAAGTATTGTATTCCACCCAAAAATTCGATACCAAGATTTCACCGGAAATACATGTTTTGAGACCCCTGAATCCAAAAAAGGCATTTTTGGAAACATGTCGGTCTGTGTGTCTGTGTGCGTGTGTGTGTCTGTGTGTCTGTCTGTGAACAGCATAACTCAGAAACTAACAGTCGGATAAACACCAAACTTGGTATTTAGGTTCTATATCTTCCAGAGATGCGACACGAGGTTTTCAAGAAAATCCCCCACCCCAGTTACCCTTTACATAGAACATTTTTCGAAATTTTTAAATTTCTCAAAAATGGCTATACGATTTTGATTAAGATATTATATGTTTAAGATATTTTCATGACAAATGAAATGTATATCTCGAATTTTCTGGGAATGTCTCCAAAAGCATTCTTCATTGTGGACGACTTTTGCATAACTAGTAAACCATAAGAGGTAGACAAACTTTTACTACAAGAAATGTAGATCGCGTTAAAATACATAATTTATTTCATATACATTTTTTTTATTGGATGAACCATTTTCGAGATATTGCTTGTTATTCCCTTAAATTTTCCAATACTTATACTTTTTCTCAAATGGAAATTCGTTATTTATTTTTTTTCTCTCCTGGTAATGCTAGGAGAATGGAATACTCCACATAGCAACCAGCTCTTAAAATATTTAACTATCCCTTAAAGCCTAGCAATTCCCCTTGCATCTACGAGAAAATTAGCAATAAGATTAACATCTCGATATCTCGATTAACATGAAGCATGCCGAGAATAAGCGTTTGTAAAAATATTTTGTACAAGAGTAGAGAAAGTCATGTGAGTGTAACACATCAGATTGTTTTCTAAAATATTCCATTTTAATTCAGCGAACCTCAAAACGTGTGTTTTCACAATGAAGTCCCGATGTGGAAATATTTTGGTAGAATGTAGTATTGCTCTACTTACTATCGGTAGATGATAAAGTAAAGTAACTAACAAGACAGTTTCTGAATGCATTTCTACATTCTGCATACCATATTTAAAACAAGTGTATACGCTTTTGTATCATCGGGATTCTTTAGGTAACAAACCACTTACTACTTCACTAGTAACACAGGTTATATCGTTTGGTTCTTCAAAATTATTCATTTTGCATTTAAATCCACAGTATAAGCAATACAATCGACAACAACGTTGCTACTCATAACCTTCCTATCATTTCAAAGCCCCTTACTCCTTGTCTTCAAAGCACCTCAATGAAATTTTGAACGAAATTCAATAAAAATGAATAAAATTGACAATTTATCTCCGGTCGTGGAAACAATGGTATACATACCATGAGATCGAAATATACCCTCAGTACATTTGTAGCTCTTGGGATAAACTTCTCGGGCACCAATTATGTACCTTGTGGAAAATCTTTGCTTACCTCCCATAATGTATAACATACTACTTGCAGTTGTTTTGAAACATATTTCATTAAAGTTCATTGAAAGAAAGTCTCGTTTGTATTCGATTGTCCTTCATGCAAATATTAAACATGCTGTTTTTCAGATAACACATGTTAACACATCTGAAACATTTTGCATGGCCTATTGTAAATGGGTATCTTTTATTCTGGTTACCGGAGGGGATTTGGCACTTATCCAGTGACGTTATTGTACCTATGCCCCATAAGGGAGGAGGTGGAGGAGGAGGAGGTAAGAGAAAACATCCGTTGGCAGGAACCAGGAATGACGACACAGCAATGACGACACAGCAATGACAGAGTCCTTACAGTTTCCAAGTTGAAACTGCCCATCATTCGGACAGCAGACCGGGGACGCCCGTCTAACGTAGAGGGTCGAACATCCCGCTCCGAAGGGGCGTCCGTATACCCGGGCAACCAGCCCAGGGACGGGAAAAGTTCCACACAAAGCACTCTTTTTCACTACCACACCGCACCGAAACACCATCGCCGACACTTCCTACCCTCAAACAGTCCTAACGGGGTGAAGCGTGATTGAGATGATGAAGAGAATGAAATGGACCGACAGGAAATTTGGGGGCTGAAAGAAACCACTCCAGCACTGGCAAACCCCCGAAAAACCCTTGGGTCAGAGTTTGCGGTCGCCGGAGATCGAACCCGGGACCTTCCGAATGCGGATCATAGACGTTGCCGCCTAGCCATCCCGCTCGATAAATGGTAAAGTGGTAAACTCTTAATTTAGCTTGGACGTTATTTGTTTATTACCAAAATCAAGTATTTCTCATTTGATTATTTTGCATAAAGCAACAGCTTCCTTTCCATTCACGATAATGGAGAAGCTGTATTTCAGAATTTCAGAATTTTATTGATTTGACGTTGCGATATCCTACATTTAATTTCGATTTACTTCTCTTTCATTCTTTCTCGTGCACCGCCGATATAACAGCTGCCCAGTGTCTACTCTCACAGCTATTATGGAATTCGGGCCACATCGCTGTTCTTGAGCTCACATTGGAGCTTTATGTCATCTTGTAGATACAGTAACCTCGCCAACAGAACCCTACCGGATTATTTCCGGTTAATGAAATTCTGATGACACAGAGCTTGATGGATGCTACAGAAGTCACCCTTGTGAATGATTACGAGGAAATCGCTCCGGACGTGCCAACCAAATGCGTGAGTTGTGACACAAAATTACGTCACAAACCTATAATAGTAGGACCAACCACAACAATTGGAACACCTAGAGAGCAATGCTGGCGACGTATTACGCTATTACTATATTATGTAATTAAACGATAATAGTTACTTTCTTTGTATTAGGACACAGAATGTGCAGTTTTATGTAAACCACATAGACAGGGAGACAGATAGAAGTTTATTGCTAAAAACATTTACTCATTTATAGCAACGTCAAATATTAACTATTAAAAAAACTCAATCTTATAACATTCCTGGACCTTATAGACACGATGTTTCTTCAATATTATTAAAATCTGTTCTACAAAAATGTCATATGTATGTTAATTGATTTTATCAGTTAAACTGATATTGCTTTATAGCTATTTTGCGTTTTACTGTATTTGCATTTACTAAAATAAATATTGTTGCTACTTCAGCTAATTATGGATAGTTTCACAGAAATTATAATTTTGTAGATTCTTCTTAATGTACAATAGACAACTTAAAACGTGTACACAAGGAAGAATGAGGAATCAAAGTTCAATAAAATTTGGTTTAAAATTATTTTTGGCGGAACTGCACATAAAATTATTGCTCTCTGTTGTAAAATAAAAACTTGTTTGAATAGATATGGTTGTCAAAACAGTACTGACTGTTTATTAATTTTATTGTTTGGCTCATTACAATAACTGAACATTCCTTTACTCAGTTTCCCTGAGATGTAATCTATGTGGGTCTTCCACACTTTTGAAGTTATATATTTAACTTTACTTGAGAGGGTATCATTGTTATTACAACATTATTTAATGCTAGATCATCAAGTATTGAAATAGCCTTTAGGCATTCATTTTAGGCATTCAATAGGTTGTAGAAGACTGAGTATAAAAAGTCACGTGAATTGAGCCTGGCTGCAGCTCGATTTTTCTGGTGGCATTCTGGTTGTATTACCGGCCAGGATAATTAGTTCGTCTGCATGGCACAAGATAGTATGGAAAGAAGCCATTGCTAGTGGCGCTTACAGCTGAGCTGTGACATCTTGTCACGTGGCTGCCCATGGGTCTTCCCAAAGGTCGAGGCAGCTGAAAGTGAACACTGAGGGTCAGTCTTTGTCGGGCCAGCGAAGTGAAGGAACTTCTAGTAACTCTTATAAGGGGATATACTCGATTACAAATAAGCATAGGAAATAATAGCATATAAAATATAGGTAATAGGATTAATAATCAATGCTAAAATACTGGTAATAATTTAAAATGTAAAAACCATCTTGTAACTTAGCTGTAATTAGGACAAGTGAGCTAGCAAAGGAGAGGTGGAAGTCCATCAAGATACACGCTAATGCGCACAGGGTTCAGGTTAAACAGAAAATAGAAAGAGAGAGCAGAGATTAGAAAGAGAGAGAATAGTGATCCATTTCCCGGAGCTCGAAGAAGTTGGTAAAATAGAAAAGGAAACCATATTTAAGAGAAGGACAGAGACTGGTCAGCAGGAAGTGTGACTTCAGAAATTTGGCACATTTTTATTGTCAAAGCACGCTATGTAACGCTACTTAACCAATGGAAATTGTTGTGTCAAATAAAAGTGCGAAAACAGGAAAAAAGGAAAACAGATAAAGTAGAAACGTTTACAGGACTCTCTGAGGTACTCTCTTGGCATTAGTTTACATGCTACCACCGTAGCAACGATATTAGAGCCAATGATGTAATTAGATTGTGCAACCAGCTGAAAGATCGTGTGAAGAATTAGCTAGATTCACAGAATAACATACAATGACAGCGCGAAGGTTCAAGTTATAAGATTTAAAAAAGTATTTCATAAGGGAAAATTGCTAGCTGCCTAAATAGAGATAATTCTCTTCAATAATTCAAAGTTATGGGGAAATCATTTTACCTTCACCCACAATATCGTAGAGTTATTATCCAACTAGATAGGTTAACTCTTCGACTGGCAGCCCGCAAGAATGTATAGAAAACAACGGAGATCCAGGAGGTATATGATCCAAAGTGTACTTCCGCCACACGACGCACACAGTCCATTTTTGGTCTCTTCTAAATATATAACAAAAATGTCTACTCTGTAAGCACATTTTAAAAATTCTAACTTTCAGACTTGTTGTGGAGGCTTATTTATACGTAAGAATGGAGCGAGTCGTTTAATTGTGAAAGGCAGATTTAAAAGTGAAGCACGAGTATAAATCAACAAGAGAACCAAACTTTATAAAGTTTAAATTGTACATCTGGAAAGACAATTAGAAACAAATTCCAAGTGTAAGATTGTTAACAAGTTTTCAAATTAAAACTTATATTGTGTATAGCTGCAAACAATTTTAACATTCTAATTTCTAGGTGTGTTAAAACCTTTTACTTGTTTCCTTTCCCTGCAGTGAGAGATAATTCTAGAAAAGTTTCATCACCTCTGCCGGTTTAAATTATTCTCCTTACCTAAATAATAATAAAGTAAAATGAGCCCAGCTAAGACATGAATTGTAACGTTAAACTTAAGTGTAAAGTTTAGAGTTGAAGAAGATATTGTCTTTACGTTGGAGTTGTTTATTTATTCATTTAGCTTTACGTATGGACGTTAATTTTTGAAGAAGTTTGTTGGAGTTATGTAATATGCTACTACGTATAAGAAGCCAATTTGAAGATGTATTTTTGTGGTTACGCTCCAAGTTTTAAAAAATATTAACTATTAACTTTGTTATTCAACTGGTTCTATAGATATTATTTATGTTTATTTTTGCCTCGGCTGCGTAAGTATTGCTTTAGACACGTTTCTCTTAATCAGGGCGTGGTGAGACAAGAATGTAGGCTTACACAGATTTTAAGTTCAAACTCACTTCTTTTTATTAATCCTTGACACAAATTAAATAGCACTACACTGATATCAAGAGCTGTAAGATTCCTTTATTTAATACTTGTACTTTGTTAACGTATATACTTATTTTACGATTCACACGAATATGTAATATTTTTTTAGAGAACACATCTTCCATCCGGTTACTACCAAGGTCTGCAGGCAACTGAACATATTTTAACCGTCCAAACCCTTAAACTTCTGTGTTTCAAGTCTCTGATTGGCTAATCCTAGTCCAATAGAATACCTGCATTTTACTAAAGCTTTTTCTGGCTGTTGATTGGCTAATCTTAAAGTGTCACAAAATTTACATTATCATTGCTCTAATCATGTCTAATAGAATTTAAACTCTCAAACCCATTATTGCCTCAAGGTTACGTTATTGTTAGCAATTTTAAACTTATTATTCTCACAGCTCTTACATTATTAATGTACATAATGTATTCACATAACATTATTAAACATGTTTACAATAAAATAAGCATATGTAATGACTGTTACATACATTTTAAAAAAATTATTACATATATATTGCTTCAAGGCGGTCTGTTATTGAATTTGCATATTATATAATTTAATTGAAATTCTTCAAGTGTTAAAAATACTGCCTCAGAGTAATATAACAAGTGTTACAAATGGTAAATAAACTATATATAATGACAAGTGGGACCACGTAGTTTAATTATTAATATAAGTATAGCTAGTAAATCTGCAATAAAAAGTTCAACTAAATTCGTTAAAATGAGTATAAATTAGCAATTTCATTACCCAATACCATTAAATAGCTATTTTCCTAGTACCCTACAAAGGTAAACTGTTCAAATTAAGTATTATTATTCCTTAAGCTAAATAGATGTGCCGATAATAACTACAACGCGCTACTAAGTTGTATATTGTTCAGAGTTTAATAGAAAGACACCTCATTATTTGAGGTAAATGCACCCTTTGTACTCGCTTGATGCAGGTATAACCACGATAAAATGCTTCAGCAAAGGGTTGCTTGCGGACCCTATAGGAAGTGCCATATTGATTGAACCTGTTCCGCGCCTCTATGTAAACCGAGTTCAAATTAATTGCCACTTCAACTACTTTGCAAGTCATATTGCCTCATTTTGCAGGCAGTGGCTAAGCAATGGAAATCCCGCCATATAGTGACGGAATGGAGGAAGGACTAATAGGAAAATATTCGCGGCGTGCCAAATTAACCAGTGGAGAGTTATTGTGTCTCGTGCACAAGGGCAAAAATTGGGGAAATATAGGCTACCGCATTGGCCAATGTTTGATTTACAGTTGATTGCAATGTTGTCTGAATAGCCTTGTCTGCTTGTTATGTATGTACGCTCCTCTAGCTACACGTATCGCATTAAAGGCTTGTATATATAACTAAGAAAGAATTAATGAGTGTTTTAATTTATACTAAAGTATACAGACATAAATTCCTAACAATCACACCGTCCGACAGACCGTACGCGTTTTTATAATGCACAGATAACAAAGAAAGCAAGACAAAAGACAGGAAAAAATAGAAGAAAAACTCCCTACAAGAAAAAAGTCACTGCAGAAGTAAAATAAACATATTCAAACATAGCAGCTAAAAATAACGCAACCCACAAAATAACGGTAAATCGTAGTGAGATACACTGTTATGCTCTATTACTTAAATAAACATAAGAATAATAAACTTATAACAATCTAACAATGCTGGGATATAGCATAAAAACCTCATGTGCTGCATTCACCTCTTTTCTCTACTGACTCTTCTACAAAATATTCTTATAAAATTTTATTCTTCTGTCCACTTCTTGTTACTTACTTGGCTCTTATGTGGGCTTACAACCTTGCCTAGAGTGAGAGGCAAGTCCAGCAGCACACAAACATTGAATCAGAGAATGAAAAACTCGAAACGGGGGATCTGCATGAGAGTGAGGAAGAAGATGATATGAAATGAAGGCGAAATGAATGAAAGGAAAAGGGATGATAGAGCAATTGGTGGAATGAATGGTGGGTAAACCGGAAAAGTCCGCCCAGACGCCACTTTATCCACCATAAACCCCACATGGGGCCCCTGGAATTGAACCTGGGCCATATTGGTGGAAGACGATCGGTCTAACGACTCAGCCAAAGCACCTCCTGCTTCTTGTTAACCGAGAGAAACTTTCACTACACATTTATTGTAGGTATTAGAAGCTTACAGTAGGCTGATGTGATAGTAAGATTGTTAATAAACGGATCGGTAGGTGAAGGCTTTGCATGTTCACGAGAAAAAACGAATAGCGACCTCCCACTTGAAAAAAACTTAAGTATTTGAACATTCAAACCAATTACAACGAACATCTCGGAAATGGTGAACACTATAAAAATTATTTGACATAAATTGTGTGCTTTAGCGAGATCTATATTTTTTGTACAGTGATCTTTTGTCCATTTCTTACGGTTTACCAGTTGTCGCAGTAATCTGTTTGTGTTATCTTATTTGCTGGTCGCCTGTTATTATTTTATTATTTTTAAGATTTTGGGTTCTTTGTCCTCCGGCTAGCTATTATTACTCAATCGAGCAAATATCTCTGAGCAGGGCGTGTAAACGGAAAGGAGTTGTTAATAAAACATAACACTGATAAAAAAAATTGTTTTCACACTTTTATTGCCGTCACACTTAATTAATAGTTCACATCTGTAATCTTTATACACGCCTGACTGAAACTGTTATATTTCCGAATGTAATTACTCTCGTATTAGTTGCCGCGTACTTCCCATTTTGTAACTAACTTTACGATGCGAGAGATTCTTCCAAACTGTATGAAATTCACCTCACGTGAGATTCCTCAAGACTGCGCGACGTGTATCTCGTGAATGATTCTTTAGAACTGCGCGACGTGTACCTCGTGAATGATTCTGTAAAACTGCGTGATGTGTCCCTCGCGAATGAATCTGTAGAACTGCGCGAAGTTTACCTCATGAATGACTCTTCAAGACTGCGTGTAACTGCTTATGGCTCGAGAACTTATACTCCCTCACCCCGATATGTCTAAACATTAAATAGAGCTGCTATTGGTTACTAAATCGAGCCAACATTAGCGTCTGTTTGGTCAGCCAATCATAATTACTAATACATATGCTCTAGGGAAGATATTCCCTCCATTTCTAAAGAAACGCACGCTACCCTGACGTCATTTGTTTCTCTCTTCTTAGTAATAAACAACTCACCCCCTCGCTTCATTGTTACCCACTCTATTGCAGTTTTAGTGAGGCCGTGTAAACGTATTTCCTAAGAATGCTTATGGCTAACAAACATCTAAAATCATTGTCGTAAAATAATGTTAATTTACACTACAATCACTCTGGCATTCACAGTGTTGTGATATAAAATACTGCCTCACAGTTATAGAAAAATAATTTCGAATGAAAAATATTGCTCAGGCTATTCGCAGAAAAATCAAATATGCATTTTATTTTCCATGAAAACATATTTATCCTATGGTATTATAATCAAATTTTGTAGCACCATTTTTTAGAAAATACAAAATAATGATTTCTTTCCATGTAAAAGAAACTTTGGGACAGGGGATATTCTTTTAAATCTTCGCTTCACATCCTTGGGAAATGCTGAACTAAAATACAAAGTTAGTATCTATCCTTTTGTTTTTATATGTATTCATAGACACACAAACACACACACACACGCGCCTTTTTCTAAAAATTATTTTTATTCAGGGAGTCTCAAAACGTGTATTTCCGATGAAATCTCGGTATCGAATATTTAGCTGGATGCAATATTTCCTTGACTTACTATAAGTAAGTAGTAAAAATAATCACCAACATATTCAGGCTAATCACCCTAATATATTCCCAGATCTCAGCTGTCGCGCCATAACTAGATACTTATTTATACCCTTCGCGTCTTCCCGACCAGCCAGTAGCATCCAACATGCCCTTAACTCCTCACCCAAGGCGGTAAAGTATCATGGTAACTACCCATTCCACGTAACACTACAGCTTGCCAAGATATGCAAGGATATAAGGATTCCTCCTTAAAGTAACTATTATCCACAAATCTAGAGGTACACTTTATAGTTGGAAGAAGTTTATTTTATGAGAAGTATTTTAGGGGTTGTATTGTTAGACCACGTATGGTACAAAGTTTCCGGTGGCCTTCGCCCCAATGTTCACTTTACGGTGGCCTTCCCCCCAAGTTTCACTTTCCGGTGGTCTTCGTCCCATGATTAGGAATAAACTTTGTATTTTTATGTTTCCTTAAATATTATATATATTTAGGTTTGCCTCGGCTTCGTCAGTATTAATCTGTAGAAACATGTGTCTCTTTGCAGGGGGTGATGCGGATGGAGAATGTAGGCTTACACAAATTATAACTTTTACTTCACTCATTTTATTAATCTTCACACGATTAAATAACACTTCGCTGATATAGAGAGCTGTGAGATTATTTATTAATTACTTGCAATTTTTAACACGTAAACTTTATAATATTCGCCGAAATGAATTTTCGTCTCACACTGAATACGTATGAAACTTCTCGAGGACGCGTCTCGCGTCCAGTTATGAACGCTGTCTACTAGCTACTGACTTCTGAATTTGTATAATTTGCTGTATTTCAGTTTTTGATTGGCTAATCCTACTCCAATAGAATACTTTTATTTAACCTAAGCTATTTTCTGGTTGTTGATTGGCTATTTTATAATCTGTCTCAAAAATTACATTATTGTCGCATCCAAGAATTACCAGTAGCATTATTAAACTTTCCAATTCATTATTGCCTCAAGGTGACTTCATTGTTACCTCATTGTTAGCAAATTTTGACCTGTATTCTCAAAGTTCCTACATTATTAAATTACGTAATACATTCACATGACATTATTAAACATGCACAATAATATGAACATTAATACAATGACTGTTATATACATTTTATATGTTATTTATACATATATTGCTTTAAGGCGGGCTGTTATTATATTTTATATTATATAATTAGACTGATATCATTTTAAGTGTTAAAAATACTGCCTCGGGTTATTAATTTCAACTCTCAAATATTAATAATTATCGGTTCCCGATACCCATTAATTGTATGCTACAATAACAAACATTCTCATTAAAAGACTATATTCCAAGAATAAGCAGAACGTCCTTCATTCACTGAAATGATATCTCCTTGCTTTGTATAGGAGGAGACACTTGGATGCCCATGCTTCTGTTATAATCCTTCATTTCTGATAGAAATAATAGCTCCACTTTTTCCGCTAATTAGTTCACTGGAGAGCTCGCGAAAGACCTAACTCCCTCTTAAGCCCTTCTCTTAGTTTCTTTCATTTCAAGAAATTAAAGCAGCTTATAGGATTTGTTCTCTACGTGGTTGTGTGTATGTGCCTCTTCTGAACGCCCAAGAGAAAGCATTTCAACTCTGTTTCAAGACGTCAGAAGTACTGAAATTTGTAGTTTCAATTTGAAGCGTTATGGTTGAATGGCTAAACTACAGTGTAGCGACACAGGGTTCGTGCTCGGCTTTGTTGCAAACTATACCTGCACACTTGCATTACAGCCTGGGTTTCTTCAGTGAAAGCACATCCAAGATAAAGTTATTGAAGGCTTTGCTGTCGCCCATATTGATTCAGCAATTATGAAATGGTCAACAGTCCAACGAGTTTTATATTATGTGAAATATAGGTTTACCATTGCATTTTCTAGTGCATATACGCCTATTTCTTTCTTTCTGATTAATGTGCTCAGAAGTATTGTATTTATGCTATTTCATGTTATATTTTTTCCACTAAATACCTCGTAAAACTTTTATAAAATACCGTCTTCGTGGTCTGGTGGTTAGAATGCTAGCTTCCAAATCCATAGATTCCGGTTTCAATTCCCGCTTGTATGATGATATATTTCTTTAACCAGGATTATTCGAAATCATCCCCAGAGTCTGGAAGTATGAGTGGGGGTGTAAATGTGCGTTTGAAACAAATTTTTATAAGTAAAAACTTAAACGAGTAAACATCATTGCCTACGAGCAATTGCTCCAAAGGCAAAGCCACCGATGTGGCTTTAGATGTTAGAGGATCCTTTTAAATGAAACAAAAGATCTACAAGCTTAGGTTTAGCTTTTTTTAACAATTGCAGTAAAGGAATAAAAATAATAACAATAAAAAATATATATAGATAATATTAGGAATGGATATTATTGCAGTCGTTAATATAGTACTAATGTTTCCAATATATGAGGTGGCCTATCCGTAAGTTCATTGTTATTATCGGACGCACTGTTGTGTTGCATTGTCACTACTAGACATAGAATTATTGTTCTTTGATTTTTCGGCTTAACGATCCCTCCTTTGGGTCGTCTTCCGTGGTGTAGTGGTTACCATCCTATAGTTCCCAAGGTCGCGGGTTCAAACCCGGTGGAGGGCGATGGATTTTTTCGGGCTTAAAAGTCCTTAACATGGCTTCCTTTTGAAGGGAAGTATAGCCGGTGGTTCCGTGTTAGAAAATTACCGCACGTAAAAGAACCTCAAGTCTGATAAAGAGTCCTCTGAGCAAAATTTCTGGTCTTTCATGCCCAATATAAAATGGGACGCTAAGGAGCACAGCAGTTAAAGAGCATCCATGAATAAAAAATCCATTTCTCCCTCCTTTTGGCGCGGACCACGCCAAAGAGAAGGCTCTGTTTGAAATATCTGGTATGAAGCCAACCGTGGCTGGCGCGACTATACGCGGTTAGAGGGGGGATATAGGTAGCGTCACTTGAGTGAGAGCGGTTGTTGTAACAAGACGTGCGTGTGGTCAGTCCACGGCTTTGGAGTATCTCTCTCCATCCTCTCTTCATAGTTCATAATGTAGAGTCACCAAACGTTTGTTAATAAATTCCAGGTAATCTGTGTTATGTAAACGCCATCCTCTAAATCTACACACCAAGGTCCCGGTCTTTTTGCTGTAGCGAGTTACGTTCCCCATGTGCGTGCTGGGGTGAACTAAATTTATTAATTTTCTGGAAACCTTTTGCCCCTCGCCCCACGACATAACAATATATAATATCTATCCTCTTACTTCGTCATTTTCTGAATATTTCAGTTTACAAGGAGAAATGGATAAAATAATTGTAGTAAAACTAGGATTAAATAAAGTGTTTATTTTAACTCTAAAAGTTATTTGTAATTAATTGTATTTTGTTAGTGCTACAGTTATATAATACATAATATGTCTATATATATGTTTATAACTGAAAGGATAAAATAATTGTAGTAAAACTAGGATTAAATAAAGTGCTTATTTTAACTCTAAAAGTTACTTGTAATTAATTGTATTTTGTTAGTGCTACAGTTATATAATACATAATATGTATATATACATATATATATGTTTATAACTGAAAGGATTGAACGTACATATTAAAATAAACAATACCAAGCGAGATGGTTCCGCGGTAACGAGTGGGGCTTCATCCGGAAGTTCTCAGGTTCGATTATTGTTGACTGCCCATTGTAACCTTGGGTGTTTCGTGGTTTTCCTTGGTCAGCAGGCGTGTTGGGCTGATTTTTCATCTGCCACGATTACTTTTCCATCATTTCCCTTTCATTCGTCTCCTTCATGGCGGGCAGTGCCGGACAGATGGCACGGATGCATGTTCAAAGGAAAGGTTATTCCCCGTGCACACTAGAGAACGCTTGGTTGAACAGTTCATTGCCCTCTCTGGGCAGCCCCAATAGTGGGACGGGTCTTCGAGCCAGGAACTGCTAGGAAATTTCGCGTGCCTTTGTAGCCTATGTGCCTGCAGCTGTAGCCCTGTGTTTCCTTCACTTTATCCCTTCCTCCTGGAGGGTAGTAGTCGCAATAAACCTCCCTAGGCCGCAATGCTTGAGGCATCCTCCTCCGTTGTACACCCATACCACTCTATAAGACAAACAATAACTATGGGTCCTAAACGGATCCGTCTGTGAGATGTAAATATGTGTGTAGCAGCCACCACTGTCCAAATTGTGGCACATCACATGGATACGCATCATCTTTGAGGCCGTAAGGGGTTTGCGGATTGATTACAGCTCAGCGTTTTAGTTCATATTCTATGTAAACAATATCCTAATCCTTTATGCTCTTTCTTGATTTTACACTCATCATTGTTTTTCCTCATAATTTTCCTTGGTAAAATGTAACTTTTACATCTTTGCATTATAACAACTTAAGGCATTTATTGTTTGCAAAGCGAGCATCTTTCTAAATCTACTATTACTCCTAGCACTTTCAATCTCTTAGCTCCTGCTTTAGTCATTTTTCAACATAATCTTCTTTTCTTTAAATTATCTATATACAGGGTGAATCACCTAAACTTTGCACCGCAAATATTTCGGAAATGGAAAGTGCTATTGATGTGCAGTTTTCATAGCATTTATTGGTAGTCAGAGGCTCGTACATTTAGCCTATAAACAGATTTTAATAATACTGAGAAGGTGTATTTTTTGAGCAAACATACAATTTTTTAAATGGAATAATGCCTAGTTACATCAACAGAATAAAGTTAGGGTAAATTAGAATGTCAGTGGAGTATGTTGCAAGATTCCAGTGCAAGTGGTTTACGAGAAATCTTATTTTGAAACTTTTACGCACCGACACTTGGTGGCACAACCTGTGATAGCACAAACCAAAGAAAAACAAAAGGGAATTACAATGCTTCTGTGGATTCACACAAGTAAATACAACATAGCCCTTCAAAGGTTGTGTTCAGAAAGATCACCGGCAGCTTCATACACGCTTCCAGTCTGCTATGGAAAGACTGCTGCACACGTTCTAGCATTTAAGCGGACATTTCAGAGCAGGCAGCAGTAATACGTCGTTTCATTTCGTCTGGTGTAGTTGGTACATACCTGTAGACAGTGTCTTTCAGCCTTTCCCACAGAAAAAAGTCTAAAGGGGTCAGATCAGGTAAACGGGCCGGACATGGCAGAGGTCCTCTTCGTCCAATCCAACGATTTGGAAACAACCCGCTAAGACAAGCTGTAGTACTTCGTGCACTATGGGCTACACAGCCATCATGTTGGTACCATAGATTCCTCCTAGTCTGAAAAGGAACTGGCAGATGGTCTGTCAGGAGGCTGCGATACTTGTGCGAGTTCATTGTTCCTTCTATGAACAAAGGACCTATGAGCTGTTGGTTCACTATGCCACACCACACGTTTAAACTCCATGGACGCTGACGTTCTACCTGACGAAACCAACGGGATTGTCAACAGACCAATAACGCAAGTTTCTGCGGTTTACCTGGCCATGATTAGTAAATGTTGCCTCATCAGTAAACAAGATACAGGATGAATCTGGAGTATCATGTCTTAATGCCCATGTACAAAAGTTAACACGATTCACAAAATCGTTTCCATGCAGCTCTTGATGGAGAGAGATGTGATAGGGATGGAACCTATGTCGATGGAGAATTCGTAGTACACTTGCCTGACTTATGCCACTTTCACGTGCGATTGTGCTGGAACTAATTTGCGAATCTACTGCAACGACAGCCAAAACATTAATTTCTGCCTCTTTTCCAGTCACTTGTTTGTTTCTGTTACGTTTTCTAGGTGTTACAGTACCACTTTCACGTAATTGGTTGAAGAGGTTGATAAATAACTGCCAAGATGGTTGACGTCTATTGGGATACGTTTCCGCATGCACCGTACAGGAACCAACTGCATTCTTCCTACAGTCTCCATACCCATGAGTATGTCGGCTTTTTCTACATTAGTAAACCCCATGTTCACTCACGACTTACTGCTTGAACTGCCACAAACTAACTGACCAGAAAGTCGCAATGCAATCAATGAACAGAAAAAACAATGCAAACAAGCATAACAACGTCATACCTAGCAACTAAGCAGGTTGAATGGGACAAACAATTGTCGGGGTGGAAGCTTTTCAAAATAAGATTTCTCGTAAACCACTTGCAGTAGAATCCTGCAACAAAGACCATTGACATTCTAATTTACCCTAACTTTATTCTGTTAATGTAACTAAGCATTGTTCTGTTTAAAAATTGTGCTTTGCTAAAAAAATACACTTTCTCAGTATTATTAAAAATCTGTTTATATGCTAACCATCAATGCTGTGAAAACTACGCATCAATAGCACTTTCCATTTCCGAAATATTTGCGGGGCAAGTTTTAGGTGATTCACCCTGTATAATCAATGACGTTTTGAAATTAACACTGGAAAATATCTCTTTGCATTTCAATATCTTCTATTATTAATTTTTATTCTTTCCAGAACGACTTTAAACTATAACTCTCTATTTCTTCAAATTACTCCGAAACAAATTTTATTCAAAATTTTCATAATCCTATTGATCGAATTGTTTCAGTGATTAAACCTGTCCTGAACTTTCAGATAATGGTGTAAGATACTTTACTCTCTACTTATTTCAACATTCTTTCCAACGTTTTCCTTCTAATACATTTTTTTCTGAATCGGTTTGTGTTACGTCATGGGATGCAGCGCTAGGCAAGCCCAGGATTTGTTTACCAAAGCAGCTAGCCAGTAACAAACCCCTCACTCCACCCCGAAACTCTCTGCCGAAACTACCCTCTCCAAAGCACACACCGCGCCCGATCAACCAGCGACCAACTGTAGAATGTTCTGGATCATTTCCATGGTAGACAATGGCCTCTCTTTAAATTAAGATTAAAAACATGTTATTTTTGTGAAAAGAAATAAAAATGGAATTCCTTCCAATCCCTCTCTGTCAGGAGTTTAGACCAACACAGTAAACACGCAATCCGACAACTATGCGCTCCTGCTCTTTGAGTAGAAGCATCGCCTCGCGCCATAATCAGGGTTGCTCAGGCGGAACCCCAGAGATTCATCTATCTTTCTTCCAAATTCCATTCCACTTCCCGCCAAATCCCGCGTCACTGCCCTCCTAAAATTCAGGTGTTTCTGCATATATTAGTTACTTATTACAAAACTATGAAAGAGAACTTGCTTGGCGTGTCCTGAATGTTAAAATGTTTGTGTATACAATATGGGCTTCAGTTTACATTTAATCTGTCTGCAGATTTATATTTCAGTAATATGTATGATATATTGTGACATGTTGGTAGCACTAGGGATGCTAGTGTTGGCAACGCGTCAGAGTAGGTTGGTAACACGGACAGGATGTGACTTGCCGAAAAGGGTGGGGTTAACTTGATAAGGTGGCGAGGCTAGTAGGTGCCTTCCTCTTTGTGTAAGGCAACTGAGAGGCAACACGTGCTAGAACATGGGCTCTCCGCGTTGAAGCAATAAGGCAAAGTAATTTGTTAATTTCTGTGTAATATAGTGGCCATCCAAAGTTTAAAATGGTTTGATTATTGCAACAGGTAACCTTACTCCATAATTCTTGTAATTTAAGTGTTATTAAGCATGTTTTAAGGAATTTTAGGCTCGCCCCCGTCGGTCTCATGTTCAATGTGAAAAACATAAAGTTCCCGGGTAACTTTCCGCTCTACCATCTAGAAATTTAAGTGATATTAATATGTGAGGTACGACAATATTCTTTAGTTTAGCTTTTCCCATAATAACGCAATTTCCTCGTAACAAAACAAGAGAATAGTGCGCTTTACCCATGCAACTCTTACAAACCAAGATTTGAACTCAGGCGTTCCGGACTGCTGCCTATAACTCCATGTAGGTGATTCATCATATTGTTATTACAAAATATGACTATAACTTCAATTGCTCGCAAGGAGTAACAGGAAAATTTAAAAAACATTCGTAGGTTTATTTGATCAAGAACAGGGGTTGGCAGGTTTACATTCTTTTTATTAGTACCCCTGCATGGGGAAGAAAATCATGTTTTAAACTGACATAAAACAACTGGCTTTGATCGCGGATCAATCACCTATACAGTGCTATAATATCATTGTATTTTGAGCATTCATTTTGGCAACGATTTCAAAAAAGAATAATTAATATGTGTTCCTTTACAGCTTCCTTATATTTAACTTTTTTATATTATGCTTTTATAAACATCTGAAAAACTTAAAGAGTATTAAATCAGATATCAATAAATTTATTACAAATTTGGTTATAAATATTTAAACCTCTTTCACCTGTCATTATCTTAAATCATAAAGCAGCTGGCAAGAAGGCTGAGAGACAACATTAAGGTTAAAATCCCTTTTGAGACCAAACTGGCGTATCTCTTAAGAGGCTAATGCACTATTTCTAATATTCCAAAATGCACATGTCTATAAATGGCAATAAGCATGCGGGAAATAGTTATATAGGAGGCCTTAGGGCTTGTAGTTGTCAATAAAAACATCAGAGAGTATTGTAGGCACTTAAATACCATCTGTCTGGCATAAACGAATAAATATTCAGAAATATATTCGAATAAATCCTAAAAATGGTGCCCTAGAAGTTAAAGTAACAATGAACAGGTGCAAAACAATCGATGAAAATAAATGTTATGCTCTTTAAAAGTTTAATAATACTCATTTAGTCACACTAATATTCATCGTTAGCGTACTTTTTACAACTTGGTTGTATAATATATATATATATATATATATATATATATATATATATATATATATTTGAAGAAGTTTCTTGGAACTTAGTCGGTTCACGACTAAGCGAATATCTTCTTATTAGGGACAAATTGCCAATTAAAGAAGGTATTTCGATTGGCTAAAGATTTTGGGACGTTAAGCAACTTTAGTGTAACTTCTTAAAACTTCTTGTACCGTAAAACTAGTAGCAGTCATTGAATGTCTCGTCAATAATAAGTATGTTGCTGTATGACTGTGAAGTTTAGATTAGAGCGCACAATATATGCCCAACGCTGTACATAATTGTGGAATTGTAACAGTTTGCAGTTTTTGAGCTTAAAACAAAAGAGCTCTACTGCACATAAAGTTCCGAAGGAAAGTAATATTTTTAAACCTTTTGCTTCATGGCATACATACTACCATAATCATTGTAAAAACAATGGTTCCTATTATTTATCTAAGTACTTTTACGTACTTAACGTGCTTTACCTGTAATCCGTGTCACTATTACGTTAAGAAAGTAACTCTGTAACAACATTTTCGTCTATATATGCGGAAGATGCATAATATTTTCCTTCAACGAAAATGTTGAAGTACTATTTATTTATTTATATTGTTCATACTGAAATGTAACTTCTAAATATATTCTAAATTATTCAGAATGTGTAATCGCCATGGCAATCTTGGGTGGCGTTTTAAACAAAATTAAAACAGCGCTGTTCCGATTTAAAGCCAATAGTTCGGATTTAAATTTCTTCGGTATTAGCGCACATATATTCTCAAAACTATACGAAATATTTTATAAATAAAGTGCTTAGTATGTATTGTTGCTTACAAATAAAATATGTATTCATAGGTAGCCTATAAACATGAAAATGATTTGCATGTAATATAAAAATCGTAGTTTCAAATAGTAATTGATTCTTATTTACTATTTGTTTCCTTTTTACTTTCTCTACTACGTATAGTAAGTAGGGGAAGTATTGTATTCCACCCAAAAATTTGATACCGAGATTTCACCGGAAATATATGTTTTGAGACCCCCTGAATCCAAAAAAAGCATTTTTGGAAACATGTCCGTGTGTGTGTCTGTGTGTGTGTGTGTGTGTGTGTGTGTGTGTGTGTGTGTCTGTCTGTGAACAGCATAACTCAGAAACGAACAGTCGGATAAACACCAAACTTGGTATTTAGGTTCAGTATCTTCCAAGGATGCGACACGAAGGTTTTCAAGAAAATCCCCCTACCCCAGATTACCCTTTAGATGGAAGATTTTTCGAATATTTTAGTTTTCTCAAAAATGGCTATAACGATTTTGATTAAAATATCATATGTTTAAAATATTTTTATGACAAATAAAATGTATATCCTGAATTTCCTGGGAATGTCTCCAAAAGTATTCTTCATTGTGAACGACTTTTGCATAACCGGTAAACCATAAGAGATAGACAAAATTTTACTACACAAAAAATGTAGATCGCGTTAAAACACACAATTTATGTCATATACATTTTTAGTTGAGTGAACCATTTTCGAGATATTCCTTGTTATTCCCTTAAATGTTTCAATACTTGTTTTCTCAAATGGGAATTCGTTATTCATTTTTTTGTCTTGGATATGCAGAGTATTAATCTGTGGGAAAGGGAATGGTGCTGCACCTAGCAACCAGCTATTAAGAGATATGTATGTGCTTAAAGGCTACTGTATTTCTATATTGCCCTTGTAACTATATATTCCCCTTACATCTACAAGAAAATTAGCAATAAGATAGAGTCTGCAAATGTTTATCTCGATTAACATGAAGTAAATGGAGAATAAGCGTTTATATAAATAGTTTGTACAAGAGTAGAGAACCTCATGTGAGTGTAACACATCAGATTTTTTAGTACCAAACCTGTATCTCTACAACATAGAATAAGAAATGTAATGAACGTATTTATAAGCTTGTAGAGATTCATTTGTTTAACTTATCCTCTTCTAAGGCTAATAAAACATATAAGTTTGTATTGCTCAGTTATTTAGAAAGCTTATATTAAAAACTATTGTTTGCACCGAGTACGCAAATGCTTTAATGAACTCATATTCCACACTCGGTTTAGGCTTCGTTCGGAAACACCGAATTGAAGCCTTAATTTCTGTATTTAATACATAAATAGCTGTTGAACCTTATTTTTTGCAATGATTTGCAAACATAATAACAACTAAATCAAATTCGGGAAATAAAGTATTCATTTAATGCTATTTTGCATATTCTGATATGGTCCATAGCAACAATTGAGGGTCTTCTTCGATCCATTAGGACATGAAAGCACCGGAATTGCTGCTGACCTCATGGGCATAGGTGATAAATCGAGTTTTATTTATGGACGCTCTTTAACTGCTGTGTTTCTTAGCGTCCCATTCTATATTGGGCGTGAAAGACTGGAAATTTTGCTCAGAGGCCTCTTTATCAGGCTTGATGTTCTTTTACGTGCCGTAAATCTACGACACGGGACCACCGGCTTTACTTCCCTTCCGAAGGAAGCAATGCTAAGGATTTTTACGCGCGAAAAAATCCATTGCCCTCCGCCGGGAACCCTACGACCTCGGGAACTAGAGGCTAGCATGGTAACCACTACACCACGGGTTAGTCTTTAGGTGAGAAAGCATCTTTTGTGGAAGGAGTTTCGATAAAGGGAAGTATAATTAAAATTTATTATACTCGTATTTATATTGAATGATGCTCGCTTCTAAGGGTACAGGAATTGCCTGAAATATTAAAACTACCCTGAGATCGTAGCATTTCTGGCCGTAACAATTAATTACAATTTGTATTCCGCTGGTGGGACTACTTATCAGTAGGCAAAAGAAATTAAGCCTTTTTATGTATAATTACCTAATATCATAAGCGTAGTGCGCATTCAATTTAGGCTAACCGATAAAAAATGTGTACCCTGGCTCAGAATTTGTAATTAAACTAACTTAATAAAGAGATGCATAATGATCAACCCTACAGTTAACTACTTGTAAATATTTAAATGTCTAAAATTATAAATACGAGGGCGGATCGAAAAGTAACGCATAATAATTTTTTCCTCTGGAATGTTATAATTTCATACAGATGTAGTTTGAAGTTTTCACTACAGAGGGGACGTTTTGTTTCATGTGCAGCTCTATCGACAGAAGCGTAAACTACGCAACAAATATGACGCGCATGTTACTGACGTCCACGTGTGAAGAGCAGAGAGGTGTGGTTCGATGTTTGTGGGCCAAAGGGCATAAACCGAGTGATATTCACAGAGACAGAGACTTGCGTGGCGTGTATAGGGATGATTGTATGGATCGTAGCAATGTCTCTAAGTGGTGTGCATTCTTCCTAGAGGGCCGTGTGAACCTTAGTGATTGGCCACGCTCCGGGAGGCCGGTAGCAGCTGCACCCCCAAAGAATGTCAGGCAGCATTAAAGCGGCAATTTTGAATGACCGGCAACTGCAAACCTTATCGCAACAGTACAACATTTCTTATGGTGCAGTGTACGATATTGTTCATGACACGTTGAAATTTCGTAAAGTTAGTGCTCGCTGAGTGCCTAAGAACCTGACAGACAGCCACAAGGGCCAGCGAGTGATGACGAGCTTGTATCACCTAACGCGGTACACCGCAGAAGGGCATGACTTTCTGAAAGGAATCGTCACTGGTGATGAGTCGTGGGCATACCACTACACGCCCGAAACCAAGCAGGCAAGTATGGAGTGGAAACATGTTGGTTGCCAGTGAAGAAAAAACTCAAAGTGATCCAATCTGCTAGGAAGTTGTGACGGTGTGCTGGGATATCTATGGTGTTGTATTGGTGGACTTTGCTGAACTTTGCTGAACACGGGACCACTGTGAATGCTGCAGCCTACATGAAAACTTTGGTGAAGTTGCGTCGTGCCCTTCGTGACAAACGCCGCACCATGAATGCTGACGATGTAAAAATTCTTCATGACAATGTTCGCCCCCATGTTGCTGCTGCTGTTCGTCAGAAAATCACCAAATTTAGTTAGGAGGTACTCCAGCATCCACCATACAGTCCGGATCTTGCACCGTTGGACTTTAATATGTTTGGGCCCATGAAGAAATTCCTGGTTGGCCAACGCTTTGCGACAGATGCGGAAGTGAAATCAGCAGTCCGCAGATGGCTATACTCCAAGAAAACGGACTTCTACGAACAGGGCATATCGAAACTGCTATCACGATGGGAGAAATGTGCTGAGAAACTTGGTGGCTATGTCGAAAAGTAGGTAAAAGGCGTAAGTTGATTTGTGATTTTTGTTGTTGTTTTAACTATTAAATTTTCTTGTAAAAAATTACTGTGCGTTACTTTTCGATCCGCCCTCGTATAACGATTCAGTGTACAGAATAGCTATATTTTTCTGACAAATTACTTTAAGAAAAATTCACAAAAAATGCAGAACACGTTAGTTCCATGGACGTTCATAAAACCTCGATTGACATCTAATTTAGGTACCATGTCCTGTTTAGGTATTGGTTTTTAAAACGTAATTCCAGTTATTCATTTTGGTTACTGAAAACGATTTCATTGGTTATGCAGTGAGCAAAATGAAACGAACAGGGCATGAAATATTAATATGCCAAAATCTTTCTTGTATTCTAATGCGTTATAATAAGTCATATTTCAGAATTTGGCATCTAGTTCTGCATTGTTTGACTTGTAAAGTGACATCGACAAGAGGTACAAGAGAAAGGTTACCGTCTATATCGTGACAGTTTATAGTGTGCCGAGCTATGAACTGCTGGCGCCGAGCGGCGGGCTGGTAAAAGATACGGAAGTATAAGTAGCGCTCTCTCCCAGCCTAAACGCCAGAAACACTATCAGGTATAACCAGTGAAGTTTCCTTCTCTCCGACTCTTTTTGGAACTCTTGAAAATTCCAATGGTTATATCAGCGAGCGTTCTCGAGAGTGGGTTAGTAATTGCATTTTCTGTGTGTGGGAAGTGCTATTCTCCGAGTGAGTGTGTGATGACTGCTGTGACTGCAAGAGATTAGAGAGGTCTCGTGTTCTTTCATTACGCTGCTACGTCGCATCAAACTTGATGAAATGACAGCCACAACATATAACACGTATTACACTCTATTGTGAGCCAAAGAGTATTTGGCGCTTATTTGTATGCCTTTATCAATGCGGGTAACGCTGTTAAGCTGCGGAGTATTGTTCCCGCTCATTACGTCACTTGCAACTGTGTATGGTCCGGGAAGCATAAGGCCCTAACTCCACTGGCCTCTCTCTGAAGTTCATATATAATATATATATATATAGATATATATATATATATATAGATATATATATATATATATGTGTGTGTGTGTGTGTTTTAGACACCTCCTGAAATAATGTAATAAAATAATATTCCTATTAACCCCTGGTATCTTGGCCTGAATATAGAGCACACATCTTCCCCAAGAATCAAAGTAAGCTACCTAATGGAGTAAAGCAAAAATAAGTAAAAAGGCCGAATGATGGTGACATCGAAAATTCAGAACCTTACTGCGCCGTGTATTAAACTATTTTGACATTAAATAAAATATAATTCCACAATTATTTTAAGAGAAAATAAATACTTTCCCATTTATTTTCTTCTTATATGAGGACACAAGGCGAAAGCAGTCACCCTTCTCAGACTCATACCTGTTCAAAGCATACAGTAGTGCGTGAAACTGTGTAATTTTAAAGAAATAGTAATTTCCCCCCGATTCATTCTACTCGTATGTCCTCCTCAGCGTAGCTTCTTTTCCAGAAACTTTCTACACCTTTAACATAATTATTCACAACAAAGATATGATTTTAAGGGGCCTTGCTACACAGGTTCATGTTATATTATCACATAGGGATTTTAAATCCGGAGTTTCTGATTTCTGGGTGAAAATAGAGGTACTTTATTGCTCTAAACCGGTCTTAAGCAAAAGTGAATGCAGCTGGATTTGAAGTTGGTATATTTCCTTTTACAAAAAGGGGAAAAGCCCTTGCAGAATATAAAATAAATTAGTTTTCCACACGTTCAGTTCACGGTCCGGAAAAGACAATAGCGTCTAAACATATTTCAACAGGAGATTATAGGGTTCACCTCAGCGTGTTTAATAAAAACCGTACAATAAATTCCTGAAATTATTTGCACGCTGGCTTTCCACTCGACCGTGCTATTGTTTAGGTGCTAAGGCATGGGCTTGTGTGTAGGTAGTAATAGGTATTGTAAATTGTGTTTCTCAAAGAGAAAAGTCTAAATTCAATGTACACCGTTGCTTGCGTTTGTTTTACAATGAGAGCATTGCGTGGGTCATAAAACGTCGATAACAGTTTGTAACGCCTGAATTTCATACAGTATTACCTTTACTTCTGCAGATTGTGTATGAAAATTGTGTCTTGTCTACCGAGATACACAACGTGCAACAGGCGCGTTTAGTAGAGAGCAACGTAACCAGAAGCGTACGACGTATTAATTGCTTTAAATTGGAGGGCATTCGATTGCATTTACAAGCGTTAGAATACAAAAAAAGGGGAACAGTCAATGGCATGTTCAAATTTCGTACAGTTATATTGTTCACTTGAGGTACACAATGCACAACAGACACGTTTAGTAACGAGCAATATCTGCCTGAACGAATCGTTTTGATTTGGGGGATAACGATTATATACTCATATGTACTAGCGCCAATATAGAAAAAATAAGATGTGTTACGCTGACATGACTTTCTCTGCTCTTGTACAAACTATTTTTACAAACTCTTACTCTCCATCTATTTCATATTAATCGAGATAAACATTTGCAGAAACGATCTTTTGACATGTAAACAGAATTACATTTTACACATAGCGACCAGTTCTAAACATATTTGACTATCGCTTAAGCGTACTATGTTCCCCTTGTTTTGTATTTGCAAGGGCAATATAGAAATATCTTTAAGCATAGTCTTTAAGCATAGACATATCTCTTAATAGCTGGTTGCTATGTGCAGCACCATTCTCTTTGCCACAGATTAATACTCTTTGCATATCCAAGACAAATAAAAATGAATAACGAATTCCCATTTGAGAAAATAAGTATTGAAAAATTTAAAGCAATAACAAGCAATATTTCGAAAATGGTTCACTCAACAAAAAAAAATCTGATGTGTTACACTCAAATCACTTTCTCTACTCTTGTAAAAACTATTTTTACAAACTCTTATTCTGCATCTATTTCATATTAATCGAAATAAACATTTGCAGAAACGATCATTTGAAATGCAAAGAGAATTACATTTTACACATAACGACCAGTTCTAAAAATATTTGACTGTCGCTTAAGGCGTACTATGTTCCCCTTGTTTTGTATTTGAAGTGACCTTTAAGCATATACATATCTCTTAATAGCTAGTTGCTATGTGCAGCACCATTATCTTTGCCTCAGATTAATACTCTTTGCATATACAAGTCAAAAAAATGAATAACGAATTCCCATTTGAGAAAATAAGTATTGAAAAATTTAAGGGAATAACAAGCAATATCTCGAAAATGGTTCATTCAACGAAAACAAATGTATACGACATAAATTGTGTATTTTAACGCGATCTACATTTTTTGTGTAGTAAAATTCTATCTATCTCTTATGGTTTATCAGTTATGAAAAAGTCGTTCACAATGAAGAATACTTTTGAAGACATTCCCAGAAAATTCGAGATATACATTTCATTTGTCATGAAAATATCTTGAACATATGACATTTTAATCAAAATCGTTATAGACATTTTTGAGAAAATTAAAATTTTCGAAAAATGTTCCATGTAAAGGGTAATCTGGAGTGGGAGAATTTTCTTGAAAACCTTTGTGTCGCATCTCTGGAAGATACTGAACCTATATACCAAGTTTGGTGTTTATCCGACTGTTCGTTTCTGAGTTATGCTGTTTACAGACACACACAGACGCATACACACACACACACACACACACACACACACACACACACGGACACACCCACGGACATGCTTCTACATTTCCGGTGAAATCTCGGTATCGAATCTTTGATTGGAATACAATACTTCACCTACTTACTATACGTTGTAGAGAAAGTAAAAAGGGTGGAGTCGAAGGCATGTTCAAATTGCGAGATAATCAGGTTTTCACTCTGCTCAAATTTCGGATTACTCAAAGCTTGTGCTTCCTTGCCCTTTGTGCCTGTAAACATTGAAGGTAAAAAAGGCAGTGGTTTATGTGTTCCTGAAATACTACTCTACAAAGCGAACAGACGTAACGGAAAATATGCGCAACGGCAACGATGTTTACGTCATTCACACGTACTGCAACGTATCAATTGCAGTACACTCACTGCAGATGCAATAATTGCAATGATGCCACAATGAAGGCATAGTGTTATTCATCGATCGCCAGGCGATGAATGTCATAAAAGCGTTGCAACTGAGAAGACTAAAAACTTTGCTGGTGATTATTGGGAAAAGGATAGATTATTGGAACCAGAAGTTCCAATTCATTCATTTCTTTAAGAATAGATAGCGATAATAGGAAATAGTGAGACATCTTCATCTGCTGATGAAATGTTTGACATTATACTCTTGCCACTTGAGTAACTCATCTCCTTAGAAATATTCCAGATGTACAGATTATTCGCACTCCAGAAATTCAAATCCCATTAATAAATTTACAATTTTCACCTATTTTAGAGAAAATTTAATAATAATTTATGGAATATTAGGTTTAATAATTTTGCAGTTATCGGACCAGGAATATTAAAGGATTTATTATCTTAATAACATTTCTATCCTTTTTATCTCTTAAGCAACCAATTACTTATATTATCATTGAGGCAGTATTCTTAATACTTAAATGATTTCAGTCTAATTATATAATATATAAATTCAATAGCAGCCCGCCTTAAAGCAATATGTGTATGTAACAATATCTAAAAAGTGTATATTACAATCATTGTATATGTTTATATTATTGTATCCATGTGTAATAATGTTATGTGAATATATTACGTAATTTAATAATGTAGGAGCTGTGAGAATAATAGGTTAAAAGTTGCTAACAATGAGGTAACAATGAGGCAACCTTGAGGAAATAATGAGTTTGAAAGTTTAAATGCTACTAGTCATTATTGGAGCAACAATAATGTAAATTTCGAGACAGTTTATAAAACAGCCAACCAACAACCAGAGAAAGCTATAGTTAAATGAAGGTATTCAATTGGATTAGAAATAGCCAATCAGAGACTTGAAATACAGAAATTTACAAGTTTAGGAGGTTGAAATCAGTTCAGTTGCCTGCAGATAGTGATTGTAACCGGATGCGAGATGCGTCCTCGAGAGATTTAATACGTATTCTTGTGAGACGAAAAATAAGTTTACGTGTTAAAAAGTGCAATTAATTAATTAAAGAATCTCAGAGCTCTCTATATCAGTGAAGTTCTATTTAAATCGTGTCAAGCATTAATAAATGGAGTGAAGAAGAACTTAAAATCTGTGTAAGCCTACATTCTTGTCACACCACAACCCTGTCTCTAACAAATACTGATGCAGTCGAGGCAATCATAAATATATAATATTTAAAGAAACAAATTGCAAAGTTAATATTTTGTCGCAGTAATCTCTCGCGTTATCTTTTTTTGCTGAGCGCCTGTTATTGTTTTACTAATTTGAATTTTGGGTTCTTTGTCCTCCGACTAGCTATTGTTACTCAGTTGAGCAAATATCTCTTAGCAGAGCGTGTAAACGGAAAGGAGTTGTTACTAAAAGATAACACTGATAAAAGTATTTGTTTTTACACTTTTATTGCCGTCACACATAATTAATTTCACATATTTAATCTTGATACACGCCTGACTGAAACTGTTATATTTTCAAATGTAACTACAATCACTTATTTGCCGCGCACTAATAATTCGCGTACTTCACATTTTATAACTAACTTTACGTCGCAAGAGATTCTGTAGAATTGCGTAATGTTTACCTCATTAATGCTTCCTTAGAACTGCCTGACGTGTAACTCGCGAGAGAGATTTCTTAGAACTGCGCAACGTTTACCTCGTGAATGATTCTGTTGAACTGCGCGATACTTGCCTTTGGCTCAAGAATTTATACTCCCTCACCCCGATATGCCTAAACATTATAATCGAGCTGCTATTGGTTAATAAATCGCGCCAACATTAGCGTCTGTTTTATAAGCCAATCATAATTACTAAAACATATGCTCTAGGGAAGATATTCCCTCCATTTCTAAAGAAAGCGCGCTACCCTGACGTCATTTGTTTGTCTCATCTAATTGATAAACAACTCACCCCATCGCTTCATTGTTACCCACTCCTATTATCAGTTTCAGTGAGGCCGTGTAAACTTATTTCTTAACAATGCTTATAGCTAACAAACAGCTAAAATCATTGTCATACAATAATGTTAATTTACACTATAATCACTCTGGCATTAACAGGTTGTGATATAAAATACTGCCTCAATGTTTATACTTAGGGCGAAGGCTACCGGAAAGCGGGTACTATACGTGTGGTTGCAACGAATTTCAAGTTCGGTTTTCCAACAGTTGAAATATAATACAACTCTTTCAATACGACCTACTTCAAAATGACGCCCAAAGCGTGTTGCAAACAAGATACAACAAAATACCTTCTTCAAATTGGCTTTCCATACGTGAAGCAAAACAACTACTTCATCATGCACTACCTATATTAGAGTAACAGTTACCTACTTAATAAGAAAACTGTAGTAACAATTTTTCTTTCTTTCGTTATGGAAATAGCAGAAGATAATGTTTACAATAAATAATTGCGCAGATATATAATGAGCTCACCATCATTAGGGTTATTTTTTCCTAATAAGAGCCTGTGTACTTACAGATGTGTATAATTAATCACGCAACCACTCATATAAGATACACTCAGCTCCAGAGTGCTCCATTTGTGTTCTACTATTTACTGTACACAAACTTACTAGTATGTCATGTTCTAGTAAACAGATACCAAGCGGATGCAGCTCTCTAACGCTGAAGGTCAATACGTCTGGTCCCTTTGCCTAGTAGTAACTAGTTTAACCACCTGCCCTTAAGCTTCCTTCTTATCACTGGATAGACGTGGTGTGGAATGAAGCTATTGTCAATTTGTATCAGTGGCAATCGATACTGTGCTAGTCTGGCAAAAACAATAAATATAAAAACTGGCACTGGAATTATCATTGCTAATATTATGCAAGTACTGTGTTCCTTTCAACTTATCAACAAGGTTTAAAGCCTTGTTGAAAACATAAGCTCTTGTGCTGGCAACGCTGAATAGCCAGTTGCTTTTATTTGCTTTCCTCTCACAGATTAACAGCATTAGCAACTATTTCTCGGAGTTGACTGTGTAGAGTTCTTCCTTCTTTACTGGGCATTGTAAATAACCTTATAAGTCACTAGAAAACACTTATACTGCTCCAAGTGAAACACACTGCAATACTAACGTTGAACGTTGTTTTTTACTTTCTCTACTACGTATAGTAAGTAGGGGAAGTATTGTATTCCACTCAAAAATTCGATACCGAGATTTCACAGGAAATATATGTTTTTAGACCCCCTGAATCCAAAAAAAGAATTTTTGGAAACCTGTCCGTGTGTGTGTGTGTGTGTGTGTGTGTCCGTGAACAGCATAACTCAGAAACGAACAGTCGGGTAAACACCACACTTGGTATTTAGGTTCAGTATCTTCCAGAGATTCGACACGAAGGTTTTCAAGAAACCCCCCCACCCCAAATTACCTTTTACATGTAACATTTTTCGAAAATTTTAATTTTCTCAAAAATGGCTCTAACGATTTTGATTAAAATATCATATTTTTAAGATATTTTCATGACAAATAAAATGTATATCTTGAATTTTCTGGGAATGTCTCCAAAAGTATTCTTCATTGTGAACGACTTTTGCATAACTGGTAAACCATAAGAGATAGACAAAATTTTACTACACAAAAAATGTAAATCGTGTTAAAATACACAATTTATGTCATATACATTTTTGTTGTTGTTGGGTGAAGCATTTTCGAGATATTGCTTGTTATTCCCTTAAATTTTTTAATACTTATTTTCTAAAATGGGAATTCGTTATACATTTTTTTTGTCTTGGATATGCAAAGTGAATGGTGGTGCACATAGCAACCAGCTATTAAGAGATGTGTCTATGCTTAAAGGCTACTGTATTTCTATATTACCCTTGCAAATACAAAAGAAGGGGAACATAGTAGGCCTTAAGCGGTAGTCAAATATTTTTATAACTGGTCGCTATATGTAAAATGTAATTCTCTTTGCATGTCAAAAGATCGTTTCTGCTAATGTTTATCTTGATTAATACGAAATAGATGGAAAATAAGAGTTTGTAAAAATAGTTTGTATAAGAGTAGAGAAAGTCATGTGAGTGTAACACATCAGATTTCAATGTAGATAGTAGATCTATTTATGACATCGTGAGGTGCCACGTGTTACTGCATTCCTCTCACTCTTCCGGAGAGTAGAACACCCCGCAAACGTTTTCTCGTCAGAGCCTACAGTACGTAAAAGTGAATGGCAGGCCTACCTTCCCAGCAGAACAAATCTCAGTGCGTGCCGCTGGTGTAGTTAAGTTTATTATCCACCCTGCAAGAATGAATTGCCAAAATACCAGCGGTATTTCTGTTACACCTTCGGGCCACCATTCCCTATCAGAACAACCAGGTTTGGAATTGGATCCAGATTCACTTGGTGTTTTGGTATGTCACTAACATCTATGGAAGAAGCTGAATTTTTTTAAAAAATTGTTTTTTTCTACAATAATTTGAAAATGGTGAAAAATGTTGTGACTTCTCATGTTTTTATATACAAAAATTGTTACAATTCAGCTATCTTAGAGAGTGCCCATTCGCTTGATTTAGAGTATAAAATTGTAAATACGTTTTGATTTACACTGTTTAGAAAAACAAAATCAATGGCATTGTTCTATTTAATATATGGTGTACTTAGAAGATTCCATTATCACTTATATGAATAGATCTTATTCTCACTTCAACACGAACATTTGGATTCAGGTCTATAAATACATCGTGGCACTACCAAGGTGAAATAGAGGTGGACACATGTAAAACAACGGTGTTGGGCATGCGTGGATGTTGACAGGACTTCGTAGCACTACTGCGAGACACGTCTTACATTATTTATTTAAGCTATGCTGATATCAATAAATGTAACAGAATCGCCGAAGTATGTAGTAGTAAATTTAGAGAAAGTCCAAATTTAAAAGTTTCTTGCATCCATATTATGTTCTGCTGCAAGTTAACTTAAATTAAAATATCCATTGCGACGTTTAAGTTGAGTACATGGTGCCGTGCCGATGTAGTGCGCAGTGGTTTATGTTGGTAAGGAAATATTAAACCGCCTCTGCCATGTCCAATCCCTAACCTCTTACTTTTCTAGCACTCCACTTAATGTTTGTCTCACTCCTCTTTTCCTTCGCTTCTGAGTCTGAAACTGACATGTGTTCATAGTTTAATGCTTGAGTGTCTAACTTTTGATATCAAACCAATACGAGACGAACCCATCCAGGTAGTGCTGGTGTAGACAGTTGTGAAGCAGGCCTTCCAGCTACTTAGGTGAAATGATTCCGTACTCCTCCCCTTTCACCGCTCACTTAGGCCTGATGTGTGTCATAGGATAAAACGTACGTGTGGGACTTGAATTTAAATCAATAAGATATTGGTTCATCCAGGCTTGGTGTGGAACAAAGATGATAAGGTATTTCTGCCAACATTGAATGAACAAAAACACTATACGAACTAAACGTACAGGCACGTTTCCGTGCACTCGACTGTACAGGGAAAATGAAACTTTTAACCTGGGAAGGGTATAAGTTAACTGACTGGAGGAACAAGCGGTTATGTTGCGCTACTTCAGCTTATAATAATCGAATTGGGGGGGGGTCAGTTTTATACAATAGTAGATAATAGATTGGGTGGATTAAGCGGCAATTCATTAAGCATTCTACCATGTATACGTTAATAAAAACTGTAAAGCTAATGATGATCTGTATCCTCCATATCTTTTTAAAGCATATTTTGCATATGACATATTGTGTGTTAAAGCAAAAGATCACTTGACTAGAATATTAAATACATCACCAACGCCTCCTTAAATGATGTCCACGCATGTTTCATTTAGGTATTCTAATCAGAGTCGGAAATGGAATTTCATTGGAATTTTTTCTCTCCTGTTGTGTGATGAATTTTATTCTTGAGGTCTGAAATACGTATGTGTTTTTAACTAAACCCCCCCCCGCTTCTTTTTGTATACGACCATGACTGTGTAAAACTATTTGAAGCGCAAATATAATTTCTATTTCATCGCATATTTGCCTACATTGTGTCCTACTTTTATTGCAGTCTTTTGATCTAATGACGCGCTGTATTTTTTCCCTCTCTCTTTATCCATAGAGTGGCCACGCGTGTGCGTTTTTCTGGCCCAAAATTTCGCTCTCCATTCGTTTTGCCTCGTTCTAATTTGATTCTGCCTCCCGTGGCCCGTAAAAGCGAATAAAGGATTTCATTTAAAGTCAGAATTCATTTAATGCAAGTCAAGTTATTCTAGCAAATTATCTGACCGCTTTAGCCCACGAGGAGCCTCTCCACCGAGTCCTGGATAAAATGCGAGGGATGCTTTAGCTCTCGACAGATTCTGACTACAAAATATGTGGACATCACCATTCAATTTCTCACTCGATGAGAAATTAATTCTTCGGGAACGCTTTGTATTCCAAATCCCACTTTCCTTATTCGCTATTAAACAATCGATAATACCTTCCTATTTCTTATTCTCAAAGAAAACAAACAATTTCATATAGACATCTTATAGTTTTAAAAGGAAACTACTTTAATGGGATCTTATTTACCTGTCCCTTATATTCCTGTAGTTATTTTACTTTCTTCATTCATTCTGTGTTACTCAATATTGTTACATGCTGAGTAGAGGCCTAAAAGTTCACATGAAAATTAAATTAATTTCTAGTGCCCAGCAAGTACATTGAGGGGAGTATACTGACTTGGTTGTGGAGGACCGAAACGTGGTGTGGAGGTTAAGAGGAAGTAGGTTTTTCACTGTAAAAAAGCCATAACACAAATCTACTTACATATTCCTGGATTTATTTCCTAACCGTTTGGGTTTCCTACATTATTAAATATGAAAGGTGAAAGGAGATGTCCACTGATCCAAAAGCCGACTTGCACACGCGATCCGCTTCTCACGGAATCATAAGTAATACAGACACTAGATCCACCACCACTCGTCGATAGCAAAGCCACCAGCCAACAATGACGTAAACAACAATGTGCCTGGTAATGACAATGTAGAACAATAATATGTCTGGCAATGACATGATAATGCAACCCCCCAAATTATTAATACGCCACAATATTCTTACACTCAAAGAAAGAATATACGTGTATTAATAGTTTGAATATATCAAAATTCAAAATCAACAATAAGTTATTCTTACTTTTCCTCTCACGTATCCAGTAGGTAGCGAAAGCATTGCATCCCACTACAAAATTTGCTATAGAGATTTCAACAGAAGTATACGTTTTGAGGCTCCCTGAAACGAAAAGAACAGTTTTTTAGAAAAAGGTTCGTGTGTATGAATAAAATACCGAGCTTGATACTTAGGTTCAGTATCTTCCAAAGATGCCACACGAAGACTTTGAAAAAATCTCCCTACCACAAATCACTCTTTAAATGGAAACGTTTTGGTAATTTTTTAATTTCTCAGAATGGTCCAACGATTTTTATGTAAATGCTACCTATTTCAGACACATAACAAATAAAATATTATCTAGAATTTTCTGGGAATAGCCTGTGAGGTCCTCTTAATTCGGGAGGAACTTTTCTATGATTTTATATAACTGGTAAAACCATAAGAGATAAACAGAAGCTTACTTCACCAAAAGATAGACTGCTTCAAAATACACATCTTATTTCGCATAACATTTTATGCGGCAATAGCCATTTCGCTGTCCAAGCCATTTCGCTGTTTACGTTATTGAAGTTTTTAATGCCTGTCATTCTTTGAAGAGCTGTCATCATTCTGATGTTTCTCGTTATGTCGTGTAAATTGCATTTAGGGTGACCTGCTTTTAAGCACTGATTATCGTTTTGGTTTCTAGTATTCAAGCTAAACCTACTGCAAAATTTGCAATTAACCTATTTCTGCAAACGTTTATTCCGATTAAAGTGAAGTAGATAGAACATTATGGTTTTGTAAGCGTAGTTTGTAGAAGCTATATAAATATAAACTATAGTGAGTAGGTAAAGTCACGTGAATATAACACATTAGATTTTTCTTGTTTCTTGCATAATCGTATAGCGACGATTATGGAGAGTCCATGTCTAAGCAAATTAACAATATTAATAAAAACATTTGTAACTTTTTTAACGTTCCCACCACATCCAAACAAGCTGTTGATGAGGTTTAACGGTCAGAATGGGGAAGAATATTGCTGCAATATTCGTTATTGTTCATTAATTCACTATCTATTCATTACTCTGCTTAAAGAAAAGCGCAGATGTAAAACTGATAGAGAAATTTATTTGAAGGAATTGTAGAGCCAAGTGTATAAAACAAAGAAATACACGAAAAATTCGTGATTCTAAATATGATTCACTATACTTTCAAATATTTCAAATGTTTGGAGCCAAAAGAGAAAATGAATTTTATATAAATTACTATTATTGACATGTGCCAAACAACGACAACCAAACCTCCAAGTTGGCAACGGTAAATCACATTTAAAGGTTATGTCGCATTTTTAAGTTTTATGACGAAACTTGGAATGTTTCTAAAGCTACTCATTATATTAAACTTGACATTAGTTTTTATATTAACGTCGTCATTGTTATCATACGACATGTATCCTAAATAATAAAAATATTTATTTGTTTTACAACTGTCCCTTTATAATAGCTTAGCATCTTGAGTGATTATTTCCCCATAATGCTATAGTTTATAGTTTAGTTGTGTTAATTTTCATAATGTTTTGGGCAACGGTTTAATTTAATTTGTGGGCTGCAATTTGCAGTTTATTTTCTTTTCGTTCGAACAGAGTGTGATTATCTGCAAATAAAACACTGCTTAAAATTAACTTATTAACACCAAAATGTTTATTTAAAATATCCTGCCATTTCGAATGATGTCATCAGTATATATATAGGCCCGCAAACCTTAGAAGGGAACCTGATGTAAACAAAAGCACTTAGAAAATTGTGTTCATTGGTATGGATTACAACGTGGCTCCATTTCGAACTACAGATATTACTTTTTTTGTATTATTTAAGAGCTTATTTTGTTAAAACGGATTGTAGATATATTACATTTTAGTTCACACTGCACTTAATAACATATATTCCATTTAATTTATTTATATTATATTTAGCGGCACTCGCTTGATTTCAAGTTGTATATTACAGTGTGTTTAACGGCGGTTAGGGTTAATTATTATGAGTAATTAAAATGTATGTATGAAACATCCCAAAGGGATAATTTTAAAAGGTTGTGAAAAAGTTGTATTGAATCTGTCTATTAAGTTCTGTGAGAAGTATCCGGATTTAGCCATTAAAAACATTATTAATTTAACGTTGAAGAAGTTATTTTGTTGTATTGTTATTTGCCCCACGCTTTGGGAGCAAATTTGAAGTAGGTTGGTTTGTAGTTCCGTTGTTGGGGAGCCGAACATGAAGTAGTTGCTACCGCACTTATGGCACCCGGCTTCCGGTAGCTTTCGTCCCAAGTTTAAAAACATTAACTTTGTAATTTGACTGTTTCTTTAAATATTATATATTTATGTTTGCCTCGGCTGCGTCAGTATTATTGTTAGAGACATGTTTCTCTTTGCAGGGTTGTGATGCGACTGAAGAATGTAGGCTTACACATTTACTTCACTACATTTATTAAGTCTTGACACGATTTAAATAACACTTCACTGATATAGAGAGAGCTGTGAAATTATTTTATTAATTACTTGCAGTTTTTAACACTAAACTATTTTCGTCTCCCACTGAATACGTATTAAACTTCTCGAGAACGCATTTCGCGTCCGGTTAGGAACACTGTCTACAAGCAACTGAATTGATTTCTACCGCCTAAATTTGTAAATTTCTGTATTTCAAGTCTGTGGTTGGCTATTCCTAATCGAATAGAATACTTTTATTTAACTAAAGCTTTTTCTGGGTGTTGATTGGCGATTTATTAAACTGTCTCAAAATTTACGTTATTATTGCTCAAATAATGACCAGTAGCATTATTAAACATTCTAATTTATTATTGCCTCCAGACCACCTCATTGTTACCTCTTTGTTAGCAACTTTTGACCTATTTCTCACAGCTCCACAATTATTAAATTACGTAATCTATTCACATAACATTATTGAACATGTATATAATAATGTAAACATATACAATGACTGTTACATACATTTTACAAATTATTACATACACATATTGCTTTAAGGCGGGTTGTTATTGAATCATATATGATATAATTGGACTGAAATCATTTAAGTATTAAAAATACTGCCTCAACGTCGGGGTTAATTGGTGTTTTCGTAAAAGGTGTCAACTCCATTCGGTGAAAAAGCACAAAACAGGAAAACTGTTATCATCTTCAAAGAAAAGGAAACGTGAAAAACTGTGCTTGGCACGAAATATGATGGTGATGGTGATGATGATGAAGAAGAGGAGGAGGAGGAAATGGACCGGATTGTACCTCTTTGATATTCTAATTATGAAAACTCATACTTGGTCTGCAGGAAACGTGTTAATGAAAGTACTTTGTTCCTCATATTCCAATGTACCACACCAAATTACTTCAAAGTGTGTTTTGGTCATAGGTTAGGGCACAAAAAATGTAAAATTACCTGTTGTCAAACGAAGTAGCAATGTTAATGAAAAGAGGATAATGCGATCGTTCACAAATAAACACCCGCTAATGTGCGTGCATTTATGCCGGTCAGATGGTTCAGGTACGAATCACGTGTGTTCAGACAGTGCGTATGCTCCGCTCAGGGCGTAGTAATACAATTTGCTGACCAGTATTTCTCGCGCTTTTTTGTTTACATCGGTTGTCTTCTAAGGCCGGCGGGATTATAGTTACTAAATACTGCAGGAGACAGCGGTCATTGTTGTTTAACCACCTAGTTAGTTATCCTAATTTGTCAATAGTAATATTGTTTATAAAATCTCTTTGAATTGTTTCTATTAAAAGTTTCAGAACATATCTTTTTATCATAATATTCCATAACTTAGTTTATAGCACCTTATCAAAGGTTTTTTCGTAATTAAAAAATAAAAACATACAGCAAGTAGTATTTTAGCCTCTTTATTTTATTTGTACAAGCAAAATCCACTCTAAGCATGAATGAAATGTTAGAAGTCCAAATTGCTGTTCACTTAATAGGAATTCATTAACTGCATTTAATCTGCGTGTAATAATATTTGAATACTTTATGCGTTGCACATAGTATAACATAGTAGTTATTGTAGCCGTGTATTTTACCCCTTTTAAAAATAGGACATAACACCCTTAGAGGGTATTATATTTTCCCCTCCTTAGAGATGTAGCACTTTTTTACTTTTTCTACAACGTATAGTAAGTAGGAGGAGAATTGCATTCCGCCCAAAAAGTTTGATACCGAGATTTCCGGAAATGCATGCTATGAGGCCCCCTGAATCCAAGTAAAACATTTTTGGAAACATGTGCGTGTGTGCGTGTTTGTGTCTGTCTATGTGTCAGTCTGTCTGCTTGTGTGTATATCAATAGCATAACTCAAAAACAAAAAGTAAGATAAACACCAAGTTTGGTATTTAGGTTCAGTTATTTCCAAAGGTGCGGCACGAAGGTTTTCTACAAAATTCTCTCACGACAAACCACTCTCCACATGTAACATTTTTCGAATTTTTTTTATTTTCTAAAAAGCGACTAACAATTTTAATTAAAAAACTATATATGAAATGTATTTACATGTAAATAAAATGTATATCTTGATTTTTCAGGGAATAGCCCATGGATTCTTCTTCATTCGGAAGAATTTTGTATAATTTTATATAACTGGTAAACGTTAAGCGATACTACACAAAAAATCTGATGTGTTACACTCACATGACTTTCTCTGCTCTTGTACAATCTAATTTTACAAACGCCTATTCTCCATATGCTTCATGTTAATCGAGATTTCGAGATGTCAATCTTATTTGTAATTTTCTTGTAGATGCAAGGGGAATATGGTAGCTTTTAAGCGATAGTCAAATATTTTAACGCTGGTTGCTATGTGGCGCATTTCATTCTCTTTGCATGTCCAGGACATAAAAAAAATGAATAACGAATTTGAGAAAAAGTATAAGTATTGGAAAATTTAAGGAAATAACAAGCAATATCTCGAAAACGGTTCACTCAACAAAAGAAATGTATATGACATAAGTTGTGTATCTTAACGCGATCTACATTTTTTGTGTAGTAAAATTCTGTCTATCTCTTATGGTTTACCAGTTATGCAAAAGGCGTTCACAATGAAGAATACTTTTGGAGACATTCCCAGAAAATTCGAGATATACATTTAATTTCTCATGACATTATCTTAAACATATGATATTTTCATCAAAATCGTTAGAGCTATTTTTGAGAAAATTAAAATTTTCGAAAAATGTTCCATGTAAAGGGTAATCTGGGGTGGGGGGATTTTCTTGAAAACCTTCATGTCGCATCTCTGGAAGATACTGAACCTAAATACCAAGTTTGGTGTTTATCCGACTCTTCGTTTTTGAGTTATGCTGTTCACAGACACACACACACACACACACACACACAGACATGTTTCCAAAAATGCTTTTTTTTGGATTCAGGAGGTCTCAAAACATGTATTTCCGGTGAAATCCCGGTATGGAATTTTTGGGTGGAATGCAATACTTCCCCTACTTACTATACGTAGTAGAGAAAGTAAAAATGTAAATCTCTTTAAAACACACACTTTATGTCCAACAAGGTTTTGTGGCATAAGCCGTTTTTGAAATATCCGTTATTAAAGGTTCGAATTGTTCATTTCTTGGTCATTCTCTTAAGGTCCTTTCAACATTCAGTTGTTTTTAGGATTGCACGGAAACAGTATTGAATTTTAAGGCCAGTATATAGCGACCTGTTCTTACTCATTTGACTGTCGTTATTCCCTTTGTATCTACAACGAAATATGTAATACAGTTATTTCTGCAAAGGTTTATTTGAATTAAAATGTAGTAGATAGAAGAACAAGCTCGAGTAAGAATAATTTGTATACCCACTAATAAACAATAGGGGGTAGAGAAAGTCATGTGATAGCATCACATCAGATTTTTCCAACATATCTATATTAAATTGCCCCAAATACATAGTTTTAAACTCTTCTGGTGAATATATAAAGTGCTGCATATTTCCATACCTATTTTAAGAATTATAATTCTATGTAAAATGCGTTTAAAATATATTAAATGCATTTTCAGTTGAGTTGAAAAGCTTTGAGGAAACGAATCTAATGTTGAGTTGAAGAAGAACCTCAAGGGGATTTAAATTTGGGAAAACGAAGCTTAACTTTTGAAAACACGACCGCTTAAAATGTGTAAAAGGTTTAAAGATAAATGAATGAATTGCATATGAGAAACTTTGATCTTATGATTGGGAACTTAATGCTGAGGCACAACTTCTGTAAGTGATTCTTAAGAGGGATTTGTACTTTATGCCTACAAATATATTAATTTCAAGAAATTTAGCTTAATGTAGAGTACAATTCTTTTACAAACACACACACAATCGAATGAAGTATCTCCTCTGATAACCTCTAATAAACTTCATTGTATCTTTTGCATTTTCTGTTTAAAAACTCTACACTTTCAGTAAAAAAACGCTTTAAAAATTTTAGGAAAATAAACGTCTCAATTTATGACTTTCTTTTGAGAGTCTGCCCTCAGCAAAATATTCAGTAAGAATCGTTGCGAAGGGTTAATGGCTTATGAAAATTAAAGTGGCAATTATAGAAACAGCAGGCAAGAGGAGGCCTTCAATGTTAGTATTCTGTATTTCCCTCTGATGCCTAAATTTAAATAATTTCGCGTTCTTCGCTCTTCCAATTTTAAGTAGCCCAATCCTACTCCTCCTGCCCCATTCCGATGCTAATTGAATCCTTCAATCGTTCTGACTAAGGACTTCCAACATCATAAAATAAAAAAGTGCCAACATCGGTAGAGGCCCTTAGAGCAGACAAAACTCTCAGTCTATTGGTTGTCTTTTGCCTCATAACTTTATATTCAACAATCACCAGTTATTTTCTGTTATACTCCATAAATATACATATTCAAAGAGGTCAAACCTTTTAATCAGCAACGTTGCTCCCAATTTTTGTGGACATCTTTATTGTAGAAAATAATCTGATGTGATATATTTACACTTCTTTGTCTACCAAAAACAAATTCAAAACTACGGTGTTGTTCGATTAGGCAGCCAAAATACACCAGGAATGAGAAAATACATCTAATGTTTCATCATTACGTTACACAGGACTACTTTTCTGTATTTCAACTCTTTTATTTAAAAGTGTTCTGGTATAGCTGCTGTCAGGCATATAAGGCAAATGTATTTGATATATTAACATTATTAACTTTGATTATACATCGATCTAGCCGACATACAGCTTGTGTATGATTAATTGTATAGTTGTATAATGCTGCAGTGTTTATCATACGAATACTAATGTAATATTCCGTTAAACATCACAGAATAGCTATAAAAATCGTATGTGATACATTAACATAACTTACTCTACCCTCTGTCGTTTGTGTACAAATTATTCTTAATCAACCTTATTTTTCTATCTACTACATTTTAACCCATATAAACCTTTGCAGAAATAGCTGCATTTATACATTTCATTATAGATACAAAGGGAACAGCGATAGTCAGATGTTTTAAGAAACAGGGTTGACCATAAAACTTCGTTTGCAATTGCGAAAAACATACATTTGAATGTTGAAAGAACTTTAAAAGAATGACTAAGAAATGAGCAATTCGATCCTTTAATAACGAATGTCTCAGAAACGGCTTATGCCACAAAAATTTATTGCGGAGAAGAGTTCCCGTCACAACACCTAAGGTCACCTATGCTCAGTGCTGTAACAACGATTGCTCTGCTTACTTACTAAAACCCCTCTGCCTGCTTATGATGATGGAATGAATGTAATGACTCGCGCGCAGAGATACCAGTTGGAATCGACTGCGGATTAGAGTGAAGCTTTATTATTTTTCCCCCCAGCTATGATGTATTCTCATAATAGTTAAAACATAGTTATAGGATTGCGTGAATATTAGGATTAGAAGATTTATTTACTTACTTATTTACTTATTTATATCCTATAAAATGAATCAATGTGATTTTTTCAACTTAATCCATATGGAAAAAATTAATTTGAAATGCAAAGTGTTCTTTTATTCATTTATTTTGAATGTTATAATATAACTTTGCCTTATGAGTTGTTGTCTCACTTGGTGGCATGATATGAAGCAGTTGTCTTTATTACATTGCAAAGAGAAGATGGTTCTTAGTGAATTATTTGAGCAACTTAGTACATTTACTGTTGCCGCAAGATGAGAGAATTTGATAACCGAGGCGTGAGGTGGTAGGTGTGAACCGTGCGAACCGCACTGGCGGCAGGCGTTTGTTTGTTTCTGTGCTGTTGCACTAGTTACCAGAAATGGTGTGGAGTGATCTTGCTTGTTTTGTTAAGCTTTTGCAGTGTGTGCTGCATTTTCTGAATCTATAACAGAAAAGTCTATTTTTGTATTTAAACTGAATAAATTGAAGTCGTAAAAATTAAGAGTTAATTAGCATGTTCATATACACCTAGATAATTCCTGACTTTTATGGTTATGGTTATCGGGACGGGGAGGGGTATTTCGGCGCTAAGGTGGAGTCCATAATATCTACGGATATTACATCTTAACGCCCCTATTCCAAACCGAACGCCAGGGCAGGTAGTTCAACGGAACAAACTCCACCGACATATGCCTCGCCCGCCCTCCACTCGCCTGATCTTTTGGCCCTGAAACATGGTAAGAAAATGAAATGACGGGAATTGGGGGACAGGAAAATTTGTGATACTTGATCATTCGCTAACAACCAGGAAAAAGTACGAAAAATCATAAGCTTAAAGCCGCGGCCCAAGGGGATTCGAAACCGTGATCTCCCGAATGCGTTGCTGCGAGCCATCTCACTTGGTATTCTTGACATTTACATTCTTTTCCCCCTGTCAGATTAAAACCTAATTTTTATCGCAATTTCAGGTACTGTACAGAACAATTTGCTGTATTAAATACATGTAAAGTAATTATGTAACACCGCAAACGAAAGAGCTGAAAAATCTGTGGAATTTAATAGAAAATATACCTATAATAAAACTAAAAAAATAAAAATTGCCAAAACACAAACTGTAAAATTATTTGTTCTTTCTGACAGAAAAAATGAGACTTATCTCCCAGCAAATTTGGCTGCCATAATTTTTTAAAATGGAGACAATACGTTTACTATATGTATAAGTTCTTCTAAATTTTATGCTTATATGTAATAGCTGTGTACAAATTCCCGATTACATGATCTTTCTCATTAAACCTCCGCTTTTGGGACTCCACAAATTTATTTTTCTGCTTCATTTTAATGTAGAATAAGCTTTCCAGATATGGATACGTTACACATTTCGTTCTAGATAGAAAGGGAATAGCGATAGAGAAATCTTTAAGAACCGGGCGCTATACGTTGTCTTTCCATGACATCGCGAGAAACGTCTGAAAATTCAAATAACTTTAAAAGTAGTGTTTGTTTTGACAATTCGAAGGATCAATAACGCATGACTGAGAAATGGCTGATGCCACAAAGAAGTTATTTGAAATAAATTGTGTGTTTTAAACAGATCTGCGTGTTTTCTCTAGTACGTTTTGGTCCATCGCTTACGTTTACCAGTTATGCAATATTATATAAATACTTCACAGGTTATCCCAGAAAATTCAATATATACATCTTATTTTTCATGAAAATATCTTTAATATCTGGCATTTTAATTACAATAGAGTCCTTTTTCAGAAAATAAAAAAATCGAAAAATGTTGAATGTAAAGGGTTGTTCGATGTGGGAAGATTTTCTTGAAAATCTTCATTTCGCATCTTTGGAAGGTACTTAATTTAAATACCAAGTTTGGTATTTATCCGAAATTTTGTTTTTGTGTTACCAGTTCACAGCCACACACACACACACACACACATATTTGTTTAAAACGATTTTCTTGTTTTTTATTCAGTGGACCTCAAAACATGTATCCTCAATAAAATCTCCGTGTCGAGTTTTTGGGTGGAATGTAATGCCTTCTCTCCCTCTTTGTACGTGACACAAAAAGTAAAAATTACTGTAATAAAGCAAAGAGGATAGTGTTGTAAACACCATTAATGAAAGTTGAAAAATGAGTATAATATTAATGCAAGTATATGCGTTTTATATAATAATATAATAATATATAATATATATATATATATAGGGTGGACCATTTAGTTGAGACTATACAACATGACCAAAACTAAGCGTGTGGAAAGAAATGTATTTAATAAAAGTTGCTTGAAATTATGGGCAAAAGTAAATGCCATTGGTTATGTTTTATTTGGAGGACGTTATGATGGTTATTTTGGGGGAAATTTAATTTCTTTAAGTGGGAACCTATCATTCTTTATGCTGTTTTCTCACTCCACAAAAAACTAAACAACATTTGCATAAAGCACTTTGAAATTTTTCTTATACCAACGTAAATAACAACAAAAATCATAAATGATTGTGTACGAAGAGCGTAATGAATGGTTGGTCCATCCCTGGAAGGCCATATGAAGATCAAGTTAGGTTTCATAATTGTGAAGAAACCATTTTTATTTTGTTTCCTTGTAATGAGAACATCACAAAATTAACAGCTTTTCATAAACCATTTTATAAGAAAAAAAATCATACAAAATTTAGGTTCCCGTTTAAAAAGAATAAATTGACCCTAAAATAACAATTACAATGTGCTCCAAACAAAACACGACTAATGCAATTTACTTTTCCCCGTAATGTCAGGCAACTTTTATTAAAGACATTTCTTTCTACAAAGCTTAGTTTTGGAGATATTGTGCAGTCTTAACTTGAATGGTCCAGCTATATAAAGAAATAATCTGGAAAAACGCCAGAGCACCTAAATTGTAACATCCCTTGTTCTTTCTGCATGAGAATTTTCTCTTCGTTAATTTGGCTACTGGAAACCCTTTTAAAGAGGAGACGAATAACTTCTGGGGTCACTAATGTTGTACTTCAGGTACTTAAAAGGATATTATTTATATACCATAATTTGGCACAAAATGAACACAGCATGTAGCAGTCATGTGCACTTGGGAATAAATACAAGGAATTTACTTTTATTAAAAGCTTTCTAGTTTATTCTCCATCTCCTATTAAGTAAAATACCACGGAAGCTTTACGTATTGATGAAATACCTGTAATGGTTGCACTATAAGAGTTTGAAAGCTGTGTGTTATTGTTAATAACAATAATAATAATAATCATAATATTTATTGTTATTATTTCACAATTATAACTACAGAATAAGAGAAAGGTAATTTGGTCGAATTAGAGATCGGTTGATGCCGTAGATATAAATCGTCATTTTGCACAGGACAGTATACCGTACTCTGATACTTTGCTGGATTTGGGTACCAATAATTGTAATGAAGGAAGCTCAGTAGTTCCCAATTAGACGGAATAATATATGGTCCATTGATTTGTTTATGCTCTCGTTGGCACCAGGTCAACGTGCCGGGCGGGTTCAACGTACTGGCTGGCTTGCTGAACTACAAAAACATAAAATTTATTTCCTGGTACAACACAATGAGAGCTGATTGTGCTCCAGTAATTTAATCAACATTAACTTATCATGGGAACGCTGATCTTCAAAATAGTTATTTGATGACAAAAAATTACTTCAGGAAAGCTAGAAAATGTTAGATGGCATCTAGCGAGATAATCTCATTACCTACAATAATCATGGCCTTTCATTTTATTATAAATTAGCAGAACTGGCAAATCCGTCCCTATATTGCGTTAATTATGGAAATTCTAGTCTTTCTCCTTCCCTTTCTTACCTTTTGCCTACATCTGTGTTTCTCTCCATCTTATATTTTCTTCCTCTCTTTACCCTTCCTCTCTCATTATCGCTTTCTCCCCATCCCCATCTGTCACCTTCTCTTCATCTGCCTCCCTTCCTCTCTCTCCGTCTAATTTACATGTTATGTGACGTTTTGAAAACTGGAAATAAATCTATTTATCCTGGGATGTTATGAAAATGCTCTTTTGGTCGACCACACTATAATACACATATATAATTATGTATGACGTAACTCAACTGTTAGGCATCCATAATACTTCAGCGAATCGTACATACCTTTTAGCACCTTCAAAGCAGTCGTCCACTGGGGTCCATTTCCCAGATAAGAAATGAAATATGTGTATTTAAAATAAAATAAATTGTGTTCGTTATAATATTAATATTCTAATAAATTGAGTTCATTCCACTTCCTTCAATATGTGTTGCCATCACGTTACCTGTAAAAAATCAATAAATACAGTGCGGACTTAACAGTGCTACCATTTGTTGCACTACTCACCAACACGCTCAAGGTGCTGCAATCCGATTAACATTTAATTACACACAGTTAATAAGGTAAGATCTTTTTGTAAAAACTCAAAGCTTTTAAATTATAGTGCGGTCGACCAAAATCTACTATGCAACATGATTAATTTGGTAACTAAGGTGCTAATTATTAAAGTATGAAAATGATTAAACTCGCTATCACTCGTTTCGTAAACATGCTCGCGTCTTAATTACTACCATTATAGTCTTGTTGCGTAATATACTATTTAGGTCCAGATTTGTTTGTGCAAACAATTTTGCAACCACGGAACCACCCAAATTAAACACTACATGCGATTATGTGTGTGTGCATTTTTTTCCTTTCTTTGAGCCATACTCTACACGTTTAAATGCGTTTTTCTATGTCATGACCTCAAAACGCATATTCCTCTTGAAATTGCAGTTTTTGTTGAATACCCTCTATTAAACAGGCATTTACATTTAAATATAGTAAATGTAAAAATAGTAGTGCTTATAAAGCCGTTAAAGGAGTTATATTTTCTGCCGTTATCTTCTGAAATCCTTACAACGTTGTAATGTAAATGGAACGGGGAGTAATAAGAGCAGGCCAGTGTTGTTATGGAGATTGTAACACGCAATACTACGATGTTGAAGGAAGTCGCTCTAATGGCAATCATGGTGGTTGAGCAGGGAGTGGCACTTAGTGCCTGTAATCGAACAGCAAATCACTGTGTCTATTATACACAACCTCGCCTCCTGTTTGTACAGGACTTTTGTTGATGGGGGCGCGATCGACCAAACAAATTCCAATGCCATGTTTACGAAGGCTTCAAGCGACACAGGAGGTTGTTGATGGACCAACCTGTAGAGTCAAAACATGGTACTTGGCAAATCATGCAAAACCTTGGCTGAAGTGCCTAAGCAAACTCTGCTTTAGCGATTCATGGGAATTGGATGGAAGAAACGCTGCAAAACTCTGCAAACAAACTTTGCTAATCACTGTTTGCAGGTCTACGTTAGCTCAGAATGATGAGCGAGGTCTGGAAATGCCAATCATCGTTTGAACTGCCAAACTACTGGAATGCCCTTTTAATGCACCCGATGTAAACGAGTTGGGGTTTGACCATGCAAGGGTTGGGACGTGCCAAAATATATGAATTTTGCATGTGTACTGGCGTGCATAAAATGTGTCCATAATGGAACTTAGCTGTTTATGTTGGTACTGACAAAATCTAGCCACACCCCTACTAGCTGACCACCTCTGTTTTTCGAGCATAATTGTAGCCACTGGATTGGCAGGGCACTTTCACTCCCCAAAAGTATGGCCGAAGGGCAACATTACAACTTAAGGGAACAAGGTACTCTGAAATGGTAAAAAATAACATTTTTTGTTTTAGGCACTAATAAAACCTCCATTATTTCCAATTTCAGGACATATATACTTTTCGGGGGTTCAGGGGTTTTTAAGGCATGTAAATACCATTTAAATGCTAATCTACATTCCTCTAAAGCTGTCATGCAACACCCCTTTTTAGAACATGTTTGCATCTTTCAACAACGAACGACTATATCATACCCAGCGAGCAGTTCAGCAATTAACAAAAGAGGCCAGGACCAAGAGAAGGGGCAGATGAACATGACCCTGGAATGTACTGAAATGCGTCTGAATTTTAATGTTCAAAGTTTACATTCAGTTTTCTCAAAAAAAATTTGTGGATACTTATGTACTTTGTTCCCAGAAAGTATGAGAGGTAGAGAGCTGAAATTTTCAGTACATCTATAGTTAAACTTTCTAAACCACAATCATAATTTTATAATGTATATTAGTGATATTAAGAAAGCAAAACGTTGCAAAGTTTCCACATGTTTACTTTTTTGACTTTGCAAATATTTTTTTTTCAATTCTAGTGAACTAATATACATAACTAAATAATCGAAGTTTAGAAGATAGCTGATTATACCAAGAAAAAGCATGCAAAGCGTGATTCTGTATTGCAAGTAGTATCAGAGAAAAAGGTACATGAATCCACATATTTTAAGAGAACATTTTATTATTTTTCTGCTGAAAGAAATAATTTTTACGGACTCAATTACATAAGCTATCAATGCAAACAACCACTTGAAATAATTGTCATGATTAATAAAATAATTCACAAAAATTTCAAGAAAAACTATTAAGAACTTAAAGATCAGTGGTAATTTAACATACTTATAGTGTAACTTCCATGTGTTCATACTACCGTGTCTCCTTAAACCCTATATCTTCATGCTATATTACCATTTTAATGTCAGTTTTCTTATTGCCGTTGTAGCGGTAACGACTTTAACCTTCGTCTCCATGTCGCCGATGAAAGCTCTCATATATGTAAATTCTGTAGCTGTCTTCCAGAATAATCACACATGCAAATAATTCTTCACACCTTCCTCTAGAAGGCTGAATTATTTTTAATTGGTTTAACATTTCCTTGTGTGCCAATCGTAATGAAACTCTTTCATAGAGGTGGTATCCGAACCTCCCTTTGCTTTCAAATAGATTATAAACATGTATTGTCTCTCAGACCAATCACATAGAGATCTGCTGCCTGCTAGGTGTACTTAAAAGTTGGTTACCTGAAGATGGAAACCTTACGGAGAGAAAAGCACTATGACAATCTAGGGGAATGGGTCACCTTTTATGCACAACAGTGTACATCTTGAGGGTGATATTAAGGTTAGATACTGATAGTAGCACGGGCGATATTACGGTGGCGTGCTACAAAGTATTCAGTTCCTCTCCTGGAGGGGCATCCTATTAATGTTTTGTTAAAAAACGAATTTACATAATTATGTCCCCGTTACTCCTTGAGTTTGTCCCGCGCTACAAACGCCGCCACAGATTATTTGTGGCTCTGATGTTGATTCATTTGAAGTAGAAATGGTAGAGTAATAGAACCCAACCTCGTTTAAACAGAGCCTTGGATGAACTTAGAGGAACACCCACGCACACGCGACTATATGTGTGTGTGTGTGTATGTGTGTGTATGTGTGTGTGTTTGCGTGCCTGCATAACTTGAGTAAATATCAAACCTGGTATTTTAATTCCCCTTTTTCCAAGGATGCGACACGAAGATTCTATCCCACACCGCAACTGTTCTTTAAATGGGTAATTATTTCTTTTGAAAATGGTTTAAGGGGTTACTAAACCACGAAAATTGCCAAAATATTACACTTTTAGTTTTGTTTTGTGTGGCCCTAAAAATGGAATTTTCTCTTATAATTTAAGCATAATGCTTATATTTAAATGCATTTTTGAAAACGTTATAGAATGGCATTTGCACTATGAATTCTGCAGCACTGTACAAATAAAGATAACTCTCACATACTTTGTAGCAGAGAGATAATATTTAGTCCACCTTTATGGGGACGTTTTGCTCCATAAATCAGCACTACTCTTTAAGTAGTGTAGTTTCTTTTCTTCAAATATGATATACCATTTTTTTTTCTCCACACTTTGAACAGCTTTTTCTGTGAATAACCTTTTCTAGTGTTACCTGTTTTCTCAAACTATTGAAGATAGCTAAATTAAATTTTAGGATAATAAAAAGACCTCAAAGTGATGTTGTGGGTTTACTTTGGCTAGTTATTTGTTACAAAACAACTGATGATACATCTTAATCGAAACATCATATAATCCAGGAAAAAAACTCTCTTCCTTAATAGGTCAACATTTTGGATAAGGATATACCAGTAATTTATAAGGGTTCATCCACATTCCATAAAATTTTCAGTCTGATATCTTAATTAATAGTTTCGTAATTATTAACTTCGTCTTGAATTTAAGAGATTTAACTTTGGCGTAATAGAGCTTTTAATCTCCCCATAAATGCTATATGTTTAAGATATTTGTATGTCTAATAAAATGTATATCTTGACTTTACTATAAAGTCTTTGAACTCTACTTAATTCTGAATTAACTTTATATAATTGTGTATTGTACATGAAGCATAGCAGTTAGACAAAAGCTATATACAGAGAACTATATATAGGTCTCATTTATATACAGAATTTATGTCAAGTAAAAACTGTTGTGCAATTTATTCATTTCCTGAAAAGAGTATGTTATTTCAAAGCGCTCACATTCAAAGACACTCGATATTTAAAGATCTGACTATCGCTTCTAGTATCCTGTATCTCTTTTGGACCTACAGGGATGTACATGGAAACCATTTCTGCAAACGTTTATCTCGAGTAACATGAACCAGATGGAAAAACAAGGTTTTGTAGGAATAAGTTGTAGAATATGTACGAAATTAATCTACTGGGTAGAAAAAATGTTGTGAATATAGCACATCGAGTGGTTTTAATTTTAAATGACCTCAAAACTGTATGAAAACAATTCATAGTATTATGGTTCATAGCCTTCCATTATATTGCGCGTGAAAGGCCGGTCTATCAGGCTTGAGGTTCTTTTACGTGCCGTAAATCTACTACACGGGACCACCGGCTTTATAACTCGCGCAAAACTTCTGGAATCCTGACCTTGATTGCCACCCCAGCTGCCTAGCCTAGGAATGGTTTATGTTCAACTTAATCAACGAAAGCGATATAACACCTTTGCTTACTCACAGTGCGTAACACATACAGTCTGCATAGAAAGTGTCTGCATCTGGTTGTATTTTTAAAGGGAGCAGTATCTAAATAGTACTTACTTTATATTTGTTATATTTATAACCATGGCTCCTACGTTTTCAAAGTTGAGTGCTAAGTTGTTACACAGTCAAAGTAGGGAAATAATTGCAAATGTCCTCGACTTCATGAAGCAAGAAGCAGAGATGAAGGAAGAAAATATATGTTCGTCCGAGTTCCACAAAAGCCTTAAGAGAGTGAAAGAAAGAGTAGTCAAAGCAACTGGTGTTTCACCGAGTTCCGTTTTCAGAGTTCTCAAAGATAAGAAAACAAACATATGGATGAAAGAATGCCATTTGACACGCCTGGGAAGAAACATAAGGTCCCTAAACGTATTACAGAAATAGACGATTTCGAATGCGTCATTCGGCGCACGATTTACAATTCCTATGTGGAAGAAAAAACTGTGCTAATAATAAGCAGATTGCTCATCCAGCTGAAACACAGCAGAAACTTTCAAGGTGGTGCTACAAATCTCAGAAAAATTATTAAAAATTTAGGGTTCAAGTGGAAGAAACCGAAATCAAATAGAAGAGTTCTAACAGAAAAGCAAAATAAATAAATAAAATGAAATAATAATAATAATAATAAAATAAAAAATAAAAATAAAAAGTAAATGTTGCCATGATAGCTTAGTCGGTTAGCGCAACGGCACGGAAAGCCTAAGATCTGTGGTTCAAATCCCGGCTATGACATTTAATTTTTCAGTCTGATTCTACCTTTCCAAATGACTAATTTTATATGTACTTATATCAATGTGTACTTATATCAGCATCAATTTTCAAGGTGGTGCTACAAATTTCAGAAAAATACTATAATGTATGAAGATGAGTCATATATACACAGCAGTCATATAGCATCTAAAAGTTGGAGTGACGATAGCGAATTAGGTTTGCAGGCACCTGTTGCCAAAGGGCAAGTACTTATTATCGTTCATGCTGTTGGAAAAATCGGCTTCGTTCCAAATGCCCTTCTTTTACAAGTCGCAACAAACAACAGGAGATTTTCATCAAGAAATGAATACAGAAAATTACATGAAGTGAATTAACGCCATGTTGATACCTAATATGCCTGCTGGGTCTGTTCTGGTCATCGACAATGCTTCACAATGCGTCAACACTCAAATTCACAAACCACCTACTTCAACTTCCTTGAAAGCAGAAATGAGAGCTTGGTTACTTAGACATAATAAAGCTTTAGATGAAAGCATGAGTAAAACAAAGCTATAGAACTTAATTAAAGTCAACAAACAGCTTCAGAAGTCATACATACTTGACCAGATAGTAATACAACATCGCCATAATGTACTTAGACTGTCATCGTATCGCCCAGATCTAAACCCAATCGAATTAATCTGGGCTGATATCAAAAAATGGGTGGCATGCAGAAATATCACTTTTAAATTAAAATATGTGGAGCAGTTATAACGCCAGCAATTTGCTGAAATTGGAAGTCCAGAATGGGAAAATGTATGTCGACATGTTGAATAAATTAAGAATCAATATTTCGAAAAATACGGAATTGCAGAAAATCAAATAGAAATAATTCTTATCCAGGATAATGGTGCAGAAAGTAGTGACAGCAGTGATGACGGCAATAATGTGAGTGATTCCGCAGAAGAGGAAGGGTTGTTAGATGTGGAAGAAGTGGAAGCAATGATTGACAGCGTTTTTTATATTAAGCGCTTTTTACAGCGTGGATTTTAATACACTGTATATAACTAAGTTTATCAGCGCAACGCAGTGCATAACCGGTGTGGATATTTGACGATGACTGTCCCACGCACTCCTGCAGCTTGCAGTCGACTGGTCACCACCTGATCTGGTAAGCAACTCGCATCATAGCTCTCATTAAGATTTTCACGTGTCTAGAACTGTTGCGCCGATTATACTTCCCTTCCGAAGGAAGCCATGCTAAGGATTTTTACGCCCGAAAAAATACATCACCCTCCGCCGCGTTTGAACCCGCGACCTCCGCAACTAGAGGCTGGCATAGTACTCCTACTAGTCTCTATTTCCTGAAGTGGTGGGTTCAAAATAGTATGTCGGTGTTATTTCAATACCGAAATTTTGGACCGAGTGGCAGTACTGCAGTTTTAGGTAAAATACAATAAAAATAAAACCTCTTATGTAAATTTAGAATTACTGCGAAATCGAGCGGGATGGCTCAGGCGGTAACGTTTGTGGCACACATTCGGGAGGTCCCGGGATCAAATCCCGTGGGCCGTCCAATCTAACTGAGATTTTTTCGTGGTTTGGCAGTGTTAAAGTAAAATACTGGATTGGATATTTAACACCACGATCCAAATTTGCACCTTAAGTCTAAAACAATAGTAAAAATGACAAATAAGTGATAATACCGAATGCTGCCCCATCTATCCACAGCAATGAAAGCAGGGCTGGACGGCACCCTAATGCCATCTGCACGGCACGAAGCAGAAGAAACGGTTGCTGTGCGCTAGGGTATCTGTGGACACACAAAGCGGGTGATTACAGAAATGAGACCTAGAAGGCTGTCCTCATTTTCACTTAATTTCATGCTAATCTGTATACATTTTCCTCAGAAACGACACCACCTCCCTTTGTGTGTACCTGCATATGCCGAAATATCAAATTTCAAATAGAAAATACTCCACATTTCCGGTATTAGACATAACTGAAATAATAGCTACTTTCCACTTGTTCAAATTCTGGAGGAATTAAGCCTAAAAAGTCGTAAACTGTTGTCTGATAGTGAGGTAAACCAAAAACTATGGAAAATACACTGTAGAAAGGTACATAATTCTAGAAAGAGGGCTTTTAGTTGGTTTACCATCCGTTGCAGCAGCACCATAGTCCCACAAAGTTGTAATTTCAGTACCGACGCAGCATGAAAACTATAAATACTCTCCGTTATTCGCAGTGTGCGTTCTGAAATCTGCAGTTGACAGTCACTATTCATAGAACCCATTTTCCTCCAATGTGATCAAATTATATTTAGCTGAATATTGCTTTTGTTTACTTGATGAAACTCTGCGCCCTCCGTACGCATTTGGTAACTGCAAACTGATTCACAATAAGAGTTGTTTCTGCTAATTGTTAGTTTAGAAAACATAAAAGAAAACAGAAGTGTGGTGCGGAAATTTAGCATACTGCAGTATATAATGCCTCATTGCTGTCTTTCTTATAGAGTATCAATGATATGCAAAACTTCAAAATGGTTTGAATACCCCTGGACCTTTTTACTTTCTCCACTACGTATAGTAAGTAGGGGAAGTATTGCATTCCACCCAAACATTCGATACCGAGATTTCACCGGAAATACGTGGTTTGAGACACCCTGAATCCAAAAAAAGCACTTTAGAAATGTGTCCGTGTGTGTATGTGTGTGTCTGTGTGTGTGTGTCTGTGTGTCTGTGAACAGCATAAGTCAGAAACGAACAGTTGGATAAACACGAAACTTGGTATTTAGGTTCAGTATCTTCCAGAGATGCGACACGAAGGTTTTCAAGAAAATTTCCCTACCCCAGATTACCCTTTACTTGGAACATTTTTGGAAAATTTTAATTTTCTCAAAAATGGCTCTTAACGATTTTGATTAAAATATCATATGTTTAAGGTATTTTCATGTCAAATGAAATGTATATCTTGAGTTTTCTGGGAATGTATCCAAAAGTATTCTTCATTGTGAACGACTTTTGCATAACTGGTAAACCATAAGGGATAGACAAAATTTTACTACACAACAAATGTAGATCGCGTTAAAATACCCAATTTATGTCATATACATTTTTTTGTTGAGTGAACCATTTTCGAGATATTGCTTGTTATTCCCTTAAATGTTCCTATATACTTTTTCTCAAATTCGTTATTCATTGTTTTATGTCCTAGATATGCAAAGAGAATGGAATGCGCCACATAGCAACCAGCGCTTAAAGGATTTGACTATCGCTTAAAACCTACCATATTCCCCTTGCATCCACAAGAAAATTAGGAATAAGATTGACATCTCGATATATCGATTAAAATGAAGCATATGGAGAATAAACGCTTGTACAAATAGTGTTAAAAGAGTAGATAAAGTCATGTGAGTGTAACACATCAGATGTTTTAATAAAAGTGTCAGAAACTTCCTCATGATCAAATTTTCGATGAATACGTAAATAAACTTGTTCTAAATAAATCCAGTAATTTAATTTATCTGTGCACTTTTGAATTCGTAAAACATTTTATGCTTTTGAAAGCAAGTTTATTTGTGAAGCTTTAATTGGCTTTAACTATTTGTGTAATTAATACTCCTGTTGTTTCTACAACAATAAAACCAAAAGGATACTTTAAATAATCGAAAATTCAGTTTTAGTGTCATTCACTAAGGTTTGTGAAAATCTATTCAAACGCAAAACGTCTGTGCATAGAATCGCTAAATAAACTCAGTGCAGACTACTTCAATTTACTCTGTAAGAAACGTAACCTCATTTATGTCGTCTTCGTGGAGTAGTGGTTACCAAGCTAGCCTCTGGTTCCCGAAGTCGCGGGTTCATACCCGGCGGAAGGCGATGGATTTTTTCGGGCGTAAAATTCCTTAGCATGGCTTCCTTCCGAACTGAAGTAAAGCCGGTGGTCCCATGTCGTATATTTACGGCACGTAAAAGAACCTCAAGCCTGATAAAGAGGCCTCTGAGCTAAATTACTGGTCTTTCACGCTCAATATAGGGGACGCTAAGGACCCTAGATCTTATAGAGCGTCCATAAATTAAACTCAGCTTAAACTCAATTTGACCTCCATTTATTCAGAAGTAGGTGTTTTAATACATTTATCTGGTACTATAATAATCAGTGATGCTTTAGTTTGTAGTTACTAGGCAACAAAACCTATACTTTATATTCTAAGAAAAACTCGTTATTAAAACATAAAATACAGGCTCAACAAAACGTAAAATACACTTTAATGATGATCTTACATACACTACTTTCCTTGGTAATAATAAAATGCGTTAAAACAAAAGCTTTCTCCCCTAATTGACAGTTATTATAATATTACAACCATTACAATTTGTAATACTTATTGGAGGCACATTTTTTCTATTGTCAGAAGTATTGTTTTGCACAACTTTGCATGTAATTGTACTTTCTCCCATAAGTAATAGCTCAGCAATTTTATTCTTACCCCAAGTATCCTTCTGCAACAGTATTCGATTTCCACCCTCCATGTCTTTTTAAGGTAAGAACATCAGCACTGCTGTCTGTGAGGAAACTAGCAGAAGATCTCGTACAATGCCCGGTTTAATCCTTGGCATTTTCCAGCTTCAAATACTCTGTAATCTTACTACGAATCTTCCCAAACTATTTATGCCAGCCACTTGTGCACGACATTTTCCATTTAAATAAAATAAAAAGTACTTGTAACAGCCAGTAATACCAGCATTTTTATTTATGGACGCTCTTTAACTGCCGTGATCCTTAGGGTTCCTATTCTATATTGAGCGTGAAAGACTATTAATTTTGCTCAGAGGCCTCTTTATCAGGCTTGAGGTTCATTTACGTGCCGTAAATCTACGACACGGGACCACCGGCTTTACTTCCCTTCCGAAGGAAGCCACACTAGGATTTTTACGCCCGAAAAATATCCATAACCCTCCGCCGGTTTTGAACCGCGACCTCGGGAACTAGAGGCTAGAATATTACATCATGGAGGACAAGTCGAATACCATGATAGTTTCTACAAATTTCAAGCAAATTCAACATTATTTAGTTCACCCACAAAACTACTATATATACATGCTTTTGTTTCCCTTATCTTCAAAATAAATGCTGAACCCATATCTTCAACATCATCACTCGTCAGTTTAGACAATTCTTCCCGACGACACGCTCCACATATCCCTAATATACGAGTAAGAGTAATCTTCTGTAATAAATATTTTTCATCAGGCGCAGTTTTCAGGAATTGTCACTTCATCTCGGCTTAATATTTGCGACTTCCTAGTACGATAACTTGCAGATTGTCTCTTTAAAAATCTCTTTCATTTTCCAAACTTACTGATATCAATATTACTATTATTAATAAAACATTTAACCTCACCATGGAATATTCACTCCAAAGACTCGAAGCTTTAATACCTTTCGACTTCTCATAAAAATACGCCACAAAAGAATCTTCATTTACTTCTGCTTCATTACCCACATACCATCCTTGAATTTCGTATAATTACATAAATAAATTTTCCTTTACTTTTCTTGAAGTATATTAATAGTTGCATCTAAGACTGCTTTTAAAAATGTTTCATAATGAACCGTGAAAATTACCTTCTTCCCTCGTTTTACTTTAAATTCACATATGAAACTAGCAGAATACAACAACGAAGTTTCTTAATTTATTGTGTCTTTTTTTCCAAAGCCCACATTACTCTTGCTCTAAACATATCGTTTCTGCAATAAATAAATGTCATTAAATATACTAAATATACAATATGTACTAAAATACTCTGAGCGTAGATAAAATATTGTAGACAACACGTTACACATTAGGTTTAGTAACTAGTCCTCTAAATAACTATTCTTCTGTTAGCTCATAAACTGAACAAATTCAGACGTCCTGTCTTATTATTTTTCTTTCTTTTCTTCCTTGTTCCTATCTTATTGCTTGAAGTGTAGCGTCCTTTAACCAAGTAGCTCATATCGAACGGTGAATAAATGAAATGGTTGAAAGGATGCTCAAATCGGCTCGGATTCCGTAGAGTTTATAGTTAGCCGATATTCGTCTTCTCGGAATAAGGGAAAATCTAGGAATCTCAACCTAACCAAGTTTCGAAAACGAGACCTCATGGATGTAGGGCAAACATTTAGGTGGACTGTCGAAAGTTTTCTAAATATGATAGCGCTAATGCGAGTGCAAGCGTAACGTATTCTAAAGGAATTAACTATACCTCGCCAAGAGGAACTAAATACGCTCCAACTATTATTATTAAAGGCGGCATATATCCATGACGCAAAGGCTGAGTTTGTAATTTCTATACGCAGAACTAGTAGTAGATACTAGAGAAGCGGTCATCAGTAATGATTCATAACCGCGATTGCAAATTATATTTTATTTTACGTTTAATGCTATAATTAGGTACCTTTCGTCTCCAAGCATGCACCTAGAGATACCTGAGAATCTCTTAAGACGTTCTTATTTTCAGATTAAAAAAGCGTAAAAGGATATCACACTAAATGGATACCATTAAAAACGGAGAGGTGTCAAATGAGGTAAACTTGATTTTAAAAACAAACAAAGCATTACGTCCACTTCATTTGTTCGTTTTGCTTATTTTTAGAAAGATAAACTGCATCTTCCAGTTAAAATATATGAACTTTAAAGCGAGATGAGCCTAATTAAAGCCCACAGTGGTTGAGATTTTTTAACGGATTAAACACTGTGTTCTAAAACAATCAACCGTAATACTGCTTAAGAAAAGAAAACATGCAGACACGAGGATTTGAACCAGAGGTCTTGCAAATGAAGACAAAATACTATAAGACTTTGTTATTTGTAGTTTTTCTAAGATTATCATCAATGCTTATACAGGATGCGCCAATAAAATGTGCCTGATTTAAAACATGCATAGCATGTATCATATTGGTACAGAGTTACAAAAGAAAGATGGGAGAATACATCTTAATGTAAGCAACTTCTTTTGAAACATCTCCCAACATTTTGGACCATTCAGCTGCCCGTCGATTATTTCTACTGGTGGGTTTGAATCCCAAAATCTCACATTTCGGTGATTCACTAGTCCAAAAAGATGAAAATGAACTTCGTCTGCATATAAACCACACATTGTTACCCGTTCATCATTATCTTCTATTCTTTGATTAAAGCTATTGCACATTTCAACACGTTCATGTTTTTGTAGAACTGTTAGTGAATGCTTCACTTGCAGTTTATACGGGAACAGTTTGAACCTTTGTTTCAAAATCTTCTTGATGGACGTCGGACGCAGTTCTCTTGCATGTCTTCGGTGTCCTTTTTGTTGTCTGATTGACTGAATTTCCTTTATTCAGGTTGAGAACAGTCTATTGTTCATTAAATTTCTTTACAATAGGCAGTATTGTCTACGGAGATGGTGCTACTCGACAATTAAGTTCAATACGATATCTACGTTGTGTCTGTACCACTGATTTCGTTTCCGAATAACGTGTAGAAATTTTAATTCTCAGCCGTGCTGAAAACCATAATGGAAAGTTTCTCCAAAGCTTGCACAACATATACCTGAAAACAGAAAAATAATACGTTACCAGCTTAGCGAAATGTCGAACCTTAAAAACAGTACATTTTATTGGCGCACCCAGTACCTATCCCCACACGCAATTCCGATCTAAGTACCGAAGAGCACAGCAATGTTAGTGTGTTCTGTAAGCAACCCCAAGAATCGGCCAATTACTTTATTTGCCAAGTGTACAGGTACGAGTAATGTCACTTATAGTAACGCCAACTTTGCTATATAAACGGAAACTCGGTTTTGATACGATTATGTACTTAGGAAGCTCCATATAACAATACTTTTTATGACTTTTGCAGAGAAACAATTAGACTTTTGGTGGGGAAGTACTCAATTCTCCAGCCCCCAAAAGCTTTGCTTGCTATAAAGTTCGACCTGTTTTCTAAAGTTTGAAGTAGGGTTATATTATTTGCGTATGGACGCCAATTTGAGAAAATGGTTTGTTACGTTATTTTTTACGACGCTATTTTTCGTCTCACACGAATACGCATTAAATCTCTCGAGGATGTGTCTCGCGTCCGGTTAGGAACACTGTTTGCAGGCAACTGAACTGAATTCCATCGCCTAAATTTGTAAATGTCTGTATTTCATGTCTCTGATTGGCTAATCCTAGCCCAATAGAATACCTTCATTTAAATGAAGCTTTTTCTGGTTGTTGATTGGCTATTTTTACATTATTACTGCTCCAGTAATGACTAGTAGTATTATTAAACTTCCTTACTCATTATTTCCTCAAGGTTACCTCATTGTTAGCAACTTTAAACCTATTTTTCTCACAGCTCCTACATTATTAAATTACGTAATGCATTCACATAGCATTATTGAAGATGTTTACAATAATATAAGAATATGCAAGACTGTTACATACATTTTACAAATTATTACATACACATATTTCTTCAAGGCGGGCTGTTATTGAATTTACTTATTATATAATTTGACTAAAATCATTTAAGTGTTAAAAATACTGCCTCAAGTTTGCATTTTTTTATGATATTCCACAAAAATCGTGGATCAGTGGTCATAAATTGCCATCTGGTGGCATGAAAGTGTTTATGGCTCTGCATCCCGTCAGTGTCACAATTAATAATTGTTGGGCAGGTTGTGTGTCGTAATCAGTGAAACAGTCTGGCCATGTTTATTATGCGCACGTTTTTATCGTTGTTGAATGGAAATATCTGCATATAAACTTCAAGTGATGGTCATGCAGTTTTATTGGACGGTACTTCATACCCCTGTAACATAAAGTATCTAGAGTGTTCTGGAACCATGAACCGTTTTAACCTTTCGCTGCTGTACATGTTATGCAATCATAGACTACGTGGTGCTGAATCGATCGCCAAAGCATTCCGCGTGACCGCGCGGTTTAAGACCTCACGCTTCTATTACTTGTCTCCTTTATATTTGCTCATAACCTGGTTACTCAAGTGAGTGGTGACAGGGCTGCTATTAGATTTATATGAGCGCAGGAGAGACAAGCCGGAACGTTACACGTAAACTTCAACATTTCCGCAGAAAACGAACCATGATAATAGAATATACCCTCAAAATTTGTTATGCTTTTATCAATGCAAACTTTTAAACTCCACTAATTGTGCGCTTAATAATTGCTAATACGTGCTCTTGGGTTTATAGCACTGAAATCATTCGCTAGAATTTCCATTTCAGAGATCAACTACAATCCTCATTATGATACTACCAAGACAAGGATGTTAAGGATGGGATGGATACATGCAAACTGAACGGTGTTTGTAGTGCGTGGATATTGCCTGAACTTCCCTAACGCTGTGGAGAAAAGTATTTTTTGCCTTTAATCTAAGGAAGAAACGAAAATACTTCTATTTCTGTTTTTATTTAGTACAAACCATGCTAATTTACATAAATTCCATTAAATTATAAAAATTAGCAATACAAATAGAAAACTACCCAAGTGGACTCCATCGCCAACTGAAAATGTACTTATACTGAGGTTTAGGAAAATGCTTTTAAGGAAGAAAGCAAGTATAAAGAAGCATTTTTCAGAAAAATAATAAATTCAGCACGCAAGTTGAGTAGTCGTTCTTGAAACTGCACAAAGAGCAACTAGGTGCAAAGTAGTTTCCTTTTTGTCCGTATGCTGCTCGTCCTTCTCTTTTTATAAGGATGTGTTGGCCCGAGTAGGTTGAAGAGATTCTAGCTTCCTTTCTCTACATCCAAAATGCTTTTTTCTTTTATTGCTCCTACTCCCCGCTGCGAACATTTTACCTGTGCACGAGTATCTCGAAGATTTCCCGTTTTCTTAAGTCTTATTTTGTTTCATGACGTTGCACTATCTGTTTCTTTTATACAGCACTCTTTTTTCTCTTGGATGTTGCCTTTGTGTTCTCATCTTCTGAGCGTCTTTGTCCCCCCTATTTTATCCTTCTTTTAAAAGGGAGACTGAAGTGAGAATTGCTAGAACTGAGATGTTATGGCATAAATATATGTGCTCTGCTTCCATACAACAATGTGTGAAATATACAGCAAATTTCCAGAGGAAAACCGGAAGAATATAAAAACGAAATAGAGTGAAGATAAAAAGCGTACTTTTGCAGAAAATCGTAGTTTCAGCTACCAGTGTAAACAAACATCTACAGATTTCCAAAGAGACGAGCTTCTTTTAGAGCCTGGAGATACTTTTTTACCAACTGCGTCTCCGAGTTTAGTTATTTCTTCTTATAAAATTCTTTATTATAATAAGGTAGTTGAGAACTGTTAAATACCAAATCGAAGCTACAAGTCAGAAGCAAAATTACCGAAATATAAAGATCAATGGAATATAATGTCTGGCTGTATTTTATTTAATGTAACTTTAAAAACCCAGGACTAAATGTGTAATTATCTCAATGGTATTTTTCGAATATAGTATTTCCAATTCACTTTCTGTTCCTGGTGCCAGGGTGGAAAGTTGAAATTTCTGTATTCAGTGCTAGCAATCTAAGCTACCTGCACGTATGTGCATGAACTATACTGCATCATCTAACTTTAAGTATATTAACTAGCTGAGGTACCCAGCGTTGCCCATAGTTTGACAGTTTAACCCCACATTAGCATTAACTTACACTTACCCAATAGCCTTGTGTTTCTTTGCAGGCATTTAAAAAGTACTAAACAAAATACTTAAACAAATAGTTAATTAAAACTCCCAGAGCTCTATAAAGAAAATAAAAATAATAATAATAATAATAATAATAATAATATTTTTAGAAAACAATATAAAAAATCTGATGTGTTACACTCACATGACTTTCTCTAGTCTTGTACAAACTGTTTTTACAAACCTTATTCTCCATATGCCTCATGTTAATCGAGATATCGAGATGTCAATCTTATTGCTAATTTTCTTGTAGATGCAAGGGGAATATGGTAGGTTTAAGCGATAGTCAAATCTTTTAAGCGCTGGTTGCTATGTGGCGCATTCCATTCTATTTGTATGTCCAGGACATAAAAAAATCTGATGTGTCACAGTCACATGACTTTCTCTACTCTTGTACAAACTATTTTTATAAACGCTTATTCTCCATATGCTTCATGTTAATCGAAATATCGAGATGTCAATGTTATTGCTAATTTTCTTGTAGATGCAAGGGGAATATGGTAGGTTTTAAGCGATAGTCAAATATTTTAAGCGCTGGTTGCTATGTGGCGCATTCCATTCTCTTTGCATGTCCAGGACATAAAAAAAATGAATATCGAATTTGAGAAAAAGTATAAGTATTGGAAAATTTAAGGGAATAACAAGCAATATCTCGAAAACGGTTCACTCAACAAAAGAAATGTATATGACATAAATTGTGTATTTTAACGCGATCTACATTTTTGTGTAGTAACATTTTGTCTATCTCTTATGGTTTACCAGTTATGCAAAAGTCGTTCACAATGAAGAATACTTTTGGAGACATTCCCAGAAAATTCGAGATATACATTTCATTTGTCGTAAAAATATATTAAACATATGATATTTTCATCAAAATCGTTAGAGCCATTTTTGAGAAAATCAAAATTTTCGAAAAATGTTCCATGTAAAGGGTAGTCTGGGGTGGGGGGATTTTCTTGAAAACCTTCGTGTCGCATCTCTGGAAGATACTGAACCTAAATACCAAGTTTGGTGTTTATCCGACTGTTCGTTTTTGAGTTATGCTGTTCACAGACACACAGACACACACACAGACACACACACACACACAGACACACACACAGACACACACACAGACACACACACGGACATGTTTCCAAAAATGCTTTTTTTGGATTCAGGAGGTCTCAAAACATGTATTTCCGGTGAAATCTCGGTATCGAATTTTTGGGTGGAATGCAATACTTCCCCTACTTACTATACGTAGTAGAGAAAGTAAAAATGAATAACGAATTTGAGAAAAAGTATATGTATTGGAAAATTTAAGAGAATAACAAGCAATATCTCGAAAACGGTTCACTCAACAAAAATATGCATATAACATAAACTGTGTATTTTAACACGATCTACATTTTTGTGTAGTAAAATTTTGTCTATCTCTTATGGTTTACCAGTTATGCAAAAGTCGTTCAGCATGAAGAACACTTTTGGAGACATTCCAAGAAAATTCGAGATATACATTGCATTTCTCATAAAAATACCTTAAACATATGATATTTTAATCAAAATCGTTAGAGCCATTTTTGAGAAAATTAAAATTTTCGAAAAATGTTCCATGTAAAGGGTACTCTGGGTTGGAGGGATTTTCTTGAAAACCTTCGTGTCGCATCTCTGGAAGATACTGAACCTAAATACCAAGTTTGGTGTTTATCCGACTGTTCGTTTCTGAGTTATGCTGTTCACAGACACACAGACACACACACACACACACACACACACACACACACACACACAGACACACACACGGACATGTTTCCAAAAATGTTTTTTTTGGGTTCAGGGAGTCTCAAAACATATATTTCCGGTGAAATGTCGGTATCGAATTTTTGGGTGGAATACAATACTTCCCCTACTTACTATACGTAGTAGAGAAAGTAAAAAGCACTGCTGAACAACCATAAATATTACAGTTTGTAATGACGATTTATTGTTAAATGAAACTGAGTGACGGTTCGGAGTGCCTTACCCTTATTCATACAGAAAATCTCGGTTGTGAAGAAATTATAGCAGATTATGTAACATAAATATAATCTTGTTCATTCTCAGTAACCAACACACACTAAACTACTAAGAATACACACGGAAGACAAAATAAAATCGAGGCAAATTAATATACAAAGAAAAGAAGAATAGTAATAAGGAGTATAGTTTCGGTTGTTTTGATGCTGTTGTTTTATCCATGCTCACTGTCATTTTATCTCACTCAGTTTTTTTATGCTTATAAAAGCATCACAAACCTCCTATAGAGAAAGAGACCTGCTGCTTACAAAGGGAAACCACAAATTATAATAAATGAAAATCAGAACTTCGAGTATGATCGCAGAATGAATGAATATGTACTTTCCTAAAATAAGAATAATAAATAAGTCAATGTTGGAGCACCTTGGAGGCTTTTGTAGTCAACGCGATTATGTTGAATGCTTTTGATATATAATAACACAAATCCTATAAAGACAAAGAAGAATAAGAAGTGGAATTTTGTCTGCTTTGATCCTGCTACTGTTATCGCAGTCCAATATAATAGGTTCGAAATGTTGCATTTAGCGCTTTACATTTGCGCAATCGTAGCCACAAGTGGTATAACTATTGTAATTTATTTATTTAACTGTGTTGATACTCCATGATTAATATCAGAGAGGAAATCAAGGAATAATATGTGAACTCGCTGTTTCTTTGTTATTTTGTGAAGCCTTGAAAGTCTAAGTAACTATTCTTATGTTGGCAATATCGACCTTGTTGATAAATTTTATTCAAGAGAGAGTATAAGTAAGAAAATAATCTTATTTACTGTGAAACAGCAGGTAAGTTGTTTGGCGATTTCATAAAATCTACTATCGCATTAGTCTCTGCACGTGTTCAAAACCTTCGTTAACCTTAAAAGAACTGCCCTTCGTCCGTAAACCTAAAACATCCGTTATTTAGGAATTAATTTAGGAATATATTCATTACTCCTCTGTTAATCGTGACTATCAGGGTGTTCATTGAGTTTGATTCTTTAGCAGGACATTATAAATGGCTTTAATCCAAAACTATTGTTGTTTTCGGGAGAAAATTAAATGGATTACACCGTTATACAGAAAGAGACTCAACCTTGTGGTAGGGAGGTCCCTAGCTTCGGTTGAATTCCATTGTCAAGGTACTTCAAGGGACACCGAGACTGAAATTGTAGGTGAAAATGAGACAACATTCTCGATTTTTTAACTATATCATATATATTCTATAGACACATGTGAATCATTTTGGCTAAACAGTTTTTACGGCCCGCCATTTTTAAAAGCCCAGCGACATGTTTAAATCATCCATGCGCTCTCCTTTAACCCCACGGACGCTTCCTGTATGTGATTTTCTCAATTTTACATTTGTTCAATTGAAATTTATTCCTTACACTTCACGTTTGCTCTGATTTATATGAAAATGTGTACACATAATATAAATTGCGTTGTTTAAAGTTTCAAGCATGCGGTTTGTGATTACTTTATTTATTGGCTCACAAAAGATTAATTTTTACTGAAAAACAAGGAATATTTTAACATCTTTATAAAAAAACTTGATTTCTCTACAACTAATAGCATCAATTTCAACCAAATGCATACACTTATTTTCATTGAAAATGTCACTATCGTACTTCTCTGAAAAATTTGGGTCCGCAAAGTAGTATAAAAACTTCGCATTTTTTCGCTAATAAAAATATTTAATTGTATTATTTGAAGCAGAGCTTTGAACTTTTGCACAGTCGTGTCTTTATTTACTCATATTAAGTGTGCAAATTTTTAAGCAAGTAGCTTTAAAATTTAAAAAAGTTTAAAAGCATACAGTCCCAATGTCCCTTAAGGAAGGAAATCTCACCACAGTACAGCTATTTTTGCTTGGAAATGGATGTTAGCCGCTCCGTTGATAACAAATAACATGGCATTTAATTTCACAGCTCCACTTCCGCTTTTCCTCTTGGAAATGTAGAGGTGATGTTGCAAGGCTCACTTAGTTGTTTATGCAGGAAAGAAAAGGCACAAAATAATATTACAAAGTCATTTCCTCTCCTCATTTTCTGAAGTTCGCTAACTTGTGTTGTGTATTCAGTCAAATAAGTGGGGTAGATGGCTGCTTTGGAACGAACATCCATTACACACATATTTGAAATTATATACTAAATTACGGAGCGAGTTGGCTCCGCGGTAACATATGAGGCTCGCATTCGGGAGGTACCGGGATCGACTCTCATCGACCACCCACTCTGACTTAGGATTTTCGTGGTTTTTCCTGGCCTGTAGCTGGATATATGAGGGGATGCCTGCTCAAAGTAAAGTGTAATCTCCGTGGACACTAGAAGGGTGTTAGACAAACGGGTCTTCAACGCCCTGTATAGGCAGCTTCAGCAGTGTGACGGGTGTTCGGGCCTGGAATTGCTGAGGACTACCGCGCGTCTCTGAGGCCTGTAATCTCCTGTGGATATTTTACTTCATCGCTTCGTCTTTGGGAGGGGGTTGCAATCACAATACATCTCTGTAGGTTGCAGAGCGAGAGATGCCTCCCTCCGTTGTATAACCTATACCTATACTTATATGCTGAAATATTAAAATTAAATTATACATTGGGTCTCTAAAAGTTTTGTCAATGGACAACAAGGAGTTATGGTAAGCCAAACCAGCTCTTCCTAGCTTTAGTTTGAAGTTCGATAGTAATGTGTGCAAGCCAGGGTGAGCTCCTACAATACGTCAGCACTTCTGTGTATGTGCATGCAGGTGTTGCTCATACGCTAGGATGGATCTCAAGCGACAGCATTTCCGTGCGATAATTTTCTTTGAATTTAAAGTCACTTTAGGAGAGAGAGAGAGAGAGAGAGAGAGAGAGAGAGAGTGTGTCTTGAAACAATTCATCGGGCATTGGGACTTTGCCCTTCACAATGCACGATTTGTCGATTTTTGCAGAGTTCAGAAGAGGTAGGATTCTCTTGAAGCTGAAGACCGCACAGGACGGCCGGCTACAGAAACAACTGATGAATATGTGATGAAAGCAGAGCGCATGATGTAGAAAGATCATCGCTGCACATATTATCAGATTCAAGAAACCCTTAATATTGGGTCAGTAGCAGTGAACACTATCCTTAAAGGAAAACTTACGTCCGGAAACTCTGCAGTCGTAGGAACCCCCAACTCACAAATGAGCAGAAAATGGTGTCAGAAAATAATCCAGGAACACATTTAACATCGTAACAGGTGGTGAATGCTGCACATATCAGTATGATCAAGAAACAAGTCATCGGTTTGGATATTCTCAAGAGAGGATGGCCCAGCAAATGCGAGGCAAGCAAGAAGTGTTGGCAAAAATATAATCTGTTCGTTCTTCTGAGCTAGGGGTCATACTGTGACAATTCCGCTCGAGAGACTTAAGGTTGTCACTGCCAGATGGTAAAACACAAAATGTCTGCCACAAGTCTTCAATGAACTGAGAACAAAGCGTCCTAACACTGGTCTGCTTGGAATTTTGTTACCGTATATCTGCAACAATGCCTCTGCCTACACTGCACTATAAACATCTCAATTTCTGCAGGAGTTAGGAGTCAAATATTTGTCCCATCCTCCCTACAGTCAGGAACTGGCCCCATGCGACTTTCTTTCTATCCCCCAAAATAAAAGAAAAAAAATCGAAGTGAACGAAATGAATCACCTAGAGCTATAGTAGCTGCTCAAAAAATGTATTTGAACTCTCTCCAAAGAAGAATGGCGTTCGACGTTTAAACAGTGGTTTGAAAGAATGAGACGTTGTGTAGAATACAATGGCGAATACTTTGAAAGGATGCAATATAACATCAATTTTTTTAAAAATTGTATTGGTTCATTCTCAATACTTTAAGTGGCCCACATACAACTATTCTTAGAAATTTATACCCAGTGTATAGCCACCGTGGACATTTTAAAGGTGTGAATGGGGCAATGGCACAGGTGCCTCCAGGAGTCCACGTCCTGTCTTTGTTTATAGGATAATTCAACTTGTAAAAGGAATAAAATCAACCCCTGGTACGATAACCATTTTACGTACTGAAACCAAACAGTTTTACTTATAGAATTATCTCCCTTTCTCCCAAAGAACTTAAAATTGCGGATTACTAAAGATCTAATGTGACAAGAAATTCTAGATGAGTACCGACATGAACAGTTCCTTATAAAAGTCATAGCGACCAGTGAATAATGCCAATTAATTATTTAAATTTGTGAATAACATTTTGCTTTCATGCCATTCATTTTAAAGTTTAGATTTAGTAACTTTGACGTTATAGTCATATTTCAGGATTGCAGCTTTAAGTTTTTCACTGCATGTTTCTTTATAATAATAACTTTAAATACAATAAATGTGTGTAATTTTCTGTCTCGCTAAAGATCGCCATAAAACAGAGTGATATTTATCACGAACCAGAGCCTAAATATATTCCATTTCCGAGCGACAATGAGGGGTAGTTGACCGGCACAAAGATTAAATTTAGAAAATTGCTTACCCAAATGTTGTGTTAAATTTGGAAAATCTCCGAAAATGTGCTGTGCATACCGCATACATCACCTGGCTGAGAAGAGCTGTTAGCCACTAAAAACGGAGTCGCCTCGCTGGTGCTTAGATGTGCACTGTCCTTCCTTATTTTCTTCGAAGACCACCAGCTAGGCCCCCGACTATTCGTGCTGCCTCGCCGTAGTCCGCCAAGCAGCGAATCAGGTGTCGTGGAGCATGATTACGTTATCCAAGAGGTTACTAACAATCCTGGCTTCAAAGTAAAAATATTGTTCAATAAAGATAGTTTAGGTTGGAGTGGAAGACGTAGCCAAATATGCTATCACCACTGGCACTGCTATTAGCAGGCTGGAACATGTTATCTCATACAAGATATAGATAAGGGCGAATACCAACCGGACAGTATTTAATTTATCAACTATCCTACAGTATGCATAGAAAAAGAAAAGCTTATATTTTCACAATTGCGCATTTAACTTTATAGTAGTTTTTATGATGTTTCGGCAGATTTCAACTGTCGAAGTAAAAGTTACACAAGTAAAACTTACATTCATGTGACCTTTTTACTCACTGGTCTACCTATATTTCTATAAACTGGTGGTTTTATACATATATGTTTGAAATGGAATGTAGGTATTATTCTTTGTACATGATTTTTTCCATTTTTCTCTGTTGTTAATATTTTGTATGAGGCCAGGACGGGAGACATCATTGACATTTCCTAAGCCGTGAAGTGTAGATGATGATGATGATGAAGATGATGAAAACTAAAATGTAAATATTGGCTTTTCTGGTAATACTCTGTGAAGACGCTGTTCATTCGAAGGGAAGTTTGTATACCTTTATATAACTAGTAAACAGTAAGAGATGGACAATAACGTACAGCACAATACTCGTAGAATTCTTTAAAACACATAATTTATTTGAAATAACTTTTTATCTGGTACTGGCATTTCCGATATATCCAGTATTATTGGTTTAAATTGTTATAAACACTTTATAATGTTTTAAAGTGCTGTCGCTATTCAGTTGTCATGGCAGAGGAATGGATTTTCAAAGCCAGCATAAAAACGCTCGCTATTAAATATCTGCTATCTTTTTGGTTTCGTCTATCTCCCTAGTACCTACAACAAAGTCTGTAACGAATCTATTTTAGCAAAGGTTTGTGTCGACTAACAGGAAATAGATAGAAAAATAATCTTTCGTAACAATAGTTTGTAGAAGCTATATAAAATAGCGATAATGGATTTTAATATATTACTGAACTTTTTATTCTTTCTATTTTTCCTAGTTTTATCAAATGTATAAACAAGCGGAATTTTTCAAAATTTAAACATTACAGCTACTTTTTGGGATTATTTCTATCCAAGTTGTCTGATTTCATAATGTGAATTTTAAAGGGAAGAAAATCAACTACATCGAGTGCGCTGGAGAACAATTAGTATTGTCAGCGTATTCCTAGGTAGAATTTCTGAGAGCGACTCCCTCATTATGTAAATAATCAGCGAAGGGAACACTTGTAGATTCTGCAGAAGTAGTATCTGACATGCATACTACATGATAATACTTTACGACACGGTAATAAGGAGAGGGTCTTTTATCTTTTCACATTCGCTTTCTTCCAACAAGAAGCAGAAGAGATGGAGAGCAAGAACAAATGAGAAGCAGAGAAGGATGAAAAAGATTCAGAAGCTAAGTTAAAACGGTCATTAAGGGGGCGTATAAATCATTTTGCTCTCTCATTAGTCGGGAAGATTAGCAGATAGCTTGAGAAAGCAGGGAAGGTACAATACTTGCTAGGGCACAGGGGGCATTGTTAAAGTAATATTGTTGTCTTCACCATCAAAACCCTTCACCTCTGTCCCTTTTTGATGGATATAAATGAAACAGTCTTACAGTACAAGATCTGAACAATCTTTGCCACAAAACACTGCTTAAATTAAAGCTTTTCATAAATGCGAAATTTTCTTTATGCACCCATACGCTTTCTTAATATATACCTTCAAAAGATACTAGTATATATACGTATTTTTACTTACTCTACTATGATAAGTAGAACAGCATTTCACCCCAAAATTTGATGTGGAAATATGAAAATACACGCTTTGAGGTTCCTTGAATTCGTAAGGAGCATTCGTAGACAAAGGCGGCGCGCGCGATTTTTTTGGATGAGGTTTTGAACAACATTATTAAACATTAAAGCTGTTTAAATACAAAACTTGGTATCTAAGTTCAGCATCTTCCAAGAACACGACACGAAGATTTGTAAGGAAATTGCCTCACTCCAAACTAAACTTTACAGCGAAGATTTTTTGTAAGGCTTTATCTTCTCAAAAGTTATAATGATACATATTATAAAGATACGTTTAAGGTATGAATGCCTTGAACTTTCTGCAAACACCCTGTAAGTCCTCTACATTCTGAATCACCTTTGTTTATTTGGTAAACTGTAGGATATAAACAAAATCTTGTAGCTCAAAATGCGTATACATATGTTTTTGAGGTATTATTGTGATTGGTTTAAATTTACAAATGCTTATATGTTTTCAAGTAATAAGTGATTCATCGTTTCGTTTTTTTTTCGTGGTCATGCAAAGAGCATGGAATTTTAATCCATCAAATAGCTAATCGATTTTTAAAAGTCTGGCTAACGAGTGTGTAAATGTGTAATGAAGGTTATGTGGATCATCAAGAAGTAGACAGAAATCTAAACTTATGTGAAAATAGTAAAAGAGTGAGTGGACAAACTTATATGAATGCAACACATCAGGTGCTTCTATCTAGATCCTATTTATTGTGGTAAATAATCACCGGAGATGGTTTTATGTAATAAAATACAATAAAAGCGCGTAGTATTAAATGCTCATGTGTTCGAAGATGATATAGGCTTAATATGCGGTAAGAAGAATGAACTACAGAAAGCAATATATCAGATAAATAGTATTTTAGTATATATATAATATGGAAATCTCTAGAAATAGAACAAAGGTAATGATATTCCATGGGGGATATCCAATAAGAAGTAAAACTGTCTACTTTGTAGTGGGTTTGCTATGACCACATTTCACGATCCGTACGTTTCCACCTAAGGCTCCTCCACCACTAGGAGTGACAAAACTGCCATGGATATGCAGAGCGTGGTTACGATCCATTGACCTAAGGGTTATGGGCCCAGTACAATGCACAGAAAAGCGGAATAACACAATGTTACAATTTAAAAAAGTGGCCCAATATATCACGTTCTGTGGCTTTGCGTGCCCATTAATATTGTAACATTTCCCATATTCTGATAACACAAATTTGCAACGAACAAATCCCAAGTAAAATACGACATTCAGCAAAGCCCTAAAAAGGAAAAGTCAATTGGTAATTATGCCATTAGAGGAAACTCACCTCGAGATCGACAAACCTTCGTAGCAGAGGCAAAAGCCAACTCTACCTGCAACGTCAGTCCAACCTGGCGCGAAACCTGAAGACGCGATCGTCACGAGAGGAATGACGTAGAAAAGTACACATATATACAGTGATGCCACTCGCGGACAAAACAAGAACTATAATGAAGACACTACCGACAAAAGCATACATTGTGTGTGAAAGTGGCACAAGGACCCTCCTTAACGCATAACCCTGCACTCTAATAAAATAAAGAAAGTGAAGATAAAGAGGATGCAACATCAAAGGAAAGGAAATGGTAACACACTCACCACAAAACACACCACATTGTTAAAGCCGTTTATAACCAATTATTCACTGGAAGACTTGGAGGCAGTTGGTCGCAGGTAGGAATACTGTGCTGCACCAATCACTCACTCCAGTGCACCAGCATGAACCTCGAGTAGAGCTACCATGCAGCTCCTCTGGATCTGGAGCAGCTGCTGAATGTCATGATGCTGGTCCAGCAGTTGCTCGATCAGAACGTGTTGATTCCACCGCAGCAGAATATTGTTACATGCTGGGTAGAGGCCTAAAAGTTCACATGAAAACTAAATTAATTTTGAGTACCCAGCACGTACATTGGGGGACGTATACTCACTTGACTGCGGAGGACCGAAATGCATTGTGGGGGTTAAGAGGAAGGCGTGGGTTTTCGCTATAAAAACTCCATAACACAAATCTACTTACACATTCTTGGGATTATTTCCCAACTGTTTAGGGTCCCTACAATATTAAATATGAAAGGTGAGGGGAGATGTCTACGGATCCAAAAGCCGGCTTGGACCCGCAATCCGCTTCACTCGGGATACGCAGCAAGACTCCGCATTACTCGTGGCTAGAAAATCTACCAGCCAGGAGTGACGTGAACAAGAATGTGTCTGGTAATGTCAATGTAGAACAATAATATGTCTGGCAATGACAATGACAATGTAACCCCCCAAATTATCAATACGCCACGATATCTCGTCTCCATATCCCGTAACAGTGCATCACCCACTTCATCAGAGATGAGTGTATTTATACAAATGAATGACACAGTCTGCAGATTGTGTTTTTCATACTCCAGATAGCCACGTAAATATATCCAGTCTTGACCAGTCTTTGATTGCAGGCGTTAGCAATTGGGGCCATAACTTTACTTACCACGGTCATATATGTGGCGCAGAGCAGTTAGAACAGCACATGTCCTCTACATGCATAAATTTGAATGCAGATTCTTCTGCCATGTAGCCTACTGCTATAAATCCAAACAAGAAAAGAGTCTCAGAATCATAATTACAGTCTGTCTGGATATGTGTGGAATTGTGCCTAGACATCTTAACCTACAATTTAGAACAATCTCAGGCTCGCTGAATTTAGACACCACTTTGTTCTTGTGTCTCAGTGTTGAGTATACAACACATAGCTACGTCAACCAATATCGTCCTATTGTATGCAAGCGTGCTTCGTAGCAACCAATCAGAGCCATGATTCACTGAAAAATTACAGCATCTTTACTGCTTCACTTACTCTGATAATTAAATTATGAATATTCCATACTCTGCTTAAAGTACTTTCGAGAACATATTTAGCTACTATACGGTGTTAAAAAGGTTACGAAGTTGTGCATTTTATTTTCTTATTCTGTGACTTTAACTTATCTTTCTTTGGAGATTATCCACGTTCTCAGTATCTTCCATGGAACTTTGCTATAAGAAACATGTTTAATTTTAAACGAATCTGTAATTTAAAAGCAACATTTCATTACTATATATGACGATAATACCCACTATCTATTTCAATTATTATATTTTATTGGGACATAGTCTTAATATATTCAATTCGTCATTTTATACTCCCCTAGATATACAATACTTGGTCGTTACTTATAAAGTGAACATTCCCACGACACTCCCTTCCCAAGATAAATTCACAAACCTATATCTGTTATATATCATGTAATACATATTAAAGGTTATTCTATCACCATTAAGGGGACTAGGTGCTCGGAAATGGTAAAAAATCACATTGATTGTTTTAGGCACTAATAGAATGTTCATTATTTCCAGTTTCAGAAAATATATACTTTTTGGGTGTTAAGAGGTTTCTAAGCCATTTAAATACCATTTAAATGCTAGTCTGCTTCCTTTAAAGCTGCCATGCAACGTCCCTTTTTAGAACACTTTTGTATCTTTGAACAACGAACGACTATATCATGCCCAGTGAGCAGTTCAGCAATTAACAAAAGAGGCCAGGACCAAGAGAAGGCAATCAGAAAAGCTGAAGCAAACCAGTAATGAAGGTGCAGATGATTATGACACTGAATTATACTGAAGTGTGTCAGAATTTAAATGTTGAATCTTTAAATCCAGTTTTCTCAAAACAACATTTTTGGACACTTATGTACCTGTTTCTCGAAAATATGAGAGGTACAGATATGAAATTTTTAGTACATGTATACAACACATAGTTAAACTTTCTGAATCACAATTATAATTTTATAATTTATATTAGTGATGTTAAGAAAGTAAAAATATTGCAGATTTTCCTCATTTTTACTTCTTTGACTTTGAAAATAATTTGTTTATCAATTTCTATTGCACTGGTATACATAAATAAATAATTTAGGTTCAAAATATAGCTGATTATACTAAGAAAAAGCATGCAAAAGTGTGATTTTGTATTAAAAGTAGTATCAGAGAAAAAGATGAATTCACATGCTTTAAGAGTAAATTTTATTATTTTTCTGCTGAATGAAAAACATTTATAGACTTAACTACATAAGCATCAATGCAAACAACCACTTGATATAATGTTCATGATTTGTATAATAATTCATAAAAGTATCAGGAACAAACATTGAGAACTTTCAGAGCCGTGGTAATTTAACACAGTTAAGGTGTAATTTCCGTGTGTTCAGCTACTTTGTCCCCTTAAGTTATTCACGATAGAGTTTTTTCTAGGAATGATTTCAAATTAAGGAATAAGTGCTCCGTTTAAAAACATGGAATTATCAATCAAATATTTAGCTTTTACGATGTAAAACGTCGTAAACTATCAACCTTTTCTGTCCATTAACGTTGTAGAGAAAGCATAAACGTGCAACACAGAACACTTTGAAAGCGGTTGATGTGCTGAAAAAACTGACAGAAATTGTATATTTAAATTAAGTCTGAATGTTTCCTGTAGTTTTCAGTAATAAGTTTTGTCTATTCCTTATTATTTTAAATTTATACAAAACTGTACAAAGTTCAGTCAATATAAAGAAAACTTCACAGTCTACCACGAAAATTCAATTTATACTTGAATACCTGTTAGAGCCATTTTTGAGATAGTAGAAGGTAACGAAAAATATTTGTTGTTGTAAATGAATGTTTTGAAAGTTCATATTGAAAAAAAAGATTATGAGCTCGATGTTGGATTAAGATTAGTTTTGAATGTAGATGTTTAATAACTGGGTCTATTCGACCTATTGTAAAAGAAGTTTAATATTACATAATTAATTTAAGTTGATTTATTTTATTGTATCTTGTGTTTCAGAGTATATCAAAATTAATAATTAATTTTTTTTCTTGAATTTGAAAGATTTAATTAATAGTTTTGTGTATTTATTTAAATAAAAGTATACATACATTTATCCCTATCAATCACTTGGGTCCACACGTGCACGTGTTTTTGTAATGTAAAAAATAATAAGCAAATTAAAAAAAAGAAAATAATAATGCAGCTGCAAGAAAACACTATTACACGAAAAAGTCAAACATATTCAAATATACCGTCTTCTATATAAAGCATCCCGAAAAAAACGATAAACCGTATTACGACGCATAAATGCCCTATTGTATTGGACAAAAAACAGTTCAAAAGATAAATAAACACAACACACTAATACTAACTACAAATGACATAATATGTCACAAAAAAGCAACAACAGCCAGTCTGTACGTTTAGCTCTTCTTGTATCCCCCTTCACTACCTCAAATTTCAGATGTCTCACCTTAAGTAGAAATTTACCTATTCCTCAACAGCTTCCCTGCCTGCCAGGAGCGTCCAACATACTGTTCACAGACAGACGACAGACAGACATGTGGACTACTAGACAAACAGGTATACAGAAACAGAAAGCGGGTCTTTTGTAAAAATACCTTTGGGAGGCTCGGTGGCCCCCAAAACATGCATTTCTGGTGAAATATTGATATCTATTTTTTGTATGGAATAAGGGCTCTGCTTATTATATGTATGCAGCGGAATAAGTAAAAAAATCAATATATTTGTTTATACTGTTTATACTAAAAGCTTCGTTAAATATATTTTTCATCACTCGATATAAGCATCACTAGTCATGTGACGGTGTGTAATTCACTCTCTCTGTGCAAGGGTTCGACAAAATTACAGCATGGCAGTCTCGAACCGCATGATTGCGAGATGGAAGATCAGCGAAGTCACGTATTGGAGTTCGATAAACTTGATTCTTGACAAATCCGTACACAAGTATCTTCACCAGTGCCATACATTTATGGTAAATGATGTGCGCGCTGGCGCTGAGCAAGCCATACAACAAAACATGCCCATTAACTCTTGAAAGACATTTATGTTTAGTAAAGCTAGATACGCAGTACTTGTAGCATAAACCGTAAGCTTGCAGTGGAATAAGAATAAAATAAAACCTTGAAACTCAGTTGTCAAATTTCTAATCCTTAATTGTCAGATTTACAAACATAGAATTAAACAATTTTCTATTCTCTATTCCACAAAATCTGTCAATAAAGGTTTTATTATTATTATTATTACTATTATAATAATATCATTATTTCCTAACAGTTTTTCACTGTTTTCACTATGTCTGTTAGCTCATTTCCACGCGAGCGATACTGAAAATGTTTAGAATGCCATGTTATTAAAAAGAAATTAAATTTGTTTATATTTGATAGTTACTTTCTAATGTTTTGATTAAAGCAGTTTGTTTGATTTTCTCTAATAGTTTGTTAATTATCAAAATTTAAAAGTTTTGTGGTACCCAAGACTGAAATTGACTAGAGAACTTTTCCGGACTATGACAATTTTATAATTTTAAATCATCATTAACCCTAAAATATGAAGATCATTTAGCGAAGAAGCCCCATCTAAGGCAACAATTTATAATTGGTACAGCGAATTCAAAAGGGATTGGTTTTTTCTTAGTGATGAATTTCGTGAAGGATACCAGAGAACTGCTGTTACTGATGAACATGTTGCCGCTGTTCGGGCAAAGCTTGAAGAATATGACAGCCATCTTACGAATTTATTCGAAAGACATTGGGCATTGGTATGAGTCAAATCAAAACATTTCACATCAACAATAAGACGAAAGAAAACTTTGTTATCGATAGATTCCACCTAAACGACTCCCGATTAAAAACACAACGCATTGATTGGTGTAGAAAGACTCTGGAAAAATTCCAAGACGGTACTTCAAATTTGGTTTGGAATATCGTTACCGGTGATGAATCTTGGATTTATTGTTATGGTCCTGAAAAAAAGGGTTCAATGGGTCTATCGAACAGAACCTAAGCCCACAAAAGTCCGGCCCATTCGCAGTGTTGGTAAAAATATGGTTGCTAGATTTTAGACCATGTTGCTACTATAGCATTAGAATATTCCTGCCGATTGGTGCACAAATGCCTGTTTAGCGCAAATGTTTGAAAAAGTTTTTGAAGAAAATATTCAATAAAAGAATTATGTTGCATTATGACAACGCATCATCGCGTACAGCTAAATTAACAACTGAGTATCTGGATGCCCTAAAGGGGAATCTCCACCATACAGCCCCTGACTTAGCACCTTATCATTTCTTGATATGTTTCCAAAATTAAAGATAAAATCGTGGAATCACGTTTTTATCACCAGATGAAGCAGTAGAACATTAAAAGAATATTGTTTCTGAAGTGCCTTAGGAAGCATGACATCATTGCTTTAAGGACTGGTTTCATCGAATGCATAAATGTATTGATGTTAAAGGGGAATGTTTTGGAAAAAAAATAAAATCATATACAGTTTTTAAAACATTCTCGTTTGATTTTCTAAAATTTTTCAGTGCTGTCCTCGTACATAGTGAGATTTCACACGAAAACACATTTTGAGGTTCATTGAATACCCACAAATATTAGAATTGTAGTAAAAGGTTGGCCCATTCAAATAAACAATTAATGTCGAATAACTCCTTTTGTAGTATTAGCGTTTTCGAAACATTCGTTCCTGTGTCTTCGTTTTCCAAGGTTTGATTATCATGTGGCATCTTAAGGCATCTTACGCGGTTCTTCTTTCTTCATCATGGATTCATTAATAACAAAAACTACTTACAATATTATTTTATTATGAAGTTTTACAATGCCGATGTTTCCTCCTATGCCCCAATTACTCTTTTCCATGTATCTCTTTCTTCCGCAACTCCGTCTTTTAATCCATTCTGTCGCATTTGTTTGATGACTTCTTCAATATTGTAACCCTTGGTCTACCCCTCTTCCTTCTTCCATGCTAACCTCTAGTTCCCGAGGTCGCGGGTTATTGGATTTAGATTTTAAGTAAAAATACTTGAATTAAATTAAGGGACGAGAAGACCCGTGGGCGATGCATTTTTTACGGGCGTAAAAATCCTTAGCATGCCTTCCTTCGGAAGGGAAGTAAAACCGGTGGTCCCATGTCGCACGCTTGCGGCACGTAAAAGAACCTCAAGCCTGATAAAGAAGCCTCTGAGCAAAATTAACAGTCTTTCACGCCCAATATAGAATGGGATGCTAAGGACCATAGTAGTTAAAGAGCGTCCATAAATAAAACTCAATTCAATTCCTCTCCTTCTTCTTCCTGCTGTATAGGTACATTCCAAAATCCGTAGCCGTAGTTTTTCATCCTCCATCCGTCGAACATGTCCATAGCGAGCTAATTGCTGATACTGGATAAATTTAATTATTGAGTTTTAGAAATCTATCCTTCTTCTAATACCTTCATTATTAATTTTATTTAATTTTGAACACTGAGTAGTTTTTCTGGGGAAATCTACTTCTGTAGATTTATTTGAGATCTTGCTCTTGGTTTAATTTCCAAACTCCATAAGATAGATTTATGTATGTTTATTAATTTCTGTACTACGTATAGTAAGCAGGAGAAGTATTACATTCTACCCAAAACTTTGATACCGAGATTTCACTGGAAATACCTGAGAAAGATCCTAAATTAAAACAACGGCATTAGAACAGAATTAGAAAACTGTCCGCGTGCCTCTGTGTGTGCGTGTGTGTGTGTCTATGAAGAGCATAGCTGAAAAACGAAATGTCAGATAAATACCAAACTTGGTATTTAAGTTCAGTGCCTTCCAAAAAAATAGGACAGGATGATTTTCAAGAAAATCACCAATAATTCCCAACTACCCTGTACATGGAAATTTTTTCGAAATTTTCGATTTTCTCAAAAATGACTTTAACGATTTTGACTAAAATATCATATATTACAGATATTTAAATGACAAATAAAATGTATATCTTGAATTTCCTGGGAATAGCATGTGAGGACTTCATTAGAAGGAATTTAGTATGAGCTTGTATAATTGGTAAACTTAAGTGAAAGAGGAAATATACTACACAAAGAATTTAGGTCTCTTTAAAATACACAATTTATTTAAAATAACTTTCTGTGGCATTATCCATTTCCGAGATATCCGTCATTAATGGTTCTAATTGTTCAATGCTTTTGTATTTCCTTTAAAGCTCTTGGACATACTTATTTCTCGCGAATGCATGGAAAGCGTATACAGGCCAGCATATAGCGTTCAATTCCAAAATGTCGTCCGTAGTCTAGTGGTACCGTGCTAGCCTCTAGTTCCCAAGGCCGCGGGTTAAAACCTGGCGTAGGGCGATGGAGTTTTTCGGACGTAAAAGTCCTTAGAATTGCTTCCGTTGGAAGGGAAGTAAATCACGTAGTCCCATGCCGTAGAAATAAGGCACATAAATGAACCTCAAGCCTGATAAAAAGACCTCTGAGAAAAATAGCCGGTCTTCCACGCCCAATATAGAATGGGACGCTAAGAACCATAGCAGTTAAAGAGCGTTCATAAGTAAAACTCAGTTTAAGTTTTTCATTTCTAAAACATTTGACTATCTTTTGCTATTTCTTTCGCACTTAGAACGAAATGTGCAATGCAATTATTTTTGCAACGGTTTATCTCGATTAATATGAAGTACACAAATAAATAAGCATTTGCAAGATAAGTTTTTATACCCATTAATAAACCATACAGGGCAGAGAAAGTAATGTGAATATAACACATGAGAGTTTTGTTGTTCTAAACACGTGTATATCTAATATTGTTTCATCATGGCCTAAAGGTACACATGCCAAAAGCTTTAGATTATTGCACTAGTGCGATAATCTTCAGTGTGACCAGCTTTGGTTTCAAGTCCAATCACATGGCAATTACCCTTTGTATTTACACATGTTTAATGACTCGACTTGGTTTGATTAGGTTTTTCTTTTGGTTATATCCTTTTTCATGACTAATTTCTCATGGCGCTGGCATTATCTGTTCATAATACAATTCGTCATATTTCAGTTTATTGCAATTCGTTGTAGAGTTAATCTATACGTTATATTGGTAGCTTTCTTTGATGTAAAACGTTACTCATTTATCTAACCTACACAAAGATTAAATGGCGGAAGTATGAATTCAGAAGAAACCGAAATGGAAGAGCCACGTGGAATTACAGAAGCAGCAGAAGGAGTAACACTAGAAATACTTACAAAAATTCAGAGCACTTTTTGGTCTTTCCTGTTAATTACGAAAACATTTAATTGGAAGAATTATTTATTATTTCGCAGAGAAAAATATTGTAAAGTTGGAAATCAAAACACTGACATAGGAGTTTAACATGAGAAGTCACTTCTTCTCTAATACTCTCTGTCAGTTGATCGGAAAGACAAATACTGCAGGAGTAGTAATACTTGTAATAAGAGTTAAAAGTGAATCATAACATAATATTAAAGTATATTTACTAATAGCTTTTATCAGTAATGTTTCATTTCAATGTAAACACACTTAGTTACTTTCATCAGGCCCATCAGAGCCTTCACCAAACGTCACTTAAAGGATGGGGAAAGGCAGTACTGAATGGCCGAGAGGATTGGAGATTACAGAAGGTATAAGGAGGGGGTGAAAGGGTGCCATTATAAGACATGTAACTTCTGTTCCCATTCTTTATAATGTTTAGTTTTTATAATATAGCCTAAACTATATCTAAAAGAGAAAGAATTAAACAGCTGATGGATTTACCTGCGTGGAAGAGAACGTCCGGTAGTCCATCTTCGTCGGGCCTAGGCGCCTACGTTGAGATTGAAAATTAACACCAAATAAATTTAAGGAACGGGCCAGCAAAGATTGCTGCTAGACAGTAATCGCTAGAGAGATCGCCGTCAAAAATACCTAAGTTGAAATACTCCACAAAATGCTGATTACTGCCTTACTGGTAACTGACTTAAGCGTATGTCAGTAGAAATTACGTAACCTATTCTCGTGTCGGACATGATCTTTTACACTAAACAGCGTGTAACCTAATCTCTGCTTACTTCACATCCGAGAAATTACCCGCAAGAAAGCAAAACTTAGTTTTCTTGAGTTACTTAAACAAAGTTTGTCCAGAATATCTCAAACTTTATAACATTATATTTATCACAATCTGTTAACATAAAATTACAACCGTCACACAATATGATATAGCATTTAATCACTTCAGTTCCTGGTGTAAGGCAATACATGTGAAAATAATATCACTGAAAACGACTGCTAGCGAATGAATAAAACAACAAAACATCTGATAAGTCGCTTTTTAACGTCATTTCTCTTGTTTCGAAAACGCGTTCTAAACGTACCCTCTGTTAGTTTCAGGAATCAGTATAATGTTACTGATATTTTGCAAATTCGAGTGCTGTCTAAAACATAATATGTGCCACACATGTTAAAAGTGGTTTTATATTGCTCATTGGATTGCGAAGAAGGTTCATTTTTATAGCATAACATATAATACCTATGCAAGGATTTTAACATGAGTTTGAGTTGTATAAGTGTACCATATCAGTGTTTAAACGTTTACCATAGCCAATATTTAGTTTACTGTTAAATACATTGTATTATAACATTATTATTTTTAAAAATATACGTCGAAAAAAATTCTCTGTGTATGCTCCGCAGATTTACTGTTAATGCAAACTTCAATATAAAACGCAAATGAATCACATTTTTAAAACAATGAAAACAAATATGCAAAGATGTATGCATCTACTTTTACAAAGCCGCGAGGGTTTTATCATACTGGGGAAGTACTCATAAGAAAATTAAAGAAAAACATCGAAAAGCGCGCTTCTGCTACCAGAAATAGAATTACATCCAGAGGGGAGTAAGGAAAACATTGGACTAGGATGTTTATCTTTCATGTAGGCCGGATATACTGTTTGAACTTTACGGTAATGTTTGGTAATGAGATTTGGATAGTTGGGTATTAAATTAGACACTCCAATTCTATTACCGTGGGAGCTGCGGTACGTTTTCTGTGATGTAGACTTTTATCAAGTTACACTCCGCCCCGAAGGTTTTGCAGAACTAGATGTTTAATCTATGCTGCAAAATAAAATCAACGCAATTCTTGGTCTTACCTATTAATTATGAAAACATTTAATTGGAAGAGTTTTTCATTATTTCGCAGAGAAAAATATTGTACGGGTGGAAATCAAAACATTGCATAGGGGTTTAACATGAGAAATTAGTGTTTCTCTAATTCTCTCCCCGAGTTAATTTCAAAGACAGATATTACAAGACTTGTAGTAAGAGTTAAAAAGTGAATGAGAATACAATATTAAAATTTATTTACTAATCGCTTTTATCAGAATGGTTCATTTCAATGTAAACACGCTTAGTTACTTTCTATAATAGATATGTAAGTAAATTAAGCTCCCATAATCTATTTTTCATATCGTGGTTCTCATTTATTACAAACGTGTAGTGAATCATGGCTGACGATAATCATACAAAATGGATCAACTAATTGAATTTGCCATAGTCTAGCGTCACAGAGTTGGGAACGAACCCTAGGTATTGCAATAAGCAACACTCAGGAATGTGTTGAAATTAGGGTACGTGATGAATCTAGATTCACAACGCTAATGCCTCACAGCGTAAAATATTTAAGCTGACCGAATTGAGGTAAGATAGACAGACCACCTCAACACCCGATACGGAACGTCTCTGCTTCGTTCGTGGTCACGATGAGTCTTTTTATAATTTGTGATTAAGACCGTGTATAAATTGACCGTGTGTATAGTAACGTGGCAGGCTTAAAATATTTTAGCAAATACAACCAAATCAATCACAAACCGCATATTTTAGGCGCAATAGTGAACAAAGTTTGTGAATTTCTATTCTTATTTCTGCCAAAACTAAAATACGTTTTCTCTAAATCCACACTAAGTAGGCCTAATAAGTTTTCAGTAATGATTAACTAAACTTTCTTGTTTTTGCTATTTGCAAATACTCAGTATTAGCACATTTTTCTTTTTTTTTAGAATTATAGCCCTCTAAGTAAAAGTACTAAAATGTTTAACAATTTAACTTTACTGCTCTTATGGTTCTGATGCACCTTTCACAGTCGTTATTTAACTATCTGATTTTTAGCAAAACCTTTAGTATGTTTTATTTAAGGGAAATTTGACATAATTGGTTAAAAATGATGTGTTTGAAATTACATAATGCAGTTTATGATTTGTTAATATTAATTTATTGAATTACTTATGTAGGGAGAGAAAAATTCAAACATCGAGGTTAATTAGTTACTGAGAAAAAGAGTGTCATAACAAAGTTATATTGTGTAAATGGCTCACATTGTATTGAGATTATTACAATTCTACGTGAAGAAATTTTATCTACTTAACGGCAGGTTATTGATAATTTTGTAATCTTAGTTAATGCAGATTTAGAGTAAATTTATTTTATTTCAGACAAATTTATGCATAAAAGGTCCTAAGACTTCCCCCTTTAAGGAGGAAATCCTATTGCTACCTTTGGTAACTTTGCGTCGAAGGAACGCACGCCAGAGTCTCCGGTTCGGTCCCCGCTGGTCTCAAGTAAGTTCCCTCTGTTAGGAAGTGGTTTCTGTTTCTGCAGAAAATCTCCTTCGTATTATTGTGTTATCATGAAATAAAGATTTGCCTGGGTTAGGTTTCTCTCAGTTTAGAGGCATGGATCCTTGCTAACAGTAACGAAGATCCAGGATCGTGGACAAGTAACTGGATCACTGGATAGGTGATAATATAAACACGTATAAACTTTGAATTTAAACTGTAGTTGAACTTTGGTTGACACACTGTATATACTCGTGTAAAATTCCCTTTTTTTACACTTTCACAGAACACGTGCTACTGTTACGAATATTCCTGGTGTTGTAAACTCTGTGTTTTATATCCCGCAACGAAATCTCACTATCATAAATTCTCGCGTAAATTTCTGATTTACATAACAATACATATTTAAATACAACGTGTGATCACTCTCAGCGCCTTCGCGGTATTAACACTAATCTTGCCGGAATACAAGCTTCGGCACTTTCGTTGTCCGCGAAATAATTGCGCACAAATTTTCTATTACTTACTAGCGTGGATTCGGCGTAAGCTACATGTCGAGACTGGGGTACTGACAAGTATTTCTTGTTGTACTTATACTAAACTGTCCCACGCTCGGAGCATAACTAAACTAATTTCTTATTGGTTTCAATTTCGCGCCGTTGTTGCATCAGTCTTCAATGACGTAATTTTACTCTCTTCTTATTGGCTTAAGTGCTCAACCACGTGACTATTTACATTACATAACCTGGGACTTTCCTTTCTTTCCTCAACATTTCGCCCTCTACGTCGCAGACTCTACCTTCTCTAATTTTAACAATAGAATAATATACTTCTACCCTTTGCTTAAATACAATATACTTTCAAGTTTGCCACTAAAAATTTCACTTCTACGCTCACAAGACACGTTTTTAGGACAACCTAATCTGAAAAACCAGGAACATTTTAACCTTTTTAACACGTATTTCTCTTCCTTTAACAATAAAATATTATATTTATATAAATGATCCTTATAATATAATACATAATGTAAAATTATTTATGATGGCAAAATACGGCCTTACCTTATAGGCTTCAAATCAAAAAATTGACCACGCCTAAAATCAAAACAAACAATTGAATTTTTCAAAGACTTAGGGAAATTTTGACGCATTTTTCCTTCAACAATTTCAATATGTCTTAATATTCATCTTTACTAAAAGTAATAAGACACCCAGATAACAATTTTTCTAATCTAGTGGAGCTTCGAGATACACTCAATTAACGTACAAAAGCAAAAACAATGAAGAAAATAATACACGAAACCCAGGATTTTCAAACAAATCTGTAATTTACTGAACATTCGGAACAAATAGTTTAATTATTTTGCACGATAACAAAAAAAAAAAAAAACACCAATGTTTTGATTATGCGCAGTTAAGTAATTTCTCTACTATGCTAGTAATTAATAGTTTTATAGTCTGATGTTCCTGTGGTATCCTGATCGGTGGTCAGCATTAGCCTAAACTGCGGATCTCCAGAATGAATCTCAGATTCGCCTGATAGAGCTTTTCCCCTCAATTTTCTCTCACTGTCGTAAAAATAATATTACTAGTTATAGAGTTCTATAAACATTTCATTTGAATAAATTAAAAGTCTTAATGGAATTAGCTGTTTTGCAGTACATAAACACAAATGTGTAAAATAAATAAAACAATGAAGCAGTAGAAAAATTGAGGATAATGCCTTACAATTCTAATATATTTTTACCTTCTCTACCACGCACACTAAGGTTTTTAAATCCTGTTTTATGAAGAAAAAGTATATGTGCTATAACCGCAGCTGCAACAATGCATGGTAAAACAAAATGAAGTGTGAAAAATCGATTTAACGTTGCATTATCAATTCCAAAGCCTCCTCATGGGTAGAGGGAGTATTTCATCCCATCCAGAAATTCGATATCGAGATTTTACAGAAAATACATACATATTTTGAGGCCCCCTGAAAAAAGGCGTGTGTATGTGATGTGTCAGCCAACAACACAACACGTTAAAATAAAGTCGTATAAATACCAAACTTAGTATTCAAGTTCCGCATATTCCAAAGATAAGACAGAAGGTCTTCAAGAAAACTCCCACTGCAAACTACTCTTTATATGGAATTAATTACATATATTTTTAATTTTCGCAATATGGCTGTAACAATTTGATTAAAATATCATATATTTAAGATATATACCTGACAAATAAAATCTATACCTTGAATTTTCTGGTAATAGTTTATATGGTTCTCATTATTTGGAAACAGTTTTGCATAATATTTTATAATCCTTAAACTACATAGAATAGACAAACACTTACTGCACAGAAATGTAGATCTCCTTTAAATAAAAATTAATTTCAAATAACTGTTTGGTGGCTTCAACATTTCAGAGATATATATTATTAATGGTTAGAGTTTTTCAGTCCTTTTATCAGTTTTTTAAAAGTGCTTGTGCTATTCAGTTGTTTCTCGCTATATCATGAAAGCACTGTGAAATTTCAAGGCCAGCATTCAGCGAACGCTTTTAAATATCTGACTATATAAGTGGACCATATAAGTTGAGGCTGTAATTTATCCAAAACTAAGCGCTGTAAAAAGAAATATCTTGAATAAAAGTTACTTGATATTATGGCGGAAAGCAAATGCCATTAATCGTGCTTTATTTGGAGGACGTTGTGGTGGTCATTTTAGGGTCAATTTAATTTGAACCTAATTGTAGGTTCCCATTTTAAAAAATTTAATTGGCCATAAAAAGACCATCACAACGTCCTCCAAACAAAACACCTAATGGCGTTTACTTGCCCCAAGCAATATTTATCAAAGACATTTCTTTCTACAACGCTTAGTTTTGGAGATATTGTACAGTCTCAACTTAAATGGTCCACTCTGTACATTCTGTTTCCTCTATCCCATTTGTATTTACAATGACATGTTTAATGGAACTATTCAAAGATTTATCTTGATTAACATGAAGTATATATACATATTAACTTTCTTAAGCATAGTTTGTAGAGCTATATAAAATAACGGTAGTGGATAGATCATACCATGTGAATGTAACATATCCGATTTTTTAAAGTACTATCGTATTCTGCTGTTTCGCGCAGTGCTATGGAAAGAGTATAGTAGAGGAAGGCATGTGTATGTATCAGATTTTTTAAAATTTAAAGTCCTTTAACCAGCTGAGTGAAAGGATGAAATAATGAAGAAGTGTGCTAGGAAACCTATAGTGCTAAAGCCACCAAGCATGATTTTCTGAACATTAACTTCAGTCAGGTGGTTACCCAAGCTGGATTCGATCTCCTACTCCAGTCATTACGCTTACACATTACTACACATCATGATGCTACTATTTACAGGCCATACATTATGGGTATCTGTCGTTCTAGCTGCTCTATCTCTTGTACGGATGTGAATGCGGGACTTTGCTCAAAGCAAGACATCAAGCAAATAGAGTCCGCAGGGATGAGATTGTTGCGAACGTGGTAAGCTCTCTAAGAGTAAACTGAAAGAACAATTAAAACATTCGAAATAGTTAAAGATATTAAACCTTAATAAGAGAATAATATAATATTAAAACGTGTATTATGAACATACATCAGGAATCAAGAACATCACTCCCCAAAAGAGGAGGTTTGTATATATACAAGATTACAAATAAGAGGTTACCCGGACGTCCATCGAGGAGTGGACATATTTTGTGTTCGGAGCAGACCAAAAGGCCTAAATCACGTTGCTAATACTGATGATTATGATATACTACCGTCCTAAGCCCACATGGACATGGTAGAGGTGGGTGATCATCCATCCGGTACGGAGGAGGGGTGGCGTGGTTAGAACTACCTGTCTTCAAGTCGAAATATTGGTGACCCACAGATCGTAGCTGCTTAACTTTCTGTGGCCAGACAGCGTCTCCAGCCACAGTACCACGCGCAGCACTGTTCTGAGATATCGCGTCTAAAACTATTTAATGTACTTTCAGCTCCACATAGTAGGCAAATTGTCTGCCAAGATCAAATTTGTTGATTTAAATAGATGTAATGCGTTATAATTGGCAATTCATATCTCTCTGTTAAGATTTATATTATTTCGGATTATTTGGGCAAAATTGTCATACCTTTGCCCACCTATATTAGGTATAAGTGAGAAATAATGAAATAAATTACCTTAGGAGTGAGTTTAGAACATGATGTGGTCTCTTCTATATCTGGTGCCCTCCTGTTTTAGGTGCTTTACTTATATAGGCAAATCTTGCGAGGAACACAACAAACGTAGCCATTTTTCCGATAAATCACATGCAAAGTGGGTACTGCCAACCTAAATAAAAAGTGAAATGTACTAAATATGCGATGTGCAGTTGTTTCTGCGAACGTGAATCATTCGAGTTTTAGACACGCAGATCCCTCGACTACGTCCTGTTGTCGCTCCGCAGTTGCGGCCTGCCGGCCGCAACTTGCTAAACTCCTCTCCTTCTGAAAAACACCCCTCGGCTACGCTTTGAGGCTGAGAGCCCTCAATCTCTCGGCTACGCCTTGAGGCTGAGTATCTTACCGGCTTCGGTGGCATTATTCTTATGTTGGCAGCATTACGTTAGAGCAAGCGTAAGACCACTTCAGTCGCTAATGCGGGCAGAGATAAGGAAATTTACCCTGTCTTTGTATCTCTAATGCTTTCTAAAACATGCATGACTATTGCTTTTGCCATGCTTATAAGAAACAATAATGGTTTTATTGCCCTGTTGTACTTTCTATTCATGGGTTAATGCTAACCAAAGATTTGTCCATAAATCATGTTTAAGCACAAAATATACTCTAATTTATTTTTCTAAATATTCAATTAGAGATGGTATTGCATTAGACTGTTTTTGTTTCCTTCACCTTGAACCGTAGAAATCCAAATTTGCAGAGTTTACAGTGTACGGTTTTAGCTAATTATATCACGGTTCTTTTATATACAAGTTCAACATTTGCAGAATTTAGAATCAGAGGCGACAGTGCTACTCTTTTGTTTAGTAGCCATACTTGAATATAATTGAAGAATGGTAACGTACGGCTAGGTCTTGGCTGGAATACGTGCCACTATAGGCTTCCTTTTCTTTGAGTAGGGCGACATCTTCTTGTCTTTGCTGAAGCGCGTTATTGAAATTCCTATCAGGTCTCAATTCCCATCTTCTCCACCTTGCTTTTCTCGCTCTCTTTAGCTCAGCTGCTCATTTCTTCGCGTCTTTCTTTCGTTGCCCTCTTCGACCGCGCGCGGATGCGTCCCGAGTCAGTTCGGAAAGAGATGGGAAAAGCAGGCCTTTTCCTGAGAGAGCTCTTTTCCGTATACGAGGCAGCTGATGTACATTTCACACATTCGCGTCCCTCTCTCTTCCTCCTCCTTTCCACTCTTCACGTGCTTGTTGCCTCACCCTCGCTGCAGCCTGTTGAATTTTCCTTATTTAACCTACTTTCCTCCTTTGAAAAAATATCTTTCGAGGTCCAAATTTTTTAAAAGGTGGGCGCTTTTCAGCAACCTAAGTTGGGCTTATAGCAGCAGCAATAATAATAATAATAATAACAATAACCAGGAAACATTATTTTTCTGGAACTTTAAAATTTCGATTTCGGACGTCTAGAGTGTATTATAAGCTAACCTGAGGCAAACATATTTATGAAACGTTTGCTTGTAAGAATGCATATATTTGTTGTCTTGTTACTCAACAGCAGCTCAACGGATGTTGAAGAATAGCGCTATATAACCGTATTCTGCAGCCGAATAGGTGGTAAAAATATTAAATAAATTATCCTCTAAGTGTAACAATTCTCGAATTAATAACCATAAAATGTGAGCTAGTCAGAAGGCATCAATTTTGTCGCAACAGTTCTAATCTTCTTCTTCTTCACTGCATGGATTAGGCAAATTTCGTGTTCCATCTTCTTTTGTTCAACTCAGCCTTTTCCTTGGGCCTCCAATATCTCTTCTACCCGGTGGTTTATACTCAGTGGTATCATCAATGGTATTCTTTCATTATTCGTTTTAGTGAAATGCTGTTTCCAAATTTCCTTGGACTATTAAACTTTATTTTACTTTATGAATACCTAGCTTTTCCCGTATATCTCAATTGCAAAAGAGATCTCTTCTGGTACAACCCTTTACCCTTCTGAGAAATCTCATTTCCCCTGCTTGAGTTCACTTTTGTCTTTCTCACTCATAATCCAGATCTCGCTGCCATGCATTAACGTTGCAATAGCCATTGTTTAAAACATTTATTATTGTATCTTTTCAAGTTTCATTTTGTAATGATCTTGTTATCCTGCCAATTATTTGGTAAAACTTAATTTCTTTTCTATGTCTTTATCTCTCCAAAACTTATATTTCAGCCCAATTACACAAAGTGGGAGATTTGTTCTAAATGTTTGCCTTCTATAACAATTTTAAATCTTTTAAGGTATTTTCGTATATATATGCCATCACTTTAGATTTACTTGTTGATATTTTCATGTTATAATTATTTCCTATAACATTCAAATTACATTGCATATCCTTTTTACTTTTCTGTATTAATACATCTTCAGCATACAATAAAACATTAAAATAATAATTTTTGGTTCCTAATGTGCTGCTGATATTTATCCACAGATCAAGATAATCGACTGAAGTTCGTTTCTACTTTTCCTACCTCACTTATGTGTCGGATGTTCCAGTTGGTAGTGTTTAACGCCCATTCTTATTGTATACGGCACCATAGGCGGTGGACGCTGATGATACACGAAATGAAGTGACAATTAGAAAAGAAAACTTTTCCGGCCTAAGTTTAAGGTACCTCCCCGGCATATGCCAATTATGAGGACTGAGAAAACACCTGTAGAAAACCTCATTTAGGAAGCACTTGAATCCCGAACCTGCCGCTCACGGATGCCTCCTTTAAGCAGCTCAGCCAGCGTGTTAACCGGGTCTTCGAGCGCGGTTTGCCACGCTATGAGATTGGTTGCTCTGCGTGCTTTGTCTTTGGTCGCATGGTTTCTGCTTCTGCGGTGTGCATTTCTCTCCAGTCGGGAGCTACCACCTGTGGAAGCGCTACTACCGTTCTCTGTGCTCGCTCTTCTGACGCCTCTTCCTCGTGTCAATATTGAACGACACTTGCTGCACCTGACGCGTTTCTTTCGATTATTATTTCTAAATTATTCATGTAACACAATTTTATTTCTACTGTTTATTGAAAGATTGGGTGCGAGTTGGTGAGGTGTTTTTGTCCATAACTACCCAATATTTTAAGGGTGGATTGGATTGGCTAAGAAGGGGACTCGGCACTGATTCACATAGAGGATATATTGTACTTACCCCAACAAGGAGGCGTCGCCTGGAGGAAAGATGAGGCGAGAGGAGACACCGGGCGGCCGGAACCAGAAGTGACGGCACAGGAATGGCAGGGTTCCTAAATTTTCAGATAGAGCCTCCTCGGCAGACGGAGAGACAGTCCGAGGCCTCACACCGCACAGAGGGGTTCGGATACCCCTGACAGCCAGCCGAGGGACGGAGAGAGTCACAAAAAGCATCCTTTTCCCCTGCCACACTGCACAGAAACACCATCGCAGACACCCTGAAAGAGACCAACGTATGAAAGATGAAGTGAAATGAGAATGGAGATGAAATGGAGAGACAGGAAATTTGGAGGATGTAAGAATCCTTCCCAGCATTCGTATGGCGACCCTGGAAAACCCCCGAAAAAAACCATGATCACGAAGGTCGACCACGGAATGGAACACACGACCTCCCGAATGCAGGTTTTAAGTGATGGAGTAGCCCAATGCTAGCAGTTGAATTGCAGGGTTAGACTTCATTCTATATAAGCTATTACACACTAGTTGTACATTATATGCCCCGAAAGTGAATGTATTATGTATTATCGGAGTTCTACTGTTATAGATTAAACATTTTAAAAATATCGTTTTTAGCCTCTCATTGTAAAATCTTGTAGTGTAGGTAAAATTCTTGTATTTTGGACGGCCTGCTGTATTTGCTACTGTCTCTCTCGCACAGTTTATCTAAAGGTACTTATTCGAACAGCTTCTACATTTGCACTTATGCAATCACATGAGTTATACCACATTATGTGTTGTAAAAAAACATCATTAGTAAATCTAGTCAATTATAAAGCAAATTATAAGTAAGTAGATATAACAAAGGTAATAATCATAACATTGTAAACAATTTATTGTCCTGAGACACTTGAGGCACCGACCTGTTATCGATTGTTGTGAATCAGGTGTTTTTCTGTCAAATTTTATCTCTCTACCAAGTACATAGTACGTAGAGAAGGTATTGCATTCCACCCAAAATTCTATATCGAGATTTCACTGGAAATACGTGTTTTGAAGCCCCCTGAATAAAAAAGAAAAAAGTCCGTGTGTGTATGTGTCTGAACAGCATAACTCAAAAACGCAGAGTCGGTTAAATACCAGACATGGTATTTAAGTTCAGTATCTTTCAAAGATGCTACATGAAAATTTTCAGGAAAGTTCCCCAACCCCAAACTACCCTTTATATAGAACATATTTCATAATGTTTGATTTTCTCAAAAATTACTCTAATGATTTTTATTAAAGTACCATATATTAATGATATTTACTCAAAATTAAAACCTATATCTTTAATTCTCTGGGAATATTGTGTGCGCCCCTCTTCTTTTGGAAGGAAGTTTGTATAATCTTGTTTAACTGGTAAACGTTGAGTGATAGACGAAAATGTACTACACAAGAAATGTCGATCTATTTAAAACACACAACTTATTTAATTTTTTTTATTGTGGCGTAAGCCATTTTCAGGATATTCGTTATTAATGGTTCACATTCTTCAATACTTTTTCATTATTTTGAAGTCCTGTTAACATTCAGTTGTTTCTCGCGATTACATGGAAGCAGTATGGAATTTTAAGACCAGCGTATAGCTTCCAGTTCTTAAACATTTGACTATGACTGTTCCCTTTGCATTTCTAACGAAATGTGTAATGTAGCTATTTCTGCAAAGCCTTATCTCGATTAAAATGAAGTAGATAGAAAAATAAGTTTTTGTAGGAATAATTTGTATACCCACTAAAAACGATAGAGTATAGAAGTTCATGTGAATGTAACAAATTAGATGTTTCATGTCAAAGACTCGATAGCTTCCAGTTTAGACAGCTATATGCTAGCGTATAGTCTTGAATACCCTGTTGGCTTACAGCTTTTAGAGGTATGCCACTTAAAGCTATCGCACTTCTCCATGGTGTGGGCCAGTGGTGGCGAAAACGGGACTCGCGAGGCAGTATGACTCGCAGGTGTCACTCCTTTTCTAGCTTCTATTCATTTATTTTCCATATACTATTGAGTGGTGTAGTGCGTGTTGAGGATTCGAGGGATAAAGGCATTTTCGCCACCCTTGGTGTGTGGGTAGCGTCTGCCTCACATTCAAGAGGTCTGAAGTTCGAATCTCGGTTAGGCTGAGTTACCCGGATAAGAGTTTTTCGAGGCTTTATCTTATCCTGAAAAGACGAATGTCGGATAACCCTAAGAACTAAGGATGCAGCCTAACAGGTTAAATGACGTTAAACATAAAGATGCCGGTATTTTATCACTAGCAGTAAAATGATTACTATTATAGTTTTTAGTTAAAGGAATTAAACCGGGATTATAACTTGAAATAAATCTTTCATTATGTTTGATATCCTGACTGGCATTCACTAATTAAATGTTCCGAATCACAGTTGCATACATCTTCTCTTATAATGTAAGCCATGTTGAAGTGATTGTAATCGGAACCTCCGGTAATTTTACTTACGGAGTAGTTCACTGATATAAAAATAAGCGTATTGAAAGTTCTGTCCTGAAAATGTTGCACTACTATAGGAAAAAGGCACCAAACTGGAACTTTGTCTGTGAAACACTGTCAACACTGTACATTAGATCACGATGTCAATCATGAAACAGGATCACAAAATAGAGGACGTAAATTAGGAAGAGATTTTCATAAGGATTTCCTTTCTCTCCATTGTAGGCTTTTCTTGTCTTGTTTTTAAACATATATAGGAGGAGAATTCCTGTTTCACTTTGCACTGTGACTTCGGAGATGAGATCATCGCCACCGTAGGCTGCAAATTCCATTTCCACAAGGTATTTGAATTCTTTTTCTGCTCCCAGGATCTCCACGTTACAGTAAATGGCCTGAGGTAGCTTTCTAGATCTGATAGAAATGTGTAGTGGAGCGTGTAAATTCCTATTTGCTATGGATAAGACGACCCATATCTACCTTATCCACGTCAACTGGGTGGACCTCGAGCAGTGGTATCACTTCTTTCCTGCAGGAAACTGCATACCCAAATGGCGACTTGAAGCGCTTCCAGAGGTCTCTGCGGATAACATCTGCAACACCTCGCGTAACGCTTACGAAAAGTGGTTCACTTGGCTTCCAAACCCATGCTCCCATATCCAATAGTTGGTCATGGCTCTATATGCTCTGTTTGTTTTTGTTTTCCTTTCTGTCTCCTCGGATTTGCACCGCCGCGGATCAAGCCCGCAAATTGACTCTGCATACAAAAGATCTGGATATATAATAGCTTTACCATTGTAAGTGGTGTTATTCGCGGGTATTTTTGGGGTTAATTACGACATATACAACTTATTTTGCTTACATTCACGAATTAGGTTTGTTATGATAGGTATTATGTGCATGAAATAATCGCGACAGATCCTGGAATTATGTGCTAAAGACGAAGAATTAGCATATTCGGTATAGACTTGTCGCTTTACAGAGCATTTCACATTCTAAACCTTTTACTTAATAATAATAGTAACAATAATAAAAAGCTCAATTCCTATAATTTATTTCAAATATACTCTATCCTGGCTTTTGTCTTTCATCAAATGCCAACCATAGGAAAAAGGAGCTGCTGGTCCAGATTTCATTTTTCAGTTACTGTGAAGACAGTGTTTTTTTATGTTTCTTTCGTTGATATTCTGAGAAACTGACTGAAGTCTAGCATTTTGGATTTGTGGAAGCTTTAATGTTTTTCAAAAATAGAAAGCTCGTGCTTGCCAAACTCCGCTTCGTACGCACAATTTGGTTTTCAGTGACTATTGTAGACAGTAAATGATTTTTCCAAAGCATAACTTAAGAATTCTAAGAAATATGAACTTTGGAGTGCCGAAAAGAAATTCGAAACACGTGTAATACTCCAGTTTGAGGCTAGTTAGAAACAACTGAAGTTTTATAATACAAAATGCGGCAGTCACCTCCTCCTCTGCGCTGCTGGTAGGCTTACCTTGATGCATCTCCCATGTTAATTCCAGAAGTTCGCAGTGTGCTGGTTCTCTGCAAATTTATCCTCGGCTAGCTGCAGTAATTTTCTTTAAAACTATATGGGAGCATGGACTTATCCTCGGTAAAGGAAGCGTAGATCTCGGGTGGTGATATAGGAAGACATAGACGTGCTTTGGTTATGAACAGATGACGCTGCCGTTTCTGTTTATTTTACTAACCCACGTAGTATACAACACTGGTATTGCCGCTGTTAAAATACTGTCCACCGCTGTTAAAATGCGGCGCGGATATGACACGAAGTTTAAATATGCTTATTATCTCTTTACGAGTAGCGGTTCTTAGGTGTGTTTCTAAAACTGTCTTTATTCCCTTTTTGGCGCGATATCTCACACATCCTGCAGCATCTCTCCCTGACCACACATGACAAAATGCCAAACTGAAATGAAATGCCAAACTGCAATGCCCAGCTGACAAAACTACCAAACTGCCATGACAAACTGCCTCGAATTTGCTCCAAACAGATCCATTTATAGTCGCAGGCTTCTGGGGCTGCTTCCTTTCCCATTGGTCCATTTTTAAGCGCCACTAGACGCGTCTAACTATTTCATATAAACTTCCAGGGATCTCATTGGTCCAAGTTTAATATAAATCGCGGCTTTTCCTAAGTTTACCGTTAAGCTATCTGTCTCTCTCACTTGTTCACGGCGAATAATCAAATAAAGGGACAAAGGCGCTACACCCTCGCTTTAGGAATAATGACCCTGCGACCAAAGAGACGTCATAAAACTAGATTTTCTGCCTTCGAAGGCACTATTCCTGTAGCTAAAACATTTCGTCGTGGACAGTATTTTAACATAGCGCTTAACTTATTTACATTAAACCATTTATAACTCTTCTAATATTAGTAACCTAGATACATACATAACGTTAAATCACCCTTCTTAAAATATACAAGCAGTATAAGAAAAAGATATGTACATAGTATGATTTAACATCAATAAAAATTAATTAATAAATTATCTATAATTACAGTTCTCGGGCTCGGCCTAGAGTTGCCGTTTCAAATTGCCCTGTTCTGGAAAAGAATAAATTTTTCAGCACTTGATATATTTTTTTTTCAGTATACTTCCTCTGAGTATGGTCTTTGTTGGTTTGTTTCGTTTACAGAGACCCTTCGCTATACCTGTTCCTTCACAAGGGTTCTGACAAACCAGTGGTGTTTACATTTGGGTCATTCACTCTTACACTTTGCTATGGGTGATCCCCTCTCCTTTTAAAAACAGGTTTTCCGAGAGGCATTCTGACGCACAATACACTTCCACTCACACAAATAACTTGTAGTGCAGACAAATACGCTAATACCCAAATTAAGTTCTAAAAATTAAATCTATTTACATACATACTGGTACATAATAATTATTATGCATTTATTTATTTCCTTACATCCTTATTTATCGTGTGTATTACCTTTACTACTTGCTCATAGGGATGCTACCTCATTTCGAGTAAAACTAACCTGATTATTTTCATTACATTCTTCACCCTTCTCATTCTCTAAACATTTGTACGGTTTGAGCAACTGTTTATATCTCCCTACGATCTTGGAATTTTTTATTTCTTGTAACTCAAATGTATCCGAGCCAAAAATGTTAATCACCCGGTATGGACCTTTAAATAAATTTTCCATTCTATGATACCTTTTTTTTCTGAATGCTAGACTTTTTTTTGAACCAATACTAATTTTCCAAGTTCGATCAACCCTTTCTTTCGCTTCTTTTGTTTAACCTTTTCTTTCCTTTCCTGCGCCTTTTTTGCCATTCTTTCAAAAGCTTTCTTAAACATCTCTTCTTCCGTTAGTGTTTTCGGATCTTTAGTTTCTAGTGTCTGTGGTAATTTCCCTTCAAGTGTTTCCATTAACTTCCCCCTCATCAGCTCAAATAATTTCCCCTCTAAACTCTTATTTTGTTCACTTAAGTTACTTTCTAAGTCCTTACTCTGTTCATTTAATTTCCCTTCGAAATTCTTATTCTGTTCACTCAGTTTCTAAGTCCTTACTCTGCTCACTTACGATTCTTTCTAAGTCCTTACTCTGCTCACTTAATTCCCCTTCTAAATTCTTATCTTGTTCACTTACGATTCTTTCAAGTCCTTACTCTGCTTACTTACGATTCTTTCTAAGTCCTTACTATGCTCAATTAATTCCCCTTCTAAATTCTTATTCTCTTCACTTAGTTTTCCTTCTAAGTCCTTACTCTGCTTACTTACGATTCTTTCTAAGTCCTTACTTTGCTCACTTAATTTCCCTTCTAAATTCTTATTCTGTTCGCCCAGCTTTCTTTCTAAGTTTTTATTTTGTTCACTTAAGATCTTACCCCGTTCATTTAATATGCTTTCTAAGTTCTTACTATGTTCACTTTAGATCTTACCCCGCTCATCTAAGATTCTTTCTAAGTTTTTATTTTGTTCACTTAATTTTTCTAAGTTTTTACTCTGCTCATCTAATTTCCCCTCTATCTTTGTGCTCAACTGTTGGAGGAATATCATAAGCTGGTTCTGACCTGGGTCAAGGACCTGCTCAATCGGTGGTTGACTTTCCAGTCTAACTTCTACCTCTGCTTCACCCATATTTTCTCCATCTGGTGTTATCTGACAATGGCCTTCCCATTCAGTTCTTCCAAATCTTCCCTTGACCTATTCATTATTCCGTTAGCAAGTTCTACCTCCCTAGTAATGACTTTACCCCCTCTCAATAACATGTGTTCACAAAACTGAGTCACTACTCTGCATGCCTTTTTGTTTGTTTTTGTATAAATGTTCTAACCTGTACTTTCTCCTATGCTAATTGATGCGTCCCGGGTTCAAATCCTGGTGAATTTCTAGAAGCGATGTTCTCAGCTGTTTTGTTGTCCCACGTAGGTAGACTAGACGTTCGCGTGGTAATTTTGTTCTGCTGTGCCCCTTTCCTCTGAAGATTCTTCCTCTATTCGTTGTTTCCAAGTCCTCCGTTTCAGTTGGTCTTCCCTTCGTGCTGGTCTTCTCTTCGAGCTCCACGTTATGGCGCCAGTTTGCGGCAGTCACCTCCTCCGTCCGTTGCTGCACCTTGATGCATCTCCCATGTTAATTCCAGAAGTTCGCAGTGTGCTGGTTCTCTGCAATTTTATCCTCGGTTAGCTGCAGTAGTTTTCTTTAAACTATATGGGAACATGGACTTATCCTCGGTAAAGGAAGCGTAGATCTCGGGTGGTGATATAGGAAGACATAGACGTGTTTTGGTTATGAAAAGATGAAACTGCCGTTTCTTTTTTATTTAACTTACACACGTAGTATACAACACTGGTATTGCCGCCGTAAAAATACTGTCCACCGCTGTTAAAAACGCGGCGCGGATATGACACGAAGTTTAAATATGCTTATTATCTCTTTACGAGTAGCGGTTCTTAGGTGTGTTTCTAAAACTGTCTTTATTCCCTTTTTTGGCGAGATATCTCACACATCTTGCAGCATCTCTCCCTGACCACACATGACGAAATGCCAAACTGCAATGCCCAACTGCCCAACTGCAATGCTAAAACTGCCATGACAAACTGCCTCGAATTTGCTCCAAACAGATCCATTTATAGTCGCAGGTTTCTGGGGCTGCTTCCTTTCCTATTTGTCCATTTTTAAGCGCCACTAGACGCGTCTAACTATTTCGTATAAACTTCAAGGGATCTCATTGGTCCAAGTTTAATATAAATCGCGACTTTTCCTAAGTTTACCGTTAAGCTATCTGTCTCTCTCACTTGGTCACGGCGAATAATCAAATAAAGGGACAAAGGCGCTACACCCTCGCTGTAGGAATAATGGCCCTGCGACCTAAGAGACGTCATAAAACTAGATTTTCTGCCTTCGAAGGCACTATTCCTGTAGCTAAAACATTTCGTCGTGGACAGTATTTTAACATAGCGCTTAACTTATTTACATTAAACCATTTATAACTCTTCTAATATTAGTAACCTAGATACATACATAACGTTAAATCACCCTTCTTAAAATATACAAGCAGTATAAGAAAAAGATATGTACATAGTATGATTTAACATCAATAAAAATTAATTAATAAATTATCTATAATTACAGTTCTCGGGCTCGGCCTAGAGTTGCCGTTTCAAAAAGTATGTTGTATCTGTTTGTGAAATGAAATATTGTAGGTACTTATATGAAAGAAGCATTTACTGAAAAATATTTTATCTGCAATAATTTTATTGTAAAAAGAAAGACATACCTCAAGTGCTAATTGGTCCAAAATTTTGATAAATCAGCGCCAGAAGATATAAAGCTTCGGCATATTTAGAACTAAATGGAAGCCGTTATGCAGCAAATTAATGCACTACATTGTCTGTATAAAACTAAAACTCCATATCCCCAACAGACACGCAACCAACCTTCTAGAAGTAAGTATCAAATATCTCCAACCATAAACATTGAGCAGAAGATAGCTATTCAACAAAGCTGGTTAAATGTCAAGAAAATTCGAGATTGTCCAAGGAGTTTGATGTCCACTGTAACCATCCAAAAACAGGAACAGATGTCCTATTTAAACAACATACACCTGCAAACCGATGGATATGGAATTACATCGGTTTATCTTGCAGTGAGTGGCGCGACTGTTTGAAAATTGTACGAACGTGACTCCTGTACGCCAATAAATAAAATCTGTAATTCTCCATCCCGGCACCTTGTTACTAAACCGGGACGCTTGTTAATAAATTTTCAGTTTATTAATTACAATAACACTTAAATTATTATTTAAGAACTATTAAAAAGAAAGAAAATAGAAAAGGTAAACTAAAAGAAAAATTAAAATTCTACCTACTAAATTAAAATAAATATTCAGCAATTACATTCCTACAGGTAGCCAGTAAAAATAACTAACTAGTAACCAGCTACATGTATAACTAAAACCAGCTAACTGACTAACTAAAATGTGGGTAGGAAGCAGATAAATTAGGTAATGATACCGAACACCTCCATTACTAAACTAGCACCATAAGAAACAAAAAATAATAAAAGAATCTGATGTGTTACACTCACATTACTTTCTCTACTCCTGTACAAACTATTTTTATAAACGTTTATTCTCCATATGCTTCATGTTAATCGAGATTTTCTTGTAGGTGGAAGGGGAATATGAAAGGTTTTAAGCGATAGTTCAAATATTTTAATGCCGGTTGCTATGTGGCGCATTCCATTCTCTTTGCATGCCCAGGACATAAAAAATAACGAATTTGAGAAAAAGTATAAGTATTGGAAAATTTAAAGGAATAACAAGCAATATCTCGAAAATGGTTCACTCAACAAAAAAATGTATATGACATCAATTGTGTATTTTAACGCGATATATTTTTTTTGTGTAGTAAACTTTTGTCTATCTCTTATGGTTTACCAGTTATGCAAAAGTCGTTCACAATAAAGAATACTTTTGGAGACATTCCCAGAAAATTCGAGATATACATTTCATTTGCCATGAAAATATCTTAAACACTGATATTTTAATCAAAATCGTCAGGGCCATTTTTGAGAAAATTAAAATTTTCGAAAAATGTTCCATGTAAAGGGTAGTTTGGGATGGGACTATTTTCTTGAAAACCTTCGTGTCGCATCTCTGGAAGATACTGAACCTAAATACCAAGTTTGGTGTTTATCCGTCTGTTCGTTTCTGAGTTATGCTGTTCACAGACACACACACACACACACACACACACACACACACACACACACACACACACACACAGAACAGACACACAGACGGACATGTTTCCAAAAATGCTTTTTTTGGATTCAGGGGGGTCTCAAAATATGTATTTCCGGTGAAACCTCGGTATCGAATTTTTGGGTGGAATACAATACTTCCCCTATTTACTATACGAAGTAGAGAAAGTAAAAGTTAATACATTTACTGTTACAAATTCTTTATAAATATCTACTTTAATTATTTATGAGAAATTTCCAGGTTATTTACTTTTTATGATACTCTTAATTACTTGAGTTTTATGCACTATACCGGGCAGATCCCAGCCCAACCGTAGTCGGCGTTACCATAGTGAGGTTGAAATCCTTGGACATGTTTTGGGTTCGTGTTCATATGGCGAGATTCTACGAAACATCAGATTCACACAGTAAAATCAGTCATTGCAAACACAGTTGAAATGTAGTGTGGCATTTAGCGTGGTGCAGTGTGCAATATTTGGGGGTTTGCATATTTTGAAGTTGGTACTATTGCTGTTTGTGACATAGTAGGAGAAGACGAACAATCATGTTTTTATACAGAGTGCAAGCCAGTTTTCCTTCTCTTTAATGAGGTAACCAGCAGTGGGGGAATGTGTGAGGTTAAGTAGGACAACAGTCTCGTTCGACCAAAGGTATTTATTACCTCTTCTGATTTAAATAAATGCTTCCACATTAGTTTGAAATGTGTTGATCTTTTAAGGTACAAGTTGTTTATCTTTCAGTTGCTTTAGCAGACGGTACTAAAAGTATTCTGATGCTTAGGTAAAAGTTGGATAACTGTGAACATGCATCCTGCTATGCTCCTTTGTCTGCCTTGGCTGAAAAGTAAATATAACGATCCTGAGTACCTATACCTTAAAATATTCTTTTGAGCATTGAGGAAGGTTGTATTGAAGGAGTTGTACTATATTTCAACTGTTGGGGAGCCGAACTTGAAGTAGTTGCAACCACATGTATGATACCCGGTAGCCTTTGTAAAAAAAAATTAAAAAATATTAACTTTGTAATTTGAATGTTTCTTTAAATATTATATATTTATGTTTGCCTTGGCTGCGTCAGTATTTACTTTAGAGACACGTTTCTCTTAGCAGGGTTGTGATGTTACAAGAATGTAGGCTTACACAGATTATAATTCTGCTTCACTCCTTTTATTACTAATTGACACGATTTCAAATAACACTTCACTGATATAGAGAGCTGTGAGATTCTTTTTATTAATTAATTACACTTTTTAACACTTAAAATTATTTTTTCGTCTCACACGAATACATATTATATTTCTTGAGAACACTTTTGAGTCTGGTTAGTAGCTCTGTCTGCAGGCAACTGAACTCTAAATTTGTAAAATTTTGGTATATTTCAGTTTCTGATTGGGTAATCCTAGTCCAATATAATACCTTCATTTAACTAAAGTTTTTTCTGGTTTTTGATTGGCTATTTTATAAACTGTCACTAAAATTACATTATTACTTCCAAGAATCAGAAGTAGTATTGTTAAAGTTTCAAACTTATTATTGCCTCAAGGTTACCTCATTGTTAGCAATTTTTACCTATTTCCCTACATTTTTAAATTACGTAATATATTCACATAACATTATTACACATGGATACAATAATATAAGAATATGCAATGACTGTTACATACATTATTATATACACATATTGCTTCAAGGCGGGCTGTTATTGAATTTATATGTTATTTAATTAGACTGAAATCATTTAAGTGTTAAAAACACTGCCTCAGCATGACAATACTACCTTGAAAAAGTACATGGTCTTTCCACCACCGGAAGTGTAAGACATAGTGATTGACATTATCGCTTTTGACGAAACCACAAGATCTGGTTTTATATTTGATCCTACTGTGCGTTTTGAAACGATCTAGTCATAAATCAAGAAGTGAATACCAAAAAGCAGGACATTTATAACCCTACTATGTCCTATTAAGATGAGAAATACCACCTTAACAAACTGGAAGGGATTGGACTTCAGGTCAGAGCTAGGCACTGGCACGGTGTTCATGAAGAATGTGTTCTGAAAGCTTCATTTCTCTCCATCAGTATTACTAACGTGATTTCAAGAGATCAATGGCTAGTTTAATAAATAATTTATATGTATAAAACAAATACTCATTTTTATGTATAAATGCTTAAATACTTCAATTTCATATATATTATTATTTTTGTTATTACTATTATTTTTCTATTTTAAATTGATAAAGTTATATACACAGAGTGTCCAGAAAAAAGGTCCCAATATTTACAGAGGAAGTAGTATGCATTAAAAGAAGAAAAGACATTGATCGTAAATTTAATATCTGCTGAGTTATGGTCGAATACACTACCATCAATGATTACCATGTATTTCATCTACTCTTCACAATAGGTGATCGATGTGGCCGCCATCCATTGCATTGCAGCCTTCCACCCTGCGTCTCGAAATCACGTATTCTTTGGAACACCTCTGCTTGTTACCGAATTGCGTCACAGGCATTGAACACGCGTTTCGTAGTGTCTGTACATCATTTATGGAAATTGCATACCCATGTCCCCAAAGCCAAAAATCTAAAGAGTTAAGGTCAGAAGAACGGGAAGACCAAGCTATTGGCCCTCTCCGACCAATCCATCGCTCATGAAAGACTTGTATTAGCTGTTGTCTAATCCTATGATGAATATTGGCCGGTGCCCCGGTCTAGAGAAGGACAACAAAATTATATTACTACAGTGTCAAAACAAAACTTGCGCCATTTGAGCACTGCCGTACGATAGACGTAAATAACATACCTGACTGATAGAGCAATACATATGCAGCACGTAGCGGAATACTGTAGGTTGACTACCTTTACGTTCCATTCTTCATTGATACGCCATATGCAAACACGATGTGCTACATAGTAACAAACCTCTACGTATAATGTGTTCTCATTCGTTTCGGGTCAAAGCGCTCGAGTGCAAGAAATGCTCCTCGTACAAAACAAGACCATAAATCTGAAGACATTAGCTTTACGACCAATTTATAGTAACTGTTTTTCTTCTTTTGTTGCATACTACTTCGTCTGTAAATATTGGAACTTTTATTCCGGACACGTATATACAGATTTTTAAAAAAATAGAGGGGATAAATACAGGTATACATTCCTCATATGTGGACAATAAAAGAATTCATTACTATATGTGTCCGCAAATGCTTGATTTCGGAGTTAAGGCCTTCAAAACAGTGATATTCATGGGAATGTTTTTCTTCCCGTAGGTAGTTGCCTGACAGAAGATATTAACAAAACACACTGACAGTTCATTTCGAGCCGAAGGGTACATTGGTATTGTGTTTGGCGTTCGGCTGAGCGACATGTACTCAAATCAGGAAGTGGCAGAAATTCACTTCATGCACGACAATGATGCGCTGGCTCGTCGTTTGTACCAAGAGAGGTACCAATAGCAAAGAAGTCCAGATAGAAACACTTTTGAACCTCTCCTTTGCCGTCTGTGCCGCTCATGGGAAGTTTACTTCTTCTGGTTTGGGGAGGGACGACCAAGATCTACAACTCCAGATATAGAGGAGGAGATTTTGGATTCTGTGCATACGACTCCTATCACTACACGAAGGTTAGCGTTGCAAGTGTATGTTCCACATGCACTTTTGTGAGAGCGACAGTTGTATCCTTATTATTTGAACGTGTACAGGCCCTGTCACCCTGTTCGATTGATGTTCTGCCAGTGCTTTGTGAGCAGTATGCTACAAATCCGAGCTTTCCTGCCTTACTATTATTATTTACAAATGAAGGACAGTTCGCACGAGATGGCATTACAAATTTCCACAATCAACATGTATGGGCATATGAAAACCCACATACCGTTGTTCCATCCCATCACCAAGTGCGTTCACTCTCAACATGTGCGCTGGTATCATTGGTGGTCTAGTTGGGCCCCATGTACTTGTAAACAGACTTACGGGGCAGATGTACACAAATTTCCTGGAAAACACTATACCTCATGGGTATGAAGACACCCCATTGACACTCATCAACAAGCTCACTTCTTGCATGTTCACGCTCCCACATTTCAGCCGTACCACTCGCCGGTACTTGGATCGAAGGTTTCCTGATCAATGGCTAGGTAGAGGTAGCCCAATTGCTTGGTCACCATGCTTACCTGATTTGAACCCTATCGATATCTACTTGTGGGCCACTTAAAAGCGTTGATGTATTCGTCTCCGATGCCTGACATGGAATTCCTTCATAATGGAATTACGGTAGGTTGTGAGGACATACACCTAGATTTTGGGTCGTGTTCACATGGCCATGAGACGTCGATGTGCGGCCTATATTCAAGCAGGAGGTGGACACTTTGAACATCTGTAAAAAATTACCTGCGGTAAGAAATACGTTCCGGTGAATATCACTGTTTTGAAGGTCATAACTCACACACCAAACATTTGTGGACACATATTGTAATAAGATGTATATAACTTGATCCACCTGTACTCTTTGTTTTTTCTTTGAGGCAACAATAATTATCGGAAGATTTATAAAATAAAAAACACAACATTTAACAAACATAACGTTTGCAAAACTACTCGTATTGTAGCTTAATACTGAATGACTCACTGAACTGTGGGATTTATAGGAGTGTGCAATTAGCTTGCTTTTCGTTTCCATATTCCATCTTTACAAAATTCAAAGATTGTTATTTTAACCCTGGTAGAGAAAATTAACGTATTAGAATCTACAAATTTGAGTAATGTGATTTGAGAAAACACACATTTTAAGCCACTGACATTCATTTCCGTCAGCAATGCAAAACAAGCACCCACAATTTCTGCTAACACCAAAAGTAAGAAACACAAAGGACAACATAACTCCATAAATAGTTGCCCTCCAGTAAAGTCGTTTCAGAAAACCTTATTCATTTGGTCGCCGTAGGGTAATTTCATGAGAGTGAACAGTGTAGCTAGTAAAAATAGTTAAACCTTTTCTGGATATTCTATTATCTCTGTATTTAGGGCAACGTATCTGTGAAACATGTTTCAAAAAATTTTTAGAATTTCGAACTCTTTTGCATTAATATGCTTATAACTTGTGCTTTCATCTGCACAATTGTTGTTTAATATCAGAACATTTAAAGGCATAAATGACCATTGAGGTAAAGCACGCCTTAAACTTTAAACTCCATTTTACTTAATTATTTTTTCCAACATTTTTCAAATTCAAAATGCTCCTTGGGCCAAGCTTAAAATTTTTAGAAGAGCTTCATGAATAATGGTTTTTTAAACTGTTATGTAGTAGAATGTATAGAATTTTTTTACCTTAAACCAATTCAAAACAATGAGTTCCTTCACAATAATTTCTTTATCTTTGTATAGTAAGCTAAAATTAAAATGTTGGGAGCGATATGACAAGATGCTGGGTCCAGGAACATTTCATATTACCATATCAAAAGTTATTACTAAACTGTAGAAATTAATATGTTAGCGGTTTGACATTGCGCGTTAAAATGTTGTGTACACTTTATGTTTTATGTTCGGAGTGTATGTAAAAAGCCAAAGCTGTATATTTTTGGATTTTCACACATACTTTGAGGCAGTATTTTTAACACTTAAATGATTTCAGTCTAATTATATAATATGTAAATTCAATAACAACCCGCCTTAAAGCAATATGTGTATGTAACAATATATAAAAAGTGTATATTACTGTCATTGTATATTTTAATATTATTGTAACATGTTCAATAATATTATGTGAATATATTACGTAATTTAATAATGTAGGAGCTGTGAGAAATAGGTCATAAGTTGCTAACAATGAGGTAACCTTGAGGCAATAATGAGTTTGAGAATTTAATAATGTTACTTGTGATTCTTGGAAGTAATAATGTAATTACAGTGACAGTTTATAAAATAGCCAATCAACAACCAGAAAAAGCTTTAGATAAACGAAGATATTCTATTGGAGTAGGATTAGCCAATCAGAAACTGAAAAGGAGAAACATTTACAAATTCAGAAGTCAGTTACTACTAGACCGTGTTCCTAATCGAGAAGTATTATACGTATTTTGTGTGAGAAAGAAATTGTTTACGTGTTAAGGAGTGCAAGTATTTAATAAAACAATTTTCACAGCTCTCTCTCTCTATCAGTGAAGTGTTACTTAAGTCGTGTCAAGCATTAATAAAAGGAGTGAAGTAAAATTATAATCTGTGTAAGCCTACATTCTTGTCGCACCACAACCCTGCAAAGAGAAACATGTCTCTAACAATAATACTGACACAGCCGAGGCAAACATAAATATATATAATATTTCAAGAAACAGTCAAATTACAAAGTTAATATTTTTTTAAACTTGGGGCAAAGGCCACCTGAAAGTACATTTGGGGCGAAGGCTACCGGAAACTGCTTACCATACGTGCGGTTCAACTACTTCAAGTTCGACTCCCCAACAGTTGAACTATAATAAAACTCCTTCAATACGGCCTACTTAAAATTGACGGCCAAAGCGTGGTGCTAATAAATAACGTAACAAACCATCTTTCTCAACCTAAGAATTTGTGGGATTTCATTGCCTACTAGATCTAGTAACAAGATTAATACCTCAGATGGCTAAACCAGGCAGTACAACCGACATACTGCCTTGCCTTAAAAAGATATTTTATCCATAATTTTGTATTTACACAATCTGCAATACATATTTCAGCAAATAAAATCACTAGTTACCGAAAACACACTTTATTTATCACTAGGTACTAAACGTAACAAAACGTTACACCTGAGTCACTTTGGCACGCATTCGGAATACAACACTACTGATCCGCCGAATCAACTCACAAGTGAATTGCACAGCTCACGACTGACTGCTGAGTCACAATTCACAACTAAACTGCATTGTCCATTTGCAGTGTCCACTTTCACTACTAACAGAACTCAACTCAACTGAACACAACGCTCGACTCGACTCGACTCGTATCAGAGCGACCCCTACATAGGTTCCGCAAAAAAAAGAAACTTTCTAGAACAAGAACCCACTAGAACATGCCGAAACGAAGTTTCCGGAACAAGTAAGCGCGCGTGATCACAATACTGATGTTTGCTTCATTTCCGTTATCTACAGTAAGCTTGATTGAAATGGTGAACACCAACACGTTGAAGCAGCCACGCAATCACAATAGCTGATGAACTGTAAATAGCTGCCTGCTTAATGTGTGTGTTTTACAACATAGCTGTATGCAAGCACTCTCTCAGATACATAAATACCATTAGTAAACACTCCGTCATAAAATAAGCATTCACGGATAAATTCATATTATTATGGTTCGAGTTTCCAAAGCAAAACAGGTGGAGATTCGTGTTTTAAAACACTCCTCCGCTTGCAATGCAAATGCAGTTCCATAGTTTTTGCTAGTACTCACCATGAGATCACCAAGCTTAGGAAAAAAATATGTAAAACTTTTGACCAAGTCGATAGTTCACGGTTTGTGATCTATCGATCACGGGCCAAGTCAAGACCTTATTAGTTGTTAGTTTATTCATTCTCTCTCTCTCTCTCTCTCTCTCTCTCTCTCTCTATGTGTGTGTGTGTGTGCTTAAAAGTGGCAGCCCCATATCGTTAGATTATTAGCATGTAAAAGAATTCCTGCGAGACGAAATTCCGGCACACCGGTAGCGCAAATATGATTCTGACAAGTGACAGCGTCGTTAACAAACAAAATCTTTTTTCATACACGCACACACAAATACGTCAAGATAGAAAGCAGCAATTTACTGTTTAGAAGAAACTTGAGTTAATAAGGTTCGTACTGTATCCTTTCCGGCCCGAAAATGGGTCCGCACATAAACAATCCATGTGTGTAGTATCACTCCCCGTTTGACATCTCATGAACGCGTGGAAGAGCTTTCTCTCTTCCCTTCAGCTGTTTACTTTCCGGAGCTCAAGAAACTGCCAACGTTACTTTCCTAATTTTATATGCTATCTTTCACTGCCCAGCACTAAAGTAATACATATCCCTATACTTGACAAAGAAAATAAATGTACTAATTAAGGAATTGATGAAAAAAAGTTATGAAATATATATTTTTTACTGCTTACTGCAGAAAGCAAGTCATCTGTGGTAGAGGATTCATTGTTTAAGAAAAGGCCACCACCATGAAGCGTATGGTACTTCCGCTTTACCTAAATAATTCCACATCTATAATTTTTCTTTCTTTTCTTTCTTCGATGTTTTATAGTTCCCACCTCCTTCACTTTCTCACACTGGAGAAGCATTCACAGACATATAAGATGATTAATTTAATCACCTCCTTAATAGTAACGCTAATAAAAGTTTAATACATTCAAAACTATTCTTTTTCTCCCCTTTTAAGAACTTTGCAACTTCTTGTCTAATTACAGTGTTCTGACCTGTCATAATCGCGACATACACAATACGAACATCATGATAACACTAGTCTGCATTTTCAAACTTTTTGTCACATGATTTCTTAAAAGTAGGTTTTCTTCAATCAAGTTTTTATGCTGAGCCCAGAAACAACTTCCGTTTTTTTCTATCACGTCAGGTTTTTACACAAAATAAGAACTAATGTTTTGACAATTTTAATAATGAGCGTAGAAAAGTATTAGAATACCATTTCACACAAGGTAAGTTTTTATTCAAGAAACATTTTAAGAATGCTCTCAAAAAACTCCCCTAATTTTATTTCATGACTACATTTTAACAAAACAAGAATCCAAAATGTTTCATTTAATTTTTTTCAAACTTTCTCTTCTTTGACTTCCTTGCAGATCCTTCAAAATGACTGGCCCTCCTGAACATTCAACAGTATTCGCCATTGTAGTCATTCCATCTCCCCTGGTACCTCCTCTCCATTCCCTTAATATCTTGGTGAAAACGTTCACCCTGCTCTTCACCATAATGTCCCAGATTTTCTGGAAAGTAGTCGATATGTGAATGTAGAAAATGCACATTTACACTCATGAAACAACCCATCTTCTTGAAACTTTCCAACATTGTTTCGACAATAGCCTTGTAATTAGGATCATTGTTATTGCCTAAGAAGTTTTCAGTAACTGATCGGAAGGCGGTCCACGCTTCTATTTCTCTCTCATTCATTGTCTTCTCAAAATCTTTATCCTTCATCAGTTACTTTATTTGAGGACCAACAAAAATTCCAGCGTTTAATTTGTCTTGTGTAATGATGGGAAATTTCTTGGAAAGGTACTTGAAGCAGGGTCCATCCTATGGTAGAGGCCTTACAAATTGCTTCATCAAGCCCAATTTTATGTGTAGTGGCGGAATAAATATCTTTATACCTCTATATTTTTGAAGTGAGATTGTGAAAACACTGTACATGACAGACCAAAACTAAAAGCAGTTCTGAGATCAGCATCAAAAAGTGAGTCAGAATCACGTATTGGTTTTCAGTTATCCGATATCATGCAGACTAGTGTAGTATTTAGTGCAGTAACGAAATATTTTTACTCGCTTGAAAGGTGTGTTGCGGCGAAGGACATGGGTTTGTTTGCATCGGGACACTTTCTTGGGATGGATTTGGTATGCTAGTAAAGCTTAAACCCACACAGCCTTTGGTTACATTTCCGTACATTAAGATTACCAGCGCAAAGCAATGGTGTTTCGATCACGTGCTTCAAAGCTAAACAGCTGGTTCGGTTGTCACGGTAGTAGGACAAAGACGATATGGTATTTGAAGGACCAATCACAATACACTTATTTAGTGGGATATTGATTGGGATGTTTATAACCAGTAGGTTGCTAACAACATTCTGAGAGAATATTATAATACTTTCTTGTGTTGTGTGAAGGGAAGTTTGAACCACTTTGGACTTGATCGCCACGGATTTTCCCTGGTAAAAACGCATAAGTGTATTGCCTACTAGTGAAATAAGGTCTATACTGTATGTAATTGATCCGGGTTCGATTTCCACCCTGTGATGTTCATAGGGGAACTACGATGGAACTCGCTCCTGCCACAGAATTGCTATATTGCTTCATTATCTTCATCCACATTTCCATTATCACCCTTATTCCGTTTAGCTCAACTAACCCTCAACAGCACCAGTTTAAATGCACTGCCTTCTGCCTCCTTGGGGAGAGAAACTCACAGGGATACACTGGAAGCGGCTTGCAGAGTCCCATCCGCCTTTTATTAAATATTTATATTCGTTCCTAGCCCTTTGTTCAAATAGCTCTCGGGGACAAATCGATAAAATAAACACAGTTTTCTAATTTACTATGCTGTACAGTCGGTTCAGCCGATTGAGGGTAAGTAGGAACAAGAATCAGCAGCATTACTGGAGCGTTTCTGCACGTATTTAAATAATGTTGGCTATTACTGGCATGATTGAGCTTATTTATTTATACTTTCAGTCATTAATTCTCCGGGCTGAAATGCTATATTTTGCTACGACTAATGCTGATATTAATACTTTCGTTTGGTAATTAAAACAATTAATTGGGCGGCGCCATGGCCGAGCGGTTAACTGCTCGCCTCTCACCAAGGTGGCCAGGGTTCAATCCCGAGAAACGCATGTAGGATTTGCGGTGGACAAAGCGGCGTCTGGGCGGATTTTCTCCTGGTTCACCGGTTTGCTCCTCATTACCTTTCCTTTGATTCATCTCGCTGTCATTTCATATAATCTTCTCCTTGTTTTCAGACCAGTCATCGGGCTGAATACCCATCTGGTTGTTCTCTCTTATCCATAGTCTGTACTCCCCGACAGGTGTCTTACCCCAGGCACCAGCTTGTAAGTGCGGGTGATGTAAGCCCTAACAACTGGGATGGTAATCCGAGAAAGAAGAAAAAGAAATAAAATAAAGTTTTCTGTTACACAGAATGAAATAACATGTTTCAGACGTGTAGGGGTGAAGATAATGCTGAAATTTCAACGCTGATATTCTTATAATTAAACGTAAAAGTAGGTCATAGAAGGTTATGAGATTATTTTTACTGATGGGGCAGCACACAAGCGGACCAGGGGGTTGGTGCTATAGCAGAATTTCTAACGAAAAACATGTTACTGAAGATAATTTCATTCTTTTTCAGGCAACCGAAAGTTAGAACATTACTGGTGCCTTTAAGCTTTACAATATTCCTACATAATACGTGATATTTCTCTACTTTACTATGCTTATTTGTTTTGTTTAAAATTATTTCCTAAAGGTATTACCGATCCTTTTCTTTCAGTGACGATGCTTTTATGATTCTATAATAGAAATATTTCAGGCTGAATACGGTAGATACAGTCCTATAGAGACAATCTGGGCTACCGTTGGCGATATTTAAGCTTGCTCTTTTGTGGCACTACTGTCAGTGAACACTGTCTCATTAGTAAGAGCACTTCCATAGCTACCGAAGTTCCCAATACAATATTGCATTCCCTGTTATGCCTAGTGGTGGCTTATCTCCCGGCAGCGGGTTCTACCACTTGCCTGTGTTGAACTACTCCTTGCTGCACCTACACCTAATCGTCTGGTCACATCTCTTCGTTCCAGGCAATCATCTCCAAATTTTGCTGCTCGTGACGTTCAGAAACATTGTTTCGATTAAATTAATGAATTTACTGTGCTAGAGATAATCCCTTTTAATAGTTGTATATGTAAGCATTTCATAGATAACCTTTAACCTTTAGGCTACTTTGATTCTTTATATTACACTAATCTACATGATATCGGATGACTGAAAACCAATACGTGATTCTGACTCAACATTCTATGCTGATTTCAGAACTGCTTTTAGTTTTGTTCTATCACGTACAGTTTATTTCACAATTTCACTTCAAAAATATACAGATATAAAGATATTGCTTCCGCCACTACACATAAAATCGGGCTTGATGAAGCAATTTGTAAGGGCTCTACCACAGGATGGACCCTGCTTCAAGTACCTTTCCAAGAGATTTCCCTTCATTACACAAGACAAATATAAGGCCGGGATATTTTTGGGTCCTCAAATAAAGAAATTGGTGAAGGATGAAGATTTTGAGAAGACAATGAATGAGAGAGAAATAGAAGCATGGACCGCCTTCCGATCAGTTACTGAAAACTTCTTAAGCAATAACAATGATCCTAGTTACAAGGCCATTGTCGAAACAATGTTGGAATATTTCAAGAAGATGGGTTGTAACATGTGTGTATATGTGCATTTTCTGCATTCACATATCGACTACTTTCCAGAAAATCTGGGACATTATAGTGAAGAGCAGGGTGAACGTTTTCACCAAGATATTAAGGGAATGGAGAGGAGGTACCAGGGGAGATGGAATGACTACGATGGCCGAATACTGTTGAATGTTCAGGAGGGCCAGTCATTTTCAAGGATCTACAAGGAAGTCAAGGAAGAGAAAGTTTGAAAAAAATTAAATGAAACATTTGGCTTCTTGTTTTGTTAAAGTGTAGTCATGAAATATATTAGGGGAGTTTTTGAGAGTATTCTTAAAATGTTTCTTGAATAAAACTTACCTTGTGTGAAATTGTATTTGAATACTTTTCTACGCTCATTAGTAACATTTTCAAAACATTACTTCTTATTTTGTGTAAAAACATGACGTGATAGAAAAAACGGAAGTTATTTCTGGAATCAGCATAAAAACGTGATGGAAGAAAACCTACTTTTAAGAAATCATCTGACAAAAAGTTTGAAAATGCAGGCTAGTGTTATAGATTCATACCAAGTATCACTTGTTATATTTTCTTATTTCCACTCATGCTTCGTCAATCAATACTAAAAACTTGAACATGCTTTCCTGCCTGGTTCTTTGCAATACAGTCTCATGCAACTCGAGTGAACTGTTTGTGACTCGGTGTTGCCTGATTATATACATAGTACGTCGCATATTTAAGTTAAATTCAGATTTTTATTACTCTTTCTGCCACCTACTACTTACCTATTGTAAGCAGAGGAGCTGTTGTATTCCATGCAAAAATTCAATACTAAGATTTTACCGGATATACACGTTTTGAGGTTCCCTGAGAAATATAATTTTTAAAACGAAATTTGGGTTAAATACGAAACTTGTAGTTCAAATCCAACATGTACCAAGTATGTGACACGGATATTTTCAATAAGGTCCCCCATACCAAACTACACTTTACATGGAAATGTATTGGTTATTCTAAATTTTCTCAAAAATGCCTCTATTGTTTCCGAATAGAATGATATAAGTTTAAGGTGCTTTTGTGACAGATAAAATCACATATTGATGTTGTTTGGAATACCCTGTGAAGTCCTCTTCATTCAGGATGACTTTTGTGTAGTGGTAAACGGTAAGAGACAAAATGTTAGTCCACAAAAATGTATATCTCGTTAAACAAACAGTGAGTAAAAATATCCGAGCGAGATTGCTCCACGATAACTGTGAGGCTGGTATTCAGGAGGTCCTGTTTAGATTCCCGTTGACAATCCACTCTGACCTTGGTTTTTCATGGTTTTCCTTGGTCTGTAGGCGAATCCTGGGATGATTACTCATCTATCACGATTTCATTTCCATCATTTCACTTTCATTACCTTTCCTTTTTATCTTTCAGGTGGGCTTCTAGGTTTCGTGACGTATGGCAGTGCCAGACAGAAGGAGTGGTTGCTTGCTCAAAGAAAAGAGTGTTCGCCGTGCACACTATAGGATTGTTTGGTCGTCGACTGGTCGTTCTTCGCTCTCTGTAGACAGCTCCAGCAGTGAGACGGGTCTTCGAGGATGGAAATGTTAGGTACCTCTGTGCGTCCCTGTGGCCTATTTGCCTACGGCCCGTAGCCTCCTGCGGTTCCTTTACTTTTTCCGGTTTTCCTTGGGAGTGGTAGTCGCAAACCTATATAGGTCGCAATGCGCAAGATATCATTCGTCGAGTAACCTATAATCTATACAACCTATATGTCCACTATTTTTGTGACATTAACCATTTGCGATATGCTTTATTATTGGTTTAATGTGTATTTGTGTTTTTCAAAAGCCTAGTCACTATTCGTTTTTTTTTTCTGCTGTTTGCGCTAAAAGGGGATTCGAATTAGTTGTAAACGTAAAAGGATTTTAGGAGACTATAATATCAACTAGTATTGCGTGCTGGGCCCATATACTCTTTAAAGAGTAGTAAAATAGTAATGACTCATGTGAAAGGCGAGGTACAATAAAACGAGGTTTAGAAACAAAATCTTTAGCAAATAAAAACTTTGGTTCTTGCAGCTGTATGATTTAAATATATTTTATGAAACATTAACAAATTAGAAAAGCATTGCAATTTAATTTACATTCATTTACATTTCAGAGCCTATGTTCTTCTTGCTAAAGCAATTCGTAAATTTAGTTTTACATACTTCCTTAAAGTGCGTTACTCGCTCGTACGCTACACATACTGAGTTAGTACAATTTGGAATGTCACTTACAAAAGAATGCGTTAAAGGATTTGGAATGAACTGAAAGACATGTAGGCGTAGCTGCTTTCCAATGCCGCAGCTAAAGGTTCTTTCTCGGCAATCGTAGAATCTCGACTAATCCTCACTCTTTGTGCTCAATCCAGCCCTTCTCGGACCTGTGGATAAGGATCACGTGATGTGATGCCATTCATCAGTACCAGCGCCACACTGTATGCAACCAGCCCGCCATCCATTGCGTGTACAGCGAAGCTCCTTCCAAGTAGTAAGGCAAGCAAGACATGTTAGGTTGCATCGTCCCTTAGCTAGGCGAAAACAGGTATGGCGTAGTCGATGGGGTAGGTGACATATCAGCCTGAAGAGACCAAAACCGCCACAACGGGGAGCCATTCATGGCTCACTATGGTCCTATAAAGAGAACGGAATTTCAAACCTATACCGGTAACGAAATGTGTAACAAAACCATTTCTGCAAATTTTATTTTCTCTGCTGCGTACACAGTAGGCAGAGAAGGTATCGAGTTGCATTCCACCCTAAGATTTGATTCCGAGATTTCCCCCTGAATAAGAAAAAAACATTTTTAGAAAAATGTCTCTGTGTGTGTGTCTGTGAACATCATAACTCAAAAACGAAAAGTCAGATAAATGCCACACTAGGTATTTGGTTCACTATCTTCCAAAGATGCAACACGAATAGTTTCAAGAATATATGCCCACCCTAACTAACCATTACATGCAACATTTTTAGAAAACTATAATTCTTTAAAAAATTCCTATAACGGTTTTCATCATTTCTTCATTTTCATCATATTAAATACGAGAATCTAAAAATGAACAGAGCATGGCAAATAAAATGTATACCTTGAATTTTCTGGGAATACTCTGTGAAGGCATTTTGTATAATCTTTATAACGAGTAAACGTCAAGCGATAGGCGAAAGCATACCACACAAAAAAGTAAATCTCTTTAGAGCATACAATATACTTAAAATAAGTTCTTATGTGGTATAACCCGTTTCTGAGATATAGGTTATTAATGGAATTGTTCAGTACTTGTTCATTCTTTTAAAGTCCAGTTGATTTTCAGTTATTTCTCACCATTGCATACAAACAGTATGGAATTTTAGGCCCAGAATATAACGTCCAGTTCTTAAATATTTGAATATGGTATTTTTGTAAAAGTTTATTGTATTAAAATGCAGTAGATAGAAACTCAGGCTTAAGTAAGAATAGCTTGTATACCCACTAATAAAGATAGAGGGTAGAGAAAGTCATGTGAATGTATCACAATATAAATTTTTTATGCATTAAAATGAAGCAGATGAAAAAATAAGCTTTTGTAATAATCATTTGTAGAAGAATGGGCAAAGGAATTCATGTGAATGTAACACATAATTTTTAACCTTCAAATGTATTCCATCAACCAGTGCTGTCTATGCCACTTGACTTATCAGATATTTATATGATTCTGTACTTCTTCAAACAATAATATACATCTTATGTTACGAAGGAATCCGATCGGCAGGAGATATTGTACCTACGCCCCACGAGAGGGCATCCCCCGGAGGAAGAATTAGGCAAGAGGAGGCACCGGGCGATCGGATTCAGCAGCGACGGCCGAAAAAACCAAAGGGTGAGAGTGTACGGTTTGCCGGTGATAGAAATGATTTGCATACTTATGTATGTTATCCCACAATGTGAGAGCATTATTTGCTATTTCGCTTGGTACGATACACTTCCATTTCGTTATGAGCATATACGAGTACCACATTTACAAATTTGGCCTTTATAACAGCTTGTAAAAGCGTTAAAACACCACCGGTCTGCTCTGGCGGAAAACACGAAACATAGAAGCTGTTACTATTTGGCTATCTGGTGTAATTCTTGATGGGTTTGGTTGAGAGCATACGACTATGGTAAACACGAATGTTCTGTGCTGCTATTTTCATGGCTAAATGGGTTTAATTATGATCCATTTGATAATTCACTGAATGTATCTCTAGATTATGCATTATGCTTAGGTGGACATTTTAGGAATTGTAGTAAATACTACAAGAACTGGCAATAAAATACGTCTCATTTATTGCAAACAATAAGGAATGCATGCCTCAATAAGCGAGAAATACAATTGTGACTGTTTAGGAACATATTTCTCCATAGAAACACAAAACTGCAAGTCATGATTATGTGTTAATTAGTTTTAATACCTGCATATAAATATGAGAATGTAAAATACATATTAAAGTCTGATTGAGTCAACTACGATAGAACTATATTAGTGAAAATGATCGTAATGTTGCTCATTGTATTACTTGAAATCCATTTTCAATCTGTTTATAATAATTAATCTTATCAGTCCATATTTAGGTTCTTAGCACTGAATTTTTATATAGATCACGGAAAGAGAAGTATTAGGCGAGAATACGTATGCTGATAAATTCCTGACATCTTCCGGTTTGTTTCCTTAAAGCAAGACTATTCGAACGTTCACCCTATTTGCACCTTCCGTATATCTCAGGAAAACAGTGACGTCCTTATCTTGCTATAAAAAGCTTTCGTAGATGTGCTCGGGGAGCGAACAAACTCGAAAGTCTTTGGTTTGCTATAAATATACTTCTTGCCTCCACAATATTACTACGTACTTAAAGCTCACAATATTCCTTTCGCTTTTATACCCCTGCCGTGATGTGTGAGACTCGCGTTCGGAAAAACCCAGGTTCGGTTCCTGTCGACTGCCCATTCTGACATTCGGGTTTTCATGGATTTCCTTGTCAATAGGCAAATGCTAAGGTGATTTTACATCTAATACAATTTTCTTTACATCATTTTGCTTTCATTCTGTTTCCTTTTCATCTTTCAGGTGTGCTTCTAGGTTTTGTGGTGTATGGCGGTGCCGGACAGAGTCTTTGAGACGGGTCTTCGAGCCTGGAACTATTAGAACTTCCGCGCGTCTCTGTGACCTGTCTGCCGGCGGCCTGTAGGCTCCTGTGGTTCTTTCACTTCATCCCTTCTTCCTGGTGGCTGTTAGTCACAATAGATCTATGTAGGTCACAGTGAGCGAGTGTTCCACACCTATACCTATACATATACCAATGATTCTATTGGTTTGCAAAGTGAATTTGTTAGCTTTATGGAATTACTGGCGTTGATATAGGTACCCCGAGACCATGTAACATGGTCTCAAAATACAATTTCGCTATACGTTAAGGTGTTGACGTATGCAAAATAATATATTACGATGACAATTTTACACTGGGTAGGATGTGGTGTATCGAAGAGTTCTCTAGCAAGAAACAGATTGAAACTTATGAAGCCAATTTTAACCAAATTGCAAATTTAATAAGAAATATTTCTACAAGATGTTAGGAAGATGTCCTCACATGGTGCAATAGGTAGTGGAGTGGGGTCGTCCGCGCTGAGCGAAGGGGAGAAGGAGCGATAAATGAGGTGCGTGGGTGTAATGATGGATCTATTGATCTCTGGTCGTGTTATCCGATGCTTAGCACAATGCCATTATGGGCAAGTACCTTTAATCACACGCACTTTGTCCCGTTCCCTTTTAGCTACTTCCCGCGTTCGATTCTGCAACACAAACATTTATATATTCACGCCAAAGGCCGTTTTTGTGAATTGTACTTATTTTATTATCACTCACGAAAATTGCCCATTCCAGCATTACTTATCGGCGCTTAATTTCACTTTATTAAGTTTCACTGCCCGTTTTGCGTATGTCCAGTATATAAGATCAATGAGTTCGCCCACGCATACTTCACAATGCAAGTGGCTCTCAAAATTCAAGTCCTTGCGTGTCTGATTACGTACGACCCCGAATCGAATCGAATCGAGCCGAATTGAGTTTTATTTACGGATGCAAAGAAGTGCTATGGTTCGTTAGCGTCCCATTCTATATTGGGCGTGAAAGACCGGAAATTTTGCTCAGAAGCCTCGTAATCAGGCTTGAGGTTCTTTTACGTGCCGTAAATCTATGACACAGGAGCACCACCTTTACTTCCCTTCCGAAGGAAGCCGTGCTAAGTATTTCTACGCTCAAAAAAATCCATTTCCCTCCGTCGGGTTTAATCCCGCGACCTCGGGAACTAGAGGCTAGTATGATTCACTAGACAAAGGAGAACGACACGCAGTATTTTTCACACTTAAATGATTTCAGTCCAATTATATAATATAAAATATAATAACAGCCCGCCTTAAAGCGATATATGTATAATATAATATATAAAATGTATGCATCAGTCATTGTATTATGTATATATTATTGTATACATGTATAATAATGTTATGTGAATGTATTACGTAATCTAATAATAATGTAGGAGCTGTGAGAATAGAAGCTGGAAGTTGCTAACAATGAGGTAACCTTGAGGCAATAATGAATTGGAAAGTTTAATATGCTACTAGTAATTCTTGGAACAATAATGTAATATTTAAAACAGTTTATAAATAGCCAATCAAAAACTAGAAAAGCCTAAAGTTAAATAAAAGTATTTTATTGGAGTAGGATTAGCCAATCAGAGACTTGAAATAGATGAAATTTGCAAATTCAGCCGTAGAACGCAGTAGCTAGAAGGCAACGTACCTGAGCAGTTCATTCTCGGTACTTATTCAGTGTGAGACACACAAAATTCATTAGGCGAGAATATTATAAAGTGTACGTGTTAAAAAGTGCAAATAATTAATAAATAATCTCACGGCTCTCTATATCAGTGAAGTGTTATTTAATCGTGTGAAGGATTAATAAAAGGAGTAAAGTAAAAATTATAATTTGTGTAAGCCTACATTCTTTAGCCGCATCATCCCCTGCTAAGAGATACATGTTTCTGCAAATTAATACTGACGTATCCGAGGCAAACTTAAATACTCGTATATAATATTTAAAGAAACATTAAAATACAAAGTTGATTCCTAAACTTTGTGGCGAAGGCCACCGGAAAGTGAACGTTGGAGCAAAGGCCACCGGAAGCTTTGTACCATACGTGGGGCTGCAACTATCTAAAGTTTGGCTCCCATACATGATGTAACAACAACAACAATAACCCTTCTTCAAGTTGTACAATACGTGGGGCAGTTACTTCATCAATTTTGGCTCCCCAACAGTGGTACTACAATACAACTCTTTCTTTAAATTGGCACCTAAACGTTGGGGCTAATAAGGTTAAGATAAACAACTTCAAATTGTCTTTCCATACGTGGGGCTACAACCATTCAATAGACCTTCTTCAACGCACGATCCCGAATTGCAACCTATGTAATTTTCATTTTGTCTGCCCTATCACGTAACCACCTCCTTTAAAATTACTTGTCTACAGAATTTCTTTAAAATAAATGCAATTTTTCTATTGGTGGATAAATATTATAGTAACTTCCCTCAGCGTTCTCACATGTTTTTTAAACATAAACATTCCAATTTTTCCATGAGAACTGATGTGAAAGCGATATAAAACACTTTCTGGCAACTTTTTTACTTTAACTTAAAATCTTCGGATCTTTGTCCTGGTCACGTTTGCCTTAGTTACAAAGAAATACACTACCCGACATATCGGCGCCGCTATCGCAAAGTAATCTTTGTTGTATTTCCAAACAAGTCCTAGTTTCCTAGTCAGGTATATCTGGGATATTATACAGGATGGACCGTTTAAGTTGAGACTGTAAAATGTCTCCAAAACTAAACGTTCTAGAAAGAAATGTCTTGAATAAATATTGCTTGATATTATGGGGGAAGTAAATGCCATTAGTCGTTTTTTGTTTGGAGGACGTTGAGATTGTCATTTTAGGATCAATTTAATATTTTTAAATGGGAACCTACATTTTTATGCTGTTTTTAAACTCCTAATAAAAAACTAAACAACAATTTTATGAAACACTTGGCAACTGTTCTTACACCAAGGTAAATAACAGCAAAGATTTTGAATGACTGTGAATGAATGGTTGGATCATCCATGGATGGTCATTTGGGCTTACTTGCACTTTGTGTTTATCAATTATATTATTTATATCAAATTTTACTTAAACGGAACACTTAGTTGAATACGTCAGTACTAGAATAACTTTATTTATGTAATATCCCGATGTAATAGTCTAAGAACCCCACATCTAGGCCGTTAGAACGCTTTTGGTGCTGATATGATGTATTCTTTATTCTTGCTGTTATCAAATTATTGGGGTGCTATATACATTAGCATACGTCATGGTCTCAGAGTACAACTTTGCTATCAGTTACGACGTTGGCGCATGCAGAATGATGCATTACAATGACTTCCGTTTTAACTGAGCCGGATGTGGTTATCGAAGAGCCCTCTAGCGAGAAAGAGGTAACATGGCAGAAATTAAGATGCACAGGGAGTTGGCAGCAACAGCACGCACACCTATCTTCATCCTTTTTAATTAGAGGTGATGGATATCCTCCGTTCCTTATGTTGGTAGTTATGTGCTCTCTGAGTACAAGTTGGTACACACGTCCACGCTGCTAAAGCAAAGTTTACTCAAGTTCTGCGATACAGCCTACTTTCGCTCCGTGTAAATGAGGTTTTTCCTCCCTTGGGATACCAGCCCCCTGACGTCCATTCCAGTAACTCCTGTCAGCTAAACCTATGTTAGTGTTGGAATGTAAACACTTTTTCTACTTCCTTTTAAGGTTTGGACTGGTGTCACTTTCTTGGTCTTCAACCATCTGGAAGACATTTGTTTCAGATACCTAAGAAAGTAACTGTCCCTTAAACGGATTTAATTATATATACATGTGTGTGTGTGTGTGTGTGTGTGAGAGAGAGAGAGAGAGAGAGAAAGAAAGAGAGAGATTTTCTGTGTTATTCTGTGTAGCGGTCAGTGCAGTGAATCGTTTAAATATAATAGAGTATAAAGCCAAGAACTAGCATGTAATGATTACGAATTTATCTAATGAAACATTTTATTAACAAAATATAAGAAATTAATAATTACTTTCTTTGGTTGTGTTTACAAAAAAAATCACTTTTGTGTTAGCTGCCCAATCACAGTATACTGAATGAATAAACAATCAAATGCATCACATAATACCAACCAACGCCAACGACAGTGGGAATAAGAAAATAGTTAGCCATAAAATTAAGATAAGCTAAAGTCAGAACATAATAAGGACAGTTTTTTTGAAAAATGCCATTTATTTAGAAATTTAAAATATTTGAATTACATTGGCTAAAAACAAAATTCTGAAAGTTCAAAATGGAACGTATTTGCTGTTTATTTTTAAATGGTTTAGATTTTTTATGGTATCAATTGCCTCAAAAGATGCATTACCAAATCTTAAACTTACCATATTTCGTTTTATTTTAGTGCCAACATTCCAGATAGGTGAAGTAGTCTACTGATCACGGCATATAGAGACTATTACGCTTCAATAACGAGCTTAGGTTTTCTCCGATAAAATCACATCATAGTAAGCGGATTGTAACGCAGCGGTTATGGCCCAAGGTTATCGGGAGGTCGGCGCCGGACAGTTGGAAATAAACAAAGATAAGTAGCGCCATCGCCCAGCACTAACGAAGATTACAGAAAATTTCTGGAAATTTCTCCTTCTAGAACGTCCTGAAATTTTCTGGACATTTCTATTGGCTATATAAGCGAGCGCTCGCACAAGTGAATTTGTTAGTGGGCGAGTTAGTGACGACTGCTGTGGCGTGCTGCTTCCGCAAGATATTGGAGAAGAGTTGTGTTTGACTCTCCAGAGTTAACCGTCCTGGAAGAAGAGTCTGCGCCGTGCGTATTTCATTACGCCGCTAAGTCGCAAAGAGAAGTGAATTTGCAGAGGAAATTGAAGTAGTTCACATTATTGAAGTGACTGTGTGGACTAATTGAAGTCACGGTGAAAATTGGAACCAGATCAAGTTATTAAGTTACAATGAGGACTTAGTGAACTGATAGTTAAGAACAGGACAAAGTCACAATATTATAAGATAAAGGACCGTGATTTGTTGATATCCGAGGCGTTGCTATTGGTATCAAATATGAATTGAATAGTTCAAAGGAAAATAATCATAGCTATAAAAACTGTCTGATACACTTACGTGATATGAAGCATAAACATTTTTGCCGCATTAGAATGTTACGCTAACAGAGCGTGTTAATATTATTTGGTTTACGCGTTCAAAGTTGCTCTTAACGAAATAGGTGGTGAATGAAACGGTAGAATAAATGTTGAAATATTACGTGGTTCGGTACAGCTGTTATCCGGCATTTGTCTCCGGAGGATAACGTGGAAATAATCATTTATCAGGCAACTCACCCCATTCTTGAATCCTTCGGATTGGATAGCAGACTCTTACTTCGGGGCTATCAAGGTGGGTTATATTTGTGTGCTAAATGATACGAAATCACATCAATTTAGAAGTAGAATGAGAGCTGCCTCTGTCGTAGTCAATCTCCTGCCAGATATACTGCAGCGAGTTCCTGGAGTGTCGTTTAATCTATGGAATTGTAGCATGCGCTTTATTTTCGGCTAATTGATTGTTGGGAATTCATCAGAAATTGCCGGTCGAGGGTTCCGTTCAGCACTATCGAAAAGTTTGTGTGCGTTTCTAGTAATTGCCTATTGACAGGGCACATTAGAATGAGTGTGTTCCATAGTGGATTGAGAATATTGAGAGCTACTGTAACTTTCCATATATTTATTCCCTGGCAAGAATCTTTTACTTTATGTAACGTGCCATCAGAGATACGCAAGTTTCGCTGAATTTATTAATTAAAGCGCAAATAATAAAAATCTGATATGATACATTCGCATAGCTTACTCTATCCTCTATTGTTTATTAGTGGTAAATAAATTATTCGTACTCAAGATTATTTTTCTATCGACTACATTTTAATCCAAATAAACTTTGCAGAAATAGCTACCTTACACATTTCGTTACAGATACAAAGGGAACAGCGATAGCCAAATGTTTAAGAACAGCACGCTATACGCTGACCTTAAAATCCCATACTGTTTCCATGCAATCGCGAGAAACAATTGAATCTTGACAAGAGTTTAAGAGAATGGCCTTTAATAACGGATATCTTAGATACGGCTCATACCACAAAAATCCTATTGTAAATAAATTGTATGTTTTAAAGAGATCTACATTTTTTCGTAGTACGTCTTCGTCTATCGCTTAACTTTACCAGTTATGCAAAATTCTTTCCCAATGAAGAAGACTTAATAGGTTATTTCCCAAAAATTAAAAATATACATTTTACTTGCAATGTAAATATATGATATATATGGTATTTTAATTAACATTGTAAAGCCAATTTTTAGAAAATCAGACATTTCGAAAACTGTTCCCCGCAAAGGGTAGTTTGGGGTGGGGATTTTTTCTTGAAAATCTTCGTGGTACACCTTTGGAAAATATTGAACATGAATACCAAGTTTCACATTTATCTAACACTTCGTTTTGAGTTATGTAGTTCACAAGCACACACCCGGACATGTCTCCAAAAAGGCTCTATTTGGATTCAGGGGACCGACACCGAGATTTCCTTTGAAATTTTTGGGTGGAATGCAATACTTCCTCTACTATATGTAGTAGAGAAAGTAAAGTTAAACATCCAAGTGATTTCTTCCAAGGCTTTCTTATTTCCCTCACCTGCCTTATAATGCAGACATTTCGGTAAAGTATACGTCATACCCCATAATGCCTAAGAAATAGGTCAAGCTGTATACTGGAGGGTTACTTAGTTGAACGGGATGTTCACCACCCTCTCTTGGCGGCTCAAGAAGGGGTCGGGTCTTCGAGCCAGAAGCTGTTAGAGACTTCTGCGCGTCTTTGCGGCCAGTTTGCCTACGACCTGCAGCCTCCTGTGGTTACTTCATTTCATCTCTTCTTCCTAGAGGGGTAGTAGCCGAAATAGACCTCCCATGGGTCGCAATGCGCTAGGTGTCCCCTTCCGTTGTATACCTTATGAGTGGCTATTGGACGCTATATTTAATGAACTCTAAAACTCAGATAGCACCTAGCAAGAAAGAAAGAAGTAAAGTCCAATGAGATGTTCCGGATAAACAACGTACTAGGTGACTTTGTAAGTACTTTTAGTTAGGCAACGTTCGTGTTCAATATCTTCGATACTTTCAATCAAGACATTCTGAACTTCGCTCTCCGCCAGCATCCACTACGTGAGAACATTCGTTTATATAAATTCTATATCTTTTTTTGAATCTATGGTTTTGTGTTTGTCTTTTCTTTGTTCTTGCAACCATCTTGTCTTATTATGGGCGTAAAAACATAACAAAACTAGCCAAGATAGTGAATAGATGAGATAGTAAATGGCATGTTGTGTTCCCTTTACGTTCAGGTTTCCACTGCTACTGAATGGAGTTACAGCTAGATACATACTAGGTGCCTGAGGAGAAGCCTTCTATTTAGATGCAGTCGCTCGTTTGTGTTAGAATAATTGCTCCATGGACTTCACGGGTGCGAGGACTAGATTGAACTTCCTGTCAACGGAATAAGGAAGTCCGCATTCAGTCCCAGTAAGGAAATGGCCTAAGGCTAACTATCTTTAACTTTGAAGCAAGCAATTTCGGTGATAGGAACATCTTGAGCTTATACTAAGGGTATTTTAAGTCTTCAATATTATTGTGAACCAAAGAACCACTTCTATGCTCTTGTCTCATCACCTGTGCAGATGATTCTTTGATTCCTTTGTATAATTATTTATCTCTCTCTTCCTTTATCTCTGTTCTTATTGTTTTCAAATTAGACCTCTGTTTCAAAAATCATAAATAAACTAGCTTGAAAGAGTGTAGTAAAATTAAATTTTAAATAATGGTTTAATGTGTAATTTAATCTTCAATAAACTTAAAGAGGATGTTGTGTATGCACCTTTCATGAGGCACAGATAATCGCTGGCATGCACAGATACAGATGCGTTAAGGGTCTATGTTACCCATTTTCTAGTCAATCTTAAGAAGGGTTTTCTCAGCAACTATAAAATATGTTATACTTAAGTTTTTATTGTACACTATTTCAAGTTATATCTTGTGACTCAAGTAAAACATTCTTCTAGAAAACAGCAATTTAATAACAGTTTTTTAATAAACGCAGAATCTCGGAAATTAAAATTAGCATTTAAAATATATTTTTGTACATATGCGCGTACATTTTAAGGAAATTACTACCAGTTGTTAAAAGTTTGTTTTAAATACTTTCTGAGAGGATTGATTAAACACAGAAAACAATACATTTTTTCACAAATTGGAATTAAAGGAAGAATATAAAACTTGCGTTCAGTAACGTATACTAATTAAAGTATTTTACAGTGAAAGGTGACATAAACAAGTTATACGTGGTTTTACTCCGAAAAATACAAACAGTTTTATAACATACTTATCTAGAATTTGTATTGTAATTTCTCTTGCTATTGTTTAGTCTCCTTAAGTGATAGCCATTAACCTTTCAAACTAATGACGGCGGTAGTATTAATAATATCAATAATAATATACAGTATGTTATAGGGAGTGTTATTAGTATTATCATGATTGAGTAGGTCTACAGTTTCAAATATTTGGGATGTATAACTTCAAATTTAAAAAATAGTACTGTAGAAAATAAATTTCGTACATTTATGAAACTAAATGGGACAATTAAACGCACAATACAGAAGTCCTAGGGAGACTATTTTAAACGTTTATAAGATGATGGTCCTAATAATGAAGCTTTATGGCGCTGAGGCTTGGGCATTAATATAAAATAATAGCAGAAACTAAAATACTAAGATCTCTGGCTGGATATTTGCTTCTAGAGCATCAGAGAAAGGATGACAGAGGAGAATTAAATGTAACAAACATTTCATAAGCAATTTAACTCTACAAAAAACAATGGTATCACCATCTATGTAGAATGGATACTTTGCGTATTCCAGTCAGCAAGTACAGAGGAAGAAGAGAAATCGGGAGAACAAGAAAACTTAAAAGAATCAATTTTTAAAAATATGTGGATTCGGAACGGACCAGAGGGGCAAAACTGTGCAGTATTTGATGTTATGCTATTAATTTAGCAATAGTCATCTAGTAAGAATATGAACCGCTCGCTGGCAGGGTTACCTCCTCCCAATTTATGGGGTGAGCCAAGTAATATGTCAATCAAGTTTTTGTCTGGAATTATGCAAGAGAGAGAGAGAGAGAGAGGGAGAGTGAGAGAAAAGCTAGACATTTCTAACTTACTAGACTACTAACCTTAAAGTGGTGCATTCAAAAAGGACCATTTTTTTCTCCACGCAAGTGCTTTAACCGAGAATTCTTTATGGTTTATAAATTACTTGTATCTCTGGGAAATATATTTATCCTTAGGTTGCAATTATTTATTAAGTGTCTTCCAATTATTTATTAGGTGTCCAAAATTAAGAGAAATTATGTTCTAATTTTTTATAAATAATTATGCATCAATACAGTCAAAAATTAATTTACTAATTCTAGGTCAATATTTCCTCTCAGTGAGCTAAATAATTATAATCTACGGCATAGTGGAAGCAGATATTCCACCCTGTAGGGCAAACTTAGCAATACATTTGATTCCCTAAGGTAATATTGCTTCACTCTTATCTGAAGCCATCAAATGCATGTCTAATTAAAGAACGTATAGGCTTGGGAATTTAAAAGTAGCTGCATATTTACGCATATGGTGATTTTATTATTATGGAGGTTTCTTTAGTATTTAAAATGAATGAAGCAGGCAGTCAGGTTGCATATGAATTCATGGTTGGTTTGAAAGGTACACAAAGCAGGCGGACATAGAGGCAGCTGTTAAGTGATCTTGTACATCTGCCCCAGGTTTTATTTCACTGAAATGGAAAACCAGCGAAAGAAACACGAGTTCACATATCCTCTAGCGCTTTCGCACAGTTCAGATGTAGAATACACTCGTTAAATGAATACGATGTGCGTACGAATGTAGCAAAACTTGTTCTTTTGCAGCACCCAGCATCACTTGTCCGTGAATCGGCATTAACGAGTGAAACCGCAAGGGAGTGAACTGTATCGTGGTTAGAAAAACCCCAGCAAAGGACTTCGTGACGTTAGATGTGCCAGAGAAACTTCGTCGGTACAAAGACCCTTGTAGTATAAATAAGCACTGAAGTTTAAAACGGTACGTGCACTCATTAAATATGCTACTTTAAACTAGGAAGATCGAACTTAATCATCTACGTAGGGTGGAAGAGGTTAAACGTGCGTCCCTTCAGGAGACAACATTTTACAATAAATTGCTTTGTATAACAATAATTTGTGTTCGAATGTGCATACATAACAACGTTAAAATATAATAATTCGTATATTTATACCAATATTGCAAAAATGCACAACAAAGAGAGAGCATACTTTAGTTCAGGGTGTGAAACCGTACACTATCTCCACAATCATATAAGTAAATGATAATGTACATTTCTGTATTGATTTAATATGATTTTAGGAACCAGTGTGTTGTAGAAATCAGTAAGATGTTGCAGAAAAACACAAGTGCAATGGGAAAAAGCCCCTTTTAGCAACACGATTACGAGGCAGTATTTTTAACACTTAAATGATTTTAGTCAATTTATATAATATAAATTCAATAGCAGTCCACCTTAATGCAATATGTGTATGTAACAATATATAAAAACTGTATATTACAGTCATTGTATATGTTTATATTATTGTATACATGTAATAATGTTATGTGAATGTATTACGTAATTTAATAATGTAGGAGCTGTGAGAATAATAGGTTAAAAGTTGCTAACAATGAGGTAACCTTGAGGCAATTCTGAATTTGAAAGTTTAATACTACTTGTAATCTTTGGAAGCAATAATGTAATTTTTGTGACAGTTTAAAAAAAATAGCCAATTAACAACCAGAAAAAGGTTTAGTTAAATTAAGGTATTCTATTGGACTAGCTTTAGCCAATCAGAAACTAAAATATCTATAGCAAAATTCACAAATCTAGAAGTCAGTTGCTTGTAGACAGTGCTCATAACTGGACGCGTTGGTTGTAGGCAGACGCGATAAACGTCCCAGAAAAAATGTAATACGTATTCAGTGTGAGACGAAAATAATTTACGTGTTAAAAAGTGCAAGTAATTAATAAAGAATCTCACAGCTCTCTATATCAGTGAAGTGTTATTTAAATCGTGTCAAGCATTAATAAATGGAGTAATAAAAACTACATTCTTCAGTCGCACCACGCCCTGCTAAGACATCCATGTCTCTAACAAAAATACTGACGCAGCCGAGGCAAACATAAATATATAATATTTAAAGAAACAGTCAAAATTACAAAGTTAATATTTTTTTTAAACATTTTTGGGGTAAAGGCCACCGGAAAGTACATTTGAGGCGAAGGCTACCGGAAAGCGGGTACCATACGTGCGGTTGCAACCAACTTCAAGTTCGGCTCCCCAACATAAGAACTATAATACATCTACTTCAATTAAAAAAACCTTCCATTAAGCTACGTCTGCCAGGTTGTCGGGTTAAAGTTCTATTGTAACTAAAACAGACGTGCGCATCTGTACACAATATAGAATTCAGTTTTAAAGTTAAAGATTCAGAAGAACGTGACACTTACCTTGTTATCGGATCAGTTTCCGTAAGAACGTTTGTGCTTCGAATGACATAATAGAGCTAAGTGGAGGGTTTCTGTAAAATTTTCTAATTAATCGAAAATATGTATTTATTATAATAAATATGTCACGTGACTTAGTGGGAGATACTAAAACATTTTCTTGTGAAATCTAACACCAACGGATAAAGGTACTCACGATCTCGAAGCCGGCAACGGCAGATGTATGAACCAATGCTATGAACAGCAATTTTGATAAATCGGGCATTAGAATAGGAAATATTACAGAAGCTTACCGCGAAGATTTCGCGAGCTAGGCCACCGACGCGAAAATGTGTTTTTTTTTTTGTATTCTTTTTACGTCGGACAGTGCTAAGGGAGAGGAACAAGTGAGGGTATGAAAACGCGTGTATATATAAAGTTGTTTAGACATAAACATCTTCATTTAGCATCGAAACACCACGACACAAGATACTGAAATCATCAATCCTCCCACGTACCTTTGCATCTCTTCCACTTCTTCCCTCACGAGTACCATCCTGCCGCAGATAGTTGTAATAAATGTATCCTCACATCCTATTGCTTAAAATTAATGTAAACAGTATAACAGTGCATTGAGAATCATCTTGGAAACTTTATACGAATGACAGAATTAAATCCAATCTTTGCCGCTTGTATAGCTTCAGCGTTGTGTGCTGAGTACTACTGGGAGCTGGAGAGATGGCTAGCGACGTCTGAATAGTAATAGAGAATCAAATTGATAGTTTGTGTTTTATGGCGGAGTGAGGGGAGGGGAACATTCAGGTTTTCAATTTTGTGAGTTAAAAAGCATTGCTTCAGGATATTTCTGATCTGGCCAACTCTTGAGCCCCTAGCAATAGCATAACCTGTTTACATAAGCTACTGCTGCACTCTAACAGCGATTTTATTCTTCTCAGATGATTCATAATGTCATTAATTAGGCATATCGAACAGAAACGCAATTTTTTTGCATATATGGCATCCAATATCTTCCTCAAACGTCGCGTTGAAGGGTGTATCATTCATAATGTATTTGCTACTCATTTGTTTAATTATTATAAACACGTACTAGTCTACGCGTGATCTTCGGAAGTGATGTACAAAACATACCTCTTTACTTCTCTTCATCCCAGTCATTCCAAGCTCTGAACCAATTGACAAGTCGGTGTGAATTGTGTTATACAAATGTTAATACCAGCATACAAAAGTTACAATAAACATAAATGTGTGTGTTTATTGTTCTTAAGGCAGTAACTGCCATTTATTATTTTTTATATTTTCAAGCGTATAAGCAGATCATTTGGGGACTGTTTGTCCTTCTCAGCCGATTACAAAGGTGCACCTCCTGGAGGCAAGGTTCGGCGCAAACAGGAGGTCTGCGATTGGTGAGCTATCTAAACAGGCCTGGGGAACTCGTGGATTAGCCTGAGAGATATTCGGTTTGTTGTCTGATTCCCCTCCCATATGTGCGTGCAATATAGACATACAAACTAGTCAGTGTCGTACACGTGTTGCTAAATTGTAATTTATTACAAATACAAAATGAAATGTAATACAATATATAATTGTATGGTGTTTCATTTTCAGATTATACAATAGTATTCAGACTTAAGCCTACTAATCTGCACTGAACTACAACAGTTCACAAATCACGTAAACCTGAAGCGCTACTGACAATGTAGTTATACTGAGCCTATGTTGAAACTTGCAGCCTTTTATTCTTCATACTCTTGTCATACTCTGGCTCTAAATTGGAGCATTACAATCGCAATATGTGCACTAACTACTACGTGAAGCAGTTTTAACATTGTTCAGTCTGCTGAAAGACTGCTGATATAAATATGTTGCACCAAACATAGCAACAGTGCGACTGCCAAAGAGTCATACGTTTGGAAAAACACTTGGGTAATGCACGAAATAACTCTACTGCCAAGAGTCCTAAAGTACGCGGAGGCGTGTTGCTTTGGAGGTCGATTAATTCCATCTGCAAAGTGTATGATGCATCTAAACATTGAAATAAAATGGATTATTAAACAACTTCCATACTGTGTCCATTGTCTTTTGATCATCAAATCGGACTGTAAATTCTTCCAATACGTCTTCCAAAAATGTTTTGTATTTCTTTAACACTTCAAACGATCCCTTAATAAATAGGGATTTTAAATTTGGAAAATGGTACGAATCAGTGTGCTTTATTTGATAGATCCAGATTTACAATTTCTCCATGAAGCCTTTTAGATCATCAATCATTGTAATGAATAATGATTAAATTATCTTTTCCTTGTAGCTGGGTATTCAGTTTATTAAACAAATGTTAGTTCACTAAAAATGCTAAGTCACAAACCCAATCTTTTGTGCTAAGTTCTATAAACTCTATTTTTTGATCTTTTAAAAAATCGTCTATTTCACAGCTTAACGCGAACCCCTCTTAGCCACCTAATTTGAGAATGATACGGCAGTTCAAAAACGTCGGAATCTGTATGTTTTAAAAATTACCTGAACTTGCCTATGACGAAATGAATGCGACTTAATGGTATTCACAATTGGCACAACTGACATTGCTGTATATGTTGCCGACTTTGCACACATTGCCTCAGGATGAATAAAACAATGTACATGTAGTATGCTCTCCGGGTTTATTCCATTTTCTCAAGCACGTCTCCAGGTCTTCCTATAAATCCCGACGTATGCCCCATCACGGATGGCGCTCCATTGGTTGCAACATAAAACTAGTTTTTCCAAGAGAAGATAAGAGTCCTCTATTAAGTGTGCTACAGCGTTAAGCACATTCTCACCTGTGGTTCGGCACTTTAACGGTGCAAGATCCAAAAATTCTTCACTGATGTTGAAATCTCGATCAACGTCCCTTAAGAAAACAGCTAAATGAGCAGTGTCTTTCTAGTCACTACGCTCCTCTAATGCTAATCACTAGTATACTAGTTTTCCTATTTTCGTTTTTATTTGTTGCTCCAAATTGAAAGCCATTTCTGCAATTCGCTCGGTGACTTCGGTGGGATAAACTGAGAGCTTTAAGCGAATTCACTAAGTCAGAGCAAATTTCATCAGCAGCAGTTATTAAGCGTTTCCTGAAAGTCCCCTTCAGAGAAAGGTTTAGAGGATTTGTCAATTTGGTTTGCAATTTTAAAACTAGCACGAATTGCTGGTCAACTGTCTCTTGTAAGTACTCTCACTTTTGGCTTGCAACGTTTTTTTTAAGGCGATCCAGCACTTTTACACGAGCCAACTCCGACTAGCTTCTCTATACTATATTCCCCACACATGTGCATTTGTGAAATGTTTTCTGAAGTTATAATGTAAAGGAGATGATTTCATTGTACCACAAGCCAAACAACGTGATTTTCCACCTTGGAAGATGACGAAATACTTTTCTGAGCATTCAGAATTAAACGTTGTCGAGGCACGCTCTGCATTCAATGTGAAGGGTCCGTCACTGAAGTGGCCTACTGTTTGTATCGCCCCCACCACTATCGGCCTCTCACACACACGTTTTACCAGTGTAAAGCCTTCAGCGACTGATCGCTCGTTGAGCAGCAGTCGCCCAGGCCTGATCTAAACTCATGAGTTGTATAGCAGAGAACAGAAAATGCAGGAAACATGCTCATTGCTCCGGTTGTTTCTCTGGGAAAATATAAATTACAGCATTTCGGAAATTTGGACGATGAAGGTTTGAGATGGAATAATTCCTTTCACATTAAGAAATAATTTATTTGCTTACATTCCAAATGTTCATAATTTGGAATCCCCATGTTACTTCCTATTTTATTCTTGATTTAATGAATAGGTGAAGATATCTTTTTCGGAACTACATCAAGAGCAAAAACAAGAATCTATTATTGCTTCTAAAAAGTAATAGCATAATTACTGTTAAAAGGGAATTGTAAACTATGCTCAATAATCCATCGTAGATGTAGTCTTGTTTGTAAGATTCTGAAGAGATATGAAACTGTTAACACCTTGCATTTGTTATGCCGTAGTGAACCTAGATTATGTTTTCTCACTCATGTATCCTGCATTTTTAACTTACATATATACAGAATTATACGCAATGCTGGGCAAAACTGTATTAACTAATAAAGTCGTATTGTACCGCGAGTATATTCTTTGTTTATTGTAAAGCTAAATCGCATTATTTCGTGTGTTATCAAGGGAACAATAGTATTATGCTTTAGTTGCCTCTTTTTTTTCATTAATGTTCAGTGTTGAATATTTACGCTTTAGGTGCCTTCAGCTTTCTTTCTCATTGTAGGGACCCTATAAAGCTGTTGATTTAAAGCATTATCGCAATTCTTTTTTTTTATTGAACCTTAGGATACGCTCATTTCAATTTACAAATAAATGGTTTTTGTGCGGTTATCATTACAATATAAGTCAATTTCACTCGCCCATGTTTGCTTTAAAATGAAACAATATTCTGTGTTAATGCCGCAGGCAAGGGTTCCTACAACAAACGATAAAATATAATCAAATTTCAGATATTTTGCAGAGAAGTTGCTCACATCTCAAATAACAAACTCGTAACAACTTTGAATTTACCGTAGTAACCTAACACTCTGATTCATTATTTTCATGAGTCCGCAGATGTCATACGGATCGCAGCCTTCATCTCTGCACTATTTCCAATGAGAATGAGAAACATGTATATAAAGAAATGGAAGCACGTTGATGCAAGGCGTGACAAGACGTGGAAGATTTGCTCTTCCTTTTTACTGTTTTTGTCGCCCATATGTAGCAGGGAAAAGGAAGTATTGTTTCCTATCCGAAAATTTGATGTCCAAATTTAATCGGAAATACATGTTTTAAGGCCCCTGAAACCAAAAGAAAAGTACTTTTAAAAATGTCCGCGTGTGATATGTATTCAAGTTCAGTATCTTCCAAACATGCGACACGAAGACTTTTAGGCAATCTCCCCAAACCAGATTGTTCCTTACATGGAACATTTTTCAATATTTTTGTTTTTCTCAAAAATGGCTCAAACGTTTTTGATTAAGGTATCATATATTTAAGATATTTGCATGAAAAATAAAGTGCCTATTTTGCATTTTCTGTGATAGCCTTCGATGCCCTCTTCATTCAGAAGGATGTTTGTATAATTTTACATAACGAGGGTAAAAGAAAGTGCTACAGAAGATATGTAGTTCTTACAACACACAATTATTTTTAAAACACTTGTTTGTGGCATCAATCATCACTATTAGTTTGGATTCTTCAACACTTTGTCTCTTTTGAACTGTTTTCGCTCTTCAGTCGTTTCTTCCGATGTCATGGAAAGGAATAGGGAATTTCAATGCTATATAGCAACCAGTTTTTAAACATCTGACCATCGCTATTCCATTTGCAAGTATAACGATATGTGTAATGAATTTATGAAGTTATTTTAACTTGAAGTAGATAAAAGAAAACGCTGCTGGAAGAATAGTTTGTAGATGCTGTATACAGGAAGGGGCCCCCGAAAACGGAGCAGAACACCGCAGGCCATCCGGCCCCTTGTGCTTCTACAGTGACTATTATAGGGTTGAGGCAAAAGACCCCTGAATAGCGACCCAGATCCGATTGACGACGTGCAAGGACGGGGTCGCTAATGTTTCCAGATTAAACTCCTCCAAGCCGTACGAGCACAACCATTGTGCCCTGAGCCTCCGGGGTGGTCCCCAAAGTCCCAGAAAGCACCCAGAGACGAGTTTCCAACCGAGCGGTCCCTGAACGATGTCAAGAAAAAATTCTCCACAGAGCGCATGCTACCAACCAGTCGCAACCCGCCGAACACCGTCAACTGGTCCTACAACCCTGAAAAAATGACAAGGAAGATGATGGGTATGGGAAATGATGTACAGGAGAATCGTGGCAGAAGACCACTCTCGCGCTTGCCTGTCGACCCGGGAAACCACGAAAAACCCATGGATTACAGTGGACGGTCGCCAGGATCGAACTCGGAACCTCCCGAAGGCGAGACGCCAGCTTGCTTGGCTAGATGTTGTATAAACATAAGTGTAGTGGTGCAGAATGTCATGTGAATGCAATACCTACGTCATATCTTTTGCTACTTTGATCAGAAAATGTTTTCCTTAATCTCTCTTGTTTATAGTGGGCACTCTATCACTCGTCGTTATTCCAACAAAGCGTATGTTGCAAGCAGAGATGGTTCGCGATGTAGAGACTATATTTTCTGTGTCTTAGGTAGAAACCTTCAATTCGAGATTGTGTGTCTGGACGACTATTACGTAAGTATGAAAGCGCCACTCCTAAACGAATTCAAGTACGACATGAGCTAGCCTTACGTAAAACTGCCCAATGTTTCAACTTCTTTTATTTAACTTTTATTTATCGTGTTCAAAACTTCATACGCGAATGGAAAGAGCAATTTAATAATCTAAGTTAATTGCATCACTAAATTAATAACTGTTGGCTAAGAGGATTTGTCAAATAGTAGGCCTTTAGCAAGAGAAAATGCGCAAGGAAGAAGAGAGATAACATTTTATGAAAGGCTTGAGTGACCCTTGCTGAGTAGCAATTTATTTTATCTCTCTGGTGCAGGTTATTTAATGAAAAACTCCGCATCATCGAGTTACTGTATTGCTCGAACAACAAATTTGCAGGTTATAAAATTATTTGACCACCGGCATTCACTGGTTTGTACCACCTTACAGTTTAGCATCAGTTTTCCTGTTTTGGTAGAGGAAATGTAATACTTACAATACAGGAGTCTCATAAAGTGAGGGAACATTGCAGCTTTTTACAACATTTTTACATCACATTTAAATTATATGCCCATCTAAGCAACTTATATATGCAATAAGGCAACAAATTTAACTAATATTACTTCATTTTATTGAGTTTTCGAATTTTTTCCCAGCAATAGTTTTTCTCCAATTCTGAACATTGTGATGTACCTCCTAAACTTTTATACCATTATCTAGATTTCCCATGCCCTCGTGCCCTTTTTTGTGAAATAAATTATATTTAAAATAAAAACAGGAGATGTAAAGCAATAGAAATTAGCAATAATAAGTTTTTAAACATTATTTAGTTTTTAAGTAAAGACTAAGAATAAAAGACAAATTTTCTGCAATATGAAGAAATAAACAGCATGAAATTTAAAATAAATATAATTTTTAATATTTCGTCGTGGGGAATTTTGTTATGTGAGACTCAATAACTTGAAAATTCAAAAAGGACAACGACACAGAATTTAAAACAGTTCAGTGCTTACGTAAGATAAACTATAAGTTTAATGGTCAGCTAAACAAACTAAAAAGTTTAGAAAATGGGACTTTTAGTGGTGCATTCCCTTAACTAGGACAGTTTTGGATATGTTAAGGCAAAGATTTTATCAAAATGTCACAAAGTTGGTAAATAAGTTACATTTCTCAAATGTTTATTAATCTAATGCACTTATTTAACTTTGTAAACAGCCTGCGAAATCCACTTGAGTCTCGTTAAATTTTATGAACATAATGGCTTAAAATTTGACATTAATAATTGCAGTTGCTTAATTTTATACATGTTACTGCTTAGACTTGATCACTCATCCTGATTATATACCATCCTTCTGACTACGCCCTTGTGTAGTTTCTTGTGTAGTGCTGCATTTCAGGGCAGCCACCATGAGAATTCCTACAGCGATAGCCATATACCTGTACGTCCCTTATCTCACAGCAGTAACGTACCTGCAGAACGTAGTTACTGAATGCAAGTAACCGGAAGATTCAATTTGTTGCCTTTATTAAAAAAACTGAACACTATCTAGCGAATATCACAACTCCTCAATTAAAAATTCCACATTTACGAGAACCACTGTTTAGCTCTGTGCTCATGAAAGGCAGATCAAATTCATTGGAATTATCTTTGGATTCGATTACACTTGATTGGTGCATTATAAGGTGCAATTTAATACCGGCTCTTCGATGAAGGGTAGAGGGCACAATTATTACTATAATTAATATAGAATAAATTGGTCGCTATTTTGTTTCATTCATGATACCCTGTTTTAGCTACCACACCGCACGCGGATGTTAGTAGCGATTGGTGATTAAGCCTTCATAGCTTGGAGAGTTTATGTCGGTATGCTATATATAATATTGTGACCGCGTGCGAAAGTTACCAACTTTTCTTCATTTATTTATTTATTAATGGACGCTCTTTAACTACTACAGTTCTCAGCGTTCCATTCTACAGGTAGTCCGACAAGTCCCGCATCATAGGACATATAATTTGTTTGTCTTTTATCGTAATTAAAACATAATATGTGCTCTATATGAGTGCCCCCAAGTTCTAAACATGTCTGGAGACGAAACTTCATGTTATTCAGAACACGGTGTAACATGTCAGCTGTGGTTTCACCACATTTTTCCTCGATCCTGTTCGGGATGTTGAATGAATCATGAGATCATGAATCTTCACTTGGTACACCTTTTGTTTAAGATAGCCCCAGAATACAAAGACAAGGGTTTAAGTCTGTTGACCGTGAGGAGCATTCTCTGACTCCTCTGCGTCCTATCCATCTACCAGGGAAATTGTCGTCTAGCCAGTGCCGAACACTTGTGGCATAATGTCCTGGAGCACCATCCTGCATAAACCGTTTTGGTTTTTCACCAGGCAGATACAATTCAGGCATTAGCTGAATATCTCCTGGCAGCTGGAGATATTTGTCTGCATCCACTGTTCCACTGTTCCAGAAAAGAAGAATGTTCCAATGATATGACCATTCCAAATTCCAAACCATACCATGATGCGCTGTGCTCCTTAGTTCCGTCTCACCAATGAGGGTTACTGGTGCACTAGTACCGGAGACTCCCCAATGACGTAAAAGTTTGCCTCGTCAAAAAAGAGCACTTTCGTGAGGAACCTGTTATCTCGGTCTTTCCCATCAAGGAACCATTGACACATTCCCATCCTACGGTCTGAGTGATCAACAGATAGATGATGCATAAGTTGAAGCTTTTATGGGTGGAAGTTTTCTTGTTTAAGGGTATCATCGATAATGCTCTTAGGTATGTTCAGTTACATACTTGTCCATCATAGAGACTTTTTTTGGACTGGCATAAACTTTCCCAACTGCTTCACGAACTTCAGGGGAGAATGGTGGATGTCCCGATCTGAGCAAATGGTTAACAGACCCCGTTCTCTTGAACTTTTCAAGCAGCCGAGATACCGTACTTTGCCAAGCTTCTGTCCGGATGCCGTCTGTTGAATTCGTCCGCCACATTCCCTGTCACCAACACACACGTCCACACAGCAAAATGATCTCAATGCATTCTTCCTGCGTCAGCATGATTCAGCTAAAAGACAAAACAAAAAAACAATTAAAACAAAATTATATCGCCTATGATGCGGGAATTGTCGGACACCACGTATATTGGGCTTGAAAGACAGGAAAGTTCACTCAGAGGCCTCTTTATCAGCCTCGAGTTTGTTTTAAGTGCCGTAAATGTACAATACAGGACCACCACTTTGCTTTCCATCCGAAGGAAGCCATGCTAAACATTTTACGCCACCCCCAAAAAAATCATCGCTTTCCGCCGAGTTTAAACCCGCAGCTTTGGAACTAAGGCTAGCATGGTACCCCTAGTCCACGGAGAACGACACGATACCTATGGGCCGGCGGTGCGAGCGCATCCCGACACGTCTACCTGGCCGGTTGGGTTGGCTAATAACTTCCTTTAGAATAAGTCTCGTCATGAGCTCATTATGTGTCACTTATCCCCAGTTTAGGTAATTATGTTCCAGAAGATTCCTTTGAAAACCTGTTCTAGTAGCCTCCCTTTCTAGAACGTTCTGCTTTCATTTATAAGCGGACAGGAATTGCTGTTGCTCGGACAGGAGTTCTGATAGTTAAGAAGTTACGAATTGAAAAAAGCATAGCGCCAGAACAGTTCAATTGTGAGTCGTGACTCAGCAGTGCAATTGTGATTTGATTTGACGGATCAGTTGTGTTCTGTTCCGTATACCAAAAACTGACTCAAGTGTAACGTTTGTACCACGCTGAGTGCCTAAGGAATAATTAAAGTGTGTTTCACAGTAATTGGTTTTCTCATTTGTTACAATATAATGGCGTTATAGAATACGGGACGACAAACTACAGGTGGTTTTGTAGAAACCCCTGGGTTGCCATTTTGCATTGCAGTGTTATAATATTGAATTATTTGTCATGAAATATAAGAAATCTTGTTCTTAGTCGTCTTCAGCTTTAGATACTCGACTCACTTGAATCCATAATAATAGCAATTTAGGTGGGCAGCAAAAGTCAGTACATCATTCAGCTCCTTAAGATGTGGAAGTATGAATGTGTTTATAACTTTAAAGTTGTACAGCTAAACTTAAAACGACTGAAAATTACTGCTGATGTGTACTAGTTTCTTTAAAAGAGAGCATTTAACCCCCTCCCCCCAAAAATTAACGATAAACGGAAAACTTCGAAGTTACCAATATCACTTAGGTGTTAAATATAGGCATTTAAACATTGAATTTAAAAAGTAATGTTATATGGCATACATCGGAGGAGAAAATCTCACTCATTGCGACCTACATAACAGATATAATACGGCTACCACCCGCCAGGAGGAAGGGATGAAATGAGGCAACCACAAGAGGCTATATACCGTGGCAAACAGGCCACAAAGACCACGGAAATCCCTAACAGTTCCTGCTCGAAGACCACTACTGGGGCTGCTCTGAGGGGAAACCGTTCAGCCAAGTAGTCCTCTATCCCACGGGGAATACTCTTTCCTTGCAGCAAACATCCGTGCCATCTGTACGGCACCGCCACACATCACACAACCTAGAAGCTCACCTAAAGCATGCTATGGAAACGGAATGAAAGGTATGATGGAAAGGAAATCGTAGTTGTTAAGAAAACACCCCAGAACTCGCCTACCGACCAGGGCAAATCACAAAAAACCCCAAAGTCAGAACGACCGGGCGAACCCGATGCGATTCTTACACCTTACCATAAAAAGTAATTTTAACTTTTTCTTTCTTTCTTTCTTTCTTTCTTTCTTTCTTTCTTTCTTTCTTTCTTTCTTTCTTTCTTTCGTTCTTTCTTCCTTTCCATCCTTACTTCTTTATTCATGAAGCGCAGCTTAGCAAAACATTTCGGATTACGTTTCCTGCACTTTCCATTTTATTTTCTGAGTATTTGTTTTTGTTGAAGTTTATTGTTTCGGTAATTTATAAATACATTAATAAATTGTCACGGAAAAGTATTAGAAGAAATAACATAGGGAAAGCCCAAGACAGCTGTATAATTCCAAAAACACAAGTAGCTTATATTTAATGGATAGACATTCAGTAATGATTTACACGTTGAAGCATCCAGTAAACTCCATTTTTGTAATATTTTACTTAACTTTTATTATAATTATGGCCATTGTTGCATTTAAACGTCGTGTTCATAATACTGCTTTTGTCTGAATTATGTTAATTCAAATGTTTAAACAGCTTGTCGATATCGTTAGGTGTATAGGAGGCATTTATGGTTTCATTCTAAGTCCCTCACTATACCGGGTGAAACATTTAAGTTGTAAAAAGAAATGTTTTAATACAAGTTGCTCGGTATTAAGGGGAAAAGTAAATGCCATTAGTCGTGTTTTGTTTGGAGGAGGTTATGATAATCATTTTTGCGTCAATGACCTAAAATGACCATCACACCATCCTCCAAATAAAACAGAACTAATGATATTTAATTTCCATAATGTCAAGCAAATTTTATTCAAGACATTTCTTTCTAAAACACTTAGTTTTGGAGATACTATAGTCTCAAATTAGATGGTCCATCCTGTATATACTAATTACTCTGTGGATGACAATTTCTTTACGAATATAAAGGATTTAGTTAAGTGGAAATTAAAAGCCGTATCTCGCCAATATAAAATCCGCTAAATGCATACCTTCTAAGTATGCTGATCTATCTTTATCCAATGTGTTTGTTTATTAAGGAAGTTAGGACTATTTTCTTAATTGTGCCAACTTTGGGTTAACATTTAGATGCAATATTTTTTTAAATGCCCAAATTGTTTTTAAGTAGATCCACAACAGCTCTAAGAGGTCGCTTATGTTCGCTTAAAATGTAATTTAGCTTTCTTCCATAACTCTTTAAAAAATCTTATGTGTTACATTCACATAACATTCTCTATATCGTTTATTATTGGATATACAAATTATTCTTCTGAAAGTTTATTACTTTCTCTGCCACGTATTTGGTAGGCAGAAAAGGTATTGCATTCCACCCAAGATTTCGATACCGACATTTCACCGGATATACGTGTTTTGAGACCCCTGAATCAAAAAAAAATTAGAGAAAGGTCCGTGTGTGTGTCTGCGAACAGCTCAAGTCAAAAACTAAATATCGGATAAACACCAAAATTGGTATTTAAGTTCACTAACTTCCAAAGATGCGACAATAAGATTTTCAAAAACGTCTCCCTCCCCAAATTACACTTTACATGGAATATCTTTCGAAATCTTTGATTTTCTCAAAAACGGTTCTAACGATTTTGTTTAAAGTACCTATGTTTAAGATATGTGCATTGCAAATGAAATGTAAATCTTGAATTTTCTGGAAATGACCCCAAAACTCCTCTTCATTCTTAAGGACTTTTGCGTAACTGGTAAACCGTAAGATATGGACAAAATTTTACTGCACAAAAATGTAGATCTCGTTAAAACACACAGTTTATGTCATATACATTTTTTGTTTGTTTTCTTTTTGGAGTGAGCCATTTCCGAGATATACCTTGTTATTTGTTTGAATTTTCCAATACTTACACTTTTTCTCAAATGGGAATTCCGTATTTTCTTTTTCTTATGTCCTGTACAGTAAAGAGAATGCAATCTACGCATAGCAACCAGCTCTTAAAAGATATAACTATCGCTTAAAGCCTACCATATTCTCCTTGCACCTACAAGAAAATTAGCAGTAAGATAGTTTCTGCAAACGTACAGGACTTCAGAAAGTCATGTGAGAACAACACATGAAATTTTTTTCCTAGCATAAATTAGAAGTTATTGTAAGATAACTAGACCCAAACTAGGTATCTAGGTTCAATATCTTCCAACAAAGATTTTCAAGGGAATCCCCCACCCCAACCACCCTTTACATGGCTAGAAAATGGCTTGATTGAAATAACATATTTTAAGGTTACATGACAAATAAAATTTATGTCTTGAATTTTCGGGGACTAGTCTATGAAGTCCTCTTCATTAGGAAGGAATTTTGTATAATCTTGTATAACGGTGAACGTTAAGCGATAGACGAAAACGTAGTACACAAAAAATTTAGATCTCTTTATAACACACAATTTATTCAATTTTTTTTGCATAAGCCGTTTCTGAGATACCCGTAATTGTTCATGTCCTGGTGATTCTCTTAAAGCCCTTACAACATTTAGTTGATTCACGCGATTGCATGTAAACAGTATGGAGCTTTAAAACCAGCAGATAGCGCCCTGTTCTTAAACATTTGACTGTCGCTGTTCCGTTTGTATCTCTAACGAAATGTTGAAACAGTATTTTCATTGATATTTAATGAGTGTGCTATCATGTTTATAATCATGTATTTATTGTATTGAGTGATACCAGGGTATAATTATGTCATTTTATAAATACGTTTTATGTATTTTATTTATACATTTTGTCATATATACTTTAAGTACATACAAGATATATGATATTTTCACTTATACACACAAACATAGCCGGGACACATAAAAAAGGCATAGGGAATTTTTGGTTGCAAAAACAGATCTTTTATTTAGGCGAGAGCAAGAAAGACTTATTCTAGCGGCTTACGAGAAAACTCCAAATAAACTGGAGACCGGGAAATCCTATACTGTATTATAGCACGTGATTCAGAAAAGACAAATCAGTAAAGTAAAAATACCGTCCAGAGTTTCTTAAACTTGCAACTCGCGGGTCCAACGAGCCAATAACGAGGACCCAGACGATATATGCTGCGGTAGAAACATTATTTTCAGTTACCTAGTGAATTTCGTCGAGTGGCGAAACTGCGTCACTCAGTAGTAACAATCCGCAACAAACTGACAAAGGATTAATAAGGAAGATGTAAAACCGTGTGCGCGAACATTATTAAATCTGTGAAAGTGATTTAACAAAGTTTAACTTCAGTGTTAGGAAACATTGTCTAATTAAAATCTTCACCGGCAATAATTATTATTGATCCAATCATAGTGGAAATTGAGAAAGGAGTTGTATTGTATTTCAACTGTTGGGGAGCCGAACTTGAAGTAGTTGCAACCGCACGTGTGGTAAAAGGCTTCTGGTAGCCTTCGCCCCCAAAATGTTTAAAGAGTACTAACTTTGTAATCTTTTACTGTTTCTTTAAATATTGCATATTTATGTTTGCCTCGGCTGCGTCAGTATTTATATTTTTTAGAGACATGAATGTCTTAACTGAAGAATGTAGGCTTACACAGATTATAATTTTACTTCTCTCCTTTTATTAATGCTTGATACGATTTAAATAACACTTCTCTGATATATATATATATATATATATATATACAGAGAGAGAGAGAGAGAGAGAGAGAGAGAGAGCTGTGAGAATTTTTTGTTACTTACTTGCACTTTTTAACACGTAAACTATTTTTGTTTCACACGAATACGTATTAAATTTCTCGAGGACGCATTTCGAGTCCGGTTAGGAACACTGTCTACAAGTAACTGACTTCTGAATTTGTAAACTTTGATATATTTCAGTTTCTGATTGACTAATCCTACTCCAATAGAATACCTTCATTTAACTAAAGTTTTTTGGTTGTTGATTGGCTATTTATTAAACTGTAATATACACTTTTTATATATTGTTTTAGACACATATTCCTTTAAGCGGGCTGTTATTGAATTTATATATTATATAATTAGACTGAAATCATTTCAGGGTTAAAAATACTGCCTGAAAATGCGCCAGAATAACGAAAGTAACAAATTATTGTAAACACCACAGAATTTACGACTTTGTTTTCAGCATATTTTCATCATAATTAAATGCTTCATATATGTTCAATTCGTGTCTTGAACCATATTGAACCATACCCAGTCTCATACTAATTTATAAGTAGATTCCGACTGCAGCCTTGGTAAACAGAAGAGTGAAACGAAGGCAACAGAGAAAGATTCTCACCACTTCGTAGACAACGCCTATCGAAGAAGATAGGAGATTCGTAATTTGACGGATCCATAATTAGTTACACTACTTACAGTCGAGTGACTATAAAATAATGTCGCATAACGATAGAGAGTAGAGAAATTCATGTGAATGTATTACAACGAAGTTTTAAAAATAAGCATTGTGTCTACAATTATAAAATGTTTTGAATTAAATTAAAAAGGAAATTACAATTAATAAGGTTTCAAAGAAACTAAAACTGTCATTTTAGGGGACCTTAGCCTAACTTTAAATATTATTTATAAAAGTGATAGAGAAAGTAAAATGAAAGAAAAACTATTAAAGCCGCCATATATCTCATACAGATGAATACGAAAAGTTTTAATAGCCATTTATGGAAGGAAATCACAGGAAAATAAAAAGTTATTTACGAAAACTGCCTCTCGGGATAATATACAAGCAGTCGGAATTAAACTATTCAGAAATGCATATATTGACAGCTATCTGCAAACCAGATAAATCTGGAGGGACATGGAAACTGGAGGCTGGTCTAACATGTTTACGTTTTAGTGAATAAAATGCTGCTACTTAAATTTAAAGCGGAAATGTAAATGGTATTTCAAGTTTCTTCTGCCGACCGGTTGCAGCCGAACCCCGGGCTTTTCCACCGACAGCACAGCTTCACGACGACATTCCCCGCCCTTCATATGAAACCTATCGATTTTGCTACATGCCACACCGCTGCCCTATTTCATCTCACATGCTCGGTTGGCACCCGTCGGGGAATCTTGGGTACGCACCCCGGTTCGTCGCTTCCGTCTTCACCGCCCACGTCACAGCGGTGTTTGTTTACTTCTGCATACGTTACCGTCTCTGTTTAAAACCATGTTGTTTAAAGTGAAGGTTTACTCCATATGAAGTAATTCGTTAATTTGGCTTCAACTTTCCATTACTTTCTCTCCTTCTCTCTCTTATTATGGTAGGATTGGTTTGGATAGGACTAGAAGCGAAGGGGGGACTTAACACCTCGACCTACCAGATCTTTTATACCTAGGCCCCGAGGGAGAGTCGTCCTCCATGGTCTAGGGGTACCATAGGAGCCTCTAGTTACCGAGATTGCGGGTTCAAACCCGGTGGAGGGCGATGGATTTTTTCGAATGTAAAATCCTTAGCATGGTTTCCTTTGGAAGGGAAGTAAAGCCAGGGTCCCATGTAGTAGATTTACGGCACATAAAAGAACCTCAATCCTGATAAGGAGGCCTCTGAGCAAAATTGTCGGTTTTGCACGCCCAATATGGAATAGGGTGCTAAGAAACACAGCAGTTAAAGGGCGCCCATAAATAAAAATAAAAAAGCCCCATGAGTTGAGAGGAGACAGAGATCGGCCGGACTAGGAGGTACGACAGGCAGATGGCAGGGTCTCTACCTTAATAGAAATAAACTCTCCGGGTGGTGGCTGTTGCAGCCCGCTCCTCTCCCCACTGTGAGTTTAAACATCCCCTGGGGTGCCTGCGATCTGAAGACTGCTCCGAAGGATGAAGGTTTATTCAGAGCATCCTTTTCATGCACACACCGAAACCTCCCGCCCACACTTGCAACCCTGAAAGAAACCAGCAAATGAAAGGTGAAATGAACTGAGAATAAAGATGAAATGGAGGATCAGGAAATTCGCCTGGTGACTCGGGGAAACCCCCCAAAAACCCACTGGTCAGGAAGGTCGGCCTCGGGAATCGATCGCACGACCTCCCACAGACGTTACCGCCTAAGCCATCTCGCTCGGTTACCTATTGTATTAAATAGAGGCGCTATGGAATTCTCGGATAAATACCACACTTAGTATTTAAGTTCAGTATTTCCCAGCGATAAGAAAACCCCACCTACGCTTTGGATAGAAATTTTTCTTGAATAGTTTTCTTGAAAAGGACTAACGATTTCGATTAAATACACGATGTTTGCATGACAAATAAGATGTATATCTTCTGCATAGCCTGTGAAGTCTTCTTTAAGCGGAAGAGAACTTTTTACAATGGTAAATCCCAAGAGATAAACTAAAACGTACCACACAAAAAAGTGGATGTTGTTACAAATACTTTTATGTCAAATAAGTTTTTTATGGCGTAAACTATTTTCGAGATATTCTTTATTTGAGGTTGGCAAGGAAATGTTTACGAGAGCGGAGGAAACACGCAGGTAGCAGGCCTCGGCATCACTGTAAGTGAAAGTGTAACAAACTGCGCAGCGTTGTCACGTTCCTGAAACTTTCACATCCCTATATCATGGAAGTAAATGTGTTTGCTATTGTTGTAAATAGATATACATTTTGATTAACATATCTCAGACATTTACAGAAAGTATCTGTTACTACAGGTTATATAATATGAAGGTTCTTCATTTTCTGTTGTTGAAATCATGATAGTTCCTGTACATTCCAAAGACCGATATTGTTTCTGTTTTGTTTGTGCATGTCTGATATAACTGGGTCATTGTCTCTCATCAGAAATTATTTCTATTACATTCGGTATCAAGTCTTGCACTTTACGAAAACAATTCTCTCCCAAGATCTTTCCCAGATCTTACTTTTGTTTACTGATAGCCGCAAAACATTATGCCCATGTCTTAAAGTTAAATGGTGAAGACGTTTCTATGTTACGTTCAGTTAAGATTAGTCTTAGTATTTTATTTAGATCAATGTTCGTGGACCTAATGGTTCTCTTTCCTTGCATACAGAGTGTCCCATTTCTTGAGGTTATACGTCGTAAACGCGCATGGCGCGGTGGTAACGTTGGTTGCATGTTACATGGGTTTAAGGGTAATACAAAGTACACTGTACTCGGTTACGAGCTTAGTTCTTTAAGTGTAATGATGTGTATTCGTCAAAATAAGTTGTAATGAGTCATAAAAGGACTAATAAAAATGCTTTCATCGAATTCAATTAATGTGGCACTGGGGACAGTGCAAATGGCTTGTTAAGCGATGAAAACTCAAGGCGGGTTTTACATTAAACTAAAGCAGCATAACTGTTTTAGCAAAACAAAACTCCTATTTTATTCCCTTAGTACAGCTGCTACATGATTGTTAGTCAACTAATAATTATGAATTTGTCGTTGAACCTTCCGTCTCCCACTTTGTTTGCATTTGAAATTCAAGAGTACGAGATAACCAGCGCTTTAATACCCGAAATGAATATTCTGGAAACGTATTCATTTAGGCTAGTAAGACAATCTATCTCGAAAGGCCCAGAAATAAGGATATAATTAGTATAGTAGTATCTATTACAGACGTAAAAACCTGCAGACGGGAGCGGGTATCGAACTGCGAACCTCTTCGTTAGAAACCCGCCCCCTAAAGTACAAGTTCACAAATTACAGCTGCGGATCTGTAGGTTAATGCAACTACCTAACAGATAATCTTCAGATTTCTAATTCATAACGCACGAGACGTATTATTATTATTATTATTATTATTATTATTATTATTATTATTATTATTATTATTATTATTATTTTACTGTATGTATTATGGAATGTTAAAGTAGTATTCAAGATTGTAAGCATTATGCCTTATTATTAAAACAATAAATGCAGTGTGTCAGTTAATCGAAGTAACAATCAGAGTTAAAGTTGGTACATCAAATACACTTGCCTCGTACGCGGTGACAGTGTTAGCAATACGGGAAGGCTTGTACATAAAAAAGCTGAAACGGAAGCAAGTAGTCATACTTAATGTAATGATACTGCAGTCTTTAAGCGTCCCTCACATAGTTATGTGGGTTGCCTATTCGAAAAAAGTGGACGGCGATTCGGGAACACCCTGTATAATAGGATAGTTGTCAATGTGAATATTATGACGCAAGCTCTCGCCCGGCGTAAACACCTCAAGAACGTATGTCTGGATAATTCTAGAGTATTCTGTGGAAGATTCCATTCACTGTATGTATAAGTGAGCGTTCTCGGGAGAGGAGTCAATCAGTTGAGTAGATCAGTAAGTGTGTAAGCGGTTGACGAGCGCATTTCTGCTGCGACGGCAAGTGCGGATCTCCAAGCGAGTTGGTGACCACTGCTGTGACGTGCAGCGAGCGCTACTTCGGAGCGAGAGATTGTAGAAATCTCACCGTCCGGGAGAAAGTGAAGTGTCGGGAAAATTGAATTAGTTCACCTTAGTGAAGCGATAGTGTGAACTAAGTGAAGTCCCAGCAACAGCTGAACCAGATCAAAACAGTAACGTGAGTACTGAGAGAAATCACAGTTGAAAAACTGGAGAAGTCACAATATTAGCATTTTCTTATTCGAAGCATGGAAGATATACAGAAGCCTGCACTTCCACGCAGTTACTTAAACTGTACTGTGCGTTGTTACTCCCACCACCCTCTAAAAATGCAACTGTTATAAATGTTTGAAAAACTGATATATGTGTTGATACAAATCTAGTAGCAGTCACGATCTAAAATTTTCTACGACTATGTTAGAGTTTTGCAGGAAAAGTTTTGGCTGGTTACATTCAAATGACTTTTTCTATGACTATTCCATTTATTCGTCACGTATTTGAAATTGACAAAATAACGTTTAACAACGCCTCGGATATCGGTGAATCACAGTCCTTTATCTTATCAAGTTATCTGGATGCTATTTTATGAAATGAAATGTCAGCTCGTTATTGAACCGTAATGTGAAGCCATTCCCGAAGCGAATTGATGAAGTGACAATGTGAACTGATACGTAATCATTGGCGGGAGATATAATTAAATAATGAAGTTATGGGGCAAGATAAAGAAATAATTGCAATAAATAATTTCCGTGTATTAAATCCATGTATAATGTAATAATGTTGAGTTAAATGTTTGTTCGGAAAGAATAAATTAATTAGGAAGTCAGGTTAATCGAAGTCATTAGCGGCAGTCAAAGTAGAGAGCGCATTAGCTTAAAGATTCTGGGAATTCAGTTAGATTATAAACGCGCTCCGTTTGCAGGGTCATGTAGGCAGAATTCTGAAAAAGAGAAAGGCATTTAGATTCTGAGATTTTAGCGAAGTAACAAAGGCACATGACTTAAGTACATGGGGGTGGAAAATGGCATTGGTGCCGAGTAATGAAGTAGGCGGAGCTAAAAGTAATAATGGCGTAGAATTTTAGATCAAAGAGTTACGATCATTGTGCTACCGGCACTGGTACTTACATTCTTCGTGCACATCCTCGTGCACACAGTTCTACATACTTTACTCTCTCTCTCTCTCTGGTACCGTCACTGGTAGGTGCTGTCGTGTGATATTTTAAGCGCCTAGTGTCGCGCTTTTGTGAGCAAGATTTCGTGGCTATTGCGAGAGGTCTCGCTGATAAGAATTTTAGCTACAGACGGCAAGTTACGCTTCTAGTTTCTTTTATTACGGAAACCGTTATTTCCAACCTAACTTTGATAATGTAGAACTTAGCAGGCATAATAATCCAGTTGTTACAACTTCAAGGGCTAGGGTTCATAATTAGTTTCATGCTTTATCTTCAAACGGTCGGCACTCGCTTCAAAAGCTTTAGTTTTAGATCACATTAAATTTCTCATTTTATTTAAACTGGCATTATTCTTTAACAATACGCCCACGCATACCTGAGAGAAAGATCCCGTAGCTTACCACTGGAGTAGTTGGCGTACGAGACAACTAAATGAGCTACGAGATCACGGTAACAGAATCAACAACGAACAGGTAAAGTAAACGCTTCCAAATTCACGACCATCAATCCAGCATCACACTGGATCCTCATCTTGGTGAAATAGACCTGTATCAAACTGACAGCAAGAATTGAGAGAAGTGGCAGTTGAAAAACTGGACACGGTCACAATGTGAATCGTTAATACTATAACGTTAATGGCGCAACAGTTATAAATGTTGCAGTGTTTATGTAAGTATTTTCAATGTTTCGTCATATTCTGTACTATTATAATTGTGCGTTTTAACTTTCATGAAGATGTGTTTAGTAGTTTTTTTAACAGAAGCATTTCTATATTTTTCTTATGTAAATTAACTAATATTCTCTAGAATGTAGAAATCATAATTTTGAAAAAATAAAAATATTACCAAAACACTAATACAGAAATCTAGCACACAGAATCTTTTCACTCCTCGGGTTTTGCTTCATAAATACATCTTTAAATTTTAAATGGTCAAATTGATTATATCATATTGTGGCGTGTTTGTGTGTGTGTGTGTGTGTGTGTGTATTGTCACGCCAGACACATTATTGTGTCGTTGGCGACAGTAATTCTTTCGGTTTTGGGTTTGAAGTTCTGGCGATCCTAGCCAGAGGTGGGGAGAGTGGGGGAAGTGAGTGTTACTTCTTTGTGTGTTGTGTGTTGAGCGTCGCTTTTGACCGAGTTGTTGGGTCTGGAAGGTCGTATGTGAATTGTGGGAATGTAGTCTCGTGTGTAGCATCTCCCTTCAATTTCTTCCTTTTTATCTTTGTGTGTGATGTAGGGGCACCATGTTTATACTGAATGACTACAGGCAATGTGATTAACGTGAAATTCTTTTTATTTTGTTATAACTATCCCACACCTGCTCTGGAATGCGAGTTTAAGATTCTGGTCCTCTTGCTAGGCCTCCCAATGTATATGCTGGGGTAACTAAAATTTAACATCTAGCTGCAAACCTTTTGGTCTCACCCCAGTGTATAACAATATCTTTAGCAATTTAAAAGTGTAGTAAAATGATATTTTTAAAACTCATTCTCTATGAAAGAGGCCAGTTACACATTGAATCTTATGAAATGTTTTTAATGTCAATGTATAAGAAAAATCAAAGTGGATTAAAGGCTTTTGAAATAATCATAGGTCTTTAGGCCGTGTCTTGTGCAAATTTAAATGATCATGTGATGATATTTTCTAAAACTTTGAGAAGAAAACCTAATTGGAAGTATTTCTTGGACATAAAATATGATTTTTTAATTTTTTGAAAATGCTGACTTTGTTTTTCTATATAAACTGTAATCTGCTCTTAGTTCTTAAAATACACATTTTTATTAGTTTGAAATTTTAATTACTATTAACATAAATACTGTTGTTATTTGTTATTTTATTTTCCAATTATAGGTCCGCATTTGGTTCTAACGAGCTTGTCAGAGGTGTAAACTGAAATGAAGACAGCAATACTAAAATGTTATCGGGCAAAATGGACTTCAGAGCATGCAGTTTTGTAAGGTATTATGGACGCTAGTCCACCTGACATATGTGTATTTGAAATAACTGTATAGTCCCTTTACAAGAATTCACCAAGGTGGTGCCGCGGTAATGTGGGCGACTCACATTCGAAAGGTTCCGGGTTTGATCCCCGGCGACCACCCACTCGGACCCATGGGTGTTTCGTGATTTCCCCGGATTGGTTCATCTTCTACCATCACATTTCTGCATCTCATTCCCTTTACCAGGCGACGGTGTTCGGTGGGTTGCGGCTGTGCGATGGCTGTACAGTCTAAGGAGGTCACTTCTTGACGTTGTGCCAAAGACAGCTCGGTTAGGACCGGCCTCTGGGTGCTTTCGGGCAGGCGCTCCTTCGTACACCATGGAGGCTCGGGACCTATGGGATGCGTTCAACCTAGAATCATTTGAGACCCCGTCCATATTAGCACCCGTCGTCATCCGGATGTGGTCTCTCCCTCCCAGGATTATGATAGAAGCACAAGGGGCCGGATAGCCTGTGTGAGGTGGTCTGCCCCGGTTTCGCGGCCCCCTCTGTTGTCAGTACCATTTTATCTTTAACCTTTACAATATGCTGAACTCTCCAGAGTTAACTTTCGTACTTACATATAGTTTTTATGTGAAACTCTTCGTATGGGCCGTTGAAATGTTCATTTGTGCCTGTCTAAAGTGGCATCGGTACTAGACGTTTCTGTATCGGAACAATCCTATGCAAGCAGGTAATATGCTAACTGTAATACAGTGACTTTGGCAGCATGTGCCTTTCTGCGGACACATACTCAGCATTAGTTTTTGGAAAGGATTTGGAACAGTGAAATGTAAATAAGAGACTATTTTTAAGCTCACTCTCCGAAGGAAACATATGGTAAGATTAACTACTGGCAATAATGCCACCTATTTTCATTATTATAAGAGCATGAAGGCGGTGCACCGCTACCTAGTTGCATAATAACCAGAGAACATTATTACATATGGAATTATATGATTTTATTATTAGAGCCGTATTTCGCGCACCCTACTTCGGCAAACAAAACAAAACATCCCTTCATCATTGATTATTAGGAAGCAAAAGAAATATTCGATGTTTCAGGCATTTTTCTCCTCTTAACAATAAAACATGTAGGCCCTTGTTTTTCAACGAAGGGATTATGTATCATATTTAGCTGCGTACGTTACTGCAGAGTACTTAATACGTATCTTTATCCTTCTGTCGGTCCCGCCGTAGGCAGAAAACATGACAATCGTTATAGGTACGGAGTTGAGGTTTAGGTTGCTTTTGTTTTTTGTTGTTGTTTTTGTTTGTAAGCTGACAAAAATATTGCAATGAAATATGTATCTACATTAAAATGTTGTGCCTTTTTAATTTAATTAGTTATTTTTTACTTTAGAAGCGGAATACAAGTCAGGAATTCAGGACAGCGTCCGAAACACTGATGCAATGTTTCATGCTTTCGTAAACCGCGTGAAAACCAGTATACCAGTACCTTCCGTTCGATTCCTTACCGGATAGTAACCATTAAATGGGTTAATTGTATGTTTAATGTCACCGTCCGTGGTGTAGTGATTACCATGATAGCCTCTAGTTGGAAGTTAAGTTGTTAAAAGTGAATACTGATGTGTATAATATATTTGAAATCCACAGAACTTTATGAGGAGATTATATTTTCTGGCCTGTTAAAATTTACAACTGTACACTTGTTTCTAAATGTCTACTAGGTACCAGAATGCAAGGCACACACCTGAACTATACTTGGTGTGTACATTTACGATCCTGTTATAAACTATTAAACAGAACTACAAGGTATTAGGCATTAGTTATAATGTCCCGCTCAATTGTTGTTTTGTATTTCGGCTAACAGGCGCAATACAACCGTTGGCCCTTAAACATTTATAGCCTGGTGTACCATATTCGTTACAAAGATGTTTTTATAATATTTTAGAGTTTTTAGTGGTTTCTTTCTAATTACATATTATACTGACTTTCAGTAATAAATTAAAGTATTTATAGCTGTTTTTCTTGTAAAATATTAATTTTTTCATAAAACTCTAGTATCTCTAAATAAGAATATTATGAAGCAAACTCCAGGCAAGTGCAGTCAAATCCAAGCGTGCCATTACACCGTTTATTTTACTTGGGCCCTCCCCGTCCTTTACCTCAGGCACATTTGATTGCTGTCACTGGGACTCGATGTCGAACCTTTGGCTTTGAATAGATGACCAGTCTATTTTGTATCGCCTTAACGATCACTGCTATTTGAATCGCTTCGGCTGTGGCGCTGGTGAAAGGGATATAAAAGCCGGTTTAGGAATTATATGAAGAGCGGCATATGCAGCAAAGTAATTTCGGTAATAGGGCGCTAAGATACCTTCCCAACTGTTGGCGCTAAAGGATGAGTGCTTTTTTATGCATGTGGAATTTGAGATATTTCCTAATCAGATATTATTTGTTTCTTATTTTTATTTTCGATAACTTTCTGTATCCAATTGTATAAAACACATTTGGTTGTAAGAGCGCAGAACGTAGCAGTCACAAGAAGCAGGTCTTTACGTTATTGTTCAATAAAAATTCTAAATTATATACATGTTGCTGCAGCAACAACTAGATATAGTTGCGTTTATAACACAATACAGACATGACATGATATATGTACAGGAACATAACCTTAGAGATATGAGGAGTACATTTAAATAACATAAAATCAATATAGCAGATTTTCATTCCAGTCGTCTGTTTGGCGAATCTGCTGGAGGAATGTCACATCTTAGCAGGCTTGTATGATAAACGAGAGTTTGATGTGGTCTGAGATAGCTCATCCTGACGACTTCCAAAATTTCTGGAATGCCGAAGTCCATGTAGAGGATGATGTTTCTGACATACCAAGGAGTACCTGTAATGAGTGTTAAATATTTGTTTTGAGTGATTTGAAGTCTTTTAATTCATGAGAACGAAGCGGAACCCCATAAGAAATATAATATTGTCAATAGGTCTTATTAGTGAGATATAGAGGAGACGTTTGTGTGCCAGAGTAAGGGAAGACTTTGCTTGAATGATGTGTTTAATCATTTGGATGAAAGACTAATTGCAACTGGATAATGGCAGAAGTCAGTTCGTACAATACTAATACATCTGCGCACTTACTTGCAATATTTTACCAATGAAAAGATCTAAATTGTCAGAGCTGCTTTCTCGTGAGGATAGTGATTTGGTTCAAACGGATATAAAATTTCTAGTTTGAAATGATAAATTAATTCAAGGAGTAATTTCTCTTGGGTTTATGGTGCTTGACCCCCATCTCGGATGTTTTCTATTAAAGTTTCCGCCAAGAAGGTAATGTGATTTCATCATATTAATGACTTTCCAGAAGTCTGCCATGATCGTTTTGTTTGCTGGAGCAGAGTAAGAAAACCGATTTGTAGTTTGACATCATCCATACCTAAAAGGATTTGGAATACTTGATACTGAGACTCTGCTATGCGTGGTAACTTACTGTGAAGGGTTAAATATTTAATAAATATGGCTGAACCATCTTTCATATGTATGACTACCACGGTAAATCCTGTAACCTGGAATACGAAAATGTGGTGCTAGCTTCGTTTCTGTAGCAAGAAAAATGTATTTTTAATAAGTAAGAATATGGTGTAATAACACTTAATATTTTTTATTAATGCCCTGAAAATACCACATGCGTTGTGGACGTGTCCTTTAGGGAAATACTCCATTATATTATAGGAGCACACGGAATATCTGCTTAAGAGGATGTACTATGCGAGAATGTAATAACTAATAGTGATAACAGAGAATCTACTTAAACCAGCTAGCACTCAGTTTCATTCACTTTCTTCTGAATATGATTTTTGATCGAATGGTTGACTTGGTATTGGAAGCGAGAATATTGTTTTTAGATGCCACACTAACCTTAGGAGGTGAAACGGTAATTCTAATAGTAGGATTGTTCTTTTACTGAAAGTTATCATAAAATTTTGAAGCTTCGCGTGGATGGGACATTCCTTGAACTGCTTGTGTGTTGCTCTTTACCATTAACACATAGAGCTGTATTATTTGGCATTTTGCACTCTGTAGCAGGATGTAGACCATCGTATTTGATGTCAACCTCCGTGGTCTAGGGTTAGTATGCTAGTCTCTAGTTTTCGAGGTCGCGGGTTCAAACCCAGTGGAGAAGGATGGATTTTTTCGGGCTTAAACATCCTTAGTGTGCCTTCCTTCGGGAGGGAAGTAAAGCCGGTGGTCCGATGTTGTAGATTTACGTCAGGTAAAAGAACCCCAAGCCTGATAAAGAGGCCTGTGAGCAAAATTCCCGGTCTTTCACGCCCAATATAGAATGGCACGCTAAGGACCATAGTAGTAAAAAGTGTCCATAAATAAAACACTATTTTTATATTATATTTAATACAGAGAGCTCTTTTGTAGCATTCATTTTTACAATGTCTGTATTCTTGTGACGTTAAGTTTTGTCTCAGTTGGTTCTACATTTAAAACTGCATGATACAATCTGCTTAATTTATATACTTCTTCATTATTAGAGCTTGGTTTTAGATAAACGAAAATCAGTGTTAGTGGATTACTTATAACTGGATGGTAAACAGGGGCCATCTGTATAGGTTAAAACTTAATGATGTCACTTCATTCATCGCAGTAATCAGCTTTTTTGTATACATCACTGTGTGGTATAAAAAGTATAATATAAAGAAAGCAACTAGAACCATGAAGTACACTTTGAAGGAAAAAAGAAGCAATGCATACGACGGTTGCTGAAAGCTTCGAGAATGGGCAACAATGAATAGTGGTAAGCCAAAGCAGTTTTTCCTCACTTCAGACTGTAGTTCAGATAGCAACATGTGCAAATCTGAGAGCGCTCCAACAATATGCATCGTCAGCACCGTGTCTGTATATATAGCAGGTGTTGCTACGCCATACGGCAGGATGGATCTCAAGCGAAAGCATTTCCGTCTTATGATTTTCTATGTCTTTAAAGTCGGTTTAGAAGAGAGAGACAGAGAATGCCTTGAAAGACTGCACCATGCATTTGGGGATCTTTGCCCTTCGCAATCTACCATTTATCGGTGGTAAACAGAGTTAGAAGAGGAAGGGATTTCCTCGAGGATGAAGACCGAGCATGACGACGACCGGCTACAGCAACAAAAGATGAAAATGTGGAGAAAGTAGAGCACATTTGCGGGAAGATCATCGTTGCACATATCGCCAGATTCAAGAAGCCCGATCGGTAGCAGTGAAACCAATCCTAAAAGAAAAGCTTGACGTCAGGAAGCTCTGTACTCGTGGATCCCCCACCACCTCACAAATGAGGAGAACAAGCACGTGTGCAATGGTGTCAGCAAATTATGGAAAACTACAATGGAGGAAGATCAAAAAAACATGTGTAACATTGTCACAGGTGACGAGAACTGGATTTATTAGTATGATCCAGAAAATAAACAACAGTCATTGGTCTGGATCTTCCCAGGAGAAGATCCCCCAACAAAAGCGAAGCGAGCGAGAAGTATTGGCAAGTTGATGATGTGTTTCTTCTCAGCAAGTGGCTACATTGCGACGATTCCGCTTGAGGGACAAAATCCTGTTACTGCCAAATGGTACACCACAAAACGTCAACCAACTGAGAAAAAAGTGTCTTAACACTGGTCTGCGTGGAATTTTTTGCACAATGACAATGCCTCTGCCCACACTGCACAAGAAACAACCAAGTTTTAGGAGTCAGATATTTGTCCTATCCTCCCTATAATTCATTTCTGGCCCCATGCGACTTGTTTCTATTCTCCAGAATGACAGAAACATTTTGAGTCAGCGATTTGAGTCCCCTGAAGCCGCAGTAGCTGCTTACGAAGAATGTATTTGCACTCTCTCCAAATCGTTCAGCACTTGAAAAATGGTTTGAAAGGGATGAGACGGTGTAAGAATGCAATGAAGAATATTTTGAAAAGATACAATAATCAGCTCTAAATTTGTAATATTTTATTGCGTCCATTCTCAAATCTTTTCGAGTGACCCTACGAATAAACGAATATTTTGAAACTTTGCCAAAGAAGCCACCTTCTATTGGCAATGACAATGCAGATAAGGCAGCTAAATCAGCTATATCTCCCCACAAATTGAATACTTTGTAAATGGTACATTGGAGGATTTCGAAGTACCGGAATGAAAAATGGAAATCCTCTCCTTTTAAACATAGTAACTCTTCGGAAAGGCGTTACAGACAGCTGTCCCGAACACTCTCTTTTGAAGAAGGCAACAAGTCCTAACTTACCAGGTTACGGATTAGTCGCTTCATCTTGAGTAATGGTTGTCTAATATATAAAACCGGTTAGAATCCTTGCCTGAAATGTAGAGGGCAGGTAACCTTTCGCCTTCCTCTTGAATGTCCTGATTTAGTAAGTCAATGGCGGATGCGGAACATCGGGAATGATTTATTTCACATATTTAAAAATATTGAACAATGAGAAAGGCTTTTAATAAATTGCAATTATCACAATTCAAATAGTTTAAACAATCTTTGTTCCGTTCCTTGTTTGTTAATGGGTTTCAAATGAACTGTAATGTTTGTATATTTAATGTTTTCTACTCCTATCAAGTCTCATATAGGTATTAACATAATAGGTAAATTACCTTTCGTACAAATGTTCAGTAATGATATGACTGTCTCTGTGGTCTGGTGGTTAGCATTCTAGCTTTCAAATCTTGAAAAAAGGTTTATTCTGTTGTATTGCTATTTTCCCCACGCTTTGAGAGCCAATTTGAAGAATGTTTGTTGCTTCACTTTTGGAAAGCCAATTTTAAGTAGGAGTTGTATTGTAGTTCAACTGTTGGGAGCCAAACTTAAGTTCATTGCAACCGCACGTATAGTACCCGTTTTACAGTAGCCTTTGCCCCAAATGTACTTTCTGGTAGCCTTTGCCCCCAAAATGTTCAAATAAATATTAACTTTGTAATTTGACTGTTTCTTTAAATGTCATATGATTATGTTTGCCTCGGCTGCGTCAGTATTTTTGTTAGAGACATGGATGTCTTAGCAGGGCGTAGTGCGGATGAAGAATGTAGGCTTACACAAATTATAATCTTTAATTCAGTCCTTTTTATTAATTCTTGACACGATTTTTAAATAACACTTCACTGATATAGAGAGCTGTGAGATTCTTTTAATTAATTACTTGCACTTCTTAACACGTAAACTATTTTCGTGTCATACGAATGAGTATTAAATTTCTCGAGGACGCATCTCGCGTCTGATTAGTAACACTGTCAACAACCAACGCGTCCAGTTATGAGCACTCTCTACAGCAACTGACTTCTAGATTTGTAAATTTTGCTATATTTCAGTTTCTGATGGGCTAATCCTACTCCAATAGAATACCTTCATTTAACTAAAGCTTTTTCTGGTTGTTGATTGGCTATTTTATGAACTGTCACAAAAATTACATTATTGCTTTCAAAAATCACAAGTTGTATTGTTAAACTTTCAAATTCATTATTGCCTCAAGGTTACCTCATTGTTATCTCATTGTTAGCAACTTTTAGCCTATTATTCTCACAGCTCCTACATTATTAAATTACGTAATACATTCACATAACAGTATTACACATTTATACAAGAATATAGACATCTACAATGACCGTAATATACACTTTATATATATTGTTACATGCACACATTGCTTTAAGGCGGGCTGTTATTATATTTTATATTATATAATTTGTCAGAAATCATTTAAATGTTAAAAATACTGCCTCAATCTAGAGGTCTCGGGTTCGATTACCTGCTGGAGTATGGGCATTTTTGTCTAGTCAGGATTATTCCCCATCCCCCTAGAGTCTGCAAGTATGTGTGAAAATGTGAATCGGTGTGTGAATTTAATATTTAAATTACTTGTCCAAGTAAGCAAACGCAAAGACACAATAGTAAACGAATGAAAAGTACCAATGAGCAAGTGTTCCAAAGACAAGGTCGCCGATCATATTTGTTGAAGGCACATATAAATGTTATTTTATAAATTACTATAGCCGCTATTGATGCTATAAGTTAAAAATCAACCTTAAATAAATGAAATTGAAAAGAACGAATCGGTTTTCTGGTTACAGAAGTTAACATGACGAGCCCTTGTTTATGACCAGGTATTTCAGAAGCGCTGACGCGTTATTTTAAGTGATTTCTTGCATCGGTAGTGAAAGTTTAACTAACTCCATCTGTTGCGAAGCTACATCCGCTAAGCCATCAACGCCAGTTAATCTATTTTAATGGGAAGAGTCTTTTCTGTTTACTGAAAAGGTAGGTGTGCCCACGTGTTGGGTTTGTGGTAAAGCTTTGACCAACAGAAGAAATATAAACCCACAACGGCATTATTCTTCCCATCATTCACACGAATATAAAAAATATAAGGAGAAAGAACGAACCACTCTCATTCAAAACTTAAAGGACGCGCTTGTGTCTCAGCATGAAGATCATCAAGTTAGAGGGTGGGCCTATATCTCAGCTATGAGATTTCACTACAAATTTTGAAAAGTGAAAACCATTCGTTGATGGAATGTGGGTTAAGGATTGTGTAGCTATGGCACCGAGCGACTTGGTCCTGAGTTGGTTCCGAAATTTGAATCTATTAGCTTGTCACCTTCTGCGGTTATGGAACGCGTCCAGGAAATGAGTGAAGATGTTAAAGTACAACTTATCGACACAGGAAGGAATTTTGTTGCACATTTCTTGGCAACTGATGAGAGTACAGATATCAGTGACACTGCCCAACTGCTTATTTTTCTACGAGGTGTATATACAGAGAAATTATTAGACATAGTTGCAAGCAAAGAAAGAACGATAGAAGTGGACATCTTCAGATGCGTGGAAGAGGCTGTGCAGAAGATAGGACTGTCATGATACAAACTAGTATCAGTGGCAATAGATGGCGTACTTGCAATGATTTGTGGGTGTGTCAAGAATAAAATGAAGGATCTTAATATTTTGCATGAAGCTGTACTCATCCATTGCACCATACAGAAACAGAGTTTATCACTAAAAGTGTCAGCCTCTAAAACGTAATAGAAGTGGTTATTAAAACTACCAATATAATAAGGCCGAAAAGAATGCAACATCGTCAGATCAAGCAGTTCCTTGAAGAAATAGATGCTGATCACGATGTTCTACCATATCATTGTGCGATACGATGGCTCAGTCGTGCAAAGGCGATGGACAGAGTTTTTAAGCTGAGAAATGCAATTGCATTATTTTTGGAGATAAAAGATATACTGGTACCCGAGTCAAAAATGAGGAAAGGGTGCCGGTTTTGGCCTTCCTTGCAGACATTACTGAACATTTAAATGTACTAATTATATCTCTATAAGGAAAAGATGAGATCGTAACCGATCTCTTTGGCAGAGGAAACGTCTTCAAAATCAAGCTTTGTGGAACACCAGTTGCGTGATAAGAACACTTGTCATTTTACAATACTATCTTCAGTGTACGAGATAGTTCCCTTGCAAAAAATTGAAGAATTTGCATAAGTGGCGAAACAGCTGAGTGTGGAATTTCAATGTAGATTTAGAGAGATGGATAAAGTTAAACTTTTCTGTATCTTTGCTGCACCAATGTTCGCCGACTATACTAATGTAGGTAGTGAATATCAACTAGAAATCATTGATATGCAAAATGACATAGAACGCCAGGATAAATTTAGAAATAAAGCTAATCATCGTATTTTTATACAAGTTTTTACCAGCGAAGATTTTCCCGCCTGCATAAACTGCTACCAGAGTGTTATGTATGTTCGAGATCACGTACTTATGCGAGTGGGCATTTTCACTCATGAAGATCACGAAATCTTGATACAGAAATAACCTGTAATCTGCAATCTATCCTTCTCCTCTCAGTTACACGAAAAAGACACCTAATCTTGAAAATTTAGTGAAGGAAAAGCCAATTCAGAAGTCAAGAAAAACCAGTGCTAGTAAATAGGAGACAATTGAAGTTCATATGTACAGTTTAGTTTATTATTTAGGAAAATGCCTGTTTATCTATTATACTGCATTTAAAACCAGAGTTATTTTGTTCATATAGGTTTTGGAAAAGGGTATGTAATGTTTAGTTCACTTGGTCGTTTATTATTGTTATTATTATTGGTATTATATCACATAATAGTTATTAGTTTGCTTTATTGTATTCTTTTATCTGAAAATAAGATTAACAAACGCTCATTTGACAATTACTGTGGTTTGGTTATGAAAATCACTTTTTTTAGATACTCGTATATTATAAATAAAAGCAATACACTTACAAAGGCTGTCGTTTGATGGAGAGTAAATATTGAATGTAGTTTTTTAATATTTATTAGCTTACTTAGCCGTGAACGTTATTTTCGCGTAATAATTTAGTTAATGGTTTTTAATTCAGGAAAATTGATATTAATCATAACGTTAAAGAAACTATTGAGTATAATATTTCTAGCCTTAGGGAAGAAATGGGTCATTAAACTGTGAATTACGTGACTAAATTAAACATGTTTGATTGGCTTGGTTTGTTTATTAATTTGCCATAGCAAGTGTATGTTTGGTATTTTAAATTATATATTTAAGCCTTAGGATAAATTACGTATATTTGTAAACGAAACAATAGATTTGTGTAGGATCATATGCTATAATATTATGTATAAGTATATGGGATACAGAAAACACTTGAAAGGGCTGTGCTAGTAGACCGCCACTGAGCCGGTTTCAACTCCCCTCTCGCTCCACCGTCTCACCTGTACAATGGTTATGCAACTCGTGCGAAAGTGCACCTTCTAGCACAGGTCTTACACTATGGTGCGCTGGGATAATGACCTCTGCTTCTACCTTATAACTGAACACAGGAGCTCATGGTAGCTATATGATAGGCCATATCGGGGATGAATGAAATGGCCGAAATAATGCTCAAATGAGCCCGGGGTCCACAGAGCTTAGAATAACCAATATTCATACTTTAATAATAAGAAAAACCATATCCAGTTCTCACCCTAATTGAGAGTCTAACTCGATACCTCTCGAATTGAGGCACATGCTACTCCTATACCACGAAGGTATGCGATTTTGCTGTAGTATCACTTCTCGGGGATCGATTTAATGGTAAATCCAATTCAAGTTATGGACATTTTACTCTCTGAAAAGGTCAATACCCAATACGAGGCCCGGACTGTTGGAGGTACAGCTTTGAGGGAAGATATCATTATAACTACTGAATAAATCTGTTATGACCTAAGGGATTTAACAAACCAGAAGTATAATTAGCTTTGTCTTTAAGACATCCAATGCTATGCCCTAAGCGTTCTGACTTCTAGAGGACCTATACCGGACTTACTTTAGAAACGCTGTTGAATTAGGAGGGGGTGGGGAAAACCCGCCAACATCCTAACTAACCAATAATTTCTCGGATCCTTTTGCGCAAAATACTGCGATCACCAAAATATCATTCTTTCCCATGAATCCCGAAAGCTCGTCTTTTTAAAAAATTCAAGCTTTGCAACACGGAGAAGCTTGCATTTTCATACAGCAGAAGTGTTCCACAATGAGACAACATAAACTGTATTGCGCTAAATGTGGGTTCGAATTAGTTGTATATGTAAAAACATTTTAGGACAACAATAATGTTAACTAATATCGCGGCCCATTTTATTTTTAAAATATAGAAGTATGAACAGTTTTTAAAGAATAAGTAGCTTCTGACTCATATATAAACGGCGAGGAACAATGAAAACAAGATTCTGAAACACCTTCAACAAACAAAACGTTTGATTCCTGCAGCTGTATGATTCAAACATCTTATTTTAAACATTAACGAATTATAAAATATGTACATTTCAAATCACATCCCAAATTACATTTCAGAGTCTTTGTTCTTCTTGATAAATCATTTACGTAAATTTAACTTTACATTTTTCTTTAAAGCCCACACCTTGGTCTGTCCAAGAATTAACGGTATGCCACACGTACTGAATTAGGAGGAGTTAGAATTTTATTCAAAAAGAAGTGTTAAAGAACTTGGAATGAACGGAAAGACATGTGGGTGTGGTCCCAAAGCTGCGAGGCAAAGGTTCCTTTTCGGCGATCGTAGAATCTCGAATTATCTTCACTCCTCCAGCTCAGTCCAACCCGACTAGGACCTGTGAAGAAGGGTCACGTAATGTGACGCCGTCCTGTAGCACCAGTGCCGCACAGCATGCAACCAGCCCGCCATCTGTTGCATGTTTAGCGGAGCTCTTTTCAAGTAGTAAGGCAGCCAAGACATGCTAAGTTGCTTCGTCCCTTAGCTAGGCGAATAAAAGTCTGGCGTTGTTGATAAGGCAGGTGATATATTAGACTTGGTCACCTCTCAGCCTGAAGAAGCGAAAACCACTACAACGGGGGAGCCATCCGTGGCTCAATACCAGTCCTGAAATAAAATCGTTTGAATGTCCACAATTTCAGCTAATTTCCTCTTTGTTTCTCTGTAACATGCGACGCTACGAAGTCATCGCTTCCTTAGTCCAAAACAGTTGAATCCGAACTATGAACTATGTCCCATAGTTTACCTTTGTTTAGGTCTCAATCCCTGTTTCAATTCTACCAATTGAGGCTCAAGTATCAGTTGACGTAACTTCACTCTGTAGCTCCCAAATAAGAAATCCAGGCCTACAATGTGGGCTAGATTAGTGCACTGTGTTACAAGGAATATACAGATTATCAGAGATTTGGTATAATCCCCGTATTGTCAGGAGGAAAGGCCATAAGTTCTTCTTAAAACTTTTACTTATATTGGGTAGAAATATTAAATAATAATGTGTCGCATTCTCATGACATTCTCCACTAGCTCAGCACCAAACTATTCTTATAACAATGGAGCTCTCAGATGACTCAATATACAAGCTGTGTGATGTAGAGGAGGAAACGGCCTAGCAGTTAATATTCCAGTGTGAAACACTGGAAGTGAATAGATACAATCAGTTTGGAACTGTTGATCCAAATGAGATTATCTCTTGCGGAAATCTAATGTATGGACTTCTGAGACTTAGAGTTAAGGGAGGTGATGGTTAGAAGAAACAGGTAGGAAAGCGTACAATAAATTTGCTGTTCATCACCTTGTTAAACATCTAATTTAATCCTAAGTTTTACTAAAATTATTCTTCTGTCTATTATTAATCTACATAATTTTCCATTGCTCATTCGTAGTAATATGAGATGAATACACTATGCTTAAGCGATAGTCACATTTTTAAAATGAGGATCGGCATGTAATGGCTTTGAAATTTCATGTTCCTTGTAAGACCACGAGAAAATATATTCTGATTTTTGCATTCACATAACTTTCTCTACTCATTCTACCACAAGCAATTCATACAAAAGTTTATTGTCCCATCTAATTATTGTTAATAGAGTTAAACCCTCACCACATATTTCTTTGTAGGTATAAGAAGAATTTAGTAAACTAAAAGGAAAATCGAATGTTTTAAAAGCGGGTCGCTATGTGATGGCTTTAAAATTCAGCTCTCTTTGCACGACACGGGAAAAACTGAATAGTGATTATTAGTTGACAAAATCTGAGGTGCTACATTCATATGACTTTCTCAACCACATTAGTGCCTTTTTGGGTATAAAAATTACTCTTGCGACAGCTTATTTTTCTATATTCCTCATTTTAATCGCGATAAAACTCTCCGGAAATAGCTGCATTACATATTTCGTTATAGTGGATATAAAGGGAAAAACTCAAATGTTTAAGAAATGGACGTCATGTACTGGCCTTAAAACTCCATGCTCTTTGCATGAAATGGCGAGTAACAATTGAATAACGAAAGGATTTGAATGACAAACGTATTGAACAATTCGAACCATGTAAATGGCTGATGACAAAAAAGGGTTATTTGAAATAAATTGTGTGTTTAAAATAGATCTACATTTTTTGCGTAATACGTTTTCTCTAACTCTTAACGTTTACCCAGTTATACAAGCTTATACAACATTTCTTCCGAATGAAGTGTACTTTGCAGGCTATTCCCAGAAAATTCAAGATATGTATTCTATTTTTCATATAAGTATGTCTAGAGTATGGTATTTTAATGATTCGTTAGAGCAATTTTTTTAGAAAATAAAAACTTTCGAAAAATATTCCATGTAAATGGTATTTAGGAGTGGCGGGATTTTATTGAAAATCTTTGTTTCGCATTTTAAGAGAGCACTGAATCTAAATACCAAGTTTGATATTTATCCGATTTATCGTTTTTGAGTTATGCTGTTCACGGACCTTTTTCTAAAAACGCTTTTTTGGATTCAATGGGCATCAAAACATGTATTTCCAGCAAAATCTCGGTATCGAACTTTTGAGTTGAATGCCTTCTCTACCTACTATGTTCGTGGCAGAGAAAGTAAAAATTGACTATAAAACTCAAATAGCATGTAAAGTATAAAGAAAATTCAAACGGTAACCTAGAATATTCTAAAATGGTTAAGGCCATAAAAATGTATTTAACAAAAATTGCAAGCGTTAACTTTATTAACTTTTATTTCGCAATAAGACTTTGTTTAGCTGTTACGGTTTACCAATTATACAAAAGTGTTTAGATCGAAGAGGACTTTTCAGGCTACTCCCAGAAAACTCAAGATATACATGTGGTTTCCATAGAGATATCTTAAACATAACGCACTTTAATAAAAAATCCGTTGCAGCCATTTTTGAGAAAAAATAACTAAACTTTTACCTTTAAAGAGCAGTCTAAGATGGGGAAATTTTCTTGAAAACCTTCGTGTCGCATCCCTGGAATGCTCAGGACTTAAATACCAAGCTATATTTTTCCGAGATTTCATTTTTGATTTGCGCTGCTCGCAGACATACGTGCAAGCACTGGTCTTTTCTCTGAAAATGCTATTATTATTCGTGGGCTTTAAAACATGTATTTTTGGTGAAATTCCGATATAATACTTTTGGGTGGAAGACATAATTTCTTTTACTTACTGTATGTAATGTGATAGATTATGTATCATTTACATTTTGATTTAAAATTATACCATTTGGTGGTGTAGGCCGTTCTTAATCATTGTAGATACAGGATATCTAAACACTGTCATGAATGTAAAGAAATTCAAGTCTATAACTGAATTCTACTATGAACATGGAACTTTGTGTAAGTAAGCAGATTTTCACAAATTTCCATATAAAAATTATTATGGATAGCTAATGCAACGGATGTAGCTACCATCCCCCAGGAGGAAGGGATGAAGTGAAGGAACCACAGAAGGCAATAGGCCCAGGCAGACAGGTCACAGAACGCGGAGAAATCTCTAACAGTTCTAGCTCGAAGATCTGTTCCACTGCTGGGACTGCCTAGAGAGGACGATGAAACCAAGCAGCCCACCCTCTAGTGTCCATGGGAGTACTCCTTCCTTTGAAAGAGCATCCACGCCATCTGTCCAGCACCGCCATAAGCCATGAAAACCCAAGGTCGGAATGAGCGGTCGACGGGAATCGAACCGGAACCTCCAAATGCGAGCCTCACATGTTACGCGAAGCATCTCGCTCGGTAGTTTAAACAACTGAAGGTAGCAAGCAACAAAAACTGAAATCGTTTAGAAAATGTGCCAACTTTACAATGGAGTTTCTCATAAAATTTAAATGAGTGATCATCTATGTAGTATAAAATATCTGAAACTGTTGCATATCTTTTGGAGAAAATGCAAATCATAGAGCAAAATGATGAATATAAATGTTAAAACACTTAATTTTAAATAGCCCAAAGCAACAATGTATACCAGAAGTATTAGTACATACAAATATTAAATTGACCGTAGATAATTAAAAACTAATTTTACATAGCGTTTTATCTCTTAATAATTTAAGAAGAATATTAGTTATTCTCCTTTTTAGTTCACTTTGATGTTTCAGAAGTGAAAGTACCAAGGTAGGGACATTAATGTTTCATCGGGGCTTGCATTAATGTTTCCTCTCGCTTCCCACAGTTTTCGTAAAAAAAATGATTTGCTCGGTTCTGCGGCGCGGTGAGAGAATGAGGTAGCTGTGAAGAGGATCCGGACGTAATAGTCAATGACAGTTGAGATTACCACATAGGAAGCTCTCTCTATTCCATAGAGAGCAAAAACAAAGCAGTGGACTGATTGGGCTTGAAACCCCTTGCCAACTGCTTGTACAGAGCCATTAAGAGCGTCGAGGTGGTAGGGGAGGGAGAAACTGTTTTGTAATCATAGTTGCAGGACTAAGACCATCCTCCAGGGAATTTGCTGTCCTTGCTCTTGTCTGCCTGAATTAGAGCAGCCATTTTCCTATGCCTCAGTGGAATACAAAACTGAAGTAGCCAACTTCTGATGTGAACACACAGGAAAGCGATATACCGTTATACAGGTACTCTAAGTATCCCCTTTGTTGGCAAAAATGAGGAACTGCTTTTGAATTGCCATTATTCTTAGATCGCCACTGCTGCCCAAAATGTTTACTGCACGGTTCGGCAAAATTGCCTTTGGGTCCATTGCCGAGTTTAGCATATAAATCTGAGTTAAGAATTTAAAATAGTGGGCTGTATCCCATTTTCTCTCAATCGATTCATATAGGTGTAACGGTCGTTTAAAATACCATACATCTGTGCGGGTACACACAATGGGGAGGAGTTGATGGAGTGTTTATATTACAAGGCAATAGAATTTTCATTTTATATTCACAGTCTTTAAAGTCAATGTCATTCATTTACTCCATATTTTAACTTCCTTGCACTTTGCGCACGCATACGTGTAAAGGAGGCGTGCGCAAAGTGCAAGGAAGTTAAAATATGGAATAAATGCATGACATTGGCGTTAAAGTCAGTGAACATGAAATGGAGATTATATTGCCTCTGGGTAGAGGCCTAAAAGTGCACATGAAAATTAAATTAATTTATAGTACCCACCACGCACATTGAGGGGACGTATAGGATCAAAATGTGGTGTGGAGTTTAAAGAGCAAGGCGTAGGTTTTAACTATAAAAAACAATAACACACATCTAATTACACATTCCTAGGTTTATTTCCCAAACTTTTGGGGTTCCTACATTATTAAATATGAAAGGTGAGGGGAGATGCCCACCGGTCCAAAGACCGGCTTGCACACGCGATCCGCTTCTCTCGGAATACTCAGTAAGACAGACGCTATATTCCACCACTCGTGGCTAGCAAATCTAGCAGCCAGGAGTGACGTAAACAACAATGTGTCTGATAATGACAACGAAAATACCATAACAATGAAACCTTCCAAATTATCAATACGCCACAATATTACAAGGCAATATAATTTTCATTTTATGTTTACAGTCTTTAACGTCAATTTCATGCATTTATTCCATATTTTAACTTCCTTGCACTTTGCACACGCATACGTGTAAGAGGGGGCAGTAACATGTTGATGTATTTATTAGATCAGGGGAACAAAATATTTGTTTCATTGATTAAAGTGCTTCTTAACTATTGGATGCGCTGATTTCATATCTGTAGTTAGATTTTTCTGTAAGTTACAGTTCTTTTGGGAGAAATTCGTGTGTAAAACTTCTTCACGTTATGTAAAGTTTTTAACATTTCCAACTTTCATTTCAACTTACAAACGTTGGTTATTATCTTTAAAACCATCCTATTTATAATATTATTCATTCTATGTATTATGCATAAAGATATGCATACAGGTATTAAATTAAAAAATATAAAAACATTGATTTTGAGCATAAATATAAATGTATAATTTTGTTAACAATAGAATTTATGTGAATGCAAACATTGAACATAGAGGGCATGAAAAACTCAATCAAATTCTAATCGGGCAAAAATGTGTGCCTGTATCTCTTGTTTTTATGGAATTCCAAAGGACAATCTCGTTTGATAGCCCAGCAGTTGTATACCATCGTATTCCTGTCCCATCGCCCCTGTTTCATTGTATTCAAGATTCGATGGAAGCGTCTGCTCTCCTCCAAGGTTTTGGTGGAATTGATCAAGGTGAGGAGTGTGCAATAATAATGCCCATGATGCATCCTAGATAGCGAAATGTTATTGGCATACTTTTCTGCTTTAGTTACCAAGCAAGTTCTAATGACTGCTAAAAAGGCATCCACGCTGCTTTCTCCTTTTTATCCAAATAGCTGACAAATTACTTGTCATATACGAGGGCTCAAATTTGAGGACCATAAAACACACCTTCGCCTAGTTGCTCGAATTATAGGTCAGGAAAATAGAATTAAAGTCGATAAAGCAATCACTTTCAGTATTCAATGTCTTGAACATGGGTAAGATGATTCTATCCTGACGGGCAATCACAGTATTTGTCATCCCTACTTGCAGAGGTTTGGCCCACTCCTTCTGTATCCAGTGTTTCTCCCAAGTACGGCTATCTCACATACAAAGGTATCAAGGATATTTTGTGAAAGCTTTCTGATCTCCAAGGAGGACGTTTACTATTCTAAGATCCTCACAAATGGGCCAGTTGTAGTCATGATATTTGAGCAAGCTGATGATTTATCTGATATCGTGGTATATTTCTCACAGACGAATTAAATGGTCAATTGGAACTGCCCCAATAGAACACGTGCAGTAGGACACGTTTGAGATTGTGCTTAGAGCTATTAGGAAATATTATAACATCAGGGCTACTTTTACATTTCTGCTGAATTTAAGAAGCTATGATCCAGCAAAGAGACCATTACTTATCCTTTAGTTACGCTCAATCTATCAGTTTTTGTCAGACTATGAAAACCACAACTGAGAAAACTGCTGTCATATTTGTATTCAACACGCCTAAATACATGGAAACAGTGGAAAAACCTTGTGCAACAGACAACAGAAGATTTGATGTGTTATACTCATGTGCCTTTCTCTACCCATTCTTCAACAAAGTAATCTTACAAAAGCTTATTCTTCTACTTCATGTTAATCGAGAAAAACATTTGTAAAAATGGCATTATTATATAAATTGTGTCCTTATAGGTACAATGGGAATATGCGAATACAGTGGGCTTTACAAATAGCCAAATTCTTTAAGAGTTGGTAGCAATGTGATGACTTTGAAATTACCTTCTCTTTGCATGATAAAGGAAGGCATGATAAAATAAAGGAATAACGTTTTTCCATTTGAGAAATATATAACTACATGAAAATTAAAACCAATAGCAAGGAATATCTCCAATGGTAGAAGTTAACCCCACAAAGCAATTTATTTGACAAATTATTGTGTGCTTAACAATATCTATTTGTTTTGCACAGTAAGACATTGTCTGTCTCTTACGATTTACCAGTTATGCAAAGGTCATTCAGAATGTCATTTATGAAATTCATGAAATGAAGAGGCTATTCTCAGAAAATTACACACATTTACTTAATTTGTTATGAAAATATCTTAAACATATAATATTTTAATCAAAATCCTTACAGTCATTTATTGAAAACATTTCCAGGAAAGGATAATTTGGGATGAAGGATGTTTTTAATCTTCGTGTCGTATCCTTGGATTATGCTAAACTTAAATTCCAAGGTTGGTATTTAACAGAATGGAATGCAATACTATCTCTATTTACTATAGGTGAGTGATCGCCAGGATCGCCGTTTCAAACCCGGCGCAGGACAATGGATTTTTTCGGGCCTAAAAATGCTTAGCATGAGTTCCTTCTTAAGGGAAATAAAGTCGGTGGTCCCGTGTCGTAGATTTACGCATTAATTTGAATTAAGCCTCACAGCACCAGGGGTCCGTTATTCACAGCTACCCATTAAGGGATATCATCAAAACGAATGACTAACATGAATTATTTGGATACATGAGCATTGCTTAAGCTCACAGCATTTCTGCTTAAGAAAAAGCAATTATTTACGAAATTAAATCGCGTAGTGCCACCAATAGGGGCGGCGCCGTGGCCGAAGGGTTAGACCGCTCGCCTCCCACCGAGGCGGACCGGGTTCAATCCCAGGGACCTGCATGTGGGATTTGTGGTGGACGAAGCGGCGTCTGGGCGGGTTTTCTCCGGGTTCTCCGGTTTCCCCCGCCATTCATTCCACCAACTGCTCCATCATCACCTTTCCTTTCATCCATTTCACCATCATTTCGTTTCATCTACTTCCTTCCTCCCATACCAGTCATCGGGCTCATCACCCATCCTGGATATTCTGTCTGATCTATGAGTGTCTGCTCCTCGACGGGCCTCTGACCCCAGGCACCCGCCTGTAAGTCCTGGGGGCTGTAGGTCCTACCTACATAAGAGGAGGTTAAACGGAGAAAGAAGAAGTGCCAACAATACTCGACTGACTAAACAAATTTTCTAATTAAATTTGATTTCTTTTCAATGTTTGAACGTTAACGGCTGAGAGATCAAGCGAGATGTCTTAAGCGGTAACGTCGGAACCCGCATTCAGGAGGTCGTGGGTTGGATTTCTGCGGCGGACCTTCCTGATCCATGAGTTTCCATGAGCTGGAAAGCTTCATTACATCACCCGAATTTCCTATCCCTCCATTTCACTTCACTTTTCATCTGGTTGGTCTGCGTTGATAGTATCGGCAGGAGTTTCGACGCTACATGACAGGGGAAGGATGCTCTATGTAACCCTTCGTCTCCCGGAATGTGGGCGGTCTCTGAGTCCGCCAGTGGGATGTGCTAGCCTGCTGGGGAGAGGAGGCGGTTGCATCAGCTACCATCCGGGGAGTTTCAATCTGCAAAAGGTAGGGACCCTGCCCTCTGCCCTGTCGTGCCTCCTGGTCCGGTCGCCCTCTGTCTCCTATAATCCCACCCCTCCCTCCCCGAGACACCCCGTCAGAGACTTAGGCACAGAAGATCTTGTAGGTCGCGGTGCTAAGTCCCCGTCTATACCTAGTCCTACTCATACTCCTATGAGCTGAGTAGTCTTATTCGTGTTTCCAGTTGTATTTCCTGTGATACTCTCATTACAATGATGCACTGAACTCCATATCGAATTAGCTTTGCAACGCTTGGAAGAGAAAGAAAAGAGGGGCATTAGGACCACATTTAGTGAGAGATGCAACTACCCTCTTCTACATCATTTTGAAAAGCATGATCAAGACTTTGTCGTGGGTATAACTAGCCCTTTCACTGCTAACAACAGACCTAAATATACGCGAGAACGCTGCCTTCCTTCGATCGGCAAAAAGCCACGCCATTCTCTTTACCAAGCGCCGCTTCCCCGCAAACTTCAGCTATCTCAGGAGAAGGATAGAATGGACAAATGTCATTACCTACTTGGGAGTTAAGCTAGATAAGGGCCCAACATTTGGAGGACACACCCGGGACCTCGCGCATCGTACCTCTGGGGCTACGGCTTTATTGTATCCTATGCTGAGGTCGGTGATGCCTGTTCCGCTTAAGCTACGCCTTTTTCGAGCACTCATAATACCCGTCCTGCTTTACGGCTGCAAGACCTGGGGCATGGCCGCGGACTCCAGTCTGTTGCTTCTGTAACGGGTGCAGAACAGGTGTCTTCGAGCTATCCATTCTGTATACCGCTCCTTTCCCGTCATCACTTCTCTACCTGGAGGAGATGAGGCTTCCCCCAATCAGGCGCCGGGCCGCAAAATTCTACAAGTTGCCACACAATCGAAGTGCTCTTGTTCGGTCTCTAGAGGATTATAACCCCAGAACACGCCGTTTGAGGCGTCACAGGCTTCCGCGCTTGGCATGCGGGCACATCCTGTAACAACGGAGCACCTCCAACACAGCTAAGGCTGAGCTCCTATGTGATCCCTCCAAGAGATGCTTGGATTTTCAAAATTACAACCCCTACATAAAACTTTGGAAAAATACATAGCACCAGCGGTGCACAAGGGCCGTTGGACCATGACCGGCAACCGTTGAGGAGCAAAACTTGATACCTGCTTTCACTCCCCTACACAAATTTCACCAGACATCCTGCAAACCCCACATCCCGTCAATAAGTCCTAATTAGGGCAGGTATGCGCCTAGCACACCTTCGGGCTGCCCTCAGCCTGTCATCATGTCACCGTCTTCCTTCGTGATCATCGATCCTATTTGGTTTCGTCTTCGTCTGCGCTGCGTGCAATAGGATCCACTGCTTATTATCTGAATAATCTTGCGCTTATTACTTTGGCTTTGTTTTTAACAGGTTCACTATTTTGGATATCACTATTTACGCAATGGTACTTGCAATTGGTTTTAAAAGTATTGTTTTTTCGCTTACCTTTGCCAAACGGTGACACAATCCTGTTGGCTTTGCGAGAAATTAGGTTTGGCAAACTTTTCGACAGACGTAAACAACACAAGTACCCTTAATATAATAACTGAACGGTCTCAAATGGTGCGAAAAGTACTCGGCAATCTGTGAACAAGGTCGGTGCATCAGAATCAGCATTGCGAGCCTTTTAAGTATCACCCCATTACTAAATCTTGACTGGAGAAGTCCAAGGTATTCCTTAGATGTAAATACACCGCTCCAAATAAATTTCAGTGATTTAATTGTATTCGTAACCTATTTTCTGGGCTATGTAAAGCAAAACCACTTTTAAATGCTCCTCCAGCAGCTGTGGCCTAAATAGAGTCAACATCCCTTTATTGATGTAGCTGGTAATTTCCGTGGAATGGCAGTGTGCTCTCTACCATATGCGGCTTAATCTAGTCAAATGCAAGTAGAAATACATTCTTAAAACAACATAGCATAAGCAAATGAATGGAAGATTAGCTGTTTTGGATGACATGTATTGCAAACATCTGCAAAACAGTGAGGACTACATTTGATTGTGCGTTATAAGGCTTAGAAGCCTGATTTTATGAACGGAAATTGGAGTATTTTATCTTTATAACAAAATTTTATACTTATCAATATTAATGGCCGTGTGCACCATCCTCGTTAAACAAACCCTTAAGGGACCTTCAGCTTACCGCGGTAAGAATTTGACCGGGGTAATCATCACACAGCGGTGCACGCGGTTTAGGTGATCTTGTTTACTTGGCAGACCTCACCTTGGTTGAGCGAAGGTAATTCTACTGAACGCACCCAGATGTATGTCATGTCGTCTGTTTTTCACTAGTTCTACCTCTTTGCTGAAGCGATGCATGTAGTTCAGCGTGCAATGGAGGAAAGCAAAAGCAGACCCAAGTTTCTCCACTGTATTATTAAATTTAACTTCAATTCTTAAGAAAAGATAAAAAGCACGACAGAGATAGAATCAATAACTTTAAGATAGACTCGTGGGAAAAGCTGGCCTTACAGTTGATAAGAAAGAGTTGGTGAACTATTATACATGTTTTTTCTTTCTTTCCACTCTGACTAAATTCCAGCTAACTTAGCCGATATTCAGAAAAAATAAAGAATCTGATGTGTTACACTCACATGACGTTCTCTACTCCTGTACAAACTATTTTTACAAACACTTATTCTCCATATGCTTCATGCTAATCGAGATGTTAATCTTATTGCTAATTTTCTTGTAGATGCAAGGGGAATATGGTAGGCTTTAAGCGATAGTCAAATATTTTAAGAGCTGGTTGCTATGTGGAGTATTCCATTCTCTTTGTATGTCCAGGACATAAAAAATGAATAACGAATTCCTATTTGAGAAAAAGTATTAAGTATTGGAAAATAGAAGGGAATAACAAACAATATCTCTAAAATGGTTCACTCAATAAAATAAATCTATATGACATAAATTGTGTATTTTAACGCGATCTACATTTGTTGTGTTGTAAAATTTTGTCTATCTCTTATGGTTTACCAGTTATGCAAAATTCGTTCAAAATGAAGAATACTTTTGGAGACAATCCCATAAAATTCAAGATATACATTTTATTTTCATGAAAGTATCCTAAATATACGATATTTTAATCAACATCATTAGAGCCATTACTGAGAAAATTTAAACTTTCGAAAAATGTTCCATGTAAAGGGTAAACTGGGGTGTCGCATCTCTGGAAGATACTGAACCTAAATACCAAGTCTAGTGTGTATCCGACTGTTCGTGTCTGAGCTATGCTGTTCACAGACGGACACAGACACACACACGGACATGTTTCCAAAAATACTTGTTTTTTGGTTTCAGGGGGCCTCAAAACATATTTCCGGTGCAATCTCGGTATCGAATTTTTGTGTGGAATCCAATACTTCTCCTACTTACTATACGTAGAAGAGAAAGTAAAATACATTATTTCCAAACAAGGCATGAACCCGGAACCTCTTGAATAAAAGGCGCACACGCAACGCCGACACCACGGTGAGGATTTCAGATTTTAGACTTCGGTGTTGATGTCTTCTGTAATCAATGTACTTAACATTCCTGAAAATGTAGAAATAGCAGTAAATCCATTCGTTACTCTCCTTATTTCTGCCTTGTTCTTGGAACTATGCTTCAACTGATATAATTATGATGTGTAACGCTGTGATTGTGTGGATTTTCGTTACGTCCTGGGTCAGGATATTTAAGGTACCTGTTGCACAAACAGGCCTTAAAGGATTACAAATTACAAAGTACATTAAAGTAACTTTATCAGAGTATATTCATTGGCAAAAATGGAGTCTATATATTCTTTTGGAATTCTAACCTTACCGTTCCGCCATTTTAACATTTCAGCACAAGTAAAGCTGGAAATAATCGATGAAAACCGGCTTTCATAGCGGTTAGATTTAACTGTGGTAAAATTCTCGATAAACTTTTATCGGTGTCGATGCACCACGAATGACCGTTCACCGCGGTAAAGTCCATATTTTACCACGGTAAAATCTTGATCGAGAAAGGTGCACTCGGCCATAAGTGAAATATCTTAAAATTAAAATGGTGACCCCGAATATTATGCGCTAACGAGTGTTCAACATGAAAAATTATAATATTAACCCTTCGGAATGTTTGACAGGTCTGGTTTCTGTTGATGGTGCATAAGAATCAACAAGTTCCATTACAGCGCCATCTGTCGTTTAATTGCATACACCTCATTTTGAGAGACACATCACTTCTTGCGACGTTTTCGAAGTGTAACATAAATATGTGATATTCCTAAACAGCTTTATTGGCCGTTGAGATACGGAAACCATTTCTCACTCAGTGTGGGCCGTAAGTCTTCTCCCTAGTGGTGTCATAAAGCTTCCTTTATCGCGCCATCTGCTGGTCCCTGGATGAAGACGAGCCGTGAAACCTCAGACATTTGTCACTATCTACTTGAGCATATTTCCCTGCCTGCAGTAAATTTAAGTCCCATCGAGTCTGACTGCTGCATGAATTACGTGGAGATAGCTCTAGCTGGACAAACTTGTGTGAAATATAATCTCCCTCAGCTGTCCGGTCACGTCTCACTGTTCTCACATCTCCAGCAGATATTGCTCAAGTTATTCACATCCAAAAGGAAATAAAAAGCGAATATCAGCATTTTAAGTTCTATTTTTTACTTTATATACTACTCACCCGAAGCTTATCGGGAAAGTATTCCGTTTAACCCAAAATTCGATACAGATTTTTTCATCTAAAATATACGTTTGAGGTCTCCGAATAAAAAATTTGATGTGTTACACTCACATGACTTTCTCTACTCTTGTACAAACTATTTTTGCAAACGCTTATTCTCCATCTACTTCATGTTAATCGAGATAAACACTTGCAGACTCTATCTTATTGCTAATTTTCTTGCAGATGTAAGGGGAATATATATTTACAAGGGCAATATAGAAATACAGTAGTCTTTAAGCACATACATATCTCTTAATAGCTGGTTACTAGGTGCAGCACCATTCCCTTTGCCATAGATTAATTAATACTCTTTACATATCCAAGACAAAAAAAATGAATAACGAATTCCCATTTGAGAAAATAAGTAATGAAAATTTTAAGGGAATAACAAGCAATATCTCGAAATTGGTTCACCCAACAAAAAGAATGTGTATGACATAAATTGTGTATTTTAACGCAATCTACATTTTTTGTGTAGTAAACTTTTGTCTATCTCTTATGGTTTACCAGTTATGCAAAAGTCGTTCACAATGAAGAATACTTTTGGAGACATTCCCAGAAAATTCAAGATATACATTTTATTTGTCATAAAAATATCTTAAACATATAACATTTTAATCAAAATCGTTAGAGCCATTTTCGAGAAAATTAAAATTTTCTAAAACTCCTCAGGGTAAAGGGTAATCTGGGGTGGGGGGATTTTCTTGAAAACCTTTGTGTCGCATCTCTGGAAAATACTGAACCTAAATACCAAGTTTGGTGTTTATTCGACTGTTCGTTTCTGAGTTATGCTGTTCACAGACAGACACACAGACACACAGACAGACACAGACAGACACACAGTCACACAGTTAGACACACAGTCACACAGCAGACACACAGACACACACACGGTCATGTTTCCAAAAATGCTTTTTTTTGATTCAGGGGGTCTCAAAACATATATTTTCGGTGAAATCTCGGTATCGAATTTTTGGGTGGAATACAATACTTCCCCTACTTACTATACGTAGTAGAGAAAGTAAAAAACGCATTTTACGAAAAGATTACTGCATGTATGTGTCTATGAAAACGTAAGTGAGAAACGAACTAGGATGAATGCCAAACTTGGTGTTTAAGTCAGCATCCTCTCAAGATGTGCCAAAGATTTTCAAGAAAATCCCCCCACTCCAACCCTTTACATAGAAACTACTTTGTTATCGTTTATGTTCTCAATAATGTCTCTAACGATTTTGATTAAAACATCATAATTATGTTTAAGATATTTTTCACGACAAATGAAATTATATCTTGCATTTTCTTGGAATAGCCTTTGAAGTCTTCTTTATTCTGAATGTCTTTTGTACAATTGGTAAACCGAAAGAAATACATAAAATCTTAGAACTAAAATGCAGATTTTGTTAAAGCACACAGATTACGTAAAAAATATTTCCATGTGCTATTACTAATTTCCATGTTATTAGTCACTTAACAAATGTCATTATTAGTTTGAATTTTCAAATTCAAATTCTGATTTTTTCAAGTGGCAAGTCGCTATTCGTTTTTTCTCGTGGTCACGCAAGGAACACATCACACAGTGACTCGCTTTTTAAAAATATGATTCTTGCTTTAACCTACTGTATACTTCTTATATCTGCAACGAAATGTGTAATAAAAGTGTATCTGTATTAAAAAGAACTAATAGACTAATAAGCCTTTGTAAGAGAAAGTGATGTGAATGCAACATAGCAGTTTTTTTTGTTAGAGTTTAACTTGTGCAATACAACATTTAAATTACATAAGAGGCGAAAGTTTACTTGCCACAGCAAAAATTGACTTTACCATAAAGTTGCATACTAAGCTTTCATTTGTACAGATATACAAAATAAAATGTCTGCAAAATGGCTTCTTGAGATTAACTACAGCAGCTCCCTGATTTATAAGAAACTAGCAGATCGTATCCGATACTGTACGGAAACATTCTCTAAGTAATCAGTTACGTTAAAAATAAAGACTAGGGTTGGTTTTTAAAATTCGTGAGACGCCTCCAATTTTCACTTGTACCTAAAGTTAAATGTCCGAAGTTTTGTTTTGTTTGGTCAAGTTTGTATATTAGGGATAAAAATGATTAGGGGTAGCCTTTCCAAGTTGTAATTTTTGCCAAATAGCTCAAGTGCAAGATTTTGTTCCCTGATTGATCAAGCTGCCGGCCCTCGTAGCCGTGGTCGCTGGAGTGTATAGCTCCGGCGCTCCGCCAAGCTGGGGTTCGCGGGTTCGAGTCCCGCCATGGGCATGGGTGTTTGTGTGGTGTCTATGTGTTGTGTAATGGCGGTAATAATGGTAACAAAAACTGTATAAACACACTAAAACTGGGTAAAACAAGGGAACTTAAAAAAAGCAGCATAGATAGTTTTGTCTGCAAGAGGTTAAAAATAAAGCGTAGGTAGTATAGGATTTAAAATAACGATTGGGTAGTTTTTGGAACCCTTAAAGTAACCTGTTGTATTTTTTGCACATTTCTATAGTATATATACGGAGTTCTACAAAGGTGATGAAAATTTGCAAGGGATAGATTTTGAGAGTTGCAAAACAGCCTATAATTTTCGTTTGGTCCCATAGTTTTGCCTAAATAGTCAAAGAGTTTGCAATAACAAGAAGCAGTATTGGAAGCGGTGCCACTTTAATTGTAGAAATGTGCTATGTCAATCTCTTCATATTCACTCTCATACCTTGTTCCTAGTTCTTATTGGGCATAGTAACGTTGGCGGACGTAACATTCAGTAGTAAAAGAGTGTTGATTTGCATTTTAGGGTTTGGAAACAGAGATTGTAAATAAGTGAAGCGGGAGGTTTAGAAAGTTGTAGGGTAGAATATTATTTCTTTTAGGTTCTGAAGCTTAAGTATACTAAATTTTATCTAAATCGTAACGAAAATATTCTTAATAATAAAGCTCAAGATAAATTTGGTATGACGAAAACAATATGCGACTCCATTCCAAAAATATTTTAAGCTTTCGTTTTGGCCAATAAGTCATCAGTAATATGTCGCAAAAAATGAAGTTTAGAAACGTTTGGAAACATAATCCGTGTCTGTCAGGAAAAATATGTTTTTCAATTGAAGATAGATCAAGATAGATCAAGAATGGTTTTCGAGATTTCTACGCACATTCGCCCGCATATACATACACACTTACTTTTTCTCTTTATAATATTAATATAGATGACAATGTACATGCTAAAACAGGAACTCCTGAGGTTGATACTGGCCTCCGCACCAGCTATAAACAAACATTCAACACCACAACCCTCTTCTATATCTGTATAACCCACCTGGTTCACGAAACCGAGCATTAAACTTGTATGAATATATAGATATACATTGGAACTACAAACGGTAGTTATCCAAACACATGTTTTATTCTTATTCTTCATTTGTCTTGTCACAACTGTAATGTACATTTCGCACAGTAAAGTTTACAACGAATACAACAAAAACTTCTAACAAAACAATACCGCATAGAAATACAAGTCAGAAAGTTTGGGCCAAACAGATGCAGAGAGCAGTAAGGTTTACACTGGCTTTCTCTTGCAAACGTTTAACAATAAGTGCAACCAAGGGATAATGAGACAAAGAACAAAAGACAGTATTTGATATTATATAGGGTGTTTTTTTGAAAGAACACATTTGAGAGACAAAAAAAAGGTTTAATAATTTTCTTATTTTGAAAGGAAAGGAACAATAGAACAATTTCATGGTCAACTTGGTTTATTGTAAATGTAGCATATTTGTATTTTCTGTACCAGGTACTTAGTAGATAGGGATCATATTACACCCAAAAATCAATATCGAGATTTCATTAGAAATGCATGTTTTGAGGCTTTTGAATCCAAAAAGGAATTTCTAGAAAAAGGTCCGCGCGCGCGTGTGTGTGTTTGTGAACAGCATAACTGAGAAACGAAGTCGGTAATTACCGAGTTTGGTATTTAAGCTTAGCAAGAAAATCCTTCCACTCCAAACTACCTTTTACATAGAAACTTTTAGAGTTTTTTATTTCCTCACAAATGGCTCTAACAGTTTTTATTAAAACACCATACATTTAATATACTTGCATGACAAATAAAATGTACATCTTGAAATTTATGAAAATAGTGTTTCAAGTTCTCTTCATTCAGAATTTCTATAACTGGTAAATGGTTAAGAAATAAACAAAAATGTATTACAAAAACTTTCTCTCTCTTTAAAAGACACAATTTATTTCCAATAACTCTCTTTGTGGCCTCAACCATTTCCAAGATATCTGTTATTATTGGTTTAAAATGTTCAATACCTTTGTCATTTTAGTGCTCTTGCTATTCAGTTTTTTCTCGCGATGTCATGGAAAGAGCATAAAATTTCAAGCTCAGCATAAAGCAAGGTGCTTGTAAAACATTTTCAATCGCTATTCCAATAGTGGTTAGAAAAAATGTGTATTGAAACTATTTATATAAACACTTTCACAACTGACTTTAGTAGATACAGAAATAAGTTATTGCTACAAGAATACTTTATAGAAACAATATAAAAATATTTCGGCTAGGAGAAGTCATTCGAATGTGCACCTCAAAGTTTTCACCTGTTTTGTGTTTCATCGTGTTGCCCCATTCTTTAGCTTCCCGTCCCAGTAGGCTAAATGCAGGAATGTGGGGGTGTGATAATATCTTGGAATATGCTGAAAATATGCGCCCAAGGATGGTGGATAGTATGGTTGTGTCATTAAAAGTATATATTATCTGCAGCTGTGTATTAATGCTCTAAATATTTGTGAGCAATAAACTAAAACTTATAAGAGAAATTTAACACACTACAGAACAATTAACACTCATAAATTTTTCTTGAAAATGGCTCTCATATTTAAACTATGAGATTTAGATGTTTCAAACACAACATTTGGTAACCTCCATTCTTATGAATGCAGTACACAAAGTACATATCACTGTTCGCAAAACTGATTCAAAAAAATTAAATGCTGAGAAATGAAGAATAGCAAATGTCTCTATTCCAATTGACAGTATAAATATATAGGACGGACCATTTAAGTTGAGATTTTACCATAGCTTCAAAACTAAGCGTTTCAGAAATTCAAAATTTTCGTTTTTATTTACGTTGGTGTATGAACAATTGCAAGGGGCTTTATACTAATGTTTTATAGTTTTTATGAGGAGTGAGAAAACAACATAAGAAAGGTAGGTTCCCATTTAAAGAAATGAAATTTATCCTGTATAATCATATAAACCTTTCTCAGAAATTAAAATTCACAATAGTGATTACAGTTGTATATTTAAACTCGCATTCATTCCTGAATACACCGAAATACTCCTTATTGGGATTTATCTGTATTTAACGAAATTAAATATTCTCACAATTGCGGCATGCTGATATAGGAAACAATCATTACCATTTAAGTACTTGCACTAAGTACCTCATGAGGCTATCCTGAATGATATGACACAATGTTAGATTACACAAAATAAAATGAAAATTAAGAGATATATGTATTTATATTTTAAATGTAGATGTTACCTAAATGTTAACACAGCACGTACATTGAGAACACCATGGTTAGAATATTGAATTTCAAACTCCCATGCCGTAATAGTAGCCAAACCTGGAGCTAGTCCGCTCAACACGGAAAACCATTGACATTCTGACGGATCCTGTTTGGGGAGCTCATCAGCTAATCTCTCGCGAAAGAATATTTTTCTTGCGCTAGGCAAAATAATGTGCGATCAGATCAGCTGGTGTACGTCATAAAACTTATGAACTTGTGTTAAACCTTATTTTTCTATGTTATTTTGTTTACTTAAAGAAGACAATGAACTTCTCCTAGCTGAGGCAGTATTTTTAACACGTAAATGATTTCAGTCTAATTATACAATATATAAATTCAATAACAGCCCGCCTTAAAGCAATATGTATAAAATAACATAAAAAATGTATGTAACAGTCATTGTATTAATGTTTATATTATTATATACATGTTTAATAATGTTATGTGGATATATTACTAATTTAATAATGTAGGAGCTGTGAGAATATAGGTCAAAAGTTGCTAACAATGAGGTAACAATGAGGTAACAATGAGGTAACTTTGAGGCAATAATGAACTGGAAAGTAATAATGCTACTAGTAATTCTTGGAGCAACAATAATGTAATTTCTGAGACAGCTTATAAATAGCCAATCAACAACCAGAAAAAAGCTTAAGTTAAATGAAGGTATTCTATTGGAGTAGGATTAGCCAATCAGAGACTTTAAATACAGAAACTCGCAAATTCAGGCGGTAGAAACCAGTTTAGTTGCTTGCAAGGTAACTCGAGTAGTTGCTCGTAGACAGTGTTCCTAACTGGACTCGAGACGCGTCCTCGAGAAGTTAAATGCGTATTCAGTGTAAGAAGAAAATTCATTACGGCGAGAATATAAAGTTTACGTGTTAAAAGGTGAAGTAACTAATAAATATTCTCTCAGCTCTCTATATCAGTGAAGTGTTATTTAATCGTGTCAAGGATTAATAAATGGAGTGAAGTAAAATTTTGAATTTGTGTAAGCCTATATTCTTTAGCCGCATCACACCTTGTTCAGAGATACATATTTCTGCAAATTAATACTGACGCAGCCGAGGCAAATCTAAATATATATAATATTTAAAGAAACATAAAAATAGAAAGTTGGTTGCTAAACACTGGGGCGAAGGCCACCTGAAAGTAAACTTGGAGCGAAGACCACCGGAAAGTGAACATTGGGGCGAAGGCCACAGGAAAGTAAACTTGGGTCGAAGACCACCGCAAAGTAAACATTGGGGGCGAAGGCCACCGGAACTTTGTACCATACATGAGGCATTTAACCTCCTCAAATTGGTTTTCATAAGTGAAGCTAAACCCTTCCTCATCGCAGAGGATACACTTGTTGGACTAGCACCAAAATATCCTAAGATGTAATTGTAGATATTTGAGAAGCATTTATTTTTCTATTTGCAACAGATTCTACTACTCGGCTTCGCATATTTATTCTTGTATCCAAAATTAAGGTAATTTAAAGGAATTTTATCCAAAAAGAAGATAATTTAATAATGAAAGACAATTTGCTACAAAACATAAATCCAGCTAAAAAACCTCTGATTATTTTCAGCTGAATGCATGAGCATGTCAATTTTTCTGTGGATACTACTTCTTGTGAAACTCGAGCAAAACAAAAACAAACTCTTGGCCAAAACTTAAACATAAACATAAGTCGTTAACGCGAATCATGGAACATTATAAAACTTGAATATTCAAAAGTAGTATTGAATGATACTATTTTTTTAATTTTAATCATTTTACACAAACAAGTGTTGAAAGAGTTTCAGACAAAAGTTACTTTCTTTTCGTGTGTAGAATTAGAATATAAATTATATGTAACTTCCTGCAAAAATATTATAAATGACCTTGATAACCTCTGTTGAATTAAATAAATAATAATGATAATAAAAGCAATAATCCGCCATAAACCAGATAGCAGAAGATTATCAGTTACGTAACTTTTTCATCTACATATCCGTACCTACGCTTTGTGAACCATTGGCTAGGGCGGGGGGTTTGTAACGAAGAGGTTCTGAGTTCGAATCCTGCTTCCTTCTGAGTTTTACATCTGTAATGTATACTAAAATTTACGTATTTATGTATGTACAGAGCGACAACTCGTAACTGATTAACGCTTGTACCACGTTTTTACCTCCCTTAAAACGTACAACCAACATCACCGGCGCAGCTTGCACAGCTACGAGATATAACTTCAAGAAGTAGAAAGGTATTCGGGAACAACGTGTAGGTTAAAACCACATGCACATCCCCTCTTTAACACAAACAAGGTAATAATTAAATTAATGCAACTGGCAACAAGAAAAACAAGGGTATAAGTTTATTTATGCCTAGGCTACGTAATTAATCCAGGTAAAAATGAATTACAGTGTACAAATGCAGTGTAATTTAATTTCTTAACATCAGTTATTATCCAGCTAAACTTTGTTATTCAACGTTACCTGGAAAACTACGGTTTACTTGCCAACCTTTTTTGAGTGGAGTAACAGAGCAGAAATGCATTAGGATAAAAGGACTAGGCGCAATATGAATCACATATTCCTGGACAGCAACATGCATTACATATTCCATTAATTAACATTGAAAAAGTATATTTACCTACATTGCACATCAAATTGATGCCAACAAAAAACTTGTCAAAGCAATGGATAAAAATAGGACTGCATTGAGATACATTTCCCAATAATAGTGCTGCAGAAATAAAAGAAAAACATTAACAGCGTCGTAAATAACATTACTAATGTGGAGCATACATTTGAAAAAACGAGTGAAAAAGCTTGGCACTGATTCAGATATATTACGGATACTGTTTTCTGAAAAATAGCCTTCATGAAATATTTAGAGTTCTGAAATTACACAAAACTAGAAGCTATGCTCTCCTGTCAATATAAGCTGCTTCATAAAACATAGGGACGAGTAGGTAAAGATGCACAAATTTTAGCTGGTGAGTTTGTGTTACGCTAAATTAAATATTATAGAAATATTAATATTTTTCTTTTCAGAAATGGCAACTCCATAAAAATGGCTAGTACGAGTCGTTTATCACGTCACTACTCCGCGATACGTTTAATTATAAAAGCACATATAAGCCTACCTTCAGTAGGTATTGGGTAATTTTTCCAGCACACCTTTTTTTACTACGACCAACACATTTTGCCAATGAATTTTCTCAGAATCCTAATTTTCGTGTTTTGCACGATTTGGAAACATCTAAGATGGGTATTGTCATTCGCAATTGAACTCTGAGTTGCAAAAACTGCTTGTGTTTGTGATTCCAATAGGAAACAGCGGTTGCACCTTGAAACTAGGCGAAACTAGGCCAGAGTGCGGCGTAAAAATTTAAACTACCGAGCCTTTCATATAAATTACCTTGCGTCACGGCTAGAACTTATCGAGTCCAAGGTTCTCCAGGTGATATCTTGGTGTACAACGCAGAAACAGAAACTGCGAGCCCTCCAGAACAAAGGTTTACAAACACATCCCAAATATTCTTGATGCAGAAAAATCTATTCTGCTGTTGAGAAATAATTTTTGGAAATAAATAATAGCTTCGGCACTTGAAGTTACTGAATTGTTTTATAAACATTATAAATGAGATACAGACAAATGCACTTAACATTACAACTGTGTGCAATATACCAGTGATAGGAATTCTGAGCTAACACCATCTCTACTACGTACAGTAAGTTGGGAAACTTTTGTATTCCACCCTATATAAACTTTATGTTGAGTGTGTGTCTGTGAACACCACAGCTCAAAAACAAATATTAGATTAAATACCAAACTTGGTATTTAAGTTCAGCATCTTCCAAGGATGTGATACACAGATTTTAAATAAAATTCCCCACCCCAAACTATATTCACATGAAATTTTTTGTTAAATTTTTATTTTTTTCAGGAATGGCTCTAACGATTTTGATTAAAATACCACATATTTAAGATGTTTTCATAACAAACAATTTGTTCTCCGTAGTGTAGTTGTTACCATGTTAGATTCTAGTTCCCGGGTTCAAACCTGGAGGAGGGCGATGGATTTTTTCGGATGTAAAAATCCTTAGCATGGCTTCCTTCAGAAGAGAAGTAAAGCCGTGCTGTGGATTTACGGCGCCTAAAACAACCTCAAGTCTGATAAAAAGGCCTCTGAACAAAATTACCGGTCTTTCACGTCCAATATAGAATGGGGCGCTAAGGACCGCAGCAGTTAAGAGCTTCCATAAATAAAACTCAATTTAATTTTTCACACGGATACAGAAAACCGAAACGACAGCCAAGTGATTAAAGGAAAATCGCTGTATGTTGGCCTTGAAATTCTGTGCTCTTTCCTTAACATTTAGAGAAACAACGAATGTGATATCACTTCAAAAATAGCAACATTTTGAAACATTCAAACCATTAATAACAGATATCTCAGAAATGGGTGATGACACAAAGAACTTATTTGAAATAAATTGTGTGTTTCAAAGGTATCTACATTTTTATCTCTTTTGGTTTATATTTATGCAAAATCATACGAAATACCTTCCGAAAGAAGAGGTGTTTAGAGACCATTCCCAGAAAATTCAACTTATGCAGTTTACTTGCCATAGAAATATCTTAAAAACATGAAGTTTTAATCAATTATTAATGTTTTTGAGAAAATAAAATATAACAAAAAAAATTCCATATAAAGAGTATTTTGGGGTGGGGGGTTTTCTTGAAAGTCTTGTGTTGCATCTTTGGAAGACATGAACCCAAATACAAAGTTCGGTTTTGGTTTCATTGAACTCTCGACATAGAAGTTTTGGGTGGAATGAAATACTTCCTTTGTCTTTTAGGTACATGGTAGAGAAAGTAAAAACTGAATAATAAGGGTGATTTTCAAATAGTTTTTATTTTGAGCTCAATTTTCAACCCCGCTTTTGGGTACAGTAATTCAGATAACATATAGATTATTTTCCAAATGTTACCTGAGGTGTATTAAATACAAAGTTTTACAACCTTTTGGCCATTGGTCCCTGAAAAGATAACACAAACATACAATCTTAAAATTATAAACGTTAATATCAACTATTATGAATCAAACATCGAGATTGTCAGGTAATTTCGGTTATGGTTTTATTATATGCAAAGAGTTTGGTATTTCAAAGCACGAACGTACAAAATGGAATTTCATTTTTATATGTAATATACACCTTTAGTTGGCTATTTTTACGTGCCTTGAAAGTAAAATCAATGATTTCTGGTATGTTGATTATCGCAACCTTTGTAATGACTTAAATACATTTCCAATGTTAAAGAATCCTCGTTATCCTTGGTTACATTAGTTCAAGTGTTGTGTTTTCATAATATGCGTTATTGAAAAAATATTTTACAATTCAAGGTTTAATTGTTTAAAATAAAACAACCAACATTGTGTAAACTGAGTATTGAAGTATAAATTGGTCTTTATTTCAGCTCTTCCGAAAACTGTATGTTCTCGTATTATTGAGATCGACAAGTTTTTTTTTCACAATGTTATAAGATTTATAATCACTATAAAATTAGTAGGTTTATTCAAGAGATTTTCAGCATATTATAATCTTGGGTTAAATGCAGTATTTTCCATATTTTAGGTAAATTTTGGAGAAAGACTAATGGTATTTCTATTATCTGTATGTACCTCTCTCTGTCCCTCCTTCCTCTGTCCTTATCCTTCTCTCCCTACTTATCTGGTTTTCTAAAAATGTTCAGGGTTTTCATTATTAAGAATTTCACTAAAGTGCGTTATAAGGAGTAAAATGGCAATTAAAAGTTTAAGAATTCCCTGAGTGTGCTTAGTTTAGAAAGCATTTAAATGTTTTGGGTAATTCTGCAGTTATGAAACTTATTTATTTCTCATTTCCTCTGCCATGACCTTCTTAGGAAGTTTAAAAATGGTAGTTCGGGGTTTAATTGGCTAAGACATTTCAATTTCCAGTATTTTAATTGGATTTTGATGAATATTTGTAATGACCGTTATATTAAGAAATTACTTTTCTTTCTTGAAATTCTGTTAGTAGTATCAATAAAACGCATTCAAAATTTCAAAATCTGATATGTAACATTCACATTGCTTTCTCTACTCACCATTCTGTAAACTATTCCTACTAAATATTATTTTTCCATGCACTTCTTGTTAATCGAGATAAACATTCATTATACATTTACACCTTTCGTTGTAAGTAAAAGAAGGATTCAGGAGCCTAAAGTGTTAGTCAGATTTTTAATAAGTGGGTTCTAAGGGTTGGCTTGGAAATTCCATATTCTTTGCATGTTCACGATGAAAAATGAATACACACTTGAAAAAAGAATAATTATTTGAAGGTTTCAAAGTAATAACAAATAATATATCGAAAGCGGCCAATGGCACAAAAAAGTTTATTTGGCATAAATTTCGTGCTTTTACTAGATTTATATTGTTTGTGTAGCATGATTTCGTATTACGGTTTGCAAGTAATACAAAAATCGTTCAGAATAACGAAGACTTAAAAGATTATTCACATATAAAACCAAGATATACATTTTATTTGTAATCGAATATCTTAAACATATGGAATTTATTTCAAAGTTCATTTTGAGACAATGTGTACATTTTTAATGTAAGGGATAGTTACGGTTGGGGGGCTTCCTTTAAAATTTGCGTGTCGCATTCGCTAGAGACATTTTTGCAAAAATATGGAATTACTAAAAACGTACGTGTACGGCTAGTTGTGCGGGTAGTAATTCTTGAAAATGTTTATCTTGCATTCTTGGAAGATACTGAGCTTAAATACCAAGTTTGATATTTAATTAACTTTACATTTTTAAGTTATGCTGTTCACAGACGTAAAGATAGACGGATACACACACACACGCACGAATCGTTTTCCAATGTACCTATACTATTTTTGAATTCATAAAGCCTCAAAGCGCAAATTTTGGGTAAAATCTCGACATCGAATTTTGGGATGATGGAATGCAAAAGTATTTAAGAGGGAGGGGGGCGTTAGGTCGTCCATGAACATTTATCTATCTTACCTTAATGATTAATTAACGTCATTTAACGTATAGGTCATATCGAACAGTCAATGAACAAAATGGTTGAAATTATACTCGAACGAGCCCGGGGTCCATAGAAATTAGTTCTTCGACATTCGTCTTTTCAGGATAAGGAAAAACCCCGTAAGAAACCTTATTGAGTTAACTCACCCTAACCGAGATTCGAACTCGTGACCTCTTGAATGTGGCAGACACGCTACCTCTTTATGGTGTGGGGTAGCATGTCTCTACTTCCTACTATAAGTAAGTAGTAGAGAAACTAAAAATTCACCATGTCAATGCCCAATTAAGTAATATAAATAGAGCGCTAAAGATGTACGCTTTCTATGCTTACCCTGCTTATATTCTTTTACCTTACTTGGTTATATTCTCGACAAAGCTCTGCATAGTGAATATTTCTTGTGAGTTACCTTGATGTTATAGCGGGGTATCATGGAGGTAATAGCCATTATCGCTGCCACTAACTAGATTCTTAATGAAAACGACGTTAGGGCCCAATCTCCCTTTTAGCACCGTCGATTCCAGAATGTAGCTATTTCATAGCCATAAGGCGTTCACCACATGGACTTGAATTACCTAGCTAAGGAAACCTCTTAGCAGAATGGAGATTAAGGGACGGAACGATTAAAGAGAACTGAGAACACAACAACACAGAAGTAAAGAAACACTCGTAAAGCTGGCGTGTAGCACTCATGTGAATTTTTAATTCTTCCATACACTGTTAGTAGAATTAATATAATTTATTTTTAAAAAATCACTTCAAAATTCAAAGCATCATAATATTGTAATATTTAGGATGGGAAAGAAGTTTTTTTTCCAAACAGTATGATTTAATTTTCACAAATCATTCAGAATGTGTTGGAATTACTTTTATACGCACTGCACCGTTCTTTCTGTGACGCCAAGCACAGCAATTTTCGTCTATTTTCTTACTGGGAGAAATGCTCTGTTGCTATAGGTTTGTTAAATAAGATTCTAAAACTTGTTCTTTAACGTAACCAGCATCCGAAAGCCGAATGGATTGATATTAAAAATTGTGTCAGATTAACAGAACTCATTTGCTTGAATATGCGTTATACTACAGGGTTATATACTGCGCATTTTTCAGTTATAGAGAATTACTACTTTTGCTTAGCAAAAACATTAATGAACCGGGGTCTCTATCTTAAAGTGCCTTTCGTTTAACTAACATTATTATTTTACATATTATAAAATAGGACACAGAAGCTCATTGTTTGTGCAATCGAGTGGTACTTTTACGGTTTTGCTAAAACAGAACATCATTGTTATTAATTTTACTTTAAAATTTGAACTGATTTATTTAAAGAAATTACATCTATACATTATAATACAAATTGTATATAGTTACCCATAAGTTAATGAAGCTGTTTAAAATGTGATTACATAATTCCATCTACACTTTTTGAACATTGTACAAATATACAAAGATTGGATGGGGTATAAGAAAACTTTTCGAAAAGAAAAGAAAGGCCTTAACAATCTTTTTTTTTTTAATTAATTGTTCTTCCACACAAGCCGTGTATTGGACAAGGTTGAAAACGTAGAATCAGACGACTGAAAAATTCAATGCCATCGTTGGGATTTGAACCACGGATCTACCCGTTTCCGTCCGGTTACTCTAACCACTGAGTTACCATGGCAACATGCCGGAACGTCATTAAATTCCTCAACTGATTCGCATTTTTTCCGGTAAACCACAAGGAGATCTCAAATTATATGTAGATGGCATACCCCAATGGCGACTTACAATGCTGTAAATACTTGAAGTCTCTGGCTTAATGTTAATTCCATTAATTGACCTAATAGTGGTTGAAACTATGAAACCCGGGACTTTAAATATTTACAGCATTGTAAGTCGCCATTGGGGTATGACATCTCAATACAATTTGTGATCCCCTTGTGGTTTACCGGGAAAAATGCGAATCACTTGGGGAATTTAATGGCGTTCCGACATGTTGCCATGGTATCCCGGACGGAAACCGGGAGCTTCGTGGTTCAAATCTCGGCATTGAATGTTTCATTCGTCTGATTCTACCTTTCCAATCTTTTTTTTCACCTTTATTCCCTTATCTAAAAATAAGTGATTTGCAGCCTGATATTAGACAGTGCTGCAACGCCGAGACAAGTGCCCAATGTACGGTATAGCTCTTGTGGTACATTGCGAAGTTAACAGCTTCCCTCAGATGAACGATGGAAGTTCATTAACCGTCTGTTAAAAGGGGTAGCTGTACGAAGTGTTTATATTTTGCACTTACATTGATGAATACATTAACAATAAATCCAATGAAAAACTGTAATGATGCAGTGATGATAATAAAACTGTATTGCTACTCGGTGCTACTCTTTACTGTGAAAGTAACATTGAAAACTGAAAATTCTACGCTGGCCACACATCATTTCTGCGATTCAGTACCTGTTCCACGGCTACTTATTAATAAGGTAGCAGCTACGGACAAAATCAGTTGATATACTTCAAAATTCCCATCACTGAGGTAGCGAACCGTTAGTAAGTACGAGATTATTTTTTCATAACATAATTAAGGTTTTTTTTATTTGTAAAAATCAATGAGAAGCTCTTAGTACCCTATCCAATTTTATTTTGTTACGGCTTTCCAGATATTGTTTCACTTTACCAAATGCATTCTTCGATGGTGTCTATTGGAATTGTGTTCCTCTCTCTTGCTTTAAGTGATCCGGTTTTATTCCCTGTGTTGAGAAGCTACGATGATATTCCCAGAATCTGGGGTACCTTTGTTAGATATTTCGCCTTAATAAACTAATGCTTTGCGTAGCGCGGCACATGTTCTGTTTGATTCGTTCTGCAGTGATACAAAGTATAGACTAGCATACTTATCAGCAAACTCAAGTAAAATAATAAATGCGTGTACAGGTGTATATGAACATAGTGAATTTATTTTACGTTTAGCGAAATACAAAGCCATGTCGTATCCAAAATAAAAGAGGGAAATTGGGGGAAAATAATAAATAGTTCAGAGGACGGACAGATAAACTCACGAGTGAAGAAGAAATTAAACCTAATCGTAGATGACGACCACGAAATAAGACGGCATTCCGACGAACATGTATGTCGAAAATATACGTCCAAAGTGAATCAGCTGGAAAAATATATATTTACAAAGTAAATAGCCTAGCATAATTATCACAAACTCAAGTAAAATAAGAAATGCGTGTACAGTGTATATGAACATACTGAATTTATCTTACATTTAGCGAAATCCAAAGCCAAAATAAAAGAGAGAAACTGGGGGAAAATAGTAAACATAGATAGCTCAGAGGATGGGCAGATAAACTCACGAGGGAAGAATAAACGAAACCTAATCGTAGATGACCACGACATAATGCATCGTTTCTACGAGCAGGTACGTCGAAAGCATACGTCCAAAGAGAATCAGGTGGAAAAGTAAATTCCGGGGAATGAACTTTGAAAGGCTTGGAAAACAAACAAGGAAGAACGTCAATCTAATGTCGACTGACATTGAAGAAGATTTAAAGATGCAACAACAAAAACGGGAACAAAATTATCACACAGAACTATTCATAAGCCTTCAAAGTTTGATTTGTAACACACGCCATTTTATCCTGCCTCCAGTGTTTTTCTGCTTTGATGCGAAAAATATGATAAGATCTTCCGAACCAATAGGTCACCACCATAATCTCTATCGAACCAGCAAGACTTCCAAAGTTTCTTCTCTGATATAAGACGAAGTTATATGGCACTTTGCCAGAATGCTTTCTTCTTTTCTAACATGATGAGTGAAGGAAATGACCAAAACTACTAAATTAGATAGCATCCTTCAGCTCGTGTAACATGGATTTTATGAGAGATTCTTGGCCATCAATCTGCCATAGAAGATGTGAAAAGAATAAGCAAGGACAGTAGAACTGGGGGAGGAACAGGAATTTAATTTTGCGCAATGCATGCTGAAGGCTGAGGAAAGCAAAGGCGGGACTTTCTCGAAAAGGGTAGGGGAGAAGTTCTAACACAGCTTTTTTAGTTAGAAAGGGAATTGAGAGTGAAGTTAATTAAAGGGAAGAGGACGATGAACGAAGAGAGGTGCGAAGGAGAAACAAAATAAAGTAACTGCGATAAGTATAGGAGGAAGATGAGGATGCTGGAAAATGATGTAGTACTTTGCATTAATGTAATGAGTTTGTAAGTCACTCAGGTAATTTTTCAGACGGTTCCGCCCTCAACTTCTGCGATTTCTGCTCTCTGTGTCCACTCAGTGAAGAGAGAGATGTATCTTCAAGCGACCTTAAGCTCGAAGCCTTTATTTTATGTCCATTTAAGAAAAAAAGAGCATGAACCTTGTACCTAAATACGGTTTGCTTCAATCCATTGGATGGATGGTACTCAAAATGTGGGATCTCTAGTTAAAATCTTTGTATTTATTTTCAAAAATATTTCTTTATGACTAGGGTATTTCTTGCTTCATCTCTACCTATACTTATGATCTACTGAGTACAGAAACCCTCATATTTAATTTTCTTGTAGGAGCAAACCAGATTGCAAAACTTTGTCCTTGCGCCTGGCCATATAATTAACCTTTCTAAATGGTTCTTAAATAGTTTTGAGTGGAAACAAAAAAGTATAGGTATTACACTGGCTTGACCTTCTCTAGTTACTGTCATTTATTTGTATACTCCTTCTGGATTTTATTCTTACAAAGCTTGTGTTACAACAGGAATACATGAGACTGAAGCTATAATCAAATTTGTAAAATGTGATCGCTTTGAAATTCCATGTTCTTTGCTTGTAATCACAAGAAACTAAAGCATGGTGACTTATCGCTTCAAACATGCAGGATAAAACGTTGGAAAATTGAAGTCATTAGCCGCGAAATGCTTCGGTATGGTTAATGCTACAAAATAATTTGTTTGATGTAAATTTTATACATGTTTCGTGTAGTACATGGCTGTCAAAGTATGCAAACAAACAAAAATCATTCATAATAAAGAGGAATTTACAGGATAGTCGAGAAAATTCAAGCTAAACATTTTATTAGCCACATGTCATCTTAAACATAATATTGTATTTTAATTAAAGTCGCTAGAGGCATTTTTGCACAAAATAAACAATGATCAAAAATCTACATGTAAAGCCTAGATTGGTGGGGGAGTATTTATTGAAAATCTTCGTGTTGCATTCTTGTAAGATGCTGACTTTAAATTACCAAGTTTGGTAGTCATCCAGCTTTTCGTTCTGTTGTTAACACAGGCACACACACATCATACCCAGAGCATTTCCTAGATTTACTTTTGTTGGTTTCAGGGGACTTGAGGATATGTAGTTGGAGTGAAACCTGTATTTTGAATCTTTTACTTATTTACTAATTATTTTCTTTGCCTTTAATGAATAATTGGTAGAGAAAGCAGAATGGAGCTGTAGGAAGTACGATGTGTTTTCGGAGGGGAACACCTCGCACACTACAACCATTTTGATTCATTATGGCCACATTCCCCGGGAGCCCGGGGTGAAGTGAAAGAGGGCAGACAGACAGGCCCACAAAGAATCACACAGGTTGCCAGCCCGCATTCAGCTTGATGACCTAGGGAAAACCACGAAAACCTCATGATCAGAGTGGGTGGCTATCGGGAATCGAACCGGGGAACTTCCGAATGCGAGCCTCACACGATACTGCGGAGACAACTCGTTCGGTTCTTGGAGCTCTCTCCCGTTCTGACTGAATCACAGAAACTTAGAATTTTGGACATACTAATCAATATATAATATAATTTTAACAAGAATCGTTCTGGTTGACCGTTCCAGTTTTATTTATTTGAACCAACATAGTTGTCTTTCGCTATTAGTTTATGATTTCGTTATTAGCAGTTCCTTAGCTTTTTTATTTTCTGTACTACATATAGTAAGTAAGGGATGTATTGTATTCCACCCAAAAATTCTATACCGAATATGTCACCGGAAATATATGTTCTGAAACAAATAAAAGCATTTTTAGAAAAAGCTCTGTGTGTTGTGTGTGTAAACAACATAATTCAAAAACGAAAAGTAGGATAAATACAACACTTGGTATTTAGTACCCTTCAAAGATGTGACCCAAAGATTTTAAAAAAAAAATCGCCCCATTCCAGATTACCCTTTATATGGAAGATTTCACAAATTTTTTTATGTTTTAAAAATGGCTCTAATGACTTTGTTTAAAATATCATATATTAAACATACTTAATGACAAATAAAATGTACATCTTGAATTTTCTTGAAATAGCCTATGAAGACCACTTCATTCGAAAGGAATCTTATACACCTGGTAAACCTTAAGCGATTGATGAAAACGTGCTACACAAAAACTGTAGATCTCTTTAAAACATACAATTTATTTAATATAAGGTTTTGTAGCATAAGTCATTATCGAGATATCTGTTATTAAATGTTCAGATTGCCTATTTCTTGGTCATTCTCTTAAGTCCTATCAACATTCATTTGTTTTTCGCGATTGCATGTAAACAGTATGGAATTTTAAGGCCAGCGTACATTCTTAAACTTTTGACTATCGCTGCTACTCTTTGTATCTACAACGAAATGTGTAATGTCGCTATTTCTGCAAAGGCTTATTTGGATTAAAATGTAGTAGCCAGAAAAATGAGCATTAGTAAGAATAGTTTGTATACCCACTAATAAACAACAGAGGGTAGAAAAAATGATGTGAATGTATCACATCCGATTTTTTATGGTTACATGGATATGCAACGAAACGTAATAATTGTAAGCTTTTACTTATTTAACAATTCCACTGCCAGTTCTATAAACTTGTAGCAGCTCTTTCCAAAGGTTTCCGTTACTAAAACATTTGCAGGTAATAGTAAAAAGCATCGAAATATGTTGACTGACCTTAGATCAACTTAGCCTGTATTTTTATTATAGACGAATAACTTATTTCTTCTAAGTTTTACATACGTTTTCAGTCGTGAAGTAGTCTAATTAAATCACTTTTGGGTTTAGTTTCTCGTGACTTTGTCAAAAGTAAATCTAACTTAAACTCAAACCTACTAAAGAAAACTACAAATGTATTAACCTTTATTAAACTTTATAATGGGCTACCTAAAGCAAAACCAATTGCATGTTTAAAGTGTTAACGTATGTGTTTAATTTTGCATTAGGCTTAACTACTTCCCTATAGAAGGCATATAATGAAGCATGAACAATTGATACATCTTGCGTATGATCATGAAAATTGTACATAAATAAAATATTTTAAAGTTAGTCATCTATAATTCCAGTAGAATACATATTTAAGGAATAATATACAGTTTTTGTTAATATTATTTGTGTCTAGCTAGAGCGAAAGAGCTACGCGGTAACGTGTGAGACTCGCATCAGGAAGTCCCGGGTTCGAATCCCACCCACTCTGACCGGGCATTTCGTGGATTTCTCTGATCGTTAAGCGTATGTTACTGTGGTCTCTCATCTACCATAATTTCCATTTCATTTTGTTTCCTTCCCATGCTTCAGAAGTGCTTGCTTCTAGTCTTCGTGACGTATGGCGATCCCTGTAGCATGATTCCTGACTCCCTGTGGCCTTTAGCCTCCTATGATTCCTCCTTGGGGGTGATAAAATAGACCTCCCATAGGTTGCATTGGGCGAGGTTTCCCCCTCCGTTGTATACCCTATACCTATAAATCAGTTATGATTGATACATTATAAAATAATTAGAAATGGCGTTTTGTGGTTATCATGGGAAAACAACACAAAGGATTAAGCATAGAGCAGAGTTTTGTAGCATTAAATCCAATAATTTATGTTTTGAAGAACGAACACCTTTGGAATTAACGCGCGCCTAGCTACAAGTTCTGCTATTTGTAATAACTATCTCAAACTTTATGAAAAGGTACGAATGTATCTATTGGATATACCTATTCAACGATTGATTTCTTAATTTTCCTTTCAGTAGTGATGGTAATGAAACGAAACGAGATATCGGAGTCCTTACAGTCCGAGAAACATTTACCCTATTGCGCCAACAACTGGGTACTTTGGGTACCGCACCGGCGCTCTGTAAACCGCACACAGAATCGTTACCAGTCTGACCACGGAAGTGGACCTTCTTTATCACCACCAGCGTTGAAGAAACAAACGAAGGGTATCTGCTACAAAGGGAGTTTATTAAAATGTTGCTCATGTACCGCAAACGCGCTGATAAATGCTGCAGTCCTCTCTAGTGGGTAGAATTCTGATGGACATATGCTCTCTTTTGTCTTGCAGTTATTGTTTGAGATAGTAAAACAATTAATAGAGAAATGAGTTTCAGAGAGGGCTTAGAGCATCCAAAGCTGCTTCTAATGCGCCGATGTCGCCTCTGACTTCGGCAGTGAGAAAGTTAACTAGTCTTACAACAAATGCAATCCGATGCCACTCTCTCCAATGAAACTACGGATAGAATTAGAATTATCCAATTTTCACCTCTCGATATGTTTATGTATACGACTGTAGATGAAGCAGATTAGCCAATAAAGTCTCAGTTGAGAATTCCTGAAATAGACTTAGGTTTGCCAAGAATTACATACATAGGAGATGCATCTTTAAAAATGCCGTCAGACTATAAAGAACTTCGGGGTCATTATTCATCCTGAACTTTGGAAAAATAAAACTCTGGAATTTCCTGAGAAAACTTTAAAGTGGTTTACAGACCCTCAAAGGATGGCTCAGAAGCAGGATCCGGTGTATATGGCAAAGGACCAGGATGCAGAAAGCTTTTTCCATTGGGTGAATATTGTCGCAGCCTCCAAACAAACACGCTCAAGGGGCAGAGCACTCGCTAGAGAGGTAACCGGTAGTTAACAAATTGTAATAATTTGAGTAAGGCGAGGCTACGACTAGGGACGTAGCTAAAGTGAAAGTGCAGAAATATTATTACAAACTGGCAAAGGGACACTTACATGGCTCAAAATAGGTAGAAGGAGCTTTACACTATCATGAATAAGACAATAAAGATTTGGATGGCACCATGTTTATTAAATAAAACTTATTACATACCACATCTTAGTTCCATGCCTGTCGGGCGAGGCCGCCATGCATTCCTGCACGGAGAGGGCGAATGCAGGTCTGTTCTGGTTGACTGCTACGCACTGACTCTCAGCTCCAAGCCACGCTTCAAAAAGCGTGGGGGACGCTAACTAACCTACCCCCACCTAAACTGCTAATCCCCACCTAAACGTCAACCGCCATCTCGAATCTAGGTGACCAAAGAGAACAATGCGCATACGTCACAATATGTTACTGTTTTTAAACAAAAATGTATCCTATTATTTAATGCATAAATGAAAACATAAAGCTAGTTTACGCTGGTAAACAGATCCTTAGCTTTCAGATAGCTAGGATGCATTTAAAGCTCTAAATAGTCATAAGGTAACATCAGCACTGGTTTTAAACTGCCTAAACATGCTCGCAAGCTTGGCCAGTTCAACTCATCTGGGTGCCGGGTCATAGTGGCATAGAGGGAAATGAACTTGCGAGACAGGGAGCAGCTTCACAATTTATTGAGCCAAAGCCTGCTCTAGAGACATCTCGATGTTTAGTTAGAGAGGGTATTAAGAAATGGTCAAAATTAGAACATCATAAAACTCAAGGAAATAAAATGGTAAACTATTTATTAGAAAACCATGTAAGAAAATAGCTGAAAGGTTACTTAATTTAACAGTTTCAGCTGAGAACAATTGTTGCATTTCTCACAGGACATGCTCCTGTGAAAAAGCATTTTAACACGATGGGGGAGTGTTTCAGGGTAATTTAGATTTACTTTGTGCAAGAAATAAGTTAAAACAGTCCAGAACATTATGCGCCTTGTCTCACAGGAGATATATTACTTTTGAGAAAATGTTTTTACAACCAGAAGAATTTGAAACCATATCTGTTATAAGAATGTATGTGTTGGTAAAAGATGCAGGCATAATGAACTGGCTTTTTTTAAGTTCCCTTGTTTTACACAGTTTATGATACTGTGTTTTTACTGTTTTCATTACGGCTTATAACCGCAATCACACATACACACACACACACAAACACCCATGGCCATGGCAGAACTCAAACCCGCGACCCTCAGCTTGGCGGAGCGCCGGAGCTATGCACTCCAGCGACCACGGCTACGGGGGCCGGCAGTCTTTAAAACGATACAGGTAGAACAAAAAGCCCAAGGCTGAAGCTCGTCGGTGACGGAAATCTGTATCAATAAGACAAGATGACTCGGTTATCTTCCTGTAAAATCTCCACCTCTCACATCGTTTTAGTTTTCTTAGGTAATGCTCTTTTAACCAGCAGGGATATTGAAGTTGAATGAAATAGGCAGAAAGATGCGCAAATTTACACAAGAACCATAGAGGTTTGAGATATCTGGCGTTTTTCTTAGATTAAGAGAAAACTCCGGAAGAAATATTTATGTAAATAACTGAGCCCAACAGAGTTCAGGTTCTCGTGAATATGAGGTACAAATGCAACGCAAATCCCAAGGGGATGGACTTAGCTTAGCTAAAATTACTCACTCTAAGGCCTCATAGTTACCAGAAAACTTTTTCCCCCACTCTCCGTTTTGGTAAAATCTCTAAAATGCGATGTAAAAGACCAATGTAATGTCTCTCATTAGTAAACGCCATGATCTAAACCCTGAAGCAGATTACGACATTAAGATGATCTGCAAACTGAGGCAATATTTTTAACAGTTATGATATCAGTATAATTATATAATATAAAATATAATAACAGCCCATCTTTAAGCAATATGTGTAAAATATAATATATGAATTGTATGTTACAGTCATTGTATTATGCTTATTTTATTATGTACATGTATAATAATATTATGTGAATGCATTACGTAGTTTAACAATGTAGGAGCTGTGAGAATAGAAGCAAGCTGCTTTCCGTAGCAAACAGAATTACAATGTGGAAGCCGAAAGTTGCTAACAATGAGGTAACAATGAGATAACCTTGAGACAACAATAAACCAGAAAGTTTAATAAATCCTACTAATAATTCTTGGAACAATAATGTAATATTTAAAACAGTTTATAAATAGCCAATCAACAACTAGAAAGGCTAAAAGATAAATAAAATGTATTCTATTGCAGTAGGCTTAGCCAATCAGAGACTTGAAATAGAGGAAGCATACAAATTCAGGCGGCAGACGCTACAAGATTGCGTACCCGAATAGTTAGATTGGATTCGGGTTCAGTGTGAGACATGAAAATTTATTGCGGTAAGAATAATATAAAGTTTACGTGTTAAAAAGTACAAAAAACAATAATCTCACAGCTCTATAGTAGGATAAATCAATGAGGTGTTACTTAATCGTGTGAAGGATTAATAAACAAAGTACAATACAATTATAATTTGTGTAAGCCTTGTTCTTTAGCCATACCAGCCCTGCTAAGAGATACGTGCTTTACAAATTACTACTGACGAAGCCGAGGCATACACACACATATATAATATTTAAATAAACATTAAAATACAAAACTGATTTTTAAACGTGGGGCGAAGCCCACCGGAAAAGTAAACGTGGGGCGAAGACCACCGTAAACTTTGTATCGTACGTGAGGCGAACACTCCAAGAAACATATCTCTCGCAGTACGTGGTGCAAGTGCTACAACAATTAAACCACTTCAAGTTTGGCTCCCATTCGTGGGGCTGCAACTACTACAAAACGAAGAAAGCAATAACTTCCTAAACAAACGACGTTCTGATTAAAATGGACGGTGAAGCTGAAGATGTTTGTAGAGAACTAAATTAGCATAATCAAGTACGCCTGGATTCTAAAGGAAATACAATATTTCAAATTACTCCCGAAAGCCAGCTCTAGGAAGTGATATCCCGCTTCCATTAACGATAATGTAGCGAAAAACGGAACTTAAACTTCTCGGAAAACTTCGCCCCACGCCGAACTTTGTTTTTCAAAATTGGTGTACGTGAGAAGACTGCCTGAAATATTTAAGGCGGGATCTGTTACCACGTTACAGCGCATATTAAAGCAAGGGGCATCTGCTGGAAGGTCGAGGCTTTACCCTTATAGAGTAAAAAGCGTTCGCTGTTGAGCTTAAATATTTAACGAAACCAAGCAGGGTGCTGACAGCGGGTAGACTGATTTATAACCACAAGCCACCAAATATTTATCCTGTCGAGAAATAATGTCCGTGTTCTATTTAGGCTTATTTGTGTGTCAGCCTGGCGGGAGATAGCTCACCATCCGAAAGACAAACGACTTGTACACCTACGTGCAAAAATGTTTGCAGATATGGGAATGCGAAAGCTTTCGTTGGTGCTGAAACACTAAATACATTATTAGGGATAGCCAAACAGTAAACCATTATGAATTTAACGAGAACATTAACTACATTTTATTGTGTATGCATGGACATACTAAGAACTTCATTTTATCTGTATTTATTTTCGCCGCTTTAACTAAGTCGTGATATCGCGACGGATTTCTTAGGAGATGCTTCGTTGCTCTCTTTGTGGTGGACAGTTAACTTCCTTCTAGGTCTTATCCTTGAACCACAACATTTGCTTCGTCACGTGTCCATAGAGACCTTACTGCTACGCAATTGTACCTCTGTTTCCATATGTGACAGGCAGATGGTAGCTTCGACACTTGTCCCAGAGGCCTTAGAGCCAGGTAACTGTACCTCTGCTTCAATACGTGCCGAGGAGATGTCATTAATCGTCCTCCTAGGTGTAGTGGCTACTATGCTAGCCTCTAGTTCGCGAGGTCGCGGGTTAAACCCGGTGGAGGGTGATGGATTTTTCGGGCGTAAAAATCCTTAGCATGGCTTCCTTCGGAAGGCAAGCAAAGCCGGTGGTCCCGTGTCGTAGATTTACGGCACGTAAAAGACCCTCAAGCCTGAGGCCTTTGAGCAAAATTACCAGTCTTTCACATCTAATATGGAATGGGACGCTAAGGACCACAGCAGTTAAGGAGCGTCCCTCAATTTTATTTAATTTCAGATGTTTTTAGGTGCCGTTTCATCTACCTGTTTTCATTATCCGTTGACAGACGGCAGAGCATTTGTTATTACCACCTATTTTCATTTTTACTATTGTTTTAGACCTAAGATATAACCTTGAGTGGTAGTATTAAATATACAATCCGGTATTTACCTTGTGACTGAGGGAACCATGAAAAAAACGGACTTGTCAGACCACGGAGTTTGGTCCCGAATGCGGTCTACAGACTTTACCGCCTCTAACTGGTCGTTGCTATAGCTAAAACTGTTAACTAAACAGTATTACGTATTATGCACCAGTCCTCCATTTTATTATACCAGCTGGTGGCAGAAATATAAAGTAGATGACTTGTAGTATTTGCTGTAAATATTAACAAATCCTCCAGTTTAAATTCCGTCTTGCTTCCAGTACAGCCAATTCGTCTGATGATACAGTGTAGGTAGTTACCCAGTAATGAAAATTCAGTAATAAATAAAGTAAATTATATGCAAGTTATTCATAAGAAGGAGCAACGCCAAAAAATCACTGTAATAATATTAAAGGGAATGTTTAATGTTAATAATGATACATAAAATTATTCTATACATTTGATTCATGGTTTTATATACAACTTCGAGTAATAATTTGTGTAAAAATTGAAACCGGAAAAGAGGGAAGATTAACATAATGTAGATGGGAAGTAGTTAGTGGCTCAGGATGGGATCAGCTATCAGCGAAGTTCAACGTAAGGGTTCTTTGTAACTCAGTGACGTAGGTAAATATAGATTTGGGATTCCGAGAATCAACATGCGATTGCAGGTAGTTGTAGTAACATGTAACTAGGGAAAAGAATAATGTGTCAGCATTAAGAGCTTAATTAAAATAAAAAGGCGTGTGTCGACGAGCCTCGCCTATTCAGAATTGTGTGAACAACATAGGTTAGGAACAAAAACTCGGTGAAATACCAAACTTGGTATTTAAATTCAGTTTCTACCGAGCTAATCCCACAAAATTCAAAATATACATTTTATTTGTTACGCAAACAATTTAAAAATATAGTATTCTAATAAAACTTTTAGGAGCATTTTAGAGAATACCAAAACAACTAAACTTCCACCATATAAAAGTCAGTGTGAGGTGAGGAGATTTTCTTCAAAATCTGTCAATAGCATCCTTGGAAGAAGGACTTAAATACCAAGTTTGGTGTTTAACAGACTTTTCATTTTGGAGTTGTACTGTTCACTCTCCCCCCTCCTCTCTCACACACATATACATAGATACGCACGCGTATTTTTATTTCAGGGGAGCTCAAAACATACATTTGCGGTGAAATATCGGTATAAAATTTTGGGGGGAATGCAATAGTTACTCTACTTTCTATACGTAAGCATTGAGAAACTGGTTGTTGCTTCACTGTTGGAAAGCCAAACTTGATGATTGTATGTCTCACGTATGGTACAAAGTTTCCGGTAGCCTTCGCCCCAACGTTCACTTAAATTATTATATAATTAGTGGTCTTCGCTCCAACTTTACTTTCAACTTTGTATTTTAATGTTTCTTTAAATATTATATATTTAGGTTTGTCTCGGCTGCGTCAGGACTAATTTGTAGATACACGTCTCTCTTAACAGGGTGTGATACGGCTAAAGAATGTAGGCTTACACAAATTATAATTTTTACTTCACTCCATTTATTAATCCTTGACACGATTAAATAACACTTCACTGATATAGAGAGCTGTGAGATTAATTATTAACTACTTGCACTTTTTAACACGTAAACTTTATAATACTCGCCGTAATGAATTTTCGTCGCACACCGAATACGTATTAAACTTCTCGTGGACGCGTCTCGCGTCCATTTACGAACGCTGTGTACAAGCAACTGACTTCTAATTTTGTACAATTTGCCCTATTTCAGTTTCTGATTGGCTAATTATATTCCAATAGAATACTTTTATTTAACTTAAGCTTTCTCTGGTTGTTGATTGGCTATTTATAAACTATCTAAAAAATTACATCATTGTTGCTCCAAGGATTACTAGTAGCATTATTAAACTTTCCAATTCATTATTGCCTCAAGGTTACCTCATTGTTAGCAAATTTTGACCTATATTCCCACAGGTCCTACATTATTAAATTACGTAATACATTCACATAACATGATTATACATGTATACAATAATATAAACATTAATACAATGACTGTTACATACATTTTGTATTATATTATACACATATTGCTTTAAGGCGGCTTTTATTATAATATATATTATATAATTAGACTGAAATCATTTAAGTAGTAGAAATTCTGCCTCAGCATAGAGCAAATAAAAATTACACTGGAAGTACGCGAACTTGGATCAGAAGATTTAAAAATTAAATGTCTCAAAGCAACTTAAATATGACTCTCTATGACATTTTTATAGCCCCTTCATTTTAGAATGCGAAGGAAAAGGTACAAAAATGCAGCTGTCGAAAATTTACAGCAGGTTTTAGAATATGAAAATGAAAGTGGTAAGTTATGCTCGGGCAATATCATAGATCTGAGCACAGCTGTGGAAAATGGAAAAAGTAAGAAAGAACGCGAAGGAAAGCTGCTAAATTCAGGAATGGTATGAAACAATTGAAACAGGCGTTATAAAATGTGCTAAAACTAATGAAGAAAGTATCAAATAGCTAAAGTTTTATTAATGTCTTGATGCATTAGTGTTATAGGCATGTTTCAAAAAATAAATAAAAATGAAGTATTGGTTTCGCTAATAAAGTAACTGAGAACCCTGAATCGGCAAAATGTGTGGTTTTAAAAATTAAATTATAGTATGTTTGCACTTTATGATATACAAAATTAATAGAAACATTTATTTTTTCAGGGAAGTTTCTGCGAAGTCATTTGAATCTTAAAGAATTCTATGTAAGGTTTGTGACTCGAAACTTAATTAATATTTTAAACGAAAATTACCTAACTGTAGAATAAATAAAATATTCCAGAGGCTATTTAAGTAACTTAAGTGAAAGATATGTTCTCGTAAAGATAATTTTTAATGTTAGAAGGTATCATGAATAAGGTCTTGTCCAATAATATCAGCGCGGGTGAGTTAAGTCTTAATTTTCAAGTCACGTGATTTTTCTGTCCGTTTGAAACTCGTGGTTGCCACTTATACCTCTATAATTCTTACAACGAGCTGATTCTGTCAATCACTTTACATTAATCGTAATAAATATCCCCCGTAAATATTCTCGAATTGGGTAATTAAATAACACAAGCTGGGGAAACTGTTTGAGTCGTCCCTAGGTATTTGTTTCAGTGCAATCATAAATCATGGTCTTTCACGAACACAATGCCAAATTTTTCAAAAAGCGTGTCTTCCTTCCTGCAATTCAATCTGCATTTTTTTGCCATCATAGATGGTAACACAAGTATTACTTTGCACTGTATACGGGTTGGGTCATTTCCTTTTATCAAATATAATTATTCCTACAGTACGGAGCGGAGAATATCCAAAAGCGTGTTTTAATTCAACCTTAACATCTCTGCTGGTATAACTTATGCACAATGATATTCTGCACACAAATATCCAACACCAAGTACAAATCATAAAAAATGTTAACAAATGAAGGGTTCTATATGCGATTAAAAATTTTACTGTGGATGAATAAATGACCGTGATACCACTCATCCACTTAAAAGCTTGAAGGCAGGTGCTTATAAAATTTAAATCAAGCTTTAAGCAAGATTAACCTTCACCTCGAAAATTTTCTTATACTCTTCCAGTACCAATTTAAGATATTATGAGACATCTTAACCTTATTAATGAAATACCATAAGTAATGTACCTGTATATCAATTGCACTGACCATGCTCACTTCATAATTAAATAATAATTCAAGTTTCCCTTTTTTATGTAACCACTACATTTTTTCAATAATTGGTCATATATTTGTAATTTATTCTTATTTTGACCCTCATACGTTAGATGCATTGTTGGTTCGGTGAGAGTTGTCGGAGATGGGTTGTAATGTGAAGTAGATTATATTTGTTGGTAGTTGGAAGATGCTTCATGTTTATTGCCCCACGTATGGGAGCCAATTTGTCGCGGTCACTTCGTGTTATCTATTGCTGGGCGCCTGTTATTGTATTACTAGTTTGAATTTTGGGTTATTTGCCCTCCGGTTAGCCATTATTTCTCAGTCGAGCATATCTCTTAAACAGGGTCTGTAAACGGTAAGGATTTGTTACTGAAAGATAACACTTATAAAAGAATTTGTTTTTACACTTTTATTACCGTCACAATTAATTAATTTCACATATTGACTCTTGATACACGCCCGACTGAAACTGTTATATTTTCTAATATCACTATAATCACTTATTTGCCGCACATTATTAATTCGCGTATTATGACTAACTTTACAACGCGAGAGATTCTGTAGAATTGCGCGACGTATAACGCGTGAACGATTCTCTTAAACTGTGCGACGTATAACCTTTGTATGATTCTGTTGGACTGAACGACGTATTACCCGCGAATCCTTCTGTTGGACTGAACGAAACCTGTCTTTGGCACGGAATTTATACTCCTTCACCCGATATCCCTAAGGATTATAACCGAGCTGCTATTGGTTAATAAAACGCGGCAACATTAGCGTCTATATTTATATCCAATCAAAATTACGAACACATATGCTCTAGGAAAGAAATTCCCTTCAGTTCTACAGAAAAGCGCGCTACTCTGACGTCATTTGTTTGTCTCTTATAATTGATAAACAACTCACCCCCTCGATCATTGTTACCCGCTCTTATTGTCAGTTTCAGTGAGGCCGTGTAAAATTATTTCCTAACAATGCTTATGATTAACAAACATCTCAAATCAATTTCATACAATAATGCTTATTTACACTACAATCACTCTGGCATTTACAATGTTGTTATATAAAATACTGCCACAAACGTAAAGTTTACAAAATAAAAGCTGATACACCTCTCACAACACTATAGGAGAAAAAAATAGTTTTATTGTCCCTTCTACTTATAGTTCCACCCAAAAATTCGATACCAAGATTTCACGGGAAATGCACATTTTGAGGCCTCCCTGAATTCAAATAAAGTACTTGTGTTTGTCTGCTTATATGTGTATGTCTGTGAACATCATAACTAAAAAACGAAAAGTCGGATTAATGCCAAAGTTGGTGTTTAGGTTCAATATGTTCCGAAGATTTTCCACAAAATTCCCCTAGTCCAAACCACCTTTTACATGGAACATTTCTCGAAATGTTTTATTTTCTAAAAACTATTCTGACGGTTTTGATTAAAATACCATATATGAAATATATTTACATGACAAATAAAATGCATATCTTGAATTTTCGGGGAATAGCCTATGTATGAAGTCTTCATTTTGAAGGATTTTTGTATGATCTTATATAACTGGGAAACGTTAAGCGACAGACCAAAACTTACTACACAAAAAATATAGGTCTCTTTAAAACAGACTATTTATTTAAAATAAGTTTATGTACCATAAACCGTTTGTGAGATATCCATTATTAAAGGTTGAAAATTTTCATTTCTTGGTCATTCTCTTAAAATCCTTCCTTCTTGCGATTGCGAGAAACAATATGAATTTTAAGGCCAGCATATTGTGGCCTGTTCTTAAACATATGACTATTGAGGCAGTATTTTTAACACTTAAATAATTTCAGTCTAATTAGGTAATATGTAAATTCAATAAAAGCCTGCCTTAAAGCAATATGTATATGTAACAATATATAAAAAGTGTATATTACAGCCATTGTATGTTTATATTGTTGTATACATATTCAGTAATGTTATGTGAATGTGTTACGTAATTTAATAATGTAGGAGCTGTGAGAAATAGGTCAAAAGTTTCAAACGATGAGGTAACCTTGAGGTAATAATGAGTATGTATAAAATAGCCAATCAACCACCAGAAACAGCTTTAGTTAAATGAAGGTATTCTATTGGACTAGGATTAGCCAATCAGAAACTGGAATATAGCTAAATTTACAAATGCAGAAGTCAGTTGCTAGCAGTGTTCTAACCAGACACGAGATGCGTCCTCAGAAATTTAATACGTTTTCGTGTGAGACGAAAATATTTTACGTTTTCAAAAGTGCAAGTAATTAACAAAAGAATCTCGCAGCCCTCTCTCTATATCAGTGAAGTGTTATTTAAATCGTGTCAAGCATAAATAAAAAGGAGTGAAGTAAAATTATAATCTGTGTAAGCCTACATTCTTGAGTGCACCACTCCCTGCTGAGACATTCATGTCTCTAAAAAATATAACTACTGACACAGCCGAGGCAAACATAAATATATAATATTTAAGGAAACAGTCAAATTACAAAGTTAATATTTTTAAACTTGAGGCGAAGGCTACCGGAAACTTTTTACCATACGTGCGGTTGCAACTACTTCAAGTGTTCGGCTCCCCAACGGTCGAAATACAATACAACTCCTACTTCAAATTGGCTCCCAAAGCGTGGGATAAACAATATAAACAAACCTACTTCAAATTGGCTTTCCATACGTGAGGCAGAAACTTCGTTTCTCAAATTGGCTTTCCATACGTGAAGCAACAGCTTCATTGTTCCCTTTGTATCTATAACGAAATGTGTAATGTGGCTATTTCTGCTAAGGCTTATTTGGATTATAAGTCAGTAAACAGAGAGTAAGAATAATTTGTGTACCCACTAATAAAGGAAGTTTGTGAAGAGTTTGTGTACATACTTCACAAAGTAAGTTTTGAAAAACACTTCTCTCTCTTTTAAGAGAATATTCCTTTTACTTTGGGAACTACTAGAACCTAGTTCGATTCGAGCATCTTTGCCTGTTCTATAAATTAGAGGATAAAGTTGGTACACGTTGGACATTCTAGATAGCTTTATAACGTTAAGGATGTCCAATTCCATGATACACAACAGCAGTTTACTTTATTTACTGCCATGTATTGGGATAAGAACCCCTTTCGACGGTCAACAGATTGCAGCACCTTTTCTTCATCCCCAGTGTCCAGCCTGTCGTCTATAATGATAACAAATGACCTCATGAAACCAATATAAAATAAGAAACAGTGCGTTGTTGTATCAGTATTTTGTAACAGTGAAGTGTAATGGTGACAAGTACTGAACTTGGGAGATAATATAATAGTCGATGTGATTCATAAACAATATTCCAGGACAATGAAAAACTTGATACCCTTATTACGTGAAATCCGGTTCATGGTACTTCGTATATTCTAGATTTTCTGAATAGTTCACTAGCATATAAAGACAATGTTTCGGCGACATAAGAAGTGGAATAAAGTTTTTTAGTAACAAATGAATTAAATTTTAAGTCCTGTGGTCATTTTTATAAAACTTAAGTTTTGCAGATAAATAATTGTTGTCTGTCTGTTCTTTAAAACAAGAATAAAAACAAGTTTGAGTATTCTTCAAGCTCCTGTAGAATCAGAGAAGTAATTTGCATACATAGAATACAAAAGATGTATATATTTATTTATTATGCAACAATCATATGGTTTTACTAAATATTTATTGTTTATATCCCTAACTACTCTACATATTGTTCCGAAGTATGCATTTTTATGTTTACTACACTTTAATCATTATAAACCTTGACTTATTTAAAGATAAAATTGATAAATTCAATTACTTACACTTTAAAAGAGTTCATGAGGAACAACAGAATTACCAAATTCATTTCCAATTGTAATGAGTAAAATATTTAAAAATGCAAATTAACAACATAATTAATTCAGCACGAAAAAAAGGTTTTAACGTACATTGAATTTTTAATAAGCTATATAATTTTCCTATTGTCATATTTTGATAAATATGTTATATTGTAATACATCATTAGCCATTCTTGAAGAAACATAATAATATTTGTTTGAGGTGTGGCATTACTGTAAAAATTTTCAGTTAATTAAAATGGTTTTTAATACAAATTGTTATTTATTCAGAAGTTATGTTACTTTCTTTGTTTTTCCTTTGCTTTTGATTTGTTTCTTTGGTTCAATGGACTTTTGTTGTAGAATTATTGGGTAGAATGCAACTCTCCCTCCACCATAGATATGTGCTAGAAAAATATACTATTTCAATTGTGTTTCCGCGTGCATATATTAACACTGAATATATGGGCATTAATTCTATTTGCTTCACTCAGCTTTTGGAATTCCCAGTTTGTCATGTAAAGGTTGCCTAGACTTCTAAAACGTCTCGGAAGGCATTGCGACTTGTATTCTTCATGATACCTGAACACTTGAAAATGGTAACATTTGAACACTTGAACACTTAAATTTCAGAAAATGTAAGCATATCCTTGAATATATTTCTATATTCCTTTCGGTATAAAATCAAATTCCAAGAAACAAAGTGAACTAATGAACTTATATTTGGTGTAAAATAAAGCGATATTAATGAATTCTGCCGCTATTGGTGTAAATAAAAAGAGGTAGACTATATTAGAGTAATATGATTAGAGACTCACCCTTCTAGAAGAAGGGACGAGTTACCTGTGTTGTCAAAATCAACACCAGCTACAATACTTATATCAAATATTTCTTCAGAAGTAGGCATGGAAATGAATTTAAGTTATGGCAGCAATCGAAAAAGGATGTAGTACTGCTCGGGAGTTTCATTGTATTATATACCAGTTGGTGGAAGATTTATAAAGAAAAGATATTTTAAACAATATAAGGAAAGTGTATGCATTTATCAGATTGAACAACTGGCTTTTCCCATTAACACTTAATACCAATAATCATTTTAATAATTATTATTAATTATTACGCAACGGTAATAATCGATTCATTATACTAATGTGGAATATTATACGTTATTAACACCCTGTTTATTATTATTATTATTATTATTATTATTATTATTGTTCGCTCAACCGTAATGCAACTAGTAAGATGTATTAGGATGTAGAGTATATAACGGAAGGGGACAGACACCTCCACACTGCGATTTACAGGAGATCTATTACAACTACCACACCCCCAGAGGAAGGGATACAGTGAAGAAACCACAGGAGGCTACAGGTCGCAGGCAGACAGATCACAGAGACATGCCGAGGAGCTCCTGGCTCGAAGACCTATCCCACTAATGGAGCTGCCCAAAGAAGGTGATGAACGATCCGTTCAACTAAGCAGCCCTCTAGTGTTCACGGGGAATACTTTTCTTGGAGGAAAAACATCTAAAAAACGAGAAGGAAACGGAATGAAATGGGAATGGGGGAAAAGAAATCGTGGTAGATAGAAACCACCCTAGCATTCTCTGATCTTCGACCAGAGAAAACCACGAAAAGACCCAAGGTCAGCGTGAGTGGTCGACTGGAATCGAACCCGAGACCTTTCGAATACAGTCACACAGGTTACTACAGAGCCATTTCACTCAATACTCAGAAGTATTACTCTCTGACCAGCTTTTGGGATAAAGTAAGTAAATTATTGATCAAATGCCTAGAATTATGCTTTAAGAGGGGGGTATTTCTTTCATCCCCAATCCAAATTGTCACATCGCAATATGAGTCAACATTTTCTGCATTCAAATGTATCTAAAATTTCAGTTTGGCGGTATTTGTAGCTACGGATATATTGAAGAAGGGGAAAAACATTGGAGACACCAAAAAGTGTTCGCCCATTTCACTAGTTTCAGACTGTAGCTGGGAAAGGCCTATGCATATGTTTTTGTTATATGCAAACGACAGTTATTCTAGAGTCAGCACAAATATATGACACCCCATGGGTGCTACAAATTTAGCAATATTAAAAAAGGGTTAAGAAGTCTTATAAGTAAAGTAGGAAATGTGGCGCAATATGAAAACCTCATTATACTCTTCAGTTATTACCATCTCACAGTTATGCTTTAATTATACTATTGACATAAAATGATATTTCTGTGTTCCATATAGCCTAATTATGATACATATATGTTCAGAAATGTTTCTGAATCGTGTATTTTGGACTTGGTTGCATATAATACGCAACCTACTAAAAATTAAACTTACTATGACGAATATTTCAGAAACAGCTTATTGTGCTAGAAAGATTTGACATAAGTAGTATATTTTAATGAGTTTTTGTCGATTCTGAATAAATATTGGGATATTTAGATTTCAACACCTTGGAGTCACTCAACATGAATAAGGCTTTTTTGTGGTACTTTTTCCGTTGCTAGAAAAGTGCTGGAATAATTACCATGAATTCTTCCTATCCTTCATTTCTTAATTTCATTTCTTCTTCAGTTTCAGCACTGTCTCATACTAATCACCCTGACAGGACTTCTGTGATGCAGAGCTCGTATCTTCCGTAAAGACATCTGACCCAAGGGATTAACTTGTAGGTCCTTTGGGATTTTATTCCTATATATAGCCATGTAATCGGAGAAGGAAACCCTTGTATTCATTTAGTTTTCCCAGTTATAGGGAACTAAATGACAAGGAAGATAAATAGAAAAGCGCTTTGACAAAACCTCAACCAGGGAACTAATCGAACCGAGGTCGAAACTCTGGTCCTCCAGTTTAGAAGGCAGTTACTTCCACACCACGGAAATGAACTTATTTTATTTATAAACTACAAATAATATTGCCTTTCTATAGTTATAATGGTTGCATAATGTTATGACATACTCTTTCCATGACTTCGTGAGAAACAACTGAGTGGTAAAAGCCCTTAAAAAGATGACCAAGCATTGAAATATTCAAAATAATTACAACGGATATCTCGGAAATTGCTGGTATCACACAAAATGTATTTGAAATAAATTGTGTTTTAAAGCATTCTACGTAACTTATATAAAACTTTGTCTCTCTCTCAAAGCTTTATAGCTATACAAAATTATAGAAAATGTCTTCCATATGAAGCATGTATTTTATATGCACATCCAGAACATTAAACATATAGTTTTTTGTTTGTTTTGTATCTTTTAATAAAATTCGTTAAAGTATTTTGGAGAAAATAACAAATTATCCTGTAAAAGTAGTTTGGGGTGAGGGATTTTCTTGAAAAGATTTGTGTCGTATCTTTGGAAAATATTGAAATTAAATAACAAGTTTGATATTTATCCGATATTTAGTGTGTGAGTTATGATATTCACTGACACACACACGGACATTTTTTATAAAACTGCTTTAAGATTCTGCGGACCCTCAAAATACGTATTTCAGGTGAAAGCTCGATATCGAAGCAATGCCACCTCTACTTACTAGGGACGTGGTAGAGAAAGTAACAAATCACTGGCACTCATAGTATACACAGGATTGTCTAGACAGTCATGACTGGCAATAGTGGGCCAGTGTGACTATTCAACAAATTGCGTCAGTAGGATCGTGACATTCCCGAGCGACTAAAGGCGTTGCAAATCTGTCCGCGGAAGTGTTAGGATGACATCGCTTTGGGACTCAGGTGTTGGAGGCGACGCCTTGATTATAGAACTGTTTTACTGTCAATTAACCGTGAAATCGTTTGAGATAGTAGGACGTGAGCAATAGGGAGGGTTCATTTACCAGCGGTGTCGATAATGGAGTGCTTGTTATTCTCCCATGCGTCTCTAGTGGTCTCAAAGAAGCTTTCATTAAGGTGAGTCATTGCGCACAGTTTAGACTACACACAAACGTTGTTTTTATTTTGTATGTTCGTTAGCCTCTCAAAAATTGTTGGCAATGTTAATCATTAGATTTTAACGCTTAATTATTATTTTCACTGCATCACATACATGTAAGAATATATGAATATCCATCAGTTACACAGGCCTGTAAAAGTATGGACCATGTACTTTTCTTGAAGATATAAGTTAGTCGGTTTCCCAAAGTTGGCCAGCAGTCATTATTTAAACACAGATATTTAGCGGAAATATTGGAAATACTTGACGCATTGTTTCTCAGCACTTCAGTGAATGTTGAACGCGAATCACCAGCTTCGTTTGCTATGAGTCATTCACCATATTGTATTGGAGATATAAGTTGAATTTCAAGTATACGTATCATCCTGTGGGATAACTAATACGATCATATTGTGAAATATACAATATGCAGTTGTTTAAAAACAACTCATTAACTGTAGGTTTTTGCTGTTCTTTAATAATTTTAATTAGCAAACGCACACACACACTCACACAAACACACAAACATTCACCCCCACTCTCATACTTCCAGACTCTGCGGAGAGTAGGGAATGATTTTAATTAAATAAAAATTCCACCGCCCAAGCCAGGAATAGAACTCCGGACCTCGGTGTTGAGAAGTCAAAACGCTGACCACTCGCTGACTGCAGAGGAGTCTTTATATTCTTTATAGTTTTGTTATTAATATTACTAACGTAATATTGCCTGATGATTTTATTAAATGTTGTACGTCTTAAATTCACCATGCAGATTTTTTTTAAGTTAAGACCAATTCGACATAAGTGTCGTGTTTTAGGATTGCCAGTTTCAGGTTTTCAGTTACTGAGGGACACTATGCTGTTATAAAATAAGTTAATCTATATGACTTTGATTGTAAAGCTGAATTATCAGTGTGACAACTTAAGATACATATGTATCCTAACTTTGCCAGTAACAAACGTTATAACTTTTGACATAACACAATTATTTTTGGTACTGTAGAATATTAAAGTGGTTATGCTAACGTTTTCAATTCCATCAAAACATTACTTTCTTTTTAAAATAAATATCCCTAACGTGGTGAACTTAGGGAAACTTAACGTACATTAGATGTATAGTGTTTTGAATTGATAAAATTCCAAATCTATCCCAGATTACCTCTACAAAGTAGCGTGTTTTTGTAATGCATATTATCACCTTAATCCGGCCAGTGGAGTGCTAAATATTTAAATTTTAAATGGGGAAGTGAGTCATATTTTGCAACATATAATTTGTATTTCAAAACTGCTGTCAAATTTTAAACCATTATAACCAATATTGGTATTTAAGTTAGGAAAACATAACAACCTTACTGTGTTGAGCAAATAACGGAACTTGATATTAATTTCTTTATTTTTCATTCCATAATTGCTAAATTTCAGATTTTCAAATAAAAAGTTAATGCTTTGTATCTTGGCTACATCGCATGTTTGTATGCGGTTGTTACAATACCAATGTGATACCAACAGGATTAAAAAGTTTTCCCCCTTTAAAGTTAAGAAAATAAAATATTTAAATATTGAAATAAATTACACTGGCATCATAATATTCATAACGTTGTAGAATAGTGAAGTAAATACCTAAGATAATAGTAAAAATTAATCCTATTTCTCAAGGTCTCAGAAGAGCTAGAACTCTCTAAGGATTTAAAAACAGGCCCATGTTCAGTTCATTGTAATAGGATTTAATCAGAAAAATGGAGAAAGCCGTTGCTGATAAAAGGAAACCTTTGGCATATTGTCATCTGTAGGCACTTTCCAAAAATAAATATCCGCAAATCTCAATACAGCCATAAATTGTTTTGGGGTTATCTTAAAGAACGAGTTTCCCTAGCGTCCAACAACTGCATTGCATTTGAAAGATACTGTCTCACAATAATTGCAATATTTCAAGACATTATCTGCAAAATACTGTGCATGGTAATGCAGAAGAATGGTGTGTTTAATAAGAGATAGATGCATATATTCCCAGTATTTTGTAAATATAAACCCCCATTTTTTGCCCAACCAAAACAGCGTGGTTTTTAGTCTTAACGTTCCTACATTTTTAATCCAAAAGATCTTTAAAGATACTATATTACAATAACACATAAATTGGAATATTGTCATAGTTAAGAATTAACACTTTCTTGTGAGTTTTAATTTCTCTACTAGTTAGCTATAGTAAGTAGACGAAGTGTTACATTCCACTCAAAAATTCGATACCTAGGTTTCACCGGAAACACACGTTTAGAGGCATTCTGAATAAAAAAAAGGATTTTTAGAAAAAATTGCGTATGTCTGTGTGCGTGTGTGTCTCTGTGAAAAGCATAACTCAAAAACGAGAAGTCGTTAAATACCAAACTTAAGTTCAACATCTTCTTAGGACAAAACAAAGATTTTCAAGAAAATTGCCCAAACCCAAACTACCCGTTACATGGAAAAAGGCTTGGTTATTTCTGATTTTCTCAAAAGCAACTCCAATTATTTTCATTAAAGTACCATTCGATTAAGATGTCTGCATTAGTGAAATATGACATCTTTTCCAGGCTTGTAGGCCGTAATCAAACAATAAAGGTATTAAAAACTGCAGTCTTTAGCAGTTCTTGCCACTCTTTTCTTCTGAGGATGTCCTCCATAGTTGAGGATGTAATTTGAAGGCTTTATTAACTTTATTGTTCGACCACGAACTGAAAGCCCGGAAAAGATGTCATATTTTACTAATAACACCGGCCGTGAAAGCCTAAGATGTCTGCATGACAAATGAAGTGTATATCTTGAGTTTTGTAGGAAAACCTGTAAAGTCCTCTTCATTCTGAATGACTTTTGTATAATTGGTGAAGCGTAAGAGGTATATCTACATTTCATTTATTATTAAAATATCTTAAACGTATGGTATTTTAATTAAAATCGTTACAGACATTTCTGAAAAGCTCAATATTTTCAAAATATGTTCCACTTAAGGGGTAGATTAAGGTGCAGAATTTTGTTAAAACTCTTCGTGTCCATCTTTGGAAGATGCTGAACTGAAGTTTTAAGTTTGTATTTAAGCGACTTGTTATGATATTCACAGACACACGTACGACCCTTTTCTAAAAATGCCTTTTCCTTGGATTCAGAAGGGCCTCAAAATATATATTTCTGGTGAAATGTCGATATCCAATTTTTGGGTGGAATACACCACCTTCCCTGCTTAGTATACGTAGTAGAGAAATAAAAACTATGATGAGTTGTTGTTTTGGGAGTAATTATACCGTTGTGACGTCTATTCCAAGTAAAGTGAAATTCTTACTGAGAAGACAAAATGTGTATATTACAACTCTTCAATTAAAACATTTTGAATTCCTCTAAGTCGGAATACAATGTAAAATTGCATAAGCAAATAGGAAATATAATTCTGGTTGGATGTAAACTGGAGTTACAAGAGGATAAATAGGAGTAAAGTTAACTATATCTCCAAAATATAAGGTTCATTTAGAGATAAAAACATAAGTAAAATAAGAAAATCTAGAACACCTTTAAATGTGGAATAAGAATGAAAGGGAGTCTATGAAAGCATTTCTATTATTCCATTATTTGGCTAGTGAATACAGATGTCCATAAATTTGAAATAAATATATAAATTCGAAACATTTAAATTATTTTCTGGTTTTGGAATTCACATTATCGTAAATTTACAAATATTTAAAATTTCATTGACTTCAAAGTACTTTAGAATCAAAGTTTGTGGTAATCCAGCATCTTACAACTTTGTATCAGAATATTACACTGACAAGTTTGGGAAGAAAGTCTTACATATTCGAGGAAAAAGTATAAAAGAGGAGCGAAGGTAGACGTTTTAAAGCCCTTCAAAAGCCTGCATTGTGCATTCTATTTGCTGGTCGGATGTTTTAAAAATATAAAGTATGTAAGCGGGTGAATAATGAAAAGACTTTAGTTCAACGTAGATTTGTGTTATGGTAGGAGCGAATGGAGTCATTTTGCGGTTATTACGGTTAATACAACTTGCAGGCAGTAATTTTACTCAAAAGCCACAGTAAATTAGGTGTCATCTCATTATTTTCAAGCTGGCATTTACCAAATGTATTAAATCAGCTTCTACCGTGATGATCTGTACCCTTTAGGACCTAGAATACTCAATACCCGCATAAATTAATATAGAAATTTACCTTACTATTGATAAAGAAGCTTAGTTGTTTGGAAAACGCAATGCGTATGGAAGACTGTACTGCGCTTGTGCAGTTGAGGTCACCGGTAAAGTAATTCAGCATGACCTGTAATTTATGCGGGCAGCAATTCAGCAATAGCCTAAATTAGGAGCAAGGACATGGGTTTTGCATAAATTTGTGCGGAGCACCTCTGGCTAGCTCCATAAATATCACACAGAGATGAAGATAATTGAACTTGGAATGGAATATCCACCTCAGAAAGGATTTACATGCACACGAGTTTGAATCAGCGAAAATAATAATTCCTGAAACTTGTAACATCGACTGCTTTAAGTGTTACTCACTACCACAATCGACCTTTTCGCCGAACATGCAGGTTTTCGTAGCAACTCATGTTGCATGATAGACTTTTCTAGAGATCTATAAGCCATTGATTATGGATTTATAAACTACAACCCAAATTGTAACGTGAATGTAATTCTCGTAATTCTCTGTTATAGTGATTTGCATATCACGAAACTGTGGACCTTGGTCCAATTGTGAACACAATGTCAGTGCTATAAAGTTACATCATCCCCCAAAACACACAGCTTACTACACGTTAAGAGCTAATTGCTGCCTTTGCTAGTCTCTTATCCTTGCCGTGAACTCACTACTAAGACATATTATATAAATAGTTGAATGCTTTTTCGCACGTTGCACTAAATCTATTGAATTTATATCTATATAAATCTGATTTAAATGATATGTCAGGTAATTTTATTTCCATTTACGAGACCGCCCCGGAATTTAATGATCGCACCTCGTATGTGTGTGTATGTATATATATATATATATTGAGGCAGTATTTTATATTACAACACTGTGAATGCCAGAGTGATTGTAGTGTAAATTAACATTATTGTATGACAATGATTTGAGATGTTTGTTAGTTATAAGCATTGTTAGGAAATAAGTTTACACGGCCTCAATGAAACTGACAATAGGAGCGGGTAACAATGAGCGAGAAAGTGAGTTATTTATCAATTAGAAGAGACAAACAAATGACGTCAGTAGCGCGCATTTCTTTAGAAATGGAGGGAATATCTTCCCTAGAACATATGTGTTCGCAATTTTGATTAGATATAAAAATAGACGCTAATGTTGGCACGCTTTATTAACCAATAGCAGCTCTGTTATAATGTTTAGGCATATCGGGGTGAGGGAGTATAAATTCTAAAGCCGGGGACAGGTATCGCACAGTTTAATAGAATCATTCACGGGTTACACGTCGCTTAGTTCATCAGCATCATTCACGGGTTACACGTCGCACAGTTCAACAGAATCATTCACGAAGTACCCGTTACGCAATTCTACAGAATCTCTCGCGTCGTAAAGTTAGTTACAAAAATGTGAAATACGCGAATTAATAATGCGCGGCAAATAAGTGATTGTAGTTACATTCGAAAATATAACAGTTTCAGTCAGGCGTGTATCAAAAGTAAATCTGTGAAATTAACTAAGTGTGACGCCAATAAAAGTGTAAAAACAAATTGTTTTATCAGTGTTATCTTTTAGTAACAACTCCTTTCCGTTTACACACCCTGTTCAAGAGATTTGCTCGACTGAGTAATAATAGCTAGTCGGAGGACAAAGGACCAAAAAATTCAAAAATAGTAAAATAATAACAGGCGCTCAGCAAATAAGATAACACGAACGATACCGCGACAATATATTTGCCTCAATGAATGATCATTGCAGTTGATAGAAGCAAAATATGATGTTTTAAATTCACATTCTGTCTTTACCCGGTATTGTGTATATTTATATCTCTTCTACATCTAATCTAACTATCTTATTTTTCTTTCCGGGGCAAAACAAGAGGCTGAAGTGATATAAGTGATATATGAAATATGTAAAACGGGAGTCGCTATATACTAGCTAAAATTCCATACTCTTTGCATGACATCACGAGAAACTAAAGAATACCGACTTAGCACACAAAAGAAAGTATGTTAAAGGTACTGGAATATTTATACTAAGAGCAGCAAATATCTCGTAAATGCTTAATGCCACAAAAGTTTAACATAAGTTCTATATTAATAGATCTTGATTTTTGGTGTTGTAAGCTTTTTTTTTGTTTCCCAGTCGCATAAAATTACACAAAATTCGGAATGAATTGCACTTCATATACTATTCGTAGAAAATTCAAAATATTCACTTTATTAGTCATTCAGGTTTATTAAACCTGTGTTATTTTAACTAAAACCTTGAGTTATTTTAGATAATTAAAAATATTGAAGAATGTAAAGAGTAATTTCGGATGGGAGAATTTTATAATCTTCCTGTCGCGTCCTTGCAATATATGAACTTAAGTACACTTTATTTTGTATACAATATAAAGCAAATTTCCAGTGAAATCGCAAAACAGAATTCCTTTACATGCTTTAGTTAAGTGGGTATATACGAGGCTTGTTTTTAAAGTAAGTACCGTTTTAACATTTTGCCGCTGTAGTCGCGATTTTGAGCATACGTGATCACTTCCTCCATTCATTAGGAAGTCAGAAGCAGCAGTTGCGAGCGATTGTCACGTTGTGTTTTTTGTTGTTAGAGCGCTTCAAAATGTTCAAAATAATCAAACGACCCCCCCCCGACTGTGAACTCAGATCAGTGCTTCGTTTTTTTAATGGTAGAAATATTATCCCAGCAAACATTCATTGCCAATTTGTGAGGTTTATGGGGAAACTATAATGAGTGACAATGCCTGGCCACATACAGCCAAACAATTTAAGATTTCATAGCATCATTTGGTTGTGAACAATTCGACCACCCTCCCTACAGTCCGGATTTGGCACCAAGCAAGTTTCATCTTTTCTTTATGTGAAGAAATTTCTTGGTGGAAAACATTTCAATGGCGATGATGTAAAACAAAAAGTACAGACTTGGCTTCCATCACAGGGTCATTATCATTCTTTGACGACAGCATGCAAATATTGGTTCCCCGTTACAGGTGCCTGAATAACGGCATTGACCATATATGCTGAGAAGTAGTGTAGGGTAATGAATGATTATAAAGTATTTGAAGAATAATGTTATATTATTTTATAAAAGATCCGATGTGTTACAATCACATGACTTTCTTTACTCTTGTACAAACTATTTTTACAAACACTTATTCTCCATATGCTTCACGTTTATCGAGATATCGAGATGTTAATCTTATTGCTAATTTTCTTGTAGATGTAAGGGGAATTGGTAGGCTTTAAACTATAGTCAAATATTTTAAGAGCTGGTTTCTATGTGGAGTATTCCATTCTCTTTGCATTACCAGGACAAAAAAAATTAATAACGAATTTGAGAAGTAGAAGTATTGGAATTTTTAAGGAACTAACAAGCAATATCTCGAAAATGGTTCACTCAACAACAAAAATGTATATGACATAAATTGTGTATTTTAACGCGATCTACATTTTTTGTGTAGTAAAATTGTATATCTCTTATGGTTTATCAGTTATGCAAAAGTCGTTTACAATGAAGAATACTTTTGGAGACATTCCCAGAACGTCCGAGATATACATTTCATTTGTCATGAAAATATCTTAAACATATGATATTTTAATCAAAATCGTTAGAGTCATTTTTGAGAAAATTAAAATTTTCGAAAAATGTTCCATATAAAGGATAATCTGGGGTGGGGGATTTTCTTGAAAACACTCGTGTCGCATCTCTGGAAGATACTGAACCTAAATACAAGTTTGGTGTTTATCCGAGTGTTCGTTTCTGAGTTATGCTGTTCACAGACACACAGACACACACACGGACATGTTTCCAAAAATGTTTTTTGTTTGCATTCAGGGGTCTCAAAACATGTATCGGTATCGAATGTTTGGGTGGAATACAATACTGCCCCTACTTTCTATACGTAGTATAAACTAAGTACCGATATTTTTTACTTTCTATACGTATTAGAAGGTATACGGTAATTAATATGAAGTATGCCAATTAACGTTATATAGCTTTATGAAGTAACCCATGACATTACATCACTTTTATGGATATTCAAACAATTGATCTTCAGTACTGATACACTGCTGTTGTCTAGATTTGACACTCAAGCACATTTATGCTTTCTCTACTACGTATAGTATATTGCATTCCATATCGAGCTTTTACCGTAAATACATGTTTTGTGGCTCCCCGAATCCAAAAAAGCATTTTTATAAAAAGGTTTGTGTGTGTCTGTGAACAGCATCGCTCAAAAAACAAAAAGTCGGATAAATAGCAAACGTGGTATTTAGGTTCAGTATCTTTCAAAGATGCGACACGAAAATGTTCAAGAAAATCCCCCTACCCCAGACTGCCCTTTACATGAAACATTTTTCGACAATTCTTATTTTCTCAAAAATGGCTCTAACGATTTTGATTAAAATATCATATGTTTAAGGTACTTTCTTGTCAAATGAAATGTATATCTTGAATTTTCTGGGAATGTCCCCAAAGTCGTCTTCATTCTGAATGAATTTCCACAGTTAGTAAACGTAAGAGGTAGACAAAATATTACTGCACAAAAAAGCACACCTCGTTAAAACACACAATTTATGTAATAAATGTTCTTTGTTGTCGAGTGAACCATTTCCGAGATATTCCTTGTCATTTGTTTGAATTTTCCAATACTTATACTTTTTCTCAAATGGGAATTCGTTTTCTGTTTCTTATGTCCTGGTCATTCAAAGAGAATGGAATGCTCCATATAGGAACCAGCTCTTATAATATTTGACTATCACTCAAAGCCTACCATATTCCCCTTGTACCTATAAGAAAATTAGCAATAAGATAGTTTCTGCAAATGTTTATATCGAATTAACATGAAGTAGATGGAGTAAAACTAGTTTTTACAAGAGAAGATAAAGTCATTTGAGTGTAACACATCGGATTTTTCTATTAGTTCCTTATTCTGCATTAATTTCTTGGCATGCCTCCCTAATGAACCGAATCATGTCATCAACAGTACGCGGTTTTCTTGCAAAATCCTTATTCTTAAGAACATTCCCCAATCAACAGAGCAGAGATAGAGTTGTCATTCAATTGATATCCGTATTCACGTATTTGGAAATTATTTAGCTTAAAAGTCTCGCACAATTCTTTAATTATTTATTGATTCAGACATTAGGTACACTGGTACAATAGTCGTAATCAAGATGGCATTATTTGATGATGTTAGTCTTTTACTCTACACCTGAACTATGGTACATTAAGCTTGAGGAAAATGGAACAAACAGCTATCAGTAACTAACTACAAAGCACGAGGGAAGTTAAATGAATTATTACGTACCCTCTCGCGGATTCCGGATGTACCTGTAGATAACATTAGAAAAGATGTATAACTCTATGATAAGGCCGGTTTTGTTATACGGAAGTGAAATCTGGGGATGGAAAAGAGCAGAGCATGTAAATAAAACACAGGAGCATTTTGGAAAAGAGTTCTTGGAGTTTCACAAGGCACATCAAATTCGGGGGTATTGAGGGAGGTGGGATGTTATGAAGACACAATACACTGCAAAATAAGAGCAGTGAAGTACTGGCTGATGCATGGGGATAACTCCAAACTGCGATCCAAATGTTATAAATACCAGCGAGAAAACCTGTCTCCTAAGTTTTGGGCAGCTGATTTGGAAAGGGGTTTGAGGAAAATAGGAATGGCGTCAGTATGGCTAAGAGCTGAAACAAAGGACAAAAATATATGGAAAGATGTTCAAAAAAGACTAAGAGACTTCAACAAACAGGAAATAGAATCGGATTGTAAAATTAAACTGGGGTAAAGAGGCATATATACTTAATTTAGGAAGAAAGGAAACATCAGGAATGACATGGTTTAGACTGGGGGGCTGGAGCGCACAGAAAATGACTGACCATTCTGGCAGGAGAATCTGCCCATTGTATGATTTCGATGAGGACTGGCTACATATTTTGGCGGAATGTGCACAGTGGGAGAATCAGCGAACGATTAAACTGAAAGAAAAATTCTTAAGTCCCTCAAGAAAGAGATTGGCATGTTGGAATCTACTGGCTGACCAAAGGAACTGTCAAAACATGGGCAATTTTTTGGCTAAAGTGCGCGAAGCTAGGTCAAATTTGTTCAGTTAGATAAAGGTAATTTATCTCTATTTCCCTTTTTTTTGTTCCTTTTTGTTGTTGTTTTCTTTCTCTGTTGTTTATTTTGTCACCCTATTGTATCTTAAATATGCATGTACGGTCAATGACCCATGCACAAAATACTTGTGAAATAACTTCAATAATTTGAAACCAAAAAATATATCTTATCTATCTATCTACCTAGTTAATTGTAACCAGTATTATAGCATACGCTATCAGTTTAGTGAATGATACAAGCAATTTGTCAATATTTCTAGTATTTAAGATATATACATGCCTGTTCAGTGTAAACTGATTGACATCCCTGTGGAAATATAGCAATAATTGTAATATGTAACAATTTTGAATTTTCCAGAGCCTCTGTTTCTCAAAAGATGCTTGGATGAGGCATTGTGAAAAGTATGACATAATATTCTTGTGACCATTTTTGTGGAAGTAAAATCTCACTAAGTTTACTACAATTCGCATATACCAATAGCTCATAATTGAAAACACTTTCAAACAATGCTAGGTATATTTGCCAAGATAGCTGCGTGGTGATTTTCTGTAAATGGTTTTGAATATATATACAACTTTATATACCTTTTTATAGGCCATTTCAACACGTGAGTTGCAATTTAATTCTGGGTGCATAAAAGTTTACATTAATATTTTCAGCATCACCTGAACTTTGTCTAAGACTAAAAATATTTTTTTGCATTTTGTCAGAGTTACTTAAAAAAACAGTGTTAGAAAATCATTTAGTACCGCCATAAATTATATCGCCACACATATCATCAAGAACAATTTCATTATATGTGAGAATAAAAATACAGTGCAAGTGAAGTACTTACTGAGCAGAAGTCCCATCTTGCTTAAAATAGAGATCATAGGTTTGCCTTTATTAAGTGAACACCCTATATAATAATGCAGCATGAAGCCTGTAATACCAGTATGAAAATCCAGTAGCAGTAACCTCTATTGCCGTCACAAAACTACTTTATTGTGAATATCTCTCATCCATCTAGTTCCTTTTCGGAACGCACAGCTGCAGAAAGCCCATTAACACAACACTTTTATCTTGCATATCTAATTTATTGCCCCTTGCAGAGAACGCTAGATAAAGTTAGCTGTTTATTCGGCAGTTACTGCCTGTATAAAACTCGTAAACAGCAGCAAAGAAAACTGCCAGAAATGTAATATTATTTAGAATGAATGTTCGCACGTTTAACTATCCTTTATGAACCTAAGGTCACATTACCGGATGTAAAATAGAGTGACTTTGGGCATATTCTGAAAAGAACTTTTTATGCTTTAAATTTCTTAAGTATTTGTAAAGATTTGTTCGCAAGTTGTGAGTCCAGCTTCACGAGATTTTTCTCCGATACTTTAAATGCTATTTCAGTGACATTTTCGATAAGATACAAAAAGATCTGCTTTACTAATTTCGTGTAAATCATATTTGAAGGAAATATCACATTAAGGCAACTGATCCGTACGTATTCTTTGAAGAGAATATTTTGGAGCACAAAATTTATAGTATGTTTTGATAAAATTAAGAGGTTTTAATCAATGATTTTAATTTTATTTATATACATTACCAGATTAGCTTCAAATGAATTATTTTCTTATTCAAATAAAATATTATAATAATGTGTGTTTTTAATAAAGTTTATACGTGATAAACTTATTAATTATAATTTTATTTAATGTATGCCTCGACTGCGTCAGTGATATCTGTAGAGCAAGTATCTCTTAGCAAGGGTGGTACGGCTGCAGAATAGTTTCACACACTTTACACAAATTATAGTTTTTAATTCTCACTTATTTATTCAAGGCAGTTGAATAATATATATATATATAATTACACTTTTACTGAAGTATTAACGTATGAGGCTGTAAGATATTACATTCTATATGTGTGCTAAGGAACTGCAGTTTACAGAGAATTTCTTAAGTTCTTTATTCGCGTTAAAAAAATTATGAGCCACACAAATATATATGTCTACGAAAATATAATTAAATGTATTTTATGGTTGTAATAAATATCTGTTACTAACTACAATTTTAAAGGTCAAAATTTATCCTCTCCGCACTGCCATAAAATTTCACGTCTACACACAATGAGCTACATCTACTGAACTGAACTGACTTTGCTTGGGTACGCTACCTCTTAACGTCCACAGCTTAAAAATTTTAAATTTAATCCCTCTATTTACTGATTCGCTAAGCCTACTCTAGCAAAACATTTTATTTTGACTTTGATTGTTTTGATTTTGCACCACGTGAACTATTTACAAACTTTTTGGACGTTACTCCAGTATTTTTACATTGACTGTTGGTAGCCTTCTTAGCTTTCTATGTTATTGTTCTGCCAAGGTCATAACTTATTGTTAGCGGCCCTCTGCTTCTACTTTATGACACTGTTTGCTACAAAAACCTACTTGCTTCTACCCTCACATTTCCTATGTTTCTAAACTAGGAAATACATTCACATAATATTTTGCACATATATACAATAAATAAACATAATATAATGGCTTACACTTTATATACTGTAATATACACTGATTGCTTATAGACCGGGTATTATTATATTGTATAATTAGATTGATATCAGTTAAGGCATAAAAAATAATGCCTCAATTTTTTCCCAAAAGTGGTCAAAATGTCGGTTTTCAGATTTTTAGTGCTATTTTCTGTTTGTAGTTTCTATCTCATTTCTGCTTTAAACATTACAGAATGTTTGATATTGATGAAGTAATTCAGAAATTTAACACTTATTGCGTCTAAATTTTTCTGATACTCCAATTTTCAAATGTCTGTTTCTCCGATACTTCAATATCTTACAATATTCAAATTGCTCCACGTGGTGCAAATTAGCCACATTTTCTCCATTGGTGAAGAACTGTTGAGAAATTGACTTGGGATGTTTTTTAATTCATATTGATTGTGCAATTAAACATTTTATGTCATGCTCAATGAGAGAAAGCATAACATCAATATCTGAAACTGTTTTTACACACAAACGAATGAACGTTTTCCAAAAAAAAAAAAGCCCAATTCGGATTTTTATTGTGGTTTAATGGTGCAAAAGCTCAATTTTAAGCCAGAAATATATAATCATTTATCGCGAGGAGCTTCAAAAATTGCAAAATTGGAATCTAAAGTATTAATATAAATTAATTTCCCTACAGTGGTTTAATTTATAGGTTTCAAATTTGGTAGCGCCACTATCAATGAAATTGAAGTATATACATAAAATTGGGACATATTAGTATTTTAACCGATGGGTTGCCGAAAAATTGTAAAACTTTGTGCAAATTTCAAAACTTTGTGCAAGTCTTAAAATAAAAAATGTTGAAAACTTTAAAAATCTTATGTGATACACAGACATAGCCATTGCTACACTATCATTAAAAATTTGCAGGCATACCTTATATACTACTGCATTACGTCATTCATAATAAATGCTTTTCTGTAAATGATTTAAAACTAAACAATGAGTACTTGTTGACATAAATATGCGAACATAAAAGCGTGTATTTAATGCGCAGGGGAATAGATCCGGAATCATGATAAGGAGTTCCCTGTTATTTTTGAAGCTAACATATAACCTGCCAATTCTGAGAAAATTTTTATCGAATAGAAGATACAAAACGCATTATGTTTTAGGGATAATCGTGAAATCATAAATTGCGGAGAAAGTCAGTGGGTATTAAAACTCAGGTTCTCTCTAACCTTTCCGCTTCTTGTTCTCTTTCTGGCTCCGTTTTTATTCCACCAGTAACATCTATGGTCTTTATGGTGGCTTTGACTACGAAAAAATATGTGGCATTAGAAGTTCCAATATATTCCTTTTTATAGAATTCACATTATGGTGATTCTACTATACACATCATATTATTTGCTTGACACTTTTGCTAGAAACAATTTAAAATTAAATAATAAGTGTTCAGGTATGTTAAATGTGCAGAAACGGCATTTAGATTTTTATTTCAGAAGCACGGAGAAATAAATTCGGAAATAAAAGTATCAATCTTGTGAAAGGAAATAGGAAAGTTTTAAGGTTGCGTCTGATAGCACACGCATTTGAGGAAATGTAAGCTTACCTTGGAATATTTCGGAAACGACTAACGCTACGAAAAAAATATTTACACTAAGTTTTTGTATATTTAAGCTTTTTATTTTCAAGAAGTAAGTTTTTAACTATACCTTATAACTTTCTAGTTGTAAAAAATTAGATAAAATTCAATAGAAATGAAAGGAACATCAAGGAGTATTCATATAAAGTTTAAGAGGTGTATTTTTATTCCGCATATGTGTTAAATCTGTGATATTTTAACGAAAATCTTAACAGTTATTCTTGAGAAAATATAAAAGAAACATTTTTCCATACGAAGGGAAAATTGGGTTAGGGAGAATTTCATGAAAATCTTAGTCATTCTTGGATGTAACATAATTACCAAGTTTTCTATTTATGCGAAACTTTTTGAAAAACGGTTTATTTGGGAGGTAGTAGAACCTCAATACGTATGTTACGTTAAACTCTCGGTATCGAAATTTTGGATGAAATATAGTACTTTCTCTGGCTACCACAATAATGTGTCAAGGAAAATACAATTTTCTCGTTCAATTCGATGTTCTTAGTTTTACTGCTTTCAGTTTTTCAAGTGATTGTCTATTGAAAAGTCATGATTATTATGTTGCTACTACTAAAAATATTTTTCTTTCCCAATATAAAACGGTAAAACCTTGCGCCAATAATAATTGCCATTATTATTATTACTCATACTATTTTGTTTTTGGAGATTTCTAACAATGAATATTTCTTCTTGCAAACATTTCTTTGCGGTGCAGTTTTTCCAAAATTGTTATAAAACTTGGAGTATAACTAAATAAAACTTATCTGTTTTTATAATTTGCTCGAAATGTTTATGTTTTTGAGCATTTATATGTCAACAAATAGTAAATAGATTGGGTTTTAAAGTAAAATTTTCAAAAACCAAAATATCCTGTTTCTTCCCCTTTATATACAGAAGATTTATTTAGTTTTATTTGCATAAGTATGTATGAAGAACATATTTGTCAGATATTATACATAAAATACACTGTTTAGCGAGGAACGTTTTATAAAAAGGATTTAATCAATAAAAACGAAACTAATTGAAGTTGAAAGCTGAACTTTTACAAAGTGTCTGCCCTTAGAAAATAAATAAACAGATATTTGAAGTTTGAGGGTCTTGAAATGTGGTGGTTAGCATTTCACCTGACTATCTCCTTAAATTAAATCGCTCAGACCTTCACACTCTGATTCATACGTCCGGGGTGTAGGGAGGGTGAGGAATTGTCCTAGGCAATAAACATCGCTCGCTCTCTTTATCCGGGAATGGAGCTGGGACTTGTGGATTTACAAACACATAGCTGCCTGTGGTAGCACACAGTAACCACTATACCTGAGAGTGGTAAACTTCCTCTAAACGCAGGCCTGTTTCCATTCGCATCTCAATTTTCTGGTACGAGCTATATAATCCGCAGACGAGCTAAACAAATCTGACGGCCAGATCCGTTTCCGATCTCATCTGGATTACACGGATTAGGCGAAAATTCTCCCTTGTCTCTACGGAAGCAAAATTAGTGGTCTCGTGATAACAACGAGCACTGCCGAGATAAAACGAGACGCTATGTTACGTTTTCTTTGTAGTGGTCTCTGTATTGGTATAAAGGATCGACAAAGGACTATACGACCTCAATTTCTTTGCGGTCAGTGGGTCCTTCTAACGACGTCCTCTATTGCCTCCTTTGATTATTTCGCTTTGGTACATGCACAGGTGGTCTAATTCAGCTTTTGTGTCCTATATGACAATTGAATATTTAATGCAGTCTTAGTCTATTTGATGGTGGCTATTTAATAATTCAAAATGATGTTCATTTACAAAGATGTTGATTTAACCTAAAAAAGGATTGGATATAATTTTTTATTTGTCCTGAGGTTTTCTTTCTTATTATATTCCACAAGCCGCAGAGTATGCTTTTGTAGTGGTATATGTTCACTAAATTTAGCTTTTGATACACAATATATTTAACTTTTAAGATTTTGTAAATTATACAAAGTGGTAGTATCTTATCTGTATTCGATGTAGCTTCTTGATTTGAAATTTAATTAAAAATGATAAGCTCATTACTTTTACATAGAAGCGCCTCGGTTTTATAAAGAAATCACAAACACGCGTGCGTGACAACAAGCTATAAACACTTTACAATTACTGCATATGATAACGCATATAGGAAAGCAACTAGGATTTTGTAAATTTATCACTAAAGGAAATTAGTAACAAGGAACATTAAACCGTATACATGTGTTTTGGAGATATTAGGAAACCATCATCATCTTCTTCTTCTTCATGGCCTGTTCTACTCTCAGATTTAAGTCGTCCTTCGTGGTGTAGTGGTTACCATACTAGCTTCTATTTCTCGAGGTCGCGAGTTCAAACCCGGCGGAGGACGATGGATTTTATCGGGCGTAAAAGTCCTTAGCATGGCTTCTTTCGGAAGGGAAGTAAAGCCGGTGGTCCCGTGTCGTAGATTTACGGCACGTAAAAGAACCTCAAGCTTGATAAAGAGGCCTCTGAGTAAAATTGCATAAATAAAAGTCAGTTTAATTTAAATTTCTCAGAATTAATCTTCCATCGTCGTGCCCCACATCTCTGTGATCCTGTGGCAGTTCATTCTTAAGACATTTTCATGTCATTTTTTTATAATTTTGTATTTTTCACTTAAACTAAGTATCTTAATATCCTGCCGGATTTAACTCCCTGGGGTGTGATCTTGTGGTACAATCTGCAATATATCTGAAGAATTTTATTTCTGCCGTTTCGATTAATCTTCTAATTGATTTATTCATTACCTTATTTTCTACTCTTTATATTATCATAGAAACTGCCATAATCTTATAAACTTTCAGTGCTGTTTCTTTTGTAATTTTATTCCTTAACGTTTTTAAAGGCTCTGCACATACTTTGGAAGTTATAAAGTTACCTTGGAAAAATTTAAAGGAAAAGAACTATAAATTTCAACTTTTTTTCAAATTTATATTAAAAGCTGATATTGGTTCATCACATTGATACGTTCAGACCCATTACTTCAAATTATAATTAGTGTTTTTATTTGTTTACTTTCGTAGATTGACCCATATGGGTCCAATTTGGATTGTAGGCTCGATTTTGAATAGTGTGCCTTAAAAGCTAGCTTAATATAAATAAAAATTAGTGCTGACTTCTGAATAATAGAAACACTCTCTTACCCCAAGTATTCTCTCCTTTGACATTCATAATTGTTAAACCAGGAGTGTGTATCAAACTAGTAATATCTTCATGTTTTTTCATATTTTCTAGCTGTATGATATACCAAAAATCGAGGTTTGTCTTCAGTTCAAAAAAGGTATTTCTATTATCGTCGAATTGTCAGAAACCGTTTTCTCTACGTAAACGTACTCGTAAAGAGGAAACTGGATAAACTAGAAACGAGATAGTCGTCCAGTATCTTCTTAGATTCATGAATATTCTCAAAGAGCATCCCTTTTAAGTTTGACACATCCAGACTGCCCGAATAAGGAGAAAGAAAACAGATTCTCTGTCAGAAATCAAGGAAATACAATAGCTTACATTTAACTCCCACATTAATACAAATTATTATCAGTTATCAAATAAAATTTTCCATACACAGAATTCATTGAGAGCTAAAACAATTAGGCAGAGGATTGTAAAGCCATTTAAAAGGTTGCGAAATAAATCTGTTGAAGAAACAAATCCGGCAATGAACAGAATACTAATAATGACAATTGTTGCTAAGGTTATTTCAAATGAGACGTTGTCTGTCCTTAAGTGTCACGATACCGTCAAACAATGAGAGTCTTGCAATGTTATTATGTTGTTTCCCGTTAGTAGGAAGTGCCGCGCGTCAAGCTAATTCGTCTCTAATAAATACCATTTAGGTCTAAATATTCTAATTTCGCAAACAAGTAATTCATGAGAAAGGTAGAAGATAGTGTTCGTAAAAAAACCGCGAAAACTATATTTTTAGCTCAAATAGTATTCATTATACAAATTAATAAACACACACACATATATATTCGATCATAGCCACGTAAGTACTATAATTTATATGTAGGTATACATTTTTAATTACATATTACTATATTGCAAACTATTGTCACAATGGTGCTAAAGCAATTATGCTGAACCAGCACCAAGAATTTGTTTGTTTCCTCCCTGTGTTGTTCAAGATGAGAGGCAAAAGCTAACTTAACCTAGCACGCATAATAGTGCATCTGCAGAACATCATTTGTGTATGTTTATGACGCATAAGCCGACATTATGTTTACCATTCCAGTTTCAAATAGTTCGTAACAGTAACCAGTTGTTGTTTTAAGTAGAAACAGGACAAGCATGGATTCGTGCAATGGCCTTAAGCACCGAATTTAAAAGATACAACAATGAGGAAAGAGAAATTTACTCGATTTTAAAAATTCCCTGCAACTTATTACTAAAATGTGTGGTGTAGGCAAAGCAAGTGTGTCTCTCGAGGTGCTTACATTACCTTGCACCATGCAGTGCAAGTGAGAAGGAATATGAAAAGAGTTGGGGTAACGAAATGAAAACGCATAGTTATTAACAGCGTCTGATCGTCTGAGAACAAAGCTCTTCCCATTTGAAAGGCACTGTATTAATATTATTGTAAAAGTTTTTTATGTGAGTAGGAAAATTCTCATTAATTTGTCCTTTTCAAAACTTCTAGTTTCGTTATTCTCGGTCTAACCAATCGCTGCGAGTTTGAATTTTAAAACTGCAAAATACTTTAATCATGAGGGTGCAGATCTCTGCGCTCCTGAGTAACCTTCCTTCCTTTAAAACACATGCAGACGTGAATGATCTACCTACTAGAACACTCCAAACTCCAAAAACTAGAGGGATATCCGTATACTGAAGAGAGAAAAGGTATTCGTACCAAAAGAGAATCCTCTCACTGTCCTCCGTTTTATTGCTACAATCCATGCCGATTCTACATGAACTGCTATCAATACATGCTTGCGAGAGGACTGAACACGAATTTTAGAGCTGATAATATAAAACATTATAGGAGTAGTTTAAAAGTGTCTCCATTTCCTACATTTATTCTCACTATCTAACACAAACCAAGAGGTAATCTTTAAGTAATCTAAAAGTGGTAAAACTTTAAGTACTGGTTTATACTTTCCATTCCCCGTTGATTCAGAAGTCTTAGCACTCATCAATCCCATATATTTTGATTTACTTAATAACAACCTGAACCACTCCGAGAGACATACTTTGGGAGTAAGCTCAGGGATGAAGTATGAATTTTGGAAGAAGGTAAGAATTCCTTGAAATGCTTACAAATCTAAGCTTTATGAAAATGCATCAAGGGTAAGAGGATCACTTTTACTTCTGCCTTATTCCACACAGATAGAAATTCTAGTTACAGATTATATTCCATGCCATGAAAGCTTTATTAATTTTTCCTCTGCCCACATAGTGTTGAAAGAAAAGCTGATCAGACGCACTATATAGACGCACGAGGGACTACATATGAAACTAGGCAATTCGACTTTGCACCATTGGTGGTATTTTTCTCTTTCAATCACAGTGCTTAAGGAACTAGAGCGGTGATTTACTTGGTATAAAAAGGAGGAGGGAGAAATAAGCTCTGCTAATAATGCTATTTTAATTCGTATAAACGGGTGGCGCAATGTAACATGATTGATTAGCGACTCGATCTTATAGAGGGTTTGCGTGGCTGATAAATGAGTCATCTGCAGGGCTGAAATGCCCAGAAAATACCTATTTCAAACGTTTCTTCAACAGTGGAATAGAAAACAAGTCTAAAATAATAATACTAATTATTATTATTTATATGATACTGCTGCACGTTATTATTATAATATTTTATGTTATCACTATTGCATTAAATAATTACTATTATAATTAGTCTTATTAGTATTATTATTATTATTAGCTCGGCTACAGATACTCAAATAGCAAGAACATAAAAGGACTAATCCATAACGTTTGTTACGCAAACGGGATGACGTAAGCAACCATTCAGTCATGTGTCTGAAGAAAGGGGGCATTTGCAGAGAATAGAGTTACATATTTCAGTACCAATTTAAATATCCTCCTTCCTATACGGACCCTGTTTCTCCTGTTACTCTGGAATAGTTATTTGGAATCCACTATTTTTAGAGCTTAAAAGGTAGCAAGTATACTGAGAAAAAATCATTTTTCCCGCCTCTGGTAAGTATGATAGTTCGCCACCAATGTTAGAGTACGATAAGCAGCTGTACACTGAGTTCAAACAAATAGAAATATCTTACTTTTAACCCCTTTAATCAAGATATACAATAATTTTATTTGCCACATTTACTGGCAATGAACCGAGGGAGGTTGTGCCGCGATAATGTGTGCGACTCGCATTCGGGAGGTCCAGGGTTCGATCCCGGGCGACTGCCCACTCTTACCTATGGGTTTTTTGTGGTTTCTTCGGGTAGGCAGGCGAATGCTATGGTGGTTTATTTTCTACCACGATTTCTTTCCATCATTTCCATTTTATTCCGTTTCCATCTCATGAGTCCTTCAGGTCTGCATCTAGATTTCGTGATGTATGGCGGTGCTGGACAGATGGTACTTACCGGCCATGGTACGCGCCTCCGGTGCGGTATCTGGGTGGAGCATTGGAAAAAAATAACCAGTGCGGAACAATAGATATGTGCCTCTTCGCTGTTCCAATAATCCCTTTTGAAATGTTCTAGTAGCTTCTCTTTGTATGCGGGGAATATATTAGAGGCTAATCTTGCCCGAACAGTAAGTTAGCTAGTGAAGTAGTTACGCAGTTAAGTACCGTCCAAAGTCGAAGAGTTTGGACAGTCAAGTAGACAGTGCCGAGTGCAGTTCAGTTGTGAATTCGACTCTGAAGTTAAGTTGCTAGCTGTGACTCAGCAGTTTAGTGATTCGAATAGAGAATCAGTTGGGTTCTATTCTGAGTGTGTGTCAAAATTACCTCAACTGTAAACTTTGTTATCTTGAGCAATTAAGTGACAAAGTGTGTTTAGAAAGCAGACGACTGAAAAATTCAATGCCATCGCCAGGATTTGAACCACGGATCTCCCCGTTACCGTCCAGATGCTCTGATCACTGAGTTACCGTGGCAACATGCGGGTAAGATATTACATTTCCCAACTGATTTGCATTTTTTCCAGTAAACCACAAAGAGATCTCAAACTATTTTTAGATGACATACCCCAATGGCGATTTAAAATGCTGTAAGTACTTCGAGACCCGGGCTTCATAGTTAGGTCAATTAATGAAATTAATTGTTCTTCCACACCAGCCGTGTGTAGGGAAAGGTCGGAAAGGTAGAATCAGACAAATGAAAGATTCAATTCCATTGCCGGGATTTTTCAGTCGTATGCTAGTACACCCGTGGACTAAGAAATCAGCTATCTCCAGATTCCATGTGATGATCGGAAGGCTTCGTGTACCTTCGTAATAGCTGTGTTCACAACGCACATGCAGGAATTGTAGAATAGTCTCTGCCCTGTGAACGCACTGGTCATCTTATAACGGTAACAGAGCCCCGAAAAAACGTTTCTTTGTCCGAGAGATTAAGAAAGTACCGCTATCGCTTATAAGCTCTTCGGTTTAAATCTGACATTAGTTATTGCTATTTTTATATTGTTAATTTTATATCTGGACGTATATAACATAATATTGCATTAATATAACTTTAGCATTTTAAGTTTTAGGCATATCTATGTGCTACTAAAATACTCGTTTTAAGTAACTAAATAAATAAATGCAAATAATTTATCTTCTGAAATTAAAACAAATAACAAATTAACAAAATTAATATCCGGTATATGAACCCTGAGCACATTAAGTGCCCTCATTTTCGAGTTATATACGAAACTAAATGTCTGTAGTAACACGGACAGGAAGCTACAACATCTCAGGTTTCTTGAATTTGTGCCCAGATTCCTGTACGGATTCAACAATTCCATCAGGATATCTTATCCTCACAGAGGATCAAAATATTCTCCAGTATTACCGTGTATTGCGCACTGTTCAGTGTATCGTCAAGCTGCCATAACACACCTAGTCCGTCCCTTGATATCCATCAAGATGCAGATGTGTGACTACGATGAAATTGCGAAGCCACGTATTTTACTTCGTAATAACTATTCCATTATGAACTTCGCCAAAAGCCATGTATGAAACGGAGTATATCGAAAATAGTAGTCACTATGTGCTTATTAAACATTATTAACAGAAGACAAATATACTATGTGCGAGAAGGGGACCTGCGTTCTTAACCACAGAAGTGCCTTACGCTTTGCCACGGTGCTAATGAGAAAACACTGGAAGGTAGCATGTTTTAATAGTGCCGTACAAAAATTTGCTGCCGCAGCTATACAACTGTATTGCGTATGGTGTAAACAAGGCGCTGTGCCGCGTAGGAAAAATTTGGCGTTCGAGACATTTTTTGTCCGCGGGTGTACCTTTCCAAGCTTGTCCAACACACGGCTTGTGTGCAAGAATAATTAATTCCAAAATATGCTTAGCAACAACTGGTGTTCTCATTTGTTAGAAATATCTTTGATCTCAGTGTTATAGGCAAGTTCGTGTAAAGTTTTTCCTTCATTTAAGTGTCCTAGACGCTTTAAAAAATGTATCTCCTTAACAATGTAATTAAGAAGCTTCTTCCTAATATCGGCAAAGGTTTTTCAGGAAAAAATCCAAAATAACATTTGTATTACTTAATACTGTTCATATACTTAAGGTAATTGTGTTATACATTATAGTTTTTCACATAATTAAACTCATTCAAAATATTAGAGTACATGGTTATTATACTTTTGGTTTGTTTTTCTCATGTTGCTGTAAACATTTGTAAGGCTGGGAGTCGCACAAAAAGAGAAGACAATACGGAACATCACTCCCTGACATTTCAGGTATTAGTGTTTGTTTTTTCTTTCTTTCTTTCTTTCCTTTTCGTTCGAGTGCATACAGTAGGGGAGGGTGGGGTAATTCCGATAGGTTAGCGTAACTTCTTGATTGAAAATACAATGTTACAATGTACCGAGCATTCAAGTAAGCACACAAGTAGGCACTATTATGGCTCACGGTGGACATAATATCACTATCATTAATGACAATCCTAATGCTGAAATAAGGATATCAGAATTACTTGCCGAATTGAAAATGGAGAAATTCCGAGGGGCTAATTGTATATGACTGTAGGGCAATTTGGATAACAATGAATACAGTAAATAATAGCTATGCTTTTGAATTCTGAAACAAATTTATTCTAGAAATTAAATATATATTTATCTTATAATATATTAATGTGGAATTATGAAGAGTTAAAAATTCCTATGAAATGTGAAGCATTGAAAAACTAAGAAATATATGGATTAACAATTCTTGAATTCTGAACCCTATTTAGAAGCATTTGCCACAAATAAATTGTTTCCTTCTTTCAGCTTCCACGCATCTTTCATGGAACCAAACCTGGCATTTCTGGCAGGGAATCCAGTCACTCTCAGAACAGACTACTTCGAGTAGTAGCTGACACTGCAGAATCCACATTTATAGTCATCTACGTTTGAATCATTAGCATTATCGTCTTCACTAGGCGATAAGTCAATGAATTTCTTTGATTGTTTAGCTTCTTTTTCTTTGAGATGTCGTCATTCTTACTTTTTTAACTGAATTTGTTTCCCACAAAATTTCATCTCTCTCTTTCCCTTAACAACTGCTACATTTTCTGGTGATGTGCTGTGGCATGCTCCTTTCTTAGTTTAAACTCTTCTCTTGATCACACTCTTTACAGGACTAGGAAGGACCTCTGAAACATTCTTGGGGCATTACACCCAGAGGGGATTGTGAAGTGCTGGGCTGTTGGAACATTGGATTCAGTTCATTTAATTTTAATTTAACCTTTGTATACAGGGTCGTATGGTAGCTTGAAAACTTGACTTGCAGCTAGTAATGACAGATTACCCTCTATTATAGATGAGAATACCTGTTCCATAGCTTCTTTGTACCATTGCAGCCCTAAATTCTTCCTTTTGTAATGTCGTACCATCTGAAAATGTGAACTAATAATTAATAATTCATATAATAAAAACTACCATCAGAATGTAACATAGCGCAGAGGGGGGTTAATAAGGGTTGTATACTATCTCCGTTACTTTTTAATTTGTTTATTAATGACGTTACCGTGATGACGGAGGAAGACATAGATGCACCGACAATCGCAGACCAAAAAATACCAATTCTTTTGTACGCGGATGACATTGTAATTCTTTCTAAACCGATAAAACGTTTGCAGTCTGGTTTAAACTCTCTTCGACAATATTGTAGGCAATGGGGTATGGAGGTAAATATTCTTAAAACTAAAACAGTCACCTTTAAAAATGGATTTGTGTACCGCCAACATGAAAAGTGGACCTACGGGGAGGAAGAAATTCAAAATGTTAAACACTTCGATTACTTAGGAGTAAGGTTTGATGTGGGCGGAAAATGGAACAAGAACATGGAGTTTATAAAACACAAAGGGATTGGACAACTTTCTGAAGTATTAAGGATATTGACCCGGGTACCAGATATGCCAGTAAAAACATTACAGACCATGTATGAGGCAATGGTTAGGTCCTCATTACTATACGGCAGTGAAGTGTGGGGATGGGAAAGGCTGGATAATGTAAATAAAATACAATGCAATTTCTGGAAGCGCATTCTAGGGTTGGGGAGGTGTACTTCAAACTACGGAGTTCTTCGTGAGGAAGGATGCTGGGAAGATGCTGTATTTGCTAAACTAAACGTAGTTAGGTACTGGCTGCGAATAATTAAAGGTGATCAAACAACTCTGAGAGCAATATGTTATCGTCATCAAATGAACAACATAGAGCATCCAAAATGGTGGGCGGCGGGGTTGCAACGCGAATTATCAAAAATTGGCTTAAATGATATCTGGCAAAGGGGTAATGAAAATACACACAGTGCCGTGAGAAAAGTCAAAGGACGACTATGCGATACAAACAGGCAGAAAATAGAATCTGAATGTAGACAAAGATCAACATTGGAGCTACAAAATGAAATAAAAACTAGGTGGGGTAAGGAAACATATATTTTGGAATTAGGTATAAAACAGAGGGCTGGAATAGCATGGCTTAGGTTGGAAGGGTGGAAAGCTCGCAAGATTGTTGATGACGATGGCAGAAGGATTTGCCCATTATGCGGGGAACAAGAAGACTGGACGCATATTTTGGCAGCATGCGTGCAGACGGAGGGTATTAGGAAAAAACTATTACCGGAAGTATTTTTGACTTCCAACAGACGGAGGACAGCATGCTGGGACATGATTCTAAACAGCCAAAACTGGCCAAGCTTGGGCACATACTTAATAGAAGTACGTGTACTAAGAGATAAGGTGTTTATGTAATTTTTCTTTAAACATATGTGGTGTTTGAGTACTTGTGCGCGACTGTGTGTGTGTGTGTGTTTGAGTGTGTGATTCAGAGTGTTTTTTCAATTTGATATGCATTTATATAGTGCGGTGATTATAAAAAAAATAGTTGTTTTCTGGTTGATACTGCAAGTCACGTATACAGACCAGGTATTTTTCTAGAGAGCATGTTCGGTCTTATGACCCATGTGTCTGTGTTATGCAATTAATGTAATACTAAATACTTAATAAATACCACCACTACTACTACTTTAAAACATAGGTCCCAATGGAAATAAGTTACATACCAGAGAAACAAATATGTATGATATCCGATTAACCTCGCCGATTTTTATCGAAATAGCCCCACAACACATGTTACCGGTCACAGCGTAATTCTTAGACTGTGCAATAGACAGCGCCACTGTATACTATAATGTTTCGCAAAATACGAAGGAAGCATTCACTCTTTAAAGCAGTACGAAAACTAGTACACGAGACCAGCTAAAGCTTAAGTTTTCTGACCAAAATATTACATGCTACGTATTGTACAGGTATTATTTCCATATCTTTGATTAGAAAAACTGATGTAGCGTCTCTCTTAATAGCAGAATCTATTCAGAACCAAGAACACACGTTGATAAGACACCGTCCTTAACTGTGAGACTGGAAACTTCAATATGGCGTGTTTAGTAGTGGCTGCGCATGCGTGAGAACTTAACATTATCCAAAAAGCCCCGCTATCCGAATTCCCCCGCCCCACCCTATACGGAATTTATGAACTATACACAGTATTTTGCTTTATTAATAGTGACCCAGTTATTGCACCTACCTATGTGGCGGCATTCACTTATGCGTGTTCATACTTCCTAGAAGTCCAGCCCTAAAAGGCCATACAGGATGCATTATTGGCATTATAATGTTTAACACTACCAGAATTTCTATGTAGAAAGAAGTCTCAGACAGAGAAATCAAAAGATCTCCATAAAAGTCTCAATTTTTTAGATGACTCGTTTCCCAAAGAGCCGACGCACATTGCTATGGACATTTTAGCAGTGTATGTTGTAGCACAATCTTGCTGGAATCATTCTGACTACGTCCTTGTACACCTAAAAGACATTACTTACAGAGAAATTCACGTCATTGCAATAGAAGTATTACAAAATGTGTTTGGTATACATCTAGGTTGTTGGATTATCCTCGCAAAATTGGAAGCCATTTATTGGGTTATTTTCAAGAAATGAAATTCTTTCTTCTCTGTCTAAAATAGAAGGGCTAATGATACAAAAGATAAAGACACAAATGCTGTATTTTAATAACCTTTAAGTTTCTCTACAGGAGTTTCAATATTTATATTTCTGTATCTCAAGACTTTTTATACGGAGTTATATACAATTAAAAAAGAATGCATAATTTTTCACAGATTGTACACAGAAAACACAAAATACGCATATTAGGTGTTATATCAAATACCCCAAAATATGTAACTGTAATTAAAATCTTTAAAGGAGGAAGTAAAATCTATCTAAGACTTTTCCATGTTGTGGGGTTAGCGGAATTTCGCAACATTTTTTACACTTTCTCGTTTCAGGGGATCTCAGAACGCATAATGCCATTGAAATATCTATATAGAATTTTTGGGTTTAATTAAATACTTCCTCTACATCAGGTAGAGAAATTAAAAAGGATATCTTGTCGTTCTTCTTCTGTTCTGCGGTTTTCGAGAGCTGTAACTTATGCGTTTGAAACTAAACTTTCAACGCCCACGGTAAAGCTGTTTTTTATAACCTTTCAGCTTGCTGTCAATACGCCCGTATCGATGAAATTTTCCGAGATATTTATAAAAATAAGCCCCATTATCTTGATCTTTATTACGCTCCTGCGCTGTAAAAATGTAATCAACACTTTACATTTGAGGCACTCTAGAGGTGTTTTTTTTTATTGCAAGTGTTGATTAATTGCTATTGCAAGCCGTATTTGGGCTAAAGTTGAAAAGATAGAATCAGACAGAAAATGCAATATCAGTTGGAGAATTCAGTGTCGTGCTGGCATATTGTCAGTTGGTCAGCGGCACGTAAGTCGAAGTTACATGGTTAAAATCCCGGTTATTGCATTTAAATTTTCAGCCTGATTCTATTTTTCGAATACTGCAGATTTTTAAAATCTTTATGTTCTTGTTTTGCCACACTGAAATTCGCAATTTCCAGAGCCATTTTTCTGCATTCAGGAGTACTTTAGGAAAGGATAAACGTTTATGTATATTGTTATATGTTGACCAGTTAAATGTTGAATATTGGTTTTTTATCTTAATTTAACTTTCAGTATTGTTCAACTGAAGATAATTTGTCCCAGGGAGAATGAAAACTCAGGAAATAAACTCAGGAAGAGGAATCTCGTAAGACATCGAGGAGGCAACCTTCTAAAATTTGGGACACACTACAGAAAATCTCCTTGGACAGGAATTCATAAGAGCAGTAAAGCAGATAGGAAACCGGAATAAATAGTCCCTGTTATTCCAAGGTACAGGTTTAGTGATGTACTAGTAATCCAATCCATTCAAGTACTAAAATAATTACTCATGAAGCCACAACAGTGTCAGACAGATAATCTACGACGACAGCAGCAAGCACAAGGTCTCTTTAAGAAAATTTGGCAATTGCAACGTGGAATATTGGGAGAATAAACAAAAAAATATGGATATTATATCTGAAATCAGGAAAAGGCATGTACAGATATTAGTTGTAACGGAAAGAAGGACAAAGGCTCAAAGAAGACTATATACTGCTATATTCAGAAGTGGAAAAAGAAAAATGTGTTGTAGCTTAAGGATTTGAGATATTTATCCATATAAGTTCGAAATCAAGAATATTGAAGTGAAACATGGATGCTAAGAACAGGTAATAAAAGACTATTTCAGAAAAATTGTTCTTGCTTCACGTATGAAAAGCCAATTTGGAGTTGTATTGTAGTTCCGTTGTTGGGGAGCCGAACTTGTAGTAGTTGCAACCACGTACGGTACAATGTTTCCGGTAGCCTTCGCCCCAAGTTTACTTTCCGGTGGCCTTCGCCCCAATGTTTAAGAAGCAACTTTGTACTTTTATGTTTTATTTAAATGTTATATATGTATTTATTTATTTATGTTTGCCTCGGCTGTGTGAGTATTAATTTGTAGAAACATGTATCTCTTAACAGGGAGTGATGCGGCTAAAGCATGTAGGCTTACACAAATTATAATTTTTGTTTCACCCTTTTTTATTAATCCTTCACACGATTAAATAACACTTCACTTATATAGAGAGCTCTGAGATTATTTATTAATTACTTGCACTTTTTAACACGTAAGCTGTATAATATTCTCACCGTAATGAACTTTCGTCTCACACTGAATACGTGCCGAGCGAATGCACTGTTCATGTACGTTGCCTTCTAGCGACTGGCGTTTACCGCTTGAATTTGCAATTTTTTCTATTTCAAGTCTCTGATTGGCTAATTTTACTCCAATAGAATACTTTTGTTTAAATTTCAGGTTTTCTGGTTTTTTATTGGCTATTTATAAAGCTTTTTTTTTTTTTTAAAATTGCATTGCTCCAAGAATTACTATTAGCATTATTAAACTTTCCAATTCATTATTGCCACAAGGTTACCTCATTGTTAGCAACTTTCGGCCTCTATTCTCACAGCTCCTACATTACGTGATAATTCATATAATAATGTATTATACATGTACACAATAATATAACATATACAATAACTGCAATATACACTTTTTATATATTGCTACATACACATATTGCTTTAAGGCGGGCTGTTATTGAATTTATATATTATATGATTAGACTGAAATCATTTAAGTGTTAAAAATACTGCCTCATATTGAAGCAGCCGAAATGAGATTTTTAAGATCGATATTAGGAGTGAGCCTTAGAGAACAGAGAAAAAGTCAAGAAATTAGGGAGAAATTGCACACAAAAAGAGTATGGAATAAGAAGTGACACCTTACCAGGAAAGATGGCATCAACACGTGAAAAGAATGTCCTCTGATCGTCTGTCGTTGCAAACATAATATTATCATAATCCAACAGGAAGACGGGATATAGCCCGACCCAGAAAGAGATGGAAAAAACAGTTCCAGTAACACTTCTTCTTCGAAACAGGAAATAAACCCAATCCTTGCATTGGAAGAAGAAGAATAATGTTGAATTAACAAAATGCCTTGCTGAGAAACCTTATCTAATTTAAGAAAATTCTCTCGGACATGAAAAAGTATTATCTGTTACAATAACAGGCTTTTTGCGACCCTTTATCCTTTATTTTCATACCCATTCTGCAAAAATAAAAGATTTTTTTCTGTTTAATGACTATTATTTACGATAAATGGGTTTCATTTTGTTGCATATGCACAGAGCATACAGAAGTCAACTGTTTGGTGTTTGCTTACCTTGATATTACATATTATTTGCATGAGTACGGGAGAAAGACAAAGAACGGCAATTGTAAAAGTAAAGTCAACCACAGCGTAAATTTACAAAATATTATAAAACGCCTTGGGAAAGATTTTGTGACCCAAATTTTGTATTTTCGGACCTTTACATTTTTCCTGGAATAACTTCTTTCCGTCTCCTACAGTTTTATTGCAGCTATTAGAAACTATATAACGTGTAATAAGAATGCAGAACACTTCATAGCCTGTTCACAAAAATTTCAATATATGTATATGTGTATGTTTCTCGAAAATGTTTCTCTTGCATTCTTCAACGTTCTCTGACTCAAGTATAAAATCTGGTTTTTAATTTTTTATTGTTATTTTATAAATTAATTATACTTTTAATAGACCTTAGCCTGGCCTATGCAAGTTTTTAATGTAGAGTCAACTGAAAAATTCAACGCCACAGCCGGGATTTGAAACCGGCACATTAGAGCAACCGCACGGAGAGCGGGAGAACTTTGTTCAAATCCCGGCTGTATCGTTGAATTTTTCAGTTGACTCTACATTATAAAATCTGGTATTTTACTTTTAGAGTCGAGATTTGCTGTTCGTACACACATGCATACACACACATACACACGTGCATACAAGCGTGCACGCACAGATGCGCATGCACAGGCAAGCGGTCACGTACATTTCTCTTTTTTACTTTCTCTACTACGTATAGTAAGTAGGGGAAGTATTGCATTCCACCCAAAAATTCGATACCGAGATTTCACCGGAAATACATGTTTTGAGAATCACTGAATCCAAAAAAAGCATTTTTGGAAACATGTCCGTGTGTGTGTCTGTCTGTGTGTCTGTGTGTCTGTGTGTCTGTGTGTCTGTCTGTGTGTCTGTGTGTCTGTCTGTGTGTCTGTGTGTCTGTGTGTCTGTGTGTCTGTGAACAGCATAACTCAAAAACGAACAGTCGGATAAACACCAAACTTGGTATTTAGGTTCAGTATCTTCCAGAGATGCGACACGAAGGTTTTCAAGAAAATCCCCCCACCCCAGACTACCCTTTACATGGAACATTTTTCGAAAATTTTAATTTTCTCAAAAACGGCTCTAACGATTTTGATTAAAATATCATATGTTTAGGGTAATGTCATGACAAATGAAATGTATATCTCGAATTTTCTGGGAATGTCTCCAAAAGTATTCTTCATTGTGAACGACTTTTGCATAACTGGTAAACCATAAGAGATAGACAAAATTTTACTACACAAAAAATGTAGATCGCGTTAAAATACACAACTTATGTCATATACGTTTCTTTTGTTGAGTGAACCGTTTTCGAGATATTGCTTGTTATTTCCTTGAATTTTCCAATACTTATACTTTTTCTCAAATTCGTTATTCATTTTTACTTTCTCTACTACGTATAGTAAGTAGGGGAAGTATTGCATTCCACCCAAAAATTCGATACCGAGATTTCACCGGAAATACACGTTTTGAGACCTCCTGAATCCAAAAAAAGCATTTTTAGAAACATGTCCGTGTGTGTGTCTGTGTGTGTGTGTGTGTCTGTGTGTGTGTCTGTGTGTGTGTGTGTCTGTGTGTGTGTCTGTGAACAGCATAACTCAAAAACGAACAATCGGATAAGCACCAAACTTGGTATTTAGGTTCAGTATCTTCCAGAGATGCGACACGAAGGTTTTCAAGAAAATCCCCCCACCCCAGACTACCCTTTACATGGAACATTTTTCGAAAATTTTAATTTTCTCAAAAACGGCTCTAACGATTTTGATTAAAATATCATATGTTTAGGGTAATGTCATGACAAATGAAATGTATATCTCGAATTTTCTGGGAATGTCTCCAAAAGTATTCTTCATTGTGAACGACTTTTGCATAACTGGTAAACCATAAGAGATAGACAAAATTTTACTACACGAAAAATGTAGATCGCGTTAAAATACACAATTTATGTCATATACATTTCTTTTGTTGAGTGAACCGTTTGCGAGATATTGCTTGTTATTCCCTTAAATTTTCCAATACTTATACTTTTTCTCAAATTCGTTATTCATTTTTTTATGTTCTGGACATGCAAAGAGAATGGAATGCCCCACATAGCAACCAGCGTTAAAATATTTGACTATCGCTTAAAAGCTACCATATTCCCCTTGCATCTACAAGAAAATTATCAATAAGATTGACATCTCGATATCTCGATTAACATGAAGCATATGGAGAATAGGCGTTTGTAAAATTAGGTTGTACAAGAGTAGAGAAAGTTATGTGAGTGTAACACATCAGATTTTTTTTATGTCCTGAACATGCAAAGAGAATGGAATTCGCCACATAGCAACCAGCGTTAAAATATTTGACTATCGCTTAAAAGCTACCATATTCCCCTTGCATCTACAAGAAAATTACCAATAAGATTGACATCTCGATATCTCGATTAACATGAAGCATATGGAGAATAGGCGTTTGTAAAATTAGATTGTACAAGAGTAGAGAAAGTCATGTGAGTGTAACACATCAGATTTTTTGTATTGAGCGGATCTTAAAGCGCGTATACCTAGCGAAATATCAATGTTGCTCCATATTTTTACTTTCTGTACTACGTACAGTTAGTAGGGGAAGTATTGTATTCCAGCCAAAAATTCGATACCGAGATTTCACCAGAAATACATGTTTTGAGGTTCCCTGATTCCAAAAAAATACTTTTTAAAAAAAGTTCTGTATTCAACGAAAAGTCGGATAAATACCAAACTTTCAAGGATGCGACACGAAGATTTTTAGGAACATCACCCAACCAAAACTACCCTTTACATGGAACATTTTTCGAATTTTTTTATTTTATAAAACTAACGAGCTTGATTAAAATACAATATATTAAAGATATTTGCATGATAAATAAAATATGCATCTTGAATTTTCTGGGAATAACCTGTGAAGTCAGCTTCAATTGAGAGAAATTTTGTGTAATCTTGTACAAAGAGCGCCAAAGATAATCTCATTGCACCTCGCGTCTACGTCACATTATTTATCGTTGGCCTTCGGAAACCATTGCCATTTCATTGGTTGCTTGAGGCCACGGTGCAAGGATGCGTCAGTCCTTCTGCTAAATAGTTGCACCAATAACCACAACAAAGGATATAAAATGGCGTAGAAACGAAATATATGTTTACGCTCTTGATCGTATCGGTTAAAAGAGAAAGAGGTAGAGTGAGTGCATTCAGTTTGTCATACAGATCTTTTATCGTGATAGGTAGCCCTTTGGCTAGTGGAGGACACGCATTTAAAAAGGTTAAAAGCTAAGGGAAAAACTTGATAAGCGCTCAGGTTAGCGAAATGTAGAATGCGCAGTGTGAGAAGATTTTCAAATTAAAGGTTGAATGGTATTCATTAAATACATAGCAATACTTTATAACAAAAAATACACAGAGCTGATTCTCACAGTGCTATCAATGCTTATTGCTGCATAGAAACAAACATAACTAAATAATAAACAAATAAAGCAACATGTTTACAAAAATATAACACAATTTTATTGCCACTACATGTATGTCATATTCGGTAAACCATATACATATTTATCTCTAGTTTCTAAACATGATCAGTCAATTATAGCAAAAGAGTAGTTTGCATTTAGTAAACGAATATCATCATCTGCGGATGTTTTACGGGGAGTACGCACTTTCTGACGAGTCTGTAGACCTCTTTCCCACTTTCCTGGAATATTTTTGTCGAGTAATGTACTATAAAAACACTTTTATCCATTGCCGTTGCAACAGTATGACCAGCCTCCCACATACCGACGATATGTCCACGATTAATTTCGCTAGTATACGGCATGACTGGTTCTGAGACAGTAAACATGTTTTGGTTTCAATAACACCAGAAAATGCAAAGGCACCAACCTCCACTCTTTCCCCCTTATTGCTGTGTTATCAAGCCACCAGGCTCTGCGATAGGTAAGGTGAAGGACACGCCTCAAAAGACCCCATAAAACGATACAAAATCCACTGAAGATTTTTTTGTGCTGTTTGTACAACTACTAAATGTTAAGCGATAGATGAAAACCTAATACACGAAAAATGTAGATCTCTTTAAATCATACAGTTTACTTCAAATAAGATTTTTTGTGGCGTACGTCATTTCTGAGATATCCGTTATTGAAGGTTCGAATTGTTCTTACTTGGAAGTTCTTTCAGCATTCAGTGGTTACTCGCGATTGCATGGAAACAGTATGGTATTTTAATGTCAGCGTATAGCGTCCAGTTCTTAAACATTTGTCTGTCCCTGTTCCCTTGGTATCTGTAACAAAATGGTAACGTAGCTATTACTGCAAAGGCTTATTTGGATTAAAATGTAGTAGAAAAATAAGCTTTAGTAAAAACAGCATGCATGCACACTAAAATGATAGAGAGTAGAGAAAGTCACGTAAAGGTATCACGTGAGGAAAAATAATAAAATATAAATTAATTCTCAAGTCTAATTGATTTTCCAGTACATTTTTAACTTTAAAAATCTGATGTGTTGCACTCACCTGACTTTCCCTACTCTTGTACAAACTATTTTTACAAACGCTTATTCTCCATATGCTTCATATTAATCGAGATGTTAATCTTCTTGCTAATTTTCTTGTAGATGCCAAGGGAATTGGTAGGTTTTAACCGATAGTGAAATATTTTAAGAGCTGGCTGCTATGTGGAGTACCTATTCCATTCTCTTTGCATTACCAGCACAAAAATGAATAACGAATTCCCATTTTAGAAAAAGTATAAGTATTGGAAAATTTAAGAAAATAACGAGCAATATTTTGAAAATGGTTCACTCAACAACAAATAATGCAAATTACATAAATTGTGTATTTTCACGCGATCTAAATTTTTTGTGCAGTAAAATTTTGTCTATCTCTTATGGTTTACCAGTTATGCAAAAGTCGTTCAGAATGAAGAATATTTTGGAGACATTCCCAGAAAATTCAAGATATACATTTTATTTGTTCATGAAAGTATCTTAAATGTATGATGTTTACTCAAAACCGTTAGAGCCATTTTTGAGAAAATTAAAATTTTAGAAAAATGTTCCATGTAAAGGCTAATCTGGGGTGGGGGGATTTTCTTGAAAACCTTCGTCTCGCATCTCTGGAAGATACTGAACCTAAATACCAAGTTGGTGTTTATCCGACTGTTCGTTTTTGAGTTATGCTATTCACAGACACACACACACGGATATGTTTCCAAAAATGCTTTTTTTGGATTCAGGAGGCCTCAAAACACGTATTTCCGGTGAAATCTCGGTATCGAATTTTTTGGTGGAATGCAATACTTCCCGTACTTACTATACGTAGTTGAGAAAGTAAAAATGTTATCTTTAGACTAAAGAAGATGCTAAAATTATATGAAATGTAAATAGTTTCAGGTTTCCAAACTGATGTCCCTTTATAAATTAAATATTTTGTTCTTGAGAAAAAATAATCTTTGATGTCTAGCTGTTTCAGGAGCAAATTTTCTTTATTATTAGTTTAAAATACAGGTGAATAAAATACGAAATTTGGTCGTTGCATCATTTATAGTTTTCTAGTTGCGGTGTTCATAAGAGCAAGATCACACACATAACTGCTTCTTCTCCCTTTCCTTCCTCTTCCTCCTCCTGTGTTCACTGTAACTCTTCGTATTCTCATTTAAACCTCGCTCTGGAAATTTGGGTTGCAACGCAGTACTTTATCCACCAAATGTAAATGATATAGATATTATAACTGAAAATAAAATGCACAAAAATAAATCTAAAACGTATCAAAATAATCTGTAAATTAGTAGGCCATCAACTTTTGGGGAATTTTTGCGTACTTTATTCCACAAATTGCAGGGCACCTAATGGAATAAACGAACATCCTATTTTATTTGCCTTGCAAGAGACGTTTGATAGGTATTAGATGTACACAATCTTTCGGATGTTGTGAGTATTGTTAATAAACTCGGATTTTACAGAACATTGAGGTATTGTAAATTCCGCAACTGAGGTGCAGTTTTTCTGTTTATCTTGCACATTGTCGAGGTGCTTCGGGCCACGAGGAGTATATTAGAGAACTTCAGCTGATGACATAGTGAGACTACGTGCGTCATTGGTCACGGCTTCGAGCTAGTGCAGCAGTATGCACGTTGGATAGACTGTAGAGCTGACGTACAGAGAGCACACAGATAGATGAAAGGACTAGTCTGTGCTAGTGATAGCTGCAATTTGACATCTACTGCCATTAGCTGCATTGGAGATATGCATTAAGGCAACGCAGTTTGAAAGACATGAAGTTCATAGTATTCGTTTGATCGACTCGAATTCCTTACCACGGTATATATACTAATACAATAGTGCACAGGATCTGAATGATATTTTGTATGCATTCTTCTTAATTTAACCACTAGTATATATATATATATATATATATATATATATATATATATAAAATATATAAAATTAAAAGTCTTGATTTTCAAAGATAAGTTCAATACAAGCATTTGGTGCTTCACGTATCTAAATTTCACCCCCTACTTCACATTCCAAGAAATATTGTACTCCTATAGCAAGTGTTAACTTCTTATACACGAGTGAGAGGGGACTAAAGATCCAAAGCACTACAGGTAAGAAAGTCTACAAACGATGGTAGTCACTTTTGAAGCAGTATACTTCTCTGCTTCTGAAGTCGTTATCTCGTAACGTTGTGTTGTCTCGTGCGCCAGCTGCTTCAGTGGTAGTGCTGTGAGTACTTTCTCAGGATAGGCGTGAATGTATTATGAAAAAATACCAGTTTAAATTGGATGGGAAATTCAATGCGATCTAATACTTGAGCTTTTGAAGCGAGTTGCTGACCGTTTGAAGACAGAAAAATTAAACTCATTATGAATCATAGACTCGAAATATAACAGTTGACTTATTATAACTGCTAATTCTGCAGTATCAATTTTACGGTTTGAAATTACTGTTTCCGCTAAAGGAAGCTAGAGAGTAACTTACTATGAGTTGCTTAAATGTTCGGAAAGATAACTCAAAATAGCTGCGAAATCTTATTCACACAAGCGCGTCGCTAAGCTTTTAAAATATCACACGAGCAGCAAGTAGAGGTGACGGTGCCAATAAGTCTGTGATATAAGTTTCACGAACATTTATTAATTTTAGCTCTATCTACTTTATTACCAACTCTGTCCTGGTGCTGGCCAATACTTAAAAATCCTACGACTGTTACATTGTTACTAAGGTAGTTCTAATTCTGAGAATTTCACCTACTTTTCTCTTTTGCAGAATTGGCCTACGTGACTCTGAATTTAACTCTAAACTGCCTTCTGGAATCTTTAAGCTAATGTGTTCTATCCTCGGCCGATACTAACACTTTCGTTATCTTGACTTCCTAATTGCCTTCTTCTTTTCGGAAAAATCTTTTCAACTCAAGCTTATTACGTAATAGTATATTCTTTTAATATACGGAAATTACTTATTGTAGTTATTTCTTTATCTTACTATCATTTCTTTCATTATTTGTATCTCCCGTCGATAATACGATATCAAGCTGAGCGAAAAATATTGAATTACGGCACTATGAATTAAACAAAACTTGTTTTCCTTAGGTTGCCTTGAGTTTCATAAAACAAAGCAGTGAATCAATACCAACAGATGTAACCTTATGTAGTGTGGTATAGCTATTAGCAAGAATTTTAAGAAGAAAGACACTAAATTTATCAAATAGTCTTTGTAAATATGTAATGCATGTATTAATACTTGTACAGTTATAGTTTTATTAAACGTTATTTATACGCATAGAATTATTTTCTTTCTTTTGCTGCTTAAAATCGTTACCATTATCCGAAAAAATGCGTTATCATAAACGTCTATGTCCCCTATACTTCGGTAAAGCGTTTTTCTGCTATAAACGGAAAGAAAACCTTAGTGTTAATTTAATTGCGAAAATAACGTATTTTACCAATGATCAATTGATATTCTCATATAACCAGCAAGGTTTAAAAAAGTAGGTTTTAAACTTCGATAAAACTTCTTTACATTAAAAGTTGACTATTTATGAAGAAGGTAAAAACCCTAGAATTCATAGAATCTCAATAAAATTAATCGAAATTGCAATGTTAATTGCAATCTAATGGGGTGTAACTTTACATATACCCAGTCAGGTGACCAAGAAACAAACATCTCCAGATTTCAATATCACTTGGGAACGATGAAACGAGCTCTAAAGGAGACAGCTTGGAGGGAAATAATACTGAAATTTTATCAGACAATGGCTATTCAATGATTAACAACCAGAGCCAAAATTGAAGAATGCAGAAGAATAGAGGTGGTGTAAATGGGTTTACTACGACTACTTGCTTGTTACTGGTTGAAAGACCAGAAGGAAATATGAAATCCGTAAAGAGTAACAGATAGAAATTCTTTTTGACATCATTGACTTTTGAATCTTCCAAACGAGGTATCAGTATCCGGTGAATGAATACAAATCCAGTATATCAGCCAGTTGGTAGAAGATATCTTATGGGCCCAGAACAGAGGTGTTTTCACTTGCTAGAAATAGAACAGGCCTGGTATAAATAATGTATTCATAAATACATTGGGTGACTTTGGCTCGATTTTTTCTTTCTAATTTTCCAAAGGTTTGTAAAACTACTAAAGCAAAGTTAGCCTGTAAGCTTAAAGTTGACTTTACACAGGTTGGGAAATTTAAAAAAGGGGTTGCCAAAGTCGACTCATTATAGGATAAGCGTTTCTTTCAGATCATAAATAAAAATATATAAGAGTGCATATCAGAGTTTTCTAAATGGATACTAATACTTTCCAGTATGCATACATGGGGAGCTACAGGTCAAATGGTGTTTGGTGATCTGAAGCTGGAATTAGGATTGATATAGTTTGATTGTTATCGATCTTTTTATGCCATGAATTCAAATTATGCAGTCGTATCAAACGTGTAATGCCATCGTTTACAATTAGGGAAATTGTGCCTTGTGCATTGCAATAGCTTTTCATGCTGCGCAACCTGGAGTTTTAAATATTCCTAATGATGATTGATTGAGCTCATCAATTGTTATTCAATAATTTTTGTCGTACTTCAACTTTTACTTATACTTCAAGTTATATTAACGTTTGGTTTTCTCGTTTGTACTTCTTATGAAGTTTTTAAGTACCTAATATAGGGGTAATATGTTTAAATAATTTCTAATAAAACACCCGTTAGATTACTATTGCAGTAATATTACACGCGCGATTTATGGTACGCTTATATCGGGCCGTAATATTACTCCAAATTTTAAGGAAGAAAGTTTTCACCTAGTTAATTCGTTACCATTCTCCTTAAGGTTATACATATATTTCGACGAGCATCTAAATCGAAAACGTTTATGAACACTTATGTTCCATCTTTCAAGGATTTGTAAAAAGTGCCATAAAACGCAAGGACGTTTGACACGACGCGCTATGATTTGTAGGGGGGTGAGAAGGTAACACTTGATGGGTAAGATCATGTCCGCTGCAGAGTACAATGTTTTCTATTTTTCGATGCCACTGTGAGGTGGATTCTGCATTACAGAAACGAAATTAACTTTGCTAGGGGTGATTAATTCAGTTCTTTCGTATATTTTCAGCGAAATGGTTAATATTAAATGATATATATATATTTATATAATTTCGAATACAAATATAAAGGAAGTTTACTTATAATGCTTTTAATTTAAAAATAAAATACGTACATAGTATTATGACTCTCAGATACAACAATTTTCAGCATTTATTGAAGCATTCATTGTGAAGAAGTAAAGCGACATCGACTTTTATAACGAAGTTTAGTAGCAATCGGAGGAGTGTGCATGTGTGGTCAATTATCCAGCCGCTGTTGCAACGTTTATACTTCGACATAAATTACCATGTATACAAAAAAAGAAGAAAAAGATGGTAAATTTTGGCAGTCAAGTGAAGTTAATGAAAAATATACATTAGTAACCCTTAAGTAATGCACATCAATAAGGCCAATAACATTCAATATTTTACATATAATAGGACGGAATTTCGGGGAAAAGTTGTCATTCCTTCAGTAGATTTTTCTACTGAAATAAGCGAAGGAAGACTAAAATGGTATTATAATTCTTCATTGGTCTTTCTGTATAGAATCGCTTCCTAAGAGAATGACAACTAGGCCACTCCCAACAAATATATCTGTTTTTTAATATAAGGGATACTGTTTGTATTTTACTTCTCATGGCCTATTCCAAACTGAGCTGCGTAGCAGCAGCCTCATAGCTTTTATCCATAAGCTGAAAAAGTGCTAGTTCACGAGTATAAAATGCAAAGAACATAATATCCGAGTAGTCCTAATGACCATTTTTCCATCTTCGTTGTTTTAAATGCATTCTGTTGTAGCATTTAAGCTTTTTTGTGATTCCAGATGAGGTTTATTTCCCCATTTTTGTTTATTGCCAGCATAAACAACACTAACGTTTGGGAGCACGGTACCTTAACCAAGAGACTCAAGCGTTAATGCAATCCCTTAGACTTGGCGTTATAACTTCGTTAGTCCCTTATTTGCGGTTTACGCAATTAAAACCCTCACCGTTCTGTATTCATTTGGACTTGCCTCGAAATGCGCCAGAGAACTGTTGAAGGAAACATTTTCACATAAAAGCATCTCTGCCATTTTGGTGAAATGGCACGAAAATGAGTACCATTTGCATCCAGCCTCAACTTCGAGGACCTCTACAATTATTACGTATGAGCATTACATCCTGTGATGGAGAGCTTCAAACTCTCTTCTCTCCGCCCGCCAAAAATCCTTCACAATAGCATATCCTGCCGCATACTGGCAACGGCTCTCCAAATTTGGCGCTTCGCCTAACGGGAAGCCATTATACAGAGGACTTCAACTGGACACACACACACACACACACACACACACACACACACTGTCGTACTAATGACGTAGTGGATGACTCATCTATTCTGCTTTTAATCGTTCCCGCCTAGTAATTAATGAATGTTCGTGGCGCTGGAGCTAAAAGAATAGAGGCCAACGAATTTTCTACCCTCAGCAAGCGCCTGCGCATGAGTCTATAGCCTTAGCCCAGTTGGCCCATTGGGTAATAATTATATGAGATTGTTATAGTAGATACGATTTTGAACAGGTGGTAGAATCTAAATATTTAGGATGCAATTAATCTTATAAAAACACTTCGATTGTCCAAAAAATGGAAGTCTTAAAGATTTTAATGTCACTATAAAAATATATTTGAAAAACAAAGCAAGAAATGAACGTATAAGAAAACAATTTGATATATACAATAAAACAATAAAGAATATAATCCAAGTGGATAAGTAATCCTCAAATAATGAATTTAGAGAGACTACCATTCCATTTAAGTACTATAAACCAATAGGGAAAAGAAGTATTGAAACAGCAAATAAAAGGTGGCACGAACAGGATATGGCTACAGAAAAAAATGTCTAATTCATGAAACAAGAAGAGCTATATCTGGAAGTAAGCAGTTAATTAACCTTATGATAATGTTGTCTAAGTTCTGTATTTAAATACAGAGATAAAATTTCCTTTTACTATTTCTGTTGCTTACGTAAGACAGAAAACCTATTTTGTTGTGTGGATGTAACACCAAGATATTCTATAAATTTTCTCTACACAAACTAAAATATATTAATAAAACCTTTGGTTGTTTGGGATTTTTTGAAAAATGGCTCTAATGATTGAATGTTTGAGCCATATATATATATATACAGAGAGAGAGAGTATGTATGTATGTATGTATGAATTCACACACCAACTCTCCAGGATCCTATTCCATGGATAGTTTCAGACAGAATGCTTTTCATTATACGACCTCGACCTTCATCTCTGTGCATATGTGGGCAACATGTAAAATGTGAGGAAGATTAATTTGCAGAAAATATTAATTTTGCAATTCATTTTCCTTAAGTTGCCTTTTTCCGAGCTTAAATTTTAATTCCTTAACCTTATTCACAAGATTGTGATATTTTGATTTAGGAATACTTAACACTATTTATAATGCACTTAACATACAAACAAGAATAGAGGCAAGCAATAGATGTTTGCCAAATGAAAATTGAAAGGAAAATCTTGATATAACGACGGATAGAATGCAGAACCAAGAAATAAGGAAGAAAACGCGATTAAAGGACGCCGCGGCCACAAAATTGAAATGGCAGGATACGTTTTGAGACAGCACCCTAATAGATGGACACACAGTGACTTCATGAGATCCCAGGATTGGTCAAAGGAACGTTTGCAGGCAGAGAACCCGTTGAGCAACGAACTGAAGAGGACTTTTGGCAGCAGATGGGCGACGATAACCATAGAGAGATAAAGTTAGAAAAAAACCAGTGGACATAGCTAGTAGGACAATAAACCTGGTTGTTCTTTCCCGGAATAGCTAACCGGAACCGCAAATTCCAGTTCCCTTTAACTTGAAAGTGGTCCTTGCCCAGAAGGTACATCACGTGTTAAAAAAGGGTATTTTATATTTTGAGAGGTGGTAGTGTGGACCAAAACAAGAAAAAAAAAGTTCAATAAACGAGTTTTCTAAAATGCATACATAAAGAGCTATGAGCGCGTATTCATCTTCGCTACTGTGAAACATCTCTTCTTCTGCAAGATCTTTGTTATTACATACGATCCGCAACAGGCAGTAAACAAATGAGGACAAATTACTCTGCTATTGCCCATGGGTGGACACAGTATGCAGCAAACTTTGTTAGTGCTGTTACTGTAAACTGTATTCACAGTTGTGGGTAAGTGCAATGCATATTCTTATTTGTTCTAATGGAATCAGTTTGTGTCTTGATAGTTGTGAAATGCTTTAACATTGTAGTTTTATCTTGAAATCTTTGGTGTATGTAATCCCCATTAATGATATATCAAAACTACGGAAGTTGTCATCAATGTTTGCCAGAGCATCCGTAACCAACCTGGAGTTTACAGAGAGTGCGCGATTCCCTAAGACGTCGCACAGGTGGGCGTGAAAGCAGAGATCAAATCAACCGCATCAGAAAGACACTTCGTTCCCACTGACAACTAATGCAGCTCCTCCCTCAATAAACAAACGCTTTCTCACCTTGGTAATAACCCTTCTCCTTCCACTATCTATGTGCAATTGCCAGGGTCTTGTGCCATGGACATTCCCTAGCCACTATTGCCCCACCCGCTGACCGTAGAATCACGGCAGAACCGACATCCTTCCCTTTCACTCACGGAGGTGCTCTTAGCGGAACTCCACCCAAGATCACCTTTCGACTTTCCTACCAACTTCACCACTTGACTTCCTTATCCACCTTACCATAACATCCTACCTCACACTTTCCATCTCCCCCGGCGAAATAAACCAACTCTTTGATCCCTTCCAGCTCTCCTTCTGTCTCCCCTTTCAAAAAAAAAATATTGAGCACCTCCTTTTGGTTCACAACTGTAGGTCGTATGTGATCGCAAGCAGATTACATAGGAAGCTATTCTATTTCACAATAACAGAGTAATGTGTCCTCATTTGTTTACTGCATTCTGTAGATCATACGTAATAGTAAAGAGCTTGCACTAGAAGAGAGTTTTCATAGTAGCGAAGATGAACAAGTGCTTATAGCTCTTAAAGTATGCATTTTAGAGCCCATGTTTACTGGACATTTTTTTTCTTGTTTTGGTCCATAATACCACCTCTCAAATTATGAAATACCTTTTTAAACATCCGGTATATGGGCTAATTGTGAATTTATACACTATAATTGTCTTAAATTGCTCATAATCGTTCATTATGAAAACTCAGAAATACACGCTCAGCCGAGAGTGACATATAAGAGAGTAAGATCTCAGACAACTAATAACATGATATGAAGTTACGAAATTTGCGCAAGGAGAGGAGGGATTCGTCACATTATGGTTTTGAAAATCGAGCAAGGAGAGATACAAGAGGCGTGTGCTGAAAGTCGTTATTCACTACGAAATTCTTATAATATTATAAGCTTTCACTGATCATCCCAGTGAACGCCAATCGTGACTGGTAGTAGTCAAAGTCAATGACTCTCAATATACACTGTAACATACCACCAGCTCAATTCAGCCCAATATTATTAATTCTACTATAATTAAAGTGCAGGTGTAATGTATAAAACCGGTATGAAGGAACTAGCGCTGTTACTCTTTAAGTCTACAGGACAAACCATGTTGTATGTTGTCTGTCTTCTAAGTGAAGTAATTCCCGTGTTGTACTCGTAGAAGTTGACCAATCCAAAAGCATCAACACCAACGCACTGACACGCCAAATAAAACTCGCATGCGTGATAATTCCATAGTGTAAGAAGTTTACATTATCCTATACCACAACCTGGCTGTTGATTACTTGGCTGTCACGGGAGATAGCACGCGCAGAAAACAGAACTTACTTTGCGTCTACTTCTTTGTAATGGAACAAAGACTGGACTGTACACTGTTTTACGTAACGATATTTGTCAGGTTTGCCAAACTTTTGTTGGAGTGATTGACAATGTTTACAGAAAGCATTATTATTTTATTCGTCCTCATACACGTTTTTACCCTTTATATGTTAATTTGTAGCAGACTTTCGGCACTCACCTGCCGTAAAAATACTTTCATACAAACCGGCCAGTTATGCATTAAAACATAACGTGATGAGATATAGCTTCAACTAGCGAGGTGATTTCACATGTTCTCAAAGGCACATGAAATTAAAATATATAAAATAAAAGAAAGAAGGAAAAGGAAAAAGAAATTATGTGTATTTTCATGTAGATTGTAGACTCTGACTTTTTAATAAAGATATAATTCAAAACAATTTAAACATTTGAACACTTTATATGTAAATCTAACAATGCAGGTTTTAATAATTATTTATACCTTGTAAATTTTATACTGTAGGAGAATCCTTTCCTCCTATGTTAAAGATTAGCTTAAATGTTAACCAAACAAAGTTTAAATGTAACAATTTGTAGAAAAAAATCTGATGTGTTACATTCATTTGACTTTCTCTACTCTTGTACAAACTATTTTTACAACGCTTATTTGCCATCTATTTCACTTTGAGATAAACATTTGCAGAAACTTCTAAATTTCTTGTAGGTACAAGGGGTAGGTTATGGTAGGCTTTAAGCGATAGTCAAATCTTTTAAGAGCTGGTTGCTATGTGGCGCATTACATTCTCTTTGTATGTCCAGGACATAAAATAAACGAATAACCAATTCCCATATGAGAAAGAGTATAAGTATGGAAATTTCAAACAAACAACAAGGAACAGAAAATGGTTCACTCCATAAATAATGTATATATGACATAAATTGTGTGTTTTAACGAGCTCTACAATTTTTGTGTACAAATATTTCGTCTATCTCTTACGGTTTACCAGATATGCAAAAGGCATTTAGGAAGGACCCCATAATATTCAAGATATAGATTTTATTTGTCATAAAATATTTAAATATATGATATTTTAATCAAAAACATTAGAGCCATTTTTAAGAAAATATATATTTTCGAAAAATGTTCAATGTAAGGGTGGTCTAAGATGGGAGTATCTCCTTAAAAATCTTCCTGTCGCATGTTTTAAAGATAATGAACCTAAATACAAAGTTTGGTATTTATCCGAGTTTCCGTTTTTGAGGTATGCTGTTCAGGAACACACACACACACACACACCGGACCTTTTTCTAAAAGTGCTTTTTATGGAATTCAGGGGGTCTCAAAACATGTATTTTCGGTGAAATCTCGGTATAGAATTTTTTTAGTGGAATGCAATACTTCCCCTTCTTGCCTTAGGTAATAGAGAAAGTAACAAAGAAGTAAATTTTTAAAAACGTGCATATTTTTAAGTGTAGCCAATAAGTATATATGCGTAAACTTTCAGGCAGTATACTTGTATGATGCAAAGTAATGTTCCTCTCACTAGCATGTCACTATGATGTTTAGCGCATCAAAAATCCTTAAGTAATTTGGTATTTAGTAAATTCTAAGTACAGCAACAGATTTCTGAGGGATCCCCTCACCCCAAAAAAGCTGATTCTCTTCTGATCGTGAGGTTAATGTTGACTATACTGAGAACTCACTAGAGAAAATTACACTAAAATGCAATTGGAATCATGCCATGCTGTTGATTAAATTTGCAAATTAAAATTATTCCCACGAGAAAATTGTTTATTTTTAAGTTTTATATCATTGTTTTGTCAGTGAATTATGGAGAGCCTACTTGCGAATTTCTCTTTTTCCAGGCTTGTTACGTTATATCACACACTTTTGAACCTAGATTACCGACTTTAGTGTTTTATGCTATGTTTATGGCAATAATAATTCTTTATGGTCATCCCAGTGTTGATGGAAAATAAAGAAGTTGGTTTTCTTTTTGTTGCAGTGTGAAAACGGATATTCAGCCAGGAGGGGCCACTAGTCGCTTGTACATTGCCAATGCCAACAAACAAGATTCTGGTAACTACACATGTTCCCTTGCGGACCTGGCATCGACTACCATTGCAGTCCATGTTCTCAACGGTAAGTACATGATTTATATTCATGCGTTTTTGTTGCCTGTGTAGGTATAGGTGATTCACAAGTATGTTCACTATATTTACTGCTAGCTCGTGCAGATCTTTCTAATATATTTGCTTCTTTCTTCTCATTGCAAAATAATATATCATATCTTAATGTTATATTAGTCGTAGGTATGGAAGAGAGAAATGTATTTATTACTGCTACGGAATTTAGATTGTTTCGCTACACGATGTATCAGAAAATTTTATACCATACATGATATGGTAATCAGGACTTAAACCTTCATATCTAAATATGGTAGTGAATATTCTTTTGAATTTCTTTTTGATGTTTTAATAAATTATAACTTGCTTTTTATGGTTACAACGCATATAAACATTCTCCTTCTCAATATATATATATATATATATATATATATATATGTGTGTGTGTGTTTTAAGCACATTTTAATCCTGTAAGTGTGTGTCTTTTAAACTGTGCGACATATGCTCTGAGCTATCACACCCTAATTCTAAAACGATTTTTCGTAAAATTTACATTTTAAAACACTGGTTCGATCAATTAAAACCTATTAAAATTGTACTAACAATACACTTTCATTTGTTTTCCACCCCACAAATCTGTAGCACAAGCTATAAACGGTATTGATATGTTGTGCAAATGTTACATTAAAATGACATTTCAATTCGGAATATTTTGTATTCGTAATCGGACGAAATATTATGCTTTTCCTACAGTTAAGCTTTGAAGCATCAAAATAACACTTTAGGTATGTTAAATAATAATAATAATAATAATAATAATAATAATAATAATTTTGTAGCATAAGTACAAATACAATATAGACCTTTTACTGAAAATTTCAATGCAGAAATATTTGTGTCAGACATTGCACGCGAATTCTCAGCAAATATTGGTGACATAGAACCATTTAATTATTGAAAACAGTTTCTAAACTGTAGACACACAAAGTTATTGCAACTTCTCAAGTACTTTTTAATAAACAGAAAACCTTACCCTGTGATTTTCTAGTACAAGATCCTTAATAAATGTGAAAGAGTAGAATTATGTATGTCAAATCTCTACATTGATGCCCAATATTCAGCTCTCATGCCGATTTACTTGTTTAAGAATTTTGAAATAATGGGTCGCTTAAAACAGTTCCTGCTGTAGGACACTACGCATGCTCAGTTGCTGAGAGCCTCCAAAGATGATAATCCTCAGTTCGGTATTGAAATCTCGCGTTACAAGTTAACCTAACGTATTCCAAAGCAATCGATAGCAACTAGTCAGGAGAAATTAAATATGCTGTTTTAGTTTTCTTTTTATTACGATTAGAAGCGGATTACAACATAGAACAGACTACACTGGATTGTGATTCATTTATGTACTTCTATTTGAATGTGTGACAACCATTGGTCATTTGTCACGTGTTAGACGGGAGTTCGATTAACTGTCTCGAAGATAGATACTTTATGTTCATTAGATATATCGAACATATTCTCAACCGTTAGTAAATTAATGGAAGATAAAAAAGTGCTCTCTTTATTTGATGTCTATTGCTGTTATTATGGATCTTTCTTTTAACATTCTGGGGATATGAGGTATGCTTGAGCGTGAATCATTGGTTTTGTCATATTTAAACAACGAAAAGTAACTAAAACATTGGGGAATCTCATTGGTTTGTAGAAGTGAGTGCTGCGAAGCTTCGCCGATTCTATAACAATAAGTCAAAGTCAGTAAAAATTTGTACCAGAACCTAAAGAGAATGGAGCAAGTATTAAGTATGCTTTGTTTTGGTTTAGCTTGAATTTAATTCACTTTCTTTGATGACGACAAATTTTAAGTCAGCTAAAATATAAGGCCAGGTAAAATCTACCCCATCTGACCACGAAAGTTGGAGAGGAATTGTTCCGCTATATTAAGGAATAAACATTAGCACTACTGAATTATGTTTTTCAAGGAAATGGAAATAAATAAAATAAAATAAAACGCTCGTGCACACGAGGATTTGAACCAGGTGCCTCACGAAAGGCACAATGGTGCATTTAGATGAGATTGCAGAAAAGTATCAGTGACCATACCTTATCTCGACACGTTACTAAGAAATACAGGAGAGAGCATGGATGTTATTGTGTGTAGTGTACTCTGAAAGCAACTCCAAAATTCGGCCTGTTTTCACTTTAACTAGTATGCAATTAAGTAAGTCGAATAAGGTGTTCTATTCTACCCAAAAATTAGATGTCGAAATTACACCAGAAATATATATCCCTCCACTTGAATCCCACTCCAAAACGCATTTTTAAAATAAGGTAATTGTCTCTGTGTGTACATTTGTGTGTGTGTGTGTGTGTGTGTGTGTGTGTGTGGGCGAGTGTGTGTGTGTGTGTGTGTGTGTGTGTGTGTGTGTGTCAAAAGCATGACTCCGAAACGAAATTCTAGATGACTGCCAAACTTAATATTTAAGTTCGGTATCTTACAAAGATGCGACACGAATGTTTTCAAAGAAATTCCCCCATCCCAGACTACCTTTAGGCAAAATTTTTGCGAAATTTTAGATTTTCTTAAAAATCGGTTCAATAACTTCGATAAAAATGTCATATATTTAAAATATATACATACAAACAAAATGTATATCCTGAATTTTCTGCGAATAGCTTATGAAGTCACCTTCATTTGGAAGAAGTTTTGCATAATTTTGTGTAGAAAGTAAACTATAAGTTATAGACGAATATTTCTACTACACAAAAATTGTAGACCTCTGTAAAACCCACAAGGCTTTTTAAATATTTTTTCTATTGAATCAGCCATTTCGGATATATCCGTTATTAATGGTTTGAATTTTTCAATGCGTTGTCATGTTTTCAACGTACGGTTGTTATTCAGTTGTTTCTCGCGATATCACTGAAAGAATATGGAATTTTAAGCCCAGCATAATGAACTGACATCTGGCCATTGATTCTGTTTTCCGTATCCGCCTTGTAACTACAACAAACGCTTTATGAAGCTATGCGAATGTTATTTAAATTAACATGAGTAGATAGAAAAATAATCGTGCGTAGGAATGTTGTAGTGGTGGGTAGACAAAGTCATGTAAACGTAATACATCAGATTTTTTTATACGCACAGGCTACTGCGTCACTTTATACGTCTGTCCGTCCGTGAATAGTTTGAAATAACAGTTAACAGCTGCAACTACACAGTTAAGATTTTATATGCAGGAATTTGAAGAAAATATATCCACATATTTCAAATTTAGTTGAAATCATCATTGAGTATACTAATATAGACGGTAAGCTTCCCAAAAATATTAAATTCTTAACAAACCACTGCATGTACGGAGTTGAAATTTTATACACCAAATTTGGAATAAAATTTATTACCACTTTCAAATTTGATTAAAATCGTTATAAAATTAAGAGTGCCTGTTTTAGATGGACAACATTCTATTATACAAAATGTTTGAACAAAATTGGTCAACATACTTAAAGTTAAGGATGATTAAGAATTAATCTTCTTCGAATTGAGGTTGCAGATGATTTTTTTTCAACCTAGCGAAGACTTTGGAATTTTGCTAGTTAAATAAATGCTGCAGTGACATAGGTATATGCGTAAGCGACTGCAAATACTAAAAGGAGATGAATAAGCTAACTTTTATTTTTATTTATGTTATTACCTTTAGAAGTGGTATACTACCATAATGTCATCCAGGACATTGGCCAAAATGCTGTTAACGTGTTCACAGTAACTGTATGGTGTAATAATTCGTACTGGCGCTTGTCGCGCGGGAGAACAGGTTTCGATTTCACACCAAGTGTTAAAATTGCAAGTGCCTTATTAAGCCCTAACGGGTTTTTCATTATCGGAATTTCTACCGTAGAATGTAACTACGATTTTTATTTAAATTTATTGTTATGATTTGAGACTTAGTGAAGTCAGTATACCAGTTGGTCCAACAGCGCCATACTTCACGTGTTTTTCCCCTCGAAATAAAGTCTCTAACTTTAGTGGAAAACATTCTAAGACCTTTTCGCCTGTTTACACTGTTCTTGTCTATCATCACGGACTGTACACTCTAGTGCAAGCCTGGGAACTGCCTCTCAATGAGTGCGATCCACTCATCACCTTCGCTGATTAGGCGAAAGTAGTATAACGAAGGTCGCTCCTGCTAATGCGCCAGTTACCTGTTGCCCTATGTTTACTTGGAATTGCCCGATTGAGTTCTGCCACTCTTTTAACGCACTAAGGGATATCTGCACACGTGAAACACGGCGCTGTTGGGCTACCTAGTATATCGGCATATGCTCAGAACTACAAGGTTTACCTGGGTAGTCTTTATGATGTCTTCTCAAATTTAAACGACAACTACTCATAAAAGTAAATGCAGCCTTGGGGAATTTAATGTATTTACAAAACAGCATATCACGATCACGCTTCATAATGGTAAAACTCCACGATGTAGCCGGGCTTGTAAAATGCAAACTGCACAATAATGTTGTAATTAAACATTATATCATTTATGTTGACACTTTTTAGGCAACGAAAAAACAAGTGAATTTGTTAAATAATGTTACCAAATGGTAAAAGTATTTCAATGATTATGTTTCGTTTGAGTTGAATGGTTATTTGGGAGTTATTTATTGAATAAGTTTGCTACAACTGTAATACTTTTGGGGGTTTTCCCAGAAATCTATCAAACATCAGAACCCAAGACACAAAATGTTCGGAATACACCTGAAATGTAATGCCGGGTGTACATTCCCAATATTATTTCTGAAATATTATTATTCGCATATTGCCTAACACAGACTAAGCTACCTCTGTTAGCTATATTCTAGCGTTTTTCCTTGGGTTTGATTTTCACATCAATAAAAGCCTTATGTTTTATATTTACACGACTTTCTCTACCCAATATTGCTTATTATTATGTAGCTTCTGCAAACTCGAAAGCTTATTACTCTATCTACTTCATGTCAAATAAGACACACGCTTTCAGAAATAGTTTCAGTGCGTATATCGTTATATATAAAAAAGGAACAGAAGATACCGAATCTATAGTCAAATGTTTAAAAGCGCTATATTTTCCGAACTTGAAATTCCGTATTATTTCTATGATATCGCGAAAAGACATCTGAAGTGACAGCACATTAAAAAATGACAAAAGCATGAAAAAATAGAAAAGGTAATAACGGATATCTCAAAAATGAGGCTGTTTGAAATCAATTGTGGGTTTTAGAGAGATCTACATTTTTGTATACTACGTTTCATTTTATGGTTTAGCTGTTACACAAAATTACCTATCAATGAAAAGGACTTCACGGCGGCGCCGTGGCCGAGTGGCCCGGGTTCAATCCCAGGGACCTGCATGTGGGATTTGTGGTGGACGGGTTTTCTCCGGGTTCTCCGGTTTCCCCTGCCATTCATTCCACCAACTGCTCCATCATCACCTTTCCTTTCATCCATTTCACCAACATTTCATTTCATCTACTTCCTTCATCCCATACCAGGCATCGGGCTGATCACCCATCCTGGATGCTCTGTCTGATCCATGAGTGTCTGCTCCTCGACGGGCCTCTGACCCCAGGCACCCGCTTGTAAGACCTGGGGGGTGTAAGTCATACATAAGAGGAGGGTAAACAGATAATGAATGAATGAATGAATGAATGAAAAGGACTTCACCAGCTATTCTCTCTCTCTCTCTCTCTCTCTCTCTATATATATATATATATATATATATATATATATATATATATATACAGAGTGAATCACCTAAAACGTTCACCGCAAATATTTCGGAAATGGAAAATGCTATTGATGTGCAGGTTTCACAGCATTGATTGGTAGTCAGGGGCTCGTACATTTAGCCTATAAACAGACTTTAATAATACTGAGAAAGTGTATTTTTGAGCAAACATGCAAGCTTTTTAAATGGAAAAATGCCTAGTTACATCAACAGAATATAGTTAGGATAAAAATTAGAATGTCAATGGTCTTTGTTGTAGGATTCTAGTGCAAGTGGTTTACGAAAAATCGTATGTTGAAGGGTTTCCACCCCGACAATTGTTTGTTCCATTCAACCTACTTAGTTGCTAGGTACGATATCGTTATGCTTCTTTGCATTGTGGTTTCTGTTCATTGATTGCATTGCGACTTTCTGGTCAGTTAGTTTGTTACAGTTTAAGCAGTAAGTCGTGAGTGGAAGATGGGGTTTACTAATGCAGAAAAAGCCGACATGCTCATGGTGTATGGAGAGTGTAGGAACAATGCAGTTCTTTCCTGTACGGTGTATGTGGAAACTTATCCCAATAGACGTTAACTATCTCGGCAATTATTTATCAACCTCTCAACCAATTACGTGAAAGTGGTGCTGTAATACCTAGAAAACGTAACAGAAACAAACAAGTGCCTGGAGAAGAGGCAGAAATTAATGTTTTGGCTGCCGTTGCAGTAGATCCGCAAATTAGTTCCGCACAACCGCACGTGGAGGTGGCATAAGACAGGCAAGTGTACTGCGCATCGATATAGGTTCCATCGACATAGGTTCCATCCCTATCTCATCTCCCTCCATCAGGAGCTGCATGGAAACGATTTTGTGAATCGTGTTAACTTTTGTACATGGGCATCATGTATCTTGTTTAGTGATGAGGCAACATTTACTAATCATGGCCAGGTAAACCGCAGAAACATGCACTATTGGTCTGTTGACAATCCCCGTTAGCTTCATCAGGTGTAACGTCAGCGTCTATGGAGTTTAAAAGTGTGGCGTGGAATAGTGAACCATCAACTCATAGGTCCTTTGTTTATAGAAGGAACAATGAACTCGTACAAGTATAGCAGCCTCCTGACAGACCATCTGCCACAGATGCTAGAAGAAGTTCCTTTGCAGACTAGAAGGAACCTGCGGTACCAACATGATGGCTGTCCAGCCCATAGTGCACGAAGTACTACAGCTTGTCTTAATGGATTGTTTTCAAATCGTTAGATTGGACAAGGTGATCTGTACCTTGGCCGGCCCGATCACCGGATCTGACTCCTTTAGATTTTTTCTGTGGGGAAGGCTGAAAGACACTGTCTGCAAGGATGTACGAACTACACCAGACGATATGAAACGACGTATTACTGCTGCCTGCCCTGGAATTTGCACTGAAATGCTAGAACGTCTGGAGCAGTCTTTCTATAGCAGACTGGAAGCGTGTATTTAAGCTGCCGGTGGTCATTTTGAACACAACCTTTGAAGGGTTTTCTTTACTTGTGAGAATCCACAGAAGTATTGTAATTCCCTTTTGTTTTTCTTTAGTTTGTGCTACCACAGGTTGTTCAAGTGTCGGTGCGTAAAAGTTTCAAAATAAAATTTCTCGTAAACCACTAGAGCTAGAATCTTGCAACAAACGTCACTGACATTCTAATTTACCGTACCTTTATTCTGTTGATGTAACTAGGCATTGTTCCATTTAAAAATTGTATGTTTGCTCAAAAAATACACCTTCTCAGTGTTATTAAAATCTGTTTATAGGCTAAATGTACGAGCCCCTGACTACCAATCAATGCTGTGAAAACTTTACATCAATGGCACTTTCCATTTCCGAAATATTTGCGGGCAAGGTTTAGGTGATTCATCCTGTATGTATGTGTATATATATGTATATATGTTTATAACTAAAATATCTTAAACATATGGTATTTTAATGAAAATCATTAGAGCCATTTTTGAGAAAAAATGCGTCGAACATTTTTCCATGAAAAGGATACTTTGGGTTGGTGAGTTTTTTTTTTAAATCTGCGTCTTGCATTTTTTTATCATACTAACCTTAAATACAAGGTTGTATTTATACAACATGTTGTTTTTTAGTTATGCTGTTCACACACATTCACACACAGAACTTTTTTCTATTTTTCTCTCAGGGGGCCTCAAAGCATGCATTTCCGATGAAACCTCGATATCGAATTTTTGGGAGGATATAATATTTCATTTCTTACTAGGTGCATCGTGCTAGAGAAAGTAAAAATTGTGTACATTTTTTTTTCTTCCTACCCCCTAGAGATATTGCTGCCTTAATAGAATAAGGACTAACTGGTTAGAGATTTCTTTTGTCTGCATTGTTTACAATCAATCATAACATCCTATTTCTCAGTTTAACAACCGCACAATGTTTAATTCTGTGTGTTGACCAATGATCAGAGGATCCTATAACACAAGTAGTAAATAACAGCAATTTATGCATATGCATATTAGAGCTTCTATGCGCTTGTATTCCTCCTCTTTGACAGGATCTTCTGCGTAGTAATTATGTGCTTGCCTCTACAGAAACCATAACAAAACATTTGGGATTGCATCAGCTGATTTATCCATACATGCAGCAGATTGCAAGCAAATGAAAATGCGTGTATCAGCATGTTGTTTTATCATGAAAAAAAATTGCTACACGTAATGATAACAAAGGGTAGATATGATAGCACGACGCATTTTATCTCCCCAACTGCGGTATATTCTCTCTCATTCCCTGAAAGGGTAAACGCATTGAAATAATTAATTCACTCAATTTCCTTTATTACGCTAGGGAAATAACATATAATCTTATTTTACACTGTTCTCTTTGTAGGTCTCTTTTTAGCTTTTCTTTAATTAATTTAGATTTCACATGTTATTTGCATTTTGTAAATCTATGATAACAATATGTGTTTTAAAAAATACACTAAAAAATTACGGCCGTCATCATTCTACTGTTATTTTGTATAAATGTTTACTCTTAAAATCGGGGAATAAATAAAGGAAGAAATTTCCGAAAAGTGAATTTTTTTGTTCTCTGTTTAAAAAGCTAACTACGTATTTCCAAGTCTAACGCAGTTTTAAGTGTTATAATTTTATAGATCCGAGGAGCAAAGTGGAGCTTAAATTCTTATATTCTGTTCTGTCATATTTAATATTTTAATTTTGCACACGCTGTAATGAGGAAGGTTACAAGGAAATTAGCTTGAGCGTAGCAACACGTGTTCTTGAATGTGTAATTTAAAAGTGACATATTTCATTTATATATTTATACGGTTTTACAATAATCTCTATAAATATTAAGTTTCCATGCACATTTAATTTGTATGCAATGCAAATACGAGCACAACAATAAAATAAAAGCTTTACAGATTCTTAACAGTATATATAATATATAAGTATGGTCTTTAAATGTAATTTAATTTGCTCTTTCATACAGTTTTGATCATTTTGACAATTTTTAAATCAACTGAATTTATACAGGGTGGGCCATTTAAGTTGAGACTGTACAATATCTCCAAAACTAACGTTGTAGAAAGAAATGTCTTTGATAAAACTTGCTTGATACTATTATGGAGGAAAGCAAATGCTATTAGTTCTGTTGTGTTTAGAGGACGTTATGAAATCATTTTAGGGAAATTTAATGTTTTTTAAATGAGAACCAACAATTAAGATGAAACTGAATTGACCCTAAAATGACCATCACTACGTCCTCCAAATAAAACACGATTAATGACATTTACTTTCCCCCATAATATTAAGCAACTTTTATTCAAAGCATTTCTTTCAACAAAGGTTAGTTTTGGAGATATTGTACAGTTTCAACTAAAATGGCCCAGCCTGAATATAAAGCATAAGGTTCGTATGTCGAGATACTGGCACTTTCAAGGCATTTCTTTCAACAAAGGTTAGTTTTGGAGATATTGTACAGTTTCAACTAAAATTGCCCAGCCTGAATATAAAGCATAAGGTTCGTATGTCGAGATACTGGCACTTTGGAGGTCAAAATATACAGAGTGCATCACCAGCACCAGAAAACTGACATTCATAGGTGTGAGTATAGTATTTTCAGTGTAAAGGGCATAAAAAGTTTGAAAACCTTTTTTCAGTTACAAGTGTCGTTTTTAATGCGTAAAAATCTCGCCAAAGCCTATCAATACAATGGCAAAGCCATGCTTTTACTCTACGGGCATCAGATCGTATCATGGGTGTCGCCCAGCTATCACGACACACTCGTATACCCACATGCCAGTCGCAAATTACTAAGCGGGGTGCTCAAGCGGAAGCAGTCCCATCTAATTATCATGAATCCACTAACAACGAGCACCCCAGTGCATGCTCTTAATCACTAACAACTATGCATAGAGAGATGATGTAACCTCACTGGGGGAGGATGACATCACTGGGGAGGGTGGGTATGGAACCGCCCATTAAAAAAAAATAAAAAAGGCATACGAGTTGTAAGTTCAATAATTTTGACTACACTTATGACTGGATTGAATCAAGATTTAACATGTGACTACACCGCACATCAAAAAATGTGTAAAAATATTTTTAAAAACTACACTTACCTTTCTTATCAATTCTTTATATGCATAATTGCACCGTTAGGTCAATTCAGTCACAAATTCGTGGGCTTGTGCTACTGAATGGGTCGAAAATTATAGGTTATCTTATAACAGTAGTTACACTTATCTTGTTTATAAATAATTTAACATAGAATTTCTTTTCGAAAAATATTATCTAGCGGTGTATGAAACGAATACATCGGAAAGAGAATACAAACTGGTGAACTCATTTCCAAGATTTATTCTACAATCCTGCTACATATTCACATCAAAACATTTATCAGGTTCAAAATAGCTACTAGTCGCCTACGATATAAGTATAATTAAACAAATGGTTTTGGCATCGGAAGGACACTCAGTTAAAGAAAACATTCGCAGTTCCAACTTGCATTTACTAACGAGGTTGAGATCTGCAAATTTAGTGCTGTTTTCAATGCGCAACATTACATTCCCCTATCGCTTTGCTCCTCACTCCCCTCTGATCCCTAGCTTTGATGACGTTAGGCATTGTCAACAAAAACAGGGTATTCTGCTCCAAGCGCACTCATATCATGGCCGACTAGCACCAATTCAAACCCGCTTATTGTTTTCCTCACACCTGTAAAATATTTACTTTCTCTACCGCTTAGGTGGCTCAAAGGGGGAGGTATACATTCGACTCACTGATTCGACATTGAGGTTCGAAGTTTTGATACACCTGAGTAAAACTTATTTCTAGCTTTGTATTTACGTGGTGTGTGTGTGTGTGTGTGTGTGTGTGTGTGTGTGGGAGAGAGAGAGAGTGAAGAGTAAGACAGATCGAAAGGAATAGTCAATCATGTAGACTGTCGTTCTGTTAGACAAGGATGCAAAGCAACCTCAGTGTCCTACAGAGGGAATTTATTTTATATTGGTTTTCATTTTTAATATTTTAAGCAGTGTCCTTTAAACTGTTAAGTGATCGTTTCTTTATTTTTAGAGTTCATGCAAAAAATATTGGATATCACTGCTAGCACCTATCGGCTTTTTTAAAAAAGTGACTGTGTAGTCTATGCTCCTGTGCAACTATAGCAAACAGTACACTGAAAACATTTCTAGGGTGACAGTGACATTACTAGGAAGTACATAGAAAAACAAGATTTAATATGAATAATATCAGAATCGGTGTGAAATAATGAGAACATCTATGGAAATTCTTGTGTTTGCTGTGCTCATATGAATATACAACACCATTTTTCATATATCTACGCACAATATCTCCATTAATAATTATTCATGGTAGTGATGTTGATAATTAAGTAAGCAGGGACATTGACTTTTCCGTAGGTGTACCATTTCACTTATGTGGGTTTGTGGACTGTCTGCACCACATAGTATGTCCGCGAGCTCTTTTGCAGCCCTTAATAATACGAGGGAAAGGCTAGAGCTGTCTCGCTGCCCGGAGCTATAGTAAACATACTTCATCTCGCCTCTGTGTGTGCAACTTAAAATTCATTAAACTTTGTCCTCGCCTTTCTCGGTCTGTTTTTCTTCTCGTCATCTGTTTGGACACGTCACAGCGTGAAGCACTTTGAACGAGAAACACATTCGCCTTTGTCTATGTACGTCAGTTTACTCTTAGTTGTACAAATATATTTTAAATACTTATACCTAAGTGTTTTCTTAGCATATTTGAGGCACTGCCTAGCTTGTCACGCGCATTCTATTCACAATCAGTATACTTGTTTCTTTGGAAGGCGCTACTTAGAAATTTAAAAAAGTGTATTTGGTACATTCTCATGAATTTCTCTACCCTCTATAGTTTATTAGTGGGTGTACAAACTAGTCTTATAAAGCTTTTTTATATTACTTCATTTTAATCCAAATAAACCTTCGCAGAAATAGCTACATTACACTTTCCGTTATATATACAAAGGAAACAGCTATAGTCAAATGTTTAACAACTGGACGCTATACGATGCCTTAAAATTCCGTTGTGTTTCAATGGAATCGCGGGAAACAAATGAATGCTGACAGGACTTTAAAAAATGTAAGTATTGAACAATTCGAACCATTAATAACGGATATCTCGGAAATTACTGATGCCACAAAGGAAGTTATTTGAAATAAATTGCGTGCTTTAAAGAGATCTGCCTTTTTCATGTTGTACGTTTTCGTCTATCGTTTAACGTTTACCAGTTATACAAGATTATACAAAATTCCTTCTGAATAATTTCCTGGAAATAGGTCGGAAAATCCATTTAAAAGCACAAGGTATCTAAAATGTTTGGCAGAACTCAATAATGAGACATTTCGTTACTTTAACTTCGTATCCATTATTTTTGTAGAGAAATGAATAAGAGGAGAATGAATAGGATGCCATAAGCTTATTCTTTTTGTGTAACCTAACCTATAGTATATACTAAGATTCATCGTTTCAGAATGTATTGAGTGAAAAGGAAGCATATTCACGAAATAATTATAAAAAATGTCATACTTTAAATACGAATAGCCCATTTAATAATATTAACAATTAGTTGTGACCTAGGGTTTATTTTGCAAAGGAATAAATTAAGACAGTCATACTTGCTTGTTTACTTACTCTCGTGTGGGTTCTCTTGTCTTTCTAGATCATAGGACGGAGGTATACTGCCGTAGTTTATTGCGCTTTATTAGGTAATGAAACCTATAGGTCATACCACCAAATTATATACATATCTCAATTGTTTTAAGAATGTTATTTATATAGTTCTTTGTCGATTGTGTTAATAAATTTTCTTAAAATAATGATAAAGTTAAATAATAAGCGTTTAATGAGACCTTCTACATTTGCTAACGGATTTATATGCGTTATAAGGATGAAGTGTTTTTTTAACATTATATATATAGAGAAAGTTTTATATTCGATCCGAAAATTCGATTTCAAGATTAAACCGGAAACATACAGATTTTAAGAACCTTTAAACCTAAGAGAACAATTTTTAGGAAAATGACCATGTATATGTGTGTATCGTATGACAGTGGTGGGTGGGTCATAGTTGAGATGAAATTGAATGGGATAAAGAACAAATAACTTTAAAGTAAAAAGTCAGATGGATACTAAACTTGAAAATAGTGTTTTCCTAGGACACGACATGAAGGTTTTCAAGAAATGTTTCGCTAGTTCTAAAAAATTACTGTAACGATTGGGATGGGATATTTTTTTGAAAATCTTTCTGTCGAACCTTTGGATAATAATAATAATAATAATAATAATAATAATAATAATAATAATAATAATAATAATAATAATGATAATAATAATCCCGTGGCACTACAACTCATAAAGTACATTTACCTGCCAACCCGACTACCGGTCTCATGCCCTCGTACGCACGGCAGAAGTGGACGATCATCCAACCGATATGCGGAAGTGAGTCGCCAGCATCAGGCATCCCCCAGCCAGAATATTGGCCTTTGTGACCGGGTTTGCTGCCTATCGCAGCTTCTCACTTTCCTCACGATGCTGAGTAGGCAATGGTCTTAAACCATGGACTTAAAATCCGGATCCCCATGGGTGGGATTGAACTCGCGGACGGGAACCAGCTTCACGCTGTGCCTACAGCGGTATCTATCCGAGTTTTCTTTTCTGACACACACACGGACCTTTTTCTAAAAATGTTTTTTTTATGAATTCCGCGGGCCTTAAAACATACATTTCCGGTGAGTTCTCGATATCGAAGATATTGGTGGTAAAGGAAGTAAAAATGATGTAAACCATGTATTGGAATTTATTGTTAGTCCAGAGACAAGACCTCAGGGTTACAGAATTGACATAACTAAGTTTAGAAGTTTAAAAAGCAATAGCTTTGCAGTTATATTTCATAGGGGTAACTTCCTCTGTTCCTGTAGTCTCCAAGCACCGTTGTACTTCTTTCCGGTAAAGCAGCAGAATCTTTTAACTGTATCTCACTGCGTAAAGCCTAGTGGAAGGAAGTGTTATCTAGAGTCCCAGAAAGTGCGTGAACGTGATGACAACCTCTGGAGTGTCTTAAGTTACGAGATCATATAGCAGAGTTGAATGAAGCCACCCATTTAAGCTAATGTTCTACAAAATGGGCTCAGGCCCACAAAGTGGCTCGAAGAACGTAACGGCTGCACGTGCAAACATCCCTGTTTTAGCCGTGCCCGGAAAACTGAAAAGAGGGGAAGAAACACTTAAAAGCATAGGGGGACATGCCATTCCATTTTCAACCCTATTTCGAGTCGACTGTCTTATTCAAGAGACGCTAAAAGAAGGCGATCTTTGCGAACGGTAGAAACATCACGTTTAAGTTTGGAACAAACTTGCTGGGCGGAGGGCTCGGGTCCGTAGATCACTACAACTAGGGAAAAAGTTCAGGAGATAGTGTAACAGCTGACTTCCTGGGCCACTTTTCAGATAATTACTTAGCACAAATTAAATTGCAAATGGGGCAAGTTCCCTTCCTCACTGGAGAATTTTTTTTTCTTTTCCAAAAGACAAAATATGAACCGCTTATTAATAAATGGAGATAACTCTTCAGACTTTTGAGATTCTCTGAGTGATAATATCACTGCCAAAATGCATGCGTTTGAACATGGGCGTAAGCAATGTATACATCAACAATGCATTAACTTGTTTTGTATGCTTTATTTAAGGTGACCCGATGTCTTACATGAATTATGTACAATAGAGTATATTGTTACATTTTAGGGTGAAGGTCAAAAGGGTTACCAGAAAATGATTAATTTAGCTCCCCAACACGCACATGGGGAGTCGCAACCCGCTGGCAGCAAAACGTCCGGGACCTTGGTATGTAAATTAAGGGGAAGACGTGGGTTTTATATTACACTACAATATTACATAACAAACATCACCTTCAGATACCTGGGATTTATTAACAAACGTTTGGCGACTTTACATAATGAACAAAGGAAACAGGATAGAGGGAGAAGCCACAACACCGTAGATCGGAAACACACACGACTGGTACCAACGACCACCTCCACTAGAATGACGCTATCTTACCCCCACCAACCTTGTCTAATCAAAGCCAGACAGGGCTGACGTCATACCAGACAATTTCATACAGATCCTTCCCTTTGGCGTGGTCCGCGCCGAAAAGAAAGGCCGTTAAGCCGAAATATAACTAAGGAGACACAATAATGCTACGTCTGGTAGTAACAATACAGCACAACAGTGCATCTGGTAATGACAATAAAATTAATATTACGCCACAATATATGACAGTTCTTGTTAACAATAGACAGAAATAAGCAATGCAATATTTTTAATTAGAATTGATTTTAAAGTGAAATATACTTACAAATGTTAACAAATATTTACAATGGGTGCTGTTTTCCTTTCTGACTAAAGGTGTTTACATCTGTGGTGAGAGTAGTTTTGCTCTTTCTTCCTTCTATGTGTTTGATAAGATCGGTTGATTTCACGAAGTGTATGAGTTTTTCTTGTGTTAATGGATTTCAACTTAGATATGTATAATTCTGAGAGAAGGTTCTATAGCTTTCTGTATTTGGAATGTAGTGGACATTGCAGAAACTTCCGATTATAGAGGCAAGTTACATGCTCTGCCAAGTACTGATTGCGGCAGTATTGAATCTGGATCCTCTGCCTCTCGTTCTCTGTGGCAGAAGCCCGGTTTGGAGGTCCCTTCACCGGCTGTCATGCTCTCGCCTCGACTAGCTATATTATTATAGGGTTCTGGATTATAGGATGAGCACGCATCCTGGCTCCTTGGTAAAAGATATCGTAGATCTAAGGGTGTGTCGGACGAAAAATGTAGGCATAGTTTCACTTAAGTCACTTTTATGAACACGGCCATGTTATAAAGTGAAATTCTAATCCAGGAATCTATCTTCTTACGCTTTACATTTACACGTTTACTGTGTACACTTTGCTTTCGGTCCTTGCGCTACTAATCATGCACCATTTTGTGCGGAAATAATTTAGAATTTGTAGTTCCAACACGCTGAAATGTATATCCTTCACGACGATAAATACTGAAAACATGGCGTATTTGAGTTACTGCGTATACATATTCGTACTTTTTCAACTTTTCCGGGCAAATATTTCACCTCGGACATAACATGTTTGTTTAGAAGACGGTCCTATTAGAAATGCCCCGGAGCTGATGTTTGACTCGATATTAGTAGCACCGTCTCTTAGATCTCTCTGTTCCCTTATTGGATGAAATTTTCGCGCTCTTGAACACGTCCACTTCTTATGTAGTTTAGTTCTATGCACTTATTGGCTAATACTAACTTCACATGTACTTATCCCTAACATAGCGATGGTTATTCCCCAAAATGTATGCTGGATCTTTCCATCTCCCCTTCTATTTGGTCACGGCTAATTATTGAACAAATATTTAAAATATTTCTATCCCCTTGAAAATTTACAAACGACTCCCTTGCTAGCCAGCGCCATAAAACGTCAACTTTCCTTGCTGGATGCAACTTTTCTGTACTCAAAACATGGTGATTCCTAGCATTATCTTACAAACATATATACCTTCATCCAATGTTAATACCCTTTATAATAGTCAAACAAAGTTAGAATGAAAGAATTACAATTGTTATGATAAACAATGTACTGTATATTAAATAAATTATTATCCGGGCTTGTGGACCGTGGTCTACTGAGCTCCTTCTTCTTCATCCCAGAGGTTTCTGAGAAGAAAGGTTCCAGTACACCACGGCCCACAGGCTGTATAATACTTTATTTAATGTTGACACTGGCCGTGAAAGCCTACGAATTTTTATGATTCTACTGTATAAATATTTACATATCTCCATCATCTGACGTGTAATTATACGTATTATTAGCTACGAGGAGAAATTACATTCTTAACTTTTATTTATTATGTGTCTCATGATGGAGTGTGTACATTGCGGAAGTTAGCTCTTAGGCACTAGGTATGTTAGTTTGGAATAGCCTATCCTCAGACGGGAAATTAGAATTTGTTTCGTCTTTTTGAGATGTGACTGTACATTGAATTCTTCATTCTTGTACTTCTTCAAACATTTTGATGTTGGGTTCGCTGATAGTTATTTATGACACCAATGTTCTTATAGCTTAACTCTGATTTTCATGATTAGTTCTTGGCGAGGGGTAGAGATAGGTTTGTCTGATAGGAGGTGTCTTGTAGCTTCTTTTGCTGCTTCATTTCCTTTAATGCTCTGATGCCCCTTTGAAATTCCGCCAACAATTCTGGTGGCCTTATGGCATGACTCCTACTGACATTCTATAAATGTAAATCGGTATGAACATGACTTACACAAGGCAATAATTTAAAGCTGGATTCCTTTGGACTGAGTGCAACTTCCTGAGTCTGTAGTCATAGTTGGCCATGTCAAAAGGGGATTACGTCGACAATAGACAACAGTGCCCACCAGATCGGAGAGCGCTTGACTAGACACGTAAGAGGGGCATGTGCTAACTGTTGGCCACTTGCCCTCCAGTTCTCAATTAGTCAAGCAGGCACTTGCCTAACTTATCGTGCGTTTTTACTTGACTCCTGGGAAATAGGTTTAAATGAGAAATTCAATACACGCGTTTGAAGGGTTTAAATGAATTAAGTTTCATTTATGGACGCTGTTTAACTGTTGGGTCTTTAGCGTCCCATTCTATATTGGGAGTGAAAGACTGGAAATTTTGCTCACAGACATTTTTATTAGGCTTGAGGTTCTAATCGTTTCCGGCTTAAAAAATGTAACAGCCAAATTAATGGTTAGAAATTGGCATGTTTAACATGCAGAAATAAAAAACAATATTACAGTTCACCTGTTTTATTGGTTTTACGCATTTTTAAATGTTCAAAGATTTTGAAATTTAACAATTTTTTCGATCTGATGAAGGAAAAAAAGGTCAAACGCAGGTAAGATTTTAATGTAAAATTCAACTATCAAATATGATTATGTTCCACGTCTGCAATAATACATATATAAATAAATAGAGAATTTAGTATAGTTCATTAACATACATGCAGTTAAATAGACAAAATACGTAGGTAAGGCTACCAGCACTGAATGCATCCACTATAATAGCTTGAACGGAAAGTGGATACAAAATTCTATCGTCGAAAAAAGTTTTGTGTTTGTGCATCCTTATAAGAGAAAGTTCTTTATTCTGAAACCTTTTTAATTTCTCTACTACTATACTAAGTAGGGGAAGTGTTGCATTCTACCCAAAAATTGACAAGATTTCACCTGCAATACATACTTTAATACCCCTGAATCCAAAAAGATTTTTTTAGAATAAGGTTCCTTGCGTGTCTGTGTCTTGAACACCATAACTCAAAAACAAAAAGTCGTATAAATACCAAACTTGGTACTTAGGTTCGGATACTCAGGAAAATCCCCACCCCAGACTACCCTTTACATGGAAACATTTTGGAAATTTTGATTTTCTAAAAATGGCTAAAACGATGGCTGATTAAAATATTATAAATTTAAGATAATTTCATGACAAAATGCATATCATGAATTTTCTGGGAACGTCCCCAAGAGTCGAATTCTTTCTGAATGGCTTTTGCATAACTGGTAAACCGTAAGAGATACACAAATTTTTTCTGCACAAAAATGTAGAGCTCGTTAATATACACCATTTAAGTCATATACCTTTTTCTGCAGTGAACTGTTTCGAGATATTCCTTGTTATTTGTCTGAATTCTTCAATACCTATACTTTTTTGCAAATGGGAATTTGTTATTCTTTTTTTTTATCTGGACATGCAAACAGCTCTTACAAGATTTAACTATCGCTAAAGGACTACCATATTACCATTGTACCTATAGGAAAATTAGCAATACGATAGATTCTGCAAAGCTTTAACTCGATTAACATGAAGTAGATGGATAATAAGCGTTTGTAAAAAGTGTTTGTATAAGACTAGAGAAAGTCATGTGACTGTAACACATCAAAGTTTTTAAAGTTAAAATGTACATTACTGAATGTGACTTTGAAATATTGTGGCGAAAATATTATAAAGCAAGTAGTCGTAACGAAAAACTTTGTAATGTCATAGATCCTTTTTATTTAACTTATTTATAGAGCTCATTCTACACGCACATGTTTCTGCCTAAAACCGTGCCCTCCCTCTTCACTCAATGCAGTACATTTCCTGCACTTATTTCCATCATTTGCGGCCACTCTTTGTCTTAAAAACCCTTTACACTTCTTAATCTTACTGAATCGAGCTAAAAGCCCACAGAACCTTCAGATCCTCCAATCAATTTTATCCCCATTAAACACAGAATTCAGTAATACTGCTAGAACATATCCTCTGGTGAGGTGAAGTCTGGGCGGGCTCTCAAACCACCATGGAGAACGTGGCCCTTAAGGCTAAGCTCGACGTATTCTACAGATATCCATTTCACATTATCCACGAAACCACAGATATCGCCATCCACCAAATCCGGGAAAGAACCCGCAGGCTGCGAGCTTTAGAGACCCACTCGAAGCAGATCTCTAAGCCGGTATGATGAAAGGGAACCTAGAGTCCGCTATTCCTTCCGGCTGTGCAGTGACGCTATAGCAATACTCTATGAGGCATAAGCCCGCTTTTGATCCACCTCTGTTATAGGCATCGCTCTCTTCCATGTTACAAGACTTGCTGTTGATACACTTTCTGTTCTAAATTAACTATAATTAAAGGTTCGTGCAATACTTCCATTCGAAGACATCCAATGTTGGCTGGTCATCTGGTTCCTAATGTTACGTCCAATGTAGTAAATAAAAGTGAGGGCATTCATTCATTTCCCAATGTATATTGTGCTGAACCAGTTTCAAATTATTTGACAAGTTAGGGCATCGAGAGCCATAACCTTCAAAAAATGCAATTTTGGCAACAATGTTTATCTGCTGCAGCACTTAGAAGATTAATGCCAAATATTTGAGGACCTAAAGAAAGTAAAAGAAGAGTATTGTGAAGTGCAGTGAACTCAATAATTCTATTGGATTGTCTCATAAGTTCGTTTTGCTTGCAAGTTCCATCTATAGCGCCTGAAAACCCTGAACCCTCTGTACACTCTAGTTGTTCCAGTTGCCTAAACACCCCTACGACTTAGAGAACAACAACCAGAGAACTATTGGATATGTCAGCGTGTATTTATGACGGATGTTGGATATAACAGCATGAATTTGAGTTTACAAACTATGGAAAGCAAAGCGGAACATCTTATCCTGTTTTACTATCTAAGGGTAAACCCGCCTCACAATGCCGGCAGAAAATTTGTGCTGACTACGGAAAAGATGCAGTAACGAAGCGAGCATGTCAAAAGTGGTTTAGTCGATTTCGAGCTGGGAATTTCTTCCTAAAAGACAAACCTCGGTCTGGACGGCCAATGGTTACGGACGTGGAAAGAATTCATGAAACGATAGTCAACAATCCACGAATTACAACTCGGGTGTTGGCATTAGAGCTCAATTTAGCTCGTGCTACTGTAGCCAGGAACTTGACAATATATTGTCGACAATAATGGTGTATACTGCAGGAAATAAATGGTTTGTTTCAAAACCTAACTGCCGTAGTTATTTATCTTGTGTTTAAAATTTGTAAACGAAAAGTTCGGCAACTACGCTGCCATAGCTATGCTGCGGGTGACGCGTGTTCCCAGACGTACTTAGTGTATGAAACGTAACGAAAATCGACCGAACTTATGAGGCAACCCTATGCATTGCGCACCAGCAATGGATAGGTAAAACAACATGAAAATTATTGAAAAGGTACAACGCAAGATAGCAATAAGAATAGCTAGCGCATACCGAACGGTCTAAGCTGATAGCCGGCACCATATCCATACATTTATTGGTCAGGGAACCTATTTATGGCAATGTAGTAAAGAAAAGGGATCAAAAGAATAAAGCAAGATATTGTAACGTATGCCGTCGAAACGTTGGAGTTGAGTTAAAAATCATTTTTCTAAAGTTATGACTCCACATGGTGCAAAATAGGATGCACGAGCTGGTGATTCAGTGCCAGTTATATCCTTGTGGTATGATATGGGTTATTGAATGCCAACTCATAGAGTAGAGGTTATCTCTCCATATATGGTCATGTTCTGTGTGGAGGGTCTATCTATAATATAAAAAGCCTTCCATAAATCTATGGGCATGACAATCTTGATAGAAACAACTCCAGGTGCGTCCAGAGGCGCTGGCCAGACCAACGCCCACCTTTGGGCATGGTATCCGACGTCACATCTGCTCTAAGGCACTAGGCAACCAGAAACTGATATTTCTCAGATACTTAATTCAAAAAATTGCTTACTTGTTCACTTTTATTGTTTCTACTCCTTTATTACATTAAATTTATGTTATCGTTTTTGTTAATCGTTTCTTGCTATTCAGAGTTGTTCACCGAACCTTACTCCCGCTCTGTCCCAAATTGTAATGTCTTTACCCATTCTAAGGTAGGACGTTACAACATAACGCTATGCAAATATTGCAACAAGAAGGGTAAACAGAAACGGAAGTGTCCCAATGGACGAAGAGACTCATACCGTAGATTAAGACATGGATGACCAGGAATCATGACGAAGTAGGTCTCCACCTAACACAGTTTCTATCGGGGCATGGACGTTTTAAATTTTATTTATTTGGAATGGGACTAGTTAACAGCGAAACTACTCATATTGTGGAGATAAAGATATCCCCGAGCACACACTGCAAAAATTTTATAAATGGAGTGAAGTAACACTAGAAAGTGCAAGGAAAATTGGAAAAGACCTTTTAATTGAAAATATAATTGAAATTATGCTAGAGAGTAAAAATAATTCTGACATTTTACAAGAAATGGCAGCTAACCTATTAAAGCTAAGGAAAGTATGAAAAAGGAAGTTAAAAACGTTTTGCTACACTGTGAAGTAATGCCGGAGTGTTGAAAGATATTCTGGAGGAATTTTAGTTAGGGTGAGAGTCCCTCACTTGCCAGTGAGACTCTCGTGCATGAGCATTTCCCCTCCAAGCAAAAAAAAAAAAAAAAAAAAGCAAAAAAAAACAACAATCCTTCCTATTACCAACCTATACTCGTACATACAAAGCTTACGTATCATTTAAGAGTAATGTCGTTTGCAGGTAGCTACGTTCCGTGTTATGTTGCGAACAGTACTCCACGGGGGTATTGCTTTATTATTAAATATTGTACTGACACGTTCAGGTAAAAAAGCTAGTGAAATGAACTCCCTTCGCTTTTTGGATCTCTGTGACTCTGCATCGTAAGCTAACACGATGTAAGAAGAAGAGTTCATGGCTTGTTGAGATTGCAGGATTGTCAGAATACTCACTTTTTATTCAAACACCGTACCGTCAACGTCATGTATTTACTCCTAACGTTGGTTTGCATTGCTTTTGTGCCTGCAAACATTTCAGGGCTAGAAAGAAGTGCTAAAGTGGTGGGTGTTATTCTTCCTTGGAGAAGTCAACACATATACACCGAGCAAAGTAGTGCCGCGGTAATACATTCGGGAGTTACCGGGTTCATCCACAGGGATCGCCTACTCTGACCCATGGGCTTTTCGTGTTTTCTCCGGGTAAGTAGGTGAATGCTGGGTTGGTTCCTCTTCTAACACGACTTTTCCACCCATGTATCCTCCTTGTCCTCTGTTTCAGGGTTGTAGGACCAGGCGACGGTGTTCGGCGAGTTGCGGCTGGGCGCTGGATTTGTACTTTGTAAAGGCTTCTTCCCTGGCGTTGTTGCGGAACTGCTCAATTAGGTCCCGCCTTCGAGTGGGCCCCACAGGGGGAACTAACCGGGGGCCTGAATGCTTGTGGGTGGACCTGGGCGGCGTCAGATGCTTCTATCTGGAAACGTTAGAGACACCGTCCACACTTGCGCCCGTCGTCATCTGGGTCTGGTCGACCTTTGGGTCTCTCCCCTCATCCCTTCCTCCCAGGAGTCACGGTAGAAGTAAAAAGGGCAGTTATGGCCTATTTGCAGCGCTCTGCCCCGGTTCCTCCGTAACTGGTGACTATGCGGAGAAGTAGTATAAGGTGTAAGATAATGAATGATAAAGTATGTGGATAATAATGCTCCGTTATTTTTAAAAGCATTATCGCTACTTACTTTAAAACAACGCTATGTAAATCATGGTAAACACGAGATCTTATGTAACCTATGGAAAATAGTCATAATGGAAATATTGTCAAAGGAATATGGGATTACTTAAACATTATTAATAAAGTAAACGGCATAAGATCGTTATTTTCAAACGAGGTTTGCCTAAATAATTATTAAAGTGACTATTCTAACATTCTTTTTTTTTTCAAAATATTTTCCAACACAAGGTTGTGAGGTCGCTTTGTGAAGCGAACCTTGACTTCAATTCCATGTCTATTTCAGAAAAAATGAGTCAATGTTGTGGCTACTGTACCTTCAGCGCAGCAGGTAAACTCATTTCTGACTCACCCTTCCCTCTATAAAGTCGAGTCGCTAATATGTTAAATTAGGCCAGCCATCTCTATTTGTTTATGCAAATAGAAAAAATTCACTAAGAGAGCTTGTTTCTGACCTCTCATACCAAGCACAACTTGGTTTATGTTTCTTTCTTGGAATTTGTTTCATGGTAGTCAGAGAGAGAAATAAGTGCTAGGTGGAAGCCAGTATTGGTTAGAAAATTCTGGAAACTTTGTGGAGGAACTGCTGTAATCTAGCGGAATGGGCTAGTTTTTCTGCTCCCAATTCTAATGGGTTAACTGAATTTTATACTTTCGGTATTCAAAGGCAATTTTTTGTTAGTAATTCTTGTTTCAAAATACTGTTCAGTGATTTATATTATTAAAAATCTTATGTTTGAATCTGTTGTTTATTTTCCCTTAAACACTCCATATTTATCCCCTCAGGTTTTTCCACTTAACTTCCAATATATTCCTTGATAACAACTAGGAGCAATTAGGGGAAGAAATTAGTTATTAATTAAATGCCCGCTACATGTTACAGCTTGATAAAGTACAATGTCACTTTGATTCCTTTGAATATATAATGACATTCTTTTTTCATTTGCAAAATAAATGCGCACAGAAAATTTCTTTGATATGAAGTCGTTAATTAGAATTCAAACTAGCTTATAATTATTTCTTACCTGGATAATACCTTTGAACTTACAATGATGTGCTTTCTTCATATATGCAGATATAATATAATACATTGGCGTTCACGTAGAAAAACGCTGTGTAATTATTTTACACCATGTGAATGGCTGATAGTGTTAACTTTTAAATAAGATAGTGGAACAAATTTAACCTACTTGAACTGTTTAAATGAGTTTACACATGTAAGCTAAAGAATGTTGTTATGACAATAATGACTAGTTTCAGAGAAAACGTCACTTCTTTATTGTCCTATTATGCATATAATTTGAAATGGATGTGATGAGGAAACCAATAATGCATATGTTTTATATAAATATTTGCTTTTTGAATAAACAAAGTATGACGTGCCCACCTTTCTGATGTGGAGGTAGTGTGTCTGCCACGAGTTCGAATCTAGGTTAAGGTTAGTTACTCGGAAAGGTTTATTCCGGAAGTTTGCCTTGTCCTAAAAGATAAATGTCGGGTAACTATAAGCTCTATAGACCCTGGACTCATTTTAGTATAATTTTACAAATATTGTTCATCGTATTTTATGATCTAACCGAGTTATGAAGGCATTACTATTGCTTAAATAACAATTAACATTATCTATAAGAACACAGTTTCTATTATGTATACCGGGGTTAATTTTTTAGACTAATTAGATACACCATCACAGCCATTATCATCAGAACTGTCATTACATGTTCCTAGACTCTTGAAAGGTGAACTGATTGTCAAAACAGTTCCAACAATTATTAAAAAATTCTATACTGCGTTTATTCTTAAAGCCAAAGTCATTCATTAAAAAGATTTTTGTACATAAACCTTCGCTCTTGCAGGGGAAATATAGATGAATAGAGACAATGAAAGTGAGCAAGCAAGCCATTTTTAGGATTAAGCATTTGACAAAGATCAGTTTCTGGTTACCTAGTGCCATTGGGCAGATGTTACACTGGATGCCATACTCAAAGGTGTGCGTTCATCTGGGCAGCGCCTCCGGCCGCAGCTGGGATTGTTCCTATCAAGACTGCCGTGTCCATAGATTTATGGAAGGATTTTTATATTATAGCTACACGCTTCCACACAGGACATAGTTATATATGAGAGATGTCTTCTCTCTGAGTTGGTATTAACAACCCACATAATACCACAGTAAATGTGCTAAACGACGACTCACTGTACATCCTGGATTGCACCATGTGAAGTAAGAATGCAAGAAATAAGCTTCACATGAACCAAATTCTAAAGAAGAGTAATTTTTGGGTAAATAATTTAACTTAGCTTGACCCATACGTTACAATATTGTAATACGAGGTGTGTTTCTAAAGTAAACACTTTGCCACTTGAGCACTGCATCCGCCATTTTGAGCGATCACTTCCTTATGAAGCCAGACGCAGCTGTAAGTGATCGTCACTTTGTGTTTCCCTGTTATTAGAGCGCTGTTCAAAACAATGGAACGATCCGTAGACTGTGAAATCAGATCAGTGATTCGTTTTTCGAATGTGAGAAACTTTACGCCAGCACACACTCATTGCCAATTGTGTGAGGCTTATGGAGAAACAATAATAAGTGACAACGTCCAGCACACGCAGCCAACAGACTAAATATCTGATTGTATTGTTTGGTTCGGAACAATTCGATCACCCTTCCTACAGTCCGGATTTGGCACCAAGCCATTTTTATCTGTTTCTTTATCTGAAAAAATCCCTTGGTGGAAAACACTTCATCGATGAGTATGTGAAAGAAGAAGTGCAGACTTGGCTTTCAATTAGTTATACTAATACAATTTAATTAATTAATTTAAAAAATTAACTAGTTAATGAATGAAAACTTTCTTTAAATCTTAAGATAGAAAATAAAAAAAATCTAATAAAAGATAATGAAAAATATGTGAAATGTCTGTTCACAAGCATGTCATTACTTGATGAAGACATACAAAAACTGATTTCCCGTTACGACAAGTGCCTGAATAACGGCGTGGATAAGTAGTGTAAGGTGTAAGCTAATGAGGAATCATAAATTATTTGAAAAACAATATTCTGTTAGTTTTTGAAACATTATCGGTACTTTAACAGAAAGCACATCTCGTACATAATTTGATTGTGATTAATACATAATATAATAGTTTACAAAGAAACTAAGAAAGCGTATTTGTAATTATTTTTTACATTTAATTTGCTTTAATTATAGAGACAAATTAAAATTAATTGAATTCACTACAACTATAGTTAGCAATACTATTTTACCTTAAATAAAACTAAGTGGCTCTGTATTAGTTTGATGATCTGAACTCAGACATGACATCTGTTTTACTGCATCACTAAATTTTCGAGGAAAGCACACATTTATAGGTTTCCGGCAAGCGTATGCGGCGGGCCAACCTCATCAGGAAGAACACAGCTGTTTTATGGCGCTAATAACTTAATGATAACATAGGACAGTAAGCATCATCCATTTCAATCTACAAATAAGATTAGCAGGTTTCATAGTAGTCGCCAACACTTCCGAATCACGTATACATTTGTGATACCGAATCTACTGTGAACTGTCAATTATAAAGTACATAGACTGAATGTTTATATATTCCTTTCCAGGTTTTATAAAACACAATTAAGTTTAAAGTTCAGTGGAATGAATATAGACGAATCATATGGACTACAATGTAAGTATGAAATAGAAAGGTTGGTTTATGACCCGGCCTGGATCGCGTGTATGCGTGCGGCGTACTTTGTAGTAAACCAGGATTTTTCCATCCTAAAACGCCACGTTACATACTCAGGCTTAATGGTAACATGCACTACAATGAGTGCTACTCTTGTTACAAGTGGTGCTGAAAGTGTTACCCATCTACATTGAGGCATTACTGGCTTCCTCGTCCTCACAAGTTGTAATTCGTGAACTATACTCACTCTGTAGAGTTCCAATTTTAAAAGCTTAGGAGCTGTATGAGCAGAGACTTATGAAATGTCTATTTGCTGTGCATTTGAGAGGGATCGAAGGATGCCTCAATTTTGCTGCTTAAGTTTAGTGTTTAGCGGTCACGTTGTCCTAAAATCATTAACCAGACATCTGACAGAATCTCTATTTGGAATTGGAATGCCAGGAAATGTCTCTTGAAATTGTCTACACTCCTGTCTACACGATTAGGTTTTTATATGTATCATATATAACAATTCCTAGTTCAAGCGTGAAGTTTTCAGTAAGCGTTTCAGTGGACCAGGAACAACAAAAGCAATTCGAATACTGTAAAGTAATTCACACACAACACAGATGTTTGAATAAGCTTTCACTTTTTAGATGCACAGTGAACAAACTCTAGTCCTTACTGCAGTAACAAATGACTTCATAAACGATAAAGCGTTGCAAGCGAATCATGCATATACGCGATCCTGGCTGGTACCATCGCTCGGTATAACTAGTTAAGGTGTAGCTGAACTCTGAACTATATGATTCTTAATATGTAAAATGTTTAAGAGCAATAAATATACCACTCTATCTCTATCTCCCCCGGCTCCCTCCCTCCATCCATATATAGGGAGAGAGAGTAGAGTAGAGTGGTGTTTTTATTGCTCTTAAGCATATTCCCATATGTGATGGAAGGAGATATATGCCTATATATATACACTACTTTCTCTCTCTCTCTCTATATATATGTATATATATATATATACTTGTCTGTTATATGCAGAGTTATGTAGTAGTTATATACATCTATAGAGAAAGTGGTGTATTTTTTGCTCATAAACATAGAGAGAGAGAGAGAGAGAGAGAGAGATTTAACATTTATAAGGGCTTAGGAAAACCTGATAGAATGAAATGAGGCTATTCGGCGGCATTTGAACCGCAGACCTCTCGTTTACAAGTCCGTATCCTAATTACCTCGGCTACCCGTGTATGTAACTTCGCTTTTTATAAACTCATTCGTTCCTCCTAAACCGGGTGCATTTAGGGATGATCACGGCGAAAAGTTTCAAGGAAATCTTGCTGTCTTGGAGAAAAGGCATGCCCATTAGAACCTTGAACAACAATTTAGTGGTATCACTTACAAATGAAGGAGTTCTTAACTTTTATGCATGTAATTTCTTCACAGAACTGTCCCAAGCTTTTAAAATTTCAAATATATTTCACGCCAAATTAACTGGAAATAATAATTTAAAATTTCATTATAACGTTGTATCAAAAATTATTTTAAAAACATTTTAAATGAAGTTCTAGAAAAACACCAATTGATATAAAACTTTAGTAGATTTGGATTCCCCGTTTTAGAGTCATAAATAATAACTTATTTTAATTTAGAGGAACATTTTTGAAAGCTTAAATTTATTCATCCGTGTCATTTACCTGCATTACACCCTTTGGTAAATAATTATTTTCATAACCTTTAATTTTGAATAATAATTGCTAACTGAAATTCTGGAAAGCATTATGGCGGACCCGCCTCAAAATATTTTTTTAAAAAGAACCATCATAAATGTTTCTCTAGGAAATGCACTAACAGCGGCTAAATTGCTTACCCTATAGCATATACAAAACTGATAGCCATTACCATAGAATAGAGTAACAGTCGTCAGCAAGACATTGCCGGAGTATTGCTTTTGAAAATCCCGACGGTACATAAACAGGTGTAAGAACCACAGCCTCTTTCTCTCCTTTAGGAAAATCTGGTTAGTTTACCCTCTTTCAAACTTACTTTTGAGAACTTCTTTGGATCTTTTCACTTTGTTCGGCGGACAGCGACGACGAAATTGGAACTGCATATCCACAACAATGTACGGATACACATTCTTTAACTTGAATTAGTTTGTTAATAAAATCATTATTATTACATTATTACATCATTACATTATAAAGCAAGTGGCTATTCTTTAATCCTCTTGAGTTGCGAACCTTCAATATGCTATAGATAATTTACTTGGGTGACTAAATAAGTTCAAGAAATACGCAAAATAGTTTCATATCATGGGCTTTCACTGACTACTTTTCTTTTGTTTATCAAATAACAATATTATTACTATTTTAATGCCTCTTATTTATTTTAACACTAATTACAGTAGTTAAAATGATTAATATTCAATAAGAGCCTTTGAGACAAATAAATTAATGTTTAAACCTCTTCGTAAAATTCATCCCATAATGAAAATCTCTAATAATGTCATTCTATTCATCATATTTAATACAATAATGGTATTAACACAACATTGTATGAGACTCTTATCAATGTGGCTATGGGCATGTTATAATGATAGTAACGTTAAGCTATTTAGGAATGAAATTATATTTTAATGTGTGAAATGCTCACCTTTCTTTCCAAAAAGAGTCAGTTACATTCAAATGATTGGTCTATTCCGCACAGTCAGGAGACCTGTAATATTTTATGTAATGAGCTCGTAATTCAGAACATGTGCATAAGTCAATAAAGAAGAAGCGTGGCGTAGATAACGCCAGGGAAGCGCAGAAGTTGAGATGGCTCTCATGGGAACAACATGCACGACTAGTTCTTGTTCCTAGTGGGAGATGTTGAGGAATGTTCTACAACGGTGAGCGAGTTTCAAGTTTCTAGTTTCTTCCACAGATAAAAATACTAGCTATTAGCTTTTACCTCAGTTTTACCCGCTCTTATCCGTAAATCACGGAACTGTACGTACCGTCTTCTGACAAATCTGTTTTATGAAGCATTAAACTAGTCATCTTCTAACTTTTGGGTTAAAGTTATTTTCTAAGTTCTCTTATAAAGATGTCACCTATGCTTCCAAAATTAGGTGTTCGATGTAACCTACAGTGTCTTTATAAAACATGCTTTACGTGCACTAAAACAACCCTGGTCATATAGCTTACTCCCCGTCGGACGTTTAAAGATTATAAATAGCCTTTTTGTAAAGTCTACTTTAGCAGTTAATTCGCACAATAACACACCATGTGAATCAACCATTCGAAGGTTTCTGTATCTATGCAGCCCGGACCTTATTTATTGTTATCTGAAAATATCACACAAGTTCTTCTGCAGTGGGCATAGCTTAACAGAGCCACAGCGTAATAATACAGAACTTACGAGTAGTTAGCGTAAGTTAATAATAGTCTAGAATTAATAAACCTCACTAAATAGTCAATTTATTTAACGACGCGTTTTGCTTACTAGGGCAATGATAACAACAATAACAAAAACAACACTAATAATAATAATAAATAATAATATTAATAATAATAATAATAATAATAAAATATATATGCTCTACAATGACTTCTAATACATTCCTTTAAAATAAAAAGTATTGTTTTTCACAAACATTTTGAATGCACTTTCGCCTTTCTCGTAGGTCAATCTGTCACTGTGAAGAAACGCTACCTGCCTACCTGTTCAACATCGCTTGTAGTCGTGAACATCGCGCACAAAACTGAACAACCGGAATGTTTAATAAGTTTTCTTCCAAAAACATTATGTACGAAGGCTGTGCAGAAAATGACTTCTGTTTTGAAATACACATTGAAGAAAGACTTATTGTTTCGGTATTTGCATCACGAGTCAATTTGAAGTAGTTTGTGTTGAAGGAGTTGTGTCGTATTTCAACTGTTGGGGAGCCGAACTTGTAGAAGTTGCAACCGCACGTATAGTAAACAGTTTCCGGTAGCCTTCGCTCCAATTTTTAAAAACATTAACTTTGTAATTTGAATGTTTCTTTAAGTATTAAATATTTATGTTTGCCTCGGCTGCGTCAGTATTAGTGTTAGAGACATGTAAGTCTTGGCAGGGCGTAATACGACAAGATGTAGGCGTATGCAGATTTTAAGTTTTAATTCACTCCTTTTTATTAATCCTTGACACAAATTAAATAGCACTTCACTGATATCGAGAGCTGTGAGATTCTTTTATTTAATACTTGCACTTTTTAACTATTTTCGTCTCACACGAATACGTATTTAATTTCTCGAGGACGCATCATGCATCCGGTTACTATCACTGTCTGCAGGCAACTGACTAGATTTCAACCATCTAAACTTGTAAATTTCTGTATTTCAAGTCTCTGCTTGGCTAATCCTAGTCCAATAGATTACCTTCATTTAACTAAGGCTTTTTTCTGGTTGTTGATTGGCTATTGTTTTAAACTGTCACTAAAGTGATATTATTGCTTGCAAAAATTACAAGTAACATTTAAACTCTCAAACTCATTATTGCCTCAAGGTTACCTCATTGTTAGTAACTTTTGACCTATTTCTCACAGCTCCTGCATTATTAAATTACGCAATATATTCACATAACATTATTGAACATGTTTACAATAATATAAGCATATGCAATGACTGTTACATAGATTTTATAAATTATTACATGCACATATTGCTTATTGAATTTACACATTATATAATCAGACTGAAATCATTCAAGTGATAAAAATACTACCCCAACATGAATCCGGTATACATATAAAAGTTTTATTATGTAGGTACATCTGAAAACTACAGCTTTTCTCTATTTTTCTACATAGTCTCCAAACAGATTCAAGCACTTGTCATACCTTTTCACAGTCTTTGAAATTCCCTCTGCATAAAATTCTGCCGCCTGTGAAATAAGTCAACCTCTCACGGCGTTTTGATACTCTTCGTCTTTGCCAAAGCACTGAGCTGCAAGCCACTTTTTCATGTATGGGAACAGATGGAAGCCGCTAGGGGTGGAGTCCGAGTTGTATGGGGGATGGTCGAAAACGTCCCATTTGAACTTGGCCAAAAGTTCATTTGTGTTGTTTGCTGTGTGAGGGCGAGCGTTGTCATGCAAGAAGACAACACGAGATGTCAGAAGATCACGACGCTTGTTTTGGATTGCTCTTCTTAGCTTATTCACACTTTGCGCGCACTTCACACTTGGCGGGATTTGTCATTTCGGCACTCATGTTGTTAGATTATAACTAGCAAACAGTAGGATGTTCCACCTTGCACAGCAGCGCACTGAGCCACTGCACACGCTGATGTCGAAATGGCGACGCAATCCCCACTACTTCTCGTGCTATGCATGAACGGAGGTTACTTTCTGGACAGTCCTCGTGAAACCCATTTCCCTCAAAATAGCGGGCATTTGCTGTAGGCAACCCACATTACTGCAAGGTACCTCTTCAAGTCCGCCCCTTATGTTATATATTCAGGTTATTTTTATTTATTTATGTTTGTTTACATTTATAATCGATTTAGGTTGTATCTGCTTCCTCGTTTCCTGTGCTACCATAGTTTGTGAACCACTGTAAATAAACACAGCTTTTATTGTTCAAATAATATCGAATACTATTTAATGAGAAAGGAGAAAGTTGAATTACATATTTATACTGTTACATTTTTGCAGCTTGTAGTATAGTAATGTATGTTTTACACCTCCAAAAATAAATTGAGTCTGCTTATTAACATAGTTGTTTCCGTTGCTTTGTTAATTTTAACAGTTTGAGCCGAAAGAGAATATTGAACAATGGCGCAGAACTTTGTTCGAGCTCTGTGAACCAAAGTAAGTAATTATAGCGGCACAATACAGTGCATCATGGCGTACTTTCACCAGGAGTAAAAGAGAATATATAAATGACCGTATTACAACTGCGTGTCAGTTAAGAGACAGCTTTGTGTGCTAGTGGTTTCAGAGAAGCAATTACAAAATGGCGGCGTGCTCTAGAAATAAGAGACACGCCATTATTCATATTTTATAGCCTAGTGTGTTCGACGAGTACCTAGTGTATAAATTAGCGGGGATTTCGCATAATATCCGTTCATCAAAGGCTTTATAGAGCTAAAACTATAGATAGATGGAGAAGCAGAGCGCTCTACTCTCATTCATCCCACGAGTGTTATTGGTTGGATGTAGGAATTTGTCCGTACTCTTCATTACTAAGTTTGATTGGCTTGATAATGCGTGGATTTTAATGTCGGGGAATTTAGTATCGTACCGGCATGTTGCGATGGTAGCTTAGTTGGTTAGAGCAACCGGACGGATACCTAAAGGTCCGCGGTTCAAATCCTCGTCTGATTCTACCTTTTCAGCGTCGTCCTACACACGGCTTGTGTTAAAGAACAGTTAATTAAAATGTGTGGATGATGAGATATTAATCAAATCGCTAAAGAAGAGAGTCAGAGCAAATCGATATTGGTAAGTACTGTTTTTTAAGCCTATACTGAATTGTCGAAAACGTGTTTTCAAATTCCTGGACAATTATTTTACGTGTATCTTCTGAGTTATGTATTTCTAATGCAACTGAATTTTAACTTAATGATGTTAGCGAATTCCTAACACAGTTCAAAATTTAGAATAGTTTAATATAAATGCTTCTTTTCTCTGAATATTATGGAATATTAAAAATATTTCTGACATTCAAATGCAATTCTCTACCCAGTATTATTTACTAGCTTCTCTAATACACATAATAAGTCGTGAAGCACTGCATTCCACCCAACAATTCGATATCGAGATTTCGCCGAAAATACATGTTTTGACACCTCCTGAATCAAAAAAACTATTCTTATAAAAAGAAAGGTCCGGGTGTGTGTGGGCGTTCAGTATATTTCAAAGATACGACACGAAGATTTTCAAGAAAATCCCCCCACCCCAGACTACCTTTTACATAAAAAAGTTTTGAAAATTTTTATTTTCTCAAAAATGCCTCTAACCATTTTGATTAAAAAATCGTATATTTATGATATTTTATGACAAATAAAATGTATATCTTGAATTTTCTGTGAATTTCTCCAAAAGTCCTCTTCATTCTGAATGGCTTTTGCATAACTGGTAAACCGTAAGAGATAGACAAAAGTTTTCTATACAAAAAAATGTAGATATCGTTAAAGCACATAATTTATGTCATATACATCTTTTGTCGAGTGAACCATATCCGACATATTCCTTGTTATTTGTTTAAATTTTCCGATACTTATACCTTTTCTCAATTGGGAATTTGTTATTGGTTTTTTATGTTCTGGACATGCAAAGAGAACGAAGTACTCCACAAAGCAAACAGCTCTTAAAAGATATGACTATTGCTTAAAGCCTACCATATTCCCCTTGCACCTACAAGAAAATTAGCAATACGATTTCTGCAAATGTTTATCTCATTAACATGGAGTAGATGGAGAATAAGTGTGTGTAAAAATAGCTTGTACAAGAGTAGAGAAAGTCATGTGAGTGTAAAATATCAGATCTTGTACACCTATTCTATAAACCCTTCTTGTATAAATTGACATAAACGTTTGCAGAGATTATTTCATTTCAGATTTCATATCAGGTACAAGGGTATCAGGAGGCTAAAACAACAATCAAATCGTAAGAAAGCGCGTATATGTATAGAATGTAATATGTATTGTTATACAGGGTGTATAACAATTAATAGCGCAAACTGAAAGTATACGATAGTAGAAAAACATTCCAGTAAACATGGGTCCGCAAACGAGCCATGTGGGAAATGATTGCAAATGTGTGATTACAAGCCGCCACTGACTTCATTAAGCAACATCGTCCTAATTAGTACAAATGAATTTGAAATGTAGACTTTTCATTTAATAATTGCCATTCTAAGTTGCCTCAAAATTCACTCGTAGCTGAGCTTAACAAGAAATACAATTATACTTTAGAATGCTGCATGTTATTAATACTATACACTCTTCCCTGTTAAAGGAAATGTTCAAAGTGTCTTGCATCTGGATGTAATACTGCTCTCGTCTATGCAGTGAGTTTCTAATTGTTTCAAACACCCCGGATCATCTCGGAATTCTCTGCTCCAGTAGTTCAACGGTATCAACGGGAGTGACGTGACCCCATACAGAAAAATCCAAAGGTTTGAGATCAGATGAATGTAAAGGTCAAGGTACAGGCCCTCCTCGACCTATCCATCTTGTACATATCTTCACGTTAGATGCCTTCTTACAGTAGCAGCAAAATGTGCTGGTACTCCATCATGAATGTATGTACAACATACTCCGACGTTGTTCAAGGAGAGCATCCTCAAGCAATTTCAAGTTCCTTTGTACTTATGGTGCAATCAACAATGTTAATAGGGCATGCTAAATAGTTGTTTAAAGGGAGAAAATTGCTAACATTAGAAATTAAGTGAAAAAAATATATATATACTTACAACTACTGGGATTTTGAAATGGGATGATGTTTGTCCTTGAGCGCGGCCAGAGCGGCAACCAATCGGAGTTCCGCTGTGTTGTCAGTGGCGGCTCACACATTCGCAATAAAAAATCTTGAACACAGCTTTTTTGCGGATTAATGCTTACTGGGACTTATTTGTACTATAATAATATACTTATCGTTTCAGTTTGCGCTATTAATTATGATACACGCTGAATAATATATATAAAACATGTATGTACTGTAATCTTTAACGCCCGCTCTGTTACTTCATACAACACCATACTCATAATATATGAAATGGAAGGAAACGTTTCAGACTCAAGTTTAGGGTACTACCGACATTTGCCAATTATGTGGACTGAGGAAAACCTGAAAAAGCTCAGTCAAGGAGGACGGTCCTGCTGAGATTTGAACCGCAAACCTTCCGTTCACAATTCCTACCTTAACGACACCTACTACCCGTATCGCCAGGTAGCTATATGATGATTTTAAAACGCCACTTATTGCATGACATCACGAGTAACAAAAGAATGACTTAACACTTACAATCTATTAAGTAGTAGAAATTTCAAATCAAATATAAAGAATACCTTTGAAATAGTTAATGCCACAGAAGTGTATTTGATATCTATTATATAATTTTATGATTCAAAATACTATAAGATCTATATATTTGTGAAACAAGCTTTTATCTATCCCCTGTTTTATACCAGCTATGAAGACTTACACAACACTCATGCGTCTTTGGTGCCTGGTGGTTAGTATGCTAACCTCCAAATCCAGAGCCCTTAGAGAAAGTTTATAGCCAAGGTTATTCCCCATACTCCTTAGAGTCTGGAAGTATGAATGAGAGTGTGAATGCGTGTATGAATTTAATATAATAACCAAAAGTAATGCCTACCCAAAGGTTAATAACCACTGTAAGGGAGTAAACATCATTGCTGAAAAGCAATTGTTCCAAAGGTAAAAAGCCGCCGATAAGACCTTAGATATTAAAAGCGACAAAGTGTAACTTTAAAAAACTCTGATGTGTTACATTTAAATGACTTTGTGTGTCCTATATCGATTATTTAGTGAGTATTCTCACAAAAGTTTATTTTCCTATTTACTCCATTTTAATCGAGATAAACATTTCCGGAAATAGCTATATTACAGATTTCTTTATGGATACAAAGGGAACAGCGATAGTCGAATGTTTTAGAAACTGGACGCTATATGCTGGTGTATAATCGCAATAAACCTCGTGAAAGATCAAGGATATCGGTTGCCATTTCTCACCTACACCTATTCGTAATTTGCCGATGAAGTGACAGAATTAACACAGATATGCTTATTGGCGCGATACATAGCACAAGGCGTGGTAGTATCTATAACGTGACCCCACCCACCACTAATAAAATGAAGTCATGGTTTCATGAAGTAGACTAGAAACGATAACAAATGTGGTTTGTTCGGGGAAGCCGTGTTGATTTCTTTCTGTCGTTTTTGTACAAACTATTCCTACAAGCCTCATTCTTCTATCTACTTCAGTTAGTCGAGATGAACATTTGCAGAAATTGTCTTAGTGAACAATTTCTTTGTATGTATAAGGGGAATAAGGGAATGCAGTAGGTTTTAAGCGGTAGTAAAATCTTTTAAGAGCGGGTCGCTGTGTACTGGCTTTGAAATTTCGTTTTCTTTGCGTGATTGTGAGAGAAAGAGAGAGATAAAAACAAAGAATAACTACTCCCATTTGAGAAAAGTATCAATATTTTAAAACGCAAACCAAAAACAATGTCAGGAGCGGTTATAATTTATATGCTTTTCGTCACGATTGCAGATGTTAGTTAAAAATAATTGTTAGCTTAAAATAAATATCATTTTCATTGTATATATAGTGTATGTGTGCCATATGTTTAATACATTCATTGCTATTAACTTTGTTTCTCTACATTTTCTATTAGCTTTATTTTACTGTTCCTCTGATATTTGTGTTATTTCTGTTTTGTGTTCCTTTAGATATTTACAGTGTACTATCAATGTGATCAAAATATTGTATTCAGGTTTGTTATAGGTGGTTGAGCGGAAGAGAAGGCCAAATGGCCTTAGCTCTGCCACAGTAAATAAATAAATAAACACAAGGAATATCTCTAAAATGGTTTACTTTACAAAACAAAGTTTCTTTGACATAAATTGTGTGCTTTAATGACATCTGCATTTTTTGTTTTGTCACTTATGCAAAGGTCGTTCAGAATGAAGAGGACTTCAGGATCCATTTCCAAAAAACTCAAGATATCTTAAACATATGACATTTTAATTAAAATTGTTAGAGCCATTTTTGAGAAAATAAAATTTTCGAAACATTTTCAAGTAAAGGGTAGTTTGCAATGTGGGAGTTCTCTTGAAAGTTTTCGTGACGTTTCCTGCGAAGATGCTGAACTTTGAGGCAGTATTTTTAATACTTAAATGATTTCAGTCTTAATTATATAATATATAAATTCAATAACAGCCCGCCTTAAAGCAATATGTGTATGTAACAATATATAAAAAGAATATATAACAGACAATCTATATGTTTTTATTATTGTAACCATGTGTAATAATGTTACAAGAATTGTATTACGTAGTTTAATAATGTAGGAGCTGTGAGAAATAGGTTAAACGTTGCTAACAATGAGGTAACCTTGAGGCAATAATGAGTTTGAGAGTTTAACAATACTACTTCTGATTCTTGCAAGCAATAATGTAATTTTAGTGACAGTTTATAAAATAGCCAATCAAGAACCAGAAAAAGCTTTCGTTAAATGAAGGTATTCTATTGCATTAGGAATAGCCAATCAGAGACTTGAAATATAGAAATTTACAAGTTTAGGCGGTTGGAATCAGTTCAGTTGGTTGCAGACAGCGTTACTAACCAGACGCAAAAAGTGACCTCAAGAGATTTAATACGTATTGGTGTGAGACGGAAAATAGTTTATGTGTTAAAAAGTGCAAATAATTAATAAAAGAATCTCACAGCTCTCTCTCTCTCTCTCTCTCTCTCTCTCTCTCTATATATATATATATATATATATATATATATATATATATATATATATCAGTGAAGTGTTATTTAAGTCGTATCAATCATTAATAAAAGGAGTGAAGTAAATTATAATCTGTGTATGCCTACATTCTTAGTCACACCACAAACCTGCTCAGGGAAACGTGTCTCTAACAATAATAATACTGGCGCAGCCGAGGCAAACATAAATATATAATATTTAAAAAAAAACAGTTAAATTACAAAGTTAATATTTTTTTAAACTTGGGGCAAAGGCCACCTGAAAGTACATTTGGGGCGAAGGCTACCGGAAAGCGGGTACTATACGTGCGGTTGCAACTACTTCAAGTGTTCGGCTCCCCAACAGTTGAAATACGATACAACTCCTTCTAAAATACTCCTTTCTCAACTTAAATACAAAGTTTTATTTTAACAAACTTTTCGTTTTTTAATTATTCTGTTCACAATTATTATGCTCCCCAGGCACAGACAGACACACACACACACACACACACACACACACGCACACACACACACACACACGTGCGCACGCGCAGAACTTTAACTAAAAATCCTTTTTTTATGATCGGGGGGCTCTAAACGTATATATTGCAATGAAATCTCAACGTCGAATTTTTGGGTGGAATACAATGCTTTCCCTACTTACTATGTGTAGTAGGGGAGTCTGCAGCAATGGAGACATTCTTGAATCTGATTCCATTGCATTTAGTTGCAACAAAGGAGGCAGAATTCCACTCTATAGACTGCAACACGCCAAGTAGCTGAGAATTTCTTAAACAGATTCAACTTTGCTAAGAATCAGGAGATAGATACTAGGTGCATCTTTAGAAATGCCGTCAGACTATATAATTCCAATTAAACACTTTATAAAGAACTTCAGAGTCAATACTGATCCTGAACGTTGGACGAATAAAACTCTGGAAACCCTGAGAAAACTTTGATATGGTTTACAGAATGTTCAAAGGATGGCTCAGGAACAGGATCAGAAGTGTATTGCACAAGGTCAAGGTGCAACAAGTTATTTTCTCTTGGGGGAATATGTTACTGATCATTCAATGCATACATGAAAACATAAGGAGAGCATACACAGGTAAACAGATCTTTATCTTCTCAGATAGCCAGGTTGCACTTAGTGCTCTAAGTAGTCATAAGGTAGCATCAGCACTGGTTTAAAACTGCAATATGCTCACAAGCTTGGCAGAACAGAACCAAGTTCAACTCATGTGGTTGCCGGGTCATAGTGGCACAGAGGGAAATGAAAAAGCTGATGAACTTGCAAGACAAGGGCGGCTTCACAAGTTATTGGGCCAGAGACGACTCTAGGAACATCTTGATGTTCAGTAATAGAGGCTATTAAGAACTGTTTCAAAGAATAACATTATTAAATCTAGCATAAAACTCCAGAAAACAAACATGATAAATTATTTATTAGAAAACAATGTAAGAAAAGAGCTGAAAACTTAGTTAAATATAACAGAGTTCAGCTGAGAACAATTATTTCATTTCTCACAGGAGTACTCCTGTGAAAAAGCATCTTAACACGGTGGGTGTTTCAGGGTAACATAGATTGAAGATTGTGCAAGAAAGAAACTGAAAACAGCCTAGTACATTATATGCTCCTGTAAGGCCTTAGCCCATAGGAGATACATTGCTTTTGGGGAAATGGCTTTAGAATCAGAAGAATTTAAAAACATATCTCCTATGAGACTGTGTTCCTTGGTAAAGGGGAAGCATGATGAATTGGCTTTAAAACGGTATAGTAGCACATTAAATCATGACTTAACAATTCCAGATACGTAGTAGAGAAGGTAAAAATAGGAACCGTGGTGTCTTCTCAGAATTGGTGAAAAGCAGCCCTTGTTAACGAGCGATATTGTGGGGAAATGTGTGCAGATGGCTTTAATTCATCTGGGCCAACTAAAACAATACAAATAATAGCCTGACAAACGTGATGCATGCAAAGAACCACATTAAAGTGGCGAGAAGGGTCGAGAATAATGGATCTTCTTTCGAACACGAATCTCAGACAATGTTGCCTATGTTATTTTATCTGTATATCTTTCCAGATCGCAATGACTTTTCAGATATTAAAACATGTTAGTGATTTACACGTATAATGAAACTGAGTAAATAAAGTTTAAGTAGACCCAGCAATCAAATCCGAACGCAGTCCCATAGTTCTTGAACCATTCTCATGTGTATTTTCCCTACTGTGGCAAGGTGCACTGACCAACAATTTTGTCATTCATAGCTTCGTCTGAATAAATTTGATAGTGTGGCATAACTTATTAAATTGTTTGTGTTAAACATAGAGTAGATATTACGCATTCATTGGCTAGTGAGAAGACAATTTCCAGGGTAAGTTTTGGTAGTGGTGGATGAAACCTTGAAGAAACGTAAGCAAAGCGTGGAGAAAGAATACCCTTCATTTGTTTTTATCACTTGGCTGTTCCCCGACAATCCTCTTTGCTCCCTGGAGATGATGAAGGAAGGAAGAGACTTCTTGAGATGGTCTTTAAGTTTGAAAGAAAGTCTGTTCTAAAACGTGATTACCATTTTGTCTTGATTTTAACGTGGCGTCGCTTCAGTGAAGGCACGTTTATAGTCGCTGATCCCATCTCCCGGATGCTGCACCACGATTCGTTTTCCCCCTCTGGGAGGGCAGGTAGCTGTGTTATCACTGCCGGATGACAACGGCATCAGATTACGTAGGGTAAGTGCATTAGAGGAGGAGGAGATGGCGCCAGATGTTGCTCTAGAGAGAGAGTGAGTCCCTGCAAATTAATGACACAGTTTTCGCTGTTGATTACGACAAGGTCAAGCACGACAAGACTAGCGAGCTATGCCTTAATGGAGTACGCCCTGGATTTATATCCGATACCTGACTGAGAAGAGCCAGCTGTTGGCAGGGCAGACCTCTTTTAATTTACTCCGTGCCAACGACGTTCCTTTCTTATTTGTGAGAGGCACAGCTTCCAGCATTAAGATGAGGCAACTGAAACAACGAGGAAAGTATAACTTACATACACATCAAATTTTGTAAGCTGTAAAATGTTATTACCATCAAGCTTTCTTTCATCTTCTGAGAGAAATTCTGATCACAAACTAGCATGGAATTACTTTCTACCTAATTATCTGAAAATAAAACACACTTTCACATCCAAAGTTTCAAGCTATTGACAACTTTCATAAAAACTTGAAAACGTCTCTTCGGATCCACTGAAAAAATACTTTTATAACCTATTAGCCGCTCATTCAAAGAAAGGTTTATGGTTTAATGTAACACAGGTTATATGTAACCACAACCACTGTTTTTCTCTTCACTATTATGAACTGAAACGAATGGCTACAAAGGAAAGTAAATAGTAATGTAGTTAGAAATACTCCGACGACTACATTTGTGCCCGAGTGATCAGCATTCAAGATTTTCAACCCAAAGGTCCCGGGATCAATTCCTGGCTGTGGCGGGGAATTTTTCTTTAACTAGAATCATTCCCTATCTTCCGTAGCCTAGGCTTGTAAAAATGGGGGAGATCACTGAGTTTTATATGACGTTCTCTACTCACTCTTCTACAGAGTGTTCTTACATTTTATACTTGCAAAAACGTTTCCTTCTGTGTACCTCTTGTTAATCTAGATAAGCTTTCAATTCACATTTACACTTTTGTTTGTAAGATACGGCAGCTAAAGCGATAGTCACATTTTTTAAACAGCGTGTCTCTGAGGTTTCAGAAATTCCATGCTCTTTATGTGACCACGAGAAAAAACGAATAATCACTTCTCAGTTGAGAAAATATAACTATTTGAAAATTCAAACGAATAACAAAAAATACCTCGAAAATAGTTAACTGGTTAACTGCATAAAATTATCTGATGTGTTACATTGACATAATTTAGTCTACCCTTTAATGGTTTATGAATAGGTATACATATTGTTGCGAAACTTTATTTTTCTGTCTACTTCATTTTAATCCAGAATAACTTTTGCAAAAATAATTACATTACACATTTCTTAGTATACAAACAGAACAACGTTAGTGAAATGTATAAGAACTGGATGCTATATGCAGGCCTTAAAATTCCATACTGTCTCCATTCAATCGCCCCCCCCCAAAAAAACTGAAAATCGTGGAAGTTAAAAAGAATAACAAAGTATTGAAGGAAGCGAAGCATTAATAAAGGATATCTCGGAAATTGCTGATGCTACAAAAAATTATTTGAAAGAAATTGTGTGTTTTAAAGAGATCTACTTTTTTTTAGTATAAACGTAAAAAACAAGCGTGTCGTCAATCGCTTTACGTTTACCAGTTATTCAAAATGATACAAAATTCCTTCCGAATAAAAAGAACTTCACAAGCTATTCCCGTAAAATTAAGATATACATTTTATTGTCATGTAAGTATATTTAATATATATGCAAGTTTAATCAAAATCGTTAAAGCAGTTCTTTAGGAAATAAAATATTTCCAAAAATGTTCCATGTAAAGGGTAGTTTGGGGCAGAGTGATTTTCTTGAAAATATTCGTGTCCCATCTCTAAAAGTTACTGAACCTAAATACAAAGTTTGCTATATATCCGACATTTCGTTTTTGAGTTACGCGATTCAAAGACACACACAGACATTTTTGTAAAAATATTCTTATTTTTGGATTCAGGAGCCTTCAAACATGTATTTCCAGTGAAATTTCGGTACAGAAATTTAAAATGCAATACCTTCTCTACCCGCCATGTATGTGGTGGAGATAACATCTATGTCCATTTGTTTTGTGGTAAGAGTGTGTCAACTCTAACGGTTTACCAATTATGCGAACGAGAACTTCAGAGAGTATCTCCAGCACAATCAACATATATATTACATTCGTCATGAAAATTTCTTAATCATACACTACGTGATCAAAAGTATGCGGACACCTGGCTGGAAATGACGTACAAGTTCGTGGCGCCCTTTATCGGTAATGCTGGAAGTCAATGTGGTGTTGGCCCACCCATAGCCTTGATGACAGCGTTCACTCTCGCAGGCATACTTTCAATCAGGTGTTGGAAGGTTTCTTGGGGAATGACTGCCCATTCTTCACGGATTGCGGAACTGAGGAGAGGTATCGATGTAAGTCGGTGAGGCCTGGCACGAAGTCGGCGTTCCAAAACATCCCAAAGGCGCTCTATAGGATTCAAATCAGGACTCTGCGGAGGCCAGTCCATTACAGGGTTGTTATTGCAGTTTAACCACTCCGCCACAGCCCGTGCAGTATGAACAGGTGCTCGATCATGTTGAAAGATGCAATTACCATCCCCGTATTGCTCTTCAACAGGGGAAGCAAGAAGGTGCTTAAAATATCAATGTTGGCCTGCGCTGTGATCGTGCCACGCAAAAAAAAAACAACGGGTGCCAGCCCCCTCCAGGAAAAACACAACCACACCACCACCTCCGAATTTCGATGTTGGCACTACACACGCTGGCAGATGACGTTCACCGTCATTCGCCATACCCACACCCTGCCATCGGATCACCACATTGTATACCGTGATTCGTCACTCCAAGCAACGTTTTGCCACTGTTCAATCGTGTAATGTTGACACTCGTTACACCAAGCGAGACGTCGTTTGGCATTTTCCTGCGTGATGCGTGGCTTATGAGCAGCCGCTCGACCATGGAATCCAAGATTTCTCACCTCACGCCTAACTGTCATAGTACTTGGAGTGGATCCGGATGCAGTTTGTAATTCCTGTGTGGTGGTCTGCATAGATGTCTGCCTATTACTCTTTACGACCCTCTTCAAATGTCGGCGGTCTCCGTCAGTCAACAGACGAAGTCGGCCTGTACGCTTTTGTGCTGTACATGTCCCTTCACGTTTCCACTTCACTATCACATCAAAAACAGTGGACCTAGGTATGTTTGGGAGTGTGGAAATCTCGCGTACAGGCCTCTGACACAAGTGACACCCAATCACCTGACCACGTTCGAAGTCTGCGAGTTCCACGGAGCGTTCCATTCTGCTGTTTCACGATGTCTAATGGCTACTGAGTTTGCGGATAATGAGTACCAGGCAGTAGGTGGCAGCACAATACACCTAGGATGAAAAACGTATGTTTGTGGGAGTGTCCGGATACCTTTGATCACATATTGTATCTATAGTATTTTAATCCAAATCTTTAGAGACGTTTCTGAGAAAATAAACACATTCGAAAGTTATTTTTATATATAAACGCTACTTTTGGATTTTCTGGAATACCTCGTATCGCATGCTTGGAAGTTGCTGAACTCAAATATCAGCCGACTTTTCGATTCTGAGTTATGCTGTTCATAGGAATGCGCGCGCTTGCATACACACACACGGACGTTTTTCAAAAAAAATCTTTTTGGATATAGAAAGTATCAAAATGTGTATTACTGGTGAAATCTTGTACCCGAATTTTGGGGTGGAACACAATACTTCCTGTACTTACTGTAGGCAAAAAGTAGGGGACAAAAAGCCAGAATTAATAATATTATATTCATTGCAGCAAAATAGTCATGTAGGTTTACAACATTACATTACATTCATGAGTATAGCACTTTCAAAAATGTGCATATTAACTTATTGATCCTGTAGTGATCATATTTTTGTTTACATAGACTTCGTTCACTTTTTTGAGACAGTGCATAGGGGAAGGTAGAAAGCCGGTTGTTCGTACCGAGGTGGCTACGTGTGGCGGCTCTTTTTGATAGCTGGTGTGCGACGTCAATATCTCTCCCATCCAAACAACAGTTTACACTCCCACTCTATACATATATCCAATGAAAGGATATATTGATGCGGAAAGGTGGTGGAAGCCATGAACTGACATTCTTGTGAAGACATGTCTCATTTCGAAACTTTTCTTTGTCCACGATCTGTCATGGCTCCTGTGCCGTAGAATTATGGGAATATTTGTTCTATTTTTTCGGTTCAGTGTTGCCAGTAATTTTTTTGTATACTCTTGTGTTGGGTAGTAGTAGGTTTGCCGTAGGTTTTCGATAAGAAAAGTTTCCTTTGCAAAGATATGTATGAGTCTCGATCGCGTAGTCTTTGACACTCCATTGCCTTCTTTATAATATATAGGCTACTTTTACTTTCCTGTGTGGATGGGTTCTCAACCGCAAGATCTACTCATATGATTCCTATGCCAAAAGTCAGTATCGGTAGTATAAAACCCCAAAGTTGAGAGAGTAAGACCACCATCAGTAAATTCTTTCCAAGTCAAAGCCCTTGATATGACCATAAAAGTTAAAGGGGATATACAAACGAAACAAATACGAAAATAAACACTAGAATTCTATGTATACAAGGGATAGGAAATTTATGAAGACCTGTACATTGTGAAATAGGTAACTACACTTAGGTACAAAAGAGGAGTCCATATAATGAACTGCGTGTTCAGTTGGTAATAGGTTCATAAAGCAGCTCCTTCCCATTCATGGCTCCACCCCACCCTTTACCTAGTTCCAGCAACCCAGGTTAATTGGCGGCTTTCGCATAGCTCTTTTTTTCGTGATGGCGGATGTGCACCAGAGGCTAGGATCCAAAGTAGTTTTAGATTAATTCATAAAACATAATCTAATCAGTTTTGTTGAATGTTCTTACGTAGGCTGTGAAGGTAGAATCGCAATGAAAATGTATGTAAGTCAGCAATGAAGTATGTTATTTCAAGAGAAGTTAAGGATGCCTTGATTTTACCAGGAAAATTGGAGTCACATGAAGAATTTCATTACGTGTTCTCCCATAGACACTATAACTCCGACGGCGGAGCCGCAACACGGGAAGCTGAAGATGGGAAGTTCGAAACTCGATTATATCATTGAATTTTTTATTCTGATTCTACCTTTCCATAGTTATTTCATAATTAATATTACCTTACATGAAATGTAATATCAAAGTTTTGTAAGAAAATAAATATAAAAAGGTTACTAACACTTTTCGAGTAACAAGAAAATGCTATATTTTCCGACGTATTTGTAATGCTTTTTTCTTTTACGTGTTCATTTCGTATAATTTAGTTCTTTACCATGCTTTTTGTGATATTTTATAATTCAAAATCAATATGAGTATTGCTCTTACTGCTTTGTAAACAGTTATTATTAAAAGGTAATAATGGTACGTCCATAATGCCCTAACCTATTAAATGAGTTATTCAAAGTAAATACTTGTTATCTCCCCTGAAAAAACTTATTTATTAAACCGTTTCTTTCACATGCCTTTTAATTTTGCTTTTTATCCCTTGATGGTAAGTTTTTGAAGCTATTCGTGCCATGCGGACGGCATTACCCATAGCTTCGCAGCCCTTGCTGCGCTATAACCCTGCACGTTAAGGGCAATAGGTTTCTGTTTGTTGTCCATATCCTTGTTCCATTCAAATTACATATATAATAAAGAGGACATTGTTTCAAGCCATTTCACCACTTCGTTTTGTTATTACTTGTGATTAAAGTGTGCCCTTAGGATTTACATGCACTTAATTTTATATTGTAGCTTCATATGATATATCTTATGGCTTGTAAGCTCAACAAGGTAAAAATAAATGTATGTCTATAATATAATGCTTGTCTTACCCCTCCTTCTGGTTTCCTTTGCTCCTAAACCACAAAACGATCGCTGCCCATTGCTTAGGGTTTGAGAGACAGAATTTTGACATCATACCAATAACAGAAGATAGATTTGGCGAGTACCTTGTAGCCATTCAGGTAAAATGCTTCCATTTTCAACCCCACTTTTTCAAACCAAAAAGAGATTAGCTCATCTTGTGGGTTTGGAACATAACTGATAAAGCATTCTGTCAACATTAAATACAAAAAGACACTTTAGGAAACCAAAAGCATCGGCACTTTTTTGCACCATACTGTATATATTTCCTGCCAATAGAGGAGCTATTCCTCTTATAAACTGCTTGAAGTGTGAATCCAAGTTATTATTTTCAATTACATGGCTGTTACTGTATGTTACATAATATACTTTCATACCATATGCTTACTTAATAATCATGCAATTATATCCGGTAACTGTTACATCGGCTGCGCCTTGACGCTGTTTGCTAGAGCGTGGACCTCCGGTTGCCGGCCATGGAATGCGCCGGATATAGGACCGGTGCCCACTCACTATCGTGAGAAAAGTGAGGAACTACGATAGGTAGTGATGACGGCCACAGAGGCCAACATTCTGGCTGGAGGCTGCATAATGCTAGCACTTCGCCTAGACCCTTCATAGGCTGTAGTGCCACGGAATTATTATTATTATTATTATTATTATTATTATTCGTGTGAGGTTCGAAAGTGAGATACTGTTATACTCTTTATAAGTAACCGGTCAAAAATTTAACTTTCGCACATATCCCTGGTCAAATGAGCTATAATGGTGGTGTGGTGCTTATAAATTTACATTATTTCTTCATAAGAGTTTTACTCTATTACACCCATAGCTTACGTGTTTATTTTTTACTTCACTGGATAAATACATAAATAAATTCCGGGGTGTTAGTCGGCATATTTTGCATAAAAAATGAGCACATGCCTGCGTTATACATATGTAATTTATACATATTTTAATTTAACAGTTTATAGTTTTATTTTCAAAGTTAGTAAACTCCACCAAAGAGTTTCTTTACAAACGGAATATCCATGTTTCTAAAGTAGAATGAGTATAAACATAGAACCAAGGAAGGATTGAACGCCTTATATCGGCAGTGATAACTACACAAAGTGTATGACCCATTATTTTCAGCAATCATCTAAAATATGGCTGTGAAATATTTACATCAACGCAATATTTTGAGTTTTCTTGAGGCGTTTCATAAACATCTTGTAGTAACTGCTAAATAGTATGGGAATTTTCAAATTAATAAGAACGATTTTGTTGTAAATGTATAAGGATTGTTGTTTTCATAACACCAAAATATATGCTACATTTTAAGAGAATGTATTATTAAATGCTGCCCTCATTTCCTTTCGTTTGAGAAAGTGGAGAATTTATATAAAAATGTTTATTTCAAAATGCCAATGAAAGTCAAAACTTTTTGAAAATGCTGCGTATAATAGAGCATTTAAGGGATATTATTTAAAATGCTTTAAATCAGACTACAAGCATGAATAAGTATCAAAATAAACAGAAAAATTCATATACTTAGTGATGTCAATAGCGGGAGTTTTATGTATTGAACAATGTCGCTATTTACTCTTCATTAATATTACACTTTCATTTTATATCCCAAGAGCGAAACTATTTAATACTCATGAAAGTTGTCACAATCAATTCGGACAAAGTTACGTCAGTATTTCTTTAATGATCGAATGTAATTATTTCTTTTTAGAAGTCTGTTACGTATTTTATTGCATTCTAGAAGCTGCTTATGTAGTTAATAATTCTGAAACTCAGTTTGCTAATTTGCTGAACTTTATGGCGTTTTAAGGCTCCAAAATCTGTTTCATATAATTCATTTTTCTTATTCTACCATGTTATTATATTATTAATTAAAAACTCCTTAAATATCGTAAACTTTTTGCAATTTACTTGTTCTATGTTTTACACTCCGGAATGTTATGTAACGCCCATTTTGGTACCGAGCAGCAGAAAATTGGATAGTTACCAAGTTAGAGCTGCACGAGGCTGCTTTATGGGTCCTCATTCACAAACTTTCTTGTCCGATGTAAGAACAAAAATGTCACTTCATACTATTCTTCCTTTTCCCATTATCGTTCCTTCTTGCGCTATCTTCATTCATTCCTTATTTCTTTCTTTCTTCACTTAAGAAACGCAAAACAATTAACTTGCACTTTCTATATACAGGTTGTCTGATTATACTCTACCATAAATATACTTCAACCTTGCTATTTGCAAGCTACTTTTCTTCTGTTACGAGCTTTTACCAAGTATCTCTTATGAAGCAGAATTAAACCTGCAGGAATACTTTAGAAGATTTTATGAAAGGTTTTCAAATATACTGATTTAAAATAATTCAAGGGAAAGTTCTTCTGCAGAGGTTACGTCTACAATATTAAATTTATATATTACATTAACGAACATAGCACTCCTATAAATTTACTGTATTATGCAATTTACATAAATATGTTTTGAAACTAGGAAATTCAGAATTATTATAAATTCCAAATTAAGATACAGGAAGCATTGCATTCTAGCGAAAAATTCAGTACTAAAATTTTCATTTAAGGCTCGCTGAATAAAAACTGAAAGCAATCGAAATACCTGAGAGGGAAAGAGAGAGAGAGAGACAAAGAGCGCTAATGTGTGTGGGCGTGTATCCTATTTTACGAACAGCACATTGCAAACGGCATTATTTAAGGATGAAGAATACGATTTTATAAAATTTCTCCAACCCTAAACATTTTCTTTTTTCAACAATGCCTATAACGATTTTATTGCAAGGACAATTTGTTTCAGATATTTTCATCACCAATAAAAGTGTGTATTATGTGCTTCTATAGACATCCGGTAAAGTGGTCTTAATTGTTATTGAATTTTGTATAATTTTGAGAACAAAAGCTGAATTAAAAACAAACTGTATGAATATAAAGAACTTATTAACAGATAAATATAACTTATTTCAGTTACTTTTTTCGCAATGTTCAGCGTTATATGTTTGTTTTCCTAGGCTGAAGTTCACTTTAGTCTGCCGTCTACTTAAAGCTTGTGGTTCTTCTTCTACATCCTCCTCCCAAGAGCTGATTACTACCCAGAAACCGAGAATCTACTAGTAATAAAACAAAATAAATGTCAGTTGATTTGTGGAACAATAAACAAATCTCTTCACAATCAAACCCGAAATGATATAAAATTAGAATATTAGAACTAAGGCAACGGCCGTACCAGTGTTAATGTTCGGAAGTGAAACTTAGATAATATATGAAAGAAATAAAAATTATCTGATGTGAAGAAGGTTTATTTTAGGAGGAGTTGTATTGTAGTTCGACTGTTGGGCAGGCAAAAACTTGAGATAGTTTCCTGGAGTGTTCGCCCCACGTACGACGCAAGGTTTCCACTGTCCTTCGGCCCAACGTTTAGGAATCAACTTTGAATTTTAATGCCTCGGGTGCGTCAGTATTAATTTGTAGAAACATGTATCGCTTATCAGAGGGTGTAGGCTTACACAAATTATAATTTTACTTCATTCCTTTTATTAATCTTTCACACGATTAAATAACACATCACTGATATAGGGAGCTGTGAGGTTATTTATTAATTACTTGCACTTTTTAACACGTAAACTTTATAATATTCTTGCAGTAATGAATTTTCGTCTCACACTGAATACGTACGGAATGAACGAACTGCTCAGGTACGTTGCCTTCTAGCGACTGGCATTTAACTTTTAAATTTGTAAATTTTTCTATTTCACGTTCTGGTTAGCTAATTTTACTCCAATAGAATTCTTTTAAATTTCAGCTTTTCTGATTGTTAATTGGCTATATTATAAACTGTTTTAAATACTACACTAGTGTTTCTAAGAATTCCTAGTAGCATTATTACACTTTCCCATTCATTATTGCCTCAAGGTTACCTCATTGTTAGCAACTTTCGGTCTCTATTCTCACAGCTCCTACATTATTAAATTACGTAATACACTCACATAAATTATTAAACATGTATACAATAATATAAACATAATACAATGGCTGTTACATACACTTTATATGTTATTTATACACATATTGCTTTAAGGCGGGCTGTTATTAAATTTTATATTATATAATTAGACTGAAATCATTTAAGTGTTAAAAATACTGCCGCAGATGTAATACACTCACTCCTCTGCTCTCTTTCGTTTATTAGTGCGTATACAAATTCTTACTCAACATTATTTTACTATCTATTGCATCTTAATTCAAATAATCCTTTGCAGAAATAGCTACATTACGCATTTCCTTACAGATACAAACAGAACAGGGATAGTTAAACGTTTAAGAACTGGACGCTATATGCTGGCCTTAAAATTCCATACTATTTCCATGCAATCGCGAGAACTGAATGTTGAAAGGACTTTAAGAGACTGACCAAGAAATGAATAATTCGAATATTTAGTAATAGATATCTCAGAAATTGGTTATGTCACAAAAAGCTTGTTTGAAATAAATTGTGTGTTTTAAAGAAATCTATATTTTTGTGTAGTATGTTTTGGTCTATCGCTTAACGTGTATACAAGATTACACAAAATTCCTTCCGAAAGAAGAGGGCTTCACAGGTTATTCCCCGAAAATTCGAGATATACATTTTATTTGTCATGCAAATATCGTTCATATACGGTATTTTAACCAAAATCCTTAGAACCATTTTTTATAAAATAAAACATTACGAAAATGTTCCATGTGAAGGGGTGTGGGGCGATTTCGTCTCGCATCATTAGAAGATACTGAACCCAAATACCAATTTAGGTACTTATCTGACTTTTGTTTTTCAGTTATGATGTTTACAAACACACAGACGCACGAGGGGCATGTTACCAAAATACTTTATTTGGATTCACGGTGCCTCAAAATGTGTGTTTCCGTTGAAATCTCGAGTTTTTAGGTGAAATGCATACTTTCCCTATTTACTGTACGTAGTAGAGGAAGTAATAACAAACAGTCATCGGAAGTGAAATTTCTGTAGAGTGAAGGCATTCACAGCAATGAATTTGATACGAAATAAAACTCTACGAGAAAAAATAAGTATGTATAACTTAAACAAAAGAACAGAATACAATAAAGACAATTGGTGAACCCATCTATCTCGAAGAGTACTGAAAGAATCCCAGTCTTTATGAATGGCTATCTACTTCGAGGTGGACGAGATGTTAGACGAAAGGAAGAGATGGACCACTGTGAAGTCGGAACAGGCAAGAGTATCTAATCCTTGCAAGGATGATGATGATAAATAAAGCTGGCTGAGTACAGTTTCCACTCCTTGCATGTAATTCTATCTATAAGGTTCTGAAGTGATTTCTGGGCCAAGATTTGTATAGCATGATTAAGGTGCACAAAGGTTTACGTTTTATGCGAATGGTATAATGCACTGGAGTATACAGAAAATCTCCTGTAGTTAACTAGTTATGGTGTTTTCCTTTATTTAATGTTGACAGAACCTTCTTGTTATTTGGTGGCCAAATTGACCGCTTCATGAACTGATCTCTTACTGGTTCGAAACAAATTCTGGTACACAAACATTAGATTACGAACAAGGGCCAGTGAGAAGTTAGGGGAAAAGGAATCAACCACTATAGACGTCATTTTAGAAAGTGAACATTGACATCATATCAAACGTTATTGTCCTTTTTGAGTAAGGTTACAGCGACAAAGTGTTGCGGAGTGATGTAGTAGAACTCAATTTTGTATTAGCCAAACTTTCAATGAATTAGCGTATGAGTTAATTCAAAAACATCATGTAACTCTAAGCACGACCAAAACCCGCTTGATCGAATTGGAATATTTGACATAATAATAATAATAATAATAATAATAATAATAATAATAATAATAATAATAATGCTACATTCATGCGTTTTTTTCCGTTGTAGTTCAAAGAAGATGACATGCTTCGATTCTAAAATATTTAAAAGGAATGGAATGTGTTGTGAAAACTTATTTCCTCTTCACTACAGTCTAGTTAATATGTTTCGGTATTTTTTAAAAATTATTTTTAGATACTGATACATGCTAGGCATGAGGGCCAAAAGTTTTCCAGCAAATTACTAAATTTTGATCACCCCAACACGCATATGGGAGAGCGTTGCTCACAAACGGCGAGAGGACCGGGACTTCGGTGTCTACATTCAGAAGAAGGCGTGAGGTTTTTTATGACAAATATACACAAATATTGCATAACACACATTACGGTAATTTATTGATAAAACACTTGGCGACTCTATATTACACTTAGGGAAACAAAGGAAATGCCTCGAAGTCGAGGACTGGCCACACGCGACTTACTTCTTACACTCTCACACACAAAGTGACGCTCCCATTCAAGTAACGCTAACTATATGTTCCCCCTCTCCAACCCTGTCTACGCAAGCTAGCTAGCCAGACTGGCATCATACCGGGCGAGAACTTCAAACAAAGCCTTCTCTCTCTGGTGTGTTCCGCGACAAAGGAGAAGGCTCGTTCAGCTGAAAGAAATAATCAGTCATCCAATAATGCTGTCGACAATGCTATACAATAATGCGTCAGGTATGACAATGCTTATTGATACACCGGAATATCCCTATTTCGCACAATATTCTTGGAATTTGCGCTCTTATTTACAGTTTTACAAAAGCAATAAAATTTTCTAATATAAATACGCTTATGTTTAATTTTATAGGTGAATATCTAATATGATTGATGAGTGTATAAGATTTTTAAACGGAGTCTTTCAGTTTCTTTGATCTATTAGTACACAAAACTCGCATCCATTCATCGAGAACAAATGGTAAACTTGGGCTGCCTGTCAACATTAGGAAATTGGTAGAACAAGATAAGGGAGGGATAGGGATTTTAACTTTCGATTAGCAAAATTAACCAATGTTTCTTATGTTATTGGCACCTTTCAATGCAGACGAGGTAGAGGCATCGAAAACAACGCTGGCTCAATGTGAACAAAAACAAAGTTGCCGGCCTGCAGTAGGGATGGGGTTGCAAAGAACATTCAGTCTCGGACAAACTGGATTCAGTTCCTGGATGCTTGAATGAAGTGCTTATCAGGAATGAAGCCTCAACTCATCTGGCTACGGAAGCTTATTGCATTTGAAATGTATTGATGTCTCTTAACTACCTCGAACGTTCTGTATATTTTTTGTAAAGTAATGTTATATGTCTTAGTTTCGTTTATGTACTTTTAAATGAGAATTCTTGCTATTTAGTTATATAATTTGAGCTTCTTATAAATGTTGAAAGCAACATTTAAATGTAGTTATTTCCTACTTCAGCTATTTAGGCTGTGGTATGTCATAAGTAACATTCAGATGATTTATTGTAAATACATTGCATATTTATATATTGTGAAAGTTCTGTTAACTGTTAAAAGCTTGTGTTTCTTTGCAATTCTACGTAATTAATTCACTTTCGTTAGAATGTGTTGGTTCCTAAAAGATTATACCTTTATGCTACATCCTGTAGTAAACAGCTAATATGTACCACAAACCACATTAAATAACTTAGATTTCTAATTTATTATGCAGTGTCTTAAACTAATTGAACGCATCGTGCCTTTAATGAAATACCCGTCTCCAGAAACAGTACTTCAACCCACTTGTTTACATTTCGAATACAGACACTGAGAAGATAAGCCAGGGTCTTGTTTTGTTTACGTCGAGCCACCATTGTGAGATCGTGTATTTCGGATATCTGTAAACTAGTAGCGGTTAGAAAGGTTTTGTGATATTACTCACCAGATATTTTGCAAACATTTTAATTAAATATGGATGTTCTGTAAATCATTTAAGAATAACAAGGTGTTATTATTATTACTCTGTTTATTTTACTTCGCTTTAACTCCTTGGTCATATCGCGACGTATCTGTTAGTGGATATCTCTCAGAGCGATGTGTGATGGACAGTTATCCTTCTAGGTCTCACCCTGTAAGCATCTGCTTCGTCACATGTCCACAGAGACCCTAGCTCATGCCAGCTGGATCTTCTGCTTCGTGCCCTGCAGATGGCATTTGGGTGCCGTCCAGTCTAACTGCTTACATTGTCTGTGGATAGATGGCATAGCATTCGCTATGACCACTTATTTTTCATTTTGTTACTCTTGTTTTAGAGGAAAGGGGATATACCACACACACACACATTATATATATATATATATATACATAAGGACATATAAATCAATATCAAACAAGAATTGTACTTAATAATATAATTCAGCAAGAAAGATGTTATATTTAGCAGCCAAGAAATGTACAAAGCAGTGGATAACTTAGATAAGTAAGGGACGGGCGAGCAAGCTAATTCCATGTAAAAGATAATTCTATGTAGAGCCAACCTTTCATCAAGCTAATGAGCAAGGAACTGGAAGCAATAAGGAGAAATAGTAAGAGACAGATACAGAAAGGAAATAGACGGAGATATTCAATCTGCTTCCGGACGCGTCACTGGGTCGCGTGTGCGAAAAGTTTTGGAGCAGAACATTTTCATACATAACAAGGTAACGCGGTCAAAGGACCAATTAGAAATGTCGTTACATTTTAAAGTGCGAAGGTGAGCGTCACTAGGTTTGGGTATAAAAGGGGGAAGAAAGCCCCAGGTTTTCACTCTCTTATATAATCTCGTCGACACACAGTGGTACTCTCTGGACGACAGAAGCACGTGTGTGCATATGGGTGAGACGTGCGAGCAGTTAGATTAGGCTTCTAATTTATTATTATGGTGGGAATTGTTACACATGGGAAAAGCTATCCGCCCATAAGTATTTATTTGATAATAAATCACATTTAAAGGAAATGCAGTGTATTTTAATTTGCCTCACCTACGAAAAACCTGAGATCAGTGAAATTAGTTATGTAATTTATTAGGAATGGAAAAATCATCAGCCGCTGAGTAGAGGTAGTCGGAGACCAGAACACTGCAGCAGAGGGCATCAACCAAGAGGAGCAACGATTTCCTGCTACAAAAGACGGCTAACGTTTTCCCGCTACATAGACTTAAGGTGGCACTTTGGGTCATTGTATTAAATATCCAATCCGATGTTTACCTTGGCGACTGAGGGAAACCAGGAAAAAATCTCAGACAGATTGGTGGGCTCACGGGATTTAAACCCGGGACCTCCCGAATGTGGGCCACAGACGTTACCGCCCGAGCCATCCCGCTCGGTAACAAGGTGCTATAAGTAGCACATATTTCTTGTTTTCTAGTCCGCGATAAATAACATTGGTAAGGACGGCAAATAACCGGTAGGTCCGTTCCATGAGAAAAAAACAGTTAATTCGGGGAAAGTAATACGTCATTTGCAACTGTATCGTACTCTACCATTATTTCAGTTCCATAAATCATTTGTCGCTGCTTAGCTAAATATTTCTTGTTGTGGATATTGAAGGAGGCAAGCAGAGTTTGGAGTTATTAACCCATAACCCGACTTAAGCAAGTTATTTTCCTTGTTGGCCTGTGTGCGGCGTTACTGGTCCGTGAATTGATTTATGTATGGGATTGTGGGATCCCTGTAATGAGGTCACGGATGGAATACGTAGCTTGGGTGTGAGCACATAACTAGGGTATTTGTCTACCGATACCAATCTGACTCCGCTCTGGGTATTTTATCATTATTGCACACGTTCTTGGGATTTATACTATGGGCGCAGTGCTTTTATGTCGCAGATTTATTTCTATTTGTGTACGGGGGTGTCTCGTTTTGCTAAATGTATGTACGTCATCAGCAAAATGAGCTAGTTTATCAAAGTAACAGGTAAAATGCATTTATATATGTGTTTGCCGTTTTCTGACGGAGTTGAGGCCAGTAAATAAACGATATGAAAAATATACGAGGAGATTTCAGTCGGAACTTAACACTAAACAACGATATGTAGGAGCTGAGACAAAATAAATAGCGCTTGAAACTTATCTAGCTGCCAGATAAAAACTTGAAGAACGCAATCAGTGGAAAATGCTGAAGTTAAAGCCCTCTTTCGAATGAGAATTGAATGTTTTATAACATGTTTGAAGATGAGTATTGGTATACAAAGTATTTGTGTAGTTGCTTTGTGAAGAGCAATCCTTGAAAGTTAAATTTGGTGTACTCTGCTGTACAATCATCAGCATGCCTACTTGAGTTTTACGAATACTGTCTCATAAGTACTGTTTATTTAACCAAAATTGTATTTAGCATATTTTGTTCTGACATGAAATTAGCCTTGGATTTGATTGTCTTGAGCCGTGTTTCACGAAGGTTTTATCCATATGATTTGTGTCCGTTTTTAAAGAGTTCCTTACGTTTTATTTTGGATGGTTTCTTTTCACTTTCCAGCGTTTCACTTTCCGTTATCCACACATCAGTTTTTTACTGTAAATTACGTCGTCTCATCATTTGGATCACACTGGATTTCCAAGATGCTCTCGGTCGTCACCACTTCCTACTTTCAGAAGGTGACTCCATTCTAGGAATGTCTTAGGCCTGTCCTCATTCATCCATGCCACTGTAGAGTTCACCTTCCAAACCTGTCAATAAATGTTTCGGATATTTTGGAACTTTCCCATTCACCTCCACCACCTGTAATTAATTTTTTGCCTTTTTACTTGCATCCATCCCACACCATCACATTGTGACGCATGTAAAGGCATCAGTTATCGCATAGAGGGTGTCAACCGACTGGTGGTTTAATCGTTTAAGTCACCCAGCGTAAACACCAGAAGCGCTATCGAAGCATAAGGTATTATTCCGGAAGCTTCTTTTTCTCCAATCCCGAACGTACTGGAACTCTCTCGAAAGCTCCAGCGGCTTTAGTACTATATAGAAGGTATCTTTATTGGTTTCAAATGTTTCGGTGATGACCTCCAAATATCAAAACAGTAAACAATGTTCATATGAGCATGAGTTTGAAAACCATTTACAAGGCAAAATTGAAGGTTACAAAAATTGCTCGAAGTGACTTCCTCCTCCTTCAATGGATGACATCCATAAGCACATCAACAGTTAAATGAGGTACTGTAGATACTTCTCTGTCTTCAGGTGCGGAGGAAAGAAATAGGGTTCAATAAGGTGATCATGAACGATTATACCTAAAACATTTAAGCAGAACCTCTATGATGTTGTCCTGTTGTACTTCATGAGGGTTTTCGTAGGCCCAGTTATGGCATGACAATTGAAGATACCGTCGCGAGTAAACGAGAAAACACTACCTTATCAGTGAACAAGGTGCATGCTTAGAAATTCATGAACATAGCACAATTCTGTAGCATGCGATGGCAGAGAGTTCTTCTTGACTCCATCACTTGCTGAAGGTGATACTGGTACATAAGATTTCCATGCAAAATTCTTTAGATAGTTATGTGGCTAACGCCTTCCCTTACCGCAATGCACCTTGTGCTATCTGATTGGTTTGTGTCCACATTATGAAGAATTCGTTCTTCACGGTCAATGCATCGTACCTTTCTTGGTCTCATAATATCCCAAAAACTTTGAAATGAGCCGCTCTCTCGAGCAATGTTTATGAACAAGGTGTAGGTGTAGGTACCTTTCTGCATAAATCTCACATGCTCTGATGCATTTCCATCTGCAAGACCATACATGTAGTGCATATCGGACTGTTCACCCACAGATTAAATTTTACTTCTCCCTTTGTGCTCTACAACAAACAGAAAAATAAAACAATCAACGTAAAACAATTTAATTAAATTAATTATTAATTTTTTGCTCTACAACAATCAACCAAACAAAAAACAATCAAGCAATCAGCTAGCAACAACTTACTCAAAACTATTATTGGTGTCTACAAAGGGACAAATCCGAAACAATTAGATTCTGTCAGAAACATTAATTAGACCATGTTCCTATGAACGTTTTTACTATTTTGCTGTGGGAGGGCGTCTCCAAAATGTTTGACACCAATAAAGACACATCCTGCATAAGCCAGCGTGCTTGCGAGTGAGCGAGTGAGTTAGTGACGACTGTTGTAACGTGTAGTGAGTGATGCTACCGCAAGAGATTAGAAAGGTCTTTGTTCGACTCTCCAGCGAGTACGGCTCTACATTTGGAGAACTAAGTGAAGCGACAGTGAAAATTGAACTAGATCACATTAGTGAAGATACAGTGAGAACTCGGTGTAGTGACAGTGAAAATTGGACAAACAACATGTTAATGTGATGTATATTAATATTTCCTCGACATTTAGTAATGGTGCTGTTGTCATCTTTACATTCAAGTAGCTTGTACTATACACAACAGGGATAGTTGCTGCGCTGGCCACAACTAAACAACGCTAGAGCTATATGTCCTGAGCAGTACTTGGAGAATATACTTCTGTTTTTACTCTTATTCCTGCCCCAAACAATCGCATTTAGAATGTTTATGGAACCTCTTGTTTGTAGCATTCTGCCATATAAATCTGCAGTAAGCTTCGGGATTCTTGAATTACTTTTTAAACGTATTTAAACTGGTGTACTGATTTGTGGTCCTTTGGGATAATTTGATGTTCTACTTCCACGGCTTCAGAATTTTCGAGATTCCTTCCACGCGAAAGAGCCTGGATCGAAACATTTGGCTGAACCAGAGAGGGATGGTTCTGTGCCCGTATTATTGAGGTCCCGGATTCGGAACCTCGGCGACCTCCCACTTGACCCATGGGTTCTTAGGGGAATTTCCCGGACCGTCAGGTGAATGCTGGAGTGGTTTCTTTATTCCCCGAATTTCCTCTCCCTCCGTTTCGTTCCATTCAGGTTTGGTGGATTTCAGGGTTGGAAGTGTCGACGTGGCAAGGAAACAGGATACTCTCTCTGAACCTTCTCCGACCCTCGGCCTTTGACTGGTTGCCGGGGTATAAGGACCGCCCCTGTGGGTGCGTTGGACCCTGTGTGGCGATTAGCACTGTCCTACTGCCGGAGTATCTATATCTGGAAATAAAGTGACACCGTCATTTCTGTGCCGTCACTCCCAGTTCCGGTCGCCCGGTATCTCCCTTTACCTCATCGCTTCCTCCCGGAGGCGATCTCTTGTGGGTATCGGTACAATATTCTTATTCCTGGATCTGTGCCGAATCCTTCCGCCTTACAATACATTCCAAAATGTTGCGTGTGGTAGCAGTTTGATGCCTCCCAATTCCTGGGTTTTTCTTTGTTTCTTTTTCTGTTTTCCATAGTTACTCAAGCGGTATGGTGTTTTGCAAAACTCTGCAATATAACAATGTCTCTGTATCAAAACTTTATGAACTCGTTTAGTTACTGGGAATGAAGATTCTATCGACTGCACGACCGTTTGGTATTGAATCGCACATTCAATACCAGACACATAACTTTAAATTTGGGACCAAACCGATTCTCTAATGATGCCTTTAGCTGGCTGACGAATCCAGCCACTGTTCCAAGGTATCAGGGTTGCAATAATATACCCATTTTGCATCACCTGTGGCAATACTGATAAACCTATCACTTTGGTGTTCAGATGACGATGGGTAACCACTCTGCGTCGAGTTGTTCAGCTGTCAATTCATGAGGTGCGGTTCTGCAGCTTGTGTAATGTTCTAAGTGAACTAATGTTTCAATTTATATCTTTAGTTGCACCAAGTTTTTCTACAGTGTACGAATAATTTTGGTAGATTTTCTTCCAAAGCTCCGCGTGTATTATTAATAGTCCGTTTTCTTCTGTAGATATTATTTGAAACATTGGAACTATCGTTGTGCTGCATGTTCACAATCTACTTCATATACACCTTCAGACGAGGCAGCAGTTTTATAATATAGTATAAATAGCAGTTATCAGTAATTTTCTAGGAAACCTGTTAATCTCAAACTTTTTACCTCTATTCTATGCTTGTTTATTAGCAACTGAAAACTGATAAGTGATCACAATATAAAAATAAAAAATACAAATAACTAGAGGGAAGATAAATAAGATTCTCAACAAAAAAAGAGAATGCATTAAAGTTTTAATAGTAATAATATCGCATAAATATATATTTCTTTAAACACATACAATTTTATACAAAGAGGATTTAACACCAATAGTTTAATGCTCATTTTGTTAGTTTCGCTATTTTATACATCTTGCCAGTTAAAATATTCAGGACTTATGCACATTTCCACCAAACATAAGTATCTCTGCTGTAAAACTCTATCGGAAATAAATTCAATAAATGTTGAAGTAGTTTGTTAGTTTGTCCTTAAACATATATTGGTATATTAAAATTGTTTTCCTAAGTTAGAAACTATAGAATGAGCTCTCTTTGATCGCTGTTTGTCATTACTAAGTCCTTATATAGTGCAGATAAAATCATATACTCTTAACTGTAAAGGCATAAGTTTATTATAGGTATTGCTTAAATGCCTGTACGTTAGGGGAATATTGTTTATCTTTCTGAAAAAATGTTATTATCACTGTGCCTTATACCACCAATGAAACATTCAGAAACGTTCCAAAAATGTTTTATTTCATTTTGTAATTCTTGGTGTTTTAGAAAGCATGAATGTTTTACTGCAATTTACAATACCATTGCATCTGCCAATTAGTATTAAAGAGGTATTTCTTACTGACAGCGTGGTAAATCTACAGCTGGTAGTAAAGTATGTGCCATATAGGCTATTTTAATTGAAATCTAGAATAGATATGTTATATACCAAGTTTCAAAACAATAAGTTTGTGCATTCTTGAATGAAGCAATACAGATACACCTTGTACATAAAAAAGTAATTTTAGCTTTGATTAGGAGTGATAAAGAGAGGAGAGAGAGTGTGCATGCGTTTTTGTGTGTGTGGTTATCTCCGGAGTTGAAGGAAGAATGAATAAGAAACAATGGAAGCTGGCATCGAAGCATACAGAGGAAGAATTTGGGCTTTTAATAGGACAAATGTACTGAACTTAAAAATAAGCAAGGCAAAGAAGAGATAGCAAGCATGTACGTTTTATTATGTGTAACGGACATAATATTAATAATTGGTCGAGTTGAAATTAACCCCGAACATAATGGGAATCAAAAGCAAAGGACATCAAATAATGGAAATAAAGACGAGATAAAATACGATATGCAAGATGTGAGAACAGAGGTGCGAAATAGCGTTACTGGGTTTACGCTGGATGAGAGCGCTACTCGGTCTACTTATCTCTTCAACCGGTCAGTTGGCGGAACTCTTCCATGCGATAAGCTTGGGCCACAGCTGCGTCACACTTTCTTCTAGTTGAAAAAGGGAATAGAACTCTAGAAGATCACAGTGAAACAATTTTCATTAAGTAAACAGCTTGAGTGTGTTTTATTTATTTTAAGCTAGCGCAAAGAAAGTATGATCTTTTATTGTAACTAGGCCTACTTCATACATATTTCTTTAAACGAAAATGTTCCATGGCCAAAAAGGTTTGGGAAACACTGCTATAGAGACTTCTTATTATTTATAGTAAATAAACTATATGATAATGTGTTAATTTACTTCAGTGTACAACAAAGCAGAAGAAAGACTGCTATTTGGTTTGTCAGCTGTCATTTTTGTGGGCAACCCACAAACGGTCTAAACCGTGTGAACAGAGTGGAATATTAAACTCCGTTTTCTCCTGTTATGAAGGCTACCTGTGCTGCCAAATTGGGTTTGAAACGGTATAGAGATGCGGATTTGTATTCGACACAACAAAAAATCCTCAGGCTTTGAATTAGGTGATATAGACTGGAGCGATATCTAACAGTCTGTGTTGCAGCATGTGGATGAACGCCGAAAACGCGGGAGGACTGTAGTAATGAAGGGGAACAGAGCGAAATTCGATGATGAAGGATAGCAGCAAACCACGATGATGTATTCAAGTGGTAGAGAGGCTTTGGAAATGAGAGCCTTGGTATTGAGCGAAGTGGAATGCAGAATATTAAACAGAAGAGGAAAAGAGGTTAAGAATGAATGTTTTTGGCCGAGCACATATTAGCATTTCGAGAGAAGCTGTTCCGAGGTCATATGGGAGAGTTGGTTTGGTTGCTGTTTATATCATATATTCTCCTTCATGTGTAGCACAAGGGATATCCTTAATGGAGATAGAACGCAGGGTATCAGTGGCTCATCGATGTTTATGAAAAACTAAATGAAAATCGTCAACTTTGCTTTCCACTCTCATCTCGTAATATCAGAAGATTAAAGTAACTGGAAAATATCCTTTTAGCCCACAGTTCAATAAGAGTTTAAACTAGCGTGGTGATAAATGCTTATTTTGATTTTTCTGAATAAAGGTAGCTTTGAAACGAAGTATACCATCAAAGCTGAGGTGGTAATACTGGCCCGATTAAATATAAAAACAATTGCGAACATATAAAGTTTTGAAAAGGGAAACGAGAATAAGAATAGAAAGAAACAAAGCAAGCAAAGAAGATTGTAATAAAAAGAGAACTTATTAATAAAAGGGAATAAATATCCAATTCTATAAGCAGCAAGTACTGTGAAGAAGGAAAGTAAAGCACATTAACCTTAAGCAATATTCAGCTGGGGACCACAGGTGTTCAGACAGTGATTAGCTTACAGGTAATCATGACAAAAGAGCGTAGGAGAGGAAAAATGCACAGGCCGGACGCACGAAACAATAAGGGGGAAAACCAGACGTTTAAAGATCAATCAAGCGCACAGTCGAGAATAACGCCATAATTGCATATGCAAGAAGCAAGGACTTTCTAAAACAGACAATCAAGAAATGTGCATTAAATTCACGTAGCCAATAAAATCCATCACAAACCAGTGACTAGAAAAGAAACTCGAGGAAATTAGCAAATGGGCGTTAGATAGAAATTTGTCTAGGGCACTTCGTTTTATAGTGTTGTCATGACGGGTCATTACTTCGTGTCTTAGCGTTGCTAGTGTACTAATTTGTGAAATGTGACGGACTTCATCACTGATTAAATCTGAATACAGGGGAAACGGTTAGGATTTGGGGATCAAAGTTGAACGATCAAAGTTTGAAGCAGAGGAAATAGAAATACTTTACCAAAATTTGTTTGGTCGTAGGAACTAGCTATGGGGCAGTGACAGAGTAAACGAGAAATACTCCTTTATCTTCTCTCCACTTCTCTCCACACCTCCTGAGAGAAGAGGCTCTGCTTTCCAGGAAATACCTACCCTGTCGGAGGCAATATTATAAAAAAGTCTGTACGTGTATGGACCAAAACAATAGTCTCAGTTAACAAATACATTGAGATAATATCCTCTTGGTGACAATAATTTTAGATTCGTTTCCAAGTCTACTTCAGAAGAAACGACTGACCCGACCGTTGTGTATTTCGATGGTGCAGGTAGCTCATTTCTCATCTGCCCCTCTCTCTACATGTTCGAATTGCTAATAATGTACTGGACTACCATTTCTACTGTTTGTATGAATAAAACTAGAATGTTAAGACAGGCTATTTTTATCCTCTTCTTCAATTCACTCTGTGTATAATATTTATTTCTTCGAGTTTGTTTTCACGCCAGTCATAGAGAAATGAATAGAGAAACGTGATAAAAGTTGGGTGTAATGTAATATTGGTTAAATAAATGTGGGAACATTACGGAAGAAAACAACACTTTTAATGTAGGGAAATGAACCACTTTTTCTATTCCTAAGTGTACTGTGTACCTTCCTATGACTCTGGTACATAATTATCCTTCTCAGTTAGATGAGTTACACTAACACTCTGTATATTAAACCAGTATATCATATTACATTTAGAAATTACAACCAGATATATTAGGTTTGTTTATGGGAGGTATATGAAAACAGCTTGCAATATTTTATCTATTCATATCTTAGCGTGATAGAACTAAGGAAGCGATAAACTTTGGTGTTGAAGTTATTACAGTTCTTCTCACAAAAAAATCTTTCCTAGGTGAAGCCGGAGTATTTAACTTCAAATTTATTGGAAGAGCAAACGAAATAGCTGCCATAAATCACAAACCAACACAAATCCTGCAAAATTGTTCAACAAAGTTTAGAAATAGCTTCTCGGAACTTCTCCTATTATGAAATAAATCGTTTAGCTCACTGCAATGTGCTACCGAAGAAACTACAGGAGCTACTACTGATGGTATAGAGTTTTCTTTATGGTGTGAATCAGTAGAGGTTACTGATACAAACAAACAATCATTATTTCAGAGGGTTTTAGAAGCTGCACATAAAACCATATTATTTATAAATATCTGTATAACATGTGTATTTTTAATTATTGTAAACTATATTGCCACTGTTTTCAATATATGATCCTCGAGACACAGAACCCCTAAATATTTACTAAGGGTATCCAAGAACTCACATAATAGATTTCCAGAATCGTATTTTAAGGGAAAATTCTAGACTAAAAGTTGAAAAAGTTATCTTTTAAGGACATCAGTTCTTTAATAAGCCTATAATCCCACCAAAAAGTGCCAGCCATACTTTCGAGGCAGGCACATTTCAACTTCTGGCCATATAGTATCCGTTTGTCCAGAAGTGAGAATAAACATCAGGAGATTAGGAACTACCTGAGGCATTGCTACTGGTTTTGCGTGTTCTGTGAATAAAATAAAAGCCAAAATACCAAATGCAGGATATCAAATAATTTTGCAAACATCAGACATGGAATATTTGAAAAATCAGTGCAATTTACGAGCATTTATAAAATAATTCAATGGAAAATCTGAAAAAAAACAATGACGCCAGAACACGTAAACTACTATCATTTGCTCTTTATTGGTATAAAATCAAGAATTTTTTCTGCTTTATTTTAGCTATATAATTTTTTAAAGTGGAGACACATACTTTGTGGAGTCACTGTCCATTGCTCATTTTCTTTGGCTAGCTGAGACAACACAAATAATTATTTTCACCTTGTTTTAATTCTGCTCTGCGCTCTTCACGTCTGAAAAATCGCATATAAGTGATGGTGATAATTCCTTCTTTTAAAACATAACTACAAGTTGCCCTTTAAGTATACCATTGGTTATATATAAAGATATTTATCTCATTTATGTTTTATTTCTAAGGACGGATAAATATACATTTTCAATATAAGTTTGCATTGGGGCAACGTAGTATCGACGTAGCGCCCAAAAAAGAAAGAAGAGTAAAGAAAACATGAGGCCTTCATACACAAACAAAGGTTTTCAATGGTTCAACGATAGTAATTTAAAGAAATCAAATAAACCAGTATCTCTGGAGCAATAATGTTAAGATCATTGGTGATTAGTTGCAAAATGCTTTTAGTGTAGAATGGTAACTGGCTCCAAATTGCAGAAAGAAAAATATCGTCTGAATTTCATGAATAGAAATCTTCTATGTAAGCATTCAGAATAGCTTTAAAAACAGTGTTTTAATTTATAATCCCATTTTATTTTTATTACATTTTACATGAAATCACGTGAATTAGGGGTAAAAAGATAATATATTCGGTTTTACTTTCTCTACCACATACTTTAGTGGGTAAAGGAAGTATTGTACTCCACCCAAAAATTCGATATCAATTTCTCCAGAAATACACGTTTTGAGACCCATGAATGCAATAAAATAAGGAAAAGTTCCATTTGTGTGTGTGTGAGTGTGTGTGTATCTGTAAATATAATTGAAAAACGAAATTTCGGAGAAACAAATTGGTATTACACGAAAATTTTTCGATATGTTGATTTGATTTTCTTATACATTGCTCTAATGATTTTGATTAAAATATCATATACTTAAGGTGTTTACATAAAACAATACATGTATGTCTTTAATTTTCTGGGATTAGTTTCTAAAGTCCTCTTCATTACGAAGGAAATTTGTGTAATTTTGTATAAGTGTAAACCATAAGAGATAGACAAACACGCACAAAAGAATGTAGAGCTCTTTAAACCACGCAGTTTACTTCAAATAACTTTTAGTGCCATCAGCGATATCCCTTATCATTAGTTTGAAATGCTGAATACGTTGTCACGTTTTAAAGCGCTGTCGCTATTCATATGTTTCTCACGATGCCATGAATAGGCCCTCGAAATTTAAGGCCAGCGTATATAGCCTCCCGCGTTTAAACATCTAACTATAGGTTATAAAACTATTTAAGAAAATGTTTATTTCGATTAACTAGATAGAAAAATAGGTTTGGTAACAATATTTTGTATGAGCTATACACATATTTACAATAGTGGGTGGAAAAATCATGTGACTGTACTAGTTGGCCACTATATGAATGTGCTTGGAGGAGCGGCCACTGTTTATTGTTAACAATCAAGGCTAGGAATCAGAGAAGAGTGAGGGTCAAGACGATAGGGGATTGTAGAGTTGCACAATGAAAACAAAACTATATTTACAGGCCTCAGCCTCACTAGTAGTTGCAACTCGGAACTGCAGATGGTTTCTTTACCTGACTGTCCTTTCGATGCCCCGACCACTTGTTTCGTAACCGTTGAGGATAGGATAGGACTGGGGCGGAGGCGGACTTAGCACCTCGACCAACCAGATCTTTTGTACCTAGGAGCAGCCCCGGGAGGGACGACTGATGTGAGAGGAGACAGAGGGCGGTCGGACCAGGAGGCACGGCAGTCAGCGAGCAGGTCCCTACCGTTTACAAATTTGAACTCCCCGGATGGCATCTGCCCTGTGGACTTACACATCCCCTGGGGGCCGGGACCCGGAGACCGTCCCCATTTTGGAGGAACTAATCCTTACTAAGAGCATCCTTTTCTCTGCCATGCACACGCTGATGACACATGTAACCCTAAAAGAGACCAAGCAGATGAAAGGTGAAGTGAAAAGAGAATGGATGTGAAATGTGGGGGACAAGAAATTCAGGGGATGTAATGATCCGTCCCAGCATTCACCTAGCAACCCGGGGAAACCTTGAAAAATCCCATAGTCAGGAAGATCGACCGCGGGATTCGAACCAAAACCCTCCCGAATGCGGGCCACAGACGTTACCGACTGAGCCATTCCGCTTGGTTCGTAAGCGTTTAGTTTCCCTTCTCACCACACGCACTCATATTGTGGCCGATTAGTAAGAGATTTTTTTTTCTTTGCAGCAAGGAAAACAATACTTACATTTGAAATAAATGGATCAATACAGGATGTGTATTTATTTGTGTCATATATTTTGGGGACGTGTTCCTGACATCAAAACAGTAAACACAGTTCATATGTACATGGGTCTGAAAATCAAACTTTTCGTTGTTATAGACGATATATTCCATGAGTGAACAGACGGATATGCACTACACGTATGGCCGTGCGGCGGCAATGCAACACAAGCACGTGAACTTTATACAGAAAGTACACTGACAGGCTGTTATCGTGTGCAAGAACAAACGCAGGAATTCACCAACGCTTGAGGGAGAATGGCGCATTTGAGAAGAGTACTAGGGATGTTGGGAGACCAAGAGCGCTACGAGGTATTGAGCATGAAGAATGAGTTCTTCGCGCTGTGGATGCAGACCCATCACAAAGCACAAGAAGTATGGCTGTAAGGGAAGGAGTTAGTCATATGACTATCTGGAGAATTCTGCATGAAAATATTCTGTACCCGTATCACCTTCAACGTGTGCAAGCATTAAAGAGGCAGACTTTGAGCCAAGAAGACGTTTCTGTCAGCGCATGTTACAGCAGTGCGCTGTGTTCATCAATTTCCTAGCCGTATCTTATATACGGATGAGGCTGGTTTTACTCGCGACGGCATCTTCAATTTTCATAACACTCATAACTGGCCATTTAAAAATCCTAATGAAGTACAACAGGACAACCATCAACAGAAGTTCTCTCTTAACGTTTGGGATGAAATCATTCCTGATCACCTTATTGGTCCCCACTTCTTCCCTCTGCGCCTGAATGGACAAATCTATCTCCAGTTTCTCAGAAATGAGTTGCATCACTTAAATAATAATGTGCCTCTGGACATCATCCAACGAATGTGGTTTTTACACGATGGTGCTCCAGCTCATTTCAGTATGATAGTTCGTAAGTGTTTGAATGACGATTTCTGCAAAGATGGATTGGTCGAGGGGGACCCATTGCATGGCTGCTCAATCACCTGATTTGAATCCAATGGATTCAAGGGGACATTTGAAGTCATTGGTTTATACGACTCCTACACCTGATGTTGGCATTTTGAGAGGACGTATCTAAACTGGATTTGACCAAATACAAAACACACCAGGAATTTTCAACAGAGTATGCCAGAGCATGGAACGCAGGCTTACTGCATGCGTCGAAGCAAGAGGAAGCTACTGCGAACAATTTTGTAACTTTAAATTTTGTGTTGTAACTCTGAAATAAATGATTTTCAGACCCATGTTCATATGAACTTTTTTACTGTTTTGATGTCAGAAACACGTACCCCAAGTATATGACACCAATAAAGAGACATCCTGTATAAATGAAGAAGCACAACGGTGTCTTGCGTTCACAGATGTTAGCGCTGCTTGATTAGTACAAACTCTCCGAAAGCTGGCACACGAAGCAGGTTTCAAACATACATTAGCCTGTTCTGCTACAACGCTGATAAAGGTGTATCCTCTTTGATTAATGCTAAACACCTTTTTACTGCCTCGCGATCTGAGCTTGCCTGTGTGCAACTGGGCTGCGAGCCCCCGGCTGCTGACTCGGTGCGCGTCCGGGGAGAAACAGAACGAAGGCTTATTTTGTAAGACAGGAGATGGACTAAAATGAATATTTTAAATTTACATGAATATGTCGAAATGAGCATGTGTGCGTTATTTGTGTAGGAATGCTGTACGAAGCTGTGTGAACACCGTGTAGTAAAGTATACGCACTCAGGCTAATAAACGTGCTAAATAATGACCTGAATGCATAAAGTGAATGTGAAAGCAACGCGCTTTTAACTAACGTCCATGGTGCTCCAGGCAGAGGATTAAAACGTATTGAGATACCCCAGGGTGAAATTGAGAGAAATATTGCATGGTGTATCAAATGCTTGCCGTTCCAGCGAAACATTAGCTTAAGCGAAAACATAGAAAATAGCTGATCCCTTGCAAATTCCAACAGAATTTGTTAACTCGGGAACAGGTACGTTGTATTTTGACCGAGGGAATTTTTTTATTTTATTGCTCTTTTCTTTGTTTAATTTGTGTAATAGCAGGGAACCATCCTCTGATTTGTACACTTTTTACCTGTTGGTATGACCTAATTGCATTAGAATACTGGATGTTTCGCAGAAGTAATAAGCAGTTTCCTATTTGCGCACACTGTTAAGCTATTTTCACCTATCAGACTGCTTCCATTTCGCAACTATTTGTAGCGCATGTAATAAAATAACCGTATTATATTTTAAATTACTCTCTCATTCAACACAAATAAACTTCTACTGAATAAGGAATACATTTTGGAAAAAATAAAAGATTTTGAGCAGGCCAGCTGTCAACAGCAGCGTAGGTGTGTTTGTAGGATAACCGCATCCCATTTTTCGAGCTTTCAGCAGCTCGTCTTGATTCTTGATAAGAGCATAAACGTTCATTATCTGAAAGATAATTTCTTTCATGAGAACACTCCGTAAGTCAATATTTTTTTAAATAGAAATTTTATGAGAATTGACGTTCAAAAAGCAATTCTTAAAGCACTAAAACTGTAGATTTCATTTTCTGCAAAGACAAGGACAAAGAAGAATTTATAATTAGGTTTTTTTTGAGAAATATATTCAGTTATTAATTAATTTATGAATTTAAATGAGATCTCCCTTAGATATTTAAACACATTCAAATTCTTTTTTTATTTTGTAAAATATATAAAACCTCTGTAAACAAACTTGGAATAAAATTTCAGTGGTAAATGTTTTGCTAAATTATTTATTCTAAATAGCGAAAAAAAATCAATATATTAGGGAAATAATTATGCAAACATTTCTTTAAAAATTGGAATTATTAAAATTCCAACGTGGCATTTTAGTACCAAAATTTTGAAGTGAATTTCGAAAAATGTTAGATCTCGCCCTGGCTCTCTCTCTATCTCTCTATCTCTCTCTCTCTCGGGGCAAATATGTATTTTGATATGGAAGAATAGCAGCGGTGACAATAATGAAAAGAAAGAAATGAAAAGAAATTCCCGCCATTGCTAAGAAAAGCACGCTAATCTGACGTCATTTGTTTGTCTCATCTAATTAATAAACAACTCACCCTCTCGCTCATTGTTACCCGCTCTTATTGTCAGTTTCAGTGAGGCCGTGTAAACTTATTTCCTAACAATGCTTATAAATAACAAACATCTCAAATCATTGTCACAATAATGCTTATTTAACTACAATCACTCTGCCATTTACATTGTTGTGATATAAAATACTGCCACAAATTTGAATGTTTCAAGTGAGGAGAAAGAAGAATTTTTAATATAACCAGTATAAGAAACTTCTGTTAGGATGTTAAAACAATAATTTATGAATATATCGCTAAATATAACACTAAAGAGCAACATGTGTATTATCTACTTTACAATATTCCTACATGTTATTTTATTGTCGGATTCACATCATACAAACCAAAGTATCTTTCACTTGTTCAGGCGTAACATCAAAATGTCCCTTTCAACTGGTTGTTGATAAAGGAAAAATATTAAAGTAGTAAAGATATCAGTATCTTATTAGAGTACCGCATAATAAAATAGCAGGTGAATCATAATTGCATTTTAATATCGTACATTCTTAGCTGTGTAAGGCATTTTTCTGTTAATTGTACACCATTACTCGTTGCTGCGGCAAACAATCTCACACCCAAAGCACCGGACATAAGGAAAGAAGCCTCCAGTAGAAGGGGAAAAGGCGCAGCTAACTGTACCCTTGCCCTTTAAGAGTGAGCAGATCTTAGGTCTTGTACATACACCCCAAGGTAAGCAAAGGGGGGAATGTCCGCGCCAACAAGTCAAAACATGGCATAAACAGCTATCATAACGATACAATATAATCAGAGTGCTGGCATACAGGATTTAAAATATGGACCAAATGATAATCTGAAAATGTTTTTTTAAAAATCTATATTAACTTAATAGCCACAGACATGATATCTAATAGCTGACGAGTCGTAAAACTATTTACTGAACCTAGGGAAAGAGATCAACCAAGAATAGGGATAATGTTTTAGTTCAGCAAATAGTTTAAACCATATTTAGCGGCACTGTTTAAAGCAGAATAATGTAAACCTCATTTAAAACGTTGAAATTAATTTAATACTATAAATTATCAGCTTTACAAAGAGTTTTTTGATACTTTATCTGTCTGCGCTTACTTGATATAAGAAACTCGATGGCTTTGCTCGGTAGCATGATGTACTTGATTTGAAAACAATATAATACGTGATTTTCTCCACCTGCTCTTCTACAAACTATTCTTCCAAAAGCTTCTTTTACTTACTTCACTTTAACATTTGTGGAAATACTTTTACTACACATTTAGTCAAATGTTTTAAACGCGGGCTGATTTGAAATTCCACACTTTGAATGACCACGACAGGGGAAAAAAAGAAATAGATAACAGGAACGAAAAGGACATAGCATTGGAAGAAATGTATAAACAATTTGAAACTTCAAACCAGAATGTATTTGGCTAAAATCGTGTGCTGTAACACACTTTTTTGTTTGTCTCTTATGCATTACCACCCATACTCTTAAAGAGGATATCACAAGCTATTCCCAGAAAACTCAATATATAATTTTATTACTTTCTCTTCTACGTATAGTAACTAGGGGAAGTATTGAATTCCATCCAAAAATTCCATATCGAGATTTCACCGGAAATACACGTTTTGACGCCTCCTGAATAAAAAAAAGCATTTTTATAAAAAGGTCCGTGTGTGTGTGTGCCTGTGAACAACATAAATCAAAAATGAAAAGTCGGATAAACGCCAAACTTGCTATTTAGGTTCAGTATCTTTCAAAGATGCGACATGAAGATTTTCAATAAAATCTCCCCAGCCCAGACTACCCTTTACATGGAACGTTTTTCAAAAATTTTGATTTTCTCAAAAATGGTTCGAACAAATTTGATTAAAATATCATATGTTTAAGATACCTTCATAGCAAATGAAATGTATATCTTGAGCTTTCTGCAAATGTTCCCAAAAAGTGCTCTTCATTCTGAATGAATTTTGCATATCTGGTAAACCGTAAGAGGTAGACAAAATGTTACTACACCAAAAAAAATTTAAATGTATATCTCGTTAAAACATACAACTTATGTCATATACATCTGTTTTTGTCGAGTGAACCATTTCCGAGATATTCCTTGTTATTTGTTTGACTTTCTCAATATTAATGCTTTTTCTCATATGGGAATTCGTTATTCGTCTTTTTATGTCCTGAACATGCAAAGAGAATGGAATGCTCCATATAGCCACCCGCTCTTAAAAGATTTGACTATCGCTTAATGCCTACCATATTCTCCTTGCACCTACAAGAAAATTAGCAATAAGATAGTTTCTGCAAATTTTTATCCAATTAACATGAAATAGATGGAGAATAAGTGTTTGTAAAAGTATTTTGTATAAGATTAGAGAACGTCATGTGAGTGTAAGACATCAGATTCTTACTTTCACCTCTATGTACAGTAAGTAGGGGAAGTATTGTATTCCACCCAAAAATTCTATACCGAAATTTCATCGGTAATACATGATTTGAGACCCCCTGAATCCAAAAAAAAGCATTTTTGGAAACATGTCCGTGTGTCTGTGAACAGAAACGAACAGTCCGATAAACACCAAACTTGGTATTTAGGTTCAGTATCTTCCAGAGATGCGAAGGTTTTCAAGAAAATCCCCCCACCCCAGATTACCCTTTACATGGGACATTTTTCGAAAACTTTAAGTTTTTAAAAAATGGCTCTAATAATTTTGATTTAAGTATAATATGTTTAAGATATTTTCATATCAAATAAAATGTATATCTTGAATTTTCTGGGAATGTCTCCAAAAGTATTTTTCATTGTGAACGACTTTTGCATAGCTGGTAAACAATAAGATATAGATAAAAAATTTACTACACAAAAATGTAGATCGCGTTAAAATACACAATTTATATCATATAATTTTTTTTGTTTTGAGTGAACCATTTTCGAGATATTGCTTGTTATTCCCTTAAATTTTGCAATACTTAATTTTTCAAAAATGGAAATTCGTTATTCATTTTTTTTGTCCAGGTAATGCAAAGAGAATGTAATACTCCACATAGCAACCAGCTCTTAAAATGCATCTGCAAGAAAATTAGCAATAAAATTAACATCTCTATATCTCGATTAACAAGAAGCATATGGAGAATAAGCGTTTGTAAGAATAGTTTGTGCAAGAGTAGAAAAATTCATGTGAGTGTAACACTTCAGATTTTTGTTGTCATGCAGACATCTTAACCATGGGTAACTTCATCAAAACTGTTAGAGCCACTTTAGGGAAAATAAAAAATTACCAAAAATGTAAATGTAAAGGTTAGATTGGGGTAGAGGATTTTTTTGAAAATCATCGTGTCGCACTCTCGGAATGTGCTGAACGTCAACACAAAGTTTGGTATTCATCCGACTTTTCGTTTTTTAGTTACTCTGTGTCGCGCACACGCATGTAAATACACAAGCACACGCGCGCGCGCGCGGATATATTTGTAAAAGTGGTTCTTTGGGTTCAAAGCGACTCAAAATATGCATTTAGGTAAATTTTTTTATCGAACCCTTGGTTGGAATGCAATACCGTAAGTAAGTATTAGAGAAAATAAGAAAGATTCTATTTAGCATTCAATACAAAGAAATTGTGAAAATTACAGTTTTAACCCATTTGAGATGTTAATAAACTGTAGACTGTCTTTATTAGGATGTATTTATCATGGCCTAACTAAGAGATCATATCATGATAGTTTTACTGTATATTCTTTGGAACACAAGAAACTCTATACCAGACAAATGGCTTCAGTTGAAGTCGTCTTGCTCTGTCATTTAGATTATTTGCGTCGCTTTAATTAGAAATTGCACTTCTGGGATTGTGGATGGAACGCTTCTGTGTGTGTATGCTACACTTGGATAAGCTCAGAGAGATTATTTCACTGCTTAGTCGTCTTCCTGTAGCATATTTTATGTATATTTATCTTAATCTGTAGCAGAATGTAAGTCCGTGGATTTGAAATATTCAATCTGACATTTTACTGTAGTCTGAGGTAACCATAAACATAAATCCTAGTCAGATTTGATGGGAATTGAACTTGTGACCTCTGAATGGGGGATGAAAGATGAGGCAGTATTTTTAACACTTGAATAATTTCAATTAAATGATATAATATGTAAATTCAATAACAGCCCACTTTGAAGCAATATTTATGTAATAATTTTTAAAAATGTATGTATCAGTCATTGCCAATGCTTATATTATTGTAAACATGTTTAATAATGTTATGTGAATGTTTTAAGTAACAATGAGGTGGCCTTGAGGCAATAATGTGTTTGAGAGTTTAAATGTTACTAGTCATGATTAGAGCAACGATAATGTAAACTTTGTCACAGTTTTTAAAATAGCCAATCAATAGTCAGAAAAAGCATTAATAAAATGCAGGTATTCTATTGGATTAGGATTAGCCAATCAGAGACTTGAAATACAGAAGCTTACGGGTTTTGACGGTTGAAATATGTTCAGTTTCCTGCATACCTTGGTAGTGACCAGATAGAAGATGTGTTCTCTATAGAAATATTACGTATTCGTGTAAAACGAAAATTATGTATACGTGTTAACAAAGTGCAGTATTAAATAAAAGGATCTCGCAGCTCTTGATATCAGTGTAGTGCTATTTAATTTGTGTCAAATATAAATAAAAAGAAGTGCATTTAAGCTTAAAATCTGTGTAAGCCTACACTCTTGTCGCACCACGCCCTGGTTAAGAGAAACGTGTCTCTAAAGTAAGACTGACGCAGCCTAGGCAAAAGTAAACATAAATACTATCTATAGAAGCAGTTTAATAACAAAGTTAATACACATTTTTTAAATTTGGAGCGTAACAACAAAAATAAATCTTCAAATCGGCTTCTCATACATAGCAGCATATTACGTAAACATCAACTCCAAAAATATCAACAAACTCCTAAAGACAATAACTACTTCAAAGATAAAGCTTCGTTACTTCGCGTTGAGAATTAGATAAGTAGAAAATTATATGATTAAGAGACAACCATCTTTTTTAATTTGCTTTACTTTCTCTACCACATATCTGTAGTAGGTAGAAGAAGTATTGTATTCCATCCAAAAATTACATATAGGTATTTCACCGGAAGTACGTGTTTAAGGTACCCTGAATTCAGAATTTTTCCACGTGTGTACACGCCTACGTCAAGAATGAAATGTTAATAAATATCACACTTGATATTCAAATTAAGCATCTTCAAGAAAATTGCCTACCTTAATTACGCTTTAAAACATTTTAGGTATGCTTATTTCACCAAAAGTGACAGAGCTTCGATTAAAATGCAATCTTGCTACACTAAGAATACAGATCTCGTTAAAACACAGTTAGTTATATCAAATACATTTTCTTGGCATTAACTATTTTCGAGGTATCCGTTGCTATTAGTTTGATTGTTTCAATGTTGAAGTATTATAAAGAGCTCAGTCAACATTCTTTTGTTTCTTATGATGCCACGTAAAAAGTATGGTATTTAAAAGCAGTTTATAGTGCACAGCTCTTTAAAGATTTGACTATCGCCTCAGCCTCCTGAAGTACTTAAAATAAAAGGAATAATAAAACCGTTTCTGCAATTGCTAATCTTGATTAACATAAATAAGATAGAACAATAAGCTTTGTAAGATTGGTGTGTGGAAATGATATAAAACTAAACGATGCCGGGTGGAGAATATAAGGTGAATGTAATGCGTTATATTATTCTGAAGTTTCAATCTGTAATATTCCAATATTCAGATTATTCTTAAAAAAATGCTGCTGTAACTAAACTTGAATTTTTTATAGATACTATTTTGAAAACTATTTTACAATTTTGAAAAAAAAGGTGCATTTGGGAGCGTGATAAACATTATTCTACTACAAATAAAGTATTCGGCTGGCATCGTAGCTCATTTGTGCGAGGGTCACGGGTTCGACTTCCGGCTGGGAGTTGGGAATTTTTTTTCCAGCCAAAATTATTTCCTGACCTCCCCATAGTCTGGAAGTATAAGGCAGGATGTGAGCTAATGTGTAAAGCCCAAAATAAAAGCCATAAATCCAATACCAACTATATAGTGTTTCATGTTTTAAAGGTACGAGGTCGTCGATATTAACATTGCTGTTAAAGGCGGGATATAAATGAAAAAATATAAAATAAACTGTTCATTTAGCGTACTATTTGGAACAGATTTAGATGCCACATCCCGTTCAGTGGATCTGCAAAATTTAGGAACATTTCAACCTGAGAGACCGTCTTTCTCGCTGATAACATATTCAACACACAAGATTAAACATAAACAATTGGTTAATTAAGCCTACCACAATTGGCTGCAATAATTACATTTTTAGAACAGCAACAAAGGAAAAACTGCCTTAGATATTTTGTTCTTATTACACTGAAACAATAGCCCCCAACTTTAACTGAATGCTTCACTCATTTATGTTATTTTTGTAATTAGAGAAGAGGCCACAATGCCGGCCATCAAACTGTTTGTATAATTTCTCTTTTCATTTTGGTCATGGAACGCTGCATATCTTTTGTGTAACATTTGGAATACAATTTTACGGTATAATGTAGCATGTAATGAGCAACCACGCGCTGCAGTGAGCGGTTTCAAATTGAGATTTATGATTTGACTAAATGTATTGCCGTTCGCGATTATTAATTGGATTTAATTACACCTTGTGCCCAGCATCGAACTTCATTTAAAATGTTGTAGTCATTTATGAATAAAACATAACTGCAGAAGTTATTCGAGATTGTAATGTGGCAATAGTTTGAAAATCTATAAACAAAGGAAAAAGAAAAATTACTCATGCATTACATTTACGTAACTTTCTCCATCCACTCTTCCACATGCTATTCTTACAAAAGTCTATTCTTCTATCTGCTTCATGAAAATAGATATAAAATTAATACTTGCAGAAAAGATTTTATGGATACTTTGTTATAGGTACAAGGGAAATGCGGTAGGCTTAAGCGGTAGATAGAATTTTTAAAAGCAGATCGATATGTGATGTATTTGAAATTCTGTTTTTTTTTTTTTTTTTGCATGGCAACGAGAAATAATGAATAGCAACTTAGCAATTTAAAAACATCTAATGTCATACATTCACATGACTTCCTACCCTCTGTCGCTTATCAGTGGGTATACAAACTAAAGCTAATTTTTCTATCTACTGCATTTTAACTCAAATAAACCTTTACAGAAATAGCTGTATTACAAATTTCGTTGTAGATACAAAGAGAACAGCGACAGTCAAATGTTTAAGAACTGAACGCTATACGCTGCCTTAAAATTGCATATTGTTTCCATGCAATCACGAGAAACAACTGAATGTTGACAGGACTTAAAGAGAAGGACCAAGAAACAAAAAATTCGTAACTTTAATAACGGATATCTCAGAAATAGCTAATGCCAGAAAAAAAATATTTTAAACAAATGGAGTCTTTAAAGAGATCTATATTTTTGTGTAGTACGTTAACGTCAATCAGTTATACAAGATTATATAAAATTCCTTCCGAATGAAGAGGGCTTCACAATCTATTCCCAGAAAATTCAAGATTTGTATTTTATTTGTCATGTAAATCTCTTTCATATATAGTATTTCAATCAAAATCGTTAGCCATTCTTTATAAAATAAAAACTTTCTCTATGTAAAGGGTACTTCGGGTGGGAAATTTGTGGAAATTCTTCAAGTCGCATCTTTGCAAGAAGTTAAACCTAAATACCAACTTTGCTATTTATCCGACTTGTCGTTTGTGAGTTATGTGTTTCACACATACAGACACACTATGGACATGCTTCCAAAAATGCTTTATTTGGATTCAGGGTGCCTCAAACATGTATTTCCGGTGAAATCTCAATATCGAATTTTTTGATGATATACAATACTTCCCTGATTACTAACGTAGTACCAAAAGTAAAATAGGTTGGCATATTTAACAATTCATACCAGTAATAAAGAATATTTCAGAAATGTTTAACATCATCAAAAAACTATTTGAAAAAAATGGCAGATCTAAGCAGTGCGGCCAATTGGATTTAAGCCGTAAGCCAACAAAGCTTCGTTGTACAGCTTTGTCAAAAATGCTACGTATAAGGCACATAATTTTGCTTCCGTCACAACTATGGAATATTTCAGTTCAAACAGTAATTAAAATGGCTGATGCAGTTTGTTTATTTGAAATTTGAGTTGGTATATGTTAATTCACATCACATAAGGCACTAGTTGTTACCGTAGGAGCGCTTTCGAGAGATATGTTTCTCTCATCCTCAGCTGAGAACCAACTCACAAGCGCTCCTACGGTAACAACTAGCGCCTTATGTGATGCGAATTAACATATACCAACTAAAATTTTAAAGTATCATACAACATCACAATAAGAAATACTTCTGTTTTAATATAAAATTGTTTATTTGAGTTAAAACTACCAAGACGAGCTCCAAACACTGTATGGAGTCGCAAAAAGCGTGTAAAAATTCGAGGTGGGGTCTGAGTTCTGCAATTACTATTTCGTATAGAAACTTCGCTCGCAAAGGTAGTATTAGCTGAATGGTACTATCATCGTTGTTTTACCGCTGTATCACTTCAGTTCGGGTTCAAATCCTTCGTGTTAAGTTCAAACGTTTTATTACCCTTTGTTTTATCTCTTTGGGTCTATAATTTGATATTGTGATTCAAAGAACATTTTGATAGCATTATAAGTGTGTACAAAATAGAAGAATCACCATGTTTTCCCCTGACAGGTGATAATTTATACTTCGCAGTAGATATTTTATTGTGCTTGGTATTAAGCTTGACCCATTCAACCAAGTTTAAAACACTTCACACAGGCAAAGTGGATTTAGCTGTTAATCTATGGAGAAACAAGGTGTAATGCACTGCCAGCAAAGCGCCTGTATGAAGAACGGTTTCCGGGAAGGAGGGCACCTACTACAGACACCATGAGTGAGTAGGTCGCAACCCTCAGGTGACCGGTGACGTCCTGCCGCGCCAATTTTGAGAGTTAAACTCCTTGATACAACTCGTCCGCAACCTATTGCTGCGGCTTGGTGAGATGTCATCTTTGGCTGGTGTTATCACTGAGCTAGCAAACTGACTATGTCTCCATGAACTCTATAAAGGAGTAAAGGGGCCAAATTGATGCACAAGGGAGAAACGTTAAGTCTCAGTCTTTGTTATATAGCCACCGCATTTATATGTGTTCGTATTTCCAGAATATAGGAAAACAGAATGTGAAGTGTGTTTAAGATATTGTATCCTCTCGTTATGTTGCTAACATTTCTCGCAGTGTTATCAGCACACTTAAGGACCAAGACTGTTTGTATATTAATGTGATGCAGAACAGTATATATATGCTAGTAATTATGCTATGGCGTTAGTAATGCAACACTTGCTTGGAGCAAGTCATTAGCTAACACCGGATATTATAACAACATGAGAATGAACAGCAGTAACCTGGGACATATGAAACATCACCTGCTTCATATGTAGCGTGGAGGGATCAGCTTTGAAACCTGTTGCATTCTGATCGCAAAAAAATAAGTTTAACTTTCTGTACTCACTCCTACCTCCCATACCTAGAACAAGATTTGTATTTCAGCAAAAGATTTCGTATTGAGATTCCACTGAAAATACATACTTTGAGGTCCCCAGAACTCTTGAATCCGTACACACGTAGATTTGTGTGAGAAAGAACAGGAAGAAAGATGAGAGGGAGATGAGAGGAAAGGAATGAAACAGAGAGAGAGAGAGAGAAGCATAACTCCAAAGTGAAAGATCGCGTATACCCCAAACCTGTTAAGTTCAGCATATTTCAAGGGTGCGACTAAGTTTTTCACCAAACTCCTGTCACCCCAAATTATCCTTTAGCCGAAAACGTTTGTTATTACTTTCTCTACTGAGTATAGCAAATAGGGGAAGTATTGTATTCCACCCAAAATTTTATGTCGAAATATCACTGGGAATATATGTTTTGAAGCCCCCTTAATGAAAAAACAACATGTAACAGGTCCGTGTGTATGTATGTAGGTGTGTGTTTCTCTGTGTGTACGTCTGTGAACAGTATCACTCAAAAGCAAAAATTCGCATAAATACCAAACCTTCCAAAGATGCAATATGAAGATTTTCAAGAAAATCTCCCCACCTCAAACTAGCCTTCACATTGAACATTTTTCGAATTTTTCTTTTTTATTTTCTCTAAAATGTCTCTAACGATTTTGATTAAAATACCATACATTAAAGATATTTACATGACAAACAAGATATATATTTCGAAGTTTCTGGGAATAGCCTGTCAAGTTTTCTTCATTGGGAAGGAATTTCATATAGTTTTTTTATAACTGGTAAATATTTCCGATAAACAAAAACGCACTGCATAAAATATGTAAATCTCCTTGAAACTCACAATTTAATTTAAATAATCTTTTTTGTGGCATAAGCCGTTTCCGACATATTCGTTATTAATGGTTAGAATTGTTCAATACCTTCTCATTCTGAATCCTGTCGACATTCAGTTCTTTCTCTTACATGGAAAGAGTGTTCGAAATGTTATTGCAGCTATTTCTGCAAAAGTTTATCTCGACTAAAACGTGTAGATAGAAAAACAAGCTTTCGTAGGAATAGTGTTTATAGGCATTAATAAATTATAGGCTATAGAGAAAGTCATACTATGACAAATTGTTTGTTTTTTTCTCATAAGCGGCTGTAACCATTTTGTTTAAAATATAGGATTAAAACACTTACTCAGGGAAGGAAACGTAATCTAGAGCTTACTGAGAATAATCTCTGAAGTCCTTTTCACCCTGAATGAACTTTGTATATCCAGATAACTATAACATGTAAACGAAACTTATTCTATGTATATGTAGAACTACTTAGAATATACAATGCATGTGATATAAAGTTGTGTTGTAGTACTAACAACTTCCGAGACATTCACGTGTTTAGTTTTAATGTTTCAATACCTAGTGATATATTTTAACGACGTGCGTTTTAAACATTTGACAGCCGCTTTAGCCTCCTGCAGGTATACTCCTTCGCAATTAATAAACTTGAAACCATTTTAGAAAACATTTGTCGTGTTTAACTGGAAGTAGAAGGAAAACTACAATAATTGAGCAATTTGTAGAATAGGTATGAAAATAAATTATAACTGATAGAGGAAATGACACACCAGAGATTTTAATTGAATGAAGCTGTACCAAATATAGGATCTCATTTCCAATCAATTACCAAAGGGAAAAAGTCTCAGTTCAGATAAGGACTCGTGGTCCGAAAACGGGATAGTCAGAAGCTTTCAAGAAAAAGATAAGTACATACCTTAGAGGAGGTAAATTCTTAATATCAGTTGGAGGTTTTATGAGTTGACTTATTTTGTTTTCGGTGCGTATATTTCCATTCTTAGCTTGTTATTTCTTATACATATTAACAGAAAAACAAAATAAATCTAGGGTTTGACGCTAGCAATTAATTTTATTCGCTACACTGAAACTGGAAAACGGAATTTTAAATAGGTGCAGTAATTATACTAATAAAATTTGTATTATTGTATATTACTATTATTATTTGAGCAAAAATAAATATATTTAGCTTACTTTCACTGTTTTAACACTAATTAAAATGGTTTTATGACAGGTGTTTTTGGTCCTAGGTTCCTTGCTTTTACCCTCTTCCGTCCTTCATCCCCTACATCTGCAATATTACAAAAACACTCTGTATATCGGAAGTTGGAGATCTTAGCACTCCACCAATTGCAATTTTTGAATAGCACTAACCAAAATATTTAGTAAATCACCATATAGCTTATACTTAATAGCAGGTCCTCAATTTAGCTGCGTTAGCTTTCTCTTTGTTTGTCTCTACAAGCGTGTATCCATGCATCAAGTACACAGTGCAGTTGTAACAAAGATACTGAAACTATCGGTAATCACAAAATATATACCACACAATTTAACAGCATTACTTAATAAGTAAGTAACAATCTACAAGTCAGTATTAAAACCTGTCGTGATTTATGCTTCTGAAATAAGACTAAATTACTATAATTGGAACAAAAACTGGAAATGCGATAAATATGCTCATTCATAAAAATAACAAAAATATATTGACATAACAAGAAATAAGCATATTTGAGAAGTGTATGCAATTCAACCAATAAATATTTATATGATCAGAGCCAGGAACACCATAACCATGTTTAACAATCTGATGTGTTACATGACTTTCTTTACTCTTGTACAAACTATTTTTACAAAACACTTATTCTCCATATGCTTCATGTTAATCGAGATGTTAATCTTATTGCTAATTTTCTTGTAGGTGCAAGTTGAGTATGGTAGGCTTTAAGCGATAGTCAAATATTTTAAGAGCTGGTTGCTATGTGGAGCATTCCATTCTATTTGTATGTCCAGGACATAAAAAAATGAATAACGAATTCCTATTTGATTCTCTTTGTATGTCCAGGACATAAAAAAATGAATAAGGAATTCCCATTTGAGAAAAAAGTAAAAGTATTGGAAAATTTAAGAGAAAAACAAACAATATCTCGAAAATGGTTCACTCAACAAATAAAATGTATATGACATAAATTCTGTATTTTAACGCGATCTACATTTTTTGTGCAGTAAAATTTTGTCTATCTCTTATGGTTTACCAGTTATGCAAAAGTCGTTCACAATGAAGAATACTTTTGGAGACATTCCCACAAAACTCAAGATATTCATTTCATTTCGCATGAAAATATTTTAAACCTATGATACTTTAATCAAAATCGTTAGAGCCATATTTGAGTAAATTAAAATTTTCGAAAAATGTTCCATGTAAAGGGTAATCTGGGGTGAGGGTTTTTTCTTGAAAACCTTCGTGTCGTATTTCTGGTAGATACTGAACCTAAATACCAAGTTTGGTGTTTATCTGACTGTTCGTTTCTGAGTTATGCTGTTCATAGACACACAGACACGCACACACACACACACACACACACACACAGAGACACACACACGGACATGTTTCCAAAAATGCCTTTTTTGGATTCAGGGGGCCTCAAAACATATATTTCCGGTGCCATCTCGGTATCAAATTTTTAGGTGGAATACAATACTTCCCCTACTTACTCTACGTAGTAGAGAAAGTAAAAATAAATCAATAGAAAACATAAAGTTTGAGGAACTTAATTTCCAACAGGATCATGAAAAAGAAAAGGAAGAAGCAGTGTCATAAAAATAATTGAAATATTAGCAACACTAACAACAATCAGCTACGGCAACTCGAACTCTTTCTCCGCCTTCTGGAATTATTTTCAAAACAAGAGAAGAAGTCCGATGAATCCAGTTTAACCTTTATAAAAAGGTTGTCCAACTATCCTATATATTTTGCCGTATTTTAAAACATGCCGTGACTGATTTGTTTCATGAATCAGTTCTATACACGAAAGATAGCGACGTGATAATCACAGAATGATAAATCGATAGCGACAAGCATTCAGGATTGGTTGGTATTAAACATTTTATTCCGTTTTATTGGTCGAAAATTGAGTGGCACAGTAGAAATGTAGTAGTTAACATAAACCCGCAACAGGAAAGGATGCCTTAAAGTAAAACAAGACAAAGTGATACCTAAACAGTTACGTCACCAATATGTTTTAAAACTAATGTGGGAGTATTCTAATACCAGGCGCAGATATTTCGAATTTTTAACACCCTCTTTAGTTGCAATACGTTTCCCACGCTCTCTTCTTTTTTCCTCCCCTCCGTGACAAACACACACCCAATGTGCGATACATTCCACGAATTTTAAAACTCCACAACCCACACCAGTGAAAATGTTTTGTGGAGCTATAAATTCAGTAGGAGATGAAGCAATGAGGTTGAAGAATGCCTTGCTACTGCGAGAAAATCAATTGTGTGTATAGCAGAACTACTAACTGAAAACAGTACATAGGCTCCTAAAATAATGATCAATATAAGAACAAGGATTTCATTTCTCAGACGTCAGTTACATAAATCTTTTTAGACCTGGTAACTATTTCTATCAATTAGACATTCCCGGCGTAAAGTACTGTAGTCTGGCTGTATAATTATGATAACAGCAGCAAAATTATTCCTGTGGTTTGTTAAACTAGTATCACAAAACAGAGTGCATTAATAGACATTCTTCGAAGAGGAGTTTTTAATTAATCTCAACTGCAGTATTTGTACATATTTGTTTAAAACTATTCTGCAAATTTTCGAAACTCTTTATTCCAGAAACAAATTTAGATGTTCATTTCATAAGTTTTCTTTATAATCTTTATTGTCACATCTAATTCGTTATTATTATTGTTGTATTGATTTTGTGCTGATAAACTGCAGAAAGATATACAGTTCAGCGGTTGGTTGAAATAATTACGTCCTTGAACGCTCCAGTTATATTGATCGCGACGTCTATTAGGTATTTCTGATGAATAGATTCAAATAGTAGACTTTTAAAAATAATTTGTTTATATTTATTTTGACTATCAGTATAAAATCAATCTTCATTCTTATACAGCGGGCTACATGCAATTATGATTTAACGAATTCGTTGATTAATGTAATTAAATATCATTCAGTACGGTTCCTGTAAACTCGGCAAAACTCTTCTGAGTTTTCTTATTCCTTCAGTGTTAGCAGGAAGTGCTTAAATAAATGTATGTTCAAAACTGCTTATTTATTTATTTTGATATTATCAAATGCATTTTGTCATTATGATTTATTAACAATGAGTAACAATGACGTACACCAGTTAAATGTATTGCTATTTTATGAATGCTTCGCAAAATTTTGAACTGGAATTCCTTATGTTTGTTCTCCGTCACGAACGAAAGCGGTAGATTGCAGTTGCTTCGCAGGCAGTTGCAAGGAGAGGGAAGGGAATGGTCGCAAGCACGTGGTGGCTTGGCACGAATATTCACATACATTGTTTTGTTGTTAATAATTATTAAATTTTAATCACCGCAACATGCACATGGGGAAACATAGCTACAGATACAGCGAGAGGACTATGACCATGTTATTCATATTCCATTACAGGCATGGGGTATTTATAATCAATTTAAAAAATAGCTCCATTAATACTCATTTCTTATGTAATTATTAATAACCTTTTCAGTCATCTGATTCTACCTTTCCAACCCTGTCTAACACACAGCCTGTGTGAAAGAACAATTAATTTCATTAATTGACCTAATAGTGATTGTAACTATAAAGCCCGGGAATTAAAGTACTTACAAAGAATGTAAGTTGCCATTGGGGTATGGCATCTAAATACAATTTGAGATCTCCTTGTGGTATACCGGGAAAAATGCGAATCAGTTGGAGAATTTAATGTGTCGACATGTTGCCATGGTAGCTCAGTGGTTAGAGCAACCGGAAGGAGACGGGAGATCCGTGGCTCAAATCCCGGCTATGGCATTGAATTTTTCAGTCATGTGATTCTACCTTTCCAAACCTGTCCAACACACGGCTTGTGTGAAACAACAATTAATTTTAATAACTATTTTATTCAAATTACATAAATTACACAAATTTCACATCATTCACATTACCTTTGGTTTATTCAATAAAAGATATGGTGTCCCTACACCATCACACAAAAGAAATAAAGAAAGTATTGAGGGGAGATGCCTCACACACGAACTACATTTACACTCTTTCACACACAAACTCAAACACCAGACTCACAGACTAGATTGGCGACTTGCACACACAAAGAAGTAACACTAAACTATTCCCCCTCTCTATCCACCTCCGGCTAGGCTCGCCTGCTAGAGGTGGCGAGTTGTGATACCAGACGGTATTCAAACACAAGGCCGAAAGAATTCCGAATTATCCCCAACAATGCAGTCGCCAATACGACGCAATAATATGTCTGGCTTGACAATAGCTATCAATACCTACTAATGCGCCACAATACTATCTTACTTCTACTTCAAAGTTCAAATCTCGATAATGGTCCGCACAGTGGGATCAATTTATAGCTCGGAGTGACCAAAATATGCTGTTAAACAGTAAGCAATTTTACATAAACACACTATGAAATATATTACTACTGAATGGCTAGGAACTACGTGACGATATCATTTCAAAGTTTTACTACTGTGCAAACGCTTTTGTTTCTGACGGAGGCTATAGGTAAGTATGTATATAAACATCCGCATTCATTTTCAATTGAGTTCCTTGCGGTCATTATCTGTAACCCTCACAGGAAAGAATTTAAATGATTGCAGTCTAATTATATAATATGTAAATTCAATAACAGCCCACCTTGAAGCAATATATGTATGTAATAATTTGTAGAATGTATGTAACAGTTATTGCATATGCTTACATTATTGTAAACATGTTCAATGATTTTATGTGAATGCATTACGTAATTTAATAATGTAGAAGCTGTGAGAATAATAAGATAAAAGTTGCTAACAATGAGGTAACAATGAGGTAACCTCAAGGCAATAATGAGTTTAGGAGTTTAATAATACTACTTCTGATTATTGGAGTAACAATAATGTAATTTTAGTGACAGTTTATAAAATAGCCAATCAACAAACAGTAAAAGCTTTAGTTAAATGAAGGTATGCTATTGGACTAGGATTAGCCAATCAGAAACTAAAAAGGGGAAAAATTTACAAATACAGATGTCAGTTGCCTGCAGACAGTGCTCATAACTGGATGCGTTGCTTGTGCGTCCTCGGGAGATTTAATACGTATTCATGTGAGACGAAAAATAAGTTTACGTGTTAAAAAGTCTAATTAATTAATAAAAAGAATCTCATAGATCTCTATATCAGTGAAGTGTTATTTAAATCGTGTCGAGCATTAATAAAAGGAGTGAAGTAAAATTATAATATGTTTAGGCCTACATTCTAGTCGCATCATAACCCTGCCTAAAAGAAACATGTCTCTAACAATAATACTGACACAGCCGAGGCAAACATAAATATATAATATTTAAAGAAACAGTCAAATTACAAAGTTAATATTTTTTTTCTAAACTTGGGGCAAAGCCCACCTGAAAGTACATTTGGGGCGAAGGCTACCGGAAAGCGGGTACTGTGGTGTGGTTGCAACTACTACAAGTTTGGCTCCCCAACAGTTGAAATATAATACAACTCCTTCAATACAAACCACTTCAAATTGACGCCCAAAGCGTGGTGCTAATAAATAACTTAACAAATAACTTCCTCATTGTTTACATTCTTTGTACTGGCAGGATGATTTCCTTATGCATAACTTGAAGCCAACTGCTTAAGAATTTGTGTAGTTCCCCTGGTAATAAGACAATGAGAATTATTATAATTTAATAAGAGTATTTTAATTCATACTTAAATATTATGTTCTCCCATCATTTCGAAAATAAATCCAAGTTTACAAGGAAATAATTAGAAAATAAAGAGTTCAATAAAGACATTTGTGGCAGTCGTTTCAAATGCGGTATAAAAATGTCGAGTATTGCCGTCCATTTCCAAGTGTTTCCAGTAACAACACCGGTTGTGATAGAGTTTTTTGCTGCTCCACAAACAATTTGTTTTTGGTAGTTACCCATATCACTGCCTCCTAGTGCCAGTTAGCTCTACAAAGACTTGCCTTTAACTTTACACTTTCACATATAATTCTGTGTTTTATTTGTAATATTACTGTTTCTAATGTTGCTGCATTCATCCAACTTGTCTAATGAACAAAAATTCTCAACTCGATTATTTTATATTAAAATAACCATACTCAGTGACAAATTACATGTACCTTATTCATTTACCTATATGCTAGTTTTCATACAAGCAATAACTTTGTTTGCTCATGTATAAAGCTTAGAGTTGTCTGAAAACACAAAGCTCCTGAAACTTATAAAGGTGGCTAGAAGCATTTGATGAAGATAATTGTGCACTCTTATGTTCACATCGACACAAACACTCATGCCCGAGGCAAGACTCCAACCTGCAGTCCTCCAAGTCCAGAATCATTGCCAGAGGGGCAGTACCAGAAACAGTTAAAAATAGGGGAACTAAAACTTATAATGCCTGGCTTTTGTTACAGTGTGTCTTAGGCAATTTTGACGTATGGACTATTTTCAAAGTCCATGCAGGTTCCACCCCAACAGTGCAAATATTATCCCGAAGGTTGCCTCAAGCCCTTGAGCTACTTTATCTTAAGTTTTCTGATTTCATTAAACGGGAATCTAAACCATAACCCTTTCTGAACTATGAGCTCAGGGTGGCGTTAGAGCCCCGGTTCTTTCCAGATGCGCAGGCGAAAATGGCTCTATCGACTTAACGTTCTCTACAGCTCCAGCTGGAACCTGACAAACGACGGCGTCCCTCTCGCGAAAATACAGCAGCTTCCTGCAAATTTTCTGCTCGGGTTACTTCTCACAATGATTATATCTTTTCTGAACGGCGTCAACTCGGTCATTAACGTCAGCCGCCTCTTTGGAAATTATTGCTGTTAATTGCAAACCTGCGGCGAAGTTTTTAAGACAGAATTTTGCACTGGGTGCCATTGAAGAGTGTCGCAAGAAGTTTTCTTAGAGGAAAAAACCTCACCAAAAGATAATTCTTAGCTTTTATATGGTTTTTAAAATCCAAAAGGTGGTAGTAAACACTAAACCGCTAACAAATGTGAAGCATCCGTCATATTACCACCATAAACTCCTAAGCTTAAATTCAATATATTATTTGAAAAAAGGTAGAAAGACCTAAAATTGTAAAACCAAACTGAGATTAGAGCTTGTTCTTATTATTTGCAACTACCCAAGACCGCGGAATCAAAGATTTGCTGTATATGAACTTGAGCAGCGCATTGGCACTAAGTTTGAAACATGAACTATTCAGAGGATGTTCATATGGATACAGTTAAATAAACATGAGCATATTTAACAAACCTACTAAGATGCAGGGAAAGAAGGATAATAATTGAATAGCTAGAGTTACGTAAATACTATTCAGCTGGCGTTGAACTATTGCAGCATGATTTTGACATACAAAAGTTACTGGCAATAATGAGGCAATTAAATGGAAGTAATGGTGTAAATATATTATAAATGATTTTGCAATATAATAAACGTCCTAAAGAAATATGCCGTTAACTTTTCTGGAGTTCTTAAAGCTCCATCTGGAAATAATGATTATAAGTTCCCTCCCCCTCAAAAGGAAAAGGTCCATGTTTGAGAAGGACAGAGAGAGAGAGAGAGAGAGAGAGAGAGAGAGAGAGAGAAAGAAAGAGCATAACTTAGAAACGAAATTGGATAAAACCAAACTCGGTATTTAAGTCTAGCATGTTCCAGGGATGTGGCATGAAGATTTTCCATAAAATCTTCCTACTCCAAACTACACTCTGTATGGAAATACGTATTTTTTTATCTTCGGAAGCTATTGGATCAATTTCATTAAAATATCCAATGTTTATATTTTGGTATCAGGATAAAATATATATTTTTAAACTTTCTGTGAATGATCCGTGGATTTCCTTCAATCCGAATTAATTTTGTATACTAAGAAACCATAATAGATTATCGAAAACCTACTTAAGCATATTTAGGGCGCATTAAAGCATACAATTTATGCGAATAATTTTTCATAACTATTCGACACTGTATTGTTTACAAAAATTGAACATAAGCACCTTTACTATTTTTACTTTCTCTACTACGTAGAGAAAGTAGGGGTAGTATTGCATTCCACCCAAAAATTCGATACCGAGATTTCACCGGAAATACATGTTTTGGGATCCCCTGAATCCAAAAAAAGCATTTTTGGAGATATGTCCGTGTGTGTGTGTGTGAATGTGTGTGTGTGTCTGTGAAAGGATAACTCAGAAACGAACAGTCGGATAAACACCAAACTTGGTATTTAGGTTCAGTATCTTCCAGAGATGCGACACAAACGTTTTCAAGAAAATTCCCCACCCCAGATTACCATTTACATGGAACGGTTCTTGAAAATTTTAATCTTCTCAAAAATGGCTCTAACATAGCCATATGTTTAAGATATTTTCATGACAAATAAAATGTATATCTCGAATTTTCTGGGAATGTCTCCAAAAGTATTCTTCATTGTGAACTACTTTTACATAACTGTTAAATCATAAGGGATAGACAAAATTTTACTGCACAAAACATGTAGATCGCGTTAAAATACACAATTTATGTCATATACATTTCTTTTGTTGAGTGAACCATTTTCGAGATATTGCTTGTTATTCCCTTAAATTTTTCAATACTTATTTTCTCAAATGGGAATTCGTTATTCATTTTTTTGTCTTGGATATGCAAAGAGTATTAATCTGTGACAAAGGGAATGGTGCTGCACCTAGCAACCAGCTATTAAGAGATATGTATGTGCTTAAAGGCTACTGTATTTCTATATTGGTCTTGTAAATATATATTCCCTTACATCTACAAGAAAATTAGCAATAAGATAGAGTCTGCAAATGTTTATCTCGATTAACATGAAGTAGATGGAGAATAAGGGTTTTTAAAAATAGTTTGTACAAGAGTAGAGAAAGTTATGCGAGTGTAACACATCAGATGTTTTGTTATAAAACACCTCAAATATTATATAATCAGAATTAAATTGTTTTTTATTCTTTTATGAATTAAATGCCAGATGCCACACTTGTAAATGTATATATTCACAAATAGTGTGAGAAGTTTTAAAATTTGATTTTCTCGTAATTTTTTTCTTAAGCTTTAGCCAATTTATAATATTCCTTATAATGTATTATTTGTTGCATTTATTTCATATTTAGCATACTTTCTTAGGTTAATGAACAGATCTAAACATACTTTTGTTGATATTACATATAGGTTTGGATTTAGACCTTTAATAATTGAGTACGATTACATTTAGAAAAGTAAAAGTGTTATGTTTCTTATTATTTTTTAGGAAATGTTTAATGTTGCACAAAATTTAATCCTTGGTGGGTTATATGCAAAATCTTTCCAAAGTTTCATCATGTTGGGCATTTCACATAGATTTATTATTGCAAAATTAGGGGCACAGAATAATAATAAGATGAAATGCGCACACACCGTGCATGGTGGTAAGTACATTACTTGTCCTTACTATAGGCTGCGATGGATTTCTGTCTTTTCTTATACTTTATAATATGATATCTGTCACAAAGTTCCGAACATAATATACACACTCTGGTCATTTGGGTCGTGGTAGGTCTTGTTGCTGCACACCTTGTGGTGAAATCTTGTCACGTGCCGCATTTCAGGTCTTATCTTGCATTGCACACGTTGCATAGAAGTCCTCCGGTATGCTGTTCTTCTTCTCGTGCAGGTCTTGTAGGTGTTTTAGGCGTCATTCCCCGGGAGAATTATCTCGCATCTTTGATCCTCTAGCAAAAATGTCTCCCTGGTGAGCTCCAGTTTTATGTTTAGCTATGTGAAACAAGTTTGTGATAAAAATGTCAGCTAAACTGACTTCAATTTAAAAAAATTGGCAGCTAAACTGACTTCAATTTAAAAAATTGGCACATAAGAATCTTATCCAATGTAATTTTCTAATGTGTTATAAACCAGCACTTGTTGCTTAATTTTAAATCACTTCTAGACAAAAATGTTACGTAAATAACGTAACCTGTATAGAAGAAGCACATGTTAATGAATACTATAATATATAAAGTATGTTTACGAATTTGCAATGTGTGGAATTAATTGTGATCTATCAGATTTTTTCAAGTAAGTCTACGTTACATGCATATTTTAAATAAAACTAATTCTGAATGTTATATAAAAAACCTAAGGAAAAGAATATCTGAGTATGATGTAACATATGCATTTGTTCAGTTTTGAGTGTAAGTTAGAGCACCAGTTTTCACGAAGAACACAAAACTTCAAAATGCTGCCATTGTTCCTTTTGTGTCGAAGTGGTACCGTATTTGGTTTTCATTTTTTGTTCGAACATTGTTTCCCATTCATTAGCACTGATAGCTAATGGGGATCGACTCGAAAAACCCCTTTCCAGTCTTTTCTCTTAATCAGAAGTTTGGAAAAAATACAAAAGGTTCGTTACTCAGTACAACTGGCACATCCTTTTGTGTGGTGTTTCCTGGACGATGACGATGCTCTCTTCACGCATCCAGAATGAGCAGAGGGACCACGGGATGAAGGTTATTGTGACCAGTACGATACCCTGTGGGGAGAGTGCATGGCAGGAAAAGCCCTTTTCTCTGTTAGCTATTACTGGCCCAGTGCGAATGTTAATTACACTCCGTGTTACGGCAAAAGCAACCCTTACTCGCATTTAATGTGGAACTACAGTATCATCCACTGGTTCGGTGGCCAGCCCATCTCCAGGGACCTCTGCTACTGCCAATAGTTGATAACGGGTGGTTATCTTTACCGGCATCGTTATTGTCTTTTATGACCTAAACTACATTTACTTAACAGACTAGCTGACCAACACAACGGTTATAGGTAGACTTTTTTTATATCTCATTATGCTCAGCCTCTTAATCAACATACAAAACACATTAGCTCTATAATTAGCAAATAATCAACTAAGAACAAAGCTATCAACAGTTAATAGTTTAGATTGTTTTGCTGTAATAATAAACCTACTAAATTCTGTAATGTATACGAGGTTGACCCAGAAATAAGACACACTGCGCATGTTCCCCCTCTCCTTGGAGAGATACTGCTTATTTATAGCTTTATTAATGTGAATCATACTCAATATGGCGTACAAGTCATTTGCATAAGAATTTCTTTGCATAAATGCTCTTAAAATTCACTAAAAAAACATCTTGTAGATCTCAGATCTTTCATTGAAACTGAACCCTTTGTTTTACAGCCAATGCAGCAATTAATGCGATGCATTTCTTAATTTTAACACATTTTTATCTGATATTATGACACTTTTATCAATTAGGACTTGTGCTTATACAGAGCGTTCGCTATACGAATTGCGGGGCCGCGGATCGCGTGCATACGTGCTCCGCGAACTGTGTGTTGCACTGCGCTAAAATTCTAAATACCCCACATTACTTACTCAGGAATTATAGTTACATGCACTGTAATAAATACCAACTCTGTTATAAGTGGTGTTGAAAGTGATATCCGTCTGCAATGAGGCATTCCCGGCATTTTCGGGTGAAATTTACTTTGCAGGTATAGGTTCCTGTGTAATTCTAATAATTTCTGTTCTTATAATGTCCTTAAAATCGTCTTATGATTTGGGTATTGTTCCTATGAACATTATTTTTTAGGTGTTAATGATGCATCAATTTCGTCATTTTTTTCCTCCGTTAGAACATTTTGTTTTCGCTTCTTAGGTTTAGCGATGCCGTTGTCCTAAACTTATTAACCAGGCGTCTAACAGTTTCTCTACCTGGAACTAAAATATCAGGAAATTCCTCCTGAAATTGTTTACACACCTGTCTACATGATTCGATGTTTACGTATGTATCGTACATGAAAACTGATTGCTCAAGCGTGAATTTGTCGGTAGGCATTTCAGTGGACTAATAACAAGACAAGAACAGCAATAGCAAGAACACTCTTAAGCATATCACAAAACGCAGTTGTCTTGAATAAACTTTCACGCTTGAGATCCACAATGAATAAACACTAGTACTTACAGCACGAACAGATGATAGTAAATGACGTAGTTCGGGTGCAGCATAGCTGATAAATGTAGTGCGCAGTGGAAAAATACTGAGGTCACTGTAATGTAGGCGGTGCATGCATACACGCTATGTGTGACCCCACTGTACAGCGACCGCGCTGTATCTACGCATTTGCTTTTTAGTTATAATGCATATTCCTGTTTCCCATAGGGTATTGGCTACCATCTAAATTGTCGTTTCGATATCTGGCGACATTTTATATGTTTGTGATTAAAAGCCTGCAGGTTACGACAGCAAGCACAGAACTGGATTATTCAGTGGTAGCAGATAAATGAGGAGTCCATAGCTAAACTTAAAAGTGTAAATTTAGAAATATTTCACTGAGCCAATAAAAGGATGGTATTGGAATGTGCGAGTATATTTTCACTGTCTCTTATAGGCATCAGTTAATAGTTAACTATTTGGGTCAGCAAATAAAAACAAGAATAAATAATAAAATCATTGTGATAAGCATTACTGTCACCAATTTAATATGAACACCTTAATGCTAACGCAAGTGTTATATGTAAAAAGAGCTTATAAGGATGTATACTATAATATATTTTTAACAATATTAACACCTAGTTCAGTAAATAACAGTAGGGATATTATTTATTTTTAAAATGAATTATTGATACAAGTATCAAACCACATGAAAATATTAAAAATGCAACTTCGCAAAGGATGGTTTTCTGACATACATCCTTTGTACATTAAATTATAAATTGTTCTACTCAAAAACTGAAAACTTTATGCAAAATTTCAGTTTTGAATTTGTGGAAGCTAAAAGGGAAAAAGTATATTCCAAAAAACTGTTGAGGATACTTAATAAGTCATTTTTAAAACTGGGAATAAATATTCTGAATTCTCTTATATGTCAATATGTAGCAGAGAGTTTGAATTATGGAAGTGTTTATTGGATTCATTGTGTCTTTCTTAAAGAAAATTATTAAATCGTTACGTGCATTGTTTTCAAGCTTTTGTGTATTCTATTGCAAATATTTTTTTTTCTGAGGCCCCTTTTACGTCAGAGACAAAGTAATATACAATTCGGCGGATTACTTCCGCGAATCGCCAAATACGCAGCACACTCAGCCAGACAGAGGGGGGGGGGTGGCATAGCCTGTGAATCAAAATGACTCCAGTAGTTTCGTTTCCGCCACCTCTTAACTTGTAAACAGTTTGTATTATATCTTCCATAGTTTTCTTGAAAAAAATATTTCTATTGCCCCAGGATGCGGGAAAACAAAATGATAAGAAATTACCTTAAAGTGAAACATGCGTATTTTTAGCAAATAAAGTATCTCAAACTTTTTCTTTTTTCTGTCTGTGCACTTGCTTACTGCTAGACCACCAAGATCTGTTAATATTAAAGGAACCTGTCCCTAAGCAGAAACGATTTTGCTCTATTTAGCATAGAATCTAATTTATTTTCCGCTAAGTGCTCTGCAGCCATTTAAAATAATTGGGATAAGAGACAATTGCGGTTGGAATAACGCTGTGAATCTTGACTCACATACCTTTCATACTACTGCGAAATATCACTGTGACAAACGTGAAAATCGCCAATTTTCGGCTTCTTAATGAATTATTTCAGAAAGTGTCTGAAGGTTTGCCAGAAAAGTTAAAATGATTTTCCACTGAAGTGGGCACAATTTTCCGTGCACTGTTTACTTCCGTAGTAGATGTAGCAATCAGTAACAAAATCTATATTTTTATACCATAATATTCTTAATGCAATTCTACTGGCACTGCATTAGCGGGTGTCGTTTGTAAGATACAAGAGGACAGACCTGTCCACGGCGGAATGCAGGGAGTATTTATGGATATAGTAACGATTCATATTTTTCTCACCTCTGATCTAGAGACTTTCAACACAATGAGCGCATGTATTCACAGTTAAGTTTCTCAAAATGGAGGTGCCAAGACCAAAATACCTAACGACCGTAGTACTGGGAAATGGGCATGACCGGGTCAAGGCAAGAATCGCCTCCCAAATACTACAAGGCAAAAGTTAATTGAGAATATTACAGATTATAAACAAGCAGCACATATGACATAACATCTTTTGCACTACAATCTGTCACATAGGCTGGCGCAGCGCTTTTCTGTTTCTACATTACAATAATAATATACACAACAAGAAGGCATGTCTTTAACATCTTTGCCCCATTCTACAGTAATAGCCCGAGTAATATTCCGGTTTGAGGCAAAAGAATGGCAAATAAATTAATAAATGATGAGGAGAGAAACTATCTCATCTCTTAGGGTGTGCGGAGTTTGCTAAAACTAACTAACACAAAAACCATTACAACTGCACAAAATTGTAAGATGAAAACTCTGAATAGATAAACTCTGAAACATTCACCAATAAAATCTGAATAGATTATTAACAAGCATAAATTCTGAAACATTAACAAGTGATCTTGAATAGATTAACAAATATAAACTCTCAAACATAAACGAATAAGACCATGAGAATAACACCTACAATTACAACGAAGTACATAGATAGTTTAAGAAAAAAATTAAAAACATTACACAGCATAATTAACAAAACCAAAAGGGTATATCACACAAAACATCCCCTAAATACGCGACCTGACACACGTTTGGCAGTTCAAATCAACTTCAGAATAAAAGATAATGAAACGTCAGTCCCTTCCCACGAAAAACACGTTATTATACCAGGCAAGATAACAATCAGTACTGAAACCTACAAATCATAAAGTAATTTGCCGTACTTGGCCATGAGAACATTCAACCTGCTGTAGACGGTTCAAATCACTCTCTCCTTCTCAAAAACCAAGCAGCTTGGAGAGGCTCAAAAGCTCTAGTGGCGCTAGACACAACAGCCAGCGGAATAAAAGGCACCCATGGCATGGCATAGCATAGCATAATAATTGAAAGTTAATGGAACCGAAATTAGACGAATTAGGTACTAATAAATATGCGATCAGCACAGTCTTCACTAGAAAGCCAGTATTGTCAACTTTTTGGAATAAAATAAATATTTGGAAACACAGCCTGTGGATGTTGAATGTTCAAGTCGTCGCAACATCAACTTTCATGGAACATTTTCAAAGGGAATATTTGCTATTAACAAATGATAGAGCTATTGGCGAGACGGTAGGATATATAATGACCGATTGCAATTGGAAACACTCCCTCACTCAGTCTACAGTTCGGACATGAGTCTGCTTTGATACGAATTGGTCTCCAAAATACAAAACTCGCTTCGGGGCTAGCGTTTTCATCATTAATAGACACGAATACAATTGATAAAATACTGTTGTAATTTTTGTTTCCCTGAAAACAAGATTAACCTTTCTGCTCCTTGTGGGCACTTGTGACATCATGCTTTACTAGTGTCAGTTTGTAAGATCTGAACTCGTCATTGCGCTTTCCAGAAAATGTGTATTTGATAAACCCAGTTATCGGGATGCGACATTCTTGCGACCCATTCCTGAACTAAGCTACAACAGGGGTGGAGGCTGTGGGTTGCAGCAGATAGAAGAAACTGTATTAATTTGCAATGAAAAAAAAACTGGATGGTCATGTAAACATTTCAATTAAAGTAGGCTTCACAAATCAGAATTACTTATAAATTATTTTAACATCTGGGCTAGTGCTAGATAAGCAGCTATAATTCATTAAAGTAATTTTGCCAAAGTCGTGCCACCGTCGCATTTTTTAGTAATGAAGACCCAGGGTTTTATTATTTTTTTAACAGTGTTGAAAGTCCGCTCTTCTACATACTGCACTGGTAATACTCGAAATGAAAGAATTGGGAAAGGAAGTTGCGGAAGAAAATATGCCAGGCCTAATTTTAGGGTGTCTCCCCTGCATTTTCCAATTATGAGGACTGAGGATGATCAGCGAGGACAGTTTTGACGAGATTTGAACCGCAGACCTCCAGTTCATGAGCCCGTTCTTTATGTTCCAGTGTTTGTGACTCAGGGAGTGTCGTTCTACTAAATCTTTAGAGAGAATAACAAAGCCAACGCTGTGGGTATTGCAAAATAGTTTGGGGTTGACGAAATAATAAATGTCCATATTTTAGGCTATCATTTCTAATCTTATTTTGAATAAAATACTGTAGTAACAATTTTTTCTGAGCAGTAAAATGACAGTAAAAACCTGTATCAGAATTTCTTCACTTCTAATGTCATAGCCATTAAATAAAAAACAGGACTTAAATACAGTTAACCATTTGAGCTTCATTTGAGCAAAACTGGGAGTTCCATTTCTTGATTTCACTGTATAATTTGTTAAAATACAATACATTTTGTTATCTTTGATACAGCATCCATTTTCTAAAGTATTCCTTAGAGATCCTTCATGCAGTGCTTTCCTCTGCAGCATTTGCTAGTAAGAACCGGCCAGAAGCCGAGAACTGCGATGGAGAGTACGTGACAACTGCTGTTGTATGGAGAAACTGGCCCCTTAGCTCGTACATTGTTGCTTTTGCCGGTATAAGAGTAACCAAAGCAGAAAGAAATTTCTTCTTTGTTTCTCGTCCATGCCGGAAACATTTTGCTCGTGTACGGAAGTTATTCCGGTTTTCGCTCGGCTACTTATGTCTGCAGTTCCAGCACAACGGCAGTTTAGCAATTCTTATTGCGCGCCGAAACTGCCTCTTCCGTCGTGTGTTGCGTGGAATGGAGCCTCTTCCTTAGGTAGGACGTTGTAAAGGAAAATGAGTTTTCTTATGGGCTCCTTTTCTCTGCTAGACGTAACGTACCTACTTCTGTTCTCGATGAACCTCACGCTGGCATACAGGTTTTACTTGAACCACTTACATGCTTACTGTATTGGAATATGAAACGCGCACCAAATTTCTTCAACTTCTCTGCGTGCTGTTTTTAGAGGAATTCGGCAAGTTATCCAGGTCACGTCTCCGATTTAGAAATTTCCTAGATTCTTGTCAAATTACTGTATCTATATAGGAGTATGAAGGCTATAACAATTTCAAACTTTAGAAAATGCATCTCTTCCAGAAATCTCAGTTTTATCCATGTTAAAATGGTAAGCAAGAAATCGAATAAATGGAGAGGAATATAAGAACATTAGAAAGTAGTTAAATGTAATTTCAGAGGTATAATCCATAAATTGCAATTTAGTATTTGAAATAGATTCAAATATGTTTGAAGGAAGAATAAAAATCCTTTCCCATCAATTTATACTCTGCTAAATTTATGAGCAGTTGCCACAGAAAGTCTTTAACATATCATACTGAAATTTTTACTGTATCTAGAGGCTTGCCTTTATAACTTCACTGGTCTACTTTTACTAATAACTTTTTTATAAAGGAGGATATTAACTTCTTAATTATAGCTTATTTTGGTTAACATGTATCAGCAATGGTTTGTTTTTCAATAACAAAGTATGTTTACAACATAAATTAGATCCTCAATAGAGCTTAGAAGTTCTTTTTATCTTCCTAAACTTTAATTTCACCATTTTAAGTAGTTTCTAAGACAGCGTAAAATTTATGTGAAAAATGTCTCTGTAAATGCTGTTCAAAGAAAAAATAGATAACGAAAGCTCACATTGCAAAGAAAAAAGAAACACGTGGCTTGAGCGCACAAAAGCTACAATACTTAACAGCGGCACTAAATTGTAGAGTAAAACTCTCTTTAGTATAGAATTTAGTGAAACATGATGTATGCAGTACCAATTTTTCAAGATATAAGTATTGCAATACTAACTTTATATCAAATTAAAGAGAAACTTCCAAGTTATAAGGTTGCACAACTGCTAAAATGCCACCTTTTAGCAAATTTCACCATTTAATCTCCCTTTGAACATAGTATGTGTCCGAAAAAAGAAGAAACCCAAATAAAAACACATTTCTATAAGACGCTGGGTTATGGGCGTTTAAAATAACGTAGGAAAATGCGGTACAAGCAGTCTAATACGATTCCTAAGAACAGTTGGAAGATATACTAGAATTGATAAAAAGAGAAACACAAAAATTAGAGAAGAGCTAAATATAGTTTAAAAGAAAAAAAATTGTAAAGAATAGAAATATTTGGAAAGGAAATTTATTGAGAATGGAAGAGTCAAGAATACAAGGAAAGATGTTAGACTATAACCCAAGATGGGAAACAAGAGTTTAAAGTCCATATCAGAAATTGAGTGAACGGAACAGATTAATGATGGACTAAACCGCGACGTTGATGAGATGTCCTTTGAAACAAAGACCACCACTACTGCATAATATTCAGTGACTCCATGAGTACTCTAGCTGCTCTTCAGCAGAAGCACTCTACCCATCCACTGATACTGGCGATCCAAATAGTATATCGTAAAATATTGTCTTCCGGCAATACTATCTTGCTCTTGTCGATCCCATCGCACATAGGTATACCCGGAAACGAGAGAGAAGATGAAGAGCCAAAGAAGCTACCAAACATCCATGTATCCTGCCAGAGCTTAAGATTCTGGACAACGACTACACCAATTTCGTTCAAGGATGGTTTGCCCTATTCATCAGAAATGGCATGAGGTGAACCCTCTTGCTAATTCTAAAAGTTTCCACCGAAGGAACCAAACTGTGTTGACTCGTCTGCGTATTGCATATACAGCATTCACACAATTGTACCTTCTGACTCGTGAAAACCCACCAATGTGCAATCACTACAATTGTCAGCTAACAGTGAAACATCTCATTATGAACTGCAGCCTCTACGATGAACAGCGTCCCAAATGTAAAGTGCTAAACAAAATCTCAAAAGCCCTGGAGCAACTACTGTTCTCCAAAAATGCTCTAACCTGCTTACAAACAATCCAACTGTTTAATAGAATTTAATAAAAAGTTTTTGCTTTGATGTATATATAATGCAAAATATGATAAACTAATTAGTATGATGTGTTAATCTTATTTATACACGCCAATATTACCTAATTGATGTTAAATATCTGAACTTTGTTTGCTGTATTGTTACTTGTTCTTATGAATACCTTATAAGTGATATTCCTTCCTGAAAGATTGCACTGTTAGTGTACTGTAACTTTGTAACCCCAAATGAGAAGGAACGATACAAGGGTCACTCTGAAAGTTTTGAGAATGGGCAACAATGATTAGTGGTAAGCCAAAGCAGCTTCTCCTAACTTCAGATTGAAGTTCGCATAGCAACATGAGCAAGTCTGAGCGCCTCCAACAATGTGCATTGTCAGCATCGCGTGTGTATGTACAGCAGGTGTTGCTACGCTATATGCTAGGATAGACCTCAAGTGAGAGCACTTCGTGCTCCGTGCTATGATTTTCTATGACTTTAAACTCAGTTTAGGGGAGAGGGAATGCCTTGAAAGACTGAATCGTTCATTTGGGAATCTCTGCCCTTCGCATTTCACCATTCATCGATGGTATGCAGAGTAAAGGAGAGGAAAGAATTCTCTCAAAGCTGAAGACCGAGCAGGACGACCAGCTACAACAGCAATGGATGAGAATGTGGTGAAAGCAGAAAGATCATCGTTGCACATATGGTCGGATTTAAGGGGCCCTAAATATTGTATTGGCAGCAGCGAAACCAATCCTGAAATAAAAACTTGATGTCAGGAAGCTCTGCAGTCGCTGGATCTCCCGCCACCTCACAAATGAGGAGAAACAAGCACGCGTGCAATGGTGCCAAGAAATGATTGAAAAATTCGATGCAGGAAGATAGAAAACCGTATTTAACATTGTAATAGGTGACAAAAACTGTAAGCATCAATACTATTCAGAAACTAATCGAGTCATCGGTCTGGGTATCCCCAGGATAAGATCCCCCAACAAAAGTGATACGAATGAGAAGTGTTGGCAGGAAGATGTTCTGTTCCTTCTTCTCAGAAAGTGCTCACATTGTGACGATTCCGCTTGAGGGACAAAAGAATGTTACTGCCAAGCTGGTACACCACAAAATGTCTGCCACAAGTGTTCAATTAACTGAAAAATCTGACGTGTTATACTCACATGACTTTCTCTACTCTTTACAAACTATTTTTACAAACGCTTATTCTCCATATGCTTCATGTTAATCGAGATATCGAGATGTTAATCTTATTGCTAATTTTCTTGTAGATGCAAAGGGAATATGGTAGGCTTTAAGCTATAGTCAACTATTTTAAGAGATGGTTGCTATGTGGAGTATTCCATTCTCTTTGCATCACCAGGACAAAAAAAATGAATAACGAATTTGAGAAAAAGTATAAGTATTGGAAAATTTAAGGAGAAAACAAGCAATATCTCGAAAATGGTTCACTCAACAAAAAGATGTATATGACATAAATTGCGCCTTTTAACGCGATCTAAATTTTTGTGTAGTAAAATTTTGTCTATTTCTTATGGTTTACCAGTTATGCAAAAGTCGTTCACAATGAAGAATACTTTTGGAGACATTCCCAGAAAATTCTATATATACATTACATTTGTCATGAAAATATCTTAAACATATGATATTTTAATCAAAATCGTTTGTCATTTTTGAGAAAATTAAAATTTTCAAAAAATCTTCCATGTAAAGTGTAATCTGGGGTGTCGCAGTTCTGGAAGATACTGAACCTAAATACCAAGTTTGGTGTTTATCCGACTGTTCGTTTGTGATGCTTATTTTGGATTAGGGGGTCTCAAAACATGTATTACCGGTGGAATCTCGGTATCGAATTTTTGGGTGGAATACAATACTTCCCCTACTTACCATACGTAGTAGAGAAAGTAAAAAAGCGTCCTAAGACTGGTCTGCGTGCAATTTTGTTGCACCATGACAATGCCTCTTCCCACACTGAACAAGAAGCAACCCAATCTCTGCAGGAGCCAGGAGTAAGATATTTGTCCCATTCTCCCTACATCCACATCTGGCACTATGTAACTGTTGCTATTCCCTAAAATGAAACAAAAAATTCGAGGATAAGGATTTGAGTCATATGAAGCCGCAATAGCTGCTTACGAAGAATGTATTTGCACTCTCTCCAAAGAATAATGGTGTTCAGCATTTGAAAAATGTTTTGAAAGAATGGGGTGGTGTATAGAATGCAATGGAGAATATTTTGAAAATATGGAATGATCAGATCTAAATTTTTTATATTTTAATGTGTCTATTCTCAAAACCTTTGCAGTGACTCTATGTGTAACTATACCGATAAAGCCACAGTAAATAAATAAATAAAAAAATTGTAACAGAAGCAGTTGTGTCAGATATAGGTATATTATATTAGAGGTATGAGTTTATAATTATACACACAAATAATTACAAGAAGATTAAATGCTATTGCTAATTGTAGATTCAAGAAACTAATATTAAAAATAGCAATTAATTCAGATCGGATCAGGACGTTTTTCTGAAGATTCATTGAGGCGCTTGGATAAATGTATTCCGGACTAAAAACTTTAGTAAAATAGTTGCGTAGTCCTTTTCCTCAATATTTTAGTGCCACTGATTTAATTATTCGAACATGGACTTCTGTGATCACCAACTCTAGCCTATTCTCTAGATTTACGCATATTATAATTCCTGACAAATGGCCTTAGTTGGACAATAACCCTTATGTATCCTAATTAGTTACTATACTGCATATTTTTAAAAATCTGATGCATTACACTCACAATAATTTCTCTGCTGTTGTACAAATTACTTTTACAAACGCTTATTCTCCATCTATTTCGTGTTAATCTCATTGCTAATTTTCTTATAGGTGTATAGCAGCTAGGCTTTAAGCGATAGTCAAATCTTTTTAGAATAGGTTGCTATGTGGGGCATTTCATTCTCTTTGCAGGATATAAAAAAGGGAATAACAAATTCCTATTTGAGAAAAAGTATAAGTATTAAAAATTCAAACAAATTTCATGGGATATCTCGGAAATGGTTCACTCGACAAAAACGATGTATATGATATGAATTCTGTGTTTTAACGAGAGCTACATTTTTAGGTAGTAAAATTTTGTCTATCCCTTACGGCTTGCCAGTTATGCAAAAGCATTCAGAAAGAAGACTTTTGGGGTCATTGCCAGAAAATTCAAGATAAACATTTTATTTTATATATGATATTTTAATTGAAATCGTTAGAGCTACTTTTAAGAAAATAAAAACTTTTGAAAAATGTTCCACGTATAGCGTACTCTGGAGTGGGAGGGTTTTCTTGAAAATCTTTGTGTCGCAGCTCTGAAGGATACGGAACCTAAATACCAAGTTAGGTATTATCCGAATTTTCGTTTTTGAGTTGTGCGCACACACACACGAACCTTTTTCTAAAACTGATTTTTGGATTCAGGGGCCTCAAAATAGGCATTTCCGGTGAAATCTCTGTATCGAATTCTTGGGTGGAATATAATACTTCTCCTACTTACTATATGTAGCGGAGAACGTAAAAACAGGTACCGAAAGTGATGTTTTCAGTTATTTAAAGGTAATAGGTATTTTCGTTAGTATTATCGTCATTAAAAAGGACATTCATAGGTTTACAATCTAAAAGTTGTACTACCTCTTCATTAGTCTACCAGTATTTCTTTCACCTTATTCCAACGTAATCTTCTTTCACTCTTTGTATATGTTCTTTCCAGTTATTTCTAAATTTATTTGCTTTATCCATCAACTTAATGTTCCATTCATTTCAAAAGAAGTATTTTATTTAAAACATCGGTCATCCCTTTTAAGCGTAAATGTTGCTGCTGTAAGAGGAATGTTTCATAACGTCCAAACATAAATTTATTGCCTGTTTGATAGCTTATTAAAAACAATCTGATGTGTTACACTCACATGACTTTTGCTACTCTTGTACAAACTATTTTTACAAACGCTTAGGTATTCTCCATCTACTTCATGTTAATCGAGATAAAAGTTTGCAGACTCTATCTTATTGCTAATTTTCTTGTAGATGTAAGGGGAATATATATTTACAAGGGCAATATAGAAATACAGTAGTCTTTAAGCACATACATATCTCTTAATAGCTGGTTGCTAGGTGCAGCACCTTTCCCTTTCCCCCTTTGCATATCCAAGACAAAAAATGAATAACGAATTCCCATTTGAGAAAATAAGTATTGAAAAATTTAAGGGAATAACAAGCAATATCTCGAAAATGGTTCACTCAACAAAAAATGTATATGACATAAATTGTGTATTTTAACGCGATCTACATTTTTTGTGTAGTAAAATTTTGTCTATCTCTTATGGTTTACCAGTTATACAAAAGTCGTTCACAATAAAGAATACTTTTGGAGACATTCCCAGGAAATTCAAGATATAGATTTTATTTGTCATAAAAATATCTTAAACATATGATATTTTAATCAAAATCGTTAGAGCCATTTTTGAGAAAATAAAAATTTTGGAAAAATGTTCCATGTAAAGGGTACTCTGGGGGGATTTTCTTGAAAACCTTCACGTCGCATCCTTGGAAGATACTGAACCTAAATACCAAGTTGGGTGTTTATCCGACTGTTCGTTTCTGAGTTATGATGTTCACAGACAGACACACAGACACACACACGGACATGTTTCCAAAAATGTTTTTTTTGGATTCAGGAGGTCTCAAAACATACATTTCCGATGGAATCTCGGTATCGAATTTTTGGGTGGAATACAATACTTCCCCTACTTACCAAACGTAGTAGAGAAAGTAAAAAAGAATAAACAAATAATGCTAACCCAAATAAGGAAACGAGATGTTTACAAAGTACAGCTGGGCACATCGTCGTTGTTCCTTGTTCTATACGTGAGCGAAGTAAACAACGACGCTTTTATCTAAACAGGTGCAATATGCAAAACAGAGAGTGAAGTGGGAAGATTGACATAATATGAAGCGTTATCTGAATAACTAACGTTTAGTTCGTTTTAATGCAAGTCCATTTGGAGGCTGAAAATGTTTCTATAAATAAGCATGCGAAAATTCAATATCCAATGCATAATTTATTTGCTGTTATCTAATATTAGGTATGAACAAAGCACTGCATTGTACTCGATGTGCGCCACTCCAATAAAATCCTGTATATTATTGCTTTTATTGGATTTAATGGACTACACAAACACGAGTGCGGACTGTGCGTTTCACGTGTGGATGAAGTTATTATTATTATTATTATTATTATTATTATTATTATTATTATTATTATTATTATTATTATCTTTAAACTTGCTGAGGCCGGTTGGTTGTACCTAAGTTGGGTTCGTTTAATAGAACATTCATAAAAGTTATATAAACTAAATAAATATACTTTATAATAAATTCTAAAATTCAAAATATATATGCGAGATAGGGCAGCGTTTGGTGAAACCACATGAGGCTACAGGCCCGAGGCAGACAGATCACAGAGACGCGCGTAAGTCTATAACGGTTCCTGACTCGAGGATCCCTCCCACTACTAGAGCTGCCCAGAAGTTGATGAACGATCTGTCTAACCAGTAGCCCTCTAGTATTCGCGGAGAATACTCTTTCCTTACAGAAACATCCGCGCCATCTGTCCCACACCACCACGCAACACGAAATCTAGAAGCACGTCCGAAAGTTGAGAAGGGAACAAAGGGAAATGAGGGAAAGGAAATAGTGTTAGATGGGAAACCACCCCAGAATTCACCTTACAGACCCAAGGTCAGAGCGGGACATCCCAAATGCAAGCCTCACATTACGTGGAGCCATCTCGCTCGGTGGATGTGAGGTTAATAAATTTGAACATAACCGACAAATAATGGCAGCGTGTTAAACATGCCAAAAACTGCTAACTTGTATTATTTTAATCATCTAAGCCTGAATTGCTTTGTTACATATGCCATTCTTTTTCTAATTCCTATACCGGTTTCGATATCCCTCTCTCCGGCACGTTAGCGTAAGCGATTCAAACAGCCATGATCGTAAAGGTGAGACGAAATGGGCTGGTCATCCTTTCAAAGCTTGAGTTCCAATCCTCAGTCTAGCTTGACAGTGCGAGCGGGTCGGACGCAGCTGGGAACTAGTTTGTTGTGTACAAGGTGGTGTTGCTGTGTCATTGAGTGTGTGCAAGAGCGACCTAAACCGCCTTGACTAGACTACTGTTACAATACTTTTGTGTGTATTGTACCTGAAGCAGAGCATTTTAGCTTCGGAAAATGGAAATGTACGCCAGGAAAAATACCATTAGGGTTAAATTTACGTTGAATACCACGAGGCCGACGGCTTATGAGGTTCATGACTTTATTGCAGATACCTTACAGTTAAATGCGTAGCAAGTTGACACGATACAGTTAATCGCCAGTGCAAGAGCAATTTACATAAAACTTATATCTGCACGCCTCTTAGAGAGGGTTTTAAATACATCTGGGAATAAACAACTTTTAAATATATGAATGGTGAAATAACGAAAGTGATCGTCGAACATGTGACTGGTAATGCTATAAATGTGCGTGTTTTTGACGTACCACCGGAAATGCCGACTGAGGTTTTAAAACGAGCTTTGCAGCATTACGGGACGGTGTATGACGTCCGGAAGGAACAATGGGGCCGCCAGTATCGCGTTCCCGTGTTCAACGGTATACGTGCGGTAAAAATGCAGTTGCTGATGCACGTTCCCAGCTTTATTGTGCTTGGTAGCTATAGATTAGCGGTGTCCTATGTTGGACAACCCCGCTCCTGTCTGCAGTAGCACGGAGCATCTCAAGGAGTTCTGTCACCACCGATCTACCGCTGTAAGCCGAGTGGCTGCTGGGTGGCCAGAAGACAGAGAACCCACTTCTTCGGCCATGGGCCTGCAGCGTGAGCGTTTACATCCTATAGATGGTGACACACAGACTCCATTGCCTAGAGAACAGCAGCAGGATGAGTCGACCCAAGATGAGTCGGTGCAGGAACAGCACAGGGATTATGCAACGGTGCTCCGCGATCAGGCGGGGAAGCGTGCACTTCAACACACCGGCGCCGGCTGGCTTTGCTCCACTGGTGGCTGCAGCGATTTCGGGGGTCGAGAACCGTCCGACTGAAAATAAGCGTGTTAAGCGGACAAAGAGTCGCAAAACGAGTAGTGATGCACCAGATCGTACTGGAGCAAGACATGGAAACAGTTATTGAGGCCGACCAGCATTTGCAACAGGTTTTGCCGTCTGCAGAATCAGCTGGGGTGAGAGAACAGCAACGGGCAGTATCTTCTGCATCGCATAGCATCATAGTTACGGAGGAGGAAGGAAGCATATCCTCCTGTGACTCTCGACCTACAGAGGACTCGGGAAACCGTCCCTTGGATGTTGATGGAGCACCAGAGCCAAAGCAGAGTGAAGTGCACCAGACAATGGAGGTTGTTACTGAAGCCCGCTCTTGGGCGGAAGCCTCCTATACGTATTCTGACCTCCAAGACGGTACATCTCCTGCATGGCGGGGGTCTATTTCGTTGCGTGAACCTCGGCTCAAAGTACGTGAATTGCAACGCAGCCCCCTAGATAGTATCCCAGGGACTGCCGAGGCTCCCGTAGTGCTACATCATGCAGTGGCGACCGGTAGAGACACACACCCTCAGTTCGCCCAAGTGGATAAGGAATCGGACCCGGCGCACCTTACTCCGCTAGCACGGCAGGGGAAGGTGTCTTCTAGTGACCCTCGGCTCCGAGGGAAGCTTCCGCCACCGGCTCAGACCGGCCGGCAACCTAATCGAAGCCCTGATAGCGAACGTTAAAGCCCCTTACCATAATATATCTACAATCGCTGGCAACTATAAACGTGGACGGTTGTAGAAATCTTGTGACACAGAAACTCTTAAATACATTCCTACAAGTGAATAGAGTTAATATCTGTTTTCTCCATGAAGTTAATACTTACAATTTAGATGCTCTCTATGGTTACGATTATAAAGTTAATTTGGGTTTAGGCGGACGAGGCACCGCTATTGCCTACCGTAAGGGCCTTCCTCTACAGAATTTTCAGCTGGATCCCTCCGACCGGATCCTATCAGCAACCTACGATGCAACAGTTTTGGTGAACATATACGCTCCTGCAGGTACTCAAATTAGACACGAACGAGAGCGGTTATTTCAAACTGATTTAATGCGACATCTACTGCACAGCAAGGAAGTTTTTCTCGCTGGTGACTCCAATTGTACGCTGCATGCTAAAGACCAAAAAGGGGCACCCAATTTTAGCATCACGCTACATCAATTAGTGACTCAGCTGCAGCTTCAGGAAACTTGGGAAATTATGCATGGCACAAACGTAGATTTTACATTTGTTTGACACTCCTCTGCTTCTCGAATAGCTTGTGTTTATACGTCTCCGGGTATAGCTACATCCGTACATCGAATTTGTGTACTTCCATTGGCGTTTAGTGACCATTATGCAGTACTCTGCCAACTCCAGATGCCAACACTCAGTACTGTAATTGCTGTAAGGGGATATTGGAAGCTCAACAATTCTATTTTGGAGGACACAGAGGTTTTGGAGCAGTTTAAGGTTAAGTGGCATCAGTTATACTCAACCTTCTGAAGTGCACCGCGGAAAAGTTTTTGGTGGATTGAAACCGCTAAACCAGCAATACGTGCCTTTTATAAATACACCAGTAATTTTTCGGGCGCAGGCGCGAAATAGGCTGATGCGTTTCTACAATGAGGCCCTATGGGACCTGTATCCGAGGCAACGGGAGGGTTACGATGTGAATGCGAAATTCAACCAGGTGAAGGAAATTTTTAAGCGGAAGCAATTACAGCACCTGGATGGGTATCAAATTCGAGCTAAAGCTCCACATGTAAATGCCAAAGAACGGCACACCTTTTATTATTTTGCAAAGGAGAGGAAGGAGGGGCGTGCAAAATTTCCACCTACACTTCCAGATGCTACCACTGGAGTTGCATGCTCTGGGACAAGAGCTCTACTTCAACTTATAGCGGGTCATTTCCAGACATTGCTTCAAGAGGTAAAGGAAGGAACCTCAGACGACATGTGTGCTGAGCAGCAGTTGTTTGTAACGGGGATTACACAAGCAACTGCTGATATGCTCGCCAGCCCCATTACTGAACGGAAAGTGCCAGATGCCATTATGCAATCAAGTAAACACACGTCCCCGGGTTCTGATGGTTTATCGTATGAATTTTATAGAACTTGCTGGTCCATTATCAAAGAAGCAGTTATTGAAGTTTTTGTGGAGCTGTAGGAAACAGCATATTTCCCCGACACCTTTGCGGATGGTATCATCATTTTACTTCCAAAGACCTCTAGGCCTACCACACTAACCTTGTTGAACGCCGATTATAAAATCGTTGTCAAAGTGTTGGCAAACAGAATGAAAGGAGCTTATGCAGAACTCTTACACTGTAATCAAGCGGCGATGTCTAAAAGGAATATTATTGTTACGTTAGCAGAATTGCGTGATATATTACTACATCTCCGACGAGAACATCAATTAGCGATTTTGGTTAGTCTCGATTTCCAAAAGGCAATTGATAGGGTGCACCATCGATATCTCTGACAATGCTTACAGGCAGCGCATCTCCCTATGCAGATTATTTCCCTTATTAAAGGGGTCTATAGAACAGCGAAGTCTCGAGTGTTATGGAACGGTTGGCTTTCCATTCCGATACTCATAAAACGGTCGGTGCGTTAAGGATGCCCGTTAGCAACGGGACTGTTTTCTCTCGCATTAAACCCCTTGCTACGAATGCTTCAAGACACCCTGCGTGGTGTCACTGTATACAATGAGCAATTTACTGTAACCGCCTATGCTAATGATGTGACCATTGTAGCTGCTGATGACCAAACGCTTCGCCGTGGGCTGCAGATCTATACAAGGATATCGGGTGCAGTATTAAATGTAGCAAAATCCGAGTTATTGGTGATAGGAAATTGGCCAGGGCCAATTGATACCTTGGGAATGCAACGTGTCACTACTACAGGGATCCTTGGTGTTTCGTTCCTGGGAAAAATGGACAAAACAATTGCTTTTAACTGGCGAGAGCGGATCAACCACTTAAGATATTTTTTATCCATTCAGAGAACACGGAATCTGAATTTACTGCAGCGCATTTGGTACATACATACCTATGGCCTCAGACAACTTTGGTACCTAGCACAGATTCTGCCGATCACGAAACATGACGCACAAAAACTAGAGCAACTCATCGGTTTCTTTTTATGGTCTGGTAAGGTGTATCGGGTCAGCAGAACTCAACTACGCTTGCCACACTCCAAAGGCGGTTTGGTTGACATCGAAAAGAAATGTATGGCCTTATTAGGGAAGACTGCCGTCCGGTCCTTGTGTGGCAATGGTTCTTCCATCGACAAAAAGTTCTGGGAGGAACATTTTCATCATCCGCATATGATACTCCCAGGATTCAAGCAAATGGTTCATCATCTTCAGCCTATACTGTATACCAACGATGAGATCTCCACGTTCGAGTGTACCCGGAGCCAATATCGCCTGTTAACTTTGCTTCCTTTTACTCCAAGGATTGAAGGGAAACATAGTCGACGATGGAAGATTATCTGGCAGAATGTCTTGTGTAAATATGTTCCAACCGATTGGCAAGAGACGACCTATGAAATCTTAAACGAGACCATACCGACGGCAGAAAAACTCTGGCGACATGGAAGAACACAATCTAATCAGTGTGCAGTCTGCTCAGGACTTGATACCTTGGAGCACCGGATTGCCTTCTGTCGGCAGGTTGCTGATATCTGGATGGTGCTTAGGAACCACATATCCAGGTGGTGCAAACCGGGGTCCCCGCCATGCCTTGCGAAACTGCAGCGCTTGGAATTTCTCTTCCAGAATACGGCACTCCAGCGCTGTGTGATTTGGTTGGTAACGGGAACGTTACACTGGATCTTTAAACGGAATGTCGACAATGTAGCAAAGAGGATGGAATGGTTTGGCTTCTTGAGACAGGAACGGTGGAAGCTAATTAAGTCCGGTTTCATCCGCTCTATGCAGCCCTTTATTTCACGTTTTGAGGCCACTAGTTAATGCTGTTGTAAAATAAAATATAAAAAAGGACATTAAAAAAACTAAAAAAAAACAAAAACACACATTACTTGAATATTAAAAAAAAGTGTGTCTTAAGTTCGCTCTGGCCTCATTTTTTGAGTCAGAATAGTTACTTGAATAGAATTTACACATACTAAAGAAAAAAAACCGTTACAGTGGAAGTTTTATTCTAGATCTTATTTTATGCTTTCCCTTATATAAACAAAAAATATATGGTATAATGGTTTATAAATTAAATTTTGAGCCAGAAATTCGTAATCGTTCATCGCGAGGAGATTTTGAAAAGGAGAAAAATTGGAACCTAAAACTGTAGTAAATAATTTCTTTATAATGGTTTAACTTAGAGGTTCCAAATTTGGTATTTTGTTTGTAGAAAAAAATTATCAAGCCTTCAAGAAATTATAATCTCATCTGATTATATGCAGAAGTACCTTGAACATTGTTTAAAAAAGCGAAAAAAATCCTAGTGAATGCAATAAAATGTGTCTGTGGTAAAAGATGGGGAGGCCACACGTAAAATAAATGGTGTGATGACACGCGTGGATGATGACAGGGTTAAATTTGATTGCAATTGCATGAATTTTACTTTTCGTTAAAATGACACTATAATAACACTGAAATAAATTATTATATTTGTGATAGAAAATAGCTACAAATACAATTTATTCTTATGAAATGTTACATGGATGCAATTGCATGGATTTTGCTTTTTTAAAATGACACTACAATAATACTGATATAAGTTAATATATTTATCATCCTGAATAGCTACAAATAAATTGTGTTCTTATATGGCACCATAATATAAAAATAATAAAAAATTCTGTTAGGATCTTCTAAAACTTTAACTAAACATTTGTGTTGCTAGATGACAACATTAAAAGGTTAAAGTATAAAATTGGGGACATAGGGTTTCGAAGATGTTCAGATTTGGCAGCTTTACGAGCAAATAAAACCATTCTGGTAAATCTGCCTAACTTTCCATATTGGTAGACAATTTGGTATGTTTTCGCTTAAGGCATATTCAACATTTCCACAGTAGATATTTAGATGTTTTATAGTTCAGCATGATATTTAAAGGAAAATAAAATTTTCGCTGTATACATTTCTCCATTAGTTTGCAAAAAAAACAAAAAAAAACACGTGTTTCTATTTTCATCAGTTTAACTGCTTAATTACTACTCTTTGTTATAATATTGCATTGTTACATGTACAAATACATGGTATTACACACACGCATTGTTCTACACAGAGTAATTAATTAACACACATTGCTGAAGAGCATTATAGTTTAAAAGAGTAAATCAATCCAGGATGAAAAAGGGTTGCTTCTATAAATTTTACGCTGCAAATTAAAAATAAGAAATGAAAATAGAGTTTAAATTTGTAAACAATGCTGTAACAAAGTGGGGTGCAATAAATAATAATTGACTGTAAACACCGATTGAATAAGAGAAGAAATGGAACTAGAAAAAAAGCAAATTTTTTTAATTTTCTCACGTGTTTCTCTACTGATGACAAATTCACACAATATATCCGTTTTTATTTTCATATAAAAGGTTGTTCAAACATCCCGTTACGTTATTTACGGAATGTCTATATCTATGAATAATTAAAAACTACATATTAAGTGCAAACGTACGGAAACAGCTTTTGCAATAAAGGTAAAATAAAACAAATAAGAAGAAAAAAGAAAAGATTCGCATGTCTGTCAGGTGCGGTATTTTCGAATTGTCAACGTGCAATATGGAGTATTTCTAAATCTGGTAACGGTACCAAAATACCGTTACAACGGTACAAGATGTTCTACAGTTTCTGTAAAAACTTTTTTCTATTTCTTACTATCTCCCATTTAGACAAACTTACACACAGCTAAATCAGCATGATGTGAACTTCATTGGCTTTTCACAGATTATTCAAAATTTACATTTAATTTATCACATTAATGCCTCAAATACATGTAATTTTAATCAAGGGCATTACGGTTATTTTTGAGAAAATTAAAAACAAAAATGTTCTTCTATGAGGTGTGGAGATTACCTGAAACTCTGAACATGGAATGCTTATGTATCTGACTTTAGTATGATATTTCATTATTACGACTTTCGTTCTTGGGCTGTGCTGCTCACTCACACACACACACACATACATACACACACGTAGAGGCTTTTCTAAAACACTTTGGGGTATATGTGAACCACAAAATGCGTATTTATGGTAAAATCTGTATATACTCTCTCGTAAACTCTTTCGGTAAAATCCTTATCTAAATTCTTTGGATGTTAATATAAGTGGTAGAGAGAGCAAAAATAAATATGTAAAATAAAACTTGTTTTTGTACCAAAGTGTGTGTATGTATATATATATACATATATATATATAAATTTTGATTTAAATATATTCCGTTAATGTTTATAAAGCCAATAAATGCGTCCGACTTTATTTTAATTCTATTTGTTTTAAAGAAGGTTATTGAAAGTAAACAGTTAAATGGTCACAAATATTCAGAATATGTGCAGATTTTTTTGTCACAAAATGAGTGCTATTGAAAGACAGATAATTTTTTTTTACCGGATTCTTACTGTTTCCAACAGTAATTTTAATGAACGCCATTTTAGAAGATCCAGACTTTCGTACTTGTTAACCTACGAGTAGGTTTTGTCTGACAGAGAGTGTTTAAAAGGGAAGGTATTTGGTTTAGACTAGCTCCGGAACGCATGTATTTCCTCTGGAGAATTTGTTGGAACTGAGGGTGTCACTTCTCAGGGGTTGTGTGGACCGGAGATAAATAAATGCTACTTATCACTGCCCTTTTATACAGATGGACCATGTAAGCTGTGACTATACAATATCTCCAAAACTAAGTGTTGTAGAAAGAAATGTCTTTGATAAAAATTGCTTGATATTATTGGGGGAAGTAAATGCCAAAAGTTTATAAAAATAATTAATATTAAAATAAATTTGAATATAAACGCTAGTTAGGTGTGGTGGATTTGTTCGAAAATCTTCTTCTCGCATTTTTGAAGGTGCTGAACCTAAATACCAAGTTTGGCATTTATCTGACTTTTTGTTTATTAGTTACGCTGTTCAGAGCCACATCCACAAGGGCTTTTTATAAAAATGCTTCTTTGTATTCGGGGTCTCAAAACGTCTATTTTCCGTTAAACCTCGTATTAATTTTTGGGTGGAATGCAACACCTCTACGTAATTTGTACGTGATAGAGAAAGTAAAAACATCTTTTTTTATGTTATACAGTCACATGACATACTCTACCACTATCGTTATTAGTGGGTACACAAACTATTCTTAATAAGCTTATTTTTCTGTTTACTACGTTTTAATCCAAATAAACCTTTGAAGTAACAGCTGCAATACACATTTTGTTATAGATACAAATGGAATAGCGATAATCAAATGGACACTATACTCTGGCCTTAAAATTCTATACTGTTTTCCATGACATCGCGAGAAACAACTGAGTGTTGACGGACCTTTAAGAGAATGACCAAGAAATTAATAATTCGAACCATTAATAACTGATATCTCAAAAATGACTTATAACACAAGAAACCTTATTTGAAAGGAATTGTGTGTTTTAAAGAGATCTATATTATTGTGTAGTATGTTTTCGTTTATCGCTTAACGTTTAAAAATTATATAATATTATACAAAATTCCTTCCGAATGAAGAGGAATTCACATTGCTACTATCATATAATTCATTATGCTCATTTTATTTGTCATGTACATACATTTAATATATGTCGCGAATAATTATAGGAATTTTTTATGAAATAAAAGTTTCCCAAAAAATGTTCCATGTAAAAAGCAGTTGGGATTGAGGGATTTTCTTGAAAACCTTCGTGTTGCCTTGGAATATACTAAACCCAAATGCCAATCTTGGTACTTATCCAACTTTTCTTATTTAATTTATGCTGTTCACAGTCAGACACACACAGACATGTTTTCAAAAATGGTTTATTTGGATTCAGGGTGCCACAAAACATATATTTCCGATGAAATCTCGGTGTGGAATTTTTGGGTGGAGTGCAATAGTATCGCTACTTACTATATGCAGTAGAGAAAATAAAAAAACTTCTTTTTGGATTAAGGGGAGCTCGAGACATGTATTTTTTTATGAAACCTTGGTATCGAAAATTTGGGTGGAATGCAATGCCTTCTCCACCTATTATGTACGTGTACAGATTGTAAATAAATGAACAATCTGGACAATACGCCTAAATTTCGGGCTTATCTGCACTACAGGTACGCAGGAGAAGTTGCCGCACTATCATGGGGCAATCCGCTTAAATTTCTGGCGTATCTGGTAGGAGAAGTTGATGTTGATGAACCTTATTGGAGCAATGCACTTTAATTTCAGGTTTATTTGCGCAACAGATATGGAGCAGATGATGCCGCAATAGTACAGGGTAATCCGCCTAGGTTTTATACATGGCTAAACAACAGCTGTGCTGAAGAAGTTGCCGCTGTAGAACGGGGCAATCTGCCTAAATTAAAGACATGTGCACACGGCAGGTATGTAGAAAAAGTAGCCGCACTATCACGGGATAATCCGCCTAAATTATATGTATACCTGTACAACAGCTGTGCAGGAGAAGTTGCTGCACAAGCACGGGGCAGACCTACTAAATTATATGCATATCTGTACGATAAGTATGTAGAAGTTGCCTCACAAGCATGGGATAATCCGCCTAAATTATATGTATACCCCTACAACAGTTGTGCAGGAGAAGTTGCCGCACAAGCACGGGGCAGACCTACTAAATTATATGCATATCTGTACGATTAGTATGTAGAAGTTGCCGCACAAGCACGAGGTTGCCGGCCCCCGTAGTCGTGGTCGCTGGAGTGGTCGCTCCGGGGCTCCGCCAAGCTGAGGGTCGCGGGTTCGAGTCCCGTCACGGGCATGGGTGTTTGTGTGTGTATGTGTGTTGCGGAAATAAGCGGTATGAAAACAGTAAAACGCAGTGGCATAAACTGGGTCCAACAAGGGAACTTTAAAAAATATATAAAATAAACAAATAAAAAAAAAGCTGGCAGCCTAAATTATATGTATATTTGCAAAACAGTTATGCAGGAGAAGTTGCCGCCCAAGCACCGGGTATTCCCTCTAAATTACAGGCTCCTCTGCAGAACAGCTAATTAGAAACATCCTTAAGTATTTTAATTCGAACTGGAACCTCTCCCTTAATAGAACAACTCATTTACTTCCATGATCATTCCATATTTATTATTTCTATAATCGTAATAACATAGGTTATATAATTTTATCTTTAATAACAAATAAGGAGATGTTGCCGCAGTATCACGTAGCAATCCGCCTACATTTCTGGCTTATCTGCACAACAATTATGCTGGAAAAATTGCCGCACCAGCAGGGCCTAAATTATATGCACATCTGCACAACAGTTATTAACAGAAGTTGCCGCATTAGCACGGGGCAGTCAGTCTAAATTATATGCATATATTCACAACAGTTGTGCAGGAGAAGGTGCCGCACTAGCACGGGGAATCCGCATAAATTATACTCAAATGTGCCCGAAACAGTTACGCAGGAGAGGTTGCCGGTCTATGCCTACAATACAGACTTATCGGCACAGTAGGTATGTAGGAGAAGTTGCCGCACTATCACGGAGCAATACATTACATGCATATCTGTAGAACAATTGTGCAGGAAAAGTTGCCGCAGCAGCAAAAAACAATCCGCCTAGATTGTACGCATATCTACACAACAGCAATTGAACTGATAATGAAACTTAGAGAAGTTACAATGAAAGTTCAACTAGTTCACATTAATGAAGTGGTAGTGAAAATTAATGAAGTTCCATTGAAACTTGAACCAGTTCATATTAGTGAAGTGATAGTAAAAATTAGTGAATTTCCAATCAACGTTGAACTAGTTCACATTAGAGAAACGATAGTGAAAATTCAGTGAAAGTTGAAGTAGCTCACAGTAGTGAAGTGATAGTGAGAATTAGTGAAGTTCCATTAAAATTTAACTAGTTTACATTAGTGAAGTGATAGTGAAAATTAGTGAAGTTACAATGAAATTTGAACCAGTTTATATTAGTGAAGTGATAATGAAAATTACTGAAGTTTCGGGAAACTTGAACAGCTCACATTAGTGAAGTGATAGTGAAAATTAGGGAAGTTCCACTGAAAACACATAAACGGTGACACTGAGAATTTGGAGGGAGTGACATTTGGAAACATCTGATTCATTATATTCACATAACTTTCTCTGCCCTCTGCTGCTTATTAGTGCGTATACAAATTATTCTTACGAAAGTTTATTTTCATATGCACTCCATTTTAATCCGGATAAATGATTACAGAAATAGCCACACTGCACATGTCGTTATAGACACAAAGAGAACAGCGATAGTCAAATGTTTAAGAGCTGGACACTATGTGCTGGCCTTGAAGAAATTATGTACTCTTTCCATGCAATCGCGAGAAAAAACTGAAAGTCGATGTGACATAAAAAGAATGACAAATTATTGAACAAATCGAACAATTAAAGCCTAATGCTACAGCAGAGTTAACTATAATTAATTGTGTATTTTAAACAGAACTGCAACCCTTGTGTAGTACGTTTAAGAGTTATACAATATTATACAAAATTCCTTCCGAATAAAGAGGACTTAAAACGCTATTCGCAGAAAACCCAAAATATGCACTGTATTTGTCATAAAATTATCTTTAATATATGGTATTTTAATAAGACTTCCCTTTTAGGAAAAGTGTTTCTACGCTACATAGGACATTTAGTAATTGCAAAGTGCCTCTTATTTTTCATTTTCAAGAATGAAAAGACGGGTAATACCGTGTTGCACCGATGGTTCCTCTAAACCTTTTTACCAGCAAAGTTATTACACCCTTGAGATAAACGATGGGCTGCTAATTACCTCCTTAATAGGTACTAGTTTGGCGTCGTTGAATAATTCGTTCACCTGGTTTCTATTATTGTTAACTTGTCAATATGTACTCCATGTACAGCAAATGGACCCGCTACCTGCGCGTTACTGAAAGCTTCTGGATAGGAGGCACAGAAAAAGAACCTTTTCCTGCAAATCAAGTTGTAACCCGTCAGCAAACCTGTATAACAGAGTGCCAGAACCAAGCCTGAGTAAAAGTGTGAAGAAGCTTATTCTTAAGCTAATGTGTCAACGAAAATTGGTGAAAATCATTATAAAAACTCAAAAATAAGTTTTAAAACCTTTAAGATATATAATTATACCCCAAACGTTCATTCAGATTCGTTGGTTAATTAATTTTGGCGACAATTAAAGCTTTATGCAAATAACTAAATATTCCTCTGCATGCACATAAAATTATTTTAAAAAAGTGATGCTCCAATCCTGCCTTAATAACGCTCCAAATGTTTGGCTACAAATTATTTCAACTCAAGCTGCTTGACTTTGCTGTATTTATTTCTCCAGGTTTGTACTTATAGAAGACAGTCCCATGTTTCAGCTGATTTTTACTTTCACTACAGCCTATCTATGATAGGAAGTAGATATCAATTCCTTCTCAAAAATTAGAAAGCGATGTTTCACTGGAAATACGCGTTTTGCGTTCTCCGACGCATATTTTCAAAAAAAGTCTGTGTGTGTGGTGTGCGTGCAGAGCATAACTAAGAAACCAAAAAACGTAATATTTAAGTTTTTCATTTTTCAAGGATAGGTTCCAAGATTTTCACGAAATTCTATCCACCCCAAACTACCCTTTTCGTGAAAAAAAATTAATTATCTTTTGTTTCATAAAAACCGCCTTTAGCGATTTATTTAATTTAAATAGCAAATGCTTATGACATTAACATGGCAAATAAACTGTACACCATGAATTTTCTCAGAGTACGCTGTGAGCCCCTCCTTACCTTTGGCGAACATTCCAAAACTGGGACACCATTTGAGATAGTCAAAGCAACTTAGAGGTCATTAAAACAAACACCTTCCCCAAAATAACTTTTTTCCCTAGTGTCAACGGTATTGGAAATATTTTATACCATAATAGATTCATATTTTTCAAATGAAGTGTATTTGACAGAAATGGTCACATCATCTTTTACCTCCATAATCCCAAGAACACAAAACGAGTTATAACAGCCTCACGTATAAGCATGTATAAATTATTAATTTCATTGATATTAAAATGATTTCTAGCCAAGCATTTTGTCATCGTATGAAGAATAGCATTTCATATGAATAATAGATACTTGTTAAATCGTAAGGAAAAAGAAAGTAATGTGATTGTAAAACATTGTTTTTTATGAAATTATACCGGAGAAAAAGAAGAATGGCATACTTTTAGAGTATCCCCCTTCAGATGTACTTATACATGGGAAATTGTAAACATACGACGAGAAAAATTTCTAAAACCTCAAGGAAGAAAAACATATTTTACCCCTTTTTATGTCTACATTTTATATAGTATGTTTTATGTCTATTCCTTATGGTTTTCAAGGTACATTAAATTCACTAATAGCAAAGATGGCTTTATAGGCTGTCCCTAGAAAATTCAAGATATGTATGTCTCAAATGCCTCACTAATAAGGTGCATCTTAAAGAACATATTACGTGCTGAAAGTCTAAAAATATAATTTCCGACAGCAATCTTTTTAAATTACATGCCTATTTCTATAAATAGTACAGTATGGAAGCAAGAAACTTTGCAACAATTTATAGCCAATTTAGGACAGAGAAGGAGTAGAGATTTCGAGTAATGTGCAAATTCCCTTCTAGTAAGCTCGTTCATCACGTTCATTAGGATAACGAATTGTTTTACAAAAACTGTCCCTAAAGAATAAGTAGATAATAACATTAGATAAAAAACAAACTGAATCTATTTTTCCTAGTTTCTTCTTGTATGCACTTTTATATCTTGGTACATATGTGCATATAATTATTATTTAGCACAAATATAGTTATACTAATGTTTTGTAAAGATTTGTTTAATCCTTTCCTTCCTTGTGCCTAGTGTCTTACTTTTCTAACCGGGTAGTTTTTCCTTAAGCACCATTGATGACAGCTCCTTCCTAATGACCCTCATTAGCTGCATTCCAAATGAAAACTTACCATCGGCGCAATACGAATATGCCAGAAAAGACTCCCCAATGGCGCTAAATTTTCCTAAGCTCCATTCTCGCCAGATGAGTGACGTCTGCGCGTCTTCGTGGCACTAAGATGAAACGTAGATGAACACCTTCATAAACTTAGCTCATACCTATTTTACGCCTAGTTTCTATTTTATCTGGTATATTTTTTAGTATGTGGCTTTTGATTGACTCTATTGGTTCAGTGAAAGATTTTAGATTATTTTTATTAGCTTATATTTTTTCGAAATTTATAGTGTGTAGAATTTTCAGTTATATCTTATATTATTTCAGTTGATTTCATTTTCTGTTCGCTTGACTCATTTTGCGTGTTTAGGATTTTCCCGACATTGTCTAAGTTTCTGTCCCTTATTGTTCTGCTCGTTCTAACTTTTTTGTTGCCTGAGGCCCCCTGCACTTTCCGTCCGTGGCCTATTCGGTTTCCTGTTATATATAGTTTATTTACTTTATAGTTTATTTAATCATATTTGTCGTTTCATTTTCGTTTAATTTAATAATTCCCCTTTATTGCCATTCTTTTGCCTCTTTTTATTTATTTGTCTTTTCTTTCTTTACTTAACATTTATTATGTATCCGTTTTGTTCATTATACTATTAAATATTATTTATCTTTATTTTGTTTCCCTTTTCTTATGTTTAACTGTTTTATAGCGTCTTTGGTATCTCCTAACAAGCTTCTACCTCAAACCGGATCGTCTCCCTCATTTAATTTCCGTACTCGTCTGCAGTAGAGTAGATATGTATAAAGTAAGGATTTTGCTCTAGTGTTAGATGTTTAAGAGCGATGCCATGAATAATGTTTTGCCTTGGCTCCCAGAGGAAGTCTATATCCACATCACACCTTCAAAACCACTCCTCATTACGCCAGGCACCTCACAAACCACATCCAGCGTCAAGCTTTGCTTGCAGCAACACTTTCTATTTAAAGCTCGGTGAACATTTCGAATTCTCACTTACCTACCTTGGATGTCTGTGCCGAATGCAGCTCCACTTCAAAGACTCCTTTCATACTATATATTACAGAAGGTTCTGCCAGAACTGCTTTATTTCCCAAATGCCTACTTCTTTGATTTTAACCATAATGTTGCAAAATTTTAATTACTAAACAATATTTAGTAATATTTAGTGAATAAATCAATATCTGTTTATCTATTTATTGTATGGGTTTTTCACTTCACAACAGTTCTGTCTCAATTCGCACTTTCCAGAGATTCCTATCTTTCCATTGTCCCTCTTCCATAACCCTCTTCATCATGTCACATATATTTCCTCATGCCATGTTCATCTTGCTCTTCCCAGCTTTTCGCTACAGGGCATTTTCCAATTTAAGTCTATAGGCCACCGTTCTTCCTACGTGCGTTGTACATGTGCATACAATTTTAGAGCTCTTTTTATATGCTGTATATAACCCAAGTAAAGGGGGGTTCCGACCCTTTCAGAAGCCGTGGTGCGGGGCTGCGGAGTCAGAGCACTCGTGGTACTTCTGACGTTACTAGAAGTACACTGGGCGAAACGTCGGAGCCCCACCGTTAAGGATGTAGTTTGGATTGGGTTGCACTCGGCGGGGCAGTGAATTCTAATACTCATGGAAGATTGGGTACGTCTGTGCGGTTCCCCGGTGAAATACTTCAAGGTCCACCGGTACCGCCCTGGAGAGCCGGTAGACAGTCTCTAGGTTCTGTCGTCCCCACCAGGTCTCGGTGGTCTTGCCCTTTATTGGAGGTTGACGCATGTAAGTGCGCATCCACTTCCCCCATATAATGAGGGGGCGGATTTAATTTTCAGGTGCCGGCCTACTGAAAAAGCTCTCGGGGGAGGGAGAGTCACTTGGATGACGCCCTTCTCCCAGGGTCGCATGGGAGTATAGTCCCCTGGTTTCTTGTGCATCCATTTCTTGTCTGATTTAGGTATTCCTAAGATGTTACAATCTGGATATTCTCACACTTCTTCGAAGACCATACCATTTCTGGGGCTAAAACCCCTTTCTTCAACATTCCTTTTAATGTCCAACTTTCTAATCCATATGTATATATACTTCTATTATTACTTGGAACAATTGTTTTGTGGTATTTCTGGTCAAATTCAAATCAATATATCCAGTTTTAAAGCATCCTTATTAACATCCTAATAAGCTAAACGTTTTCTAATGTGCTGTTCGGTGAGAAAATATTAGCCTTAGGGTATTTTTTCGTTCTTTTCTGAGCTGGAATCGCTTATAAAGTAGGCTATTAGTTTCAAATGGGCAAACATCCATCTACTAACACTTTCAGAAGAACAAAATTTTTGTATGAGGTGCCTCTAGAATGCATATAATAACAGTTCCTTTCGTAAGTCGTAAAGCTTCACTCACGTGATAAAATTTATGGTTTTGTTTATTTTGTAGATCAATTGGAAATGATTCAGTTTTATAGCGAAAATCTAATAGAAAATTACTTTCGAATCATCTCAGAAGCTTCCCATCAATTTTAACAAGAATAAAAGAAATGCACCCGTGAAATGTAAGATACCTTTTTAAAATGTATGCCATATATTAAGCATAGTAATGGTGGCGTATTTTCCATGACTGTTTCAAAGTTTAGCTTGCATGGCTATTTAAATATTAATTTTATTGTGTAAGTACGTTGTACTAATAAAAATGTTCCACGCAAGGATATTTTTTAAAAATATTCCTATAATAAATTAAACTTTAACTTTAAATGAGTTTAAAAAAGTTTTCATATCAGGTTTTTATATTAACCCTTACATATTGTAGAAAAATTATTATATTTTGCACTTTATCAAATTCTTCATTTTTCAAAAGTTAATAACTTATTTCTAAAATTTCAGCTTTGTTATTTTTAAAAAATATAAAATAATTTTCTTAAACTTACTTTTGAGAAGCAATAAAAAACTTTGAAACAAATTTGTAAATCATTCTGTTGTACGGAGAATTTTGAGTATGGAAAAATGCAGAAAACATTTTGCGAGAAAAAGTTTTAAAGTTGGGCTTGCCTATTAACAAGCATGCGCCTCCGTTTATACCTCAGTTAAGGTAATCTGAAATGGTCAAAAATCACATTTTTTGTTTTAAGCACCAATAAAAGTTCTATTAGTTCCAGTTTCAGAAGATACATTTTTGGGGGGTTAAGAGGTTTTAAGACATCTAAATACCATTTAACTGTTATTCTCCGTTCCTTTAAAGCTTTTAGAACATTTTTGTATCTTTCAACGACTAACGACTATATCATGCCCAGCGAGTAGTTCAGCAATTATCAAAAGAGGCCAGAACCAAGAGAGGGCAATCAGAAAATCTGAAGAAATCCAGGAATGAAGGTGCAGATGAAAACCTGGAATGTACCAAGTGTGTCAGAATTTTAATGTTCCAACTTCAAATTCAGTTTTCTCAAAACAACATTTTTGCATATTTGTGTACGTTTTTCTCAGAAAGCATGAAAGGCAGAGAGTTAAAATTTTCAGTACATGTATACAGCACATAGTTAGACCTTCTGAACCCCAATCATAATTTTATAATGTATATTAGTGATATTAAGAAAGCCACAACATTGAAAATTTTTCACTTTTTACTTTGTAATTAACTTTTTTCAATGTCTATTGAACTGATATACATAACTAAATAATTGAGATTCAGAAGATAGCTGATTATACTAAGAACAAGCATGCAAAACTGTAATTCTGTATTGCAAGTAGTATTAGAGAAAAAGTTATGTGAATTCGCATGTTTTAAGAGTAAATTTTATTATTTTTCTGTTGAATGAAATAATATTTAGCTCAACTACATAAGCTATCAATGCAAAAAACCGCTTGTAATAATTGCTATGATTTATAGAGTAATTCATAAAAATGTCACGAAAAACCATTGAGAACTTTAAGAGCAGTGGTAATTTAACACATTTAGGGTGTAAATTCCATGTGTTCAGACTACCTTGTCTCCTTAATTGGTAGTTTAAATGCACTAATTTTCGAAAAATTATATGTTTCATTAATGTTTAGAACTCATATTATTATAAAACATTAAATGTTTAACTTCTCACAACATTCTGTCAAATTTACTGATGCATTACTACAAGCTATTGCTTTGAAAATCTAAGTTATTGCATTTGAAAGGAAAATCTGTATTACTATACACATCATGTGGCCCATTAATGCCGGTTGAAATGCAAATATATACAACCATTCAAATAGGAGAAAGTACGAGTTTTCTATGTTTAAAGGGCAAACATAATTGAGATCGCCGCCATTGCAGAGAAAATGTAATAAAGGAAACCCAATAAAGTTATAAATTTCTTTAGCGTCGTCTAGACTACGAAAAAAAATCAATAGGTACGGAAATACTCCATTTATTTTCAGCCAAATGCACCGGGCTATAGTTAGTGTTGCATTTAAGGTGAGACTAAATAGGGAAAATTACAAAAAAACAACGTTTGTATTTTTGTGCAATCTTATAAATTGGGATTACCTCTTTAATGTCATAATATAGATATACGATTATGACAGTGATTATGTGACTACAATGATAATATATGTATTCATATAATATATTGCCTTAACAGTATAATGTATAATATTAATTCTATAACATTACAAGGGCAGGCCATTTATGTTGAGCCTATATATATCTCAAAAAAATAGTATCAAGCAACTTTTATTTAAGACATTTGTTTTTACAACGCTTAGTTTTGGAGATATTGTACAGTCTCAATCAAAATGGTCCTTCCTGTATATAATAATTAATATAATATTACATATCATTATTGCAGAGTTATATTTTAAATATATATTTTTAGAAACAATACTGCCTCTGTTATTTTGTATTTACTGTGAATTTTACTCCACTTAAAAATATTCATAATCCCTACACACTTTATAGTAAAGAGCTAAATGTTGTCTCATCTTTTAGTGGAGTTTTGCTCTTTAAATGGGTATACTGTTTGGTATGGCAGCTTATGTGCGCACAAGTCAAGTGTTTTCTTTCTTCGTAAATACAGGGTGGATCATCCTGGAATTGTCATCCTTTTATACTATGAAAGTGCGGTTGTTTCGAGTGTTTTCGTTAATAAATTTCTGCCATAAAGCCTTCCTTTTTGAGATAATTAATATTTTATTTTTCACAATATTGCAACACAGCAAATCCAATAGGTTTGCTTTGCATTAAAAGGTTTAACTTCTAATTCTTTAGTGTCTGTTGCTATGGCCACGAACAAATGAACATTTCCGGTACACAAATAAACAGAGAACTGCAGATGATTGTAACATAACCTAAATATCATACGGTATATAAAACCGAGGAAGCATTTACAATATTACGCCGCAAATTATTAATAGGAACACTTGTTTATAAAGCTAAACAAAAGATTGATAAAGGTAAAACCCAACTTCAAGATTATGGTTTCTTTCTTTGTGAATTTGAGGCAGTATTTTTAACAATTAAATGATTTCAGTCTAATTATATAATAAAATTATAATAACAGTCCGCCTTAAAGTAATATGTGTATAAATAAAATATAAAAGTATGTAACAGTCATTGTATTATATACATGTTTAATAATGTTATGTGAATGTATTAAGTAATTTAATAATGTAAGAGCTGTGAGTATATAAGCCAAAAGTTGCAAACAATGAGGTAACCTTGAGGCAATAATGAATTGGAAAGTTTAAGAATGCTACTGGTAATTCTTGGAGCAACAATAATGTAATTTTTAAAAATAGCAATAAGAAATTTGAAAGGCTAAAAGTTAAATAAAAGCATTATATTTGAATAGGATTAGCCAACCAGAGATTTGAAATAGATGAAATTTGCAAATTCAGGCGGTATAAGTCAGTTGCTTGTAGACAGCGTTCCTAACTGGTTGCGAGACGCGTCCTCTAGAAGTTTAATACCTATTCAGTGTGAGACGAAAATTCATTACGGCGAGCATATAAAGTTTACGTGTTAAAAAGTACAAGTAATTAATAAATAATCTCACAGCTCTCTATATCAGTGAATGAGTTGATGAGCTCGTCATTTAAGAATGGCTTGATTCCGCAAATGTCAATCAATAAGGCCTTACAATACTTTAGGTTTCCGACAAATATCACAGGATCCTTAGATGGCTTCTTTTATTCATCTGACTTTTCTGTATTGCTGTTCTTTCTTTCTCTCTTTCTTCTCAAACATGTGGCCTTTTCCTAAGCATTTTCGCTTTTATTTGAATTTAGGGATCACATTACATTTATTTCCCATGAAACTGCGATACCGAATTTTTTCGGTAGAATACCATACATCTTCTATCTACCATACAAATGACGCCGAAAATAAAATATGTATTTATACAGAACGATTGTAATAATGAAGCAAAATCTCCTGGACAGTTATTAATCAAACAATCAGAAACACCTATCTTCCCGGCAACCATTCAGCTACGTCACTTGGGTCACCTGACTGTGTTGTTACCTATCGGGTTGTGTCTAGGAATCTATAAAGCTTTCGCGATGTTGTAGGTAACTTAGGCCTACAAGTTCGTGCTTTGGAAAAGAACATTAAAATTCCAGGAGATAGTCGTCTGTTTCTCCAAACAAAGTATCTAGAAAATCTGATGCGTTGCACTCACATGACTTTCTCTAATCTTGTACCAACTATTTTTACAAACGCATATTATCCATCTACTTCATGTTAATAAACATAAATATTTTCAGAAATTATCTTATTGCAAATTTTCTTGTGGGTACAAGAAAAATATGGTAGGATTTTAAGCGACAGTCAAATCTTTTAAGAGGTGGTTGCTATGTGGAGCATTTCATGCTCTTGCAATTCCAAAATATATAATTCGCATTTGAGATAAAATATAAGTATTGCAAAATTCAAACAAATAACAAGCAATAAGTATCTAATAAATGGTTCATTCCACAAAAAATATGTATATGATGTAAATTTTATTGTGTTTTAACGAAATCAACATTTGTTGTATAGAAACATTTTGTCTATCTCTTACGGTTTACCAGTTATACAAAAGCCGTTCGTTCAGAATGAAGAGGACTTTAGGGGAGCTTCCCAGAAAATTCAAGATATACATTTCGTTTGTCATAAAAACATCTTAAATATACTATATTTAATCAAAATCATTAGAGCCATTTTTGAGAAAATTAAAATTTTCGAAAAATGTTCCATGCAAAGGGTAATGTGGGTGGGGGAGTTTACCGAAAATCTTCGTGTCGCATTTTTGAAAGACGCTGAACCTAAATACCAAGTTTGGTATTTAGCCGACTTTGCGTTTTTGAGTTATGCTTAAAGCCTACCATATTCTCTTTGCACCTACAAGAAAGTTAGCAATAAGATTAACATCTCGATATCTCGATTAACATGAAGTATATGGAGAATAAGCGTTTGTAAAACAGGTTGTACAAGAGTAGAGTGCCCCACATCAGAGTTTTTAAGTAAGCAACTATACTACGAGTATTAACACCAAGCATTACAGCACTTAGAGGTTATATTTACCATCCTAAAATTTAATTTAGCTTCAAAAGTTTCCAACGGGTTATTTATACTAGAAAATGTCACAGGAAAAGCTGTTCAAAGTAAAAATGGAGAAAACAATCTCGCAAGCCTTTGTGCCGAAACTCAAGGGATACAACCTGCTGCACTCTGACGCTTTAAACATTTGTGCATAGCAAGTTGCAGTAAAATTCGTATACAGGAGAGGAAATACGCATATAAGAGGCGCATAAAGAAAGTAAATTTCCCGTATTTATCCGGAAAAATTGCACATGCGTAGCAGATCTATGATGTATTAATCATATGTGGACCGGACAGGTCCCGCGTTGTGCCAGTACGCGGCAACAGTGGACTGAAATGGCGGCTCTTATTCGTTCTCCCGCCGCCTGCGAGGTTCGATCAGTGATAAAGTTCCTTATTGCACAAAACATAGCGCCGAGCCAAATTCATCGCCAGTTCTGACAGGTCTATGGACCGAACATCATAAACAAACAGATGGTCCATGATGAAGAGCGCAGTGGACGACCGTCCCTCATCAATGATGACCTTGTTGAGCTGATGCGGTAGCTCATCGTGGAGACCGTCGCTTCAACATTACGGAACTCAGCAGTCATTTTCCTTAGATATCCCGAGCCTTGTTGCATGAAATTGTTACGAAGCACCTGCTGTTTAGGAAATTGTGTGAAGGTGGGTGCCAAAAAAACCTGACACGCGAGCACAAAACGAAACTCTTAGGAGCAGCACTGATATTTCTGCAGTGGTATCATGATGACGGCAACGAGTTCCTCGGCATGATCGTCATGGCAATGAGACGTAAATTTCGCACTTTAACCCGGAAACCAAGCTGCAGTCAATGCATTGGCGTCACAGTGGATCTCCAGTCAAGACGAAATTCAAACAGACTGTGTCGGTGCAGAAAGTGATGTGCACGATGTTCTGGGACAGGAAGGGCATTCTACTCATTGACCTGCTGCCGAGAGGTGAAACAGTGAACGATGACCGTTACTGTAAAACACTGAGGAAATTGCGACGAGCCATTCAAAACAAGTGGCGTGGAATGCTTCCTGCAGTTGTTGTGCTGCTCTATGACAATGCTCTCCACATACGGCTCAGCGCACAGCAACTGTTCTGCAGGAGTTTGGCTGGGGGCTATTTGATCATCCACCATACACCCTGATCTTGCTCCTAGCGATTTCTAACTTTTCTTGCACCTCAAGAAATTCCTGTCCTCCGGTCAGCGTTTTGACAACAACGAAGAGCTGAAGACGACTGTCACACGCTGGTTCCATTCACAGGCGGTAGACTTCTACGGCACAGGAATACAAGAGCTGATCTCACGATATGACAAGTGCCTCAATTCTTGTGGTGACTATGTCGAAAAATAGCTCAGACATTGCTATACCTGTTGCCAATAAAATTTATCATATAACTAGGTCTTCTTTGTTTAAAAAAATAGGGAAACTTAATTTCTGGATGCGCCTCCTATATTCAATAAAGTACCCGATATTACTAACGTACAGATATCTACTTGACTCTCAATATGACGGGTTAACAATCACGATACTAGATTGCTCCTGGATACAGTAACGACTACTGTTTTCATTAGCAAATCCGTTGCTGACCTCATAAGCAATCCTATTTAGCTTATTGTGTCTTTTCAAGTGCATCAATGATATGTTTAAAAAGTAGTAGTTTCTCAGCTAGGTTTACACATCTCTTTTTTATCAACATACATTGAATCCACTGTTGGTTTGAGCTTTTAAGCGATTCGGTGCCAATGTTCTGTCTTTGCTGATACGACAAGTTTGGTTTTCATTTCCTACGCCCACTTTCCAAGAGTTTGCAATCACATCAAACGGTGAGACGTATCACGTAGACGAATTCCAATCAGTTACAATACCCTTTGAAAATGACGTGACCTTTCGTATTTCTTTCTTCCATTTCTTTTCTTCAATAGGCATCAGTTTTCACGCTGCAGTGCAGCCTCTTCTAATAATACTTACTACCCTTTGATAAAAAGGTTTCAACTTTCTTGCAGCAGTTTATATAAGGAATTTTAACTGCAATATGGCTTCTCCTGCTTGTAGCCCAACTGGATTTGAGCTTTTGAATCAACTCCCAACATTACACCGCCAGAACGCTGTGCATTAGGAACAGAAATTTTGAAGATGTTAGCAAATACTGGTATTTTCTACATCAGAAACACTGCCTTGCATTAATTATTACCAGAGTTAAAACGATTTGTAGGTTTCCTTTTGAATCCGACAGGATGTTATTAGGGGATAGAAAATTGATCTGTACACACCTCTTGTCTCTGTGAGTGCCAGTAAACAATGTTGCCAGCTTCAATTTAGTATCTAAGGTAACTCCTAAATTGTGAGGAGTCGAATTACCTCATTCCTATGAACTATGAATACTTCAGTTTTTTTTTAATTTAAGGACGCTCTTTAACTGCTGTGGTCCTTAGCGTCCCATTCTATATTGAGCGTGAAAGACTGAAAATTTTGTTCTGAGGCCTCCTTATCAGACTTGAGGTAAATCTACGACACGGGACCACTGGCTTTGCTTTCCTTCCGAAAGAAGCCATGCTAAGCATTTTTATGCCCTAAAAAAATCCATCGCACGACCTCAGGAGCTAGAGGCTAGCACGACGAATACTTCAAGCATCCACATTCACATTCTTAATTGATTCGCACATATGAAGTAATTTTACTTTCTCTATTGCTTACCTATAAGAAGTGAGGAAGTATTGCATTCCACACAAAAATGCTATACCTAGATTTCACCAGAAATTCAAGCCTCGAGACTCTATCAATCCAAAAGATAACCATGTGTATGAGAATAGCATAACTCAAACACGAAAAATCGGTTAAATAGTAAATTAAACATTTAAGTTCAGCAACCTCTAAGGATGTAACGCGAAGATTTTAAAGAAAATCCGCCCAAACCAAACTACCCTTTACATGGAAAACGTTTAGAAAATTTTTATTTTATCAAAACTGCCTGTAACAATTTTGATTAAAATAACATAAGTTTAAGAAATTTCTATGTCAAATGAAATATATATCTTGAGTTTTCCGGGAATAGCCTTTAAGTCCTTTTCATTCTGAATTACTTTATATAATTGGGAAAAAAGAAAAAATCTTTACTAAACAAAAAATCCTTAGATATCGTTAAAATACACAATTTATGTAAAATATAATTTTTGTGGAGTTAACCATATTCGAGCCATTTCAAGTTCGTTTGAATTTTCTCAAACTCGTTATGTTTATTTTTTTTCTTATCGTCTCGTGGTCATGCAAAGAGCATAGAATTACGAAGCCATCACATAGCGGCACGCTCTTTAAAAATCTTTACTATAGTTTCATCTTCTGTATATTACAAAGAAATGTGAAAATGTTAATTTAAAGCTTATCTAGTTTTCATGAGAATGGTTTGTAGAACAGTGTGTAGAGAAGGCCATGGAAATGCACCGCATCAGTGAAATTCGGAGGTGGTGGTGTTATGGTGTGGTCGTGTTTTTCCTGGAGGGGACTTGTACCCCTTGTTTTTTTGCGTGGCACGATCACAGCGCAGACCTACATTGGTATTTTAAGCACCTTCTTGCTTCCCACTGTTGAAGAGCAATTCGGGGATAGCGATTCAATCTTTCAACACGATCGAGCACCTGTTCATACTGTAGGGGCTGTGGCGAAGTGGTTACACGACAATAACATCCCTGTAATGGACTGACCTGCACAGAGTCCTGACTTGAATCCTATAGAACACCTTTGGGATGTTTTGGAATGCCGACTTCGTGCCCGGTCTCACCGACCTACATCGATACCTCTCCTCAGTTCCGTACTCCGTGAATAATGAGCTGCCATTCCCCAAGAAACCTTCCAGCACCCGATTGAAAGTGTGCCTGCGAGAGTGAACGCTGCCATAAAGGCTAAGTGTGGGCCAACACCATATTGACTTCCAGCATTACCGATGGAGGACGCCACGTACTTGTACGTCATTTTCAGCCAAGTGGCCGGATACTTTTGATTACGTAGTGTATATCCCAAGAAAAAAGTGAGCAATATCCACGGAGCGATCTGCATTTATTTGTGTCCCATTTCTCCGCAGATAAGACATCCATTGACCGATTGCAATTTGGAAACACTCCCTTGTAAGCCTACGTTCGTTTAGGTATGAACCTTTCCCCACTCTGAAATATTTCGGTGTATGAGTGTTTTACGATGTTGAATGACTTGAATATATAATAAGTGCAAAGGCTTTCACGGTCGGAGTTAATGGATAAAATATTAAAATCTTCCAGGCTGGAAGGCTGTGGTCTAAGGGTAAATTATTTACACCCGACGTCTCCGTCAACACTTTGGTTGTCATCTTCAAGAGGGTAACTCCCTAGGCAGCTGAACAAGGACTGCCTAGTGTATTGTTTTTTTTTTTTTGTCATAGACCAGATTTTTATCGATGTACATTTAAATAAATATTCCAGTCACCAACAACAAAAGAGAGGAATAATTAAAAACCTTAGCGACAGCGCTAAACGTATTTATACTGGTCGATATTTAAGTGAGGAGATACAGCAGCCTAGGCTGGCTTTGTTACAAAACAGATTTACGAGCAAAGATTTTAACAGATCAATTCTCCCTAAAAGTAAATCAAGTACAGACGGCATGTAATACTTGAAGAGCACAAAATAAGTACCATATACAAACCAACAAGAGACACTCAACAAACTTAGAAATCTGTCAAAGATTAGAGAGATCCCTTATGTATTCCAAGTGTATCCCTGCACATGCGGTTCTGTTTACATCGGAACAACAAAACCCAGCATAAATACCTGAACAACGTAGCATAAACAACATTGTCGTTCTTCACATATAAATAAGTTTGCAGTCGTCGAACACTTTTACTTTGTTGATATCGGCCATCGTATCCTCTATGAAGATACGAAGGTATTAACTTCAACAAAATATTGTCGTGCTAGACTTGATAGAGAAGCAATTGAAATGTATAAATATTACAACAGCTTCAATAAAAAGAGGAAAAATTTAAGCTAAAGCACATTAGGATACCAGTGATGGCACCCCATTACAGACTCGCCAATCATGAGCCATTCTGACCCTGACGTGAGCTATAAATTGTGAAGCATATGCCATCAGCAAACGAAAACCTTTACATCTGTACGCACAGCATAAAACCTGAAGTAGATTAACCGGTAACTCTGCGGTAAGACCAGTCCCACATCATACATCGCTCACGCATGCCATCACCGCTAATCCCTCGAACACCTGCGTGTATACTAACAAAATCCGTACTAACACGCCTAACCAACTCACTTAATCTCATCTGCATGCTACTAATCACTGAGCGCCATTCAGGCTGTGTTGTGGATGTCGCCCAGCAAAAACGTGAGACGCTCGCATGCTAGAATGGCAGCACGATTACTAATGCTACTAACCGGGGTGCTCAAGCGGAACCCGTTCCATTTAATGTTATCACTAACCCGAGAATCCCACATGCATGCTCTTGGTTACTAACAGCATGTTGGGGCATATAGCCTCAGCCGATGATCTTCACCTGGGCGCGGGTATGGGGACGCCCCTAAAAAAAAGCCTAGTCAGCAGTCGCTGTTGAGCTGCCCAGGGTGTTGTCCTCTTGAAGATGGCAACCAAAGAGTTGACCGAAACATCTGATGTAAAAATGTTACCCTTAGATCACGGCCTTCCAGTCCGGAAGATGTTAATATTTTATCGAGTTGAATATAGTTGTGCTAGTCTCGTCGTATCTGGTGATTATTATTATTTATATCCTTAAAATAATACACATTGAATTTCAAAGTGAGTAAGAAGAATAAAAGCTCTCCAACCCTATATGTTGCATAATAATTTCTGTTGTATGCTACGCTATCATTATTATTTTATCAATTCTGTTATACCTGCACATTGGACCAAAATTTCTATAGACATCCTTAATACTTTACGTTTAATACTTCATCAAAATACTTCAGCTTTTATCGATACGAGTATCCGAGGTCATTAAGGCAGGATTCGTGAACGGGAGATGCGCGGTTCAAATCCCACCAGAACCGTCCCGCCTGACTGAGGTTTTATTCAGCTTTTACTGAGTCCTCATAACTGCCAAATGCCGGAGAGGTGCCCTAAACTAAGGTCTGGAACGTTTCCTTCCCAAATTTACTTTCCTAGATATAATTCCATTTCATGTATCATGATTGTCTACCCCTGTGGTGTCCTATGGAGTAAGAAAGGGCGTTAAACACTGCTTTCTTGCCAGCAACCGGCAAAGAGAAGGTTGAGGTGAAGTTAGAGAAAAAGTTACTTAGTATGTAGTAAACAGAATGTCCCAGAAACAAGTCTAAGTGCACGACAAACATCGTAGCTCAGCCAGGCGTATCTGTAAATTCGATTTAGTACCGAAGGTAATCAAGAGATTCAACGTAACCAGGTTGAGTAATGTCTTCTCCTTTCTCACGACCTTAGACAGTGCCATAGATCTGAAAATCAGGGTTACGAACGGGTAACATGATGCTACCCTATTGGTAAATGTGATTTAGTGATACGTGTCACAGGCTTTTTCAAAGGACAACGGATAGCAGAAGACAGTTCCGATGGCTGAGAGTTTACCGTTGGTTTTCAGTTTCACAGATAGGTAATGGCACATTTAACTGAAAGAAACACCGGAAATAAAAACATTTATGTAGTTTGAAAGCTGCTCATAAACGCATATTAAAAGTAAGAGAAGGATTCGATACCTGTATGGCCTATATCATACGTTTTTCAGAGGTTTCCTTTAGTTGAAATGTTTGTTTTTATTATATACTAGCTAGCTGCCCGACCTATAACTGAAATTTGGCCAAAGTATTTTAATAATCTAAAAAATAGTTTTCGTCTCCAAAAAATTCTTGGAACCTTTAGCTTCAAGTACATGCCATGGCTTTTGCTCTCAGAGCACTTTAAAGCTTCAGCACGTGACCATTTAAATGTCCAAGAGTACTCGGCCTAAAGGCCTGTATCGACTTCCAATGCCTTTTACTCGATTTTAATTTTCCTTACACGTGATGTAATTTGTAACTAATCTTGTTCAAACTTTCAGCACAAACTCAGAGAGAATGAACTTAAACAAAATGGCATATGGGTTTTGCTGCACTTTTAAATTGCTCAAGATATGACAATTATTTCGACTATTAAAGGCAAATTAAAAAATATGTATTTTAAGGTGCAGAATAAAATTCAGTATGCTAAATTCTATTAGTATTTAAATAATATGGTAGTGTTTCTATTTTTTAAAAAATTAGGGTTTCTTCATCATGTAGAACACCAGGACAATTATAGTAAAATATAATTTTTTTTCTAAAAGCTATTAAAGATATCTGCATGAAATTTAAAGCACGCTTATAATTGAGGTAGAACTGTGACAGAACAGTGTGTGGCAAAAGTTTAAAAACATTTTGATAAAAGCTGCAAATAACTGCAACTGCAATTTTTTAAAAATTCACTTATGGGTACCCTTAAACTCGAATGACGGTTTATTTTCTTTGATTTACATCGTTTACTTTATCGTTATTTATGAAACTATTGCACAAGGATCTGTAATATTTTAATGGTGCATCCTCACCTTTACCTCTTATAATTGTAATTTCGTACAGATAAGGATGTTCCTAGTAAGTTAACAGAAAAAATCCCCGGATATTCACACAAAAGAATCTGAAACATTAGCGGAATATCTGACTTCCTTAACCTCCCCACGACAGTCTTCCAAGCGCTGCAAATTCTACATCGCCTATAATTACCCTTTGGTGGTGGAACAATCATCGATCAGAATTTATTAATCACAGTAAGTGAAATGTTAAACACTTTTACATTTTCTTTGGTCCCTCAGTTATGTAGTAACATAAAAGCTGCATTGTTTCCACATAATACAGAAACGTTTAACATATATAATGAAACAGAGGTGAAGCAGGCGAATGAAGTTTCCGCAATCCCAGGCCACTAAGTTAACCTCTTTGTGTAAGAGATATATTTTTCAACCATTGAGAAAAACAATCTTTTCAATTGTTTTTTTTAAAAACATGTCCATTCACTGATTTTTAATGTTAGCAATTTTCTGTTTATACAATTATTTAGCATGTCCTGCTAACAAAGTTGATTAAACCAATGGAAATAAAGCAAAACTTTCTGAAATGAGGGTTATTAAAATATTTTGACATTAGTACTGCATGCATATATAGCTATACAGACATCGCACACTGTAAACACATTCCATTCTCTTTCGCCTACAGTATCTCAATTTTAATTGTGACCATCTACTTATACAGGGTGGACCATTTAAGTTGAGACTGTATAATATCTACAAAAATAAGCGTTATAGAAAGAAATGTCTTGAATAAAATTGCTGGAAATCACTGGGAAAAGTAAATGCCTTTAGTCGTGTTTTGTTTGGAGGATATTGTGATGGTCATTTTAGGGTCAATATATTATTTTTAAAATGGAAAACTAAATTTTTTATACTTTTTCTCACTCCTCATAGAAAACTAACGAACATTTGTATAAAACACTTTGCAATTGTTTTTACACCAACGTAAATAACAACAAAACTATTGAATGGCTGTGTACGAAGAGCGTAATGAGTGGTTCGACCATCCATGGATGGGTATTTGAGGGTCACGTCCCGTTTCGTAATTGGGAATCAATATTTTTTTTTGAGAATCAATTTTTTTCATATCTCAAAAGTGTTCGTATTCAGGTACAAGGGCTTTGTAAATACTTTTGATCCTTTAGTAATTTATAAAAGGAAATTATATTGTGTTTTATAGCAACATCTTGGGCTTTATAGTGGTGAAGGAATTATCAAAATGGTTGAGTAATTTTTGAGATTACCCTTCTCACACACACACAAATTTTCTGTTTTTATATTTTAACTTTCTCTACCGCGTACATATTATGTAGAGAAGGAATCAATTATTTTCATATCTCAAAAGTGTTCGTATTCAGGTACAAGGGCTTTGTAAATACTTTTGATCCTTTAGTAATTTATAAAAGGAAATTATATTTTGTTTTATAGCAACATCTCCGCCAGAAGGGATTGGGCTTTATAGTGGTGAAGGAATTATCAAAATGGTTTAGTAAGTTTTGAGATTACCCTTCTCACACACACAAATTTTCTCTTTTTATATTTTAACTTTCTCTACCGCGTACATATTATGTAGAGAAGGATTGCATTCCACACAAAAATTCGATACCGAGATTTCACCGGAAATACACGTTTTGAGCCCCTGAATCCAAAAAAAAAAACATTTGAGCGTCATTTTATAAATTTAATTGACAGTCCCGATTTGTTTGAACGCTTAAAGCACATTATATAATGTGTGAGCATGCGGGTGTATCTGAGTTTGTCCTATCATAAACTACACCTTCGGGTAAAGATAATGTAAGCACACTTAAATAAACACAACTATTCGTAATTATGTGTTAGTACTCAACTTGATTATATATTACACGTTTACCACAGATTTGTGTGTGTGTCAATTTGTCTATGAACAGCATAACACACAAACGAAAAGTCGAATAGGTACCAATCTTGGTATTTAAGTTCGGTATCTTCCAAGAATGCGACAAGATTTTCAAGAAAATTCCTCCACCCCAACTACCCCTTAAATGGAACATTTTTAGAAAATTTTGAGCTTCTAAATAATGGATTTAATGATTTTGATTAAAATAACATATATTAAAGATATTTACGTGGCAAATAAAATGTAGATACATCTTTGAAGTCCTCCTTGTTCGGAAAAAATTCTACATAATCTTGTATAACTGGTAAATGTTAAGCGATAGACGAAAACGTACTACACAAAAAATGTAGGCCTCTTTAAAATATATAATTTATTTCAAATAAGAGTTTTTTGTGGCATAAGCTATTTCTGAGATTTATGGTTCGAATTGCTCATTTCTTGGTCATTCTTTAAAGTCCTTTTAGCATTCATTGTTTTCTCGCAATTGCGTGGAAACATTGTGTAATTTAAGGCCAGTGTATAGCGTCCAGTTCTTAAACATTTTGACTGTCGCTGTTATCTTTATATCTATAACGAAATGTGTAATGTAGCTACTTATGCAAAGGTTTATTTGGATTAAAACGTAGTAGAAATAAAAATAAGCTTTAGTAAGAATAGTTTGTATACTCAGTAATTAACGATAGAGGGTAGAGAAAGTCATGTTAATGTATCAAATCATATTTTTATAATATATGACCTATTAGGCACATTTAACGTAAATATATTCTTGAATAGATGAACAGAACCCAGGAAAAACACGTACCAGACTACATACTGTAATTCAATCGTAGCTGTAAATGCATATATTTTCCGTATTTCTGACGTGTAGCAAAAGTTGAATAGGTGTCCATGTTCGTAACCAGAAGTTCTTTGTGTCCCTGAACACAGAGACAAATAAATAAATAATACAGTGTTACACTACAAAAGTCATAATGATTTAAAAATTTAGCTAAACATGTACGAGGTTAATGGGCTGTAAAACAAACTTGTTTAAGGTTTAGGAGAGGTAAGGTAGTGATCTGATCACTGCAGTAGTGGCGTAAGATAGAACTTCCAAATGGTACATCAGACACTTGAAAAAGGTATAAAAATCAATTCATTGAATAAACTGCAGACCTATTTATATAAATCAAATTCGTGAGGAAATGTGTATCATCATCACCATCATTATAAAAAACAACAAGGATGATAATACACCTCCTTGGTCGTGCGTGTATCGCGTCTACTTTTCACTCCGGAGGACTCGAGTTCAAATCTCAGTTGGGTAGATGTCTAGATAAGGCTTTTACTATGATTTTATTTATCGTCATATGATATGCGGATAACTCTCACTTCAATGAACAGCGAACTCATTTGAACGTCATTTTATCAAATTCATTCACAGTCTCTGATTTGTTTGAACACTTAAAGCACATAACATATTGTGTGTGCGTGTGTAATGTGAGCATGCAAGCTTCCTAAACCTGTGATTTTGGTTTCTCAAGGTAGTTGCCATTAGATTCCAGACATATCACTGCGGTGAATGTATACTTGAATAACATTGATGAATGTGGAAATTTCTGCTGATGTAGCAGTTATATCTTAACGAAGAGCCTTCAGGATTAGGTGCCTTTTTGAATGAATTTTGTGTTTTAAAGAGATCTACATTTTTGTGTGTAGTACTTTGTCGTATATTGCTTAACGTTATAAGACTATATAAAATTTCTTCCAAACAAAGTGGACTTCACAGGTTATTTCCAGAAAATGTAAGAAATAAATTTGATTTTCCACGTAAATATCTTTAATATGCTGTATTTTAATTAAAATCGTTTAGGCCATTTTTTAGAAAATCAAATATTTCAAAACATCTTCCATGCTAAAAATAGCCTGGGGTGAGGGATCTTCTTGAAAATCTTTGTATTCCATCTTTAGAAGATAATGAACCTAAATACCATGTTTGGTACTAATCTGACTTTTCATTTTTGACTTATGCTGTTCACAGACACACACACGGACACATTTCCAAAAATGCTTTATTTGGATTCAGGAGGCCTCAAAACATGTATTTCCGGTGAAATCTCGGTATGGAATTTTTGGGTAGAATGCAATACTTCTGCTTTCTATACGATAGAGAAGTAAATAATAAAACAAGATTTAGAAGCATTTACTTATACATATTCGGTCATTGATGATACATTGAAAACGTCAAATCATCGTCCATTAGACCTTCTTGTCTCGTTGGTCGTATTATTCTAGGAAGTTTTTTTGTACCTATTCTATGTATAGGCTTCGGGAGTTTGGGTATTTCGGTACCATATTGAGGTTCGAAATGGTTTTTGGAGTGTATTTATAGCAAACCAATCCTCTTACAAGTTTTCTCTCTGCTTATTCATCCATTATCATATTTGTTGTATTTATTTGCAATTTCGTGTCACAGCTAAGACAAGTATGGTCATATGAGCAATGTAACCCAACACGAGAAAGGGCCACTTTTTTCCTTATGGAAGATTGGAATACGTTTTTGTCTTACGCCACAAGCTTGCTGATGTCATTTAACCACTCCCCGAACGCAGAATATTCATTCGTGGAATCGCTACGCAGATAAAGACGTCGCAGTCTGTGCGTGAGCTACGACAGGAGAATTTACCACTTCCTGTCTCTTTCACACATTCTTTTAGAGCTCTGAAGTTCTGTTTTAAAGAAAGTGGTCCACGTTTGCATTGAACATTGAACACCTAACTTCCGTGCTTGGAGGACAAATTCACACGAAACTATTCAACGCTAAATTAGAAGCAGTTTTTTAAAGTGATCATATGCATTATATAGGTGCATGAGGTGCTATTTTCTGCAATATTTGTGATTTTAGTTATAATTTCTAGCGCATTCCGAATGCAGTCTCATTATAAAACGCAGTCTATAAACACATTACTGTTTTACTGAAAGTACTGATTGTTTAACTGTATTCGACAAACATTTGAAATATTCTGCTGAATCTCAAAGGTGTGTTTGAAATTAATGTCGTTTGGACATTGTTATTTGGGAACAATTTGTGTCTATATTACCTGAAATATTTGCGTATACGCAGAACGTCTGACAGCTTTGTTCACATTAATTAGTTTGTTGTAATATAATTTACTTTAGGCATTTTACAGTGCATATGCTGACAGAAGGGGGTCATCAATATTTGTAATAGAGTGTATGCTCCTTTTAGTCACGCTATATTTGATGGCTTTGTTATATTGCGCTTCTATTATTATGGAATGCAATCACCTCAGAATGTGTTGGCTTTGTCTAGAGCTTCAATTACCAACCTTTTTAATTTCACCACTGTTTACTAGATCGTTGCAATGTGACAGTAATTTCCTGCTGTAGCTTTAAAACCTCTTTTTTCATCTGAGAACGGTGGTGACTTTAACACAACCACTCTCATAATTATGATGTTGAGAAAACAAAGAGATCATCGCAACAATTGAAATCTCTAGTGTTCTTTCTTTTCTGTGTTGTTTACATAACAAGAAACATTGCTTAGTACCCCATGATTATAACATTTCAGCTATTTTGAGATTATATCTAATTTAGTAAACAACATACCATAATGATTTAAAATAGAGTGTGATGAAAAGATACTATTTTAGTACGTTTACGTCAAATGATTAGGAAATTCAGTAAATTCTTAGTGAATCGGATACCTGGTTTAAATTTAACACATGGAATGATCTACTATCTATGCTCCACATGTTTATTTTATACAGCCCGCAGTTCATACACAAACCAGTTCCCAACTGATATTACCATAAAACTAGCTTAACGAGACAGAAAACGGAGTGGAATATCTCAGGCGGCAACAGAGGTCCTGGGTTTGATTCCCGGTAACCGTCTACCCTACCATAGGCGTTTTCGTGGTTTACTCCTGGTTGCCTAAATAAATGCCGGGGTGATTTCTCATTTCCTCCCATTTCATCTCTCCTTTTCAAGTTTCAGAAGTTTTTACTTTCTCTACTACGTATAGTAAGTAGAGGGAAGTATTGTATTCCACCCAGAAATTCGATACTGAGATTTCACCGGCAATGCATGTTTTGAGACCCCTGAATCCCAAAAAAGCATTTTTGGAAACATGTCCGTGTGTGTGTGTGTGTGTCTGGCTGTGTGTCTGTGAACAGCATAACTCAGAAACGAACAGTCGGATAAACACCAAACTTGGTATTTAGGTTCAGTATCTTCCAGAGATGCGACACGAAGGTTTTCAAGAAAATCCCCCACCCCAGACTACCCTTTATATGGAACATTTTTAGAAAGTTTTAATTTTCTCAAAAATGGCTCTAACGATTTTGATTAAAATATCATATGTTTAAGATATTTTCATGACAAATGAAATGTATATCTCGAATTTTCTGAGAATGTCTCCAAAAGTATTCTTCATTGTGAACCACTTTTGCATAACTGGTAAACCATAAGAGATAGACAAAATTTTACTACACAAAAATGTAGATCGCGTTAAAATACACAATTTGTGTCATATACGTTTTTTTTTTTTTTTGTTGAGTGAACCATTTTCGAGATAAAGCTTGTTATTCCCCTAAACTTTCCAATACTTGTATTTTTCTCAAATTCGTTACTAATTTTTTTGTCCTGGCAATGCAAAGAGAATGGAATACTCCACATAGCAACCACCTCTTAAAATATTTTAACTATAGCTTAAAGCCTAGCAATTCCCCTTGCATCTACAAGAAAATTAGCAATAAGATTAACATCTCGATATCTCCATTAACATGAAGCATATGGAGAATAAGCGTTTGTAAAAATAGTTTGAACAAGAGTAGAGAAAGTCACGTGAATGTAACACATCAGATTTTTTAAGGTGCTGTGGTGCTGGCGGTGTCCAGCAATTGCCGTAGATGCTTGCGCATTGAAAATGTTTCTCCCCGTGAACGCCAGGGTACGCCGTCCCGGGCGTTAGGGCTGCTTCTTCGCCCTCTCTCGAGATTCTTTGCCTCTATTGGTGCACGGGTGTTCAGACTGGAAATATTAGGGACTTCTGCGCGGCTCTGTGGGCCTACCTGCTGCAGGCTTGAGACCTCCTACTGCTCTTTCACCTCCTCCCTGCCCTCCGGGGAGTGTAGCCACAATAGATCAAGTTCGTTGTAGTGCAGTTGCCCTCCGATACACACATCCTACATCGTACGCTATAAAAAACAGGTCTGTTAGCGAGCATTTAAATTCAATGTTACAAACCATTAAACTCTTAAAACAATTTGGGTTAATATGAACGTGGAGTTGGTATAAAAATGTTATAAACTGGTGCTGTAGAAATGGTAAACCCCCTCTATAATTACATCTTGAACTATGCAGAACCTAAGCTTCAGTACACGGGTTTTACATGGGCCAAGATGGGTGATGTAAATTTATTTTTTACGTTTTTTAACCAAACCACTAAATTCTAAAGCGGTTAAGGACAGCTTTTATTTTAAAAGGCACAAAATTGCATAAAGTGCACCAAAGAATAAAAACTTGAAGGTAATACATGTGCCCTAATGCACCTTATCATCACGTTGTATAACACTGTGTACAAAAACTATAACATCGGCAAAAAGTTATATGAACATCAAACTTAGTCACAAGATCTTATTCGCGAGTTTCAAGATAAACTTGACTAGAAATGTGTTTCATTCAAGCTTAAATAATCAGAGTATCAAAGTTGAACTAGGTCAATATTAACAGTGGAGAGTCAATTGATAAAATAAATGAGTCGAATGATATTAAAAGCCTTCACTTACATCATGGTGGTAAAAAATGGACGATCGTTTCGAGACTTCAAGGTCTCATCATCGGCACAGAAGACGACTGAATCTTGCTTCACAATACAAAATGTGTTTTGACTCATTTATTTTATTAATCAGAGTATTTTCTTTCTTAAATTCCGGAGAAAGTTGATTGGAAAAACATTTCAGTATGTCAGTGCGACTCATGTCAGTGCATACCTAGCAAGGTGAAGTCGTGGTAACATATGCTACTCGCATTTGGGAGGTTCCGGTTCAAACCTCCGAAATCAACGAAGATTTTTCGCGGATTTACTTCATCATTACATCTTCTTCACCGCACATACCAGGCCTCGGTTTAATCACCCTATACTATGATCCAGAGTTTGCTTGCTCCTCGACAGGCTACTGACACTTGTAAGTCCTACAAAAAAGAAGTCTTCTCTGTATACAGTGTTACATAATGTGAATTAAACATGGATTGCAATTTTACCTTGCTTTTTGTACCAGTTTATTGTCTCTTTTATGTACATTTTCGACCTTATGAAATAAAAAGTTTGCTAGATCTCGATGTTAGACTCTTAAGAGCTATGAAGCATGGGATTGGGTTGGATTGTGAAGCGGAGGGAATTCAGCACCGAACCATTGAACCCGGTTATTGTGCCTATGCCCCACGAGGGAAATGGATGAGGTGAACGGAGACGCCGGGCGGCCGAAGCCAGTAGTGACGGCACAGCAATGACAGGATCCCTACAGTTTCCAGATACAGACAACCCGGAAGATGGACAGGCAGGCCGGGAAGATAGGGCCTAACGTCTCTACCGGGGGCGGCCCTATTACCTCGGCAATCACCCCAGAGACTAGAGAGCATTCTTTTTCGACCTGAAACTCCATCACCGGCACTTCCAACCCGAAACAGACCAAACGGGCTGAATGATGAATTAATGATTAATGGAACGAAATGAAGGGACAGGAAATTCGGGGGGTGAAATAAACCATTACAGCCTGATGACTAGAAAAAAAACGAATAAACCCGTGGGTTAGAGTGGGCGGCCACCGGGAATCGATCCCGGGACCTCCCAAATGCGGGCCACAAACTTCTGGCTACTATTGAAGCATAATAACAGATACGAAATGCGGGTACTTGCCTATTTTCGTTTGAGGTCCCAATTGTTTCTGTATTACATACTCCTAACTATGTTGGCAGCACACTTAACTTGCATTTATAGCAAAAATGAAAGCTGTCTTGCATTCACATGATTTTTGCTACTATTATTACAAAATTTTGTTCATCTATCTACTTATTATTAATCGAGATAAACTTTGATTACAACTCTACACGTTTTGTTGTAGGTATAAAAAAGGATAAGCTAAAGCAATAGTGATGCTTTTGAAGTTTCATGTTCCTTGCTTTCCACCAGAAAAAACGGATGGTACCTACAACTTGAAAAATATATAAGTATTTGAAAATTCAAGGGATTTCTCGAAAATATTTAAGACAACAATCTCTTTTTTTTGACAAAGTGTGTACTTTATCTAGATCTATATTTTGTGTAGTAAGGTTTTCTTCACCTTTTTCTTACGGTTTACCGATAACAAAAGGGCCATTCAAAATGAAGAGGGCTTGACAGGATATTACCAGAAAATTCAAGATGTACATTTTTTCAACCAATTACCTTAAACTATGGAATTTTAATCAAAATTAAAATATCAGAGCGGTTTTTAAAAAAAAATTAAGATCCCCCACATAAAGCTATCGCTTACATGGAAGAATGTTGGTCATTTATGATTTTCTCAGACAGGAATCGTCCGAGTGTGATTAAAGTATCATATATTTGGTATATTTACATGAATAAAATGTATATCCTGAATTTTCTAGGAATAACCTGCAAAATACTATTCCTCTGGAAGGAACATTATGCACTTTTGTTAAACTGCTAGGCCTTAAGAGAGAAAAACGTACTACACAAAAATGTACACTCTTTAAAACGCACAGTTTATTTCAAGTGACTGTTTTGTGACATCAGCCATTTCCGAGATATCACTTATTATTGGCTAAATGTTCCAGTACGCCTGTCATTTGTTTAAAGCGCTGGCCTTATTCAGTTATTTCTGTCGATGTAATGGAAAGAGTATGAAATTTTAAGACCGGCATATGTCACTCGCTTTTAAACATCTGACTATCGATACGGTTTCCTCTATTCCTCATGTAACTACAACAACGAAGTGTGTAATGTAACTATTTCTGAAAAAAAACTTTATCTAGATTAACAGTAAGAAGATATAAAAATAATTTTTCATAAGAATAAGGTGTAGAAGTTAAATTACAAAATAATAGGTAGAGAAAGTCACGTGAATTTAAAACAAGATATTTTTGTAAAAACTCTGATTTACTTACAACGTTCTCCTTTTCTTCGTTAATTTCAAGAACAGGTACTTCATGTGAATCTGCATTAAAATTTTAATACGAATATGTCATATAATTTTTTTAGAAAGGTGTAACCTCAGTTTAGATAGCTTTTTAAAATAAATTATAAAAACATATTGGTTAAAGAAATTTTTTGCGTCTCTCTATGCAATTTATATGATGCGTGCAAGAAAGAGGTATCAAGGTTCACGCTTTGGTTTTTCTGTCTCAGACAGTTTTTGACATACGGAATATGATGTAATTCGTCAGTCTTCCCTGAAACTTGTGGAAGTAGTTACGTATAATGACAGCTGCTAATAAAGCATGCTTCTTCATTTATTTACAACCATAACAAAAATTGTAACATAACTAAGCAGTTTCAAGTGCGAGAAGTTCAAATTTATTCACTTTCACTGTTCACAATATAAATGTCCTATTTAAGATATACTATGCATGGTTTTCAATTATTTACCTATGCTCAATGTAAACAATAAACTTAAATGTCACAATGTATTTTAATTTTGATTTCTTAAAACTGTTTTTTGTCAATATTTCTTTTTGATTGTAAATAAAACTATGTATGCAACTTGTAAAAACACAACGTTTTTTACACTCATAGAACTTTTATCATGAGCTAGAGCGAGGAAATCTTTTTACTCGTAAACAAATCCCATTTTAGTCACACGTTGCGTAAACATATTTGTATTGTCTTGCACGCAACCTTTACTGTTAATGTTCGCATTGTGCTAGTTTGGATCACACTGCGATGCATTTAGTTACGGAAAGATGTCAAAAACGCAGAAGAAGAAATGGACCTGTAATCTGGTGTTCCGGTCACAACAACTTAGTCTGATTTCCCTTAGGACTTTTTATGTACCGCCTTGACAAATACTGCACATAACGAGCACAGAAGGACAAGTGCACATGTATGGAGAGTTCATAATATACTATAGCATGAAGTGGTGTTCAATAGAATTTAATTTGCCAGGCAATAATTACATTATAAGCGTTATTTTAATTAGAAAGTGGCAAGTGTTGAAATGGGACCCAGCTGGGTAATGATAAATGTGTTGCCACTTGGAATATTGGTTTTTATTCGAGGCGCCGTGCCGTATTATCATATTGTCACCACTCTCAGCCAGTGCAGCAGACATTGTTAATACCAACTACATTCCTGGCCGCTATGTTCTACAGCGAGTGCTTATAGTCATGCTGCGAGCACATAATTAATGTACTCAGCTATTGTTGTATATAAAGTCTCGTGGTTCAAATTACTCTAAAAGTGACCATTTTGTTGTGTGTGATACTGCAAATGATTCAGTATAGAAGGTAACAAATACTCGTATTTTCACAATTATATCATGATTAGCTCTCGAAAGCCACCTGTTAACGTAAATAACGCAATTAAACAGAACATATGCGTTTTGCGTGGCTATAATATGTATGTTTATATAAGCTTCGGTATATAGCCAGCAATAAAACCTCTAAAATCACAGGGGTCATTCAGTGGTAACTTACAAAATAAAATAATTACAGACCAATATTTTTGAAAAACTCAATGCTTTAGCTGGGATTTGGATCACGAAGCTTCGTCTTACAGTGCCACTGCTCTAACCAACTGAGGTGTACCATGGTAACATACCGGCACGACATTAAAAATTGCATACTAAATCACATGCATCCCGGTAAACCACAAGGTGTTCTCCAATTAATTTTGGGATAACATACCCCAATGGTGACTTACGGTCTCGTAAATACCTCAAGTCCCGAGCCTTGTAGTTATTAGGTCAATCAATGAATAATTAGTCCACCTCCATAATTACTGCTCCTTAAAACAGGTCTATTAATCTAAAACTTTAAAGACAGGAGAATAATACAATAAAACTCAAACGTTCGGACTTAAGGAAAGGTAAAACCCACCTCCATCTTCATATAAATTAAACCAAGCGAACCTTCGTGGTATGGGGTTGCGTTAAATTAAATTAAATTGAGTTTCATTTATGGACACTCTTTAACTGCTGTGGTCCTTAGCGTCCCATTCTATATTGTGCATAAAGGAGCGTTAATTTTGCTCAGAGGCCTCTTTATCAGGTTTGAGGTTCTTTTACGTGCCGTAAATCTAAGACACAGGACCACCGGCTTTACTTCCCTTTCGAAGGAAGCCATGCTAAGGATTTCTACGCCCAAAAAAAATTAATCGTCCTCCACCGGGTTTGAACCCGCGACCTCGGGAACTAAAGGCTAGCATGGGGGTAGCGTGTCTGCTCACATTCAAGAGATGAGTTCTAATCACGGTTAGGGGATTCACCGGGATAGGGATTTTTTCCGTGGTTTTCTCTTATCTTAAAAGGATGAATGTCGGGTAATTTTAGTCTTATGGACCCCGGGCTCATTTGAGCATCATTTTCCATTTCATTCATTCGTCGTTCGATAGATCCCGTTAAAGGACGTTAAACAACAAATAAATTAATTGATTGTCCTTTCACACATACCTTGTATAGGCTAAGGGTGGAAAGGGAGGATCAGATTGAAAAACTAAATGTCTAGTCGGGATTTGAACCAGGGTATTCGACTTACCGTCCGCTGCTCTAACCAACCAGGCTACCATGGCAACTGCAGGCACGCATTAAATTCCCCAAATTACTCACAGCCGAAGATCCATTGCTCAATCCCGTTTATGCATTACATTTTTCAGCCTGAAGTCTCTTTCCAACTTTAGCCTAAACTGACATGTGAGAAGGAACAATTAATTAAAACCAATATTTTTATTAGAAACTCAGAACCCGCAGCTCTTCTTGCGTTGCATGCTGAAATGCTTCTCTCTCTTTTCCCCTTTATCTGCCTTTTTACTTTTGCTCCCCCTCCATCAACCTCAACCATCACCCTCGCCCCCTCATAAAAAATTGATAGTATTTCAGCAGAAATGCGGGTTATTAAAAAAGGGACAGATTTCAATTTTATATCAAAACAAGCTTTGTAATGCAGAAAGACAATATGGATATCACAGGGAACATGGTAATTTTTAGTTTTATGTTCTTTGAGGTTATGTGCACATAACAAGAATATGCTGTTGCACGGAAACATCAAAATAATAGTCCATTTCTTGCCACACTAACGCAATTGGTCTCCAGATGTAAATTTTGTTTTGTCTCACGTAAACTCGTTTACGAGTACATTGCAGCATAAAAACTTTTCTATAAATAACCATCACTGAATAGAATCTCTAATCCGGCTCTTGACTTCCCTATATGCAGCGATATGAGGATGCTTTTCTGACTTTCATACTTTTAAATAAACAGCCGATAAATGCTCGTTCTTTTCAATAACCTTGTGCATACTTTTTTTACGCCACGTACAAAAGCGAAACATTCCCCTAGATAAAAATAGTGGCTTTTCTTCCGTAAGATATCAGAATTTATATAAGTAATACTAGTTTCTACCCAGCCCTTGTCATCACTCTATTAAGGGTTTGAACCAAATATCAAGAAAAAACGTGAACCAATGAACGGTGTAAAACCTCGGAGAGGTCAGAAATAACTCTCTTAGGAATTCCATTCTCGTTTTTGTAAGCAAGTAGAAATTAAGTCCAATTTAATATAATTAGCGATTTCACCTTGTGTGTTTGTGTGTGTACATAGGCATGGAAATTTACTTCACAAAAGTAAATGGTCAACTCCAATGTGACCTGCGCGAAGGGTCACCTAATTCTCAGGCGGTCTTATAATATGCTATGAGAATGAAATTTGTCATATGCTACCCTTGCTGTGCGGCAGCCATCAGCTCACCTTGCAGTTTTAAAAAGCAATATTTCATGAAGCATTGTAAACTATCCGGCAAATATTGCAAATTCTTCAGTACAACTGTAAAACGCATGTGGTTATTGTGTTTCGATTAAGTAAAGGACCAGAAGAAAAGCAGTGTTGAATGCTTTGCTTACAAACGTATGCTTAATCACCTACACGTTGCTTCCGTGCTTAGAATAGCTGACTCTGACGTGGGTTACGCAGGTAATCCTACACCAAGATGTGATTATGAAGTTGTTATTAAACTATAATACCTATTAGGTGCATCATATTTTAAATTTCAGTGGCACTTGTAAATCAGCACGTATTCAGTATGCAATTCTCCTTTATGTATGGACATGAATCTGAAGGACATTATTTTCAAATACCTATCAAAGGGAACGTGTAAGAACTATTACATTGTTTTAATCATTTCATCCTCATTTGTCTGTCGTTAATAAAGGAACTTATACTTATACTTTGTTATAGATAATGTTCTCTTTTTATGGTTTATAAATGTAAACGAATATCTAGAAACAAAAGCAAAATAGTTAGCCATTTCTCAGAGTACTATGAACTTAATGCATTGCAATGAAATTTGTTGCTAAGTTAGTGACAGAATTTTTAGAGCACAAATTATAAAACTGAGGAATAGACGAGACCGTTGCAGCGTTAGCCGTAGAATCCAAAAGTGTCAGCTGTCAGTGGTTCCAGCATGCTTATTTTCTGAAATGTAAAATTAACAAACGTCTTTATTTTATCTAGACTATTTTATTAGGAATGGAGAATCAGGATAGACACACTTCCATAAATTGAGTTAATGGGGACATTGCAGCATCGTATAGTGCTTGGAAATAAACAGAATTACAATGCTGCTAAGTGCAAACAGTTGTTTTACGTCCAAGTAATCTAAAACTGCATACTGTTCTGTTTAATACATCACTAACTGCTTTATTCGCTGATATCCAACAATGCATTTTTGTGACCCTTAACACCTCTTTTGGCTATTAAATGTTTTCCCATTATATGTAATGTATTAAATTCAGTTGCATTCGATTCTAACATAGCATGGTATTGTCGTGACACTGCACAATTAGCTATAAAGGAATGTAATCTTGCTAAATTCACTCAAAGTTTGTAAAATATATATTTTTGTTGCTTGTGCCTGAAACATTTTAATTTCCTTGCTTGTCGAGACCTTCTAACATGAAGATATAATGCTTCCTTACATCCACTGTAAACTAATGTAAACATTAACAGTGCATGAATGAAGTAAACTATTTAACATGGTAATGGTCTTCGAGATTTATAAGACGTGCCTTTGAATGTTGGTATTTAAAGCGAAATGCTATTCATTCCGGGAGAAATTATTGACAGTTTAGGTAGGCCTTGTTTTGTTTGCAGCAATTGTAATTAATATTTTATAAAGCATTCAGTTATGAAATGTCAATCGTATTACAGAGTTTGTAAGACAGAGGGTAAAATTACAACGATATGCCAAATAAAAATAACCATCTAATTTACCTCTCTCAAGGAGGAGCTTTACTAGAGTGAGGTTCTATTAATTCCTATAATTTTATATTGATTGGCACAGAACTAATTATGTTCTCTTTAAAAAAAACTACACGTTGCATGAGGCTCGATCCACGCTTCGCCACCACTGTTTATCAGCAGTAATATGCTTTAACGAGTTAACCTATTTTAAGCAGGAAGCAACGTGTTGATGATTAAGCATACGTTTGTAAGCAAAGCATTCAACACTGGAATCGTTTTTACTTCTGGTGCACTACTTAATAGCACAATAACCACATATTTGTGATTTTTGTTTCTGTGAAGCTGTGCAGAAATCACGATGTATTTATTTACTGAAATTGAAACAATAACAACTTCCGTATTTAAGGGCTGCCATCAAGGACAGAGTAAAATAGACAAATTATAAATAAATTCTCTACATAACTCATTAATAAAGCTGAAACATTGCTATAAAATAGAATGTAATATCGACAGTCTTTTTCATGTATTATGTTAGTCAAAAAGAAAACTAAATGCTGCAAAATTACTGTTAAACGTGATAATATAAAATGAGATAGCTGTAGTAAAGAATTAATAGTAATAGAATATAAACCGTAAAAATGCCAAAAATGATTATTATACAAATGTTTTTTAAGAAAAGCAGTGAACCTTTTATTGTAGATATAGCAATTTATTTTATTTTGTCCTTTCTCAATCCAATTTTTTTCCAGGTGTTGAAAAAATGTAAAGGTATGTTGCCTCGAGCTCCGACCATCAGGCCGATTACCTCCGTGTTACCGATATCAATTGCTTTTAAGTATGAGATTGTGGGTGTATAGATCGGTGACCGGCGATTGCGTCCCGCGATCAGTTTTATACGTCAGTTGCGTCTCTGAAAGATTTGCATTGTTAGTCCCAGTATTTTGAATTCCTGGCACAAACAAGATTTCCCTTCCCTGTTTTGCAGACTTAGGATTGTCGGTAACATTTTTAATTTAAACCCCACAAATAGCTGGCATTTTGTTATGCTTTATTAGATTACATTGGGTTATGCATAAAAATCTAAGAATTGAACACGAGTTAACAAAAAAAGACAATAACAAAGAATTTGTCTGGTTGAAACATTACAGGTAGCTTAAAATGTGGCATTTTCACCATAAAATGTTGGTATTGTCATGAAAATTGTGGTTATGTTCTTGGTTGCTTTCAACGATTTAATTTTTAGCATTAAATTTATGAAACACTTAGAAGATTTCATGCAGCATGTCTAACGCGAAATATTGTTCTGCAGATCCTTGTGATGTCTAAATCTGTAACCATTGATCACAAATAAAGGCTTCCCCTTCTCACTTGTCATAGACTTCATGGCTCGTGCACAATTGAGAATGAGAACTATTACGTGTGTTCTTTGCCCTTTATGCTGTATACGACGAGGCAGAAAGTGTTCTAAGCAGTGCTTTGTTGTGTCTCGTCGTAGAACGCGTCCTATTCTGTTTGGCTGTGTCTTATCGAAGGACCTAAATCTATCCAATCTACCTAAGCAGGTAGCTAAGGGCGCATGACGTATATATTTTAAAAACGCCAAACACAACTGACGTACTGATTACCCATAAAACATGTTTACGTAACAACCACATAGCCACGTATCCCTTTTCTCTTTGCCGATTTCTTCTGGTTGCCCTTTAAGCTTTTAAAACCTAACGGAAGGATGGATGACATATCCTATTTTATTATCTTCTGGAATTGTAATCATGTTCGTCTTGTGGTAGCGTTAGCTTCCAGAAAGTGGACCTCTTCGAAGACTATAGTTGTTCGATCCCAGTTCGTCGACAATCTTAGAGAGATTCTGCGATGGCAGAGTTGCATAATACTTCTCCAGATGTAGTACCATTTTTAAAAATGTATATAAGACATAAATATTGTGCCTATAATGATGAAATGTTTACCAAATTAAAGAGAAAAAGAGACTGCACAAAATATAAACAGTAATTTTTGTTTGTTTTGGAACTTTTTACCATTTACCCTTAAAGAAAAAATTCTGTCCTTATTGTGAATCGAATATTCATTTTAGGATTATGTTGTTTCTTTCAAAATTACCGATTCAAATATTATTATGCATTGACAAAACTGTTTCTTGTTCCGCAGGTGAGAACCCTGCAGCAATGCAACATGGAGGGTGCAGCACATGGGCTCGGGGCTTGGGACGTTCCGCAGCCTTGCATCTGGCCCTTACATGGCTTCTTCAGACCATTCTTCTGCAGAGGTGACAACAGTTCTAATGATCTCATCGAACAATAACCACACAACAGGGTAGCTGCAACGTCAGTCAGCTGTTTGCAGCAGAATTGATACTTGAAGAAGTGTTTCATCGCCACATTTGATGTAGCTTAGGATAAGATCGATCATTGTCAAACATTGGAAACAAGCTCATGTAAATATAGGAATGTTTGTTAAAGAAACCAGAAAGATAAACTAATAAGATGAGCTGCATTTTTAAAGATACTGGATAAGACATTAAATAAAGCTAAATTGGTCCAACAATATAATCAGAAATTACAACATATCGACACACAAACAGAATCACACTATTTTGTAGATTTTCAGTGACCCTTGAAAGAAAAGAATGTTATTAACAAATAATTTTAGGCTTGATTTAAATGTAAAAGTTTAGCATTTATTTTAAACATTGACATCCCAGTTTATTCCTATTTTATTTTCTGCAGTTGAAAGACTTTGAAGCATACACATCTACGTGGTTTCGATATGTTAACAAATCTACACTCTTATCTAAAAAAAATCACAAAACTGTTTTTATAGTGTATGCCCTATAAAACGTAAATTTAATGTAAAATCTACTTTTTTCTCTGTAAACTTTAGGCACTAACTGCTTTCAGAACCTATGCACAATTTATGCATACTTTGTTTAACAACGTTGAGGGTTCTCTGGATGTATGATATAAAAGTATCTGTGGCTTTGTACGCTTTAGCTCGTTGTGTATTTCTACTTTATTACTTTAGTCTCGCTGGTAAACAAACGTGATAAACATAACATAAACATAACGGCACTATACCCGACATACAGGTCATAACCACTGTAAATATTGACTCTGTGTAATAATTCTATTATAAACAGTTTCCTTGTTAAATTGAGTCGAAACTCTGCATTATATGTTAACTGCGTTTACAAAATCTATGAATGGATTTAATTTCCAAGTGTAATGGTTAAAAATTCGCTGAAGCATAGTTCAGCATGCTACATATGCATGAAAGCATGCTCTCATTGATTTAGTGGTAACAGAGACCGCAGTCGAACATCATGTTTGTACTTAAATGAGATAATGTTAATGAAATGTAATGATTTACTCATTTATGTTTATATAATGTTCATTGGTTTCACAAAACTATATACCGTCTTGGAGGTGTGTTTAAAAAAATAAGCAGTAAAGCAGATAACAATTATTTTACGAAAATATTTACGTATTAACTTTATAGGTATAAACGTTTTCTTGGCGTATATAACTTTTTCAATGACATTAATACTTTTCTATGTGAACTGAAATTAAACCGACTTACTATTAGAAGTTTGCAGTGGGTATCAAAACAATACATAAGGCAATTCTCTTTATGTTCGCCACGTTAATGATGTTTGTTTTTTATAAATATTATACGTTTAGTTGTAAAACATTACATTAAAATATACTAATTATATACATTAAAGTTTCGAAATTGTCTTATAAATATTACGTAATTAATCACACTGATAATTTCTGTTTTACAATGGAAATTACATTGTTAGAAAACCTCGAACTGACAATTCGAAGAGTAAAAACTAAGTGAGAGAGCAATAATAATCTTAGTTAATGTTAATTCCAAGTAATATAGAGATTTTATATGATACTTTTCTGTAGTCTGTACATAGAGGCACACCTTTATTTAATTATTCATTTATTTTGTAAGTTCCACAAGTTCTTTGTGGATAATGGGTACACAACTGCAGTATCTTATATCTATAGGTAGAACACGATCCATGTTTCAGACGAAACAGTACCAGCAGCCTGTTATAATTTTCCTACCATTGGGTTCTTCTGGGGATGTGCAGATATTTTTGAGATTTTACTGTTTTGGGGGTTGATTTGTATAAAGGATTGTTAAATGTGTTGAAATTGTAGGGAGCAGAATTGAATGGCCTGGGAAACAAGCGTTTCTGAATTTATATAGCTAGGCTTGGTGGATGATTTCTTGACAATAGCTGCATGGCGAACCGAAGTACACATGGCAGCATTTAATAAATTCGTCAGGTAGCATTACTCAGTACACAAAATTTTGATTCTAATAACACAATTATAAAGTACATAAAATACGTTTTAAAATGAGATATTACACTATATAATCGTGTAAGTTATCCCATAGTTTGAATCAGGTACTTAAGGAGTTCTAGTTATATGGCCAACCATTGCTAACACAATTGTCAATAACTCATAGAAAACGAAGCTGATGTTTCATTTCAGCATTCACTCAAGTGCGGAGGCACCATGCGTCAATATTTGCTGCCATCTCTCGACTAACTATGGTATCTTAAAAATGATACTGGTGGTGAACTTTGGGATACCGCCCAACTTAGTACACCTGCCTTAAGGTTTCTCCTCAATACTTTGTTTTTCTATAAAGAACCGCTTTGCTTTATATCCATAGAGTTTAAAACAGCTATAATCACTTCGTTTTCCAATGAGGTTACAGAGCACCTGCTACCCTCTATATTCTACAGGAGATACAATAAGCTAATTTTAAGAGGGCATAGAAGACATTCAGAAGGAACGAAAAGTCAATTATCAATTCCGTAGTATTTTTCATAGTTTTGAGGTTATTATTGATATTTAAAAAATAAATTTGCAATGTCCAGCAATGTAAGCCTCCTGTTTAGGAGCTCATCAGATACGATATGCTGGAAAGACATAATCCACCCCGTCAAAAGCATTTATACAGTATAGTCAACCGCGTGTACGTTAAACCACTCGAAGTTTAGCAATCATTTTTGAGGAAGCCGAAAGAGCAGGGGAAAATTGTACATCCATAAATATGTTAGTCATTTTGAACCAGTGAGCAGTTTAAAATTAAATGCACAACATAGAATCTTTATATGGAACAGTAATAATTATACCTCGACGCCAGGAATTACAGTTAGAAAGGAGCGTACTTTAACCCCTTACACTCTGTGCATGTAGGCTACAAAGAATACAGAATTGTCTTTACTGTTCTTGTTGCTGTGGCTGTTGTAAGCAACAAATATGACTTTGTTTCAATCGATAGCACATATCGGGCCTACAAGAAAATCTAACAGGAGGAGTCCATTCCCCTGGAAATAATTGATACAGAATTGCTGGCTTCTCAACGTGCTGATTCTGTGTTCTGTAGAACGAATGTGCAATATATTTAATGTTTGCAATATCATTTTAAGGTGCTAATTTTTCATTTTTTTAATAAATCCCACCAAAAGTAATTAATTTAATCTATAAGCAAAGTTTGAGCATATAAAAATGACAGCAAAAATAAAGAAACATACTGCATAAAACTGAGGAGTTTGGTCAACCTCATAAATACATTGGAAGCCCCTGTAAAAGCAACTGTGCTTGTTGTTCTTGATACTTGTATTTTTGGGGGGATTGAATCGAAAAAATGAAAGTATTCTAAGTTGTTTTATGTATGTAAGAAGAATGTCAACTAAAAGAAATTGCTTTCTTTGGAAATGACAAAATACTGTTATTGGTGTTCCTCCACTTACACTCTTGAATTTGAAGTTCCAAAACTCACTATAATACTACACTAACCTTGATTAGAATAATAGTGTGTTGTAGTCCTAAGGATCCACTAATATTAGAAAACGGCCTCCCTTTGAATTCTTTGTATTTGTCTATAATTTTATTGCCATTAGAATTCATATTTTATTGCTGCATTTACATTTCCACTCCTCTAGCCATCTCACGCACTTGCAGCATTTTTTATCTTCCTTATTTGCTTCCCGTTAATTCGCATAATAAAGACAATAAATACTAGTCACATTTAAAAAACATTTTATTTATTCTCATTTCTAAGGCAAGAAAATTACGAATTTAGTTTTCATTCAGCAATTTAAAGTGCAATTAAATGTTTACATTTAAGGTAAGGAAAATGAAAATATTTCCATGCCATGCGACGAGTAAACAAATCTGATGCTTGTCAATGTTGTTCGTTTTGTTTTTAAAATTATGCTTCCTTTTCATTTAAAACAATTCAAAGACTGTTCAAAACCCGTTGCATCCGTGTAGGTTAAGAAAATTCACTACATTAACTTATAAAACTGTGTATTGAGTAATTTCTGAATCAAATAACCAAACAAATCACAGCGATAACAATTAATCTAGTTAGCTTGAAGGTTAAGACTCTCTCACTAAAACTTAATTTACATTTCCTTTATGATCATATGATAGTCAAAACTTTCCAACCGTTCACTGTTATAATGCTACATGGATTGCGGTAATATAATTATTGTGTTTTCCGCGTATGTATTAGGTAAACGCGAACTAACACTACAACTCACCTTTATATTGACTAATTTCATATACCTATCTACATTCTGTATTGGTTCATACAGATGCTTTACGTCTACAGCAATGACTGGTCCACCTTTCTATTGGTCGCACTAAGTTTCTATTTCCAGATGGTTGTGTTTTATTTTTATAATTATTATTTTTTATTCTATTGCTATTCATTTTATTTAAATGATCCCACCATTCATCTCTTTGTTGTATCATTATACAATCATAATTTATATCAACCACATTTAAACAACTTCATATTATGTTATAAATTTTAATTCTCTTATTATTTTTATGCTCTCTATATTTCATAAAAACGTCATTTCTGCTGTTTGGAGTCTTCTTTCATCTGCAGTTTTGGGGCTCCACACTTCAACTCCCTATACATATGTGAGAAGCGCAAGAGCTTCTTTTACTTTATTTTCTAAATGTCTGTTAATTGTTCCGTTAATATGATTCATCCTGTTCAACTTGCTGTGGAAATCATTATAAAAATTGTGTATCATAGCCGAAAGTTAAAATTTGTAACGTGTTCTATTACTTTATTGTTGATAATAATGTTACTTGTTTTTATTGAAGGCCCGCAAAAGGTCATAACTTTTGTTTTCTGAGGGAATATTCATAAATTACACGAGTTGATTACATTTTCCAATTCCAATACTGCTCTTTGTAAGCAAAAATCTTCACTTCCCTTTAACCAATTATAAACTGATCGTCTGGAAACAGCACAGTAAATAAAGTATTAAACGTATATTTGTTGAAATTTGTAATTTTAAATGTCCATTCTCTTAGAGCTTCGTCTACCTAAAAATTAAAAGACATGGCTACATCCCTTTCTCATCCATATTTTGACAATTTTATTATGGATTCAACACTACTGTATCTGTCAATTTAATTTTAATTTATATTTCTCTGCATAGATCTTTAATTGCCTTTATTACAGGTATTGGTATTGGTGTTTTATTTAAAATTTTCTAGCCTTTATCGGTGGAAAACAAATTTTAATATGGTATAGAGGAAAAACAGCTTTCAGTAAATGCTTTTCTTCAGTAGAGAGAATTCTTATTGCTGACTGGATTAAAAGAGCCAAATAATTATTTTGCATTTTTAGAATAAGAGAAGGCTCTTTAATAAAGCGGGATTGAATAGCGCCCCCACACCCCAGGCAAACAGGCTATCAGATAAAGAAAAAGTACCGTATTAGTTGGCATTTTCATTGGTTCCAGAATTTTTTGACGACTTAAGGTGATGCTTGAGGAATAAGGGGTTCTGCTGTGATATATTTCATTCTTCTAGGTGAATGGAGTGGAAATTGCACAAAAATATTGGTAGCGGCCTTAATATAAAATATATTGATAGGAATGGGAAGGCTAAATTTGCTTTCCACATTTTACATGCGACGTGCTGGTTTTGTAATACGCATTTAGAAGCAATAAAACAAAAATGTAACATATGGATTGGACTTGTACAACTAGTATAAATAATATCACCGTATTTTGACTGGAAATATTCATTGTCATATCTGACTGCTTTACAACTTTCATTGAAGCGCATTTAATTCATCCATCAGAAAGCGAAGTGGTATAAATTATTAAAAATAGACAGCCTTTTAACTGATTATTTTCCCCACAGATGGTAAACCAAGGTGAATTAGAGATTCCTAGTGAGGTTTAGAGTATTCTCAGTTAGCTTAAACGTAATTCTGGGTACCCCTGTGGTATCACTAGCTTATAATATCTGTAATGTGATCGATATTAATAATTTGTCATGAATCAATTAGTTGGAATGGTTATTCAGAATGGGAAAGTATTGAAATGTTATGAAAAGGACGGCTAACAAATGCAGTTTTTAGATTAAACAAGATTATATAATTGGAGATTTTCATTAAATCGATTTATTTTTTTAGTTTTAATATTTGTATTATCAATAGTATTTTTAATTATTAGTCCAAATTTAATTATAATTTTATTGGTGGAAAATATCATTTTGAGGTGCCACAGTAATTACTAATTTACTATCTGCTATTCCTAATTTAGGAATTGAATTTGTACAATGAGAGATATACTTTTCAAAATGGAATAAGGATGTTGTTTGCCGCAGTCCAGTTTGTTTTTCACAGCACATATATGTCATACAACAATCTAATGATAACTTGAGTGTTTCCCCGCGAAGACCGCGTCACGTTTGATTTAACAACGGACGTTTCGCCCTTTATGTTGTGGGCTTCTTCTGGGCACTACCATCTAATGTAAATAGCTATGTGTGTGCTTTCTCATCCGAGTGATTACAGCAACAGAGCTAATGCTCGTATATATGTGTGCACCATGTGCTAAAATGCTGTCTCATGTATCAGTGCCATGTAATTTTGTCCCGAATCTCTTAACTGTCACGTGCACAGGTCACCTCCCATTCACTGCGGTCTTGGAATAGGTTTGTTGTGCAATACGAAGTAGTTCCTTAATTAATATTATCATTTATCTAATGTACATTCAAAGATAACTGTCAAATTAATTCTTTCCATAACCACGTGAATCAAATATACTACGTAATAGAGTTAATGCATCTAAAATGCACGTAAATTATCTACAAATAAATAGTAGGATACTTCGTTTTAAACCTGACTCTCAGGATGACGAAAGGTCCATATACCATGACAGTGTATTTATTGCTGACTTTACATTGCACATCGCTTGTACATTGCCATTCAAAGCTCAGGTGTGCCAATCAGGGGAAAGGAGAAGAAAATGGAGTGCGGAGAAATACATGCCAGCGGGGCAAGGTTATAAGAAGCAAGGTTTCGAAATGGACACACGGTATTAACTTGCTGATATTAAGAAGAAATATTATTTTTTACGTTACACACAATTACGAACAGTTTAAATATATTAATTTAAGATTCTTTGACTAATATCCTGATAGCAGATGCTATATTTGAATACATTTAGCAACACTAAATTGGGTATAAAAATTAAATTGCAATTGGTAAGAATCACTTTCACATCTTTCGTACTCAGTTCTCGTACTTTCCATCAAGCTAAATTAAATATCTCCATAATTCAAAATCGTTTATGCTTAGATTGCCTTGGCCGTTTTCCTATGAATCCGTTCTGCTCTTTGGGAAGAGTTTGAGTACAACAATTTCATCTTGCTTTACGAGCGTCATGCAAATGAGGTAACAAATACTCAGATTCCAATGTATGTGTGGTATAATCCAGTGAACCTTAATAAAATAAAATAAGACGACATACAAAACTAACATTTTTTAGAATAATGGCGAAAGCTAAATTAATAGACGAAAGTAAAACATGGATTTTAAAAACATGGGAACACCAGAAAGTACAAGGCGCTGAGATGAAGTTTCTAAGGAAGATGAAAGGGGTATAAGTTCAATATACAGCATATTTGTTAATTTTTAAAATTCGAGATTCTAATTTTTGTTATCAAAATTCATAACTAATCAATTGATACTTATTTACACGTTTTAACACTTCTTTTTGAGTTAAAAGAATCAATCTATGAGCTATCTGTGCCACATGGCAAACCTTTATAATAAGATCAGATTTGCTAATAATTAAAAACAAAAAACGAAATAAATTTTTATTATAGCATACGAGAAATAATCATTGTTGGATCCAACTGTTACAGTCCTTAGGTTATATGTTATATAGCCTTTTTTCTCAAAATCAGTTCGATTTCCTGAATAACTACTTGAACTTCAGACAGAGTAATGAGTATGCATAAAAATTAATAACAATTTCCCTATTTGCAACCATTTTCCGTTCCTTATATAATGATCAATGTATATATTAAAAAGATGAGTAATAAACTACGTCTTGTCCAACTCCTCGGGTTTCTTTATTTCTTAAATAAACTGTTTTTCTCTACTTATTTTTGCTGTGGGTTCTTTTGAAGATAGGTAGATGATGCTTTATGTTTAAATGCCCCACACATGTGAGTCAATTTGAATTATAATGTTGGTTACGTATTAGATTACGTAATAAAAAAATACGTCAACTTTAAGATGATTTGCTGCGTCGTTGCGAAATAAATGTTTACGCAAACTTGAAGAGTTGTTATGTATTAATAGTTGCTTTGACCGTCGGCTTGAATTTAATGCTCACGTAATATTATTGTTTGAATCTGCCTCGGCTGCGTCAGTCTTAATTTAGAGTCATTTATCTTAGGAAGGGTGTGGTAATGACAAATATTGTAGACGTCACAGAATTAAACTTTTAAATTTTCAATTTTATTTTAACTTCAAATACATTTTTATAAACCACTATAGTTTTAAAAGAACTGTGAGAAACTTTTTACATATTCACTTAGCGTGTATATCTGTTTTTACTAATCACCCGTAGAGAACACATTTTTCCATTTTTACACTACCACGTCTTGCCAGGAACTGAATAACCTCAACGGTCAAAACCTTAAGCTTCGGTAATGCAAGTCTCTGATTGGCTAATTCTAGTCCAATAGAATTTCTGTATTTAACTTAAAACCTTTCTCTGCTGTTGATTGGCTAATTTTAAAAGTGTCACTAAAACTACGTCATCGTTGCTTTAATCATGACCAGTACATTTTCAAATTCCAAACACATTATTGCCACAATTACCTCATTATTACTCATTGTTAGCAACCTAAACTTTACTATTCTCACAGTTCTTGCGTTATTAGAGTATGTAAAGTATTCACATAATATTAATAAAACATATTTACAATAAAAATGAGCATTTGAAATGACTGTTACATACAATTCATATAATTATTACATACATATTGTTTCAAGGCGGGCTGTTATTGAATTTACTTATTATAAATAACAGTTGAAATTATTCAGGTATTAAAATACTGCCTCACTTTGTACAGGAATTTAATTGATTTGATAAAATGCATAGTATATCCACGTTTTTCAATTTAAAAAGTGTAAAAATATTTTATAGTGGTCTTATTTGAAGCATTAATGCACTAATTCTCATAAAATACTCTATGTTTCTGTTTATAAAAACACAGTTATTCGAAATGTGTGTGAGTTAGAGTCTACATCGGCTGCTGGTCCGAAATAGTTTTCCCTAACGTCAAAAGAATTGCCAAGGGGCAGTGGAGACCAATAAGGGAACTAAAAAGCCTTAGCGGTCGGGCACTTAGTTGTTGACTACATGCCTCACTCAACAATACCTTCTGCCTTGACGTTGTTGGAGGCTGAGAACGTAGCGGTTCTGTGGCAGGGCCTGGTCCTCATTTTCTCTCGCGCCATTGATATATAGATACAGTGCTTTATTGTTTTCCACTAATGAATATATACTATTTCAAAATCTAAACACACGAGATCAAAGATTATTTCAATACAGAAGCTGAGTTACAGCTTACAAAGTTTCGGGAGAGGAATTCCAGACTACAGAACACTCAAAATAAAATAATTCTAAGCTAAAGCATCGTTACATTCACATAAGGTTGTAATTTAACTTTAAATAAAAACAAATTGAATTAGACATCTGATGCAATAAGGAAACGGCAGTATAATTTTTTGTATGAAAGAAAGATGTCTGGATCAGGTTTCAGAGTTTAAATAAACAGGGAAATGGCTCCATTGTTCGGAAATACAAATTTTATTTCCAATATTACAAATGAGAGAACAACTGTTTTTATGGATTGAAAATTTCATATTCATATTTCTTGTTATTGGGAACTAACGCAAGGAGTATCTACTCCCGCGCGGCTTCTGTTTTCCATTTGGGGGCCCTCTTTTATTACTTCCTTATTATGTAATAAAACTTGCCAGACATGCCCTGCATACACTTTTATTACAGCACATAATTTGCTTTTCAATTTTGCGTATTCGCTGTGTTCTATGCAGGCGCGCCTCAGTGATTTATACATTTTCAGAAAGCGGTAGAACACTGCTTTATGAATCCATTAAATCACTTTTGCCTTTCGAACTCCATCCTCCTCTCCGATTGATCTGGTTCCTCCTAGAGTATTACATAGTGCTCAGATCACAAAATAAAAATTTAATTAGAAGATTTGTGCCACTGCGGTATGAAATGCCTTTATTTCCACTGCAAAATTGTGTGGTCCCAAAAAGCGTACTCTAAACGTATAACAGCAGAGGTACCTCCCCACATATCTTTACTTATTACAATCACTGCATAACTGCAAGTTACTTATGAGTAACTATCTATCTATTCCATAGATACAGGATCAATTTTGCTAAGCGCCCCGAACATTTCAAAGGCCCCTAAACGGCAGTAGAGTCTGCTGTAACGCAGTAGCGTGCCGAGGGTGACCGGTGCTGCGAGGATGAGCTGACATGAAAGAAAGTCTGTTTTTAAATTTGCCGTACTTACCTCTTACAGAAGCTGCCCGAAGGTTTTTTTTCTTACTAAAGGTTCATTTAAGGTGATTTTAAATACATGGTCTTATCACGACGTGTTATAAAAATACATTGTGATATACATATGTATAATATATAGTATACTTAATTTACTTACAAAAACATGGGTTTAGGTAAACATTTACAGTAAATCAGAGATTTTCGTATCTTTTAGAAACTGCAACGTCTTCTTGAGTATATTGGGTCTTTTAAGTGCACTGAGAAGATTGGAAATGCAGTGTTGTTTCCCGGAAAATTGAAAGGACAGCTTGCAAGAACAAACCCACACGGGCAGAAAGACTTGAAACGAAATATTTGCCATGAAAATTTCGTTAATTTCTGAAGTGGTACTTCGCCCGGTCATTGGAAATTTTACCTACAGATGTTACCAGTACATACAAGCAAGGATCAACCCGCTCAGAGTCGGTCATGCTCGGCAAGCAGGGTTACATCGGGCTCGGCAGCCGGTTAGCAAACTCTTAAATTTTCGGGGTGCTTGCTAAAGTTGAGTCTGTAGAATTCCATATAGAATATCAACGCTTATTCTGTATTATTACTGAACTAAAAGTTAACTACTTGGGTATCAATAAATTACCATAAATACATAACCAAGTATTAAGGACAGAGATTAAAAAAACCCTACATTATTTTAATTATAACTATAGGTATAATATGCATATCTAAAGCCATTTTAACTTCGTCATAAATGTAAAAACTTAACTAGATATTATTTTAAGACAAGCAAAGAATGTTTAAATTCATGGTTAAAAACTTAAAAATTAGCCCATTGATTATAAAGTTTAATAACAGTTTAAACAGCGTTTATCAAAGCCTGAAAGTCCGGGCCTTAGTGTTAATCATAAACTTTTCCGTGGAACCTGCAAAATTATGAAATTTTTAGGACTCGTGCTGTTTGTGTGGTATGGTTTGACATAAAAATAAAAAAAAATTGGGATTCTGTTTAAGAAACTTAATACCAATGATAGTAAACGTTTAAAAATCAAAATGTTACTGCTAAAAGAGCACTGAATTATAGTGAATGTCATTCAATTTCAACTAATCTTGCAAATTTTCTAGACTTTTGGCAACAAAAAATCTAATTTCTTATGGTTCAGGTTCATGATTAAGACATTTATGTGCCACCGTCTCAGCAATTTTTTTCTGCTTTAAATACTGTAGATTAAGGGGACTGGAAAGTGTAAAGGATGAAACTTTATGTTATCTATTTTTTATTAAATAACTCCTCTGATTCAAAATACCTGTACTTGACGCCCAAAGCATTTAACCTTTAAAAACTTAATTCAAATGTAAAACATGTTGTTTTAAATTTAATTTGGCAAGCTCTTTATATTGGAATTGTTAGTATTTACTGCATTTATTGAGAACCTTTAAAATCAAATTTAATTATTTCCTCTGGTCTTAAACTTTATAGATACTCACTAGTCATCAGCAGACAGCGTAGGATACCGCTAATGAGTAATCTGTGGAATTCATAAAAGCGGAATGCACCTCTTAAGCTAAATTTCAATTGAGATGATCCCAAAACTACATTTTCCTAAATTTGAATGACAGTTTCTCAAAAACTATTAAAGCTACAAGGCTGAATCTACTTTTTAGTACGATATATTTTAAAATATTCTCTTAAAATTTCCCTCACTGATATGAAATAGAATGGATTATTGTAGCTGCTTCAAGCATTTGTTAATACATTTAATTTATCTCCCAATATTTTTAGACGTTAACATGTTCGTTTAAAAATAAACAACATGTTCTTTATGTTTTAATACAAAGCGTATGAATACAAAATTTAAAACAGTATTTTTGCAGGTATCTGTAAAGTATGCCCAGAATTATTATGCAGGTCAGTACACATTCAGTTAAGTCATACACTTCTCCTGCTCTTAAGGATAATATTGTTTCTAATGAAAGCCCATCAGCTGTTATAACAACTAAAAATGAGCAATAATGATTAACGAGTGCTTAAATTAGCTCAGAGCCCAAAATCTGAGAGCTATTTGGCATTTGTCCTCTCATATCGTCAATATCCAGACAAATCAAGCCAACCGAGAATTCAAAAATAGCTCCCGGATTAACAGTTGCACTGTTCATCAAGGTAAGGCTCTGTGGATTCCAAAAGTGGGTATTTTATTGCTTCTAAATGCAAAATAAATGTTGCTTCATAGTTAACTTGTTCAAAGAATACGTAATAAAATTAAAGTGAATGTAAAGTAATTTTAGCATCCTTTTGGTGTTAACGACCTAGGCATTTCCTAAAACAATCAATTGCAGTTCTGCAAAGAATGGAGTGTTAATCCTATTGTGTTCTAGATGTATGTGAAACCATACACAGAGTACGTGATTTAGAATCAAAGTCCTTTATCTCAAGTTTTGTTAGCGTTGTCTGACACAAGTCTAAGGCGCAAATATATAACGACGAAACTTCCATGATTATGAATAGATGCAAGGAAAACAATTACACAACTAGTTGAAGATTATAAGTTTGCCCTCACAGTAACAGAGCGGTACGTGTTTTGGTATGCAAACAGTTGAGCTGATCCTCAAGCAGATTTGAGGTTAAGCTAACTACAACATGCCTTGTTGCATTCTACAAACTTCTTAACCGTATCTCCCAGAGGAGTATTTGCTCGCAGTCTTCAGACACGCAAAGTAAACTTTCTTCTAATTGGAATTACAGGAGTGGGAAAAATTATAAAGGATAGGAATAAAACTCGTTAATGATTAAAACGTTTCTATTCTTACATTCAGAATCTAGAGGTTATCAGAATCATTAAGAACTCTTCTCTTCCAAAGTTACTTTCGAAACGTGGCAATATAAAACTATAGAACTACTTAAAGTTAATTAAAGCAAAAAGTATTATACCATTTAAAGATGAATAGTATTTTACAGATAGATTTATGTGTAAGTAAGAATTAAAACTAGCTATTTATTTATTGACTTTAGTTTAAAGTAATCCTTAATAGGATCTCTAGCAACCGCCCATTTTGACCCATAGGTTTTTCGTGGTTTCCCCGGATCGGCAGATCGAATGCTGAGGTGGTTCATATGCTACCACACTCTCATTTCCTCTACACATCATCTTGCTGGTCACCTGTATCAGGGTTGTAGGATCATGCGACGGTGTTCGGCGGGTTGAGGCTGGGCGGTGGCTGTGCCCTCTAGAGGTTCTTCCCTGGTGTCGCTGCAGGGCTGCTCAGTTAGGTCTCTCCGCCGAATGGACTCCGCCCCGTGGGGTTCGATGGCTTGTAGGTGGACCCGAGTGGCTTCGGATGCGTTAGATCTGGAAATATTAGGGGTCCCGTGCTTGCGCCCGTCGTCGTCCGGATCTGGTCTCCTTTCGGGTCTCTCACCGTAGAAACACAACAGGCCGATTGGCCTGCGTGCGGTGCTCTGACCCGGTTTTGGGATCCCCTCTCCGTTCATACTTTTACCTTTACCTTTAATTCTTGATAGAGCTACGAAATATTTAAGTATGAACATTGTTTTGGTGGAATTGGTGCAATAATAAAATAACTGGACCTTTCTGCTCATGTTAGTGTACAGATACAGACTATTGTGATTAAAATATCAATCAATGACAGCTACTTTCAATGAAACTTTATTGAAATCTGTTTATTAACTGTTTGTGATAACGTAATATTTGTTTTAATCCATATAGGTCATCATCGCACAATTGCTTCATTTCATAACCTTCTGTTTATTTAAATTTGGTTAGTACAAGTACTCAGGCCATAGTAAGTTTTACTGGGTTCACTTTTATGCACAACATTATTCTGATATTTTTACCCACATAATACGAGCGTTTTAAATTCATGTTGCACCGTTTTGTACAAAATACTTTTATAAAGCTTTCATTTGGAGGAAAAAAATGCTGAAAATTTGAAAATGTAATCATGTGTATTTATGGATGCTGTAATTGTTATTTATAGCCAAATTTTCATTCAATAAATTGAACCTTAATAGAAAGACATAAATGGAACAAAATTAAAATGAGTTGCATTTCGTAAAATTATTTAGATAAATGTTTAAATCCGGTGGATATAATTTTCATCGAATACTTTTTGAGAAAAGTAATTTCAAATCCAGAAATTTAGGAATGTAGACACAGTCTGCCGTTAAAAAAACAAAAACACCGTAGTTTAGTTATTTAAAGAGAAGTTAAAGCTAGTGTTATAGAATTTTAAGGTTTCAATTTAAATTTGAAACAAGATTAAATCGTTTATAAATGCCATTTATTCGTCTTGTAGAGTTTGTTTACTGTTTTCTGTCTTCAATCTGCAAAAGTATGAATTTGAACAAACAAAATAAACGAAATATAATTCAATTATTATACGGTTAAGCCAAGTTCTACGGATACTTTCGTAAAGTGAATTACAATTTCTAATCTCTGCAGACTGTGAACGCTACTTTTAAATCATTTAATACCCAGAGACACAAACTTTACATTGAAAATTACAACCTAGTAAACCAGAGATGTGAGAAGAATGGAATAACCCTTTCAGGCTTAAACCCATAATATGAGGGTGTCGTCTGAAATTTCAAAATAAGGTTGGCTGGGGATGAAGAAGTGAAAACCAAAATGCAAATCACATTGTTTCGAAACTTTGCCCTCATATTTCCTAACGTTCATATAAATTAGGTTGTTTTAGCTAATATTAAGGCATATTTAAATGTATGATTATTTAGACTGTGGAGTTTCAAAGCTGTATTGATTGTAGGAGAGCATATACACAATATAGTACTTCTTTGAAAACTCTGTGTTATATAGATGCGTTGAATTCGAAAACTCATAATTCCTATGTTTCTTTGACCCCTTATTATGCTTATACTTCCTAATTTTAAGGTCTTAAATCAATTAATGATTTAGAACCTCCCTAAGCAACTTAATTACCGGTAGTAGTAAATATTCCCTTCAAGTTTTAGATAAATAGTTCAAGTAGTTGTTTTGTTTCTAGCAGATATGCGTGGCAAAATTAACAGTGGGCTATAATAGTTATATGCAATTTCACTTAAGACATTTAAAATGGAACTTTGAACGAAATAATAAGAGCTTATAAAGAAATCTTAATTTTCAAATAACCGATATAAAAAGGAAATATTGAACGAGTTAACCAAAATTAAGTAATTTTAGAACCCGGCCTTGTAATTTTAATTGATTTATTTTCAAGATACATTTATCAACTTTTTGTTTAATTTTATGCACTACAGTAATCCAGTTCTCATTATTTTAAATGCAAATCTCTGTGTAAGAATATTAACACACAAAACGAGGTATATATAAAACCAAAGGATGATTAAGATTCTCATATTCTACTTTATGTCAGTCATCATCAAAGTTGATAAAATAAACATTACATAAATATATAAAAACTCAAGTTTTGTGCCCGAAACATACTATGAAAGTGTTTTGTAGGTATGGAATGGACTCTCAAATTTGTCGTTTCAGTTGCTAATTGTAAGTTGGTATACTAAAGAAATATACTAATGTTATATTTGTGTAAATAATATTGTACTGTGATGTTAGTATAATTGAATTAAAATTCTTATCAGTATTTTATAAAACTTTAGTAATATTTTACAAGCTTCTAATTGAAAATAGCATTGTACTGTATTTTTGTAGATGTCTGTCTTGCTTTAGAAGCCCAAAATATGAAGAATATGTTTACAGATTTTGGTTTGTCACATTAAAGCATTAAAAAATCCAAGGTATACATACAGAAGTGCAGAAACGTTTGGGGTTGATCATTTTTATAAAGATATTTGTATGTGTCAATTTAATGTGAAATAAAAATCGAAATTGCCAAATTTGGGCTTTTACAGTAGGACATTTACTTATCCAAGCACCGCAGTTGTATATGTTGATCTTATTTTGCAATAATTATTTACAATGATTTTGCATATATATTTTTTATTCTTTTCAGTAAACAATACAGAAATGCTTGATTACCATTGGAAATTAGGTCATAGAGGAAAAACTGTGAACAAAAAACGAGAAATTCATTTGAACACGAAAACATTCAAACGAGACTGTTGTCTTAAACCCCTTCTCCAGGAATATTTACATTTACCTGGAAATTCAACGACAAGTGTGTAAACCATGACAAATGCTTGTGTTGAAATAAACCTGTTTTTAGTGCAAAAGGTGCTATAAATTTGTGTGTAGACTATAAACGCCAAAAAGTGCGTCAACATCTGTGTTTGCAGGCCTTGTCTATTCAGATATCGTAATATTGTTTTACTCTAAACCCTCATACTGTTTCAAGTGCAGGGATACAAGTTTATTTAAATGCCTGAGTGTTTTAAAAAATGAAAACAGAAAACATAAAGACAATAATGAGTTATGACTGTGTGAATAAAAATTTGTGTACATTCAGTTGTTTCTTGTACGGACCTGCTGAGGGCGAATGTGAAAATGTGTGTTCAAGTGTACGATAAAATATAAACATTAATGTATTCTAGCTTCAGATCTGTTTAAAATGGTTGTTTTATGTTATACTAAAGCCACATATAAATAGTACATAGATGATAATGTATATATGAACATATTGGAGAACATACAAGTAGGAATTTTTTCTGTGAAATCTTAAGAATGTCCTAGAAGACTACCGTGAAAAGGAATTCTGCAATTTTCCAGAGGGAAATTATATTTGATTCCAGTGTATGCATGATGTTTTGAGCAGAATTGTGATTTTGCTATGCAAAAATAAAATGTTACGTACACTTAGGTGATTTTGTGTCATTGAGTATTCAATAAAATTGATCCACTGTTGTAATGAACATTTTCTGCATGGCATTACCATAAAATGCAGGTTCAAATAATCTGTTCGGATTACTAAGTGCAGTTTCCGTTTGTTGATTATTCCCTACTCTCCTCAAAGATTCCCACCTTCCAGAAATTAAATGGATATTGCTGAGGGAAACGCTGCAAAATCTCCAAGAGAGTGAATATCCCAGGAAAAATGAGTAAACGGTAAGAAAATTTTAAGAATTTCGAAATGGTCATGTCATTAGTATTATTTGCTTTGGAACAAGAGGACAACGGTTCGATTCCTGGTAAGCACTTGAGGAGTTTTTAAAATTTAAGGTAGGTTTCTTGCTTCACGTATGGAAAGACAATTTGAAGTAGGAGTTGTATTGTAGTTCAACTGTTGGGGAGCCGAACTTGAAGTAGTTGCAACCGCACGTATGGTACCCTGTAGCCTTCGTCCCAAATTTAAAAATATTAACTTTGTAGTTTGACTGTTTCTTTAAATATTATATATTTATGTTTGCCTCGGCTGCGTCAGTATTATTTAGAGACATGGATTTCTTTGCAGGGAGTAGTGCGGCTAAGAATGCAGGCTTACACAGACTATAATTTTTTACTTCACTACATTTATTAATCCTTGACATAATTTAAATAACATTTCACTGATATAGAGAGCTATGAGATTCTGTTATTAATTACTTGCACTTTTTAACACGTAAACTATTTTTCGTCTCACATTGAATACGTGTTAAATTTCTCGAGGAAGCATCTCGCGTCCGGTTAGGAACACTGTCTACAACCAACGCGCCAGTTATGAGTGCTGTCTACAAGCAACTGACTTGATTTCTACCGCCTAAATTTGTAAATTTGTGTATTTCAAGTCTCTGATTGCCTATTCCTAATCCAATAGGATACTCTTATTTAACTTAAGCTTTTTTCTGGTTGTTGATTGGCTATTTTATAAACTGTCACAAAAATTAGATTATTGTTGCTCCAAGAATGTCTAGTAGCATTATTACACTTTCTTACTCATTATTGCCTCATGGTTACCTCACTGTTAGCAACTTTTAACCTATTATTCTCGCAGCTTCTACATTATTAATTTACATAATACATTCAGATAATATTATTACATGTATACAATAATATAAACATATACAATGACTAATATACACTTTTATATATTACTACATGCACATATTGCTTTAAGGCGGGCTGTTATTATATTTTTTATTACATAATTTGACTAAAATCATTTAAGTGTTAAAAATACTGCCTCAAATTTAGTGACGTCTCATTTGGGGTCTACATTGGTGCAAATAAAATAAAATCTTCATTCAATGCGAGGTATAAAACGTGCACCCAATAGATTTTGAAGACACTAGAGTAAACCGAGATATAGGTTAAGCCAGTGATAATTATGCAGATGCTGAGAAACTGACAGCGCGCGATTAGTAGGGCAGCGGGCACATTGCATTGACATGTATGTGACGTCACAGTCCATCGTGCTCTAATCCACTATATGACTAAGTTACTCTATACAAAATTTAATTCATGTACAGGCTAATTTATGAAGAACTGACACATTTCTTTCTTTAATTATTCTATTCGATATTCACTTAATACCCCAATTTTAGCACCAAATTAAGTGGAATGTTCTGGAGTTTAGATTGCCTGTCATTAGATGCGCAGATGTTCATGTTTTATTCTTAATTGTTAGTTTTATTGTCGGCAACTGTTTTTGAGATTTTGTTCTAGTCAACATGAAAATGGATTACACATTCAATGAACCACCAATGCTTCCTTGTAAAGCAATACTGGATTACGAATTCAATTACAACTACTCAAAGGGCATACAAGAGAGAATTTGGTGCTCGGAATCCTCCCCAAGGAAACACAATACTGCGACTGGTAAACAAATTGAAAACAACTGGATCTCTGGTGAGTGAAAAAGGCAAAACTCGTTCATCTAGGCTCCCCACGGTTGTTGTTGACGTGAAGCACAACTGGATTAGTCACCCAAAAATCATTAAGACGTTTGTCGCAGGATTATGGTTGTCCATCAGTTACAGGAACCAGATAAGGATAGACGACTGAATTATTGGCGTTGGTTGCAGGCGTTCATTGTGCAAAATCCTGCCATATTGTCCATCACGTCGTTCACAGATGAAGCTTGGTTCCATTTATCCGGCTATGTCAACTCAAATAACTCACGCTATTGGGCCAGCGAAAATCCACATATTATTCATGAAGCACCTATGTACCCGGCTAAAATTGGAGTTTGGTGTGTTATATCCGCACAGAGAATAGTGGGACCAATTTTTTTTTTTAAGACAACGTGAACACCGCAGAGTACCGACGGATTTTCAGGGAGTTTGATGAGCAACTAGACGATGTAGAGCTGAGCCAAGGATATTTTCAGCAGGACGGCGCTACATGCCATACATCAAATGAATCCATGGCACTAATTGCAAGTTTCTTTGACGACCGAATTTCCAAGAACCTGTGGCCACTGAGATCTCTGGATTTGACATCGCCGGACTTCTTTCTATGAGGTAACTTAAAAGACAGGGTTTATGTCACACGTCCTCAGACTTTGGATAATATGAAGCACAACATGACACAGGAGATTCAAGCTATTGACAACAGAGTCCTCCAAAGAGCGGCCAGTAACATGGAATGACGTGTTGAGTTGTGTCTTATGCAGAATGAAGGACATTTTCAACATTTGCTATAGAGGTAAATAATTTCTAAATTTCTATGCATTTCGGGTATAATAATTTATCACTAGCATAACTCGTTTTGAAACAATTAAAGAAATAAATGTGTTAGTTCTTCTTAAATCACTTTGTATGTCATATACAGTTTCTCTTTTGCTAAGTCTTTCCTTACGTTTTGATTCTATTATCTGGTTTAAAATATAATTTGTATATATGGTTTCCCCTAATTAGGCATAGTTATAAAATTAAAATGTAAGTAAATATTTAATGTTATAAGATTAAAATAATGATATTATTTCAGATAACAATTATTTATGGTAGAGGTAGAACAATATAATGAAAAATAACTCTTAAAAGGGTAACCTTCCGTCACCACACAGGCTGTTATTGAGAATCCGAAGATATCGCTAGCGTACTGGCAATGGCTGTAATAGCTAGGCAAGCATGCACATGCTGGGCTAAGCCTATACGTGAGAAACTCAGGGCAAGTTTAAACGGGGTACATTAGTCAATACACGTTCACATTGTCTGAAATATATGCACTAGCAGCAGACAGCTTCTTCTGGGAGAAAAGGCAATAAGTAGCCTGAGATAAGATTATTCAAATATTTGAAAACTACGGTTTATAAACTGGGATTAGGCTAAGATAGGTTAAAATAACTCATAAAATTCGCCATGGAAGGCTTATGTATATGCAACTTAGCTTTCCTTTCAGGTAGATGAAGTTAAATACATTTGTCAAAGGAAGAGATGGACACATTCGAGTTTTTTCGACTCAGATACTTAACGTTATCATAATATGTTGCTATAGACACATCGTTATGGCAGTCTTGCCAAATAGGCGAATAAAAAGGATACTAAGATCTGTAAAAACTGTTGCTATTCTATGATATTATGCTAAATGAAACTGCTATGGAATATTAACATGTATTTTTATTATAAATTAATGAAAAAGCCTGCCCCCAACCTTTTTTCCTGGAGGAAGCTCATATGCTAGCTATACAACGCAGTTTGTCTGAGACGCAATTTGCCTGTATGATAACATAAATTCAACTTATACGTTTATATAAAAATATTTATTAAAGGTCTTATTAGACTATCTCTGCCTATTCTAGCCAATACAACATATTTTACAAGATAGTGATGTCTTACTTAGTTTATGTCTGGCCATCGCAATCTATTTTAAGTCTATCTTGGCCTAATCTAGCCTACACATCATATTTTTATAAAGAACAGTATTTTATAGCCTATATTTTCCTTCTTTACCACATAACTAGTAGATAGAGAAGGTGGGTATTGCATTCCACCAACGTAAAACTTTTATATTTCGATTTCACCAGAAATACGTGCTTTCAGGCCACCTGAATAAAAAAATAATGTTTAGAAAAAATTCTGTGTGTGAATGTGTGACAGCATGACTCAAAAACAAAAATTTTTATAAATGCCATTCTGGGTATTTAAATTTACATCTTCCAAAGATGTGATACGAAGACTTTCAAGAATTTTTATATTTTCTTAAAAAAATTACTAATGATTTTGATTAAAATACCGTATATTTAAGAAGTATGCATAACAAAACCTATAGGTATATTGGGAATAGCCTGTGAAGTATACTTCAATTAAGGGATTTTGTATAATTTTATACAACTGATAAACGTTAAGAGACAGATAAAAACGTATGGCACAAAAAATGTACTCGCTTTAAAACTCATAATTTACTTCAATAACTTGTGTCATAAGGAGATATCCATTAATATCGTTTGAATTTTTCAATACTTCGTGATATTTTTTAAATTCCTGTCGCTATTCACGTGTTTCTCGATATGCCATACAAGGAGTATGGAAATTTAAAGCCATAGCGAACCCCTTTTAAACATCTGACTAGCGATTCGGTTTCCTCTATCCCTCTTGTACCTACTACGATATGTGTATTTAAACTATTTCTGCAATTGTTTATGTGAATCAATATTAAGCAGATAGAAAAATAAAATTGTATAAGAGGAGCTTGTAGAAGCTATATAAAAATAAATGAAAGTGTACAGAGAAAGACATGTGAATGTTACAAATCAGAAATATTTTCAATTTTACGCGAATCTTAAACATAAATAATAATTTTTGTTATATGCGCGCTACCATGGGCGCAAACGTAGTTTTAGGATTACAGCAGAATCCTAAACAATGGTTCATCAACAAAATATGTAGTTCTATTTCATATAACAACTTCAGTCCTTCGAGATGAGCTAGCAGAGCATCATATATTGAACTAATAACTTTATCCTGAATGACGCGACTGACTGCCACCACTATGAATCGTAGCAGCATCGCAATGAACGGCCTCGCTGGCGGTCACCGCCTGACTCGTACCAGGTATCACAACGAAAGGCCTCACTGGCGTCACCGTGTCTGCTCGTAGCAGGTATCTGCTCGTAGCAGGTATCACATTGAATGGCTTCCTGGTGGTCACCGTGACTGACTCGTAGCAGGTATCGCACTGAATGGCTCCCTGGTAGTCACCATGTCTGACTCGTAGCAGGTATCGCATTGACTGGCTCCCTGATGGTCAACGTGTCTTAATCGTAGCAGGTATCGCATTGAATGGCTGCCTGGTGGTCACCATGTCTGACTCGTAGCAGGTATCACATTGAATGGCCCCCTGGTAGTCACCGTGTCTGACTCGTAGCAGGTATCACATTGAATGGCTCCCTGGTGGTCACCATGTCTGACTCGTAGCAGATATCACATTGAATGGCTCACTGGTGGTCACCATGTCTGACTCGTAGCAGGTATCGCATTGAATGGCTCCCTGGTGGTCACCGTGTCTGATTCGTAGCAGGTATCACATTAAATGAATCCCTGGTGGTCAACGTGTCTCACTCGTAGCAGGTATCACATTGAATGGCCATGTGGTCTTCACCGGGTCTGACTCTTAGCAGGTATCACATTGAATGGCTCCTGGTGGTCACCGTGTCTGATTCGTAGCAGGTATCACATTGAATAACTCTCTGGTGGTCACCGGGTCTGACTCGTAGCAGGTATCACATTGAATGGCCCCCTGGTGGTCACCATGTCTGACTCGTAGCAGGAATCACATTGAATGGCTCCCTGGTGGTCACCGGGTCTGAATCCTAGGAGGTATCACATTGAATGGCCCCCTGGGGGTCACCATGTCTGACTCGTAGCAGGTATCACATTGAATGGCCATGTGGTCTTCACCGGGTCTGACTCGTAGCAGGTATCATATTGAATGGCCCCCTGGTGGTCACCATATCTGACTCGTAGCAGGTATCGCAATGAATGGCACCCTGGTGGTCATCGTATCTGACTCGTAGCAGGTATCACATTGAATGACCTCGCTGGTGGTCACCATGTCTGAATCGTAGCAGGTATCACATTGAATGGCTCCCTGGTGTTCACCGTGTCTGATTTGTAGCAGATATGACATTGAATGGCTCCCTGGTGGTCACCGTGTCTGACTCGTAGCAGGTATCACATTGAATGGCCATGTGGTCTTCACCGTGTCTGACTCGTAGCACGTATCACATTGAATGGCCATGTGGTCTTCACCGGGTCTGACTCTTAGCAGGTATCACATTGAATGGCTCCCTGGTGGTCACCGTGTCTGACTCGTAGCAGGTATCACATTGAATAACTCTCTGGTGGTCACCGGGTCTGACTCGTAGCAGGTATCACATTGAATGGCCCCCTGGTGGTCACCATGTCTGACTCGTAGCAGGTATCACATTGAATGGCTCCCTGGTGGTCACCGGGTCTGAATCTTAGGACGTATCACATTGAATGGCCCCCTGGTGGTCACCATGTCTGACTCGTAGCAGGTATCACATTGAATGGCCATGTGGTCTTCACCGGGTCTGACACGTAGCAGGTATCATATTGAATGGCCCCCTGGTGGTCACCATATCTGACTCGTAGCAGGTATCACAATGAATGGCTCCCTGGTGGTCACCGTATCTGACTCGTAGCAGGTATCACATTGAATGACCTCGCTGGTGGTTACCATGTCTGACTCGTAGCAGGTATCACATTGAATGGCTCCCTGGTGTTCACCGTGTCTGATTTGTAGCAGGTATGACATTAAATGGCTCCCTGGTGGTCACCGTGTCTGACTCGTAGCAGGTATCACATTGAATGGCCATGTGGTCTTCACCGTGTCTGACTCGTAGCACGTATCACATTGAATGGCCAGGTGGTCTTCACCGGGTCCGACTCTTAGCAATTATCACATTGAATGGCTCCCTGGTGGTCACCATGTCTGACTCGTAGCAGGTATCACATTGAGTGACCCTGTGGTGGTCACCCGGTCTGACTCGTGGCAGGTATCACATTGAATGGCTCCCTGGTGGTCATTATGTCTGACTCGTAGCAGGTATCACATTGAATGGCCCCCTGGTGATCACCATGTCTGACTCGTAGCAGGGATCACATTGAATGGCCATGTGGTCTTCACCGGGTCTGACTCGTAGCAGGTATCATATTGAATGGCCCCCTGGTGGTCACCATATCTGACTCGTAGCAGGTATCACATTCAATGGCTCCCTGGTGGTCACCGTATCTGACTCGTAGCAGGTATCACATTGAATGACCTCGCTGGTGGTCACCATGTCTGACTCGTAGCAGGTATCACATTGAATGGCTCCCTGGTGTTCACCGTGTCTGATTTGTAGCAGGTATGACATTGAATGGCTCCCTGGTGGTCACCGTGTCTGACTCGTAGCAGGTATCACATTGAATGGCCATGTGGTCGTCACCGTGTCTGATCGTAGCACGTATCACATTGAATGACCATGTGGTCTTCACCGGGTCTGACTCTTAGCAGGTATCACATTGAATGGCTCCCTGGTGGTCACCTTGTCTGACTCGTAGCAGGTATCACATTGAGTGACTCTGTGGTGGTCAACGGGTCTGACTCGTGGCAGGTATCACATTGAATGGCTCCCTGGTGGTCATTATGTCAGACTCGTAGCAGGTATCACATTGAATGACCTCGCTGGTGGTTACCATGTCTGACTCGTAGCAGGTATCACATTGAATGGCCATGTGGTCTTCACCGTGTCTAACTCGTAGCAGGTATCGCATTGAATGGCAATGTGGTCTTCACCGTGTCTGACTCGTAGCAGGTATCAGATTGAATGGCCCCCTGGTGGTCACCATGTCTGACTCGTAGCAGGTATCACATTAAATGGCCATGTGGTCTTCACCGTGTCTGACTCGTAGCAGGTATCACATTGAATGGCCCCCTGGTGGTCACCATGTCTGACTCGTAGCAGGTATCACATTAAATGGCCATGTGGTCTTCACCGTGTCTGACTCGTAGCAGGTATCACATTGAATGGCCCCCTGGTGCTCAGCATGTCTTACTCGTAGCCGGTATCATATTAAATGGTTCCCTGGTGGTCACCGTTTCTGACTCGTAGCAGGTATCACATTGAATGGCCCCCTGGTGATCACCATGTCTGACTCGTAGCAGGGATCACATTGAATGGCCATGTGGTCTTCACCGGGTCTGACTCGTAGCAGGTATCATATTGAATGGCCCCCTGGTGGTCACCATATCTGACTCGTAGCAGGTATCACATTCAATGGCTCCCTGGTGGTCACCGTATCTGACTCGTAGCAGGTATCACATTGAATGACCTCGCTGGTGGTCACCATGTCTGACTCGTAGCAGGTATCACATTGAATGGCTCCCTGGTGTTCACCGTGTCTGATTTGTAGCAGGTATGACATTGAATGGCTCCCTGGTGGTCACCGTGTCTGACTCGTAGCAGGTATCACATTGAATGGCCATGTGGTCGTCACCGTGTCTGATCGTAGCACGGATCACATTGAATGACCATGTGGTCTTCACCGGGTCTGACTCTTAGCAGGTATCACATTGAATGGCTCCCTGGTGGTCACCTTGTCTGACTCGTAGCAGGTATCACATTGAGTGACTCTGTGGTGGTCAACGGGTCTGACTCGTGGCAGGTATCACATTGAATGGCTCCCTGGTGGTCATTATGTCAGACTCGTAGCAGGTATCACATTGAATGACCTCGCTGGTGGTTACCATGTCTGACTCGTAGCAGGTATCACATTGAATGGCCATGTGGTCTTCACCGTGTCTGACTCGTAGCAGGTATCGCATTGAATGGCAATGTGGTCTTCACCGTGTCTGACTCGTAGCAGGTATCAGATTGAATGGCCCCTGGTGGTCACCATGTCTGACTCGTAGCAGGTATCACATTAAATGGCCATGTGGTCTTCACCGTGTCTGACTCGTAGCAGGTATCACATTGAATGGCTCCCTGGTGCTCACCATGTCTGACTCGTAGCAGGTATCATATTAAATGGTTCCCTGGTGGTCACCGTGTCTGACTCGTAGCAGGTATCACATTGAATGACCTCATTGGTGGTCACCAAGTCTGACTCGTTTCAGGTATCACATTGAATGGCTCCCTGGTGGTCACCTTGTCTGATTCGTAGCAGGTATCACATTGAATGGCACCCTGGTGGTCACCATGTCTGACTCGTAGCAGGTATCACATTGAATGGCTCCCTGGTGGTCACCGTGTCTGACTCGTAGCAGGTATCACATTGAATGACCTCGCTGGTGGTTACCATGTCTGACTCGTAGCAGATATCACATTGAATGGCTCCCTGGTGGTCACCGTGTCTGACTCGTAGCTGTTATCACATTGAATGACTCCCTTGTGGTCACCGTGTCTGAATCGTAGCAGGTATCACATTGAATGGCCATGTGGTCTTCACCATGTCTGACTCGTAGCAGGTATCACATTCAATGGCCATATGGTCTTCACCGTGTCTGACTCGTAGCAGGTATTGCATTGAATGGACCCCTGTTGGTCACCATGTCTGACTCGAAGCAGGTATCACATTGAATGGCCCCCTGGTGGTCACCATGTCTGAATCGTAGCAGGTATCACATTGAATGGCCATGTGGTCTTCACCGTGTCTGACTCGTAGCAGGTATCACATTGAATGTCCATGTGGTCTTCACCGTGTCTGACTCGTAGCAGGTATCACATTGAATGGCCCCCTGTTGGTCACCATGTCTGACTCGTAGCAGGTATCACATTGAATGGTCCCTTAGTGGTCACCATGTTTGACTCGTAGCAGGTATCACATTGAATGGCCATGTGGTGGTCACCATGTCTGACTCGTAGCAGGCATCACATTGAATGACCCCCTGGTGGTCACCATGTCTGACTCGTAGCATGTATCGCGTTGAATGATCTCAAATGGCATAAATGCTACACTAAAGCAAATGTCAACGTATGTAAAATTAAACTTGATACAAGGAATATTTAAAAACTCTTTACAACAGTTTTTATATCTTCTTCTTTACTTCAATTAGTTATATTGGTTTTGATAGATGTAGAGTTCTCAAATAGTAGCAGAGTAACATACTGACGTTGATATTATTTTTCCCTGTGCGATTGATGAAATACTTTGCATGTAAAAGTTATTTCTCATAAAATAAACGAGTAGTTTTGTTACCATGTTTGCATTTAACATTACTTTTAAAAAAAAAGTTAGTTTCAGTCTTTAATCTGAGTCATACTGCATATACGTAGAAGTGTTTGACATAATATCTCAAACCCAAACAACTTTCATCACAATTTTAATTCCTTCTTCTCTACGACAGAAGCGTGTGCTGAAATCCAGATTATCTTACTTTCCACAATGTGAGAAGCTTTGTCTAGTTGTCTGTTTATTTCTGTCAGGTTAGCAAGCCTTGATTAAAAATGTTTTGGCAAGGATCCAGAAATACACTGCCCCTCCACTTTTCTATCTCGCTTTTCTTCTAACAATTAATTCTAGGGCTACAATATAAATATTTGTATTATTTAAGCAACAAAGTATTAAAATTCTCTTGTTCTTTATTACGTTAAGGTGCTTTTGTTTCGAAAAGAAGGGAGGGAATTTTAGGGTTCAACTTCTGCTGTTTGCATCAAACATCATTAACGGTTATAACGAAGCCTAAATATATTTTATGTGTGATATACCTCAAATCTCCAACACAATCACATAAAATGTAGCATTGCTTTATAATACTAAGTACTGTTTTCAACAGAGTATACTCCTAACATTTATTGAAATAAAAGAAGACGAAAAATGTCATTTTATGTCAGTGATCCTTCAATTCTTTTGCTGTGTTTGACCAGTAACATTCAATTACTAGCGTTAATTGTTTCATCTTTTGTCAGTACTAAGTAAAAAATGTCTTGACTAATTAATGTGTTACATTTTATTTTAAAAGCCTGCGGGTAGGGCACTGGCTAATTAAGTTATCGTCGGAGATGTTTCATTTATATTGAGCATTTATATTGATATTTGTGTGTCAATTTTGGGCTCGTTGGGTTCGTACCTAATTAGGCCTCGGCTGCATTAGTCCTAGTAGGTCGAGCAATACTCTTATCAGGGAGTGGTATGGGTAAGAAAAATTTAGTTCCAGTAACATACAATTAATAAGAACGGTGGGTCAGGTTCATAAACTCACCTTTTACTTGTATTCACTTGTATTATACCCTGCAATCAGTTCTACTAAACACTGTTTCACATATAAATACTGATAGTTGAAGCTGCAGTTAAGTTAGAATTATTATTATGCCTTAATTTCCAACACGTGTAGTCAACCGTTGAAATTTCAAAGTTCACTAGCTAATTTTGGTAATTTAAGTCACTTTTACTACATATTCGTATTAGTGATCTACTTAGGTTGAGTATTTTCACGACGTAGTGTTTTTATTAACTAACTACATTTTCGGCGGAACTTAATTACTCTCAATTCACTGCTTAAACCATTAAGACATTACACGTCCGCACCATAAGAGATCTCCAACACAACTAACTTGGCTTGGGTACGCTCTTCTTGGCATCCTGTACTTAAATTTTTAAATCTCCCATCATCTCACTCTCATTGGCTACATATCTAGTAGCAGAACATTTTTTTTCTGTACCTTACTGGGTTTTATCTTACACGTGACTATATTCAAAATTTTGACATTACCAATGTGTCTGCTGTTGACTGTTAAAGAATTTCTCGATGCATCTTCTCCCACACCAAGGTTAACGCTATTGTTACTTCTCCTATGGTTTGCCTTTTATGGCTATCGTCTTCACACAAATTGTTGCCATTCTAGCATCTTACAACTCCCAGCTTTTCTACCTTTAAATACATTTTACCATTATATCCTATAGGATACTGTATACACTCTCTTTTACCTACATAATTACGTAGATTATCAGTGGTAGGCGGGCTACTATTTTATAACATTAATATAAATATTATCAACAAGATAATTGCTTAAGGCCAGAAATATTGCCTCAAGTCTCATCATGCAACATGACTCTATACCCATTATCGTCTATTTTTATATAGCTTCTACAGACCATTATTACGAAAGCCCATTTTTTGTCTCTTCATGTTATCGAGATAAACATTGCAAAATTAGTTGCATTGCACATTTCGCATGACTAATATATCAAAGAGGATGCAGGAAACGGAAGTGATAGATACATGTTTAAATGCAGATCGCTCTTTCCGTTATATCGCGATCAATCGCGATTAGTGGTCACCATGTTTGACTCGTAGCAGGTATCACATTGAATGGCCATGTGGTGGTCACCATGTCTGACTCGTAGCAGGCATCACATTGAATGACCCCCTGGTGGTCACCATGTCTGACTCGTAGCATGTATCGCGTTGAATGATCTCAAATGGCATAAATGCTACACTAAAGCAAATGTCAACGTATGTAAAATTAAACTTGATACAAGGAATATTTAAAAACTCTTTACAACAGTTTTTATATCTTCTTCTTTACTTCAATTAGTTATATTGGTTTTGATAGATGTAGAGTTCTCAAATAGTAGCAGAGTAACATACTGACGTTGATATTATTTTTCCCTGTGCGATTGATGAAATACTTTGCATGTAAAAGTTATTTCTCATAAAATAAACGAGTAGTTTTGTTACCATGTTTGCATTTAACATTACTTTTAAAAAAAAAGTTAGTTTCAGTCTTTAATCTGAGTCATACTGCATATACGTAGAAGTGTTTGACATAATATCTCAAACCCAAACAACTTTCATCACAATTTTAATTCCTTCTTCTCTACGACAGAAGCGTGTGCTGAAATCCAGATTATCTTACTCTCCACAATGTGAGAAGCTTTGTCTAGTTGTCTGTTTATTTCTGTCAGGTTAGCAAACCTTGATTAAAAATGTTTTGGCAAGGATCCAGAAATACACTGCCCCTCCACTTTTCTAGCTCGCTTTTCTTCTAACAATTAATTCTAGGGCTACAATATAAATATTTGTATTTAATTAAGCAACAAAGTATTAAAATTCTCTTGTTCTTTATTACGTTAAGGTGCTTTTGTTTCGAAAAGAAGGGAGGGAATTTTAGGGTTCAACTTCTGCTGTTTGCATCAAACATCATTAACGGTTATAACGAAGCCTAAATATATTTTATGTGTGATATACCTCAAATCTCCAACACAATCACATAAAATGTAGCATTGCTTTATAATACTAAGTACTGTTTTCAACAGAGTATACTCCTAACATTTATTGAAATAAAAGAAGACGTAAAATGTCATTTTATGTCAGTGATCCTTGAAACGGCAACTCTAGGCCGAGCCCAAGAACTATAATTACAGATAACTTATTAATTAACTTTTAGTGATGTTAAATCGTATTATGTAAATATCTTTTTCTCATACTGCTTGTATATTTTAAGAAGGGTGATTTAACGTTATGTATCTATCTAGGTTATTAATATTAGTAGAGTTATAAATGGTTTAATGTAAATAATTTAAGCGCTATGTTAAAATACTGTCCACGAGGGAATGTTTTAGCTACAGGAATAGTGCTTTCGAAGGCAGAAAACCTAGTTTTATTACCTCTCTCCGGTCGCTGTGCTATTATTCCTACAGCGAGGGTGTAGAGCCTTTGTCCCATTATTTGATAATTCGCCGTGACCAAGTGAGTGAGAAGGACAATCTAACGGTACATGTAGGAAAAGCCGCGATTTATATTAAAATTGGACCAATGAAATCCCTGGAAGTTTATTCGAAATAGTTAGACGCGTCGAGTCGCGCTAAAAATGTACCAATAGGAAAGGAAGCAGCCTCAGGAGCCTGAGACTATAAATGGATCTGTTTAGGGAAAATTCGGGACAGTTTTGGTAATGTGTGGTCAGGGAGAGATGCTGCAGGATGCGTGAGATATCGCGCCAAGAAGGGAATCAAGTCAGCTTTGTAATGTCAGCTTAGTATTGCAATTTATTCGAGAGTTTTCGTAATGTGTGGTCAGGGAGAGATGCTGCAGGATGTGTGAGATATCGCGCCAAAACAGGGAATCAAAATAGTTTTAGCAACACACCTAAGATCCGCTACTCTGAAAGCGACAATAAGAATAGTTATATTTCGTGCCATATCCACGCCATAGTTTAACAGCGGTGGACAGTATTTTACAGCGGCAATACCAGTTTTGTATACTACGAGTGTTAAATTAAATAAAAAGAAACGGCAGTGTCATCTTTTCATAAACAAAGCAAGTCTATGTCTTCCTATATCACCACCCGAGATCTACGTTTTCCTTTACCGAGGATAAGTCCATGCTCCCATATAATTTAAGGAAAATTACTGCAGCTAGCCGAGGATAAATTGAAGAACCAACACGCTGAGAACTTCTGGAAGCAACGGGAGAAGCATCAAGGTAAGCTACAGCAACGGATGAGGAGGTGATCGCCGCAAACTGGCTCCCAAACGTGGGGCTGACAAACGTTAAGATCGCCGCAAACTGGCGCCATAACGTGGAGCTCGAAGGGAAGAACGACACAAACGGAGGACTAGGAAACAACGAACAGACGAAGAATCTTCAGAGGAAAGGGGCACAGCAGAACAAAATTACAACGCGAACTTCTAGTCTACCTACGTGGGACAACAAAACAGCTGAGAGCATCGCTTCTAGAACTTCACCAGGATTCGAACCCGGAACGCATCAGTTAACATAAAAAAAAATACAGGTTAGAACATTTATTCAAAAACAAACAAAAAGGCATGCAGAGTAGTGACTCAGTTTTGGTGAACACATGTTATTGAGAGGGGGTAAAGTCATTACTAGGGAGGTAGAACTTGCTAACGGAACCATGAGTAGGTCAAGGGAAGGTTCAGAAGAACTGGATGGGGAGGCTATTGTCAGCATAACAACAGATGGAAAAAATATGGGTGCAGCAGAAGTAGAAGTTAGGATAGAAAGGCAATCACCGATGGAGCAGGTCATTGACGCAGGTCAAAACCAGCTGCTAATATTGCTTCAACATTTGAGCACAAAGATAGACGAGATGGGTAAGGACTTAAATGAGCAGAGGAAGGACTCACGTGAACAAAATAAAAATTTAGAGGGGAAATTAGGTGAGCAGAGTAAAAACTTGGAAAAATTAAGTGAGCAAAGTAAGAATTTAGAGGGGAAATTAGGTGAGCACAGTAAAAACTTAGAAAAATTAAGTGAACAAAGTAAAAATTTAGAAGGGAAATTAAATGAGCAGAGTATACATATAGGTGAATATGTCAGAGAGGAAAACAGGAAGATGAGAGGGGAATTAGCTCAGGAGATGAGGGAATATTTAGGTGAACAGGTCACCCGATTACAAAGTCAATTGGACTCCAAATTCAGTCAGCAAGGGAAGGTAGTGCAAGAAATTCAGGCAGGACAACTATGTCTAAGAAACGATGTAGAAAAACTAAGGAAGGATGTAGAAACAGAATTAAGTGTTACCAGCTTAGCCATAAAGGAGCAATTGGATGATGACTTAAGAGCTGTAAATGTTTCTTTAAAAAAAAAACAAAGTACATTAGAATCTAACATTCAAAGGGAGTTCAGAGAATTTAGAACAGTGTTAGAAAAGGATCAGGGAAAGATGAATGAACTTTCGTCAAAAATGACTGAACAGCTCTCAAATCATCATGAAATTGTGAAGAGGGTGGAAGAGCATGAAAATTGTGTAAAGGAGTTAAAACGCTCTATTGGTAGACTAGGGATAAGTGTGAGACAGAGTGATGATAGCTCACCCAGTGAAACTAGCACCACTTTTAGGGAGGTAAATGGAGGCCAAAGTCCAGCTGCCGACCCATATAATTTTAATTCAGGGCACCAATGTACATCTAACCATGCAAGTAATGCAAACTACCATTTATTAAATGAGATAGGGGTACCTACTTTCGAGGAAAATTCGGCTGATAATCCTAAACAATACCTAAATGACCTTGAGGAGTATTTCCGTTTGAAGCAGATTCCGGACGAGCTAAAGATGTTAATCGTTCGTAAAGGTTTACGTCAAAGGGTTCTCCAATGGGTAAGATTGACTTTGGGGGAGAATAATAATTTTGAATATTTCAGAAGGGCATTTTTGAATAAGTACTGGAGTACTAATACTCAGAACCAGGTGAGATCTATCCTAGTTAATGGCAAGTACGATGAACGCGGAAACCTAAGCATGGTAGATTATTTGCTAACTAAAGCACAGAGTAGTAGACTAATCGAGCCACCCATAAGCGAGAGGGATTTCATTAATATGATTGTACCACATTATCCAGAACGTATACACCATTACCTACTCATTGCGAAGCCAAATTCTATTCCCGAATTGATTGAGTTGGTATCATCATTCGAGACAAGTAGTAGGAACCACGTACAAAACTATACAGTTCGAACATTACCGGATAATTCAAGGAATGCGAATTGGAGAGGAAACGCGAGAGGGAACTATAACCCCAGAGAGAGATACTGGAACGACGTACCTCAATCCGGGAACAGAAACTGTCAAAATAACCGTTTCAGGAGGGAAGGTGATAACCAATATCACATAAATGCTATACAAACCAGACCAAGATATAGTGGCCGTTTTAATTATAGGAGAGGCAGAAACAATGAAAACAGATCCAGAGAACATTATTTTTCTGACCGAGGGGAAAGTGATGTAGGAGAAAGGTATGACGAAAATTATCCAGAAAGAAACGAAAGGAGAGAGAGACATTCCCGGGGACATTTTAGAGGAAGCAGAGGAAACTATAGGCAAATGCAGAGAGAGGGAAATGTGGAAGAGACTAGCGGAGCACCAAATAGTGTCGATAACCCGGAAAACTAAGACAGGATCCATTCAAGAGCTCGGAGCGGATTCTAAGCGCGCAAAATTCTCAAATAAACAGAAAATGTGAAACAGGGCTCAAAAATGAATTTATACTGGGAGAACTGATAACTACTATTCAAAATCACTCGGAAAAGGATCTGACAGATTCCCCTAGCATAAAAGTAGTATTATTGGATGAAGAATATAACGCTTTAATAGACTCCGGAGCCAATGTGAGTGTATGCAGCCTGAGGTTATATCAGAACCTGGTAAATAAAGGAATTAAGCTAATGACATTACCCATAAGGAACACGGTATGCCGGGTAGCAGTTAACAAAGAGGTTACCCGAATAAAAATGCAAGTAATGTTGAACATGAAAATAGGAGAAGAAAATTTTGAGTTTATTTTTCTGGTAATCAATAATTTGATTTGTGACATTTTGATTGGGTGTGACGTTTTGTTTGAATTAAGAGCTAGGGTTGATTTTGCTGATAAAGTTTTGAAAATAGAGAAGAACAGAAAAACATTAGAAATCCCTTTTGTAGAGGGTATGAAGCAGGATACTTATAACAAAACCCAAGGAGAAGAAGATATAGCCGAAGAAAGATTTTTCGTACAATTATTACAAACAGGTAGGAGTGAGAAATTAATTGCTATAGTACAAGGGGAAGAAACCGATGAGATGCATGCGTTCGCTGACAGGTTTTACAACGGGTATACGGAGCACAATGAGAAAGATTATGGTTACGCCCGAAATAAAGAATTCCAAGATACCGGCAGCCAGGTAGAAGCAGTAGAGGAGAAAGTGACCCTTGCCGAGAACCTCACAGAGACACAAAGGCATCTATTAAGGCGAATGTTACAAGAAAACAAAGCGGTATTTTCGGACGTCCCAGGCAAGTGCAAAGCATACAAACACAGTTTTAAGGTACAAGATATTGCACCCTTCACACACAAGTATCGGGATATTCCGATTGCATTAAGGGAGAGAGCCAAACAGGTGATCGATAAGATGTTGAGAGACCGAATAATACAAACGTCAAATTCTCCGTACAGCAGTCCATTATGTTGGGTGACGAAACGCAATGGCGAACTTAGGATGACAATAGATGCTCGAAGGATAAATAAATATACACAACCAGACAGATTTCGGAGCGAAAGTGTAGAAAAATTGCTGTCAAAAATAACCAAAGGCAAGTATTTCTCCACTATTGATTTAACGGCGTCATACTGGCAGATTGAGCTTCACGAGGATGTTAGAAAGTATACTTCTTTTTTATTTTTTGGGAAACAGTTCGAATTTTTGAGAATGCCTTTTGGTATGCTTACGTCATGTAGTGGACTATTAAGAGCCATCGATAAAATATTTGGCGACTCAGCCGACGAATTTTTGATCCAATATATCGACGATTTTCTAATAGTTGATGAAAATTTTGATGAGCATATTAAACATGTGAATTATGTGCTTAGAAAGCTGAGAGAAAACGGTATGACGGTGAACATTAATAAATCCAAATTTTGCATCCGTGAGGTGGAATTTCTAGGCTATGTAATTAATGATAGAGGAATGAAGCCAAACGAAGAAAGAGTAGCGGCTGTGAGAAGAATACCAGCGCCCAAGAGTGTTAAGCAGGTTAGGTCCTTTCTTGGAGTGCTAAATTATCAAAGCAAATTTATCCTGAGGTACGCCGCAGAAATAGCGCCTTTGCGCGAATTACTTAAAAAGAAAGTGCGATGGAAATGGGACGAGGTACACCAGAAAGCTTTTGAAAAGATAAAAGAACTATTTGCGAAATCAATTCTACTAGAGAGACCCAAGGACAACCTACCATATGTAATTTACGTGGATGCTTCAGGTCACGGGTATGGGTGTGTCCTAGCCCAATCAGATGAGGAAAATCAACTGCACGTGATAAGTACCGCTTCAAGAGGTTTAAGTCAAATAGAGAAAAATGCTTCGGTCACCGAATTAGAGATCTGTGCTGTGTATTACGCACTACAGAAATTTAGATCATATATATATCTACAGAAGGTTATTATATACACAGATCATGTGAGTCTTTCATTTATGAAACGTTGTCGGCTTACGAGTACTAAATTATCTAGGTACATCCATGAGATTCTTTCGTATGATGTTGAGGTGAAACACATTCCAGGAAAAACAAATGTTTTTAGCGATTTGCTGTCTAGGTTACATAACAACAGTGAAATACCGGAGAGAATAGAACGCCCTAAAAATGAAGTAACCTTGATGAGTATTGAAATACCCTTGAGTAAAAGTTTGATAAAGGAATTAAAAGGAATAGGGGACCAGCAGCGACGAGATGAGAAGTTAAATAAATTAATAAAAAGGGCCCCAGAAATAGATGAAAATATCAAGGGAAACATAGGGGTAAAAGGGGGCGTGTTATATAAACTACATGGCAGCGAAATACAGAAATGGAAGACATATATACCTAAGAACATGGAGAATGAACTCATAAGCACGTTCCATCAAGCTCTAGCACATTCTGGCTCAGAACGCACAGCTTTAATGATCCAAGAAAATCTGTATATTCCAAAATTACACCATAAAGTAAGGAGAATAATTTCGACATGCTTACAATGTCAAAAAGCAAAGCCATTGAATATACAATATGAATACGAGACAAACTCCATACTAAGAGAAAAACCTGGCATGTTAGTGACCTTGGACTGTCATGGTGAGATGCCTTGTAGTAAATTTGGATTTAGATATATAGTAGTGTTAATAGATGTATTCTCAAAATTCGTGAAAATTTACCCAGTCAGGAAGATTACAAGTGAAATATGCCTAAGAAAGATCATGAAGTCGTATGTTCCACAATTTGGAAAGATGAAGGCAATTTTATGTGATAATGCTTCAATATTTACCAGCAGAAAATTTGTAGACACCTTAAAAGAAAACGAAATCACGTTGTATCATTGCTCAAAATACCACCCACAAAGCAATCCCTGCGAAAGAATAATACGGGACATTTCGGTTTATTTGAGAATTTTGGCCAATAAAAAACACAGTGATTGGGCAAATCACTATCAGCGCATCGAAAGTATTTTAAATGAAAGTGTGAGCCCTACTACCGGTTATAAGCCCATCGAGCTGATGAAGGGGAAATTAATGGAAACACTTGAAGGGGAATTACCACAGACACTAGAAGCTAAAGATCCGAAAGCACTAACGGAAGAAGAGATGTTTAAGAAAGCTTTTGAAAGAATGGCCAATAAGGCGCAGAAAAGAAAAGAAAAGTTTAAGAAAAAGAAACGAAAACACTGGTTGATCAAATTGGGAGACTTAGTATTGGTACGGGACAAGAAAAAGTCTAGCATTCTGAACAAAAGGTATCATAGAATGGAAAATTTATTTAAAGGTCCATACCGGGTGATTAACATTTTTGGCTCGGATACATTTGAGTTACAAGAAATAAAGAATTCCAAGATCGTAGGGAGATACCATAAACAGTTGCTCAAACCGTACAAATGTTTAGAGAATGAGAAGGGTGAAGAATATAATGAAAAGAATCAGGTTAGTTTTACTCGAAATGAGGTAACACCCCTGTGAACAAATAGTAAAGGTAATACACCCGATAAATAAGGATGTAAAGAAATAAATAAAGGCATAATAATTATGTACCAATATGTATGTAAATAGATTTAATTTTAGAACTTAAATTGGGTATTAGAGTATTTGTATGCGTCACAAGTTATTCGTGTGCGGGAAATGTATTGTGTATAAGAATGTCTCTCGGAAACCTGTTTTTAAAGGGAGAGTGTAGAGTGAATGACCCAAATATAAACATCACCGGTTTGTCAGAGCCCTTGTGAAGGAGCAGGTATAGCGAAGGGTCTCTGTCAACAAAACAAACGAACAAAGGCCATAATCAGAGGAATTATTCTGTAAAAGAAAATTGTATCAAGTGTTGAAAAATTTATTCTTTTCCAGAACAGGGCAATTTGAAACGGCAACTCTAGGCCGAGCCCAAGAACTATAATTACAGATAACTTATTAATTAACTTTTAGTGATGTTAAATCGTATTATGTAAATATCTTTTTCTCATACTGCTTGTATATTTTAAGAAGGGTGATTTAACGTTATGTATCTATCTAGGTTATTAATATTAGTAGAGTTATAAATGGTTTAATGTAAATAATTTAAGCGCTATGTTAAAATACTGTCCACGAGGGAATGTTTTAGCTACAGGAATAGTGCTTTCGAAGGCAGAAAACCTAGTTTTATTACCTCTCTCCGGTCGCTGTGCTATTATTCCTACAGCGAGGGTGTAGAGCCTTTGTCCCATTATTTGATAATTCGCCGTGACCAAGTGAGTGAGAAGGACAATCTAACGGTACATGTAGGAAAAGCCGCGATTTATATTAAAATTGGACCAATGAAATCCCTGGAAGTTTATTCGAAATAGTTAGACGCGTCGAGTCGCGCTAAAAATGTACCAATAGGAAAGGAAGCAGCCTCAGGAGCCTGAGACTATAAATGGATCTGTTTAGGGAAAATTCGGGACAGTTTTGGTAATGTGTGGTCAGGGAGAGATGCTGCAGGATGCGTGAGATATCGCGCCAAGAAGGGAATCAAGTCAGCTTTGTAATGTCAGCTTAGTATTGCAATTTATTCGAGAGTTTTCGTAATGTGTGGTCAGGGAGAGATGCTGCAGGATGTGTGAGATATCGCGCCAAAACAGGGAATCAAAATAGTTTTAGCAACACACCTAAGATCCGCTACTCTGAAAGCGACAATAAGAATAGTTATATTTCGTGCCATATCCACGCCATAGTTTAACAGCGGTGGACAGTATTTTACAGCGGCAATACCAGTTTTGTATACTACGAGTGTTAAATTAAATAAAAAGAAACGGCAGTGTCATCTTTTCATAAACAAAGCAAGTCTATGTCTTCCTATATCACCACCCGAGATCTACGTTTTCCTTTACCGAGGATAAGTCCATGCTCCCATATAATTTAAGGAAAATTACTGCAGCTAGCCGAGGATAAATTGAAGAACCAACACGCTGAGAACTTCTGGAAGCAACGGGAGAAGCATCAAGGTAAGCTACAGCAACGGATGAGGAGGTGATCGCCGCATCCTTCAATTCTTTTGCTGTGTTTGACCAGTAACATTCAATTACTAGCGTTAATTGTTTCATCTTTTGTCAGTACTAAGTAAAAAATGTCTTGACTAATTAATGTGTTACATTTTATTTTAAAAGCCTGCGGGTAGGGCACTGGCTAATTAAGTTATCGTCGGAGATGTTTCATTTATATTGAGCATTTATATTGATATTTGTGTGTCAATTTTGGGCTCGTTGGGTTCGTACCTAATTAGGCCTCGGCTGCATTAGTCCTAGTAGGTCGAGCAATACTCTTATCAGGGAGTGGTATGGGTAAGAAAAATTTAGTTCCAGTAACATACAATTAATAAGAACGGTGGGTCAGGTTCATAAACTCACCTTTTACTTGTATTCACTTGTATTATACCCTGCAATCAGTTCTACTAAACACTGTTTCACATATAAATACTGATAGTTGAAGCTGCAGTTAAGTTAGAATTATTATTATGCCTTAATTTCCAACACGTGTAGTCAACCGTTGAAATTTCAAAGTTCACTAGCTAATTTTGGTAATTTAAGTCACTTTTACTACATATTCGTATTAGTGATCTACTTAGGTTGAGTATTTTCACGACGTAGTGTTTTTATTAACTAACTACATTTTCGGCGGAACTTAATTACTCTCAATTCACTGCTTAAACCATTAAGACATTACACGTCCGCACCATAAGAGATCTCCAACACAACTAACTTGGCTTGGGTACGCTCTTCTTGGCATCTTGTACTTAAATTTTTAAATCTCCCATCATCTCACTCTCATTGGCTACTTATCTAGTAGCAGAACATTTTTTTTCTGTACCTTACTGGGTTTTATCTTACACGTGACTATATTCAAAATTTTGACATTACCAATGTGTCTGCTGTTGACTGTTAAAGAATTTCTCGATGCATCTTCTCCCACACCAAGGTTAACGCTATTGTTACTTCTCCTATGGTTTGCCTTTTATGGCTATCGTCTTCACACAAATTGTTGCTATTCTAGCATCTTACAACTTCAGCTTTTCTACCTTTAAATACATTTTACCATTATATCCTATAGGATACTGTATACACTCTCTTTTACCTACATAATTACGTAGATTATCAGTGGTAGGCGGGATACTATTTTATAACATTAATATAAATATTATCAACAAGATAATTGCTTAAGGCCAGAAATATTGCCTCAAGTCTCATCATGCAACATGACTCTATACCCATTATCGTCTATTTTTATATAGCTTCTACAGACCATTATTACGAAAGCCCATTTTTTGTCTCTTCATGTTATCGAGATAAACATTGCAAAATTAGTTTCATTGCACATTTCGCATGACTAATATATCAAAGAGGATGCAGGAAACGGAAGTGATAGATACATGTTTAAATGCAGATCGCTCTTTCCGTTATATCGCGATCAACGGCTGATGGTTACTGTTTTTCAAAACATGTCAAAACTATTGATAAATTCAAATCAATAACAGCGATTATCTCGGAAATGGCTTAAGTCAACTGTGTTTTTTAAAGACACCTATATATTTATATGTAGTAAGTTTTTGTCTATTTCTCATGGATTACTATTAAATAAATTATACAAAATCCTTCCGAGTGTGAAGAACTTTATTAGCTATTCCCAGAGAATTTACTTGTATATTTTATTTGTAATGCAAATATCGTTAATGTACGGCATTTTAATGGAAATTCTTATTGCCACTTTTAAGAAATCCATAATTTTGAAACAAATTCAAAGTAAATGGTAGTTTGGAGAGGGGGGGTTCTTAAAAATCTTTGTGTTGCATATTTGAAATATATGAAGCTAAATACCGAATTGGTATTTAAATGACACTTCGTTTGTGAGTTATGCTGCTCACACACAACGCAGAATTTTTCCTGAGAATGATGAACTTTTGGACTCATAAACATACAGGGTAGAACATTTAACTTGACGTTGTATAACATCTCCAAACATAAGCGTTGGAGAAAGAAATGTCTTGAATAAAAGTTGTTTGACATTATGGGAGAAATTAAATGCCATTAGCCGTGTTTTATTTGGAGGATGTTGTAACGATTAATTTAATTTGACCTAATTGTAGGTTTCCATTTAAACAAATCAAATTCACCCTAAAACTATTATCATAAAGCCCTCCAAACAAAACACTACTAATTTCATTTACTTTCCCTCCATAATATCACGCAACTTTTATTTAAGACATTTCTTTCTACAACGATTAGTTTTGTAGACATTGTGCAGTCTCAACTTAAACGGTCCATCTGTATGTATTTGGCGAAATATCGATATGGAATTTTGAATGAATTACAATATCTTCTCTATCTAGTAGATATGTAGTAGAAAATTAAAATCAATCAATATGAATTCCAGATGAAATTACACAGATCCGCGAAAAAAAATCGGATTTATTAGATTCATATGAACATCTCCACCTCTTACCTATGGTAGGAAGAGGAAGTATTGTATTTCATCCCCCCCCCCAAAAAATTAATACAGAAAGCTCACTAGAAATAAATGTTTTTAGGTCCCCTGAAGTAAAAAATTAAGCAGTTTTACAAAGAGATTTACTACACAAACAACCCTTTATATTTAACATTTTTCTATACTTATTGTTCTTTCATAAGTGGCTATAAGATTTTCATTAAAATGTCATATATTAAGAACTTTGAATGACATATATTCTTAGCTATCTGTGAATAACCTGCGAAGACCTCTCCACACAGAGTAAATTCTGTATAATTCTGTACAACTGAGAAATCATAAGAGATAGAAACTCCCTATAGAAAAAATCTGATGTGTTACCCTCACATGACTTTCTCTACTCTTGTACAAACCATTTTTACAAAAGCTTATTCACCATATGTTTCATGCTAATTGAGATATCGAGATGTTAACCTTATTGCTAAGTTTCTTGTAGATGCAAGGGGAATTGGTAGGTTTTAAGCGATAGTCAAATATTTTAAGAGTGGTTGCTATGTGGAGTATTCCATTTACTTGGCATTACCATCACAAAAAAAATAAATAACCAATTTGAGAAAAAGTATAAGTATCGGAAAATTTAAGGGAATAAAAAGCCATATCTCGAAAATGGTTCACTCAACAAAAAAAATGTATATGACATAAATTGTGTATTTTAACGCGATCTACATTTTTTGTGTAGTAAAATTTTGTGTATCTCTTATGTTTTACCAGTTATGCAAAAGTCGTTCACAATGAAGAATACTTTTGGAGACATTCCCAGAAAATTCTAGATATACATTTCATTTGTCAGGAAAATATCTTAAACATATGATATTATAATAAAAATCGTTAGAGCCAGTTTTGAGAAAATTAAAATTTTCGAAAAATGTTCTATGTAAAGGTAATCTGGGGTGGGGATTTTCTTGAAAATCTTCGAGTCGCTTCTCTGGAAGATACTGAGCCTAAATACCAAGTTTGGTGTTTATCCGACTGTTCGTTTCTGAGTTTTGCTGTTCACAGACACACACACACACACACGGACATGTTTCCAAAAATGCTTTTTTTGGATTCATGGGGTATCAAAACATGTATTTCCGGTGAAATCTCGTTATTAAATTTTTGGGTGGAATATAATACTTCCCCTACTTACTATACGTAGTAGAGAAAATACAAAATGCAGATCTTGTTAACACACAATTATGTTAAATATAATTTTTGTGGCGTTCATTATTTCCGAAGCATTTGTTGCCATTGGTTAAGTCCCTGCATATGTTCCCAAATGTGGTACACATTGATATTTTCCCTTCTAATCTCTGATAATTGCTAGTTTCCGGGATTGCTATCTTAAAATCTTGGTTCCTCTCGTATCCAATATGCACGAGACTGTCAGACTGGGAAGCTTCTTGTCCTCGGTATCGGTTATTTGCCTAAATTGAAAACAAGCACGCATCACAAAGGAGAGGAAACATTTACACAAAGGACTAGGTGCGCGTAACGCAAGATGTTTGTGACACCAAATTACATGGGACGAGGTATCGCGACATCAAACCTTAATCTGCCTGCGGTTTACGATAGTTTGATACGCGAAGCAAATAACGCGTGCATACCGCATTCCGTAGACCGCAACACAGCTTCTGTGTTTACAAGCACGTATACGTCATTGATAAAACACGAGGGTTGCTGTAGTGCATCTCGTCAGTTGCGAGTTTCGCGGAATTGCACATTTTAAACATCCAGCGCTACTATCAACAGCGAGGAATACACCTTCTTTCCGCTTGTTTCTACATCTACAAAAAACCCTTCACTCTTCTACAGACTATGCTTACAAAAGTTTATTCTTATATTTACTTCTTGTTGTGAAGAAGTTATATTATTTTAGGAGAAGTTGTATCGTTGTAGTTCTACAGTTGGGGAGCCGAACTTGAAGTAGTTGTGACCACGTATTGTACAAAGTTTCCGGTAGCCTTCGGCCCAACGTTTACTTTCCTGTGGCCTTTGCCCCAATGTTTAAGAATCAACTTTGTATTTTTATGTTTCTTTGAATATTATATTTATTTATGTTTGCCTCGGCTGCGTCAGTACTAATTTGTAGAAACATGTTTCTCTTTGAAGGGAGTGATGCGGCTGAAGAATGTAGGCTTATACAAATTATAATTTTTACTTCACTCCATTTATTAATCCTTCACACGATTAAATAGCACTTCACTTATATAGAGAGCTGTGAGATTATTTATTAATTACTTGGGCTTTTTTAAAACACGTAAGCTTTATAATATCCTCGCCGTAAAGAATGTTTGTCTCACATTGAATACGTATTAAATTTCTCGAGGACGCGTCTCGCGTCCGGTTAGGAACACTGTCTACTAGCAACTGACTTCTGAGTTTGTACAATTTGCTCTATTTCAGTTTCTGATTTCCTAATCTTACTCCAATACAATACTTTTATTTAACTTAAGCTTTTTTCTGGTTGTTAATTTGCTATTTTATAAACTGTCTAAAAGTTACAGTATTTGTTGCTCCAAGAATTACCAGCAGCATCATTAAACTTTCCAATTCATCATTACCTCAAGGTTACCTCTTGTACCTCATTGTTAGCATCTTTTGACCTATATTCTCAAAGCTCCTACATTATTAAATTACGTGATAACATTCACATAACATTATTAAACAATAATATAAACATTAATACAATCACTGTTACATATATTTTATATGTGTTATTTATACACATATTGCTTTAAGACGGGGTGTTATTATATTTTATATTATATAATTAGACTGAAATCATTTAAGTGTTAAAAATACTGCCTCAGTTCATAAACCTTCATTACACATTTAAACATATCGTTATATAAGAAGAAATCAGTAGTCTAATGTGATATGTATAATGCAACGACAAAAAACGAATAGGGACTTACCACTTGAAAAAGTTAGTAGCGATTGGAAATTTAAACCAAAACAATGAATATCTTGGGAATGGTTAAAGCCACAAAAAGCATATTTGACATGAATTATGTACTTTAAGGATGTCTAATTGCATTCCACCCAAAAATTCGATACCGATATTTCACTGTAAATACATATTTTGAGGCCCCTGAATACAAATAAAGCACTTTTACTTTCTCTAACACATACCTAGTACAGGGTGAACCATTTAAGCTGAGACTGTACAATATCTCCAAAACTAAGCGTTGTAGAAAGAAATATCTTTAATAACATTTGCTTGATATAATGGGGGAAAGTAAATGCCTTAGTCGTATTTTGTTTGGAGGACGTTGTGATGGTCATCTTAGGGTCAGTTTAACTTGACTTTAATTTTACGCTCTCATTTAAAAACTATAAGGCAGGAGACATTGAACTTAAATACCAAGTTTGGTATTTCTGCAAGTTTTCCTTTTTTGTTATGCTGCTCACAGACACATAGAAACACATACCGTTTACTAGAAATATACATTTTTGGGGGGCGGGGCTATTTAAACAACCTCAAAACTTGTATTTCCGATGAAATATCGGAATTGAGTTTTTGGGCGGAATATAGCGTATCCTCTTCCTTCTACAGAACAATAAGTAGTGCATAAAGTAAAAATAATGCACTAGCAATGTGAAAATTATACAACCCAATGTTAGTTTGTGGTGTATTAATATCACATTTAACAGGTACGGAGTTCGAATCTGGATTAGGATGAGTTACTTGGGTAATTTTTGTTCGTAGTTTTCTTTAACATCCGTTTATCATGATGTGTATGCAATAAATGCGTTTTTTATCTAACAGGAATTGGTTAGGTCCTTTTACACAAAGTAACAAGTAATAGTGGCGCATTCTCGCTAGTTTTTGTATTGGCAATGCTTCTCTTGAGCATATATACTGTATTTCTAACAAAAATAATTTAAATATTTGAAAACCATATAAAAGTATTCAGGAGACCTTATTTAGTTCTCCCTATCCCAAGAAATGTTTCGCTCCATTTTTTTCATGAGTGCCAGATAGAGGGCTAATTCGAGTAGTTCTAAGTTCAATGTACAGGGGTCATTTGCGCATAATTTCACTTATTTCATTCATTCGCAGTCCGACGTTATCCGGCTGAACGCCTTAAATTCACAAAATAGGTATAGAACAAATGTTTTGGGATACTCTCTATATACCTGGGTTACCTTTAATTTGCTAATTTCAACTAAACCTGAAATTTGACGACAAAGTTTACTCATATTTTATATGCAAGTGCCATTTTGCTAATTGCAGCGAATTGTGAGTTATTTCAAACGGAGAAAGCAACACTAATGTGTCCCGCACTGTCGAACGTACCTATAGCATGTACAGTTTGTATAGTGTAAAAATCTGATGCGTTACATTCACATGACTTTCTCTACTCTTGTACAAATTACTTTTGCAAACGCTTATTCTCCGTCTACTTCATGTTAATCGAGATAAACATGCTATCTTATTGCTAATTTTCTTGTAGATTTAAGGGGAATATAGTAGGCTTTAAGCGATAGTCAAATTCTTTAATAGCTGGTTCCTATGTGGGGCATTTCATTCATTTTGCCTGTCCAGGACATAAAAAATATCTGATGTATTACCCTTACATGACTCTCTCTACTCATGTACAAAATATTTTTACAAACTCTTATTCTCCATATATTTCATATTAATGGAGATAAACATTTGCAGAAACCATCTTTTTACATGCAAAGAGAATTACATTTTACACATAGCGACCAGTTCTAAAAATATTTGACTTAAGGCCTACTATGTTCCCCTTGTTTTGTATTTGCAAGGGTAATATAGAAATACAGTAGCCTTTAAGGATCGACATATATCTTAATAGCTGGTTGCTAGGTGCAGCACCATTCTCTTTGCCACAGATTAATACTCTTAGCTTATCCAAGACAAAAAAATGAATAACGAATTCCCATTTGAGAAAAAGTACAAGTATTGGAAAATTTAAGGGAATATCAAGCAATATCTCGAAAATGGTTCACTCAACAAAACATTCTATATGACATAAGTTGTATATTTTAACGCGATCTACATTTTTTGTGTAGTAAACTTTTGTCTATCTCTTATGGTTACGAGTTATGCAAAAGTCGTTCACAATGAAGAATACTTTTGGAGACATTCACAGAAAATTTGAGATATACGTTTTATTTGCCATAATATGTCTTAAACATATGATGCTTTAATCAAAATCGTTGGAGCCGTTTTTGAGAAAATACAAATTTTCGAAAAATGTTCCCTGTAAAGGTTAATCTGGGGGGTTTTCTTGAACACCTTTGTGTCGCATCATCGGAAGATACTAAAGCAAAATACCAAGTTTGGGGTTTATCCTACTGTTCCTTTCTGAGTTATGCTGTTCACAGACAGTCACGGACATGTTTCCAAAAATACTATTTTTGGATTCAGGAGGCCTCAAAACATGTATTTCCGGTGAAATCTTGGTATCGAATTTCTGAGTGGAATGCAATACTTGTCCTATTTACTATACGTGGTAGAGAAAGTAAAAATGTGAACAGGATAACTCAAACACAAGGTAATCTTACTTTACTACTCAAGTCAAACATAATTTAGGGACGATTTTCTAGCTATATCTCCTTCCATAAATACCCTTCTTTCACATAGAAGAAATTTCCTTGTGTTTTAGTTTTCCAAAAATGCCTCTGTCATACACTTGATATTCCACTATGAACAATAATATAAAAATCTTTATTTTTCTGTGTAATATGTGTAGTATGTTATTTTTATTGAATTGTATATAGAAGAGAAAGCATAAAATTGTTATGCATTAAAATACTGAAGCTCACTATAAGACACTATAGTGTACTTCGTATTTATTTAATTTCTAACAAAATTTGATACATATGAACAGCTACTTATTGCATCCAACCAATTTCGTAATGGTTAACTTTAAACCAGTTCTATGCAAAATTTTCTCATAGTTAACGCAAAATGCGTATCAGAAATAACTTTTTTATGGCATGTATATTGGTTAAGTGATAATAGGTAGAGAAATTGTATAATTAATACACATCCTATTTTTATTTCATTGCTACATCCTTCGAGCATCACCCGCGCGATATTCATTCGGCCATGCCGACCATGCTGCATACTTTTCACGCAATTTAATGCCACAGATTTATATTATTAGTCTCGTTTCAAATCCTAGAACGGGGGGCAATCACAGAAAGTCAGTAGTGGTCATATCAACATTCAGCAGAGCAAACAAGCTTATCGCAAACTTAAAGGAATGAACGTATTGCTTATAATATAATTTAGATTCTGAGTGAGGCTAATTGCGGATTTCCATGAATTCGGAAGGAGTAAGTCAAGCTTTTGGTCACCCTTGACGTGGTCACCACCTGCTACACAAAAGAGAAGCCTAGCTCTGTTTAGCGTCATACTGGCTGGGTTCAAGTCTAAATGTAAACCACGTATTGCGTGGCAAAAAATTGGTATACATTGAGGAGAAACGTAAAACTTGTTCTCTAGTGCTTTGTTGACTTCGGCGTGTAGGTATACATATATCCATCGACGCTCCCACGAGCACGTTTTCAAGATGTGAGCGTGATAGGTTTATTAAAGGATACTAATATTCCAGGAGCATTTAAATATTTGAATCGCCGTGATAATTGAGAGCGAAGTTTTGTTTTTATTTAGTGATTGGGAAAATAAGTTTGCGCTACTATTCCCGTAAAATCCTGTTAGCCTTTGCTCCGAGAACATTCTTGCCTGTAAAGTGAATAATCAATAAATTGTGAATCAACGTAAATCGTGGTCTTCATTCCAACATGGTAAACCTAGTTACCCTGCAGTATATAAGAGTTACTTTGGGCATTTGAGCAAGACAACGTCGATGTGTATCTCCATTCTGCACCATAAACGTCCAAGTAGTCCCCCCCCCTGCATAGAAAGGCTGAAGTTTTATATGGTGCTATTTCTCTGTATTTCCCTTACATGGATCAAATTTATTGAAATTGTATAACAATTGTATGATTTAGAGGGCTGTGGAGTTTCCCTTTAACAGCGTCTTGAAGCTTTGGGTCCCATAAAATTTAAACTAAATATACTGTATTATGATGTTTTGGTAGCTTTTACATAGTTTAATTAAATATTAAAGAATATTGGGTATATTAGCTATATCATTTGCATATTCATAGCTATGTATTCAACCTTAAACGAATATGCACTAAATACTTTCAATATTAATTTGCGATATTCAAGTTTTATTAATTTTAATTACGTCACATAATAAGACTGGTAAATGCATGGATATAAATGTGTATTGCATTAGGAATAGCAAATGCAGATACGAAAGAATCACTTTGCAGACAAATAACTTTCATTTCCTTGTATGTTCACCTAAGATACTGCTTATCTGATTAAATGAGTATTAAACATCAATTATATCTATCTAGATTCCCATCGGTAGCAATTTAGCTATTCGTTTTAAAAGCTTTAAATAAACGCATGTATAGCAGAACTAAAATAGAGGTGCTACTATTAAAGTGTCAATTTTACTAGCTAATAATGCAACTTATGCTGAAAACGTCTTTCATTTACTACCATAAAGAAAACTGCAGCATAACAAAACAGTTTCAAGCACCATAAGTGCATATTTTTCAAATTCAGTATCTTAAACAGGAACTTACTCTTTAAGACACGCTGTGTATGCAATTCAATTGTTTATATTCAATACGGGCCCTGCGGCGATCACCTCCTCATCCGTTGCTGTAGCTTACCTTGATGCTTCTCCCGTTGCTTCCAGAAGTTCTCAGTGGGTTGGTTCTCTTCAATTTATCCTCGGCTAGCCTCAGTAATTGTTCTTAAATTCTATGGGAGCATGGACTTATCCTCGGTAAAGGAAAACGTAGATCTCGGGTGGTGATATAGGAAGACATAGACTTGCTTTGTTTATGAAAAGATGACACTGCCGTTTCTTTTTATTTAATTAACACTCGTAGTATACAAAACTGGTATGGCCGCTGTAAAATACTGTCCACCGCTGTTAAACTATGGCGCGGATATGACTTGAAGTTTAAATATTCTTATTGTCGCTTTAAGAGTAGCGGATCTTAGGTGTGTTGCTAAAACTATTTGGATTCCCTGTCTTGGCGCGATATCTCACACATCCTGCAGCATCTCTCCCTGACCACACATGACAAAAACTCTCGAATAAATTGCAATACTAAGCTGACATTACAAAGCTGACTTGATTCCCTTCTTGGCGCGATATCTCACGCATCCTGCAGCATCTCTCCCTGACCACACATTACCAAAACTGTCCCGAAATTTCCCCAAACAGATTCATTTATAGTCTCAGGCTTCTGAGGCTGCTTCCTTTCCTATTGGTCCATTTTTAGCGCGACTCGACGCGTCTAACTATTTCGAATAAACTTCCAGGGATTTCATTGGTCCAATTTTAATATAAATCGCGGCTTTTCCTACATTTACCGTTAAGGTTGTCTGTCTCACTCACTTGGTCACGGCGAATTATCAAATAATGGGACAAAGGCTCTACACCCTCGCTGTAGGAATAATAGCACGGCGACCGAAGAGAGGTAATAAAACTAGGTTTTCTGCCTTCGAAAGCACTATTCCTGTAGCTAAAACATTCCACCGTGGACAGTATTTTAACATAGCGCTTAAATTATTCACATTAAACCATTTATAACTCTACTAATATTAATAACCTAGATAGATACATAACGTTAAATCACCCTTCTTAAAATATACAAGCAGTATGAGAAAAAGATATTTACATAATACGATTTAACATCACTAAAAGTTAATTAATAAGTTATCTAGAATTACTGTTCTCGGGCCCGGCCTAGAGTTGCCGTTTCAAATTGCCCTGTTCTGGAAAAGAATAAATTTTTCAGCACTTGATACAATTTTCTTTTCCAGAATAATTCCTCTGATTATGGCCTTTGTAGGTTTGTTTTGTTGACAGAGACCCTTCGCTATACCTGTTTCTTCACAAGGGTTCTGCCACACCAGTGGTGTTTATATTTGGGTCATTCACTCCACATTTGTTATGGTTGATCCCCTCTCACCATTTAAAAACAGGTTTCCGAGAGACATTCTTACACAATACATTTCGCGCACACGAATAACTTGTGGTGGAGAGAAATACGCTAATACCTAAATTAAGTTCTAAAATTAAATCTATTTACATACATATTGATACATAATTATTATGCATTTATTTATTTCTTTACCTCCTTATTTATCGGGTGTATTACCTTTACTATTTGTTCATAGGGTTGCTACCTCATTTCGAGTAAACTAACCTGACTATTTTCATTACATTCTTCACCCTTCTCATTCTCTAAACATTTGTACGGTTTGAGCAACTGTTTATGGTATCTCCCTACGATCTTGGAATTCTTTATTTCTTGTAACTCAAATGTAAATCACCCTGTATGGACCTTTAAATAAATTTTCCATTCTATGATACCTTTTTTTTTATAATTAATAAAACTAATTTATATGTTTAAAGAAAACTGTCAGCATATTGCTAGCATACCAACCAATTAATAATTTACAAATATTGCTAAATATCAAAAAAAAATATAATAAATATTCTGACAATAAAAGCTGTTTCAACCTTAAGACAAACTTATTCAAGCAGAAAGAAACTGAAACATATTAATGGCAAAGGTGTTTCTTGTTCTTCTTCACTATCACTAATGAGCATTTAATACTCAAGTCTCTTTAGTAATGCAAAAAAAAATGTTCTGCACAACTGCTTACGATAATTCATTAATTCACATGTGAAAGCTCTCCTTTCCAGGCACTGTAGAGTCAGGACCAATGATATTATGTCTTTCTTTTCTTTTTTTTTTTTTTTTTTAATTTGAATGCTGGATTTTTTTTTTATACCCATACTAATTCTCCAAGTTCGATCAACCCTTTCTTTCGCTTCCTTGTTTTAAATTCCTGCTTTCTTTTCTGCGCCCTTTTTAACATTCTTTCAAAAGCTTTCTTTAACGTCTCTTCTCCCGTTAGTGTTTTCGGCTCTTTAGTTTCTAGTATCTGTAGTAATTTCCCTTCAAGTGTTTCTATTAGCTTCCCCTTCATCAGCTCAACTAATTTCCCCTCTACATTCTTATCTTGTTCACTTAAGTTTCTTTCTAAGTCCTTATTCTGCTTACTTAATTTCCCTTCGAAATCCTTTTTCTGTTCACTCAATTTTCTTTCTAAGTCCTTACTCTGCTCATTTACGATTCTTTCTAAGTCCTTACTCTGCTCGTTTGATTTCCCTTCTACATTCTTATCTTGTTCCCTTACGATTCTTTCTAAGTCCATATTATGCTCATTTGATTTCCCTTCTACATTCTTATCTTGTTCACTTACGATTCTTTCTAAGTCTTTATTCTGCCCTTCTACATTCTTATCTTGTTCACTTACGATTCTTTCTAAGTCTTTACTCTGCTCATTTGCGATTCTTTCTAAGTCCTTATTATGCTCATTTGATTTCCCTTCTAGATTCTTATCTGGTTCACTTACGATTCTTTCTAAGTCATTACTCTGCTTACTTACGACTCTTTCTAAGTCCTTATTATGCTCATTTGATTCACCTTCTACATTCTTATCTAGTTGACTTCCGATTCTTTCTACGTTCTTACTATATTCACTTAAGATCTTACCCCGTTCATCTATTATGCTTTCTAACTTTTTACTATGTTCATTGAAGATCTTACCCCGTTCATCTATTATTGCGCTCAACTGTTGAAGCAATATTAGCAGCTGGTTTTGACCTGCGTCAATGACCTGCTTATTCGGTGATTGCCTTTCTAGCCTAACTTCTACTTCTGCTGCGCCCATATTTTCTCCATCTGTTGTTATGCTGACAATAGCCTCCCCATTCAATTCTTTCAAATCTTCCCTTGACCTACTCATGGTTCCGTTAGCAAGTTCTACCTCCCTAGTAATGACTTTACCCCCTCTCAATAACATGTGTTCACAAAACTGAGTCACTACTCTGCATGCCTTTTTGTTTGTTTTTGAATAAAAGTTCTAACCTGTATTTTTTTTCAATGTTAACTGATGCGTTCCGGGTTCGAATCCTGGTGAAGTTCTAGAAGCGATGTTCTCAGCTGTTTTGTTGTCCCACGTAGGTAGATTAGAAGTTCGCGTTGTAATTTTGTTCTGCTGTGCCCCTTTCCTCTGAAGATTCTTCGTCTGTTCGTTGTTTCCTAGTCCTCCGTTTGTGTCGTTCTTCCTTTCGAGCCCCACGTTATGGCGCCAGTTTGCGGCGATCACCTCCTCATCCGTTGCTGTAGCTTACCTTGATGCTTCTCCCGTTGCTTCCAGAAGTTCTCAGTGGGTTGGTTCTCTTCAATTTATCCTCGGCTAGCCTCAGTAATTGTTCTTAAATTCTATGGGAGCATGGACTTATCCTCGGTAAAGGAAAACGTAGATCTCGGGTGGTGATATAGGAAGACATAGACTTGCTTTGTTTATGAAAAGATGACACTGCCGTTTCTTTTTATTTAATTAACACTCGTAGTATACAAAACTGGTATGGCCGCTGTAAAATACTGTCCACCGCTGTTAAACTATGGCGCGGATATGACTTGAAGTTTAAATATTCTTATTGTCGCTTTAAGAGTAGCGGATCTTAGGTGTGTTGCTAAAACTATTTGGATTCCCTGTCTTGGCGCGATATCTCACACATCCTGCAGCATCTCTCCCTGACCACACATGACAAAAACTCTCGAATAAATTGCAATACTAAGCTGACATTACAAAGCTGACTTGATTCCCTTCTTGGCGCGATATCTCACGCATCCTGCAGCATCTCTCCCTGACCACACATTACCAAAACTGTCCCGAAATTTCCCCAAACAGATTCATTTATAGTCTCAGGCTTCTGAGGCTGCTTCCTTTCCTATTGGTCCATTTTTAGCGCGACTCGACGCGTCTAACTATTTCGAATAAACTTCCAGGGATTTCATTGGTCCAATTTTAATATAAATCGCGGCTTTTCCTACATTTACCGTTAAGGTTGTCTGTCTCACTCACTTGGTCACGGCGAATTATCAAATAATGGGACAAAGGCTCTACACCCTCGCTGTAGGAATAATAGCACGGCGACCGAAGAGAGGTAATAAAACTAGGTTTTCTGCCTTCGAAAGCACTATTCCTGTAGCTAAAACATTCCACCGTGGACAGTATTTTAACATAGCGCTTAAATTATTCACATTAAACCATTTATAACTCTACTAATATTAATAACCTAGATAGATACATAACGTTAAATCACCCTTCTTAAAATATACAAGCAGTATGAGAAAAAGATATTTACATAATACGATTTAACATCACTAAAAGTTAATTAATAAGTTATCTAGAATTACTGTTCTCGGGCCCGGCCTAGAGTTGCCGTTTCAGCCCTAAACATAAAGCTCACAATGTATTTTCATTTTGCTTGTTGTAACTTTTTCTTATGGACAGTAAATAAAATCATGTAGACAACTTTTGGAACATGAAATATTGTTTTACTCGTGGAATTTTCATCATTAGCTACGCTCGTGATGTATGTCTTCTTTTTTAAGTTTAACAACCTTTAATCGGGTAGGTCATATATACAGTGAATTAACGAAATGGTTGAAATGATGCTCAAATGGGCCCGCGATCCCTAGAGCCTAGAGATACCAGACACGCGTCTTCTCAGGATAAGTGAAAACCTCGGAAAAAGCTTTATCCAAGTAACTCACCCAAACCGGGATTCAAACTCGGGACCTCTTGAATGTAAGACAGACACGCTACCCCCAAACCACGAAAGTGAGCGATGAATATTTTTCCACTTGTAAACAACTCCCACTGGCCAAAAGTTGCATAGATTACTATTAAACGTTTCTGACGTTACAAACGCTTTGTTATAATGATCACTATTATTCATAGTTTGCTTCTATAGCAGACGTGCTATAAATATTAATATAATAACGCTTTTGAGACCAGTACCCATTCCTAATTTTCTCTTAATGCATAAAATTCTAACGCTTTCTGTAACGGTATCTTTTTGATTACCCCTGATTTGGACTGGCTATCAAAATTACCACATCGAAATTGAAACTTTCATTCATCTTGCCAACATTACAATCAAACTTACACTACACATTATATTATAACTTAAATATTAATTCTGCTATTATTATGAATTACTTATAATTATCTCTTATAGGTATTTTGTTGAATCATTGAAAAGTGATGGAAAATGCTAAAAACTATAAGTGCAGTTAAAGATTTCATTTTGATTTAAAAATATCTTAAGTTTCGCGTTTCATAAAAAATGGTTGTTTTGGAAGCGTATCTGTCATGTCCATTTAAAATTAAGTATGATATAATAAACAGTATATATAAACCTATTAATCTTTCCTATGTCGCTCGTGAAAATTAACGTATCGGGTGTCATACATGGCAGTCGCGCCATTATCAGGAAAAATCACACAGTTAGTAACTATTGTGTGTTCTTGATACACATATTTTTGCCCTTATATGCTCCTCAGTCCGGAAAAAGCAACTTTACATAAGATGTGATAGATTTTAGTCATTCTTTATTTCCCCATTACTTTTAACCACAACGTAAAACACGAATCACATGCCAGATAAAGAATATCCTTCATAATGCAATACTTCATGTGAAGTAGCATTCACTAACAGAAAACAAAAAACGCAACATAAAATAGTGCCTTTAGCCTCAGTCGCAAGTACTAAGATATGTTACACAGTCCATGTTGTGACATTCATGTTAGCAAATTCAGTCATTCATTTTATTTTGCACCAGAAGTTTTACATACGACATAAATTCAAGTTAGCCTTTCATAGCATTCTTGTTCTGTATTACATTTATTCTTTTAATACCTGATTTTCTCACATCCAAAAGTAATTATTATATGCTAATCTAAATGTTTATTTGCTCCCTGAATGCAGCAGCAGGTTTTTAATTCGATTATAACTGGCAGCTCTCACGGACCGATTGATTGATATACAGGGTGGACCATTTAAGGCGAGACTATACAATATCTCCAAAACTAAGCGTTGTAGAAAGAAATGTCTTGGATAAAAGTTACTTGATATTATGGGGGAAAAGTAAATGCCATTAGTCGTGTCTTGTTTGGAGGACGTTGTTATGGTCATTTTAGGGCCAATTTAATTTTTTTAAATGGGAATCTACCTTTTTATGTTGTTTCCTCACTCCTCATAAAAAATTAAACAACATTTGTATAAAGAACTTTGCAATTGTTCTTACATCAACGTAAATAACAATAAACATTCTGAATGGCTGTGCACAAAGAGCGCAATGAATGGCTGGATTATCCATGGATGGTCATTTGAGGGTCAAGCAACGTTTCGTAATTGGGAACCATAATTTTTATTATGTTTCCTTATTCCTCATCGCAAAATAAATAGCTTTTTATAAACTATTTTCTAATGACAGAGCAACTTACAATATATAGGTTCCCATTTAAAAATTAGGATGTGTTACACTCACGTGACTTTCTCTACTCTTGTACAAACTATTCCTACAAACGCTTATTCTCCATATGCTTCATGTTAATCGAGATATTGAGATGTTAATCTTATTGCTAATTTTCTTGTAGATGCAAGGGGAATTGGTAAGCTTTAAGCTATAGTCAAATATTTTAAGAGCTGGTTGCTATGTAGAGGATTCCATTCCCTTTGCATTACCAGGACAAAAAAAATGAATAACGAATCTCCATTTGAGAAAAAGTATAAGTATTGGAAAATTTAAGGGAATAACAAGCAATATCTCGAAAATGGTTCACTCAACAAACAAAAAATGCATATGTCATAAATTGTGTCTTTTAACACGATCTACATTTTTTGTGTAGTAAAATTTTGTCTATCTCTTATGGTTTACCAGTTATGCAAATGTCGTTCACAATGAACAATACTTTTGGAGACATTCCCAGAAAATTCGAGATATACATTTCATTTGTCATGAAAATATCTTAAACATATGATATTTTAATCAAAATCGTTAGAGCCATTTTTTAAAAAATTAAAATTTTCGAAAAATGTTCCATGTAAAGAGTAATCTAGGGTGGGGGTATTTTCTTGAAAACCTTCATGTCGCATCTCTGGAAGACACTGAACCTAAATACCAAGTTTGGTGTTTATCCGACTGTTCGTTTCTGAGTTATGGTGTTCATAGGCACACACACAGTCACACACACACACACACACACACACACACAGACGCACATACGGACATGTTTCCAAAAACATGTATTTCCGGTGAAAGCTCAGTATTGTATTTTTGGGTGGAATACAATACTTCCCCTACTTACTACACGTAGTAGAGAAAGTAAAAATCTAAATCGACCATAAAATGATCATCATAACGTCCTCCAAACAAAACTACTAATGGCATTTACTTTACCCCATAATATCAAGGAACTTTTATTTAAAACGTTTATTTCTACAAAGCTTAGTTTTGGAGACATTGTACAGTCTCAATTTAAATGGTCCACTCTGTATATAGAGGCGGACAAACCAAAAATTTTATGCAGTAATTTTTGGACCTTATATGTTTTTCAGTTCAGAAAAAAGGAACTCGTCATACTAATTTGGTTGGTTTTATCCGCCTCAATCAGTATTTCCATTAATCAGATTTTTATTATAATGCTAGTATTTTGATTACTTTTCAACCATAACGTAAGACACAAACAATATACCATACAATTAAGGAACATCCTATATATCCGATAATCCCTTCGTCTATCTTTACACGATTGTACAATTTCATGTTGGTGAGTCATGCAGTATATAGCTAAAGCAATCCAATACAAGTCCTGCTTTACCGCACAACTCCTGCGGTCTGCATATTAATTGGAGAGCTTGATATTGGACTCAATCAAATGTCACGAGTATACAACTTCGGTACAGTAAGACCTCAAACCAGACTCCCTTCTGTATGCCCACTTTATTATTGCTCTCTCAAGGTAATTGTGGAACAGAGAAACATTTTACGTAGTATATATGAATTTAAAGCAATATTAAACACAGGTATACTTACTTCTACATGCTCGCTTTTTTATGCATAGGCATTGTTTGTTTCTATCTGTAGCTGCTAAAATTATATTTAAAATGAATAACAATATTCGTTTTCTTTACATATCATTACAATTAAATATGTTTAGTAAAAAATATACTGTGACTTTTTCCAGTTATTCAACTGTCATTTCCCTAAATTCTCAATGTCACTTCACTGTTTTTATCTGGTTCAGCTTCACTAGGACTTCACTTCGTTCACGCTATCACTTGACTAATGTGAACTAGTTCAATTTCTTCATCACTTCACGTTCCTTCCAGCGTTACACGAAGTCAATCTCTCCTGCAGCAGCACTCCCTGCAAGTCACGGCAGTCGTCACAAACTCTCTAGAAGAACAGCGATTTTCGTCACACCAGAAACGCAGTCGCTATCTCGCTCACTCACCCACTCTGTGCTTCACTGAGGCACTGACTCCAATCCAATCGTAGTTGGCAGGCTGAGGGCAGTCGAAGAGTTTTATCAAATATACCTACCCTTGTCAGGGTTTAACTACTTGTACGCGAGATGAGGTGATACAGAGTGGTGGGTGAGATCAGGGTTGATGGAGTAAAAGGAGGTAGCAGATTTGCTCCTCGACGACTGCAGGTCAAGGTGCAAAGACCCTTGTGCACCGCTGGTATATAGTGGTTTCTTAAGCGTTTTAGTTAGGCACTTTTAATTTAGAATGTACCAAGCAACTCTTAGTAGGACTATATAATAGTTTAGCTTTAGCTGCTGGTTGGAATTGCTGTGATACTGGAGATGCGCGCATGTGGGGTGTCGCCTCTAGCGGCATTTCCTGGGTTATAGACCCCTAGAGATCGAATGAAGGTGTTCCGATGGAATGGCAAGCAGTCATACATTTTTGCGGCCCGACGCCTAATTTCATCCTTCAAATAAGGAAGAGATGAGGCTACGTGGAGTACTCTCAGCGCGACATACAGGATATATAGCCCAGAAGCCCCCTATTCTGCACCCGCTGCAGTCGGAGTAGACTGGGGTCTGTGGCCGTGCCCCAGATCTCGAAGGACGGGGATTACAAGAGCTCGAAAAAGACGCAACTTAAGATAAACCGGCAGCCCGGAACCCCAACATGGTAAAAAGGAGGTGTGACCCACATGACCCGATGTGACAGGTCCCTGATGTGCCCCTCAAACGTTTGTCCAACATAACACCTAGATAGGAGATGATATTCTTCACTCAATCCTACGTCGGGGTGGTGAATGTGAGGATGTTGGCGGGGAAGCGGCTCTTCGTTAGAAACGTGGCGTGGCTTTTCTCCTGGTTGATGGACAATCACCAACGCCTGCAACACTCTTGGATAAGGCGGAAGTGTCGCTGTATTGGGTTGAAGGTTCTGCGTGGATTTTTGTATTTACAGTATAACAGCACGTCTTTTGTATGCTGTTTATATTGACGTGCCGCTCGTAAGCAGGTGGGCCACGTAGACGCTGAAGAGCGTGGGGGACAATACAGAACCTTCTGGAACTCCGGATCCAAAAGACCTAAGCGTAGATTTGTTCCCCATAACCGACACAACAAAATATCGGTGTTTTAGTTATGTATGTAATAAATAAGTGGATGTAGTCTTTTGGTAGTTCCAGGTGAATTAGCTTGTGCAGGAGACCCGTGTGCCAGGCCGTAGATAGCTAATGCAATCTTCCACGATTATTCCAGAACTATCAGGACACACGTTCTGGAGGCGGGGGGGAAAGAAACTTCCAGTAAATTCTAGTTATCTGCCGATAGCGCTTTCGGTGATTACGCTGGCGAGAGCTACTTATCTTTGTTTATCTCCGAATGCCCGGCGCTGACTCCCGATAACTTTGAGACATTTCTTCCGCGTTACAATATTATAATACTCACATGAGTTAAAGCATAAAGCATGCAAAAGCAAGCACTTTTATAGTTTTCAAGAGATGTGTAACGTTTGCTTAATTAATAGCTTTTTTCCCAAAACTAAATTGATGGCTATTAATAATTAACTTGTATGAGCTCAGCATCCTTAATCAGAGCGTTAGAGTCGTTCTCCGTGGACTAGTGGTACCGTGCTAGGCTCTAATTCTCAAGGCCGCGGGTTCAAACCCGGCGGAGGGCGATGGATTTTTTCGGGCGTAAAAATCGTTAGCATGGCTTCCTTCGGAAGGGAAGTAAAGCCGGTGGTCCCGTGTCGTAGATTTACGGCACGTAAAAGAATCTCAAGCCTGATAAAGAGGCATCTGAGCAAAATTATCGGTGTTTCACACACCCAGTATAGAATGGGACGCTAAGAACCACAGCAGTTAAAGAGCGTCCATAAATAAAACTCAATTTCAATTTCAGAGCGTTAGATCCGTTTTAAAGGGTTATCTGGCTATTATTATGAATTATTTTCGAGTCAATCTGACACATTTTCAACCGTCCTATTGGATATTTTATTGTGCATGTTTTAAAATTGTATCGTATGTTTACTTTTTTCTGCTTTTTTACGCCTTTTTTGTGTATTAACCATTTCCGATATATCCCTTGTTATTGGTTCAAATTTTTAAATACTATATGACTTTGGATATCCTTATCGTTGCAGAGAGAGAGAGAGATGTGATAGGGGAGCAGGAGAGGTGGAAATAAAGTGAGAGAGGAGGGAATGAAAGTCCCTCCGCAGTTAACGCTACCAGAGCCGCGGGTTCTGCTAGACCAGTAATAATACGTTTCGAGCTGGTTTGTAGGTAAGCAGCCTTTTTAAACAAGTTACTAATGACGCTAGTCCGGAAGTTCCGAGTTGCCACATTTTAATAGCACCGTGGGTTAGACACTAGAAACTTTGACCTATGGAGTTAAGCGGTCCAAAACCACCCCCGCTCTGCTCGTTCTCATTAGAAATCGCTGCAGAAGGGCTGCTAAATGACTGCACATTTCCTCTGACTGCCCACTACTCGGACTTGAACAACTTAGCGGCAGTTCTCTTCTAACTTGTTACATGAAAAATCCCAGCGATAAGGTCTAAACCTGTGAAAGACAGCCCAAATTAATGATGTCTACACTCCATTACTTTCCTTTACATGAACAATTAAACCTCTTTCTCCATTAATGAGGAATCTGTTTTTCCATCGATCCTTTTACTCCAGCAGAGAAGGATTCATCTTGAATGAAAACCTTTCCTGCAATTCAATTTAAGCTTAGTTGCCTTTCAAGTTTAAACTTTAAAATTCAAACTTAAAATCTCAAGAACCGAACGAGAAGGCTCCGAGTAATGTGTGAGGCTCGCATTCGGGAGGTCTTGGGTTCGATTCACGTGACTGTCCATTCTGACCAAGAGTTTCTCGTGATTTTCCCTGGTTGACATAGGCGAAGGCTGGATTGCTGTATTCTATCACGACTTTCCTCTCTCCCCCGTTTCCTCTCATTTCTTTTCGCTTTCATATTTCAGGTTGACCCTAGGGCTGTACTTCGGTCGGTGTCGGGCAGATGGAGCAACGACTTGCGATTTGGAACTTCTTTGCGGCTCTGCTAGAGGGAAGCCGGTAGAGATTCCACTGCTGCGTTGTGTTTTCCCAGTTCTACTAGAGGGACGTCTCCCTTCTGTGGCCGGGTGCTTAAGTAGGAAACTCTGCGCATCTCTATCGACATGCGCCGCCCGGGTTCTGCAACACATACGTTTCCAGTGGTTCCCACCCCTCCGTTCCATCCGGAGATGCAGGTTCAAAAGTTCCAATGGAGGTCGAGGTGATAGGTATCCCCTGTGTTAACTAGTCCTATCCTAATGAAGCCGCAAGATGGGCTTAAACTCAATTTCAAATAAACCAAGGCATTCAGGAGAACAAATCGCGATTAGGATTTCCTTCATTTGTGTTACTAGTTTAAAAATGATACAAACAGTGGATCAACTTAGTACTTACCTTCAGCAAGATTATCTCAATTCATAATATTAAGAATCATTATTAAAGTATAGATATTAAGAACTGGGGATAATAAATGTAACTAACCTTTTAAAGTTATTTATTTTTTCAAGTTGAAGGTTGTATTTCAATCGGCTCCAAGAAAGCGCCAGAGATTGCAGAAAAATGGAATACGAGGGTTGCCATAGGCGCAAGATTAATTTGATTAAGTATAGGAAATTCGGAGTTTCACAACCTGAGCAAAAACAAGTAATTCTCGCACCTGTATTTCTATAAAATGGGTAGTTTTGTGCAAGCATTTATAGTTGTTTAAAATTTGCAGTAATTTACCTCACTATCGCATCTATATATCTGTATTTGAAACAAGATTTATAAAAATGTAATTACAGTATTTTGAACAGATGAGCTTACAATTAAAACTATTTAGCCACTCTCAGCTTAAACACAAGTGTTTTTCTTTTGGAATCCCAACAATGATTAGTAATAAAATTACCTACGCTTGATTATCGCCTGCATGTACAACCATACACCTTATTCTTTTAAATATTAAAAGAATAGAATTCATTATTGCAATTCAGTGCTTGTATTACGCAACAGAGGTTTTTCTATCTGCTACACCTAATTGCAAAGGCTGTGCTCCGTAGAGGTGGGAAAATGCTTATTGTTATCAACACTTCCGACTATTTTAATTCCACGAAATACTGTGCTCCACGTAACGCATACAAAATATCAGTCAAGTACATCTACAAGTATTTACACACAACCGTAACAGGAATACACTTATGGTACACTGATAAGACTGCTTGCATCATTCGGATTCTTTCGCGTCGAGAAGTGATTCGTCGTTTAGGTCTCGGAAGACAATGTTCCACTCCCTGTTTCTCTCTCTTCTCTGCATTTAAACAATAATAATGATGATAATAATAGTAACTACATGTTTTTCACAAGAATCCATAAACATAATTAAATCCGATTGGCTGGAAAACTTCTAGTGGACGATACTTTCGATTGTTACTAAGAAAACAGGGACGGATCCCAGATCTTGTATCCTATACATACTTACATTTTTTATATTGTATATAAGTTACCTTTGTATCTGGTTATACAAATGCTGGAATGAAGGTGTTAATATAAAGTTGGAGGGCTGTTACTTTGGAAATATATAACATATTGTTATTTTTGACACGGTTGCTTTATTGCAACCGTTTTAACTTACTGAAAAGTTATTTTGGTCCATCTCAAGCTTCAGCAAATTCATAAAGCACAACAACGTGGACGCCGGCGACGACGACGATGCTAACTTATTTTTCACATCAGGATATAAGAATAAGGGAAACATATCATTTAATGCACCAAAAAAAATTCGAAACATTTATCCAACCATAGATGAACCAGTTAACATTTCGCATTTTAGAATGCCTGGACTGGACTGGGCTGGACTAGACTAGTGAACGGAGCGCACACCTAGCACTGCGACCCTCAAGGGATCTATTGTGTACGTACACCCCCAGGAGGAACGGATGAGGTGACACACGGGTTGCAGAATGAAGCCGGCGCAAGCAGACAGATATGCATTGAGTTCCCTAACAGTTCAAGCTTGACCACTTGGCCACGGGAGGGCCGCTCAAATTGTACCCTCCAGTAGGGCGGGAAAACATTTCCGAAGCGGAAGCCTCTGCTCCATCTGCCCGGCACTGATCGAACTGTAGCCCCGGAGTCAACCTGAAACATGAAAGGGAGATAAAATGAAAGGAAATGGTGGAGTGAAGAAAGCTGTGATATAATACACTACTCCAGCATTCGCCTTTGTCAACCAGGGAAAACCATGAAAAACCATGGTCAGATTGGGCGGACACTGGTAATTGAATCTGGGACCTCCCGAATGCGAGCTTCACATGTTATCGCGAAGCCATCTAGCTCGGTGAATTTTAGTGTGAAGACCCAATTGATTATAGCAGACGCAAATCAACTTGTCATTAAATCAAAGAAGGTATAATAATCCCTTTTACTGATATTTTAGAATACCACTTTCTCTACTACTTAGATGAGGTTATCTAAATTCGTAAAGATTTCACTAGAAATACACGTTTAAAGCCTCCCTGGATTTAAAGAATCTTATTCATAATTCACATTACTTTCTCTACCCTTATTATTAATGGGTATACAAATTAGTCTTACTAAGCTTTTATATATATACTTCTTTTTATTCCAAATAAACCTTTGGACAAATAATTAATTACACATGTCATTATAGATACAAAGGGAACAGTGATAGTCAAATGTATAAGAACTAGATCTATATGATGGCCTTAAAATTACATACTGTTTCAATGGAATTGCAAGAAACAAGTGAATGTTGACACGACTTTACAGAATGACTTTGTATTGAACAACTTAAACCATTAATAATTATCTCGGGAACGGCTGATGCTGTAAAAATGTATTTGAAATACGTTGTGTGTTTTAATGAGATCTATATTTTTATGTAGCACATTTTCGTCTATCGCTTAACATTTACCAATTTTAAAGATTATACATCATTGCTTCCGAATAAAGAGGATTTCATAGGCTATTTTAGGAAAATTCCTGATATACATTTTATTTATCATGTTAGTATCTTTAATATGTGGTATTTTAATCAAAATCGTTGTAGGAATTTTTTAGAAAAAACAAAAATTTTGAAAAATGTTTTATGTATTCTATGTAAAAGGTAGTTTTGACGGGGTTTTCATTAAAAATATTCGTGTTGCATCTTTGAAAGGTGCTGAATCTAAATACCAAGTTTTTTATTTATCCGACGTTTCCTGGAAGCTTTTTTGAAAGCATTTTTTTTTGTATTCGGGGGGGGCCTCAAAGCATGTATTTCTGGTGAAATCTGTATCGAATTTTTTGGTGAATTGCAACACCTTCTCTACCAACGTGGCAAAGTAAGTATAAACATAATTTTTAGAAGAAGGTTTTAGTGTTTGTGTGTGTGCAACTGTAAACAACATAATTTAATAACGAAAAGACGGTTAAATACTAAATCTGGTATTTAGGTTCAACATCATCCAAGAATGCGACACTTGAGATTTTCAAGAAAATCGTGCTTCCCCAAATTATCATTGTCCTTATTTTTTATTTTATATAAAAAGGTTCTAATGGTTTTTATTAAAATATAATATGCCTAGGATATTTTCATGGTAAATAAAACGCATATCTTTAATTTTCTGTGAATAGATAGTTCTCTTCGTTCAGAATTATCTTTTCACAGGCGGTAAATGGTAGGAGAAAAATATGTTACAGAAAAAGAATACATTTATTTATTTATATACAGGGTACACCATTTAAGTTCAGTCTGTACGATATCTCCGAAAACTAAGCGTTGTAGAGAGAAATGTCTGTTATTAAAATTGCTTTAGGTTATTGGAGAAAGTAAATGCAATCCTCGGCGATCCTTTAAATATGACTAAAGCCCTAGCCGACTGTAGCCTTCTTATACCTATAACGAAGTGTTTACATGTGTAATGAATGTTTATCTGAAATAACAAGAAGAGTAGGCTTTTGTAAGAATAGTTTGTAGAACAGTGAGCGGAGAAGCTTATGCAAATGTAACACACAAGCCTTTTTTTTAAAACCCCGGAACTTACACCATATGTGCGGCCAAAGATGCACCAAGTACCACTTCGAATTTTAGACTGAATACCTATTTGATTGTAACAGACGCAATCAACGCTAGTATCATTAAATAAGAGAAAATACATGTTTTATTGATATTTTAGATGTGTTGGCCTAAGTAGCAGCTGAAGGTGTTCTATTTACATTAGGTATTTGTTAGTCGGTAATTGGGTGAAACCAGTTCCGCGCCCTACGATGTCAACATGAGAGCAATATCAAGAAATGAATTGCTTTAATCTTCTCATCTCTGCTTTAAACGCCGAAAACACAGACGTGCTGTGGTAAGGGAACTTTGCTGCAATAAAACGGTCTGAAATGATACACCCATTAGTGTTTTATTGCTAAGTATTATCTTTATTGTTCTGGGCAGTAAACGGCGTGTTACGAATGCTGCACGTAATATTGCTTTTTCAGATATTTTTATTTGTGGTGTTTTATTTCTCATTAGGTAACTTTCTTATCGATGGCTCTTTGGATCAAATATAAAATCCGAACTATAAGCCATAATAATTCGATTCTTGATTCAGATAAGAAAACTTCTAAACTAAGACGTTTTAACTGATTTACGATATTTCTAATAATTTAAATGTACTTTCTTCCGTGAGCCGCGCCAGCCATTTGAAAGTTGTTATCTAATTTGATAAAAAATACAAAACCTTAAGCACCTGTTACTTTGTCTGCTACTAGCAACCAGGGGAAGTACTGTATTCCACCCAAAATTTCTGTACCGAGATTTAAGCATCAATACATGTTTTGAGGCTTCCTGAATAAAAATAAAAACATTTTTATAAAAGATTGCGCGTGTGCGTGTTTGTGTCTGTAAATAGCATAAGTCAAAAACGAAAATTTTGGTGTTTAATTTCGGGAACTGCAGGAAGATTTTCAAGAAAATCCCTCTATTCCAAACCAAACATTACGTAGAACATTTTTTGTTGTTTTTGATTTTCCTAAAATACCTCTAGGGATTTTGATCAAAAATCATATGTTTAAAATAATTGTATGACAAATAAAATATATATTGTGATTTTCTGTGAATAGCTTGTGAAGTGCTCTTCATTCTGTATAACTTTAGCATAATTGGTAAACTGTAAGACATATCCACATATTGTTATTTAGATCTCGTTAAAACGCACAATTTATATAAAATAATTTTTGTGGCTTAACCATTTCCGATATATTCTTTGTTATTGGTTTTAATGTTAAACTACCAATTTTTTCAAGTGGTAAACCACTATTCGTTTTTTCTCTGGTCATGGAACCATGGAATTTCGAAACCATCACAGAGCGATCCAATTTTTAAAAGTCTGACTTCCACTTTAACATAATATATCCTTCTTAAGCCTACAGAAGATATGTAAATGCGTAATTAAATGTTATCTAGTTTAACAAAGTAGATAGAAGAATAAGATTTTTTAAGGAAGTTTGTAAAAGGGTGGGTAGAGAAAGACAAGCAAATATACACATCTGATAATTTTTTTTATTTTATTTTTACAAGTTAACAGTATATAGTTCGATGTTACATTCAGAAACTCTGAGCTTGCAGTGACGATCAACCAGTGAACCGCCAAATGACCTATTTATTTGTTTAACACTTGCACGGATCTCATCATCCACTTAATTTAATTATGTGCGCCCGTATATATTTACCAGCCAGAAAAGCACACCGTTTTAACAGTTTCGGTCGCTTTGTTATTTCTGTTTTTGGTTTTCCATTCAGTAAATACAAAAGGCACACAGAGCAGTGTGTTTCATTCATATGAAATGGTGCTGAAGTTCCCAATACTGGCACTCTTTGGATGTAGAGGTGTTGGTACACTAGAGGGTGGAGGCCATTGAACAGATACACTGCTCCAAACATGGTCTAAAAAATAACGCCTAGCGTAATTCAAAATGAACTTCCCCACATTAAATTGCATTTTATTTTTATCACTCAGAATTTGGTTAGTAACTTTCTGTAAGTCTTACAAGAATTACATTTAAAGAATGCTTACCTATTTATCAGATTGACACAACCGATTCCTACACCGTTTCTGGCGTAATCTACCCCTGCAGTAGTGGAGGAGTAGTCCAACTTTCTCTCCTGAGTAATTCCCACTTTAGTCTGTAATTTTACTGTCCTCGGTTCCTTTGCTTATTTCTATTTCTCCATTCGAGGAAACATGCTTATCGCGTCACTTGCTTGACTACCTGGTAAGCGTTTAGTACGATTTGAACCTCCCCCACCGCGAAACACCATATTTACACACTGTTACACACCATGGAATTTCTAAATATTGCAGTGTTATGTAAATATTTCCAAAATTTATTGTCTTTTTATCGAAATGTTTTAAAAATTATTCAACTGCTGCTGTACCACAATTGTAAGTATATTTTAAATTGCATGCAGATTTGAATTAAAAGTTTTTGAGAAAAATATTTTATTTTGCTTTTATTATACTACGAGGCATGTTTAAAATAAGCACTGATAACTTTTTAAAAAGTAACAAAACATTATTTTCCAAATACTTTATTATCATTCATTGCTTTACACCTTACACTACTTCTCCACATAGTCTTTAATAAGGCAATTGTATGTGAAACCAGTTTTTGTACGCCTTCGTTAAAGAATGATGCTACCTGTGATGAAATCACTTCCTTTTTTCTGCACAGTCTGTACTTCTTTTTTACACCATCGTTTGATCTTCCTTTAAGTTCCACATTTATTTCGTATCTGTAATGGCTACATACAATTGCCACCACTATCATTCTCGTCGTCTGAGTTGCGATGCAACCAATATAAAGCGCCCACCGAGAATATTAGAAGATTTGTCTTTGGAACGCTAGATAGCGCTGCTCCCCCCTCCCCGTCCAGATGGCGTTCAAGTGGATGACGTCAAGTCACGTGGTTGGCTCCTCTGCGGGTCGCTTAGGTGGTAAATAGAAGAAGAGACCTGGCCAGTTGAGGGTTTACCAACGATCATATCAGCAGCTTTAGCTCAACGCAAGGGGTAGCGGCGCAAACACACGCTTTTGCAACCTTATCTAAATTCGTTTCAATACCTTTGTGAGTAGCTTTCAAAAAGATGTATCATGCGTGTGGTAAACAGTGGACCGTTAGGATCCGAGCGAGATATTTTCGATTGAATTCTAACAAAGGCTTAAATAATTTAAATTCATTATAGAATGTGCAAGAAGGAGAGCAAACGACTTTTCGAACAGATTTACTTTGTAAATTGCAACTGTATTCAAAGCATGTTTTCAGAATTTAATAAACTGATAGTTGCAAGAATTATAACTATTCCTTGTGTATTTAACCTTGCTACTTTTCTTGTTATATGCTGTGTCGACCGCAGTTTCATTCGGTGTTAATGTGCTCGTTTTCACAATAGCAAAAGGAAATAATATTTGAGGGTCCAGCATGCAATAACTATGAACGCTGCACTACGTTTGTGTAGAGTTATAGCTTTAGATATTTTAACTAAATGAAATTTGTAATTAACCTTAAGCGTTTTCGAATTGGCAACCCGATCCAACTTATGATTTTGGAGGAAATGCGTAGACGGTACTTGTGCTGGGTGTTTTAAAAAGGTTAAAGGTAACAACACCAGTCCAAAATGGTAGCAGAGCGTGGTTTTGATCTACAGACCTGTGGGTTTATGTGCCCAGCACGCTTCCTCACGTTCCTTCCTTTCGCACGTTGAAATGTTTTCCATCAAGTAATTTCTTCAGACGAAGAAACAGATGAAAATCGCTTGGTGCCAAATCCGGACTTTAGGGGAGGGTGGTCGAATTGTTCCCAATCAAATGATAAGATGCTGAGTTTGTTTTACTATGTGTGGCCGGGCGTTGTTATGGACATATTTTCATCTGTTTCTTCATGTGAAGAAATTCCTTGATGTAAAACATTTCAATGACGATGATGTTCTAAACAAAAAGTGTAGACTTGGTTTTCATCAAAGGTAGCATCATTTTTAAGTAAGGCGTACGGAAACTTGTGTCTCGTTACAAGTGTCTGAATAACGGCGGTGACTATGCGGAGGAGTAGTGTAAAGCTTAAGGTGATGAATGATAATAACGTATTTGGAAAATAATGTGTTATTTTTAAAAACGTTAAGGATATTTACTTTAAAAATAAGACTCGTAATTGATCATATGTTCCAACGATACAGAAATTGTAATTATGAAAAAATAAAAACACTAGCACATTATTTAAATATTAATACACAAAATTGGCAAATATATATTCTTCCACTCTTCTGGTGCTTTGAAAAGCATTTAAACCATTAATTACAGTTTTTGTAACAATTTATCCTGAGTGGTGTAATTAATTATGTCATATCTTAATTAATTTAGAAGTGTATAAATATGATACACTCTCTGAGTTAATGCTGAAAATTTCAGCAAGATTGTTTGCAAACTACATCATATGGAACATTTGTAATGCACAAGGGTAAGAAAAATCAAATTCGAGTAAAGGCACTGGAGATAAACTGAAGAAGTTATTTAGAAGGAGTTTTGTTATATTTACGTTGTTATTTGCCCCACGCTTAAAAAAATATTAACCTTGTAATTAAACTGTTTCTTTAAATATTTAATATTTGTGTTCGCCTCGGGTGCGTCAGTATTTATTTTAGAGACATGGATGTCTTGGCAGGGCGTGATGCGACAAGAATGTAGGCTTACACAGATTTTTAAGTTTTAATTCACTCCTTTTTATTAATCCTTGACACAAATTAAATAGCACTTCACTGATATCAAGAGCTTTGAGATTCTTTTATTTAATACTTGCACTTTTTAACACGTATACTATTTTCGTCTCACACGAATACGTAATTAATTTCTCGAGGACACATCTCGCGTCTGGTTAGTAACTCTGTCTGCAGGCAACTGAACTGATTTCAAGCGCCCAAACTTGTAAATTTCTGTATTTCAAGTCTCAGATTGGCTATTTTTACTCCAATAGAATACCTGCATTTAACTAAAGCTTTTTCTGGTTGTTGATTGGCTATTTTTATAAACTGTCACTAACATCACATTAATGCTTCCAAGAATCACAAGTAACAATTAAACTCTCAAACTCATTGTTACCTCATTGTTAGCAACCTTTAACTTATTATTCTCTCAGCTCCTACATTATTAAATTACGTAATAATTCCTATAACATTATTGAACATGTATACTATAATATAAGCATATGCAATGACTATTACATACATTTTACAAATTATTACATACACATATTGCTTCAAGGCGCGCTGTTATTGAATTTACTTATTATATAATTTGACTAAAATCATTTAAGTGTTAAAAATACTGCCTCAAAATGCAGGTCATTAGGTAGTGTTCTCATGGGAATGTAAGTGATCACGTGTTGAAGCTTAAAAAGTCTGAGAGGAAACGAAATAATATGTAATTGAAGCTAGAGGTTTAGGATATTTTTGGGTATAACAGCTACATTTTTTAATTTTTTGAAAAGTTTAACCAAATTTCATCTGTGGTATCCTTAAAAATATCTTTCACTGGTTTTATTTTGGACGAATTAGAATGAAATATTATGTTACTAGGACAATTTGAATTACGTTTTCTATGATCAGTAAAAGGAAAGAAACTTATTTCAGTCACACCCATATCAAACCTGCCTTTTGATATGATGACTGTTTCACTGAATATCCCTCAAAGATAATAAAAGGCGTGAATTTAGATCTTGCGAGCAAGCACGCTTGCCTCTCTTCAAACCAGACAACTGGAATTAAAAGGTATATCACCCTTTAAATACGTACACATAATTTTGTGAAAATAGTCATCGTAATCATTCACAGGCTTCACTGTACATTTGCCTCTTCCTTTGAACCCCATATAGCATTCCAAACTCTTAATAAAATGTCTTAGTTCCTTTCGGTACGAGCCCCCCCCCACGAGGAAGCCGTAGAAGTAGATCAACTTTCAGTATGTGAAATTTCGCTGTCTTGCATGAAGTACCAATGTACATGTACTTGAGACAATTATAGTTCTCTGAAGAAAGGACGTTGCATCAGCAAAGCATGGTGAGGGAGTTTTCTTACCAACGGTGGCATTATACAGAGAAAAACACGTTATTTTCTACGCGGTCATTAGGTTAACGTCGGCACCTCAAAAATTGCTCACCTCTTTACGCCTACTCCTGTCATGTGACAAGAGAGGATCTTTGCCACGTTTCCTTCTGTGCTCAATGCAATGAACGGACCAATATATTAAGTAGGTTGTCCTATTCTATTTAGAATTAATCTTCTCAGCTATTAATCCTAAGCAACTATTAGCTAACGGAAGAATTTATTTGGAGGAAGGTTATTTACCCTGATTACCGGGCCGTTAACATAATGAGTGGAGTAATAACAAAGAATTATGTTCATAACCTATATGGTTATCAGGAAGCAGTGGAGGAGTTTTACGTAAGCCCACATGAAAGACTATTGTGCTTCTGGAAACCTCCTGGAAGAAGGGGTGAAGCGAAGGACACAAAGGGCGACGAGATTATGGGACAGGCTTGGTCGCAGGCGGAGTCTCTAGTGTCTGGAAATATTACAGTCTATCGCCGGGAGGGACCTCCCAAATAGGTCTACCTCTCCCCATGGGGAACTCTCTTTGTGAACGCGTCACACACCGAGCACCAGAGCAGACAGTTCCTCAAAACAAAACCACCATATGCCCCACCCGCACGTCCACTCGTCTGATCCTTCGACCCCAGATATTATAAAGAAATGAAATGACAGGAAACAGGATAATAAAATTCGCGGCATAAAAACCACTCCAGCATTCACCCACCAACCAGGGAAAATAGCGATAAAAGCAAGCTCAGACTGTCCGGCCCAATAGGAATTGAAACCGCAACCTCCTGAATGTGAGCGTCATACATTACTGCGGGGCCTTCTCGCTCGGTGTATAATTCAATAAACACTTATATATGAGGTAAACAACATTTATTAAGTCTCTTAAGTTAATAAAAATGGCGATATTGAATTATTAACATTCGTCTGAAAAGCTGTTAAGTAAAATTCACCGGAACTTACTACAGAAATTAACACATGAAGACAGAGTTCCTTTATTTATTTGTTTCTTTCTCTTATGAGTTTATGCATTTTAATATAATGTATACTTTCCAATGTTTAAATATAATTTATCACATACTAATGAGTGATATGGACGGATTGGAAACAAATTCTACACACACTGTAAACAGTAAGCTATAAATGCAGCTAAAATGAAATACAGACTCTTAGATTTTGGATTCAAGTATTTTGTGAATTTAATTTCACTTAGGTATTGCCAATTTTATTTACTCAGTAAAATTTTTAGGATTCATAGAGCAGTAAGGCATATCCTGCGCTTAAAAACATTTTCGTTTTCGTTTCATTGTATTAATACACTAGTTTTGGGGAAATAAAATATACCTAATACAACATATTCTAGCTTAACGTGGCTTTTTGGGGAATTGCGAGTACTTTCCCATTCTTTCATGAGATTGAAAATATGCCAAAAAGCTTTGTTTTGGCTGGCCCCATAGCTCAGTAGGTAGAGCACCTGTCTGCTGTGCGAGGGGTCCCGAGTTCGATTCCCGGCAGAGGGTGCAAATTTTTATCTAGCCAAGATTATTCCCTATCCTCCCCAGAGTCTGAAAGTATGAATGAGAGTGTAATCTAATGATAAAAACCTTAAGTGCAAGAAACACAACGAATACGAGTTAACACCATGCCTTAGGCAATAAGCTCCAAAGGAAAAGGCCACCGATAACATCGGGTAGTTAAATGAACTTAAAATAAAGAAACAAGAACTTTATCTTCAAAAAGATGTTCAAAAATATAACTTAATCTAGTGGCTAATGATATGTTTTTGCTATTATTACTGCAACTTATATTGGCCGTGGGACTGTAATCTCCCGCACACTTGAACTTAGAAGGAATTGCTTTCAAGTACTGCTGTTGGAATTCCTGCATTTAGGAATTGCAAGAAATAAAACCGCAATTGAACAAAGAAATAAAAAATGTAATTATGAAGCGCTCATGACAATTCGAAAATTATTTTTCATGATAGAAAGAACACAACTAGATCAGGGAAACATTCATTCATTCATTCATTATCTGTTTACCTTCCTCTTATGTAAGACTTACACCCCCCAGGACTTACAGTCGGGTGCCTGGGGTCAGAGGCCCGTCGAGGAGCAGACACTCATGGATCAGACAGAACATCCAGGATGGGTGATCAGCCCGATGCCTGGTATGGGATGAAGGAAGTAGATGAAACGAAATGTGGGTGAGATGGATGAAAGGAAAGGTGATGATGGAGCAGTTGGTGGAATGAATGGCGGGGGAAACCGGAGAACCCGGAGAAAACCCGCCCAGACGCCGCTTCGTCCACCACAAATCCCACATGCAGGTCCCTGGGATTGAACCCGGGCCGCCTCGGTGGGAGGCGAGCGGTTTAACCACTCGGCCACGGCGCCGATCAGGGAAACAAATTTAGGTCATTTCCCAGCCATACAGTAAGACTATAGTTTTTTCTTAAAAACTGCCTAAATTTTGGATCCTCGTGAGGAAAAGGTATACAGAGAAAGTAAGATGACCTTACGAATTCTGCTATGAATGAGATGTGCTGGACATTTCCAAACGTGAACTATGTAGTGCAAAACAAACTGCAATGAACTTGACTAAATATTATGTCTATTCTTATATCTTCTTCACTATCAAGGATTAGGCTTTCAGCTTACTCCAGCCATCTCTTACTAGGTCGTCCTATTTCTCGTCTTCCTTCTGGTTCATATTTTGGAACTGGCATACATCTTCATTTCCCATTATTTTTATATGTGGTATCCAATATTGTTTATTTTCTTATATATTACTGGAAAACATGTTTAATATTGCTTCTTATTTCTTGGTTTCGTATTTGATCCAATATTGTACAACACTTTACTTTTCTTTAAAAGCTTTCCTCTGTAGTTTGTATATTTTGTTGCTCTTTGTCATTGTTCATGATTCACTTTCATAGATTAAAACTGGTATGGCCATTATCTTACGGAATTTTAATGTTGTGTTTTACCATCTTTTGGTTTTTAGTGTTCTTTGTATTGTGCCACACGTCATTTGAAATTTATTACATTTATTGTTTATATAACTTTCTCTTTCGTAGCATATATCGCAGCCTAAGCATTTAAAATGAGACATAGTTCAATTAGATTCTCATTTATTATAATTTAGAACGTAGAGAACTGTACAGCTCATTTATACTACAACTACGCTTGTCATATCGGGGGTTTCAACTTTAGAAATAAAATTCTGAAGCTAACTCACTTATGTTGGGCTTTTAGTAGGTTTTATGCCGTGAAAAGCACTCCATTCACTCTCCCATTCAGACTTTCAGACGCGGCGGATGTTAGGGAGTGATTCCAATTAAAGAAAAATGTGCCTGTCCTAGCCAGGAACGGAAGCCAGCATGTTGACCAACTGGCCGCACACTGATGCCTGTTGTTAACATCAGTTTATATCCCTACTTCCCTGTGGCCCGTAATTTTTTTATTTTCTCGTTTATGCATATGTTATAGCTGACAGCTGCTAATTAACCAAAATCACATGTTATATTTTCCTTGCTTGTATGCATGTCAATTAAATACATCACAATGTTTTGTATTTGTGTTTCTTTGTCAAACATTAAAATATTTCACTACCAAGAAGGGAAATATTTGTATTATTTGGTCGTTCTGTGAACGGCGATAGCCGTCGAACTGCGGAAGAACAACAATAAGTTTTGGAAATTAACGGTAGCGCAACACGTACTGACAGGATTGTAATTCCAGAGAGCTACAAATTAGGAGCTATATTAGAACCTAAGTTTGCAAAACTTAAAGGACAATCAGAAGAAGTGACATTTGAAAAGAGATACTCACACACCCACAATCCAAAAAAGCATTTTTGGAAACATGTCTGTGTGTGTCTGTGTGTGTGCTTGTGAACAGCATAATTCAGAAACGAACAGTCGGATAAACACCAAACTTGGTATTTAGGTTCAGTATCTTCCAGAGATGCGACACGAAGGTTTTCCAGAAAATCCCCCACCCAAGATTACCCTTTACATGGAACATTTTTCGAAAATTTTAATTTTCTCAAAAATGGCTCTAACAATTTTGATTAAGATGTCATATGTTTAAGATATTTTCTTGACAAATGAAATGTATATCTCCAATTTTTTGGAAATGTCCCCAAAAGTATTCTTCATTGTGAATGACTTTTGCATAACTGCTAATCCATAAGAGATAGACAAAATTTTACTACACAAAAAATGTAGATCGCGTTAAAATACACAATTTATGTCATATACATTTTTTTCTATTTATTAAATTAAAACATTTTTGAACTGTCGAAATTACATTGCTTTCCTTTATAGCAATATTTAAAATTTATTAATGCTTTAGTTGTGGGGAATTCATTTATAATTTATCTGTTTCATTCAGTTCTTGTTTGCAATCTGTAAATACGGGTAGTTATTATTGTTTCAATAAACAAATACTAACATACATTTGTTCAGATTACAGATTTACGGAATTGCGTTCACTTCTGACCAACTATACTGAAGATCGTAAATTGGTTTTAAAATAATACAAAATATTTTAACTCTTCAAATGTAATATTTAACCACCTGTAGTGACTTTTAAAGCTACTTCTGTCCTCAGTTTAAAACTTATTGCTTGTTTGTTCTTTTGTTCTTCGGCTCGCTTGCTCTATTCCTGCTCGCGTTTCTTCCTCATTCTAAGGGTAATTGAACCCGGATACCTCGGTCACGTTTCCAAGCACGGCAGTAAAAATAATTGCTCTTTCGTGTAGATGGTCTAAGGGCCATTGGGAGCTAACTTTAAGGAAAGATAGAAACCGCGTAGTCTTAGGAATCTAATTGAGTTCAGAAATTTATACCATAAAGATGCCTAGTGCTTCCCGCCTTGCGCAATCTTTTATACCAGGAATGTACAACTTTTCACAGCTTGTAGTCTGTCTACAACTAATCTAGTGGGGCTCAACCTGCTGAACGCGATCCTCTCGGGGTTCGCGAGTTCACCACCAGTAAACATTATTGTTGCAGTAAATTTACATTAACTAAACATGGATATGTAACGTCACTTTCCCATTATTCTTTCTAATTAAGTACTGATTTTTATCTCAAATTGAATAAATGTTGGATTTCTGTGGATAATGAGGATTGGTTCGCTAACATCGATTTAAGCTGGAAGTTGAGGGTATTTTTTCTTTGTTTATTTATTTATGAACGCTCATTAACTGCTGTGGTCCTTAGCGTCCCATTCTATAATGGGCATGAAAGACGGGTAATTTTGCTCAGAGGCCTCTTAATCACGCTTGAGGTTCTTTTACGTGCCGTATATCTACAACACGGGACCACCGGCTTAACTTCCCTTCTGAAGGAAGCTATGACAAGGATTTTTGCGCCCGAAAAAATACATCGCCCTCCGCCGGGTTTGAACCCGTAATCTCGGGAACTAGAGGCTAGCATGGGAAGCTGAGGGTGATGGACAGTGTGACGTACAGGTATCAAACCATTCAAAATTATCTGAAAAATATTGATTTTAAGTTCGTAGAGCCAACACCTATTTCACATTAAATATAAAGAAATTATATAAAAGAAAAATGTTAGAGAACATAAAGATAATCGCAGGAAGAAACATATGAAAGTAGGAAATAATGATATCATACAAGAGAGACTTATTGAAAAACAACAAATAATGCGAAATCAGGAATAGTGAATAAGTATACAAACAATTAATATACCTGCAATAAGAATATTATATATGAATGCAGAGCAGAATATCATAAAGGGTAAAATTAGTGCAGGAACCTGGGAAAGGGAATTAGAAACCGGACCACATAAGGTAGCAGGGGAAAAAACCCCATTACAGGGATTAAGTGACCCAAGAGCACAAGGTTTAGTATAAATAGTGACTGAGCGGGTGAGATAGGATAGGATAGAAAGAGACTGGGAATGTCCAAAGTACTCATTTTTTCCACAGAAAATACATATGATTTAATTTTCATGAGACTTCAAACACAGTAGCTAATGAGAAAACATATTATATATTAAAATGGCAAAATTAGTGTCTGACGGAGTAAAAACTGTGGACATTTTCGAGAAAACCTCTTCCAAATTTGATCTTCAAGAAGTCCACTTCTTGTCGGTCTTTGCGGGTGGAAAGTGTGTGACTCAGATAAAGATTCAATTGTATACTGACAGATAGTGGGGAGTTAATGGGAAATAATATGTAATTCGGGGAATTGCAAAGTGTTCGTAAAGTATATATAACTGTCTAGAATCTTCCTTAGTACTGTTTTTGCTGGAATAAATAATATGTGCCATCACACGTGAATTTACTCAACTTTCACTACCCGACACGAGATAAGAGTAGCTAGAAAAATGTACAGGGCAACAGCAGCAACAACGAGAAGAACAGAAGCAGCAAACTTCGAGCCAGCAACACGGACTTCAGTAGCACAGCGCTGCAGTCGACATTAGTCGACACTGCTTCAAGCGACAGAATTACCATTCTGTGTCAAAAACTCTTCCATATAGAATTTCAAAAGAAAATTTGATTTCGGATTTATTGCCACAATTTTAACAATGTGTACAAAATCGCTGCGTCATCCCATACATACTCCTACGTGAATCACATAAGGAAAAGTGTTTATCTTTTAAACGATTTCATTAATGCGACATCTAATGCTGACAATGACTACATTCGAGTAGTGGTCTATATAAAAACTGTCATTTGGTATTACAAGGGGCGTCCATTAAGTAAGCTTCCCTATTTTATAAAAAAACATTATACACAATTAATCATGTTGAATTAATTTTATTTATATTGTACTATCCTTCTATCACTTTTCTACATAGTCAACATGTTTTTCAAAGCATTTTTGGGGACGTGACACAAGTTTTTCCAAGTCAGTGTTGTACCAGGTCGGGTTCTGTGCTCGCAACCAGCTATCCACTGATTTGACTTCATCATCGGTATTAAAATTGCTTACCTTTGAGTTGGAGGAACACGTGAAAACTACTTGTGGCAAGCTCCGGTGAATACGGAGGATACGAGAAAACTTCCAAGTTGAATCTTGACCCAGGACCTTAGAAGATTCAACTGGGAAGTTTTCTCCCATCCTCCATATTCACCAGATCTTTTCCCAAGTGGTTTTCACATGTTCACCTGGCTCAAAGGTTATCTTGGAGGTAAGCACTTTAACACCGTGACGAAGATGGATCAGTAGTGAACCAGAAATCAAGTCTTGTGCTCGTAACCAGCTGTTCACTTCTGATTCAACTTCGTCAGGGTGTTAAAGTGCTTATCTTCATCATGACCTTTGAGTCAGGGTAACATGTGAAAATCACTTGGGAAAAGATCTGGTGAATATGGAGGATGCGAGGAAACTTTCAGTTGAATCTTCTGAGTTCCGCCTGGGTCAAGATTCAACTTGCAAGTTTTCTCGCATCCTCCGTATTCACCGGAGTTTGTCCTAAGTGATTTTCACATGTTTCTCCAACTCAAAGTTAAGCACTTTTAACATTGATGATGAACTCAAATATGGTTGGGAACACAGACGTGGTACAACACGTCCCCAAAAATGCTTGGAAAAACATGTCGACTATGTAAAACAGTAACAGAAGGATTGTACAATATAAATAAAACTAATTCAACATGATCAGTTGTGTATAATGTTTTTTATAAAATAGAGAAACTTACTTAATGGACGCCCCTCGTACTTGGCAATGGTATTAAAGTGATAATTACTACCTATATTGCCGGCCCTCGTAGCCGTAGCCGGTGGAGTGTATAGCTCCGCCAAGCTGAGGTCGCGGATTCGAGTCCCGCCATGGGTATGTGTGTTTGTGTTGTATGTGTGATGTGTAATGCGGTACTAAGCGGTAAGAAAAAAGCAGTAAAAACACAGCATCATAAACTGGGTAAAACAAAGGGAAAAAATATATACTTGTGCATCTTTTCTATCCTGTTTACATAGGAAATCTTTGATGTATAGAATTCACTGCTCACATCACACTGTTCCTCCGCAACTTTCGTTTATGGATACATAATTCCTGGATGTTAAAACAGAAATGTTTTAACAACCCCTAGCCACATACATTTCTCGGTTTGGGTTGCCAAGTAATACAACTGTTTATGAAGAACGCCTAAGGGATTGTACAATATATTCTCACAATTAAATCTGTAATTCAGCCAAAGGAACACAGCAAGACATAGAAAGTGGGTGACACGGTTTAACTGCCGCCTATGTGGAATAGCAGGCAGTTCTAGGACATGCCTCATTGTGCCACACACAGTTCATCGCAACATGTATGCAAGAAAGGGAAGGAGAATGCGTGCGAGGAAGGTCTAAGCCGCTCCAGGGTACATGTCCGGTGTCACAACCACCCAATGGCGTATAACTACTCCAGCCTCTGTACAACAGAACCGCCTCCATTTCCTCTGCGGCTACAGAGAGAAGTGCAGTTGGAAAATAATTAAATGCTAATCTTGTTAGCTGTAGTCTTATTTATTTTTCATTTAAAGACTTCTCTTAAACGCTAAATAAATATACAAGTATTAGCAGTTATAATAAGGATCACGGAATTTTTATTGAAATCCCCAGCCGGTGGATTGTATTGGATTTCTTAGAATTTTAAGGGTTTTTTAGTTTATTTTTGTACCGAAGCTTTGGCACTTCATAAATTGGTAATTTATAATCATTGAATAATAACACTACCAATTTCATGAATAATAATTAATACATTTCTGACATCTATTTAAGAGTGATTCGATTAATGTTTCATTTTTATACCAGAAATAGATCAAAGTGACTACTCCACGTATTACTTTCTCTACTACGTATAATAAGTAGGAGAAGTATTGTACTCCACCCAAAAATTCGATACCGAGATTTCACCGGAAATATATGTTTTGAGACCCCCTGAATCCAAAAAACGCATTTTGGAAACGTGTCCGTGTGTGTGTCTGTGAACAGCATAACTCAGAAACGGACAGTCGGATACACAGCAAACTTGGTATTTAGGTTCAGTATCTTCCAGAGATGCGACACGAAGGTTTTCAAGAAAATCCCCCACCTCAGATTACCCTTTACATGGAACTTTTTTCGAACATTTTAATTTTCTTAAAAATGGCTCTAACGATTTTCATTAAAATATCATATATTTAAGATATTTTCATGAAAAATGAAATGTATATCTCGAATTTTCTGGGAATGTCTCCAAAGTATTCTTCATTGTGAACGACTTTTGCATAACTGTTAAATCATAAGAGATAGACAAACTTTTACTACACAAAAAATGTAGATCGCGTTAAAATACACAATTTATGTAATTTACATTTTTGTGTTGAGTGAACCATTTTCAAGTTATTGCTACTTATTCCCTTAAATTTTCCAATACTTATACTTTTCTCAAATGGGAATTCGTTATTAATTTTTTTTGGTCCTGGTAATGCAAAGAGAATGGAATACTCCACATAGCAACCAGCTCTTAAAGTATTTGACTATCGCTTAAAGCCTACCAATTCTCCTTGCATCTACAAGAAAGTTAGCAATAAGATTCATCTCGATTAACATGAAGCATATGGAGAATAAACGTTTGTAAAAGTAGTTTGTACAAGAGTAGAGAAAGTCAAGTGAGTGTAACACATCAGATTTTTTTAATTTCACTACTTTGTATTATGCACAAGGAATGCATAATTTTCAAGTTATTAACTTAATTAACAGAGTACCTATGTGTATATATCATTTAACACGTGTTAAACTAAAAATAATTTGCTTAATTGAATATATTTTAAAACATACTTATTAAATACACAGCATAAATTAAATAAATGTTACGTAAAGCAACTGTAAATTCTTAAACACCTTTTAAATTTTCAGGGGCATAGTACGTATGTTTTTGGTTATTAGTAAGTTTCTAAACCGTTATTACTATATTTTTGCTTTAGCTACCGGTAACCAATAGGTGGAGAAGGTATTGAATTTCAAACATTCTGCATCGAGATTTCACCGATAATACATGTCTTGAGCTCCCTCAATCCAAAAAAGCATTATTTTAAAAACGTCCTTGTGTATGAGAGAAGAGAGAGAGAGAGAAAGAGTGTGTGTGTGATGGTGACTCTGAACAGGTAACACAAGCATGGGCAGCTTACATTGCTAAAAAAATAAGCATCACTTTAATACATTCGGTAGGAATATTAAAAGACAGGTTCTAGGCAGACTGCTACCCGAATACGAGTATATGAATATAGTCATTGATAGCATTAGATGTTGCAGTAATATGAAATATTTTAAAGCATGAATACTGTTTATTTATGTTAATTTTGAGTACCCAGGGAGATGTGGCGTATTAATAATTTGGGGGGTTACATTCCTGTTCTGCATTGTCATTACCAGACACATTGTTGTTTAAGTCACTCTTGGCTGGTAGCTTTGCTAGCCATGAGTGGTGAAGGATAGCGTCTGTCTTAGTTAGAATTCCGTGAGGAACGGATCGCGTGTGTAAGTCAGGCTTTGGGTCGGTGGACATCTCCTCCCACCTTCCATCTTTAATAATGTAGGAACCCCAAACAGTTGGGAAATAAATCTAGGAATGTGTGAGTAGATTTGTGTTATGGATTTTGTGCAGTAAAAACCCACGCCTTCCTCTTAACCTCCACACCACGTTTCGGTCCTCCGCAGCCAAGTAAGTATACGTCTCTTCAATGTGGGTGCTGGGTACTCAAAATTAATTTGATTTTAATGTGAATATTTAGGCCATCTACCCATGTAACAATACTTTTCCTTGTGCGATCCGCGCACGAGTAGGTACAGATGACGCAGCAATTTCGTACCTTTGTTATTGTTGTGGTGTATATACCAACATATCACCATTTGAAGTTCAAGAACAAACTTTACAAAATGCAGGAATATTTTCACGAGACCAGTCTTTTCTCGTGGTATAACATATAGCATTTTCAAGGATCAAATCATTCAAAACTGTAACATTAGCTACAGATTAAAATCATTCACAAATATTAGTGCGGATTCCATTATAATGTTCAACGTTGTGTACCCCGAAATTTTGTTCTAATGTATGTATCTATATATAAATTGAATTCAATAAAATATGTTCAATATTTAATTAATTAAACACGTTTGTAATAACCACTTTCTCTTTTTTATTTTCTCTGACGCGCACCCAAAAATTCGATACAGATATTTTATGGGAAATACATGCTTTTAGGTACCCTTAATCAGAGAAAAAGTTTTTAGGGAAAAGTCGTGTGTTTCCCAAGAACAACATAACTCAATACGAAAACTCGGATAAATACCAAACTTCATTTTTAAGTCTAGGGTTTTCCAAATATGCCACACCAAGGTTTTCAAAAAAATATCCACTTTACCAAACTAACTTTTACATGGAACATTTTCGGTATTTTTTATTTTATGAAAAATAGCTCCAACGATTTTGATTAAAGTACATATGTTTAAGTCTTTTGCATGACAAATAAAATGTGTATCTTGAATTTTCCTGCGAATAGTCTGAGAATTGGTTTTCATTCTGAATGACTTTCATATAACTGGTAAGCCGTAAGTGATAGGGAATATCTTGCTACACAAAAATGCATATATTGTCAAAGGACTCAATATTTGTGGAATTAACTATTGCCTAGGTATTTTTTGTTCTGGTAAATCACTATTCGTTTTTCTCGAGGTCATGCAAGGAGCGCGGACTTTCAAAGGCATCACATAGCGATCCCCTTTAAAAAATTGACATTCGTTTTAACCTGCTGTACCCTTGTTATACACACAAGGAATGTGTAAATGTTTAATGAAAGCTTACCTCGATTAACAAGAAGTAGCAGAAGGATAAGATTTTGTAAGAATATCTTTTAGAATTGTAGAGAAAGACATACATATGCTAACATCGGAGTTTTTAATGACATTGATTATGAATTCTGCTTTAAAGTGTTTCAGGTCTTGTTTTCCATGTATTTATGAACATTGTGCCACAAGAAAGGGGCTAAACCCCTCATCTCATTATAACGCATTCTTGTGTGACCCGTTTATAGAGGGAGTAATATCTTTCAGAAGAAAGGAGCAGAGTCAACGAATGAAAACAAATATCGCATTCCAAATCTACGCCTCGGGTGTATATTGCGAGTCGGATGCTACGGAATTTGGTGACGTTTTCTGGAGTAACGTGTCCCTTCCCTTTTGTAAACTAGAGAAGAAAACGGGTCAGGATGGCAGAGTTGGCACGTTTCCGCAGTGGCGTATTTGCAGTTAAAGCCCTTTCCTTTTAACTAGTATAAACTTCTGTTTTCAAACTATATTTTAAGCATAACTTTACTCTATTGATATTTTCAAACTCAAAGACACGTGGAAAATTTTATAACCCCGACCATAACCATCTTCTACAGTGGCGGAATTTAGTCTACCAACTAAACATAAGACTTATTATTTATGCTAACTTATCTTGTCTTTAACTGTCAGTGTAAGTATTCATCTGAAACTCATGGTTTGGAAGTATTCACGTAGCAACTTCCTACTTAAATTTCAGTTTATTTTCAAACTGATGTCGTAATTATTTTAGGACATTAATGAATGGAGAGATTTTCCTTTTTTCTTGTGTCATTGTGATTATTATACACAGACATTGCAGGGAGAAGCTATCATGTCGGGCGGGGATCGGGGAGCATTTATTGGCCTCTGAAGCATTTTGGGGCCTTCATCGCTGGCGTTGTTTATAGTCCTCGAAAAAAAACATATAATTAACACATAACTATAATAAAGTTCTTAGTCGAACACACTACCTATGTGACGTAACTGAACCGCTATGGAATCCAAAATACTTCAGCAACTCAGCGCGCGCGCAGCTCCCCTGTCGCCCATACCTTTCAACACCTTCAAAGAGCAGTCCACTGGTATCTATTTCCCAGATAAGCATCTGTTCTGTTCATTATAACTTTAATGTTCTAATAAACTGATAGCATTTCCTTTGCATCAATATGCATTTCTTTCAGGTTACCTGAAAAAATAAATAAATATGGCGTGGCCTCAACTGTGCTATTATATGTTGCACTACTCACAAACATGCTCAAAGTTCTACCATCAGTGTTACCATCCGATTAGCAATTAATTACACATAATTAACAAAGTAAGATATTCCTGTAAAAACTCAAAGCTTTGAAATTATAGAATGATGATCAATTAAAAACAGTGGCGTGTAACTTGACCATAGTGGAAATTAAGAGACTCGCATAAAAATTATGAAACAGCTACAACTCGTTTCATAAATATACTCCGTCTTAATTAGTACCATTATAGCCAAGCTGGCTAATATATTGTTGAATCACTGGTACGATCATTTGAATTAAAGAAGTATACGGTTTCTTTTTTTTTCCTGTTTTTCTTCTTTTACTTCATGTTTCACGCTGTCCTGGAGTCTACGGGGCTCCGGTCCCTTTGCCATTGTGTCTTGTGTTACCACATAAATCCCCCCAATGACTTCTGATAATATTGGTTATTAATGGGCCTGTACAAATATTTAGCACTTTACCGTAACAAGAATGAAACAGAATCAGAGATTTCATTAAGAGTATTTTATGTTTTACATTCATATGACTTTCTCTACCTATTATAGCTTGTTTTATATAGCTTCTACAAATTATTCTTATGAAAGGCTTATGTTTGTTCACAGAGACACACGCATGCGCGGACCTTTTCTGAAAATACTTATTTTATTTTATTCAGGGACTTTCAAAACGTTTATTTACGATGAAATCTCGGTATTGAACTTTTGAGTGGAGTGCAATACTTCCTCTACTATAGGTAAGTATTAGAGAAAGTGAAAACACATCTTAAATTACCAACATGTTGAGTTAAGGGGGTAGTCTGGTAGCAAATGGACCAATTTTAACAAAAGTTAAAAGGTTATATTGCATCTATACATGATATATTGTTGGTATGAGTTTCATTGCTATAGATTGAATAGTTCTGTAATTAAAATGTATTCATATGTTTGGCAAATAATTGGATAGTAATAAAAGGTACACGTTTGGCCATTAGAATTGAAATAGAGGTCTGAAATTTACTATGTTAGTTATTGTACTCCTTGTGCATTTGCTTTCCATAATATTAATACTTATTAAAATATATTTGTTTTGTATTTACAACAAAATAAACTATATTATTAATAGTTACTAAGAAATAAAAAAGCATACAGTTGTATGTATGACAGTAATCAACAACGCAATGCACAGTTTTCTTTAACAAGTTATATCATAAATGTCCTGAAAATTTCAGCCTGATTTATCAATATTTACTGAAAAAAGTGTGCCTCAAAGTACAAAAATTACTACGTGAAAAAAGATATTTAAAGTTTGGTAACAAAGTTGTTGGAGGTAGACTCTTTAATTACACACATTTCCAGGCGTATTACAAACATAGTATTTCTGGGTGTATTCTAGACATATTGAAGATACTTTTTCCTTTAAAAATAGATTTTCCGAAAAAGTAGCATTTTTCTTCACTTTGGTACCATAGTGTCCCTTTAAGTGTTAGCATCTCGGCTGTTATAAAAGGATGTATTTAGCGGGTACTGAATCTATGGTGGTTATAATAGGCTAGGTTAACCACATTATCTAATTCACTGGAATTAGATGCAGCTAAAAATGTGTGACGTTAGAGAGATATCACGAAATCCGCTATCTCTACTCCATAATTCGCAGTCCATTCGGAAATTAATAATAATAGGAAAGGTAAATCATTTCAAATACAAGATTACTATATTTACTGTACTTACAATTGTAAGAAAAATGTAAAAGAAAATCTGAATAAAGTTTGAAGTTTCTCTAGAACTTTGCAATGCGACTAGAAAGCAGAGTCAGAAAACAATATTATTTTTTTTAAAGTAATAACTCTGTCTCTCTATTACGAATGCAAAACTTTGGTATTGACAGCAGCTCAGATTTGAACAATAAAATAAGCAAAAAGAAGTTTATCGTGCAGTTGAAGGTTATATTATTTCCGATTATAGAGGAAAAGAGTTGAATGTATAAAGTGAGATGAAACGTATAGATACAAATGGAGAGAACCTTTAAGATGAACGACAAACATGCTCTTGGATTACATCCCAGAATGTATCAGAAATATAGAAAAGTCAAAAGTTGAGCCCAGTCATTAACGTTGTTGGTGATGGTGACGGTCATAATGATGGCGATAATTCGTAGAGAATTGTTGCCTTATAGTCACATACTAAGAAAACAGTTAGTCAAATATGATTTTAAAAAGACATGTGTCAAAAAATGTGCCTCTTGCTCTTCCTGCCACATCTTCAGTCACGTAGAAACTCATGAATAAGTAAGACAAAGCAATATTATTTGATAGTTTCGACAAATATAATGATTATAGTTGCAGGGATGTATCAAAATTTATATTAGTTGAAATATAAATATCCGATAAAAGATTAAAAAAAGTCTCATAAACTTATGCGTAATTGTTGTGAATGTGTAATTACGAGACACTGTGGACTTCATTGTTTGTATAGATGGAATTATGGTTGGTAATCCTTGGGCTTAAGTGCAAACCCTGTGCATGAGGCATTATAACATTCCATTCGTTGGTGTATCTAAATCTTCATCTTCTTCTTCCACTGCCACACTTAATCGATTCTTTCTTTGGTTTTAATATTTTATTATCAATAATAGTTTAAACTAACGTTAGATTATAAAGCGTGCCGCCGCAAACATATTCGTATCTACCCATCTGGGTCTTCGTCGTCCTATCGAATGTCTACCTTCCAGTTTGTGCTTGTTTGGTAATGCTGCTGACATTCATTCTTCTATATAGTGCAGCCACCACCATTTGATGTTCTCAATCTTTTCTTCTCAGATATTTAAAGTGGCTCACCTGCTGGACAGGTAGGATGGCAAATATCAATAAACAAGGTGGACGAAGGGTTAGAAAGTAGCCCACAGATATTATAACTATATAAACGGTTATATACGAAGATTTTTATGGAAAAAATTTAATGGTGAAACAAAGTCATCATGTGTTCAAACCAACACCACTTTATGAGGGTGAAAGTGAGTACTAAGAATAAGAGATAAGAGGAAAACTGAAACATCGAAATGAGATTTTTGAGATCAACTTTGAGAGTGACGCTAAGAGACAGGATCAGGACTAAATATATAAGACAATTTATATACCAATCTCCTAGGTACCGTTGCAGGTGACTACAAACTCTGACTATGGGCTTTTTCGTGGTTTTCCTATGGTCTCCAAGACGTATGCCGGGGTGGTTTAGTAAATCAGGATTTCTCTTATCCCCAATTTCCTCTTATTTCATGTCCCTTTCATGTTTCAGGTGTCCCTTCAGGTCCTGCAGTGCTGATGGTGCCGAGCAGATGGCGCGGATGCATGCGCATTGAAAAGATTTCTCCCCGTGAACGCCAGAGCGAGCTGTCCCGCCCGTTAGAATCTCTGCATAGCCCTCTTGGGATTCCTCCCCACCGATGCGAGGGTGTTCAAACTGGAAATGTTAGGGTCCTCTGTGCGCCAGTCTGCTTACGGACCTGAGACTACCTGCGGATACTTCACCTCATCCGTGCCTCCCGGTGGTTTAGCCACAGTAGATAAAAATGGTCGCAGTGCGCGAGATGTACCCCTCCGATAAGCAAATTCTAAATCCTAATATACCATACCGTATTGTTGAGAACATTAAAAAATTATCGGATTAATTATTTAAACCACATAAGCAAAAATCCCCTAATCGCATACCTTGGCAAAATTTCATTTATAGGCCACAGGGAAGAGGGATGTTGAAAGACTCAGGGCACGTTGGAGACATTACATTTAATAGTTACCTAATTCGGAACAGATTTAGAAGTACACACTCCTTGGTGTGGAAAAAGTATTGATTTAGCTCTTATTTACTATATTTAGCTTTCGCATACTTATTAGGATATACGTGTAAATATCGTATCTCTAATGCACGTACAAAGAGCGCCAAAGAAAATCTCACTGCACCTCGCGTCTACGTCACCTTATTTATCGTCTTACGTGGCCTTGCGAAGCCATGGCCATTTCATTGGTTGCTTTATGTCACTTTAGGTGCGAGGATGCCCCAGTCTTTCTGTTAAATAGTTCCACCAATAACCACAACAAAGTTTACAAAATGGCGTAGAAACGAAATATATGTTTACGCTCTTAATCGTATTGGCAGAAAAAGGTAGAGTGAGTGCATTCAGTTTGTCATACAGACCTCTTATCGTGATAGGTAGCCCATACCTTATCGGCTAGTGCATGACACGCCTTTGAGAGGGTTAAAAGCTAAGGGGAAAACTTGGTGAGCGCCCAGGTTAGTAAAATGTAGAACGTGCAGTGTGAGAAGATTTTCAAATTAAAGCTTGAATGGTATTCATTTAATACATAGCAATACTTTATAACAAAAAATAAACAGATTTGTATTCTCGCAATGGTATCAATGCTTGTTGCTGCGTAGAAGCAAACATAACTAAATAATGAATAAATAAAGCAGCATGTTTTCCGTCTAATTCAAACTACAATTGGTTAATATACCTTTACTAATATATTGCTGATCATAGGAATGCAACAGATTTATAGAAAAAAATATAACCCAATTTGATTGTCATAATATGTATCTATGTCACATTTGGTAAACCTTATACACTATGTGATCAAAAGTATCCGGACACCCCACAAACATACGTTTTTCATCTTAGGTGCTTTGTGCTGCCACCTACTGTCTGGTACTCATTATCCGCGACCTCAGTAGTCATTAGACATCGTGAAATAACAGAATGGGACGCTCCGTGGAAATCACGGACTTTGAACGTGGTCAGGTGATTGGGTGTCACTTGTGTCAGAAGTCTGTACGCGAGATTTCCACACTCCTAAACATCCCTAGGTCCACTGTTTCTGATGTGAAGTGAAGTGGAAACGTGAAGGGACATGTACAGCACAAAAGCGTTGTGGCAGTAATTTGTATCACAATAATGTAAATGCCAGAGTGATTGTAGTGTAAATAAGCATTATTGTATGACATTGATTTGAGATGTTTGTTAATTATAAGCATTGTTAGGAAATAAGTTTACACGGCCTCACTGAAGCTGACAATAGGAGCCGATATCAATGTGCGAGGGGGTGAGTTGAATATTAATTAGAAGAGACAAACAAATGACGTCAGATTGGCGCGCTTTTCTTAGAAATAGCGGGAATATTTTCCCTAAAGCATATGTTTTCGTAATTTTTGATTAGATATAAAAATAGACGCTAATGTTGGCGCGTTTTATTAACCAATAGCAGCTCGGTTATAATCTTTAGGCATATCGGGGTGTGGGAATATAAAAAGCTAAAGTCTGAGGCAGATTTCGTCAGTTCGACAGAAGCATTCGCTTGTAATACGTCGATCACTTCAACATAAGTATTCGTGAGTTATACGTCGCGTAGTTCAACGGAAGCATACATAAAGTACACGTTACGCAATTATACAGAATCTCTCGCGTCTTAAAGTTTGTTATAAATGTGAAACACGCGAATTAATAATGTGCAGTAAATAAGTGATTATAATGATATTAGAAAATATAACAGTTTCAGTCTGGCATGTATCAAGAGTCAATATATGAGCTTAATTAATTGTGACGGTAATAAACGTGTAAAAACAAATTCTTTTATCTGTGTTATCTGTGAGTAACAAATCCTTTCCGTTTACACACCCTGTTCAAGAGATTTGCTTGACCGAGAAATAATAGCTAGCCGGAGGACAATGAACCCAACATTCAAAGTAGTAATACAATAACAGGCGCCCAGCAAAAGATAACACGAAGTGGTCGCGACAAATTGGTTTCCATACGTGGTGCAGATAAACATGAATCATCTTCCAACTACCAGCCAATAACAAATATTCCACTTCAGCGTACAGGCTCACCTCGTCTGTTGACTGACAGAGACCGCCGACATTTGAAGAGGGTCCTAAAGAGTAATAGGCAGACATCTATTCAGAGCATGACACAGGAATTCCAAACTGCATCAGGATCCACTCCAAGTACTATGATAGTTGGACGCGAGGTGAGAAACCTTGGATTCCATGGTCGAGTGGCTGCTCGTAAGCCACACATCACGCAGGAAAATGCCAAACGACGCCTCACTTTGTGTAAGGAGCGTCAACATTACACGATTGAACAGTGGCAAAACGTTGTGTGGAGTGATGAATCACGGTACACAATGTGGCGATTCGAATGGCAGGGTGTGGGTATGGCGAATGCCCGGTCAACGTCATCTGCCAGGGTGTGTAGTGCCAACAGTGAAATTCGGAGGTGGTGGTGTATGGTGTGGTCGTGTTTTTCCTAAGGGGGCTTGCACACTTGTTGTTTTGCGTGGCACGGTTCACAGCGCAGACCTACATTGATATTTTAAGCACCTTCTTGCTTCCCACTGTTGAAGAGCAATTCGTGGATGGCGATTACATCTTTCAACACGATCGAGCACCTATTCATACTGCACGGGCTGTGGCGGAGTGGTTACACGACAATAACATCCCTGTAATGGACTGGCCTGCACAGCGTCCTGACTTGAATCCTATAGAATACCTTTGGGATGTTTTGGAACACCGACTTCGTGCCAGGCCTCACCGACCTACATCGATACCTCTCCTCATTTCCGCACTCCGTGAAGAATGGGCTGCATTCCCCAAGAAACCTTCCAGCACCTGATTGAAACGATGCGTGCGAGAGTGAACGCTGTCATCAAGCCTAAGGGTGGGCCAACACCATATCAACTTCCAGCATTACCGATGGAGGGACCTCGAACTTGTACGTAATTTTCAGCCAGGTGTCCGGATACTTTTGATCACGTAGTGTGCATTTGCACATTTATCTCTGGTTTCCAAACATGATCAGTCAATTATAACAAAAGAGTAATTTGCATTTAGTAAACGAATATCATCAGCTGCGTATCCTTTAGGGGGGGGTGTCCACTTTCTGACTAGTATGTAGACCGTGTTTCCAGCTTTCCTGGAATATTTTTATCCAGTAGTTTACTATAAAAACACTTTTATGCAATGCCGTTACATTACTGTAACAGTGTGACCAGCCTCCCAAATACCCAGATAGGTCCAAGAGTAATTTCGTTAGTATACTGCACTGAGACAATAAACATGTTTTGGCTTCAATAACAGCAGAAAAAGCAAAGGCATCAACCTCCCCTCTTTTCCCCCTTATTGCTGTGTTATCAAGCTACCATGCTCTGCGATAGGTAAGGTGAAGGACACGCCTCAAGCAACCCCCGAAAACGATACAAAATCCGCCGAAGATTTTCTTTGGTGCTGTTTGTATGCCTGAGAAATTGCATTTGGTAGTCTCTATTCTCTTTTATTGGTTGATCCAGTTAGTGCAATTCTCAATACCTTTGCGTTTATCCTTCTTACTTGCTAACTTTGAATTAACAGTCCGGGTATATCCTTGCGTTGTATGAGTTTGATTAGATCCACTTGTTTGAAAAAAAAATCCAACGCAAGGTAAACCTGGTGGTGGGGTTGTCATCTTTCCGTCTCCAATCCTACGTGTTGTTTGTATCAGGTTTCTTATCTTTAGAGCAGTCATGTCATTTTCTGACACTCAGTGTAATTCTCCTCCTTTCGCACTCCCTTCGTGTGGTGGGGCTTGTCGGACTTTACGGTGCTTCTCGGACGGTAGGCAAACCGAAAAACAAAAGAGGGGAATGGGTTGTGTCTCCTCCAGTGGCAATCCTGCTTTAGAGGAATGGCCTTAGCTAGGCTTTGGGCTCCTCAGCTCACGTTCGCATCGTTAAGAGACCTTTTAGTTCCTCTAGGTGATGTGGAACTTTCTTATCCACCCTTCCGCCTGATGGGTAAGAGTGCTCAACATTGCAGTCATTCGGAAGGATGATTGCAGTGCTACAGTAACTTTGGATGATGGGGTATTTTATTGTGCCACCTTTAACATCTAAGGTCATATCGGCAGCTTTGCCTTTAGAACAACTGCGCATCGGCAATGATGTTCATTCGTTACTATGGTTATTTGGGTTTATTTAGTTTGGGTTTTCAATTTAAACATTAATTTCACACTCATTTACACTTTCAATCATACTTTCAGACCCTAGGGAGGATGGAGAATAATTCTGGCTAAAGGAAAGTTAGTATCCTCTAGCCGGGAATCGAAACCAAGACCTGCGCATTTCGAAGCTAGCATGCTAACCACTAGATTATAGAGGCAGTCAATGTGGTATGCTATCTATTTCTGGATAACATATTTGTTATTTATGCAAAGTAGAAAACTACAGATAAAAGTTACTTTAACTGATATCCAGGTTAAAGCAATCCATTCCCATGAAAAAATGATAAGATACAACAAGAACTAAAAGAATATAGAAACATCTGATGTTATACATTTATATGACTTTCTCTACACTCTATTTTTATCAGTGAGTATATCTAATATTCTTACTAAATGTTATTTTTGTTTTAGTATATTTTAATTCAAATAAACCTTTGCAGAAACAGCTACATTACACATTTCGTTATAGATACAAAGAGAACAGCAATATCAAATGTTTAAGAACTGGAAGCTATATGCTGCCTTAAAGTTCCATACTCTTTCAAAACAATCGCAAGAAACAACTGAATTTTGACAGGACTAAAAGAATGACCAAATAATGAACAATTCGAAATATCAATAACATATATTTCATTAATGGATTATGCCACAAGAAACCTTATTTGAAATAAATTGTTTATTTTAAAAAGATCTACATTTTTTGTGTAGTACGATTTCGTCTGTTCCTTAAGGTTAACCAGTTATGCAAGATTATACAAAATTCTTACCGAATGAAGAAGACTTCATAGACTATTTCCAGGGGATTCAAGATATGCATTTTATTTGTTATGTAAATACCTTTAATATGGTATTTTAATCATAATCGTTAGAACCAATTTTAGAAAATCAAACTTTTGAAAAATGTTCCATGTAAAGGATAGTTTGGAATGGAGGGTTTTCTTGAAAATATTCGTGACACATCCTTGGAAGATACTGAACTTAAGTATCAAGATTGGTACTTCTCCGATTTTTCGTTTTTGAGTTATCCTGTTCACAGATACACACACGGACCTATTTCTAAAAGTGTTTCTTTGTATTCCACCCAAAAATTCGATGCCGAGATTTCACGGAAAATACATGTATTTAGGCATCCTGATTCCAAAAACGAAACATTTTTAGAAAAAGGTCCGTGTGTATGTCTATCTGTGTGAATCTGTTTGAGAGTGTGTGTGTGTTCGCGCGCGCGAGCGCGTCTATAAAAGCATAACTCAAAAACGAAAAGTAGGATAAATACCAAAATTCCAAGGATGGAACACAAAGATTTTCAACAAAATCCCCCCACCCAAAACTACCCTCTATATGGAAAATTTTTCGAAATTTTTTGTTTTCTAAAAATGGCTCCTACGACACTGATTAAAATACCATATGTTAAAAAATCTATCTTGAACGTATATCTTGTATTTTCTGGAATAGTCTGTGAAGTCCTTTCCATTTGGAAGGAATTTTGTATAACGGTAAACGTTAAGCGATAGACGAAAACCTATTATACAAACACGTTTCTTTGTGGCATAAGCCATTTCTAAGATATCCTTATTAATAGTTCGAATTCTTCTCACTTGTGCATTTTGTAGAAGTCCTGTCAACATTAAGTTGTTTCTCACGATTGCATTGAAACAGTATGCAATTTTAAGACCAGCGTATAGACCAGTTCTTAAAGGTTTGACTATCGCAGTTCCCTTTGTAGCTATAACCAAATGCGCAATGTAGCTATTTATGTAAGGGTTTACTTGGATTACAATGTAGTAGATAGAAAAATAAGCTTTAGTAAGAATAGTTTGTATACCCAGCAATAAGCAATAGAGGCTAGAGAAAGCATGTGAATGTATCACATCAGATTTTTCAGTGTGATTTTACCTTTCCAACATTAACCTAGCTACACATGGTTGGTGCGAAAGAACTGTATATCATCATTGATTGACGTAATAACGGTTAGCTACAAATTCTGAGCTTAAAGCACCTACAATACTGTCTGGGGTATGATATCTCAATATGAATTTGAGAACTCCATGTGGTTCACTGGAAAAAAAGAAGAATTTAATATCGTAACAGCATGTTAACATAGAGGGTGAGGTTAAAAGGCATAGGAGAAGGATAAAATAAAGGCAAATGCCCATTATGTAATAGAAAATTTAATAATTATTGGCATCTAATGTTAGAATGTGAAGGAACAATGAATATGAGGAAAAAATGGCAAAGAAACAATTGGTTTAGATTACCAAATGAAATTATAGGTAAAAGGATGTTAAGATTAAATTCAAGGAAAGTTTATTTGAAATAGGAAAATATTTAGGTGTAGTGAGAAATAAATGACTGAAAAATTTAGAAATAGGGAATAGAAAGAAAATGTAGATTGTTGAATCATAAAATTAAATAGGACCCAATAACTCAACAACCATGGTGTTGGATGTTTGAGGGGGCCCTTAGTAATGCAGCCCTTAGTAGTGAAAGAGAAAATGTATGTAAAAAGTGATGTGTAGAGAGAAAATGATGTATTATAGAACTTATATGAGAATTAATTTATGTAACTAACGAAGAGAAATAAAATATCTGTCTATGTATCTGTCTGTCTATGGTAGTTCATTTGGTTAGACCAGCGGCACGGTAAGCTGAGAATCCGTGTTCCAACCTGAGGCAGTATTTTAAATACTTGAATAATTTCAATTAAATTATATAATATGTAAATTCAATAACAGCCCGCCTTAAAGCAATATGTATGTAATAATTTGTAAAAATGTATGTAACAGTCATTGAAAATGCTAATATTATTGTAAACATGTTTAAAGGTTTATGTGAATGCATTACATACTTTAATCATGTAAGAGCTGTGAGAATAATAAGTTTAACCTTGCTAACAATGAGGTAACCTTGAGGCAATAATGAGTTTGAGAATTTGAATGTTACTAGTCATGATTAGAGCAACGATAATGTAAATTTTGTGACAGTTTAAAATAGCCAATCAATAGCTAGAAAAAGCTTTAGTAAAATGCAGGTATTCTATTAGACTAGGATTAGCCAATCAGAGACTTGAAATACAGAAGCTTACGGGCTTGGACGGTTGAAATATGTTCAGTTGCCTGCAGATCTTAGTAGTGACCGGATGGAAGATGTGTTCTCTAAAGAAATATTACGCATTCGTGTGTAACGAACATTAAGTAATACGCGTTAACAAAGTATAAGTATTAAAGAATCTCACAGCTCTTGATATCAGTGCAGTGCTACTTAATTTGTGCCAAGGAATAATAAAAAGAAGTGAATTTAAATTTAAAATCTATGTAAGCCTACATTCTTGTCGCACCGTGCCTTGATAAGAAACATGTCTGCAAAGTAAGACTGACGCAGCCGAGACAAAAACAGACATAAATAATATCTATAGAAGCAGTTTAATAACAAAGCTAAAAGTTAATATAATATATTTTTAAACTTGGAGCGTAACAACAAAAATACATCTTCAAATCAGCTTTGCATACGTAGTAGCATATTACGTAACAAATAATCTTCTTCAAAACCGACGCCCAAAGTGTGGTGCAAACTCCAACAACAATAAACTGCAACAGTTGAAGAGCAATACTTCTTCAAGTTGCTTTACAAGCGTGAGGCTAATAACTTACGTAACAGTAAATTACGTAAACAAAACACCTTCTCAAACCCCGGCTATGTGCATTGCATTTTTCAGCGTGATCCACATTTCCAACCTTACCTCCATACGATTTTGATAAAGAAGTATTAATTCAGAGATAAAATAAGTTTTGTGTGAGATCGTATGTCCTGTTATGATCACAGGAAAATGTGGGGACGGAACGCCGTAGAGCTATGGTTCGAATCCGATCATAGCAATAAGTTTTTCTTATCTGTATCAATGTTCCCGTTTTAATGATAATTTTCATTCTGTCGAAGATTTTCTGCAATAAAGAAATAAGTTTATATTTGTTATGCTGAACTGCAGTACAGAAGAGAAGGAACAGAAGCAAGAAAATGCAGACGCGAACAAAGCCTCGGTCGTATGAATACTTTCAGAAGAAAAGTCGTCATATAAAGCCAAGAGAGATGGAAGCGGGAGGCCAGGGGTACATTTGGCTATAAAGCCAAACTCGGATAATAATGCTTGTCAATATGTACAGACTTGGCAGTAAATCTTTTCTTCTGTTTCGAGCTTCTAACTTTTCGAGAATTGTCCAAAACTGTTTGTGCCTCTTAGCTTCTAGTGTATTGGACTTTTGGGACTCTGTCGTCATTTACTTCTTCATAATAGTTCTCTCAGCCTCTGCTTTCTTATTCTAATTTTTTCATTTTTTCTTATGGTACTACTCTGCTTTTTTCAGGATTTCTTTTGAGGTTTGTATAACCTCATTTTTAAGGTTTCGTATTATGTGTGTAACAATTTGCAGAACATAGTTTTACCAGTTGTTCAAGCAAATGGTGTTTATTATTCTACTTATTACGTATCCTACTCCCAACCCCCCCCAAAAAAAAGAATGTTGGCAGGACTTTAAAAGAATGTCATGTACTCAACAATTCGAACCATTAATAAAATATATCTTAAAAAGGTCTTATCAAACAAAAAACTTATTTAAAATAAATTACATGTTTTAAAGAGATTCTACATTTTCTGTTTAGCAGTTTTCCTATATGCTTAACGTTTACCAGTTTTATAAAATTGCACAAAATTCCTTCCGAATGAAGGGAGCTTCAAATGCTATTCCCAGAAAATTCAAGATGTACATATTATTTGTCATGTAAATATCTTTAAAATAACGTATTTTAATATCAAAATCGTTAGAGCCATTTTTTTTAGAAAATAAAAACCTTGAATATAGTTCTATGTAAAGGGTATTTGGGAGTGGGATTTTCTTGAAAATCTTCGTGTCGCATCCCTTGTAGATACGGAACTTATATACCAATTTGATATTTATCGGACTTTTCGTTTTTGAGTTATGTTTTTCACAGATAGCCACACGGACCTTTGTGTAAAAAGGGTTTCTTTGGATTCAAAACATGTATTTTCGGAATTTTTGGATGGAATGCAATCCGTTTCTACCTACTATCAAGGTAGTAGAGAAAGTAATATTGTAATTGTTTCACTTTAGATTTCTTTTATTTGAAAGAATTAAAATTAGCTATTCAAGTACACAATTGTGTGCAAAATATCTTATCGGTCTACCCAGATCGAAAGAAAGGGTTTTTCATTATTTATTTTATATGTTTCAGCACTTAAGCTTCTTTATTTAAATGACTGAAATTAAATTTGGAAATAAAAGCTAGTCACTGAACAAGTATCACACAAATAGTGTGGCAGGTATCAAAGTTGATCCGATGAGATGTAAGTAAGTTGAATGCGGGATGGTCCAATATAAAGGCGCGTTGCACTTACTTTTTGTGCACCCTGCATTCATTGAAAGGCAAAAAGAGTAATTATAACACTCAGTAGAGCCAGTGTACCTATAAGTATGTATAAAGGAGACAATTAATACAAGTGAGCAGACCCAAATCCGCGCTGGCGCGGAAAGAATGCAGTGAATGAGGTTGCTTCGTGAGGCAGAATGAGCCCCACGCGGTCCATGGTTGCACGAAGTTAAGTGACTCATTCCCGCAGATCGCAGTAGCTTCCATTATCTAACCAACAATAGATTCCACCTAGCCCTACCGAGCGAGGTGGCGCCGCGGTAACGTGTGCGGACTGCATTCGGGAGGTCCTGGGTTCGATTCCCGACAACCACCCACTCAATCCCAAAAGGGAAACCTCTCGTGGTTTCCCCGGATCGGCAGGCCAATGCTAGCGTGCTTCATCTTCTATCACGGCTTTCCTGCTCCTAATTTCCTGTACCCAACATCTGTTTCAGGTTGTAGGATCAGTCGGCGGTGTTCGAAGGATTGCGGCTGGCGGTGGAAGTGCCTTCTGTAGAGGTATCTTTCCTGGCTTGTTTCGGAACTGCTCACTTAGGATCCGCCTCCAGGCGCTCTCGGGCGGGCGCTTTTTCGGGGGATCCCCGTGTGTTTGGTGCTTTTGATTGGGTCCGAGCGACGTCGGATGCGTTCGATCTTAATGGACCTGTCCATGCTTGCGCCCGTCGTCATCCGGATCTGATCACCCATCCCTCCCTCCCAGGCGTCACGGTAGAAATAAAAAGTGCCGTTGTGGTCTGCATCGGTGCTCTGGCCCAATTTCGAGCCCCCCTCCATTCCCCCGTACTTTTACCTTTACCTTCCCTCTACCTTTGATTATCCTAAAACAAATACCAAGAAAAAAATAAAGCAATGAACCAAGGAAGGGTCCAAAGGAATCTCTTTTAATGAACTTTAAACTGGACATAAGAGGTCAATATTTAGAAATACTTTTAATAGTATTACCACTAAAACTTTTAATTTTTATTGCATTATCCCCTCTTTGTATTCATTATGAAAATTATAATTTTGCATTAATTTAAAAGCTATTGTCCATAAACAATATTGAAGTTATGCATTTTCTGATTTTATAGAAACGAAGCAAAAACTATTTCAGTCAGGAGGATATGTTCTGAATGTATTTGTCAACTTCATTAATTACTTTGGTCCATAATCGTTGATCATATTCATGTTTTATTATTATTATTATTATTATTATTATTAAATAAGGATTAGGTCATCTAGGTTGTTCCGGCATCAAGACTTTTAAAGCTTGTCCTGTTATCTTAATAAAGTTCTTCCTCTTACCCCATATCTATCCTTTTGACTAGTAGAAAAATACACCTTTCTAATCAGGAATACGTGATTTATTATTATGATTATTATTATTATTATTATTTATTGTTGTCGCATAATGACATAGTAGTCTAAATATATAAATTCACTAATACTGTCAACTCATCATGATTGCAATTATACTAACGTATTCAAATAGCATAAATATATTCTTTCGCAGTTTAGACTCAGGCCATATTTTGGGATGACATAAGCAGTCTGTCAATCAAGTCGCTGGAATTCTTCAAGAGGGGAGGTAGAAAGGGACGCTTGGAGAACTTAAATCCAAGGATGATCTATGTTTCCTGCTCCCAAGAGTACGTAATAGGGAAAAGGTAAGGCAAATTTATTCACAAGAGTTAGTCCACCACAAGCATTTCTACCAATCAAACAGGTCGATGGTTAATTTCTCTTTCTCTTTTTCGCCTTAAAAGCAGTAAATGAGAAGAAACCCACTCTGTCTGTTCAAACTTTTCCTTTTGCTTGTGTCCCAACCGAAGGGATTCCGGCAAAGCCAACCTGGACCACAAGCTTACCCTTTCCACGTTCGGAACTGCGGGTCCCACTAGCTATAAAGTCGAGTATAGAGCTAAGGACGATTTAGTGTTCGTTATAGAAGGTCCAGAAGTAAAGGCATGCTCCCTTGGTACCGTGCCAAGTCCTTGCTGTACCACATACCTCCCTCCTGGCAACATACCAACAATACATTCCGGCTTGCTCTTTTATTCTTCGATCCTAACACTAGCTATTTAAATTCTTGCTTCTCCAGTGTGAATGCTTTGGAATGTTAAACCTTTTGAAAATGTCCTTATTTATGAGTCACTACTTCAAGAATTTGCAAACGTAACAAGCACACGATTTAAATGGAATTTACGAGGAAAAACACAAAAACAAAGAGAAGCCGTAATGTGCTACACTTTCATAACTTTCTCCGCCAATTATAATTTGTTTTACTGCGTTTTCTGCAAATGACCGCAAAAAAGCTTATTTCCATTTGAACCTGATAAATATTCATCAGAAGTGGAAAACACTTTTTGTAGTGTACACGCACATACCAAAACATTTAACAAGCGCGCCAATATGAAGCAATATACAGTACAGTACTAGCCACGGATGTGTGTGTAATAAGATATCTTGTTCACAGCTTCTCAGCATCAGCACATTAATAATTTCTTTCTTTAATATTTTTGTTCTAAATGATATGTGTTAATTATCTTCTTTGCTGATATTGTACGTATAATAATTAAGAGGATGTTAAAAACACATATATTCATAATGTACACATGGTAGAAAACAAGTATATAACGTTATAACATATACAATATAATATAAGAGGGAAAGACCATTGTTAGCTATATAGCTAGTAATATAAAATTACGAGAAATGCAGTAGTATCTACGTAAGCGTATAATGAACTTTGATTCGTAATTAAGGCGATGGAAGTGTGTAAACACACACACACACATATACGCACAGAATGTAACAAAAAGGTACGACAATAATTTGGGAACACATTCCTTGTGGATAGAGGATTAAAGACTGTTATATGAACATAGTTCCAGAATTTTTTTATTTCAGTTTTAGAGCACCTTTTCTGCACTGCACCCCAAACAAGAACACTCAATGACAAAACCGTGGGGAAACAGGAAATAACAGCAAATGTTCAAAATGGCCTCCATTAGCTACAATGCATCCGTCAACCCGCCGTCGCATGGTCTCCCTAACGCGCCGAGTTAGGCCTAGAGAATTTCGTATTGTGTGGCAGTCTTTCACAATACCAGCAAGAAGAGTCTCTGCATCTGGAACCGGAGTTGCATAAACAAGTGATTTCAAATGTTCTCACAAATAAAAATCTAGCGGGTTTAAGTCAGGCGAGCGTGGAGGTCACGGAATTGGTCCACCTCTTCCTATCCATCCACCAGGACACCTGCTATTCAGAATCCGACGGACAGAAAGACTGAAATGAGGAGGAGCTTCATCGTGCAGGAAGTACATGTCTCGTCATATTGCTAATTGAGTATCTTGCAACAAGACAGTTAAGACATTCTGTATGACGACAACGTCGGTCTGAAAGTTTCCCTTTGTAGAAACGCTGAGCGTAACTTGCGTTAACTTGCTAAACCGTACATTAAATGAGCATCTGCCAATTCCGCGTTTGAGTAAATGTTCCCATACCTAAACACAGCATAATCGTAGAATCGTCACTTAGTGCACTACTGTATTACCTGCGCTTAATCCGTACATTAAATGAGACAAATTTAAATGTAAGTGTTACTGCACCTGAAACTCACAGAACAGACACTGCTGTGCTCGGTGCTACGAACTGAAAACCGTTACCTAACAAGTGGAATAGCGAATGTTTACTACTGCAAATTAAACAAGTTTTATATTGTGGGGTTATGGCCAGCTACGTCTCACACATCTCACCGTGTAAGCAGAGTTATAGAAAAAGCGCTCTGCCATGATAATGGACAACTTCCGGACCTATGTTCATATAACATCTTTGTATCCTCTATTTGCAAGAAATGATTTCCCAAAGGTATGAAATACCTTTTGTTCCACCCTGTATATATGCATATATGTTACATATTATATATATATAAATAACATAAACTGTTATTGGATGTTATTGGATAGTAGCACCAATTAGGTACATTGATACATGCCTATAATTCAAATACGTACGTTAAGAAGAACGGTTGGAGGGAACGCTAACATAAGCTGGTCAGTGTTCGAACAGGAAGGCCGTGTATAAACTCGTCTCTAAATAGACGCTAAAACTACGTATTTAAAGTCTACCAGCTATGTATATTTTAACATGACAAAGGCAATAGTGAATTGCGAATATGTACATGTGGTTTATCTAAAATACAAGTGAAATAGTTAACAGATTGCATGTGTGCAAAATATTTCAACATTCTCCAAACCTATCCCTGACAAGACACAAGTGCTCTCCGACACAAAACACAGCAGCCGCGATACAATTATAAAATAGTAATTGAATATACTAACACACACGCTCACAAGAATACGATCATCATATTCCAGTCTAAGAGAACCTCAAGATACATCACAAGAGTACGGGCATCTAGACGACCTACAGGTATGTAATACAGCATCCATCACCATCAACGTAGTGGGGTCCTACCAACGAGGAACCGCTACAAAATTACGCTAGGTTTTATATCAAATAAATTGTATTACAGCCAAGGCGTGCTGCTTATCAAAAAATTAAGATGTCTATTTCGAAGATCTAGAGAATAGTTAATGTCACAGAATTCGAGGTATTGTAACGATTCATTGGCTGAAATACAATTAAGTGCTTCAATTATGCACCTGGTTTGTCTTCCTGTTTCTAAGTTTTTTTTTACTTTCTTTCGCACCTGCTTATTATAATGTACATTATAACATCGGAAATACGTGTTTTTAAGACCCCTTAATCAAAAATAAAAATTAGAAAATTAGAGTGTAGTTTTGTGTGTGTGAACAGTATCACTCAACAACCCTAAAAGTTGAAGCATAAATACCAAAATTGGAATATTAGTTCAGCGTCTTCTAAGACAAAAGAATTTCAAGGAAATATCTCCATACCAAAATTCCCTTTACACAGAAAATGTTTTGTCGTTTTTTATTTTATATAAAATAGCTTTAAACATTTTTATTAAAATACATATGCTTTAATATGATGCATATTAAAATACATCAGGCCTGTCTGATGAAACGGCAACTCTAGGCCGAGCCCGAGATGTATAATTATAGATAATTTGATTAATTAATTGTTATTGATATTAAAACATGCTATGTACATATCTTTTTCTTTTACTGCTTGTATGGTTTAAGAAGGGTGATTTAACGATATGTCTGTATTTAGGTTACTAATATTAGAGGAGTTATAAATTGTTTAATGTAAATAATTTAAGCGCTATGTTAAAATACTGTCCACGACGAAATGTCTTAGCTACAGGAAGAGTGTCTTCGAAGGCAAAAAGTCTAGTTTTACGATGTCTCTCTGTTCGCAGGGACATTGTTCATACAGCGAGGGTGTAGAGTTTTTGTTCCTTTATATGATAATTCGCCGTGACCAAGTGAGAGTGACAACAAGCTTAACGGTAAATTTAGGAAAAGCCGCGAGTTATGTTAAATTTAGACCAATGAGATTCCTGTAAGTTTATATGAAATAGTGAGACGCGTTGAGTGGCGCTAAAAATGGACCAATAGGAAAGGAAGCAGCCCCAAAAGCCTGCGACTATAAATGGATCTGTTAGGAACAAATTCGAGATCATTTTGTCATTTGGTCTTTTGCAAAACTACAGGCAGGGAGAGATGCTGCAGGATGTTTGAGAGATGTCGCGCCAAAAGTGAATTAAGACAGTTTTCGCAACACACATAAGAATCGCTACGCGTAAAGAGATATAATAAGCATATATAAACCTCGCGTCATATCCGTGCCGTGTTTCAACAGCAGTGGACAGTGTTTTAACGGCGGCAATATCAGTGTTGTGTACTACGAGAAGTAGCTGAATAAAAGAAACTGCAGTGTCGTCTTTTCGTAACTAAAGCACGTCTATTTTCCCCTTTACCACCACCCGAGATCTACGTTTACTTTACCAAGGAAAAGTCCATGCTCCCACATAGTTTAGAAATTACTGCAACTAGCCGAGGATAAAAAAATGCAGAGAACCAGCATACTGCGAACATCTGGAGCCAACGTGGACAATGCAGCAAGGTAAGCCGCGAGCAACGGGCATTAAAAACCACCACAACAACGGACGTGGAGGAGATACTGCCGCACTGACAAGTGAAGAGTATATCTTGAATATTCTGGAACTAATCCGTGACGTTCTCTTCGCTCAGAAGGTGTTTTCATAATTTTGATTAATTTTTAAACCTTAGAGATGTATAAAACATAATGCACGAAAAAATATAGATATTGTTAACACATTAATTTATGTCAACTTATAATATTAATCATTTCGTAGATATTCCTTATTATTGGTTTGAATGATGGTACATTTTTTAATACCAAGTGACCATTCCTTTGTTTCTTGCGATGGCGTACAAAGCACATAGCGACCCGTGTAAATATTTAAGTATCGCCTGCAAACTTTCAGATTTTGTAAGAATAGTTTGTAGAAGAGTGAAAAAAATAAAAATAATGTTTGGAGAAAGTCCTGTAAATGTAAACATAAAATTTTTATTACACGAACCCATTACTAAATTGTAGCAGTTCCTCCTAGGTAGGTCCCCACTACGTTGATGATGATGGATGCTGTGTTATGTCCCTTACGTTGTCTTGATGCCTGTACTCTTGTAATGCATCTTGAGGTTCTCGTAGACTGGAATCTGATGATCGTGTATCTGTATTCTTGTGTGTTAGTGTGTTGTAATTATTATTTTATATTTATGCCACGGTTGCGTATTTTGTGTCGGAGAGAACTTGTGTCTTGTCAGGCTTAAGTATGGAGGAGGTTAGTATTTTCCACACACGTATTCTGTTAATTATTTCACTTGTGTTTTAGATAAACCACATAATATATTCACAATTCATTGTCACCTTTGTCATGTTAATATGTCTATAACTGGTAGACTTTAAATACGCAGTTTTAGCGTCTGTTTAGAGACGAGTTTATATACGGCCTTCCTGTTCGAACACTGACCAGCTTATGTTAGCGTTCCCTCCAACCGTTCTTCTTAACGTACGTATTTGAATTATAGGCATGTATCAATGTACCTTATTGGTGCTACTATCCAATAACAGTTTATGTTTTATATATATATATATATATGTTTACAGACTTCCATCGTCTTAATTATGAATCGAAAGTTCGTTACATGCTTACGTAGTTACTACTACATTTCTCGTAATTTTATATTACCGGTTATATAGCTAACAATGGCCTTTCCCTCTTATATTATATTTTATATATTATAACGTTATATACTTGTTCTCTACCATGTGTACATTATGAATATATGAGTTTTTAATAACCTCCTAATTATTATACGTACAATATTAGCAAACAAATACATAAATCGTAAAACTTAGAACAAAAATATTAAAGAAAGGAATTATTAATGTGTTGATGCTGAGAGCTGTGAATTAGATATCTTATTACATTAATGGGTTATCGTATTAATTTTGACCGTGGCTAGTACTGTATGTTGCTTCAAAATAAAATGACGTGAGGGTAGATGTGTTTTTGCGTTGCCATTAATCAAGTTGGTGTACCCTAATTTTAAGCAATTTCTAGGTAAACATTTGTGCCACTTACGGAAGATGGATGGCGGATTAATTACTTTTTCTGTCCCCTGCCTAAATTGTAACAGGAAGTACTTCGTTTAGTTCAATTTATACCCTGCTTTTAACTGCAATGCTCTTATCGGTTCTTCCTTTTGAACATATTATTGTCTATACGCAATAGTGTTCACTCGTATTCTTTATCATTGAGTTTCTAGTAAACTTTACGCTTTAATCATTACATTTTAATCATTAGTCCCCAGAATATAAAATGCGTTTCTAGAAAAATAGTCCGTGTGTCTGTGAACAGAATAACTCTAAAACCAAATGTCCGATAAGTACCAAACTTGGTATTTAAATTCAGTATCTTCCAAAATGACACGAAGTTTTTGACCAAACTATCCTTTGTATTTAAAATGCTTTGGTATACTTGGTTTTCTCAAAATATAGTATTTTTATTAAAATACTATATACTTCAGACAGTTGCGCGGAAAATAAAATGTCTATCTTAAATTTTCTGGAAATAGCGTGTAAAGCGTTCTTCACGTGGCACAAGGGATAGACAAAAACATACTACACAAAAACTGTAGGTCTCTAAACCACACAATTTACTTCAAACTACCTTTTTTGCGGTATCAATTATTACCACACATTCGTTATTACTGGTTTGAATTTTTAAATAATTTGCAATTTTTAAAATGCTGTCGATATTCAGTTGTTTTTTCGCTATGTCATGTTAAGAATATGAATTTCAAGGCCAGTATACAGCGAGTGGTTTTTAAACATTTATTTATAGATATGCCCTTTGTACCTATAACGAAATGAAGCTATTTATGCAAAAACGTTTAGCTCAATTAGCTTAAAGAAGAAGCGTCTGTAAGAATGGTTTATAGACGCTATATAAAATAAACAAAAGTGGTTAGAGAAAGTCATGTGAATGTAATACATCAGACTTGTTTTTGCATTCATAGTTCAATTGAAAGTGATAATTATGAATTGTCAAAGGACAGATAAAAATAATATGATTAATCTCGTCTTTTCCTTCAACAACTTTTACATTTCCAACAGGAGGAATTTACAGGAGGTAAAGGAATGACAAAGTTTGACGTGCTGGTGCCTTTGAGCTGCTGCCCTTTAAGTTGCACTCACAAAGCCTTCGTGAGAGTTCGCATCATTGAACTGGCATCCTGATTATAACAAGCGTTTTCCGGTTTTATCTTGCCAGAGCGAGGCTGCGTATGCATTCGTATAATTCATAACCCCGAGAGATAACAATTCCCATCCCGTTCACTGGTAAAAATCGTGAAAAGCATACGGTGTTGTTTGAAAACTACGATAAGTTTATATCACTGATGGCACAAGATGAGGTGTTAAGTCCTTGAATACAAACATGACATAGCTTCTGAGATTATTTGTTCAAAAAGCTTCATGGTGGCATTTCGAACCTTGCTCTTCCCGAAAAAATAAAAACTTGTACGTAGAAAAGAATAAATAATTTTAAAAATATATCCTGTGTTACATTCACATTACCTTCTCTACCTTTATCGTCTATTAATGGGTATAAACACTATTCTTATGAGAGCATATTTTTCTGCCTACTTCATTTTTATCCAGATAATCCGTTAAATAACTTGATTTTTACTTATGGATCCTTCATAATTACTATGGTTCTTAGTGCCTCATCCTATATTGGGTGCAGGACTACAATATAAACTGTTGCAGAAGTAGCTACACTACACATTTAGTTATAGATGTAAGGGAATAGTTATGGTCAAATGCATAAGAACCGCTATATGTTAACCTTAAAATTTCTTTCTCTTTATATGACATCGCCAGAAACAACAAAATATCGACTGGACTAAAAGAATGTTCCGACAGTTCCGACCATTGGTTACCTCGAAAATGCTTATGCCATATAAAGTTAGTTGAAATGAATTGTGTCTTTTAAAGAAATTTAAGCTTTTGTGCAGTATATTTTCTCCATCGCCTAACGTTTACTACAAAATTCCTTCCTAATGAAGAGATCTTTGCAGGATATTTCTAGAAAATTCAAGATGTACGTCTCATTTGTCATGTAAGTGTCTATGAGGTGTCAGGTATATGAATTGTAATCAAAATCGTTAGAGCATTTTTCAGAAAACCCAAAATTTCGAAAAAGTGTCATGTAAAGGGTAGTTTAAGTTGGAAGATTTTCTTGAAAATCTGTGTCGCATCTTTGAAAAATACTACACTTAAATACCAAGTTTAATATTTATATGACTTTTCGTTTTTAAGCTATGTTGTTCAGAGACACACGCACGGACCTTATTCCAAAAATCTGATGTATTACATACACATGACTTTCTCTATTCTCTATCGCTTATTAATGGGCTTACAAATTATTCATAGGAAAGTTTATTTTCCTATTCACTTCATATTAAGGGAATATGATTTCTGGAAATACTACATTACACAGTTCTTTATAGCTACAAAGAATAGCGATTTGTTGAAACTGGACGCTGCACGCTGGCCTTAAAATTCCATACTCTTTCCATGACAACGCAAGATACATCGGAAAATCGCAGGGCTTTAAAAGAATGATTAACTTTTGAACAATTCGAACAATAACGAATATCTCGGAAATGGCCCATCTCACAAAAAGTTATTCAAAATAAATTATGTGTTTTAATCAAATTCACATTTTTTGTGAAGTACGTTTTGTCTATCGCTTAAGTTTACCAGTTATACAAGATGCTAGAAAATTCCTTCCGAACGAACAGACTTCTGAGACGGGAACCCTGCTGTTACCTTTGGAGTAGGCTGCTTCGAAGAAATGGGCTGGCTCGGCACGTCGGAGTCTTCGATTCGCTGTCCGCTGGTTACAAAGAACTTCCCCCTGTTACGAAGTGGCTTCTGCTTCTGAAACCAATTTCTGTCCTATTTATGTGTTATGAAATAAAGGTGTGCCTGGGCTAGATTTCTCTCAGTGTAGAAGCATGTTTTAATATGTTTTTGATATGTAATGTAATGTAATATTTATTTCACCATTATTATAATAATACAAATAAAACTTACATCTAAAACTTATGTCTAGTGCACAAGTTTTCTAGCTCCCCCATATTTAGCCCCTAGGCTGTATATATGGGATAAAGCTACTATACCATCTCTCTACTTTCCAAACTGTGCCTATTCTCCTGTAGCTTCCTTAAGCTCCTTATCCACTTATCCCTTTTGTTGCCTAAAAATGTCCCCATCATTTTAATTGTTTCTGCTCTTGTGCTTCCCAACAATTTTAATGCTACTGCTTCTTTATTTAGCTTGTCCTATTTTTTATTCAATATAACCTCTTCCACCTCTTAACCTTATCACATTCTATTAGCCAATGAAAAGTACTACCCAATTCATTACCCATAATACATCTCCCCGAACAATTATATCCATTCCTTTTTAGAAATATTACTCCTGTGCGTATCCACGCAAGACCTATTCTGTCAAATTGATTGCATATATCTACATACTTCTCCCTTCCCCAATTTCTTTTAACTGATTTATACAAGATCAATGACCTTTTATCCTCAAAACTAGCCCATTTCTCTTGTTTCTCGATGTCTTCTACCCTCAATCTCACTTCATTCCAAAACCACAGTTATTATATTTCTCTAATAGGAAAATATTCCTCATGCCAATTTCTTTTAGCACATTTCCCATCTCCCCAAACCAACACTCTTCTCCTAAGACAGTTTTTTGAAACTGTATCCATTCTTTTAATATATTCTTCTAAATTTAAACATCTATATCAATACTTCAAAATTCTTTCCACTATTATACCTTTTCTCCCTACCCTTCCTAGCTCTGCCAGTTCTACGCCCCTTGGTGAACTTAGAAGCATGTATCTTTGCTAACGGTTTGCTAGCGGTAATTAAGATTCGTGGACAGGTAACTGATTGCTGTATAAGGTGATAACACAAAAACACGTATAAAATAATTTAAACTGTAATTGAGCTTTGTTACACATTGTGTAAATACATGTAAGATTCCCTTTTTTTACATTTTCAAGTTGCCCTCTTAAGAATATTCCTGGCGTTGTGAACTTTATTTTTATATTACGCAACGAACTCGAACTATCATTAATTCTCGCGCACTTTCTGATTTACCAACAATACACAAATAAAACAAGATCGCTATCAGCATTTTTACAGTATTAGCACTAATATCGCCGGAATATAAACATCGGCACTTTCATTGTCCACTGAATATTTGCGCGGGAGTTTTCTAGTTTGGAATCGGCGTAGGTTATATATCGAGACTGGCGTACTGTCAAGTATTTATCGCTGTATTTATACTAAATTACCCCAAGCTTGGAGCATAACTACACTAATTTCTTACCGGTCTCAATTTCGCGCCGTTAGTAGCGTCAGTCTTCAATGACGTAATTCCACTCTCTAATTATTGGTTTAAGTGCTCAACCATGTGACTATTTACCTAACGTAACCTGAGACTTTCCCCTCTTCCCTCAACATTTCGCATTCTACGTCGCCTACTCCACCTTCTAAACTGTTAGCAATAGAAGAATACAGTTTTACCTCTCGCTTAAATACAAAATACCTGCAATTAACTACACTAAAAGGTTTCACTTCCACGCTCAGAAGACACTTTTTAAGACATCCTACTTGAAAAACCAGAAACATTTTAACAAAGGCGATATTTACAATGAGTAAAATTAACAGGCATTGTTGTTCCTTTAACAATAATATATATATATATATTATTTCAACCACCGATCTCCCTGTCTCCGTCCGGTTGCTCTAACCACTGAGATACCATGGCAACACGACATTAAATTCTGCAACTGATTCGCATTTTTTCCGGTAAAACACAAGGAGATCTCAAATTGTATTGAGATGTCATACCCCAATGGCACTTACATTCATTGCAAGTACTTTAAGTCCCGGGCTTTATAGTTGCAACAACTATTAGGTCAATTAATGGAATTAATTGTTCATACACATTTTATTTGTCATGTTAGTATCTTTAACATGTTGACGTGTAATCAAAAAGTTACAGCCATTTTTTGCAAAATCGAAAATTTCGAAAAATATTCGATGTACATGTTAGTATTGGATGGGAATTTTCTTGAAAATCTTGTGTCGCATCTTTGGAAGATATTGCACTTAAATAACAAGGTTTGTTTATCCGAATTTTCGTTTTGAAATTATGTTCACAGACATACACACACACGTACATGAACATTTTTCTTAAAAAATTATTTTTTGGGATTAGGGGGCCTCAAAACACGTATTTCCGGTGAAATTTGGTGTCGAATTTTTTTTATGGAATACGATGCCTTCTCTACCAAATTACTCTAGACGTAAGGAAGAGTTGCGTCCACCCTAAAAATTGGATATCGAGGGTTCACCAGAATTGCAGGTTTCCTGAAACCACCCACCCTTAAAGTATTTTTATACTTTCAGTGTGTTGTGCACGTGCGCATGCGTATAAATCCCCGTGCCTGCGACCGTGTGTGTGAACAGCACAACGTTAAACCAAACGACCCCCAGCATCCTCTAAGGATTCGGCAAGAATACTTTACGAAATGTTCACACACAAACCTCCTTTCACATAGACAGGTTTTCGTTATTTTGTATTCTCAAAACAATTTTGACTATAATTCATATATCTAACACCTCATATAAGGATTAAATGCGCATGTTGATTTCTTACATTTAAATACTTGCAAGTTTCCTTCATTCTGAATTAATTTTGCGTAACTATGAAACCCTAAGAGATACACATACTTACATTAGAAAAAAATCTGATGTGTTGCACTCACATGACTTTCTCTGCTCTTGTACAAACTATTTTTACAAACGCTTTTTTTCCATATGCTTCATGTTAATCGAGATATCAAGATGTTAATCTTATTGCTAATTTTCTTGTATATGCAAGGGGAATTGGTAGGCTTTAAGCTATAGTCAAATATATTAAGAGATGGTTGCTATGTGGATGCTGCTATTCCATTTTCTTTGCATTGCTAGGACAAAAAGAATTAAATAACGAATTTGAAGAATATTATTACTATTGGAAAATTTAAGTGAATAACAAGCAATATCTCGAAAATGGTTCACTCAACAACAAAAATGTATATTACAAAAATTGTGTATTTTAATGCGATCTACATTTTTTGTATAGTAAAGTTTTGTCTATCTCTTATAGTTTACCAGTTTGCAAAGTCGTTCACAATGAAGAATACTTTTGGAGACATTCCCAGAAAATTCCAGATATACATTTCATTTGTCATGCAAATATCTTAAGCATATCATATTTTAATCAAAATCGTTAGAACCATTCTTGAGAAAATTAAAATTTTCGAAAAATGTTCCATGTAAAGAGTAAACTGGTGTATGGGGCTTTCCTTGTAAACCTTCGTGTCGCATCTCTGGAAGTACTGAACCTAAATGCCAAATTTGGTGTTTATCCGACTGTTCATTTCTGAGTTATGCTGTTCACAGATACACACACACACACACACGGACATGTTTCCAAAAATGCTTTTATTGGATTCATGGGTCTCAAAACATGTATTTCCGGTGAAATCTCGGTATCTAATTTTTGGGTGGAATGCAATACTTCCCCTACTTGGTATACGTAGTAGAGAAAGTAAAAATGCTTAGCTTGAAGGAACATACAATTTATGTCAAATGATGTTTTTGTACCTTCAGCGATTTATGAAATATTTCATACTTTAGGTTTCAGATACAAACTTTGCTTCTCAAGAGTTTGTTATAATGACTTAACTAATGACGCAACTCCGCCATAACTCTGGTTAAATATTAAATTATCTCTGCACATGGTATATTAACTCAGCAATTATAACATAAAGTATGTGTGTGATTTTGTAGTGGTCAGAGGTAGTTGTATCACCGCACCGCATTAGATATTTTAGTTGTAATGTCCGTGTGTTGTGTTCAAAACGTTTAAGTTAAGGCGAACAATTTAATTATAAGAATTTGTCTTAGTTTCAAGTAATCATTGCTAAACCTATAATTTTGTTTAATTATTTAACTTATGGTCAATTTATACTTCTATTTAAATAATTTTAATTTTCGTGTAAGAAATATAAAATAACGAAGACCATAGATAACAATCTCAGCCTGAAGGTAGTACGTTTTTGGAAGTTTTCCTTATAAATCACTCTTAATTTTGTACCAATTCCAACCACATTTTGAATCTGTCAAGAGTTCTTCAAAGTGCTGGTTGACTCACCCGTTTCACGGTTACCTTTTCGACAGTCTTCCAAGTTCGGCAAATGTTGCATAACCTTGTAACTGGCCTTAGGTGGTGGAACAATCATCGGTGGAATTGATCAAGTAATCTTTTAGCTAATTACAGTACCTGAAATTTAAAATCCTTCTACCTTCTCTTTGGTCAGGCAAAATCTCTACATAGTTTCCACATGATTCAGAAACCCTTAACTCTTAATAGAGCCGAGCTGGTGATTTCGCACTACCAAGACACCAAGTTTATTGTTTTTGGAAGATACAAATAGTTTGCGACCATCGAGAAAAATAATATTTTGGGTTGTTAATTGCTCTAAAATCTTGGTTCACCCATTTCTTGTGTTAATAATGTTCTCTTTTTGCATACACAAACATTTAGAATGTTCGTTGTTTACCTATGCTAATAATCGAACTAGATTAATTCAAATAAAATAAAGCAAAAATGTCTTACGTGGAGATTTAATGGTTGGTTTTGGCATCCAGGAAGCTTTAGTGCATACGTATGTAGAATTACAATAAATGTTATTCAGAAGTTTTGATACTGAACGCACACACGCGCGCGCGCGCACACACACACACTCACACACACATATCAGCAGTATTTGATAAATGGCAATTAAAGAAATAAACGTAGCTTAGGATTCGTACCGTTATGAACAGAATCGAAGGACGCTATTTTAAGCTCTGCCTTCTGTTTGCTCAAGTGTTCCTCATTGCTTGGAATAAAATGTAATTTTGTTTCTATTTTAAATTCCATGAAATTTCAACATAGCGTTTTAGCAACAATTTAAGCATGGCAATTTGAAGATATTTTACGCCATATTGGTCAGAAAGAATACTGCTTTCCATGGTGAAAGCATTATCAACATCGGTTCAGTGGTTTTTAAATTACCCTACAAACAATCGCAACACACACACATACACATATATACAAAATGTGTCTCTTTATAATATTACTCCATACATGCAACAATCGTAAGTTGTTTCATGTAGATAGATGGACAAAAAGACGCCCAAAAGTACTCTGGAGTAGCGAATGCAAAAGAATGGCGCAGTGCTGATTATACAAATTAAATAATAATATAATTACATTATATAATATTAAAATACTTTTTCTACACATGTTTCATGTTAAAGAAAATCATACTGTGTATTTGATGGATATTCCTTTCTGCGTACCAGTATATTAGCTTCTTGACCCTCCTTATTACGGTTACAGATACAAGCATCAAATTCCTTAACAAGCACTGACCCGCGCGTATGCATTCCACTTTTAACCGCGGTCATGAATGGCCCATTACCGTTAAGGCTATGGGGAATGTAATTCTCCATAGCCATGCGGAGGGAAACGCAGGCGTGCGGAGGTTGTATTACATCATAAAAACTAACGCCGCAGGTAACAGTTGGCCTATATGCGATGTGCACTTTTGGGTTTCAGTTAAACGTGTCCGGGCAAGCGATGTGGCGTTATTAAGTGAGACCTGAAGTCCAGACGAAAACGAATTCTATTTGTGGTGCACAAAGATGCGCACATATTTGCTCAAAGCGATCAATATCATCCAATTATGAATTAAACTAATGGAAGAATATACATGCGAAATCGTAAAAACTGAAGCGTTACTGAAGAAATTCAGTAAAAGGATTGAAGATCACTAGCTTAAGATATTTCTTCCTCCGGCAGATTGAAACACATTTTCAACGCAATGTATTGTGATCGCGCGCTCGAAGTTACCGGTAGGCCGCCGATGAGCGCGTCCCGACACGGCTTTTGGATAGGGCTAATGCACGATTCCCTTAGGAACAATATCCCGCAAAACATACCCATTAAGTGCCGTTTTGCCACAGTTTGGGTAATTATTATTACAGAAGGTCCTTTCAGTAGCTTCCCCTTCAAGAACATTTCTCTTTGTATGCGGGGAATATATAAGGGCTGCTCTGGCCCGAACAGTTAAAAGGTTACCAAGTTAAGAGGAGTCATGAAGTCGAAGAGTTTGGACGGTTAAAAGTGGAAGTGCCGAGTGCAGGTAAGTTGTTAGTGGTGACTCAGCAGTTCAGATGTGACTCGATTCCACGGATCAGTTGTGTTCTGTTCTGAGTGTGCGACAAAAGTGTCTCGAGTGAAAAGTTTGTGCTACATTGACAATTGAAGTTGTTTAGAACTGGTGTGCTCATTTGCTCTTAGAAATACATGTCAACTAGTTTTGTAAACATCACGCTTAAGAATTTTGAAACATCAATGACATATTCAAAAATTATAAAATTAATAAAAAGAAGTGACTAAAACGACCGAACATGTAAACATCTTTATTCCTTCTGCATATGAAAACTTAGACTGTGTACTCCATTAATTAGGCTACTAGAATATTTTATAAAGAAAACGAATACTTTCCAGAGTCACTGTATTTCTTATGGATCTTAGAGAACACAAACTTCAAATTCGAGATATCGCACATAACATATCCCGATGCAAAAGCAGATTTACATCATTTGGAGTGCTGAGAACCTCATTTACTGTTATTTTAATTCAAGATTTCTATTTCGTTGTTTTAAAATCGCTCAAATGTGCTGGTTTTACATAGAAGATTTGATAACAGGAAACCAGCATTTCACACAACTTTTAAAATAAATAGTTTATTGTAGGTCTGAACTAGTCTAATTGTTTACTAAACTACTAGTAACAACAAATTGCAAAACCATTGCTTCGAATATTTCAAGGAAAAATATAATTTTTCCAAACATGGAATGTATTTCAATACTGAATACATTTTTATTCATTTTTACTGCACAAAGATTCTGTGGTTCAGTTACAATAATCTCTTTTCCTTCACTGAAACAATACAGGACATATTGTTGACATAAACAAACAGCTATGTTTTGATTCTTATCAATGAAACAACAGAAAGGAAAAATGATAGCACTTAAACTATGAATTCAAATAAAAGCTGTTGATTTTGTGTAGGTAAGCACCATTTTTTCCCGCAGCACACAGGATGGTACATGAAGCCTACACCAGCAGTGAGAGAGAGAAACTGAACTCATAACCCTAATGTTTACTTACCCGAAGGTCAGGGATTACCACCTTCTTTGGTCAAGCTGGCCTAAGCTGCTGTTGTCGAACTTCCGCACCCGTAAGAACACAGCTAGCAGATTAACGTGCATAAATAACCACATTAACAACGTCGCCTTAGCACACCTTGTTTTGTCTCCAGCTCTAGGTGACTTAAATATTCATATCATTAACACTACGAAGTAAAGTTGTACACTAAAGGTCCAGTGTCAAAATAAAGAGAAAAAACTTATGTGATACACTCACGCGACTTTAAAAGCAAGAAGTGGTTAGTTACGACGTGCGGAAACATAATTAAAATGTTTACTCCTAGACACAAACTGTTGCTGTGAAAAGAAAGTCAGGAAAAAAAATCAGATGTGTTACACTCACATGGCTATCTCTAATCTTGTACAAACTATTTTACAAACGGTCACTCTCCATATGCTTCATGTTAATCGAGATGTTAATCTTATTGTTAATTTTCCTGTAGATGCAAGGGGAATTGGTAGGCTTTAAGCGGTAGTCAAATATTTTAAGAGCTAGTTGCTATGTGGAGTATTCCATTCTCTTTGCATTACCAGGACAAAAAAAATAAACAACCAATTCCCATTTGAGAAAAAGAAGAATTGGAAAATTTAAGGGAATAACAAGCAATATCTCGAAAATGGTTCACTCAACAAAAAAAAGTATGACATAAATTGTGTATTTTAACGCGATATACATTTTTTGTGTACTAAAATTTCCTCTATCTCTTATGGTTTACCAGTTATGCAAAAGTCTTTCACAATGAAGAATACTTTTGGAGACATTCCCAGAAAATTCGAGATATACATTTCATTTGTCATGAGAATATCTTAAACACATGATATTTTAATCAAAATCGTTTGAGCTATTTTTCACAAAATTAAAATTTTCGAAGGGTACTCTGGGGTGGGGGGATTTTCTTGAAAGCCTTCGTGTCGCATCTCTGGAAGATACTGAACCTAAATACCAAGTTTGGTGTTTATCCGACTGTTCGTTTCTGAGTTATGCTGCTCACAGACACACGCACGCAGACACGCACACGGACATGTTTCCAAAAATACTTTTTTGGATTCAGGAGGCCTCAAAACATGTATCTCGGTATCGAATTTTTTAGTGGAATGCACTACTTCCCCTGCTTACTATACGTAGTAGAGAAAGTAATAATAATTGCAAGCCTTCAAGCATGTCCGTAAGAAGACGCATTTACAGTTGGGTGAAGTGTGAAATACTTCGAAAATACCAAAGCTACGAAAAGACTTATTTGACACCAATTGCCTATTCAGCTTTAGATTTTTTCTGTCTGTTATGGTTTCATAATTCTACAAAACAATAAAAAAATTGGACAAATAAACGGGACTTCACAAGTTGTTTATGCAAAATCAACATTTAGATTTTATATTAATGTAAATATCTTACATATATGGTATTTTATACGATATCCTTTTTGACAAAATAAATAATAATGTAAAGCTATACATATAAAGTGTAGCGGTGGGTGAATTTTCTTTAAAACTTTCACGTCGCATCCTTGGTAGAAATTAAAGACACAATACGAAGATTTTCGGAAAATCCCTCCATCAAAACTACCCTTTGCAGAAAAGGTTTCATTACTTTTGATTTTATAAAAAATGGCTCCATCGATTTTAATGAGAATTGGATTCGATTATAAAGCGGTGGGAATTCGACATCGACCCAGGAATGAGGATAATGTACCGATGCTCCATGAAGGGCACCCCCAGGGAAGGGATGGGGTGAAGGAAGACACTGAGCGGCCGGAACCAGGAGTGACGGCACAGTAAAGATAGGTTCTCTACAGTTTCCAGATATAGACGCCCCGGCAGCCGGACAGGCAGACCGGGGACACCACCCCACATAGCGTCCAACGCTTCTCCCCTCTAGTAACCAGCCGAAGATCGAGGGACGAAGAAAGTTCACAGAGAGCATCCTTTTCCCTTACTACACTGCACTGAAACTGCATATTCCAACACTGAAATAGACCAAACGGGGTGAAGGATGAATGAAATGATTAATGGAAAGAAATTCGGAGCGTCAAAGAAATCACTCAAGCAGTCGCTTAACGACCCGGGAAAGCCCCAAAAAACCCATGGGTCAGAATAGGTAGTCGCCTGAGATCGAACACTGGACATTCCAATTTCATTAGAATACAATAAGTTTAAGATATTGGGTGACAAAAATATATATTTTAATTTACCCTCCAATAGATTTTGAAGTCAGCTTTATTCTGAATGAATTTTGTATAACGCGTAAACTGTAAGAGATACAGCAAGGCTTGGCACACCAAAAATATAGTTCTCGTTAAAACACACAATTTATGTGAAATAAACCTCTTGTGGCATTAACGTTTCCTAAATATTCTATATAAGTAGTCTGAGTGTTTAGTTACTTTACATTTTTACTTAAACGTAAGTATTATATTCTTAATTAGTGTATTTGTTTTTTTCTCTCGTGGTCATGCAACCCGGTTTTAACCACAACAAATGTATAATAAAACTATTTCATTAATTTTTTTCTCGATTAACATGAAGCAGCTAGAGGAACAAGCTTTTGCAAGAATAATTTGTGGGAGGTCGTGTTAATGTAACACATAGCACATTTTTTTCTGATGCAATTAATTAGGCCGTGATTTTTTTTATAATTATTAGAAAATTGCTTTTAGATCGAAAGAAGTCGTTTATCTCCCTCCCCTACATTCTCAGATGCAAATGAGCTTGAATGTCACACGAGCCATAGATATTTTAGGTAAAAATGATTAGTCGTTTCGTTCTGTATTTGCAGCAATATAACGTGATAGGGTTTCTGACACAGTAGGAATAGATTAATAAAAACTCCTAATAAGATATCTTTTATACTAATGGAAAATGTGCCTTATGCTTTGGAAAAATATTCTTGGAACTGTTTCTTCTCGTTAATCCTCTATAAACTAGGCTTTTATGAAATAAATGTTAAATTTCTTTGCCCACAAGATGTATGCCTTAACTTTAACTAAATTTAGTTCAAATGCAAAAGTTTTTCCAAAACTTTTTCCATTTCAACTGTTCTGTAAATTTATAAAGCAAATAACGACAAATGAATGTATATATACATATATATTGTATCCCATAATAGCTGTTAGCAACAGCCGTTATTTAAAATCCTGTGGTATAACACAACCTGGCGTAAAATACATGTTGAATGTTTCGAAAACGGCCTACTCCCCTTGGGATGGGGTCATTTCCCTGCAGAATTTCCTGTATAATTATAATTACAATTGCTAACGGCATATTAGTTACTCAGTATTTCCACAATTTAGGAATATACTGCAATCATAACATTAAATAATTTACTAACACTTTCACAGTATCATTTTCTGTGTAAATAAGTCATTGCTTGATTAATATTGGATTATGATACAAGTGGTAAAACCACTTTTATCACGTTTGCCATATACTTCTTTTATGCAGCGCTCAAATTTTTAAAATACCAATAATGCTATATTGACTCCTGAAACTAACAGAGATCAAGTTAAAAACTCTGTTCTTGAAACAAGACAAATGACGTTAAAAAAAGCGAAATGTCAAATGTTTTGATGTTTTGTTGATTCGCTAGCAGTCGTTTTCAGTGAAATTCTTTTCACTATGTTTTGCCTTACACTAACCAACGACACGATTAAATGTTATGTCATTGCTTTCTGTATTTATTGGGTAAGTATTCTAGCATTTTTCTTTCAGCTGGCTCTTCCATTTCAGCTTCTTCTAAATTCATAATTTCCGCCATTTAATGTTTATGTAGGTTATACTAGTTAAAAGAATAACGTTTTAGATCAAAAAAGCAAAGGCTGCCAATATAAGGTATAGGTTAACTGTACAACGAATTGCGATAATTTGAGTATGCCGATTTGTATTATGAACAGATAATGCGAGCGCCATGAAAAGTTAATCATGTAAAAAGACATAACGAAAAGTTAAACCTGATCAAACCAAGTCGAGTTATTAAACATGTGAAAATACAAAGAGTAATTGTCATGTGATTGGACTTGAAACCAAAGTTGATCACTATGAAGATAATCACACTGGATTTAGCTCGTGTGCTCTACCCTAGACATTCTACTTCTAGGCTTTGCTCTCTAAAAATAAATCTAAACATTAATTTTCTTACACATTCATTAACGCTTTTTATATATTTATTTGTTCTAGCTTACTTATCAGATAGATGTAAATACTATCTCTCCTCCCTCTCTCTCTAACTTCATTTCCCTCTCCTTTTGTCACTACCATCAAGCCACCACGTTACGTCAGTATCTTAACCATATATTTTATACAAATTGTTTATATGTCCTCTGATTGAGTGGTAGAGAAACCAATTTTTCTACAGACGTGTAATTTTTCAGTGATGAGAGATAAAGTTGCGAGGTTTAATATTCTGGTCACTGATAATAATATTGTATTCGCCACTTCCTTATCATGGCGACATACGACGGAAGAAATCAGAAATAATTGCAATCCAGAAAAGATAATACAGTTGTTCTAGTAATATAAATTTGCAATAGCATTAGCGAGAGTAACCGCAATTTAAAAAATAATAATAATAATAAGGAATTTTCGAACTTACCCTTCTCCAGAATGGATGAATATCTATAGCAGTGGTGGAAGCAATAAATCTGTCTTCTTTGGGTGCCGCAGACAAACGGCGATATTAAAGGTGACAGTGCAGACTCTCTACAAAAATAGAGACATACAACTTCTAATGACATACTAAACATCCTGTGACAGATTTATGGTAAAAGGTGCTTTATAATGTCCACGAATACCCGCATTTATTCAACAGGAAGCTAACCCACCAACAAATTGGAGACAAATATTGGCACGTATTTTCTAAGTTTGATAGTTTACAAGTTAAATCTGTAAAAGGTTAAACAAATCAATAGGCATAATTTGCATCACATTCTGCTGCGGGATGGTCCAGCTACCTGGAAAAAGGTCAGCCTTTCGCTTTTCATCTCACCCTTACAATCCAGCATTATCCTTAATTAACTGCAGGACAGCCAGCTGGGTCCTGCTCGTTTAAAAAAGGAAATTTCTTCACGAGTACCACTGACTGCATGCACTTACTTTTCAGTATATCTGTTTAGGGGACTGATGGATTAAATTTCTATTTTCTGAAGTCAGATGTTTCAATTCTGTTCATATACCATCTAGAGTGTCAAAAAACAGTTTGGTAGAGTTTCATTTGTAAAAAACTATTAGATTTTGAGTTAGTAATAACATTTCCTGCTGTTTGGAAATTTGAAAAGAAAGATTATCATATTATTTCAATGACCTTTTATAAGACTAAACACTTTTATAAAGCATCCATTTGCTGTTACATACATTAATTAGAAAAACACAAAATATTTTATTCATAACATTTCCAAGTTCAGGAAAATTTAATTATCTCTGCACACGTTTTATTATTTTCTTATTTTTAAAACTATAATTTAATCGTAAGCTTTATGCTTAATTTTTCTTCTCAGATTTATAGGACATGCATTCCCAGATATAATCTGTGCATTCCATGTTTCTTTGAATGTATAAAAATGTGTTGAAACTAAATCATGGGAAAACCACTTTAATTATATTTATAGTTAGAGAGTAAATGAACATATGACGTAGTTAGGGAAACTTGCAGGCTTTGTGAAGTTTGAGATTTGTTTCTGCATTCATCTCTGCTTGTATAATGGAACCAAAATAACAAAAATTTCATACACCAATCACAAAAATATTTACTCTAATTCCTTTAGTTTGTTTATGATGGAAACAGGATTCTAAGTCTAGAGGTACTTTTTCTATTCATAAAATATTTTTAAAAGCATTCAAGTTGCGATCGTTTAATATTTTACAAGATTTTTGCACTTCCTTTTTGAAATATACGGGAAACATATAAAAACATGTTGCATAATTCATTGGGTTAAAATCGGCACACAATTTAAATAGATTTACTGCTTCACCAGTATGGATGCTGTCCAGAGCGTGAAGAGAACGCCATCTGTGCATTAGGATTATCGGCAACACCTGCTGCTACATCCTAGCCTGGATCACTGCACACCAGCTGTCGATGCTGCAGCTTCATACAAAAGGCAGAATAGGAGATGAGAAGACACTGACGCTTGCCTGCTCATGACGTCTTCAGCCATGTGTTGCTGCAGACCCGTGGCGAGAATTAGAGCCCTTGGAATAATAAATCTCCCTCCCAAAACATTCAAACCCTATGTTTCGAAAAACAAGTGAGGGTAGAGATATTTGAGCTCTTTGTAATGGGGTGGAAAGAAAATCTCTATGAAAACTCGGATCACAAGCCTTTGAAGACACGACTAAAATAACAGGATAGCTATTTATGATCTATGCAACAGAAGTTAACTATAGGATCTTAAACTCACTTCAGAGTTCACATACTAATAGCTCCTTTGAGCAGCACTATAAACCCTTTTGATTTAATGAATACAAAAATCTATTTCATATTCATCGAGATAAACGTTTGCAGAAACGATCTTTTGACATCAAAGAGAATTGCATTTTAAACATAGTGACCAGTTCTAAAAATATTTGACTATCGCTTAAGGCGTACTATGTTCCCCTTGTTTTGTATTTGCAAGGGCAATACAGCAGCCTTTAAGCATAGACATATCTTTTAATAGCTGGTTGCTAGGCGCAGCACTATTCTCTTTGTCACAGATAAACACTCTTTGCATATCCAAGACAAAAAATGAATAACGAATTCCCATTTGAGAAAGTATTGAAAAATTTAAGGGAATAACAAGCAATATCTCGAAAATGGTTCACTCAACAAAAAAAATGTATATGACATAAATTGTGTATTTTAACGCGATCTACATTTTTTGTGTTGTGAAATTTTGTCTATCTCTTATGGTTTACCAGTTATGATAAAGTCGTTCACAATGAAGAATACTTTTGGAGACATTCCCAGAAAATTCAAGATATACATTTTATTTGTCATGAAAATATCTTAAACATATGATATTTTAATCAAAATCGTTAGAGCCATTTTTGAGAAAATTAAAATTTTCGAAAAATGTTCCATATAAATGGTAATCGGGGGTGGAGGGATTTTCTTGAAAACCTTCGTGTCGCATCTCTGGAAGATACTGAACCTAAATACCAAGTTTGGTGTTTATCCGACTGTTCGTTTCTGAGTTATGCCGTTCACAGACGCACAGGCATACGGACACACACACACACAGACAGACACACACACGGACATGTTTCCAAAAATGCTTTTTTTTGGATTCAGGGGGTCTCAAAACATATATCGGTATCGAATTTTTGGGTGGAATACAATACTTCCCCTACTTACTATACGTAGTAGAGAAAGTAATAAGTGCTGATACAGGTGACCCAGGAAATGTAGAGCATATGAGTATAGAGAAAATAGGAATAATAATTTAGAAACGAAGTAATGGTGCGATTCCTCAGGTATAAAAATCTGATATAATATATTCACATGACCGTCGTTTATTAGTGGGTATACAAACCAGTCTTACTCAAGCTTATTTTTATATCTACTTTGTTTTAATCCAATTAAACCTTTGCAGAAATAGCTACATTACACATTTCGTTATAGATACAAAGGGAACAGCGATAGTCAAATGTTTAAGAACTGGAAAGCTGTACGCTGGGCTTCCATTTTCCATTCCATAAATGGAATAGAGAGAAACAACTGAATATTGGCAGGACTTTAAATGGCTGCGTATTGAACAATTCGAACGATTGATAACGAATATCTCGGATATGGCTGATGTCACAAAAGAGTTATTTGAAATAAATTCTGTGTTTTAAAGAGAGCTACATTTCTTGTGTAGTACGTTTTCGTCTAATGCTTAACGTTTAGCAGTTATACAAAATCTCCCTCCGAAAGAAGAGAACTTCAAAAGATATTTCCAGAAAATTAAAAATATAATGCACTTAGTGCCCTTAATGTGTAGTGTTTTAATCAAAATCGTTAGAGTCATTTTTTAGGAAATCAAAAATTTCGAAAGATGTTCCATGTAAAGGTAGTTTGGAATACGAATTTTTTTTTGAAAATCTTCGTCTCGCGCCTTTGGAAGGTACTAAACTTAAGTACCAAGTTTGCTGTTGATTCAGCTTTTCGTTTTTGGTTATATTGCTCACAGATACACACATGGATCTTTTTTTAAGACTGTTTTTTTTATTCAGGGTCCTCAAAACATGTATTTTCAGTAACATTTCTGTATCAAATTTTTGGGTAGAATGTAGTTCCTTCTCTACCTACTAGGTAAGTGGTAGAAAATGGCTCCCCCAGAATCAACACACAGCCATTCACGTATTATTATGTTTAAGAATGCCCTTGGTAAGGCATTGACATGGAAGATTGTGACTTTCGTGTTTATTTTGTCTTCAAGTTCCTTATTTGTATGGGTTTATTTCATACATCTTACTCTTGAAGTGCCCCAAAGAAAACAATGTATATGGAGAGTGTTTCCAAATTTTGCTTTCTGTTGGATTTTTGAACCCAAATGTATACAATATATAAATTTGAAAAGTTGCTTCTCTGTACACGATATATTAATCATGGCAATGCTTACCTATAAATTATTTCACAATGAGACCATTACAGCAACTTAATTATAGTATAACCAGTAATAGGGTGGTTACTTATTGCTAAGAAATGGTTACAATTGGTTTTTCCTCAGAAATTTTGCCCTGGCCACTCAATCATTAGACAACTACTACATCCAGTAGAATATAGTTTCCGGGCTTGTAAGCTTGGTCCAGGCGATGAAATATTACCTCACTACCTGATGTTTCGCTCGTAACTGCGTCGGGCATCTTCATGGGTTGGTGACTTCTGGCTAGTTTATAACTACTCATGGATTGGACCACGGCCTACAAGCTCGGTAACTACATTATACTGGGTTAATGTCGGTCGTGAATGTTTAAGTATGAATATGGGAAATACTATAATTCATGTATATTTAATAAATAAACAATAATAATCACATTTAAATCTTTACTTTCTCTATCACGTACGTAGTTTGTAGAGAAGGCATTGAATTCCACCAAAAATTTCGATACCAATATTTCACCGGAAATACATGTTTTGAGGCCCCCTAAATAAAAATAATAATTTTTAGAAAACGGTCCATGTGTGTGTATGTGTGTGTGTGTGTGTGTGTGTGTGTGTCTGTGAACAGCATAACTCAAAAAACGAAAGCAGATAAACACCAAACTTAGCATTTAATTCAGATTCTTCCATAGATGCGACACGAAGATTTTCAACCAAATCCTCCACCCTAAATTATCCTTTTCATGGGAGATTTTTCAAAATTCTTGATTTTCTAAAAAGTGGCTCCAACGATTTTGATTAGAATACCACATACTAAATATATTTACATGACAAATGAAATATATATCTTGAATGTCCTGGGAACATTGAAGCCCTTTTCATTCAGAAGGAATTTTGTACTATCTTGTATAACTGCAAACGTTAAGCGATAGACGAAAACGTACTGCACAAGATATGTCGTTAAAGCACAGAATTTATCCAAAATAACTTCTTTCGTGGCATCAGCTATTTCCGTCATATCCGTTATTAATGGTTGGAATTGTTAAATGCTTAGACTTCTTTTTAAGTCCTGTCTACATTCAGTTGCTTCTCGCGATTCCTTTGAAACAGTATGGAATTTTAAGGCCAGCGTATAGCTTCCAGTACTTAAACATTTGACAATCGCTGTTCTCTTTATATGTATAATGAAATGTGTAATGGGGATATCTCTACAAAGGTTTATTTGATTAAAATGAACCACATATAAAAGTAAGCTTCAGTATGACTACTTTGTATACCCACTAATAAAGATAGGGATTAGAAAAAATCATGTGAATGTCTCACATTAGGATTTTTTTCTCTCTCTTCACGATCCATTTCTACTTACCTTTATACATGTATTGTGTAAATATTGACCCACAAACTTGCTCTCTTCACTAATTATAACGTTTAAAAGTGACCTTCTGTATTTTTCTCCCCCCAGTATTTAGTACCCTAACAATCAAATGTTATATCTTCTAGGATTTCCTCCATAGCATTCTCCACACAGTACAGACAGTAGCGTGTTTGATACTGTCTATAGGCAGTGTTTACGAAGGAGAAGCAGCGAAGAATTAAATTCCCAGAAAAATTCTTAAATTCTACTAGAAGGAAACTGGAATATTGGGATCTACTGGCTGACCAGAGAAACTGGAAAAACGGATTCTCTGGGTTAAAGTGTGCAAAGACAGCTCTAATTTGTTCAGTTAGTCACAGTTACTGTATCTCTGTTTTTATTTGTTTTTTTTTATCTTTTGTCAAGTTCAACTAGCACCTTAAATATTTATATACAGTTGAGTGCAAAGCACCTGTCGATATTAGGAACCGGAATTTAAGTTGCCAATCAACAACGCCTCTGCCGCGCCTTCCATCCTTAATTCGGTTACAGAGGTTATTGCTTGAATGCCGAACCAATAAGAGCCGGAGTCATTCAGAGGCTAGTATGGACAATCTTTGGGAGGCTTATTGTTTCAACCATTCAGGTGACATATACCAATTCTCCACCCCTTTCATCGCCCAACTAGGCCTGACTTTTCTTCATAGAGTAATCTAGCGTATCAGGCTTCAGCTACAACCAATTAGAGGAACGCTCACCTAAGGCAAGCGCGGAACACAAATGATGAGATTCTGCCAACATTCAAGAATGGAAAACATTTGAAGTATCCTAAAGCATCGGTATGTTTTTTTGTTTTTTTTTTTTGCACTCGACTGTATGACGCATCAATTACCACCAACAAAGATGCCCTATCTTACCTCTCTTCATCTTCGACATTATTTTCTTTGTATCGTATTCACAAGGAACAGAAAAATACACAGGAAAAAGAAAAGCAAGAACCACAAAACTTCAAACTTAATCATATAGAAACGATTATACAGGAAACAACTAAAACTAGAGAAAAAATATTAACAGTCACTGAGAACGAGGAAGACTCTATAGGGTGGACCATTTAAGTTGAGACTACAATATCTCCAAAACTAAGGGTTTCAGAAATTCAAAATTTTCGTTGTTATTTACGTAGGTGTAAAAACAATTTAAAACTACTTTATAAAAATGTTGTTTGCTTTTTATGAGTAGTGATAAAACAAGATAAAAAGGTAGGTTTCCATTTAAAAAAATTAAGTTGCCCCTAAATGACCATCAAAACGTCCTACAAACAAAACACGACTAATGACATTTACTTTCCCAAATTATATCTAGCAACTTTTATTTAAGATATTTCTTTCTACAACGCTTAGTTTTGGGGATATTGTGCAGTCTCAGCTAACATGGTCCACCCTGTATATGCGATTTAAAGAAAACTCGGGGTGTTTATTTTAACTTCACATCAACAAAAAATTATATTTTGGCATAAATAAAATCTTTAACTTTTAATTATGCTATCCTCTCTCTCGCTCACACACACACACACACACATACACAAATTAGTTTTTCTGGGGGAGCTCAAAACTCTGCTTCCGTGAGTAGCAGTAGAGAGAGGAAAATGAGGAGGAGTTGCAAAACAATAGGTTCCTAAATTTGGGAGAGTAGTAAATGCATTAACAAACAATAACTAGGATATCGAACGGTAAATCGAAGAACAAATAATAACAAAATGATACTTACGTTCTTGTTCTCAAAATGTAGTTTACATAAATAGATCCAACTAATTCTTCCCTTTCTTGAGCTTTGAGTAATTACGAGACGTTTTTTTTAAAGTAAGTACCGATAATTTTTTAATAAATGTCAGAACATTATGTTCTAAATACTTTATCATCATTCATTTCTTTACACCATACACTACTGCTCCACATAATCACCGCCGTTATTCAGGCACCTGTCGTAACGGGAAACCAGCTTTATATGCCTTCGTCAAAGAATGATGCCGCCTGTGACGAAAGCCAAGTCTGCATTTTTTGTTTCACTACATCATCGACGTTTTCCACCAAGGAATTTCTTCGGATAAAGAAACAGATTAAAATCGCTTGGTGCCAAATCCGGACTGTAGGGAGATTGGTCGAATTTTTCCCAACCAAATTACGCAATCAGATCTTGAGTTTGTTTGACTGCGTATGGTCGGGCATTGTCACTCATTATTGTTTCCTCATAAACCTCACCCAATTGGCGATGAATGTTTGCTGGTGTAACATTTCTCGCAATCAAAACCAAATCACGGATCTAATTCACAGTCGGCGGGTCGTTGACTATTTTCAACATTTCGAAACCTCTAATGACAGGAAAACACAAAGTGACGATTGCTCACAGCTGCGTCTGGCTTCCTAATGAATGCAGGGAGTGTCGCATGTGTTTAATATCGCGACTGCGGCAGCAAAATATTAAAACGGCACTTACTTTAAAATTACGCCTGGTAATAAATATTTATTTTTTGCTACTATAGATTCAGGTACTAAAATACGTTCATAATATGCTACTCGTGTACTGAAATAACAAAATATGCATATAGGGTAATACAATTTCAACAATGCATATATATCCGCTAACATCTATGAATTAAGACTGTTATTTTTCAAATGATAAGAGAAAACACTCTGTCATTTCTTAAATTAGTTTGCATTCAGTTTTAATTTTGCTAATGAATCTAGGCTCTAAAGGGATAAGCATTAGGAACTTTTCCATTACTCTTGCCTGTTTTACTGACACACAAACTCTGTAGCCAGCCATGTGATGGAATTGCAGGAACAAGTTAATTTTACATAAAGCAGAAGCTATGTTCCAGATGCATATAGAATGCCGTAATTCTGTTGGAAAACGGACTTGATTTACATTTTCAAATAGCCTATTTCCAGAGTAAGCGTCATGCAGAATAGTAAGCATCAAATGTAATCACCTGCTCAAATAAAGGAACAGGTAGCTGGTGAATGATGACGAACGAAAGATTGCTTTTGCTAAGTAGATTATTTTCGTTAATAGATACTTGCGTTCAAACAGCGTTTCGTTCTCTACTTCACGAAGTTTAATACTACTAAACTCTGTCCAAATGCATAAAAAAGCGGTGTTTATTTTCAAAGTTTACTTCATTAGCTAGAAAACACACACATATTGAAAAAACATTGTAGAAACTGGTAGAAATACAGTATAATTATTAATTATTATTATAATACTGCTTTAGACTGTGAACGCTACTTCCAGTGTCACATTCACATTAATTTTTCTAACTACTATTCTTTAATTTTATGTACTGTCTACAAAATATTATTCCAAAAGCTTATTTTTCTATCTACTTGAAATTAATTCCAATAAACGTTTCCATACATAGTTTCATTCCACATTTCCTTATTGGTACAAAGGGAATAGTGACAATGAAATGGTTATAAACTGGTCGCTAAATGCTGCTAGAAATTTCATGGTATCGTGAGAAACAACTGACTAGCGACATCACTTTGAAAGAGGTTTTGAACATTCAACCTGTAATAACGGATTTAGCATAAATAAAAACATAAAATAATTTATAAGTTATTTCAAATAAACTGTGTATTTTAAACAGATCTACTCTTTTTTGAGCAGTAACTCCATCTCGTATAGTTTACCCCATCTACAAAATACTTTCAGATCTATGAGACTTCACAAGCCTTTTCCAGGAAATTCAGGATATAAATTTTGTCATCTGAAACATATCGCATTTTAATCAAAATCGTTACAGTCATTTTTGAGAAAATAACAAAATATCGAACACCTTTCCATGCAAAGGTTAATTTGGGGCGGGGGCTTGAACATCTTGGTGTTGCATCTTTGACAAATACTCAACTTAAAGAATACATTTGGTATTTATCTGAGCTATGCTGTTCAGACACATGTTTTTCTAAACTTGTATGCGTTACATTCACACTATTCTTACAAAAGCTTGTTCTTCCTTCTACCTCATGTTAATCGAAATAAACGTTTGTTTATACAATTTTTTTGTTACGTATTACCTTCTAGATACAATGGGAATAGGGGCATACAGTAGGCTTAAGCCATAAATGTTTTAAGAGCTGGTCGCTTTATGATGGATTTGATATTCCATTCACTTTGTAAGGCCAGGACATAAAATCCAATACTGACTTTCAGCTTAAAAATTGAAACCATTCAGAATTAACATAAATAAGAAATACTTATTAAAACTCTGATGTGTTACATCCACATGGTTTTCTCTGCCCTCTATCGCTTATTAGTGGGTATGGGAAATGAGAGACTAGTAGCGGTGAGGGACTTAGTACCTCAACATACGCAGATCTTTAATACCTAAGCCCTTGACCGGCGCCCCCGAGAGGGAGGAATGAGTCAGAGGAGACAGAGGACGGCCGGATCAGGGGGCACGAGAGGCAGAGGTCAGGGTCCCTACCATTTACAGATTTGAACTCCCCGAGTGCTGGCTGGTGCAGCCGGCTCCCCTTTTCCCTGTGGGATGACACATCCTCTGGGGATTCGGAGACCGCCCGCAGTCCAGGGGACGAAGGTTTACTCACAGTATTCTTATCCTCTGACATGCACACGCCTTGACCTTTCGCCAACACTTGCAACCCTTAAAGACACCAAGCAGATGAATGGTGAAATGAAATGAGAATGGAGATGAAATGGAGGGACAGGAAATTCCAGGATGTAATGATCGTTCTCAGAAAAAGCCCATGGGTCAGGAAGTTCGGCCACGGGAATCGAATCCACGACGTCCCGAATGCGGGCCACAGACGTAATCGCCTGTCCCATTCCGCTTGATTATTAGTCTTACAAAAGTTTATTTTTCTATCTACTTCATTTTAATCGAGGTAAACAACCTTTGCAGAAACAGCTACATTACACATTTCGTTATAGATACAAAGGGAGTAGGTATAGACAAATATTTAAGAACTGGATGTTACACGCTGGCCTTAAAATTCTGTACTGTTTCCATGAAATCAGGAGAAACAACTGAATGTCGACAGGACCTCGAAAGAATGTCTAAGTACTGAACAATTCGAAGCCTTAATAATGGATATTTCGAAAATGATGCCACAAAAAAGTTTTTTTGGAATAAATGTGTGTTTTAAAGAGATCTACATTTTTGTAAAACACGTTTTCATCCATCGCTCATCATTTGCCAGTTATACAAGATTATGGAAAATTTCTTCCGAATAAAGATGACTCACAGGCCGTTCCCAGAAAATGAATGACATACATTTTATTTCTCATGTAAATATCTATAACATGTGGTATTTTAATCAAAAACGTTAGAGAAATGTTTTAGAAAGCAAAAAATTTTGAAAAATGTTCCATATAAATTGTGGTTTGCGGTGAGGAACTTTCTTGAGAATCTGCGGTTCATATCTGTGAGAGATACTGAATCTATGTACGAAGTTTGGTACTTATACGACTTTCCTTTGTTTTATTTTTTTAATCTTTTTGGATTCAAGGGGCCTCAAAACAGAATTTCCGGTGAAGGCTCTATATCGAATTTTTGGGTGGAATAATGCAATATGTTCTCTACCTGCTATGTTCACAGTATGGAAAGTAAATTTTTTGACATAAATTGTGTGCTTTAAAAGATCTACTTTTTTTTGTAAAGTAAGACTTCATCTATCTCTCACGGTATACCAGTTATGCAAAGGTCATTCAGAATGAAGAAGACTTCACAGGCTATTCTAAGAAAATTTCAGTTATTCATTTTATTTGCCATGAAAATATTTTAAACACGTGGCATTGTAATCAATACTTTTGAGAAAATCAGATTTTTGAAAATTACTCCATGTAAAGTTCGTGTGGGGGATTGTTTTTGAAAATGCTGACTCTTTATTGCTGTTACATATACTGCGGAGCAGTGAGGTCGCCGGAATAGTCCAAACTAAAATATGAGCTAATGGAAGCACATAGTAAGTTGAAGGGATGTTTCGCTGGAGTATATACCGGGTGTCAAAAAAGTGAATTTACCACGTTTCATGGAAGAAGGAAAACGCAAACACCTTTATTATTGGACAAAGCTTTGGCAGATGCACCATATTTTCACCAAGCTTGCTCGATTTGTATGCTCCTATAAAATTTTATTTGCAACGTTGCAGTATAGGTAAAATCAAACATCTGTTTTAGGGTATGTGAGACATATTTCTCAGACATCATTTATATTCTACCTGTTTACAAGTGTTGGTTTTCTAAATGAATACGGAATGTGAAAAAATTATGCTTAGGTGTTATTTAAACTGATTTTCACTTAAGAAAACACACAATTAATTCCTGCGTACTACTTATGTCTTATACACAAAAAATGTCCGAGTTTGTCGAATAATCTCTACATTTTAATAATAATAACAATAATAATAATAACTAATAATTAGTAACAGTTAAGTAATTTGTTATAATTCAGTATATTTAAAATTCTGGAATACTAATATAACTTCACTCAAGGTCATATTTCCTCTAGTGAAACGTAATATCCCAATTTCCTTTAAAACGATTAAATTTCATTTTCACTTGAGAACTGAATAGCTTGACAAATTAACTGTAAAGGTTTCTATAGAAACATCTAAATATCTTGAAAATATGTCAACTGTTCTTTTTTAATTGGTTTATTTTTTATACACTGCGGTCGTATTATGGCGAGGCCACGGATTGCGCTTATGCCTGCTCCGCACACTGTCTATTACATTGGGAGTTTTCCGTTCCATAACTCCCGCGTTACTTACTTACGAGTGACAGTAACATGCAGTATGATGAGCATTAATCTTATTTTAAGTGGTATTTATAGCGCATTTATAGCCTGTCTGTGGCCTTACTTTAAAATAACTGCACGGTATTTATCAGCTTGGACTACTAAGGCCATACTAGGGGCTTTTACATTGGAAAAGTGTTTTCTTCTAGAATTACGTTTGCTCGTTTTACTTTTGCTGTATAATACTGATTTTAATTGCTTTGATTTTTAAACGTCCAACCAGATTCACTATGTACGTACAGTCTTATTCGTAGTTCCATATTCTAAAGAGGATAGGAGTGATACAATTAAAGAAAACTTCACCTTACAGTAGAGAATCGAACCCAGAAGTTATGGATTTAGAGGCTAGCAATTAACCACTAGACTAAGAGACAGTAAAATATGAAGTTTTCTAGTGTTATACACGAATATTAGTTCATGGATGAAGGTTGTTTCTCTGTTAAATAAAACCCGTGCCTCAGCTGATTAACCAGTAATGTATGCACAGCGTTTTCATGCCTGCTGCACGTAAAATTATCACAAGGAAGTTATAAACTAAGTAAAATATGCCCACAGTGCGAGGTGTTAGTACCTCAACTTGATACACGGGTCACAGCGCCATAATTCATTTCAAACTGCTGTTCCAGCCATCCGTAGCTTTATGATTCCTGTTCTAAATGCACATAAATTCAGTAGCTTGGGGGATTTTCGGTGTTTATGAATTCAGAGTAAATACAAAATACGTCCCTTCATCAACCGCGAGTGCTATTTTGATTGCATATTTGTTCATGAATATTACCGGTTTCGGATTCTAATAAGAACAACCAGTTTCCAGCTTCTTGTTGCTCTTTTATCCATCAGGTCTCCAAAACTGACTCTTGTTGACTAAATATTACAGAGAAAGTGACATATTATTTAATATCCGTTGATTTAAAGAACTTCAATCCATATATTTATAAATTATAATATGATATAAACTCATATCATTATAAACTTAATGATAAGATTATGTCTTGAAATCATAACAAAGGGTTAAATTCCTTATTAACTTTATTACATACTTAAACCTTTAAAAGAAAAGCTTTAATCTTAAATAAAAGAATAAAAAAATTAATTATATATGTTCTCAAATTAAAACATAATAAAACTGAATGAAAACATTGCCATTTTAGTTAAAACTGGGGGAGTTTCGTTTTAGCTGAAGACTGACAGGACAAAACGCTTTTTGTCTACGGTTAATAGGTAGATTTTTGGTTCATAAGTATATTGTGGATATACTGTCTCTTTTTGATGTTCTCAATGTTGCTTCACTGATTTTATCTAGTTCAACTTCATTGGGATTTCACTTGGTTCACACTGTCACTTCACTAATGTGAACTAGTTCAGTTCCCCCGTCACTTCACCTTCTTTCTTGACGTGGCGGCGTAATGTAATACGCACGACGAAGCTAATTCTTCTAGACGGTTCACTCACGGCGAGCTAAACACAGGACTTCTTCAAATTCTCCTACAGCAGCATTCACTGCACGTCACAGTTATCGCAAACTCACTTGTAGAAGCGCACTCGATATGGCACTAGAAACGCACTCGCTAACTCGCTCACTAACAGTGACTCTTCTTGCGAGAACGCTAGCTTATGTAGCAATGGAATCTTTAAAGGAACATCCAGGAGTATGATAATTATTAGACTCACAGCAAAATGTTGATTGTTTACTATCCGATGTTGCCTCCAGATGTTGAAACTTTAGTATGATAAATGCTTATGGAATTTTCCACCAATCAGAATTAGAAGACGGTTTGTATGAAAAAGTAGAATACAGCTACAGAACCAACTTTCTATATTCTACTCCTACTGGATAGATGGAAATAAGTTTTCTTCAATTAAATATAGGCAAATTTATTTCAATCCAAAAGTGTATGTTGGAAAACTGGTTTTAATCATTCTTCCACCAGTATTATCTGTGAAAATTCAAGGCCATATCTGCAAATTATATACCACACACTTGCTCTATTATCTATATCTTTTGTTCTGTGTATATTTTTGAGGCTGTGGATTGGAAAAATTATGTTTCACCAAGAAAAATTACTAACGAAATGGTGCTATTGAAGGAAAGGAATATTCATAAGGAAAAATGGCTGATAACATTCACATAAGGTGTTGATTTGATTTTAGACATTGGTAAATGAATTTCAAACTCAAAACTTCCAATCATTTTACCGTACAAGTCTTGAATCTAATAATTCTCACACCTCTGTAAAACTATCTCGACACACGTTCTGGAGTGGAGAGAAAGAAACTTTCAGAAGATTCTGGTTATCTGGCGATAGCGCTTCCAGCGTTTACGCTGCCGAGCGCTACTTAGCTTTGTTTATCTCCGACTGTCTAGCGGCAACTTTCCGATAACCTTGGACCACAGCCACTGAGTCACACTATGGTAAAATTCAATACGCTAGCTTTTCTGCCTGTCATGAGATATCATGATCTGAAATTGATTAACGCAACTCGACCTTGGCTATTGGCTATATCCGACGTTCACACATCAGACTATACTAACGCAGTAGATATTTTCATAACACTTACTCATGGATGTTATACATAGTTAGGGCTATCTTTATCACTGACATCGGTGGTCATGTGGATTTGAAACAAAGTGTCCTCGATACAGCCTCCTGGACCAGTACAAATACTTCATGACCGCTGCACATTCACATTCATCTTCACCAAACACACACACACACACACACACACACACACACACACACAAATACACACACACACCATATATAACATGGAGCATCGTAACATAAACATTTGAAAAAGTCCGCCTTTGATTTAAGTAATGTAGGCATACACTTTTTGATTTTCTAAAAAATAGCTCTAACGAGTTTGATTAAAATACCATATACTAAAGGTATTTATATGACAGATTCAAATGTATATCTTGAATTTTCTGGGAATAGCCTGTAAAGTTCTCTTCATTCAAAACGAATTTTGTATAACTTTGCTTAACTGATAAACGTTAAGCTATAGATGAAAACGTAAACACACAGAAATGTAAGTCTCTTTAAAATACACAACTTATTTCATAAAAGATTTTTGTGTAAACAGTGATTTCTGTGATATCCATTATTAAGGTTCGAATTGTTAATTTCTTGGTCATTCTCTTAAAGTCCTTTCAACTTTCAGTTGTTTCTCGCGATTGCATGCAAACATTATGCAATTTCAAGGCTAGCACATTAAGTCCAGGTGTTAAACATTTGACTGCCGGTGTTTCATTTGTATCTATAAAGAAATGTGTAATGTAGCTGTTTCTGCAAAGGTACAATTTAGTAGTAGTAGTAGTAGTAGTAGTAGTAGTAGTAGTAGTAGTAGTAGTAGTAGTAGTAGTAGTAGTAGTAGTAGTAGTAGTAGTAGTGGTCATGTGGATTTGAAACAAAGTGTCCTCGATACAGCCTCCTGGACCAGTACAAATACTTCATGACCGCTGCTCACATTCATCTTCACCAAACACACACACACACACACACACACACAAATACACACACACACCATATATAACATGGAGCATCGTAACATAAACATTTGAAAAAGTCCGCCTTTGATTTAAGTACTGTAGACATACATTAGTAGTAGTAGTAGTAGTAGTAGTAGTAGTAGTAGTAGTAGTAGTAGTAGTAGTAGTAGTAGTAGTTGTAGAAGGACATTTATTGTGAACAATTTCAGTATACCCTTGTAAAATAAGAAAGTCGCATGGTCCTCATGGCGGGGCATGCTTTTCTTGTCCTTAGAATCTTACAATAAGTGTAAAATACTAAATATATGTTTTTTGTATCTGAATACTAACATAATGGAGGTAAAATAAAAAGAAGGGAAAAATAATAAGCTGAATTACAATTACAAGCGTAGCATCAAATGTATACAGTACTCTGACTCTTAAGAACTCGTTCTCATTTACCGAATCTTAGACAAAAAGAATCTAATGTGTTGCACTCACATGACTTTCTCTACTCTTGTACAAACTACTTTTACAAACGCTTATTCTCCATCTACTTCATGTTAATCGAGATAAATTATTACTAATTTTCTGGTAGGTGCCAGAGGAATAGGGGAAAAGCTTTAAGCGATAGTCAAATCTTTTAAGAGCTAGTAGCTGTGTGGAGCATGGAGCATTCTATTTTCTTTGAATGTCCAAGACAAAATAAAAATAAATAAAATAAATAAAATAAATAAAATAAAAAAACCAATAACGTATTCCCATTTGAGAAAAACTATAAGTATTGGACAATTCAAACAAATAACAAGGTATATCTCTGAAATGGTTCACTCGATAAAAAAAGAAGAAAGCATAAATTATATGTTTTACATTTTTACTTCCTATATTACGTATAGTAAGTAGGGGAAGTATTGTATTCCATAACAAGATTTCACCGGAAATACATGTTTTGAGACCCCTTAATCCAAAAAAAGCATTTTTGGAAACATGTCCGTATGTGTGCCTGTGTGTCTGTATGTGTGTGTCTGTCTGTGTGTCAGTGTGTGTGTCTGTGAACAGCATAGCTCAGAAACGAACAGTTGGATAAACAGCAAAGTTGGTATTTAGGTTTAGTATCTTCCAGAGATGCGACACAAAGGTTTTCAAGAAAATCCCTCCACCCCAAATTACACTTTCGAAAATTTTAATTTTCTCAAAAATGACCCTAACGATTTTGATTAAAATATCATATGTTTAAGATATTTTCATGACAAATAAAATGTACATCTTGAATTTTCTGGGATTATCTCAAAAAGTGTTCTTCATTGTGAACGACTTTTGCATAACTGGTAAACCATAAGAGATAGAAAAAATTTCCTACACAACAAAATGTAGATCGCGTTAAAATACACAATTTATGTCATATACATTTTTTTTGGTTCAGTGGACCATTTTCGAGACATTGCTTGTTATTCCCTTAAATTTTTCAATACTTATTTTCTCAAATGGGAATTCGTTAATCATTTTTTGTCTTGGATATGCAAAGAGTATTAATCTGTGGCAAAGAGAATGGTGCTGCACCTAGTAACCAGCTATTAAGAGTAATGCCTAGGCTTAAAGGCTACTGTATTTCTATATTGCCCTTGTAAGTATATATTCCCCTTACATCTACAAGAAAATTAGCAATAAGATAGAGTCTGCAAATGTTTATCTGGATTAACATGAAGTGAATGGAGAATAAGCGTTTGTAAAAATAGTTTGTACAAGAGTAGAGAAAGTCATGTGAGTGTAACACATCAGATTTTTTGTTTAGTAAAATTTGATCTCTCTCCTACGGTTATGTAAAAGTCATTCAGAATGAAGAGGATTTTTGGGGACATTCCCAAAAAATTCAAGATATATATTTCATTTGACATAAAAATATCTGAAACATACGGTAGTTTAATGAAAATCGTTAGAGCCTTTTTTGAGAAAACAAAAATTTTCTAAAAGTTTGGAGTAAATCTTCGTATTGTATTCTTGGAGGGTACACAACAAAAATTTCCAAGTTTGGTATTTATCCGAATTTTTGTTTACTGAGTTATGCTGTTCTCAGACACACAAACATGGACTTTTTCTAAAATTTTTTTTTTGAATTCAGTGGGCCTCAACACATGTATTTTCCGCGAAACTTCGGTATCGGATTTTTGGGTGGAATACGATACTTCCCCCACTTACTATATGTACTAAAAAAAGTGAAAGACCTCATTTTATGACACCACGTCCAAAATTAACAAACAATACAGACTGGTTTTGTTGATAGCACATAACATATTTCATGAAGTTTACTGCCGTAAAGTAACTTAAATAAGTACACTGTTAGTGAAGCATCTCATTTTCCTTGTTTTTTCCTCTTGCTATAAACGAAATTGACCCAAGCAGCACACATGTGATTACCATTATACCATTTGAAAATCACAATATAAATTTGCTGATTTATTTAACATTTCACACCATAAATGTTAACAGGAGGCTTACTCGTTTCAAAAACATAGTGACAAACTATGGCGGTCGCGCCTAAGCCGGCTGCACCAGCGACAATGCATAAGGATACGTCATTGCCAATTTGATCTCTATATATCAGTGGTTTATAGAGGTCAAAATATACGTATGTACCAATTTAGAAAGAAGTCAGGTTTTTCTAGTTGAGGAAATTTGAAGTAGGTTCTTGCTTCACGTATGGAAAGCCAATTTGAAGGAATTGTAATGTAGTTCAACTGTTGGGGAGCCGAACTTGAAGTAGTTGCAACCGCACGTATGGTACCCGGTAGGCCTTCGTCCCAAAAAAATTTAAAAGCATTAATTTTGTAATTTGCCTAATTATTTAAATATTATATATTTATGTTTGCCTCGGCTGCGTCAGTATTTTTTTAGAGACATATTTCTCTTTGTAAGGTTGTGGTGCGACTGAAGAATGTAGGCTTACACAGATTATAAGTTTTTCTTCGCTCCATTTATTAATGCTTGACACGATTTAAATAACACTTCACTGATATAGAGAGTTGTGAGATAATTTTATTAATTACTTGCACTTTTTAACACGTAAACTGTATTCGTCTCACACTGAATACGTATTAAATTTCTCGAGGACACATCTCGCGTCCAGTATTGAGCACTGTCTACAAACAACTGACTTCTGGATTTGTACAATTTGCTCTATTTCGGTTTCTGATTGGCTAAACTAGTCCAGTAGAATACCTTCATTTAACTAAAGCTTTTTCTGGTTGTTGATTGGCTATTTTTTTAGACTGTCACAAAAATTAAATTATTGTTGCTCCAAGAATGACTAGTAGCATTATTAAACCTTCTAATTCATTATTGCCATAAGGATACCTCATTGTTACCTCATTGTTAGCAATTTTTGACCTATTTCTCACAGCTCCCACATTATTAAATTACGTAATACATTGTTACACATGTATACAATAATATAAACATTTACAATGACTGTAATATACATTTTTGTAGATTGTTACATACACATATTGCTTTAAGCCGGGCTGTTATTGAATTTATTATTATATAATTTGACTGGAATTATTTAAGTGTTAAAAATACTTCCTCAACTTTCCTTGAGAGGAACTATTCTCTTCTTTGCCTCCTCTCTATTATGTGATTAATGTATCAAAAGGTTACACACGCTAAGATATCTGTTGAATAGGAATATTAATTTAAATTCCAAAATGTGGAATGCCTTGAACATTTTGTATACCTATTGTGCCTTTGCTTTGTTAAACTGAAATAATCTAGGTCACTTCCTAAGTTTAGGAAACCGTTGAAAAGAAGAATTTTATTTTTACCAGAACTAGAATTAATCATATAGGAAATGTTATGGAAACTTGTTTAAAGCGCTTGAATAATTGAATCATATGCACGCAGTTTCTTGGCGCTAAACTAGCAAGCCGTACAATTAATAGAACTGACGTCACAACGTAGGGCTGTACAAACTATTATATTCGTATAACTGTTAAAACTGATGTAGTTGCTTTGTGTATTCACGCTTATAAGTAACGATTAGTTATTAACTTCTTAGTTTACAATTAAGAGGTGAAATAAATGAAAACACACACAAATCAAGACTAATATACATCCGCCAACAGGAAATTGAATCGGATTGTAAAATTAAGCCTTTTCTAACCCTAATAAATAAAGTACGATTCAATTGTCGTAAAGTGACGTATACGAGTATAATTAACTTAGGAAGAATTGAGAGGCCGGAGGGCACAGGAAATAACTGACGTTTCTGCCAGGAGAAACAGTTTCATTTAGTGGTGAGGATCAAGACGGTACATATTTTGGTGGAATGTGCACAATGGGAGAACTATCAAAAAATTAAAGCAGCACAAAAATGTCCAAGTCCAGCTAAAAGGAGACTGGCATGTTGGGATCTACTGGCCAACCAGAAGAACTGGTAAAACATGGGCAGTTTCCAGGCTAAAGTGCGCGAAGTCAAATCCAATTTGTTCATTTAGTCTAAGGCAGACTTTCTTTCTTCTTTCTTTTTGTTTTCTTTATTTTTGTCATCTCTAACTTGTATCTTAAATATGCATGTACGCCTAATAATGCATGCACCAATTTGTTGTGTAATACCCAGGCTAAGGAATTCCTAAGCATTAAAGCAGAATGAAGGGAAATGAAGTTAAACTGTTATTGCACTTTTACTCAACGACGTCCCTACCTCGTACCGTCAGTTGATGTTTGCAGGCAGCATTCATCAGACCGTGTTTAGCCGCCGTCAGTGACACTTAGTTGCTATTGTTTACACTCTTTGTATTGATAATGGTTTGAGGTAGATAACTTGAGCCAATTGCTTAAGAATTCTTAAACCTGGTAACAATCTTACTACTTTGACACCAATAAGATAGCTTGTATATCTAATTATCAAAAACTGATAATGTATCCCTGTTACAATAAAGACTTGTTACTCTGGAGATTGTCGTCCTCCGTGGACTAGTGGTACCGTGTGCTAGCCTCTAGTTCTCAAGGTTGCGGGTTCAAACCCGGCGGAGGGGCGTAAAAATCCTTAGCATGGCTTCCTTCGGAAGGGAAGTAAAGCCGGTGGTCCCGTGCCGTAGATTTACGGCACGTAAAAGAACCTCAAGCCTGATAAAGAGGCCTCTAAGAAAAATTAACATCTTACACGCCCAATATAGAATGGAACGCTAAGGTCCATAGTAGTTAAAGAGCGTCCATAAATAAAACTCAATTTAATTTAACTTAACTCTGGAGATTGGATTATATGGACGGATCCTGATCACAAGGTAGTGCAAAATGCAGGAAGACCTGATCATTTAAGTTTAAACTGCCTCCACCACAAAAGTGTGATATTTGAACACCAAGCGCCATATTAAACTAAGTGCACATTTGCCGCGATCATATGAAGAGTTACTGCGATGGTGCATTATATTCCTGTGTGTCTCAGCAAACCAGGATAGCAAATAAATATTTTCTCTCGCGTATTTTCGTATAACTTTGAAGGAAGAGGGAGATGTTAATTAAATCTTTATAAACAGTTATCAACACGTCTGGGAATGAGACGCGAAAATAATTTGTATAAGGCCATCGCTAAGTTCAAACCAAGAGGTGTACAAACTGAGAGAATATAAAATGACAGTCGTTAGTTCATGTGATATTTTAGTTAGTTTAACTGAATCGTTAGCACTTTCGAAATTAGTCTCAAATTATCAAACTTGTGAAACTTTATTTGAAACTACATTGAGAGGCTAAGAAGTTAGCCTCTCAATGTAGTTTTTAGATTTGTAGAAGTACATTTTGAGTATAAACTTGCTCCCTGCGGAGAATCACAATACATTTCCGACTCAAAATGTCAATTTAAGTTTTTAAGAACAATATAAATAATATAATGGGATTTTAAAGAACTGTGTATTAATTTGTACATAAAAGAGCATATAACAGGGTAACCCTTTTCTTTGCGTTTAGTTTAGTGTCATAGAAAATGTTTAATTACTTCGCCACTTTATACTTTGCCAAATTACATTTTATTTCACTAATAATATATTTATTACTGCTGAAAATAATTTCAGCAAAAACGGCACACTATTGAACCGATAGGTACAGTTTTCGATTAAAAGTTGTATTTTTAGTGTGATCTCGAAAACAACGAAACAATTTTTGCAATATACTCCATTACTTATATTTAGTCTTTACCTTGAAATCACAGAAGTACCTCTGTGTTCCTGGTCAGCGTTCCACTTTTGTAATACAAAAATTATGTATCCAAATTAAAATTCAGTAGGGATTAAGGAAAATTTACGTAAAAATTTTTCTGATTTGAACGGCTTTTATTCTATAGTGAAAGAATTCCGATACAGTTTTTCTCTAAATTTATATTCCGAGATATAGTATTACTACCATCATTGTTACTATTTACAGATACTCTTTATATGTGTTTGTCCAGCCATGTTCGGATCTGCTTGAGCCTTTGTATTGTTGTGTGTTTTCCGTTTAATAACGAAAAAGATTTTTGTAATTTATTTTGAATAAGTTATGTTTAGTTTTTTCAATAATATTATCAACACTGCGTGGTTCAGTGGTGAGAGATCCAAACTTCCTAGTTGTAAACTTGAGTGAATATTAAGTTACAATTAAATACGTTTTTACTTTCTCTACTACGTATAGTAAGTAGGGGAAGTATTGTATTCCACCCAAAAATTCAATACCGAGATTTCACCGGAAATATGTTTTGAGGCCCCCTGAATCCTAAAATACCATTTTTGAAAACATGTCCGTGTGTGTGTCTGTGAACAGCATAACTCAGAAACGAACAGTCGGATAAACACCAAACTTGGGATTTAAGTTCATAATCTTCCAGAGATGCGACACGACGGTTTTCAAGAAAATCCCCCAGCCCAGATTATCCTTTACATGGAATATTTTTCGAAAATTTTAATTTTCTCAAAAATGGCTCGAACGATTTTGATTAAAATGTCATATGTTTAAGATATTTTCATGACAAATGAAAAGTATATCTCGAATTTTTTGGTAATGTTTCCAAAAGTATTCTTCATTGTGAACGACCTTTGCATAACTGGTAAACCAGAGATAGACACAGTTTTACTACACAAAAATGTAGATCGCGTTAAAGTACACAACTTATGTAATATACATTTTTGTTGTTGAGTAAACCACTTTCGAGATATTGCTTGTTATTCCCTTAAATTTTCCAATGCTTATACTTTTTCTCAAATTCGTTATTCATTTTTTAATGTCCTGTACATGCAAAGAGAATGGAATGCGCCACATAGCAACCAACGGTTAAAAGATTTGACTATCGCTTAAAACCTACCATATTCCCCTTGCACCTACAAGAAAATTAGCAATAAGATTAACATCTCGATTAACATGATGCATATGGAGAATAAGGGTTTGTAAAAATAGGTTTTACAAGAGTAAAGAAAGTCATGTGAGTGTAACACATCTATTTTTTCGTTTTCTGAAATCATTATATGGTGAAGATATGACACATTATTTTTAGTTTTGATACAATTTCCTAAAAATATTAAAATATCATGTTCTTCTATTATTACTGTCATTATCAGTCCTTTTATGCGTTTGCGCATCATTACGGGTAATGAGACACTCATTTGGGGGGGGGGCTTTAAGTTTAACATCCTTTAACCAGGTAGGTCATATAGGACGATGAATGAATGAAATGGTGCTCAAATGAGCTTGCGGTTCACAGAGCTTAAAGTTATCCGAAATTCGCCTTCTCAGGATAAAAGAAAATCCCCGGAAAGAGCTTAATTCTGGTAACTCACTCTAACCGAGATTCGAACTCAGGACCTCTTGAATGAGGGGCAGACACGCCACCACTACACATCACAGAGGCTGGCAGGAAAATTTTATTTGAAGAAGAATAATTCATTTGAAGCTAAACTAGTAACATATACAAATAAAATTAACATTCCCCAGGCGTGTTCATTAATGCGTTTTCAGTGTAACCTCAAAAACAACTGAAACAATGTTTTCAGTTTATTAGAAATAACTTCTATCTAGGCATAATTAATGTACCTATTCTATAAACCAAAATTTTACCCACTCAATATGTTTGGAATTACCTTTACTCAATGTCATATGAACATATTTACTTTACCAACAAATCGTGTGCAATTATTATATACATATATGAAATAACAGCACATGTAATGACGCAGTAATTTGTATCACAAATTATGTAAATGTCAGAGTGACTGTAGTGTGAATATGCATTGTTGTGTGACATTGATTTGAGATGTTTGTTGATTGTAAATATTGTCGAAAAGTGGGTTTATACGGCCTTACTGAAACTGACGATAATAGCGTGCAATAATGTAGCGAGGGGGTGAGCTGTTTATCATTATTAGAGACGAGCAAATGACGTCAGAGTGGCGCGTTTGTTTTAGAATTTGCTGGAACATCTTTCCCCAGAGCATATGTTTTCGTAATTTTCATTGGATATAAATATAGACGCTAATGTTGGCGCGTTTTATTAACCAATAGCAGCTCAGTTATAATCTTTAGGCATATCGGGGTGTGGGAGTATAAAAAGGGCTAAGTCAGAGGTAGATTCCTCCAGTCCATCGGAAACATTTGTACATTATACGTCGGCTCCAGTCCATCGGAAACATTTGTACATTACACGTCGTCTCCAGTCCATCGGAAACATTCGTGCATTACACGTCGTCAAGTTCAACAGAAACAGTCATGATGAATACATAGCATAGTTTATCGATTCGCAGGTTACGCATAGCAAAGATATGAAAAATCTCAAGTGTCGTAAAGTTAATTACATAAAAAGTTGAAGTATGCGAATTAATAATGTGCAGTAAATAAGTTATTATAACAGTTTCAGTTTGGCGAGTGTCACGATTAATAGTGAAAGTGAATAATGTGTTAAGACAATAAAAAGTGTAAAACAAATTATTTCATCAGTGTTATCTTTGGATAAAAACTCCTTTCCGTTTACACACCTGTATAAGATAAGTGCTTGACCGAGAGATCGTAGCTAGCCGGAGGACAGTGAACCCAAAATTAAAACAATAACAGGCGCTCAGTAAAAGATAACACGAAGTGACCGCGACAAATTGTATTCAATACGTGCGGCAAATAAACAGTAGCATCTTTCAAACAAACACTAATACCATCGCAAATTGGCTACCACAACGTGGGGCTCGACAAACAAATGAATAATACCACTTCAAAATGGCGCGCAGAACGTGGGGCGAATTAACCAGGAAGGAGTGAAATAACCAGGAAGGGGGGAAGGAACCAGGACGTGGAGCGAATGGAGCAGTGAACTGAACTACAAGACGCAGATTCCAGAAACAACTACAGGAACGACAGACGACGCGGATGAGTGGACATCGTAATTCCGAGATTAAAAGGCAACAGGGGAATTCAACTACAGGATACAGAAACATCGAGACGGCATAGATTCATCATAATACGACGCAGAAGCGACATATACATCTAGGAGAGAGGGACAGGAAGCTGGACACCAAAGCAACATCATCAGAGAGCATCAGAAAGGTTAGAAAATAGTACATTTTTTTATGCTAAAAAAATTGTAACAATCAAATGTACTTGAGGAGTGGCAGGATTAAGAGAACAATGGCTACTAATAATATTGAAGAAACAACTATGGAAGGGGATAATGTAACAGTTAGCTGTAATTCAATACAGGTTATAGAAAATAGCTCAAACAATGTAGAATTTGAGGGAGGAAACGTTAGTGAAGAAGGTCAGAATAGAATAGCAGGAAATGTTAATTTTGATGCTAGTATGATTATCGAAATGTTGAGAAATTTTGGTGAAAAATTAGATCAGAATAATGAGAAATTAGAAGAAAAACTAACTGATTAATTGGAAAAGAATAAGAAAGAATTGAGGGAAGATATTAGTAAGAGTATTACAGATCAATTAAGGGAAGATATGTAAAAGAATAATAGGGAATTGAGGGAAGAAATTGGTAAGAGTAATGAGAAATTAGAGCATAAATTAGATCAAAATAAGGAAGAAATTGAAAAGAAATTTATGGAGCTAGATAGCACTATAATAAAAATGAGAAATGAAAATCAGGAAATGATAGCAAATGAGATAGGAGAAGTTTCAAAGAAAATGTTAGACATGAGCAGGGAAATATCTAAACAAAAAAGTGAGGTTAATAATAAAATAGAACATGTTGATGTAAAATGTACAGAGTTAGGTAGCCGAATGAGTAGCATTTCAAGTGAGCTAAGAGAGATGAAAGAGGTTACGAATGTAGATTTAAATCAGGCGCAAGTTAATTTCAGAGGGGAGATATCTGAAATTCAGGAGTCAGTAACACAAAGAAATAAATTGTCTGAAGAAGTTAAAGTTGTGTCTATAAATAATCAAAAACTAACTTCTGAAATTAACAAGTACCAAGTTGTTCAAAATGAAAACTCCAATCCAGTACAGTTTAGTACAGATTTGTCAGAGTATTCTCAAGTTAAAAAGATACCGGAGTTATTGAAAATGATAGTTGTCAAAAGATGTGTTGTTCAGGAAACTTTAGATTGTTTTCAAATTATATCTTGTGGTGAAATTGCATTTGAATCCTTTAAGAGGTTATCCATGAACAAATTTTGGAAGGTTAGGATACGGCTACGAGTAATGTTTAGCCACAGACAATTTGATCCAGGAGGGTGAATAGCAATGAGATGAAAAGGATTCTGGATAGTTAAAGATGAACTGCAGAGCAATGTATTGGAATGTAAGAGGGTTAACTATTTATATATGCCATAAGAAAGGAGAAATAAATGCAGGACAAAAATAAATGTATTATAAAAAATTAATGTCATATTAAAGTAAAAGTATGTAGATATAATTCAAATAGTAATTTGAATATTAAAGTACAAAACAATAAAAAAAGGGTAAAGATAACTAAAACAAATACTTATGTAGCACATAGGTATGTGAAATTGTGTCTGGAATTAAGTGTTGTAAATATATTTGTGTAGAGGATAAATATTTTGGTTAATGTGTTCAATTATGACAAAATGAAACAGGTTAAAATTCTTGAATGTATAAATTTTTGTCAACAACCTAAGACAGTGAACCATTTTGTAACAGTAACTGAATAATTCAGGGTAAAATATTTGCTATAAAAGAATTGTAATGTTGGATGTATATATATATATATATATATATACACATTAGACCAGAGCCATTAAATAGTGGCGAGATACAGGCAAAACATATGTCGTGTGTTAAATGCGTGTGAAGTGTTAAGTGAAGGTGATAAATAGCGTGTGTTCCAAGAATCAGGGGACTAAAAACCCAATTAGAAAATTTCCAAACAAGTTGTAAATATTTATAATTATGTTTCTAGTGGGGCATATGACGCAGTAATTTGTATCACAAATTATGTAAATGTCAGAGTGACTGTAGTGTGAATATGCATTGTTGTGTGACATTGATTTGAGATGTTTGTTGATTGTAAATATTGTCGAAAAGTGGGTTTATACGGCCTTACTGAAACTGACGATAATAGCGTGCAATAATGTAGCGAGGGGGTGAGCTGTTTATCATTATTAGAGACGAGCAAATGACGTCAGAGTGGCGCGTTTGTTTTAGAATTTGCTGGAACATCTTTCCCCAGAGCATATGTTTTCGTAATTTTCATTGGATATAAATATAGACGCTAATGTTGGCGCGTTTTATTAACCAATAGCAGCTCAGTTATAATCTTTAGGCATATCGGGGTGTGGGAGTATAAAAAGGGCTAAGTCAGAGGTAGATTCCTCCAGTCCATCGGAAACATTTGTACATTATACGTCGGCTCCAGTCCATCGGAAACATTTGTACATTACACGTCGGCTCCAGTCCATCGGAAGCATTTGTGCATTACACGTCGTCAAGTTCAACAGAGCAGTCATGATGAATACATAGCATAGTTTATCGATTCGCAGGTTACGCGTAGCAAAGATATGAAAAATCTCAAGTGTCGTAAAGTTAATTACATAAAAAGTTGAAGTATGCGAATTAATAATGTGCAGTAAATAAGTTATTATAACAGTTTCAGTTTGGCGAGTGTCACGATTAATAGGTGAAAGTGAGTAATGTGTTAAGACAATAAAAAGTGTAAAACAAATTCTTTCATAAGTGTTATCTTTGGATAAAAACGCCTTTCCGTTTACACACCTGTATAAGATAAGTGCTGACCGAGAGATCGTAGCTAGCCGGAGGACAGTGAACCCAAAATTAAAACAATAACAGGCGCTCAGTAAAAGATAACACGAAGTGACCGCGACAAATTGTATTCAATACGTGCGGCAAATAAACAGTAGCATCTTTCAAACAAACACTAATACCATCGCAAATTGGCTACCACAACGTGGGGCTCGACAAACAAATGAATAATACCACTACAGTAACTAGCTTTCTTGCATTTTGAGATTTCCGATAGATTTGGTTGTTTTGAAAGGAAGGCGGAATACGCTCTACAAGGACTTCTGAATACTTATATAACATACAAGGCCACTAGTTGCTATTTGTGTTGTCGGGTACTATGATAGAGGTATAGTTCCCGCTGTCTAGAAGTAGTGCAATACTGCTTAATGGCGTTTACTCAAAGATTTTGCCGATGATATCGGGGTAGTTCCTGCTGTTTCCGCACTGTTCCCGTTACTTTTGTAAGTGTTGTTGAATCGTTATGTTGCAATCGTTATACCATAGTAACCCCTGGTATGAAGCCATTACGTTATATTGAGATTGTTGTATGCTTAAAGTTTAGCGCCGAGATCACCTGTTCAAGGCCTTTCTATAATTCGAAACAAAGGTAACATTTAAAATAGACGGTCGTCAAAATTCTGAGCCCCTGACATGTGCGCCATTTCATGACGCTATCCCTTCAAGCCATTCTGAAATAAAATAGTGCATGCGTTATCAGTGGTTACCGCAGAATATGTGCGTAGCCGCCTGTGAAGTGTTACGTGACTAACACCAAATTTAGCTAACTAACTCATGCTTTTGTTATTTTAGGCACTACGTTCTCTGTTACACCGAGCTGACGTTATTAATTCCCTTTCCATAAACAATAAAAGAGCATATACCGAGCAAATAGAAAATTATTTCACAGCAAGAGCAAATGAAGTCCTGTTGGGATTTACTCCTACAGGTTTGTAACGACCGTAAAGCTTAAACTGAGTTTGTTTAAAAAAATTAAAAATGAGAAGGGAATAAAGGCAGTGGAATATTCCACTCAAAATAATTGCGATGTTTGTTAATGTAATATATCATGTAATTTGTAGTATAAGTAATTAGGTATGTAAAAATTTAATACAAAAATTTTAATGTTCGTTTGCTTGTTTATTGGCCCAAACATTGAGACCTAATAAATCATACCAAAGAAACGTAAACACTCATTTCATGTTCAATAAGCGGAATGGTACGCCGGCTCCCACCTGCATTAGGCCTTCTCTCTGCTCTGCGTTGCTATGTCCCCGAACAGCGTCTTCTAGAAGACGCTACTCTGCTTGCCTCTGCACGATGATGTTGTTTGTGTGTGTTATTATATACGTTAAAATTTACCCGTACGACGAACAAGGATAATTATATAAATAATATCCCAAACGTTTCGATGAAATATTAGTTGAATGTACTGAACTTTCGTTTGTCACTATTAATACACAAGACTCGTTTTAGTTTCGAAAATTGATGTGTTACACTCACATGACTTTCTCTATTCTTGTACAAACTATTTTTACAAACGCTTATTCTCCATATGGTTCATGTTAATCGAGATATCGAGATGTCAACCTTATTGGTAATTTTCTTGTAGATGCAAGGGAAATATGGTAGCTTTTAAGCGATAGTCAAATATTTTAACGCTGGTTGCTATGTGGCGCATTCCATTCTCTTTGCATGTCCAGGACATAAAAAAAATGAATAACGAATGTGAGAAAAAGTATAAGTATTGGAAAATTTAAGGGAATAACAAGCAATATCTCGAAAACGGTTCACTCAACAAAAGAAATGTATATGACATAAGTTGTGTATTTTAACGCGATCTACATTTTTTGTGTAGTAAAATTTTGTCTATCTCTTATGGTTTACCAGTTATGCAAAAGTCGTTCACAATGAAGAATACTTTTGGAGACATTCCCAGAAAATTCGAGATATACATTTCATTTCTCATGACATTATCTTAAACATATGATATTTTCATCAAAATCGTTAGAGCCATTTTTGAGAAAATTAAAATTTTCGAAAAATCTTCCATGTAAAGGGTAGTCTGGGGTGGGGGGATTTTCTTGAAAACTTTCGTGTCGCATCTCTGGAAGAGACTGAACCTAAATACCAAGTTTGGTGCTTATCCGACTGTTCGTTTTTGAGTTATGCTGTTCACAGACACACACACACACAGACACACACACACAGACACACAAACACACACACAGACACACACACGGACATGTTTCCAAAAATGCTTTTTTTGGATTCAGGAGGTCTCAAAACATGTATTTCCGGTGAAATCTCGGTATCGAATTTTTGGGTGGAATGCAATACTTCCCCTACTTACTATACGTAGTAGAGAAAGTAAAAATGAATAACGAATTCCCATTTGAGAAAAAGTATAAGTATTGGAAAGTTTAAGGGAAAAACAAGCAATATCTCGAAAATTGTTCAATCAATAAAAATATGTATATGATATAAATTGTGTATTTTAACGCGATTTACATTTTACGAGTAGTACATTTTTTTCTATCTCTTATGGTTTATCAGTTATGCAAAAGTCGTTCACAATGAAGAATACTTTTGGAGACATTCCCAGAAAATTTGAGATATTTCATTTGTCATGAAAATATCTTAAATATATGCTATTTTAATCAAAATCGTTACAGCCATTTTTGAGAAAATTAAAATTTTCGAAAAATGTTGCATGTAAAGGGTAATCTTGGGTGGGGGTATTTTCTTTAAAACCTTCGTGTAGCATGTCTGGAAGATACTGAACCTAAATACCAAGTTTGGTGTTTATCCGACTGTTCGTTTGTGAGTTATGCTGTTCACAGACACACACACGGACATGTTTCTAAAAATGTTTTTTTGGATTCAGGGGGTCTTAAAACATGTATTTCCGGTGAAATGTCGGTATAGAATTTTTGGCTGGAATGCAATACGTCCCCTACTTACTATACGTAGTAGAGAAAGTAAAAAGTTTACACTGCTATCGAGAATAATCGCATATATTTTTTATGAGATTACAGTTTCACACAGTTTCTCGTAATTTCGATTAAATTTCGTAAATAAAAGTTAAAAGTAAAGCCAACGTCGCTTCACTACTATTTTTACACATGAAACGTTTTCAATAATATCTATTTTTAATCAATAATTTTAATTTAGAGAATATAATTTATTTAATATTTAAATATTTAAATATTTTATTTTCTGGGTTTCTATAATATTTACGACTTTCACGCGGAACACTCGGAGTGACGTTCCTGGCGGTCTGCTTTGAAGTAGATTATTTGTTAGTAGTTGGTAGATGCTTCATGTTTATATGCACCACGTATGGGAGCCAATTTGTCGCGGTCACTTCGTGTTATCTTATTTCTGAGCGCCTGTTATTGTTTTACTACTTTGAATGTTGGGTTCATTGTCCTCCGGCTAGCTATTATTATTATTATTCAGTCGAGCATATCTCTTGATCAAGGTGTGTAAACGGAAAGGATTTGTTACTGAAAGATAACACTGATAAAAGAATTTCTTTTTACACTTTTATTGTCGTCACACATTATTCAATTTCACATATTGATTCTTGATACACGCCAGACTGAAACTGTTATATTTTCTAATATCACTATGATCACTTATTTGCTGCACATTATTAATTCGCGGATTTCACATTTATAACTAACTTTACGACGCGAGAGATTCTGCGTAACGTGTACTTTAAGTATGCTTCCGTTGAACTACGCGACGTGTACCCGCGAACGATTCTGATGAACTACGCGACGTTTAACTTCTGAATGATTCTGTTGGACTCAGCGACGTGTAGCGCGTGGATGCTTTTGTTGAACTGGACAATACTTGCCTCTCTACTTCATGCTTTATACTCCCTCACCCGATATGCCTAAAGATTATAACAGAGCTGCAATTGGTTAATAAAACGCGCCAACATTAGCGTCTATATTTATATCCAATCAAAATTACGAATACATATGCTCTAGGGAAGAAATTCCCTCCATTTCTACAGAAAAGCGCGCCAATCTGACGTCATTTGCTTGTCTCTAATAATTGATAAACAACTCACCCCCTCGCTCATTGTTATCCGCTCTTATTGTCAGTTTCAGTGAGGCCGTGTAAACTTATTTCCAGCAATGTTTATAATTAACAAACATCTCAAATCAATGTCATACAATAATGCTTATTTACACTACAATCACTCTGGCATTTACATTATCGTGATACAAATTACTGCCACAGCTTTCAATACCTCTGAGTGAACCGAGTATTTCGGTAACGCTATTCGCTTCTTTCTGCGTTTGTCACAACAGTACGTAAAGTCTGGTCATTACATTGCCGTAGCTTGCTAGCTAGCCTATCATATTATTTGTACTGATGAGTGTTTAAAAAGGATACGCTAGCTTGTGTTTAGCTGATATAGAATATTCTGGAAGTTCTCGTCCGTTGTTACTGACTTACAGTGTTTACTAAGTTTTCTTTTGCAATTTCTCAGTTACAAAACTTACAATAAAGAACCTTTAGCTGTAACCACGAAACACTAATGGTTTTGATTAAATATTATTACAATATATATAGTAAAAATCATATGTGATACATTTACATGACTTTCTTTACCTTCTGTGCTTATTATTAGTGGGTATACAGACTATTCTTACTAAAGGTTATTTTTCTATCTACTACATTTAATCGAAATAAACCTTTGCAAAATACCTACATTACACATTTCATTATACATACAAAGAGAACGGGAGACAGTCAAATGTTTAAGAACTGGACCCTACATGCTGGCCATAAAATTCCATATTGTTTCCATGTAATCGCGAGACACAACTCGAAATCCATAGGACTAAAAGAATGATAAATATTGAACAATTCGAATCTTTAATACAGGATATTTTAGAGACGGCTTACGCCACAAAAATCCTATTTTGCGTAAATTGTGTGTTTTAAAGAGATCCACATTTTTTGTGTGGTATGTTTTCGTCTGTCGGTTAACATATACAAGTTTACAAAATTTCTTCCGAATGAAGAGGACTTCCTAGGCTATACACTTTATTTTTCATGTAAATATCTTTCATGTATGATATTTTAATCAAAATTGTCGGAGCCATTTTTAGAAAATCAAAACTTTTGCTAAACGTTCCATGTAAGGAGTAGTTAAGATTAGGGGATTTTCTTGAAAATCTCTGTGTTGCATCCTTGGAAGATATACAACTCAAATAACAAGTTTGGTATTTATCCGACTTTTCGTTGTAGTTATGGTGTTCACAGACATACACACGGACATGTTTCCAAAAATGCTTTATTTGGATTTCAGGGCGCCACATATTCCGATGAAATCTCGGTATCGAATTTTTGAGTAGTAGAGTTAGTAAAAATGAATTATATTGATACAGTTACATTAATTATAGCTGAAAGTTAATTTAATCATATTTAAGCTATTTATAGTAGGTCATACGGCATCAATGGAGACATTATTTTACTGTCTCATCATTACAAAACCTGGTGAAATACGTTTTATTGACTTCATACAAGCTGGGTGTAGACGTGCCTTGCTTTGTCATGCCCTTTTAAGCCGGCAGGAATCCATTTAAGCTGTTGAGCTGACAATACATAGTGTAAGATCTTATGAGTCAACAGGAGTTTCATAAATCATTGACCTCATGTACAGGTCAAGCGAACGCGCCGGCCAATGAAGGCCCACCTCGACCTATCCAGTGGGCATTGAAATCGTTGTCAAATAGGCACGTACTTCATGAACTAATGTCGTATCATGTTGAAATCACATTCCTTGTCTGATATTAACACGAAGAGAGTGAAATAGCTCAGGTAAACTTCTTGCAAAAATACTAGATAAGTACTGGCATTGAGTTGTCATGGTAAAACGTATGGCACCACAAGGAAGCCATTCACAATCCCTGTACACATACTTACACCAGATGTAATTTGATGTGATCGCACAAACATGGCATGGAGGTTTTTTAAAGCCAAAACATGGAAATTATGGGAATTAAAATATTCTTCACGTGAAGCATGCTTAATCTGATTGCACAATGCTCAGTGGTTAGAGCAACCGCACGAAAAACAGAAGATCTGTGTTCAAATCTAGGCTATGACACTGAATTTTTCAGCTCATTCTACATTAAAAAGTTATTAATGTTGCTTCTAATTTGTTCTGCTTAATGCTATTTCAATTTTATTTTAAGGTTTTTCAAGGTCTAAAATATTATTAATAGTATGTGAATTAGATAATTCTTTAAGAATTATTCTTTTAGTTTTATTTCATTAGCCTTTTAATTCTCCTTATCTTTTGCGTTATATATTTACAGCATAAAAGATAATGAAATAATAATGTAAAATGTGAGGCAGTATTTTTAACACTTAAAGGATTTCGGTGTAATCATATAATGTAAAATATAATAACAGCCCGCCTTAGAGCAATATGTGTATGGAATAACATATAAAAGTGTGTGTAGCAGTCATTGTGTTAAGGTTTATATTATTGTGTACATGTTTAATAATGTTATGTGAATGTATTATGTAATTTAATAATGTAGGAGGTATGAGAATAATAGGTTAAAAGCTGCTAACAATAAGGTAATGATGAGGTAACCTTGAGGTAATAATGAATTAGAAAGTTTAATAATGCTACTAGTAATTCTTGGAGCAACAATAGTGAAATTTTTTAGACAGTTTATAAATAGCTGATCAACAACAGAAAAAAAAGCTTAAGTTAAATAAAAGTATTCTATTAGAGTAGGATTAGACAATCAGAAACTGAAATAGAGCAAATTGTACAAATTCAGAAGTCAGTTGCTGGTAGACAGCGTTCCTAACAGTGAAGCAGGTGTTTACGTAATTTATTTACGTAATTTATTAGCCTCACGCTTGGGAAGCCAACTTAAAGTAGACATTGTTCTTGGAGTTTACGTTGTTTAAGGAGTTTGCACCACGCTTTTGTAGGCCAATTTGAAGTAGATTGTTTGTTATGTAATATGCTACTATGTATGTAAAGCTGATTTGAAGATGTATTTTCGTTGTTACGCTCCAAGTTTAAAACTATTATGTTAACTTTGTTATTAAGCTGCTTCTATAGATATTATTTGTGTTTGTTTTTGCCTCGGCTGTGTCAGTATTGCTTTAGAGACACGTTTCTCTTAGGCAGGGTGTGGTGCGACAAGAATGTAGGCTTATACAGATTTTAAGTTTAAATTTACTTCTTTTTATTTATCCTTGACACAAATTAAATAGAACTACACTGATATCAACAGCTGTGAGATTCTTTAATACTTGCACTTTGTTAACGCATATACTTATTTTACGATTCACACGAATACGTAATATTCCTTTAGAGAACACATCTTCCATCAGGTCACTACAACTGAACATATTTAAACCGTCCAAACCCATAAGATTCTGTATTTCAAGTCTCCGATTGGCTAATCCTAGTCTAATAAAATACCTGCATTTAATTAAAGCTTTTTCTGGCTGTTGATTGGCTATTTTTAAACTGTCACAATTTATGTTATCATTGCTCTAATAATGACTAGTAATACTTGAACTCTCAAACTCATTATTGCCTCAAGGTTACTTCATTGTTACCTCATTGTTAGCAACGTTAAACTCATTATTCTCACAGCTCTTACATTATTAAATTACATAATGCATTCACATATAATTATTGAACATGCTTACAATAATATAAATATTTGCAATGACTGTTACATACATTTTTACAAATTATTACATACATATTGCTTCAAGGTGGGCTGTTATTGATATTACACATTATATAATTTAATTGAAATTATTCAAGTGTTAAAAATACTGCCTCAACTGGACACGTGACACATCCTCGAAAAGTTTAATGCTTATTCAGTGTGAGAAAAAAATAGTTTACGTGTTAAAAAGTGCAAGTAATTAATAAATAATCTCACAGCTTTCTATATCAGCGAAGTGTTATTTAAATCGTGTCCAGGATTAATAAAAGGAGTGAAGTAAAAATTATAATCTGTGTAAGCCTACATTCTTCAGCCGTACCACGCCCTGTTAAGAAATTCATGTCTCTACAAATTAATTCTGACGCAGCGGAGGCAAACATAAATACATAATATTTAAAGAAACAGTCAAATTACAAAGTTAATATTTTTAAACTTGGGGCGAAGGCCACCGGAAACCTTGTACCGCACGGGTTGCACTACTTAAAGTTCGGCTCCCCAACAGTCGAAATACAATACAACTCCTCCTTCAATACAACCTACTTCAAATGGAAGATGGGTTTAGCTGCTGTCACAACCAATAAATGAATTAAGTAATAACTGGATTTATGAAGCGTACCATATACAAGCGGCTTACGATTACTTAAATTTTTATTTTTCCCAGAGAACTGCATAATTCATAACCTGGTAGAAACTTGTATCTTTCGCCATAGGAGTGTAAGGCTCTCCAGATCCCCAAAATATCGCCTTTTCAAATTGTACGCATCTACTACTGGACACTGCTTCCAAGTGTTCAAACTCCGCAAAATGAAATTATTATGTGTTTCTCCAAAATTCCGAAAATGTGCTCATTAAAGTAAGCCGTTTGTCAGTATTGAATAGTGCCATCTCGGTTATGACCCCATCACTATCCTTCGGGTCGTTCTCCATTGTCTAGGGGTATCATTCTAGCCTCTAGTTCCGAAGGCCGCTGGTTCAATCCTGACGGAGGGGATGGATCTTTTCGGGCGTAAAAATCCTTAACATGGCTAACTTCGGCAGTAAGCCGGTGGTCCCGTGTCGTAGATTTACGATACGTAAAAGAACCTCAAATCTGAAAACGAGGTCTCTGCGCAAAATTCTCTGTCTTTCATGCCCAATATGGAATGGTACGCTAAGAACAATAGTAGTTAAAGAATGTTCACAAATAAAACTTTGTTTAATTTATTCTCCTCCGGTAATTCATCTCCTCCCCTATTGAGATGCCAGTTGAAGTGCATGCTTTTCTGGATTCTTAATGCTAACCATATACTACCACCGATCGCCTTTGTCTCTGCAGTGCATAAACCTTGTTCCAGGGAGACACTTCCCTTGATCAGCCACTTTGGTGTCGGTACACACACTGACGACGCTTTGAGGAAAACACCATTAGGTATTCAGATAATAACGGAGGACATCATTAAGAATGTCAGTCAAATTAAGTACCTCGGATCTATCACTGATAATACGGAGAGTGTGCAAATTATAACCACACTCGTATTAATGAACCCGAAGGACAACTATATCTTAAATAGAAATTTTTGGAATAGATGAAAAACTAAATGCAAAATAGCTTGTGCAAATGTATCAAATACAAGGATATATTTTCTTGTGTATCAAAAAGATGGACAAATATGTGTAGTACAAAAAATGGAGAGACTCAGAGACGCATCAGATTTTCTAGAGACCACCATATACACAAAATGAATACACAAGGAAAGACGAGAGATTGTGCACGGCTTGCCAAAGAGATGTTATGGAGACTATGGAATTAAAAGGTTTGTAATTTGGGCAGTAGGAAGACAAATAAATTGAAGAATAGGAATTAAAGGCAACTTTTGAAAACTAGAGATCCTGTAAAATTAAGAAAGTAGAGCAGAGTAGAATAGAATAGAGTAGTGTATTTATTAGTCTTAAGCATTTTATATCTTCCAATTCATACATCGCCGGATCAGATAGACTGTAGGTGCTTGTATAATACACTGTAGTTCATATTTTTCAAAGAAAGAAAAAAATAGCATAAGGGAACAACAAAAACCACACAAACAAAACAGAAGAAGAAGAAGAGGAAAACCCTTATTTACAAGCAACGCTTTGTTTACAAGACAAACAGATACCCGCACTAACCCTCCATATCTCAACCTTGAACTACTAAGCCACTAACCCTCCCTCTCCCAACCTTGAACCTCTTCCTTACACTCCGATCTGAGCTGCATAACTTTTGTAAAAATGTACCAGTTGGTTCCCCAGGCACCCTTTCAGCCAGCAAGGTCCAACAAGCAGTAGCCCTCTCCTTGAAATAACAAAGGAACCTGGCAGATACTTTCTCCTCTTAGTAAAATGCGTTAGAATATGAATCCAAGCTTCTTCCTCCCTACACCAGGGACAGATTCTTATGCCTTCTTCGTCAATGAATTTGATCGCTCACCAAGATCCCAGTCTAAGACAAGCAAGCCTTTGCTTGCTGGTTCTATTTCTGGACAAACTGTATTGTTCTATACCCCATTCTGTTTTTAGTTTCAACTGTAAGCGTAATAATACTTTCTCATTACATTGTAACAGCGTTTGCTGTCGATCTATATCTTTCAGTCGCTTCTGTAATTTTCTCCACACATTCGCTCTACTTCCAGGTCCTCAAAACCAAGTATTACCCATACCTATTCTCTCAAGCAATTTCTTGATTTTCGGAGCCCATATCTTGTCCCCTCCCATTCTAAGCTGTTCCTTATAGCATACTGTTCTCATAAATGACTGATCCCCTCTCATAATTCTAATCCAATATTTCATTGCCCCTACCTTAAATTCAATTGTTTCACTGTATGCACCATATTCTCTAAAAATGTCGCAGTTTGGCGTACCTCTTCCCACACCCAAGATACATTACAAAAAACCTGTTCTTACTTGGTTTAGCCTTTCCGTGGGTTCCCAGACCCAGATATCCGTCCCAAGCGTAATTGTGGATCTAACAATTGCTCCATATATTGCCTCTATCAGTTTTACCGGTATATCTGGGATTCTGCTCCGAGTGCGCAGTTTCCGCAGCTCTCATTCCTGCCTTGAGTTTTGTAACCTCGTTCAAAGCTAAGTATACAAAACCCTTTACATTGTCCAGTTTCTCTCCTGCATAATTCCAGGTCTCTGTTCGGCTGTATTCCGAGCTGCTTTTAAACGCAATTGTTTTCGTTTTATTTACATTAACGGTCAATAGCCATTCGTCACAATAGGTTTGATGTCTGTAGTCCATTTTGCAACCCTTCCACAGTAGTACAGAACAGTGGCATACCGTCTGTGTATAAAAATACTGGGATGAATGTCGTCGTCCTCCGTGGTGTAGTGTTTGCCATACTAGCCTCCTGTTCCCGAGGTCGAGGCTTCAAACCTGGCGGAGGGCGATGGATTTTTTTCGGTCATAAAAATTCTAAGCATGGCTTCCTTCGGAAGGGAAGTAAGATCCGGTAGTCCCGTGACGTAGATTTACGGCACGTAAAAGAACCTGAAGCCTGATAAAGAGACCTCTGAGCAAAACTAGCGGTCTTTCACGCCCAATATATAATGGTACGCTAAGAACCACAGCAGTTAAAGAGCCTCCATAAATAAAATTCAATTTATTTTGGGATGAATGCCACCGATCTCAGGCGCCTCTATATTTTCTCCTAACAGTAAATACATGTGTGTATACGCGCACGTGCGAACTGAAAGTACAAATATGAGAATAAATATAATATTTTATCCTTAAATAATCAATCAATGACAGGATAAATTCATCAAGGATTCACTATCACAAAAATCCTGTAAATAGAAACCTATCTGTTTCTAGATTTTATTTTTTAAAACATCCTAAATGTTTATTATTATATCATATATTTAATGTTTTTTTAAAAAAATAAAAGGTATGTCTTAAAATTTTCTGCAAAAAGGATGTGAAGTTATATTTAATATTATTCAATTAAATGTAACAAGTGATATACTAAAGCTTACCTTAAAACATATTTCATTGAAATGCACAATTTATGTCACGTAATTTTAAGTGATACTATTAGATTTTGAAATACTGGTTTTTAGTCATTTAAATTGTCATATATTTTAAGCTGTGCTGTTAACTTGCTATTTTTGTTTTCCATTAGCTCATGGCTAGTAGAACACATGTACTTTCTTTTTAGACCTTTGACTATATTCTCAGCCAACAAAATATATTTTTTCTGATATTGATAATAGTATTGCCAATATTTATCACAATTATCCGGAAGTACAGAGAAAAAAAATAAGATTCTCTGTTAATAATTTGTAAAATACCAGTGAAAATTAATGGCAATAATAGTGTAGGTTACGTAATATTCAGTCCTTGTTTTAGTTCTCTTTAATTTAACGCCTAGAATTATGTGTTTTAGAACATTTATTTCCCAGCACAGTAAGACGATGAAACCTCGTAATATATGGCTTTTTTACTATCTTAATTTTCGCTTCATTGCAATTTTATTGTTAGCGTTCCTCTCTAGTGATTTTGTAATTACCTCTCGTTTCGTTCCTTTAATCACTATAGGGAGTCATTTAATATCTCCCAGTGTTGATTTTCGACTCCATTTTCTTTTATCTGTAGTCAGTTAGGTATCCATTAACCTAGTTCCAGTCATTTAAAACTGGGAATCTCATAGTACTATTCCACCAGCATTCTGGATCTTGTCAAAATTTCTCTGCTCCTGAGATTTTTTCAGCTTGTGTTACTGGCGAATGCTGAAGATTGTGACCCAATTAACCCTGGCCACCACATTAATAATAATAGTAATAATAATAAGAAGAATAATTTCGCACCAATTGTCAACAATAATGACTTAGAAGCTAGAAGTAGTTTTTGAAGTAAGCGGGTAACCTAAATTATATGCCTTTTATAAGCACCCAAAGGGTAAACTGACCACCGCGTGTTACGAATGTAAATGTTTTTTCAACAATAGTGGTTTTGTCCTCTGCGCGTTCACACTGCCATGGTGGAAAATTGAGTTTCCCGTATTCTCTGCCGCTAACATAACTTACCTGCGTATTTTGTTTATACTCCTGCCATATTAAACTCTCCAGATTTTTATATATTTACTATTTTGGTAGTTATAATTTTACCTGGTCTCTACGTTCATTTTATTAGTTATTATTTACTTAGGATTTAATCCATGCAGCAGCTAAGTATGGGCTGTATGCTATTGACATTTAATGGTCAACAACTAGGTTAATCGATCGCCACTTTGCCAGCGTGGTTAATGCTACCATGCTACTGGAACCATACTTAAATTAATTTGAGATCTCCTTGAGGTTAGCTGGAAAAAAATGGGAGTCAATTTGGGAATTTAATGTCGTGCCGTCATGTTGCCATGGTAGCTTAGTTGGCTAGAGCAACCAGATTTCAAATTCCTGTTATGGCATTGAATTTTTCAGACTGATTCTACCTTTCCAACCTTGTCCAAAACACAATTACGAGGAACCACAGTATTTAACTGCTGTTAGTATGTTATTAATTTTATTTTCGCGTATCTACAACTTGTATTATTTACTATCAGCGAAAAAATAATTGCGAATGCATGCATTACCTAAGTATTTTGAAATTCTTCCTCATTTTGTTCTCCAAGGTTTACACTTGTATCGCAATACACTTCTGAATCGGTATCTAGCAATTCGTTCACTGCTAGATGAAATGTTTTAAAGCGGTAACCAGATGCTATCCAGTATGCACATATCGAAGTTATTAAGCTATGCAAGTATAGCATTACGACCTCATTTTCCTTCTGATATTGAGAGACAATAGAGCATCGCTATACATATTTTATGGAATGGATATACTGATGTTACATCAACATTTGGCTGTTTATGCACGGTGTGATTAGTTTCATATTTAAGTGACTGGTGGTGATAAATTCACTCAGGTATATAATTACGAAGCAAATGTCATTGCAAATAACGACGAACTGTTTAACGTGTAATTATGTGTAATTTGATCACAGCATTTTTGTCACTACCTTGTTGTACCAACTTGGAAATGAAATACACGATGACGTGCACTGATAATAGCTATCGCTTCATCTATAAGCTTGTTTATCATGAGTTTCCTTTTTTAGAAATATGCTGTTTGCCATTGCTTCTGAGAGGGTAGTCTAACTGTAGAACACTTGACACATATGTATTGCTTGTTTAGTTTTTTCTACTTCTTCAGCAGTAGGTGACTGAGCGGAATGGCTCAGGTGGTTAAGAATTTTTATAGATTTGCAACTCAATCCACCTTAAAATTATATTTAAATAACAATCCAGTATGATATATAGTGTAGTGGGTAGAGAACATTGTATTTAGTACTATAACACTAATGCATGTTATCTATAACAGTTTATCTAACATATTATACAACGTTAAATTTAAATTATACCGTAAACATCTGAGATTGAACTAGCCTCTCTCATCTTTGATTTTGCGTGGTTTTTCCAGGTCGGTAGACAAATGCTGGGGTGCATTATATACTTCCACAAATTTACCTCTAATTTCATTTCATTTCCAGGGCAGGGTAGTCAGTTGGTGTGCTTTCAGAAAAGAACGGTTTCTTCACTGCTATGTAATCTTTGGCTCGAATGTCTCGTGAAGATAGAGTGAACATCGAATGGGCGGCCGTGGATGTCCAATGTCGCCTCCGTGGTCTAGGGGTACCATGCTAGCCTCTAGTTCTCGAGATCGCGGGTTCAATACCGGTGGAGGGTAATGAATTTTTTCGGGCGTAGAAATCCTTAGCATGGCTTCCTCCGGAAGGAAATAAAGTTGGTGGTCCCGTTTGTAGATTTACGGCACTAAAGCCTGATAAAGGGGCCTCTGAGCAAAGTTTCCGGAGTTTCATGCCCAATGTGGAATGACACGCTAAGAACCACGGCAGTTAAAGAGCGTCTATAAATAAAACTCAATTTAATTTAATTTTATGGATGTCTAATCTGGAAACGTAAGGATCCCCGCTTCTCTGAGCCAGCCGCCATCAGATCTGGCCGCCCTTTATATTCTCTCGGCTTATCCCTTCCTACCAGAGTAGATACAATAGGCCTAGCCTTGGCCGCACCGTAGTTTCCTACGGTTAAAATTCCTATCTCTGTCCCCGACATAGTAGATAGAAAAAGTATTGTATTCCATCCAAATTATATATTCAGATTTTACCGAAAGTACACGTTTTCAGATGCACTGAAATCGAAAAAAAAGCATTTTTAGAAAAACCTGTCCTTAGTATATGAACTTAACTTAATATGGAAAGTTGGATGAATACCAGATTTCGCCCCAAAATAATTTCTAATTAAACGTTTTCTTCCATATTATTATATTTATTTACTTTTTTCAAACATTTCTGTTAAGGATTTTTATGAAATAACATAAATGGCATAGTTTCCCAGTTAGATAAAACCCTATGACTCAATAAGAACATAATAACCCAAATATTCATTATAGAAGATTCAGAATATGTACTTTAACCGCCATTTTCCCACTTCAAGCATATGATATTTTAACACAAAATATCACAGCTATTTTTGCGTAAGTAAAACATACGAGCGCACATAGGTATACACACGAGACTAACAACTTGTTTCGCTTTTGGTGACCTCGAAGCTACGATTTGCAGTGAATGATTGAGTCCCCTAATTGATTATAACTGCTGTTAATACATACTTTTGTATAACTTTCAGGCTCTGTGAAAATACTTTGTTAATTCTGTAGTTCATGTACATTATTTTTCCACGTCTTGCGTTTTAGCGATTGTGCCACACTTGAAAAAAGAGAGAAAGAAAAGAAGTCTTAATATGATTGCACTTTGAACACGATATTGTACTTCATACGCTCTCGTTCTTTTGTTTACCAGCATTTAATAAACTGGTAAACTGTGATTTACTGTGCTCTTAGAGAAATACATCGTACCATTGATTTAAGAGTGGGCCCTGTTTTTTCTCCCTTTCTCTATCCACTTCATTGGAGCTCTGTCGTCCGTACAAGATGAATCACTTTCGCGAGAAGGCCGTTACAGAATGACTGATCAGCGGAGTCTTCCGCAAACAATTGTTTCCGAGTTGGAACTTGTTAGCTTCTTTGTCTTGAAGCTCAGCCCCATGGACAAGCTTTTAATTCTTTAATAGGAGCTGTAACAACTTTCCCCGTTATGGGTCTTCAAGTTTAATCGTTGCTGACAGTTACTTCTCTCTGAGGTCTGTGGACATCTTCGAGATGCCTTGAAGACTTCCAGGATTGGAAAGCAATTTCTTCTTTTTACTTTCTCTACTACGTATAGTAAGTAGGGGAAGTATAGTATTCCACCCAAAAATTTGATACCGAGATTTCACCGGAAATATATTTTTTGAGACACCTGAATCCAAAAAAAGCATTTTTGGAAACATGTCCGTGTGTGTCTGTGTGCCTGTGAACCGCATAACTCAGAAATTAACAGTCGGATAAACACCAAACTTGGTATTTAGGTTCAGTATCTTTCAGAGATGCGACGCGAAGGTTTTCAAGAAAATCCCCCCACCCTAGATTACCCTTTACGTGGAACATTTTTCGAAAATTTTAATTTTCTTAAAAATGGCTCTAACGATTTTGATTAAAATATCATATGTTTAAGATATTTTTATGACAAATGAAATGTATATCTCAAATTTTCTGGTAATGCCTCCAAAGGATTCTTCATTGTGGACGACTTTTGCAGAACTGGTAAACCATAAGATATAGACAAATTTTTACTCAACAAAAAGTGTAGATCATGTTAAAATACACAATTTATGTCATATACATTTTTTGTTGAGTGAGACATTTTCGAGATATTGCTTGTTATTTCCTTAAATTTTTCAATGCTGGTACTTTTTCTTAAATTCGTTATTCATTTTTTTTTTTGTCCTGGTAATGCAAAGAGAATGGAATACTCCACAGAGCAACCACCTCTTAAAATATTTGACTATCGCTTAAAACCTATCCATTCCGCTTGCATCTACAAGACAATTAGCAATAAGATTCACATCTGGATATCTCGATTAACATGAGGCATATGGAGAATACGCGTTTGTAAAAATAGTTTGTACAAGGGTAGAGAAAGTCATGTGACTGTAACACTTCAGATTTTTCTTCTACTCTCTCTTCTGTTTACCTATAGTAAGTAGAGGAAGTATTGCACTCCATTCAAAAATTGGATGATGATATTTCACCAGAAATACACGTTTTGAGGTGTGTGTAATTGTCTGTCTCTCTCTCTGTGTCTCAAACAGCATAACCCATAAACGAAAGTTGGTGTATAGGTTCAGTGTCTTCCAAGAATGTGACATGAAGATAATAAAGAAACTTCCTCCACTCCACGCTACCCCGTATATGAAAAAAGTTCCACATTTTTTATTTTCTCAAAAATACTCTAACGATTTTGACTAAAACACCATATATTTAATATATTTACACCAAAAATGAAACACGCGAAGTCCTCTTATTGTGAATGACTTGTATAACTAGTAAAGCGTAATTTATTATACAAAAAATGTAGATCCCGTTAAAGCACATAAATTATAGACATTTTTTTGCAGTGTTAACCATATCCTACATCGTCTTCGTTCTTGATTTTAATTTTGAAATACTTTGCACTTTTTGCAATTGGTAAGTCACTATTCACGTTTTTTCGTAATCGTGCAAAGAGTGTGGATTTTCAATGTTATCACATAGCGACCCGCTTTTTAAGAATCTGACTCCCTTTAGCTGACTGTAATACATTCTACTACCTTTAACGAAGTATGTAAACATGTAGTGAGAGTTTATTTTGATTATTAGGAGGTAGAAGAATTTACCTTTGCAATAATAAGTAGTGGAAGCGTAAGTGGAGAAAATCATGTAAATGCAACACATCAGGCTTTTTCTTTTAGACAACATAGTAAAACTAGGAATCAGAGTTGAATGGTTACTGTCTGATTTGTTACAGCTTTAAAAATAAACTACAACTGATGAAATGGCACGCATTTAATTTGTTCTTTTGTTTTGTAAAAAAATCTGATTTGTTAAAGTTACACCACTTTATACATCCATTATCATTTACTTCCATATACGTTCTGCAAATATTTCATACAAATTTATTACAGGTCAATGTTTTCGTCGTGAAAAGGGAGAAACACAGAGAAGGAAGAGAAGGAGGAGGAGAAGGTTGTCTAGGTGGGAGAGAACGCCTGACAGAATTCCTCTTGCGTGGAACAAACACTCGCTTGAACCGTGGTGATGCCACCTTACCTCACGTTGTGTACGCGCCTGCTGCTCTGTTACAAATGCACTTGGCAAGCTACTACACATGCAGATAAGCCTGGCACGACGAAAAAATCGCACTGGACTTCCTTTACCGCATATCTGTGTTAGATAGTGGAATTTATTTCACTCAAAATATCACAAGTCGATACAGGGATATCACCGGAAGCCAAGATAAAAACACTTGCGTAAAAATTTCATGTGTACGTGTGAACAAAACGAGTCTAGCGTTTTCGAAGGAGTGACAAAGATTTTAACGAAATTCACTCCCCGCCCAAAAAAAAACCGTTCGTTGTTGCGTTATTTTCTTCAAAAACGCTGCCAATGACTTTGATTAAAATTATATATTTGACAAAGTGGGATGGCTAAAGTGTATATCTTGAATTTTATTTCAGTACTCTGGTTCTTCTGAATGAACTTCGTATAATTCTGTGCAACTAGGAACCTATAAAACATATACCTACACAAAACGTTATTTTAAAAAGTTCACTCTGCAGACAACTATGAAGTCGCAACCGCCAAGCTGTAAATTGCGTAAAGGAGAAGGAGCAGGAAAATAAGAAGAAATTTAGAAATACATTTAGCTTGTGTTAAATAATTTTCTTTGTAGCGTTAGCCGTTTCCAAATGTTCATTGTTACAAATAATCCCAAATGTAAGCGGATCATTTTACGGGAGATGCTTGAGAATTTTCGATTCTTCTTTTCTCTTTTCGTTCCCAAGAGTTTGCGAATCATGGTGATCATGGATAGATATTTTATTTCATCATCACTAGCACTTCTCCTTGCTTGCGTTAAACATTTGATGGTTTATTTCGCATGTTGTATGAAATAAGCTACTGTTATTATTTGTAAGAAAAAACATCGTGAATAATGTTACGTGTTCAGAAGTATTACTTGTTAACGAATGTACAATATAATATAAGACCTGAACGAAAACTTGTAATGCGTTCGGGATTATACTACATCAGAATTTGGTTTATGTCTACTCGTGCTTTTTAAGATGAATGGATGCATTACACATTTGTTACTTACACACAAGAGTATACGTATAGGAGGCTGAAGTGGCAATAAATGTTTAACACGCAGGTGGCTATACGCTGGCTTTGATGATGTACATTATCTTCATGAACTCGCTAGAGTCAAAGAATGGTGAATTAGCGCTTCAAAGCATGTGTGACTTAGAATATTGGGAAGTTCAGATTAACAACAGCGAATGTGTCGGAAATCGCTTTGTATCACAAACATGTAATAACATAACAAAATAATAAATATCGATAGCAGTCAACACACAGCATTATTTTAGAACAAGATTCTGTGTTCATTATATGGGTATTTAAATTGCCCAAGATTTGTTTACAAACCAAAATTGAAATATTGCAGTAGAACCCCGCGTAACTGAAAATGGGGGCAGAGTTTCGGATAACGAATTTTTTTCCGATAATCCATGATAAGGATTTTAAGCAGCGAAAGTAAGAAAATAATTTTATTCCAAATGCATGTAATAATTTTGTTAAAAAGCTGTTATATATAGTATTAAATTATGCATTACAGTATTTACAAAGATTATTTCATAAAATCCGTAACAAGATTCAGGTTTGGTAAATTTCAACATCCTAATGCTACCAAAATTGATTTGTTATAAACTTAGTATTTTAACGAGTCTTATATTTTAGCTGCTGTAAGTATTTGTTCATTTCTTATGGTTAATAGTTATATAAATGTCGTAAGAAAAAACTTAACAAATTATTGAGACATAATTCAAGATATACGTCTAATTTATCATGACAATATTTAAAACCTAGTATTTTAATCAAAAATAAAATTTAATATTTTCCAAATTTCCCCCAAATTAAAACTTTTTATTTTCAGTAGGCAATATCAATGTCATTTCGATGACTACGTATATCAGAGGATATTTTTGGCACTTTATGGCAAATAAGGCACACTTTTAATGACTTCCAGCTCCATGAGGAGGCTTAAAGTCTTTTAAAAGTGATGGTGGATTAAGAGGAGGGAATTCCAATACGGTGTTCATATCATAAAATTTCCCTCTGATTTCGCTGATATTTATTATCAAAGAAAAATGGTACACTGTGTCTTTAGAATCTGATAAGTAACAAGTAATCATACACCTTTTACAAACTACTGCTAACCTTGTTGTCAATGTCTACCGACATTCTCAATGTTTCCATGTCATGCCCTAAAAATACAACTATGGCCTATCTAGATGAAATTTTGTACATTTACACAAACATTATACGCTACCTTATAACTCTCAAAAACGACCCCGTCACAGAAATCTGCACTTCTTAATCCATCTGGTCAGAATATTGTACCATTTTACTATAACAGCTGGAAAAAATCATAGTTAACTTAGAAATTTTAAAACCTACCAAATCTTATTTTCAAATTATGCTAGTACCTCGAAGTTATTAAAATATACATTTACCTATTATTTTCAAACCCGTATAAATACAAATGTACCATTTTGCCAATCAGGGCAACCTTTGTCAACCTGATGAAAATAATATGCTGGCATACAACTTCTAAAAAACTATCCCTTCTCATTTAAGTCCCTTATGTACAAATTTGTCACATCTGACCAATTTGAAAAAAAAAAGACTTTAAACACTTGTGCTTTTACGGCTGAGAAAATTAGGCTGCTGGTGAATTTTAAAGGCTACTACATCATGATTTTTAACACCTCTATGCATTACAGTGGCTAGTAAAACACAATGATTACAAAAATTTGTATACGTCTTAAAAATATTAAAATGGCATATTAAACTGCTAACACATTTGCTGAGGATAAGAAAGGCGATTACTATCTAAATTTTGCTGGTGTATCTATAATAACAATATAGAGAAAACGTATTTGAAATCTGCAAATGCTAGTTGGTGCAAGCTGACTGGTACATGCCTCTTTAATTTCCTTCAGAACTCAGCGGAACAATCAAAGATAACAACAGCCTTGTGATAGAACTGGCATCAATGAACATTCAACGATTACATCTCCACATTTTCGCGTTTACTAGGTCTGTTAGCTCCTAGTTATTCTGAAGACATTTCCATAATCGGTTGTTTGGAGTGGAGTCTCTCTGAGGAATAATGTGAACGACTGTATATCAGACCGCTCCGTGGTGATCCTTTTGCTGAGCCCACATCACCAAGTGTATATAATATTTTACGAGGAGCCAGATAATTCTAAAGAACGGTGCTACATATCGTTTCCTTGAATGAGGCCGAGGGTACATTTGCTAAAATAGAACTCCTCCCTTTCACCAGTCACCGCGCCGAGCAAGTGTTTTGAGCGTGAATTACAATACTTATCGCTCCGTTTAAGCAATAACGCTGAAGTGTTAGCTTTCCGATACCACAACCATCATTGTGGTGCCGAACATCTAAGAATGCGCTATCACAGTGAAGAGGATATCTCTGTGTCATGGAATACATCGACACACAAGCTAAAACCGAGATTTGTTCGTGCACCATACAGCTTGTGTATACAGTGTGTTTGGAAACTATAGGCAATGCTTTCAGTAGTGAGCAAAAGAAAAGCAACATGGTAAAAGATTCTGATAAATACGTACGAGAAAACAAACAATTTCCCTGGTTCAAATCCCGACTATGGCATTTGATTCTACTTTTCCAACCTCCCTACACGCAGCATATATATGTAAAAGAAATTAATTAACATTAATTGACCTAATAATGGTTAGCTATGAAGTCTTTTGAAGAAATTATGAGATTGTGATTCGTATTCGGGTATGTTATCTGAAATGAATTTGAGAACACCTTGTATTTTAACGGAACAAATAAGACTCATTTGGAAAATTTAATGTCGTGTCGACATGTTGCCATGGTAGTTCAGTTGGTTAGAGCAACGGTATGCAAAACTGAAGCCAAATACGTTATGTTGGCTTAGAAAGCTGAGGAATAATATCTAAGTATTTGATATAGCCTGAAGGTTATCGAAATATTTGAGTCTAATGAGAAAGTTTAGTGGGTGTACCGGTATCTGGCCATGATAGCTCAGCAGTAAGAGCATCGGGACCCAAAGCACGAAGCTCGACGTAAAAAAGTTAAATTTTTTAAGCCTGATTCAATTCTAAAAATTAGATATTGAGGCAGTATTTTTAACACTTAAATGATTTCAGTCAAATTGTATAATATAAAATATAATAACAGTCCGCCTTAAAGCAATATGTGCATAAATAATATATAAAATGCATGTAAGTCACTGTATTAACGTTTATATTGTTATATACATGTTCAATAATGTTATGTGAATGTATTACGTAGTTTAATAATGTAGGAGTTATGAGAATAATAGGTCAACATTTGCTAACTATGAAGAAAACTTGAGGCAATAATGAATCAGAAGGTATAATAACACTATTGGTAATTCTTGGAGCAACAATAATGTAATTTTTGAGACAGTTTATAAAATAGCCAATCAACAACAAGAAAAAAACTTAAGTTAAATAAAATTGTTCTATTGGAATAGGATTAGCCAATATGAAACTGAAATAGGGCAAATTGTACAATTTAGAAGTCAGTTGCCAGCAGACAGCGTTCCTAACCGGACGCGAGACGCGTCCTTGAGAAGTTTAATACGCATTCAGTGTGAGACAAAAATAGTTTACGTGTAAAAAAGTGCAAGTAATTAATAAATAATCTCACAGCTCTCTATATCAGTGAAGTGTTGTTTAAATCGTGTCAAGAATTAATAAAAGGAGTGAAGTAAAAATTATAATCTGTGTAAGCCTACATTCTTCAGCCGCACCACACCTTGTTAAGAAATTCATGTCTCTACGAATTAATACTGACGCAGCCGAGGCAAACATAAATATATATATATAATATTTAAAGAGACATTCAAAATACAAAGTTGACTTTTAAACTTGGGACGAAGGCCACCGTGCGGTTGCAACTACTTCAAGATCGACTCCCAACAATCGAACTACAATACAACCCCTTCCTCAATATATATTAGATATACTTATTTCTCTATGTTGTCATTATGGATTACAATAACAGCTCTATTTACATAGCTTATAAAAAGGTAATTTTAGATTAGTTCAATGTTTAACATAATGAATACGAATTAAGGAACGTGATACATAAAAATTAAGTTAAACGGATTTCAACTTTTTACACCAACGTTATGTTACGGTTAACCAATCAGTTCATGAGGAATACAGAAAATTTATATTTTTTAAAAAATCAAGATATCTAAGCAGGAATTAAATTGCACAACCAAACTAAATCATATAAGAACAATTTAAGCTAGAGATTTATCTAAGTGTTTACACAGATATTATGACAATAAAAAATATGATAACAGAGATTCAATTTATTATGTATTTATGTTTTTGAGATGTTAATTAATTTAATCAATTTCATTAAAAGATTAAAATGTTCCTCCTTCCACATACACCATTCCTGCAAAAAAACGTATGGTAATTTTCAGACGGATATAGCGTTTTTTTAATGAATTTTATGCTGTAAAGTGGAAAAAGGACTTAATATGCGGCATTACTATACAAATTATTTCTAAGAAAGTAAACCATGATTAGAATAAAAATTCTAGTCTGATATTTTCCTACACACTTTCGGGCCTCTATCTGTACTTTTATGGAAGGAGATGAATTTTGATAATTGTAAAATGGTACGAAAATTAATATGAGAAAAGTACATTAAAGTTTGTCATGTAGTTGTTTAAACGATATAGAAATTTAAAAATATTGCCTTTTTTGCAACCAAAATTTAAAAAATGTTTGTTTTAACCAGAAAATAATCCTTCCTGAAGTATAACATTCTTCCATTTCAATGTATTATTCAAGAAATATAAGAATATATATTCAAGAAATATACCGAATTTTTCAGCTTGCTCTGCAATAGTTAATTAAAGTGTTTAATGTTCGGGATATAACGATCACCAAAGAGAACCAACCAGTTGAATCCAAAATCCAGTAAAGAGTTTAATTAGCTACGAGGTAAAACAGGGAACGAAAGAAATAAACAAGTCATTTCTAAGTTATATTCCGAACTGCCAATAGACTGTTAAGGATCAAAGTACATAAAACACAGGAAATAAAATGTTACAGAACAATATCCCTTCCATGGTCCAATATACATGATAAAAACAGGTTAGATCACAGGAATTAGATTCTTAAGAAGTAGTTCGCACCTTGGAAGATAGAGTTTGGAATGAGCATATAAGGAAAAATCAATATGTACTAACTGAAAATAAGAAACTACATTAATATAAAGAGAGCTAATTACAAGGGAAGTAACCAGATCCCTCACGCCGAAACCCATCCTAAAATTCCTGGGACAGAAATGATGCAGTACAAGGGAACAACGCCCAAAATTTCAGCTGCCAATTTTAACTGCAAAGTCCGGAAATTGAAGCTGGGATCCTTCAACGGTAGCTTACTATGCGATCCAGATTGACATGGCTGCATCAGAGGGTGCTTCAATGTACGCGCACAATTTTAATAACTGGACGAAGAACTCTGTACTCACCATCCTCGAGACATAGAAACCACAATCTGAGCCCGCTCCCATACCCCGCGTGGCAATTAGTACGAAGTCAAGACTGTCCAATCGAGCTAATTAGGGCGTTTAATACAACTAGCGAGCGGTACAGCGTGGATACTTCCCCGTGAAAGAATAACGTCTCACCCTCCAGTGCCGGTGCCGGGCATGCGGTTATCTAGTCAGTTGGAGCCAGTTGGAGTGCATGATTCTCAAGGATTGGCCGTTATATGCACTTCTCAGTTTATATCGTGTTTTAGCCTATACTATGTATTAGTTTACGTGTTAGCTAACATTATTATTGTCTTTTGTTAATTATACCGCCATCCAATGTTGAACAAAGAGTAATTATGTGAAAACTGATGCTTGCAGAGAAGTTAACGGCGCTTTGCAAGAGAATACTCTGGTAATCGTGTTCCAAATAGAGAAACTGTTCGACGATTGTTACAAATTCCAAGAGATAGAATCTATGAATGATAGGAAACGGGTTATGAGGCGCCGTGTTCTTACTGAGGAGAAGTTAGACACAATAGGGGGGCGTCTCGAATATTCACCAAACAAATTACACCGTCGTCTTGCTCAGGAAACAGGGGTGTCAATATCCTCTGCAAGAAATTCAACCAAATTACGTAAAAGCGTATAAAATTAGTTATCCGTGTCATGGATTCATTGCTGCTGAAGAACATTTTCAACATCGCTTATAATACAGGTTAGTGCCATTATTATTATTATTATTATTATTATTATTATTATTATTATTATTATTGTCAGTAGTGTGTTGAGTAAACATTCTACGCCCAACGATTCGGTGTCTGTTTATCGCGTATTGCGCTCTGCCGGTATTCGGCCGACCACTAGTTATATTAACAACCTGATCGTGGCCTCCTCATACCACAACGCTTGTGTTACAGGAAGTGGGTATCGTCTTGATGGTCTGGTACTTCCCTGTTAGAACACATGAAAAGAATGAATCAAACAAGTATTCCCAGATTGACTTATTACAAACCTCTACGACAGAGGTGCTAGAACCCTAAAGTCATGAAAGCTATGAAGACGCAAAAGACTTGAACCTTTGCCATGAAGTAAAGCAGCAGTTTTAACACTATTTTTAAAAATCTGATGTGATACATTCACATGACTTTCTCTACTCTCTATCGTTATTAGTGAGTACACAAACTATTCTTACTGAAACTTATTTTTCTATCGACTACAGTTTATTCCAGATAAACGCTTGCAGAAACAGATTACATTTCACATTTCGTTACACATACAAAGAGAACAGCCACAGTCAATTTTTTAAGAACGGGACGCTATATGCTGGCCTTAGAATTCCATAGTGCTTCCGTATAATTACAAAAAACACTGAAAATCGATGGGACTTAAAAATAATGACACAATATTGAACAAATCGAACCTTAATAACGGATACCTCAGAAATGGCTTATGCCACTCAAAACGTATTCGAAATAAATTGTATGTTTTAAAGAGATCTGCATTCTTGTGCAATACGTTTCGTCTTTCGCTTAAGTTTAGCAGATACACAAGATTATACAAAATTCCTTCAACAAACAGGAGTTCAAAGGCTGTTTTTAGAAATGAAATAAGTTAAATTGAGTTTTATTTATGAACGCTCTTTAATTTCTGTGGTCCTTAGCGTCCCATTCTATATTGACGTGAAAGACCGGTAATTTCGCTCTGAGGTCTCTCTATCAGCATTGAGGTTCATTTACGTGCCGTAAATCTACGACACCGGCTTTACTTCCCTTCCGAAGGAAGCCATGTTAAGGGTTTTAAGCCCGAAAAAATCCATCGCCCTCCACTGGGTTTGAAACCCATAATATAGGGTACTAGAGGCTAGTATGGTAACCACTGCACCACGGAGGACGACTTCCAGAAATGAAGGTATGTATTTTAATTGTCATGTAAATATCTGTAATATATTTTAATCAAACTTGTAGGAGTCATTTTTTAGAAAATAAAAAAAGTCAAATAATGTTCCATGTAAAGGGTAGTTGGGGTGGAGGATTTTGTTAAAAATCTTTGTTTTGCATCTTTGGAAGATATTGAACTTAAATATAAATTTTGGTATTTATCCGACTTTTCGCTTTTAAGTTACGCTGTTTACAGACACAGGCGCACACACACACACTGACATGTGTCCAAGAATGCTTTATTTGGATTCAGGCAGCTTCAAAACATGTATTTCCGCTGAAATCTTGGTAGTGAGTTATTTTTGGGTGGAATGCAATACTTCCCCTACTTACTATACGTAGTAGATAAAGTAAATAGTCATCCATAAGACCAAAGTTCCATTTCCAAAGAAAATTAAACGTCCACAAGAGTGCAAGTACTCATTGTTAGACTGAGGATGACCCACTCAGTAAAGGTTTATGTTCTGCTGAATTCCAGTAACTGCAGTATTTAAACTTCCATATCCATAATAACGACTTTTATTACACGCAGTTCATTTGATTACGAATGTTGAAAATCAGTTGAGCTGCGTGTATATGCAGTGTATATTATTATTTATTAGATTAAAATGCACACACGCAGTAGTGATGACATTTATATATCAATTAAACGTCTACTTCTGATGTATTGGTGCTGGAATACAACTTTTAAATCCCTTGGACAATGAATCAATAAAGTGCTCTGTGGTTCATAGTTTCGCATTGCAGTTGTTTTCCATAAATTCTGTAGTTACCGCAGCGATTCAGTTATTTGCGTGATTAAACTTTTCCCTGCTTTCATGGAATTCATTTTCGCTACTTGAGTTCCTTGACTGCAAAATGAGACCTTATATACAGCAACATGACACATCAACGGGTGTTAATTTTGGTGGAAACGGAGAAGTGCCATCTCCTAAATAGCAATTACAAAGCATAAACATTATATGATGGGTTAATGAAGAATGCGATTGATGTACCACGTCTATATAAATCTTACTTTCTCTAACACTTACATGCGATAGAGAAAGTTTTGTGTTCGATCGCAAAATATTCCGGTGTTTTGAGGTAAATTGAAAGCCATCCTCACCACAACAAATAAGGCACTGTGTGTGAGTTCGTGTGAAATTAAATTGAGTTTTATTTATGGACGCTCTTTAACTGCTGTGGTTCTTAGCGTCCCATTCTATATTGAGCGTGAAAGACCGGTAATTTCGCTCAGAGCCCTCTTTATCAGGCTGAGGTTCTTTTACGTGCCGTAAATCTACAACACGGGACCACCGGCTTTACTTCCCTTCCGAAGGAAGCCATGCTAAGAATTTTTACGCCCGAAAAAATCCATCGTCCTTCGCCGGGTTTGAACCCGTCACCTTGGGAACTAGAGGCTAGCACGGTACCACTAGTCCACGGTGGACGGCAAGAGTATGTGTGTGTGTGTGTGAAATTACATTACATTGAGTTTTATTTATGGATGCTCTTTAACTGCTGTAATCCTTAGCGTCCGATACTATATTGGGCGTGAAAGATCGAAAATTTTGCTCAGAGGCCTCTTTATCAGGCTTGAGGTTCTTTTACGTGCCGTAAAACTATGAACACGGTACCACTGGCTTTACTTCCCTTCCGAAGGAAGCCATACTAAGGATTTTTAAGCTCGAAAAAACACATCGTCCTCCGCCGGGTTTGAGCCCACGACCTTGGGAACTAGAGGCTAGCACGGTAACCACTAAAACACGGAGGACGACATGTGTGTGTGTGTGGTGTTAATAGTATAAGTCAAAAACGAAAAGTCATAGAAATACCAAACTTACTTAAGTCAGGAACGTCTTCCAAGTATGCAAGGAGTTTCAGGAAATTTCTGCAGTTCCAAACAACCTTCATATGACTTTCCCTACTGCTCTTCTACAAACTATTCTCCTACTCCTTCTGGTTAAATGTATTGATTTTATGCATTTATTACACCCTTCGTTGTAGTTAAGAGAAGGATACAGTCAACCTTTAAATAGCAGTTTGCTATGCGATGGGTTTGAAAATCCATGTTCCTCGCGTGACCACCAAGGGCCCCCCCCCAAAAATACGATGTGTTACATTCTCACGATTTGATTCACCCTGTATCGTTTGTTAGTGTGTATTAAAATTATTCTTACGAAGGTTTATATTGCTATCTACTTCATTTCAACTAAGATAAAACTTTCCGGAAACAGCTGCCTTACACATTTCGTTACAGATACAATGGGAATAGTGATAGTCCAATACTCTTTCCATGACTTCGTCAGAAATAGCGAAAATCAACAGACTTTAAAATAATGACTAAATATTGAACAATTGGAGCTATTAGGTAGTAACGAATATCACAGAAATGGCTGAAGCCACAAAAAAAAAGAGGTAAGAGATCTACATTTTTTTTGTAGTACGTTTTCGTCTGTCCTTAACGTTTACTAGTTATACATGATTATACTAATTTACTTCCGAATAAACAGGATTTCAAAGGTTATTTCCAGAAAATTCAGGATATACACTTTATTTGTAATGTAAATATCTTTAATAATTGGTATTTTAATCAAAATTGTTAGAGACACTTTCTAGAAAATAAAACATTTCGAAAAATCTTCCATGTAAAGTGCAGTTTAGTATGGGGGGGATTTTCGTTTCTTTTTAGCTCCATTTATACCCCGCCGTTAACTATATTGGTCTTATCGGTGGCCTTTATTTTGGAACTTATTCCCTATTGGCAATGGTGTTAACTTGTATTCTCTTGTTGTTGGGCTTCTTGCACATTTTGGGTTTTAATCATTAGATCATAAGCACATTCACGCTCTCAATCATACTTCCAAACTGTGGAGAGGATAGGGAACAATCTTTGCGAGAGAAAATTTCTCACCCCAGCCGGAAATCGAACCCGACCTCTCGTACTGCAGGGGTGTGCTTAACTCTAGACTTAGCTCTACCAACTGTTCTAAGGGGCCAACCGGGGATTTTCTTAAAAATATTCGTGTCGCAACTTGGTATCAATTTTGGTATCTATTCGACTTTTTGTAGTTATGCTGTTCACAGACACACACGCACATAGGCAAACATCACACACACACACACACACACACACACACACACACACACACACACACATACCGACCTTTTTCTAAAAATCTGATGTGATACATTCTCATGACTATCCCTACCCTCTATCTTTATTAGTGGGTATGCAAATTATTCTTACTGAAGCTTATTTTTGTATATACTACATTTTAAACCAAATGAATCTTTACAGAAAAATTTACATTACACATTTCGTTATAGGTACATACAAAGGGAACAGTGATAGTCAAATGTTTAAGACTGGATGCTATATGCTGGCCTTAAAATTCCATGCAATCACGAGAAACAACTGAACGTTGACAGGACTTCTAAGAATGATCAAGAAACTTATTTTAAATAGCCTGTGTGTTTTAAAGAGAATTACATTTTTTGTGTAGTACGTCTTCATCTATCCTAAACGTTTACCTGTTACACAAGATTATAAAAAACATTTCTTCTACATGAAGTGGAATTCTTAGGCTATTTACAGAAAATTCGGGATAAACATTTTATTTATCATGCAAATATATTAATATATGATACTTTAATCAAAACTATTTTTAGAAAATAAAACATTTCCAAAATTCCTCCATGTGTAGAGTAGTTTGTGGTGGGGGAATATTGTTGAAAATTTTTGTGTCGCATCTTTAGAAGTTATTGAACCCAAATACCAAGTTTGGTATTTATCCGGCTTTTAAAATTTTATTTATGGGATTAACAGACCCAGACATACACGGATATGTTTCCAAAAATGCTTTATTTGGATTCGGCGGGCCTCAAAACGTGTATTTCTAGTGAAATCATGGTATCGAATTTTTTATTAGAATGCAATATCTTCTTAACTACTAGGTACGAGGTATGAAAATGAAAATGTATAGTGACTTAGCACTTATGAAATGTAATGTGTTGTATTCACATGAATTTGACTACGCTCTATCGCTTATTATTGGGTATAGAAACTAAGAAATCTTATTTTCCTATCTACTTCATTTTAATCTAGATAATCTTTGCAGAAATAGATGCACTACACATTTCGTTATAGGTATCCATTCCGTCTAAAAATTCAATACCGAGATTTCACCGAAATAAATGTTTTGAGGTCCCTGAATCCAAAAGAAAGCATTTTTAGAACAACGTCCGTGTGCGTGCCTATGTGTCTATACATGTGTCTGTGATCCGCATAATTGAAAAACGAATAGTCGTGTTTAGCTTGAGTACTATCTAAGGATGCAACACGAACATTTTCAAGATCAGTCGTGCAGTGGCAGGCGTGCCGTGAGGTTGTCTGTCCGCTGTGTGTTAGTGTAACCGGCCGGCACTGGTGCGAGTTATTTGTTTGAAATAACTAATATTTCAGTGTCTCCGAGTACACGCTTGTTTAATTGGGTATACTTTCTTTCTTGTTTTGTAAGTTCTAAACGGTAACCATGGCGGTTTATAAACGTGTGAATACTCTCAAAATTCAGTTTACGACGACGGCGATTAAACCCACTGCACTAGAAATCCACCAGTGGCTAGTGAACTTCATGGGGCTTCAAGCTGATCAGGTCGACACGCTCCAGCTTCACACCAGGGAACGAGCTATCTATGTGAAATTGTTATCGGCGGTATTGTATGATAATCTTCTCTCGAGGTTTAAAGAGGAACAAAATTTTACATACGCCTCCGGCGACATAACAAAAGTGAATATTACACCGGGTGATCAGCAAACAGTAAATGTTTGGGTGTTTAACCTGCCTTCTGAGGTGCCCTTTACGGTACTGTCACAGGAACTAAGTAAATATGGTACAGTGTATGATATCCGTAGGGAAAGATGGGGCTCGCAGTATCTTCTTTCGTCTAACAACGGAGTGCATGCTGTAAAAATGGGGCTCAAAGTCATATACCGGCTAGTTTAGTTATCGATTCGTATTTGATTGCCATCAGTTATATCGGCCAACCACAGGCTTGTCATTTGTGTCATCACACTACCCACTTAAAAGCAGCTTGTCCTCTACGTGCCACGCGGCTACCTATAACTCCAAGGAATCGACCGGTAACCTTCAGTGAGGCGGCGAGTGTTGCCACCTCTTCTGATGCAGTCGCCCAGAAGCAGGCTTCCATTATGTCACAAACGTCTGTGGTAGAACCTTTGTCGGTGAACCTTCCAGCGCACTCTTCAGATTCAGGAAGTGGTGGTCCTGCTGGGGCGGAGACACCGCTGTTGACTGCAGCAACCGAACATGCAATTGTGGACGGATCTATTACGCTCTTTGTTGATCGGAAGTCGGCATTCGAAATGCCCGAGGTACCCTCTTTTTCGCAAAATTCTCAGGATGGGGACATGGAGATCGTTTGTGATGAAGAAGTAGAGATATCGGCGAGTGAGGTAGCACGTTTAAGGCAAAAACCTTCTGCTTCTTTGTCTAGTCGAGATCCTCGGATACGGAGCCAGCATAGGCGGATGGATGTAGAAAGTGCCATGACACGACAGCACTCCCAAGATATGCAACCGTTGCCCGGTAACTCTCCGGCTCGTTCCACAACGAAAGAGGCGGACTCAGGCAAGCGGCCGGCAGTAGATGACAGCGATGATTTTGAGGATCACCAACGTTCCCCTAAACTTACAAAGGATGACCCGCACCCGGATAGTGATGATTGAGATTGTGTTGTTTCTGCAGTGCTCACTGGTTGTTCTCCGCTTGCAACTATTGAATATAGGATCCTTGCCCTTTAAATGCCGGTAGGTCTTCAAATATGGGCTTCGCTCAACGTTAACGGCCTGCGACAGGTTATTAAACAACAACTTTTAAGGGACTTTTTGATCAGTAATGACATAGACATTTGTTTTTTACAGGAGGTGAATCTTTGTAATCTGGATTTTTTGTATGGCTTCGATTACGAGACCAATCTTGGCCCCGAGGGTTCCGGTACGGCGATTGTTTACAGACAAGGCTTACGCTTACACAGTTTTGGATACCATCCTTCCGGTAGGGTTCTTTCGGCAGTGTATGATGACGTGACTTTCGTGAATATCTACGCACCTGCTGGTAGTAATAAACGCAAACAACGAGAGGAGTTTTTTCGGCAAGACCTCCTGACCCATATCCCATCGGGTGCTACCTTTGTACTTGTCGGTGACTTTAATTGTACGTTGGCGGCCAAAGATCAACGTGGAGCCTTTAATGGATGTGTTACTTTGCAGCAGCTGGTGGAGCAAATGCGGTTAAAGGATACCTGGGAGCATACGCATGGTTTTCCGCAGTACAATTTACTTTCGTGAGAGGCCTATCAGCATCGCGGCTGGACCGCATGTATGTGCCGGCTGAACTCTTATCACGTCTGCATCGTACAGAAATAGTGCCTGTCGCATTCAGTGACCATAATGCACTCATACATGCCTTTGAAGGTAGGGCAGCGATCTACAGTAGAGGTAGAGGTTATTGGAAATTAAACTGCTCGTTGCTTATGGATGAGGACGTGCTAAGGGATTTCCAGGATCTTTGGTCGCGGTTGCGGGTATCCTTTCTGCTAGCACAGAATAAAGCCTTCTGGTGGGTGTGTAAAGCCAAGCCTGCGCTTCGTTATTTCTTTCGGGCTGCAGCCTGTCGTCGAGCTCTGGCTAGGAGGGAAACCATGGACTATTACCTGCAAGTCCTTCAGGAACTACACATACGCCAACAGCAAGGTGATGATGTTCAGTCTCTTATAAGAGGCATCAAAGAACACATTAAGGCCCGAAAATCTTACGAGTTACAGGGGTGTTTGTCCAAAGTACACTCGGCGGAAGTGGTGTTTGGGGAAAAGGCGAGTTTTTACCATCTGGCGAAGGAACGTAAACATGGTCGCCGGAAGCTCGTCACTCATTTGGAGGTTGATGGACAGAAAATTTCCACTACAGCCGGAATTCTTCGTGAAGTGCACTCCTTTTACGTCCAACGCTTCTCCGTCCCAGCGGAATGCTCCAGTGTTGTGGACGAGTATCTGTCTGGGGTTGCTCCGGTTGTCGCGGAGGAGCTGCGGCAGGATACGACGCCTGTTTCAGCAGCAGAGTTCATGGAAGTGATCCAGTCGTCAAAGTTGCATGCGTCTCCAGGACCTGATGGTCTACCATATGAATTTTACAAGCACTGTTGACGCTATATTCGGGAAGAATTACTTCAAGTTTTCCAGGTAATGTGGTCCTCAGAGCGATTGCCGCCTACTTTTGCAGATGGGATAGTGGTCCAGCTTCCGAAGTGTGCGCAGCCGAAGACTCCACAGGATTATCGGCCGATCACGTTATTGAACTGTGACTACAAGTTGTTTGTTAAAATCATTAGTGTTCGTATGCAGAAGATTCTACCCTATATACTTAGCGAGATGCAGGCTGCCGTACATAAGGGGACGGCTATTCATCATACGCTGGCGGCATTGAGAGGTGGTATATTGCACTGTGCACAGGAACACCAGTCCGCTGCAGTCATTAATTTAGATCTTGAGAAGGCCTTTGACAACGTCGTTCACGGGGCACTATGGAAACGTTTGGTTGCCTTGAAAGTGCCCGATAAGCTCCGTAATCTTATCCGAGCCCTATATGATGTTGCTTCGTCTAAGATTCTCTGCAATGGGTATCTCACAGCTGCTATACCGGTTAAACGTTCTGTCCGACAAGGTTGTCCCATGTCTATGATACTATTTGCCTTGTATGTTGATCCTTTACTTCGACGTCTTCAATCTACTCTTACCGGAATCGATGTGTATGGTCAGAGACTGGTGGTACGAGCCTACGCTGACGATATTACTGTAATGGTTACCACACCCCGCGATATTATACGCCTAAAAGATTGTTTACAGCAATATGAGGAGAATACCGGAATGACATTTAATATGAGGAAGTCCGAGATATTGCCCATTGGGTTACAACCTTCGGATACATCAGTTTTGGGCATACCTGTTGTGCAGCGTACGAAGGTTCTGGGGATCTACTTTAGTACTGACGCAGAGGATATGGGGGAATACAACTGGACGTCTCGTATTAATATCTTACGTGGTGTGATGTATCAGTAGAAAACCAGGATGCTGAATTTGGTACAACGTATATGGTTTTGTAATAGCTTTGCGCTCAGCAGAATTTGGTTCCTTGCATCTGTTCTTCCGCCCTCAAAACGCCATTGCCAGAGAATAGAACAGATATTACGTTATTTTATCTGGACAGGAAAGCTTTATCGCATTGCGCGTACGCAACTCCGTCTCCCTAAAGGTGAAGGTGGCTGGGGATTATTAGAGGTGGTTCGTCAGTCTCAGGCCTTGATGATTCGAATGCTCTTGCTTGCCATGAATAACCAGGGTGACCCCGTGGATATTGCGCTACAACGACAATACTCATCCTTTTTTAATCGGGGCGAGCGTGACAAGGTTCCCCAAATGTTACGTGAAGTTTATCAGGTCTTGGAGAAGTTACCACCGGAGAAAGTGGGGAATGGTGACTTTAGTACGGTGAAGAAGATTTACACCTTTCTTGTTCAAGCTACTCCTATTATCCCTCATGTCCAGCTGAAATACCCACAACTGCCCTGGAGACGCATTTGGAGATGTTTTAGCCTGCCACAGATTAACTTCGATTGGATGGCAGTAACGTATGCGGTGGTAAACGAAATCCTTCCAACGGCGGACAAACTCTATCGCCACCGGATGGCTATTTCCCACAACTGCCCACTTTGTAATGCCGCGGATTCCCTTCCTCATCGACTGATGGAATGTTCCGGTAAAACGGTGGTCTGGACTTGGGTTTTAGGATATTGTCGTACTTGGATACCTACCGGATGGATTCCTCAACCCTTTGATATTTTGCATTTGAACCTTCCTAAAGTAAGCCCCCCATTGTATAATTCCCTACTCTGGCTGATTATGGGCACCTTTACTTGGCTACAAACGTTGGACGATCCAGCTGATTGTGTACTGCCTCATCTACGACAATTTTTACGTGCTGAGAGATGACAGATGATTCGGCAACACAGAACAGGGCCATTCCAGCCTTGGATATTCAGATTTAAGCTCCACTAGCAAAGTAATACCCTTTTCCCTTTTTGTTAGGATCCTGTTCTTCCTTGCTTAAATAATTGTAAAATACATAAAAAAAAAAGATAGCCGGTTAACTATTTGTCCATTTGAGGGACTAACTTAATTTAAAAAAAAATGACAGAAGAACGTAAATTGGGTCCAACTTCACGAATAACACGCGTAAAAAAAATAAAAAAAAGGGAAGTATTGCAGTCCACCAAAACATTCTATACAAAAAAAAATACCCCATGCCGAACTACCCTTTACATGGAACATTTTTGGAAAATTTTTATTTTCTAAAAATGGCTTTTACGATTTTGATTAAAGTAACAAAATATTATTGATGTTTACATAACAAATAAAATGTATATCTTGAATTTTCTAGCAAAAACATGTGAAGTCCTTTTCATTCAAACAAACTTTGTATAATCTTGTATAACTAGTAAACGTTAAGCAATAGAGAAAAGGTACTGCACAAGAAATGTAGATCTCTTTAAAACACACAATTTATTTTAAATAAATTTTTTGTGACATCAGCCACTTCCAAGAATCCGTTATTAATGGTTCGAATTGTTCATTATTGGTCATTCTTCTCCCGATTGCATGGAAACAGTATGGAATTTTAAGGCCAGCATATAGCGTCCAGTTCTTAAACATTTGACTGTCGCTCTTCTTTTTGTATCTATAACAAAATGTGTAATGTAGCTATTTCTGCAAAGGTTTATTTGGATTAAAATAAAAACTTAGAAAGATAAGCTTTGACAAAAATAGATGTATCTCCACTAATAAGGATAGAGGGTAGACAAGATTATGTGAATGCAACGCATCAGACTTATTCATTTGAAATTTTGGTCTAAAATGGTGTATCCTTTTACTGTTCTAGAAATCTGCCTGTATGTTTTTACTTTCTCTACTACGTATAGTAAGTAGGGGAAGTATTGTATTCCACCCAAAAATTCCATACCGAGATTTCACCGGAAATACATGTTTTGAGACACCCTGAATCCAAAAAGCATTTTTGGAAACATGTCCATGTGTGTGTGTGTGTGTCTGTGAATAGCATAACTCAGAAACGAACAGTCGGATAAACACCAAACTTGGTATTTAGGTTCAGTATCTTCCAGAGATGCGACACGAAGGTTTTCAAGAAAATCCACCCACCCCAGATTACCCTTTACATGGAACATTTTTCGAAAATTTTAATTTTCTGAAAAATGGCTCTAACGATTTTGACTAAAATATCATATGTTTAAGATACTTTCATGACAAATACAATGTATATCTTTAATTTTCTGGGAATGTCTCCAAAAGTATTCTACATTTGCATAACTGGTAAACCATAAGAGATAGACAGAATTTTACTACACAAAAGAGGTAGATCGCGTTAAAATACACAATTTATGTCATATAAATTTTTTTTGTTCGGTAAACCATTTTCGAGATATTGCTTGTTATTCCCTTAAATTTTTCAATACTTATTTTCTCAAATGGGAATTCGTTATTCATTTTTTTTGTCTTGGATATGCAAGGAGTATTAATCTGTGTCAAATAGAATGGTGCTGCACCTAGCAACCAGCTATTAAGAGGTATGGCTGTGCTTATATTGCCTTTGCAAATACAAAACAAGGGGAACATAGCACGCCTTAAGCGATAGTCAAATATTTTTAGAACTGGTCGCTATGTGTAAAATGTAATTCTCTTTGCATGTCACAAGATCGTTTCTGCAAATGTTTATCTCGATTAATATGAAATAGACGGAGAATAAGAGTTTGTAAAAATAGTTTGTACAAGAGTAGAGAAAGCCATGTGAGTGTAACACATCAGATTTTTTTTGTCAGCTTTCGTCAACATCCCATGGTTCAATCTACGTGAAAAGCAGGTATGTCCATTCATTCGTGTTTCTTTTCTGATTTTAGTTTTTGGACTTATATTTATTATACCGCAAATTTGTTGAAACAGGAATAATTTATTTTTAAAATTATTTTCATATTTATAGCTGACATATGTTCCTGAGTATTTAAAACCTATAACTTGCTCTATTGAAGTATCATTAATTACAATTTGGCTCCAACAGCATAGGTATTTACCTGCGAAGGCTTTTGTTTATGTTTTATTTGTTGAATTTTAAATTATAATTCTTACATACTTCGGCAATATATACTGTTCCTTGCTATTCGTATTCAGATTTACTCATAATTATCTCGCATCCGCAAATAGCATCATCTTAAACATATATTAATGCAATGGCATTTTGTTTCTAATGCAAAAACCTTAAAATACTGTATTTATGTAGGTTGAAACAAACTTGAAAAATTTGATGTCATTTGATTTGATGTCGGGAGTCGAACTAGAGATCTTCGGCTCTCTATGCAGTTGCTCTAAACTCTTGAGCTGTCATGGCAAGATTTCAGTACGCGCATCAAGCCTTATCGCATTCAAGTAAAGTAGTAAACCTTCAAGGACATACATTACACAACACACGCACACACACACACACACACACACACACACATACACATACAGGTAAAGGTGCGTATCACGGAGGGACCCCCGGAACCAGGGCAAAGCACCGCACCAGGCCAGTCATCACTTTGTGCTTCCAACGTGAACCCCTGGAGGGAAGGATGAAGGGAGAGTGACCAGTTCTGGATCCCGACGGGCGCAAACATGGACGGAATCCCTAACGTTTTCAGACAGAACGCATCCGACGCCGCACGTACCCTTCCCACAAGCCACCAACCTCCAGGATCCTCAGGAGCGGAGCCTCACGCTGAGGAGAAACCTAACTAGCGCTACCGCAGCGACGCCAGCGAAACATACCTTTACAGAGCGCAAGCCACCGCCCATCCGCAACCTGCAGAACACCGTCGCCTGGTCCTACAACTCTGAAATAGCCAAGGAAGATGATGGGTTAGGCAAACTAAAGGAAGGAGAGTCGTGGCAAGAGATGAACTACCCCAGGATTTGCCTAGCCACCCGTATAAACCACTAAAATCCCATGGTGGGTGGTTGCCCGGGATCGATCCTGCTCACAGACATAACCGCTAGAGCTATCCCGCTAGGTTTCACATATATATCTTTTCTGTTTAAAATGTTCGAATAGATTTCGCTTAGGTACAAAGGGATACAGGCTTAAGCGATAGTCAAATCTATGTCATTATATGATGGCTTTGAAATTCCACTCCGCATAACTACGAAATGAAAAACAAATAGCTACTCAGGATATGCTACTTTTATACTACATTCTCTATCCACTTATCTATAAACTTCTTATACAAAAGGTTCATGTATCCCCTATTGGTTAATTGAGATAAAACGTTTGCAGAAATACTTTCATTACTCATGTCATTGTAGGCACCTGTGGGAAACGGAGGCTTAAACGATAGTCAGATTTTTAAAAAGTCAAATTTTTAAAAGATCCCTATGTGATGGCTTTGGAATCATATACCCTTTGCACGATCACCAAAGAAAAAGGATTCTCATGTGTTACATTCATACGAATTTCCTTGCTCACTCCTGTACAGACTATTGTTTAAAAAAAATTATTCCACTTGTTAATCAAGTTAAAAGGTTTGCAGAATCATTATTCAATTCATTTTGGATAGAAGTGGGATACATCAGGCTTTAGTGTCTGCCAAACATATTTTAAAAAGCGGGTCGTTATATGATAGCTTTGAAATCCCATCCTCTTTAAAAGTAATATATTATGTATAGATACTAATTATGCCTTATAACCTGGTACATTTTTTGTGTCATAAGTTTTTGTCTAACTCTTTGTGGTTTAAAAATTGCACACAATTCATCAGTAATGAATATGACTTCGCAGGCTGTTTGCGAAAATTTGAAGATATAATAATATTTGTCAGTCAAATGTTTTAAATATATTGTATTTTAAAACAAATTCTTTACAGAATAAGAATAAGGACTTTTTCTCATGTAAAGGGTACTTTGGGTTATTTTCTTGAAAGTCTTCGTGTCTAATCTCGAAAAGACCACGTTTGGCATTTAACTAACTTTTCGTTTTGATTTGTGGTGTTTAATGTCACTCGGATGCACCCACACACATAATTTTGTTTTCTTAAAACCTATTCAAAGGACTTCGAAACATGTATCTCCGATAAAATTTTGATATTAAATTTTGAGTGAAATACTATACTTCCTCTACGTACTGCAGATAAGCAGTAGTGAAATAAAAAAATGCTTTTTCTATTTGGGCGACCTCAAAATGTGTATCTCCAGTGATATCTTCTTATCCAGCTTTTGGGTGGAATACAACGCTTCCTCTATTTACATAATACTTCATCTATTTTATCTAGTAATAGATATTAAATAGGTGAAGTAAAAAATTCAGTTACTTTATCCCCTCAGGAATGGCTCTAAGTATTTTTAATAAAACGGAATATGTTTGAGGTATTACCGTAAGAATAAATGTTTTTCTGGAATTTTATATAACAGCATGTACGTTCAACCTTATCCTGAATAAATTTCAATTATCTGAGAAACCACAGACATAAATTTAATAAAGAGAACGTTAAGAATTCATAAAAATACAAAGTTTATGCCCAACAATATTTTAATAACATTAGGAATTTCCAAAACATTTGTCCTCGATAAATCTTCCAATTTTTAAGTTTTGTAAATGATAATTTTTTCTGTGCTCAACGCTTTTCGTTTTGTATTCTTCAGGCTGTATATTTTTTCACAGGTGTAGTTTGGGCGAATACTACAAACGAATGTTTCATGTATCACAGCACTCCCTATACACTCATAACCACAAAAGTATCTTCTCCCGAGACGAGTCCCCAAAGTCGTCTAACTCTATCCAAGACGCAATCAAAGCCAATTGTGTTGAAGGGTTGAAGCCTGACCTAAACCGAAATGTTCTCGCACCAGCACACGGTTTCTGATTAGAGCTGGCCTACATCCAGTCCTCTTTTCTGCGGTTGTTTCTCTTCACTGTTTCGTACACGCTATTCTGTTTTAAACAGTCACAATGGTAGATAATGCAAGGACGCTCTAAATGATAGTATATCAGTAGGATAGTATCCAGAAAAGTAGTGTAGGGCCTTTGTACTTCCTGGGAGGAAAGGATGAAGGGGAGACCCGAAGGGCGACTACGCTAGCAAGGACGGGCTCCCTAATATGTTACCAATCCTGACCCCTAGCCCCTGAATGACCCCGGAATTAGACGAGACACTTCCAGAAAAGTGGGGGTCAAGTAGTCCCGCGTCAGCGAGAGAGGGCTTCCCATAAATCCCACCGTCCCGCCGTCTGGTCACACAACTCTGAAACATATGTAGATAAAACAGATGAAAGGAAAATCGGTGATAAGAAATTGGTGGTATAAGAGAAACCACCCCAGCATTCGCCTATTCCTGGAGAAACCACAAAAATGTCAGAGTGACCGGGTCGAAGGGAATCGAACTCGGACTTCCCGAATGTAAGCCTCACACGTTACCATGTAGCCATCTCTCTCTATCGTGATAAGTGATAATGCGAGGGTTTAGTATTAATTTTTAAATAGTAGAAGCAGAAGGACTTTTACTGTCGGACAGTTTCTGTCTACACTTGGAAAATACAATAATCGTATGGTCATACATAATTTTCCTGTCCATGGAATCTTATAAGAGTGCAGTAATAGATATGTACATTTGGTAAATACATACTAACATAATGCCAAAATATCTGATGCGGTACATACACATGACCTTTTCTCTATCCTCTATTTTTATTAGTAGCTATACAAACTATTCTTAACAAAGTTTATTTTTCTATCTACTATATTTTAATCCAAAATAAACCGTTATAGGAATAGCAACAGAGAAACGTTTACCTTATTAGGTTGGGATTTTACAACGATTTGTTTTCCTTTGCTATTCTCATACTGTTGTCCACTGCTCCTAAGTCTCTTCCTTTGAACATCTATCCATTCATTTATATTAATGTTACTCTTTATCCCTTTATTTAAATGGTTTATGGAAGAAGGAGAAATATTCACACTTCACGGTTCCATTGTTGATGTCATGTATGCGCCACATAAATTTTTCCAATTTTCAAACTAAAATTTATTACCTAAACATTGAGCCAACCGGTTTCTACCTATGCACATCGTGTGTAGGATGTTCCACACCATTATTCCAGGGGACTCCTCAATTATTCAGCATAGACACAAAAAGGTCAATGCGCCAACTCAGTGCCAGGCGGTTGCTGCTTGCACGAAGTGTGTAACAGTGAAATTCAATTAAATCACTTCACCCCCACCTGGTAATTGTATTATTGTACATAACTTTGTTTCTGACTACTTTTACTTTCTACCCACAATTTCTGACTGTCTCTTTGCTTTGTAATTTACTGTTATTATTGTGAATATTATTATGGCGTCATCCCATTAACCGTAGCCATAAAGAGAACCCGCTCTGAAGCTCTTATTATTGTGCTCCAGTGGAACGAGACAAAGGCAAGTATTGTTTGAGTAAATTGCAAGTAAATCTCTGGCGGGTTAATCACTTGTCTCACATGCATATGCAAATCTCCTTAACAGGTACTTGAGTGCCGTATTGCTTCTAGGTGTATGTCTGGTTTACAACTTAATGAAACAATTACGACGCAGACCCTCTGCTGTTTAATGCTACAGCTAACATTCTTGCAGTTCAAGAAACTACGTAATAATTAAACATAACAGATTCGCCTTTCATCACAAGCTTTTAACACAGAATATTTAGCAGATTTTTGTAGTATTTGCAGCACACTGCATCTAAAACTGTTGGCAAATAATAAAAAATAGATGGTTTATATTATTGCGGTAACATCTATCACTAGAATGCAAGAATATTTCGAACCAAGCATCATCATTTTTAAGTTGTTATTTGAATTCCAGTTTTCCAAACTTCCTTTAATCATAAGTCTTTCTATTGTGGCTTAAATCACAATGCAATAAAAACTACAAAAACAGTCAATAATTTGACTTTTACTATGTCCGGTGGAGCAGATAAGGATACGGCGATGCGTTCCACCCCCGACGTAAAAGCCGAAAACGCTGTCGAGAAATAATAAGATTTTTCTGAAAGTTTTTCTCCCCGCCTCCCGCGAACATCTTAGAACTTTCTCGAAACCACTTGGCTGTATACAATAGTGGAAATCAGTATAAAGGCATTGCGTTTCCTACTGAAAGGTAGTAGGTACTTCTTAGTCATATGTATCTAATTTATTGTGAAAATAGTAAATGTGATCAGTATAAACGTCATGACAGATTTAGTTTCTATCATAAAATGAGTAACAAAATAAGACATTTGCATTTATTGGATGCAAAATGGTATAATGGCACCGTCTGTCCTACTGGTTATTGCATTGTTAGTACTTTGTCAAACCACCTGTATTCTTATATACATTAAGAAGTATCTTAGGCCCTTTATTGGTGGAGATTTTATTTCTTGCATTGAAACTTCGGCCCACTATTCTAATATTACTCTTTTCAGCTCAGATATGGCCTGAAGGTGCGTTCCATTGCAAAAAGATGCCTTGCAAGTATTCGCCAATGATATTCCATGGGATTCAAAACTGGGCTAGTTGCTGGCCAAGGCAAGACAATATCTGCTTCTTCAAACCACATTTTGGCTGTAACAGAAGAATGCAAAGATGCATTATCTTCTTGAAATTTATACTTTCTTTGCCTAGGTCCTCATCCATGGAATCAGTTCTGTCTCTAGCATCTTAGAGAACATGTTAGTTCATTGTAGTGTTCAGCCAAGTGATTTACCTTTAGCGCAGAAGGATTCCCAAATCATAACAACTCTCCCACCAAAATTTCTCTCATTCTTATTGGCTGCTCTATTTTAAGATCATGCAATATTGAAATATATTAGACTCATCTAAATTACACTTCTTCTCAATACTGCAGATCACTTTCTACCATTCTGAAGTCCACGACATACTTTTTTTGAAAATCCAATCAAGCCTTCTTATGAGTAAGTGTAAGAGCTGGATTATGCAGTTGTTTCTGGAATTGAAGGTGTTTCTCATTTGACTAAGTTTGTCTTACACATATGGCAATTACTGGCAACTGTAAATCAACAACAGGTTGGGAAGAATTAACAATTTTGGATCCTTGTTTTGTTCAAAAGTAACTGTTTAGACACCTCAGATAATTTTCTACTTTGCACATAGCTTATGTTCTTTCCATATTGTGCATCTAATGTAACAAAACTATGGTTCATTGAATTATAAAGGTTTAACTTCTTGGCATCAGATGACTAAACAGTCCCATTTTCTTGTACACACTGATTTTTCCTTTTTCATCACAAGATAACCATTTCCCAAATGGCATTGTCAGAATAATGGTTAATGAAATATATGTCAAGTAGTCAGTAGTGGTGTCTGTTTACCGACTGCGGTAGAGGTAGGAGTGCAAACCGTAACACAACACAGCTCTGACTGCCTTTATACAGATGTCCACCCTCTACCATCTGAATCGTTGATTCCTTTGTCATACTGTACTACTGACATCAACTGAGATATAATTTGAATGCATTTGTCAGTGTACTGAATCCCCTACTATTGTAGATATATTATATACAATAATATTCGAACAGAATATGTTCATTTTACTGCAAATATTGTAGCGTGTGTGCGTGCATTGTCGCGTCGGACACATTATTGCTGTGTATAATGATATTGTTGAACTAATTATTTCGCTTGTGAGTTGAATTCTAGTCCGGCGCGGCATATTTCCCTCCAATTCATAGTCAAGGGAGGTGAAGGCAAGCTGAGGGAAGAGCCTTTTTGTCTGATAGCGTGTTCAGTCTGGAAACGTGGAGTCAGTTTAATGTATATCTTCAGAGTATGTGGTTGTATGCAGCTTGCGTGGTCCGTTAAATTAAATTAAATTGAGTTTTATTTATGGACGCTCTATAACTACTAAGGTCCTTAGCGTCCCATTCTATATTGGGCGTGAAACACCGGTAATTTTGCTCAGAGGCCTCTTTATCAGGCTTGAAGTTCTTTTACCTGCCGTAAATCTACGTCACGGGACCACCGACACCGACGCCCGAAAAAATTCATCACCCTCCACCGGGTTTGAACCCGCGACCTTGGGAACTAAAGGCTAGCACGGTACCACTAGTCCACGGAGGACGACTGAGTGTGGGGCCTCTCCCCCAATGTTTGCCTGTAACCTTTTGGAAATTATGTAGCTGCACCAAGGTAACTTTATAATAAATCAGAGCTAAATATGAATTTATATGTATTATTTATAAATATTCCACGCCCGCTTTAACTTTGTACAGCAAGTTCCTGTATCTCTTGTTTGCCTCTGTAGCTACGACCCTCAATGTTTATGCCAGGGTAACTAAATTTAATATTTTAGATGCAAACCTTTTGACCTCACCCGGTGTATAACATTTTCTATGTCTTTATACTAATCTCCATTACTGCATAGGAAAGTTTGCTCGTCGTCAATGTAACAGTAAGTCGTTCTTGATGCGACTAGTGCTGAATGCTGGTGACTCAGTGCGTTCTCCAAATAGTGAAATGATAGTGAAAATTGGGAAAATTCACAATGTCAATGAATAATTTCAGAAACAAGCTGTGTGGTTAATTTAAATTGCATGTTGGTAAGTGTAAACTTAGAAAAACGTTTTAGTTTTACTTCCTCTGCTATGTATAGTATGTAGGTAAAGTAGTGTACTGCACTCAAATATTCGATATCTATATTTCACCGGAAATACATGTTTTGAGGCCCCCTGAATTAAAAAAGTAATTTTTAAAAAAAAGTCTGTGTGTGTCTGTGTTTGAGACTGTTTGTGAACAGTATAACTCAAAAACGAAAAGTCGTATCAGCACCACACTTGGTTTTTAAATTCAGTACCTTCCAAACATGCGACAAGAATATTTTTAACACAATCCAAGCAAAGACTACCCTTTATAAGGAAGATTCTTCAAAAAATTTCATTTCTAAAAAATGGCTATAACGATTTTGATTAATATACCATATATGAAAGATATTTACATGCCAAATACAATGTATATCTTGAATTTTCTGAGAATAGCCTATTAAATTATCTTTATTCGGAAGGAATTTTGTATAATATTGTATAACTGTTAAACGTTAAGCGATAGACGAAAACGTACTACACAAAAAATGTAGATATCCTTAAAGCCCACAATTTATTTCAAATAAGTTTTTTTGTTGTATAAACCAATTCTGAGATATCCGTTCTTAAAGGTTCAAATTGTTAATTTCTTAGGCATTCTCTTTAAGTACTGTCAACATTCAGTTGTTTCTCGTGATTGCACGGACACAGAATGGAAATTCAAGGTCAGCACATGGCGTCCAGTTCTTAAACATTTGACTATCGTTGTTTCCTACATATCATACGAAATGTGTAATTTGGCTGTTTCTGCAATGGTTTATTTGGATTAAAATGTATATTCATTATACTCATATTAAAATGTTTTTAAATATTAACGTATACCTGCATACGCAGGTCCAAAGGCCAAAGGGTTACCTGTAAGAAGATGCTGCAGACTTCACGGGAATACCACTAATAAACACGAAGTACCACGCTTCAGATGTTGGTTTTTCGAGAGCGATGCCAAATACGCTTTCTGTACATCCTATCGTTCATCTCACAATAGTTTTATTAGTAACCAGAAACATTAAAATTTGTTACCGTTGTTTCCTGTGAAATAAAAGGTTGTCGGAATACTAAATAAGCTACAAATACTAACTGAAGGGTAACAATGGCATATTCCCTATCTTCACTCTTGCTTTCGAAGTAAGGTTTTTTATTTAGCCCCACGCTTTGGACGGAGTTGTATCGTATTTCGACTGTTGGGGAGCCGAACTTGTAGTAGTTGCAACCGCACGTATAGCAAACAATTTCCGGTAGCCTTCGCCCCAAATGTACTTTCAGGTGGCCTTTACCCCAAGTTTAAAAAAACTATTACCTTTGTAATTTGACTGTTTCTTTAAGTATTAAAAATTTATGTTTGCCTCGGCTGCGTCAGTAATTGTTAGAGACACGTTTCTCTTAGCAGGGTTGTGATGCGACAAGAATGTAGGCTTACACAGATTATAATTTTACTTCAATCCTTTTATTCATGCTTGATACGATTTAAATACCATTCCACTGATATAGAGAGCTGTGAGATTCCTTTATGAATTACTTTCACTTTTTAACACGTAAACTGTTTTTCGTCACACACGAATACGTATTAAATCACTCGAGGATGTGTCTCGCGTCCGGTTAGGAACACTGTTTGCAGGCAACTGACTTCTAGATTTGTAAATTTTGCTACATTTCAGTTTATGTTTGGCTAATCCTAGTTCAATAGAATACCTTCATTTAAGTAATGCTTTTTCTGGTTGTTGATTGGCTATTTTATAAACTGTCACTAAAATTACATTATTGTTACTCCAAGAATCAAGTAGACTGCTAAACTTTCTTGCTCATTATTGACTCAAGGTTACCTCAGTATTACTTCATTGTTAGCAACTTTTAACTTATTATTCTCACAGCTCCTACATTATTAAATTACGTAATATATGCACATAACATTATTACACATAAATACAATAATATAAGCATATGCAATGACTGTTACATACATTTTACAAATTATTACATGCACATATTGCTTCAAGGCGAGCTGTTATTGAATTTACATATTATATAATTAGATTGAAGTTATTTAAGTGTTAAAAACACTGCCTCAATTTCTTTCGTTTTTACTTTCTCTACTACGTATAGTATTTAGGGGAAGTATTACTTCCACCCTAAAATTCGACATCGAGATTTCACCGAAAATACATGTTTTGAGGCTCCTTGAATAAAAAAAAATTTTAGAAATAAAGGTCTGTCTGTGTGTCTGTGAACAACATAACTCAAAAACAAAAACTTGGTATTTAGGTTCAGTGTCTTTCAAAGATGCGACACAAAGATTTGAAAGAAAATCCTCCCACCCCAGACTACCCTTTACATGAAACATTTTTTAAAAATTTCGATTTTCTCAAAAATGGCTCTAACGTTTTTGATTAAATTATAACGTACTTAACATATTTTCATGACAAATAAAACGTAAATCCTGAATTTTTGGGAATCCCGGAAGGTCCTCTCCTTTCTGGGTGGTTTTTGCATAACTGGTAAACGTAAGAGATAGAGAAAAATTTTGTACACTAAAATTGTAGAGCTCAATAAAACACGCAATTTATGTCATATACATTTTTAGGAGAGACCCATTTCCGAGATATCCTTGCTATTTGTTTGAATTTTCCAATACTTATGCTTTTTTTGAAATGGGAATTCGTTATTCCTTTTTTATGTCCTAGACATGCATGTCAAGAGAATGGAGTGCTCCACATAGCAACCAGCTCTTAAAAGATTTGTCTATCGCTTAAAGCCTACTATATTCCTCTTGCATCTACAAGGAAATTAGCAATAAGAAGTTTCTGCAAATGTCTATCTCCATTAACGTGAAGTAGATGGAGAATAAGCGTTTGTATAAATAGTTTGTACAAGAGTAGAGAAGGTCATATGTGTGACATCAGATTTTTTCTTTCTTTTTTAAATGTTTCCTTTACATGCTTCCTTTAACATCTATGATCATATCGATGGTTATTTTATCTTTGGAACAATTGCTCATCGGCATTGCTGTCCACTCGCTTACAGTGGGGTTGGTATTACTTTTGGATATTACATTAAATTCACACACATATTCACACTGTCATTTACACTTCCAAAGTCTAGGGAGGACAGGGAATATTCCTGACTAAAGAAAAATTCCCACCCTTCAGTCGGGAATCAAACACGGTACCTCTGAATTTAGAGATTAGCATGCTAACTACAGATCACAGAAGCAGTCCAGTCTTGCTTTTTTTATTCATTTTCAATTACTGCTTATACGTTAAGTTTCACTATTTATTAAAAATGTAATTTTTGAATCTGGAGGAATTTCAACTTGTTGCTTTGTTTTAAAACATTATAAAATGTTACTTATGCATATTTACTAAATTTAGTAATTATTGCTGGTGATATGGTGATCAATTTTGGAATGCAACCTCAAGAACACATGTGTATTACCACCACCCCACCACCATCATCGACATCATCATGGTCTTCATTCTTAAGAACTAGAAAAGTATGCATTAACAAACCGAAATAATATTAATTCCATTCCAATTGATACATGGCTTCATAACATTCAACCGCTGATCTTCAGATGTCAACCACGAGCCCCCTCTCATAATTTAAGTAGGTACTTTGGTCCCATCAAACCTAAATTTTGACGTTATCCGGTCAAAAAACACTTGCTGTTTTGTATCACTGAGTGTAATTCCCTTCTTCCCTCTTTTCAGCTTTGTGTCATATAGGTAGGTGGAATGTACAGTGTGCTTCACACACATACAGCTCAGCTCGGTTATTTTCCTAAAGGTAATAGGTGTTTTTAAGAGTAAATTTTATAATCGAGCATAAGGGAAAGATCGGTTAAATCAGGTTTCACTCCAGGGGCAACCGCAGTAAGTGAAACCTCACTGCTCGCATCCCTAAACAGCGTGAATGTCGAGCCAAATGCCCATCTCTGAAAAAAACATTTAAAGAAATTGTATATGAATTATGTGAAGATATTCTATACTTTCTGAGTTGCAATCCTTGACAAAATAAGAAAAACGTTTAAATAACCAGAATCCAAAATTATAATTTAAGTTACCTATACAGCAATATGTTTCCCAAATTTGATCTTTTTGCTTGAAACAGAAGAGCAAGAATGTTAAACCTTCTCCTCATGGCCTTCGCACAGTTCAGCTTCACAAAGATCTACGCTTGAACTCCATTTGACATGTTATTCTTCGCCACTTCGCTCTACCATTCCAGTCTATTCATGGAAAATTCACAAGCCATCGAAAGCCACACTATTCGATTAATGAAACACCTGTATCTAATAATGTGTCTTCTTAAGTATCTTAATTATTATTTAAAGACATTAAAATTTTGGAAAATGTTGAGTTTCAAACGACACCTACAATTTCATGTACTTTATGTACAGTAAAATCTCAAAATGCTCTTTATGTTTCGTGAATTGTTTATCTCTTCTTTCTTACTTGCGTTCTTCAATGTATTTACTGAATATTAAGTAGGGTTATAAGCTACTTATGCAAGGTTTAATTTCTAGTAACTTATTTCTGATTTTGGAAACTTTATCTGGATTGATACCATGAGCATAAAGCAGAGGGGCAGTCATATCTTACCACTCAAAGTATAAGTGAGCAAAGTTGCAGATTCTTTTAGTCCTTAAGGGGCTATTTAAAATCCTATTTCGCCAATGTTATGACCTATTATCTCGTAAATTATTTAATATATCAGGCTGAAATTTTTACAGGACGTAGATGTTTGTCTTCTAAGTTCACAGATGTTTATTTTTACAATAAATTTGTTTATTACTGAAGATAGTATTCTTTTATCAATTATACCAATTTTGTTTAAAATTTATTAGCAATTATTTATGCCAAAGCAGATCCCCAACAGAATCTAAAGGTTGTTTTTATCATCCTAAAATCTAATTTAACTATCTTCAATAGCTTCTGAGAAAACGGGTCATTTACATCGGAAAATGTCACCCACAGAAAAAGCGTTCAAAACAAATTCGCATATATTTACAATGAAATAAACCACATGGTTTAAACACTCAGGAGCTGCTATACGTAATGGTAGTCCAATTTGTAAAGCGCAACTTCTCCTAGAAGATTGACTAAAGGCTACCGCACTACTCTAAGTTGTGTAGGAGAAGTGACGCAGAATTCATAGTACAAAATGACAGATGTAGTGCCATTTTTAAAAATGTATTTAAAATATAAGTATATTTCTAATAATTATAAAATAGATATCAAATTAAAGAAGTTTTAATTAATAAGACCATATAAAAGACTAAAAAGTAATTTTTTGGCAATTCTCGCAATTTAGTCTCCACTTAAACAAATATATAAATGATAAATAAATATATTTTTATATGTTGCAGCCTATCAGCATCTAAAGAGTTAAAAAACTATGTGAAGAAACATTGAACTCAATGTTTTAAAGTATCATTTAAAGCCAGAAGTTCTTAGAAAATGGAGTTTCAGCAGGATGGTCGATTTCCTGTTTATAGCCATAACATCAGCAATACGTACAACTTAGCTGCAGCATCTCTTTATATGTGGCAGAGAGATCACATTTACAAAATATTATTTTTTACCTTAAGTACCTAAGTGCGTGCTGCCTAATTAAGCAAATTTGGGCTGATACGTTAAAGCCAGATTAATTTAATTTCTCTTTTGCTTTCGGCCAGCCAGCAATTGGGGCGCCTATGCCGAAATTTACGCCATAGTTCTCAAAGGAAGGAGCGATAATGTTATTCTTAATTTCCTTGAGATTAAGTCGCATAGTGTGGCTGATATAAAATCCTCGGTCCATGACGATATGCATACGATATGCGAGTTTCCAGAAACAGTGGATGATATAGTGTTGCTCAAAAGAAACAGCCTTTCGGATTACCAGATATACACGCTACCCATGGAAGTGGGTAGAAAGTTGTTTTAATATTTTTTTTAATTTTGCTAAATCTTAAGCATACATTGTGAGCAAACAAGTGACCCATTCCCCTAGATCGTCATATATTTTTATCTTATGTAACGTCTCTACATCTAAACAACCCTTATCACTTGCTTATAACCAGTTTGAATAAACTTCCACAAAACAAATATGAACCAATGAGCAATTGGGAAATAAAGGAGAGGTCAAAAAGTGCCTCTCTTAATTAATTTTACTCTAATTGTTGTGAACAACTAGAATTGGGCTAATCCAACTACTATTAAAAGCGATTCGACTTTTGGAGTGATGGATGGATGACAAATCAGTTAACTATAGCGTCAAATGCACAAAAGACAAAGTCACAATACTTATCTGAGATATTCATCTGAGATAGAAATAGAAATGATTTCTAAACTATTGTCACCTTCAAATAAGAATATACGTAATACTGCAAGGGTTTCTGAACTGTATTACACACGTTGAAGACCATCCCCTGGATGGAAAATTTATCGAGAAATATAAATTTATTTGATGTTATTTTTAATTTCAACATCTACTTTGCTCCATAAGCATTTAAATATCAGCAAAATAATTCTAAAAACAAAATAATACATTATAATTGTATCACTACAAAAAATTATTATTACTGCATGATAACGTTGATGCTGATACAGCCGTTTAAGTAAGTGGACCTTTATCAGGGTCCGATTAATTTCATATAATTATTAAATTAACGGTATTTTACCAACAAGTACGACAGTGTCACTACTGCGTATCTTTTGCGATGAGAAAAGCAGTTTCCCATTCAAGTAGCTAGAATTATGCAAAAGGGAACGCAGAAAGGTGAAGGTTGCAAAGGACGGAGCTACACCTTTCGATGCCAACTTAAATTCAGCGTTCCTGAATGGACCCGCTTTCTGCGCCTAGTTTACACATTGTATGCCTGTCGTGTAGACGGAATAGTTCTGTTTGGTGAGGTTTAAACACTAAAATTGTTCTTTTAGTGGTACCCCACCACAGACAAATAATACGTTCACACGCGCAACAAATAGCTTTTGACGCACGCTATAATGCAGCAAGTAATTGTAATATACACTAACAGGTAAACAATTCATTAGTAACATAAGTTCAATCGCGCGCCACAGCGGCGCTAATGTACAATTAGTTTAAGGACTATAGGTATGAAAAGGCTGATCCAGGCGACAGTGAGGCAGTCAGAACTGGCTCCTCGCCTCGTAAGGTAACTACACAAGCTACCGGGGCGCGAAAACACATGAAACGATAAAGACTCATCTTTTGAGACCAAACCTTTCAAATCTCTCTATCCTATGCCTCTCCCATGTACCTGTCGTGAACTAGTTTCGCCGACTGGACGATGTCGGATGGTGTTTGAGCTCAGTAGGCTCGCATCATCAAGCGGAAACTAGCAATGCCTACCAGGTCACCGACATCCTTTCGGACCGGTGTGACGAATCCAACTCGATCCCTTGGAGCCCCCTCACTTATGGAAGTGCAAACTTGTGAAGAGCGAACGGTTCCATAACCGGCCGATGGGGCCTTCTCCTTGTATCAGACCCCTGTAGTAAGGACAAGCAACCATGGGCGGTTCACAACAGCTCTATTTAAACAATTTTGTTGAGACGATGGACAGTGGAGTTGCATGAAATGAAATGATAATTGGGAAAGGAAATTTAAAAACAAACCGTTCCAGGCCTAATTTTTAGGGTAACTTTCCGGTATATACCAATTACGAGGACTGAGGGTAAGCTGGAGAAAACTTCAGCTAGGGGGGGCGATGCTGGCAGTATTTGAACCGCGCACCTTCCATTCACGAATCCTTGCCTTAACGACCTCGGCTACCCGTGCCGGTATTTGTTTCTTCTTTGATAGAAATTACAAAAGAGGGATTCTGTAGCCAGTACACTTACCTTGAAGCATGTGGTGAGAAACCTCTACTGTATTTACATTATATTTTCATAAGTTAGCACATGTGTATGCAAGCCACGGCTTCATCTCTCGCACCAGAGATCCGCCTCCACCTCACAAACATTTCTGATCTCCTACTCGGTTTCCTTTATGCGAGTCTCACCTCTCTTTCTCATTTGCCCCCAGAGAAGTCCAGTGGAAGTGCAGGGAATTGAACTCGACTGTGCCCGAGAATGAAAAGGAGGGAGATAGAAGAAAGAGCAGAAAGGTGGAGGGAATCTCACTGCCGCAAAAGTCTGGTCTCTGGTGACTGATGCAACATCCACGTCCAAGATTGAGTTGGCAGGGAAGAGAAATCTTCTATAGCATGGGACACGAATGTGACAAAGAGATTCAAGTTCCTATCCTTCTGCATTACACTGTCGTTCAGAAACGCCTTATCATTAACCCTACCCTCTCAAATTGCGATTCGTTTTCGCTACATCCTTTATCTATGTGAAAGTGTAACCAATATTTTATATGCTGTCTGGTTAAACTAAGGTAAGTAGCATTCCACCAAAAAATCGATATCGAAATTTAGCCCTAAGTATATGGTTTTGAGATAACCTAACCCAAGAAGAGCATTTTTGTAATCTGTATACATAAAGAAACAAATAAAAACACAGCCATATTTATATTCAGGGATCATAATAGAATAATACATATAATAGGACAAACACATACATGCAAAGCACTTCGTTAAATAAACAATTTTTCACCTTCTCTACTGCTTACCTATAGCAAATAGAGGAGGTATTGTATTCCACCCAAAATTCTACACCGATATTTCAACAGAAATATGTCTTGGGATTCCGGAATACAAAAGATGCATTCTTTATAAAAAAAAATAAATGCATGTTTTCGTGTGTGTATGTGTGTCTATGAACAGCATAGCTCAAAGACGAAAAGTTCGATAAGCACAAATTTTGTATTTATTTTCAGTAAGATTTTCAGGGGAATATTTTCAGTTAAATCATCCTACAACAAGCTGCCCTTTATATGAAAAAATGTTCGTTATTTTTTATTTTCTGAAAAATAGCTAATTATTTTTATTAAACCCCGTATGTTTAAGATACGAGTACTTGCATGACGAAATATGAAATGTATATCTTGAATGTTCTGGGAATAGCCTGTCAAGCCATCTGCATTCTAAATGACTTTTGTATTGCTGGTAAACCGTAAGAGATAGACAAAGCATTACTAAACAAAAATTGTAGATCTCGTTGAAAGATACAAATTTATTCCAAATATTTTTTGTGCGGTTCCTTGTGATTGCTTTGAATTTTCAAATACTTTTTCAACTGGAAAGCTACTCTTTGTTCTTTCTTCTCGTTGTGATGTAAGGAGCATGAAAGTTTAAGGCTATCATATAAAAATATGTTTTTCTTCCTTCTCTATCCTTCTTGTAGCTATAACAAAAGCGTAAATGTGAACTGAAAGTTTATCTGAATTAACAAGATATAGAATAATAAGCTTTGGTATGAACAGTTATTAGAGAAATAAGTAAAGAGAAGGTAATTTGAGTGCAACATATTCAACTTTTTTGTCACATTTCGTACATAGTTTCTTCCTCCTGATGTTTCATTTGGACATGGCAACACATTCGCCAACCCCGATGGTCATGATTTAGCTAATTTGCATCCTCATGCACATGCCGTTAGTTTATATAATCATCCTACACACACACACAGAAGATCGGTTAGTTAAATACGATGGTCTTTTATGCATCTGTCACTTGGTCTTATCAGTGTACGAACTATACTCTGTCGCCACTGTTGCCAGTACGGCTGACTCCTGCTTCGATGACGCAAAGTGTCACTTCTGTGGCGCTCCTAGCCTAACCTCATACTGTTTCCAAGACAACCTACAGAATCGCCCCGGCACTGCGCCACCTGTGTTGGCTTCGGACATTACATAGACCAGGCGCAGTGCCCATATTACCCGTGACGATGACAACAATCGCCACCAGTCCTCACTCCCGCCAACTCAGACCAGTCAGTCACGCCTGCACATCATCTCTACCAGAGATCCTCCAGAAATTGAATGACCGCTAGGCCGAACTACTTCACCTCACACCGAATGAGGCATTTGAATGAGTCACTGTCAAACTATAAAAGGTACAGAAAGACATCAAGCAAATACAAAACGACCAACTGACGACAACAAATTCAAGTGTACTAACCACACATTTACGCTCAACATGCGGAGGCCCATCCCCCAGACGATAAACGCTGATTACCACCAGGGTGGCCGGACACCGGGCACAAAGGTCGCTCTCGGCAGACAGAGTATTATTAATATGCTTTGTACGATATTGCGACAGAGAAAAAGACATCGCACTTCAGTAATGTGTATAACGTATTACACAATTATTTTAGAATGAAGAGGACTTCATAGGCCCTTTTCTGAAAATTTCATATATTACTAAATTTTTTGTTTTTTTTTTTAGCTTAAGGTCCTTTAACCGGTTAGTCATATCGGAGTATAAATAAAATGGCTGCAATGATAGTCAAATGAGCCGGGGGTACAAAAAGCTTAAAGTTAACCGACATTTTTTCCGGGTAACTCGCCCTAACCGAGATTTGAACTCAGAACCTCTTGAATGTAAGGCAGAAACGCTATCTCTACACGGGCTCCTATGTGTTATTCCTGATGCAAATATCTTAAACTCTATAATATTATTTTAATCAAAATAGTTAATGCAGTTTTTGAGAACAATTCGTTTCTTTCTTCTTTTCCTCTTTATAGAAGTTAATTTGGGGAAGGGAGATTTCATTTTTGAAAGATACTGAAATTAGGTATCAAACTTGTCATTACTACGACATTACGCTATTGAGTCATGATGTTCACAGACACACGTAAAAATATGGACGTTGAGGTACCCAAAGACTTCTTAGAGAATACATATAAATATGTTTCCTGAATGATCGCAAATAACGAAAAATATTTCAGTCAGAGAGATCCGAATTGCACTCTGTCCAAGAATTCATTTTCCTTACTCTACCGATCTAACCAACAATATCTTACAGCGGCGCTCGCTAATAACTTGTATTGTGTTTCAAACGCCGACAAAAATATCAGTCCTGGTCAGTGCTCAGTATATCGTATGTTCGTTAGTGTTAACTTATGTGCAGGTTCGTTTACTATACACGAAGCTGTGAACTTGAATTTATTTTTATTATTTATAGTACATATTATTTTTATTTCATATTTTAACTTTTCTTGTAAGATGGATAATTTCCTTATATGAGGAAAACACAAAATCAATGAAACAAGTGACAGTGGCGATAGTGTTGAAGCATTGCCAGTGGAAAGTACGACAACGCGTGTTTCGCGTTACATCGGTAAAAATAGAGTTGAAGCTGAACCATGTACGAGCAAGTCGTAAAACCCAAGAATGTGAAATACAGAAATTACAGTGAATCTTACATTAAATATGGATTCGTATCAACTATGTGTGATCCACCTCTTCCCCTCTGTATTATTTGCAACCAAACTCCGTAGAATAATTCTATGAAACTATCCCTACTTCACAGACACTTGATAACCAATTACTGCTATTATAAAGACAATTAAGTCGATTTTTTCAGGTGCAAAACAGAAAATTTAGATAAAAGTTCAAACCTAATACACAATTTTACAAAAACAACAAAGGTGGCACTAGAGACATCGTGTGAGTTAGCGTTGCTAGTTGTAAAAAATAAATCGCCTTATATTGCAGTTGAATCTCTTATTGTCCTGATTCTTTGCTTACAGCAGCTAAAATGTTACATAAAGATTCCTCTCAGGTAATAAAAACAATTCAAAATTCTGATACAAGTGCAGGGCGTAGAATTCACGATATGGTACCAGATATTGTTGACCAAATAGCAGAAAATGTTAAAATGGACAAAAGATTTGCGATTCAAATCGATGAATCGGTGTGTGTGTGTGTGTGTGTGTGTGTGTGTGTGTGTGTGTGTGTGTGTGTGTGTGTGTGTCTGATGATGCTGAGCTACATCGGTAGTTTGAAAGGTGCTACTGCTAATGAAATTCTAGGTTGTAAACAATTGCCGGAACATACAACGGGAGAGGATATTTTTAAAATTCTTGACAATTTTATAGAATTAAAATTAAATTTGTTGTGAGACTGATGTGTAAGTTAGTCCACAGATGGTGCTGCTTCATTGACAGATAAAAAGGCTGTTTTATTACTCCTATTCGCGAAATTAACCCCCAAAATAATTTGGCAACATTTCAACATAGAAAATTTGGTATGGAAGAAACTAAATCTTGATTTACACAACCATTGAACATTACTTTAAAAGTAGTCAATTTATTAAAGTCACGTGCACTGAACTCCCGTTTTTTCAAAAAAATGTGTAAGGAAATGGGAGATACAGACATCCAAAAGTTTTATGCTCATAGGTGCGCTGTTATCACGAGGACGCGTATTGACTCGTCTTTTTGAACTGTAAAATGTTTTCTTATGAAATTTAATTCCGTTCTGGTGAAGCATTTTTGAAGATGAAGAGTGGATTTGCCAAATGGCTTATTTGACAGATATATTCAAAGAATTTAACGAGCTATATCTTCAACTCCAAGGCTTTGACAGAAATATTTTTAAAGCTCCTGAGAAAGCAAAGGGGTTTTAATAGAAAGTTTTATTTTGGACTGACTGATATAATGAAGGGAATATTGCAGTTTTTCCAACTCTGTTGAAACATAGTGGACAAAATGAAGTTAATATTGCTGATGGACTTTTGGAAATAATCAAATTTCACCTACAAAATCTCAGATTATAGTTTTTAAAATAATTTCCAAAAATTGAGAAAGACGATAATACATAATATTGGATTACAAATCAATTGCCATCATTGTCATCAATTACTTTGATCTTCCCGTAAAATTAAACAATTTTTTTTGAAAATGTACGTTGACAGTTCACTGAAAATAAAAGTTAAAACATGTCAATTTGTGATTACTGGTGCTATGCACCCAAAGAGTACACTGAACACAGTGACACTGACATTACACACCTTCCCTCCATTTCCCCCCTAATTAGTTATGTGAGCAAACTTTCTCTGCATTGACAGCAATCAAAACGAAACAAAGAAATCGCTTAAATCCAGAATCACCATTATTATTACTCTATTTATTGTACATCGCTTTAACTGCATGGTCATATCGCGACGGATCTGTTAGTGAATAACCCTTAGATCGATGTGTGGCAGACAGTTAGCCTTCTAGATCTCATCCCTGTAACCACCTGCTTCGTCACGTGTCCAGAGACCCTAGTGAATAGTAACCGGATCCTCTCCTTCGTGCCGTGCAGATGACATTAGGGTGTCTCCAGTCTAACTGCCGCCTTCATATAGAAAGGCGGACAGTTAGCCTTCTAGGTCTCATCCCTGTAACCACCTGCTTCGTCAAGTGTCCAGAGACCCTAGTGAATAGTAACCGGATCCTCTCCTTCGTGCCGTGCAGATGACATTAGGGTGTCTCCAGTCTAACTGCCGCCTTCATATAGAAAGGCGGACAGTTAGCCTTCTAGGTCTCATCCCTGTAACCACCTGCTTCGTCAAGTGTCCAGAGACCCTAGTGAATAGCAACCGGATCCTCTCCTTCGTGCCGTGTAGATGACAGGGTGCCGTCCAGTCTAACTGCCGCCTTCATTTAGAAAGGCGGACAGTTAGCCTTCTAGGTCTCATCCCTGTAACCGTCCCCTAGAGAAGAGAAGAATCGCCACTGATACTCGCACTAACGAAGATTCAACCACGAATAGAGGAGCTGATATCCAAAAAAACAAGCTTAGCTGTCATTGACAGGTCAGAAACATATACAGTTTCATATATTTGTTTTTCTGTGTGTGCTATATGCAACGTAGTTCCTGTATTTATTTTATACATTTAAATTTTATATCATAATCTTCCTTTTTGTAATATATAATAAGTTTTATATTTTATGATATATTTTAGATATGGTTATGTATGGTTTGAATTAAGGATAACTCTAGGAGTCTAAGGCTAGATCTAGGGGTGCAGGTTAGGATGGAAAATTGTCCTTAAGGGTACGCGGAGAAAAAAGTTTGAATACCAATGACTTAGAATGCAATCTTCCGACACCAGATGTGTGATAGAGAAAGTATCTATGTATAGTTTTTATGCAAATGAAATATTCAATATTATCCTGCTAGACATTTCGACTGCGAAGTAAGCAAATGAGCCATGCGGGTAAAATGGGTAGTTGATAGTATTTCTGCTTTGTGTGTTAACACATAATAATTTGCTCAGAGCTCACATCAGAGTCCACCTCTAGTAATTTACGAGGAAGGTGGTGTAATAAGTCTCCGCAGAAGCGAATACCGAGGGTGAGAAGTTGGCTCTGCACAAGTGAAGATAAGTCGCAAAATTATGCGAGATTGCAGCTTTGCAAGGCGTTACAGATGCTCGCCGCCGCTGTAGAAGGGAAAATGTACACATGTTCGTATTAACTTTGATGTTTGCAAAGCTGTTTCCCTCCTCTGTACAAATCATCTGAACCAAGCACAGTAGAATATCGCGCAATTAAAAATGTTACCTCATATTGACACAATCTAAGCAACTCGTTTTATTAATCTCCGTGCAGAAATATTTGCCTACAAGCATTGCACATCGATTTAGTGCCTACTGGTACTCATAAAGCTTTCTAAAATATTCTTAAGTAAAACATATTCCGATTGATTCACAATATATTTACAAATCTAAAATGTTGTCATCTGCTTCAGTTATAAAAACCACTTCCAGTTAGCGAGTTTTTGGAAACTTAATACCCAATATTTGCTGTTTACCTGTGGTAGAGCAAACATTGCATCCTACCTAAAAAAATCTGATGTGTTACACTCACATGACTTTCTCTACTCTTGTACAATCTATTTTTACAAACGCCTATTCTCCATATGCTTTATGTTAATCGAGATATCGAGATGTCAATCTTATTGCTAATTTTCTTGTAGATGCAAGGGGAATATGGTAGCTTTTAAGCGATGGTCAAATATTTTAACGCTGGTTGCTATGCGGCGCATTCCATTCTCTTTGCAAGTCCAGGACATAAAAAAATGAAAAACGAATTTGAGAAAAAGTATAAGTATTGGAAAATTTAAGGGAATAACAAGCAATATCTCGCAAACGGTTCACTCAACAAAAGAAATGTATATGACATAAATTGTGTATTTTAACGCGATCTACATTTTTCGTGTAGTAAACTTTTGTCTATCTCTTATGGTTTACCAGTTATGAAAAAGTCGTTCATAACGAAGAATACTTTTGGAGACATTCCCAGAAAATTCGAGATATACATTTTATTTGTCATGACCATATCTTAAACATATGATATTTTAATCAAAATCGTTATAGCCGTTTTTGAGAAAATTAAAATTTTCGAAAAATGTTCCATGTAAAGGGTAGTCTGGGGTGGGGGGATTTTTTTGAAAACCTTCGTGTCGCATCTCTGAAAGATACTGAACCTAAATACCAAGTTTGGTGTTTATCCGACTCTTCGTTTTTGAGTTATGCTGTCCACAGACACACAGACAGACACACAGACACACAGACACACAGACAGACACACACACGGACATGTTTCCAAAAATGCTTTTTTTGGATTCAGGAGGTCTCAAAACATGTATTTCCGGTGAAATCTCGGTATCGAATTTTTGGGTGGAATGCAATACTTCCCCTACTTACTATACGTAGTAGAGAAAGTAAAAATCGACCCAGACTGATGGTTTTTAAGTGTGCTTAAAAGTGACAGCCCCATGTCAGTAGATTAACTAACATGTAAAAGAATTCCTGAAGAACGAAATTCTGGTGGCGTTGATATGAACCCGGCAATTGACAGCGTTGTTAATAAACAAAATATTATTATTATTATACCTAAAACCTCGACACCGAAACTTCTCTGAATATTTACATTTTGACATTTCCTGAATAAAACAACATATGAGCTACACTTGCATTAATTTCTCTATGTGCTATCGTTTATTTTTATATGCTTATAAATAATTCTTACGAAAACTTATGTTTATGCTTCTTGTTAATGGACATAAGTCTTTGTAGGAGTAATTTCATTACATATTTGTTTACAAGTACAAAGGGGAGAGAGCAAACTGAATGAATATCCAGATGCTTAAAAACATATCAGTACATGCTGGTTTAAATTTCCACATTCTTTCTATGCCATCGCTAGTACATCCATGGAGTAAGTGTTTGTGTAACTCTTATGGTTTATCGTCATAAAATATTACACAATATTCCTTCTAAATGAATATTTAACAGAAAAGTGAAGCTATACATTTTTTGTTATATAAATATCCTAAACATGTGGTGTTATAATCGCAATCGTTGGAACAATTGCTGAGAAAATAAAAAATAAGCAACATTTTCCCATGTAAAGGTAGTATGGGGTGGGAAAGGATTTCTAAAAACCTTTGTGTGGCATTAGAAAATACTAACCTTAAATATCGAGCCGTTGCACTTTTCATTTTGAGTTATGCTGTTCACAGACACACACACATACACACACACACAAACACACGGATCGTTTTCTAAAAATGCTTTTATTTTGATTTTTGTGAAGCCTTAACATCGAAGTTTTGGTTGAAATGCAGTACTTCTTCTACCTTTTAGAAACGTGGTAGATAAAGTAAAATAAAAAGAAAAGTATTTTGGAAGGACGTATGTATACTGATGTGTATAAAAGGTGGTCCATAGTGGAAAGCAGCTGTTTATGATGGTACTCACAAATTTAGCCCCAACCTCTACCAGTGTAACCTCCTACGTTCCTCTAGCATAATTCTAGCTGCTGATTTCGAAGGTTACAGGAAGTGTGGGGCAGGAGAGTCATGGTAGAAGATGAACCATCCCAACATTCGCCTGCCGACCCGGGAAACCATGAAAAACCCACGTGTCAGAGTGAGCGTTCACTCGGGATGGAACTCGATTGGAAGGGTACTTTACCTCTTCCAAAATATTACAGAACTGCCGGAGGGTAACATTAAAAACTAGTTGTCCATGTTCTCACTAGCGGAGTACTGGTACTCACAAATCTAGTCCCAACCTCTGCCAGTATAACCTCCTCTGTTCCTCGAAAATATTCTAACTTCTGGATTTGAAGGGTTAAAGGTTAAGGTAAAGCCATAATCTAGCTGCAGCCCGCAGGACACCGCCGCCTGGTCCTACAACTGAAACAAATGACAAGAAAGATGATGGGTACAGGAAATAAGGGGCAGGAGAGTAGTAGTGTGAGATAAGCTACCTCAGCATTCGCCAAACGACCTGGGAAAACCACGAAAAACCCATGGGCTGTCACCAGAGACAGAAATCGATTAGGAGGCTACTTTACCTCCCCCAAAATATTACCAAATTGCCGAGGGTAGCATTAAAACCTAGTTGTCCATGTTCTCACCAGCAAAGTACCGTTAAGGCAATGCTTCTATGAATTTGGGGGCAAAAATAAAACATAATATAATATAAGCAAAGAAATACGAGTAAATACAAGAGTTTAGAAGTTTTTGTTTGTTGCTCTTTTAATACACTTAAACCTTACATTTTCATACTGCATTACCATTTTCTTAATTTAGGTTTTCTTATTGCCATTTGTAATATCTTCAACCTTTCTCTGCATTTCTCTGATGCAATCCCTATATAAATATCGCAGCTGTCGTTCAGTTTAACGACACATAGATGAATTATATCATCCGATTTTGGAGGCGACTTTAAGCACACTGATGAAGGAGAAATTGCAACCGTTTTATCTTCAGGCACTTATTTCAGCAAAAGAAGGAAATTATTTTCTTGGCGTTACACATAATAAACGATTGAGAAGTCACTCTATGTCTTGAATAGAGGAATATGAAATGGGATATATTATACATATATAGAGGAATTGTACGTAGGAAAGGGAAACCATAATATAAGAATTGTACAGTAATAATGTAATTCACTAACATGTTAAAATATTCAACATCTAACATTTGTACAGGGTTGATTGTAAGACACGGGCGAGCTAGCAAGAATTCCAAGAAATCATAAAGACCGTACCTGTCACCGAGCGGTAAAACGCTACATGATGGCGCCTGAGCGCATAGATCTGAAACCACACATTCTCATACATATCAGGGTAACGCGGCCTGAGGGCCAATAGGAAACGTCGTTACATTTTCAAACGCGGAGGTGAGCGTCACTAGGCTCCCGTATATAAGGGCAGACAAAGCCTCAGAACCCGCTCTTATTCTAAATCTAACTCATCGAGAAGTTACGTCGACACGAGGTGCTGCAGATGCACGTGGGTGCACAAGGGTGGGGGTGCGTGTGAATATAGCTAGGCTCCTGACTAGTTTAAAGTGGTGGGATTAAAGTAACAATAATGGAAAAAGCTAGTCGCACATAAACATTCAAACTGTGAAATAAACTTCATTGATTAAGGGAAACTTGCAGTGTATTTTTTAACTTGCCTCACCCACTAGAACCTGAGATTTAATAATTAGAGATACTCTACAACCGACGAACACCAATAGTCGAGGAAGAAGAACCCTGCAACAGGCAACAACGACCCAAGGATCATCGATTTCCCAATACAAATAGCCTGTGAAGTTCTCTTCATTCGGAAGGAACTTTGTATAATATTGTATAACTGGTAAATGCTAAGCGTAGACGAAATCGTACTATACACGTCTATGTACGTCTTTTTAAAACCCACAATTTATTTCAAATAATTTTTGCGGCATCAGTCATTTATATCAGTTATTAATGTTTGGAATTTTTCAATACTTATCGATTATTTTACAGTTGTTTCTCGCAATTGCATGGAAGCAGTATGCATATAGTGTACTGCTCTTAATCATTTGACTTTCGCTATTCCTTTGTATCTATAACGAAATTGTAATGTAGCTATTTCTGGAAATGTTTATGTCAATTAAAACGTAGAAGATAGGAACATAAACTTTGGTAAAAATAATTCGTATACCCACAAATACGCGAAAGAGGGTTGAGAAAGTCATGTAAATGTGACATCTCATTTTTTTAAAACAATTTTTGTATGATTGCCGTCACCCGCCACTCATGTACAAGAATATTTCGGATCATGCCCACTCAACCGACCAGAAGGACGGCGTTTCTTATGGACGTCATCTTGTCTCCAGCAGCCGTCCTACCTCATATGATAAATCTTCGAAGGCTCGTTCTTCTTTTTCTGGAGATATTCAAGGCAAGTCACATTTTTTTATTCAGATTCATCCCGCGGAAGTTCCTTCCGACTCGTTTTATTATCATCTTGAGAAAAGATTTTTCTCCCCTGCTACCTCCACCTCCTTTACCTCTACTCAAACCACTTTTTCTTTTATGCACACTTTTTTCGTATGTTTTCCCATTCCCTGGACTGTCGCCAATTTGTAAGGTGGATGAAGAAACATGGGTTATATTGCAAAGGCGGACCTTTAACGTTCTGCTGAAACGCTTTATAATGAAACTGTGCTTAAGTTTAAAGAAGACGCAATCCAGGAATATGGTATTTTATTTAAATGGAAAGATAAAGTGCTTATTCTTCTCCGTCGATAACTTCAGCTTAAAAAGAGGAAAAGAAAGAATACATTTTAAAATCTCTCGTGTTCATTGTGAATCCTCTTATCGACAATTTACATAATACCTGGTAGTTTTTTTCGAGCTTGTATTATGATTGAAGGAGTAATTCTAGTAACAGGCCATCCAAGTAGATATGGGATGAAAGACGAACATTGAAATGAAAACAGAATACTCTAAACGAGCACAAAGTCATTTAAAAACTTGGCACTTTACAGATAACACAACAGAAACTAAAATGTTTTTGATCATGTAATGACAAAAGTAATGTTAAAAAATGCTCCATAATAAGCCATTTTGTGCAAACATCAGCAATAAAACATTACATGACATATTTAAAATTTTAATCATAAAGCTCAACACTTTAACGAGATATTCCTATCTACGCTTACTTACTAAACAAACTTAACTAATAAAACTGCGACACAATATTTTTTATGGTTCTAGCTTACTCCTCCTGTCCGTGAAAATATGCTTATGAGCAGAAAATGCCTTTGAAACATCACACGAAGAAATCGGACATAAGTTAAATTGAGCAATAAACTGATGGTAATGCCCACATCACCTTCAGAACCTTGAAGCACACTGCTAATTGTTTTTAGCTTCCTATGTGCATTATTATTTTCAAAGACCTTAGATATTTTCTTCTTCGCACCATTACTGCATATGATATCATTTATACGCCAGCTCTCGTAGCCATGGTCCCTGGAGTGTATAGCTTTGGCGCTACACCAAGCTGAGGGTCACGGTTTCGAGTCCCGGCATGGGTGTCTGTGTGTTGTATAATTGTGTAATAAGCGGTAAATAATAGAGTAAAGCACAGGAATAATAAACTGGGTAAACGTGGGAACTTAAAAAAGAATAATATGCATTTTTTTTTCTTAGCTGATAATATGCAACAGAACTATCGCTGCTAAAGCACAGTGTTTTATTCATTCTTGAATCAGTGACTGCTTGCATTATCTTTCTTTTGGGATCCTAATTGCTGCTTGCACTATTTTGAACAAATGCACAGGTAATAAACGAAACAAAGGGGATTAACAAGAATGACCTTTACATTTTTCCTTCGTAGCATTGCCAATGTTATCACGGTAACCTTCTAACAACAGTCACAGTATTAACAGGGTTTATTAGAAGTTCAGAAGACTCAAAACAAACGTTATAGTGTTGAGTTTTTTTTAAATGTACACTATATGTACTATTAGCGTTGAATATCCATAAAAATGCACGAACAAACACGCTTCAACCGTCATACGTTAATGTAAAGCATATGATTGTAAACTTTTAATAAGATACATGGCTGCATTTAAAATATATGTTCGCATATATTTCTCAACGCTTATAATTACATAAATTTTAAAATAATTATCGATTGGAAGAATAAACTAATATATTATTATTATTACTATTATTATTATTATTATTATTATTATTATTAAAATTGCCAAGAAAATTAGTAGCTGTTACTTTATTAAAAATGACAGCTTAGTGCTACAGTAATCTTCAGAGAAAGTATTTGACGACAAGAGATGGATGGGGTCGTCCTCCGTGGTGTAGTGGTTATCATGCTATCCTCTAGTTTCCGAGGTCGCGGATTCAAACCCGGCGGAGGTCGATGGATTTTTTCGGGCGTAAAAATCCTTAGCATGGCTTCCTTCGGAAGGGAAGTAAAGCCGGTGGTCCCATGTCGTAGATTTACGGCACGTAAAAGAATCTCAAACCTGATAAAGAGGCCTCTGAGCAAAATTACCGGTCTTTCACGCCCAATATAGAATGTAGTTAAAGAGCATCCATAAATAAAACTCAATTTAATTTAATTTATACAAGGGATGGAAAGTGTCTTCCTGCTCGTGATAAGAGGGAGTTTGGATGTTATACTGCATAATGAATTCCTGCTTAGGAAGAAACCAAATGCATAGAATTTCTTTATCGTTTTAGCTTTATATCTTTGACAGAACATAAACTGTTAAAATATATATTATTATAGAGAGCTGTGAATTATTATTATTATTATTAGTATTATTATATAATGCTCGTATTGTAAAAGCTTTGTATAATGAGAATAAATAACACAGCACTGCTGTTAAGGGCACTATTCAATTGAAATATATATTCTTTTTTTCCCAGAATTATAAGAGCCAAAAGCAACAGAAAAAAAATAACAAATATCTTTACGAACCCATTTCTCTGGTGTGTTCTTACATAATTGAGCAAATAGCGGATGAGTTCCTCATTTTTGAGCAGAAGATAATGCTTTTGTATTTCCGGAAAAAGCAATGCGAATTTCAAATATCAAACCTCAAAGAGATGAACGTTGTTTATTTGTACATATATGTACAATAGCCAAGTTAAAATGATTTCTGTCTCCATTTCTGTATGATATGTTAATTTGTGCTTATCTGGAATGGGAACAAGTCATTTCTTAGGTTTGTATTCATGAACGTGACTTTGGATGAAAGTAGAGATTCGAAAGTGCGGCATCGTCAAATTTTTATTCAAGAAACTTCCCAGAAAGATAGCATTTATTAGGGCTTTATACTTCGAAATCGAGGATATGTCAGACTTCATCCTGATTTTACGAAGAAAGCCGAAAAATGTCAGTAGTAGTAATAGTAGTAGTGGTAGTGGTAGTGGTAGTGGTAGTGGTAGTAGTTGTAGTAGTAGTAGTAGTAGTAGTAGTAGTAGTAGTAGTAGTAGTAGTAGTAGTAGTAGTAGTAGTAGTAGTAGTAGTAGTAGTAGTAGGCGTTGTCAAAAATATGCAAAAACGCCAGGAAATTATTGACAAGGTTTGTATTCCTAGGTGCATTATAAGGAAGGTACGAAATCAAGAATTCTATAGGCACAACAAATTCAGATCCAGATTTTATAAACAGACCGTAGATATACTGACGATGTTTGCTCATATTATCTTGATGAAATCTTGATATTATCTTGATGAAATAAAGATCAAGATAATACTTGTTCCACCCACCATACAGATAGTTAGTTTACAACAAACAGTAATCTCAGTATAAAGAAGCTAGATTGTGGTATGTATGTAATTTACGCACTCTTCTGCCGAACAACGAATTATATAACAAAGATTATTGAGGTTTACTGCTAGGAGCAGCTGAAAACCCTAATTCGAGACGTGAAGTTTCTTCTTAAAATATTTCGCGTTAAAACTAAGCAATTTTGAATATAAATAAACAGCTACATATCTCAATCTGGTAGTAACCATTTAAATCCATTGTTACTTTCACACCTATAAGCATATTCAATAATAAAGGCATCGTTTGGAACACATTTCGGGTTTCACATTCTGAATGCCAGTAATTTGTGCCTATTGGTAGGTTCCTTTATACGTAATCCAAGATCGCTGAGGTATTCGGAAAATGAAGGTACAGATGTAGTACTTACAGTTTAAAATCTTAGGATTATTTGTTATGTTGCTGTAGCATAAAAAGTAGAGAAAGCAAGACTAGCGGTGTAGTAAGAATATTCTCAACGAAAAGCTTGGAATTAAATTGTTTGATTTACAGCATATAATACAACATGCTGTATTACTGCTGAGTGAAGGACACAAGGAGAACTGTATCTATGTCTCTTATCTAAATAACAAATGCATTTTTTGTTTTTATTTTCTGACAAATGAGCTAGAAACTCTTCCATTTTTCCAAGGATTAAATTATCCTGCTCTATGCGTTTATATTTTAAGAATCACTATCAGTAACGTAGTCCTTCTTTCCAAAAACGAATAAAAACCTGCAGAATACAACGGTATATAATATCTAAGCAACAGATCTAACGTAGTCTCCACACATTCAAGTTTTCCTCATATATGGTGTTGATGAACGCCGTGAGGCTGGAGAATAGGAGCGAAATACAGACGCCTCGGCCAAGGTCCTCTCTATTGCAATCGGGAATTGATTTTAGACCTACACGTACTGATTTTATTACTATAGAGGACTGTGGGGTTTGGAGATCGGGTTAGTCAACATTGAAGCTTGGTCATGAAATCGGAACTTTCTAGAGTCAAAATTAAGAGGAAACTGTCAGTTATGAATAACAATTTCAGTTAAAATTCCCTAACAAAGGAGTATATGAAAAGTCGTCCCTGAAAGTACCGTTTATGAATATAAGGTAGGAAACACCCTACCGGCAGATTTATCGTGATGGAAAAAATACCAGACAACCCAACAGCGCCGCATTTCACGTATGTAGATATCCCTTCATGCGTTAAAGAGTTTGCAGAACTCAACGGGGCAATTCCAAGTAAACACGGTCAGTGGGGAACTGGCGAATTAGCGTGAGCGGCGTTTGTTCTACTCTTCCTAATCAGAAGATGATAAATGTATCCCTGAGAGGCAGCCTTGAAGTAGATTGTAAAGTCCATTATGATAGACAAGAACAAGAAAAGGTCTTAAAATGTTTTCCACTTCACTTACAGAGACTTTATTTTTGATGGAATAAACACACATATTTTTAGATTGACAAATAATCACAGTATCTTTATTTGACCTATCAGTATCCCTCCATAACTATTTTTAAAATTGTGCTTATATTGTTCTCCTATACACTCTAGTACAAGCCTGGGATTACCTCTCAATTAAGTCCATATCCTGCGCCATCCTCTCATCGTCTTCGAAGCAAGAGGAGCAGAACAAGTCCCTCGCGCTAATGCGGCAGTTCCTCACTGACGTTTGCTTGGAATTGCCCCGTTTAGTTCTGCAACTCTTTTAATGCACGAAGGGATATCTACACACGTGAAATACGTCACCGTTGGGTCACCTGGTACACCTATTAATAATACACCGAGCGAGTTGACTCTGTGGTAACATGTGATGCTCTCATTTGGTATGTCTAGGTTCGATTCCCATCAAAGGCCCTCTCTGCTCTTAGATTTTTCCCTCGTCATTAGGCGAATGCTCGGGTGGTCTCTCATTTACTACGATTTCCTTTCCATCATTTCCCTTTCATTCCATTTCTTTCTCAAGTTTCAGGTATGCGGCATAGGGGGATGCCAAACAGATTATGTGGATACTAGCTCAAATGAAAGAAAATTCCGGTGGACGCTAGAGGGCTGCTGGGTTGAACGGGTCGTTCATCGCTCTCTTGGGCAGCTACAGCGGTGTGACGGGTCTTCGAGCCAGGAAGTGTTACGGACTTCCACGTGTCTCTGCCTGTAGCCTGTATCCTCTGTGGTTCCTTCACTTTATCCCTTCCTCCTGGGGGGTGGTATCCGCCATAGATCTCTCATACGTCGCAGTGCGTGAGGTGTCGTATACCCTATATAGGATAGGACTAGAAGCAGAGGGTGACTTAGCACCGACCTACGCAAATCTTTTGTGCCTAGACTCCTGAAGGGGCGTTCCCGGGAGGGAGGGATGCGGTGAGAAGATGCAGAGGGTGCTCGGACCAGGAGGCACGGGACAGAGGGTAGGGTTTCCCGTTTACAAATTTGAACTCCCCGGGCGGTGGCTAGTGCAGCCGGAGGTCGGTTTACTCAGAGCTCCTTTTCCCCTGCCATGCACACGCCGAGACCTCCCGCCGACACTTGCAACCCTGAAAAAGATCAAGCAGTTGAAAGGTAAAATGAAATGAGAGTGGAGGTGAAATGAAGGGATAGGAAATTCAAGGGATGTAATGTCCTTCCAAGCATTCGCCTGGGAAACCCCTGAAAAACCCCATGGGTCAAGAAGGTGGACTACGGGAATCGAACCAACGACCTCCAGAATGCGGCCACAGACGTTACCGCCTGAGCCATCCCGGTCGGTGTATACCTTATATAGTAATGCATAGAATTATCTGTTTAGTACAACCTGAGCTATTAAAGTAATTATACTAACTAATATATTTTACTTACTTGCAAATATAATATCATAAATTCTTTTCTCTCTAAATAACTTCAAGAGAGAACAATACTAAAAGATGCTGTGAATTAGCATTACTCGTGGGTCCATAAACAGGAATTGAAAGTACTTCTATAATTAATTTCTCTGCTGAGGAACGTGGAATAAAAGTACGACAAAACCGATAGAAATTGGCCTTGAGTAAATAGTCAAAATCATCACATTGTGGTATATTATAATGCTACAGTGGTCACTTAAACCGGTTTATGTTCGATCGATCAATGCATACTCGGCCAAACCAAGTATCTGGTTAACTATTCGATAATCAACCGCCTAATATGGATTTCGCGTATTAGCAGGTACATGAATGCTTAACTGGGAGTGCCGATTAGAAGAAAGTTACTCCTTCCAATTAAAATAAAGATCGTACTTTGTCTTGTATTATTCACAGTACGCATTTTGCGAACGGATACAGCAAACAAAATATGCATCTGCATAACGTAGGTTAACAAACTGAAAGAAATGTACAGATTGAAGAAGTTGTATGCCTCACGTATGGTACAAAGTTCCGGTGGTCTTCGCCCCAAGTTTACTTTCCGGTGGTCTTCGCCCAAATGTTTACTTTCAACTTTGTATTTTAATGTTTCTTTAAATATTATATATATTTATGTTTGCCTCGGCTGCGTCAGTATTAATTTGTAGAAACTTGTTTCTCTTAACGGTGTGTTACGGCTAAAGAATGTAGGCTTACACAGACTATCATTTTTACTTTACTCCTTTTATTAATCCTTGACATGATCAAATGACATAATATCCTCGTGGTAATACATTTTTGTCTCACACTGAATACGTATTAGGACGCGTCTCGCGTCCGGTTAGGAACGCTGTCTACTAGCAACTGCCAACTGAATTTGTAGAATTCGCTATATTTCAGCTTCTGCTTGGCTAATCCTATTCCAATAGAATACTTTTATTTAACTTTCGAGTTTTCTGGTTGTTGATTGGCTATTTATAAACTGTCTAAAAATTACATTATTGTTGAACCAAGAATTACTAGTAGCATTATTAAACTTTCCAATTCATCATTGCCTCAAGGTTAACTTTTACCTATATTATCACAGCTCCTATATTGTTAAATTACTTAATACATTCACATAACATTACTAAATATGTACATAATAATATAAACATATTACAATGACTCTTATATACATTTTATATTTTGTATTATACACTAGCTTTAAGGCGGGCTGTTATTATATTTTATATTATATAATTAGACTGAAATCATTTAAGTGTTAAAAAATACTGCCTCAACATATATGCAGCTAAAATTATTATAATCACCTCTTTGGAATTAACCTGCTTTACGCAACAATAAGCTGTTATCAGATGTTATATTTGAACCATGCAGAATACTTACATACATTGTTTAAAATATTACTAAAACCACAGTTACAATTAATTAAAAACTGATAGGTATAACCATACACAGAGTTTCTGCTCTTGCAAGCATTATATTCAAAATATTTAAAGTCATATTATATTTTTAATGTTAGGTTTATTTATGAAAATATGCATATACTGCATAGCGCCTAAAGATTGCTTCTTCGAACTAAACACTCGAGGAAGACCGCGTTCGTTTGTTTTTCTTGATGATATATGATGTAGCCTGTATTTGTACAATAGCGCTACCTTCCGGTAAGGTAGAATCTGAGGACAGAAAAATTCAAAGCCATCACCAGAACTTGAACCACGGTTCTCCCATTTTCTGTCCGGTTGTTCTAACCACTGAGCTATCGTGGCAACATGCCGGCACGAATTAAATTCCCCAAATGATTCGCATTTTCCCGGTAAACCATACAAGGAGATATCAAATTGTATTGATATGACATACCCTAATGGCGACTTACAATCCTGTAAGTACCTTAAGTCCTGGTCTTCATAGTTTCGACCACTATTAGGTCAATTATAGGAAGTAATTGTTCTTCCACACAGGCTGTGTTTTGAACTTGGTTGGAAAGGTAGAAACAGACGACTGAAAAATGCAATGCTATCGCCGGGATTTAAACCGCAGATCTCCCAGTTTCTGTCTGCTTGTTCTAACCACTGAGCTCCCATGGCAACATGTCGATAGGACATTAAATTGCCCAACTGACGCATTTTTACTTTCTCTACTACGTATAGTAAGTAGGGGAAGTATGGTATTCCACCCAAAAATTCAATACCAAGATTTCACCGGAAATATATGTTTGAGGCCCCCTGAATCCAATAAAGCATTTTTGGAAACATGTCTGTGTGACTGTGAACAACATAACACAGAAACGAACAGTCGGATAAACACCAAACTTGGTATTTAGGTTCAGCATCTTCCAGAGATGCGACGCGAAGGTTTTCAAGAAAATCTCACTACCCCAGATTACCCTTTACATGGAACATTTTTCGAACGTTTTAATTTTCTCAAAAATGGCTCTAACGATTTTTATTAAAATATAATATGTTTAAGATATTTGCATGACAAATGAAATATATATATATATCATTTTCTGGAAATATCTCCAAAAGTATTCATCATTGTGAACGACTTTTGTATAACTGGTAAACCATAAGAGATAGACAAAATTTTAGTACACAAAAATATAGATCGCGTTAAAGTACACAATTTATGTTATATACATTTTTGTTGTCGAATGAACCATTTTCGAGATATTGCTTGTTATTCCCTTAAATTTTCCAATACTTATACGTTTTCTCAAATGGAAAATTGTTATTCATTTTTTTGGTCTTGGATATGCAAAGAGTATTAATCTGTGTCAAAGAGAATGGTGCTGCACATAGCAACCAGCTATTAAGAGATATGTCTATGCTTAAAGACTATTATATTTCTATATTGCCCTTGTAAATACAAAAACAAGGGAAACATAGTACGCCTTAAGCCATATTCAAATATTTTAGAGCTGGTCGCTATGTGTAAAATGTAATTCTCTTTGCATGTCAAGAACATAAAAAAAATAAAAACGAATTCTCAGTTGAGAAAAAGAGTATTGGAAGATTCAAAGAAATAACAAGGAATATCTCGAAAATGGTTCACTTTACAAAAAAAACTGTTAATGACATATATTGGGTGCTTTAAGGAGATCTACATTTTTATGTAGTAACATTTTGTCTATCTCTTGCGGTTTACCAGTTATGCAAAAGTCGTTCAGAATGAAGAGAACTTCTGGGGACATCCCCAGAGAATTCAAGATATACATTTTATTTGTCATAAACATGTCTTAAACATATGATACTTAAATCAAAATCGTTAGAGCGGTTTTTGAGAAAATAAAAAGTTTTCGAAAAATGTTGCATGTAAGGGGTAGTTTGTAGTGGGGGGATTTTCTTGAAAACTTTCATGTCGCATTCCTGAAACATATTGAACCTAAATACCAAGTTTGGTGTTTATCTAACTTTTCGTTTTTGAGTTATGCTGTTCACACACAGACGCACAAGACATACAAACGGACATGTTTCCAAAAATGCTTTATTTTTTATGTCCTGGACATGCAAAGAGAATACAATGCTCCACATTGCAACCAGCTCTTAAAGGATTTGAGTATCGCTTAAAGCCTACCATACTCCCCTTACACCTACAAGAAAATTAGCAATAGTCTGCAAATGTTTATCTCGATTATCATAAAGTAGATGGAGAATAAGCGTTTGTAAAAATAGTTTGTACAAGAATAGAGAAAGTCATGTGAGTGTAACACATCAGATTTTTTTCCGGTAAACCACACAAGAAGATCTCAAATTGTATTTAGATGATATATCCCAATGGCAACTTACAATGTTATAAGTACTTTATGTACCGGGCTGCATAGTTTCTATCATTATTGAGTCAATTAATGGAATTGAGCTCCATGGCAGTAGTTTGAGCCATCGACGGAAACCGGGAGATACATAGTTAAAATCCCAGCGAAGGCACTGAATTTTTCGTCGTCTGATTCTACCTTTCCAACCTTGTCCAATACACGGTTTGTGTGAAGGAACAATTAATTCCAGCGATTGCCTCTCACCGATATGTTTACGCATAATATAGTCGAGGATTCTATCAACAGGTCAAAGCTTGCTATTGTTATCACAAGCAGACATAGGGGTTTTAGTAAGTAAACCATCAAGTTAGAAACGCAGCGAGAGAAGGTGGAAGCGCTTGTTACCTTGCAGTCTTCTCTGTAAACAAATGTAATGTACAGTTTAACAGGGAGACGTGTATAAGTAGAGGGAGGGGGAAAGCAATGTATGTTTAGCTATTGATAGCGTGCAACATTATTTAATTAAGGCATTAATATACAGAAATCTAGTTACACTGTCCTTTTTTCATCGAAGGCTGTACATTTTTTCAATAAATATCCGCTCTTATTGACACATAATTTCGCAAAATTCTATTCCATAGTTTGGAGTTCAGGAGGTTTAAATTCCACGTTATTATTGTTCTTTGTGTTTCGTTGAATCACAGGTTACTAACACGGTTTTTAAATGCCCTTTGATCTCTATGTTACATTTGATGGCTTCGCAATTTGTGCTGAGGTGTCCCATGCCAAATTCCGCTACAAACGACGCTTATTGTGATAATGTTTTTGATGTATAAACACTTTTTACTTTAGAAATATTGCTTCAGTTCTCCGCTGGTCTATGTATGCATCGAATAACTGGAACAGTCGCAACGAACCGTATGTTGGGTTGGGGAGGAGAGTGTCCGTTACAATATCTAACGTCACCTGTATTCCGCGCGGTAACATATTGCTCTGTTTACTTACTAAAACCCCTCTGCCTGGATATAAGAGATTAGCATATTGTCTAAGGTGCTTCAGCAGTATACCAAATCAGCTCACTCAGCCGGTTGGCACAGAATTTGTGTATCCACCACTGATTTACAACTTTAATACTTTCTCTACTACTTTACCTATAATACTCCAGCCCAAAAAATTCAATACTGAGAATTTATTGAAAATATACGCTTGAGGCTTTCTAAATAAATAATGATATTAATAATAGTACTAATATGGTTTAAGAAAGATCCCTGTCTACGTGTTTGTATCCGCGTGTATGTGTGTTGTGCGGACAACATAATTCAACAACGAAAACCTGTTAAATGCTAAACTTGGCATTTAAGATCAGCATTTTCCAAGGATGAAACAAGAAGATTTTTAATAAAATTCCCCACCCAAAACTATCCTTCATACGGATAAATATTTGTTATTTTTGGTTTTCTGATAAATGGATAACGATTTTGATTGAAATATCATGTGTTTCAGAAATTTACATATTCCGATTTTCTCGGAATAGCCTGTCATTCTGAATGACTTGTATAACTGTTAAAGGGTAAGAAATAGAAATAGTGTTTGTTAAGCATTGTGAATGTCACAAGTTTTTTCACTTCCTCTACTGCCTATAGTAAGGGAGGAAGTATTGCATTCGATACCGAGATTACGCTGGAAATGCATGTTTTGAGGCCCCCTGAATTCAATAAATTATTTTTGGAAACATGTTGGTGTGTGGGCGTGTGTATCTGTGAACACCATTACTCAAAAAGTCGGATAAATACCAAAATTCCCCTATCCCCATTACTCTTAACATGGAACGTTTTTCGAAATGTTTTATTTTCTAAAAATGGCTCTATTTTGATTAAAATACCATATATAAACCATAATTACATGACAAATAAAGTGTATGTCTTGACCAGCCTATGAAGTCCTCTTCATTTAAAAGGAATTTTGTATAATCTTGTGTAACTCGTAAACGTTAAGCGACAGACGAAAACGTACTAGACAAAAAGTGTAGATCTCTTTAAAGTACATATTTTAATTCAAATAAGTTTTTTGTGGCATAAGCCGTTCTGCGATATCCGAATTGTTAATTTCTTGGTCATTCTCTTGAACAGTCAGTTGTTTCTGGCGATTGCATGGGAACAGTATGAAATTTTAAGACAGCGTATAGCGTCCAATTCTTAAACTTTTGAATATCGCTGCTCCTTTTGTATCTATGACTAAGTGTGTAATGTAACTAGTTCTTCAAACATTTGTTTGGATTAGAATGTAGTAGATAGAAAAATAAGCTCTAGTAACAATACTTTGTTTACCACTATAAAGATATAGCGTAGAGAACGTCATGTGAATGTATCGCATCAAATTTTTTAAAATTATGACCATTTCCTTCTCAAAGAATGATTTAAAGAACTCTACTTCACCATCTACCCCTAAGAAAGAAGAGGTTGTGTTAAAAATAAATTCCAGACTCATTGAGCTAAAAGAAGCTAAATATAAATTTAAACTATAGAAACTATAGATTCACTATATAAATTTGTGGTATGATGAAAACAATGAAGAGGATTGTTTTATAGAAAATAACAGCAATTTTGTAGATCAACTAGGCATAAAAGAATTAGAAGATGCTTTAAAGTAACAAAAAATAGAAAAACCACCGGTCTGGATGAAATTAATGCTGAACTGATCACATATGGAGGAATAATATTACTTTAGTTTTCTTCATTCTTTAAAGATGTATTGGAAGAATTGCTCAGTACCAGTGGAATGTAATACAGCTAAAGTCATTTCGCTATTTACAAAAGACAATAAAAGCGTTACAGGGAATTATAGAGAAATAAACTTATTAAGTGCAGGCTATAAAATTTATGGGAAAATTGTAAGTCAGAGATTACACGCTATCATTGATGCACTGATATCAGAAGAACAATCGGGCTTTAGAAAAGGACGTTCACCGAGCTTTAACGTATTCACAATCACACAAATTATTGATAAACGCCCTGAACTTAACCTAGAAACTCATAACATTTATTGACTATGAGAAAGCCTTTGATAAGGTAAAACGGCCTCTTTTATGAAACATTTTAAAGATAAGAGGATTTCCTAAACGTCTTATTAATGCCATCAAGAGTTTGTACTAAAATACCAAAATGAGAATTAATTCTGGTTTTAACATGTCAACTGAAATCTTAACAAATGAAGATGTTTGAAAAGGGTGTATAGCATATCGCCCACATTATTTAACTTATATATTGACGAACTATTTTTGAAGTTAAAAGATGAAATATAGTTCGGGATCAAAATATAATTAAATACGCCTTTAAGCACTTTCTATATGCTGATGATCAAATAGTTATACAAGAAACAGAAAATAATCTACAAGAGCAGTATATAGATTAAGCCAAAATGCATTACATTACAACTTAACTATATCTATAAATAAAACAAAGATAATGGCTTTTAAAGGGAAGAATCCCGTTAGATCAAAGATACTAATAAAGGGTAAAATATTAGATCAGGTATCCCACTTCAATTATCTAGGATGTGACATTAGTTTTAAATTTGACAAAGACATTGAGTTGAAGGTTAATAGGTTTCAAACCATTTGTGGAACGCTGAGAAGAACTCTAGGAAGAAAAACTATAAAAGAAACACAAATCAAGTTCTATAAGATTATGGCTTTACCTACTGTATTATACGTTCCGAGTCGTGGACAATAACTAAAAGAGAGAGAGAGATCATATATACAGTCCCGAAATGAAATGTTTGAGTATATAAGGGTATGCACTAGTGCTGACAAAATAAGAAATGAATCAATAAGATCAGATTGGAATATTGTATCAGTAAACGATAAGATTGACGAAAATAAAAGAAATTGGAAAGAACATGTTGATAGAGTGACGGACGATAGAATACCAAAAACGATAATAAATTACCAACCGACAGCGAGGAGAAGTTTAGGAAGACCACGCAAGAGATGGCTAGTGACCGCAACAAATGACATCATCTAATCCTTGAAAGGGGAAGACGAAGATTTAAACATTTTATACAACATGTTTCTTAATCATTAAGGACGCAGAAGGATATTAGGGTTAGGCTAGGAAGTGACCTTGAGCCGAGGAAACTCCTTCACGTACGGCATTTCTTCTCTTACTCCGTGACATTACACCCCACTCCCTTCCACCCGGCTTGTTTCACTGGGTCAAGTCGCATGATTAATTTCTTCCAACATCTGCGTATATCAAGTCATAGTTTCCTTCCAGCAAAAGAAAGGAAAAAGTTCACTGGGAGAGGTTCCTTTTAATGAAAAAGGAAAAGGGATGAAGGAAAGAGAAATGACAGCTTCTACGCTGGCATAAAGGCCTGCGGTTGAATACACGGGAAATATGAATGTAAAATTAGAGAAGTAAAAATATCTGTAGAACAACATCATAAGCGACCGAACAATCTGAATTAATTTCGAGATGAATAAGGAGTCAATTACGTTGAGAAGAAAGAAAAGACAAAGTTGTTTGTTCTTTCTTTTCTACACTTATCTTACGATTCCAGAAACAGAATGTAAAATAAGGACGATGTTTATTTATAGCAAATAATAATTACTTGCCTTGTAGCTAACCTGCTTCCTTACTGAACCTTTGAATATTTAAATAATTAAGATAAACCCTCAGGGAATTGAGAATGTAACAGAAATAGGAACATGGTTCTAGCTTTCTATTCCACCGACAACGCGAAGAAACAGTAAACATGCAATTGTTTTGTTGTGTTTTGCTTACAATGGAAATTACAACCCTTCACACAGAAACCTATGAAGATGAAGTTCATAGTTCATGAAGTTCCTTTGGGAGAAGCTATAAGGGTTAAGAAGGTGTTGTGATAGCTGACAATTTCAAACGCAACGCTGTAACGGCAACACTGCATGTAAGGCTCCCTTGTGAGCGGAGTTGTATACTCACATTCCCAAAAGAGGTTCATTCATTCCAATCAATTTGTGAATCTATTTCTTTTATATAGTTTAAATTGATGACCTGGTTCCGATTTCGGCACTCTGCAGTTAAAAATTAGATTTTTTTGTATATTTTGTACGATAAACTATTGTGAACAGAAATTTTAAGGTTTGGTACTTCCGCAATTACTTCCATAATGGTAGACTGATAGTTGTAAAACTTTCACTGGTTCAACAATTTATGGGAGGTCTTAAAGTTTAACATCAAGTGTTTTCCTTATATAAACCACTTTTAAATCATAATTATAATAGTGTCCAATAAAGTCATAAACATAAACTGAAGAAGTCCTTATATTTCAACTTTGCTACTTCTCAAATTTTATCTTTTCATCCCTAGGATTTCTTTGTCTTATTAAAATTTGTTCTTCTGTTTCAATGATCACTTCATGTACATATTCGCTTCAGTTATTATTTAGTTAATGTTTCCAAAATGTGGCTGGTTAATCCTTGGTGGCACCGGTTTCGCGGCGTGCGGGCGGCCGTCAAAGCCTGGTTGCTGGGTCTAACATAAAAATAAATTGAGTTTTATTTATGGACGCTCTTTAACTGCTGGGCCCTTAGCGTTACATTCTATATTGGGCATGAAGGATCAATTATTTTGCTTAGAGGCCTCTTTTATCAGGCTTGAGGTTCTTTTACGTGCCGTAATACAGGACCACAGACTTTACTTCCCCTCTGAAGACATGCTAAGGATTTTTACGCCCGAAACAATTCATCGCCCTCCGCCGAACTTGAACACACGATCTCGGGAACTAGAAGCTGGCATGATAACCACTACACCACGGAGGACCACTGGTTGCTGTGTCGGTGGCGCGGTGACAAGTCCGCAGTAAATATAGTACAGTTTTTCACTTTTTCGCCTAAGTTATTTATAACTCACGTAACATAAACACTTAATAAGAAAAGTACATTACTCGCTCAGATGTTGGAATTGCCTTCCTTTGTTGTTCAATCATTTCTGGCAGGTGCTTAGGAAATTACCCATTACACTCTGCAGCTACCTCTGAGAAATAGCAGCAATTTCTTGACGAATATTAGGTATTCTTAGGTTGATCTTAAGTGTGTGAATTTGTTTTGTAATCTTTCTCTTTTAATGCCAGCTTGTTCCCATGATTTAACCTCCTGCGATTTTTATTTCTGGAAGGCATGAACAGAACGATAATTATGCAATAAACCTACGTATTGGGACAAAAGGTCAGATATCTCAGACGTTGAAGCCGATATTTGAAATAAATTAAGCTTAAAATCCTTAATCAGACCAACCTAACTAAGATTAGTAGTGGTTTTCTTAGTTACACAGTTAAATGTTGGGTTAGTATTCAATTAACAGCACTCCTAAGATCCATATTAGAACAAAAATAGCAATGAAACTAGGGTGACAATATAGGTGCCCCTATAGTTTATGGAAAAAAGAACTATAGAAGGCAACTCTAAGATCATCTTTTTGATATAGTTGAACTGCTTCCAAAAATAATTTTAGTACTTGAAAAATGGGAAGATTAGTTAAAGTGTTAAGAAAGTGTTAAAGTTAAAGTGACAAGAAAAAAGAAATAAATAAATAAATAAATAAAGAAAGAGGAGAAGCAAACAGGACAAGTATCTTCTTTTTATGTTTATTGTGAAATTGAAATTATATTTTCTGATTATGTTTAAATTTTATTTTTGCTAAGAAACACTTAAGCATCGTTTTATATTTTGCTTATTTATAATGCATTCTTAACCCTACTCGCCTCCCACCAAGGCGTATCGCGTTCAATGCTAGGCATGTGGGATTTGTGGTAGACAATGTGGCGAATGGGCGGGTATTCCCTGGGTTTTTTGGTTTCCCCCGCCATTCATTCCACCAACTGCTTCATCATCACCTTTTCTGCCATCCATTTCACAATCATTTCCTATCATCTACGTCCTACGTTTCACCGCTGCTCCATCACCACCTTTCCTTCCATTTCACCATTATTTCATATCATCTACTTCCTCGCTCTCATAACAGGCATCAGGCTGATCACCCATCTGATCCAAAGGGTCTGCTCCTCGACAGGCCTCTGACCCCGGGTACCTGCTTGCAAGTCCTGGAGGTGTAAGTCCTACATACGAGGAGGGTAAACAGAAAGAAGAAGGTAATACACTATTATCACGTTTAAGCTGCACAAATATGAATTTGTACTTTTCAAAGCATCGTGATTATTGTAGTTCAACAATGTTTTGTTTGTTACTGTTACTGTATGCTTTATATCTGGAATAAGGCTCTCTTCTGTCTTTTCTCTCTCTCTCCCTCTCTCTCTTGAATGGATACAATAGTCGATTAAGGTATCCATTGTTATGAGGGCCAACAGTTAAGAACCACTTTACAGGTGTTAAGCCGCTTGTTGTTTACGAATGGTGATACAAGAACCTTCTATCAGAAGAAGGGCTTTAACGAAACTTTGGTACCTGTTTTATTCCGTAAACCGCTCTAGTTGCGATAAAATATCGCCTCTAGTCTGGTGCTACCCCTGTTAAGCTATTTGTACAACAATCCTTCTCGAACGATGTGTAGATAAGAAAATAGATTCTGTGCACAAACAAATTCCCTCTTGAGTGGTCGGTAACGAGTGACGAATGTAATGCAAGTCTGTAGAGTGATTGTAACAACTTTCTAAGTGATCCATCAGTTTGGAAAACAAAGAGCCGGGGATCGATAGGCTCGGAGGTGCAGTGGTGGGTTCCCAATGAAAAGTTAGCCTCCACTTGATGGATAGCCGGTTCAGTTGGCGGTGATCCCCCAACATGCAGTTACACCAGTGTCATCGTGCCCCTGGGTTCTCATTTTCCCTTACCGTTTTACTCCCAAAGTACATCGTTTTGTTTCCCTTCGATCTGACTGGAGGAATTGCAATTTCACGACAAGGTTTTCTTCTGTGCGCAATTTATAATTATTGTAAACGAAACAATAAGTTTAATAAATGTCATTGTAATTTAATTATTTATTCCAAATTTCCCATGAGACTACTTAAGCAAATACTATAACAGATAGTTCTGGAGGGGTGTTATGAAGAAAACGAAAACCTTCGGGACTACAAGGTGACGGGTAGTTCAATTAATTTTTTATATTCTATAAACATACTTAGAAAGTAGAGGAGCTATTGTGTTCCACCTAAAGGTTCAACATCAGATTTCACCGCAATTACATGGTGTCTCCTGAGTAAATAAAGAAATAAAACTTTTTTAGAAAAATATCGTGTGTGGTTTCGAACAGCATAACAGCATAAACGAAATGTTGGATGAAAACCTACTTTGTATTTAGTTTAGTATCTTCCAAAGATGCGGCACGAAGATTTTCCAAAAAAAATCCCCACACAAAACCAACTCTTATATGGAAACTTTTCCGATATTTTTGATTTTCTCAAAAATGGCTTAAACTGTTTTGATTAAAACATTACACATTTAAGGTATTTACAAGTCCCACAATATGTATATCTTTAATTTTCTGGCAATAGCTTGCGAAACTCTCTTCATTCGTAAAAAGTATTTTTATATATCCCATTTATATGCCGGCTTTAACATCTAAAGGTCATTTCGGCGGCTCTTAACTTTTGGAACAATTGCTCAACAGCATTGACGTTCATTCGTTTACAATGGCGTTAATCTTTGTGTTGATGATACTTTTGGTTATTAGATTAAATCACACTGCCATTCATCCAAACTCTAGGGATGATTGAGAATCATCCTGGCTAAAGAGAAATTTTCATCCTCCAGCCAGGAAATAAACCAAGACCTCTGGATTTGGTTAACATGCGAAAAGTGTTTTGCATAATTTTGCATAACTAAACTTTACAAAAGCGTAAATATTTTAAAAACAGAATACCTTTTACTACTTCAACCATTTCCGAGATGTCCGTTACTATTCGTTTGAATTTTTCAATTATGCCATTTTAAAGTCCTCTTGTTATTCATTTGTTTCTTGCAATGTCATGCGATTTCAAGGTCAGTACATAACGAAACGCTGATGTCGATTCGGTTTCCTTTATCCACCTTATCCCTACAACGAAATCTGTAATAAAACTCTAGATCAACATGTACAAAGAGCGCCAAAGAAATTTTCACTGCACCTCGCGTCCACGTCACGTTATTTATCGTTGTACGTGGCTTTGCAATGCCATGGCCATTTCATTGGTTGCTTTAGATCACTGTGCAAGGATGCGCCAGTCCTGCTAAATAGTTACACCAATAATCAAACAAAGGTTACAAAACGAAATATATGTTTACGCTCTTGATCGGATTGGCTAAAAGAGAAAGAGGTAGAGTGAGTGCATTCAGTTTGTCATACAAGTCTCTGATCGTGATTGGTAGCCTCCTTATCGGCTAATGCAGTATATGCCTTTGAAAGGGTTAAAAGCTAAAGGGAAAACTTGATGCGCGCCCAGGTTAGCGAAATGTAGAATGTGCAGTGTGAGACGATTTTCAAATTAAAGCTTGAATAAGCGTTTGTGAGAAAATTTCTAGAAGTTATATAAAAATAAACGATTTTGGGCAGAGATTCAAGTCATATGAATGTAACACATTTGACCATCTTTCGCATGTTAACGTACTTAAATTTATATAAGGCTCAAATACAATAAACGAAAAGCATTGTAACAAATAAGAACATAGTTACTCTGAAACACATTTTATTTATCCCTTAAGCACTCAGCGTGACACAAACGTTACACCTGAGTTACTTTTGGCACACACTCGGAACACAACACAACCGATCCGTCGAATCAACACAACTAAAATGTCCTTTTTACTTTCTCCGCCACGTACCTAGTAGGTAGAGAGGTTTGCATTTCACCAAAACTTCGATACCGAGAGTTCACCGGAAATACCGGTTTTGTTGCTCACTGAATCGAAAAAAAAAGCATTTTTAGATAAAGGTGTGTTGAGTGTGTGTATGTGCGTGAACAATATAACTCAAACAAAAATTCGGATAAACACCAAACTTGGCATTTAGGTTCAGTATCTTCCAAAAAAGGCGACACAAAGATTTTTAAGATAATCCCTATTAAAGATATTAACATGAAAAATAAAATGTATATCTTTAATGTTCTGGGAATACTTGTGAAGTCCTGTTCATTCGGAAGAAATTTTGTATAACCTTGTGTAACTAATAAACGAAGCGACAGAAGAAAACCTACTGCACAAAAAATGTAACTCTCTTTAAGGCACACGATGTATTTCAAATAACTGTTTTATGGCACCAGCCATTTCCAAATATGCGTTATTAATGGTTCAAATTGATCAATACTTAGCCATTCTTTAATGTCCTGTCGATTTTCAGAGATGTCATAGACAGAGTATTGAATTTTAAGGCCAGCGTATGGCGTCCATTTCTAAAACATTTGATTATCGCCGTTTCCTTTTTATCTATAACGAAATGTATAATGTAGCTATTTCCGGAAAGTTTTATCTGGATTAAAATGAATTATATAGGAAAATAAGTTTTCGTAAGAATAACTTGTGTAGCCACTAGTAAGATATAAGATGCTTTATTGTCACAAAATTCTTACATTTAGATTTGATCAAAAGCTCCGCAAACATTTACAGAAATTCAGTGTAAGTGAGAATACATTACAGTGGTAACTCTTTTGTACATATTTGTGTATTGATACATACAACTATTTACATAATGAATGTAAGGCTATATATTGTTGTTATACATGTATTCAGCTACTGAGTGGTAGGTTTTGCATAATAGTAGCTTCTTCAGTTGCTTATTAAATAGTTTTTCATCCTTTATAGTCTTGATTTGAGTTGACAGCTTGTTATAAGCTTTTATCCGTGCATAAAGTGGACGTTTTTCGTATGGTGTTAAACTATGCATGGGTGGTTTTAAATTACCTTTTGTTCTGGTTCCATGACAATGCTGAGGTTGTGAATCGTACAGTTTGTCAAAACTTATATGAATGTATTTATTTAATTCATATAGGTGTTGTGCTGGCAGTATTAGTATTTTATGATTTTTAATAGATTCCTGCACAATTATTTTAGTCCAAACTATGACTTTAAGTGTGCCATATTGTGACATTTCTAGCACTTGATGATAGTATCCCATCCCGCTGAGTTGTCCCATAGTATGATCCCGTCTGCCAATATAGATTGAAAGTAACTGAAATAGACCAGCTAGTTTCTAGGTTGGTAATTTGAGCAATGCAGCGCATATTAGAGCAATCACTGTTTATTTTTTTTGTTATGTAATGAGTGTGATCGTCCCGTTTTAGTGGTTTATTTACATGCATTCCTGATATTTTGCATACCTGCCTGGCTTATTTGTATGTTATCTACATGCAGTTTGCATTGGTTACGAAGATACATAATTAACGTTCTTGAGGTATTTAGTTTTAAGCCATTGCTGCTAAACCATTTATTTAAATCGGTCACGGTTTCTGTAGCATTATATAACAACTCTTCATTTTTTATGCCTTTCGGTAAAATAGATGTATCGTCTGCATACATTACTGTTTTACAATTTACATTGTTTGAAAGATCGTTTGTATACAATATATAGAGAAGAGGACCTAACACACTCCCTTGAGGTACCCTGTTTTTATTCCTTTCCAGTTTGACTGCACCGCCCCTATCACAGTGTATCTTTATTGGTGTCATACATTTGGGGGACGTGTTCCTGAAATTAAAACAGTAAAAAAGTGCATATATACATGGTCCTGAAAATCAACCTTTTCATTGTTATAGGCCAAATAATATATATTCCATGGGTGAACAGACGGATATACACTGTACGTATGGCCGTGTAGACGGCAATGCAGCACGAGCACGTGGACTTTATGCAGAAAACTACACTGATAGGCAGTTACCGTGTGCAAGAACATTCGCACGAATTCACCAACGCTTGAGAGAGAATGGCGGATTTGAGAGCAGTACTAGGGATGTTGGGAGACCAAGAGCGGAACGGGGCATTGAGATTGCAGAGTAGTTCTTCGTGCTGTGAATGCAGACCCATCACAAAGCACAAGACGTATGGTTGTAAGGGAAAGAGTTAGTCATACGACTATCTGGAGAATTCTGCATGAAAATCTTCTGTATCCTCATCACCTTCAACGTGCGCAAGGATTAAATGAGGCGGACTTTGAGCCAAGAAGACGCTTCTGTCAACGCATGTTACATCAGTGCGCTGTGTTTATCAATTGCCTATCCTGTATCTTATTCATGGATGAGGCTGGTTTTACTCTCGACGGCATCATCAATTTTTATAACACTCATAACTGGGCATTTGAAAATCCTAATGAAGCACGACAGGACAACCATCAACAGAGGTTCTCTCTCAATGTTTGGGGTGGAATCATTCATGATCACCTTATTGTGAAGTGACATTATTAATGTTATTTATTTAACATTAATTGTAGCCCCACGTTGTGGTAGCCAATTTGCGACGGTATTACTTATAATGTTTGTGTATGTGTGTTTACTTCACGTGGTGAAGCTATTTTGTGATGCGATTCTTTGTTAGGTTTGTAGCTCCATCTGGTGTTAGCAATTTGCGGTAGTATTAGTGTTTGTTTGAAAGAATGCGACTGTTATTTTATTTAATTTTTGTTTACTGTCCTCCGGCTAGCTATGATCTCTTTATACAGGTTGTGTAAACGGAAAGGAATCTTTTATCCAAAGATAACACTGAAGAAGGAATTTGTTTTACACTTTTATTGTCGAACACAGTCACTATCACATTTACACATTGATCTTGACACTCGCCAAACTGAAACTGTTATAATAACTTATTTACTGATCATTCCTAATTCACGTACTTCAACTTTTTGTATCATTAACTTTACAATACTTGAGATTTTTCATAACTCTGATACGCGTAACTTGCGAATCGATAGCCGACGTGTAATATTTCTGCTGGACTGAAGGCGACGTGTATCATACAAATATTTTCGACGAACTGACGGGGTCTATCTCTAACCTAGCCCTTTTATACTCCTACACCCCGATATGCCTAAAGATTATAACTGAGCTGCAATTGGCTAATAAAACGCGCCAACATTAGCGTCTATTTTTATATCCAATAAAAATTATGAATACATATGCTCTAGGTATAATGTTCCAGCAATTTCTACAGAAAAACGCGCCAACATTACGTAACTTCCTCGTCTCTAATAATGATAAACAGCTCACCCCCTCGCTGCATTATTGCACGCTATTATTGTCAGTTTCAGTAAGGCAGTATAAACTTACTTCTCAACAATAATTACAATCAATATACTTCTCAAATCAATGTCACATAAAAATGCATATTCATACTATAATCATTCTTTACATTTAAATAATTTATGATACAAATTACTGCATCAATTGGTACCTACTTCTTCCCTTCGCGTCTGAATGAACAAACCTATCACCAGTTTCTCAGAAATGAGTTGCATCACCTAACTGATAAGGTGCCTCTGGACATCATTCAACGAATGTGGTTTTTACACGATGGTGCTCCAGCTCATTACAGTATGACAGTTTGTAAGTTTTTGAATGATCGATTTCCGCAAAGTTGGATTGGTCGAGGGGGACGCATTACATGGCCTGCTCGATCGCCTGATTTGAATACAACGGATTTCTTCGTCTGGGGACATTCGAAGTCCTTGGTTTATGCGACTCCAGCACCTGATGTTGATATTTTGAGAGGATGTATCCAAACCGGATTTGACCAAATACGAAACACTCCAGAAATTTTCAACAGAGTACACCAGAGCATGGAACGTAATCCTACCGCATGCATCGAAGCAAGAGGAAGCCACTTCAAGGAAATTTTATAACTCGATTTTGTGTTGTAACCCTGAAATAAATGATTTTCAGATCCATGTTCATATGAACTGTTTTTACTGTTTTGATGTTAAGAACACGTCCCACAAATATGACACCAATAAGGATACATTCTGTAGAATTGCCCTGTGTTTACGGTGTTTTAGATATTTTCGAATAAGGTTAATTCGAGTTCCTGATATCATAAAAATCTAATTTGTTTAATAGTATGCCATAGTCGAAAGCTTTTGAGTTATCGCATATAAGAACAGCTGTATGTCGTTTGTCGTCTATCATCTGTGAAACATCATTGATCTGATCTATTAAAGGAGATATTAGCGAGCATTTTTCCGTGTTGAGAATTATTTAATTTAGAAAAGTACTCTAGATATGTGATGAGTTGAGAATGCACAATTCTTTTGATATAGTTGAAAAAGTTGGGAGAATAGAGATAGGGCGAAAATTTTTAAATTCTGTATTCCTACTTTTATGTACTGGTTTACTACCGCGTACTTAATTCTTTATGGAAAAATGCCGATAGATAATGGTTGGTTAATTATTTTTCTAAGCGGCATACTTATTTCACGCTTTATTTCCTGATAAGAAACAGAAGCAATTCATCTCAGACTTTTGAGATCTTCCATTTTAACTTGGTTATTTGCTTTATAATTAACTCTGGTGAGACATTAGTGAAATTGAAAAGGGTGTTAACATGATGTAGCTATTCTTTTAAGAGCACTCATTTGGAATATTGCCTATATGGAGATACCTCTTGAGTATTATTCTCTATATCGACAAAAAATTATTTAATGCTTCTGCTTTTACGTCATTTACTATATGCATCTTGTCACTACTAGTGTTACTTAGTCCCAGTTCCCCTTTGATTATTCTCTATGTTGCCTTGCTTTTGTGTCCTGCATTTTTAATAAAAGTTTCAATAGCCCGTTGTTTTGCTTCCTTGATTGCACGCTTATAAACTTTACGATATATTTTATAATATTGAATAAAATACATATAAGCTGTAGCTTTATACAGTCTGTGTAAAAACCTTTTGAGTGTGCTAGATATTCTAATAGCCTTCGTGCATGGATCTAGTGAGCAGTTTTTAGATACCTGAGTAATTTGGATTTTTGGAAAACATTCACTGTAGCCGTTTAGCAGCTCTCTAAGAAATTATTGTAGTTCGTGTCAACGCAACCTCTTGGGTCAAATGACCAAGTGGTATTGTGTAATTTTTCTTAAATTTTGAAATATTTTCAAAGTTAAAGATACGCCTAGATTTTTTCATTTTAGATTGGCTTTTTATTTTGGGTTCTACTGGCAGCTTAATGAGAACTGCTTGATCAGCAAGTCCTGTTTCCAGTACTAAATATCCCCCGTCCATATGTTTTATTTATTATGTGGTCAACGCATGTTGCAGAGAACTTTGTGGCTCGTGTTTGATCCCTATGTTTGAATTCAAAGCCAAGACTCTGCACAATACTGACACACGAGTTGTTAATATTGTTATCTTTATATTTACTCATTATTTTTTAAGTTTTCCTCTGTAATTTGATTTGCTTTATACAGATCAATATTGCAATCCATGGCGATTAGGATTTTTTTTCCTTTTATCGTTTCGTAATTTGTTCAATAAACATTCCAATTTAGTAAAAAATGTTTTAGTGTGTAATAATAGGTAGCTTGTCTATAGAGGTCACCAACGTATTCAGACTACTGACCTCAAATTCTGATAATTCAAAGGTTTTGTCAAAACTAACAGCTTTTAGATCTTAGTTTTATGTGTCGTAAAAGGTGTCCCGGACTAATATGCAGGACCCACCATGAGCAGATTCACTTCTAGTGTAGTGGTCTGCTAAAGAAAAACCTTTTTATTTATTTAATACTAAATTCATTTAAACAAATTACTTCTAGTTTTAAGTCTACTACTTCTACAAGTAAGTTAAGTTCATCAATTTTCACAATATACCGTGTGTGTTTAAGTGCAACAGCCAATCAGGGGTCTGGCCACCTTGTGTTTTCTCTATACGTACTACAGAGTTTACATTTGTCAAAATTATTTCAGTTTTGCTTTCCAAGTCTCCTACTACTGCCATTTTCCCTGTATATTGTATTGGGCTGTAATATAAACAACATTACTTATGACTTGACCTAACCTCTGCGTACCTTTCCCATTTAGATGTAGTCCATCTTTTATTAAGCAGAAGAGTTCTAAATATTTGTCAACATCCACATACAACACTTTTTGGGTTTCACGAGCCTTTCTAATGTTTTTATTAACACCTTAGATAAAGTTCTGACATAATTACATCTTTAATTATACCATTTATAGTACTGCTTTCGGAAACCTTTCTTTTGTGGATCTTTTAGCACTATACACATACCCATTGCGTCTTCTGGGCACTTTGCCCCTCTTAAGTCATTGGTTTCCACGTGCAGCACTATCACTTCCGGGTATTCCGGAGTTTTCTCATTTGCACTGATTTTTTTACCTTTGAGAACAGATGAGCAGCTTTTATGTCCCTATGCACTCTTTTGTCAGCATTTTCACAGTTACATTCGCGACCATCGAATCACCAAACACTATCACATTTTTAACTTCCGAAAGAATTACACTTGTAGCACCATTAAGGTTATGAGTGGCCTTTTCATTACTTTCTTCTTTTCGTACCTTTGACCTACTTTTATGGGTTCACCAAACACCAGGCACTGTTAACGTTTGCTGAATCTTCTCCTGTTGAGCTGTTTGGATTAGGAGCAGCTTTATTTTCTTCTTTCTTCTTTTCGTTCCTCTTTCCTTTTTGTATGGATTGTTTCGTTTTCTTTAGTTGTTGATTTACTATCTTATATCGTGATTTTGCCAGTCTTTGTGTTTTAATACAACTATTTACTTCTGATTTCGTCTTCTTGCTTACTTAGGACCTCGAAGCGATTTGCAGTAATAATGCTTTATGTGCCAAAACTCTCCATGTTTGGTGCCCTTTGTGCTAATGTAGAATATGTTTTCTCTTCATTTAATATCCGTGTCTTCAATTTAAGTTCCTGCTTTTCTTGTTTGAATACATTTATTTCTTCTGCGGCTTTTTAAGTTCCTTATTTAATATATATATATATATATATATATATATATATATCAATTACTATATATAGCATTGCAAATACATTTATAAGCCGATATTCATATTGTTTAGGCGTTAATGACGGAAATGTTTTCCAGTCAAATTAATTTTTGGCTGAATAAAAAGTATTTAAATGATGATAATTAACAAACTATTAGAGAAAATCAAACAAACTACACAGCAATCAACTCGCAAAACATTAGAATGCAGCTGTAATGTATAAAGAAATTTTATTTGTATTTAGAAACATCGCATTGTATAAATTGTCAGTACCCCCTCGTATAAACGATTTTCAAGAACCATTCCATTGCTGCACTCTTACGTCAAATGTCAACCAGTTGGCTGATCCTGCTCTACATCATTCCTGAAGCACTTGAGTCGCTTGACGACGCCAGCGCAATACCACTGAGTAATTTGGAAATACTCTCACACAGATTTCAGCAACTGGAAGTTACAAGTATTATTACAATGAGCAAACAAGATGCTCCTCTATTTTAGTACCATAAATATTTCATTTTTAAAGTTATTAGTGAAGTATGCGCATAGGTTAAGTAAGAAAAACTACATTGAAAAACGACATACAGGATCAAGAGACTTCACAACGAGCACATGGAGGCTTAGGCGCTGAAGACATGGTTCACCCACATGCAGATGGTACACAGGCATCAATATGCTCCATAAAAAACACTGGACCGATAACATCGAACGGCTTCAACCGGTTTGGGAGATGGCGTAGTGCATAACTTAAATTAAGTTGAGGATAAGTGATCACATTATTATTTTTTGTTTGTCTACATATAGTCAGTAATGTTTATAGAGCATTTAGAAAACCAATTTTTTTCTTGCGAACGAAATGTATGCTTTTCAGATATGCCAAACTAATCCCAAAAATTTATATTTCTTCACTTTAAAACTGAGCCGATTCTGGCTCTCTCTTTCTTCGAGGGACACTTTCGCACTTTCTTGTATCCGCAGTCATAAGATACAATGCTGGCCCCTGCTTCTTAAGCCGACAGCCTGCCTTACACTAGGAGCTGGCTACACAAAGTTCTACAGCGCTCGCCATGTTGCGCCATTTCAGCCAGGACAGGTGGCGCTAATGTTGGTCCTACGTCATCACCTCACCTGTCCAGCGCGTACACCGAGCGATGTCTGAAGAGGAAAAAAGATAGTGTGTCACTTCGTTCTCGACTAACATCGAAGAAGGGCTTAGAGTGAGGTTCGTGTCTGTGAGCTAGGCCGTCTGCACACCTTTTGGCCTATTCTAAATTTGTATCTTCGGGCGTAAGTAAATTTAAAAATTCTGTGTTGAGCGGCGTATAGCATTACGTGGAAGAGAGTTTACATTATATATTTGGCGTGTTAAAATTTCTTTCGTAATGGCAAATATGTGTGAGAAGGACAGAGTTAAATGTAAAGTGCTTTAATTGTAACATATTTCTAGTCATTAATATATTCAGTACCTTTGGGGCTGTACAGATTCTTGTTCTTATTTAAAGATTCTTTAAATCCATTGATTCCTTTAAGTCGTGGTACTAAAGAATTAATAATCTGGGGAATATCTTACTTCTAATGCATTCTATAAGGATCCGGCAAGTAATTTTTTTCTTAGTTTAAATGTTTTTGGTAGTTGTGACTTTCTTGCATCCGTGAATCGGCTTTGCAAGAACGTTACAAAACATAAAAACAGTTATCTTTGGCCGCAAAGGAAACGACGATCTATCTTAGCTGCAATGTGGGCTCAAATCTTGCGTGGATCAAATGGCCTGGTTAAGCTTCCTATCCGGAAATTCTCTTAACCAAAATGAGGAATGTTGCGTAATTTTGGCGTGTCTTTCCACTGGCGCAGTTAGCACAAAAAGAGGCCACATTTATTCCGAGGACAACGGTCGTGAAGATTGCTGCAATTGATAAGAAATTTAAGTGGCGAATAAATAAAATAACAAACAAGCCATGTGCTTCCGCCCGACTCACACAGACACTAAGTTGGCTTTCTGCTAAATTTATGGCGTGGCTAAGAGTTGAACATCGTAACAAAAAATGAGAAGGGAAACAAATAGAAAAGAAAAGTATTTTATGCCACTGTTTCCTAAGAGAGAATAATAATCTATCTGTGACTTTTATAGTAATTTGAAGGAGAAAAAGATATGGAAGATATACACTTAATCAGATTAATATAACATGTAGCATAAAAGTTGCAAAGGTACGTCAAAGAATTCTTAATCAAGGTTCCAGAAAAAAATTGTGTGTTACATTCGCATGACTTTATCTACTCTCTATAGTTTATTAGTGATTATACATACTATTCCTACGGAAACTTATCATTTTTCCATCTAATTTAGTTTAATCCTGATAACCTTTGTTGAAATAGTTATATATCACATTTAATTATAGCTAGAAAGGGAACAGAGTAAGTCAATTTTTACTTTCTCTACTTCGTACAGTAATTAGGGGAAGCATTGCATTCACCCAAAATTCGATACTGAGAGTTCACCGGAAATACATGTTTTGAGATCCCCTGAATCCAAAAAAAAACATTTTTGGAAACATGTCCTTGTGTGTGTCTGTGAACAGCATAACCCAGAAACGAACAGTCGGCTAAGCGCCAAACTTGATATTTAGGTTCAGTATCTTCCAGAGATGCGACACGAAAGTTTTCAAGAAAATCCCCCCACCCCAGATTACCCTTCACATGGAACATTTTTCGAAAATTTTAATTTTCTCAAAAATGGCTCTAACGATTTTGATTAAAATATCATATGTTTAAGATAATTTCATGACAAATGAAATGTATATCTCGAATTTTCTGGGAATGTCTCCAAAAGTATTCTTCATTGTGAACGACTTTTGCATAACTGGTAAACCATAAGAGATCGTCAAAATTTTACTACACAAAAAATGTAGAACGCGTTAAAACACAGAATGTATGTCATATACAATTTTTTTGTTGAGTAAATCATTTTCGAGATATTGCTTGTTATTCCCTTAAATTTTCCAATACGTATAGTTTTTCTCAAATTCGTTATTCATTTTTACTTTCTCTACTACGTATAGTAAGTAGGGGAAGTATTGTATTCCACCCAAAAATTCGATACCGAGATTTCACCGGAAATACATGTTTTGAGACTCACTGATTCCAAAAAAAGCATTTCTAGAAACATGTCCGGGTGTGTGTCTGTCTGTGTGTCTGTGTGTCTGTGTGTCCGTGTGTCTGTGTGTCTGTGTGTCTGTGAACAGCATAACTCAGAAACGAACCGTCGTATAAACACCAAACTTGGTATTTAGGTTCAGTATCTTCCAGAGATGCGACACGAAGGTTTTCAAGAAAATCCCCCCACCCCAGACTACCCTTTACATGGAACATTTTTCGAAAATTTTAATTTTCTCAAAAATGGCTCTAACGATTTTGATTAAAATATCATATGTTTAAGATATTGTCATGAGAAATGGAATGTATATCTCGAATTTTCTGGGAATGTCTCCAAAAGTATTCTTCATTGTGAACGACTTTTGCATAACTGGTAAATCATAAGAGATAGACAAAATTTTACTACACAAAAATGTAGATCGCGTTAAAATACACAATTTATGTCATACACATTTCTTTTGTTGAGTGAACCGTTTTCGAGATATTGCTTGTTATTCTCTTAAATTTTCCAATACTTATACTTTTTCTCAAATTCGTTATTCGTTTTTTTTTTTTCACGTCCTGGACATGCAAAGAGAATGGAATGCGCCACATAGCAACCAACGTTAAAATATTTGACTATCGCTTTAAACCTAGCATATTCCCCTTGCATCTACATGAAAATTACCAATAAGATTGACATCTCGATTAACATGAAGCATATGGAGAATAAGCGTTTGTAAAAATAGTTTGTACAAGAGTAGAGAAAGTCATGTGAGTGTAACACATCAGATTTTTTTGTCCTGGTAAGGCAAAGAAAACGGAATACTGCACATAGCAACCAGCTCTTAAAATATTTGATTATTGCTTAAAGCCTACCAATTCCCCTTGCATCTAGAAGAAAATAAGCAATAAGATTAACATCTCGATATCCCGATTACCATGAAGCATATAGAGAATAAGCGTTTGTAAAAATGGTTTGTACAAGAGTAGAGAAAGTCATGTGAGTCTAACACATATTTTTTTAAGATCTGGATGCTATTTGCTGATCTTAAAATTCCATACACTTTGCATGCAATCGCTAGAAACAACGGAAAACCGATAGAACTTGAAAATAATGGCAAATTATTGAACAATTCGAACTATTAATAACGGGCATATCAGAAATGGCTTATGACACAAAAAAGTTATTCGAAATAAATTATTGTGTGTTTCAAAGAAAGCTATATTTTTTGTGTATTACGTTTTGATCTATCGCTTAACGTTACCCAAAATCATACACAACTTTTACAAATGAAGAGGACTACATAGCTGTTCTCAAAAAATTCAAGATATACATTTTCTTTTTCATGTAAATAGCTTTAATACATGATACTTCAACCAATATCGTTGCTGCCATTTTTGAGAAAATAAGAAATTTTGAAAATTTTCCTTGTAAATGGTGGTTGGGGTGGGAGAATGTTCTTGAAAATTATGTCGTATCTTTGGAAGATACTGAATTTAAATAACAAGTTTAGAATTTGCCAGACTTTTCGTTTTTGAGTTATGCTGTTCACACACACACACACACATACACACTCACGCGGAGTTTTTTAAGAATGATCTTTATTTTTTTTACTTAGGAAACCTCAATAATGTATTTCCGTTGAAATATGGATATCAAATTTTTGGGTGGAGTGCAATATCTTCACTACCTACTACCTATGAGGTAGGAAAGTTATTAATCCACAACATGCAACAAATCAAACTACCCTACGAAGCACGGTGGATATTTAATGCGAGATGTTATTAGTGTGTTTTTAAGAAATAAAATTTAATAAAAAGATTTGAAGATATAGCAAATAGCAATATTGTAGCAATATTCAGATAACACATTTTTAAGAAACGTTTTCATTCTTTTAATGTTTGTTTTAATAAACTAACCCAGGTGATAAATGTATTATTTTCTCATATTCCAGTCTAGATATTTAACCGATGTTTTAATACGAAAATTGCCAACCACACTCAAGGCTATAAATGTATTGCACATCTCTACCTACCAGTCCAGTGGCGGTCTTTCACTGTCTCTATAACAAAACATTTTACGATATGTCGCTGCGAAAGTTGTTACATTTATTTTATACAGTTGAAATACTCGACGTTGCCCGTGGTTTGACGGTTTATGTCTACAACATTTAGCCTAAGGTTGCACTTACCTAGTAGCCTTGCATTTCTTTGAAGCCATTTAAAAATGACTACACAAGATAATTAAACAAAGAGTTAATTAAATCCTCAGTGCTCTATAAAGAACAAAAAGTGAAAACAATATGCAAAAGCACTGCTAAACAACCACAAACACCACAGCTTATAAAGATGATTTCTCGTGACTGCAGCTGAGTGACTTCCATGTTGTCACATTTGGGTTCCTGGTCGTTATTTATAGAGAAAATCTTGATTGGGAAGAAATAGTAGCAGCTAAATAACTTCAACATGACCTTAGATTCTCAGCAACCAACATACACAAATTATTCTTCTAATAATAGGGAATAAAATAGAAGGCAAAATATTAAATATTATAATACTGGAATACTAACAGCAAGAAAACACACTAAAGACAAAATAAAATGAAGGCAAACATTAATACACAAAGAAAATAGGATTAGGAACAGGAAATAGTACCTTGTCTGGGTTAATGCTGTTGTTGTTATCCATGCCTACTGTAATTTTTGTCACTCAGTTTTTATTTTTCTGCTTATAAAAGCATCACAAACCTCCCATAGATAAAGAAACACGCAACTTAAAAAATGAAAAATTGATGGGCATAACCGAAAATCAGAGTATGACGCAGAAAGCATGGATATTAGCTTCGAATTCTTTAGTACTTTTATGTTAGCAATTTTTAAGCAACATAGAGACTTTTTCAATGCGATTATGTTGAATAATTTTGTGTTATTTCATATCTACAAACAATAAATAATCTTATGAAGATAAAAAAGAAGTAGTATTTTGTCTGGTATCATGCTGTTGCCATTATTATAGGTTCATAGCTGTTGTAATTATTTATTTGTGTTATTACTCTATGATGAATGTTAGAGAGGAGATCAAAGAATATGTGAATTTGCTGTTCCTTTGTTATTGTGTGAGGCCGTGAAAGCCTAAGTAATTATTCTTATGTTGTTAATCTTCTACCTACTGATTGTCGCTGAGAAAGCTATAGATGATCTTGCGAGATTTTGTGGGCAAAACATAAAATTAAATGCATAATCGGTGAAACGGGACATGTTTCGAATACTAAGCTAAGCGGAAAATTTCGCCTTGTGTCAAAGGTTACCTGTGCCACTCTGATCAAAATCGGTGTAGAAGCCTATAAGAAAGAAAAACAATCCACCCACACACGCACACGCGCGCACACACAGACACGCGCACACACACACACACACACACACACACTGACTGTTGTACCGGATGAACAAAAAGATAGAATATTGGCCGTAACTTTTAAAGGATCACTAAAGTTAAGTGCTGATTTCTTTTATTATCATGGAGGTAGGGGACCTCCAAACAGCATAAAGGCCAGCGCCCCAGTGGGCCCCAAGTGGGGTGCAGGAATGAACTTCAGAGTTTTAAATGGAACATTGACATAAGTTTGAGATATTCTGATAGTCCTTGATAAATTAAGAATCTTTCGTTTAAAACATTTTTTTTCTAAAGTGAAAGCTTGAGAATTTGTAGGTTGTTGAAATATTATTTAACATGCTTAATGATCTTTATTCTTTCGGCTTTTATTTATGTATAAATAAACGCTGTTGCTCTTAAATACTATTATTGCTTATAACTTTTAAAATTTAAGTTTTGTTGAAAAATGTTAAATGATGAAGTTATCAAGGAAGTGTCTTGATATTATGCACGTAAATTGGAAAACTAATTTCTTCCCATGTGAGTCATTTCCCATCAAGTCGAACAAATTTATCACAAAATCTGACCATCATGTCTCCGGATTTACTTCAAATGTTGTCCATTGATTACAAAAACAAAGCGAATTATCTTATAAATTCTTATTTTTTTAAATCGCAATATATTAAAAAATATTGCACCGTACGACTTGTAAAAAACGGCATACCTCTTTACGTTTAAATTAGAATATCTCACAGGCAATAAGTGACAAAACTATGTTATGCAGTTAAATACAAAGCTTAATATATAATATTTTAATGAATATTTATTATAATTGGGATAATTAATAATGTACATAATTTTTAAATACCAAACACTTATAAACTATATACCCCTGTTAGTAGAAATATAATGGCGTTTCTGGCGCAAAGGATTTGCCGCCATCTGATAAGCTTCTTTGATCTATGCCGCTAGCCCCGCCCCCTCCCTTTGTGCGCTACTATTTGCCGCCCGGTCGCGTGCCGCTAGCTCCGCCCCCTTCCCTTTGTGCGCTTACCTAATGCCGACAGTGTCTGTGCCGGCAGGTCCTCCCCCCTCCCCCTGTGGTCACGTGCCGGTGTCCCCGCCCCCCTCCCTCCCCCATACGCGTGTCCTCCCTCCCCTTTGTGTTCTGGTTGGTTCCCTGTGGATAGGTGGGAGAGTGTGTATTGTTCCTATACGGTGACTACATTCCCGCCCCCCTCATTGTGACTTGTCTAAATCCCTGCCGTGTGATTGGCTTGGGGTAGGGGATGTGCCGCTCGGGGTGAGGGGTTATATGTGAGGGTTCTCGGTGCGTGACGTTGGCGGTGTGGGAATGCGATTCTCGATGCCTGCCGCACATCGGCAAATCGTTTGAGTACATAATTGCCTCAATCAATTAGATGATGTGTGTTATTGAAAAAAGAATGCCCATCATATTACTACTAATGCAATTAAACGCTGTTCGTCGAGCAATTAAGTATTTTTGATTGAATCGCGCACACCTTGTCCTAAACCCCCCTTATATTACTACTATTGCAATGAAACGCGGCTAGTCGGTTGATGAATACATTTAAGTATTTTTTGAATGATTAATTGACTCGCGCGCAACTGTTCGTTATCGTATATGTGTGGTAGCATGTGTATAATTATTACGAGTAATAACATTTATTTAATTCTACTTTTGAGGGAAAATATATTTTGGATTTATAAGAATATTACAACACATAGATGAAAGGACAGACTTGACGTAACACTCGTTATCGCGTGATAATTGCGGTGGAACACCGACCGCAACCTTCCACTGCGAGACGTTTCGCCGGAATGACAGGCTCCGATACTTCCACGGGCGAGTCAACTAGCGCATCCCCTCCACTTGCGTTTCAGTTCGCCAGCTACACTAGCGCACCAAGTGGTAATATGAGTGAAACTCCAGCGAGTGTTTTGCTCACAGCGCCCCTGGCGGTCATATCCGAAAGTTGTGAATTCACCATATTTAAACTCATTATGGGTGCAAGACAGCCATCTTAACTCTATATAATTCTGCGAAATATGATTCCGGAAAAAAAATAAAGGCGAATTAACATGCGAGGTGCGTTCATGTCGGCTCCGGAGGAATTGATTATGAAATAAATAAAAAATAAATAAGACTCTCGCTGATCGATGAAAACAATTAAATATTTTTAATAATTAATGTAATTGACTCGCGCGCCTAGAGATATCTCACCCAATTATTCATCTACCATGAATATCTCACTTCTAATGAAACGGCGCAGTCTATCGATTAAAAACAATTAAGTTTTTTTATTGATTAATGTAATTGAATCGAACGCAACTGTTCGTTATCGTATATGCGAGAATATTACGCGTATATAACTATTACGGCTAATAACGTGTGTTTAATTCTTCTTTTGAATTGCGGGTTTATAAAAAATATTACATTGCTTAGATGAATTAAAAAGCAACTTAAAGCGAAATTGCAAATAGCTTGTATGAGACGTTAACACGAGAACCCTTTACGAAAAAACAAGACGCAATGTGACAGCAATGCCCCGTCCATCAGGAGAGGCGGTTAAACCAGGACGCGGGGGTTTTCCCTACTACCTGCTCTTAATGGCTAGGGGTATCCAGCACATAGGAGTACGCTTCAACAAAGACCGCTATGTCTCTTCTCGCACGAGAGAAGTAATAATTACAATTCAAAACAGACGTACCTGTAAGTAACACGCACGAAGACTACAAATATAAATTTTATATTCGTTTTAAATGTTCTTTCTAAAGACGTAGCGAACTTTGAGAAATTCAACGAATTATTCACTGGCGTACACTGGCTGAAAGAAATATGGTGTACACCCCTGAAGAATGCATATGTAGACCCATTAGCAGACAAGGGCAAAACTCTTCCACACCATTAATTTTCGTCAGAAGAATGTAAAAACAAGTCTTGTATAGAGCTCTTAGTGAACAATGACACACGTTTTCCAGTTGATTAAACATCCAAAGTGTTCTGAAAAACCACAGGCCCTCGGGGATAAATAACTTTTAGCGACACAAAAAGATCTTAATGGCTTCCTCTGTCCAGAAATTCCATCATACACTGCTGCATCACCCTGTCTAGACATGTTTTAAGCTTACCACAAAAAATGTTTTCCCGATAATTAATATAATTCTACATGAAGAATATTAATGATTTAAGTTTTCAATTAAACGTATACTGTATAGATTCTGTACTTAAACATTCGATTGTATCTTTGTCATTATTTAAATACTCGCGTACAAGAAATGCAAACATGATATCAAAAAATTAAACTGATTTTTTTTCGGGATGTTAAACAAAGAAATATGATTTGGCGAGAGTAATATGAAGAATAAAAAGTATTCAGAATGATATTACATACGTTATTAAAATAAGGCTCTCGCTGATCGATGAAAACAATTAAATATTTTTTTATTAATTAATTGTATATGAATTGACTCGCGCATTTGCTTGCTGTCGTATGTGCATGATTATTACGACTAATAGCATTTGTTTAATTCTAAATAATGAAATATGGAGCCTTGCCTAAACAATCCTCGTTACTCTTAATTTATTCCATTTTTAAAAAGATTGGGCTTAGTAAACATAGGACGAGTACGATTTTAAATACCCCATCCATTCGAGAGATATTTTTCGAATATTCCAGCATGTTAATATAAACTTAATACACACACACGCACAAATTCATTTCAAGTAATCTAACGATATTGAATAAAATATTAAATGTTTAAGATATTGTAATGAGAAATGAATTGTATATCTCGAATTTTCTGGGCCGCAGGCTGCAGGATCGCTCATCAAATACCGTAATGATTCAGACACCCGAACACCCGAATGGTAAGCATTCTTCAGAGTTTTTAAATAAGTAATGTAACAATTCATATTAACTTCTTGTTCATATTCTTTATTATTATTTGTATTATTATTTCCAGGAAGTGGACTTTATTTTGGTATCGACCATCCATCGAGCGCTGCACAGGCAGCGCCAGGCTTCCAAACCTTCCTGGTACCAAATCATCATGGAGACGGCTCTGCCATCCGTACATGCAGCAACACTCGTAAGGTGAGAATTTACAGACGGGTGTTTGAGGATTTGTAACTAAAAAATCTGATGTGTTACACTCACATGACTTTCTCTACTCTTGTACAATCTAATTTTACAAACGCCTATTCTCCATATGCTTCATGTTAATCGAGATATCGAAATGTCAATCTTATTGGTAATTTTCTTGTAGATGCAAGGGGAATATGGTAGCTTTTAAGCGATAGTCAAATATTTTAACGCTGGTTGCTATGTGGCGCATTCCATTCTCTTTGCATGTCCAGGACATAAAAAAATGAATAACGAATTTGAGAAAAAGTATAAGTATTGGAAAATTTAAGGAAATAACAAGCAATATCTCGAAAACGGTTCACTCAACAAAAGAAATGTATATGACATAAGTTGTGTATTTTAACGCGATCTATATTTTTTGTGTAGTAAAATTTTGTCTATCTCTTATAGTTTACCAGTTATGCAAAAGTCGTTCAGAATGAAGAATACTTTTGGAGACATTCCCAGAAAATTCGAGATATACATTTCATTTCTCATGATATTATCTTAAACATATGATATTTTCATCAAAATCGTTAGAGCCATTTTTGAGAAAATTAAAATTTTCGAAAAATGTTCCATGTAAAGGGTAGTCTGGGGTGGGGGGATTTTCTTGAAAACCTTCGTGTCGCATCTCTGGAAGATACTGAACCTAAATACCAAGTTTGGTGTTTTTCCGACTGTTCGTTTTTGAGTTATGCTGTTCACACACACACAGACACACAGACACACACACACACAGACACACACACACACAGACACACACACGGACATGTTTCCAAAAATGCTTTTTTTGGATTCAGGAGGTCTCAAAACATGTATTTCCGGTGAAATCTCGGTATCGAATTTTTGGGTGGAATGCAATACTTCCCCTACTTACTGTACGTAGTAGAGAAAGTAAAAATTACATGATAGTAGACATACAATGTCGATTCTGGCACACAAAGGCATGCCTCCGACAGCATAGAGTTCTGGATTGTATAAGGAGAAAAGGATATATTTAAGGGGAGTTTCTCACCCATATGCAGTCACATAACTCTTTCGGTCTCCCAGAATGCTATGTATTTTTCACGAGGGTGTTTAAAACATGTATTTTTTTTTCACGTATAGAGTGTAGATTCTTTAGAACTCTGTACTTAAACATGCTATACTATTATTATTTATTTATTTTTTCCAGGAAATGGACTTTATTTCGGAGGCGGTATCGGTCAACATGCGACCGCTGCACCGGTAGCATCAGGCTTCGCGAGCGTTGTACCAGCAGGCTTCGCGACCGCTGCACCGCCACCTCCAGGCTTCCAGACCTTCCTGGCACCAAATAAGCAGGGTGGGGGCCCTGCCCCATACATGCAGCAAGCACCGAACGGTAAGAATTTTTTCAATATTTTATGAACTTCTTTTTACACATTCTATATTATTATTAATATTGTTATTATTTTCAGGAAGTGGACTTTATTTCGGAGGCGGGTTTTTTCTGGGAATGTCTCCAAAGTATTCTTCATTCTGAACGACTTTTGCAAAACTGATAAACCATAAGAGATAGACAAAATTTTACTACACAAAAAAATGGAGATCGCGTTAAAATACATAATTTATAACATATACATTCTTGTTGTTGAGTAAATCGTTTTTCGAGATATTGCTTGTTATTCCATTAAAATTTTCCAATACTTATACTTTTTCTCAAATTCATTATTCTTGTTTTATGTCCTCGATATGCAAAGAGAATGGAATGCACCACATAGCAACCAGCGTTAAAATATTTGACTATCGCTTAAAACCTATCATATTCACATTGTATCGTCATGAAAATTACCAATAACATTGACATCTCGATATCTCGATTAACATGAAGCATATAGGGAATAAGTGCTTGTAAAAATAGTTTGTACAAGAGTAGAGAAAGCCATGTGAGTGTATCACATCAGATTTTTTGATATTGGTTTAAATTTTCAAATACTTTTAACTTTTCTCAAGCGGTAACTCGCTATTCGTTTTTTCCCGTGGTAATGCATAGAGAATAGAATTATAAAGCCATCACATAGCATCAGACGTTCTTTAAACATCTGTAACGTGTCTATTCACAATCGAAAGGTTGCTGGTTCGAGGAAAATTATATCTACAGAAACAATACATTATTTTCGCTCTGTGATTAATTTGGTAATGTAACAATAATTAACAATGAATTTTTAGCGGTAAATGTAAAAAATAAAATATATTTTTTATTTCCTAGCGTCATACGCAGAAGCATTCCCCTTAAGGAACGCTGGCGTGAGCGATGGTTTCCCCCATAACGGGTTTAGACTTGCTTACGAAATGTCCCTGTGCGAGGCTAGCATTTCCCTCTCCTTCTCGAATTTTTGGAGTAGCCAATCAAAATTGCTGTATTATATAACGTCACACCTCTCACCCCTTCAGATTTTATCAGGCGAAGCGATATAAAAGCAGTAGCTTCCCCAGCGATTTCACTGTATTGTGACAACACAGCGAGCTAAGATCTCCGCAAACTTTTCTCATTCAAAGTGAAATTTCAACGAACATCATGTCTGGTAAGTTGTAACAAAACACTTCATTTACTTTAAAAGTTAAATTATTACTCTGTACATTTTAACTTATATTCGCGTTCTTGTTTTTAATGCAAGGCATTTATATGCGAATAGCTGAGCATTCTAAAAGTTAATAGCTAGACAAGTGAATTTTCTGAAATGTGAACAGTTTAGTTAAGTATTCATTTTAGGCAAGCTTATTCTACATTTAATAGCTAACTGCGCGAATTCTCAAAATGGGAACAATTTAGTTAAGTATTCACCTTGTTGAGTAATTATTATTCCAGATATTTAAATACAGGATTTCACAGAGTGAATTATATTCCTTTTTGGAGAAAATACAATTATTTGAATACCTTATTAACGTTTTTGCTTTAGAATATTACAAAAAGTCTGTTGCGCGAATCATTCGCTCTAACAAAGTAAATATCTACATTATATTAAAACATTTAAATTGAAAAATACAGTACTTAATGAACTTCATTAGTGAATCAGAACCTCAATTATATTTACACATATTATCATTTTCAGAAAAAAGTTAATAAGTTTGTAACTTTCAAATAAATGAAATTTTTGTTATGCAACACATTCTCTAATAAAGAATATGTTTTTTTCTCTTCCTAATGCAGAAAGTTTGACATCTCAACTTAACACATTGGCTGAGGGTAGCATTTACCCAGCCGTTCAAAGACTACAAGATCTTCAGCCAGAGGAGCCTTATAATATAAAATCCTTAAGAAAAATTGATACTCGATACGGTGCTAGAGTCGTTGCACTTTTAGAGAATAAGCAAGTGTTTCTCCCGACAAGATATTCAACCCTAACAAGCCAACAGTTGGAGGAAATGCCTGGGAAGTTTCAAATGGTATATCATGGAGTAGTACCAGCCGGGAAGTTTAAGACATGTAAATTGTCTTTTCTTCCTATTAAGGTTTGTAGAAATAATTCAGCTATCCTTTCAAAGCTTCATTTAGAGTTACATTCGTTGAGTTTATAAATTCGCACTTCAGTAGGATAACATTTGTCTAAAGTATACATCAATATGTAAAAAAAATAACGTCCAGGATGTAGTCTGAGCGAGGATCTGCAGAAAGAAGTTTAATAGTCTATTCACTGATTCTTTACCTCAAAGCAGATACCTACAGTAAGTTTCAAATAATTTCCAGCACGATAGCAGTTGTCAAAAGCAGGCATCACTGTATTAAAAAAATATGTGTAAATAATGTCTAGATTGTACTCTGTGTGATTTCGTGCAGAAAGAACTTTAATACCCCTTGCAGTGATTCTCCACATCGAAGTATATACCTACAAGAAGTTGCAAATAATGTGAATGTGTGTTACAGGAATGCCCAGCTGAATGTAAATGAAGAGGAAGAACGAGATAGCTTAAAACATCATAAACAGAAATGTGATAGGAACATTCTCAACACCTCCCAGTAACCTCAATCAATGAAGAATTGCACCAGTGCGGAACATACATGGAAAAAACATCCGCGTGTGTAGAATATAACAATAATATATATATATATAATTATGTACTCATTATTACTGCTATACCAGCCTATACCATTGATTTCATAAATAATTTCATAATTGTTTAAGGAGAATGCCTATCTTAAAAACATTGATGCTACATGAACTATTACTGAAAGAGACTTGAATAAATGGGAATCTAGAAGCCAGAACCATCTTAATATTGGGCTGTATGATATGAGGTGTATAAAAAGATTAATAAAAAAATGAGGTCTATGTAATATAAACAACATTTATTTTTTATAAACATTTTCCTATTACATTCCTATACAAAAAAACATACATATTTCCTAAAGACAAAGGTGATAGTCTAGACATTCTAAAACACTCAGTTATATAATCATATACATCACACAGAAAGAGACCTGCATTATCCATAAAAAACTAAACATCTCAAGAATGTCTGGATGATGTATTTTATAAGTACAAGGTTTTGATATTTCAAAGTTCCTGTTAACCATAACTGTAATTGATTAACACAATTTCTCGATCCTGTCATGCTATAACTTTAGAAGCTTTCAGCTTACTTATAATCTCCTCAATCTCTTGTGTGTGACTATTATTACCAGCATTCCTCGATGCAATTAGTAACCTCAATATATTTACTAGTCTATTTGGATTTTCAAGCGTAGATATCACTGAATCATCATCATATGAAGATTTCATATTCTCGCGACTCCCGCTGTATCCAGATTTTTCACCATCAGTAGTCTCCAGTGAAGGACAGAGGCTTGATCCGGTATAACATCCCCCTCTATACATCTTCGGATCTTCGAGTGTAGGAGAGAGAGTCGATCCAGTATAACATGTTGCTCTATGAAGCTTAAATCTTGACAAAGAACGATTCTTAAAAATCCGCTCGCATATACAGCATCTAATGACGTGTTTTCCTCCATGTGTAATGTATGAAAAATTGAGTTTCTCATCCGCTAGTTGCACAGATTTTCTCCGGCAGGAGCTCATGCTAAAACTAAAAGAAATTAAATGAATACGGGAATGCTAACGCTCGAAGGAATTAAAAGCGAATGAATGAATTCATAACACGCAGCTATGTATATATTCAGTGTGAGGACGCCGGAGGGAATCGCAATCTTCGCATAGCAGCGGGAAAGGATGCTCTCTGGAAACATTTGTGGAGAAGGAGGCTCTCAACAGAACATGGCGAATGCGAGCATGGAAAAAGGATGCTCTCTGGGAACATTCGTGGAAAAAGGATGCTCTCAACAGAACATAACGAGTGCGAGCATGGAAAAAGGATGCTCTCTGGAAACGTTTGTGGAAAAGGCTGCGTAACAATGGAATCACGCTATGTAACAAAGGAATCACGCTATGTAACAAAGGAATCACGCTATGTAACAAAGGAATCGCGCTATGTAACAAAGGAATCGCGCCATGTAACAAAGGAATCGCGCCATGTAACAAAGGAATCGCGCTATGTAACAAAGGAATCGCGGTATGTAACAAAGGAATCGCGCCATGTAACAAAGGAATCGCGCAATGTAACAAAGGAATCGCGCCATGTAACAAAGGAATCACGCTATGTAACAATGGAATCACGCTATGTAACAATGGAATCGCGGTATGTAACAAAGGAATCGCGCCATGTAACAAAGGAATCGCGCCATGTAACAAAGGAATCACGCCATGTAACAAAGGAATCGCGGTATGTAACAAAGGAATCGCGCCATGTAACAAAGGAATCGCGGTATGTAACAAAGGAATCGCGCCATGTAACAAAGGAATCGAGCCATGTAACAAAGGAATTGCGCCATGTAACAAAGGAATCGCGCTATGTAACAAAGGAATCGCGCCATGTAACAAAGGAATCCGTTACATTGCGCGATTCCTTTGTTACATACCGCGATTCCTTTGTTACATACCGCGATTCCTTTGTTACATGGCGTGATTCCTTTGTTACATACCGCGATTCCTTTGTTACATGGCGTGATTCCTTTGTTACATGGCGCGATTCCTTTGTTACATGGCGCGATTCCTTTGTTACATGGCGCGATTCCTTTGTTACATAGCGCGATTCCTTTGTTACATAGCGCGATTCCTTTGTTACATGGCGCGATTCCTTTGTTACATACCGCGATTCCTTTGTTACATACCGCGATTCCTTTGTTACATACCGCGATTCCTTTGTTACATGGCGTGAGTCCTTTGTTATATGGCGCGATTCCTTTGTTACATGGCGCGATTCCTTTGTTACATACCGCGATTCCATTGTTACATAGCGTGATTCCATTGTTACATAGCGTGATTCCTTTGTTACATGGCGCGATTCCTTTGTTACATTGCGCGATTCCTTTGTTACATGGCGCGATTCCTTTGTTACATACCGCGATTCCTTTGTTACATAGCGCGATTCCTTTGTTACATGGCGCGATTCCTTTGTTACATGGCGCGATTCCTTTGTTACATAGCGCGATTCCTTTGTTACATAGCGTGATTCCTTTGTTACATAGCGTGATTCCTTTGTTACATAGCGTGATTCCATTGTTACGCAGCCTTTTCCACAAACGTTTCCAGAGAGCATCCTTTTTCCATGCTCGCACTCGTTATGTTCTGTTGAGAGCATCCTTTTTCCACGAATGTTCCCAGAGAGCATCCTTTTTCCATGCTCGCATTCGCCATGTTCTGTTGAGAGCCTCCTTCTCCACAAATGTTTCCAGAGAGCATCCTTTCCTGCTGCTATGCGAAGATTGCGATTCCCTCCGGCGTCCTCACACTGAATATATACATAGCTGCGTGTTATGAATTCATTCATTCGCTTTTAATTCCTTCGAGCGTTAGCATTCCCGTATTCATTTAATTTCTTTTAGTTTTAGCATGAGCTCCTGCCGGAGAAAATCTGTGCAACTAGCGGATGAGAAACTCAATTTTTCATACATTACACATGGAGGAAAACACGTCATTAGATGCTGTATATGCGAGCGGATTTTTAAGAATCGTTCTTTGTCAAGATTTAAGCTTCATAGAGCAACATGTTATACTGGATCGACTCTCTCTCCTACACTCGAAGATCCGAAGATGTATAGAGGGGGATGTTATACCGGATCAAGCCTCTGTCCTTCACTGGAGACTACTGATGGTGAAAAATCTGGATACAGCGGGAGTCGCGAGAATATGAAATCTTCATATGATGATGATTCAGTGATATCTACGCTTGAAAATCCAAATAGACTAGTAAATATATTGAGGTTACTAATTGCATCGAGGAATGCTGGTAATAATAGTCACACACAAGAGATTGAGGAGATTATAAGTAAGCTGAAAGCTTCTAAAGTTATAGCATGACAGGATCGAGAAATTGTGTTAATCAATTACAGTCATGGTTAACAGGAACTTTGAAATATCAAAACCTTGTACTTATAAAATACATCATCCAGACATTCTTGAGATGTTTAGTTTTTTATGGATAATGCAGGTCTCTTTCTGTGTGATGTATATGATTATATAACTGAGTGTTTTAGAATGTCTAGACTATCACCTTTGTCTTTAGGAAATATGTATGTTTTTTTGTATAGGAATGTAATAGGAAAATGTTTATAAAAAATAAATGTTGTTTATATTACATAGACCTCATTTTTTTATTAATCTTTTTATACACCTCATATCATACAGCCCAATATTAAGATGGTTCTGGCTTCTAGATTCCCATTTATTCAAGTCTCTTTCAGTAATAGTTCATGTAGCATCAATGTTTTTAAGATAGGCATTCTCCTTAAACAATTATGAAATTATTTATGAAATCAATGGTATAGGCTGGTATAGCAGTAATAATGAGTACATAATTATATATATATATATATTATTGTTATATTCTACACACGCGGATGTTTTTTCCATGTATGTTCCGCACTGGTGCAATTCTTCATTGATTGAGGTTACTGGGAGGTGTTGAGAATGTTCCTATCACATTTCTGTTTATGATGTTTTAAGCTATCTCGTTCTTCCTCTTCATTTACATTCAGCTGGGCATTCCTGTAACACACATTCACATTATTTGCAACTTCTTGTAGGTATATACTTCGATGTGGAGAATCACTGCAAGGGGTATTAAAGTTCTTTCTGCACGAAATCACACAGAGTACAATCTAGACATTATTTACACATATTTTTTTAATACAGTGATGCCTGCTTTTGACAACTGCTATCGTGCTGGAAATTATTTGAAACTTACTGTAGGTATCTGCTTTGAGGTAAAGAATCAGTGAATAGACTATTAAACTTCTTTCTGCAGATCCTCGCTCAGACTACATCCTGGACGTTATTTTTTTTACATATTGATGTATACTTTAGACAAATGTTATCCTACTGAAGTGCGAATTTATAAACTCAACGAATGTAACTCTAAATGAAGCTTTGAAAGGATAGCTGAATTATTTCTACAAACCTTAATAGGAAGAAAAGACAATTTACATGTCTTAAACTTCCCGGCTGGTACTACTCCATGATATACCATTTGAAACTTCCCAGGCATTTCCTCCAACTGTTGGCTTGTTAGGGTTGAATATCTTGTCGGGAGAAACACTTGCTTATTCTCTAAAAGTGCAACGACTCTAGCACCGTATCGAGTATCAATTTTTCTTAAGGATTTTATATTATAAGGCTCCTCTGGCTGAAGATCTTGTAGTCTTTGAACGGCTGGGTAAATGCTACCCTCAGCCAATGTGTTAAGTTGAGATGTCAAACTTTCTGCATTAGGAAGAGAAAAAAACATATTCTTTATTAGAGAATGTGTTGCATAACAAAAATTTCATTTATTTGAAAGTTACAAACTTATTAACTTTTTTCTGAAAATGATAATATGTGTAAATATAATTGAGGTTCTGATTCACTAATGAAGTTCATTAAGTACTGTATTTTTCAATTTAAATGTTTTAATATAATGTAGATATTTACTTTGTTAGAGCGAATGATTCGCGCAACAGACTTTTTGTAATATTCTAAAGCAAAAACGTTAATAAGGTATTCAAATAATTGTATTTTCTCCAAAAAGGAATATAATTCACTCTGTGAAATCCTGTATTTAAATATCTGGAATAATAATTACTCAACAAGGTGAATACTTAACTAAATTGTTCCCATTTTGAGAATTCGCGCAGTTAGCTATTAAATGTAGAATAAGCTTGCCTAAAATGAATACTTAACTAAACTGTTCACATTTCAGAAAATTCACTTGTCTAGCTATTAACTTTTAGAATGCTCAGCTATTCGCATATAAATGCCTTGCATTAAAAACAAGAACGCGAATATAAGTTAAAATGTACAGAGTAATAATTTAACTTTTAAAGTAAATGAAGTGTTTTGTTACAACTTACCAGACATGATGTTCGTTGAAATTTCACTTTGAATGAGAAAAGTTTGCGGAGATCTTAGCTCGCTGTGTTGTCACAATACAGTGAAATCGCTGGGGAAGCTACTGCTTTTATATCGCTTCGCCTGATAAAATCTGAAGGGGTGAGAGGTGTGACGTTATATAATACAGCAATTTTGATTGGCTACTCCAAAAATTCGAGAAGGAGAGGGAAATGCTAGCCTCGCACAGGGACATTTCGTAAGCAAGTCTAAACCCGTTATGGGGGAAACCATCGCTCACGCCAGCGTTCCTTAAGGGGAATGCTTCTGCGTATGACGCTAGGAAATAAAAAATATATTTTATTTTTTACATTTACCGCTAAAAATTCATTGTTAATTATTGTTACATTACCAAATTAATCACAGAGCGAAAATAATGTATTGTTTCTGTAGATATAATTTTCCTCGAACCAGCAACCTTTCGATTGTGAATAGACACGTTACAGATGTTTAAAGAACGTCTGATGCTATGTGATGGCTTTATAATTCTATTCTCTATGCATTACCACGGGAAAAAACGAATAGCGAGTTACCGCTTGAGAAAAGTTAAAAGTATTTGAAAATTTAAACCAATATCAAAAAATCTGATGTGATACACTCACATGGCTTTCTCTACTCTTGTACAAACTATTTTTACAAGCACTTATTCCCTATATGCTTCATGTTAATCGAGATATCGAGATGTCAATGTTATTGGTAATTTTCATGACGATACAATGTGAATATGATAGGTTTTAAGCGATAGTCAAATATTTTAACGCTGGTTGCTATGTGGTGCATTCCATTCTCTTTGCATATCGAGGACATAAAACAAGAATAATGAATTTGAGAAAAAGTATAAGTATTGGAAAATTTTAATGGAATAACAAGCAATATCTCGAAAAACGATTTACTCAACAACAAGAATGTATATGTTATAAATTATGTATTTTAACGCGATCTCCATTTTTTTGTGTAGTAAAATTTTGTCTATCTCTTATGGTTTATCAGTTTTGCAAAAGTCGTTCAGAATGAAGAATACTTTGGAGACATTCCCAGAAAAAACCCGCCTCCGAAATAAAGTCCACTTCCTGAAAATAATAACAATATTAATAATAATATAGAATGTGTAAAAAGAAGTTCATAAAATATTGAAAAAATTCTTACCGTTCGGTGCTTGCTGCATGTATGGGGCAGGGCCCCCACCCTGCTTATTTGGTGCCAGGAAGGTCTGGAAGCCTGGAGGTGGCGGTGCAGCGGTCGCGAAGCCTGCTGGTACAACGCTCGCGAAGCCTGATGCTACCGGTGCAGCGGTCGCATGTTGACCGATACCGCCTCCGAAATAAAGTCCATTTCCTGGAAAAAATAAATAAATAATAATAGTATAGCATGTTTAAGTACAGAGTTCTAAAGAATCTACACTCTATACGTGAAAAAAAAATACATGTTTTAAACACCCTCGTGAAAAATACATAGCATTCTGGGAGACCGAAAGAGTTATGTGACTGCATATGGGTGAGAAACTCCCCTTAAATATATCCTTTTCTCCTTATACAATCCAGAACTCTATGCTGTCGGAGGCATGCCTTTGTGTGCCAGAATCGACATTGTATGTCTACTATCATGTAATTTTTACTTTCTCTACTACGTACAGTAAGTAGGGGAAGTATTGCATTCCACCCAAAAATTCGATACCGAGATTTCACCGGAAATACATGTTTTGAGACCTCCTGAATCCAAAAAAAGCATTTTTGGAAACATGTCCGTGTGTGTGTCTGTGTGTGTGTGTGTCTGTGTGTGTGTGTGTCTGTGTGTCTGTGTGTGTGTGAACAGCATAACTCAAAAACGAACAGTCGGATAAACACCAAACTTGGTATTTAGGTTCAGTATCTTCCAGAGATGCGACACGAAGGTTTTCAAGAAAATCCCCCCACCCCAGACTACCCTTTACATGGAACATTTTTCGAAAATTTTAATTTTCTCAAAAATGGCTCTAACGATTTTGATGAAAATATCATATGTTTAAGATAATATCATGAGAAATGAAATGTATATCTCGAATTTTCTGGGAATGTCTCCAAAAGTATTCTTCATTCTGAACGACTTTTGCATAACTGGTAAACTATAAGAGATAGACAAAATTTTACTACACAAAAAATATAGATCGCGTTAAAATACACAACTTATGTCATATACATTTCTTTTGTTGAGTGAACCGTTTTCGAGATATTGCTTGTTATTTCCTTAAATTTTCCAATACTTATACTTTTTCTCAAATTCGTTATTCATTTTTTTATGTCCTGGACATGCAAAGAGAATGGAATGCGCCACATAGCAACCAGCGTTAAAATATTTGACTATCGCTTAAAAGCTACCATATTCCCCTTGCATCTACAAGAAAATTACCAATAAGATTGACATTTCGATATCTCGATTAACATGAAGCATATGGAGAATAGGCGTTTGTAAAATTAGATTGTACAAGAGTAGAGAAAGTCATGTGAGTGTAACACATCAGATTTTTTAGTTACAAATCCTCAAACACCCGTCTGTAAATTCTCACCTTACGAGTGTTGCTGCATGTACGGATGGCAGAGCCGTCTCCATGATGATTTGGTACCAGGAAGGTTTGGAAGCCTGGCGCTGCCTGTGCAGCGCTCGATGGATGGTCGATACCAAAATAAAGTCCACTTCCTGGAAATAATAATACAAATAATAATAAAGAATATGAACAAGAAGTTAATATGAATTGTTACATTACTTATTTAAAAACTCTGAAGAATGCTTACCATTCGGGTGTTCGGGTGTCTGAATCATTACGGTATTTGATGAGCGATCCTGCAGCCTGCGGCCCAGAAAATTCGAGATATACAATTCATTTCTCATTACAATATCTTAAACATTTAATATTTTATTCAATATCGTTAGATTACTTGAAATGAATTTGTGCGTGTGTGTGTGTATTAAGTTTATATTAACATGCTGGAATATTCGAAAAATATCTCTCGAATGGATGGGGTATTTAAAATCGTACTCGTCCTATGTTTACTAAGCCCAATCTTTTTAAAAATGGAATAAATTAAGAGTAACGAGGATTGTTTAGGCAAGGCTCCATATTTCATTATTTAGAATTAAACAAATGCTATTAGTCGTAATAATCATGCACATACGACAGCAAGCAAATGCGCGAGTCAATTCATATACAATTAATTAATAAAAAAATATTTAATTGTTTTCATCGATCAGCGAGAGCCTTATTTTAATAACGTATGTAATATCATTCTGAATACTTTTTATTCTTCATATTACTCTCGCCAAATCATATTTCTTTGTTTAACATCCCGAAAAAAAATCAGTTTAATTTTTTGATATCATGTTTGCATTTCTTGTACGCGAGTATTTAAATAATGACAAAGATACAATCGAATGTTTAAGTACAGAATCTATACAGTATACGTTTAATTGAAAACTTAAATCATTAATATTCTTCATGTAGAATTATATTAATTATCGGGAAAACATTTTTTGTGGTAAGCTTAAAACATGTCTAGACAGGGTGATGCAGCAGTGTATGATGGAATTTCTGGACAGAGGAAGCCATTAAGATCTTTTTGTGTCGCTAAAAGTTATTTATCCCCGAGGGCCTGTGGTTTTTCAGAACACTTTGGATGTTTAATCAACTGGAAAACGTGTGTCATTGTTCACTAAGAGCTCTATACAAGACTTGTTTTTACATTCTTCTGACGAAAATTAATGGTGTGGAAGAGTTTTGCCCTTGTCTGCTAATGGGTCTACATATGCATTCTTCAGGGGTGTACACCATATTTCTTTCAGCCAGTGTACGCCAGTGAATAATTCGTTGAATTTCTCAAAGTTCGCTACGTCTTTAGAAAGAACATTTAAAACGAATATAAAATTTATATTTGTAGTCTTCGTGCGTGTTACTTACAGGTACGTCTGTTTTGAATTGTAATTATTACTTCTCTCGTGCGAGAAGAGACATAGCGGTCTTTGTTGAAGCGTACTCCTATGTGCTGGATACCCCTAGCCATTAAGAGCAGGTAGTAGGGAAAACCCCCGCGTCCTGGTTTAACCGCCTCTCCTGATGGACGGGGCATTGCTGTCACATTGCGTCTTGTTTTTTCGTAAAGGGTTCTCGTGTTAACGTCTCATACAAGCTATTTGCAATTTCGCTTTAAGTTGCTTTTTAATTCATCTAAGCAATGTAATATTTTTTATAAACCCGCAATTCAAAAGAAGAATTAAACACACGTTATTAGCCGTAATAGTTATATACGCGTAATATTCTCGCATATACGATAACGAACAGTTGCGTTCGATTCAATTACATTAATCAATAAAAAAACTTAATTGTTTTTAATCGATAGACTGCGCCGTTTCATTAGAAGTGAGATATTCATGGTAGATGAATAATTGGGTGAGATATCTCTAGGCGCGCGAGTCAATTACATTAATTATTAAAAATATTTAATTGTTTTCATCGATCAGCGAGAGTCTTATTTATTTTTTATTTATTTCATAATCAATTCCTCCGGAGCCGACATGAACGCACCTCGCATGTTAATTCGCCTTTATTTTTTTTCCGGAATCATATTTCGCAGAATTATATAGAGTTAAGATGGCTGTCTTGCACCCATAATGAGTTTAAATATGGTGAATTCACAACTTTCGGATATGACCGCCAGGGGCGCTGTGAGCAAAACACTCGCTGGAGTTTCACTCATATTACCACTTGGTGCGCTAGTGTAGCTGGCGAACTGAAACGCAAGTGGAGGGGATGCGCTAGTTGACTCGCCCGTGGAAGTATCGGAGCCTGTCATTCCGGCGAAACGTCTCGCAGTGGAAGGTTGCGGTCGGTGTTCCACCGCAATTATCACGCGATAACGAGTGTTACGTCAAGTCTGTCCTTTCATCTATGTGTTGTAATATTCTTATAAATCCAAAATATATTTTCCCTCAAAAGTAGAATTAAATAAATGTTATTACTCGTAATAATTATACACATGCTACCACACATATACGATAACGAACAGTTGCGCGCGAGTCAATTAATCATTCAAAAAATACTTAAATGTATTCATCAACCGACTAGCCGCGTTTCATTGCAATAGTAGTAATATAAGGGGGGTTTAGGACAAGGTGTGCGCGATTCAATCAAAAATACTTAATTGCTCGACGAACAGCGTTTAATTGCATTAGTAGTAATATGATGGGCATTCTTTTTTCAATAACACACATCATCTAATTGATTGAGGCAATTATGTACTCAAACGATTTGCCGATGTGCGGCAGGCATCGAGAATCGCATTCCCACACCGCCAACGTCACGCACCGAGAACCCTCACATATAACCCCTCACCCCGAGCGGCACATCCCCTACCCCAAGCCAATCACACGGCAGGGATTTAGACAAGTCACAATGAGGGGGGCGGGAATGTAGTCACCGTATAGGAACAATACACACTCTCCCACCTATCCACAGGGAACCAACCAGAACACAAAGGGGAGGGAGGACACGCGTATGGGGGAGGGAGGGGGGCGGGGACACCGGCACGTGACCACAGGGGGAGGGGGGGAGGACCTGCCGGCACAGACACTGTCGGCATTAGGTAAGCGCACAAAGGGAAGGGGGCGGAGCTAGCGGCACGCGACCGGGCGGCAAATAGTAGCGCACAAAGGGAGGGGGCGGGGCTAGCGGCATAGATCAAAGAAGCTTATCAGATGGCGGCAAATCCTTTGCGCCAGAAACGCCATTATATTTCTACTCCTGTTCACCTGCTTATTTAAATTTGTTTAAAAGTATAAATAAATTCCTTGTTGTTTTTCGTGTGCATTCCATAAAACTTAGATGGGATTCTGTATAGTTAATTTTAAATAAAATAACTTACAAAGCGGTGCGTAACCGGATTCCAGGGCTGCGCGGCTGGAGAGTAACAGCAGCAACAACAATCTTTTGAGACCATATTTTTTTCGCCACAAATAGTTTTATATAATGTATTACATTATAAGGAACATTTATATATACATGTAATAGGTTAATGTTAAAGGAACAGAAATATTAGATAATTTTTCTCGTTGTAAATATCGCCTATGTGAAAACGTTCCTAGTATTCCAAGTTAGGATGTCTTAAAGACAAGTCTTGGGAGCATAGAATTGAAATTTTTCAGTGTAGCTTGTTTTCACGTCTTTCGTATTTAAGCGAGGTGTAATAGTCTTTTCTTCTATTGTTAAGGTTAGAAAAAGCAGAGTAGGCGACGTAGAAGGCGAAATATGGAGAGAAACAGGGAACGTACCAGGTTACGTAACATATATAGTCATGTATTTGAGCCCTTAAGCCAATAAGAGGGGAGTAAAATGATGGCGTTACCAACGTCACGAAATAGTGACCAAATAGGAAATTAATTGAGATATGTACCAAGCGTGGGGTAGTTCAGTATAAGTACAGCAGGAAATATTCGTCAGTACGCCAGTCTCGACATGTAAACCACGACGAATCCACATTGTAAGTGAGGAAATTTCCCGCATATTTATCCCGCGGACAATGAAAGTGCCAATGCAAATATCCTGGTGAGATTAGTGTTCATTCCGCGAAGGTGTTGATAGTGATCACACGTTATACGCGAGAATTAATGATAGTGAGAGTTAATGGCGTGATATAACGCCAGGGATATTCTTACTGTGGCATGTATTCTGTGAAAGAGTAAGAAAGAGAATATTACATGGAGTGATATAGTGAGGTATTAAGAGTTTGAATACAGTTGAAATTCAAAATTTATGTGTTTGTATTATCAACTTATTCTGATCCAGTTACCTGTTCACAATCCTAGAACTCCGTTATCGCTGGCTTACCCCTAGGAAAGATCCTTGCCTCTACTCTGAAAAAACCTAGCCCAGGCAAGGCTTTAATTCACCATAACAAAAGAAATCGACTGAGATTGGCTGCAGAACAGAAGCCACATCACAACCGGAGACTCCGACGAGCCGAGCCAGCCCATTCACTCGAGGCAGCCTACTCCAAAGGTAAGAATAAAGTTCCCACCTCACATCCTGACAAACATGCCTTGTCAGTGGTTCACATAACTTAAGTTGCACTAGTTTGTTCATGTGTAGCTGTTAAATCTTGCATATATGTTGAGAAACTTTCGAACTTTCAAGCTAATCCTAGGGGAGGCGATTATCTACAATTTAAATGCACACTTTTTTCCCTTCAGGCTCAAATTAATATCGTCTGGATATTATTGCATTATTGGAAAACTTTTGCTTTGCTGTATCTTGCCTTAAAATGGTCACTATGTTCCTGTTGTTGACGCTGAATGAAACACATATTGAAATGTTTATGTTTGGAATAAGTTCATTTGTCCAAATAAACAATCTTTGCGGAATTGTAATTGGATCCGGAGAGAGCTGTATATTGGCTCTAATTGGTAGTCTTTTAGTGGTACCTCCGATAGCATCACGTGGTCCTTTTCCGAGTAACAACGCAAAGAAATGTCATATCAATGCCATCCTCATGGTAGTAAAAAAAAACTAGAGAACTGTTTCTTATTTTTATACTGAGCACTGATACCGGCAGAAAAGTAATGCATATTTTTAAATGTTTAATTTATTTGTTTAAAAGCTTTGTCAATTCTGTCTGAAAAAGATGCCCAGGGTGGCGCCATGCTTCAGGCACTCCGAAATTGAAACAAAGATCGATCGACGCGTTTCACTGCATTGCTTAAAACAGACAACAAATGGGTGTTACTCTAGCTTGGTTGTTATTTCAGCCTTAGAACGAACCTTACACACGGAAAGCATAGTTTTCTGAAACGTCAGAAATAATGATGTCATCCATCCTCAACACTCTTACTGAGCTAGAAACGCGTGAGGTATTAAACTATTTAGTTTATTTGCCGATTTCTTAAAATATTCTTGTACTTAGGTTCCAAACTTTCCAAATTTGTTCTGCCCACAGTAACCCACTGCTTATATCTTACATATTACATGTCTTCTTCATCAAATCACTCCGTAAGTAGGTAGTGAAGTTATCAGTCCCAGGACAAATTGGGCATTCCATAAACTAACAATACTGAGACGGAGGATTGCAAATTATTTGAGCTATGCCATGTTTATAATTATTTATAACTATTCTGCTTTCTTCACCAAGTTTTGGAGTAATTTTACCGTCCTATCAACTTCACATTTTCATGGTAGGCACAGATGCACATGGTATGACTTACACGAGATCCCAGTAAAATACACTGTTTAGGTCTTAACATGGCAAATTTAGAAAATCCAATTTTCACTGTTTGTTATTCATCCTTAAAATGCTGGTAGGTTTCTCTCAAAGCACATAGCATCAGTCTATTTTGTTTTTGTACCATTTTGTCATTTTCTCTCTCAAATTAACAAAACTCTTCTTCCCTGACATAATTCTACTTACGCGTACTTCATCTGAAGTATAAAATTCGAGGACCTGTTGCACTGCTGAAGAAATAGGTGTCCATTTATTTCATGTATGGAACACATAAACTAAAATTCAGAAAATTCAGAGAAAGTGATGTTTTGTGTGTGTTCGGTTTGAAGTGAAATGACTCATGTGCAGGATATAACAAAAAACATAATTTTTAAATGGCAATGCATATTTTTATTACATTTTTGGACTCTTCTCAGAATTTTGTGTAGTAAAATCCATTTTATGTTTATAATTATGACATAATGATCTTTTTTTGTTTTATTTAATATTTTATTCATCTGATTGTTTTGCTAATGCTTTTTGTTAGATAACCACCGAAATTTAAAAATTGCTTAATTATTAGTATCCTTAACTTTACAACAAAATGTTCAAAGTGAGCACCATTAACTACCAAACAAGGCCCAGTCTGTCCCGGAAATTATTTCATGCCTTTTGAACATTATCTTTGGCTTTAGATCTAATAAATTGTTTGGTCCATTGCGGCACACTTTGGATTTCAAATAGCCCCACAAATAAAAATCTAGTGGATTGAGATCTGGATATCCAGGTGGCCACTCAATTGGCCTCTTATCCCAATACATCTATCAGGAAATGTTGCATTCAGGAAGCGGCACATATCTTCTAAAACGTGCTGGGGCACCATCTTGTCGATAAAATATTCCTTATTGAGCATGTTCTCATCTGGAAACAAATCTTGAAAAGGAGCAGTTTGGCAACAGGTGGAGATAAATATCGGAATTTAACTTTCCCTCTATAAAAATGGTCCAATTGTGTTGTTACCAACCAAGCGTGCCCATAAATTAACTTCTTGTGGATGTTAAGTGTACTGTTGGACCATCCAATGCGGGTTTTCCAAAGACCAGTAACGGCAATTTGACGGTTCACTGTATAATTAAGACAGAAAGTGGCTTCATTTGAAAATACAAGTGATGTCTATTACAAATTCGAAACTTTGTATTTCCTTACCAGTTAGCTTGTAGATGTGTGTGGATCTTCTTGCACAGATAATAACAAATTAAGGGCATCTTTTTCACTCCTAGCAGATCTTGGTCTTTGGGATTTAGCCTTATTCTTCATACTTACCGTGTCGTTGTACTTCTTTACAATTTTTGACACCTGGACTGAGTTATGTTTTTGTTTAGATTGAACTCATTAAATAAATCACACACTCTTTTAGAGTTCTCTTTCTGTCGCCAAATCAACCACCTTTAATGTTTGTTTACTTTCTCTTTTAGTGAGATTCGCAATGATATGTAAAATCTCAATGAAGAATGATTTATTTGAAAATAAATAAACCCTGTTGTCTAGTTGCTAGGCACTTTTGATTGTTAAATATACGTACAAGCTTAGAGAATAAAGGTGATTAATTATATTAAATAACACTTCAATGCCTTATAAATTCTCAAGTTTTTATTTTAGAAAACAAAATATGTTAAACAAAAGTTTCCTAATTTATTAAGGACTATCAGAATATCTCAAATTTATGCCATGGTTCCATTTAAATTCTGAAGTTCACCCCCTCACCCCAAATGGGACCCACTAGGGACCTGCCGCTTAGACTATCTGGAGAGCCCCTACCTCCCATGAGAATAAAAAAGTCAGCACTTAACTTTATTGATCCATTTAAAAGTTACGGCTAACATTCCATACTTTTTGTTCATCCTGTATATTTATGATAGATCCTTTAACTATTTTGGTGCTATCCGTGGCTTCTACTTTAGAAAGTTGTTCATAGCTCGTAGGATTAAATAAACGTTGGTGCACTCGTTCATGTTCACATATATTTATTTTTATACTTTTTGGGGAGATGTACAAATAAACAACAGTGGGTAGAGAAAATCACCTGAATTTATCACATCATATTTTTGTTTATTTCAGCTGATACATTTTAAAATATCATACGCCAATTAACCGTCTCACAAGCATTTATTGCACCGAACTCGATTCTGACTAATACTGATAGCTAGGAAAATGCCTTTGGAAAAAGAAGCTGTGCGGGCTCGGGTGATACATTAAAACTAATGGCCATAAAAACCTGGCAGTCAAAGCCACGTATCTTAGACATTAAAACAATCAAGTGTTTTATATCGAATGAAGGGAAAATAGTTATTTAGAGGACTAGTTACTAAACTTAATTTATAACGTGTTGTCTACAATATTTCATCTACGTTCAGAGTATTTTAGTACATGTTATATATTTAGTACATTTAATGAAATTTATTTATAGCGGAAACGATATATTTAGAGGAAGAGTAATGTGGACTTTGATAAAAAGGACACGATAAATCCACAAACTTTGTGTTATATAATACAATTTTGGATGCTAGTTCAATATAGAAATTTAAAGTAAAAATGAGCGAAGAAGATGATTTTTGAGGTTCATCCGGAAAAATTTTGAAAGCAGTCCAAGATGTAACTATTGATATACTTCTCTAAAAGTCAAGGAAAGTTTATTTATGTAATTATACGAAATTTAAGCACTGCTGTGTGGGCAATAAAGCAGACGTAAATGAAGATTTTTTGGCGTATTTTTATGAGAAGTCGAAAAGTATTAAGGTTTCGAGTCTTCGTAGTGAATATTCCATGGTGAGATCAACTGTTTTGATTGATCATAATATTGATATCAGTAAGCTTGTAAAATTAAATTTTATACAGTGTATTTTATGCCATGGTTCCATTTAAATTCTGAAGTTCACCCCCTCACCCCAAATGGGACCCACTAGGGACCTGCCGCTATGTTTTGTTGAACCTATATATTTTGTTAGAATGTAAAGTATAGGTTTTGTTGTCTAGTAACTACAAACTAAAGCGTTATACATTATTATAATAGTAGAAATAGACATTTTTTCCCATTTCACTCAAAATCAGGCCTGAGTGACAACGCCTTCTTCTGATCTCAACGGTTTAGTTATTATACACAAGGTTTAAATAGCTGCAACTTCAAAACACGACATAACGGTTTTTGTATTTTATGAGAGACTTCCATCGTGAAAATCATGAAAGCTCCGCGAACACACCCGGTATTGTTCGGTTTTGTTAAAGCAGCAAGAAATATAAAAAAGATAAATCATAAACCATAGATAGCGGTTAATGAGCTAATAATAAAGACAAAAAAGGGGGATGGGTTTTGCGCAGTGAAAATGTAAAAAGTGGGACGCGGAAGCGAAATGAAAGCATTGCTGCTCATTATGAAACATTAAATATCTGATTGCACTTTTACAGGAAACATAATACCTATCGATACAATGATCTCATTGGTGTCAAAGGCAAAATTGCTGCAATAAAAATGTGCTGGTCGACAAAAATAATACTCGAAACGTTTTCAACGATACCGAATTTTGTAATATTCTTTTGTTCTCTCATGTGGTGCTGAAACTTGGGCCACAGATACTACTATAAAGAGCAAAAGATGTTTAAATGAGTTTTGATAATACTACAAATTTGATTTTGAGTCAATTTTAACTGAAGGTTAGGATGGATTTAAACTTGTACGAAGAACAATGGATATTGACAAATGAAATAGAATTTAATAAAGAGACACGTATCACTTAATAATATGTCAAGACTTTTTATACATTAAAATGGCAAAACTCTGGTCGATATTACAAGACATTGCAATTTCTCAATTGTTGATGTCATTTAAAAACATATTATACACCAAGACCAGCAGAAAACCAGAATGCTGAATTTGGTACAACGTGTATGGTTCTGTAATAGCTTTGAGCTCAGCAGAACTTGGTTCCTTACATATGTTTTCCAACCCACAAAACGCCATTGCCAGAGAATAGAACAGATATTAGGTTATTTTATCTGGACAGGAAAGCTCTATCGAATTGATCGTACTCAACTACATCTCCCTAAGCGCCAAGCCGCTGGGGACTACTAGAGGCGGCTCGTCAGTCTCAGACCTTGATGCTTAAAATGCTCTTGCTTGCCCTGAAAAACCAGGGTGACCCCGTGGACATTGTGTTACGAAAATACACATCTTTTTTGAGTAGGGGCAAACATGACAAGATTCCCCAAATGTTACTTGAAGTTTATCAGGCTTTGGAGAAGTTACCACCGGAGAAAGTTGAGAATGGCGACTTCCGCACTGTGAGAAATATTTACACCTTTCTTGCTCGAGCTGCTCCTATTATCCCTCATGTACAGTAGCAATACCCACAACTGCCCTGAAGGCGCATTTGGAGATGCTTTAGCCTTCCACAGATTAACTCCGAATGGATGGCAGTAACATATGAGATTGTAAATGAAATCCTTCCAACGGCAGACAAACTCTATCGCCATCGGATGGCTATTTCCCAAAACTGCCCACTTTGTAATGCCGCAGATTCACTTCAGATTCGCAGATATCGAGTGATGGAATGTTCCGGTAAAGCGATGGTCTCGACTTGGGTTTTAGGATGTTGTCGTACTTGGATACCTACCGGATGGAATCCTCAACATACTGATATTTTACATTTGAACATTCCTAAAGTATAATTCCGTACTCTGGCTGATAATGGGCACTTTTACTTGGCTACAAACGTTGGACGATCCAGCCAATGTATGCTGCCTCATCTACGGCAATGTTTACCTGCTGATAGATGAAGATGATTCAGCAACACAGAACACAGACATTCAAGCCTTGGATATTCAAAATATAAGATCAAACTAGTATAGAAATACCATTTTGCCTTTTTGCCAGTGTCCTGTCCTTCGCTGCTTGAGTTTATAATATAATAAATAATAAATAAATTACTTAAAAAAACGCAAAAGTCGAGAGATGCAATTATTTTGTACGCAGCTTGCAATCGAATGATATTCAGTGTAAGCAACATTAGTTCAGTGGTTTCTAAAAAAAAATTAAAAAAATCCTAGTTATTCCCTTATTTTCCTTGTATATACAAGAAAATATGCAACGAAACCATTTCTGCAAATGGTTATCCTGATTAACATGAACTAGAAGAATACATGTTTGTGAGAATATTTTGTTGATGAATGGGTAGAGAGAATAAAGAAATAAAGAAAAAAATGACTAAAATTATAATGAAAATACACTATAAAATAAGTAAAATTGGCGTTATCGTTAACCATGAACCTAAAAGAGGCTATAGCCTTTCCCGCTTTATTTAACTTGTACGTGAATGATAAGTTTAAAAGGTAGAGCGATGAAACATATACAGGAATAGACCTAGAAAATGTATATTACATAAAAACGTTAGTATATGCTGACGACGAGACAATAATATCCATTAAAAAGAAGATTTAAAACTAAATCAGATTTGTTAAAAAAAATATGATTCAAAGTATGACCAAAATAATGATATTCCGAGAAAACAACAAAAAGGACAAAAACAATGATAGCAAATAAAATACGAGTGTATCGTTTCAATAACCTGGGCTGTAGTAATTCGATTATGGTAATCCGTAATGAATAAACCAGGAAAATGTTAGAATATCTGTTAAACGATCAGGAGAACAAAACAACAACAAGATAAAAGGAACTGAAATTTTATAGAACACTGGTTCTTCCATTGCTACCTTATGCAACAGACCTGGATAACAAGGAAGAAAGACAAAGATCGAATGGTGGCAACAGAAATTAAATTTCCTAGACCAGTTCAAGGCTGTTAATTGGAAGGTAGATTAAAAACGTAAATATTAGGTCAGAACTAAAATATTCGCTATAACAGGTAATTGATCCACACAACCAGAATTGGAAAGTACACCCAAACACAGGTCTTCAGTATAAAACCCGACCACTCCCAAGGGAGTTTTGTGTCTGAGTAGCTCGATATACCACAGACAGCAGCCCGTCTTCGCTTCTTAAATTTGTATTCCTGTAAACGTGTACATAAAATATAACAAAATTAGGCCTTGCCTCCTAGAAATTGCTGGAAACGTCGTCGTCCTTCCGCAGCTAGACAAACATTGTACCGAGTAAACACATTTAGATTGATACGTTTTACCACTGTAATTTTCCGTAAAATGACATTTACATATTAATATACATTTTTCTAAAGATAATTGCTTACCATCTTCGCAAATGAGAGTGGACTACTGACGTCAATGTCTGCGTGGTAACTGAAGGACAGAAGGTCTGTCGTGAGTACATGGCGGGGGGAGCGGGGAAAGCCAGCTAGCGTTGGTACTTAGCATAACACCGTGCGAGCAGTTAGCTTTTATACCGATGACCCAGTAGAGTAAAACATACAGCTATCTAAAGCTAGTTTTACAATATACGACAAAAGGAGTGGTAGATATTGGTCGGCCTAATAAATGTTGGAGTTAAGAAGCAGAAGCTAGAACAGGTACTCGTAGACTAATCCAAGAAGCCAGGTGCTGCTTTTTTTAGAAATATAATAATAGTCATCTATTATTATTATTATTATTATTATTATTACTCAATTAGTTTTTCATCCCACTGTACTAGAAATGCGGATATTAGATCCTAATAAATCACTGTTTCTAAACGTTGCCGCTGTAAAGACATCATAAGTTAATAGGCTCCAAATGAGAGAACAATGTTACGTGTAATTAGTTACTGCATGTCATATAGACTACCTTTCTCTTAGTCATACATCTCACAGTTCCTTCTTCCATTATTACGTAAGAGACCAAGCTATAATTTACAATATTTGGAAGAAATGGAAAGTCATTAGAAGTAATAGACAAGAACGATCAAGCATGGAATTAAGCTGCAGTATATCTTAAGGTTTAGAATGTAAGATCGGCGTACATTGTAAGCACGTTTCCTACGCAAGCTTTCAAATGACTGGAGCAAAACGTTGCAGTGGGGCAAGTCTTTCTTTGTAGAAGATGGATAGAGTCACAGCATTTTTCGTTGGTTTCATCAGTCGACACTAGTACCTATTTGTTTGATTCACGTTTACTTCCATTTGCTTTACTTTTGACTGGGTGCGTCTTCAAAGGTGCTCAGTAATACATTACCTTATATTTTAATTTTATTTTTCACTTATAAATTTAATTTTTAATTATCTTCTATTATATTTTTACTTTCTCTACTACGTATAGTAAGTAGGGAAAGTATTGCATTCCACCCAAAAATTAGATACAGAGATTTCATCGGAAATACATGTTTTGAGGCCTCCTGAATCCAAAAAAGTATTTTTGGAAACATGTCCTTGTGTGTGTCTGTCTGTGAACAGCATAACTCAGAAACGAACAGTCGGATAAACACCAAAATTGGTATTTAGGTTCAGTATATTCCAGAGATGCGACACGTAGATTTTCAAGAAAATCCCCCACCCCAGATTACCCTTTACATGAAACGTTTTTCGAAAATTTTAATTTTCACATAAATGGCGCTAACGGATTTGATTAAAATGCCATACACTTAAGATACTTTCATGACAAATAAAATGTATATCTTGAATTTTCTGGGAATTTCTCAAAAAGTATTCTTCATTGTGAACGACTTTTGCATGATAGTAAACCATAAGAGATAGACAAAATTTTTCTAGGCAAAAAATGTAGATCGCTTTAAAATACACAATTTATGTCATATACATTTTTTTTTGTTGAGTGAAACATTTTCGAGATATTACTTATTATTCTCTTAAATTTTCCAATACTTATACTCTTTCTCAAATGGGAATTCATTATTCATTTTTTTGTCCTGCTAATGCAAAGAGAATGGAATACTCCGCATAGCAACCAGCTCTTAAAATATTGGACTATCGCTTAAAGCCTACCAATTCCCCTTGCATCTACAAGAAAATTAGCAATAAGATTAACATCTCGATTAACATGAAGCATATGTAGAATAAGCGTTTGTAAACATAGTTTGTACAAGAGTAGAGAAAGTCATGTGAGTGTAACACAGCAGATTTTTTAAAAATATTCCTGTATGCTTCTAAAATTGATTTGAGATTTCACTTCTAACGCAACATATTCTGTAGTGAACCAACGCAAGCCATACTCAGGTTCAAAATGGAGGAGGGCATAATGGGTTTTTACAATTGTTAAAAGGATTAGCTCATTTTAGGAAGATATTTAAAAATATTCAACTTTTACTCTCTATTGTATGCATATATTCTTTCATAACTAGTTTTTAAAAAGTTTTTATCAACTGTTAATTTCTATGCATTATAATAAGCAATCATTGAAATGCACTCGAATACCTCATTTTATCTCTAAGAGGTACGTATAAAATATTCTTTTTCTTTAATGCTGTTTTATAAACCATTAAGATGTTTTGGTTTTATGTACTTGTAAATTAGAAAAGTAGGTGATAAATATATTCTATAATATTAAAAACATATGGTGTGATACACTCACATGTCTTTGTCTACCCATTACATAATTTATTTTCCTAGATATTCAAGTTATTCATAAAAACGTATTTTTCAATGTACTTTTGTTAAATATAAGTGGTATAATACAACGTCTATCGTAGTTACAAAAAAACTATACATGGAGCTAGAAAGTTATCGACTTTTTAAAAAGCAGCTCATTTTGTTTTTAAAAAGCAGATCGCAATTGCTTATTATACAGTTAAAAGTAATATTTGTGTTTAATTTAATAAGGGTATAAATAAGTAAATTAGATATTGTGTAATCTTTGCATAAGATGAATAGAACGTATAGAAATGTATCGTCTGAAACGCAGCAAAGTTCATTAAAACAGGAAATATTTTCTCGTAAACGGTTAAAGCTGCAAAAACCGATTGACACAAGTTGTGTATTCTAACGAGTTCTAACTTTTTGGCGCATTTTATAAGGTTCAAAATATACATCATACCTTCAAATTCAACAAGAATAAAATGGACTACACAGGCTTTGTTGACGAAACTTCATGATACACGAGTACATATTATTTACCATGCTAATATCTGAAATATGTGATAATTTAATCAAAATCGTTTGGATGGTTTTTGAAAAACTAAACAACCTCATAAAGGCTAAAACCGTTAGTTGGAAATCGTTGTCTTGTATTCCTAAAACAGCTGGAATTAAATATCACTTTTGGGATTTTAAACACGTTTCATGTATGGGATTTGCTATTCTATCTCTGTCTCTTGCAGTCTCTCTCTCTCTGTCTCGCACACACACACACACACACACACACACACACACACAAGCGTGAACAGACCTTTTTTTCTAAGAATACTTAAATATCGGTGCAAACCTTCAAGGTATGGTAGAAGAAGTACAACTTTCTCTACCATAGCTGAATGGCAGAGAACGCAATAATAAACACAAACACGCGTAGGAAAATTTTAACTTCAGGTTAAAAAGAGAAAGAACAAGTATATTAAAGCAAATACAATAGACAACAGATAAATAAAAGCAAAGGTAAAGGAAAGAGAACCAGTTAAGATTTGTACTTATTGTAGTATTAAATCACAGAATATTAATTAAAACGAAAGAAAAATCCAATCTTGAATGAAACTAGAAGAAATGGGAAGCATTCTTTCTGTCTTACATTTCACGTTAAATTAAAGTAACATTCCAGTTGTGATTTGTCAATATTTTGAACGCTGTAACCTAAAACAGTCCATCAGAAATCACTTTCCCCTAAAGTTTGAACACTTACATAACAGCAGACATAATTACTTCCTCCTGTTATTTCCTCTTAATAATTTCTAATTAAGCAATAAACAGCAGCATTTTGTGATTGCGGTACATTTAGTAGTCGAAGTCACTTAAAACTCAGTTTTGTGCTGTTGGAAACAAGTTTCTTTAATGAGGATGCGCTGTTAACCGCGTGTTCAGAAGTACTTCACAACAGCAGAAGCACTACGTGGCAAATCTCGAGATAGAAATTGAAATTAGGAACCATTCATGGCCACCCCAGGCCACGAAGAGTGGCTTCATCTTTTGAAGACGTTGAAGTCCCAGTAAACGCCACGTGTTGACATTTACAAATACTAGCATATTGCTGTAAAATAATTTTGTTATGGTTTAAAAATATTACCCACATCTTTATAAAATCTATGTTCTATACATTTGATTGTTCAGGTAACAAAGATTAACGAGTTCTCAAATGTGGCTGAGAATTTTTTTTCCTGAGGATCGGAGCAAACTCGGCACTGCTGCAACGAGGATAGCAGATAGGTGTCCACAAGGGGCGCCCCCGGGTGGGAGGAGGGGATGAGAGGAGACAACGGGCGGCCGGAACCACGAGTGACAGCAGAAGAATGACAGGGTCCCTACAGTTTTCAGATGACAGTCGGACAGACAGAACGGGGAACCCTGGAAACCAGCCGAAAAACGAGGGACACCGAAAATTCCACACAGAGAGTATCCTTTTCCCCTGACACGCCGCACCGAAACGCCATCGCCGAAACTTCCAGCCTGAAACAGACCTAACGTGTTGAAGGATGAATGAAATAGTGAATGGAACGAAATGGAGGGACAGGAAATTTGGAGGCTGTAAGAAATCACTCTAGCATTCACCTGACGACCGGGAAAAGGCGAAAAACAACTATGGATCAGAGTGGGCGGTCGCGAAGAATTAAACCCAGGACTTTCCGAATGTGAGTAGCATGCATTACCAAGGTGCTACCTCGTTTATAGTAGCTGAGATTTACCTAGCATTTCTTTCCTTTCCTTCTTAATGTGGGAGAACCTTACCCAGGCGACTCATCCAAAACAAGATATGAATCCAAGTCCTCCGAATCATGTACAGCATGGCTATGCTACTCGTTACACTCAGATTTCTAATAACTCCTTTCCCCAAGGTGCACACTTTTATAACACATATTTTGCGGACCTTTCACGAGCTAAATCCGGTTCTTTTCGCGGAATTCCGCAGAATAATCGGAATCTGGCCTTGCCACGTATAAACAACAGCAATGTAAGGAGACAGCTCACCCTGGCTGATCGTTTTTCCCTCGCCACAAAGAAATTTTTCTTCGCATTTTCCTTGCGTGTGCACATTAAAGAGCTTGAGTGCATGCTAAGCTACTATCGTGGATTGGTGCGACGTTCTGATGTTCGCGGCTGTGCTCGGGTTGAAGAAGCTTCAGCAGTGTCGCGAGTGCATTTGTTTTCTATTCTTAGTAGCTACGTAACTCACGACAGGATCTCGCTCACCTATCTGTTCGCAGCTTTATGACTCTTAAGGACGCTTGAGATATTTAAGTTCAAAACATTATTCTTTGTTTTTTGTTGTAATCGATTATAAATGGTATAAGTAACATACCTATGTAATTTTTTATTTGTACCTTTAAAGAGCTCTTATGATACAGAGATATTATAGAATATTAATGTGTAACAATGTCTTCACCTTGTGTTTTGCCATTTCCCAGATTTACTTTTTAAACCTGAGGTACTTTTCTCAAAATCGATTTAACTTAGAAATTTGAAATTTCTTATAGTTGTACAAAATGTTTAGCTGCACTTGTTGAGTTTGAAGGTTTTGATTATAAATGACATCGTTTCCTTGAAAAATTATAACTATAAGTCAATAATTTAAATAAAGAAAATAGCTTTAAACCGCTTATAAAACCTCATAATAAAAATTTTGGCGGAGTTCTGGTCTTTATTTGCTGAAAAAGAAGTAGCTGTAAATGAAATTATTTTTTTTAGAAATTATTTTAATATTTTTATAATTCATAGAATTAAAGCTAGCTAAAAATTCTTCATACCAGATATTTAGAAAACGCTCTTTAATAAGCAGTAAAACGTTCATTGTCCTAAATGGTGTCATTTTAGAGAAAACTGATTTCTTTCAATTGCAAAAAGCGTAAACCTATCCTGAGATTTCTACCAAGTGTCATTAAGGCGTGCCGAACTCTGTCGCGGAATTCTATAGTGTAATCCAAGTACAACCTTAACCGTGTAGGCAGTGTAGGAAGTGGTGTTCGCCCGATCCTCTGTTGATAGTTTTCCCTCGCTATCTCAAAGGAACGTTCCTGCTGCATTTAGAGGTGTACCTTTCTGCGATCTGCACTGCCTGCACCTGCTTGTCCCTGCAGGTATATTTACAGCGAGCTATCCAATGCATAGATAGGCAGTTATCTATAAGTAGGTCGAGAAAAGCTGTCATACTCCTTGCGACAGAGCGAACGTTTAGAGATGCGGAATTCGGAATGCTGTATCTCATACTGTTGTTTGCTAAACGTTATTTCATGCATGATTTCAGGATATGCCAGTACCCTAATACGTATTACAAAGGGGCGGATCAGAGTGGCCGTTTTTATGAGGTTAACTTAGCTTGTACTGCAGTCTGTTTATGCTGAAGGAGAGAGGGTGAGTCCGGATGTAAATAACGGGCACGTGCCTGCAGTACTCGCATGACGATTGTTATTGTTTTATACCGTGTTATAGAGCACTACATTTTACATATACGTAAAGTGAATACTACATAAACTGTGCGATACACTAGGCAATAATGTACACGAAGTTTGTTGAAATTATACGTTCTCCGCCTCTCACTTAAACAAAAGCTATACCGTGAGAAACGCCTTTCCACACCGCAAGGGGCAATAGCTGCATACGAATAATATACTTATATCAGTACCTGACATATTTCTTACTCTGTTTGCGAAGCGGAACATCATACCTACTACGGTATATTTATTTACCCACCGCCTGTACTCAGGGGACACGTGCCAACACATTATGCTCTCTGCATCTGTAAGTTGAAATCAAGGACCAAGCCACTCTAATCCGCCCACTTCTTATTACTGTTAGGTTTAAGTTGTTTTCCATAATTACATGCTCCAAACTGCTTATCAAATAATAAAATGTCACCACTTTAGAACTGTTTGGAAAGTTTTTAATTCGGAATATTTTAAGCATTGTGGTGAACAGTTTTCTACGTTTTTAAAATAGACATTTGTAAGCGTTTATCAATGTTGAATAGGACAATATTAACAGTGAAGAGTCAATTGATAAAATAAATGAGTCGAAATGATATTAATAATCTTTTACCATCATTATGTAAGCGAAGGCTTTTAATATCATTTCGACTTATTTATTTTATCAATTTATAAATGTTTAAAGCTTTGCAAGTTGAGACACAGTGAAGGGTCATTAAAGGGGGGAACCTCCCCTAAAAGGGGAAGGTGGCCCTCTGACTCTAGCCATTCCGGGCTCAGGGCCCTTGTTGGCTTTTAAATAAATTGTAAATAATACGGTGGATTAGGGTGGAGATTTGGTATTGAGATTTCTTTTAATTGTTTATAAATGGAGGATGGTGGTGAAGTGAGAGCTGAAGGATAGTATAGGTTGTAGGAGAGAAGGATGGTGTTTTTTTATGTATATATATATATATATATTAACGGGGGCCTAGAGCAAGTCTGGGTCGCGCTTTGCAAGTTGATATATGTTTAAGTGTTTATTATTGTTGTTGTTATTGTTAACAGAGTTATGTTCTTCTGCTTACAAATTTCCAAAATTCGTGTGCTTTTAATAAAACGCACGAATTGCCTCAAGTGTTTTTATTACTACTATTATTATTATTATTATTATTATTATTAATGTTATTGTTATTATTTCAATGACCTAATGACCAAATTTTTTCGGTTTTGAACAGTCACTTTGAAGAGGCCACGCTGCCACTTTAGTATTAGGCAATCCCATAGAATATGATCTACCGTTTGATACCCGTCAGGACAAAAATATGCCTTTAAACTGGATGAAATCTTATAAAATGGTCGAAGCGTGTAAGAATGTGAAAATTGTAAAGGATCCAAACATTTATATTAAATTAAAGATAACACGTCTAACAATGTCGAAGAAATTAAAAATGTCGTGAAAATGCACAATAGTGCGGGAACCAGATTCCAGGTCCTGTAGGCATACCACTTCAAATACTAGATCCGGACCATAATGCTCAGTGTATAGAGGAGGGTTGGAGAAGATAAAACACTACCTCTCCACACACCAGGAAGAGAATTCATGTGTGTTACTCGTGCGTAGGCAGGAGCAGATCGAAAACTGTACACCCCTAGCTGCATTTCACACACGTCCGAATGTGTCACTTCCTGAGCCAGAGGAACACTTAATTGTTTCTGCAATGGGTATTCAGCAAGGGGTGAAAACATTAGGCTAAAACATCGTCGCGAATGTTTTCCTTTCGTTTCTTGGTAACCGAGGCAATTCGCTCGCATATCTTTGACACCTTTACCTACTGGCTTTGAAAATTCTGCCGGAGTTTCATTTCACTCATATTTTACGAATTAATTAGCTCCGTCCACAGATCAGAAAAGACTGCAAATTACACCAGTATCCCCACTTTCTCAATTGTGTTGCATACTTTCACTTAGGCATAGGAGTTAATGGAATGTTTCGTTGACACACAATGGGATCCGAAGTCTACAACGGGATCTATTGTCTACATTTGTACTTTTTTTCTACCTAGAATATTATAAGCAAATGTCACGCAGAGTTTTATTTACGTATGTCTATAAATATTCATTAAAAAACTTCATATTATTCAAAACAAAAGGTGTTACGCAATTATTCAGTAATAACTGTATTATTTACAAGACAACGGCCTATTTACAAAAATCTTAATTACTATATTCACGTGAATTTTTCTACTCACTATTGTTTATGGTTGTAAAGCTGCTGCAAACTATTCTTATACAACTTCATTACTCTCTCTACTAGTACCTAGTAAGTAGAGAAGGTATTGCATTCACCAAAAATTCGATACCGAGATTTCACCGGAAAATGTATGTTTTGAGGCTCCCTGAATACACAAAAGGAATGTTTAGAAAAAGATCCATGTGTATGTGTGTGTGAACAGTATAACTAAAAAACTAAACGTCGGATAAATACCGAATCTTCCAAAGATGTAATATAAATATTTTCAAGAAAATCCCCCACTCTAATTTACCCTTCATATGGAGTATTTTTCGAAATTTTTTACTTTCTAAAAACTGCCTCCAACAATTTTTAATAAAATACCATGTATTATACTTATATTAAAAACAAAATGTACGTCTAGAACAAACCAGGAATAGACCTAGAAGTCCTCTCCATTCAAAAGGAATTTTGTATAATCTTGTAAAACTGGTAAAAGTTATGCGATAGACGAAAGCGTAAGCACTACACAAAAAGTGTAGATCTCTTTAAAACACAATTTATTTAAAAAGCTTTTTGGGGTATCAGCCATTACCGATATGTTCGTTATTAATGGTTCGAATTGTTCAATGCTTCGTCATATATTTCAAGTCGCTTCGATATTCTATTGTTTCTTCGATTGCACGCAAAGAGCATGGGATTTTAAGGCCAGTACATAGGTCCAGCTCTTAAACATTTGACTAGCGCTATTCCCTTTCTATCCATGAGGAAATGTGTAATGTAGGTATTTCCGCAACGTTTTATGTTGATTAAAATGAAGAAGACAGAAAAATAAACTTTCGTGAGAATAATTTATATACCACTAATACGCGCTAGAAATAAACAAAGTCATGTGCATGTCACATATTAAAGATATTTATATGAAAAATAAAATTTATTTCTTACATTTTCTGTGAATGGCCTTTGAAGAGCCCTCTTCAATCGGAAGTAATTTTGTATAATCTTGTATAACTGGTAAATGTTAAGCGATAGAGAAAACAGCTAGAAATGAAATGTAGATGTCTTTAAGACACACAATTTATTCAAGTAGCGTTTTTTCGTGACAACAGCCATTTCCGAGATATCCGTTATTAATGGTTCGAATTTTGCAATACTTAACCTTCTTTTCAAGTCCTGTCGATTTTCATGTGTTTCTTGCGATGCTATGAATTTTAAGGCCAGGATTGTAGGATATATAGGAGAGAGCTGGCACAGTTTTTTGCGTTTATATGGGAAAGGATAGGGAAAACGAAGGTAGATGCTAGGTTGAGAGAGTCTTCAAGGAGGAAAATGCGTTTATATGGGAGAGATAGGGAATACCAGGGCTGATGCTAGGCTAATCAGATGCTAAAGGAGGGAGGGATATGCTTTATATGAGACAGATAGGGAATACGTGGAGAGGTGCTAGGCTAGACAGAGGCTGAGTTATGTATGGTTTATATGAGCGGTATAGGAAAACGATGAGAGGTGTTAGACTAGACAAGGCTTGAAACGTAGTGCATGGTTTATATGAGAGATATAGGAAAACGAGGAAAGGTGTTAGGCTAGGCAGAAGTCGAGGAGTAGAGTAAGGTTTATATGAGAAGTATAGGAAAACGAGGAGAGGTATTAGGTTAGGAGAATTGAGTTTGTGTTTATAAGGAGAGACGAGAAAACGGAGAGAGATCCTATGCTAGGATAGACAGGTGTTAAAGTTAGGTTAGATAGGAAACCAAGGAGTGATACTCAGCTAGAGGGGGGGGGGTAGGAGGGAATGAGCTTTTGAGAGGTAGGGGATACGGGGAGTGGTGTTAGACTAGACAGGGCTTGAAACGTAGGGCATGGTTTATATGTATGAGAAGTATAGGAACAGGAAGAGGGGTGCTAGGCTAGACAGAGGTTGAGGAGTAGAGTATAGTTTATATGAGAGGTATAGGAAAACGAGGAGAGGAGTTAGACTAGACAGAGGTCGAGGAGCAGAGTATGGTTTATGTGAGAGTCATAGGTAAACGAGAGAGGCGTTAGGCTAGACAGAGCTAGAGGAGTAGAGTATGGTTTATATGAGAGGTATAGGAACAGGAGGAGAGGTGTTAGGCTAGACAGGTAGTGTAGCAGTAGGAATATGGACTTATATACAGGAGAGATAGGGAATAGGAGGTGCTAGACTTGAAAGCGACTTTAGAAGTGAACATAGTGGAAAACTGTTTCATGTCAATGTTCTAGACATGCCCATCACGTAACCTATTCAGGGAAAAGGTGACTCGTTCAGGGGAAAAAGGTGACTGCTCAGGGAAAAAGGAGACCCACAAAGGGAAAAAGTTGACTAGCAAAGGGAAAAACGTAACCAGCAAAGGGAAAAAGGCGACCAGCAAAGGGAAAAATGTGACCAGCAAAGGGAAAAAGGCGACATGCAACGGGAAAAAGGTGACCAGTAAAGGGGAAAATGTCACCAGCAAAGGGAAAAAGGCGACCACCAAAGGGAAAAAGGTGAGCCATAAAGGGAAAAAGGTGACCTGCAACGGGAAAAGCTAACCCACTAACACTAACAGGTAAGTAATTCAGGTAGTATTGCAAGAGGCGGACTGGATCATAGCAGTGTATGATTTCACAGGTAATTCAGCTAGTATCGTATGCATTTAGGCTAATTCGTCTAGTAACACAGGATAGATTCCAGATGCTAACTGCATCATGGCTCTGCATGATTTCACAGATAATTCATCTAGTATCGTAGGTGTTTAGAGTAATTAAGCAAGTATCACAGGAGGCTAGATTCCAGGGTTGGGTATAGCATAGTTTCGTATTTCAGAGGGTATCGTAGGTATTTAGGATAATTCAAGTAACATAGGTGTTTAGAGTAATTAAGCAAGCATTACAGGAGGGTAGGTTCCAGGGGTTGGTTATAACCTAGCTTCGTATTTCACAGATAGTTCAGGTAATATCGTAAGTATTTGAGATAATCGACAGAGCTTCACAGATATTATTGATAATTTCGATCAGAGATTTGTATCACAGCTATTTAAGGTAAATGCAGATGATTCAGGTTGTATCAATGGTATTTGAGTCATTTTAACAGGTAATTCTGATAGTATCACAGGTGCTCGTGCTAATTTAGAGCAGGAATTCGTATCAGAGCTAGTTAAGGTAATTTCACATGATTCGGGTAGTATCACAGGTATTTAAATCATTTTCATAGCCAATTCAGCTAGTATCGTGAGCATTTAAGCTAATTCAGCTAGTATCACAGGAGGCTAGATTCCAGAGGCTAACTGCATCATAGCTATGCATGATTTCACAGCTAATTCAGCTAGTATCGTAGGTATTTAGGCTAATTCAGGTAGTATCACAGGAGGCTAGATTCCAGGGTTGGGTATAGCATAGTTTCATATTTCAAGGTAATTCAGAGGGTATCGTAGGTATTTAGGATAATTCAAGTAACATAGATGCTTAGAGTAATTAAGCAAGCATTACAGGAGGGTAGGTTCCAGGGGTTGGTTATAGCCTAGTTTCGTATTTTACAGATAGTTCAGGTAATATCATAAGTATTTGGATAATCAGCATAGTTTCACAGATGCTCGTAATAATTTCGATCAGAGATTTTGTATCACGGCTATTTAAGGTAAATGCAGCTGATTCAGGTTGTATCAATGGTATTTGAGTCATTTTAATAGGCAATTCTGATAGTATCACAGGTGCTCGTACTAATTTAGAGCAGGAATTCGTATCTGAGCTATTTAATGTAATTTCACACGATTCGGGTAGTATCACAGGTATTTAAGTCATTTTAACAGGCAATTCAACTAGTATCACAGGTACTCATGGTAATATAGAGAGTAATTCGATTATAAAACTTTTCTCATCCAACGTTACAACAATTTATATACTTTTTTCTAAATCTTACAAACTTATTATATTTTAAGCACTTATTGTACGATGCGGAGAGGGATAAACTGCATATTGGTTCACAAATTGAAAAGCTTTACGTCAACATACCTTTATTTTAGTTCGTTATAGATGTCTCTCCCCTTTTATCTAGGCTTGAGACTAGCACTAGGATTGCTCCTAATGGCAGGGTTACCACCTTCCCTTCCATCTTCTTCTTTCTTCATCAGGCGTCAGCTATCTGCATATACAGCACACAGATACCTTCTTTTTTAAGATTGTAGACTCACTAGAAAATCTTTATCTTTAACTTACATTCTTTTAAGCACTGTTTGTAATGGCGTAATGTCCATACGCATATGTTGTTATCCCGTCCTCAGCAATAATTCTTTTATCATCAAACGGAGTCAATGCAATTTTATTCACTTGTACTGTAGCAAGGGCATGCTTTCGTGATAGGATCAGATTCATAGGTGTTCTGATGATTTCACTGGTTTTAAGACAGTCTGTATAGCTGTCAAACGAAATGTACTGCTTAATAGCGCTACGTTTTATACCTTTAATCTTTTTTATCATTGACCCTTGAATATCTAAGGCATACATCTTAGGACGTAGTCCAACAAAGCGTAGGATGATTTTGCTATTAGCCTCATCTTTAAATTTTCCCAATACCTTCTTGTTCTGAGTAGAATAACATATATGGTTGGCAGGGTAATCAGCTGTATCGAGATGTTCAAGAAAACGTAGCTTGTCCTGGTACACATCTTCAGTTGTTACACGATGAATGAACGAATCAGTGTCCATATACATAAGCTTCAGGTTTTCAGCTCCATAATAAGGCAACAAAACGTCGTAATGATAGTTATACATTAATGTCTTGGAGATGTCCAACACACTCATACCAATGTATATAGGCTTGTTGAATACAATCTGACGAGAGGCCATATGTACAGCAGCTAGATTATCAGCATATATCGTCCTGTCGATAAACGTAGGCTTGGCGATCAGCTTCTCTAGAGTTTTTTCATTGGTCACCAGTCGTATATCCATACGATTACGCAGGTTCTCCATAGTTTTTCCAAACATAGCGTTGTTAAAGAGTTTGTAGAGATCCTTCTCGAAATCATTTGCAGCTTGTTGTCGTAGCCTGTTGTTAAATTCCACATAAGGTTTCAACCACTGAGACTGTCGGAACTGTAGCACACGATGGATTTTTGTTAGTCGTAGTCCATGACTAAGAGCTTGCTTCAAAGCCATGTAATGCACTACATACTTCTTTCGAGGTCCAAGATGAGGTATCAGTTTCTTTGTAGATGATTCCAATGGTTTCATACACTCTGGCAGGAAAGGTAGATCGTTGTGTAGATCGTGAAGTTCTGCAGGATACTCGATGTCGACTTCTAATATGTACCCATGAGGATCATCTTCTTGTAGTGTTTCTAAGTTGATTTCTTCAGGTGACACCCACTGAAATCCACCAAAAGGAAGGGCGTGACACATTGCCCACCCATATTGGTTATTTGCGTCCTCGTATGTGATAAATTGGGTTGGTCTCGTCGGATCAAACTTCTCTATATAAGTGTTATTAGCCTCAGCATACCGATGAGAAACTTGGCATAAACCTCCTCTTATACCTGATTCCACCATGAGTAGTTGATCATAATCTTGTAACAGTTCCAGCTTAATTCCAGTATACAGCAACATGGCGTCCCATGTAAGACCTGGAGAGGTAAAATAATGGGCAGGATCAACTTTGTGTGTTTTAAGGGTTTGCTCTCTGAACGTCTCAAAGACGTCAGCTAGAAGAAGTACATCCGAAGTTAAGTAGAGATCGCTGTACTCTCCCAGGTTTCTCACATTAAACAGCTCCCATACATTTCTAGCATGATCGTAGTCAGCATCAGTAATTTCTTCTTCATTTAATCTATTGTAGAAGGAGTCCTTAGGAGGCAAGCAGGTCTCGTTCAGGGCATCCCATGACGTAACAAAATCATATGGAAATACACCCTTACGGGACATCAACTTCAATTTGTCTTCTCCAAAGTACTTTAGCGTTTCAGGATACGAGGTTAGATTTTTTACCAACTTATCCAAGCTTGTACTGAGGAATCGGAAGCTATCCACAAATCGAAGCTTTATATCTCCTACATACTTGGTGAATGAGATATAGCTTTCTTCAGAGTTAGGAATTACCTCCACACGTTCACTTGTACAACCCAGCTCCTTAACAATGAAATGAGAGTCATATCCGCTAAGGTTATGCATGAAGACTGGTATATATTTAGGTGTTTTACAGGCTAAATTACATTCATTATGAAGACTTCCACGATATTCACCGCTGATGTGATCATGGTCGCGTACTTTATAGTTCTCTTCTGTAAAGGGTTTTCTACACAAGTAGCATGTCGTAGAAGACTCGAAATCCTTTTGCTGTTGATCCGTAAGTTTCAGAGGCTTAGCAGATTTGTATATATTACCAATCATTTTTGCAAGAGATGTAAGGTACAGCATAAACGTCTGAGCAGCATCAGCACCACGATACACATAGGGATGCTTAGGAAGATCAGTTTCGAGATGTTCAACACTGGATGTAGGTTTCACGTAAACACAGAAGCTCATTGGTGTGTGCTCTTGATAAGGTGTTGTATAGGAAGTTTCAGGATTGGGTGTACACGTATGGCATGGAGTGAGAATACTCTCAAAATCCGCATAGATGACATAAGGTACTTTCAGCATCCTCTCAACATTTTTAAACTGTACAATTGATTTCTCCTTGGTAGGCATAACTACCCTTGCAACACCATGTTGAATACAGACGGCTGCATGTTCTTGTAGTTTTTCCTGTCCACTTCGTCCGCTCTGGTCATCAAAATGTGTAAAGCAGCGCTTACAAGTATAAACCCGTCCATTATGGTTAGTTTTCTGGCGTCGAACGAGTTTCTCAAAATTCCTTATATACACGTAGTGATGTTTTCCACTGCTATCATTCAATAGTAGCAGGTCGCGATGTTCAGGTAGTTCAATATCAGCAACCTTTATCGGATACACTTCGTGCTTCTCATCCAACCCGAAAACGTTAATAGACATATTGTTAAACTTCTCAAATTTAGGTATTTGAGAAAGTGGAGTAGGGTAGGAAACACAGCTGAAGTCGTACTTATCTTGAAGTTGTTTGTATTTGCTCACACGTTGCGCATCCTTCCCTATGAATTTAGCTAATATAGAGTACATGAAACATTTCTCGTCGGTAAAGTTCTGAATGTTTATACACGCTTCTTTAGCTCCGACAGATGACGGTAGTGGTATGTAGCTACTTCCTCGTAACGGGTTGTACTTGTTGATACGAAGTCGAACTCCTTCCACAGCAAGCAAAGCCCAGCTGCTACCCTTAAGCTGAGACTCCTCCATTTCAGTCACCAATTTCTTGAATTTCACTTCAATCGTTGACTCCAGATCAGTTTCCAGGAAAACAGCTTGATTCCGTGTTTTAAATGTTTTATCACAGGTTTCTCCAATACTGTTAACAAATCGACACTCAGCCAGCAGATTAATTTTAACACTCTTATGAATGCTAAGCTCTTTATGCACAGCCCGGATTATACGTTGTTTTGCCTCTTGCAGATACATATTTAGGTCCTTAGCTGATTCGCATCGTATAAAATACGATTTCAATCGTCCTTCGAATGAAGTTTCGTATTCTTTCATACCACAGTCCTCCATTGTTGACAGCAACTGATGTTTAGTTGGCTCCAATCTTCTTTTCTTCTGAGGGCTGCTTATTTCACATATATCTTCGTGTCGCTGTCCCTTATAACAATCTTTGAAGGTTACATTACAATGTTTACATTTGAAGAGCTTCTTGCAGCTCATCTCGTGTCTTCTCTTGTCATAACCTCGGAGGAACTTCCTCCCACATTTTCCGCATGCATATCCAGTAGCGCTTGGAATAATATCCTTATACGCTGAGTTATTCATCTTTATTCTTGATGTAATAACGTATTAATCACTGATCAATGAAATGTAGACCTCTTCACCTTGACACCACTTTAGAAAGCTGATTATTCTTGGAGAGAACACGATGTTAACACCTCAAGACTAATTAGCACAATGAAGTCCAATGCCCTAGATCACCATATTTATAGAGGGAGCACGAACCTTTTAGATCAATCATAAACTCGTTTCATAACCAGATGTATATGATCGCTCAACGTGTATTAACCCCACAGCCATATAACCTCAAGTCTAGAGACAGGATGTTTATGACGTCACACCCAGAGACAGAATGTCTGACAGCATCAAACACGTTTAAACTCCTCTAATAACTACCTGCTTAAGCTGTCACACCAGCAAGAGAAGATTTCTCCCACGCTCATTCAGACATATATTTCAAATTCGAAGCCTACCACCACCATCACCACCTATTGTACCAAGGTTAATTACAGCTGTATTATCACAGTACTTAAAGTAAAAGCTCAAAAGGTAACGAGAAGATGTCCCCCTTATTTACTTAATTATCTCATGTTTTCATTCCCTTTTCAATTCTTCCTTTCCATCTTCTCACAGAAAGCCCTTTACATTTAACTACAATCACGAGAAAAGCAATTTTTCCAGAGTTTCACAGATTCTAAGCTTCTAAATCGAACCCGGTAATACTTTTAATAAATGTATTTTAGCTCCCCAATATCAGCATCTACCATTTAATCTTTACTCGAACCTGATATGATCCATAAGCTTGAAGATATATGAAATCACCCCTTCGGGATTCTATCTAAGTACTTTAAAGTAATTTTTATAACGATAACGATATTTAAGGACTAGATACTCTGTTTACGTTTACCTTGACATGTCTATCTAAATTAAATTACGAGTTATTAAATGTTTGCAAGTAAATTTCATTGAATCGGTATTCGAACCCAGAACACCAGGAACAAAATAATGTATAATATTAGTCTGACATGTTAAGCAAAGCTGTATGCAGTTACATCATCGATCTAAGTGATATATTCTAGTGTACAGAGGAAAATTAAGAAAGTCATTAAAAAATTGGGAATCGAATCAAGCACAACTGATTGGCAATTATATACAGCATTAATCACCCAGTACAGAACCTATCAATCATGCTTTGCTGCACTCCTCTACATCACTTAGTTTCCGAGATAATGAAAATTTAAAAATTAAGGATCGAACCCAGGACGTCAGGTATCTAATTACACATTTACAAGATACTACCTAATAACATAAACGCAATAAAGTTTATTTGGCGTCTTTATATTAATTGGTTTAGGAGTTATTAAATTTATAAGTAAATTCCATCGAATCAGTATTCGAACCCAGAACACCAAGAACAAAATAATTTATAATATGAGTTTGGTATACTTAAAGGTGCTGTATGTAGTTACAGCATCAATCTAACTGATATTTTCTAGAGTATAGAGTAAAATTAAGGAAGTCATTAAAAAATCGGGATTCGAACTAGAGACAACTGATTGGAAATTATATACAGTATTAATTACACATTATAACAGCTATCAAACATGCTTTGGTCCATTCCTCTAGCTTTCTTAGTTTCCGAGATAATAAAGTTTTTAAAATTAAGGATCGAACCCAGGACACCAGGTACCAAAATATACATTCACAAGAAACTACCTAATGACATTAATGTAATAAAGTTTATTTGGCGTCTTTATCTTAATTAGTCTCTGAGTTATTAGAAGATCAATTTGTAATCACCCGTAGGATTCGAACCCAGGCATCCAGGTCAACTTGGAACAATACCCTAATGACGCGGCGCATTCCAAAGAATTGATTAGTTTTTATCCCATTGTTCTATCTCTTTTCATTCAGGAGATATAAGCGATTAAACAGTAGAAACAAAAAGCCGGTTTGAGCCAACAGAGAGATGCCGACATCTGATAAAGTTCTTTGATCTATGCCGGCAAGCTCCGCCCATTTTGTTTCTACTGATAATCGCTTATATCTCCTGAATGAAAAGAGATAGAACAATGGGATAAAAACTAATCAATTCTTTGGAATGCGCCGCGTCATTAGGGTATTGTTCCAAGTTGACCTGGATGCCTGGGTTCGAATCCTACGGGTGATTACAAATTCATCTTCTAATAACTCAGAGACTAATTAAGATAAAGACGCCAAATAAACTTTATTACATTAATGTCATTAGGTAGTTTCTTGTAAATGTATATTTTGGTACCTGGTGTCCTGGGTTCGATCCTTAATTTTAAAAACTTTATTATCTCGGAAACTAAGAAAGCTAGAGGAATGGACCAAAGCATGTTTGATAGCTGTTATAATGTGTAATTAATACTGTATATAATTTCCAATCAGTTGTCTCTAGTTCGAATCCCGATTTTTTAATGACTTCCTTAATTTTACTCTATACTCTAGAAAATATCAGTTAGATTGATGCTGTAACTACATACAGCACCTTTAAGTATACCAAACTCATATTATAAATTATTTTGTTCTTGGTGTTCTGGGTTCGAATACTGATTCGATGGAATTTACTTATAAATTTAATAACTCCTAAACCAATTAATATAAAGACGCCAAATAAACTTTATTGCGTTTATGTTATTAGGTAGTATCTTGTAAATGTGTAATTAGATACCTGACGTCCTGGGTTCGATCCTTAATTTTTAAATTTTCATTATCTCGGAAACTAAGTGATGTAGAGGAGTGCAGCAAAGCATGATTGATAGGTTCTGTACTGGGTGATTAATGCTGTATATAATTGCCAATCAGTTGTGCTTGATTCGATTCCCGATTTTTTAATGACTTTCTTAATTTTCCTCTGTACACTAGAATATATCACTTAGATCGATGATGTAACTGCATACAGCTTTGCTTAACATGTCAGACTAATATTATACATTATTTTGTTCCTGGTGTTCTGGGTTCGAATACCGATTCAATGAAATTTACTTGCAAACATTTAATAACTCGTAATTTAATTTATATAGACATGTCAAGGTAAACGTAAACAGAGTATCTAGTCCTTAAATATCGTTATCGTTATAAAAATTACTTTAAAGTACTTAGATAGAATCCCGAAGGGGTGATTTCATATATCTTCAAGCTTATGGATCATATCAGGTTCGAGTAAAGATTAAATGGTAGATGCTGATATTGGGGAGCTAAAATACATTTATTAAAAGTATTACCGGGTTCGATTTAGAAGCTTAGAATCTGTGAAACTCTGGAAAAATTGCTTTTCTCGTGATTGTAGTTAAATGTAAAGGGCTTTCTGTGAGAAGATGGAAAGGAAGAATTGAAAAGGGAATGAAAACATGAGATAATTAAGTAAATAAGGGGGACATCTTCTCGTTACCTTTTGAGCTTTTACTTTAAGTACTGTGATAATACAGCTGTAATTAACCTTGGTACAATAGGTGGTGATGGTGGTGGTAGGCTTCGAATTTGAAATATATGTCTGAATGAGCGTGGGAGAAATCTTCTCTTGCTGGTGTGACAGCTTAAGCAGGTAGTTATTAGAGGAGTTTAAACGTGTTTGATGCTGTCAGACATTCTGTCTCTGGGTGTGACGTCATAAACATCCTGTCTCTAGACTTGAGGTTATATGGCTGTGGGGTTAATACACGTTGAGCGATCATATACATCTGGTTATGAAACGAGTTTATGATTGATCTAAAAGGTTCGTGCTCCCTCTATAAATATGGTGATCTAGGGCATTGGACTTCATTGTGCTAATTAGTCTTGAGGTGTTAACATCGTGTTCTCTCCAAGAATAATCAGCTTTCTAAAGTGGTGTCAAGGTGAAGAGGTCTACATTTCATTGATCAGTGATTAATACGTTATTACATCAAGAATAAAGATGAATAACTCAGCGTATAAGGATATTATTCCAAGCGCTACTGGATATGCATGCGGAAAATGTGGGAGGAAGTTCCTCCGAGGTTATGACAAGAGAAGACACGAGATGAGCTGCAAGAAGCTCTTCAAATGTAAACATTGTAATGTAACCTTCAAAGATTGTTATAAGGGACAGCGACACGAAGATATATGTGAAATAAGCAGCCCTCAGAAGAAAAGAAGATTGGAGCCAACTAAACATCAGTTGCTGTCAACAATGGAGGACTGTGGTATGAAAGAATACGAAACTTCATTCGAAGGACGATTGAAATCGTATTTTATACGATGCGAATCAGCTAAGGACCTAAATATGTATCTGCAAGAGGCAAAACAACGTATAATCCGGGCTGTGCATAAAGAGCTTAGCATTCATAAGAGTGTTAAACTTAATCTGCTGGCTGAGTGTCGATTTGTTAACAGTATTGGAGAAACCTGTGACAAAACATTTAAAAAACGGAATCAAGCTGTTTTCCTGGAAACTGATCTGGAGTCAACGATTGAAGTGAAATTCAAGAAATTGGTGACTGAAATGGAGGAGTCTCAGCTTAAGGGTAGCAGCTGGGCTTTGCTTGCTGTGGAAGGAGTTCGACTTCGTATCAACAAGTACAACCCGTTACGAGGAAGTAGCTACATACCACTACCGTCATCTGTCGGAGCTAAAGAAGCGTGTATAAACATTCAGAACTTTACCGACGAGAAATGTTTCATGTACTCTATATTAGCTAAATTCAAAGGGAAGGATGCGCAACGTGTGAGCAAATACAAACAACTTCAAGATAAGTACGACTTCAGATGTGTTTCCTACCCTACTCCACTTTCTCAAATACCTAAATTTGAGAAGTTTAACAATATGTCTATTAACGTTTTCGGGTTGGATGAGAAGCACGAAGTGTATCCGATAAAGGTTGCTGATATTGAACTACCTGAACATCGCGACCTGCTACTATTGAATGATAGCAGTGGAAAACATCACTACGTGTATATAAGGAATTTTGAGAAACTCGTTCGACGCCAGAAAACTAACCATAATGGACGGGTTTATACTTGTAAGCGCTGCTTTACACATTTTGATGACCAGAGCGGACGAAGTGGACAGGAAAAACTACAAGAACATGCAGCCGTCTGTATTCAACATGGTGTTGCAAGGATAGTTATGCCTACCAAGGAGAAATCAATTGTACAGTTTAAAAATGTTGAGAGGATGCTGAAAGTACCTTATGTCATCTATGCGGATTTTGAGAGTATTCTCACTCCATGCCATACGTGTACACCCAATCCTGAAACTTCCTATACAACACCTTATCAAGAGCACACACCAATGAGCTTCTGTGTTTACGTGAAACCTACATCCAGTGTTGAACATCTCGAAACTGATCTTCCTAAGCATCCCTATGTGTATCGTGGTGCTGATGCTGCTCAGACGTTTATGCTGTACCTTACATCTCTTGCAAAAATGATTGGTAATATATACAAATCTGCTAAGCCTCTGAAACTTACGGATCAACAGCAAAAGGATTTCGAGTCTTCTACGACATGCTACTTGTGTAGAAAACCCTTTACAGAAGAGAACTATAAAGTACGCGACCATGATCACATCAGCGGTGAATATCGTGGAAGTCTTCATAATGAATGTAATTTAGCCTGTAAAACACCTAAATATATACCAGTCTTCATGCATAACCTTAGCGGATATGACTCTCATTTCATTGTTAAGGAGCTGGGTTGTACAAGTGAACGTGTGGAGGTAATTCCTAACTCTGAAGAAAGCTATATCTCATTCACCAAGTATGTAGGAGATATAAAGCTTCGATTTGTGGATAGCTTCCGATTCCTCAGTACAAGCTTGGATAAGTTGGTAAAAAATCTAACCTCGTATCCTGAAACGCTAAAGTACTTTGGAGAAGACAAATTGAAGTTGATGTCCCGTAAGGGTGTATTTCCATATGATTTTGTTACGTCATGGGATGCCCTGAACGAGACCTGCTTGCCTCCTAAGGACTCCTTCTACAATAGATTAAATGAAGAAGAAATTACTGATGCTGACTACGATCATGCTAGAAATGTATGGGAGCTGTTTAATGTGAGAAACCTGGGAGAGTACAGCGATCTCTACTTAACTTCGGATGTACTTCTTCTAGCTGACGTCTTTGAGACGTTCAGAGAGCAAACCCTTAAAACACACAAAGTTGATCCTGCCCATTATTTTACCTCTCCAGGTCTTACATGGGACGCCATGTTGCTGTATACTGGAATTAAGCTGGAACTGTTACAAGATTATGATCAACTACTCATGGTGGAATCAGGTATAAGAGGAGGTTTATGCCAAGTTTCTCATCGGTATGCTGAGGCTAATAACACTTATATGGAGAAGTTTGATCCGACGAGACCAACCCAATTTATCACATACGAGGACGCAAATAACCAATATGGGTGGGCAATGTGTCACGCCCTTCCTTTTGGTGGATTTCAGTGGGTGTCACCTGAAGAAATCAACTTAGAAACACTACAAGAAGATGATCCTCATGGGTACATATTAGAAGTCGACATCGAGTATCCTGCAGAACTTCACGATCTACACAACGATCTACCTTTCCTGCCAGAGTGTATGAAACCATTGGAATCATCTACAAAGAAACTGATACCTCATCTTGGACCTCGAAAGAAGTATGTAGTGCATTACATGGCTTTGAAGCAAGCTCTTAGTCATGGACTACGACTAACAAAAATCCATCGTGTGCTACAATTCCGACAGTCTCAGTGGTTGAAACCTTATGTGGAATTTAACAACAGGCTACGACAACAAGCTGCAAATGATTTCGAGAAGGATCTCTACAAACTCTTTAACAACGCTATGTTTGGAAAAACTATGGAGAACCTGCGTAATCGTATGGATATACGACTGGTGACCAATGAAAAAACTCTAGAGAAGCTGATCGCCAAGCCTACGTTTATCGACAGGACGATATATGCTGATAATCTAGCTGCTGTACATATGGCCTCTCGTCAGATTGTATTCAACAAGCCTATATACATTGGTATGAGTGTGTTGGACATCTCCAAGACATTAATGTATAACTATCATTACGACGTTTTGTTGCCTTATTATGGAGCTGAAAACCTGAAGCTTATGTATATGGACACTGATTCGTTCATTCATCGTGTAACAACTGAAGATGTGTACCAGGACAAGCTACGTTTTCTTGAACATCTCGATACAGCTGATTACCCTGCCAACCATATATGTTATTCTACTCAGAACAAGAAGGTATTGGGAAAATTTAAAGATGAGGCTAATAGCAAAATCATCCTACGCTTTGTTGGACTACGTCCTAAGATGTATGCCTTAGATATTCAAGGGTCAATGATAAAAAAGATTAAAGGTATAAAACGTAGCGCTATTAAGCAGTACATTTCGTTTGACAGCTATACAGACTGTCTTAAAACCAGTGAAATCATCAGAACACCTATGAATCTGATCCTATCACGAAAGCATGCCCTTGCTACAGTACAAGTGAATAAAATTGCATTGACTCCGTTTGATGATAAAAGAATTATTGCTGAGGACGGGATAACAACATATGCGTATGGACATTACGCCATTACAAACAGTGCTTAAAAGAATGTAAGTTAAAGATAAAGATTTTCTAGTGAGTCTACAATCTTAAAAAAGAAGGTATCTGTGTGCTGTATATGCAGATAGCTGACGCCTGATGAAGAAAGAAGAAGATGGAAGGGAAGGTGGTAACCCTGCCATTAGGAGCAATCCTAGTGCTAGTCTCAAGCCTAGATAAAAGGGGAGAGACATCTATAACGAACTAAAATAAAGGTATGTTGACGTAAAGCTTTTCAATTTGTGAACCAATATGCAGTTTATCCCTCTCCGCATCGTACAATAAGTGCTTAAAATATAATAAGTTTGTAAGATTTAGAAAAAAGTATATAAATTGTTGTAACGTTGGATGAGAAAAGTTTTATAATCGAATTACTCTCTATATTACCATGAGTACCTGTGATACTAGTTGAATTGCCTGTTAAAATGACTTAAATACCTGTGATACTACCCGAATCGTGTGAAATTACATTAAATAGCTCAGATACGAATTCCTGCTCTAAATTAGTACGAGCACCTGTGATACTATCAGAATTGCCTATTAAAATGACTCAAATACCATTGATACAACCTGAATCAGCTGCATTTACCTTAAATAGCCGTGATACAAAATCTCTGATCGAAATTATTACGAGCATCTGTGAAACTATGCTGATTATCCAAATACTTATGATATTACCTGAACTATCTGTAAAATACGAAACTAGGCTATAACCAACCCCTGGAACCTACCCTCCTGTAATGCTTGCTTAATTACTCTAAGCATCTATGTTACTTGAATTATCCTAAATACCTACGATACCCTCTGAATTACCTTGAAATATGAAACTATGCTATACCCAACCCTGGAATCTAGCCTCCTGTGATACTACCTGAATTAGCCTAAATACCTACGATACTAGCTGAATTAGCTGTGAAATCATGCATAGCTATGATGCAGTTAGCCTCTGGAATCTAGCCTCCTGTGATACTAGCTGAATTAGCTTAAATGCTCACGATACTAGCTGAATTGGCTATGAAAATGATTTAAATACCTGTGATACTACCCGAATCATGTGAAATTACCTTAACTAGCTCTGATACGAATTCCTGCTCTAAATTAGCACGAGCACCTGTGATACTATCAGAATTACCTGTTAAAATGACTCAAATACCATTGATACAACCTGAATCATCTGCATTTACCTTAAATAGCTGTGATACAAATCTCTGATCGAAATTATCAATAATATCTGTGAAGCTCTGTCGATTACCTCAAATACTTACGATATTACCTGAACTATCTGTGAAATACGAAGCTAGGTTATAACCAACCCCTGGAACCTACCCTCCTGTAATGCTTGCTTAATTACTCTAAACACCTATGTTACTTGAATTATCCTAAATACCTACGATACCCTCTGAAATACGAAACTATGCTATACCTCTCATATAAACTATACTCTACTCCTCAACCTCTGTCTAGCCTAGCACCCCTCTTCCTGTTCCTATACTTCTCATACATATAAACCATGCCCTGCGTTTCAAGCCCTGTCTAGTCTAACACCACTCCCCGTATCCCCTACCTCTCAAAAGCTCATTCCCTCCTACCCCCCCCCCTCTAGCTGAGTATCACTCCTTGGTTTCCTATCTAACCTAACTTTAACACCTGTCTATCCTAGCATAGGATCTCTCTCCGTTTTCTCGTCTCTCCTTATAAACACAAACTCAATTCTCCTAACCTAATACCTCTCCTCGTTTTCCTATACTTCTCATATAAACCTTACTCTACTCCTCGACTTCTGCCTAGCCTAACACCTTTCCTCGTTTTCCTATATCTCTCATATAAACCATGCACTACGTTTCAAGCCTTGTCTAGTCTAACACCTCTCATCGTTTTCCTATACCGCTCATATAAACCATACATTACTCAGCCTCTGTCTAGCCTAGCACCTCTCCACGTATTCCCTATCTGTCTCATATAAAGCATATCCCTCCCTCCTTTAGCATCTGATTAGCCTAGCATCAGCCCTGGTATTCCCTATCTCTCCCATATAAACGCATTTTCCTCCTTGAAGACTCTCTCAACCTAGCATCTACCTTCGTTTTCCCTATCCTTTCCCATATAAACGCAAAAAACTGTGCCAGCTCTCTCCTATATATCCTACTCAGGATATAGCGTCGAGTTCAAAACATTTTACTATAACTGTTCCCTTTGTATATACAACGAAATGCAGCTATTTCCGGAAACGTTTATCTGGATTAAAATGAGTCAGATAATCAGATAAACTTTCGTGAAAATAATTTGTACCCGGAAATAAGATATGGAGGGTGATTATAAGACATTAAGGCTTATATTTTTTCCTGTAGTAAACTTATGCCTATGTCTTATGGTTAACCGGTTATATAGAGTTGTATAAAATTTCTTCCGAATGATGATTACTTCATAAACTATTACCTGAAAATTTGAGATATACATTTTATTTGTCATATATTAAATACATGGTGTTTTTATAAAATTGGTTTGAGTCCTTTCTGAAAAAATGAATAGTAACGAAATACTTCCTATACAAAGCATAGTTTGGTGCGTCGTATCCTGGGAAGATATTGAATTTAAGTACAAGTTTAGTATTTTACGATATTTGGTTTTATGAATAATGTTGTTCATAGACAGACAGACACAGCCGCGCGCGGGCCTTTTTCTTTAGCTTCAAGGTCCTCAAAATTTGTACCTATTTCCGGTGAAATCTCGATATCGAATTTTTGTGTAGAATGCAATACTACCACTAGGTATGCGGTAGAGGAAATATAAGCATCTCGCTTTTGCTGTTTAATATAACGAAATAAAAAAAAACAATACCTTTACCCTCACAAAATTGTCCGAGAAAATGAGTATTTCACCGCCTGACGTATGACTTTTCTTGCACCATTTTGAACCAATCACAAGATGCGAAAACATTTAAGCAGTCGTCATTTGTTGCCACCACTTTTTGTTTTTATTAATTTAAAGTTTCTTTTGGCATATAATAGCTTCTCAAACGACTTGAATTGTGCTCTCCTTGTAATGCTGCTAGAGTAGTTAGTACATTGACTACCCTTTATCATACATTACCGTTATTTGGTTTAATAATTTTCAGTTTCGGCGACATTCATTGGTCATTCAGATCTCAGGATTATAATCTTTCTGTACGGCTACCCAAAGGAAAAGTTGCACCATAAGACTGAACATTGAACATAAAGAAAACATCCAATGTAAAATAGAGGCATTTCAACCAGCTTGCTGTATCACTATGAATAATGTGTAAAGTGGTGTATTTATTGGTGTTTAACAGTTTACATGTTCAAACCCACACATCCCACGGGTCAAATAGACCTACGTGATTATACAATATACTGCAGCTGAAGTTTTTCAGACTATATTTATCTCACTGAACTTGAAAGTTAATGATATTTACAAGAAGTGAAAAGAAAAGAAAAAACACAGATAAACAAAAACTAACACAAACAAAACAGAAGAATAAGAGAAAAAAACGCTTGTTCACAAGCACACGGTATTGTTTTCAAAGCAAACAAGCTACTAACACTCCCCCTCCCAAGCTTGACCCTCTTCCTTACACTCCGATCTAAGCTGCATAACCTAAAAAGTTCTCGTCAAGGTGGTGCTATCTGTTGGATGTAACACAATGACCGTATTGCTAAACTCCTGTATTTAATTTACGTGTAACACATGGCGGTTAACAGATATCTATTCCATTTTTAGAAATGTGCATTTGAAATGTGACCCATCAATATGGTGTAACAATTGCTTTGGAGTGTTTAGTATTTTCAAATACTATACAAAATAATACCAAATTTTAGCGTTTGGCCATATTTCGCTTATTACTCCTTAAGTTACTTGCAAGCCTGAAGAAAAATGTAAACGCTTTCAGTTATTTAAGAAGTTCGGTAAACTGAATTTATATACGCTTTCCTATAAATCAAGTAGGGATCTTGATGGATTTATATGAGCACTTTCCCTCTATTTGCCATAGAGTCGTGGATAATTGCTTCCACAAAAGCGAAATTTGTTCTTTGCAGTCGGGTGAGAAAATTACGCTCGAAAGGTAAGATCACCGTCACCACACTGTAGTGTACGCTGGATTTCCGAAAAGTCGGCCCGGGAATAATATTAACTTTAATACATATATTTAATAGCTAAACAGTTATTTCGTGCATTTTTATTCTTTTGCCTAGTGCTTAATTAGATCATCTAAAATAAAAAATTCACCTATTTCACTTTGAATGAAAATAAACGTTTAGTTAATTTGCTTAAAGCAAAAATCAAATAGGTATACCGTAATTTGTAACTTTAAGATTCTCAACATTTCAGGTTTATCGAAGCATTCAGTAAAAAGAAATAAAAGGATACAATAAAACAAAATGAATTTGCTTCAACATTTCTTAAAAGAGACAAATAGGTGTCAGGTGTCAAGTTTTATTTAAACGGCTAACAAAGGAAAATAAAAACGAACTACAGCGTTAAGATATTCTTCATCCCGAAGACACAAACGCATGATAACGAGCGACACCTCAGTTGTCTGAAGTGTGTGTGAGGTCAGTTATTCATGCCTCTGCAGCTATTTCATGCCTCCAACGTAATTTGTACAAAACAAAAGTGGTGAATTGCGGACAGACGAGGCGTTATAGAAAGGAAGTAAGAATTAACCAAGAAATGTATTTTCTATCAATAATGGTTCTGTATCTCAATACAATACCAAGCAGCATGAGTTTTTACTGTTGGAATACGCATTCACAGCGTAAACTGTCATTCCACTGTGTGCATACGAGTAAAATGACATCCTAAGCGTCTGTAGATACGCCTTGCACCTGGCACAAGTTTTATATCATGAAATGAAATTGCTTTGAGCAATAGCTTAACGATAATGCGGTGTAGTGAATCTGCTAGGGCTCACATCTCAACTAAGTGTGACCAGCAGCTGCAGAGTGAGAATGGCATTGTGACAGCTTTACTTCTCTGCCAGGAACAGCATGCGGCCGAGCAATAAAAACTGTGATTTGAAGTGAAAAGGAAGGTCTACGCTTTGTACACCCGGTTTATTGTTCAAATGGTCTGCCAAGTGTCCATAAATGAAAGGTACTCTGATAGTTTTATAGGCTTTTATTCCAGCAGAGGTGAATAGTACCAGTACCTCGTCTGGATCGCAAATGAATCATCAAACGCACGTAAAGAACTGAAAGGAATATTTTGGTGCAATTGTGTGAAGGTGGTGTATTTAAAACGTCTCCACTTTGTGAAAAAAATTATGTAAAAGACTTTTCAAACAGAAACCGCGCAAGATGTCTCCGTGGTAACTCTCGCATTTGAGATGTTCGATTTCCGGTGACCGCCAACTGAGTTTTTCGTGGTTTCCTCGGGTCGGCAGGCAAATATTGGAGTGGTTTCTCTTCTACTATGGCTTTCCTGTATCCATTATCTCCTTAATACACATCTGTTACAGGGTAGAAGGGCCAGGGGCTGTGTTCTGTATGTTACGGTTGGGCGGTAGAGGTGTGTTTTGTGAAGGTTTCTTTCTGGCGTCGTTCTGACTGCACAGCTAGATCCGGGTTCTCTTGGAACAGGCTTCCCTTCAGTGTACCCCGGGGGTCAGTGTGTTGTTGGCGGGCTTGAGCGGCATCGTATGCATTTCAAATGAAACGTTAGGGACCCGTCCATGCTTTCGCACGTTTTCTCCCGGACCTGGTCCCTCTTCGAATCTTTCCCCTCATCCCTCCCTCCCAGAGTTCACTTCGAAGCAGAAAGATATATTGTGGCCTACTTTCGGTGTTCTGACCCTGTTTCCGAAGCCCCTCCGTAATATACAGTCTAAGGCAAAAATAATGAGCAGATTCTCGAAGCGTATATTTGTCGAAGTCCAAGTTACTTCCGCGACCGGTTCACAGTGTCTCTCGGGACGCGTGCCTTTACCTTCGTTCCACTGTCACCTTTCATACTCAGTTCCAGCTGTTGAATATGTACTAACTGCCAAGCGGTTATAAGCGGGCAGGCAGTAACGAGGCCTACCGAGGTTCGTATCCGGACCATGTTTTATTATTTTTTTGTGCAAAGCATTGTGCAACGCAACGCTTATAATGCATATTGTAATATAACTCCGAATTACTATGATTCTGATTTCAAGAGTTATGCTCTCACATAAAAACTGAAACACTCTTCGTTTTCAAACTAAATATGAAATACATAACTATTATATTCCTAGACGAAAAGGTAAATAAAAATTGAAATTAATTTGATATCGGGTGTGTAAACTCTCTTCTTCTATTCCTGACCTTATTCTACAGGGCATGGATAATATTAAATAACTAGTCAAATTTTAACGAGACGATACTTCCTTTCAATCATCCTTATTTGATCTCACAGAACCTCTTTTGTCTTACATTGTCTTGCAGACCAATTTAACTCCAAAACTTTCTTCACTTGTGCCCATATTTTCAATAGGATTAAAATATGTTGAGCAAGGAGACCAGTCAATCACTGTGATATCTTGCCTTTGCGAGAACCAGTTTGAAATCTGCTGACTTGTGTGGACAGGGTGATTATCCTGATGGACTGCAATCATTCCATCGGTATACATTGTCCTTACAGAAGGAACCATAATGTTTTCGAGGACATTTTCATACTGGTGGCTATTTAATGTGCCATCAAGTTGCCACAAAACACTTAGGCCATCTCGTCACATCCAACCCCGACACGAAGATATGCGACCTTGGTGATTCATTTATACCAATATTTTGTATCGTAAGGTTAGTAGGATATATAGGAGAGAGCTGGGCCACTTTTTTGCGTTTATATGGGAAAGGATAGGGAAAACGAGGCTAGATGGGACGGTTCAAGGAGGAAAATGCGTTTATATGGGAGAGATAGGGAATACGAGGACTTACGCTAGGCTAGAGAGGGTTGAAGGAGGGAAATACGTTTATATGGAAGAAATAGTAGAGAGGTGCTAGGCTAGACGGAGGCTGAGGAGTAGAGTATGGTTTATATGAAAGGTATAGGAAAACGAGGAGGGGTGTTAGGCTAGACAGAGTTGAAGGGTAGAGTATGTCTTTTATATGAGAAGTATAGGAAAACGATGAGAGGTGTTAGACTAGACAGGGCTTGAAACGTAGTGCAGGGTTTATATGAGAGATATAGGAACAGGAGGAGGGGTGTTAGGCTAGACAGAGGTTGAGGAGTAGAGTATGGTTTTAGATGAGAGATATAGGAAAACGAGGAGAGGTGTTAGGCTAGGAGGGTTTAAGTATGCGTTTATAAGGAGAGACGAGAAAACGGAGAGAGATCCTATGTTAGTATACACAGGTGTTTAAAGCTAGAATGTGTTTTATATAGGCTAGATAGGAAACCAAAGAGATACTCTGCTAGACAGGGGACAGGAGAGGAATGCGCTTTATGAGAGGTAGGGATACGGGGAATGGTGTTAGGCTAGACAGAGGTTGAGAGTAGAGTATGCGTTTATATGTATGAGAAGTATAGGAACAGGAAGAGGGGTGCTAGGCTAGACAGAGGTTGAGGAGTAGAGTATAGTTTATATGAGAGGTATAGGAAAACGAGGGAAGGTGTTAGGCTAGACAGAGGTTGAAAATAGAGTATGGGTTATATGAGTGGTATAGGAAAACGAGGAGAGGAGTTAGACTAGACAGAGGTCGAGGAGCAGAGTATGGTTTATGTGAGAGTCATAGGTAAACGAGAGAGGCGTTAGGCTAGAAAGAGCTAGAGGAGTAGAGTATGGTTTATATGAGAGGTATAGGAACAGGAGGAGAGGTGTTAGGCTAGACAGGTAGTGTAGCAGTAGGAATATGGACTTATATACAGGAGAGATAGGGAATATGAGGTGCTAGACTTGAAAGCAACTTTAGACGTGAACTTAGTGGAAAACTGTTTCATGTCAATGTTAGAACGCTAATTCTAGACATGCCCATCACGTAACCTATTCAGGGAAAAGGTGACTCGTTCAGGGGTAAAAGGTGACTGCTCAGGGAAAAAGGAGGTCCACAAAGGGAAAAAGTTGACTAGCAACGGGAAAAAGGCGACCAGTAAAGGGAAAAATGTCACCAGCAAAGGGAAAAAGGCGACCACCAAAGGGAAAAAGGTGAGCCATAAAGGGAAAAAGGTGACCTGCAACGGGAAAAGCTAACCCACTAACACTAACAGGTAAGTAATTCAGCTAGTATTGCAAGAGACTGACTGGATCATAGCAGTGTATGATTTCATAGGTAATTCAGCTAGTATCGTATGTATTTAGGCTAATTCATCTAGTATCACTGGAGGATAGATTCCAGAGGCTAACTGCATCATGGCTCTGCATGATTTCACAGGTAATTCAGCTAGTATCGTAGGTATTTAGGCTAATTCAGCTAGTATCACAAGAGGATAGATTTTAGGGTTGGGTATAGCTTAGTGTCGTATTTCACAGGCAATTCAGAGGGTATCGTAGGTATTTAGGATAATTCAAGTAACATAGGTGTTTAGAGTAATTAAGCAAGCATTACAGGAGGGTAGGCTCCAGGGGTTGGTTATAACCTAGCTTCGTATTTCACAGATAGTTCAGGTAATATCGTAAGTATTTGAGGTAATCGACATAGCTTCACAGATATTATTGATAATTTCGATCAGAGATTTGTATCACAGCTATTTAAGGTAAATGCAGGTGATTCAGGTTGTATCAATGGTATTTGAGTCATTTTAACAGGTAATTCATCTAGTATCATTGGTATTTAAGGCAAACCAGATAGTATCACAGGTGCTCGTGCTAATTTAGAGCAGGAATTCGTATCTGAGCTAGTTAAGGTAATTTCACATGATTCGGGTGGCATCACAGGTATTTAAGTCATTTTCACAGGCAATTCAGCTAGTATCTTGAGCATTTAAGCTAATTCAGCTAGTATCACAGGAGGCTAGATTCCAGAGGCTAACTGCATCATAGCTATGCATGATTTCACAGCTAATTCAGCTAGTATCGTAGGTATTTAGGCTAATTCAGCTAGTATCACAGGAGGTTAGATTCCAGGGTTGGGTATAGCATAGTTTCATATTTCACAGGTAATTCAGAGGGTATCGTAGGTATTTAGGATAATTCAAGTAACATAGGTGTTTAGAGTAATTAAGCAAGCATTACAGGAGGGTAGGTTCCAGGGGTTGGTTATAGCCTAGTTTCGTATTTTACAGATAGTTCAGATAATATCGTAAGTATTTGGGTAATCAGCATAGTTTCACAGATGCTCGTGATAATTTTTATCAGAGATTTGTATCACAGCTATTTAAGGTAAGTGCAGGTGATTCAGGTTGTATCAATGGTATTTGTGTCATTTTAACAGGTAATTCAGATAGTGTCTAGGTATTTGGGCGATTCAAGCATCATAGGTGTTTAGAGTAACTCAGCTAGTATCACAGGAGGCTAGATTCAATGATCAGGGTTTCGTATCAGAGCTATTTAATGTAATTTCACTTGATTCGAGTAGTATCACAGGTATTTAAGTCATTTAACGGGCAATTCAACCAGTATCACAGGTACTCATGGTAATATAGAGAGTAATTGAATTATAAAACATTTCTCATCCAACGTTACAACAATTTATATACTTTTTTCTAAATCTTACAAACTTATTATATGTTAAACAGTTATTGTACGATGCGGAGAGGGATAAACTGCATATTGGGTCACAAATTGAAAAGCTTTACGTCAACATACCTTTATTTTAGTTAGGTGTAGATGTCTCTCCCCTTTTATCTAGGCTTGAGACTAGCACTAGGATTGCTCCTAATGGCAGGGTTACCACCTTCCCTTCCATCTTCTTCTTTCTTCATCAGGCGTTAGCTATCTGCATATACAGCACACAGATAACCTTCTTTTTTAAGATTGTAGAATCACGAGAAAATCTTTATCTTTAACTTACATTCTTTTAAGCACTGTTTGTAATGGCGTAATGTCCATACGCATATGTCGTTATCCCATCCTCAGCAATAATTCTTTTATCATCAAACGGAGTCAATGCAATTTTATTCACTTGCACTGTAGCAAGAGCATGCTTTCGTGATAGGATCAGATTCATAGGTGTTCTGATGATTTCACAGGTTTTAAGACAGTCTGTATAGCTGTCAAACGAAATGTACTGCTTAATAGCGCTACGTTTTATACCTTTAATCTTTTTTATCATTGACCCTTGAATATCTAAGGCATACATCTTAGGACGTAGTCCAACAAAGCGTAGGATGATTTTGCTATTAGCCTCATCTTTAAATTTTCCCAATACCTTCTTGTTCTGAGTAGAGTAACATATATGGTTGGCAGGGTAATCAGATGTATCGAGATGCTCAAGAAAACGTAGCTTGTCCTGGTACACATCTTCAGTTGTTACACGATGAATGAACGAATCAGTGTCCATATACATAAGCTTCAGGTTTTCAGCTCCATAATAAGGCAACAAAACATCGTAATGATAGTTATACATTAATGTCTTGGAGATGTCCAACACACTCATACCAATGTATATAGGCTTGTTGAATACAATCTGACGAGAGGCCATATGTACAGCAGCTAGATTATCAGCATATATCGTCCTGTCGATAAACGTAGGCTTGGCGATCAGCTTCTCTAGAGTTTTTTCATTGGTCACCAGTCGTATATCCATACGGTTACGCAGGTTCTCCATAGTTTTTCCAAACATAGCGTTGTTAAAGAGCTTGTAGAGATCCTTCTCGAAATCATTTGCAGCTTGTTGTCGTAGCCTGTTGTTAAATTCCACATAAGGTTTCAACCACTGAGACTGTCGGAATTGTAGCACACGATGGATTTTTGTTAGTCGTAGTCCATGACTAAGAGCTTGCTTCAAAGCCATGTAATGCACTACATACTTCTTTCGAGGTCCAAGATGAGGTATCAGTTTCTTTGTAGATGATTCCAATGGTTTCATACACTCTGGCAGGAAAGGTAGATCGTTGTGTAGATCGTGAAGTTCAGCAGGATACTCGATGTCGACTTCTAATATGTACCCATGAGGATCATCTTCTTGTAGTGTTTCTAAGTTGATTTCTTCAGGCGACACCCACTGAAATCCACCAAAAGGAAGGGCGTGACACATTGCCCACCCATATTGGTTATTAGCGTCCTCGTATGTGATAAATTGGGTTGGTCTCGACGGATCAAACTTATCCATATAAGTGTTATTAGCCTCAGCATACCGATGGGAAACTTGGCATAAACCTCCTCTTATACCTGATTCCACCATGAGTAGTTGATCATAATCTTGTAACAGCTCTAACTTAATTCCAGTTTACAGTAACATAGCGTCCCATGTTAGACCTGGAGAGGTAAAATAATGGGCGGGATCGACTTTGTGTGTTTTAAGGGTTTGCTCTCTGAACGTCTCAAAGACGTCAGCTAGAAGAAGTACATCCGAAGTTAAGTAGAGATCGCTGTACTCTCCCAGGTTTCTCACATTAAACAGCTCCCATACATTTCTAGCATGATCGTAGTCAGCATCAGTAATTTCTTCTTCATTTAATCTATTGTAGAAGGAGTCCTTAGGAGGCAAGCAGGTCTCGTTCAGGGCATCCCATGACGTAACAAAATCATATGGAAATACACCCTTACGGGTCATCAACTTCAATTTGTCTTCTCCAAAGTACTTTAGCGTTTCAGGATACGAGGTTAGATTTTTTACCAACTTATCCAAGCTTGTACTGAGGAATCGGAAGCTATCCACAAATCGAAGCTTTATATCTCCTACATACTTGGTGAATGAGATATAGCTTTCTTCAGAGTTAGGAATTACCTCCACACGTTCACTTGTACAACCCAGCTCCTTAACAATGAAATGAGAGTCATATCCGCTAAGGTTATGCATGAAGACTGGTATATATTTAGGTGTTTTACAGGCTAAATTACATTCATTATGAAGACTTCCACGATATTCACCGCTGATGTGATCATGGTCGCGTACTTTGTAGTTTTCTCCTGTAAAGCCTTTTCCACACAAGTAGCATGCCGTAGAAGACTCAAAATCCTTTTGCTGTTGTTCCGTAAGTTTCAGAGGCTTAGTAGATTTGTATATGCCATCAATCATTTTTGCAAGATATGTCAGGTACAGCATAAACTTCTGAGCAGCATCTGCACCACGATACACATAGGGCTGCTTAGGAAGACCAGTTTCGAGATGTTCAACACTGGATGTAGGCTTCACGTAAACACAGAAGCTCATTGGTGTGTGCTCTTGATAAGGGGTTGTATAGGAGGTTTCAGGATTGGGTATACACGTATGGCATGGAGTGAGAATACTCTCAAAATCAGCATAGACGACATAAGGTACTTTCAGCATCCTCTCAACATTTTTAAACTGAACAATTGATTTCTCCTTGGTAGGCATAACTACCCTCGCAACACCATGTTGAATACAGACGGCTACATGTTCTTGCAGTTTTTCCTGTCCACTTAGTCCATATCGATCATCAAAATGTGTAAAGCAGCGCTTACAAGTATAAACCCGTCCATTATGGTTAGTTTTCTGGCGTCGAACGAGTTTCTCAAAATTCTTTATATATACGTAGTGATGTTTTCCACTACTATCATTCAATAGTAGCAGGTCGCGATGTTCAGGTAGTTCAATATCAGCAACCTTTATCGGATACACTTCGTGCTTCTCATCCAGCCCAAACACGTTAATAGACATATTGTTAAACTTCTCAAATTTAGGTATTTGAGAAAGTGGAGTAGGGTAGGAAACACAGCTGAAGTCGTACTTATCTTGAAGTTGTTTGTATTTGTTCACACGCTGTGCATCCTTCCCTATGAATTTGGCCAGTATAGAGTACATGAAACATTTCTCGTCGCTAAAGTTCTGGATGTTTATACATGCTTTCCTTGCTTCAACAGCTGACGGTAGTGGTATGTAGCTACTTCCTCGTAACGGGTTGTACTTGTTGATACGAAGTCGAACTCCTTCCACAGCAAGCAAAGCCCAGCTGCTACCCTTAAGCTGAGACTCCTCCATTTCAGTCACCAATTTCTTGAATTTCACTTCCATCGTTGAGTCCAGATCAGTTTCCAGGAAAACAGCTTGATTCCGTGTTTTAAATGTTTTGTCACAGGTTTCTCCAATACTGTTAACAAATCGACACTCAGCCAGCAGATTAATTTTAACACTCTTATGAATGCTAAGCTCTTTATGCACAGCATGGATTATACGTTGTTTTGCCTCTTGCAGATACATATTTAGGTCCTTAGCTGATTCGCATCGTATAAAATACGATTTCAATCGTCCTTCGAATGAAGTTTCGTATTCTTTCATATCGCAGTCCTCCACTGTTGACAGCAACTGATGTTTAGTTGGCTCCAATCTTCTTTTCTTCTGAGGGCTGCTTATTTCACATATATCTTCGTGTCGCTGTCCCTTATAACAATCTTTGAAGGTTACATTACAATGTTTACATTTGAAGAGCTTCTTGCAGCTCATCTCGTGTCTTCTCTTGTCATAACCTCGGAGGAACTTCTTCCCACATTTTCCGCATGCATATCCAGTAGCGCTTGGAATAATATCCTTATACGCTGAGTTATTCATCTTTATTCTTGATGTAATAACGTATTAATCACTGATCGATCAATGAAATGTAGACCTCTTCACCTTGACACCACTTTAGAAAGCTGATTATTCTTGGAGAGAACACGATGTTAACACCTCAAGACTAATTAGCACAATGAAGTCCAATGCCCTAGATCACCATATTTATAGAGGGAGCACGAACCTTTTAGATCAATCATAAACTCGCTCCATAACCACCTGTATATGATCGCTCAACGTGTACTAACCCCCCAGCCATATAACCTCAAGTCTAGAGACAGGATGTTTATGACGTCACACCCAGAGACAGGATGTCTGGCAGCATCAAACACGTTTAAACTCATCTCATAACTACCTGCTTATGCTGTCACACCAGCAAGAGAAGTATTCCCACACGCTCATTCAGACATATATTTCAAATTCAAGCCCACCACCACCATCACCACCTATTGTACCAAGGTTAATTCAAGCTGTATTATCACAATACTTAAAAGTAAAAGCTTAAAAGGAAACCTAGAAGATTTCCCCCCCTTATTTACTTAATTATTTCATGTTTTTATTCCCTTTTCAATTCTTCCTTTCCATCTTCTCACAGAAAGACCATTACATTTCACTACAATCATGAGAAAAGCAATTTTTCCAGAGTTACACAGATTCTAAGCTTCTAAATCGAACCCGGTAATACTTTTAATAAATGTATTTTAGCTCCCCAATATCAGCATCTACCATTTAATCTTTACTCGAACCTGATATGATCCATAAGCTTGAAGATATATGAAATCACCTTCGGGATTCGATCTGAGTACTTTAAAGTAATATTTGTCACGATAACGACATTTAAGGACTAGATACTCTGTTTGCGTTTACCTTGACATGTTTATCTAAATTAAATTACGAGTTATTAAATTTTTGCAAGTAAATTTCATTGAATCGGTATTCGAACCCAGAACACCAGGAACAGGATAATTTATAATATTAGTCTGACATGTTAAACAAAGTTGTATGCAGTTACATCATCGATCTAAGTGATATATTCTAGTGTACAGAGGAAAATTAAGAAAGTCATTAAAAGATGGGGAATCGAACCAAGCACAACTGATTGACAATTATATACAGCATTAATCACCCATCATAGAAGCTATCAATCATGCTTTGCTACACTCCTCTACCTCACTTAGTTCCCGAGATAATGAAAATTTAAAAATTAAGGATCGAACCCAGGACGTCAGGTATCTAATTACACATTTACAAGATACTACCTAACATCATAAACGCAATAAAGTTTATTTGGCGTCTTTATCTTAATTGGTTTAGGAGTTATTAAATTTATAAGTAAATTCCATCGAATCAGTATTCGAACCCAGAACACCAAGAACAAAATAATTTATAATATGAGTTTGGTATGCTTAAAGGTGCTGTATGTAGTTACAGCATCAATGTAACTGATATTTTCTACTCGAACCTGATATGATCCATAAGCTTGAAGATATATGAAATCACCTTCGGGATTCGATCTGAGTACTTTAAAGTAATATTTGTCACGATAACGACATTTAAGGACTAGATACTCTGTTTGCGTTTACCTTGACATGTTTATCTAAATTAAATTACGAGTTATTAAATTTTTGCAAGTAAATTTCATTGAATCGGTATTCGAACCCAGAACACCAGGAACAGGATAATTTATAATATTAGTCTGACATGTTAAACAAAGTTGTATGCAGTTACATCATCGATCTTTGACAGCAACTGATGTTTAGTTGGCTCCAATCTTCTTTTCTTCTGAGGGCTGCTTATTTCACATATATCTTCGTGTCGCTGTCCCTTATACATTTCACTACAATCATGAGAAAAGCAATTTTTCCAGAGTTACACAGATTCTAAGCTTCTAAATCGAACCCGGTAATACTTTTAATAAATGTATTTTAGCTCCCCAATATCAGCATCTACCATTTAATCTTTACTCGAACCTGATATGATCCATAAGCTTGAAGATATATGAAATCACCTTCGGGATTCGATCTGAGTACTTTAAAGTAATATTTGTCACGATAACGACATTTAAGGACTAGATACTCTGTTTGCGTTTACCTTGACATGTTTATCTAAATTAAATTACGAGTTATTAAATTTTTGCAAGTAAATTTCATTGAATCGGTATTCGAACCCAGAACACCAGGAACAGGATAATTTATAATATTAGTCTGACATGTTAAACAAAGTTGTATGCAGTTACATCATCGATCCAAGTGATATATTCTAGTGTAGGGTAGGAAACACAGCTGAAGTCGTACTTATCTTGAAGTTGTTTGTATTTGTTCACACGCTGTGCATCCTTCCCTATGAATTTGGCCAGTATAGAGTACATGAAACATTTCTCGTCGCTAAAGTTCTGGATGTTTATACATGCTTTCCTTGCTTCAACAGCTGACGGTAGTGGTATGTAGCTACTTCCTCGTAACGGGTTGTACTTGTTGATACGAAGTCGAACTCCTTCCACAGCAAGCAAAGCCCAGCTGCTACCCTTAAGCTGAGACTCCTCCATTTCAGTCACCAATTTCTTGAATTTCACTTCCATCGTTGAGTCCAGATCAGTTTCCAGGAAAACAGCTTGATTCCGTGTTTTAAATGTTTTGTCACAGGTTTCTCCAATACTGTTAACAAATCGACACTCAGCCAGCAGATTAATTTTAACACTCTTATGAATGCTAAGCTCTTTATGCACAGCATGGATTATACGTTGTTTTGCCTCTTGCAGATACATATTTAGGTCCTTAGCTGATTCGCATCGTATAAAATACGATTTCAATCGTCCTTCGAATGAAGTTTCGTATTCTTTCATATCGCAGTCCTCCACTGTTGACAGCAACTGATGTTTAGTTGGCTCCAATCTTCTTTTCTTCTGAGGGCTGCTTATTTCACATATATCTTCGTGTCGCTGTCCCTTATAACAATCTTTGAAGGTTACATTACAATGTTTACATTTGAAGAGCTTCTTGCAGCTCATCTCGTGTCTTCTCTTGTCATAACCTCGGAGGAACTTCTTCCCACATTTTCCGCATGCATATCCAGTAGCGCTTGGAATAATATCCTTATACGCTGAGTTATTCATCTTTATTCTTGATGTAATAACGTATTAATCACTGATCGATCAATGAAATGTAGACCTCTTCACCTTGACACCACTTTAGAAAGCTGATTATTCTTGGAGAGAACACGATGTTAACACCTCAAGACTAATTAGCACAATGAAGTCCAATGCCCTAGATCACCATATTTATAGAGGGAGCACGAACCTTTTAGATCAATCATAAACTCGCTCCATAACCACCTGTATATGATCGCTCAACGTGTACTAACCCCCCAGCCATATAACCTCAAGTCTAGAGACAGGATGTTTATGACGTCACACCCAGAGACAGGATGTCTGGCAGCATCAAACACGTTTAAACTCATCTCATAACTACCTGCTTATGCTGTCACACCAGCAAGAGAAGTATTCCCACACGCTCATTCAGACATATATTTCAAATTCAAGCCCACCACCACCATCACCACCTATTGTACCAAGGTTAATTCAAGCTGTATTATCACAATACTTAAAAGTAAAAGCTTAAAAGGAAACCTAGAAGATTTCCCCCCCTTATTTACTTAATTATTTCATGTTTTTATTCCCTTTTCAATTCTTCCTTTCCATCTTCTCACAGAAAGACCATTACATTTCACTACAATCATGAGAAAAGCAATTTTTCCAGAGTTACACAGATTCTAAGCTTCTAAATCGAACCCGGTAATACTTTTAATAAATGTATTTTAGCTCCCCAATATCAGCATCTACCATTTAATCTTTACTCGAACCTGATATGATCCATAAGCTTGAAGATATATGAAATCACCTTCGGGATTCGATCTGAGTACTTTAAAGTAATATTTGTCACGATAACGACATTTAAGGACTAGATACTCTGTTTGCGTTTACCTTGACATGTTTATCTAAATTAAATTACGAGTTATTAAATTTTTGCAAGTAAATTTCATTGAATCGGTATTCGAACCCAGAACACCAGGAACAGGATAATTTATAATATTAGTCTGACATGTTAAACAAAGTTGTATGCAGTTACATCATCGATCTAAGTGATATATTCTAGTGTACAGAGGAAAATTAAGAAAGTCATTAAAAGATGGGGAATCGAACCAAGCACAACTGATTGACAATTATATACAGCATTAATCACCCATCATAGAAGCTATCAATCATGCTTTGCTACACTCCTCTACCTCACTTAGTTCCCGAGATAATGAAAATTTAAAAATTAAGGATCGAACCCAGGACGTCAGGTATCTAATTACACATTTACAAGATACTACCTAACATCATAAACGCAATAAAGTTTATTTGGCGTCTTTATCTTAATTGGTTTAGGAGTTATTAAATTTATAAGTAAATTCCATCGAATCAGTATTCGAACCCAGAACACCAAGAACAAAATAATTTATAATATGAGTTTGGTATGCTTAAAGGTGCTGTATGTAGTTACAGCATCAATGTAACTGATATTTTCTAGAGTATGGAGTAAAATTAAGGAAGTCATTAAAAAATCGGGATTCGAACTAGAGACAACTGATTAAACATTATATACAGTATTAATTACACATTATAACAGCTATCAAACATGCTTTGGTCCATTCATCTAGCTTTCTTAGTTTCCGAGATAATGAAGTTTTTAAAATTAAGGATCGAACCCAGGACACCAGGTACCAAAATATGCATCCACAAGAAACTACCTAATGACATTAATGTAATATAGTTTATTTGGCGTCTTTATCTTAATTAGTCTCTGAGTTATTAGAAGATGAATTTGCATTCACTCCTAGGATTCGAACCCAGGCATCCCGGTCAACTTGGAACAAGGTCCTAATGACGCGGCGCATTCCAAAGAATTGATTAATTTTTATCCCATTGTTCTATCTCTTTTCATTCAGGAGATATAAGCGATTAAACAGTAGAAATAAAATGGGCGGAGCTTGCCGGCATAGATCACAGAACTTTATCAGATGTCGGCATCTCTCTACTGCGCCAGAACATACATTTTATTTCTACTGTTTAATCGCTTATATCTCCTGAATGAAAAGAGATAGAACAATGGGATAAAAATTAATCAATTCTTTGGAATGCGCCGCGTCATTAGGACCTTGTTCCAAGTTGACCGGGATGCCTGGGTTCGAATCCTAGGAGTGAATGCAAATTCATCTTCTAATAACTCAGAGACTAATTAAGATAAAGACGCCAAATAAACTATATTACATTAATGTCATTAGGTAGTTTCTTGTGGATGCATATTTTGGTACCTGGTGTCCTGGGTTCGATCCTTAATTTTAAAAACTTCATTATCTCGGAAACTAAGAAAGCTAGATGAATGGACCAAAGCATGTTTGATAGCTGTTATAATGTGTAATTAATACTGTATATAATGTTTAATCAGTTGTCTCTAGTTCGAATCCCGATTTTTTAATGACTTCCTTAATTTTACTCCATACTCTAGAAAATATCAGTTACATTGATGCTGTAACTACATACAGCACCTTTAAGCATACCAAACTCATATTATAAATTATTTTGTTCTTGGTGTTCTGGGTTCGAATACTGATTCGATGGAATTTACTTATAAATTTAATAACTCCTAAACCAATTAAGATAAAGACGCCAAATAAACTTTATTGCGTTTATGATGTTAGGTAGTATCTTGTAAATGTGTAATTAGATACCTGACGTCCTGGGTTCGATCCTTAATTTTTAAATTTTCATTATCTCGGGAACTAAGTGAGGTAGAGGAGTGTAGCAAAGCATGATTGATAGCTTCTATGATGGGTGATTAATGCTGTATATAATTGTCAATCAGTTGTGCTTGGTTCGATTCCCCATCTTTTAATGACTTTCTTAATTTTCCTCTGTACACTAGAATATATCACTTAGATCGATGATGTAACTGCATACAACTTTGTTTAACATGTCAGACTAATATTATAAATTATCCTGTTCCTGGTGTTCTGGGTTCGAATACCGATTCAATGAAATTTACTTGCAAAAATTTAATAACTCGTAATTTAATTTAGATAAACATGTCAAGGTAAACGCAAACAGAGTATCTAGTCCTTAAATGTCGTTATCGTGACAAATATTACTTTAAAGTACTCAGATCGAATCCCGAAGGTGATTTCATATATCTTCAAGCTTATGGATCATATCAGGTTCGAGTAAAGATTAAATGGTAGATGCTGATATTGGGGAGCTAAAATACATTTATTAAAAGTATTACCGGGTTCGATTTAGAAGCTTAGAATCTGTGTAACTCTGGAAAAATTGCTTTTCTCATGATTGTAGTGAAATGTAATGGTCTTTCTGTGAGAAGATGGAAAGGAAGAATTGAAAAGGGAATAAAAACATGAAATAATTAAGTAAATAAGGGGGGGAAATCTTCTAGGTTTCCTTTTAAGCTTTTACTTTTAAGTATTGTGATAATACAGCTTGAATTAACCTTGGTACAATAGGTGGTGATGGTGGTGGTGGGCTTGAATTTGAAATATATGTCTGAATGAGCGTGTGGGAATACTTCTCTTGCTGGTGTGACAGCATAAGCAGGTAGTTATGAGATGAGTTTAAACGTGTTTGATGCTGCCAGACATCCTGTCTCTGGGTGTGACGTCATAAACATCCTGTCTCTAGACTTGAGGTTATATGGCTGGGGGGTTAGTACACGTTGAGCGATCATATACAGGTGGTTATGGAGCGAGTTTATGATTGATCTAAAAGGTTCGTGCTCCCTCTATAAATATGGTGATCTAGGGCATTGGACTTCATTGTGCTAATTAGTCTTGAGGTGTTAACATCGTGTTCTCTCCAAGAATAATCAGCTTTCTAAAGTGGTGTCAAGGTGAAGAGGTCTACATTTCATTGATCGATCAGTGATTAATACGTTATTACATCAAGAATAAAGATGAATAACTCAGCGTATAAGGATATTATTCCAAGCGCTACTGGATATGCATGCGGAAAATGTGGGAAGAAGTTCCTCCGAGGTTATGACAAGAGAAGACACGAGATGAGCTGCAAGAAGCTCTTCAAATGTAAACATTGTAATGTAACCTTCAAAGATTGTTATAAGGGACAGCGACACGAAGATATATGTGAAATAAGCAGCCCTCAGAAGAAAAGAAGATTGGAGCCAACTAAACATCAGTTGCTGTCAACAGTGGAGGACTGCGATATGAAAGAATACGAAACTTCATTCGAAGGACGATTGAAATCGTATTTTATACGATGCGAATCAGCTAAGGACCTAAATATGTATCTGCAAGAGGCAAAACAACGTATAATCCATGCTGTGCATAAAGAGCTTAGCATTCATAAGAGTGTTAAAATTAATCTGCTGGCTGAGTGTCGATTTGTTAACAGTATTGGAGAAACCTGTGACAAAACATTTAAAACACGGAATCAAGCTGTTTTCCTGGAAACTGATCTGGACTCAACGATGGAAGTGAAATTCAAGAAATTGGTGACTGAAATGGAGGAGTCTCAGCTTAAGGGTAGCAGCTGGGCTTTGCTTGCTGTGGAAGGAGTTCGACTTCGTATCAACAAGTACAACCCGTTACGAGGAAGTAGCTACATACCACTACCGTCAGCTGTTGAAGCAAGGAAAGCATGTATAAACATCCAGAACTTTAGCGACGAGAAATGTTTCATGTACTCTATACTGGCCAAATTCATAGGGAAGGATGCACAGCGTGTGAACAAATACAAACAACTTCAAGATAAGTACGACTTCAGCTGTGTTTCCTACCCTACTCCACTTTCTCAAATACCTAAATTTGAGAAGTTTAACAATATGTCTATTAACGTGTTTGGGCTGGATGAGAAGCACGAAGTGTATCCGATAAAGGTTGCTGATATTGAACTACCTGAACATCGCGACCTGCTACTATTGAATGATAGTAGTGGAAAACATCACTACGTATATATAAAGAATTTTGAGAAACTCGTTCGACGCCAGAAAACTAACCATAATGGACGGGTTTATACTTGTAAGCGCTGCTTTACACATTTTGATGATCGATATGGACTAAGTGGACAGGAAAAACTGCAAGAACATGTAGCCGTCTGTATTCAACATGGTGTTGCGAGGGTAGTTATGCCTACCAAGGAGAAATCAATTGTTCAGTTTAAAAATGTTGAGAGGATGCTGAAAGTACCTTATGTCGTCTATGCTGATTTTGAGAGTATTCTCACTCCATGCCATACGTGTATACCCAATCCTGAAACCTCCTATACAACCCCTTATCAAGAGCACACACCAATGAGCTTCTGTGTTTACGTGAAGCCTACATCCAGTGTTGAACATCTCGAAACTGGTCTTCCTAAGCAGCCCTATGTGTATCGTGGTGCAGATGCTGCTCAGAAGTTTATGCTGTACCTGACATATCTTGCAAAAATGATTGATGGCATATACAAATCTACTAAGCCTCTGAAACTTACGGAACAACAGCAAAAGGATTTTGAGTCTTCTACGGCATGCTACTTGTGTGGAAAAGGCTTTACAGGAGAAAACTACAAAGTACGCGACCATGATCACATCAGCGGTGAATATCGTGGAAGTCTTCATAATGAATGTAATTTAGCCTGTAAAACACCTAAATATATACCAGTCTTCATGCATAACCTTAGCGGATATGACTCTCATTTCATTGTTAAGGAGCTGGGTTGTACAAGTGAACGTGTGGAGGTAATTCCTAACTCTGAAGAAAGCTATATCTCATTCACCAAGTATGTAGGAGATATAAAGCTTCGATTTGTGGATAGCTTCCGATTCCTCAGTACAAGCTTGGATAAGTTGGTAAAAAATCTAACCTCGTATCCTGAAACGCTAAAGTACTTTGGAGAAGACAAATTGAAGTTGATGACCCGTAAGGGTGTATTTCCATATGATTTTGTTACGTCATGGGATGCCCTGAACGAGACCTGCTTGCCTCCTAAGGACTCCTTCTACAATAGATTAAATGAAGAAGAAATTACTGATGCTGACTACGATCATGCTAGAAATGTATGGGAGCTGTTTAATGTGAGAAACCTGGGAGAGTACAGCGATCTCTACTTAACTTCGGATGTACTTCTTCTAGCTGACGTCTTTGAGACGTTCAGAGAGCAAACCCTTAAAACACACAAAGTCGATCCCGCCCATTATTTTACCTCTCCAGGTCTAACATGGGACGCTATGTTACTGTATACTGGAATTAAGTTAGAGCTGTTACAAGATTATGATCAACTACTCATGGTGGAATCAGGTATAAGAGGAGGTTTATGCCAAGTTTCCCATCGGTATGCTGAGGCTAATAACACTTATATGGATAAGTTTGATCCGTCGAGACCAACCCAATTTATCACATACGAGGACGCTAATAACCAATATGGGTGGGCAATGTGTCACGCCCTTCCTTTTGGTGGATTTCAGTGGGTGTCGCCTGAAGAAATCAACTTAGAAACACTACAAGAAGATGATCCTCATGGGTACATATTAGAAGTCGACATCGAGTATCCTGCTGAACTTCACGATCTACACAACGATCTACCTTTCCTGCCAGAGTGTATGAAACCATTGGAATCATCTACAAAGAAACTGATACCTCATCTTGGACCTCGAAAGAAGTATGTAGTGCATTACATGGCTTTGAAGCAAGCTCTTAGTCATGGACTACGACTAACAAAAATCCATCGTGTGCTACAATTCCGACAGTCTCAGTGGTTGAAACCTTATGTGGAATTTAACAACAGGCTACGACAACAAGCTGCAAATGATTTCGAGAAGGATCTCTACAAGCTCTTTAACAACGCTATGTTTGGAAAAACTATGGAGAACCTGCGTAACCGTATGGATATACGACTGGTGACCAATGAAAAAACTCTAGAGAAGCTGATCGCCAAGCCTACGTTTATCGACAGGACGATATATGCTGATAATCTAGCTGCTGTACATATGGCCTCTCGTCAGATTGTATTCAACAAGCCTATATACATTGGTATGAGTGTGTTGGACATCTCCAAGACATTAATGTATAACTATCATTACGATGTTTTGTTGCCTTATTATGGAGCTGAAAACCTGAAGCTTATGTATATGGACACTGATTCGTTCATTCATCGTGTAACAACTGAAGATGTGTACCAGGACAAGCTACGTTTTCTTGAGCATCTCGATACATCTGATTACCCTGCCAACCATATATGTTACTCTACTCAGAACAAGAAGGTATTGGGAAAATTTAAAGATGAGGCTAATAGCAAAATCATCCTACGCTTTGTTGGACTACGTCCTAAGATGTATGCCTTAGATATTCAAGGGTCAATGATAAAAAAGATTAAAGGTATAAAACGTAGCGCTATTAAGCAGTACATTTCGTTTGACAGCTATACAGACTGTCTTAAAACCTGTGAAATCATCAGAACACCTATGAATCTGATCCTATCACGAAAGCATGCTCTTGCTACAGTGCAAGTGAATAAAATTGCATTGACTCCGTTTGATGATAAAAGAATTATTGCTGAGGATGGGATAACGACATATGCGTATGGACATTACGCCATTACAAACAGTGCTTAAAAGAATGTAAGTTAAAGATAAAGATTTTCTCGTGATTCTACAATCTTAAAAAAGAAGGTTATCTGTGTGCTGTATATGCAGATAGCTAACGCCTGATGAAGAAAGAAGAAGATGGAAGGGAAGGTGGTAACCCTGCCATTAGGAGCAATCCTAGTGCTAGTCTCAAGCCTAGATAAAAGGGGAGAGACATCTACACCTAACTAAAATAAAGGTATGTTGACGTAAAGCTTTTCAATTTGTGACCCAATATGCAGTTTATCCCTCTCCGCATCGTACAATAACTGTTTAACATATAATAAGTTTGTAAGATTTAGAAAAAAGTATATAAATTGTTGTAACGTTGGATGAGAAATGTTTTATAATTTAATTACTCTCTATATTACCATGAGTACCTGTGATACTGGTTGAATTGCCCGTTAAATGACTTAAATACCTGTGATACTACTCGAATCAAGTGAAATTACATTAAATAGCTCTGATACGAAACCCTGATCATTGAATCTAGCCTCCTGTGATACTAGCTGAGTTACTCTAAACACCTATGATGCTTGAATCGCCCAAATACCTAGACACTATCTGAATTACCTGTTAAAATGACACAAATACCATTGATACAACCTGAATCACCTGCACTTACCTTAAATAGCTGTGATACAAATCTCTGATAAAAATTATCACGAGCATCTGTGAAACTATGCTGATTACCCAAATACTTACGATATTATCTGAACTATCTGTAAAATACGAAACTAGGCTATAACCAACCCCTGGAACCTACCCTCCTGTAATGCTTGCTTAATTACTCTAAACACCTATGTTACTTGAATTATCCTAAATACCTACGATACCCTCTGAATTACCTGTGAAATATGAAACTATGCTATACCCAACCCTGGAATCTAACCTCCTGTGATACTAGCTGAATTAGCCTAAATACCTACGATACTAGCTGAATTAGCTGTGAAATCATGCATAGCTATGATGCAGTTAGCCTCTGGAATCTAGCCTCCTGTGATACTAGCTGAATTAGCTTAAATGCTCAAGATACTAGCTGAATTGCCTGTGAAAATGACTTAAATACCTGTGATGCCACCCGAATCATGTGAAATTACCTTAACTAGCTCAGATACGAATTCCTGCTCTAAATTAGCACGAGCACCTGTGATACTATCTGGTTTGCCTTAAATACCAATGATACTAGATGAATTACCTGTTAAAATGACTCAAATACCATTGATACAACCTGAATCACCTGCATTTACCTTAAATAGCTGTGATACAAATCTCTGATCGAAATTATCAATAATATCTGTGAAGCTATGTCGATTACCTCAAATACTTACGATATTACCTGAACTATCTGTGAAATACGAAGCTAGGTTATAACCAACCCCTGGAGCCTACCCTCCTGTAATGCTTGCTTAATTACTCTAAACACCTATGTTACTTGAATTATCCTAAATACCTACGATACCCTCTGAATTGCCTGTGAAATACGACACTAAGCTATACCCAACCCTAAAATCTATCCTCTTGTGATACTAGCTGAATTAGCCTAAATACCTACGATACTAGCTGAATTACCTGTGAAATCATGCAGAGCCATGATGCAGTTAGCCTCTGGAATCTATCCTCCAGTGATACTAGATGAATTAGCCTAAATACATACGATACTAGCTGAATTACCTATGAAATCATACACTGCTATGATCCAGTCAGTCTCTTGCAATACTAGCTGAATTACTTACCTGTTAGTGTTAGTGGGTTAGCTTTTCCCGTTGCAGGTCACCTTTTTCCCTTTATGGCTCACCTTTTTCCCTTTGGTGGTCGCCTTTTTCCCTTTGCTGGTGACATTTTTCCCTTTACTGGTCGCCTTTTTCCCGTTGCTAGTCAACTTTTTCCCTTTGTGGACCTCCTTTTTCCCTGAGCAGTCACCTTTTACCCCTGAACGAGTCACCTTTTCCCTGAATAGGTTACGTGATGGGCATGTCTAGAATTAGCGTTCTAACATTGACATGAAACAGTTTTCCACTAAGTTCACGTCTAAAGTTGCTTTCAAGTCTAGCACCTCATATTCCCTATCTCTCCTGTATATAAGTCCATATTCCTACTGCTACACTACCTGTCTAGCCTAACACCTCTCCTCCTGTTCCTATACCTCTCATATAAACCATACTCTACTCCTCTAGCTCTTTCTAGCCTAACGCCTCTCTCGTTTACCTATGACTCTCACATAAACCATACTCTGCTCCTCGACCTCTGTCTAGTCTAACTCCTCTCCTCGTTTTCCTATACCACTCATATAACCCATACTCTATTTTCAACCTCTGTCTAGCCTAACACCTTCCCTCGTTTTCCTATACCTCTCATATAAACTATACTCTACTCCTCAACCTCTGTCTAGCCTAGCACCCCTCTTCCTGTTCCTATACTTCTCATACATATAAACGCATACTCTACTCTCAACCTCTGTCTAGCCTAACACCATTCCCCGTATCCCTACCTCTCATAAAGCGCATTCCTCTCCTGTCCCCTGTCTAGCAGAGTATCTCTTTGGTTTCCTATCTAGCCTATATAAAACACATTCTAGCTTTAAACACCTGTGTATACTAACATAGGATCTCTCTCCGTTTTCTCGTCTCTCCTTATAAACGCATACTTAAACCCTCCTAGCCTAACACCTCTCCTCGTTTTCCTATATCTCTCATCTAAAACCATACTCTACTCCTCAACCTCTGTCTAGCCTAACACCCCTCCTCCTGTTCCTATATCTCTCATATAAACCCTGCACTACGTTTCAAGCCCTGTCTAGTCTAACACCTCTCATCGTTTTCCTATACTTCTCATATAAAAGACATACTCTACCCTTCAACTCTGTCTAGCCTAACACCCCTCCTCGTTTTCCTATACCTTTCATATAAACCATACTCTACTCCTCAGCCTCCGTCTAGCCTAGCACCTCTCTACTATTTCTTCCATATAAACGTATTTCCCTCCTTCAACCCTCTCTAGCCTAGCGTAAGTCCTCGTATTCCCTATCTCTCCCATATAAACGCATTTTCCTCCTTGAACCGTCCCATCTAGCCTCGTTTTCCCTATCCTTTCCCATATAAACGCAAAAAAGTGGCCCAGCTCTCTCCTATATATCCTACTAAGGTTTTCCTCTGGGGCGGTAGACAAATATCCCCCCCCCCCATTTGTACATGTAAATGTTACCTCCTATGGTTATGGTTGACATTTTTTTCTGCAAATGTGAGGCGGCATAATCTGTGATCGCCTGTTAAGACGCTGCTTCTTAGCTGGCGATCGAGCAAAGAGCCCCGCAAGGCTGTGCGGTTCCACCCAGGGAAATTAGAATTACTTCTAACTGTACATATATGCTGGAAGGGATTGTTAACGGCCTCTTTTAGAAGCACAATGTCCTGCTGAAGGGTGGACAAATGTTTGCGAATCAAACCAGATCGACGACGAACAACCCCTTCTCTGGATACCCGCACCCACCTCGTAGCGGTATTATAGCGTCTTGCAGCCTGAGACAGAGAGTATCCAGCAAAGTTCTCTAACGCAATGAGAGATCTCCTTGCAACTTGGTCTTTATGTGTGCGTTCAACCGTAGCGAAACCCAGTATGACTGCTAACATACATGCAGACTCAAGGCTATGAGGTACGCGGGCATGATCACGTCAGCACCACCATTCATAGCTGAACAATGAAACAGAGCTTGCACATCCGATATTAAGTCAATTAAATATTTGATTTCGTTTTTATCTTTAGAATTCCTACTAATAAGGCATTTATTTTGAAATAAAAAAGAGTAATTGAATGTCTTAAAATTAATTGTATATTATGCATAGAAAACATACGGTATTGCCATGTATTTAACAAATTCGTGTTTTAATAATGATAAAACTTACACCAAAGATTCGAATCCACGTTGTTCCAATTACGAGAAACATGCGTTTCATCGCTCGGCCTATATGAATACGATCCAGCTGAAAGGCAGCTTCCTGCTCATCACGTAGCTTTGAAGTGAACGCAGGGCGGCATTAAATCGTGTGTTGTGAACGCAGCGTCAGAGAATGCTTCCACGTTTTCCGAATCGAACTCTCTCTTTGGTTGTTGCTCATTTATTTTGTTTTAGGCTGTACATTACCTTTTACCTTTACCAAATAGAATAGTCATGTGAGCACACAGGTTTCGTTGTAAGTACAGTGCATAATAATTGATAGCTGTGATTTGCAGAAATTTATGTATGTTGCTCCCCTTCAGTATTCATTCTTGTCAATGTACCGTTTAAAATCCTTTTTTTTGTTGCAACATTCGGCACCACAGACGGTGGGCACTGATTACTTGAGAAATAAAATAATAACTCGGAAAGGAAATTTATGGAGGAAACATTTCAGGCCTAGGTTTAGGGTACCCTCCCTGACATTTGTTATGAGCACTGAGAAAAACTTGAAGAAAGCTCAGTCAGAGTGGACAGTCCTAGCGGGATTTGAACCGCGGACTCCAGTTCACGAATCTGTGCCTTAACGACCTCGGTCTCCATGTCGGTACAGTTTTATGAACGCAGGATAGTTTTAAAATGCGGTCCGAGATGCAATAATATGAAAACTATCAAATATGTTGGGTAACCAATTTCTTCCATTTAAAGTTTTTACACAAATTTGAACAAAATAGTTTTTATGAAAATTAGTTACATAAGGCCCTGTTGTGAACTGTAACGTTGTAAACAGTTAGCCAAATATTATTTTTAGACAAGGCCCACTAGACCGCAATTCATATAATTATCAGGATCGCCATTGAGAGGCGCTGGTGTATCATAGTAAGAAATAAAGTGGAGATAGTGCTACCGTGCTAAAACGAGCTGAGCAAAGGTTTTAAGGTAGATTTAGGTATAAAAGGGATGGCGACAATCCTCCAAATGTAAATAAATCGTCACCCAACAGCAGTACTTTATTATAGATTGTACTAAATGTTGATACGTAATAAAAACAAAACAGCCAGTAGCTGGACAGAGAGCTCTAGCTCTCTTTCTCTCTCTACCTGTAGAATCTTATCCTACTCTAGGATGTGCGCTACAAATTTATAAAGCGTGGACTCGTGTTTTCTTTACTTCGGCATTCCTTGCTAATGAAATGCGGAACGGAGTCACATCGGGCCTCAAGTCGACAATACGTCTCATTGAAGTTAAGAGAAGCCCACTATAACAAGGTAACCTCACTACACAGCGAACAAACAGCAACGAGACCGCCTGTAACCTTTCACGCCACTCCACTGAGAAGAGCTGAAATAGAGAAAAGCAACGCCTCCATTCCTGAGCGGTCCCTGGTTATTCCAACCTCAACAGGTAGAAGAACCAGTGAAACCACAACACTTATGCCGCGGCAGGACAACGGGCCCCATTTAGAAAACAGGCTCTAAAGCATCATATACAGAGTGGACCATTTAAGTTGAGACTGTACAATATGTCCAAAACTAAGTGTTGTAGAAAGAAATGTCTTGAATAAAAGTTGCTTGATATTATGGGGGAAAGTAAATGCATTAGTCGTGTCTTATTTGGAGGACGTTGTGATGGTCATTTTAGGGTCGATTTAAATTAACCCTAATTGTAAGTTCCCATTTAAACATACTAAAACATTAACAATTCAAAATCATTTTTAACATATTTCAATTATGATTTTCTCTTTTGTTGACCTTTTTATGCCATAAAATGTTTAAAAATTGCAAAAGTAATGTTTTTCATCCATTCTTTATAACATATTTCCCTTATGACATTGTTCATTTTTCTTGTCCTTTCTCCTTTAAATTTAATACAATTTTAATGATTTCTCAACAAAGATAAGCACTTCTTGCAAATATTTTTATATAATATGGTATTTTCTAACAATATATATTGTTAATTATTATACAATGTACTCATAATTATATATATGTATATATGTAAATCAGTGTCCATATCTTGGATTTGTAAATCCAATATGGCTTAATAACCTATTAAATGCATGCATTACTTACATTTCATTTAAGCAAACTGCATCAATTTTAACGAATCGTTACAGCGCAGTGTTATTTGCTTAATTTACGTCTCTATTTTACTAGCATCCAGAATCGTTTTATTGGTGTTTTCAAATTATCACATGATGTACGTCCAATGGACTGACAGCGGGCGATGGAGGGAAACAGGACAGGAGGTGCAGGGGAAGATAAAATTACAGATGCAGGGAGAGGAAGCAAGAGTTTGAGAAGGATTGAAGGAGGTATAGGAAGAGGGAGAGAATGAGAGAGGAGAAAGAAGTGGAGAAGGAGGCAATGAGAAAGATAGAGGAACTTGCGTAATTAACGCATCAATGCCACTGGAGCTGTGGTCTCTGATAGTAAAACTGTAAACAAACAAAAACGTATCACCCGCTACAGCATGAAGGTTACGGTTTTTTTGCTCCATCAGTATCTAATAAGTAAAGAAAGTATTGCATTCCCGCCAAAAATATATTACCGTGATTTCAACGGAAGTACATGTTTAAAATGCATATGAATAAATAAGGAAGATTTTAAAAAAGGGTCCGTGTGTATCTGTCTCTTTGCGCGTGTATGAGTCTGTGAACAGACAACTCAAAAAAGCAAAATTGGATAAATACAAAACCTGGTATTTAGGTTCAGTATATTCAAAGGTGCCAACCGAAGATCCTTAAGAAGATACCACCACTCAAAACCACCTTTACATGGAACATGATTTTATATAATTTTTTATTTTATCAAAAATGTCTTAACGAATTTGATTAGAATGCCATATATTTAAGATATTTACAAGTCACGCAAAATGTATACCTTGAAAGTCCTGTTCATTCAAAAGGAATGTTATGTAATTCTTTTTATAACAGGTAAAGCATAAGGAATATACAAAACTTACTACAAAGCAACTAGAGAGCCCTTTAAAACACACAAGTTAACCTTCTTCTTACATCATCCATTTCCAAAATATTTCTTATTAGTGGTTTGAGTTTTACAATACTTTATCATTGTGAAGACGTTCTCGGTGTGACAATTTTGAAACTGGGCCCTTTGCTTAAAAATTTGATGCTGTTATCTTGTAGTTTCATCAGTTTAAGCAGCATTTTACATTACCTGTTCTGTTGATGAGTTTTATGATGTCATCTCGTAGTTCGTTTTGCGTTGTATCGTGCGCCAGCTGCTCTAGTGGTATAGCTATGGGTTGTTTTTCTCAGGGATGCGTGAATGTATTTTGAAAGGATAACATCAGTTTAGTTAGCTGATAAATTTTATGTTGACTAAAATGTTCAGTTTGAGAAGAGTCGCCGACTGTTGAATTTGGGAATTAATTACATCTATAACAATAATTAAGCGAAGCGTCAGTTACCGTATTGAATATTGAAACTCTACGTATGTGTCTCTTAACTTATTATGCTGTACCTGTCTGAACTCTAAGAAGATCCTTTCACTTTTCTAATTAACAGAATTGATACCTACGCGACTTTTCAAACGTACTGAACTACACCCTATCTGCATTCCTAGAACCTTCAAGCTAATATGTTCTATACTCGGTTGTTATTAATGTCTTCCTTACATGACTTGCTAACTACCTTCTTCTTTCCGGAAAAATCTTTCAGCTCAAGCTTATTACATTACACATCTTACTATCATTTATATATTTATATCTTCCCGTCAATAATTATGGTATCAATTGTTTTAAGAAAAAGGTATTCAGTTGTTTCTCGCGATGTCATGGAAAAAGTATGGAATTTTAAGGCCAACTTATAACGACCTCCTCTTAACATTTAACTATCCCCTTTTATTTCTTGTATCCACTTTATACCTACAATGAAATATGTCATGAAACTATTTCTATAAACGTCTGGATTAATGTAAAGTAGGTATAGAAATGCTCGTAATTATTTATAAGGAAACGTTTGTATAAATTATATAAAAATAAATTATAGTGGGTAGCCAAGTCCATGTGTATGCAACACATTTTTTGAATAGTTTACGAGTTCTTGGTTTGTAAACCTAGGATATGTTAAAACGCACACATATATACGATTAGCACTTCTTTCTCCGTTTTCTCTTCTCTCTCTCTCTCTCTCTCTCTCTCTCTCTTTCCCCTGCTATTTTCTACTTTATGACTTGAGTAAACCTTCACCCTCTCAAAATAAGAGAACGGTCAGCAAACAACAGGCCCTTGTTGGGCTAATCCCTTCTTTGTATCTGGCCAGCCACTTTTCATAGTGTAACAAATGTTTGTGTGTGCTTGAGGAAGGTCATTTATTACAACCCTCTTTTCTTTCTGGGGCTTGCCCCGTTCTCTGAAAAATATATTTGTAACTACACCACATCTTCCGCTTCTCTGTTTGGCTGGAAGCAATAAAGTCATTTATGGTGCAAGAAGAGGGAAAGCGTTAAAGACTGGAAAAGTGTTTATGTTGTAAACTATGTTTCTTTTTGCTTTCTCTGACAGCTGTCTCTGGGAAAGCTTTGAATCGGACTGCTACTGACTGGATCTGGATAGTAAACATTATCAACTCAGGACAAGTTTTCAACAATGCTGTCACTGAAAACTGTTTAACGCGCGCTTACTTCAAACGACACCACACACGGTGACATCAAGTTATAATTTGTAATGGAAATTTGGGGGATAAACCTTCCATCCTAAGTTTAGGGTATCTTCACGTTGTTTGCTAGCCATGATTACTGAGTAAACCCTAGAAAAAGGATTCAGTCTGAGAGGCCAATTCTGGTGGGATTTGAACCACACACGTTCCATTTACGTACTTTGGATTGGATTGGCTACGGAGGGGACTCAGCAGTGATCTACATAGGGGATATTGTACCTTTGCCCAACAAGGGGGCGTCTCCGGGAGGAAGGATGAGGTGAAAGGATACACGGGCACAGGAATGGCAGGGTCCTTATGTTTCCAGATTGAGACTCTTCGGCAGACCGGGGACCCCACTCCACACGGAGGGGATTTTGATACCCCCAGTAGCCAGCCGAAGGTCGAGGGACCGAGAAGTCACATCCTTTTCCCTGCCACATTCCCGACATTCCAACCCTTAAAGAGACCAAAAAAGTGAAATGAGAATGGAGATGAAATGGAGGGACAGGAAATTCGTGGGGTGTGAGAATCTTTCCCAGCATTCGACTGGCGACGCGGAACAACCCCGAAAAAAACCCAAGTGTCAGGAAGGTCGGCCACAGGTATAGAACCCACGACCTCCCGAATACGGGCCACAGAGTTACCGCCTGAGCCATCCTGCTCGATTTACATACCTTACTGACCTCGACAACCCATATTGGTAAAAAATGCTGATACAAGTTTTATTATTTTTACTATAACAAATTATTGTAAAGTTAATTCTTCATATAAATATATTTTGATCATATTTACCCAAAAGTATTGTTAAAGAAAAAATAAGCTGTGTATTATGATTAACACATTAATTTTGTTTACACTGACATTAATATCTTTACTCTTCTGCCATTAATCTTTAATGACTATTTGTATTTAAAGATAGAGTATGCTGATTAAATTGAAAACTACACCACCCAGTATTATCAACCGACAGAAAGGAATTTTATAATGAGCAGTTCTCAGAAAATAAATCCAAAATTCCATCTATTTGTACGTGACAATGCCGGAATGAGGGAACAATTCAATCATATTCCACTACCGACCACATGAATTTCATCATGTCCATATTTTTTGCTCTCAATATTTGATGCCCTCTTTCTATACCTATTTCGTATTGATGAGCGTATTTATATGCAAAATGATCCTAATTTCCTAACAGGTTTAACATGTCCTCCCTCGTTTTTTCTTCCTATTATGTTTTCGCTCTCACTATCAAAGTTCATATTGTTGGCACTACAATGAAAGAGAAATAGCAATACTATCACACATACCATTATTTGTCAAAGATAGCAAGGGATTACAAAATCATTTTCTTAAAATAACACAAATGTTTCTTTAATTGTAACTCCCGAAAGCACAGTTGCAAATAACGCAAGATTCTTAAAATTTGAGTTGGTATATGTTAATTCACATCACATAAAGGGATAAATTCATATAACATCACAATAAGAAATACTTCTGGTTTATTATAAAACGCAAGATTCTCTGTAGTTTATCAGGTATAGGATACTTCCTTCAGTTCTCAGAGCCGTCGCTTCATGTTGGTGCATCTTCGGTGTTGCTACCTACTTTACCAGATGTGTATCAAGAGTCTCCTGCGAGAGAACGGAGTAGCGTTTATGCAAGGCAATATCTAACATTCATCATTGCAAGTAAAGCTCTAGGTATAGACGGTAATTACGAAGCTCGCTGACCACTATCAAGAAATAGGTGATGCAAATGGCAATAAATAAAGAATGTGTTTATTTCGGGATAAGGAGAAACTTAAAGCCTTATACCGCCATTGTTAAATCTACCAAATTCATGAACCATTATCTCAGAAACTACTTAAGATATCAGAATGAAATTTTTACAGCTGGTAGCTGAATGCCTTTAAGTTGATTGGTGTGCTTTTATCAAATAAGTTTGTTAATTAATAATTTTTTGAATTATACCATTTTAGATAATTAAAATGTATGATCACTTTTTAAAAAATAGGTAACCACCCATGCAATTACCATCAAAGTAGATCCATAACATTGCTTATACAGGGTGAACCATTTAAGTTGAGACTGTACAATATCTCCAAAACTAAGCGTTGTAGAAAGAAATGTCTTTAATAAAAGTTGTTTAATATTATGGGGGAAAGTAAATGTCATTAGTTAGGATGTGTTGTTTATAGGACGTTAGGGTCAATTTCATTTTTTTTTAAAATGGTAACCTACAATAAAGATCAAATTATGACCATCACAACGTCCTCCAAATAAAACACGAGTAATGGCGTTTACTTTCCCTATGATATCAAGTAAGTTTTACTCAAGACATTTCTTTCCACAACACTTAGTTTTGGAGATATTGTACAGTCTCAACTTAAATGGTCCAGCCTATATATTATTTTTATCACTCGAAAATTTACCTCAGCTATCTTAAAAGTTACTGGGAAAATGGGCCATTTATACCAGAAAATGGTATTTAAAGCCAAAATGGAGAAAACAAACACGCATATTTTGTAAAGAAAGAAATCACATGCCTTCAGTACACAGAAACTGCCATTCTTAACAGTAGTACCAATTTTTTGAGACTAACTTTCCCTTAATGTTTATCTTTCTACTCCAAAGTATGTAGGAAATATGATTTTTTTCTGTGAAGTTCTACAGAATTTGCAGTACAAAATGGTAGATGCAGATATATATTGAGGAAGATTATATCACTATACAAAAAGCTAGAACTGTAATTTTTGGGGTAATTTTCGACCTTTAGTCTCCGCTTAAATTAACGCCCAAAAATTGACGAGTTCCACATACCGTCAGGCTTTTATAATACAGAAGGATACTAAAGGAAATCCTGTCTATGGATAAAAGCAGTGATATAGAAGAATTTATTCAGATTCACTATCCCGATATCTCAGATACTAAGCATCTCGCTTTAGGCACTACCTAATGGGCAGGGATTCGCCTACTGCCTACTTTATGGAATTTTGGATTCAGGGTAGCCAGATCAATTAGTATGAACGATTCATGCCAAACTGATAAATGTCCCCCTCGCCAAATCTGTTACAATTTTGTTTTACGTATTGAAGAACATAAAACAATTACAAATTTGTAGAAAGTCATTAATTATTTTATATTACATATATGTCTACCTAGGGAAGACATGCATCCCTGACTATGTAATATCTGTGGACAGGATTATTCGGCCTATTTACATCTTACATTCCAACTGCTCTTCAGGAATGGAGTGAGGTGGACACGTCTTGTCCTCAGATCCTGTGGTACGCGACAGGGAGTACGTGACTTTATAAAGGGCTTCATAATTGAATGGCGAATGAAATGAGAATTCCAATTATCAGTATTTTCACATCTTTATTACCCCGTTTGCACTCAGTTATTCACAGAGAATTTAATAGAATTTTATTGCTTTTGAATATCTACACACCCAAATGCACCCTTTTCCAATAGTAGATATTATTGGATATATACGATAAATGCCTTTTATTTTAAAACAGAAAACTAACTTAGTGCCACGATTGTTTTTAAGTGGTTCAGGAAATCAAGATTTCTGCATATGTACGCCGTTCACCGTATACTTTACTGTACGTTGTTCTGGTTTAACGAGATGGAGGCGTTAGGATTACGATTGGAATTAGTCAGACGGAAGGGCCTCCAGTAACTTCTTTGTGCTTCCTGGAAGAAAGGAATCAAAGGACCCAAAGAGGGCCAGATCCGGACGATGAAGTGCACTAGAAAGAGTCTCCAACGACTCCAACATGACATTAATCCTGACGTCCGCTAGCTCTTAGCCATCCGTAACCGGGATGTTCCGGGTGTGCATGAAAGAGCCCCCAGGAAGGAAGGGGTCCTAGTAGTCTCGCCAAGCGCCAGGGAGAAGTCATTTCAGAGCGAAAATTTCACCAACCTGCCGCAACACATCAATCGTCGTCGCCTGATCCTACAACTTTGTAACACATGAAGTGAAAGAGATGAAAGAAAATGATGAGGACAAGAAATTCCTGGTAGAAGGGAACCACCACGTATTCGCCTCCGACTTGGGAAAACCTCGAAAAAACTCATGGTTACAGTGACCGGTCCAAAAGGAATAGAATTAGGGATCGCCCGAATGCGAGTCTCACACATTACTCCAGAGCATATAACATACCGATATCTATTTCGGTTTCTTTTAGTGGAAGTTCTACTACAGAGAGAGCCAAAAAACAACAAACCGCGTTCTTGTCCGCGTTCTCGGCTGTCATAAGAAGGCGCGGATGAAACCATACAACATTTTTTAAAACTACATTTAAAGGCTTTACTTACCAATTTTATGAAAGCAGATGCTGAAGCTGGCCAAGTTGTTGTCCATACATTCTTGGTACCCCTTTAAGAAACTATCCGTCACTCGTCGTAGTTTACGTTGAGAAATGCTCGCAATTTACTGGCGAATATTTTGCTTTAGTTCTTCCAGGGTGTGTGGATGTATCTTGTACGTTTTATGTTTTAAGTTACCCCAGAGATAAAAATCGCAGGGGACCAGGGAACCACAAATTTCTACTAATAATTCTGTCCTCAAACACACGTTCAATTGTTCCCATCGAAATATTGGTCGTTGAGCTGTTGCACAGCCATGTTGGAAAAAGGCAAAATCACGTTCCCTGGCTGTTAATTCTCTAAAACAAAAAAGAGGCAAACCTGTATTCACGTATGTACGGGCGTCAACTGTTGACTCGAAAAAAATTGGCCCTATAACTCTTTCTCCGCTCATGGCGCACCATACACCAAATTGTTCCTCATGAAGGGCTACTTCATGAACAATATTAGGTTTGTCAGAGCTTCAATAACAATTATTTTGTGTACACACATATCCGTGAAGCTGGAACCAAGCCTTGTCCGTGAAAATATTAAATACGGATCTATTTCGCCATTGTGTACACTATTGAGACTCCACTCACAAAATGTGCGCCTAATTACAGGATCACCTGGTTGAAGAGCATGTGCCACAGTTATTTTGTATGGTTTTAACTTCAGCAATTTAGTAGCTCTTCGCGCAGAGTCATAAGAAATACCTGCCTGTTGTGAAAGACGCCTAAGTGATTTTTGGGGGGAATTCTCCAAACGGTGACCGATGTCGTCTAATGTTTTTTCGGTAAGAAACGCATGCAGTCTTTTAGATTTCTTAGCCTGGATACTTTCTGTGGCCTGAAATTTATTGTAAAGTTCATGGATTGTTGTTCGGCTTGGAACTTTTACACCTGGAAATTTTTCTACAAATCGTACTTTCACTTGACGAGCTGAGTTAGTTAGCACATACAAATCATAAACAAATACACCCGGTGTAGTAGAAAACATATACTGAGCCACAATATACTCTGTGGCTAAGTACAGGACAAAATAATAACTAACTTGTAATAACTGACCTACATCACATCACCATCAACTCAATACTGCACTTCACACTGCAGAGCAAAACCACGTCAATAGCGTGACTTTTTATAGTAGTAGTGCGTTATCATGTTTTCACACGCCTAGTACTTAAACACCGAGCAGGGGGTTCGTAGTTTCTTGGCTCTCCCGTTATAAATAGTACATACTACTCTAAATTTCTGCAGGAATACATGTTTAGGATTTTGGAAATCTTTTTAGAAATAATGTGAGTGTGGGAATATAATTCGCTGTTTCACTGCATATCGGAAATTGCTCCGCCAAAATTACCGCTGCTCCTAAAGCTCGAGCATTGTTAACTTTGCCAGTGCAATAAGATTATATGCCACTAGGAAAACAGAATGGGAAACTTCGCTATGCCTGCCGGACGCTTCCTCCATATCCACGTGGCACTGACTGACATCTGCCATCCACCGAGGGTTCCAGGTAAAGCCTCAGGTTGATCGACTGACTGACCGAGGCATTCCCGATAGGTGATATCTCTGCGTAGACAGTGGAGTCCACACTGTTATTGGGCTGGAACTCCCGGTTTGGTTGTCCCCCGGTAGTGACCATTGACCAATATTGATAGCTCCTGTCAAACCTCTTCCGCGCCCTGAGAAAGCTGTGCGTGTGCATCTGTTTCCAACGATGGTCCACCACCCCGTATCCAACGACATGGTCGCACGCTTCCCTCGCACAATGTAGGCAGCTCTGATGTGCCTTGAGGACGCCACATGGATAACCGCCTTACCTGTCGTTCTCCTAGAACTTCGCAGCACGGTAAAGGCAGAACTTCAGTTGTCAGCAGAGCTCTTTACGGCCAACCGTTCTGCCTCCGGAGACAGTTCTTCGGGACTCAGCCTGATCTCACCAACCTAGTCCAGGAGCTTCGACGAGCCATACAGCAGCTCAAAACTGCATCCATAGCCCACCATCACTCCCGGGTAGGATTTATCCACTCGGCGTTGTCGGAGGCTACGCACATGTTCCTGCGTCAGATTGTGTACGTCTTCCACTTCAGTCGCCATACGCTTAATCAGCCGGGCAGACCGGACCATCAAGATAGAGATCGGTGGTAAGCCGTCTCTGCCGAAAGAATAAAACCTGCCTTCTTCTTGGTGCGCACCAAGGAACCCGAACTGCAGTCCGATGTGCAGCAGCAGTCACTGCCAACAGCAGGATGACCTCCAAACCTGGACCCAACCCTGACCGCAATCCGTTCAGGACGCCACGCCTACTTTCCGGACTGCTTTCGGCCGAACCGAATGTTCCGGGGAAAACGGTTCCTCCCACATTCAAGCTTGACATCAGAATTCAGCTGATTTACACGAAGGGATGAAAATTGTAGCCACAGCAAAAGTTAGCTAGCTGTCCCTACTTTCAGGAGCGATAGCACCAGGGGAGTGGCCTCTTTGAAAAGACAACGAAAAAGTAGAAACAGTTCAGTGTAATTTCCTCTTTTTGTGTAGTGCTCAAACGATGTAGCAGCTTAACTGAATCCGCTCCCCACAGTGTACTTGTAATCAAAACAAATACTTATCTTAACCTTTGCCGGGGTGTAATTCATCACTACTCACCAATTCCTCCTCGGATATCCTAAACAAAAGTACGGCGACCACACGCGCCTACAGTCGCTTTTAAACTTTAGTTTAAGTTAATAAAGAATTTCTCCAACAATATTATAACTTAAAATTAACAGCCTGTCTTATTGATTGTATCGTCATACACTTTAATTTATTTAACTGTTTAATAATTTCAAATGCTATATGAACCGTAATACATGTAGGTACGCTTATAGGCGAGGAAGCTCTCCGAACGAGATTTGACGCTATTTCTTTCTATTCCATTGAACTAAATTAAAACACATTAAATGCCTTAACTCATACTACACATTGCAAAACTTAGTTTTAAAAAAGCAACCTAAGACAAACCCGATATCCGTTCTAAAAGCCGAGAGTATAAATTTTATTCTTGACATAAAAGGAAACCAAAAGTTTTCCCTTCTGTTGGAAATTCAGAAATAGGGAGACGAACAGAAGCCCTTTCTTGGTCGAGCAGTTGACTTGGAGTGGGGAGGGGGCTAAAGAGCAGGTCTCTCACAATTTAAGTGTTCTCCAAACATCTGGTACTGACTTGAATACTGTACTGTTGTACGAAAACTTCCCTAGTGCCACTCCCATATTCGCTTTGGTTAGAGGGAAGACCCTCAGTTTAAATAATTGCTGTTTCTGCTATCCTCCTTGCTTCTTTACCCTCCCTTCTATCATTCCGTTTGTTATCTCTCGGTGAGTGAAATGTGCCCTAGAGGCATCTCAAGGAATTACCGCAAGGTGCTTCCTGCTTTGATGTACGAACTCTCCAGTTTGCTGATGCTCGCCCTTCTCTGTGCGGTTTCGTAATAACACAAACTTCGTAAAGAGTGACTCTTCATACATAAATAGCTGAAGGTGACGAGCCGTAAATGAAAGGCTTTAAATTAACCAGTTACATGTACTTTTTACCCTAAGGATGAGTGCGCAATTCAGAGTAATTATATAAAGTACAGCCTTTAGAAAACAATTCTGAATGTTTAACGATATTTTGAAAGGTAGGAGTATTGAAAACATTGAACGTTTCACTGCTACTAAGTACAGGGTCTTCGGTATAAACCCTGAGCGTTCGCACGGGGTTTTGCGTCTGGGTAGCACTTCATGACACAGCTGGCCGTGCAAGTACTTTGTCTTCGCTTCTTAAATCTATATTCTTCTAAATAAAATATAACAAATTAAATAACTTTTAACTAATAGCACCGAAACAGCAGTTAAACGTATCCACAAGAGTGAATTGAAGTTTTGAAAAAAGGCAATTGTGCAGGAAACATAAGGATGAATTCTTCATGAACGCGACAAGTCGATTTGTATTTAAAACAACATTTACTTGGACGTACAAATATAGTTTTTTATAAAGGCAACTAACTGTCTTCCCACCTTAGCAAATGAAAGTAGACTGCTAATGAATATGGGTAACTGAAGGACAGAAAGACTGGCATGAGTGCGGGGTGTGGGGAGTGGGTAAGTCAATTGGCATTGGCTCTAAAGCACAACACCGTATGAGCGGTCACGTTTTATACCGAAGATCCAGTATTGCTAGGTTCTCATAATATGATAGCAGATATCATGCACGAGAAAACCTACCAGTAGTAGCGCAAAATGCGTGGAGGGAGCTGTAGTTACGTAGAAAGTAGGTGGCTTTGAAAAACAGTATACACATAGCAAGAAAATGTGTTTCTAAAAGCACAGGTTAATACAAGCATGAAGGCAAGTTAGCTCATATTTTTCTATAAGCTAGGAAACTTAGCTACTGCTCTATACGCGTCCCGTGAGAGACTAAGACTTTCTACAGTATTTATTTGAGCTATTAATAAATTTTCCCTTTCTCTATCACTAGCCTATATTAAGTAGAGGAGGAATAGCTTTCAGTGCAGTTCGATATCCAGATTTTATCTAAGCACAGTTTTAAGAAGAAATAAAAAAAAACTATTTATAAAAACGACCATGTGCGCGTGTGCTGTGATCGTGAATGCGTGAGGCGCGTGCCAAAAGCATGACTCAAAAACGAAATACTAGAGAAATACCAAACTTGCTATTAAAGTTCAGTATCTTCGAAGGATGCGACCCAAAGATTTTCCAGATGAAATCCCACCGCAAACTACTCTTCATAAGAAAATTTGTCACCACTTATTTTCTCGAAAATGGCTTTAAGGAATTTGATTAAAGTAGCATATGTTTGCGTTACAATTAACATTTGTATCTTGAATTTTCTGCAAATTGCCTGTGAAGACCTCTTCATTCGGAAGTAATTTTATACCACTTTTTATAACTTGTAAACCATAAAATATATACAAAAATATAATATGTAACAAAATTAAATAAAACAAATAACTATTTAAAGCAACTTTTTTTCGTGAAATTAACCATTTCCAATATATCCTTTGGTATTGAATTTAACTTTTTAATACTTGTCATTTTTTTAAGCGTTGACACCATTCAGTTGTTTTATACGACTGTGCTTTAAACATTTTAGTATCGCGTCGATTTCCTGTATTCCCAATGACTATTTCTACGAACCTTAATCTCAATTAACACACAAAAGATGAAAAAATGAGTCATGTGAATGTGATCATCAGATTTTTCGATTAGGTAGTAAACATGGTATGACCAGGAGAGGGAACGTTGCAATATGACAGCAGTCTATGCAATTATAGCACCTTAGAAGTAGAGACATCCAAAGAAATGCGCAAGTTGGTTTCTGCAACCCTGCGATCGATTGTAAGCCATTTTAGTGTGATATTAATGCATATTTTTATTATACAGAGATATACTGTTGGTACAATGCAGTTTTATTTATTGTGTAGGAGAGTAAGGTGAAAGAGAAAAGACGCTGAACCTGGCACCAGTCAACTGACAAAGGCTTCTCCGAAGGTCCACGCTAACCCGGAGATTTATCTGTTATATGTTTCCGGAAATTTGAAGAATAACCCTTCAGGAACGTGCGCTAGATGCAAATGAGGGATAAAACTGTAGAGCTATTGCTAGAGTAACATTTGCCATGTTATAGCTTAAGCAGTCAATCAAAAGGCATGAATGCGCTCACTCTTTTATGCCAGGCACTTACATTTTGCTGACTGATGTTTTACACCCAGTCCCGCCGAACTGACTGAAGATCAACTTACCCAACGAACGCAGGCTAGTAGTTTAAACACATGCTCATTTTGTACGTACGGATACACAAAACGGTAAAAGTTACGGGATATTGCTTGAATGAATAAATGAACGAATGAATGAATGAATGAACAGACGATTTGTCACTGAAGAGCTAAGGCTTCCTCTTGCGAGGGGTAGCTCGATATGACTCATGCAGGGAGCTCTAGTCTGCATAAGTGGCGTTTTTCGTTGCGTTCTTTCTTGCGCACTTCGCACTATTGTTCACTCACTTCTTTGCGATCGGCACTTCATGATCATATTTGGGGTTCCTCACTTCGCACACTTCTTCCCTTAATTCCCATCAGACACTAGGTGGTGTTTAGCACTTCCTGCCTTCTGCGAATGTCTCCCCAGCTGCTGCGGTCGTGTGCAGTCGTTGTCCAGTGTGCTCCTACTGCTTTCGTGAAGGCGTCGTCCCATCTTGTTCCGGATCTGCCTTGTCGTCTCTTGCTGATGTAGGGGGTCCACATTGTTGAGATGTATGCCCATTTGTTGTTCTGGAGCCCCTCACGTGGCCTCCCCACTTTCATTTCAAAATGGTGGGGAGGCCGTGGGATACATCTTCCAGTTTTGTTAATTCCCTTATCCTGGTGTTGCGCATTCTGTCTTTGAAGGATAGTCCTAACACTTTCCCCTCCATTTTCCCTGGCAAACTTGAATAAGTTTCTTTTGGGTTTCCGTCAAATTCCAAGTTTGGCACCCATATTTAGTAGTGATGTAAAGATGCAGCAGTCTGGTGTTTTGATTTTTATTTTCCGGTTGAGTTTCTTGTCCAGTAGAATGAATTTGAGAAGAAATAAAAAAACTATTTATAAAAAGGGCCATGTGTGCGTTTGCTGTGTTCGTGAATGCGTGAGGTGCGTGCCAAAAGCATGACTCAAAAACGAAATACTAGAGAAATACCAAACTTGATATTGCTATTCTGCGTTTGTGAACAGCATAACTCAGAAACGAACAGTCGGATAATCACCAAACCTGGTATTTAGGTTCAGTATCTTCCAGAGATGCGATACGATGGTTTTCAAGAAAATCCCGCACCCCAGATTTCCCTTTACATGGAACATTTTTCAAAAATTTTTATTTTCTCAAAAATGGCTCTAACGATTTTGATTAAAATATCATATGTTTAAGATATTTTCATGACAAATAAAATGTATATCTCGAATTTTCTGGGAATGTCTCCAAAAGTATTCTTAATTGTGAACGACTTTTGCATAACTGGTAAACCATAAGAGATAGACAAAATTTTAGTACACAAAAACGTAGATCGCGTTAAAATACACAATTTATGTCATATACATTTTTGTTGTTGAGTGAACCATTTTCGAGATATTGCTTGTTATTTTCTTAAATTTTCCAATACTTATCCGTTTTGTTCTGTATTCGCACCAGTTGTCCTAGATATACGTATTCCGATACATACTGTAGTACTTTGGTGTCAATTATGATTGGTATGTCTTGACTATTTGTCATAACTTGTGTTTTCCTCATGTTCATTGATAGGCCGGCTTTCGTGCTGCATTGTAATTTAAACAAGTTGCAATTTTGGAGGCATAGAACATAATATTTCGCTTACAGTTTGGAGGGCTCGTAACCTCGTCTATAAAAACCGTGTCGGAAACGTACTTATCTTAGCTCATTTGAACCGTACTCAAATGTATACAAAGCGAGTTTATTATTTTAAAAATTAAAGTTTTATACTTTTTATACAAAACTTCAATGATCAACTACATCCGAATTCTAGTTCTCTGCTTTAGTCCTCGTAAATTATTGGCTCTGTGGTGGTATGTAACAGATAGTAATATAGAGGTTTGACATCTAAATGAGAGTACAGAGAATTAAAAACAAAATAAATAAGCAACAAACTGAGCAACACAGAGTTGATCGAACAGTTTAGAAACTAAAATTAATCATAGCTTTGCACTTAGGAAATGGGTTTATCCTTTGACATAACATTTGTACCTAAGAAAGCAATGTAGCAAATTGCAAAATGCAGAAATTAACGTTGGAATAACGATTCCAATTGTGAAGTTATAAGCAATAATCATTTTTGTTTTCTAAAGATTTAAGCTTTTTTCAGATGTTCATAGATATTTTATTCAAATAAGATCTGTAGTAATTTTGTTTCCTTTCTACAACTCCTATATGAAGTGTAACGAGATATTATGCAATATTAGACAGTGCATAGCAAAAAGGTATGGCATATGTGTATGTATTCTATTTGAAACTTAAACAAATATATATTGTATATTAATGCTCTATGTAGCTGTATTGCAGAAATAACTGAGGATTGTTAATCTAGCTCCAAGGGAGCTTTTCAACTGTATTTTAAGCGTTGTAGGTCGCCTGTGTGTTCTGTCTCTTTTTCGAAAAAAAATCTGATATGTTACACTCACATGACTTTCTCTACTCTTGTACAAACTACTTTTACAAACGCTTATTCTCCATATGCTTCATGTTAATAGAGACATCGAAATGTCAATCTTATTGCTAATTTTCTTGCAGATGCAAGGGGAATCGGTAGGCTTTAAGCGATAGTCAAATATTTTAAGAGGTGGTTGCTATGTGGAGTATTCCATTCTCTTTGCATTACCAGGACAAAAAAATGAATAACTAATTTCCATTTGAGAAAAAGCATAAGTATTGGAAAATTTAAGGGAATAACAAGCAATATCTCGAAAATGGTTCACTCAACAACAAAAAATGTAAATGACATAAATTGTGTATTTTAACGGGATCTACATTTTTGTGTACTAAAATTTAGTCTTATCTTTTATGGTTTACCAGTTATGCAAAAGTCGTTCACAATGAAGAATACTTTTGGAGATATTCCCATAAAATTCGAGATATACGTTTCATTTGTCATGAAGATAGCTTAAACATATGATATTTTAATCAAAATCGTTAGCCATTTTTGAGAAAATTAAAATTTTCGAAAAAATGTTCCAAGTAAAAGGTAATCTGGGGTGGAGGATTTTCTTGAAAACCTTCGTGTCGCATCTCTGGAAGATACTGAACCTAAATACCAAGTTTGGTGTTTATCCGACTGTTCGTTTCCGAGTTATGCTGTTCACAAACACTCACACAAACAGGCACACACACATGGACATGCTTCCAAAAATGCCTTTTTTTTTTATTCAGGGGATCTCAAAACTATATTTCTAGTGAAATCTCGGTACTGAATTTTTGGGTGGAATACAATACTTCCCCTACTTAGTATACGTAGTAGAGAAAGTAAAAATGTGTCTACTACTTCCTGCGTTATCAAGACTGAGACTTTGGATTTAAATTCCCCGAGGTATCGTGGAAATTTGCCTTTGATTAGGATGATTTCCGTGTAAGCAAAGTTGTAATTTTATTTTATTTTTTACTTTCTTTAGACGTATAACGTAGGGAAGGTATTGCATTCCACCCAAAATTTGTATACCAAGATTTTACCACAAATACATGTTTTGAAGCCCCCTGAATTAAAGAAAAAGTATTTATAAAAATTTGCGTGTGTATCTGTGAATAGCATAACTCGAATGCAAAAAGTCTGCTAAATACCAAACTTGGTATTAAAGTTCGATAAGTTCCAATGATGTGATGCGATGATTTTCAAAAAAATCACCCCACTCCAAACTACCCTTACATGGAACATTATTTGAAATGTTTGACTTTCTCAAAAATGGCTCTATTTGTTTTGTTTAAGATACCATATTATATTAAAATACTTAATGACAAATGAATATCTTGAATTTTCTGGGAATAGCCTGAGAAGCCCGTTTCATTCGGAATGAATTTCGTATATCTGCACAGATTAGAAATAGATTTGATAATTGTTGGTGGAATTTTGTTGACCTCCCGCACGTCAGCCTAAAAGGCTTATTGTTTATTATGCAACCCCACTGAAGAGACTGTCTTCATTGGTTTCTAACATCTGTTCCCTTATCCTTGCTCTAATGTCAGCATCGTTTCCTAGTTCTTCCCTGAAGTGGCCATGTTCAGAAATTAATGCAACTACTTTCTTATCTCAGGAGAGATTAGGAAATATCTTGTATAGCTTGTATACGTTAAGTGAGAGGCGAAAACGTACTTCACAAGAAATGCAGATCGCTTTAAAATATACAATTTATTTCAAATAACCTTTTTCGTGCCGAGATATCTGTTATTAATGGTTAGAATTGTTCCATACTTTTGTCATTATTTTAGTGCTTTCGATGTTCAGTTTTTTGCGATTGTATGGGAAGAGTATGAACTTTAAGACTATTGTATAATCCTTTTCACCTTCAGGTAGCCATTTGACATAATTTTGTATATTTGTTCGAAGTAGCATAAGAAAACGTAACTTGCCAGCGTTAAATTTCAATAATGCGCTCTGTTTGTGGTATATACTTCTTTAAATTTGATATCATGGCCTAAAGTAAAAAACTTAGTTTCTTTCCTTCTTTGTATTAATCAGTCAGCTGCATTGCTAACAACACTCACACATGTAAATCACCGTTAAGTTTATGTGGGTCCACCTTAACCAATGATTGTAACAGAGCAACAACGCCTCGAAAAACTCCATTATTGAACTATAAATTCAAAATTAAAGCAAGCATGAGGGCATAGGTATCGACGCTATTATCAGGTTTCAAAAGCCGGTTTCAGCCGAAAATAAATTAGCCTAGAAAGGCTTCAAAATATTACTATGCTATTCCCATTGTTTCTATAACGAAATGTATAATGTAGATATATCCATTAAAATGAAGTAGATAGAAAAATAAGATTTCGTAAGAATAGTTTTTATACCCACTAATAAACGATAGAGGGTAGAGAAGATCACATAAATGTGAAGTAGAATATTTGTTATTAGTTGGTGGTTGGAAGATGCTTCATGTTTATCTGCACAACGTATGGAAGCCAATTTGTCGCGGTCATTGCGTGTTATCTATTGCTGAGCGCCTGTTATTGTTTTATTATTTTGCATTTTGGGTTCATTGTGCTCGGGCTAGCTATTATTTCTCGGTCGAGCACATCTCTTAAACAGGGTGTGTAAACGGAAAGGATTTTGTTACTCATAGATAGCGCTGATAAAAGAATTTGTTTTTACACTTTTATTACCGTCGCAATTAAGTTCACATATTGATTCGTGATACACGCCAAACTGAAACTGTTATATTTTCTAATATCACTATAATCACTTATTTGCTGCACATTATTAGTTGGCGTTTCACATTTATAACAAACTTTAAGACGCGAGAGATTCTGTAGAATTACGACGTGTACTTTATGTATGCTTCCGTTGAAATACGCGACGTGTAACCCGCGAACGATTCTGATGAACTAACTGTGCGACGTATAACGCGTGAATGCTTCTGTTGGACTGACGAAATCTGCCTCTGACTTTAGCTTTTTTATACTCCCACACCCCGATATGCCTAAATATTATAACCGAGCTGCTATTGGTTAATAAAACGCGCCAACATTAGCGTCTATTTTTATATCCAATCAAAAATTACGAAAACATATGCTCTAGGGAAAATATTCCCGCTATTTCTAAGAAAAGCGCGCCAATCTGACGTCATTTGTTTGCCTCTTCTAATTAATATTCAACTCACCCCCTCGCACATTGTTACCCGCTATTATTGTCAGTTTCAGTAAGGCCGTGTAAACTTATTTCCTAACAATGCTTATAATTAACAAACATCTCAAATCAATGTCATACAATAATGCTTAGTTACACTACAATCACACTGGCATTTACATTATTGTGATACAAATTACTGCCACAAATGTAACAAAGCAGAAATGTTTAAAAATAAATTTAAAATTAGTTTATCTTACATTAGCAATAACTGTATCTCTAGATAAACTCAAATTTTTGGTAATACACAGATCATGTATGACAATAGCGAAAGTCTCATTTTGGCAGTAGTAAGTTTTATATTAATCTAGCTCTACGAGAGATTGTGTCGTTATAAATTGTTACTGTTGCATCGGCACTTTGAGTGTTTTCTTTTACCAAGTTGCTGCTTTCGTTAGTTATATCGTATGCATGAGATTCCCCTCTCCTCTACGTGGAAACTGCTTGTCTTATTATGTAATAAGTGCTTTCTCAACTGTAGTGGGAGAATATAGCTCTCTTTCGAAACAAACACTTCTTCCTGTTGCCCAGAGCTTCGGTGGGCTACGTCGGCTATTAATCCTGCGAGTTAATCGCCCTTGAAGTGGTATACTTGTAATGTTATATTTAATTTGTATTTACTCCACGTGGTGAAGCCATTTTGTGACGTGATTCACTTGTTAAGTTTGTAGCTCCATCTGGTGTTAGCAATTTGCGGTAGTATTAGTGTTTGTTTGAAAGAATGCTACTGTTATTTTATTTCATTTTGGTGTACTGTCCTCCGGCTAGCTATGATCTTTTTGGTCGAGCACATCTCTTTATACAGGTCGTGTAAACGGAAAGGAGTCTTTTATCCAAAGATAACACTGATGAAAGAATTTGTTTTACACTTTTATTGTCGAACACATTCACTATCACATTTACACATTGATCTAGACACTCGCCAAACTGAAACTGTTATAATAACTTCTTACTGATCACTTTTAATTCGCGTACTTCAACCTTTTGTATAATTATTTTTACAACACTTGAGAATTTTCCTAACTCTGCTACGCGTAACTTGCGAATCGATAGCCGACGTATACTTTACAAATATTTCTGCTGGACTGAGGGCGACGTGTAGCATACAAATATTTTCGACGAACTGACGGGGTCTATCTCTAACCTAGCCCTTTTTATACTCCTACACCCCGATATGCCTAAAGATTATAACTGAGCTGCAATTGGCTACTAAAACGCGCCAACATTAGCGTCTATTTTATATCCAATGAAAATTATGAATACATATGCTCTAGGGAGAATGTTCCAGAAAATTCTAAAGAAAAACGCGCCAACATTACGTAACTTTCTCGTTTCCAATAATGATAAACAGCTCACCCCCTCGCTGCATTATTGCACGCTATTATTGTCAGTTTCAGTAAGGCAGTATAAACTTACTTCTCAACAATAATTACAATCAACAAACATCTCAAATCAATGTCACATAAAAATGCATATTCATACTGTAATCATTCTTTACATTTTAAGTAATTTGTGATACAAATTACTGCATCACCCTACCAATGAAGAGTAGCACCATCATGAAATTCGTTGTTTCAGATGCAACGTAATCACTATTTTAATTTCTAATGGCGTCTCAGATGATGTTGACTTTGAATTTTCACTTTCTCTACCACGTGCATATTAGGTAGAGAATGTATTCCACCCAAAAATTCTATACCGAGACTTCACCGGAAATACATGTTTTGGTTTCCTGAATCCAGAGAAAGAATTTATAGAGGAAGGTCTGTGTGTTAGTGTATCTGTGTGTCTGTGTGTGTGATTGCGCGTGCGTGTCTCTCGCACACGGATAAATTCCAGAGTTGATATTTACGTTCTATACTTCCAAAGATGCGACACAAACATTTTGAAGAGAATCCTACCACAAACTTCCCTTTACATGGAAGATTTTTCGAAATTTTTAATTTTCTGAAAACGGCTCAAACAGTCTTGATTAAAATATCTTGCGTTAATGATATTTAAATGAAAAATAACAAGTATATCATTAATTTCCTGGGAGTAGTTATGAAGTCCACATTTGTATGGAATTTGATATAATCCTGTATAACTCGTAAACGTTAAGCCATATAGGAAAACGTTCTATACAAAAAGTGTACATCTCTTTAAAGCTAATAATTTATTTAAACAACTTCTTTATGGCACCAGCCATTTCTAAGATATCCGTTAGTAATGATTCGAATTGATGAATACTTAGCTATACTTTGAAAGTCGTGTCGATCTTCAGCTTTTTCTTGAGGTGTCATGGAGAGAATAAGGAACCTTAATGACAGCGTATAGTGCCCAGTTCTAAAATATTTGCCTATCGCTATTCCCCTTGTATCTAACAAAATGTATAATGTAATTATTTCTGGAAATGTTCATCTGGATTAAAATGAAGTAGATAGGAAAATAAAGTTTCATAGAATAAGTTGTATACCCACTAATAAGCGATAGAGGGTAGAGAATGTCATGTGACTGTAGCACATCAGAATTTTATCATTAAAACGTGCATTGATTAGTCTCACGTTAGATTATGTTGGCTACCAACGTAAGTTGTTAATAAAAATGTTGGGTGTATAAAGCAGGGTTAAATGAAAGATCCGTCTTTCTTTAGGAGATCCTGGGAGTGAGTGTTGAAACCTCTACTGTTTTTATCCAATTATTTTTATACTAAGGAATTAATTGAATAACCTGCTTCTATGGTTAGAGGAGAAAAATATTTTAAAATGTAAATTCATGGCATAGGTAGTGTTCCACGTGCATAAGATTTGAGTGCAGAAAATTAAAAATTTAAAGGAATTAAATTAATCTGTTAAATTTGCCAACGTTTGATTTATTTATATATTAAAGAATCTTATGCCTGTAAATTTCATAATAAATACATTTTTGAATTTATGTGGGAATTTTAATTAAACGTGATTTAAAGCTTTATCAGGGGTTATTACCGAAACTTTGAGCGAAAACATCGGTTGCAAGCCCTTTCTTAATAGTCTAAGAAATACTAAGGAATAATGTTTGATCATTTTTTGTTAAAAGTTAAGTAGTATGTCCCTTAATATTCAGAAATGGGTTATGAAGTTACCTGCACATAGCCCATGTAGTGGTGTATTTAATATTTGCTTCTTTAATTGTTTAAAAATCATGTTATACAACTATTTAATGTTATTAAAATATGAATTTTCTGAGGGCTGATACGATTCCTTCCTCGGTAATCTCTGGAATAACTGAGAGAAGAAATTTGTTGATTCTTAATTAAATAGTATCAAAAATGTTACAGCTTTATGTAGTATAAAGTTAATGTGTGCAGTTCTTACTAGTTACGCATTTTTTGTCGTTCGTACATATTCACTTACTTTTCTGTTCCTTTCATCATTAAGAGAGAAGGTGACATCAGAAATTGTATATGAGGCTTATTAGAGGTAGAATCATTTTGCGCATGAGATAATTCTTGGGTTTGGGTGATGAAGTTTTGCAGTGCAGAAGTGGAAACGAGAGCTTCCAAAAATACTCACCAGGCTTAATGAAGTTGCTCGGGATCTTCAGACGCATCTACGTATTTTCAATAGTGTTTTAAGAAATCCTCTATCGCCTCTCACGTTTCTCTGTATTTTCTGCTTTAGGTAGTCAGTGATAACAGAAGTACTTCGGTGATTTTTAATGTAATGTCTTCGAGAGAGGGAGAGGAAAGCGGCATGTTTATGTGTCGTATTCAGCAATATTAGAGAGTATTAAAGTAGCTTTCGGTAAGCATTTACATATTTTCCTAACTAAAATAACTAATTCTCTTTTAAATTTTCTTTTTATCTGAACATTTAACAATACTTTGCTTTTTTCTCCTCAGGTCCTATCATGGAGACATATAGCCGTTTGGTTAATTTTTTTAACCTTTATGTACTATACCCACAGTATTTTTGCAGTTCTTTGATGTTTGTAAATTGAATATTTCCAGAAGTAAGGCTAGTTTTAATAAAAAAATCTGATGTGTTACACTCACATGACTTTCTCTACTCTGGTACAAACTATTTTTACAAACGCTTATTCTCCATCTACTTCATGTTAATCGAGATATCGAGATGTTAATCTTATTGCTAACTTTCTTGCAAATGCAAGGGGAATTGGTAGGCTTTAAGCGATAGTCAATATTTTAAGAGCTGATTGCTATGTGAAGTATTCCATTCTCTTTGCATTATCAGGACAAACAAAATGAGCAACAAATTCCCATTAGAGAAAAAGTATAATTTAAGGGAATAACAAGCAATATCTCGAAAATGGTTCACTCAACAACAAAAATGTATATGGCATAAATTGTGTATTTTAATGCGATATACATTTTTTTGTAGTAAAATTTTGTTTATCTCTTATGGTTTACCAGTTATGCAACCGTCGTTCACAATGAAGAATACTTTTGGAGACATTCCCAGAAAATTCAAGATATACACTTTATTGTCATGAAACTATCTTAAATATATGGTACTTTAATCAAAATCATTAGAGCCATTTTTGTGAAAATTAAAATTTTCGAAAAATGTTCCATGTACAGGGTAATCTGGGGTGGGATATTTTCTTGAAAATCTTTGTATCGCATCTCTGGAAGATACTGAATCTAAATACCAAGTTGGTGTTTATCCGACTGTTCGTTTCTGAGTTATGCTGTTCACAGACACACAAACAGACACACACACACGAACATGTTGCCAAAAATGCCTTTTTTGGATTCAGGGGCCCTCAAAACATATATTTGCGGTGAAATCTCGATATCGAATTTTTGGGTGGAATACAATAGGTACTTCCCCTACTTACTATATGTAGTAGAGAAAGTAATAATATCTGCTACTTAACATGTTCACAGCTGGAGATTTCACTTCTAGAAGCTCCTTCCATCGCAAATTATATATGCAAAGAAGCAAACTTTATTCGTAAACCGCCATTACTAAATTCTTGACCATATTCTCAGTTCGTATACATCAATATTACTCACCAATATTATTAACTAATTGAAAACGAGTTTTTTTTGCCGTATTTACAGTCGTATATGCTTTCATATGGCTGTATAAAGATACGTAAAATAAACCACTATGACTAAGTCTCTAAAAGCATTCCCTCACAGACCATTTTCACTTGCATTTGAATGTGGGGTAAGAATTTTCAGCACAGTAATAATACTTTTATATTATCGGATACACAATTTTCGTAGGTGTCAAAGTGAAAATGCAGTCTAAATACGCGCTGTTTAATGCCATGTAATCAAATAGCCTATCACATGTTGCTTTATTCAATTGTTCTCTAACCTCGCATTATTGCTCTTAGTACTTTAATTTTGTTTGAACAATAAGTATAACTTTAATTTGTAGGATTTTGGATTTCGCAGTAGGTTAATTTCATTATTTTATAGCACTAATAACTGTTTTTATGTAAGGGCTGCGATATATTAGAATTTGTCAGAATTTCTTAAGTTTTCCTACATTTTATGTCAATAAACATAAGCTCCTATAGCTTCATACCTTGTACAGGAGTTTTAAACTAGCAATTTCTTTCTGCGATATACAATATAATTTTGGATCATAACTTACATAGAAGAGTAACTGTGGAAGTTTATACAAGAAGATTTTGCCTTGTAAAATGTTTGGTCTTAAACCTCTTCTGGTAACAGTATTCGTGATACAATCACATCCAAACAATAGGTGTCTCTCTAAAGGAAAGGGCAGTGGAGTACCGCGTGTGTCGGATGAGAATATGGAGAGAGTTAGGACGGCTTTCACACGCAGTCCCACCCCCCAAAAATTGTCTCTACCGCGGGAGAGTCGAGAACAATCAATTTCAACAATAACAGTATGAAAGGTGACACCACTGCCTGTAGACCTACTGAGTTGAAACAGGATTATAGCACGAGTAAGCTCAGTTACAGCAGACATGCTAACGTCAGTATGACAAGAAATGGAGTACCGGCTGAGGTATGCTTTGTCACAAATGGATCCCATACTCAACACTTATGGTAAACCTCCGCAGTTAGTCTTCAGTTTAAGAAGTGATTCACGCTTATATGATATATGGCAAAGAGAATATATCAATTTAAGACGCCTATAATCATTTGTGTATCCCTATAAGTATAAAGTAATATCATCTAAGGAGACATATTCTTTACAAGCTACCTTTTAAATTAAAAATATTTTTCTTTTGTGAGTTCTGAAATAGGCGGCGCCAAGGCCGAGTGGTTAGACCGCTCGCCTCTCACCGAAACGGTCCGGGTTGAATCCCAAGGACCCGCATGTGGGATTTGTGGTGGACAAAGCGGCGTCTGGGCGGGTTTCCTCCGGGTTCTCCGGTTTTCACCAACTGCTCCATCATCACCTTTCCTTTCATCCATTTCACCATAATTTCGTTTCATCTGCTTCCTTCCTCCCATACCAGGCATCGGGCTGATCCCCCATCCTGGATATTCTGTCTGATCCATGAGTGTCTGATCCTTGACGGGCCTCTGATCCTAGGCACCCGCCTGTAAGTCCTGGGGGTGTAAGTTCTACATAAGAGGAGGTTAAACAGAGGAGGAAGAAGAAGAATTCTGAAATAGATAAAGGATATAAAATTGCGTGGTATAATACGAACTTTGAAAACTACACTTACACACACAATTAATATTATAAATAATAATGCTAGTATTGTAGCGACCCGATTTGTTTAAGCTCAGATCCGACACAGCGGGGCTAGAAGGATAGGAGCTAGGGGGGGCAGGATAACTAAGACTGAGTCTATCTAATATTATGCCCCAGAGGTTTATTGTCTCTGCCATAGGACCTAAGGGTCTACTCTATCCACTCCAACAAATGTAAGTACATACCTGTGAGGGTTTTACCTGGTGTTTGTAAATAAATATTATACCACTCCGGCAAAAGGCCGATAGCGACACGTGATTGACAGAGAGACTGGGGCTATTGTGGGATTCTGAGAGATAGCCGAAAGTGTGATCTACTTGGGGTTAGCTTATACTTCTTAAAGGTGTTGATTACAAACACATCAGCATTCTGGTTACCGATTTCCGACATGCTCTGGTTTCGGCATTTTCTGAAAATTATGTTGCCAATTTCCTCCTCGCTGATTCGGAACTCGATGCAGGATCATTACACTATCAATATATTTATGTAAGTTAATCATGAGTTCATAGAAAACATGAAAACTGTATTCAAACAGGAGACATACATTCCTAAGGGGCATCAGAAGATGCGGAAGAAGAGATGGGATACTAAATACGCAGATATAAGAAGAATTGGAGGTGAATGATAAAAAGATGTTACAATAGCAACTGAAGTATGAATATATATTAGGTAGTTGGTAGATGCTTCATGTTTATATGAACCCACGTATGGAAGCCAATTTGTCGCGGTCACTTCGTGTTATCTTTTGCTGGGCGCCTGTTATTGTATTAATACTTTGAATGTTGTCCTCCGGCTAGCTATTATTTCTCGGTCGAGCAAATCTCTTTAAAAAGGTGTGTAAACGGAAAGGATTCATTACTCAAAGATAACACTGATAAAAGAATTTGTTTTTACACCTTTATTACCGTCACAATTAATTAAGTTCACATATTGACTCTTGATACATGCCAGACTGAAACTGTTATATTTTCTAAATATCACTATAATCACTTATTTACTGCATATTATTAATTCGCGTGTTTCACATTTATAACAAGCTTTAAGACGCGAGAGATTCTGTAGAATTGCGTAACATGTACTTTATGTATGCTTCCGCGACGTATAACTCACGAATACTTATGTTGAACTGATCGACGTATTACACCGAATGCTTCTGTTGGACTGACGAAATCTGCCTCTGACTTTAACATTTTATACTCCCACACCCCGATATGCCTAAAGATTATAACCGAGCTGCTATTGGTTAATAAAACGCGCCAACATTAGCGTGTATTTTTATATCCAATCGAAAATTACGAAACATATGCTCTAGCGAAAATATTCCCGCTATTTCTAAGAAAAGCGCGCCAATCTGACGTCATTTGTTTGTCTCTTCTAATTAATATTCAACTCACCCCCTCACACATTGTTATCCGCTCCTATTGTCAGTTTCAGTGAGGCCGTGTAAACTTATTTCCTAACAATGCTTATAATTAACAAACATCTCAAATCAATGTCATACAATAATACTTATTTACACTACAATCACTCTGGCATTTACATTATTGTGATACAAATTACTGCCACATATGCCCCACTAGAAACATAATTATAAATATTTACAACTTGTTTGGAAAGTTTATAATTGGGTTTTAGTCTCCTGTATCTTGGAACTCACGGTAATTATCACTTGCACTTAACACTGCACACGCATTTAACACACGTCATATATTTTGCCTTTATCTCGCCACTATTTACTGGCTCTGGTCTAATGTGTTTATATACATACATCTGACATTACAATTTTTTCTAGCAAATACTGTACCCTGAACTATTTAGTTACAAAATGTTTATACTTTCTTAGATTGTTGACATAAATTTATACATTTAAAATTTTTGTAATTATTAAACATATTTACCAAAATATTCATCCTCTACACAAATATATTTACATCTCTTAAATCTAGACACTATTTCACATTATCTGTGCGCTACATAAGAATACTGCTTTAATCATCTTTACCCCTTTTTTATTATTTTGTACTTTATATTCACAATACTCTTGGAATTATATCTATGTACTTTTACTTTAATATAACAATAAGTTTTCATTACTACATGCTTCGTTTCAAATGCTGTTACAGTTTACTGAGAAAATGCTCTTTTTCCCCCTTTAAACATTTATTTTTGTCCAAAATTTATTTCTCCTTTCTTATGACATATATACATAGTTAACCCTCTTACATTCCAATACTTCGTTTTGCAGTTCAGCTTTAACTATCCTGGATTTACTTGTTTTTTTTTGTTTGTTTTTTAGCGGTCATTGCTATTCCCTCTCCTGGATCAAATTGTCTATGGCTAAGCATTTCTCGTAGCTGTATCGTAACCTTCCAAAATTTGTTCATGGATAACCTCTTAAAGGATTCATATGGAATTTCACCCCCTGATACCATTTGAAACCAATCTAAAGTTTTCTGAACAACACATCTTTTAACAACTATAATTTTCAATTCTTCCGGTATTACAACAAGTCTGTAATAAACTGTACTGGATTGGAGTTTTCATTTTGAACAGCTTGGTGTTTATTAATTTCAGAAGTTAGCTTTTGATTCAAATCTATGGACAAAACTTTAACTTCTTCAGACAATTTATTTCTTTGTGTTTCTGACTCCTTCTGTATTTCAGATATCTCCCCTCTGAAATTAACTTGCACCTGATTTAAATCTGCATTCGTAACCTCATTCATCTCTCTTAGCTCAGTTGAAATGCTACTCATTCGACTTCCTAACTCTGTACATTCTACATCAACATGTTCAATTTTAGTATTAACCTTACTTTTTCTGTTAGATATTTCTTTGCTCATGTCTAACATTTTCTTTGAAACTTTTCCTATCTCACTTGCTATTATTTCCTGATTTTCATTTTTCATTCTTGGCATTCTATTATCTAGCTTCATACATTTCTTTTCAAATTCTTCCCTTATCTTCCTATTTCTATTTTCCATATCTTCCCTTGTTTTCCTATTTCTATTTTCCATATCTTCCCTTATTTTCCTATTTCTATTTTCCATATCTTCCCTTATTTTCCTATGATTTTCTAATTGATCTGTAATAATCTTATTTAAGTTTCACCAAAATTTCTCAGCATTTCCATCATCATACTAGCATCAAAATTAACATTTCCTGCTATTCTATTCTGACTTTCTTCACTAACATTTCCTCCCTCAAATCCTACATTGTTTGAGCTATTTTCTGTAACCTGTATTGAATTACAGCTAACTGTTACATTATCTCCTTCCATAATTGTTTCTTCAGTATTATTAGTAGACATTGTTTTCTTAATCCTACCACTTCTTAAGAACATTTAATTTCTCACAATTTTTTTTACAAAAAAATTACTATACTCTGACATTAGTGATGCTGTCTGTTGATGTTGCTTTGATGTCCAGCTTCCTGCCCCTCTCTCCTAGATGTATATGTCGCCTCTGCGTCGTACTACGATGAATCTGCGTCGTCTCGCTGTTTTGGTGTTGTGGTTGAATTCCCCTGTTGCCTTCTATTCTCATAATTACGATGTCCACTCATCCGCGTCGACGGTCGTTCTGGTGATTGTTTCTGGGATCTGCGTCTTGTAGTTCATTTCACTGCTCCATTTGCTTCACGTCCTGGTTCCTTCGCCCCTTCCTGGTTATTTCGCTCCTTCCTGGTTAATTCGCCCCTTCCTGGTTAATTCGCCCCACGTTCTGGGTGCCAATTTGAAGTGTGATATTTGTGTGTAGTTGTAAGTTGCTTCATGTTTATATGCCCCACGTTGGGCACCAATTTGAAGTATGAATATATATTAGGTAGTTGGTAGATGCTTCATGTTTATATGAACCACGTATGGAAGCCAATTTGTCGCGCTCACTTCGTGTTATCTTTTGCTGGGCGCCTGTTATTGTATTACTACTTTGAATGTTGGGTTCATTGTCCTCCGGCTATCTATTATTTCTCGGTCGAGCAAATCTCTTAAACAAGGTGTGTAAACGGAACGGATTATTACTCAAAGATAACACCGGTAAAAGAATTTGTTTTTACACTTTTATTACCATCACAATTAATTAAGTTCACATATTGACTCTTGATACATGCCAGACTGAAACTGTTATATTTTCTAATATCACTATAATCACTTATTTACTGCACATTATTAATTCGCGTGTTTCACATTTATAACAAACTTTAAGACGCGAGAGATTCTGTAGAATTGCGTAACATGTACTTTATGTATGCTTCCGCGACGTATAACTCACGAATACTTATGTTGAACTGATCGACGAATGCTTCTTTTGGACCGACGAAATCTGCCTCTGACTTTAGCTTTTTATACTCCCACACCCCGATATGCCTAAAGATTATAACCGAGCTGCTATTGGTTAATAAAACGCGCCAACATTAGCGTGTATTTTTATATCCAATCGAAAATTACGAAAACATATTCTCTAGGGAAAATATTCCCGCTGTTTCTAAGAAAAGCGCGCCAATCTGACGTCATTTGTTTGTCTCTTCTAATTAATATTCAACTCACCCCCTCGCACATTGTTATCCGCTCCCAGTTTCAGTGAGGCCGTGTAAACTTATTTCCTAACAATGCTTATAATTAACAAACATCTCAAATCAATGTCATACAATAATGCTTATTTACACTACAATCACTCTGGCATTTACATTATTGAGATACAAATTACTGCCACACAACAAAACTGGAGAACATATCTATATCTACTGGAGGATATCCAGAAAGTACCCCAAAAATGGCCTTAAATTACCAAACTATAGGCAGGAACAATACAGGAAGACCTAGGAAAGGATGCAATCAGATCAGTATGAGAAGAATTCCATACATGCTTCCATGGCTTTCACGGCCAATTAAAAACTTGATACTAAGCTTGAAGATCGTGCCCTAATCGGGAATATTGCTGGTTACAGCAAGCGGCATACGAGCAAGGAGTCAGGCAGTGGTCATTCACAATGAAAATTAAACATTGAACTAACGATGAAAATTTTAAACATGAACTTAACATAAACATAAACGGAGCCAATCTCAAGAGAGCTAAATCAACTGAGCTAATATGGCAGCCTGTGAAACGACCACCACATCACACGACAAAAGAGGTGATGTATAGCATCGAAATGAACCCGGTTAAAGGACGTTGAAATCACAAAAACGTTGCGGTTCAATACATGGCGAGGTAGTATTTTATTAGCTCCACGAATGGACGCCAATTTGAGGAAATAGTTTGTTATGTTAGTGGCGCCGTGGCCGAGTGGTTAGACCGCTCGCCTCCCACCGAGGCGGCCCGGGTTCAATTCCAGGGACCTGCATGTGGGAATTGTGGTGGACTAAGCGGCGTCTGGGCGGGTTTTCTCCGGGTTCTCCGGTTTCCCCCGCCATTCATTCCACCAACTGCTCCATCATTACCTTTCCTTTCATCCATTTTACCCACATTTCGTTTCATCTACTTCCTTCATCCCATACCAGGCATCAGGCTGATCACCCATCCTGGATGTTCTGTCTGATCCATGAGTGTCTGCTCCTCGACGGGCCTCTGACCCCAGGCACCCGCCTGTAAGTCCTGGGGGGTGTAAGTCCTACATATGGGGAGGGTAAACAGATAATGAATGAATGTATGAAAAGTTTGTTACGTTATTTATTAGCATCACGTTTTGGGCGCCAATTTGAAGAGGGTGGTATGTTGTATGCACCACGCTTTGGGCGTCAATTTGAAGAAGGCGTATTGAAGAAATTGTATTATGTTTCAACTGTTGGGGAGCCGAACTTGAAGTAGTTGCAACCGCACGTATAGTAAACAGTTTCCGGTAGCCTTCGCACCAATTTTTAAAAATATTATCTTTGTAATTTGACTGTTTCTTTAAATATTATATATTTATGTTTGCCTCGACTGCGTAAGTATTTATTTTAGAGACATGGATACCTTGGAGGGTTGTGATGCAACAAGGATGTAGGCTTACAGAGATTATAATTTTACTTCGCTCCTTTTATTAATACTTGATACGATTTAAATAGCACTTCACTGATATAGAGAGCTGTGAGATTCTGATATTTAATACTTGCACTTTTTTAACACGCATACTATTTTCGTCTCATACGAATACGTAATTAATTTCTCGAGGACACATCTCGTGTCTGGTTATGAGCACTGTCTAGAAGCAACACGTCTGGTTATGAGCACTGTTTGGAGGCAACTGAATTGATTTCAACCGTCTAAACTTGTAAATTTCTGTATTTCAAGTCTCTGATTGGCTAATTCTACTCCAATAGAATACCTGCGTTTAACTAAAGCTTTTTCTGGTTGTTGATTGGCTATTTTTATAAACTGTCACTAAAATTACATTACTGTTACTCCAAGAATCACAGGTAGTACTGTTAAACTTTCTTACTCATTATTGACTCAAGGATACCTCGTTGTTAGCAACTTTTAACTTATTATTCTCACAGCTCCTACATTATTAAATTGCGTAATACATTCACATAATGTTATTACACATGTATACAACAATATAAGCATATGCAATGACTGTTATATACATTTTGCAAATTATTACAAACACATATTGCTTCAAGCCGTGATGTTATTGAATTTTCATATTATATAATTAGACTGAAATCATTTAAGTGTTAAAAATACTGCCTCAATGGTAACGTAAGATCTTACGTGAAATGGTAGATTTGTCAGGTAATGGGGTGTATGGAGAATCGCATGTTGTCATAGTAGCTCAATGGTTAGTGCATCGGCACAGAAAGCGGGAGAACCGTGTCAAATCCCGGCTATGACACTGACGTTTTCAGCTGGCTCTATTTCACATTCCCTAGCCGGGCAGGCCGTTAATTGTACATTTAATTAGTTTTATTAATGGTACTTAATAATAATGTATACTATAAGCTACTTGACCAAACACTGCAATTTTGCATTAATTAAACTATTTATTAGAACTTATTTAAAATTACCGCTATGAAAGTTTGTGCAAGAGCAGGTAACGCAAACCATATATTTCCAAACTTAAAAACAGCTGTGAAATGGCAGAGCTGAGAATTTGCTCCAATTATCACAAATTTAGCTGTAGCTTTCACGTCTGGAAATCCTACAGCCCTCTATTTTATCTATTCTCATTTTCTTAATCCTTTCCTTATCTTTTTAAGCACATTTCCTTCACGAAGCACGGACGAAATTTGGAGTGTAATAGACAATGATTATGTCATTCCCAGGTCTCGGATCGTTTCAAATTTTCTTGTCAGCTTTATGTTGTCATAAAAATTAACAAATCGGGAGCAGGAAAAGAGGAAGAAACGGATAGACGAACAGTGGCAGAATCATGCCTCAGCACGAAGGGAGTGCGATAATTGGAGGTTGTAAAAGAAAAGCGACATAGAAAAGGGATTGAACCTCAAGAAAGAAGGAAGGAAGGAATGGCTCTTCAATGTAACTGTTGCTATAGTGAATATGCACAAAGTACAAAGTGTTTAGTCTGAACATGGCCGTAATACAATATATTGTGGTATATTATAAGCTCGCCCATGGAACAAACGTCAAAGTAATTTAGAATTTCATCGCTGCACAAAATCAGTTGTATTTTGTTCACGTCTTAAATGTACTATTTGCGTGTAACAAATGAGTGAGCCGCCATCATAGGAAATATTGTATTTCATAGGAATTTCATAGGAAATGCAAGTTTCGAGTCCCTCAGATTGAAGAAAAGAAAAAAAAAGTATTTTTATAAAACCTCCGTGCACGTCTTTCTATGAACAGCATAACTAAAGAAGCAAAGTTGAGTAAATTCTCGCACTAACTTTAATTTCTGACTCGGATATTCTCTAAGGAAGGAAACAATTAAAACTCTTGCACACTTTGGAGCAAACAGACAAACTTACTCCAAATTGGTAAAAGGTAAAGGTACGCATCGCGGAGGGGCCCCCAGAACTGCGGCAGAGCACCGCACCCAGGCCAGTCGGCCCACTTTCTGTAAACGTGACCCCTGGGAAGGAAGGATGGGGAGAGATCCGAAGGGCCACTAGATCCGGATGCCGACGGGCGCAAGTATGGGACGGGGTCGTTAACGTTTCCAGATAGAACGTATTCGATGCTGCACGGTCCCTGCCCGCAAGCCACCAACCTCCAAGGTCCGTTGGGAAGAGACCTAATTGAGCCGTACTGCAGCGTCACCAGCGAATAAACTTACACGGCGTAAGCCACCGCCCAGCTGCAACATCGTCGCCTGCTCCTACAACCCTAAAACAGATGACAAGGAAGATGAGGGTACAGGAAATAAGAGGAAGGAGATTCGTGGTAAAATATGCACCAGCATCTGCCTGGTGACCCGGGGAAACCTGAAAAACCCATGGGCTAGGGTGGATGGTCGCCGGGGGTCGATCCCGGGACCTCCCGAATGCGGGCCACAGACGTAACTGCCTGAGCCATCCCGCTCGGTCTAAATTGGTATTACTATTAAGTTTAACAGATTTGTGCTCTAAAGCCATGAGGTTTCTTGCTTTGAAAATATATGCGAGTTTATTTTCTTCATTTGTGCTTTAAACAACTCCCTTGTGAATTAAACTTTAGTACAGGAGACCCATTTTCTCAGAAACTATTGAAAATAGCTAAATTAAGCTTTAGGATGATAAAAACAACGTTTGATATGCGCTTGTAAATCCTACAAAGAGGAGAATAATCCGTTGAAACAGAAAAGGAAAAAAGGAAAAAAAAACAGCAACAACCTCTAAGTGTTCTTAATTACGAGCTTGTTTTTTGGGCTAAACCAATTGCTGATACATTTTAATAAAAATTTTACGTATCTAAGAAAATAATCATATTTTCCTCAATAAACAATCTCTTGGATAAAAGTAGATTCGTGAATTAGAAGGTACAAATGTACATAGATTAAATATTTCAGTTTATCTTAAATAGTTTTGGCGATAATGAGCCATAAATTTATAGATTTAACCTTCACGGGAAAGGGGTTTCTGTGGAGTGGTGCACGGCTGAGAGCAAAAAGTTGTAATTGCCTTGTATTTTTTAAAATATAATACAAATTTACGTATTTGCCTATAGAGTGTAACTGGAGAAAATATACGTTAAAAGTTTACGTTTTATTTATCATACCGATATCTTCAACATAATTATATTTTAATCAAAGCTATTAGAACTAATGGAAGAATAAAAAATATTAAAGCATGCTGTAATCAGTGAACTGCTTAGAGTAGGGTGTATTTCCATAAAAATCTTCACTTGCACCTTCAGTAGTGCTAAGTATAGAATTTTATGTTTATCCCATACTTCCTTTTTACTTTCCCTATTGCGTATAGTAAGTAGCGGAAGCATTGCACTCCACTCAAAAATTCGATTTCGGGATTTCACCGGAAATGCATTATTGAACCCCCTCAATAGTATAAAGCATTTTGGAAACACGTCCCTGTGTGTATCTGTGAACACGATAACTCAAAAACGAAAATTTAGATAAATACCAAACTTAATGTTATGTTCAATATCTTCCAAAGATGCGACACAGTGATTTTTAAGAAAATCCACCACCTCAAATTATGCTTTATATGGAACATTTTTCGAAATATTTGATTTTATAAAAAAATGGCTCTAACAATTTTGATTAAAATACCACTTTTGAACGATATTCACATGACAAATAAAATGTATATCTTGAATTTTCTGGGAATAGTCTATGAGTCCTATTCATTCGGAAGGAATTTTGTATAGTCTTTTTTAACTGGTAAACGTTAAGTGATATACGAAAACATACTACATAAAAGTATAGATTTCTTTAAAACACAGAATTTATTTCAAATAAGTTTGTTATGACATAAGCCGTTCCTAAATATCCGTAATTAATGGTTCGAATTCTTTATTTCTGGTCATTCTCTTAAAGTCCTTTCAACATTCAGCTGTTTCTCACGATTGCCAAAGAAACACTATGGAATTTTAAGGCCAGTATATGGTGTCCAGTTCTTAAACATTTGGCTATCACTCTTTTCTTTGTAACTGTAACGAAATGTGTAATGCAGCTTTTTCTGCAAAGGTTTATTTGGATTAAAATGTAGTAGATAAAAAAATAAGCTTTAGTAAAAATACCAGTATAACCACTAATAAAGATAGAGGATAGAAAAAGTCATGTGATTGTATCACATCAGATTTCTTAATTATTATCTTCGCAAGCGAAGGGACAGACGTTCAGACGCACATAATCGTATACAAATATTACTATTTTCCTCCAGTTATTTTAATTAAAGGGGAACGAAACACAAAAATGAATATTTTATTCACCACATAAGTTTATTTGTCGTTAGGAATAAATAACAACGCACACAGTTTCACCATCCCAAGGCGAATGGTAATCGGGTTACGGCCTGTTGTTGAGTTGACGCGCAACGTCGTGAGAGCCACATTACACCCAGACGAGACATATGCAGCTGTTTTAAATGACTAACAGGTTTATATGTTAATTTCACTAGAAGTTCATAACTTCTCTGAATAACAAGATTATAGATAAGCTAGCCAATTACTTTTCATAACCATTACACAGTATCAAACATGCGATTGGTTTCATTAAAAAGCCTGAAGCCGCTTCTAGTATAAATGTATCGCGATTATCTTAAACTGGGTAGAAGAATAATCTCTCTTTATAATAATGATGTAACACATAAGTGATAACCCCTGAATTGAAAATGCGTAGAGAAAACCATATGATTTTTATTTAATGGGACCTCAGGAGCAACCGAATTTAGTTACTCGTTGGATAAGATCTTTATGCTAATATTGGTACAAATGATGAGACAAAACAAAGCCAAAAAAAGAAGATGAGTATGGCACTGAAGTCTGTTTCGCGTTAAGCCTTTAGAATAGCTGACCATGACCATGTGGAGAGCAGGCAGAGATATACCAAGCTGTCGCGGGTTCATACTTCACCTATATGAGCTGTATTATTATTTTACGACCAGCCGCTCCTTTGTGTCTGTACATTTTATCTACATTTTGCAAATATCCACGCTTTAATGAAGCAGTTATTCTTCTTTATAAAGCCCGTTATGTCGAAAATAAAATTCCCTTCATTGCCCGGTGCTGTAAGCCCTTTTTGTGTTACGTATAGCAAAATTCCACGACTGGCCGGCATGTTGCTATAAATGTCAGTGAGGTTACATTCTGGTTTCTTTATTGCCTAAGCCGTACAGAACCATAAAGGTACTTTATCCATGGGTGCTCCTGTTTATAGCCATCTCAACAATGTAATGTATAAACTTCAAGCAGGTGAGAGCATGTCGCTGATTTAGGATGCCAAGAAGCAGGTTAGCTTCATTTAGAGGCACATATATATTTATAGGTGTTGTTATTTTCTAACAGATCAATAGGTAGGGCGTTTCAGAATGATTTATTACTTTCTCTGCTAAGTACGGGAAGTATTACATTCCTCCTAAGAATTCTATACCGATATTTCACCGGAAATACGTGCTTTGAGATACCCTGAATCCATATAAAGCCTTATTGGAAACATGTCTGTGTGTGTGTGTCTCTCAGTCTGTGAAAACAGCATAACTAAAACACGTAAAATTGGATAAATACCTAACTTTGTGTTTGAGTTTAGTGTTTTCCAAGGATACATACAAGGATTTTCAAGAAAATCACCCACCCCAGACTACCCTTTACATGGAATATTTTTCGAAAATTTTTATTCTCTCAAAAATGTCTGTAACAACTTTGATTAAAATATCATATATTTAAGATATTTTATGGCAAATAAAATATATATGTTGAATTTTCTGAGAATGTTTCCAAAAGTTCTCTTCATTCTGAATGACTTTCGTACAACTGGTAAACCGCAAGGGAGAGACAAAATTTTACTACACAAAAATGTAGATCTCGTTAAAGCACACAAATTATGTCATATACAGTTTTTTTTATCCAGCGAACCATATTCCTTGTTATTTGTTTGAATTTTTCAATACTTACACTTTTTCTAAAATGGGAATTCGTTATTCGATTTTTATGTCCATGCAGAGAGAATGGAATGCTCTACATATCAACTAGCCCTCAAAGGATTTGTCTATCGCTTAAAGTCTACCATATTACCCTTGTACTTACAAGAAAATTAGCAAATGTTTATCTCGATAACATGCAGTAGAGAAACTCATGTGCAACACATCAGATTTCTTTTAGACACAGAGAGTTTGATCTTTTGTTAAGTTATTCCAAATGGACAAATGTTAAATGTCATATGAGAATGTAAAATGCAAGTTCTGCTACAGAGTTGTCAATAATCCATATATTCCAGTGACCCTGTAATACTCTGCAACTCTACCTCTGACTGTTATCTGCCTTCTTGGACAATACTAATTATTGTATCCAGAGTTGTATGGGTGACTTTCTGAAGCTCGAATGAGATTGTGTTTACTTCCCCCGTATTAATCATAAGTTGATTGCACGATGATCTGGAATATTTTAATGTAAATCCTCCCCTTTAACCCCTAGAAACGTAAATTCATGAAGCCCCCTTACATTCCTAATGCCGTATGAAAGGTGCTTTGAAAATTACACAAATGGATATGAAATATCGGGAAATTTGTTTTTCTGGCTTCCTTAACATCCCTCCGACATTCTTACAACTTCTGGAAATTATGTATAATCTAGATGTGCTGTTTAACGAAAATTAAATCCTTTGTACTTTTTCTTTGTTTCGTTGTTATTGAACAACATAAAGGCTACAGATTTAACATACTTTTAAAACATATGACCTAGTATATAATTAAATAGGGGAAACTAGTGAATATAAACACTATCCAATCTCAGGACAGCAATTTAAAATGCATGCTACGGGTGCTGTTTTTATTTTCCGCAGATGTTTAAATTGTAAATATATTTTCCCCAAAAATATATAGCATCTGCAATTTCGTACTGTTAATTTTGCACCGTTACACAGAAAAAAGACAATAACTCCTATACTCTTTGGAGTAGAGAGGTAAACTTAAGCCCATATTTTAGGAGAGTCTTACTCTAAAAATTGATACTACTGCTTAAAATGGTAGCTTCTGTGTGCTAGAGCTATGAGTTTCTTACATTGCAAATTTATGCGAATTGCTTTTCTCCGTTTCATCTGTGAACAGTTTTCTCTGTGAATGACATTTTATGGTATAAATGACCGTTTCTCAGAAACTATTGAAGTTAGCGAAATTAAATTTTAGAATGATAAAAACCAACCTTAAAGTTCTTTTGTGGATCTAACTTGGTGTTAATTACGAGATTGCTCTTAATGAAAACTAATTGCTGATAAATTGTAATCAAAAGTTTATATAACAAAGAAAACAATCATGTGTTCCTTAATAAATAAACTGTTGGATAAAAGTAAATCAGTGAACTAAGAAGATCGCATCTATATACAGTAAAACTTTCACTCTGATATCTTAAATAGTTTGAGACAATGGGTCATGAATTTAGCAGATATAACATTGCCGTGATAAGGCTTTCAATTTCATAAGCTGAGTCAAATTAAGGCCACATAATACATGAATTATTGAAAACAATTTAAATGAACAAACCAATTTGCGTACTTGGGATTATTTTCCAATCCTATTTTAAATGGATGCTCACATTGAGTTTTTTTTCAAAAGATAATAATACAAATAAAGGAAGTTTTATCTAGTTTGAAGCATTTCATCTTTCATACAGGAATACTTTATAACAAGGAAATGGCACAATCTTACTAAGTAAAGTGGTTTAAAATATTATTTAAATATCATAATTTTACCTATACTAAGGATAGGTATTACAATTTATCAGTTTCAGCTAATATGGCTCACTGAGCAATGATTAGCGATGCCGCCTTATACCACTGTACATTTTACCTATATATATACCATAAGTGTAGTAAAAGGGAAAGATAAATATGATATTACACTGCCGTTTGTGAAAATTGCAACACCAAGAAGGAAACGCATGAATTCAATGAATTTAACACCATAGGTTAGGTACATGACAAGTAATAAATGATAAACTTTTCAAACCTATACATGATCTTTGCGCCCTAATATTCAGTATTTGGTGTGTCCTTCATGCGTTGCAATTAGAGCTGCTATACGCCGTGGCATTGAATACAAAAGGTATTGAATAAGTTCCTGCGGGATTTCCCTCCACGCAGTTTGTATTCGAGCCCACAAACCCGTGACACTGGTTACTGGAGGACCGTGACGCACGAGGTGCCGACAAACCATATCGTAGACTTGCTCGATGGGCGACATGTCAGGCGAACGTGCAGGCCAGGGAAGCAATGGTACGCGTAGCTCTTCGAAGAGGACTTAAACATTCCTTGCAATATGTGGCCGGGCATTGTCCTGTTGAAATGTGGCATGTGGAGATGCCTGAAGCAGGGGAAGTACCTCAGGCTCTACAACCACCGTTAGGTACCTGTTGCTGTTCAAAGTGCCCTCAATTCGTAGGACGCGAGATCGATTGTTGTAACCAATGGCGCCCCAAAACATCACACCTGTGTTTGTCCGCTATGCCTCTCAACAATGCCACCCTCCAGTGTGATGCAGTAATTTGTATCACAAATTATGTAAATGTCAAGAGTGAGTAGTGTGAATATGCATTATTGTGTGACATTGATTTGAGATGTTTGATGATTGTAAGCATTGTCGAGAAGTGGGTTTATACGGCCTTACTGAAACTGACAATAATAGCGTGCAATAATGTAGCGAGGGGGTGAGCTGTTTATCATTATTAGAGACGAGCAAATGACGTAATATTGGCGCGTTTTTCTTAGAATTTGCTGAACATTTTTCCCTAGAGCATATGTTTTCGTAATTTTCATTGGATATAAAAATAGACGCTAATGTTGGCGCGTTTTATTAACCAATAGCAGCTCGGTTATAATCTTTAGGCACATCGGGGTGTAGGAGTATAAAAAGGGTTAGGTCAGAGTCAGATTCGTTCAGTCCATCGGAAACATTTGTACATTACACGTCGCTGAGTTCAACAGAAACTGTCATAGTTTATCGATTCGCAAGTTACGCGTAGCACCGTTATAAAAAAATATCAAATGTCGTAAAGTTAATTACACAAAAAGTTGAAGTACGCGAATTAATAATGAGCAGTAAAGAAGTTATTATAACAGTTTCAGTCTGGCGAGTGTCAAGATTAATATGTGAAAGTGCATAATGTGTTACGACAATAAAAGTGTAACACAAATTCTTCATCAGTGTTATCTTTGGATAAAAGACTCCTTCCCGTTTACACACCTGTATAAGATAAGGGCTCGACCAAAAAGATCATAGCTAGCCGGAGGACAGTGAACCCAAAATTAAATAAAATAACAGGCGCTCAGTAAAAGCTAACACAAAGTGACCGCGACAAATTATCTTTCATACGTGCGGCAAATAAACAGTAGCATTCTTTCAAACTTAACAAAGAATACCGTCGCATATTTGGCTCCCAAGCGTGGGGCTCAATAAATAAAATAAACATTAAAACCGTCGCAAATTGGCACCCAGAACGTGGGGCAGAATAACCAGGAAGGAGCGTAATAACCAGGAAGGAGCGAATGGAGCAGTGAACTGAACTACAAGACGCAGATTCCAGAAACAACTACAGGAACGATAGACGACGCGGATGAGTGGACATCGTAATTCCGAGATTAAAAGGCAACAGGGGAATTCAACTACAGGATACAAAAACATCGAGACGACGCAGATTCATCTTAATACGACGCAGAAGCGACATATAATCTAGGAGAGAGGGGCAGGAAGCTGGTGATCAAAGCAAAATCATCAGAGAATATCAGAAAGGTTAGATTTTTATGCTAAAAAAATTGTTACAATCAAATGTACTTGAGGAGTGGTAGGATTAAGAGAACAATGGCTACTAATAATATTGAAGAAACAATGATGGAAGGGGATAATGTAACAGCTAGCTGTAATTCAATACAGGTTACAGAAAATAGCTCAAACAATGTAGGATTTAAGGGAGGAAATGTTAGTGAAGAAAGTCATAATAGAATAGCAGGAAATGTTAATTTTGATGCTGGCATGATGATGGGAATGATGAGAAATTTTCTTGAAACGTTAAATAAGAGTATTAAAGACAAAATGAAAAAGAAAAATAAGAGAATGATAGAAGAAATGAAAAGAAATTTATGAAGCTAGATAGTAGTATGCCAAAAATGAGAGATGAAAATCAGGGAATAATAGCAAGTGAGATAGGGGAAGTTTCAAAGAAAATGTCAGACATGAGCAGTGAAATATCTAACGAAAAAGGTGAGATTAAGACTAAAAGTGAACATGTTGATGTAGAATGTACAGAGTTAGGAAGTCGAATGAGTAGCATTTCAAGTGAAGTAAGAGAGATGAATGATGCTACGAATGCAGATTTAAATCAGGTGCAAGTTAATTTCAGAGGGGAGATATGTGAAATTCAGGAGTCAGTAACACAAAGAAATAAAGTGTCTGAAGAAGTTAAAGTTGTGTCTATAAATAATAAAAAACTAACTTCTGAAATTAACAAGTACCAAGCTGTTCAGAATGAAAACTCCAATCCAGTACAGTTTATTACAGACTTGTCAGAGTACTCTCAAATTACAAAGATACCGGAAGAATTGAAAATGACAGTTGTTAAAAGATGTGTAGTTCAGAAAACTTTAGATTGTTTTCAAATTATATCTTGGGACGAAATTTCATATGAATACTTTAAGAGGCTATTCATGAACAAATTTTGGAAGGTTAGGATACGGCTACGAGTAATGTTTAGCAACAGACAATTTGATCCAGAGGGTGAATAGCAATGAGATGTAAAGTAGATGCTGGATAGTTAAAGATGAACTGCAGAGCAATGTATGTGAATGTAAGAGGGTTAACTATGCATGTATGTTATAAGAAAGGAGAAATAAATTTTGGAAATAACTAAATGTTTAAAGGGAAAAATAACATTTTCTTAGTAACTGTAACAGCATTTGAAATGAAGCATGTAATAGTTAAAACTTAATGTTATATTAAAGTAAAAGTACGTAGGTATAATTCAAATAGTATTTTAAATATAAATTACAAAACAACAAAAATGGGGTAAAAATAATTAAAACAAATGCTTATGTAGCAAACAGATAATATGAAACAGTGTCAAGATTTAACAGATGTAAATATATTTGCGTAGAGGGTGAATATTTTTTGTAAATATTGTAATAATTACAAAAACCTTAAATGTATAAATTTTTGTCAACAATATAAGAAAGTAAACCATTTTTGTAACAGTAACTGAATAATTCAGGGTACAGTATTTACTATAAAAATTTCTTTGTAATGTAAAATTAATGTCTAAACACATTAAACCAAAGCCAGTAAATAGTGGCGAGATAAAGGCAAAACATATGTCGTATGTTAAATACGTGTGCAGTGTTAAGTGAATGTGATAAATAGCGTGTGTTCCAAGATTCAGGAGACTAAAAACCCAATTACAAAATTTCCAAACAAGTTGTAAATATTTATAATTATGTTTCTAGTGGGACATATGATGCAGTAATTTGTATCACAAATTATGTAAATGCCAAGAGTGATTATAGTGTGAATATGCATTATTGTGTGACATTGATTTGAGATGTTTGATGATTGTAAGCATTGTCGAGAAGTGGGTTTATACGGCCTTACTGAAACTGACAATAATAGTGTGCAATAATGTAGCGAGGGGGTGAGCTGTTTATCATTATTAGAGATGAGCAAATGACGTAATATTGGCGCGTTTTTCTTAGAATTTGCTGGAACATTTTTCCCTAGAGCATATGTTTTCGTAATTTTCATTGGATATAAAAATAGACGCTAATGTTGGCGCGTTTTATTAACCAATAGCAGCTCGGTTATAATCTTTAGACATATCGGGGTGTAGGAGTATAAAAAGTCAGAGTCAAATTCGTTCAGTCCATCGGTAACATTTGTACATTACACGTCGCTGAGTTCAACAGAAACAGTCATAGTTTATCGATTCGCAGGTTACGCGTAGCGCCGTTATAAAAAATCTCAAATGTCGTAAAGTTAATTATACAAAAAGTTGAAGTACGCGAATTAATAATGAGCAGTAAATAAGTTATTATAACAGTTTCAGTTTGGCGAGTGTCAAGATTAATATGTGAAAGTGCATAATATGTTACGACAATAAATGTGTAAAACAAATTCTTCATCAGTGTTATCTTTGGATAAAAGACTCCTTTCCGTTTACACACCTGTATAAGATAAGTGCTCGACCAAAAAGGTCATAGCTAGCCGGAGGACAGTGAACCCAAAATTAAATAAAATAACAGGAGCTCAGTAAAAGCTAACACAAAGTGACGCGACAAATTATCTTTCATACGTGCGGCAAATAAACAGTAGCATTCTTTCAAACTTAACCAAGAATACTGTCGCATATTTGCCTTCCAAACATGGGGCTCAATAAATAAAATAAACATTAAAACGTCGCAAGTGTACGCTCACCACGGTACCGCCGGACACGTATGCGGCCATCACTGTAAGACACGTTGAAGCGGGACTCGTCCAAAAGACTACATTTTGCCACTCAGTACCCCAATGATAGTGCTTACGTGCCCATTGATGTCGGAGGAGCTTGTGGTTTCTGGACAATGGAAGCTGACGTAATTGTATACATGGAACCAGTCCAACCCGCAGAGGACGGTGAGGAATCGTTGATACAGACATGTTCACACCTGTTGCAGTGCTTCAGCGCCGAGCCAACATTGTGGATGAAGCTGTACGGTCTGTTATGGCCAAGCAGACAAGATGACGGTCATCCCGTGCTGTGGTCATGTTCCGTGGTCCAGTACCCTTCTTAGCTGCGTACGACCTTCATCTATCCACTGCTTCCATACACGCATCACTGTCGTAGCAGCATGTCCTGTACGAGCCGAAATGTCACGGTATGACAAACCCCGAGACCGATCGAACTCACTCACATGCCGATATGGCTCCCTTTGACGTCGACGAGGCATACTGGCACTCTCTTTATTGTGTGCACCTTGTTTGACAACCCTGCACTGACTGCACTGGGCACAATACTGACCTTGTCGGACCGACACGAGAGGACTCTGCTCGGCCTACGTGTACCCCATCTCTCTGCAAACCTAATCACTTATTGCTTGCACACTCTTCATAACTTCCACCAAGTTTGGAGTTATCCGGGAAATTCTTTCTGGTGTTGCAGTTTTCACAAACGGCAGTGTAGTTCGCATTATTTTTATATCAAGTCAATATCTATAAATTAATTCTTAAGGAATACCCTCTGTGTAACTTTAAACACAATTCTCTGAACTTTCTGGCAATTCTGATTAACATTGCTGCTTTACATAACAGTTTGCCACACGAATTTCTGTAGGTCAACCTCTGTGGTGTGGGGGTAGTGTGTTGCCTCACAATCAAGAGATCTCGAGCTCGAACCTCGGTTAGGGTTATTTACCCTGGTTTGTTTTCGGGGTTTTCCTTTATCCTTTGAAGACGAATGTTGGGCAAGTTTAAGCTCCAAGGACCGCGGGCTCATTTGAGCATCATTTCACCCCTTTAATTCATCGACGAAGTGGCCTGCCAGGTTAAAGGACGTTAAAGTTAAAAACTTCTCCTTTGTAGTTCCCAAAATGTGTTCTAATAGAAGATATTTAGCTGGTTTTCATATCACTGTTTGTGCTTTATTTTTTCCGATATTCATCTAATGTTTTGTTTTACCTATTTAATATTCAGTCGTTAATGTTAATCAGATGACATTACTTTGGAAATGAGTATTTTGTGTTACATTGTAATATATTCTATACATTGAAGTGGGATATTTGTTGGTAGTTAGTAGATGCTTCATGTTTATCTGCACAACGTATGGAAGCCAATTTGCCGCAGTCACTTCGTGTTATCTTATTGCTGGGCGCGTGTTATTGTATTAATACTTTGAATGTTGGGTTCATTGTCCTACGGCTAGCTATTATTTCTCGGTCGAGTAAATCTCTTAAACAAGGTGTGTAAACGGAAAGGATTTGTTACTCAAAGATAACACTGATAAAAGAATTTGTTTTTACACTTTTACTACCGTCACAATTAATTAAATTCACATATTGACTCGTGATACACGCCAGACTGAAACTGTTATATTTTCTAATATCACTATAATCACTTATTTACTTCACATTATTAATTCGCGTGTTTCACATTTATAACCAACTTTAAGACGCGAGAGATTCTATAGAATTGCGTAACGTGTACTTTATGTATGCTTCCGTTGAACTACGCGACGTATAACTCACGAATACTTATGTTGAACTGATCAACGTATTACACGCGAATGCTTCTGTTGGACTGACGAAATCTGCCTCTGACTTTAGCTTTTTATACTCCCACACCCCGATATGCCTAAACATTATAACCGAGCTGCTATTCGTTAATAAAATGCTCCAACATTAGCGTCTATTTTTATATCCAATCAAAAATTACGAAAACATATGCTCTAGGGAAGAAATTCCCGCCATTTCTAAGAAAAGCGCGCCAATCTGACGTCATTAGTTTGTCTTTTATAATTAATATTCAACTCAACCCCTCGCTCATTGTTATCCGCTCTTATTGTCAGTTTCAGTGAGGTCGTGTAAACTTATTTCCTAACAATGCTTATAATTAACAAACATCTCAAATCAATGTCATACAATAATGCTTATTTACACTACAATCATTCTGGCATTTACATTATTGTGATACAAATTACTGCCACATATGCCCCACTAGAAACATAATTATAAATATTTACAACTGGTTTGGAAATTTTATAATTGGATTTTTAGTCTCCTGAATCTTGTAACACACGGTATTTATCACTTGCACTTTACACTGCACACGCATTTAACACACGTCATACATTTTGCCTTTTCCTCGCCACTATTTACTGGCTCTGGTCTAATGTGTTTATATACATACATCTGAGATTACAATTTTGTATAGAAAATACAGTACCGTTAACTATTTAGTTACAAAATGTTTATACTTTCTTAGATTAGTGACATAGAAATTTATACACTTAAGATTTTTAACCTGGTTCATCTTATAATTATTGAACATATTTACCAAAGATATTCATTCTCTACACAAATATATTTACATCTCCTAATTCTACACATAATTTCACATTACCTTTGTGCTATATAAGTGTTTTGCTTTAATTCTGTTTACCCCTTTAAACATTTATTTTTGTCCTGAATTTATTTCTCCTTTCATATGACACATATACATAGTTAACCCTCTCACATTCCAATACTTTGTTCTGCAGTTCAGCTTTAACTATCCAGAATTTGCTTGCTTGCTTTCTTTTTTTAGCGGTCATTGCTATTCCCCCTCCTGGATCAAATTGTCTATGGCTAAGCATTACTAGTAGCTGTATCGTATCCTTCCAAAGTTTGTTCCTGAATAGCCTCTTAAAGGATTCATATGAAATTTCACCCCCTGATACCATTTGAAACCAATCTAAAGTTTTCTGAACCACACATCTTTTAAGAGCTATCTTTTTCAATTCTTGCGGCATCTTTTTAATTTGAGAGTACTCTGACAAGTCTGTAATAAACTGTACTGGATTGGAGTTTTCATTCTGAACAGCTTGGTGTTTGTTAATTTCAGAAGTTAGCTTTTGATTATTTATAGGCAAAACTTTAACTTCCTCAGACAACTTATTTCTTTGTATTTCCGATTCCTTCTTAATTTCAGATATCTCCCCTCTGAAATTAACTTGCACGTGAATTAAATCTGCATTCGTAGCCTCCATCATCTCTCTTAGCTCACTCGAAATGCCATTCATTCGGCTACCTAACTCTGTATATTTTACACTAACATGTTCAAACTTGGTATCAACCTCACTTTTTTGGTTAGATATTTCCCTGCTCATGTCTGACATTTGCTTTGAAACCTTCCCTATCTCATTTGCTATCATTTCCTGATTTTCATTTCTCATTCTTATTATACTGCTATCTAGTTCCATAAATTTCTTTTCAATTTCTTCCCTGTTTTGTTCTAAGCTCTTACCAATTTCTTCCCTTAATTGCCTATTATTCTTTTCCATATTTTCCCTATTTTGATGAATTTCTTTCCTAATTTCTCATTACTCTGAGTTAGTTTTTCTAATTTCTCATTATTCTTTTCCATAACTTCGCTGTTTTGATCTATAAAATTTCTCAGCATTTCCATCATCATACTAGCATCAAAATTAACATTTCCTGCTATTCTATTCTCACTTTCTGCACTAATATTTCCTCCCTCAAATACTACATTGTTTGAGCTATTTTCCATAATCTGCATTGAATTACAGCTAACTGTTACGTTATCCCCTTCCATAATTATTTCTTCAGTATTATTAGTAGACATTGTTTTCTTAATCCTACCACTTCTTAAGAACATTTAATTTCTCCAAATTTTTTTAGGATAAAAAACAATTTACAATATTCTAACATTTGTGATGCTGTCTGTTGATGTTGCTTTGATGTCCAGATTCCTGACCCTCTCTCCTAGATATATATGTCGTCTCTGCGTCGTACTACGATGAATCTGCGCCGCTCGCTTCTTTTGTGTCCTGTAGTTGAATTCCCCTGTTACCTTTTATTCTCATAGTTACGATGTCCACTCATCCGCGTCGTAGGTCGTTCTTGTGGTTGTTTCTGGAATCTGCGTCTTGTAGTTAATTTCACTGCTCCATTCGCTCCACGTCCTGGTTCCTTCGCCCCTTCCTGGTTATTTTCGCTCCTTCCTGGTTAATTCGCCCCTTCCTGGTTATTTCGCCCCACGTTCTGGGCGCCAATTTGAAGTAGATGGTTTGTTAGCCCCACGTTTGTGCGCCAGTTTGAAGTGGTATATATTTGTTGGTAGTTGGTAGATGCTTCATGTTTATCTGCACAACGTATGGAAGCCAATTTGTTGCAGTCACTTCGTGTTATCTTATTGCTGGGCGCCTGTTATTGTGTTAATACTTTGAATGTTGGGTTCATTGTCATCCGGCTAGCTATTATTTCTCGGTCGAGCAAATCTCTTAAACAAGGTGTGTAAACGGAAAGGATTTGTTACTCAAAGATAACACTGATAAAAGAATTTGTTTTTACACTTTTATTACCGTCAAAATTAATTAAATTCACATATTGACTCGTGATACACGCCAGACTGAAACTGTTATATTTTCTAATATCACTATAATCACTTATTTACTTCACATTATTAATTCGCGTGTTTCGCATTTATAACAAACTTTAAGACGCGAGAGATTCTGTAGAATTGCGTAACGTGTACTTTATGTATGCTTCCGTTGAACTACGCGACGTATAACTCACGAATACTTATGTTGAACTGATCGACGTATTACACGCGAATGCTTCTGTTGGACTGACGAAATCTGCCTCTGACTTTAGCTTTTTATACTCCCACACCCCGATATGTCTAAAGATTATAACCGAGCTGCTATTGGTTAATAAAACGCACCAACATTAGCGTCTATTTTTATATCCAATCAAAATTACGAACACAAATGCTCTAGGGAAAATATCCCCGCTATTTTTAAGAAAAGCGTGCCAATCTGACGTCATTTGTTTGTCTCTTCTAATTAATATTCCACTCACCCCCTCGCTCATTGTTATCCGCTGTTATTGTCAGTTTCAGTGAGGTCGTGTAAACTTATTTCCTAACAATGCTTATAATTAACAAACAACTCAAATCAATGTCAGTAGTATGAACTCCGCGGGAGCCAGACGGTCAAAGTCCACCCTGTCGCCAGTGAAAGGTCAAAGGTCTTGAAGGTTATCAAGGTCGTCACGGTCTGTTGGTCAAGGTTGGCGCCAATCTTTGACCTTGAGGTGAATGTCCTCTCGAAGGTTGCGATAAGATTGGCGCCGACCTTGTGTTTTTTGAACCGTGACGACCTGGATCCCATCATCGACCTTTGCACCCTGGCGCGGGTGGCGGAGACTTTGTTTTTTCCGTCCGGCTCCCGCGGGGCACATTTTTTTATTTTATTTTCAATACATTACAAGTGTTACAATTGGTTTTGTTATTGAAACAATTTTTTTTAATTAACAAAAGTATGTACATTACAATTAAAACAGTTCCTTTTTTCTTTTGCAAATAAAAGATGCAATCTTTTTTAGTTGACTTAACTATTTGCACTTGTGGTATACACGATAATTTTAATGAGAGTAAGTACGTTTTCGACGTCCTCGCTGCTGCCGCTGCCGCCGTTGTTGGTGTTGGTGCCGACGCTTGTAGAGGTAGTGTTGCTGGCGTTTTCGATGTTGGGTGGAATGTCGGTTTTATCACACGTATTACTGCCGCGATCGGGATTCGATGTTCTGCTGCTGTTGCTACCGCATTCGAATTCGGTGTCACTTTCGTCGTCATCTGACGTTTCGCTATCGGATTCATTAAACACGATAGAGCGTAGTTGTTTACAGGATTTGGTAGTGACGCACTTAAATGTGAGGTGGTAAAAGTTTTTACTTACGTCGCTTTGTTGTTTTGGCACATACAGAGCGCCCACCACGAAATCGCTGCACCCATGTTGTTCACACTGGAGAATGTTGTACGATCCGCGCTGAGTGATGCACTGGTCTAGGGTAGGCGTATTTGAATGTCCTGCAGTGATGGTTAATCTTGCGGAGTCTTTGTCACCTGCATTTATTAATACGCGTTTAAAAGCGACTTGCAGTATATCAGCGTCAACTGGACAATAGTCGTTTACCCCAAGTTTTATAACCACCGTTTTCTGATTAGGAGAATGTGGATATATTTTTGTTGCTAAAAGTTTAAAGCACTGGTATTTACCTTGAGCATTAGCTATTTCGGAGACATTAAACACAAGTTGCGTCCAAACGTTGTGACCAGCGTTGATGGGATCGGTGATGATGTCCATGGCGAGGTGGCTGGAGCTGCTGCTGCTATCAGAATGACCCGTCGTGCTTGACGCGTTGCTGTTAAATTTAACTTTTTTGTTGATGATGATGACGTCATGTAGATGATGTCGACGCTTTCTTTTTTGTAATGCAGATGTATCTATGTCGGGCCCCATACATTGAGCTGGACCGTGGTAACATCTTCCGCATTGACATTGCCACCGATTATGCTTGCACATCCCATGTGGGCAAAACATCTTTTAGAACTGATGATGCGACAGTAACTACCGCCGTGTTTTGTTATTACCGAGATAGCTGTACTTGGCGCGTCGATGCTGCGCAGCTGCTTCGGCGTTAATCTCTGGAACCGTTGTTATCTTAATGTTTTACTCTCGTGTAAACGTTTTATTGTTCATCTTGTAAAATTGACAAAAGAAAAAAAGGAACGTTTCTTCTTGCCTTTTTTTAAGTTTAAAATGTAACATCTTCCGCCGGCTGAAAACTGTACATGTGCCTCGTTTTACCGCCTCCAAGGGTTTCCTCTCCGTTGTACAGTAAGAAGTACTTTTGCGCATTAATTTTGCGCAGCTGGTCCGCCGTTAACGCCACGAAACGTTGAGGTAGAATTAGCTCTCTGTCGTGTATGGTTACGACGATCTTTCTTCCCCACTTGGTTTTGACGGCCGCGATGTTCTGAATAAGGTACGACGTACCCTCCTCTAGTTCGGCGGCCACTATCGGTATTTTGCCGACGAAAGAACATCTACCAAGGTTGATGAGTACGTTGCACATATCCATTAGATCGTTGCCGGTGCTGCCGGAATTGCTGGCCATGATGATGGTTGTTTTTTTCTTTCCAAACTGCTTCACTAGGCAACAGAAGAACCACTGTTGGTAGGGCAAGTAATCACGGTATAGATACGATTATGTTCATTACGTAAGTATAGTAACACGTGATGTATACATGCGGCTATGCTGTGAATGATAAACACGTGATAATCACGTCTTGTGCGCGTGATCATGTGCAGCTGTGAGTTGATTGTGTAAGTAAAATCGTATTTCGTAATAGTCTTTAGGAGTGGCGCATAAGATATATTCCGTATATTTAGAATACGTCATAGCTTCCGCATTATCTTCCACGTTTTGTAAATATTTATCGTGGGCTACAATTAGATTTTTTACTTCGGTAACTTCTTTTAATAGATGATAAAAAAATATCGTTGACAATCGGGTAGAGTTTAATTAAATTCTTCCACTCTTCTTCGATTAAGGATATGTTAACGGAGTCGTCGCCTTGATATTGTTTTACTATAATGTTTGGTGTGCCAAATATGTGTTTGACGTCTAATTTTAATTCTTCATTTAGGTTTAAATCCCATTTTACTGCTTCTCTTTTAGGATTTTTATCGATAAGGGAAACACACGTAATTATGTTTTTCCAATCGGACAAGTTGTTGAGCACAACACCACGATCTTCTCCACATTTAGCGATAGTGATGCACAGTTCGCAAGCTATTTGCGAAGAAAATCCCACACTAAGAAACTTCTTTTGTGCGCGATCCAAAAAGTATACATTGCTTCTAATACCTATCATCGACGGCGGCTGTTTGCTGTCCTCTTCTAGTTTTATCTTCTTTGGTTATAACGAGGTTACACTAAAAATAAAAAAAAGTTGTCAGATGTGGGATTGGAACCCACGCTCTCCTTTCGGAGAATTAGAGCTTAAATCTAACGCCTTAGACCGCTCGGCCAATCTGACTATAAATATTTACGGGTTATACGTACCTTGTATCTGTACTGGACATGGTGAAGAGATGAAGTGCACTGCAGTGTGTAACCTCGGTTTAAGTAGTCCTAATGTGCGTTCTAAAATAAATTATTAATATATACGTCATTAGGAATGCAGTTTAACGATGATTCATGCTCGTGAGGCAGACGCGAATCGTTTGGTTTTGGATCGCATGGATATGCATTTCTTTTATCGGTGGTATGTGCGTACCACTTAGAAATGTTTAATACATTTCTTTGAGCACAATTGAGAGTTTGTATTTTATGACAAGGATACATGCAAGACGAAGTATTAAACTTTACTAGTGATTCGTTGTTAAGCTCTAATTCTTGTATGTTGATTATGGTTCTATTCGTAATTCTACGAAGAAACTGAGCTCTCTGTTCTCCTTTAGTAAAAATAACCATAAAAAGATCCAGGTTTCGGTTGAGTATAGACGTAAGTTGATCGTAATCAACATCACCGTCATTCCATTTTAAACCGTGAAGAGTTACACTAATTTTGTTATTAGTGGAAGTAATTTTATCGCTTAACAGCCGATGATTATGAGGTGGTTTAAAGATCCAAGTCTGCACTTCACGATCTAAACTACATATAGAAAGTTCTTTAACGACATAATCGAGTTCATCATTTACAAAAAAGTTAAAGTATACAAATCCTGTTCCTGCACACATATTGTGTTTATTCTTTGCAAGCAAAACGTAAACTGAACCATAACTAAATAGCACACTTACCTTTTTATATAAGCGATGTGCAGGTTTGTAGCGGAACTGTTGTGTTTCTACATTTGCTGCTACAGCATACATTTTTATAAGTTTTAAAAATAAGTCTGTCGTTAAAAGGGTAATCAGTTATTCTGTATTTAGAGTAAAATTTTTGAACAGGTAAATTACAACACCGATGTACTGCGTAAGCAATTACGTAATGTCCACATGTAGAGCTAAAGGAGCTCTGTAATCTTCGATTACTGCAATTCCAATTATTACCGCAATTATGGTTTAGAAACTGTATAAAATAGTGAGAAACCGGAGGCATTCCGAAGCTATCGAAATATTCACCTCTTCCACATTTGGAAATAAAAATACAAACCCAATGTTTGCCAGGTTTACTGATAGGATCCGTATTCGCTACCAACACAATCGGAAAACGTTTATGAATGCGTTTAGGTAATTGATCACACGCAAAAACACCTAAAAAGTACGGGCTAGTACGAGTATTATTTGAACGTATTTGTTCGGTATTCATGTCACATAAATTGATCTGTTTACGTCAAATTCTAGTATGCGTTGATATTCCGATAAAACAATCATGCAAGCTGGTTCTGTTAAAGCTGTTGCAAAACTTACGTTTATGGAAACGTTACCATGGTGTAAACCAGAAACGTGGGTTTCGTAGCGCTCTTATCCGGTGTTAAATCAAATATGAGAAAGATATACCCCTTTGAATAATCCTTTCTGGATATAGTATGCCCTCTATCTTCAGGATTTAAATCTAAAGCTTTTGCGACGGTATTAAAGCATTTAATGTATTGGTTGTTTGCAAAATTGGGAGTTAGAGGATGTGCAGGAAACGGCTGCTCATTTATAAAAAGTTGAAAAAATTAAAATTCAAATGTGAAAAATTGTATGGATTTTTTTAAAAAATTACCGCTATATGCAGTATCTGTTACGAACCCTACTGTAATTCTAAGAGGTGCTTTACCTACTAATATATCGTGAAACTTTTTACTTAATTGTTCCTTTAGGAATGTTAAAAGGTTGAACATCTACCTCGTCTAATATTATTTTACCGTAAAGCGTAGACAGTAAATTTTGATGAGCTAAAAGCATGGAAGCAGAAGGAAAGATACATGTTACGTTAAGTGTAGCATTTGTAATTATAGTTTTTCCTTTAAGGTCTCCAACGGCTATAAGGTGAAATTCGGGAGTAGACGGAATTAATTTTATAGTCATATCTATATTGTTGGGAATGTATTTATCTTGAGAAAATAACGAGCACGACAATCGTCCCATTAATTCAAATTCTTTACTACCCTTGGTGTGTTCAATACGCCATTTTATGCCTTCATTACTATCCCAGGTGTCAAAGGAACCTGCTGTATCTTTTTTCCAAAGAGATGCTTCAAGCCACGAATTTTGAGAATCAGGTGAATAGTTTAATAATTGTTCTATATACGTTTTATACGGATATCCAGGCTGTGGTGGAGTAACAGTAACATTAGTTAAGACAACTTCTATTTGTTGAAAAAGTAAATTTAAAGGGTTGTTAACTAGGGTGATTATGTCTGTATCTTTTAAATCCTTACCGTCATGACTGATAATTTTACAGCGTAAATACAGTTCTATTTGAGAAGCATCGATATATGCATCGGCGTTCCCTTTATAGTGAAAAACAATTGGTGAATTGTAAGAAATTACATTTTGAGGCTCTAACTCGATTACCGTATAACGATTTACACTAGTTTGTACGGGAGGTTCTTCAAAAAAATTAAATGCCGAATTTACATAAATTTTAGACATTATGAAAATATATCACGTGTAGTTGGTTTTCTTTTAGTTGAGCTAGTTTTGCGTTTTTTCTTCTTCTTATGCTTTGCTATTTTAGGTTTTTTTACATGCTTTGTTACGTCTTACGCCTTTTCTCTTCGACTGTGCAAGTTTACGTTTTTTACGAGCTTTTATTCCTGACCCGAGCATCGAATCTAAAGCTTGGTCGGCTTTTCTCTTTAAATTTGAACCGCCTTCCTTTAATCTAACATTAAGTGAAGACTTGAATGGTTTTTGTGCAATTACGTCGGATAAAACATTTCCACCTACATTTAATAGTTCCTTACCAACAGATTTTGCAGCGCTTTTAAAGTACGGCGACATGTATCTAATCAAACTACCTAAAGCACCGAAAAGTTCGCGCCCCCTTTGAAAACGTCTACCTTTATACAATATAAAACTATCACCATCACCGGTTTGATTCAGAAAGTGTTTAATGAGTTCGCGATGATCCATAAGGTCTAAACCAAAGTACTACTGCCGAAGAAAATCCGTCCATAAATGGTAATAATTCACCTGTACCTGACCTTAAATCTATTTGCACAATTTGAAAATCGTGTTGAAGAACCGGTACCCAGTTTAAAGGCACAAAAGATTTTTCCATTGCTAGATGCTTGTGATCAATGTCTATTTCAACTATTGTACTGTCGATAATTTGGGTAAACGTATCGCTCACCATTTGAGGTTCTATAATGTTACAGTATATGAACATTTCGTAAGGAAATGATATATGCGAATTCATTGGAAATAAAGCGCGTTTATCTTTAGTAACATCGGTTTGAGGTGCGTATCCTAACTGTCTGCTTAAATCTGGAGATAAATATAATTCGCGTATCACATTATTGCTAACCATAGTAGTAGCTCTTTTACCTTTTGATTTACTTGTTTCGTCTTTAACTTCAATGTCATGTTCTGTGTGTGCTGCATCGTTTAATTTAGGATCTACATTATACGGTTCAATAGATTCGTTTACGGTGTGCGCAGTATTAACATCCGATTCTGGCGGTTTTTTATCACCGTCATGTTTTTTGCTTTCTTTTTTCTTTTCTATAGCCTGTGTATTAATATGAACAAAACCGGTATCTTTATTGTATAAGAAAAATTTACTGGTATGAGTTTCTGTTTTAATTTTATCTTTAAGTAAAGATAGAAGCATAACATTATCGGTTATAGTGGTTTCGTTTAATTCGTATCTAAAGTCTATTTCTTGCGGAAGACCCTCCTCAGTTTTATGCAGCATTCGACCCTTAATAAAATTACCACCTTTTGCGATGTTTAAAAACGAACCCGGATATGAAATTTTTGCAAGTGCCACTTCCCATTTACCTTGAAGAACTACGCGTTGTGGTAACATGTTCCAAAATCGAGAAGTAGCATTTTTATCAAATAAAGTTGAAGAAGCATTACTTGTCAAAGTAATAGAAAATGGTTCGGTGCGTATCATGGTGGTGCCGTTATTGTAGAATATTTAACCCAGAAATTAAATTTATCGGGATAACCTTTCCACTTCACAAGTACTTCTTTACTACTGCCTTTACCTCATGTGCCTAAGATTTTATCGATCTTATATACGTCCAGAAGGCGAACTTTTTGTAATTCTTGAGCATAAAAATTCCGTTTATTTCTTCTCCAGATAAATCGTGTAATTTATAAACTACGGGTGTACTTTTAATATCCTGACGTTTTATAAATATTTCTTCTGTCCAATTGCGTTCATAAACTTTATCAAAGATTAATTTTGATTTTGAAATTCGAACATGATCTCCAACTTTAAATCGTATAGGTGTAAACAAAGTTGATGTAGTAAGTCTATTTTTGTATAAATTATTGTATACTGTTAATATATTTGAAGAATTTACGTGAATAGGAGCCATCTTAATCGATCTATGATAAGAGCTATTATATGCTTGTAATAAACTAGGTAGCACGTCTATGTATCTATATGTGTGTTTATGAGTAAAGTATGGCCACATTTTAGTTTTTAAAGTTCTATTGAACCTTTCTACTACGCTAGCTTTTACATTATTATTAGTCGTGTAATGCATTATATCGTTCGATTTTAAAAAGGATTGAAAATTTTTATTTGTAAATTCCGTCCCTTTATCGGTCTGAAGTATTTTAGGAATACGTTCATATCGATCAAATATAGATGCAAACGCTTTAGTAATTTCTTTGCCGGTTTTAGTTTTTAAAGGTAATGCCCACGCGTATTTAGAAAACACATCTATAACCGTTAATATATATATACGGTTTATTATATTTATAAACATTATATAAAACATTTAAATCGCTTTCCCAAAGATCGTCAATATTAGTCACGTGATATAATTTTGTTGAATAACGCTTTCGCACCGGTTTGTGTAGGGTGTAACTTTCCTGTCCTTGTAGAAAATACTTAATTTGATTTTTAGAAATACCTGTAGCTTCATGCAGTTTTTACACAGTTCCAAGTCCTGCATAATGATCAAATTTGGAATAGTATTTGTTAAGAACAGCAATTTCTTTTCGTGTTAAACTCTTTTCGCCATTTATGTGAACGTAAAGTGTAACTAGGTGCTTGTTTACGAACGCGAGAAGGATAAGGTGTAAATATCAGGTTTTTGTCAGAATCTTCACTGTCCGAAGTATCCCTATCTTTTCTTTTCTTTACTGCTTTACTGTTTCCTTTATCGTTTTTAACGGTGTATGTTTAATTTCTTTTTTATGCTCAGGTTTTTGCAATTCTATCACTTGTTCATCCTGTTTCATAGCATGAACATAAGGTTTTGCGTAATTTAGACATTATATCATGATAACTACTTAATTTATGTCTAAGAAAACTCCATTTGTCGTCAGCTGATATGGTTAAATGTTTTATTTTATTAATATCTTCTATCAAATTAGATAATGTTTTATCTATAACATGAATTTTCTTTTCGCTTTCTGGTTGTGAATGTAACAACATAATTTGTTTTGCGTACTTCATGATGACGGAATTAATTTCGACACCAGAGCACTACCTAAAGCAATTAAAACAGGTATAACAAATCCGGGTAAAAACCCACCTTTTTGTAATATTATTTTCTTCTTTTTCTTTAACGGTGTCTTTCTGTTAACTAAGGTTCTCCAGCTAGTTTTATACCTTTTTAAACGATTTATACTCTTATTCGATATAGGTATAGTTCCCTTACTAACGTTTAATACGCATTCAGTAATTGCTTTAAGTAAGTTGGAATTAGCATCTTTTAATAATTTTGCACGCGATTTAGAGTTTGCTTTACTTTACACAAACAGTGCTCCACATTGTTTAGCTATAGTGGGTGAAGATAATTTACAGACCTTTTTAAAAGCGACAGAAGATAATCTAGGAACTTGCCGCGCAGTCATTGTTTCTATTAATGATTCGTATATATATATATATATATATATATATTTCAAGACGTTATATATTTATTTAGGTCTAAAGCAAGCGAGACGTTCACTAGGTAAAACACCTGTTCTGCAACGATATATATCGGGACTATGTTGTGTACAGTCTAGCACCAAATATCCATGCGGTCTATTTGTAGCTTTATTAAAAGCTTCTAAAAGAAATTTTGAATTTCTGGGTTCAACTTGCTGAAATAATTTATCTATCTGTAATTTATCAATGTTATTTTTAAATACCACAATATAATTAGAATTTAATGACATAGTTCTAAATTTTTTTCCTTGAGGAAAAATATTTTGCAAAACGTACACCAATCCAAAATTTTTATGATGTGAGTCTTTGGTAAAAAAATTAGACACATCATTGCTATCTGCCTCATACATTAAGTCGTCTAAAATAAGTAAATCACCATTTTTTACATTTTCTATATCGGGAACCCCTTCGTGTGTACGCACGTTAAACGTGCAATTGTGAAATTCGCGACCAAATTTCGGTGGATTTTCACGAGGATGACACCACAAAGCTCTTTTTATAGGATTATCGTATAAGGTATTGGCGTGTTTTAGTAAATTTTTTACGAATGTCGACTTGCCGCAACGCGAAGGTCCGGCTATCTGCATTGTACTTGGAAATTTAAATTTTACAGCATCGGAATTCACGTTTTCTGCATTATCGTCGGTATTATCATCATTATCATTATCATTAGTAGTGTCATCGTAAGTAGTAATTTTGCCATCGTTAAGATCGTTATGTTCTTTCATATCACGTGAAGTAATAACATTTTTATTGTCATTGTCTTCCATTTCCACAGTTTCACCCGATTCGACGTGTTCCAAAGGTTTGTAAATAATAACGTCTCGCTTTTGTTTTGTATACGGTTTATACCGCATTTCTCTCCATTCACTGTCCTTGGAATTGGTTTTACTTTTAGTTAGCATACGCGTTGTTAAGCGAAGTTTGTTTTCGATGTCATTTTTATTTTTAATTTGTTCTCGACTAGCTATCAGCTGCTCTTTATAAGGAGTGTATCGTGCATCTCGCCAATTATGAGTGCGCTTTAAGAAACGTTTAGATTTTTTATCCGGTAAATATTTTTCATCCACATTCACGGTTAATTCTTCAGGTTGAAAGTAGTTATTTAAAACTGCACCTGTACCAGTATATTTTCTACGATTTCGTTTTGATGCGTAATTAGTTTTTAAATCTGATTTGTGTATTCCTATACGTTTAGGTGCTGTTCCTTTAAAACGTTTATAATTAGTATCAAAAAGTGTTTCGGTATTTAAGCGCTTAAGCAGATCGTCTTTTTTTAAGACGTTTGGATACATTTATTAAATTTAGTTCTTCTGATTTACGTTTCACAGGTTGAAAAAATGTTTCAATATCTAAAGGCTCTAATTTCGTTATTTCCGTTTCTTCATCATAATTCTTTTTAAAACTTTTGGAATTTCTAATTAACTCTGTTTCTTTAGATTTACGTTTTATAGGTTGAAAAAACGACTGAATATCCAAGGGTTCAAATTTAGCTAATTTAGTTTCTTGGTTAAATTTTTCAGCGGCTGGACGTTTTGTTGTTTCGGTATTACGATCTAATCTAAAATGTTTACAACTATTTTTAAATAAATGCTTATTAGCTATACGTTTTATTTGTCCTGTGCTAACAGTATCTAATCTTGGATATTTTGTACTGTATGAAAGAACGTTTTCATTTGCCGGTCGTTTTGGAACTCTCAGCGGTTCAGTATTGCATATATTGTTAACATCGTAGTCTAAAACGTCTTGTTGCGGTAACGTTCGCAATACCATTATGATTACTTACACAATTTACTCTACACACTGCCTTTTATACCCATACGGCACAGTGTCAAATTCGGAAGTTCTTTTATGTTTAGTAACCACCATACGGAAGATTTTTGTTGTAGGTTCTGTAATCAACCTCCATAAAGGTTTTCTAGTGATTTGTGTATTATTCAGATTAATTGTTAGTGTATTATCTTTCAAAACTATATCACGCATTACTTGTGCATTTACTTTATTTATATTTGTACAATTTAATGTAATACCTTTAATTTTACACATAACTTTTTATGTGGCAATAACAGAATCGGTATCAAAGTACAGTACTCGTTTCCCTAATTGTTTTAAATAAGCATAAAGCTCTAGTCGAGCGTGAACTGTGGTATATGCAGCTATAACAACATTAGATGTCGGATTTAGCTTAGGACTTATTTTTACATATTTCCACACTACGTACATAATATCGTCCGTTGCCGGAAGATACGTTTGCACTTCTATACAAGAATGGTTTAACAATTCTACTAACCGAGAGTAATTATCAACTAATTCGCAAGTAGGCAAATTATCTCTTTGTCCATATTTACCCCAAAAGGAATTAAGCATAAGTTTAGCCATTCGACGCCTGCCTGGGTTCGAACACATGGTATCACAATTTAATTTAATGCCTTCTTTAAATTCAAAATCTTTAATAAATTGAAGCTTTTTAACTTCTGTATTGCAAAAGGAAGGCCAACCTAAGGCCTCATTAAGGTTTTAATTTTTAATTTTTAAAAACTGATTTACATAATTTTCAAACAAACCTTTTTTATTTGCTACCGAATTGTATTGCACCATGCTGTACTCCCATATTTCATATATTTGTAAAATAACATAGCTTTCCTTAAGGGCCACTTTTATCTCGTCAATTACCCACGTACCTAAAGTGCTTCTTTCTTCTTTGCGATCACAGTCGTTTTGGTTTTCTAATTCTGCACATAACCTACATGATGGGAACATTAACTTTCCACTAATTTGTACAGGTAAAACAGCATGGTAAAGGTGTATTGGCGGTAATATTTTACATTTAATTAATCCGCCTTTTACATTATCCAAACTTGGAAAGTCTTTGCAATATACTTTAGGATGTCCAACAGGATACTGTTTCGTCTTATTAACAAACGGGTATAAGCTACACACATCGTAATAAAAGACCTGATCGTCTTTATTAGTAGTTTCGTAATATAATTTTGTACAGTTTGTACGTCCACCAAAAGATGCGTCTCGAGGCTCAAGAGGTTCAGGAATTTTAAAATGTTTAACAAATTGTGCAAGATCAACATTTGATTGTCGTAGATTATTAAAGTCGCATTCCCACATTTCAATTACTTCATAACCGGCGTCTTTTATGCTTTTAATTACTTTTTTGTGGATTCGAATCTCGAATTCATAGTTTCATTTCCAGTGTTACAAAGAATAGTCGACCTATTAGGAAAACAGACTTTACATCCGTGAAAATAACATCCTTGAAACATATACACGTATTTACACTGACCATCTTCTCTATATCCATCGACCTTGTGGTTTAAAACTACTACTTCACGACCGTTAAGTGCGTGTTGGATGGTAATACGCTGCTGTTCTTCTAACCAACTTAGCCATATTAGAGCTATGCGTGATTGCTTATCTGCTAAGCGATAACCACCGAGTGTAATTATAGAAATGGTATTTTGAGGCATAAATCTGTGTCTATAAACATTCATGCATGCGTTTGCAATAGTTATACACTGTCTAAAAGGATCAATTTTATTTTCCTGTATAAATTCCTTTCTAAATTTTGACACGCCAAAGCACAACATTTGAACATCGTTTTGACAATATACAATCATTTCATTTTTCATATCAAATACATAATTAGACGCCACTTTTTCAGCGTACCATTGTTCATATATCTGATTATCTTCCACAGACATTTTTTCAGGACAATAATATCTTTTATCGGGTAACGCACCAGTATAGTTTTGATTTTCGGTTGTATTAAACAAGTAAGGAAACTATCCCTTAACTTCCGTTAACCCAAGTGTTTTTGAAAATTTCGCAAGTGAAAACGGTATAAAATTTAACGAGTCCAAAAGGTTACATTTCGATGCTTCATCTTGTATATAGGATTTCCATTCATAATTAATTCTGGAGTCCATTTTAGAGTACCTACCATATACCTGAGTAACAGATGCCCGTCGTACAACTTTAAATTGTGAGCAATAAAAATCAAATTTTTAAATGTATTACGTGGTAAAGCAATGTATTCAAATAATTCCTGTACGGGAGCGTTTTTAAACACCCACTCCTTTATGCCACAATGCTCACAGCTATGCATTTTTTCACATATATCAATACAGTAATTACAGGCTTGATAAAGAACGCACAAATTTGCTTCATGCTCGTAGGCATTTTCTCGAGCATCGAACGGTTTTTCTTGCATACACTCAAAATCGATAAATAAAAAAAGAACGTTTTTACTTAAAGGTTTACCGCGGTACGGTTTAATATAACATTGATGATTATCTTCTACGTATTTATCACACAGTACAATATTTCTCACCACAAACGTGGGCAACCTTTCTACGTCTAAGATTATACATTTTATTACAATGGAGACAAACTTTCTCAATGTCACATACCGATTGTGCTTTAGGATAGAAGACACCTTTTAACATGTGATTATCGTAACATATTTGTCCATTAAAATCACGATTACAGAAAGAACAAGTGATGTAATTTTCAAAAGCTGTAACACAAGACAAATGATATTTAGGACAATTACGTTCACAACGATGAAATTCCTTCTTATTTTTTGAAACTAAATTACATTGTCTACAATAATATTTACATTGAAATGCTCTATGTAGATCAACTATGGCATTAAAATGATGATTGTGGTATATTAAATCAATATATTTGCCACTGTTCACGGTTGATTTATACAAAACCTTATTTTTAGCATGACCGTCAAAAACAGTAAAGCAATAATCTTTTAACATCTTTTGGAAGTGTTTTACATCTTCTACACTATACCCTGCAGTTTTGTTAACCAATGAAGCTAATGTTAACGCTTTACGCTTTTGCATGCATTCGGACTGCTTTATTGACTTATAGTCAGGATCGTTATTAAGCTTCGATAAACATACGGGTATCGCTCTAGGCAAACAAAGAAAATCTGTATTTTTAATAACTATAATGTCTTTATTTTTGAAACATAATTCACATTCATTAAAACATTCGCCCTCCAATATTCGAGTATGCACACACGTAAATTTCAATGTTCTATTAAAAAAAAAGTTTTCGTTACTTTGTAAAGTATCTTCAATTGAATTTAAAATAACATCGATATTTAGCTGATCAAAACGTCTTACACTAATGTTAAAATTCCTGTTTGGATAAGCGGTATTAGCTATGGACATTCCAAAATAGCTTGGCTGATTATTTAATAATCGTTCATTTACAAAATCTAAGTATTGCGAAAAAACCCAATGGATCCATTCCATTAAATCGATTTCCTCATCATCAGGTATAGAATCAACTAGTACTTCTGTTTCCGAATATCCAGAATAAAATCTGTCTAAATTTCTATTACGTGTTCGAACAATAGTAAAAGTCATGTCTACAACTTACCAGGACTCGAACCAAAAATGAATGCTGTAGGATGCGTATGATAGCAACGAAAATACTTCACTTCTTTTTATAGCACACCTTATCACTCGAGAACAGATTTTTTTCTTTGTAATTTCACATACACGTTTAGTTCACTTGAATAACACACGGAAAATGATGCAACATGTTAATTACATTGCGTTTTGTTTGTTACACATATACAGTATTGAGTAATTCCGGTTCTATTCGGTTTTACATGCACACTCATGCTACAACAGCAGTCTTGTCAGTTTACGCAAGCGCTAAATAATTACACACGTACATACAGTGGTTAGCCAAATGATCTTTGTATCGGTTATAGGTTAACATGCTTCATTGCATTGACGTTATTACCCTTTCACCTTCGTTAAGTATAAACGAAAGGTTAAATGTCAAAGTCAGCACGTGCGTCATGCTTCACTGGATTGACGTTATTGCCCTTTCACCTTCTGCTAAGTATAAACGAAAGGTTAAATGTCAAAGTCAAATGTGACGCACAGCACGTGCGTCATGCTTTACTGCATTGACGTACTTGCCCTTTCACCTTCTGCTAAGTATAAACGAAAGGTTAAATGTCAAAGTCGAATGTGACGCACAGCGCGTGCGTCATGCTTCATTGCATTGATGTACTTGCCCTTTCACCTTCAGTTAAGTATAAACGAAGGGTTAAATGTCAAAGTCAATTGTGACGCACATTATACTCCGGCAAGTGTTGACCATATGCTTATCGTTTTATATTTGGTATATAAATTGGTAGCTCTCGTCTCACAATTATACCATATTCTGGTATACATCCACAAAGCGAGTGTCGAGAGTTTAATTGCTACAATGTATTTCAACTTCAATCTGCGCAACTCTGCTTCAACGAGTGCTGCTCATGTCAACAGGCATGTTGGTCATGGCAGCAAAAGAAGTATTGCCGACGCTCCCTTAGATTTATCTACGGGAGCTAAACAGAGCAGAAGCTGCATACCTCCAGTTCCTGGATACATACCGTTAACACACGAGATGCTGCAAACAATAAAAAAATCTTTAGTGCTAAGGAACCCGGGACTGGAGCTAGATGTGCAATTACAGCTTCCATTGCACCAAGACCACCAGGAGCAATTGCAACAGCACCAGCATCAAGAGCTTCAGCAGAACCATCAGCAGCACCAACAACATCAGCAGCAGCAGGGGCAGCAACAACAGCAACTGCAACAAGAGCTGCAACAGCAGCAACAGCAGGAGCTGCAACACCAACAACACCAGCAGCTGCAACACCAACAACACCAACAGCTGCAACACCAACAACACCAACTGCTGCAACACCAGCACTGCCACCACTGTCATCATCGTAGTTAACGTAAAATTCTTCTTCTTGCGACTTTTTGGCTTTAGCATCACACACGTTAGAATTTGTTAAGTTAGTTACTAAACCTTTTAACCCTATAATCTCTTGATGCATCTTGTTCACATTAACTTTTATTTTTTTAACTATAAATTGATATTGAGTTAAATTGAATTGTCGAATATTTAAAGCCTTTTTCATATCCAACAGCGTTTGATTTGCTTTTTGCAAGCATTCCTTAAAATTATCGTTATCTTCTAATGCAGTATCTAATTCGTCATTTAAATCCATAACTTTTTTATTACACTCTCGTTCCAACCTCAGTTTAACTTTATTTATAGCTGCTTTACACTTTTCGGCTACAGCCCTTCGTAAACTATGTATAGGCACACGACCCGTTTCCATACCTGCACTACCGCATTCCGATCTAATATTTAACGAACCTTCGGCAGACCATGAAGAACCACGCTTAATTCTACCTGCAACATGATTACCTCCTATATTTAAATTCCATTCGCCATTTCCACATTGACCAAATACATAAAAATAGTTATCTGCAAAATACGTATTCACATCGTCAAGCACATTATATAACATCACTAATTCAGTTTGCTCTACAGTTAATTTCCAATTCAAACCTAAACCAGACGGTATAACGTATTTATCTACTAATTTTTTACAATTTATCATTTCCACCAATATAGGGTTGTTACCACCTGTTAACATGTTAACAGGTGTACCGTAAAACTTACAACCTGTATCATTATGTCCTAACTTTTCTACACACTCGCAGACGTCATTCACCACGAAACCGTTGCGACATTCCATATTGCCCACGTGTACATTTCCGTAGAACAATTGCCCGCATCGTTCCCCGTAAGAACATCTCGTTATCGGTCTTAAACAAGCATACACGTTATTTAAGTTCTCTATATTCATCAAATTACCCTCAAACCTGCATTTGCTATTCTTTTCATAAATTCACGAACAATTAGAAAATAGGTTATGGTGTTCCTCGCACATAGTAGCATTCTGCAAATGACCTGTTTCATCATCTATCGTAAATCCGCACCTGCGAAACGTCACGCAACTTGTTTCTGCACATATTAAAGCGCATAAGAGAACAATAACAACTAACACCGCTTTAAACATTATGCACAAATAGTAAAACACACATACACAGTATTTTTCACGTGTCCAATATTTATACCTGTAAAATGTGTCACGCACTTTTTATCGCACAAACTACTTTCAACGCACTACAGCATCTGCGTCATCACAGTCAAATGACGAACACCACCGTATCACGTTATTTATGTAACCAAGCACGTGATATTGTGCAATATCTTGTCCACTTTTCGACGAATCAAAACGCTTACAAAAGATCACGTGATTTTTAACCAATCACATTTCGTTACGCAATATTAGATATCCCCAAACCGTCGCGCGCAGCGCTCAGTCTGCTGTTACAGTGCAACACGTACGCATCGCAACGTCTTAAACCGGAATACAAAGAAACAACAGGTACGTAGTACTTTATTATAAATACCACCTACACAAAGATACGTCACCGTGGGTGTTTTTCTCTACATAACACACACACACACTCGTACGCATATATACGCACTCCAACGTTATTTTTTCCACAGCGCACGTCGCAATGGAAGAATTGTAGCACGTCAACGAATTGCAACAGAAGTACATCAACAACCATCAACGATTGTCGCCGCTGTCTTCGAAGGAGATGCACACGCTGTCGCAACTTCCAAACTTCTTACTGCGCAGACCTCCTCAAGACGTGAACGCAATGTGGAACGAACTAAGCGACCAGTGCAAAGACGCATTTGTACCTTATCTGCGGTGCACCAAACATTACAACCTGGCTACAATCTCCAACCACATCGACGGACCTGCCCCGTTCGTGCAAAATTGCTATTTTTGTGTACCAACTTATGTATCAGAATCGTAAAATAAAAAAAATGTGCCCCGCGGGAGCCGGATGGAAAAAACAAACAAAGTCTCCGCCCCCCGCGCCAGGGTGCAAAGGTCGATGATGGCATCAAGGTCGTCACGGTTCAAAAACACAAGGTCGGCGCCAATCTTATCGCAACCTTCAAGAGGACATTCACCTCAAGGTCAAAGATTGGCGCCAACCTTGACCAACAGACCGTGACGACCTTGATAACCTTCAAGACGCTTGACTTTTCGCTGGCGCCAGGGTGGACTTTGACCGTCTGGCTCCCGCGAGTTCATACTACTAATGTCATACAATAATGCTTATTTACACTACAATCATTCTGGCAATTACATTATTGTGATACACATTACTGCCACAACATTTGGAGCATCTCAGGTGTTTTGATCTGTTGTCCCTATTCATGAGTCCTGTCCCATTTCGATCTTTTTTGCGGTATAAATGAATAATAAAAATCGACTATCTCCACCGTGCGATATGTAGCGCGTTTGCCTGACGATCTGGAGCATCTAAGTTCTAATTTCACCTGGTGAGACTTTATTGCTAAGGACTTTTACTGTATGTCCTCACCTGAAAATACTAATTCCGGATAATTGATTCATTTGAAGAATCCCTAAGTACCATAACTTCATTCGCCATGTCCGAATAACTTAAGTTTATAAGGAACACCAAACTGTATAAAAAAAGAAAACAAATAAAGATGAAGAAATATAAAACAAAAGAAAAGCGTTTCAAATTGTGTTATAGGTTTAGTTTTATCGCACTATGTTAGTCTAAAACAGAGAAAACTATCTTAAAATAAGTCTGAAAGACTGAACTTGCTCCCTAAAAGACGCTGATATCTTTATTTTCCATTTGCTTATTTTAATGTTTTCTAACATTTCCCTAATAAAGGTTGCAATAGCAGTCGCTGGTTACTGCGGACAATAGAGCCTAGAAATATCTACACTGGTAAACGAGATTTTCTGATTGGCATTTCTTGCTACCATCACAGATAATATAAATGAATCAAGGAATTACAGATTAAGAATTATCGACCGACTACTGTTCCGCCTCCATATTCGGAGCTATCCCTTTTCTCAGATCGCATTCGTCTATGAAAACCACATTCCGAAGCGCAAAATTAGACTGCTGCTTGCCTTACACAGGTTTCAAATACCTTCCTTACTCTGTAAAGGCAAAGGCATTCAAATATGCATGAGTTCCAAGAGAAATGTCGTATGTATTACATTTACCTGACTTTCTCTCCTACTATCATTTAGTTCATATAGCCTCTACAAACTATTCCTACCAAAGTTTATTCCTGTATCTACTTCAAGTAAACTGAAATATTCCGTTGTATTAATAGCTTCATTATACATTTTTATTGATACAAAGGGAAAAGAGATATTCAATTAATGTTTTACAGCGCACCGCTATTATGTTGGTTTTGAATATTCCAAGCTCTTTCGTGACTTGCAAGAAACAAATAAATAGTGACAGCAGTTAAAAATTACAAAGTATGTAAAAATTAAGACCGATGATAACGGATATTTCGGAAATTTCTATGCCCTAAAAAGTAATTTAAGATAAATTGCGTTACCGTTTTCTACTATGCCTATGATGGAGGGCCCTAAGTTATAAGGCAGGGGGGTCTCTTCCCGCACCGTTTTCGCTTGTACTGCTTTCGGTCCGCCTGCTGCATGACGTCATCGAGAGTGAAGTTTTAGGTAGCCAGTATTCTGCACCGTACTTTTCGGCATGAAATAACGAGAATATAATCCGAACTACGATCTGTTTCGACCCTGTACTACTCGAAACAAAATCGCATCTATAACTAGACTTAGTCTTGGAAATAATAAACACAAACCTGCCTTTTTACAGCTAAATACCTATCTGGCGCCAATTTCATTTCTCCTTGAAATATTCAATAAAAAGCTGTCGATATATGAAATTTGATCTTGAGGGATGACTTACAGCATATATGTTATTCAAAGAAAGAGAGATGTGTAGATATAAAGCAGATAGTTGTTATACTAAGGTTGTTCAGAAGCTCTAAGTTGCAAGCTTTAAAACCATTTTCTTAGTTTATGCTATTGCTTGACTTTAATTATATTATGTTAAAGAAAACCAATAACACATTATTCGGGCAAATTTAGCAACGAAAATAAAATACATTATACGCTATATAAATTTCAACGTTATACGCTATCGGGTCTTAAACTTTGATTCGAAATTAAATTGTATTAGTTGCTTATGGATTGCGAAAAACGCAGCTTAATGAGAGAAACTGTATGTTGATCATGTTATTATGTAATATGATTTAAACATAGCAGTTTTAAAAGTCATGATAGCTGAAAACTTGATATATGTGCATTTTTCCCGAGACTTTTTCTCGCGTCCAGGTAAAAACATGAATAATGGACTTATGCATATGAAACTGTGCCCACATGCTGAAAAACAGTTATTTGCACAGCCAGTCTCGCAAATATCCTCCAATTTTCAAATAAACCGAATTTACAGAGTAGTGCACATTCGAATGATGTGTTCAGAATTTGGATATTTTGGCTTCATTATTTAGGCTGAGAATGTGCTTATATAAACCTAGTCTCTTAATTATTTCTAGTATAAAGTTGTTTTAATTAATGAATAATTAATTGTACATAGTTCCCATTTGATCCTTCCTACTTGAAAGAGTAAGAACCAGGATGCGTCTAGCCTTAATATTTTGGAGATATTAATTTTAGAACAACCTTTCCTGTATGCTTTAGTATACGCTCGCAACCAATACCCTTAAAAGCACACAAATGTAATGCTTTCACCCACGGGAAAGTGGGTGTTGTTAAAAGGAGGTGTATTAGTGTATTGCACTGGCGATCATTGAAACATATTACACTGATCTTTTTAAAAAGAGGTAGATCTAAGGAACTTGCCAATTGTAATTAGGTGCCTATATTATTTAGTATTTATGCAAGGAAAGTGCAATAACTTACTCGTATCTTAGTTTTCGTTATTTTGTATAAAACATGGACACATTTCACGCCAAACTGGCAGGAGAGGCTTTACGAAACAAATCAATATTATGTGAGCAAATACAAGGGAGATGAACGTAAATACATGAGAGGAAATAAGGTCAGAGCGGTGTTTTATAAGCAGGGCGCGGATTGTGATGACTAATTTTTTTTTAAATGACTACATTTGTTTTAAAATGACCTTGTAATTACAAAAAATTATTTAAAACGAGATTTATTTGATTTACTAAAATTAGTGTACAGAAAGTTATAAATTAATGTATATATTGACATAACTCCTATACAAGAAGAAAAAATAAGTAAAAGAGCAGTGAAAATGTTCTTGTTCAAAGAATCTGAAAAGAAAAGACAATTTTCCTACATTCCTTTTCAGATTCTTCAAACAAGTAAGAACATTATTTTCTTTGCTTTTCAGATTCTCCAAACAAGAACATAGAACAAATATATTTTCAATTAATTTTCTAACTTATTGTGTTTTTAAACAGGTCTTACAAAAGTGTAGCGTTAACTCCTTTGGAGAACTCAGAATATGCAATGATTATTGCGAATGAAGAGGATTTCACAGTCCATGTCATACATAAATAAGAGCAATACGCACTTATTAAGCTAAAAAGGGGAAAAAGACCTTCTCATCCCTAATTTTGACATGAATTCATAACAGTAATTATACCTGTTTCCATGACAATAACCATCTCTCCACCCACAAGCAACTCTTTCCAGACCAACCAATAATCTTTATATACTCTGTACTTATGCAAGGAAATTACCAAATAAAGAGGCAAAGGACAAAGTAATTACAAATTAATGATGTAATATAGAAAAAAAGATTATCCAAAATATAAAACTTGAAACTACCAAAATGACCTTATATATATTCTTAATATGGGACCCATGATAAGGATTTATGTAGGCTTAAGCAATACCTTTATTGCAAGATTTAAAAGATGGCATGTCATTAGAATCCGGATCATGCTTATATGATACTTGGTCTTCAAATAGCTTCTGCTCACAATAATTACCGTTTAATACGCATTCCTGAGGAACATAAAGAACTTCGTTTTTGGCAGGTAGGCCGACTCATAAGTCTGCACATGAAAATAAATGTAATGCGGGCTAAAGGTATTCTTCCCTGAAAATGGCAAGATTTTCCAGGTATATAATCCTTTACAGAACCACAGTGGACGGAAAAAGGTTGTTAAACTTTGGCTGTAAGAGCAAACAGCATTTCCTTTGAAATAATTATGCCGCTGAACTGCTAAAAGGCAACAGATATTAATCTGAGCTTCTCTTCGCTTTAAAAGTCACGTGCAAGTGCAATAAAACAAGATGTACTCATATCGGAAGGGAATATATGCTTCTGCCTTTATTTTGAAAGCATAATATATTTTTAGCTGTTTAGATAAATTCTCCTACTTTACCTCGTTATATTGGCGGAAACTTCACAACTTAACAACAGATGTACGAAAGTGCATTGTTCCATATCACTCAGTCATATACCCTCCCCCCCCCACTTCAACAAATAAGTTGCACACACATATTTAAACTAGAATCTTGAATATGGATTCAGTTTTCTCTGCTTTGTGAAGTGTTTAAGTCGGTGTGCAATGAGTGAGAACATTAAGAGTAGAATGTATTGTGCTGTAGCACAATACCGTAATTACGGTCTTAAAGTGGTTGGTGTGAATTATCACACAATTACAACAAATTTAACGCTGATAATTCACGTGTATGTTCAGGGCACTTTCTTCCTAGTGACTATAAACGGGATTTGAAGAGTGAACTTTTAGGTTTGCCGGTTAAGAAAATTCTGCTCCCAGATGCAGTTCCCTAGCAGCTCATTCCCAATTGGCATGGATATGCACTTAGTGAAGGTCCAAGTACAAGTGGAATGTTGCAGGCATGTCTTTTTCATTTTTACATCCTGTAACAGAATAATGTATTATGGAATTATTGTTTTCATTTCTTACGGTAAAAAAAAATACACCAGCATATCCATTTAGCGATTCGTTTAGAGTAGTTGTAAATTTTCCTTTAGTACTAAAGAAATGTATGTTTGAATCTCTTGTAGCGCCTACAGTTTACGTTGAAGTACTGCATGTGTTCCAGTAGTTTTGTTTATACGTAAATATATTACTAATGTAATGCAGTTTGCATTCGTTTTGCTTTATGGTTAGCCCACAATGTTTGTAGAAAGCTCTGAAATAGTATACGTTTTAAACAAAACTGGAAGAACGTGCTAATAATAAACAATTGGTAGTTAATCGGGAGGAATTTAGTGTGTTCACTGCGCTGTGTATGTATTCCGCGCGCTCGTCTTCACTCTCACTTACGTCACAGGCGGGCAGCCAATGGCAGCTCCCACATCGGAGTGGCTCACCTTAGTTATCTAGCCACATTGGTTATAAGGTTCGGATCTAGGAACGAGGTCATGGCATCACCCACTATGAGGTAGAGGAATGCCCCAAAATGTATACAGAAAACACGCGAGCCAAGCACGCAAAAAATGAATTTCTTTCGTACAGGGTGGGCCATTTAATTTGAGGCTGTACAATATCTCCAAAACTAAGGTTGTAGAAATAAATATCTTTGATAAAAGTTGTTAGATATTAGTCGTGTTTTATTTGGAGAACATTATGATAGTCATTTTAGGGCCAATTTAATTTTGTTAAATGGGAACCTACAATTAGAGTCAAATTAAATATACTTTCCCCCATAATGGCAAGTAACTTTTATTGAAGACATTCCTTTCTACAACCCTTAGTTTTGGAGATACTGTACAGTCTCAACTTTAAATGGTCCATCCTGTATATTAATTCAGCTAAAGAAAAGTGAATTGATTGAAAACTTACACAATTAAGAACACCATAATTATACGAAGGTAAATATGTAAAAAATCTACATTTCGTGACCATAAACCTTGCAACGAATACACAGGAAAGGAAAAAAGCTTGGGAGAAATCTGCAATGCAAAAATTTAGCATGCGTATGCACACACTCAGCATTACGTTAACAGTCAAATTTATGAATGTGGAGTAAAGGTTCTTACATTCAAATAGAATCTAACCGCAACTCTTGAACCCTGATTGTTAACAATTTAGATAAAGTCTGAATATAAAAAATTTAAATAGACACTGAAGACTATAAAAATATAAACAAACTCTATGTATTCAACAATTTATATAGATTCTAAATATTTAACAATTTATACTATCTCTGAATATTGAAAAACACTAATACATCAACGCACCTAAATGGAATCTAGAATAGAGAGTATCGAAATTTAAACTGCTCCAATGTATGTGACCCGTTTATCGTATGTGGCTCCATATATCCATTCTCTGATATTCAATTATTACAAAATGCAACGCAAACCCAAGTAAAGGTCACAGTCAGCCACCTTTGTGTTAAAAATAGAATACAATGACCATGTCATTACAGAAAACTGACCCGAGATACGTACACTTAAGCTGTCAAGAAAGAAGACAATTCCTTTAGAATAATTCAACCGGTTGAATCTGAAAACACGACAGTGGCGCAACAACGGTGAAGATAAGAACACATTAAAAAATACAGGCACGCCGCTCATGGAGAAAATGTGAATTAGTAATTATGTGCCCAAAATAGTATTATGAGTCTGTTAAGCAGTTATGTTTTTGTCCCTCTCTTACTTTGCCCATCAAATGAAATTTATACAAAATTATTTCTGAATGAAGAGAGCTTCTCAGGGCATTCTCAGAAAATTCACGGTATACATTCCGTTATATCCTAAGTATTCAATCCTTAGAGAAATTTTTGAAAAAAATGGCATTTAGGTAAAATTTTGTTTCTAAAGGTTCACGCGATATATCGTAATATGATAGTTGTATGTTATAGGGTAGCCAACACACACAAACCTCCCTACACCTCAAAATAGCGCCAAATTTGAAGACAGAATTAGTAATATCACAAAAAATAGAGGTTATTAATATATATACCCTGTTCAGTGATTCAGTTCGTATCCCCTTCACATGGATAAATCCATTTAAGTGACAGCGGTATATGAAGGTAGGACTGGTTTCGTGTGTTTCAAATCATTCCTGTTCCAGCACTCCCTTGGCGCGTTCCTGCACACGCAGAACAATTTATTCTCAATTGTTCAATACGTAACAAATATCCATATCATATACTAATTTTTACTGATGGTTCAATGTGCAATGATAACAGTGGTTGTGTCTACCCAATCACACTGCTTGATTTCTACACTGTTTTTTCTATGCAGTTACACAAGCTGTGTCGTACTTCCTGTAAACTGGTTCCCCAAAGTCATTCTTGATTTTTTCAGACTCCATAAGTTCACTGCTTGTAATTCACAAGTTAGCATACTCCAATACAATTCAGCTGCATCTTCACAAAGTTAAAAAATAAGGTAAGTGTGTAATCTTCATATGGGTACCTTCACATTGCGGAATAGAGGGTAGTGGTATAGATCATACAGCAGAGGGGATCACCTCGCGCACTAAAACCTACACAAATTGCGGTTACCACCATCTAGGAGGAAAGGATGAGTAAAGGGGACACAGGAGGCTACAGGCCGCAGATAGAACACAGAGAGGCGCTAAGTCCCCCTAACAGTCAAAGACTGCTGAAAAAAGGTAGTTTGGCGTAAAAGTGTTTACTTGAATGTCTTGTAGTCGCATCTTTGGAGGATGCTGATCTCAAATACCAAGCAGTATTTATCAGACATTTTTTATTTTAGTTACGCTATCCATACACACACGCGGACCTTTTTCTATAAATGCCTTTTTTTATTCAGGGTGTCTCAAAAAATCTATTTCCGATGAAAACTCAGTATCAATTTTTGGGTGGAATGCAATACTTCCTGTATCTATTCGGTACGTGGTATAGAAATTAACGGTACTACATTGCATATTAAAATGACAAGGAACCGAAGTTTATGCTTACAACTTGCGAGATGCCGCGGAATAAAGCTTCTGGGTGAAAGTAGTGTCCGATCAAGCAACCGCCTACGTTGTTGGGTGCACCTGCGAGTTAGTAGGCATTACTTCCGATCTTCATCGGCTTCATTGATGACAAGTTCTTACCTATTCCGTAGTACGAAATGATTTTTAAAAGGGGTTTTGAAGCTGTGGAACCATAAGGCAATTCTGAGCATGTAGTGCAAAAGCAGAACAGTTAAATTTTGACTGTCAATTATTCATCGGAAGGTTGTGGTGGGAAGAAATTCGACACTTCCGTAGGAAATACGTTCTTAGACAGGCTTTTTTGTCTGACTGATTCTTCTCATGATTTCTAGAGGTTAAAGACTGAAAACTAGAAGGAATTTGAGATTATAATAAACATTTTCTTTACTTTTTCCCCACTTTCTTTGCCTTTTCCTTCAAAATTTTCAAAGGTTTCGTACTGACATCTGTTACAACTTTGGAACTGAAGACTTTCTTCTCTGATTCTTTTTCTTTCTTTTCTATCCGTGTGTTGTTTCTTATGTGTGTTTTTCTTTCTGTATTGCGGCCAAACGTTATAAAATCTATAGTGGCATTGCCTGTTATACACTCTAAAATAAATGACCTATTGCAGAGTTTAATCAGATTTGAAAATCTCAGAACTACTGCCCAAATTCGACACATTATCGAATGTGGATAACGGCTCCGAATACCCTTAAATTTCTCTTATTTGACTCATATATACCAGAGTACCTTCAAGGCTGACTCAGCTTTCCAACGCTTTGTCTATCCAAGGTCGGTCAGAGTGGCAAAACAATAACTAAAGTATTTATTGCTGCATCATCTTAGGCTGCATCATCTTTTCATAGAGATAAATTCACATGAAAGAATCAATCTTTGTTCTTGTTGCTTTCTCTCGTTACTAGCCATTCGATTACTACTTTACCTTCTACGTGTTCAGTATTTCTCTTTGAGAAACACATAAATAAAATGCATCCATCCAAGAGCAGGCTGGCTACCTGAGAAGACAACCATTGTCTTTCTTCCCTACCCCTTTTAACCTCTCTTTCACTTACTTCCATTCACGCAAGTCTTATTTCTGAAAACTTCTTCCTAAATGTAACAAATAATGTATAAATTTTGTATTTTCTCAAAAAAAGATATAAAATTCGTTATAATTAAAATTCTTGCATGACAATTAAAATGTATATCTTGAATTTTCTGCCACTAGGTTGTGAAGTCCTCTTTATTTTGAATGAATTTTGTATAATTTTGTATAACCGGTTAACCGGACTTAGTGCACAAAAATGGAGATATCATTAAATCATCCCAAAGAAAACTTTTGATTTTGATAATACTTCTCCCTGTTGGTTTGAATTTTCTAATTCTTTATACATTTTAAATGCTTGGTCGCCATTTGTTTGTTTCTTGTGGTCATGCAAAGTGGGTAATTTCAAATCGCCTTTTAATGATTTGACTATCCCTTTAAGCTCGTATTCCCTTTGTACCTCAACGAAATGTGCAATGAAAACATTTGTGTAAACGTTTATCTAAATTAACATGATGTAGATAGAAGACTAAGCTTTTGTAAGAAGAAGAGAAAATCATGTAATTGTACAAGAAAGGCCATCAGGACTGTTATCGAATAGTCAGCCCGTGTTCGATTCCTGGCTGGAGCGTGGGAATTTTTCATTAACTATTATCATTTGCTCCCTCCGCAGAGTCTAGAGGCATGAATGTAGAAAGAATGTGAGTGAGTTTTCTAGTGAAAATTAGTAAAAACCAATATCAGAAACTTGTAATCAACAAGTTAGTTGTTTGTAAAGTAAAAGTCCCCGATATGTTCATAGATGTTAAAGGGCACTATAGAAATAAAACAATAAAAACAACATTGCGTGTCTTTTTACCGAAAAAAGGAAATGGTCGGGTTTCACTGTCAACTCATGAATGAGGAAGGTATATATAAATATGGACTATCAGCGAATGTTTCATTTCGTAATGTAAAAACTGCAAATACAATGTTTGAAGAAATAGAGAAAAATACAACATGTGACAGGAATATTGGTGGTAGTTGAAATTATCATCGGTTTCTCACCCCAAAGTTTTGAAGGTCCACTAAAACCAAACAAAATAGATGAAAGTCTGCTACAGTTTTTTTTTTAAAAAAAATTATAATTTACGCCAGAGAACGTAGAGTCTAATATCCGTTTCTTTCTGCATATTAAACACTAGAATTAAACTCTGTTAATTTTGCTATTAGAAGTAGAAATGAATATTTTCTGGAATGCATAGTTTCTCGATGAACCGCTGATGTTGAAATGATCCTTTCCAATACGAGAGTTTCATATATGAACAAATATCTTTGTATGTATGTGACATTATTTCAGGATACATTTTGATGATAAATGATAACGTTAAAATGCTTTTTTAATTCATGCGATTTTTCATTTTTCTCCTCTAACTACAAAAAAAGAAACAAAACAACAACATTAATGCACGTTATAGATCATGCATCATTTGCTCTTTACAATTATTATCAGAAATGATATGGATGACTGATAAAGTAGGTCATTCAGCGGTCACATGGGATTCCAATATTGACTGAGACCATATTTCATTATTGTGAATGGCAATCACGGCAGGCAGGCGATTTTAACAAACAGCCGAATGGATCTGAGTTATGGGTGTCGCGATGATTACCTCTAGCTTGTGATGATGAAGGGTGCCCAGCGAGGGAGTGACTGGCCCAGGGGAACTCGTATATTTGTGTAAAGCTACATGGCTTTGCCGCGCATAAACATAATTTACACCAGAATCCCTTGTGTTTGTTTGTATAAGCCTGTGGACTCTTTGAGAAGCCACAAGATAGGCTTGTTTGTTGTTATGTGTTGGATTGTGAAATAAGCCTGGATAGTTGAACGAAATCATAATTGAGAGTGGCACAGAATATATTTGCATTAAAGCTATGCGGTAGGTACACATCATGCAAAATAATCTAATACATTCGAGTCTACCTGTTAGGGTTACAACATTTCCTAATAATGGTGGGATTTTAGGAAGTTTAAGAAAATTGCGACAGTTTCCCCGATTTCAAATGTGATAAAAATGCTTCCTTAATTTCGGAAAAATAGAATCATACTAAAATATGTAATGCCATAGTCGGTATTTGAACACGGATTTTCGGCTTCCCGTGGCGCTTCTCTAACCAACTGAGCTACCATGGCAACATTTCTGTACAGTATTACATTCTCCAACAATGGTTCTCAAATTAATTTTCAGCTAACACACCACCATGGCGACATTATAATCTCGTAAGTAACTAGTTTAAGTTCCTAGCGTCATAGTTAGCCACTATTAGGTCAATCAATGTAAAGTCATTGTTCTTACGCACATGCTGGAAGGGTACAATTAGACATAGTCGAGATTTAAACCTCGCGCGCTCGTGTATGTTGTAGACATATCTTCGTATTTATGTCACAATTTTCCTGCGTACGATAAACTTATGTTCAAGGAAAAACTATGATGATAGAAGGAAAGATAATGTAATTACAACCGGTATTCAGATTTATTCGGTCTTTACCGCCAGTCGGTTTAAATTAAAGACGTCATTATTGGTTCAGCAAGGCCCTTGTCTCAAACGAGAGGTGCAAAATTGAACCTCGAACTGCATGCGTTTCCGACGACTTATGTACTGCGGCGGTGCAACCCTGTTTTTCATTAGGACATTTTATGAGTTCTTTGCTCGTGAAATGGAAGTGACCACCGATCACAGAAGTTGCATGGTTGAGTGCTAAGCTGAGACACTCTACGCTACAAAAACCGTCTAATTAATTTAGTTAACTATCAGCATACATGCCGAGATTGCGAGTTTATGAGACGCAAGCAAATATTTCGGAAATGGAAAGTGCTATTAATGCGCAGTTTTCACAGCATTGATTGGTAGTCAGGAGCTCGTACATTTAGCCTATAAACAGATTTTAATAATACTCAGAAAGTGCATCTTTGGGCAAACATACACTTTTTTAAACGGAACAATGCCTATTTACATCAACGGAATAAAGTTAGGATAATTTAGAATGTCAGTGGTGTTTGTCGCAAGATTCTAGTGCAAGTGGTTTACGAGAAATCTTATTTTGAAACTTTTATACACCGAGACTTGTACAACGTGTGGTAGCACAAACTAAAGAAAAACAAAAGGGAATTACAATACTTCCGTGGATTCCTACAAGTAAAGAGAAAAAGCCCTTCAAAGGTTGTGTACAAAATGATCACCGGCAGCTTCAATACACGCTTCCAGTCTGCTATGGAAAGACTGCTGCACACGTTCTAGCATTTCAGCGGAAATTTCAGAGCAGGCAGCAGTAATACGTCGTTTCATATCGTGTAGTGTAGTTGGTACATCCTTGTAGACAGTGTCTTTCAGTCTTCCCCACAGAAAAAAGTCTAAAGGGGTCAGATCCGTGAACAGGCCGGCCAAGGTACAGGTACACTTCGTCCAATCCAACGATTTGGAAACAATCCATTAAGACAAGCTGTAGTATTTCGTGCACTATGGACTGGACAGCCATCATGTTGGTACCACAGGTTCCTCCTAGTCTTCTAGCATCCGTGGCAGATTGTCTGTCAGGAAGCTGCGATATTTGTGCGAGTTCATTGTTCCTTCTATGAACAAAGGGGCTTTGAGCTGATGGTTCACTATTCCACACCACACGTTTAATCTCCATAGACGCTGAGGTTACACCTGATGAAGCCAACGGGATTATCAACAGACCAATAGTGCATGTTTCTGCGGTTTCCCTGGCCATGATTAGTAAATGTTGCCTCATCACTAAACAAGATACATGATGAATCTGGAGTATCATGTCTTAATGCCCATGTACAAAAGTTAACACAATTCTCAAAATCGTTTCCATGCAGCTCTTGATGGAGAGAGATGTGATAGGAATGGAACCTATGTCGAATGACATAGAATGCGCAGTACAGTTGCCTGACTTATGCCACTTTCGCGGGCGATTGTGCGGGAACTAATTTGCGTATCTACTGCAACGGCAGCCAAAACATTAACTTCTGCCTCTTCTCCAGACACTCGTTTGTTTCTGTCAGGTTTTCTAGGTGTTACAGTACCACTATTACGTAATTGGTTAAATAGGTTGATAAAAAATTGCCAAGATGGTTGACGTCTATTGGGATACGTTTCCGCATACACCGTACAGGAACGAACTGCATGCTTACTGCACTCTCCATACACCATGAACATGTCGACTTTTTCTGCATTAGTAAACCCCATCTTCCACTCACGACTTACTGCTTGAACCGTCACAAACCAACTAACCAGAAAGTCGCAATGCAATCAATGAACAGAAAACACAATGCAAACAAACATACCATCGTACCTAGCAACTAAGCAGGTTGAATGGGACAAACAATATTGTCGGGGTGGAAACTTTTCAAAATACGATTTCTCGTAAACCACTTGCACTAGAATCCTGCAACAAAGACCACTGACATTCTAGTTTACCCTGCCCCTTTATTCTGTTGATGTAACTAGGCATTTTTCAATTTAAAAAATACCTCCCTCAATATTACTAAAATCTGTTTAAAGGCTAAATGTACGAGCCCCTGACTACCAATAAATGCTGTAAAACTGCACATCAATAGCACTTTCCATTTCGGAAATATTTGCGGTGCAAGTTTTAGGTGATTCTCCTCGTGCATACTGGAAAGATGCGATACAAATCCCATTTCATTAAGATGACCTCGAAACCGTTGACGGCCACCACTTTACTCATTTTTAGTCCTCTGCCAGAGGCACTGTGGTAAACTCGCTTAAAAGTACTTCATGTTCAGACAACCAACTAAGCAAAATAAAATTATCCCGTGATATATTATGTTGGCACCTGGATCTCTAAGCTTCCAAATTCATGATTTACTATTTAATTCCCCGTAGATAATTGATTTCCAAAATTGTTGCACACATAATCTTAGTCTAATTAATTAACTAAAACAAAAATGCAATATATACTTCCACTATTCCTACTGGAAACCAACAGTCTCACCAATTGGTTACCAGTAATCTTCTACAGTATAAAGTATTCCTTTATTGTGTATACTTAGTAAGCTGCTATTATATAATATTATTATTATTATTATTATTATTATTATTATTATTATTATTATTATTATTAGACAACTGATTGGCAGCAACTGTCGAACAAATCTGAAGACCCGTATAAGTTCTGAGTAGTTTCAGATTCCTAAGTTATGATGGAGACATAAGTCTGTTCCTCCTATGAAAGTACTCAGTGGATGCAGCGATCAAATGTGATATCGCTGGTGTATCCACCTGCCTCAATATCTCCTGCCGTGATACTCTATTGACAAAACGTGAACAGAAACGTTATCCTTAGTGCCACTGTACTACACAAACCTTAGGCATGTTAACATTTTCCAGGATTTTTTACCATTGATTTTTCAAATACCTTCGCTGCTGCCTTCTACTCAAACTTTCGTTTATAGCGGCTACAAGTGATTACAGAACTTTGACTCCATTGCCTCGTGCTCTGATCTGGTGTTACGAGCTGTCTTATGCTTTACACAACAAAGAAATGCCTTGTTCTAAAACTTGCTGGTTCAACAGAAGAAGAACGCTGAAATCCGAAAACAGTATCCAGGTATATCCATTGCATTCACACTCACAGCTGGAAATTGAGGTAAAGGTCCTTGGCTTCCAGCCTGCGGAACAAAACAAAGTTTATAGCTGGACATCATCTGTTCAGACGCAGATGTTGTTGTAACTTCTGAAGGAGAAAAGTGGCTTGGGATCGTCCGTGTGGTCGTAATTCCCACGTCTTGTGTTAAAGCGGGCTTGTAAACAGTACGCGGTTATTTAGTGGGCGGAACAACTTTATTGGCCATGTTTCCCTTTCCGACTCTTCTATTTGCTTGCATTTGCTTCCAGGCGAACCCTCTTAAGCTGCTCTTTTCAAAGTAGAAATTAAAAACTTTGTGAAACTAAAGTCAAGAAAAGGCATATACTCTATTTGTAGAAGGGCTCCCCTATTTTGGGTCACTGCCTCAACTATTACTATATGCACCAGCATTGCAATTCTTATTGTTACTTCGTAACCTCATGACTTTAAAACTCCATTTTTGCCTTCACATACCTTTTTGTCTGTTTTGTAACACAAGAAAATTCAAAATAAGTGAGCATTTGATGGAAACATCACTACTTCTGTTGAAGCTATTAAGTAAAAATGCAATATGTTCAACTTTAATGACTATGAACAACCTAAGGCATTTTTGCTTCTGCAAAAAGTATAAGAAATAGCTATGGAGTATTCTTCATGAATGCAAGACATGCACCGCAACTATCTGGATTTTCATTACGATTCTTTTATAACTTAAGAGCAAGCTGGCGAAATAATTAACAAATTAATTATATCTATTGCAAAACAATCGTAAGAGTGGAATGAAACTTCAAATAAACTCAGGCAGATGGCATTAAAGTAATATCGGTAAATTCAGACATAACTCGTCGTTCTCTTTTGTTTGCTGTTGAGTAACCATAGCAACCTCATGTACCATGCGTTCGATTTATAGCCGGGCCACAGATCGCGTATAAGCATAGTTCGCGTTCTCAGCATTGACTTTGGTATTTTTCCGCGGCGCACTAGTGCTCAAGGCTACATTTATCAACTGTGTTATAGTGCGTCAGTTCCAGCATTCCTGTAACGACTAGTTTCTTCATTGTGTATCTCAAAGATGAAAGTTTATTCAACACATCTTGTGTGTGAACTAGTTTAGAGTATTCTTATTATTGTTGCGGTTCTTGTCTTGTTATTAGCCTTCTGAAATGCCTAGCCAAAAATTCATGCTTGAGTAAAGAATTGTCATGTACGATACATACGTAAAAAACCGAATCATGTAGACGGGAATATAGACAATATCAGGAGAAATTTCCCGGTATTCCAGTTCCATCGAAAGAAACTGTTAGATGTCTGGTTAATAAGAAATGGACAATGGGATTGCTAAACGTTAAACTTAAGACATATTCTAACGCAGGAAAAAATTGACGAAATTGGTGCATCATTCTCAAAAAAATGTCTCTAATATGTATTGCACAGCAAGTGGGTGTTTCAAAAAGCCCTGTTCATACAGCTGCTAAACTTTTAAAATTGAAACCCTACAGAGTGGTTATACTTCAGAAATTACAACCTCATGATGACGAAAAACGAGTCAGTTTCTGTAATTGGGTTTTACAAAATATCGTCGACGGTTGTTGACACAAATTTAATAATTTCTCAGGTGAGGCATGGTTTCATTTAAATGGTCATGTTTCCTCACAGAAAAATAGACACTGGAGCGGGGAAAATCCTCATTTAATTCATGAAGTTCCGTTGCATGATGCAAAAGTCGGTGCACGGTGTGCCTGTAACAGCAAAACGGATAATAGGGCCCATAATTTACAGTGATACCGTAAATTCTGATAGGTATCGTAGAGCTATTCTTGCTTCATTTTTTCAAATGCTGTCAAATATGAGAGAGAAAACGGATAATTCCAACAAGATTCTGCCACAGCCCATACTGCTCAAAACTCCTTGGAAGACATAAAGGTGGTTTTTGTTGATAGGTAACTTCTAAAGGATTGTCCCCCTCCACGTTCCCCGTGTTTTACTGCGAGCGAATTCTATTTGTGGGGCACCTTAAAAAATTAGGTTTTTAGAAACAATCTGCACACCATAGTCGAATTTAGCGACAACATAAGAATAGAAATTATAAAAATTACGCCAGAAGAACTTATTCGTCCGAAGATGTCCATTCAGATGGACACCTCTTATAACAGGGTTAGTGCTTATTATAGTGCATTTACTATCACGCATATGCGTGATCCACGGCCCGGCAATATAACGAACACTGCATATGTTCCAGGCTTTTGCTGAAACCTGTCATTTCGCGAATACCCTAGATGGATCATGAAAAGCCGGCGAATGCTGAAAAAATGCGAAAGTGTAGCTTGTTAGGTATATATAACCTAACATATACCCTAACTCTAACCTAACCTTTCGCTATCTGCCACGTCTTAGAGGCTCCGTCAGATGGTGTTTAAAATGAAGTTACTTCATACACCGGCTTTTCATCATCTGCCTAGGAGCTTTGCAAAATGATGGATTTCAGCAAAATCCAAGTCCGGTAAGTACTAACTTCCCAGTAATCGTGAAAATAGTAGCGTTTGTCAATATATGGTCCAGCAAATATCGCCTTTTTCAGTGCGTATTCCATACAACCAACCCTTAATGAAGAACCTGTAGTTCATATAAGCAGAAACTCCTTCGACCTTGCCTAAAAGCCACAAGCTGAACTTGGAGCTTCAGTTCATTTGGGTCACAAATTATGTATAACAAAGAGTCGGTGTGCAGTAAGCATTTGAAATGTGTACCTATTTGGCACATAATGTATAATTTTGTCGGTAATGTCTGCGTCTTAATTCATGTTTTGTACGTGAGTGGCTGTTTACCGCGACATGATCGCTTCTGCAGGTTCAGGCACACGGGGTTGACGTCGCGAAGGAGAGTTGGGTTTGGTCCCTTCGACGAAAGTGTACCTAGCTCGGGGTGAGTTTCCTCTAATGGCGTAATTGCCGATTGACATTTTCATTTCAGGGCTTTGTTGACTGTCACCTTTATCTTGAGTTTTGTTCGTTGCAAATTTGTGCTATCATAATGCAGGAAATGTTAGAACATTAACGGGTACGTAGAGCCAAAGACGGTGATTAAGGCATACCTGAATTTTGTATTGAGTTAGTTTCATTTATATTCTGGTACTTATATTTTTTTGCATATTATTTATTGTTATAATTGTATTCTGGATCCATGTGGTCAGCCCTAGATGTTGGCCAGATGTTCCATATTTTCTGAAATAAATAATAAAATACAACTAACAACAAAGAATATTTTAAAAATATAGTGTTCATATACTGTTTTGGCTACTGAAAAACTTTTCAACCGTGAGGAAATGTTATTAACACTTAAATGATTTCAGTCAAATTATATAATAATTAAATTCAATAACAGCCCGCCTTGAAGCAATATGTGTATTTAATAATGTGTAAAATGTATGTCACAGTCATTCCATATGCTTATATTACTGTATACATATGTAATAATGTTATGTGAATATATTACGTAATTTAATAATGTAGGTGTTGTGAGAATAATAAGTTAAAAGTTGCTAACAATGAGCTAGCAATGAGGTAACCTTGAGGCAATAATGAGTTTGAGAGTTTAAATGTTACTTGTGATTCTTGTAAGCAATAAGGTGATTTTAGTGACAGTTTATAAAAATAGCCAATCAACAACCAGATTTATTTAAATGCAGGTATTCTATTGGAGTAGGATTAGCCAATCAGAGCCTTGAAATACAGAAATTTACAAGTTTAGACGGTTGAAATCTATTCAGTTGCCTGCGGACAGTGTTTGTAACTGGATGCGTGATGCGTCCTCGAGAAATATAATACGTATTCGTGTGAGACGAAAATAGTTTACGTGTTAAAAAGTGCAAGTATTAAATAAAAGAAACACGCAGCTCTCGATATCAGTGAAGTGCTATTTAATTTGTGTCAAGGATTAATAAAAAGGAGCGAATTAAGACTTAAAATCTGTGTAAGCCTACATTCTTGTGGCATCACGCCCTGCCAAGATATCCATGTCTCCAAAATAATACTGACGCAGCCGAGGCAAACATAAATATATAATATTTAAAGAAACAGTTAAATTGCAATGCTATTATTTTTAAACTTGGGGCAAAGGTCACCTGAAAGTACATTTGGGGCGAAGGCTACCGGAAACTGTTTACTATACGTGCGGTTGCAACTACTTCAAGTGTTTGGCTTCCCAACAGTTGAAATACAATACATCATCTTCAAACAGACTTTTCATACGTAGCAGCAAACAACATAAAGAACAATTCTACTTCAAATTGACACGCAAAGCGTGGTGCAAATAACGTAACAAACCACCTACTTCAAATTGGCGTCCATACGTGGAGCTAAATAAATAATCAGCTCCACACGTGAAAGAAAATATCTACTTCAACCGTCAAAAAATTAAGTTCACTTTGGAAAGATAAACAATGAAATTTATTTGAAAGGCAAAGGTAAACATCAGAATAAGGGCTTTTATAAATTTGACTACTTTCTTTCATAGTTCTCTCCTTAATTCCGCTACATTAATACCTATAACATGTAGTTACACTAAGATTATGAAGAACATGTTTAATTCCTGGTGATTTGTTTCACAAATACCAAACCAAGGCTTATTAACCATATTTTGAATTTTTTTATTCTATTTTATTTTACGTCGCTTTAACTCTTGGTCATATCGCGACGGATCTGTTGGTGGATATCTCTTAGAACGATATGTGATGGACAGTTAGCCTTCTAGGTCTCTCATCCCTGTAACCCCTGTTTCATACCGTGCGGATGGCATTAGGGTGCCGACCAGTCTAACCGCCACCCTCACACAGAAAGGCGGACAGTTAGCCTTCAAGGTCTCATTCCTGTAACCCCTGCTTCATGCCGTGCAGATGGCATTAGCGTGCCGTCCAGTCTAACTGCTTACATTGTCTGTAGATAGATGGCATAGCATTCACTATTACCACTTATTTTTCTTTTTACTATTGTTTTAGACGTAAGATGGAACTTTGGGTCGTGGTATTAAATATCCATTCCGGTATTTACCTTGGTGACTGAGGAAACCCACGGGATTTGAACCCGGGATCTCCCGAAGGCGGGCCACAGACTTTACCGCCTGAGCCATCCCGATCGTTTTTTTTTTTTTTTTGAAATTGTTTCTCTTACTAACACAGTAATACAGCTAACCACAGTAATACATAAAATAGTAATTGCACATTGTCATTGTACCATTTAAACATTAACTGTCGGCGGCCAGCTTCTTTCATTGTTTATTCGAATCCATACTATAGTCTCTGCGCAACACGGTTCTTCTTTATTTCTTTTTTTTTTTTTAGTATTTATTTAAGGTCCCAGAACTCATGTTTTTTCGACCACAACACTACATAAAATACATTAGGTATACAAACCAATAATGGAGCAACAAAGACTACTGCTAGAACATACATAGAATATTACATAGGTAGTTAACGATACCCAGTAGCATGGCAAATCTTTAAGGAATACAAAGTAAAGTGTTACAATTTAAATTGATTTCTACACACAAATATCATTAAAATAATAGATAGTATTATGAAAGATTTAGATTATTCACGGCTGTAGCAATTTCTGATATTCTGTGTTTCTTCCTAGAAGTATGTATGTGGTACATTCTGTAAGGATGTAGTTTACTGTTAGAAGTGCTCTGCACGAGCTCATCTTTGGATATCAGATAGGGCGAGTTAGTTTGGTGTGTCCAATTCTTATATTGTCAATAAAATTAGCCGTCTTCTTTCTAGCTTATATATAGAGGGCATGTATTCATATAAAAGTCCATTGCCGCTTCCATTGCAGTATGTGGTCCAAAGCTTTTTAGTCTTCTTATGAATGGCAGTAAATCTCTGTGAGGAGTATGGATATTTTGAATTGATGAGCTTTGTATGCTTTGCTTTGCTGCAAGGTCTGCCATTTCATTACCAGTTATGTCACAATGTTAAGGTACCCATGAAATAATAATTTCTTTTCCATTTATTTTCAATGAATAGATCAGGATCTGAATGCCCTGTATTAGCACATTTGTTGTCCATGGGTCACTAATTGCTTATATGGAACTGAGGGAGTCAGAAAAAATAATGAAATGTTGGTCTTTCATATTTTCAATGTTCAGCATTGCCTGTTCGATTGCGTCCAGTTCACGGGTAGAACATGGAAAATAAATTAGGTAGTTTAAATGACAGAACCTTGTCTCCGATCACTACTGCACAACCGTTCCCTTCACTAGTTTTGCATCTATCTGTGTATACTTTTATGTAATTGATGAGTTTATTCGTAACTTCACTGTACATGCATTTAAGTACCAATTGACGAGTTTCTCCTTCGGTGTGCTGTAGTAGTTACAATTTATTATAGGTTTTAATAGTGGCCAGGGTGATAATCTATTAATATTCTTTGTTTACTCTTGAGGGGATGGTAAAATGAAGCCCTTTACATTATTTTCTTACTCTTAAATGTGGTGGAATCTGATTGGTTCTGTTTTCAAGAGATTTATCATAATATTTATTGGAAAATAGGCAAGTAAATGAAGGTAAACTACTATTTACTGCTACTTTAAGTGTATAACGTGGAATTTAACTATTTCCTTCTGATGTTTAGGGTATTTCATGTATTTAAAATTCAAGTTTCTTAATCGGACTGGTATGGAATGCTCCAGTTGCTATTCTTAATTTAGAACTTTGGGTAGTATCTAACTTTTTAAGTGCAACTGGAGATGCAGAATTGTAAACTATGGCTACATAATCCAATTTAGACTGAACTGTAGTCTTGTAGGTTTGCATCAGCACTGAATAGTCTGCACCCAAGTTGTTAGATGTCAGATCCTCATAACATTTAATCCCTGTATGCAGTGTTTCTTAGAACTTTAAGATGAGGAAGCCATGTTAATTTAGTATCAAATGTGAGCCCTAGTAACTTATGTTCTTTTTTAATGCTTAGTTTCCCTCCTTCAAAGTAAAAATCAGTTAGGATATTCGAGAATTTGTCTTTGAAGCTGGTGCTCTTAGATTTTGATTTAGAGGGTTTAAAGCCTGGTTTGTGAAGCCATTTTTCAGTTAATAATAGAACAGCTTGTATTAACTTATTGCTTATTGATAGGTCATTTCTTCTGCAAAGCAATCTCAAATTATCTGCAAATAAACAACCTTTTCTGTGGATGGAATGTTGTTCAAGATGTTATTAGTTGCTATTAGAAACAGAATTACATTCAATACAGCTCCCTGAGGGATTGCATTTTCTATTGCTGTATTAGAATAACAACAGGAAGCTGTATTGAGTGTAACGCAAATTTAAAAAATATATGATGTGATACATTCACGTGACTTTCTCTACACTCTATCGTTTATTAGTAAGTGTACAGATTACTCCTACTAAAGCTTATTTTTTATATCTACTACATTTTAATCCAAATAAGTCTTTGCAGAAATAGCTAGATCACACATTTAATTGTAGATACAAAGGGAATAGCGATAGTCAAAAGTTTAAGAACTGGACGCTACATACTGTCCTTAAAATTCCATACTGTTTCCATGGAACCCGAGAAACAATTAAAATAACGAAAGGGGTTTAAAGAATGACGAAGAAATTAACAGTTTGAACTATTAATAACGGAAATGGCGTATGTCACAAAAAACTGTAATTGACATAAATTGTGTGTTTTAAAAGAGAAAATTGTTAACGCTTAACCTTTACCAGTTTTACAAAATTGTACAACATTGGTTCCAAATGAAAAGGACTTCAAAGACTATTCCCAGAGATTTCAAGATATAAGTTTTATTTTCATATAAGTATCTTTAATATATGGAATTTTAATAAAAATCAGATAGGTACCACGAACCTTTTTAAATATGCCATTTTTGGATTCAGGGTGCCTCAAACATGTATTTCCGGTGAAATCTCGGTATCGAACTTTTGGTGGAATGCAATACCTTTTCTGCTTACTATGTATGTAGTAGGGAAATCAATAAATAATAATGTCTTCAATAATTCATTTAGCCAGTTCTAGGCAAAGTAATACGTATTAAGAGAGGTCTCAACGGTATTTCTGAAACATTCTTAAGTACTATAACGTGTAATGAGCAGGTTCTTAATTCTGATGATTCGTAACATTCTGTAGTTATCATTTTACTCCACCACCTACCTAGTATGTATTCCACCCAAAAACCCAATATTGGGGTTTCACTGGAAGTGCACGTTTTAAGGCCCCTGAAACCAAAAAGAGGTATTCTAAAAATATTCGTGAGTGTGTGTGCTTATGTGTACACTAACACGGGTAGCAGAAATCGTTAAGTCATGCAGTTCAAATCCAGAACCATCCTCCCTGAGAGCTTTTTCCAGGTTTTCCTCAGTCATAATGCCAAAACTTAATCCTGGAATGTTTCCATCCTTTAAAAATTATAATTTCATTTCAAATATCACCAACGTCATCGCCCGTGGTGCTCTATGTGTATGTGTCACTGTGACAAAGCAGCATAACTCAAAAACAAAAGGTCAGTTAAATACCAAGCTAGGTATTTAAGTGCAGCATTCTCAGAATGCAACAAAATACCCATCCGAAACTACATTTATATGAAATATTTTTCTAAACTATTTATTTTCCCAAATTGAGTCAAACGATCTTGACCAAAATGTCATAGGTTTAATACATATTTTACAACGCAAATTAAACGTATATCTTGAATTTCCTGGGAATGGCCGGTAAAGTTCCCTTCATTTCGAAGGAATATTTAATAGCTTAATACCGTAGTTATTGCCAGATGGATATAAATGATTAAGTAAGATAGAAACAATTACAATAAATAATTTTTACTTTCTCTACTACGTATATTAACTAGGGGAAGTATTGCACTCCACCCAAAAATTCGATACCGAGATTTCACCGGAAATACATGCTTTAAGATGCACTGAATGTATATAAAGCATTTTTGGAAACATGTCCGTGTGTATGTCTGTGTGTCTGTGTGTGTGTGTCTTTCTGTGAACAGCATAACTCAGAAACAAACAGTCGCATAAACACCAAACTTGGTATTTAGGTTCAGTATCTTCCAGAGATGCGACACGAAGGTTTTCAAGAAAATCCCCCCACCCCAGATTACCCTTTACATAAAACATTTTTCGAAAATTTTAACTTTCTCAAAAATGGCTCTAACAATTTTGATTAAAATATCATATATTTAAGAAGCCTTTATGACAAATAAAGGTATATCTCGAATTTTCTGGGAATGTCTCCAGAAGTATTCTTCATTGTGAACAACTATTGCATAACTGGTAAACCATAAGAGATAGACAGAAGAAATGCAGATCGCGTTAAAATACACAATTTATGTCATATACATTTTTTTTGTTGAGTAAACCATTTTCGAGATATTGCTTGTTATTCCCTTAAATTTTCCAATACTTATACTTTTTCTCAAATGGGAATTCCTTATTAATTTTTTTTGTCCTGGTAATGCAAAGAGAATGGAATACTCCACATAGCAACCAGCTCTTAAAGTATTTGACTGTTGCTTAAAGCCTACCAATTCCCCTTTGCATCTACAAGAAAATTAGCAATAAGATTAACATCTCGATATCTCGATTAACATGAAGCATGTGGAGAATAAGCGTTTATAAAAATAGTTTGTACAATAGTAGAGAAAGTCATGTGAGTGGAAGCATAAGATTTTTCTACATTAAATCAATGAATAATGTAATGTGCCTGAGTTGACAAATTTGTTCGGAGAAAAAGGTTATTAGTAACAGCTGAGTATAGAGCACGTTAGCTTAAAGATTCTTTGAATGCAGTTAGGGTTTATTTCAGTACATTTGCAAAGTCACATGCAGCAATTCTGTAAATTAGAAAAGTGAAAGGCACGGATTAGCAAAAAGGTAAGAGATGCATACATAGGATTTTAAGATTGGCCCACATAAGGAGGAACATTTGGAGCGGTAGCGATATGTAGCTGGAGCTTAAGATAAAGTTCATGCATTCTAATCAGAGACACATGCCTGCATACATTCAAGACACATTCGCGACTCTCCTGAGATTGTTGTCTCTCGTGTGTAATGTCTAAGCTGTGAAGCGCACATGAATGCGCAATGTGTTACGAAGATTTAGCGGCTATTGTGAGGAATCTTTCCGAGCAGCATTTCTCCGATTCTGGCAACTGACGTTTCGCTTAATTAATATTGTAGAAGGAATTTAATTCGTAAACTCAACAGTCGGCGTCTCTTCTCTAATTGAACACTTTAGGTCAACATTAAAATTTCTCACCTAACTAAACCAGTGTTCTCCTTTCACAATACACTCACGTATACTCTGGAGCAGCTGGCGAACACAGAACGCAGAACGAGCTGCAAGATGACGTCGTAGAGCTCATCAACAGAGCAGGTAACAATAAATGTTATCAACATTTAAAGCATAGGGTACTGCTTCAAGTTGAGGCAGTATTTTATATCACAACATTGTAAATGCCAGAGTGATTGTGGTGTAAATTAGCATTATTGTATGACAATGATTTGAGATGTTGGTTAACTATAAGCATTGTTATGAAATAAGTTTACACGGCCTCACTGAAACTGACAATAGGAGCGAGTAACAATGTAGCGAGGGGGTGAGTTGTTTATCAATTAGAAGAGACAAACAAATGACGTCAGAGTAGCGCGCTTTTCTTTAGAAATGGAGGGAATATCTTCCCTAGAGCATATGTCTTCGTAATTTTGATTGGATATAAAAATAGACGCTAATGTTGGCGCGTTTTATTAACCAATAGCAATTCGATTATAATCTCTGGGCATATCGGGGTGAGGGAGTATAAATTCCGAGCCAGAGACGGATAACGCACAGTTTAAGAGAATCATTCACGCTTTACACGTCGCACAGTTTTACAGAATCATTCACAAGGCAAACGTCGCGCAGTTCAACAGAATCATCCACGGGTTACACGTCGCGCAGTTCTACAGAATCTCTTGCGTCTTAAAGTTAGTTAAAAGATGTGAAATATGCGAATTAATAATGTGCGGCAAATAAGTGATTATAGCTACATTCTAAAATATAACAGTTTCAGTCGGGCGTGTATCAAGAGTAAATATGTGAAATTAATGAAGTGTGACGGCAATGAAAGTGTAAAAACAAATTATTTTATCAGTGTTATCTTTAGTAACAACTCCTTTCCGTTTACACACCCTGTTCAAGAGATTTGCTCGACTGAGTGATAATAGCTAGCGGGAGGACAAAGAACTCAAAATTCAAAATAGTAAAACAATAACAGGCGCTCAGCAAATAAGATAACACGAACGATACCGCGTCAAAGTTTGGTTTAAATAGTAAACGTTAAGAGGTAGACAAACACGTACTATACAAATTGTAGACTCTTTATAAAAACAATTCTTTCAAATAAATTTTTTGTGGTATCAGTCATTCCTGAGATATCCGTTATTATTGGTTTGAAACTTTCAGTAGTTTCATTTCTTTAAATTGCTTGCTATTCAAAGGATAAGTAGCCCGGATTTATATATTTTAATTTAGATTCGGTATCCTCTATCATATTGTACACTACGACGAAATGTGGAATGTAATATTTTCAGAAAAATTATATTTGTATTAACATGAAGTAAATAGAAAAATAAGCTTTGCACAAAAACAGATACTTAAAAAGATTGCATTGTGTCTTTGTTGATTTCAAAAAAGCATTTGACTTTATAAATCGCAACGCATTGACGTGTAAATTAGAAGCTAAGGGATTATCGAAGAAGATGATTAGAGCATTGCAGGTTATGTATCATAGAGTGAATTCTGCGTAAAGCGTAATCTGAATAGCATTTCAGAGAGCTTCGAGTGCCATAAAGGTGTTAGGCAAGGCTGTTTTATCACCCATCCTCTTTAATCTCTTTGTGGATGACGTAGTGGACATATTGTTAGGAGAAAAGTGGAGGCGCCTGAGATAGGTGACATTCATCCCAGTACTTTTATATGCAGGCGATATGACACTGTTCTTTACTGCTGTGGAAGGGTTGCAAAAGGGACTAGACAGACCTCAGACTTATTGGGACGAATGACACTTCACCGTAATGTAAACAAAAACGAAAACAATTACGTTTAAAAACAACTCTGTATACAGCCGAAGAGAGGTCTGGCAAGGCAGAAACTGTACAATATAAAGAGTTTGTATACTTAGGTTTGACTGTTACAATGAATGGAAGATGAACTAAACTACACACAGGAATGGGAGCTGTGGAAACTGCGCACTCGGAGCATAATCCCAATATACCGGTAACATTGCTAGAGACAATGTATGGGGCAATTGTTAGATCCATAATGACATAGGAGGCGGAAATCTCGGGGTAGGAACCCCGGAAAGGCTAGACGAAGTAAGTACAGGTTTTCTAAAGTGCATCTTGGGAGTGGGAAGAGATTTTTGGAGAATATGGTGCATACAGTGAAACCTTTAAATGTAAGGTATGGTCGATCAAATATTGGATTAGAATTATGAGAGGGGATCAATCGCTTATGAGAACAGTATGCTAAAACGATCAGGTAAAATGGGAGGGAGGGGACAGGACATAGGCAGCGTAAATCAAGAGAGGGTTGGAAAGAATAGGGATGAGTAATGTTTAGTTTAAAGGACCTGGAAATAGAGCGAATACGTGAAGAAAAGTTCAGAATAACTGAAAGATTTATAAAAATAAACAACTGTGGGTAGAGAAAGTCAAATAAATTTAGCAAATCATATTTTTTTTCACGTATTCCTAAAGGAACTAACTAGTCGCTTGCGTCAAATTCCGAGGCCTGGTGTCAAAAGCATTGTATAAGTACATTCTAGAATGCTGTTTTAAGAATTTACAAATTGTGTACAACCTAAACGATAAGGGAAAATGCTAAAGTCTGTTAGAATCTACACATTAGCTGCATAGACGAATAGAGGCGATGGCCTAACACTTTGTGAACATTTTCTGAATTTAGCGAGGAAAATTCTTACGGGCCTGTATGTGTATAGGTGGAAATATCTATTATAGAATGATTTAGGTCGGCGCCCTAAAGTAGAGGGTGCGCTAAGGGAAAGCATAACTGTGACACCATTTTGTATATTAAGAGAAGTGGTGTTGCTCTGTGAAGAACATTCGAAATAACAAAGATTTGGGCTTAGTTTAAAACACACTTCTTGTACTAATCAACGAGATTGCCTTTTAACGCATTATCTTTGGTGACTCGCTGGTTTAATTTTTATATAGCTTTTGAGTACACTTCTTTGTCTGCGTTTTTTCTCTCCCTTCTTTTTTTGCTTTTATTTAATTGACGCTCTCCTGCTGTGAGGAAGTAAAACGACACAGCAAAGGGTTATTCTCTGGAGAGTTGAAAACATCTGTTATGCCTTCTAATTTATTATGAGTAGCTTGGGTAGCAAGTGCGCCTAAATAACCTGGAGCGTCCAGTTCAAGTCTTCTTTGGAATAACTTCAAGCTCTTTGGATCACAGACTCATTTAAGCATATATTTCACTGTCTCTGAAAACCTGATACATGACAAGGGACGTTAAACCCTCTAAAATATATACCTTATTTGTTACATTCACACGAATTTCTACACTCACTGTTATAGAAACTATTTTTACGCTTTCTACTTCCTGTAATTAGAGATAAACTTTCATTCCACTTTACTCGTTCATTGTAGGTTAAAAAGGAATAGGTTAAACCGATAGTCAGATTTTTAAAAAGGAATCCCTATGTATTGACTTTGCAATTCCGTGCTCTTTACCATAGCCAGCGAAAAAAATTGATATATTACACTCACATGCCTTTCTCTACTCTTGTACAAACCATTTTTACAAACACTTATTCTCCATCTACTTCATGTTAATAGAGATATCGAGATGTTAATTTTATTACTAATTTTCATGTAGATGCAAGGGGAATGTGGTAGGGTTTAAGCTATAGTCAAATATTTTAAGAGCTGGTTGATATGTGCAGTATTCCATTCTCTTTGCATTACCAGGACAAAAAAATCTGATCTGTTACACTCGCACGACTTTCTCTACTCTTGTACAAACTATCTTTACAAGCTCTTATTGCCCATCTATTTCATATTAATCGAGATAAACATTTGCAGAAACGATCTTTTGACATGCAAAGAGAATTACATTTTACACATAGCGACCAGTTCAAAAAATATTTGACTATCGCTTTAGGCGTACTATGTTTCCCTTATTTTGTAATTGCAAGGGCAATATAGAAATACAGTAGCCTTTAAGCATCGATATATATCGTAATAGCTGGTTGCTAGGTGCAGCACGATTCTCTTTGCCACAGATTAATACTCCTTGCATATCTAAGACAAAAAAAATGAATAACGAATTCCCATTTGAGAAAATAAGTGTTGAAAAATTTAAGGGAATAACAAGCAATATCTCAAAAACAGTTCACTCAACACAAAAAATGTACACGACATAAATGGTGTATTTTAACGCGATCTACATTTTTTGTGTAGTAAAATTTTGTCTACCTCTAATCGTTTGCCAGTTATGCAAAAGTCATTCACAATGAAAAATACTTTTGGAGACATTCCCAGAAAATTCGAGATATACATTTCATTTGTCATGAAAATATCTTAAACATATAATATTTTATCCAAATTGTTAGCCATTTTTGAGAAAGTTAAAATTTTCGAAATATGTTCCATGTAAAGGGTAATCTGTGGTGGGGTGATTTTCCTAAAAACCTCCGTGTTGCATCTCTGGAAGATATTGAACCTAAATACCAAGTTTGGTGTTTATCCGACTATTCGTTTCTGAGTTATGCTGTTCACAGACAGACACACAGACTCACACACGGACATGCTTTCAAAAATACCCTTTTTTGGTTTCAGGGGGCCTCAAAACATATATTTCCGGTGAAATCTTGGTATCGAACTTTTGGGTGTAATACAATACTTCCCCTGCTTACTATACATAGTAGGGAAAGTAAAAAGAATAGGTTAAAATCTGATGTATTACTTTATTTGTATGCATGGCTTCTACAAGCTATTCTTACGAAAGCTTATTCTTCTATCTACTTCGGCTTAATCGCGATAAACATTGCAGAATACCTTCATTACACATTTTCTCAGGTACAACGGGTAAACAGGAAGACAAATCGTTAGCCAGATGTTTAAAAGTGGTCGCTATACACTGGCCTTGGAATTACATACTGTTTGCATGAAATCGCGAAGAACAACTGAATAGTCACGCACTTTAAAAATTACACAAATATTGAAACTTTAAACCAAAAATAACGATTGTCTCGGAAATTTCTGATACCATAAAAGAAGCCATTTTAAGTAAATTGTGTGCTTTAAAGGGCTCTACATATTTTCTGAGTAGTAAGCTTTATCTATCTCTTATGTTTTACCAGTTCCACAAAAACAAATGCTTACAAAAGAAGAGGACCTCACAGACTGTCATGCCCCGTGGTGTAGCGGTTACCATCTCTAGTGCCTCTAGTTCCCGAGGTAACGGGTTCAAACCCAGTGGGTGCCTTAGCATGGCTTTCTTCGGAAGTGAAGTAAACCCGATGGTCCCGTGTCGTAGATTTACGGCACGTAAAAGAACCTCAAGCCTGATAAAGAGGCCTCTGAGGAAAATTTTCGGTTTTTCATGCCCAATATAGAATGGAACGATAAAGACCACAGCAGTTAAGAGCGTCCATAAATAAAACTCAATTATTTCTTTTCACAGACTATTCCCGAAAAATCCATAACATAAATTTTATTTGTCATATAAATGTCTTAAATGTATGGTACCTTAATCAAAATCGTTAAGCGTTAAGAATGATATTTGAGAAAAGTCTCATATTTTGAAAATATGGTAAAGGGTAGCTTGGAGGGAATGGGCTCTCTTGAAAATCTTCGTGACGCATCTTTGTAATATATTGAACCTAAATATCAAGTTTGGTATTCGGTCGACATTTTCTTTTTGAGTAATATTGTTCACAGATGCACACACATGTACACACACACGGACATTTTTCTAAAAATGTTTTCTTTGAGGGGATTCAGGAACCCTCAGAACATGCATTTCAGGTTAAATCCCGATATCAAATTTTTGGGTGGAATACAATATTTATTCTACCTACAGGTACGTGGAGAGGAAGGAAAAAGCAAACGGCATGACTCGGTGCATAACAAACCATTATCGATTCTACAAAGTTTATTCGATAAACCTGTAGGGTATCAGTCAGTATTACGCAGGAATCAATTGTGTATTCAGTAAAATGAAAGGAAATTTGAAAAAAAACTCTCTAAACATCAAGAGTACATCCCGTATACATTCAAGTGTCGAGAGTCTGAAAATCAATTTTTAGTAACGCCTAAGAACATGACGTATCTAAATGAGAATTCTGGAAAGTCTCTGTCATTTTCGTTTTTACCTCTTCTATCAACCATTTTAGGAAGCCTATACAGCGAATGGTAAGTGTGTCCACATTTTCACTATTTGTATATTATTTCACTATTTAGTGAGGATATTCAATTCTGCCTAGCCTACCTATGTAACGCTGTTAGCTTTTTAAACTCCAACGATTAATTAATTAAATTTACCTCCCGACTTCTTAATGAAATTATTTTACAATGATAAAGAGGATTTTTATGTTTAATCCTACATTTTACACCTTATAATTATAATTTAGCACAGATCTGGCTATTCCTAAATACAGACGAAATATCCCCGCATATTCAGCCAAAAGGATGTTAAACATTGGCGGAATGTCGGATTTCCTTAACCTTTTTCACTATAGTGTTCCAAATCCTGAAATACTCCAGAGCCTATATGTAGCAGTGGAGCAACATACAGTGGGTATGGTCAATTCATTTTTGCTTTCTCTACCACGTACCAAGTAGGTAGAGCAGGTATTGCATTCTATTAAAAATACGATACCAAAATGTCACCGGATATACATGTTTTGAGACCCCCTGAATCCAAATATAGCATCTTTTAAAACGTGTCCGAGTGTGTGGGATGTCTGTGAACAGCATATTTAAAAAAATCTGATGTGTTACACTCACATGATTTTCTCTTCTCTTGTACAAACTATTTTTAGAAACTCTTATTCAACATCTATTTCATATTAATCCAGATAAACATTTGCAGAAGCGATCTTTTGACATGCAAAGAGAATTACATTTTACTCATAGCAACCAGTTCTAAAAATATTTGACTATCGCTTAAGGCCTACTATGTTCCCCTTGTTTTGTATTTACAAGAGTAATATAGAAATACAGTAGCCTTTAAGTATTCACATATGATCTCTTAATAGCTGGTTGCTATGTGCAGCACCATTCCCTTTTGCCAAAGATTAATACTCTTTGCATATCCAAGACAAAAAAATGAATAACGAATTCCCATTTGAGAAAATAAGTACTGAAAGATTTAAGGGAATAACAAGCAATATCTCGAAAATGGTTCACTCAACAAACAAAATGTGTATCACATAAATTGTGTATTTTAACGCGATCTACATTTCTTGTGCAGTAAAATTTTGTCTATCTCTTATGGTTTACCAGTTATGCAAAAGTAGTTCACTATGAAGAATATTTTTGGAGACAATCCCAGATATACATTTTATTTGTAATGAAAATATCTTAAACATATGATATTTTAATCAAAATCGTTAGAGCCATTTTTGAGAAAATTAAAATTTTCTAAACATGTTCCATATAAACGGTAATCTGGGGTGGGGGGATTTTCTTGAACACCTTCTTGTTGCATCTCTGGAAGATACTGAAACTAAATACCAAGTTTGGCGTTTATCCGACTGTTCGTTTCTGAGTTATGCTGTTCACAGAGACACACACATACATGGACATATTTGCAAAAATGCTTTTTTTGGATTCAGGGGGCCTCAAAACATATATTTCCGATGATATTTCTATATCGAATTTTTGGGTGGAATACAATACTTCCCGTACTTACTATACGTAGTAGAGAAAGTAAAAAGGCAAGTAGGATAAACACCAAACATGATATTTAAATTCCATATCCTCCAAAGATGCGACACGAAAATTTTCAAGAAAATCCCCTACCCCGACTTTAAAATTTTTCGAAACTTTAAATTTTCTAAAAAGTGGCTCTAACAATTTTGATTAAAACAGTATTTAAACATATGCACCTGGTAAGTAAAATATACATCTTGAATTTTCTGGGAATAGCCTGTGAGGTCCTCATCATTCGGAAGAAAAGCGTTAAGCGATAGACACAAACATACTACATAAAAAATTATATTTCTTTAAAACACACAATTTATTTAAAATAAGTTATTTTGTGTCATAAACCATTTCTGAGATATCCGTTATTAAACGTTCAAATTGTTCATTTCTTGGTCATTCTCTTAAAGTCCTGTCAACATTCGGTTGTTTCTCGCGAATGCATGGAAACAATATGGAATTTTAAGGCCAACATATAGCGTCCAGTTGTGAAACATTTGACTATCGTTGTTCCCTTTGTAGCTATAACGAAATGAGTAATACAGCTATTTCCGGAAAGTTTATCTGGATTAAAATAAATTAGATAGGAAAATAAACCTTAGTAAGAATAATTTTTATACTATATAATATGCTATAGAAGGTAAAGAAGATCATGCGAATGTGTCAGATTAAATTTTTAAAATAATTACAGCAGGTGGAATTTTAAACCTTTCTATCTTCTCTTTGGTCCCATATTATTTAATAACATAAAAACAATAAGTATTTTTCACATAATTCAGAAATCCTTAACATACAAAGAAATAGAGATGAAGCTAGTGAATATGAACATTCCGCACTCCCAGGCCACCAAATGAATGCTTTGGGAAGGACACATAGTCTGTGACAATCCAGAAAAAAATCGTCTCCCTTGTTATTTATAAAATATTGGTCCACTGATTTCTAAATTTAGTAATATTTTCTCTTTGGAGAATTATTTAGCGTACCCTTTTAACGAACTTGATTAAAAATAACTACAAAGAAAACGAAGCAAAACTTTCTTACATAAGAGCTATTAAAATATTTAGGCACTGATAGAGCATCCGTATCGTAGCTTTATAAGCAGATTCGATTCTGTTTTATTTGCTGCATCTTATTTTGCAGTTGCTAAATCGTGGCCATTTGTGCATCTTTCTGGGATGAAACAACGACGGCATTTGTCTTATTTTAATTGCATTTTCTGTGGAATAACAACTATTTTTTACTTTATGGTAATCTCAATGAGAAATCAAAGCTTTCTTCGAATGCTACTTTATAATTCCACAGTATTCGTATACTAGTATGCAGGATTTTTTAATAGTTTTTAGAGTTCAGTAATTAATTAAATTACAAGCTCATGTCAGTCGGAAAAAATAGAAATTTTTAATGGTGAAAAAGTTATAAAAGTCAGTAGAGTGGCTTTTGAGATTACCCTTCACATATACAGATACACACACATATTTATACATATGTGCATACATAGAAATTTTCTGTTTCTATGGTATCAGTATAGATAATGTGGAGGAATATATTATAGAATTAGTGGGCACTTACTCTTCCAACCAAGCTATATTTCATAAAAGATGCGTCATTATGTTTAGGAAATGCCAAAATAGTGGTTACCTTATTACCTTTTTTATATAACGTAAATTGCATAAATCTGGTTTTGAAGCATAGATATGCATTTAAAGTTGAAAACCGTGCTATGCTTCCTTAGTCCAGTAGGACACCCATTCTCCTTTATCCAGCCTCACTTAAATCACACTCCTCATCGGAATGCACATTGGCAAATTACTTTAGGGGTTGAAAAGGGAGTTGCTCGAAGGAAAAGAATGGAAAAGACATTTTTCTGGCAGCTGCTGCTTATCACTCCTCCATTCACTTTAATGAACTAGAGATAAAGAAAATACCTCTTTCTTATAACACATTCAGCTGAAGTTTGAAAACGTCTTCATCACTGTCTGCTGCAGGCTATTGGGAATGGAAACATATTGCATCAAATATATTCACATGCAGCACGGAATATGAAATGACCTCCCCCTTCTTAAAACAGGCGTATGAGAATACAGTAGTTGGCACGTCAACCTAAGATTGTGTCAATTCTAACTACACCTAAGAGTGTTTTCAGGTTAATTAGTTCCTTTAGCATTCCCATCATCCAAAGAATTTGCCTGCCTGATGTCTTGTATTTTGTTAATTTAACCAGATCATAATGCGATGTGGGCTATTTGGTATATACGAAATCACTACATTATATCAGGTGTTTCAACTGCGCCGTATTTCACGTGCGCAGATATCCCTTCTTGCGTTAAAAGAGTTGCTGAAATCAACAGGGCAATTCCAAGTAAACATGTCATGGGGAACTGATGCATTAGCGTCAGCAACCTTCGTTCTACACTTGCTTATCAGCGAAGACGATGAGTGGATCGCGCTCATTAAGATGCAGTTCCCAAACTTGCACTACAGTGTACGGTCCGTGATGATAGACAAGAACAGTGTACTGTTTACTGACCGAAAAGGCCTTAGAATGTTTTCCACTTTACTTTAAAGACTTTATTTTGGAGGGAATAAGCTTACGTTTTCGACTGACAAAGAATTAAAATTTCTTTATTTTATCTGACTGTATCCACATATAGCTAGTATTTAAATTGTGTTTACGCTGTTCTTGTTTAACATTACGAACTATATGCATTGTAGAGTTAAATCAAAGAACTGAAGCGCCGAAATGAAAACTGATACCGTAATTATTGACGGAAATATATAATAATTAAATAAAGAAATGACAGTAAGAAAAATATTTGCAATAAATAAATTTATATTAAATCAATGTCTAATATAATAACCTTGAATTGAAAAATTTGTCCGGAAAGAAAAACAGTCATTAGCAAACCATGTAAAAAGTCACGTAGCAGCCAAATAGACAACACATGAGGTTAAGGATTTCTGGGAACGCAGTTTAGAGGTACGCTTGTATATACTCGTTGGGCAATTCTGGAAATTAGAGAGGGAGAGAAAATTCTTAGAACAGCGAGCCATCGCCTAGTAACAGTGTCATATACGCATACTTAAGTTTTGAGATTTGGCGACGTATACGGTCGGATGTTGCTGGGAAAATTCTAACGTATGCGTGGCTTAAGTAATGAGAAGGCGTGTAATTAAATCAGAGAATTACCATCAGCGGTATTTGATCGTGTAGTATTTTAAGCGCCCAGTGATGTGCTTGTGTGAGTGCAGCTATCGCGAGGGATCTTGCCGGTAAACATTTTAGCGACCCACGGTAGCTTACGCTTCTAGCTTCATTTATTACGGAAGCAGTTATTTCCAACCATAACTTTCATGCTGCGAAGTTAACGGATTTAATAATTCAGTTGTTACAAATTCAAGTGCTACGATTCATAATCAGTCTATTTCTTAATATCAAACGGTTGGTAAATCACTTCATTAACTCAAATATTAGTTCACAATAAGTTTCTCAGTCGATTTACACTGACTCTATCCTTCCAATATCCACTCATATCCTGAGGAAAGCACTCATAGCTCTATCACTGGAGTAGCCGCCAGCAAGAATCAACAGCAGATATTGGACACAACGAGAAAAGCTAGCAACTACATTCCTGCATAAAACTGTTGCACCATCATCGCGGCATCCGGTTTCGGGCTTCAAAAGCTGCAGACATGAGAGCACGTAGTGTTTCACTACCATTTTGCATGCCTGCTATTATTATTATTATTATTATTATTATTTACTTGGAATTGCTATGTTGAGTTTTACAATTCTCTTAACGCATAAATGAATATCTGCACACTTGAAATACGACACTGTTAGCCTGAAGTTGCATAGTCACCTTCCTGAACCTGCTGTCAGATTTCATCAGTTGTGTAGTTCCTGCCATTGATTCTTTCATTTCATTTCTTGCTTTCGGGTTGATTTCTCATCTAGGGAATGCTATGATTCAAGGATCACATATTCCTAAATAGGCGTTGAACCCGAGGCACTGGTTGTAAATCTTAAAAGATGGAGGGTAGATCCAAAAAACAAATATGTACGAATGCAAACCATGTCAGAGGAGTCGAGGAGTTCAACCTTTCTATGTGCGTATTGCTCACTTCCTGAACCATCTACCTGAGAAGAAGTTGCTAATAACGGCCTCAGTTGCATAATCACATTTCTGTAATGTACATGCTACGACGATAGTGTTTCTTTATCCACTTCTTCCTCATACTGCCATATTGGAAAGTTTAAATTTCTGTACTCCATGCGTTTTGCAGTTTTACAGCAGATGTTAATAACATGTATTAAATCCTCCAACTATTGATATGGATATTTATTGTTGTGAATATGTAATATAATCGTTTTTTTAGTCGAACCTTTCCATTTAAATTTTACCATTATTTTATTTCCCTTTATTTGTTCGATTACGATTTAATTCACGCAGTATTTGGATATAACTCTTTCGGCGCAAACACCCATACCACCTGCAGTTTTTGAGGCTTATTCAATACTACTAGGTGTGACTACTCGATTATCAGTTTGCAGAGGCTAGCACGGTCGACCCTGATACTGCTTTTGAACAGCTGACAGTAATTAATTTTATTTTCGCGTAAATTTTTACATTATGTACTCTCGTCGAAAATAAACCGCAACATATATGCGTTAAGTGTTTTGCAGAAAGTCGGAAATGAAGTTGCTTCGTCTGGTATTTTCAAATTCCTCCTCCTTCTGCTGTGGTGATTGCACATGTTTTCTTATTGGGGCAACGAAGTCCAAATAATTTCTCTAGCTACCGTTAGGTAGCATTGTTTTCCGACTGCATTTCCATTATTCGCCGTACACGGCGTATTGGTTGTTTCTGGACTTTGGGTTGGGTCACCTATTATCTGGCTCAGGAAGTTCGTTTCCGCCAGTGTGGATGGGTACATTTCTGTTTTGCTGATTTTCTTGAATAGGAGGCGGAAAATGTTGTAATTTGTAAAGATTTTTCTGACTGGATTATCCATATGGGTTTCTCCATTGCTACTTTTCGATAAGCTTACGTTTTGGCTATAAAAATAGTTATTTTGCGGAGCCGGGATTCTATCATAGTCATTTTTGGGCCTGGTAATTGAGCTATTTTATATGCAGTTTGACAGATCCTTTGGGCTTTTTAGACAATGTTTAATTGATTTTAGCTCTTGTTTTACTAAGCCTTAATCAAATTGTTAAATTATTTGGAGTTTATTTACATTTTTAATTTTTCTAGCTTGTACCGAAATTGTTAGTTTGCTCAGAGTTTATGTAAATTGTTAATCTGTTGAAAGTTTATTTCATGATATATTTTTGTGAGTGATTAGTTTGCGGCATCACGAGAATTATTTTACATTCGCGTTGTTCGTTTAATGACCAGGCAAGCGTGAGGTGAAGAGCTAAACTGATCAGCTAAATGAGGCAAATTTGTATGCATTTATGTTAAGATAATTACATTATCTTCCCTTCTGAAATAACAATAATATCGGTAATAACATAATGGTACCCGAAAATTTATGAGATTGGAAATTTTTTGTGTTTTATGCTGCATATAATGGTGTATATTGTCTTGTGGCAAACCGTGTTAAATAAACGCAGTATATAAGATTCTGATTGTTTACAACAAATGCCTGGGTGGCCGTCCTGTTACGTTTAGTGGTTTTGCCGTCGCCCCATATCCAAGGTCCAAACGGTTCCTAGTTTTTAGGCACGTCCATTCTGATAATGTGAGTACGAGACACGATTAAGCGTGCCCTGCAGATATGCACTCATTGCACTTGTATACGGATATACTATTGTTTTTATTTACATGGTAAGTTAGGAAATCAATTCTGTAGGTTTATATGCATGTCAGCAATATGTGCCATATCGTAGTCTTAGCTGTGAAGTCGCCTTCCCCCTCCGTATAATTCAGGACTTGCAGGTTTTAGTTAAATAGTCACCTTCCTATAGCTACCATCTCTTTTATTTATATTTTTGTGCTTCCTGAAGTTTAACTGTTCTGTGAGCTTCGGTACAACTAATCAGATAATCTGGTTTGTGTAGTCGTGAAATTAGTTTCTGCATCGTTTGGTGTCATATTCTGCAAATAAGTAACAATATGACGTAAACGTCTATTCCTATGAATATGAATGTAAGAATAGGGTGTATTTTGGTACCTTACATTTAAATTTTATACGGACGCCGTACTACGTCAATGGAGAATTAGGGACCAAAGTTTTAAAAAATATGATCTTATAATTTATTCATCAGGCAGGCTATCAGGTTAAAATGTAGAGAAAGAGTACAGTTTTGAAATATTCTCCCTAAAGTAATGGCGTTTTTGTGGACCACACTTAAAGGTAAGCAAAGTAATATAAATGTGCATATAACACATTACAATTATAAACCACAACAGTGACAAACATGTGCATGAAATAATTAAAGAAATAATAAATAGAACTTTAAAATAGAGTTCCTCTATGTTTAAACAGAGTTGACATTTGGACACTGAAAGCAGAAGTTGAAAGACGATAAAAAACTACTGAAATGACACATGTAAAGTGTAGAAGGTGTTCATTAAGTTGAGAGCTTTAAAATTTTGATACAAGGAAATACTTAACATCTAATAATAATACAAAGAAGGAATAATTGAATGGAACATTTTGAGCAAGTAGACATTATTGGGATACCCAAAAATATAAAGGTGAGGGAGCACTGAAGAAAGTAATACTGTTATAAAAAATATAAAGGAATGTTTTCAGAGTTTACAAATATTTGAACTTTAATTTTGATCAAAGTTTTGCAGCAATTTATATTAAATTTGGTATGGATATTTTTGAAGTTGTAATGAAAAAATGGCATTTGATTTCTACCTACTATTGTATGTGTTTTAAAATCACCAATTGAAGATTTAAACTACATAAAAAATTCCGATTTTAATGAAAGTTACACAATGTTTCCTCATGAATGAGGAATTCGAATTCAAAAAGCAAATGTGAGTTTTAAATAGTAATGTGTGGAAGTCATTTTAATTTTTTTTACAATATTTTCTAATAGTGATACTCAAAATTACAATTTTATAACAATCAGATTTTATAAATACTTTGGAAATCAATCGAGAGCTATTTGAGACGGAAGTTTTAAAATTGGTATAATGCTTCATTTTTATTTATTTATTTATTTGTTTGTTTGTGCTAGCAATCTTCCCTAGAATATGGCTATACATCAGCCCAAGCTGTTATCTTGCCATATTCTACCCATATTACACTCTTATTATAACATAAAAAATGATGATAATAATAATAATAAAAATAATAGTAATGGTACCAAAATAGTAATCTTATAGTAATAATATATAATAATAATAATAATAATAATAATAATAATAATATACTAATAATAATAATATAATTACAAAACTTAACATCACTTGATGAAATTAATTTACATCTCTTTTTATTGTCCATAACCATTTCTTTTTAACTTTGGACAAGTATTCTCCTACCTTTTTACTATCCTTGTTAAAAATCTTGCTTAAAGCTACTTTCCTGTCCCGATTTACCCATTTCCCATTTATAGCTACCTTTCTCCAATGTTGTGTACCTTTACAGTCAAAAACGATATGTTCTAAATCTTCTCTTTCCCCACATATTGGGCACTGATTCTGTGGGAACCCATTTCCCATTCCTATTAATCTCCATACGCCTGCTCGTGCCCAGGCAATACTTTCTCTTTGTTCCTTATTTGTGTTATCCACATACTGTTCTCTAGCCCATACATTTTTTATTAATATATATGATTCCAAGGAACTTTTGTTCCCAATGTTGCTAAATAAATTTTGTATCTCTATATCTTCAAACCTCTGCCTAGCTTCTTTCCAGAAACCCTTAACATTATTTTCCCTCCTTCTCCAGATTTCCCCTAGACCACTATTTTCCAAATTAGTCTGTATACTATAACTCCATCCATTCTTCTTCAAGCTCCTTTCTTGGAATTCCAAACACTGCCTCAACAAGTTCTTCTCTTCTAAATTTAATAGTCTGTACCAATATTTAAGAGCTCTCTCCATTATTACCCCTTTCCCCCCCACTCTCTGCATTTCAATTAGAGCAAATTCCTTAACTGTAGCATTTGGCAGGCCTAACACTTCTCTGCAGAAACTCCTATGTACCATATCTATCTCTTCCCAGCCTCGTTCTACTCCCCATATTTCACTACCATATAACATTTTTGCTTCAACTACTGTGTTATATATTTTCTCTAGCCATTTAACATTTATATCTGGTATTCTATATTTGCACCCTCTAATCGCTGCCATTGCCCCTTTCCCCTTTGTCAATACCAGTTTCTTCTGTTTCTCCCATTTTCCACCCCCATCCATTTTAACCCCTAAATATATACAGTCTCTGACCACTTTATATTCCTTCTCTCCATTCTTCCACTTTTCATACTTGCTCAGTTTGGCACCTTTCTTAAACACTATAATTTGAGTCTTCTCTTGATTTACTTTCAAATTCCACTCATCGCAGTATTTATTCATTTGCTGTAGGGACTGCTTCAGACCAATCGTTGAAACTGATCCTATCACTAAATCATCAGCGAATAATAACCCAGGGATTGATACCTTATTTATCGTAGGAAACCAACTATTATTCCTTCCTATCTCAGTGAGGATATCATCAATGTACAGATTAAAAAGCACTGGACTTAATTTACATCCTTGTCGTAGCCCCTTCCTTTGATTTACTTCTTTTGTCACCAATCCTACTCCTACTTTCACACAGAATGTGTTGTCCTTATATAGAGCTTTAAATAAATTTACCATCTGTTGGCTTACTCCCTTCCTCAAAAGTTTGTGCCACAACAAATTTAAATCAATGCGGTCATACGCTTTCTCCAAATCAACAAATGCCATGTATAATTTTCCCCTTTTTTCTTTTAAATACTTATCCACCAGAGTTTTAATTATGAATAAGTTATCTACCGTTCTCCTTCCCTTGCGGAAACCCATTTGAAACTCCGAGAGGATATTATATTCCTCTACCCAGTTTTGTATCCTATTAGCTAAAATCCCTGTGAAAATCTTTCCAACATTTGAAAGTAATGCTATTCCCCTGTAATTATTGGGCTTATCAACACTCCCCTTACCTTTATATATAGGATGAATTATTGCTTTCCTCCAATGCTTCGGTATATACCCCTTGGTTTTTATTCCATTAAACAAATCAGTAAACATCTTTACTCTAGTCTCATCGGTACACCATTCTTTGATAAACTCGGGAGGAATTCCATCAATACCTGTTGCCTTATTGTTTTTCATTACCTTCACTTGTTTCACTACCTCCTCATCTGTTACTTCCCTATCTAATATATCTATGTATCCCACTCCAAAATCCGCCACTGGCTTCATCTTGATAAAGCCCTCCTCCTCGAATAACATTTTAAAATACTCCATCCAATCTGCTGAAGTGATATTTGGTTTAGCTAACCATTTATTATACGTGGATTTTAACACTCTCCACACCTTACTGGCATTGTTTTCCCTTAATACTTTAATCAAATTACTTTGTTCTTTATTTCTCCATTCTTGTTTCTTTTTGCTTCATTTTACACGTTGTAACTTTTAACAACAACGTGATAAACCTTGAATAAAAACTTTGGAGGTTGAAAATTTCAGTGATCCCTCGTCTTAAAATAGGTATAAACCAAAAGAAATAGACGGTATGACCAATTTAAATTTTGGACGGATCGTATGTGAAAAAGATGAATATCTGTCGTTCTGTAGGTAAATAAATAGTTAAATGAAGCCATTATATTGAAATATGCAATCCAATATTCACCTAAGAAAAATCATCAGTCAGTTTAGGCCACACATGGGACTTCAACTCGGTACCTTTTGGAGACGGACCATAGATACTACCTAATGAGGTATTTCGCTAAGTGTATAGCTCTACAGACTACCGATATATTCTCATTAAACCTCCGCATGCAATACCACGTGCATCGCACACTCCATAAGTGCCTACGTCACTGTGCCAATTAAAATTACTGGAATATTTTCATCGCTACTGATCGAGTTTCATTTTGAAGCTGCTGTTTATGGGAGGATGCAAGATTTAACGAGCTGTGTTACGTAATCAACCAATTTAAGTCGAGTAACGATGTAACAGAAATTAAATTTTATAGTTATATTGCCCAATATAAAATAAATACTACCAGCATTACTCTAATTTGTAAAAATACTTCTACTCCTATTGAATATGCAATTTTACATGAACATTACTAAAAAAGAAATTTTGTTGTGCTATTATTACTACAGTAAATTACATAAATAGCTGACGTCAAAAAATACTCCAATCAGAAGTTTTTTCTCAAAAGTCGACAATGGGTATATTATTAAACTTCTTCTTTTAATCGAGTGGTAAACACATTACATACTCCGGCCAGAGTGTCGGGGTTCGATTTCCTGGAGCAGGAGATTCTTTCTTTAGCTAAAGTTTGGAAAGACTGAATGAAGTGTGTTTCAAGTAAAACAGATATAAACCTAATGTAAATATTGTAATTTTACTTTCAGTATCCATTACTAATACGTTTTCACAGCTATTCTAAGTATTGTTCATTTTATTTCCTTTTAATAATGTTTATTTAGGTATGTACAAGAGAAGAGTCAAACTACGGCCAAATAGCTATTTGAATACTAGTTGATATGTTACCTTGATATCACAAAGTCACGTAACGAAACTACTTTTGCAGATGGCGAATAATAATAGTAATAATAATAATAATAATATAAATCAATGACAGAGAGAAACCTCTTACCTTGCAAAACGCAGTAAAACTATGTAAGACATAACCTAGAAAAGTGGAGTAGGAAGGAACGCAACACGTTGGAGCTTAGAAAGTAGCACTCGGCCAAACTTTTCCACAATCAGGGTTGAAATAAATAAACCCGAGTGTGCCAATGCCATACTCATGTATGTAGAAGTCATACATCAAGCAATGGTCACCTAACTCTAACCTACGTATCGCAGTTAAAACGAACCATAGAGAATATTTCGGAAATGTTTAATACGATAATTATTCTTAAATTATATGTGTTATGCCATTTAAATGTTTCCTCTATATCTTACGCTTTCCAATGTATAATTAAAGCATTCAGTAAGAAGAAAGAGTACTTTATATTTCTCTTAACAAAATTCAAGATATACGTTGTTTGCATATCAGTATGTGAAACACTTATATTTCAGTTAGAAACTTGGAAACATTTTGAGTAGCAAAAAATGATGAAGCTTTTTCTAACGAAAGGTAGTTTAATTTGGGAGAAACTTTGTGAAAACTTTTGTATTCCGCCGTTAGCTCTATAATACTTTTTGTTCAATAATTATTGGGAAATAATAATAAGAGAAATAAGTATTATTTAGATACACATATTTCTGTTCCTAAAGTTTTACTTTCTTCTCCACTCATCTTCGTCATTCCATTCCTCCTCCTCTTCCTCCTCTTTCTCCTCCAGTACTTTTGTTTGTATTCCCGTCCTCATTTCCAGCATCCAACCTTTCCTCTTCTCCTAGATGGACACCATTCCCAAACTCTTCTGCGTATTATTTCCTCTAGCATTCGGCTGTGTCCGTATCAGTTTAGTTGTTTATATCTTATATGTTCCCGTAGCGCAGTCGGTAGAGCACCTGCCTGTTGTGATAAGGGTACCGGGTTCGATTCCGGGCAGGAGGTGAGAATTTTTCTCTAGCCAAGATTATTCCTTATACCGCCCGGAGTCTGGAAGTATGAGTGTGTGTATGATCTAATGATTAAAAACCAAAGTGCTAAAAATACGACAAGAGTTACAAGAGTTAACATCATTGCCAATAGGCAATAAGTTCCAAAGGAAAGACTGCCGATAAGACCAATGCAGTTAAAGGCAGGTTGGTCAAAATGTAACTAAAAAAATTAAAAGCTCTTAACTTCCATTTCTTTATTGAAAACAATGTTCCTAACTTATTTATAATTTTGAATGTCTTGATGACCTCAAAATGTAATAGTAATAATAATAACCCTGCAGTTGTCATAGAAATATACAAATATACTTTACTGCATTTGGACATGCAATGTTGATTTATGAAAGTAAAAAAAGACATATGATTGTTGTCTAACACAATCTAGCTGAGTAGCTTTAAAAACAAACATCCCGCATTTCATCCGATGAAATAAGTCATTAAAACTTTTCTACAAAAAGAAAAACCTAAAATAATTTTTGACGTATTTTCACGTCTCATACCCTTAATAAAGTAAGGAAATCGGATGGAGAAAACCGAAATAAATGAATAAAATGATGGAGGAAAAGAAAACGGAGGACTGCAGGAGAATGAAAGACATGGAAAGACGTGATCAAATTACTAGAAGGCGCTAGCTTTCTGTCGACCAATGCCAGCGATTATTTGGTGCGGTAGCGTGACGTGGAAGCGAGCAAAGAATTCAATATAGGGATGGTGTGAACACACGCCAACTGAATAGTTCCCCTGGGAAAGAAATAGCTCCAACTCCCGATATAAAATGATATACCCTAGTTGACATGAATAAATAGTATCGGATATTGAAGCCAAAGGTCCCTGGTCAACCACTACCCTTATCTGGTGACCTGATACATTTTTGAACTTGGGAGAATTCCTGTGGAAATGCACTATAGGCTGTTTGAAGAAAGAAAAACGTGAAAACTAGGTTCCCATGATACGCCAACAATTGATATGCATACAACATTGAAACTACAATTGTTTAGTCGGAGTAATTATTAGGGTTCTAAATTTTATATTATGTTTGATAGTTTTAAAGGCTTAGAAATATGGTTAAGTCTAGTTAATTAAAATACCCTAAAACACAGACTTCATTTTTAAAAACCATCATGGTTTCCTTCTACAGCTAAATACTTAAGTAATATCAGTACTGCAATACTTCTTGGACTGTAATAACTTTATAGTATAGTTATTAATAGAACTAGCTAAAGAATTACACACAGGAAACCATTCATTACCCTTAGAGAAGTTATGATCAGCAGGAATTATAAATACGTACATTCATTTCGAGCCTGGATTTAACCTGAAAACCTGAGAAGAGAGAGAGCCCGCTCTCAACTGTCGCATCGAATAACTTTCTTTTTTAATTGCCAATGTAACCACATAATTAATGCTGTACGTTCATAAAATATCCATTTTAACTCTTAGCTTAAACTTCTCGTTCTGAAAACACGTCTATTTCATCCATTAGTAACTTCACTTGTCTCCGATCCATAATCTAGTACCTAGTTTCCTCATTAAGACACTGCAGGAAGTTCAGTACAGTATTTTCCTTTCGTAGACCTAAACTCGTTGGAATATCTTACTAACTGCAATTATATTTACATATTAATATAGAACATAAATAGAATTACAAATCTGTACAAGAAACTGAAGTCAGCAGAATTATGTACAACCTTTTATATAACTGTTAATATATATACATATATAATATAATGTTTAGTCCAATGTTGTTAATGAAATTCATAAGATGAAATGTAAAATTTACAAAAATCACAAGGAGTTTTGCGAATAAATAAATTAAATAATAATAATTTGTTCTTATGGTTATATGGAGGGTTAGATGACAAACAATGAAGTGTAGAAGTCAACTGCTGTGTACCATGCTGGGAATACAGACCATAAAGCAAATTTATTATGCATACAATGTTCTATATTTTGGCGAAATATTACTGATAATAATTGGAGATATTTAAAACACTATTAGGTTATGATAGCATAACGTCTACTCTTTTAGTGAGTACTGAATTTCTGCTGTATAAACTGACGAGTTTTGAAGAACATAAATATTTTTCTATGCTAAACTTTCTTAGTAAAACTGACAGCAGTATTATTGAGTAGTTCATCATTGCAGGGTCATTTTAAGCACTTCTCAAGAAAATAAACCACACCTTACCTTCATTATTAGCTGGCCATGTGGAAAACACAGAAAACCTGGGTTGGTGGAAATGGAGGGTGAAGGAAGTATATTGTGACGCAGTGACTACGGCCCAAAGTTATTGGGAGATTAGCGCTGCCAAGTCGGAGGTAAACAGAGATAAGCAACGCTTTCGCCCAGCATAAACATCGAAAGCACTATCGACAGAATACCAGAATTGTTTGGCAGTTCGGAAGTTTATTCCCTCCCTCGCCTCCAGATAGTTCTAAATTGTTCTATGGAATATTCCACTGGCTATCTAAGCAAGCGTTCTTGCGAGAACAGTCAGTTGAGTTAGTGTGTGAATAAGCGAGTTGATGATCGCGTTTCTGCTGCGAATTGGTGACGACTGCTGTGACGAGCATCGAGTGCTACTAAGAAGCGAGAGATTGTAGTAGTCTTGTGTTCGACTGTCCAGTGGGTGAACCGTCTAAAACAGGAGGCTACATGAAGAAGGAAAAAGAAGTGACAGTGTGAACTAAGAGAAACTCCAGTGAAAGCTGATCCAGATCAAAGTAACAGCGTGAGAGAAGCGACAGTGTGAACTAAGTGAAGTCCCAGTGAGAGTTGAACCAGCTCAAAACAGTGACAGTGAGAACTGAGAGAAGAGACGGTGTGAACTAAGTAAAGTCCCAGTGAAAGTAGAAACAGATCAAAACAGTGACAGTGAGAACTAAGTGAAGCCACAGTGAGAACTAAGTGAAGCCACAGTAACAGTTGAGCCAGATAAAATCAGTGACAGTAAAAACTAAGTCACAGTTGCAGTTGAACCAGATCAACACAATGGCAGTGAGAACTAATTGAAGTCACAGTGACAGTTGACCCAGATCAAAACAATGTAAGTAAAAACTAAGAGAAGTCACAGTTGCAGTTAAACCAGATCAAAACAGTGGTAGTGAGAACGGAGAGAAGTGACGGTGTGAACTAAGTGAAGTCCCAGTGAAAGTTGAACCAGATCAAAACAGTGGCAGTGAGAACTAATTGAAGTCACAGTGACAGTTGACCCAGATCAAAACAGTGTAAGTAAAAACTAAGAGAAGTCACAGTTGCAGTTAAACCAGATCAAAACAGTGGTTGTGAGAACGGAGAGAAGTGACGGTGTGAACTAAGTGAAGTCCCAGTGAAAGTTGAACCAGATCAAAACAATGGCAGTGAGAACTAATTGAAGTCACAGTGACAGTTGGCCCAGATCAAAACAGTGTAAGTAAAAACTAAGAGAAGTTGCAGTGACAGTTGAACCAGCTCAAAACAGTGACAGTGAGAACTGAGAGAAGAGACGGTGTGAACTAAGTAAAGGCCCAGTGAAAGTAGAAACAGATCAAAACAGTGGCAGTGAGAACTAAGTGAAGCCACAGTAACAGTTGAGCCAGATAAAATCAGTGACAGTAAAAACTAAGTCACAGTTGCAGTTGAGCCATATCAAAACAATGGCAGTGAGAACTAATTGAAGTCACAGTGACAGTTGACCCAGATCAAAACAATGTAAGCAAAAACTAAGAGAAGTCACAGTTGCAGTTAAACCAGATCAAAACAGTGGCAATGAGAACGGAGAGAAGTGACGGTGTGAACTAAGTGAAGTCCCAGTGAAAGTTGAACCAGATCAAAACAATGGCAGTGAGAACTAATTGAAGTCACAGTGACAGTTGACCCAGATCAAAACAGTGTAAGTAAAAACTAAGAGAAGTCACAGTTGCAGTTAAACCAGATCAAAACAGTGGCAGTGAGAAAGGAGAGAAGTGACGGTGTGAACTAAGTGAAGTCCCAGTGAAAGTTGAACCAGATCAAAACAATGGCAGTGAGAACTAATTGAAGTCACAGTGACAGTTGACCCAGATCAAAACAGTGTAAGTAAAAACTAAGAGAAGTCACAGTTGCAGTTAAACCAGATCAAAACAGTGGCAGTGAGAAAGGAGAGAAGTGACGGTGTGAACTAAGTGAAGTCCCAGTGAAAGTTGAACCAGATCAAAACAATGGCAGTGAGAACTAATTGAAGTCACAGTGACAGTTGACCCAGATCAAAACAGTGTAAGTAAAAACTAAGAGAAGTTGCAGTGACAGTTGAACCAGATAAAAACAGTGACAGTGAGAACAAAGAGAAGTGACGTTGTGAACTAAGTGAAGTCACAGTGACAGTTGAACCAGATCAAAACAATGGCAGTGAAAACTAAGTGAAGTCATAGTGACAGTTGAGCCAGATCAAAACAGTGACAAGTAAAAACTAAGAAAAGCACAGTGACAGTTGAACCAGATCAAAACAGTGACAGTGAAAACCAAGAGATTTGACGATGTGAACTAAGTGAAGTCCCAGTGAAAGTTGAACCAGTTCAAAACAGTGACAGTGAGAACTGAGAGAAGTAATGCTTGAAAAACTGGACAAACTCACATTAGTCATTGCGCCTAAACAGATGCAGTTCAACATTTCGCAGAGACCTATGCTTCGTGGTCAAACACGAAAGCCAGAAATCTGCTAACATTGGTGGTTGATACTAAGCAAATGAGGCACGCTTATGTGCACAAAAGAAAACGATATAGGCACAAGAACAATTCTCATCATATAAACAAATCCCATCATGTCTACCGAATACCTACCAACTCTATTTTATGCTTGCGCGTGTAAAGCTGAGTTTCTGTTGGGTTCTATTTTTACCTTACCTATCACGCAAACACAAATATGCATTATTTGTAACTAACCTGGAGGATACAGAGCTGTCACTTCAAAATTACCATGATTAAGGAAATAATTCATGGACTAGAAATAGCGAAGGGATGAAATAGGTGCTGATTCTTTAACAGATCAAGCATATTAGTCCTTCGTCCTTACTCCGAACTATTTAAGCTTGAGTTTTATGCACGTTTTTGATATAGAGCATGGGGCCAGGAAAGACATAAAAGAATTGGGAAAACAAAAACGGGAGGGCGGAGCTTTTGAGATAAAGTCATTAATGTAGTCAATATGTCAGTTACTATTTTTAAGATCAGCGAATAAATATGCAGTATAAAATAATTGAGCCTTAATAAGGTAGATTTTTGTTACACAAAACTTATGGCTTTAAATAACTTTTGGTTTATACTCAATGTATTTATTTGCATATATGATATGCTTACCTCCTTTTATTGTAACTTTGATACTCTGTTGCTCCATGATATGATTATTGCTCTCCCTTTTTAACTTTGTGGTTGTTTTACAACGATGTTAATTTCAGAACATCTCAATGCTCTCTCAGGAGTTGTTCCACTCGATGCTCATATATGTAAAAATAATCACAGCTTTCTGAGCAGAAAGCAGATTTATTTTCACACGCAATTAGACAGTTATATGACCTTTCAGATAAGCATTGAAATAGCTTATGTCGATAGGGTGATTAAACTTGAATTATTTTGCAGTCATGCTTATATTTTCAAAGGTAAAACTCGAATTCTTTGGACGTGACCATTTTAAAAAATTAACACATTCTTCTAACATGAGGCAGTATTTTTAACACCAAAATAATTTCAATCTAATTATATAACATATAAATTCAATAACAGCCCGCCTTAAAGCAATGTGTATGTAACAATACATAAAAAATGTATGTAACAGTCATTGCATATGCTTATATTATTATATACATGTTCAATAACGTTATATGAATGTATTACGTAATATAATAATGTAGGAACTGTGAGAACAATAGTTCAAAAGTTGCTAACAATGAGGTAACTTTGAGGCAATAATGAATCTTAAATTTTAAATGCTACTAGTCATTATTGGAGCAACAATAATGTAAATCTTTGAGACAGTTTAAAAATAGCCAATCAACAACCAGAAAAAGCTTTAGTTAAATGAAGGTATTCTATTAGAGTAGGATTAGCCAATCAGAGACTTGAAATACAGAAACTTACAAGTTTAGGCGGTTGAAATAAATTAAGTTGCCTGCAGACAGTGATTGTAACCGGATGCGAGATGAGAGATTTAATACGTATTCGTGTGAGACGAAAAATAGTTTTACGTGTTAAAAAGGGAAAGTAATTAATAAAATAATCTCACAGCTCTCTCCATATCAGTGAAGTGTTATTTAAAATCGTGTCAAGCATTAATAAGTGGAGTGAAGTAAAATTATAATCTGTGTAAGCCTACATTCATCAGTCGCACCATGCCGAGACATCCATGCCTCTAAAATAAATACTGACGCAGCCGAGACAAACATAAATATTAAATATTTAAAGAAATAGTTTAATTACAAAGTTAATATACTATTTTAAAACATTTTTAGGGCAAAGCTCACCGGAAAGTACATTTAGGGCGAAGGCTACCGGAAAGCGGGTACTATACGTGCGGTTGCAGCTACTTCAAGTTCGGCTCCCCAATAGTTGAAATATAGTACAACTCCTTCAATAAAATCTACTTCAAATTGACGCCCAAAGCATGGTGCAAATAACGTAAAGAAAACAACCTTCTTCAAATTGGCGTCCATACGTGGAGCTAATTAAATAACTTCTTCAAACAATATTAGTTATTGCTTATGGTTACACCAAATGATTATTGATAGCTTCGGCAAAGGACAATAATTGCTCCTAAATATTCCTTAGCTGTTAAAACTAAATATGTTTTCTTGATAAAGCTTTAACCGCTCCAAAGTTTGTGCCACTTTTAAGTAAACAAATGCTACATACAGGAATGAACTACCACACAGCCCTCTAGAATACAGATATAAAAGGTATATCTTAAGATAGAGAATCACAAAAGCTGGCCTTCGTAAAGAGACAATTAGGTATATGAGCTCTGAAGTCTGAATTAGTAAAGAATTCTTAGGCCTTTGTAGATTTACCAATATCCTATATTCCGTTTAAATCAACAATGATCATTTATATTTTTTTATCTGCTTCCTGTTTGAGTTTAGTTCCATCTTGACATCCTTGTTTACTTTCTGCAGTAGTGTTAAGCATTTGTTATCTGTATGCAGCAGCTCGTAAATATAGTATAACTGCGATACGGATTAAAGTTCAGGGAGAACGGAGTTTCTAGTTAGACGACACAGATTGGGAAGTGCCTCGAGTCCTAGCAGTGTCCTCAGTATACGCGCGGGGTGAGAGCAGAGGTTAATTACAGAAAATATGTACATGGAGACTACGGCAGTGTGCTCTTTGACCTGCTCTCCAAAATACTAGATTATGTGACATAACACCTGGTTCAGATACACTAAGCAAGGGGAGATAACAACTTTGAGATATCTAACACATGTTTCTCTTTTTTTATTTCGTTTACGAGATATAGGAGTATATAATGTTGTGTTCCACCTATTTGTAATTGATGCAGCTTCAGACCACTGAAAAACAAACCTTCATTGCAAGCCTGGTGCTATAAGTCTCAAATTATGTTTAATTATATACTGACTGGCCTTTTAGTGCGCGTAGGCAAAAGTTGGAAACTTGAATCTGTTTTAAAAGCTTCAATGCCACGACCGAGATTCCAAGTATGGATCTTCGATTTTCCTTTGTGATAAGAGACCACTGCGCTGCTGTGATGATACACCAAGCGCACATTGAACCTCTCTTATATAATTCATACACTATTGAACCACAGAGACGATCTCAGTTACTCCAAGATATAGTACCTCATTGGTGATTTGCTTTGCTTCAGGATTCTGACTAACTACACCGTAGACTTAATTGATAGGTACACTCGCCTCCATACATCTCACCGTAGCTTCAGGTGACATTCCACTGGCCTTCACACGTGGAGAATGTATAGGAAGGAGGATGTGTGTATGCGTATCTGTTTACCTTTTCACGCATGCAGTGGCGACTTGTTTTATTTGCGTAGTTATAGATTATTCACATAAATACATAACGTTGAGCTTTAGCTTTACTCATCTCACTGATAATAACCATGTTTAAATATTGAGGCAGTATTCTTAACACATAAATAATTTGTAAAACGTATGTAACAGTCATTGTATATGTTTATATTATTCTATCCATGTGCAATAATGTTATGTGAATATATTACGTAATTTAATAATGTAGGAGTTGTGAGAATGATAAGTCAAAAGTTGCTAACAATGAGATAACAATGAGGTAACCTTGAGGCAATAATGAGTTTGAGACTTTAAATGTTACTTGTGAATCTTGGAGTAACAATTGTAATATTTAAGACAGTTTACAAAATAGCCAATCAACAACCAGAAAAAGCTCTAGTGAAATCAAGGTATTCTATTGGAGTAGGATTAGCCAATCAGAGACTGGAAATACAGAAATTTACAAGTTTAGGCGTTTGAAATCAGTTCAGTTGCCTGCAGACAGTGATTGTAACCGGACACGAGACACATCCTCGAGAGATTTAATACGTATTCGTGTGAGACGAAAAATAAGTTTACGTGTTAAAAAGTGTAATTAATTAATTAAAGAATCTCACAGAACTCTATATCAGTGAAGTGTTATTTAAATCGTATAAAGTATTGATAAAAGGAGTGAAATAAAATTATAAACTGTGTAAGCCTACATTCTTAGTCGTACCACAACCCTGCCAAGACATCCATGTCTCTAAAAATAATACTGACGCAGCCGAGGCAAACATAACTATATAACATTTAAAGAAACAGTTAAATTACGAAGTTAATATTTTTTTAAACTTGGGGCAAAGGTCACCTGAAAGTACATTTGGGGCGAAGGCTACCGGAAACTGTTTACTATACGTGCGGTTACAACTACAAGTTCGGCTCCCTAACAGTTGGTATATAATACAACTCCTTCAATACAAACTACTTCAAATTGACGTCCAAAGCGTGGTGCTAATAAATAACGTAACAAAACGTACTCAATATATATAAACAAAACACTGTTTTTCACGATTTATCCATGAAAAATTATTTTAATGACAGTATAATGTAAAACTGAAGAAAACTATGTTTATTATTCTCAAAGAGGATACATTTACTAGGCCGTGTTTTAATAATCTATACATGCGAATGCTGCATGGCATTGCCCCAGCAATGTCTTCAAACGGTAAATTGGCTTCCCACATACCCATACTTCTTCTCCGATGCACCTCCGAAATACTTTCATAACTCGCGTGACCTACAGTTAACATACACCACTGCTTGGTCGAACAGCAAAGACAAGGCCCTTTTCTGCTATGTACGCACCCGCTGAGAAGATTGGTAAAATCCCCCCTCCGAAGCTGCAGTGACGGCATAAATGGAAACGAGTGTACATCCATGTGTAGGTTAAGGTTAAAAAAGAAGTCGAATCAAAATAGGAAATTCAATGCCAAGAAATGCGAACTATCCATAAGTGACTTCGATTCATCCGCTCAAGTTTACATTGCTAGCTTTGACGTAATCTGTTAAAAGCTCCCAGTGTGATGAGCGTTTATTAACTATATTTTATAGAGACACTCTCAGATACAGGAGTTGTACAAAGATTCTAATGCTCCAAAAGAATATTAAATTCAAACCAAGTGATCAAATAAGCCATTAAGTGGTTTACCTTCAATCAAGCCCTTGAGGAAAGTGGTCATAAAAGTAATGCAAATAATCTGATTAAAGGGAGCTGTAAACTGATTCTAGCCAAAATATTTGAATTGAAATGCTACATAATGTTTGTCGGAAGATAATCTTCAGAGTCTGCAGCCAGATGTGATTACTATGATAACTAAACTTGCTGTCAAGTGTAAAGCCTGTCCCATTGCGAAGAATAAAGTAAAATGTAAGAATATACATGCGAGATAGTTCTTGACTGATGATCTAATGCATTTAATTCTTGCACAAGTTAATGGTGATAGAAATGCAAAAGACTGTCAAAAGAGCACATAATGATGTACTTCAGGGCACCATTCTATTTTTCTAATACTTTTCCATTACCGAAGCATTAGATGTAGTGAATATATTTTCTTGTTATTTCTGTATAAATTAATTGAGTGTTTATTCATGGACGATCTTTAAACTGTTATGGCCCTTAGCGTACCATTCTATATTGGACGTTAACAGCCATAAATTTTGCTTAGAGACGTCTTTTCAGGCTTGAGGTTCTTTTGCGTGCCGTAAATCTACGACACGAGACCACAGGCTTTATTTCCCATCCAATGGAAGCCATGCTAAGAATTTTTACACCCGAACTCTTTGCCTGGTTTGAACTAGTCTCGGGTAGTAGAGGCTAGCATGTACCCCTAGACGACTTGTTATTTCTGTGATTTGGATAAAATTAAAGACATCCAAACCCAGCCAAATGAATAAAGAAAGAAAAAAATATAAACATTCCAGGGTTACTTAAAAGAATAAAGTGAGCATATAATTAAAAGTGTAGGTTGAATACATTCCAAGGAACATAGGACAAATTCTTTAACAAATTCGTAATGGAAAATACTACAAATACATATTATATGAATCCTTTATTTATGTTTTTTATTATTATGGATATATTCCTAAAATATTTTAAATCAATTTGTCCGCATGCTTCAACTGCCATGTTGCGTTCAAAATTTCAGGCTACTAATTGAAAATTACGTATTTTAGAACTCCAAAAGATGCACTGTATTTAATCTTATAAGACACTGATCAGCATGAAGTATTTAAGAAGAGGCTCAACCATGCTGATGGAGGAAAGGAAGGTTTTCTCCAACAGCTAGGTCTGAAACGCCTGCATGGGAGTTGGACAACAAGATCTCATCAGCACTAACAGCACAACACGTGTCCTATTAATGACGCACTCTACAGTCACAGCAGCCATTATTCCCATCCCTTTGCCTGCAACTCGATTATCTTGCTTATTCATGAGTAACATCGTCCATCTCATTGACACTGCTAACCAATAACTATTAACATTATCTTCATCCAATTGTTTCAGATAAAGTGCATCTCTTAGTGTCAACATTTGATATAGGCTGCGCATTATAATATCTATCCAATTTCCAGAAACTTGCTGAGCTAGTGTATGTGACCAGAAGTTGTATGTATTTGGCGGTTTATGTAATGTATATATAATGGAATTTCTTCTGCTATCTAACCAATGCCCCTACAAGAGTTATCATCTCATTAGAAGCAGTGCACCCGTAACATTTTAGAAGGGCCTATAATTGACAAACAAGTGTTAAGTAACGTCAATGTTCATTGATCAGGAAGCAATTATGAAAGATCTATACACCACCGACCTTCTACGATACCCAACCATGGTGTTAGGAAATGTTTCAGAAAGCGTCTTGATTACGGACTTGGCATTTTTCCTGTGTTTCTATAGTTAATATGCGAAACAAAAATACTATCACAGATTACACTCCAGAACCCAATCAATTGAAAGTTTTATTCTGGAAAGATTATAATAATTGTCGCTATATTGAGGAAAATAACCTGTGCATCTCTGACGGTGGGTTTTTGCTAAGTCTACATTGCAAACAAAGACAGCTAGAAATTAGGGCGCTTTGTCTCGTTATGCGCTAGAAATTCAGTGGTTTGATTTGGCTGTGTATTTTATTTAAGCAAAAATCGTTTGCCTCTCGTCCGCCTCTTTCTCCTCCTCCGTCCTCTTCTTTTGTATAGGTACTGTGCAATATTACTCGAGGTCCGTCTCAGTTGTGTTCCATAGTGTACAAATGACATCGTCACTTATTCAGGTAAAATGCAACTTTATGCTACTTATTTGCAAATGCCAATAAATAAATATTACCGGCCTTCTGAATGCGTCTCCAATATCTGTTCGAGGTGCGGCGGTCCACTCGTCGGGGTGGCTGTGAAAGAGAAGGCGCAGAGAAGAGGAGAGGGAGAGCAGGGTGGAGGTGTGGGTTATGATGTCTCTTCCTCTCTGAGCGATGAAATCTTGGTGCCAGGGCATGTAGGTGTTGACGGAGACAAATAAATTCCTGATCCTGGCTTTAGAATTATTGCCCAACTTTTGTGATTTGATTAACATTGTCCAACTTCGCTACGAACTACTACGGCATAACGGACGCCTAAATCTCTTTCGGTGCGTTGTATTTTTATATAAACGCGTAAATTTCCATTATAGTGTTACACTTTAGCGCAAAATTAAATTGTGTTTTACTTATGGACGCTGTTTAAGTGTTGTGGTCTTTAGCGTCCCATTCTATACTGGGCATGACAAGACAGATAATTTTGCTCAGAGGTCTCTTTAACAGGCTTAGGGTTCTTTTACGTGTCGTAAATCTACGACACGGGACCACCGGCTTTACTTTTCTTCCGAAGGTAAGCCATGTAAGCCCTCTGCTGGGTTTGAGCCCGCTTTGGGAACTAGAGGCTAGCATGGTAACCACTACGCCACGGAGGACGACACCCTTTAGGGCGATTCGCTACTCAGTTTTAATACGGAATTATTCGCACGACGATGTTGACACGCTGATGGTGAATTTGCGACACACTCAGTTGCAATATGTAATGGTTCTGATGGCGATGTTGATCTTGAGATGGTAAGTTTGGGGCAGATCTACACATGACTTTCGGAGCTTCTCAGTTGCAATACGTAATTATTCGCATGAGGATGTTGACACACTGATGATAAGTTTGAGATAGCATGCACGTGACGTTTGGTGCTTCTCAACGCTGGATATTTGTCCCCTCTCTTTCTTGTTCACGTGTTATTTGTTGGTCATATGTCATGTATTTTATTTCCTGTACGTGGTTTTAAATATATTGGAAAATTATGATTGGAGTTCTCAATTCTTGGTCCTCCTGCTTCTATTCGGTCCCGTCATTTTGCTAACAGAAGTATCTTGTGCACTACTTAAGATTAGACGATAAGCCACGTGCGTTTTGGCGTTCATTTTTATTGCCAACACCCGCACTGTTTCTTATGCATGTATCTTGTAGTCTTGAAAGAGTTCGCTGCCCAATATGCTGGCACTAGCCTTATCCCGAGGCAAGGATCCTATTGTGGTTGTCCGGTTGGCTGCTTTTTTTAAACTCGGTTAAAGCCTGGGCTAACGTGACGTCCCAAGAATATTTTAAAATTGTCCTTGTCTTTGGAATTCCTTTATATTCTCAAACATATTTTACTTACAGATATCTCAATAACGCTTTAACATATTTTTAGTATCATAACTAATACTCATTACGTTCATAGCGCATATATTGTTTAACTAATTATTGGCGTGAATGCAGAGGTCGGTTGCAGAGTGTTGGCCAGTCTTCATTTATAGTTTAGGTAAGGAAAATATTATGGTCTACGGACGCGACAATACGCAGTGCCTTTGCTTATCAAAACCTTAATGAAAAACCTATGAAAACAAAAATAAAAGTAATATTAAAATTTGTCTCTGTGTTTATTACGTGTAATTCATCTGTTAGGACAGGTATAAAATAATGCCCTTTAAGGACAGATTAAAAGCCTATACATTGCTAATGCTAAATTTGGCAAATTTTTTCTTCCTGTTCTTCTTGAGGCAGTATTTTTAACACTTAAATGATTTCAGTCTAATTATATAATATAAAATCAATAACAGCCCGCCTTAAAGCAATATGTGTATGTAACAATATATAAAAAATATATGTAACAATCATTGTATATGTTTGTATTATTGTACCCATGTGTAATAATGTTATGTGAATATATTACGTAATTTAATAATGTAGGAGCTGTAAGAATAATAGGTTAAAAGTTGCAAACAATAAGATAACAATGAGGTAACCTTGAGGAAATAATGAATTTGAAAGTTTAAATGCTACTAGTCATTTTTGGAGCAACAACAATGTAAATTTTGAGACAGTTCAAAAATAGCCAATCAACAACCAAAAAAGCTTAAGTTAAATGAAGGTATTCTATTGGAGTAGGATTAGCCAATCACAGACTTGAAATACAGAAATTTACAAGTTTAGGCGGTTGAAAGCAGTTCAGTTGCCTGCAGACAGTGCTTGTAACCGGATGCGAGATGCGTCCTTGAGAGATTTATTACGCATTCGTGTGAGACGAAAAATATTTTTACTGTTAAAAAGTGCAAGTAATTAATAAAAGAATCTCACAGGTCTCTATATCAGTGAAGTGTTATTTAAATCGTATCAAGCATTAATAAAAGGAGTGAAGTAAAATTGTAATCTGTGTAAGCCTAAGTTTCTTGTCGCATCCCAACCCTGCTAAGAGAAACGTGTCTCTAACAAAAATACTGACGCAGCCGAGGCAAACATAAATATTTAATACTTAAAGAAACAGTCAAATTACAAAGTTAATATTTTAAATTTTTGGGGCGAAGGCTCCCAAAGCGTGGTGCAAACAACGTAAAAAGAACACAATCTGCTTCATTCTGCACTCCACGGCATGGTTATAATGCCCGTTCCGTATCACAGCTGTTCCCTCCACCTCATTCTGGGTCGGCTGACATCTCTCCTTCCTTTGGTTGATAATGAAATACAACTTTAGGCAATATTGAATCTGCCATTCTTTGGACCTGTTGCATACATTCGTTTCCTAATTTTTCAATTTTGCTGTTTATTGAATAAACATTAAGTTCTGCTATTATATTTTTATTTCGTAGTTTGTCTTGCCTTGTGCATCCTTTCCTTAAGAATGTTCACCTCTGCACTTGTAATCTGCTCTTCATTTTTCCTCTGACGACTCATGTCTCACTTCCATAAATTAGTGTAGGAACCCTCATTGTTTTATAAAACTTTAGACTTGTTTCCTTTCCTGTTTTATTCCTCAACGTTCTATGTATAGTGTCACATATCACTTGGATTCTTGCAAGCTTTTTTACTAATATCTCTTTCTGTTTTGTTATATGGTTGAAATTTCATCCCAAATAACTAAACTCTCTTACTTTGTTAACGGTTTATTTTCTAAAATAATTTTTTACTTTATGTGTTTTTTGCCCAAAAAGCCATTATCTTATATGTATCTATGGTACTTTAAGATCGTATTGCTGACATAACATATTGAAGTGGTGTCTTTGGGACAGTATTTTTAACACTTAGAATATTTCAGTCTAATTATATAATATAAAATATAATATGTGTATAATATAATATATAAAATGTATGTAACAGTCATTGTATTAATGTTTATATTATGTACATGTTTAATAATGTTATGTGTATGAATTATGTAATTTAATAAGTAGGAGCTGTGAGAATATAGGTCAAAAGCTGCTAACAATGAGGTAACCTTGAGGCAATAATGAATTGGAAAGTTTAATAATGCTACTAGTAATTCTTGGAGCAACAATAATGTAATTTTTGAGACAGTTTATAAATAGCCAATCAACAACCACAAAAGGTTAAGTTAAATCAAAGTATTCTATTGGAGTAGAATTAGCCAATCAGAAGCTGAAATAGAGCAAATTGTACAAATTTAGAAGTCAGTTGCTTGTAGACAGTTTTCCTAACTGGACGCAAGATGCGTCCTCGAGAAGTTTAATACGTATCCAGTGTGAAACAAAAATACTTTATAAAGTTTGCGTATTTAAAAAGTGCAAGTAATTAATTAATAATCCCACAGCTCTCTATATCAGTGAAGCGTTATTTAATTGTGTGAAGTATTAATAAAAAGAGTGAAGAAAAAATATAATCTCTGTAAGCCTACATTCTTTAGCCGTATCACACCCTGTTAAGAGAGACATGCATCTACAAATTAGTACTGACGCAGCCGAAGCAAGCCAAAACATATAATATTTAAAGAAACATTCAAATTACAAAGTCAATTTTTTAAACTTAAGGCGAAGACCACCGGAAAGTGAACATTGGGGGTGTAGCGGGGGTTTGGAAAATAAGGAACGTTTTCTGGTGTGTATGATCTTGGTTTAGGGTTTCGGGTACGGAAAGATTATTGCCGGCTACTCAGGTAGAGGATAAGTGATTGTGAGATTCTAATCTCAGGGATTGTGTGGATGGGAGATGAATTATACTCACAGCTCCTCTCAGTGGCCCATTTATTCTGAAGATCCACACTTGTTGTCGTACTGAAGACCCTTTACACAAGACGCGTTCCTATCTGTTTTTCCCCGTTACAGTCTCCGTGCTTCTACCCTGAATTTTATTCTCTTTCTTAGTTATACACAATATGACTTTTGTCATTCCTAGCTACCCTATCTCTCACTGTTATGCGATGACGATTTCCTATCGTATATCTCTTTCCCTAGTGATAATATAAACTGTTCCCCGTTGCTGATTTCCCTATCTTTTACTACCCTAAGCATTTCATCTTGTTCTCCCTGACCCTTCACGACACAAAGTTTTTGCGTCCTCATCCTAGCTCTTCCCGACACAAAGTATTCCATGTTTCGCGTGTCGAAAACTCGCTTCTATTTCACGCCTCTTTTCTAGTTTCATTCCCTTGCGCTACTATTCATGTGACTTTTGTTATTCCTTATTGGCTATTTCGCTCCTTTGCGCTTTTTCTCCCATCGGTTCAATTTCAACAACCTTATGCACTGCGAGCGTCTCTACTGTGTCACATTATTAACGGCTGATTTGATTTTCTGTCCGCATGAGTGCCTAGCACATCCGTTTCATTGTTTCGCTTTCCGGCGAGTTGCCGTCGATTTCAATAGAACTTAACTGTTTCTCCTGCTAGCCTTTCCTGTATTTATTAAAGTGTTTTGCCCTCTGGCAGATTTCCTTGTGTCTTTTCTTTTCCTGCGTTTCCTTTCACATTCTGATTTATTTATACGTGTCTCTACTTTATTTTATTTCATCCGTAATAATGTTTATTCCCCCCTTTTCTTCATCTTTAATATTCTCTTTTATCTCCTTCTTATTTTGTTTTATTAGCGGATTAGTCTTAAACTTTTATTCTGGCTGTGATTATTATGGTACTCGCGGATCTTATCACTTCAGGGGGAAGACCACCGGAAAGTAAACTTCGGGCGAAGACCACCGGAAAGTGAACATTAGGGTGAAGGAATCTTTGTACAATACGTGGTTGCAATTACTTCAACTTCGGCTCCCCAACAACGGAAATACAATACAACAGTGGTGCTACTAAAATAAAACCTTCACATCATGCATATTGTAATTCGTTCTCAGTCTCTTTAATTAAAATCTCTTGAATTAAAACGTCATCTGCATATAATAAAATATTTAAAATTGTATTTCGATTTAGTTTTATTCCTAAAGTAATGATACTTTTTCTAATTTTGAATATGTTTATATATATATGGTGTGTGCGTGTGTTAAAAAGAAAACTGTGTTTCACTCAGGAGTTTAACTATTACCTTGTGGTTGACGTAAGCGAACCTGAGCCAGCACTCTATTGTTCTTCCCTCTCGCTCTATTGTTTCAAAGGTACTTATTCTTTCTATCCCGGAACAATAAATAATACGCGGAGTATAATTAGCAATACATTGTATTACCGCATCAAATAAAGCAATTATGGTCATACTTTCAACAAGTAAACCTGTAAAACCTGCATACATGTAAACAATATAATTATGACCAGTGACAGTGTAGATGTTGACAATACGTTTGAACTGCTGGTGTTACAATATTTGCATCGTGAGCAAGAAGCCACCTAGTTCACTGCACGCTTGCAGTTCAAGGACAAAGCCATTCTCCTGAGTGAACCACGTTAGCTGACATACTACACCACTATCTTATGTCTCGATTTATTAAAATTGGTTCGGTTTTATAAACTCCTGTATTTATCATTATTTTGAGTTGCAATACATATTGTTATTTACCTTGATTATTTTTTGTGGATATCCAGTTGTTTCATAATTTACCATTATTTTTTCCTATTAACTACATTAAATATCTGCTTGAAATCTAGGGATGCAAGATCTGTCAGCAAATTATATTCTTGTCTTTTTTCAAACAATTGGTTTAAAACAAATATATTATCTGTTGTTGATCGTTCTGGTCTAAAGGCACCTTGTTCTTCTTCCAAAAGTGCTTCGGTTGTTTTAGGTCTTTTATTTATTATTCTTGCATAGACTTTGTATGCTGCATCGAGAAGGCTTATATCTCGATAGTTCTGACATTGTTTGCTATCCCCTTTCTTAAAAATGGAAGTAGCTTCTGCACTGCTCCACATATCTGGAATTTTACACCTCTTCCAACATTAATTTATTTTTGTAATAACATGTCAAGTAACATGGAAAATTTATGAGCCATTAATCTAGCAACTATCGTGCACCGTAACGTAGTAGACTGGAGTCCGGCGCTGCAGTTCCTGGCCACGGAATGGGTATGGGCTCTAGCCAAACCATGGGATCCACTCGCCAATATGACGAATATAAAGAGTACGATTGGGTTACGAAAATAAATATATCAGTTGGGAGACGTGCGGTGCTGACCACCTCGTCGTACGGAGTGCGTGATCGCCAGGTTCTGACGTGTACACTTAGGCGCGAGGTTGGCGGTCGGGTTTGTTAGGCCTTGGACCTTATGAGCTGTCGTGCCAAGGAATCTATTATTAGAATGAATGATTCATTTTTAAACTAGGAAGTGCGAAAGACAGTGCTGTGAGGTTTTATAGCACAGGCGCAATCTAGTTTAGGTGATTAAGCAGCTAGCACCTGCAAAACATTATAGGATTTTTAAAATGAATACACACATTTTATTGCTAAATGTATACATTTCATTGTTTTTATAAAATGCCAATAGACATATCTTACACATGTCTTAATGTCCGTAAAATATAATTTGTAATATAGAAATTGTTTTTTCTAGTATTTAAAATGTGGGAAATAGACTACTGCATTTCCCCATTCCTGAGATAAAGGGACTGTGACAAAGTAATGTTGACATTAGCATGGCAATGGTGGATGAAATTGTATGAACATTCAATGAACAAACAGCATTTAAAACCGTATCTGAAATGTTTTAAATAAGTTTGCATGGTGGGACAGACAATGGATATGTAAAAGCAGGTAACAAATATTCTGTCAGTAGTAAAAGATGTCACATTTTGACCAATGTCTTCACTTCATACCTTGTTAATGTCCCGGTCAGCAGACATGAGAACGACTTGCCAATCCTAGCTTACTACAAAATAGGATAAACACATTAATAAATGTATCTTGGCCCCTCTCCTTCAGACATCACGAACCTGTAGAGTAGACGCCACCGCAGCAGTTGGACGTTTGGACGGCTCAGCCATCAGCTCTACTGGCCATAAGTATGTCCAAAAAGATAAATTCAGAACAGTAAACTCATAATCTGTAGGGGGGATCAAACCGCGTACTTTACATAAATCTTGTGCAATGTAAATGTTAATACGGTAACTGTTTTATGTGTTTAGCAAAACTATGTAAACAATACGCAGATGAACGCTTATGGGCAGCAACTACTGGTACTTTTGCTGCATGTATATCAAGCCGTAACAAGAATAAGAACAACAAGAAAATCCAACAAGTGCACAGCTATGCCTAGACTCGCAGCTTGGGGTGAAAGTAAATAACGTTGAGGCAGTATTTTTAACACTTAAGTGATTTCAGTCTAATTATATAAATATAGATTCAATAACAGCCCGCCTTAAAGCAATATGTGTATGTAACAATATATAAAAAGTGTATATTACAGTCATTGTAAATGTTTATATTATTGTATCCATGTGTAATAATGTTATGTGAATGTATTACGTAATTTAATAATGTAGGAGCTGTGAGAATAAAAAGTTAAAAGTTGCCAACAATGAGGTAACAATGAGGTACCTTGAAACAATAATGAGTAAGAATGTTTAAAAATGCTACTAGTATTATTGGAGCAACAATAATGTAAATTTTGAGACAGTTTAAAAATAGTCAATCATCAACCAGAAAAAGCTTTAGTTAAATGAAGGTATTCTATTCAATTAGGATTAGCCAATCAGAAACTGAAAAGGAGAAACATTTACAAATTTAGAAGTCAGTTGGTTGCAGACAGCGTTACTAACCAGACGCAAAATGTGTCCTCAAGAAATTTAATACGCATTCGTGTGAGACAAAAAATAAGCTTACGTGTTAAAAAGTGTAATTAATTAATAAAAAGAATCTCACAGCTCTCTATATCAGTGAAGTGTTATATAAATCGTATCAAGTATTAATAAAAGAAGTGAAGTAAAATTATAATCTGTGTAAGCCTAAGTTTCTTGTCGCATCACAACCCTGCTAAGAGAAACGTGTCTCTAACAATAATACTGACGCAGCCGAGGCAAACATAAATATATATTTAAAGAAACAGTCAAATTACAAAGATAATATCTTTTTAAACTTGGGGCAAAGGCCACCTGAAAGTACTTTTGGGGCGAAGACTACCGGATACCGGGTACATACGTTCGGTTGCAAACAAACTTCAAGTTCTGCTCCCCAACAGTTGAAATATAATACAATTCCTTCAATACAAATCATTTCTCAACGTTTACGAAAAGATGCAACGATAAAACTGGTGAAATTTGAAAATGTAAATAACTAGTTAAAAATGAATTATTTGGTCCTAACACGTTGCATAAAATGACCAAAATCTGTTAATCCAGCAGAAATAAATTAGAACTCAAGACGTGGGATAATACAGCGCATGGGAATATTTATTTTTATAGTCGTTTGAGTTTCATGTACAGTATATATTAGTTTATGTTTTTAAGCTTGCAGAATTATGAACACTCGCTAGTATTTGTTTTTGTATGGATAGAAAATTCTGTAAAAGAAAGTTTTCAGCACAAAATATAGTTACATAAAAATGAAGTAAAGAAATTATTGTTATTATTATTGTTATTATTGTTGTTGTTATTATTATTATATTTATTATTAGCCTTGGCTAATAATAGGGAATATATCACCTGTGGCATTATCAAGATAAAAAATTGCTGACAATTTGAGAATGTCAAACAGGAACAGTTTCGGAATTAGCATACATACAAAATTGATTACATGCGTTTTTATACAAAATGCTATTAATAAGAACATAAATCAGTGAACAAGATATCGCCTTACGGATTTATATAAAGTGAGTATCGAGTATCGTGCTCAAAAATCAGTTACGATATTGGTATTGAATATTAACAAATAGTGGGACCGTCCTAACACTAGTAACTGCCTATATAAATAATAAAATGTGTTACAGAAAATTAGTGAAATAAATTCCAGCGGGAAGAAATTTATTTACGTAGGTATCGTGTAACAGAGCGAAATAAATTTATAGTTAGCTCTGCAAAAGATGCAGAGAGAGAGAGAGAGAGAGATATCATTCCCTATTGATTTTTATCAGTAATGCAATAACATAGTTTGAAAAACTCCCCATAAGTAACAATGCAAGATAAAAGTAGAACGAGAATATTTTAAATTTAAAAATTTGTAGGGAAAATAAATAACACAAAAGTAGCTTTTAAAACTTAAAGAATAGCATTATTGCAGCTAGAGAAGGCGAGAATAATTTCCAGCCACATCAGAACACCCTGTACGATAATGCTACAGTTGCAGCAGCACAGCAAACAGTCCAGAAACAGCAATAAACCCTGATAATTATATCTACCAGGCGGAATGGCTCAGGCGGTAACGACTGTGACCTGCATTCGTGGATCCGGATTCAAATATCTTGGGCCGATCAGTCTGTTTTTTTTTTTTTTCATGGTTTCCTTCAGTTTCAAAGGTAAATACCGAATTACATATTTAATATCAAGAACAAAAGTGGTATTTAAAAACAAATAGTAAAACTGAAAATAGACGGTAACAGTGAATGCTCTGCCTCTATTTGCACACAACGTAAGCATGTAGACTGTACAGCAACCTTACTGCATCTGTCCGGCACGTGAAGCAGATATAAGGTTGCCTAGCAATAAGGCTTCTATGGACACGTGTCAAAGATGCTATCTGCCCGTTACGTATAGTAGCAGAGGTGCAGCTGCCTAGCACTAAAGTCTCTTGGAGTAGGTGAAGAAGCAAGATGGTATAATACAGGATGAGACCTGAAGGTTAACTGTTATTTATTACACGCCGAACCACAAGGTACCTTTTTACAGATCCGTCACGATATGACCTCGTAGTTGAAGCAACATAAAATAAATAGAAAAAAATTCGATCTCTTTCATTTCCATGACTTTCTCTACCCTCTAGCCCTTATTAGTGGGTACTTGAGGCAGCATTTTTAACACTTAAATGATTTCAGTCTAATTATATAATATATAATTCAATAACAGCCCACCTTAAAGCAATATGTTTATGTAACAATATATAAAAGTGTATATTACAGTCATTGTAAATGTTTATATTATTGTATACATGTTCAGTTATGTTATGTGAATGTATTACGCAATTTAATAATATAGGAGCTCTGAGAATAATAGGTTAAAAGTTGCTAACAATGAGGTAACAAAGAGGTAACCTAGAGGCAATAATGAATTTGAAAGTTTAAGTGCAACAATAATGTAAATTTTGAGACAGTTTAATAAATATCCAATCAACAACCACAAAAAGGCTTTAGTTAAATGAAGGTATTGGAGTAGGATTAGCCAATCAGAGACTTGAAATACAGAAATTTACAAATTTAGGCGTTAGAAATCAATTCAGTTGCTTGTAGACAGCGCTCATAACTGGACACATTGCTTGCAGTGTTCCTAACCGGGCGCCAGATGCGTCCTCGAGAAGTATAATACGTATTCAGTGTGAGATAAAAGTAGTTTATGTGTTAAAAAGTGCAAGGAATTAATTTAAAATATCTCATAGCTCTCTCTGTATCACTGAAGTGTTATTTAAATCGTGCCAAGCATTAATAAAAGGAGTGAAGTAAAATTATAATCTATGTAAGCCCACATTCTTCAGTCGCACCACAACCCTGCAAAGAGAAACATGTCTCTAACAATAATACTGACGCAGCCGAGGCAAACATAAATATATAATATTTAAAGAAACAGTCAACATTACAAAGTTAATATTTTTAAACACATTTTTGGGGGCAAAGGCCACCGGAAAGTAAATGTGGGACGAAAGCTACCGTGTACCATACGTGCGGTTGCAACTACTTCAAGTTGGCTCCCCAACAGTCGAAATATAATACATCTTCAAACTGACTTTACATACGTAGCAGCAACAAACCTTCTTTAAATTGGCTCCCAAAACGTGGGGCAAGTAATAATACAACAAACCATCCACTTCATATGAAATTATTCACACGAATGTTTATTTTTCTATTTTCTTCATTTTAATCAGGACAAAACTTTCCGGAAATAACTGCATTACACATTTCGTTATAGATACAAAGTGAATAGCAATAGTCAGATGTTTTAAAACTGGATGCTACCTGCTGGTCTTAATATTCCATACTCTTTCCATGCAATCGCGAGAAACTACTGAACGTCGAGAGGACTTTAAAGAATGCCCAAGTATTGAACAATTCGAACCCTTAATAACGGATTCTACCGAAATGGTTGATACCACAAAAAAGCGATTTGAAATAAATTGTGTTTTAAAGAGATATATATTTCCTGTGTAGAACGTTTTACCAGTTATACAATATTATATAAAATTTCTTCCAAATGAAGAGGACTTTAGAGGATATTCCCAGAAAATTCAAGACACACATTTTCTTTGCCATGTAAATATCTTTAATTTCCGGTATTTTAATCAAAATCGTAGAGCCATTTTTAGAAAATAAAAGGTTTCTATAAATCTTCCTTGTAAAGGTATTTTGGGGTAAGGAGATTTTCTTGAAAATATTCGTGTCGCATTGGAAGGCACTGTACCTAAATACCCAGTTTGATGTTTATGCGGCTTTTCGTTTTTGAGTGTTGTTCAGACACACACACACACACACACGCGCGCGCGCGCGCGCAGACACATACTCAGACACACACGGATCTATTTCGAACAAGCTTTTTTGGATTCAGGGGCCTCAAAACATGTATTTCCGGTGAAATCTCAGTATGCATTTTTGGGTGGAATGCATTACCTTCTCTACCTACAAGGTACGTGGCAGAGAAAATAAGAAAGAGAAAGAAAGTAAAAATATATCCACTCCAAAGATTGGCGCACTGATGTAATGCACTATATAGCAAACCACTGCAATTCAATGAGACATTTTCAGGCTTACACAGTCATAATATGAGTGACTTCAATTTCCTTCATAGTAATCTTTCTGTAATTCAGGAAGCTACCATGTAATTTTTGTAGTAGATTAAGAACATTTATTATTACAAACGAATGTCTTTGTTACAAGTAAGATACTAACAATATTATGTTTATAAGTAATATAAAAGTCACATTTTATTACAACAGTCCGAAATTTTGTTGTTATTTGAAAGTGTCAAATATTTTTAGTTAAGCATTTAAGACATTTCCCAAAAGTGTCGCGTTTAAAAGTCACATTTACAAACTTGAAACGTTCAGTGCGTCTCGTGAAAATTAAAATATTTTTTCTCAAAATATTTTCAAATAATCAGAAATATTTCAGAATGTAATAAAAATAACCTAAAGCGAATATTCCAGTAAAAATTCTTCCGCAACTATGTGGATTTGAATAATTTATCTGTGGTTAACACAATATGATCTTTAGGATTTCTCTTTGCATTTTGCATTAAACGTTACGGAGGGTTTAGAAAAAGAATAAAGTAAATTAATATTGTGCTCTTAAAAATATTTTAGAAACCAAATTTGTTGTAAGTTTCGAAGTGAAACACGGATAAATTACTACTTGTGAGTGAACCTCTACTATATCAGTATTGGGATACACAGATATTTAAGTTGAATAAATCTCACTGATTTGGCACCTTATCCTCCAAATGTGCTACTTAGTTGATTAAGGAAGGTGAAGGATGAAATTTAGATTTTTTTTCAATTTTCTTTACACCTCAAGTACATATGCTGGGCAAGTGTTAAGGGTTCTTGACGCTTGGAATTTTCAATAATTACGTCGTCACATTTAATTGCCTTTGTATATTAAATGGCGCTCAAACACTGTTTGAAAGTAATTTTTATTCATTTTTATATTTTCTGCACTTACATACATTCAATGAAATCCATAATTTTTAAGTTAGATACTTGATACTTTAAAGTGCGTTCTGACAACTATGATTAAAAAAACTACATAATATTTTTCGGTATAAAATAATGCTTTTATAATTGAAAAAATGAAATGATCTATTTAAACACAAAGTTGCGTATACTAAACCCAATGGATTAATATTTGTATTTCAAATATAAAGCTTTTGCTTCTGTTAAGATGAACAATGACAATAAAGGATAAAAATATCATTTCATGGGGTTTTACCTATTACTTACCATGATTTCTTGAAACCACCATAGGCCAGAATTATTGCTACCAAATTAAATAACTTTCCTCCCTTGTAAACTTTTATATATCTGCCAAAGCTCCGAATGCTCCTTTGGATGCAGTTTTTAAGTTATAACTGTGAAACTTTGTCGGAAGTCTAAGATGCAACCTTGTAAGTTCAAATATATGCACTTATTTAACAAATTCGAAGTACATGACACTGAAACAAAATTAAAATAGCGTATTCCTCATAGATTTATAGTACATTTTTGTATTTAAATCTTAGTTAGAATCATAATTACAAACAATAAATTTTACTGCAATATTGAAAATTGCAACGTAGGGATTATTTTCGAAAACTTATTTAAAAATTCATAATCAATATGCTAAAAACTGTAAATTTATCAAATTCACTGTTCCGTCACCTTAAAACATCTGCATGTCAAGAATGTAATACAGTTCTACGCCTATAAGGGATATTTTATGGAGTAGACATGCTTTAAAAGCACTATTTTACTAAAAACACTTTTAGTAATTGAACAATTATTAAACCAATGCCTACGAAACTTAGGGGTGTTATATCCAGTACCGGAGGTTAGTTACTGTATAAAAAAGTCATACGTTTTACATTCACAGAACCTCTATCCATTCTTGAAGACTTAAAAAGCCTATTCTTTTAACTACTTCATGTCAATCAAAATAAACATCTGCAGAGATGATTGTATTATTAGTCGACCACGATATGAGCGTGTGTGGTGGGAAGAGGAATTAAAGTTTACGAAACGGGCCATCAGAAGGACATTCAAGTAATAATTCATTCTTTCCAAATGAATTAGCCTTCACAGGCTATTCCCAGAAAACTCGTGATAAACATTTGTCATGTAAATAGTTTAAATATAAGGTATTATAATAAAAATCGTTAGGCATTTTTAAGGCAGAATCAATTTCGACAAATGGTTTCCATAGAAAAGGTAGTTTGGAGATGGAGGGATTTTCTTGAAAATCTTTGTGTCGCATCTTTGGAAGATACTAAACTTAAATACCAAATTTGGTATTTATCCAAGTTCTCGTTTTTGAATTATGCTATTCACAAACACATACACACATGGACTATTTTTTAAAAATCCTTTTTTGATTCAGGATGCCTCAAAACATGTGTTTCCGGTGAAATTTCGATATAGAATTTTTGGATGGAATGCAACAAATATTTTACTTACTAAGGGGATGTGGTAGAGAAAATAATTAGCCTCTAGCCTAAAAAATAATATCATTTCACGCGTGACCCCTTTAAGACATTTTCTTGTTCTGCTCATGTATTTATTACTCTCTTAGTTCTTTCTTGTTGCTCACAATAATTCATTGCGATTTAATATTTCTGGGAGTCTGCGTGCTATCTTATGTGAAGATACAAGCTTAACGCTAAGAGAAAACAGAATAAAATACGTTTACTGGGTCCTAGATAGCACAAATCCAAGTGACACGCTAAAATAATGCAGCCCTTCCGTCCGCTAGCAATGTTTTTCCCAACCCCTGGACCTTTTCCTGCGATCCTGCGCAAGAGATAATCATCAGACAGTGCATGTCCCATAATTCTACCGGAATGAATGCCAGCTATATAATATATGATAGCTAGGACCAACCGAACTCCAACTACTCTGCATTTCAGTATCTAATAAGTAAGACCGGACGATGTATCGCGTTTTATTTTTTTCCCCGAATTTGCTCAACTTTTTATCTACCGCTAGCTCTTGCACAGAAGGCTAATTTAAACAGAAGCGAAACAAACACAAAGTGGCGCGGCATATTTCACAAACTCCGGATCGCAATGTTACCCTGCAGCATTTATCGGATTCAAAGAGTGTGGTAGTGTTATTTATTCTGCAGAAGCAAGAGCAACAGGAGTGCTAATACAGCTGAAATTACAACAGATGGGACACTCTCTCATTACAGGTGCCACCGTAATGGTGTGGGCGGCAGCCCAAGGACTGAAGACATGGATGAAAGAATAACAAACATTTAGTGAAGTAAGGACAAGTAAAATAACAGTATATTGCGATACAAGTGTCTAACTGCCTCATTAGAGACCAAGCCCAATGCACCTAACACATATGTATTGCATAAATTTGTTTCTATAATAGCGAATAATACAAATAAGTAATATGTGAATATAAAACCAACTACTAGCACCTATTGAACATGGTGGCTCCAGTAACATACCTTCTTCTTCCTCCTTGCATGTGTTAGGCTCTCCGGCCTGTTACGGTCTCCTTGCCATCTCTTTGTGGTCGTCCTACATTCTTTCTCCCTGAGAGCCGATATTTCAAGGCCATTTTCGCGATGCGAGTTTCTTCCGTTCGTTGCAGATGTTCTGTCCAATTTTCTCTGTGTGTAAAATTTTATGATGTATTGAATAAATGCCCAGTTCCTCCCTTATTTGTTCATTTTTATTATGTCCCTTCTAATACCACCTCTAACAGCGTAAGTATTTCATCTCAGCTACTTGGATGCGGTTTTCATCTTTTTCTTGTAGATCAACCATTCACTCCCGCATAAAAGGGTCGGCACAGCCATCATTTATAAAGTTTTAATCGTGTGTCTTTTGTGTAAGTTTAAAAAATTGTTTCATACATCTTTGATATCTCATTAATTTTATATTTAAGTCTTGATCATAATTATAGGTAACATCGCATCCTAAATACTGTTGTGCCTGTTGTATTATCCTATTATTCATTGCAATTTTAATTCTAATCGGGTTATTTCCTATAAAGGCCATGCTTTTCATTTTTTCTACTGAAAAGGTCAATTTCCGCCAAAAGTTATGAGATCATCTGCATATAAAATACAGTTTAAAACAACATTTATATTAATTCTAATGCCCTCCGGGCTTTTATTCTTCCATTCTCTGATGGCGTCGTCTACATATTAAAACGTGCGGGCGACATGCAACACCCTTGTCTAACTCCTTGGTTAGTTAAAATTAATTCGTTATTTTTATATCTTTTAAAATAATTTTTCAATTCGGTCAAAGGTCTTTTCAAAATCGATGAATATCATATAGGTAGGTATATTATATTCTCCCCTTTTATCCATTATTTGTTTTAATGCAAAAATATTATCCGAGCAGGAACGGCCCTATTCTGAATCCGCTTTTCTGTTTCAATCAGAATACTTTCTGTAATTGGTTTTGTCCATTATTCAGTATTCCTACGTATACCTTATATTCAGAATTCAGAATACTAATTCCTCTGTACCTTGACGTTTTATTCCGTTCTACTTTGTTAAAAGGTTATCTTACCTTACTTACCTATTAGCCAAGTATATGGGATAACTCCCTTCATCCAACACGAATATAAAAGTGAAAAATACGTATCTTTAACAGCAGTCCTCCCGCTTTCACTAGTTTAATATTTATTCATTCTGATCTTGGGGACTTTATACTATTTCTTGTTACATTTTCTAATTCTTATAGTGCATGAGGTCTACTAATTTATCGTAGTACATTCCAATATTTAAATGTTGTACCAAAGTTTTTATAATGTTCTATACATGTCTGATCCGATATTACCATAAAAAGCTCGATCACTTGAAGTTCACACTTAGCTGCTGCATGAATTAAAGCTAAATAAATATTAACAATTAAAAAGAAATTTAGTAGAAAAATCTGATGTGTTACACTCACACGACTTTCTGTACCCTTGTATAAACTATTTTTACAAACGCTTATTCTCCAAATGCTTCATGTTAATCCAGATATCGAGATGTTAATCTTATTGCTAATTTTCTTGTAGATGCAAGGGGAATTGGTAGGCTTTAACTACAGTCAAATATTTTACGAGCTGGTTGCTATGTGGAGTATTCCATTTTCTTTGCATTACCAGGGCAAACAAAAAACGAATTCCCATTTGAGAAAAAGTATAAGTATTGGAAAATTTAAGGGAATAAAAAGCAATATCTCGAAAATGGTTCACTCAACAAAAAATGTATATGACATAAATTGTGTATTTTAACGCGATCTACATTTTTTGTGTAGTAAAATTTTTTTTATCTCTTATGGTTTACCAGTTATGCAAAAGTCGTTCACAATGAAGAATACTTTTGGAGACATTCCCAGAAATTTCAAGATATACGTTTTGTCATGAAAGTATCTAAAATATACGATATTTTAATCAAAATCGTTAGAGCCTTTTTGAGAAAATTAAAATTTTCGAAAAATGTTCCATGTAAAGGGTAGTCTGGGGTGGGAGGATTTTCTTTAAAACCTTCGTGTTGCATCTCTGGAAGAATACTGAACCTAAATACCAAGTTTGGTGTTCATCCGACTATTCGTTTCTGAGTTATGCGGACATGTTTCCAAAAATGCTTTTTTTTGGATTCAGGGGGCCTCAAAACATATATTTCCGGTGAAATCTCGGTATCGAATTTTTGTTTGGAATACAATACTTCCCCTACTTACTATACGTAGTAGAGAAATAAAAATGCTCCATCACTTGAAGTTCACACTTAGCTGCTGCATGAATTAAAGCCTAAGTAAATATTAACAATGAAAAATAAATATGGTGGAATATAAATAGTGAAATTCAACCATCAAGTTGTATTCCATTTGTACACTAATAAATATGTCAAAAGATAGAGGATTTAATTTAGCTCGTGCACTATAGGCAAAACACTGAGGTAAGTGAAGTTACCAACACTGAGTGCAGGTAATTCAATTTTCCGCCATAATAACATGAACGGGAAGTGGATGAAAGTTATTAATTACTTCACATCTTAATATTGAAGTAAATATATGTCTGTACTCTGAGTATACTAGATGGTACAACAGTTACTTTTCATTTCATTTTACGCAACACACAGGTTATAGACAGTCTAAAAACATAAGTATCAGCTCCCATCCGGGATTAGCGGAACGATATGCTTGGGCTGACACTCTAGAAGACAGTTAATTATTAGCGTGCTTTGAAATTTACATTAAAGACTGCTGAAGCCTTTAAAACATTACAAAAATAACAAAGAGTGCATATATAGCAATATTACCTAATCAGTTGCAGTTGTAGGTGTTCCATATGTACTTGCAAAGAGAAAGAGATTAATGTTAAAGGACATTTTCTTAATATTTTAATAGAGTAAAAGCTCCAAAACTCAACTCAGAAAGAAAAGTTGCTTAGGGTTTGGAACTCATATTCGGCAACTCTTTGGGTTTTTAAGTTTTCATTACAAAGTATTGAAGGGAATGCCAAAATGAACACACAATTCTTTGCTTATTATTGGTGAAACTCAGTTAAAGGTAGTTATATCTGTAAAAGTTTTATTTATATTCAGATATTAGATATTAATTTTCTTGTACTTTGTTTAAGCTGTAAGTTTTATGACAAAGTGATAAGAAAGCATTTTGTTCTCTTAGTAATCTATCATGAACATTCAAAATAGTCCAAGCATCAAATATAAGTTGGTTTTTCGCATCAACTCCAAAATAATCCATCTGTTCTACCAAGTATATTTTTATGTGTAGAATTCATCAAGAAAAAAATTAATATACACCATGTGGGTAACGTTCATTACACAAACATCTTATTTAAGCTTCAAGCTCCCCAACTAGATCCCTTGAACTTTCCAAAAAATCCATTTCTCTCCTTTTTGGATATCAGAATTGCATTTACCAAGTTTAACGAATGTACCAGATGGGCGCATTAAGTTCCGCTTGAATGCCCTCTGCTCTCAAGTTATTTGGGTGACCTGTTTCACTGCTTAAAAACTTTGTTCCTTTGTATCATCCTTTCCTGGGAACAGAGTATGCTACAAAAGGGATTTTTTTACGTTTGAGTGCATGGGAATTGCAACTCATCTAATATTTGGTTTGTGGTGCTAGTTTTGTGTTATAATAAAAATACAGGCTGTAACGAAAATGTACGGCACAAATTGGAGGACACATTCCTCACACGTAGACGAAGAAATTATGTTATATGATCATGGGTCTGGAAACGCTTTGTTACCATGTTGCAGCTCATTTTCTCCAACTGATTAATCATGGGAAACACACAAGAATAGAACGTACCAGCACACCACATGCAACTCTTTCTCACAGGAGATGTTCAATATGCCCTCCGTGAGCATGCATCAACCCGCCGTCGTAGTGAATCCCGCATTCGCCGGTGTATCCCTGCAGTATTGCGTATGGTTTCGCAGCCTTCCATAATAAGGACACGGAGACTCTGAACATCTGGTATTGGGATTCGATACACATGAGCTTTCAAATGCTCCCACAAATAAAATTCCAGTAGGTTTAGTTTCGGGTAGCGTCTTAGGCTAGGCATTTTGTTCACATATACCTATCTATATATCACCGAACCCGTTATTTAGAAGCCGACGGACATTAACACTAAAATGAGGAGGTGATCCATCGTGCATGAAGTACATGTTTTGTCGCACAGGTAAAGGCACATCTGCTAACAGATCAGGTAGAACATTCTCTACGAAATTATGGTAACTTTCTCCGTTGAGCCTGGGTGGAAGAACGTAAGGCTCTACCAAATAGTCACCAACAATGCCGCCCAAACATTGACAGAAAATCTCTGTTGATGACTTGCTTCAACAGTTGCGTGAGGATTGACGTCAGCCCATACATACCGATTGTGATAATTTACAATCTGATCTCGTGGAAATGACGCCTCATTTGTGAACAGCACCGTTGCACTAAAATTAGTGTTGTCACTTTGTTGCATAAACCATTCACAGAAGCGTACCCGTGCAGGAAAATCAACTGCTAATAGTGCCTGTACACGCTGTAAATCGTATGGAGACCTCGTGTAACACTCGCCAGAAGTCATGTGGCCAACATTCATGGTTGCTGCAACTTGACTTGTACTGACACAGTCACCGTCAACTGCCTAAAGAATTGCCGTCTCCCGTTGCGGTGTCCTCAACCTTAGGCCCCCCGGTGGCGAGTATCAGACTAAAATGCCCCATGTTCCCTAAGACGACGATCAGTGGCTTCAAACGTTTTCCTGTCAGGGCACCTTCGTCCTGGAAATCTCTCCCGGTACAAACGTTGATCGCAAGCACCATTGCCATCTGCTAATCCATACATCAAATGAGCATCTGCCATATCTGCATTTGTGTAGACTGCCATTGCACGAGCCAAGTCTGTGATCAGCTCTACTAGTATGTAGTAACCCGTGTGCTGGCCAAGGTCGTACCGCTTAGTGTAAACAAGCAATGGTGTAATTCGCATGGCGGTGCACCTACGATAATGACAACGTAACCAGACGTAACCAAGAGTGCATGTTCCCCATAATTCTAACGTTCTGTTCGTGTGTTTTCCATGATTAATGAGTTGGAGAAAATGAGTTGTAACATGGAAACAGAGGGTTTACAGACCCATGTTCTTAAAACATAATTTCTTCGTCAACGGGTGAGGAATGTGTCCTGCAATTTGTGCTGTACATTTTTGTTACATCCTGTATAATTGCATGTAAGCATGCTGTTGAATTCAGAGCTGATATTTGCTTATATTCTAGTTCACAGAGCAGCATTAGATAACACAACGGCTCTGAGGAATAAAGACCCGACCTACAGGAGGACATTACTGAACGTAGCTGATTAGTGCAAGGATACAGCAGCAATTGATATCTTGTTTTCAAGCCGGTACCTTACTCTCTGTGATTAAACAGAAGCAAAGTTAAATGAGTAAACATTGCCATGTTCAACACCGCTGGAAATGCTCCTACGATTACTGAAGTAAACAATGCATTACTCTCAACTGTTCAACGATGGCTTTCATTATGTTCAGAGATGGCAGAAAGTTTAAGCCCAGAGATAACATCATTTTTAGGAACCCTTTCACTCTCCATATATTCGTGCAACCGGCGACCGTGTGGTACTGAATCGGCCGCAGAGGCCTTGTGTGGTGCGGTTTTCAGACCGCACCACATCGCCTGTCTCGTTTACATGTGATAAGATGGCTAACTATGCAGAATGATGATATGACTCTGAACAAACAGGGCGGTGACACTGGTGGTACATAGAATGACATGTAATTGGGAAAGGAAATACGGTATGGCAAGTAAATGTTCCACGCCTAATTTTTGGGGTACTTCCCCGGCATTTTCCAGTTATAAGAACTGAGGAAAACCTGAAAAAATAACCGTCAGTCAGGGAGGACGGCCATGGGCAGACCTCCCGCTCACGAGTCCATTGAATAGTAATTCAAGTTAATATTAAAATTCCTATTAGTATTAGTTGTTCATTAAATTCATATGAAAATTTAATGAATCCTAATATTAAACTATAATTCTAAATGTATCTTATTGGATGTATTGTTTTCCTTCAGCCTTCAGATAAGTAACCAGACTGTACATTATAACGACTCAAAGTTCCACCCAGAGAACAAAAGAATTAGAAATAAAATATACGGCCTCGGTCACCCATGTCGGTAAGGAAGGCGGGCAGTGTGCTGTGAAATGAAGCTACTGCAATTCATGTCAATTGTCAATGTCGATTGCCCACACATAGAGTAACGTACAATAAAATTCAAGAAAAGGACGCAGTATTAAGGAAGAGATAGAAGGTTTTTGAAAACGAAAGAAAGAAATTTAATCCACGTAATGAAGTTGAAGTACAGTATTTGTTGGTAGTTGGAAGACGCTTCATGTTTATCTGCACCACGTATGGAAGCCAATTTGTCGCGGTCACTTCGTGTTATCTATTGCTGGGCGCCTGTTATTGTTTTATATTTAGTTCGAATTTTGGGTTCTTTGTCCTCCGGCTAGCTATTATTTCTCGGTCGAGCACTTCTCTTGAACAGGGTGTGTAAACGGAAAGGATTTGTTAGTGAAAGATAACACTGATAAAAGAATTTGTTTTTACACTTTTATTGTCATCACACATTATTCAATTTCACATATTGATTCTTGATACACGCCAGACTGAAACTGTTATATTTTCTAATATCACTATAATCACTTATTTACTGCACATTATTAATTCGCGTATTTCACATTTATAACTAACTTTACAATGCGAGAGATTTTGTAAAATTGCGCGACGTATAACCCGCGAACGATTCTGATGAAATAAGCGACGTTTAACTTCTGAATGATTCTGTTGGACTCAGCGACGTGTAATGCACAAATGTTTCTTTTGGACTGTACAATACTTGCCTCTGACTTAAACGCGCCAACAATAGCGTCTATTTTTATATCCAATCAAAATTACGAACACATATGTTCTAGGGAAGAAATTCCCGCCATTTCTAAGAAAAGCGCGCCAATCTGACGTCATTTACTTGTCTCTAATAATTGATAAACAATTCAGCTCGCTCATTGTTACCCGCTCTTATTATCAGTTTCAGTGAGGCCGTGTAAACTTATTTCCTAACAATGCTTATAATTAACAAACATCTCAAATCATTGTCATACAATAATGTTAATTTACACTACAATCATTCTGGCATTTACATTATTTTGATACAAATTACTGCCACAAAGTAGGGGAAAGATGACATCCGATGCACTACATACTTATTATTTTTTCTCCCTACTATCGTTTATTTTAATACATATTTTCTACAAAGCTTTTTTTTCTACAAACTTTATGCTAATCGAATTAAACACTTAAGGGGTTTCATCACATATTTCGTTGTAGTTATAAGGGGCTGAATCGCTAGTAAATTCTTTAAAAACTGGGTCGTTATATGCGAACTTTGAAATTCCATATTCTTTACAGGACAAAAGGAATATTGACTTAACATTTTAAAAAATATTTGCAAGAATGAGGTTCATTTTTAAAGTAAGTACCATATTAATATTTTGCCGCTGCAGTCGCTATTTAGAACATGCCCGATCACTTTCTCCATTCATTAGGAATCTAATTGTAGCTCTGAGCCATCCTCACTTTGTTTTTAGAGTGTTTCGAAATGTTCAAAACAATCAAACGACCCGCCAACGTGAAGTCAGATCAGTGATTCGTTTTTTGAATGCGAGAAATGTTACACCATCGCCAATTGTGCAAGGTTTATGGGGAAACAATAATGAGAGACAATGCCCAGCCACATACAGTCAAAGAAACTCAATATCTAATAGCACCATTTGGTTGTGAACAATTTGACCACCCTCCCTACATTCCGGATTTGGCAGCAAGCGATTTTCATATGTTGCTTTATCTGAAGAATTTCCACGGTGGAAAACATTTCAAGGACGATGATTTTCTGAAACAAGAAGTGCAGACTTGTTTTTCATCATAGGCGGCATCATTCTTTGGCGAAGGCATACAGAAACTAGTTTCCCGTTACGACACGAGCCTGAATAACGGCAGTGACTATGTGGAGAAGTAGTGTAAGGTGTAAGGTAATGAATGATAAAAAACTATTTGGTAAACATGTTTCAAAAATCACATCTGTACTGAAAAATCTAAGGGAATAATAAAGTATGTCTCTAAAATTGTTAAATTTACAAAATATATTCATCATTATCTATTTATGCATTACGAGTTTCTCCTCTTCTGGCCTCGTGTGAAACCAACAAAACAAATTATTTCACATATGAGGGTCATTCATATGAAACCCGGTCACTTGTGCAAAGTAAGGGTAACGATTTTATTAACTTAAAAATAGTCGCCAAAACTGTTGGCACATTTATCCCATTGCGATACTAGCCGGTCGATTCCATCTTTAAAGAAGCTAGTAGGCTGCTGTTGGATCCAGGCCTGGACCCAGTAACACACTTCATCGTCCGTTAGCTTGTTTCAGAGGTCCATAAAGATGAAAGTCACACGGTGAAAGGTCTGGATTGTACGGTGAATGTTCCAGCGTTTCCCATCAAAACTGCTGCAATGTCGTCTTCACCGCATTGGCAGTGTGTGGGGGGCATTATCATGCAGGAGACTAACGCCATTGGACAACATGCCTGGGCGTTTCGACTTGATGGCTCGTCTAAGGTTCTGTAATGGCTTGATAACGCTGGGCATTGATGGTGGTTACCCGTTCCAGGAACTCGACAAGCAGTGGGTCCTTGTGGACAAAAATGGACATCATGACCTTACCAGAACTGGTGTGCACGGTCTTTGATTTCTTTGGAGGTGGTGAAGTTGCATGTTTCCACTGCTTGCTCTGACGCTTGTTTTCCGGTCCAAAAATTGTGACACCATGTTTCGTCACCAGTGACAATATGCGACAGAAAGTCGTATTCCTCCTCATAATAACGTTGCAGATGACTCAAAGACAGCGCCATTCGTGTATTGCACTGTTCGGCGGTCAGTTGGTGGGGAACCCACTGCGCACAAACTTTTCGAAGTTTCAAGTGTTGATGCATTATGATGTGAATGGTGCCCACGCTAATACCCAGTAACCGATAAATCTCGTCCATGGTGATTCTGCGGTTGCCCATGACTAAGCATTCACTTCCGCAATCATTTCAGATGTGATGACACGATGAGCCTGTCCAGGACGAGCATCGTCTTCCAGTAACTCGCGCCCCTCAAGGAAACTTTTGCGCCATTTCAGCACACTTGAACGACGTAGACTGTACTCACCGTACACAGCCTTCATCCATCGATACATTTCACGGCCTCCAACTCCATCCGCCGTTAAAAATCGAATCACTCCTCGTTATTCCTGCTTACTCGCCTTCATGTTCAGTAGTGGACGATAACTTGTGTGACCACCCTCTCTTTGGCGTGAAACCACACTGTCGCTATGTAACGTCAAACATTGCGCAGTCGCTCTACCAATAGATTGTGCCACCATACACGCAGTTACGTGGTGCCACCTACGTGTAATGCAGAGTTAGAAGCACTGACCAGGTTTCATTTGAATGTTCCTTATAAATAGTTGTGGTTTAACGAGATCTAAATTTTTCGTTTCACACGTTTCTGCCCATTTCTTACGGTTATTACTTATACAAAATTACAGAAAAAATCATTCGGAATGAAGAATACTTTACAGACTATTCACAGAAAGTTCAATATACACATTTTAACACCATGTCTTCAACATATTATGGTATTTTAATAAAAATCACTGGAGCCATTTTTGAGAAAATAAAAAGTAACGAAATATTTTGCGTCTAAAGATGACTTTTGGAGGGGAAATTTTGTTAAAGGTCTTTGTTTTGTATCTTTGGGAATGCTGAGCTAGTATACTAAGGTATTTGTACACATTTTATTTCAGAGTTATGCTGTTCAGACACATGGAGAGACAGTGACAGGCGCGCGCAGAAACACGCATATTTACTATATTTTATATATTATATATTTATCTGAAAATGCTTATATTAGATTCAGTAGACCTCAGAACGCGTCTTTCTGGTGAAATCCCAATATAGAATTTTTTAACAGGATGCAAGTTTTCTCTACCTACTATAAGTAGGTTGTTCAGAAAGAAAAGGAAAATATTGTATACTGGAAAAACTTATTATAAAAACTTTAACCTGTTATTTCGACTGAAACGTCAGAAATATAAAGTTTTTGGAATGTCATACGTAGCATGTTTCATAAAATGGGTACGCCTAAATCGTACTTTCAGCTTTTTACAAACAATATTGAAATTCAGTCATAGATGCTTACATATCACCTTGTAGAAACTTACTGGTGCTACTTTTCGTATCAATATGGGTTGCTTAAATAATCATGTTTCAGTCATTTCAAACAACTTCTGCATAGAATTGCATCAAAAACAGAATTTTGCAAATATTAAAATTCTGAAACGGCTCTGTGGAATTTTGACTCTTTTTGATAATATTTTTAAAGGCCTGGTCGGCTCCAATGTTATTCATCAATAGAGGATACCTTATGGGGAACAGATGCACTCAAAATGACAAACTTAAAAGTAGCTAATGTAGGATATCCAATACCTTACACCCCTAGGGCTACCGGCATGTTTAAGAGTCCTTTAGCGTCTTTTGCTAATATTATTTTTACATCTTCGTGATGTAATCACATCCAATTGCAGCACCATGTACCTGTTGCTCCGCGGAAGTGCACGTAATATTATGTGTTGTGAACTTTTTGCCGGAGTTATCCGACATGTGGAGCATAACAGCAGATTTTACTTGCCCCGACCTCGCACGATATGAAAATGCGGGTCAATCTATTGGGGAAGGGGTTAACGCAAGTTCTCACCAGGCATTTTGTGCTGCTGAATGCGAGAGTCTGAAAGAGGTCAAAAGGAATTTCTTGGGAATTCGCAGAGCACCGTATTGAAAGAAACGAATAAAGTGGAAGAAGGTTGGTGTGAATGCGTGTGAGATGAGAGCGAACTCGAAAGCCCTTTTCAGTAGGCGTCTACTTGTCCCTGGATTAAAGCAATGCCTGCTCGTGCGCAAATCTCTTTAAGAACGTAGTTTAATGATCCCTCAGACAGGAAATTCTCGAAGAGGGAATTAAGAAGGCCTGTGTCTTAGTTTTGAGAAAATACATAACTGTAAGTATGGTGTGAGAAGATCTGAGCTAAAACTGGGACAGATAGCGCACAGACAACATGCTTGTTAGAAACATCTGTCGGAGAACAGAGGAAAACGGAACAGAACAGAGGATAGGAAACAAGAGAGAAGAAGTGAAGGGAAGAGAGAATAGAAGATAACAGAAGATCGGAGAGGAGAGTAGAATGAGAAGGTATGGCAGAAGAGAAGTTAAGAGGAGATAGGAGAGAGAAGAGGGGAAGGGAAGAGATTAAAGAAGATAAGGGAAGATAGGAAAAGAGAAGGGGTGGGTATAGACGAGAAGAAGGATAAGATACGAATAGATAAAGAAAGAGAAGATAGGAGAGGAGAAGGGAAGAGAAAGAAAGAGAAGAATGGAGAGGAGCAAGGAAAGAGATGAGAGAAGAAAACTCATATGGAATTCGCAAATTTCGAAAGAGCGTTTATCAGACTCGATAAGATTTAATTCTGCCTGTCACACGATATCTCTCAGGCCTGAACTAATTATACTTATATCTACAATAACAATTTAAAAATTGTGTGTGTTACATTCACATTATTTTCTCTACCCTCTAGTGCTTATTAGTGAATATACAAATAATTCTTACGAAATTTTATTTTCTATCCTCTTCATTAAGAGGAAATTTTAAAGATATGCATGAAAAAACAAAAGAGTATGAAAAATAAAAATAGCTGGTGGACAGGGGTAGAAAAAATTATGGATAAGATAGGAATGGCAGATATTTGGAGAACAGGAGAAAGAAATAGCAATGGCTTCTGGATAACAGTAAGAAACAGAGTGGAGGACATAGAAAGACAAGAGATTTGGGGAAGCCTAGAGAATAAAAAATCAATAGGGTTCTATAGATTAGTAAAAATTAATTGGATAAAAGAAGGGTATGTGGATTATTGTAATGGAGCAGAAAAATAGGCGTTTGTATGGTTGAGAAGAGGATAAATGTATCTGAGAGGGATAAGAGGCAAAAAAAAAAAATAAAAGAATTTGTGAATTATGAAGAGGTAGTAAAGCACAGAATTCAAAGAATTAGTAGAATGGAGACAAGAAGTATGGGAGAAAAATGGTAAAAATGGATGGAAAAATAATAGCAACTAAAATGTTAACAAGAAAAGAAGAAAAGCAAAATAGGAATATGGGGGAGTTCTTAAAGGAAATAAAAGAGAAATGGATTAGAAAAGTAAGCGAGATAAGAAAGGTAGAAAGGCAAACGGAGGAAAGAGAGGATGGGCGATAGGGATTAAGGGTAGCAAGGGATGCTCAGATGAGCCAGAAGGCCAGGGTGTCAGGCAAAAAGAGCAGCATAGCCAGCAAGGAAATTTGTACATAGGTTAAGTTAGTTTATAAGTGGAATATTGTAAAAAGAATTGTGTATAAAAATGTACAAATAAACTTATCTATCTATCCTCTTCATTATAATCGAGATAAAACTTTCCGGAAATAGCTTCATTATACATTTCGTTATAGATACAAAGGGAACGGCTACAGTCAAATAAGAACTGGATGCTATGCGCTGGCCTTAAAATTACATACTGTTTCCATGCAATCGCAAAAACAACTGAATATTGACAGAACTTTAAGAGAATGATCAAGAAATGAACAATTCGAAACGTTAATAACGGATATCTCGGAAATGGCTAATACCATATAAAAAGTTATTTGAATTAAATTGTGTGTTTTAAAGAAATGGACATTTTTTTTTGCGTAGTGTCTCTCGCTTAACGTTTAACAATAATAAATGATTGCACAAAATTCCTTCCTAATAAAGAGGTCTTCACAGGCTATTTCCAGAAAATTTAAAAGATAGATTTTACTTGTCTTGTAAATATTTCTGACGTATGGTATGTTAATCAAACGCGTTAGCGAGTTTTTAGAAAATAAAAAGAATTTCGAGGAATGTTGCATGTAAAGTGTAGCTTGGAGTGGGGCGATTTTCTTTAAAATCTTCGTGTCGCATCTTGGGAAGATACTGAACCTGAATACCAAGTTTAGGGTTTGTCAGACTTATAGTTTTTGAGTTAACAGACACATACACAGAAACATATATGTACATTTTTCTAAAAGCTTTTTTTTGTATTCGGGGGCCTAAAAATTCGATTTTAGATTTCCGATGAAATCTCAATATCTAATTTTTGGGTGGAATGCAATACCTTCTCTACATTGCGGTGGTTCCTTATTGGCGTCAATTTTCGATAATATTTCACCTATTTGCGGTGGAATGTGGCTATTTTACCCAGGATTTGTAGGAATGGTCCCGGGTTCGGTACTAGCTCAGGGTTCTTTGCATGGATCTTGGATCTCGGGTTAGTGGTGAATACGACTGTTTGTTTTCCTTCTCGTTTATTTCCCATCACCGTCTTAAGATTCCTGCTATTACTTCGACACACACGCGCGCATTTCCTATTTGTTACGCTTCATATCATCGCGCCTATCCGCCGACACTTTTCTGACAACCATCTCCCAGGAGCTACCACGGTCAAGTGTGTATTCTAAAATCTACACATTTTCTAACAAACATCTATACCTCCCCATTCCACTATCACTTGATTTCTAGCTTCTTCCATTGGATGCCTAAGACTACCTCGTTTTTGGCGAACATTCACCCTTTTCTACACTTCTGCGTTCCAGCAACCTAACGGGACACTTAATAATAGAGGAAAAAAGCCACCCGTTTCCGACCGCTGTTGGCACTGTCTCTAACTCAACCCTTCAACAAATTTACAGTCACACTCGCTTTCCAGTTTTATTTAACACTATCCTTACTGTTATTGATATTTATTCTCCCAACTACTCAAAACGTACTGCTTCAACATGTACGTGGTATAGAAAGTAAAAACGGAATGTTGGCTAAATAACAAATTTGATGTTTGAGTTTATTACCTTTCAAACACGAGGCACGAGGATGTTCAAGAAAGTCTTCCCATCACTAACTACTCCTTACATGGAAAATTTGTTTGTAAATTTTCGATTTCAAAAGTGACTTTAATGATTTGATTTAAATACCATATATTAAAGATGTGTACATAACAAATATAATGCATATCTTGAATTTTCTGGGAATAGCGTGTGAAATGCCGGCCCGCGTAGCCGTGGTCGCTGGAATGGTCGCTCCGGCGCTCCGCCACGGGCATGGGTGTTTGTATGCGTATGTGTGTTGCGGAAATAAGTGGTATGAATACGTAAAACACAGTAGCATAAACTGGGTACAACAAGGGAACTTTAAAAAAAAATTACAGAAAAAAAGGTCCTCTTGATTTGGAAACAATTATGTGTAGTTCTGTATAACAAATAAACCATAAATGATAAACAAAAACTTACTACACAGCATGTAGATCTATTTATTTTAAAGAACATTTATATGTGACAGCGATCTCCAAGACATCCATTGTTATTGGTTGAATTTTCCAATACTTTACTATTTTTACTTCCTCTACTACGTATAGTAAGTAGGGAAGTATTGGATTCTACCCAAAAATACAATACCGATTTTACACCGGAAATACATGTTTTGATGCCCCTGAATAAAAAAAAACATTTTTAGAAAAAAAAAAATTTTTAGAAAAAGGATAGTGTGCGTGCGTGTTTGTGGGTATGTGTGTATCTGTGAACAGTATACTTCAAAAACGAAAAGTGGGAAAAATACCAAAATTGTTATTTAGCATCACCATCTTTCAAAGATGCGACACGAAGATTTTCAAAAAAATCCCCCATCCGAGCGCTCTGTACATGGAATAATTTTAAAAAATTTTGGCTCTTAACGATTTTGATTAAAATGTTATATATTTAAGATACTTTCATGACAAATAAAAAGTATATCTTGAATTTTCGAGAATGTCCCCAAAAGTCTTCTTCCTTCTAAATGGCTTTTCCATAACTGGTAAACCATAAGAGATAGACAACATTTCTCTATACAAAGAATATATAGTTCATTAAAACACACAATTTATGCCATATACGTTTTTTTTTTCTTTTTGGTTGAGTGAAACATTTCCGAGACATTCCTTGTTATTTGTTTGAATTTTCCAATACTTATACTTTTTCTCAAATGGGAATCGTTATTCGTTTTTTATGTCCTGAACATGCAAAGTGAATGGAATGCTCCACATAGCAACCAGCTCTTAAAATATTTGATTATCGTTTAAAGCCTACCATATTCCCCTTGCACCTACAAGAAAATTAGCAATAAGATAGATTCTGCAAGTGTTTATCTCGTTTAGCATGAAGTATATGGAGAATAAGCATTTATAAAAATGGTTTTTACATTTTTTGAAGTGGTAATCATACGGTTATTTCTCGTAAAATTATGGAAAGTGTATGTAATTTTCAGGTAGGCATATATCGAACCGCTTTTAAACATTTGACTGTCGATTTTATTTCCTGTATCCCACTTGAATCTACAATGAATGTGTAATTACACTATTTCTACAAACACCTATCTCGATTAGTAGTTAGAAATATAAGTTTTTATAAGAATAGTTTGTAAAAGCTAAACAAAAATAAACAATAGTGGTTACATTATGCCATGTGAGTATAACACACTATATTGTTTAAAGTGCCATCGCTATTTAGTTGTGGCTTGCCTATAGCGAGCCGCTCTTAAATATTTGACTATTGCTTCAACCTACTTTCCCTATTATAGCTACAATGAAACCATTTGTGCAAACGTTGATCTTGATTAACAAGAAGTAGGTAGAATAAAAACTTTTGTAAGAGTAGGAAAGGTAGAATCATACACTGAAAAATTCAATGCCATAGCCGGGATTTGAACCACAGATCTCCCGGTCTCCATCCGGTTGCGCTAACCACTGAGCTGCCATGGCAACATACCGGTTGGACATTAAAATATGCAACTGATGGGCATGTTTCCCGGTAAGAATACTTTGGAAGAGGGTTGGTGGAGTTGGTCATGAGAATATAATACATCATTATAATTATGTAGAATTACATAATTTACGTAAATTATAAAATAAATGAGATTAATGTTAATAATGTGTAATTTTATGTAACACAAAATAAAATTCTATTTTTTTAAAATAGATATGTCATGCAAACGGCGTCCATTTATGCCACGACAATTTTTCAACCTAAGATGTTTTCTTAAACGATTTTTGTAACATTTCAACTCAAATAGCCTTAATTTCTCTGTGAATGTTATCTTATAGGCCTACAAGGAGGCACCCCCATAGCAGCCTTAGAAATCAAGTCATCTCAAGAGATTGTGTGACATCCAAGTACCTCAAATTTCTCTGTCTGTGGCCGCTATCTCTGAGAACATTTAAAGAGAAAGCTGTATTCAAACTGTCCACAAATCCTTGTACAACCTAACAAGACATTAACGGTATTCCAATTGAAACGTAACATTGTATTCGATAGACTGTCATAGCAGAAATTGAGGACATTCGTGAGAGAGATTTTTCAAGAGGAATGGAACCTCGATAGTCGCGATACTCGGTGATATCGAAGTATGTATAATATTTTGAGATACATCTTTGATACTTTTAAATGTTTAAGTTTTGCATTACTGAAAGTTATGGCGTTTAACTTTATGCCAGATAAGGAATGAAAGGAGTCGGGACTTCACGTCATTGCCTTGTACGTATCTCCAAAGTGCTGTTGGACTGTATCTCTTGGTACACCTTGACTGCGCTTCTTGTGGGTGAATCAATGCAATATTCCATAGGCTCTTGTGTCTAAATGAAAACATGCAAAACAATGGAGGAAAGCGTAGAGGTACTCTATAACATGCAGCATTAACTGGGTTGTGAATGAGGCTGGTTTAGCTTACGCAATAAATCACGTTTCTACAGTAGCCTCGCTTAGTGACCATTACATTTACCTACTCCGGCGACCAAAATCTGTGACTCCGGCAGAAACAAATCAGAACTTAAAGACGTGAGATAATACAGCGCATGGAAATATTTGTTCCTTTTCTGTTAGTTTATGTTTATTCACTGGATCACGGACGTAGCTTACAGGCATACCGTACGACTAATTTCAATAATGTGGATAGAATACCCGTAAACAGAAATTTTCAGCACAAAATATAGTACATAAAAAGGGGATCAAATATATTATTATATAGGGTCATTCAACAAGAGTGTCCTATCTTTGAACTTAAATAAAACACGTTCTATAAATTATAGAGGTTTATTTCTTCTTTTTTTGGAACACAATGTCATTACGTGTGAAAGAGAACATCAGTTAAGTGACCGCCGCGGGGGTTGCGCGTATACGGTTGACCCAATTTTAAATGACACAAGAACGTAAATTAGGTTCAAATTCACGAATAACACGCGTGATGTTATTCATATGATCATTTACTGTTTCTGGTTTGCTGACATAAACTCGAGATTTAACATAACCCCGCAAGAAGTAATCCAACGGCGTTAAATCACATGACCTTGGGGGCCAGTTAACATCACCACCACGGGAAATGATGAAACCTCTGAATTTCGCCTTAACAAGATCGATTTTTTCGAGAGCAGTATGACAAGCGGCACCATCTTGCTGGAACCAGATATTTCTGAGCTCCATACCAGCCAATTGAGGCCAAAAATAGTCCCTTATAAGAGCCCAGTATCTTTCTCCATTGACAGTTAGAGCTTCTCCATCTTCATCTTGGAAAAAGTATGGACCAATGATTCCATCATACCAAAATCCACACCACACAGTAACCTTTTGGGGTTGAAGGGATCGTTCTTGAATCTGCATTGGATTATGATTGCTCCAATATCGGCAATTTTGTTTGTTAACACAACCATCCATCCAAAAGTGGGCTTAGTCACTGAATATGATTTTTCGACAAAAATCCGGGTCAGCTTCCAATTGCTGCATAGGCCAGTCAGCGAATACACGGCGCAACCTATGGTCGTTGGGCTTTAGTTCTTGAGTTAACAGCATTTTGTAAGCGTGAAACTTCAAGTCCAGATGTAGAATTCGCCAAGTTGTGGTCGGCGAAAGCCCCAATTCTTGCGCTCGACGAGCAATTGATTTGTTTCCGTTCTCGCGTACACTCTCACGAACGGCGCCTATGTTTTCGTTGGAGCGCTTACTTCTTTCAAATTTATCGATCAAACGCCGAATCGTTCTCTCGCAGGGACGATTATGCGCACCGTAAACTTCACGCAATGCGCGGACAGATGATCCATTTTGATAATAAATTTTCACAATTTCTAAGCGTTGCTGAATGCTGTAACGTTCCATGGCTATTTGTCATTTGAAAAAAATGACTCCTGTACCTCATTAACAACGACAGCTATCACATGTTAAAGATAGGACACTCTAGTTGAAAGACCCTATACTATACTTGACTAAGAATATCATATGTAGTACATAAAAGGGTGATCAAATGTATTATTTGTATTATTCTCGACTAACAATAGGGGATACACAGGTTGGATAATTTAACTGAGTCTGTACAATATATCCAGAACCAAGCGTAGTATAAAGAAATGTCTGCAATAAAAGTTACTTAATATTATGGAGGAAAGTAAATGCCACTAGTCGTACTTTGTTTGGAGGACGTTATGATGATAATTTTAGGGTAAATTTAATTGTTAATGGGAACCTACAATTACTGCCAATTTAAACTGACCCTAAAATGACCATCACAACGTCCTCCAAATAAAATACGACTAATGACATATGCTTTCCCCCCACAATATCAATCAATTTTTATTCACATAAATTGTTTCTACAACGCTTAGTTTTGGATGTATTGTGCAGTCTAAACTTAATTGGTCCACCCTATATATCCTATGGCATTCCCAAGATAAAAATATTGCTGCCATTTAAAGAATGTCAAATAACTATTTCGAAATTAGCACACAATACAAGATTGGGTACAGGAATTTTAAACAGAAAACTACGAAAAAGAAAAAATGCAGGAACAAGCTATAGTCTATAGTTTATGTATAAACTGAGTATCGAGTATCACCAACGAGTATCGGTGCTTAAAAATCAGTATTGTTATGGAATAGTGTATCGTCATATCACTACTTTTCAAGAAATTAAATGTTTTTTTTGAGTTGCATTAAATGACACATTATTCATATTAATGTCATATATTTGTTAATTTACATAAATAAAATAATCAATGTTCACTACACAAGCATAAAATATTGATTTTATTGAATCATCATTTATATGCACAAATGCGCATAATATAAACTCTGGAGATTAGGAATAACTGTTTGGATACAAAATGTTTAGTTCATTTTTAGTATGCAGGTTTACAGCTTATTTAAAGTTCTCATTGTGATGGAGATATGGAAATATAATGGTGATTTTGTAATATCACTTTTGCTTACCTAGAATTAATCTTCAACCATTTGGATAGTTACTTCACCAGTGAAGTATATACCTATTTTGTAAGTTGTATGATACGATACGTATTCCAAATCTAAGATCCGTTTAGTCATAATAACAACATCGCTCATGAGACTCCAGCCCATATTCAACCTGAATGGTATTTTTTATTTGCTTATGCTCTTTAGGTTTTTATTGACCTTTCCACATAATCGCCGCTCACATCTATACAGTTGCTGTAACGCTGCACCAGCTTCATTAACCCCTCGGCATAGAAGTCTGCCGCCTGAGACTTTAACCAGTTGATAACTCTCGTCCCGAATTCATCGTCGGTTTGAAATTGTTGTCCACCCAGCCACCGTTTCAAATGCAACAAGGGGAAATGGTCGCCTGGTGCCAAGTCGAGACTCTACGGAGGGTGGTCAAAGAGTTCCCTACGAAACTCTTCAATCTTCTTTTTGGTTTTGGCAACGATGTGCGGGCGTGCGTTTGTCATGCAGGAGGACGATGCCAGACGACAGTTTCCAGCGGTGTCGATTTTGAATCGCACGTTTCAGTTTGGTAAGCGTTGCACAGCACATGTTAGCTATAATTGTTGACCCACAGTCCATGAAATTAATCAAAAGGACGTCCTTTTCGTCCCAAAACACGGTAGCCAACATTTTGCGGTTCGTGTACGGCGATTGCTTACACCTTATTGGTTTGGGTGAACCGGAACGGCGCCACTGCATTGACTGTTGTTTCGATTCTGCGTTGGTGTATGCTATCCATGTATCATCGCCCGTAACAATGTGGGAAAACAAACTATCTCCATCTTGTCTATAGCGCTCCAAAACTGTCATGAGCTATGCATTCGTTGCTCTTTGTGCTGACCGTTAGCAGTTTTGGTACCCACCTCGCGCAAAGTTCCCGATATCCAAGCTGTTCCGTGACAATCTGTAAAGTGAGGTTCGAGTAGCATTTGGGAATTCATTAGCCAGGTCCGGAGTAGTAGGTCCGAATACTGGGCCTACCATTCCGCTGTTCATCGTCCACATTGGGCGGCCATTTCGAAATTATCGACACAAGAGTCAAACCTGTTTGTCACTCATTATGTCCGATCTATACACGAGGCATAACATACTATGGATGTCCGCAGCTGACGACCTTTTTGCCAGCAAAAATCTAATCACACCGCAAAATTCACAACTGGGGGATCTACGATTGTCACGGCCATTGGGATCTGCTCTCACCGACTGGCAAACGCCTACTGCATCACAGCAACACTGTGGTAGGTTCCTCAGGAGTCGCTGGACAGCGCTGTAGGCATGAAACGTCATTCAGGCCTACCAGAATATTGTTCACCGGAACTTAGTTTCGAATAGGCATCGTATTTATAGAATTTGGAAGGTTAAGAGGATGTAGTTAAGGAGGTTAGAAATAACATGTCCACTGATTTACCCCATTTCGATGAGCACACGACGAACATTTGGTATTTAATACACAAATCACATAGCTTTATAGAGTTGGAATTCTGAGGGAGAACATCAGGAGGGATCAACACGGAAGTTAACTGCACATAGATTTCAACGTCTAAAGAGTACTGGGATTTAAACGAAGTAGACGTAAAGTCTTTTGAAATAAAAAGTAGTCCACCCATGCAATTCGTGAGAAAGCTAGTGAGATTTGAAATAATTTAATGATTTTTATCTTATACACAGATGGTTAACAAATGACAATACTACTACATATTAATAATAATCCCTGAGAAAAATACACGCACATACGGTTGTAAACATTTCAAGTCTATTGTTTGAAATCTTCATCATGCAATGTTCTATATATCAAAACTGGGTAACATTTTATACGCGAGAAGATAAAGTTGAAAGTTTCAATACCTCTTAAAACAGGCATCTACCCACATTTAAAATGTCGAATGGCACGGTAATAAAGGTCAGGCATAAAAAAAGGTAAGAAAAAACTTGAGCTTCTTCAGTTTTGGACCTCATTTTCATAAAGACCTTCACCAGTATCACCAATATCAATACCGAACATGAAACGTAATAAGTCTGCCTGAATGTGCAGATTAGCATCTAAGTATGAAGATTTTCTGCTCTTGTAAGCCTGAATATGTTAAGCACCTGCAAGATAGACGGATCCGCCAAGCACAACTGTTAGAGAAGTTAGCGCTCATGCATGGCTGAAATCTTAATTTCTGGTCGCGTTACGTGAAGGAAAGAGCAATAAAATTGAGACGCAATCGGATTAACAAGTAGTGTTTAATTTATTTATAAAACGTAGGAGATGTTTGTGTGTTCATACTAATCGCAGAAACTGTTGAACCGATTTTCATAATTATTTCATTATAAATATTGATATTAAGGTATTTCAGCGCTGAAATAATAGCACTAAGCAGCGTAACGAAAACTTTGTGAAGTTCTTTTAACTTTATGTTTAATTAAAAACCTTTCAAAGTAACAACGGAAAGCAATGGAGCAAAGCTATTTTGCACAACTGGCTCACGATTAATTTATTCTAGTGCTCAAAGGGCACAAGGAGTCAATGTCGCATTACGATATGCTTAAATGTTTTTACTCTGCCAATAGATTCGGTAGCATTCCCAAAGCTTTAAAGATGTTCAGGCGATTCTTTCATGTTCTTTGGGTTTCCTGGTGTTTCTATAAGTATTAGTATTGGAGTGCTGATTGTATTACACCATGAATATGGTACACTTAGAGGTACAGTTTAACATTTTCCTTATTGATTCCAACTTAAAATTCTAGGAAAATCAAGAGATGTTTCATTCTCATTCCAATACTTTAACTTAAGCTTTAAAAAAATCTGTTGCGATAAATTCATATGACTTTCTCTACTCCCTATCGTTTATTATTGGGGACACAAATTATTCTTACTTAAGCTTATTTTTCTATCTACTACATTTTAATGCAAGTAAAAGCTTTGCAGAAACAGCTAATTACACATTTCGTAATAGATATAAAGGGAACAGCGATAGTCAAATGTTTAACAACTGCACGCTATTATGCTGCCTTAAAATTCCATACTGTTTCCATGCAATCGTGAGTATGGAATGTCCAGATCTTAAACATTTGACTATCGTTGTTCTCTCTATAATAAAATTTGTAATGCAGCTATTTCTGCAATGGTTCACTTGAATTAAAATGATAATTAAGAATGGTTTGTATGCTCACTAATAAACATTAGAGGGTAGAAAAAGTTATGTGAATGTATCACATCAGGTTTTTTTAAATGCTATTATACGAGGGTAATCCAGAATGTCCCAGACGTTTTGAAATAAACAATTAACAAAATGCAAATATTAACGTTTATTATCTACATTTGAAAGGTAGCTCTTAAGCTATTTTTCTACATAATAGCCATTCCAATTGAGGCATTTATCATACAGTAGCACAAGTTTTTCAATACCATCTCTGTATAAATCTGCCGCCTGCGACTTCAACAACTGGTTTACATCGGCATGCAGTTCAGCGTCAGTATCAAAGCATCAATTTGATGCAGCAAACTCCGGAACTTTGGGGAAAATGTTCCCAAAGTTCTGTAATCCTGATACGACGATTTTCACGAATTTTGTCATTGATTTGCATTGGCAGTTCATCAGTCATAAGGCTAGGCCTACCACTGCGATCCTCGTCGTGAACATTGGTACGGCCATTTTTAAAATTAATGCAGCGTTGCCTGACTCGGCATTCACTCATTATTCTCTGTCCGTAAACATCACAATGTTGGCAATAAATTGCAATTGGTTTGTTGTTTTTAGCCAACCGCACTTCACAAGTGGCAGGATTTTCTTTTGCAGCGCACATTTTAACAACTCACAGAGAGCACACTAAGGAAGCCACAGTCCTCACGCTACCACAGCTGGATGCGTACTGAATGTAGGAACGTTCTGACAACAAGATGGCTGATTTAGCCCTACTCATCGCCACGATAGGCCAAAATATCTGGGATTTTCTGGACTGCCCTCGTATCTATAGTTTGAAAAGCAATATGTTTTAGGGTGTTTAATGCTACTTCCCCAAAGCCAGATACATGTTTCCATTCCAAATATTTCAGTTTTAATATATTGTGGCTGCTAAGAATGGGGGAAGGAATTTAACAAAAATACCTTAGCAAAGTGTCACAGGGGTTAGTATAAAAATAAAAATTTATAGTTTTAGTGAGAGGATCCACGCATTCAGTCGTAAAAGTATAGAGTAAACTTTAATTTCTGTAAAATAGGAGCTCAGAGCCATATAAACAGAAAGTAAGGTAAATCCAATGGTGGTCAAAAATAAACAGGGAGTACAGGACGCTAAAGAAACTTCTGAAAAGCAAAGTTGATTTATTACTAACCAATGAGATGGTGATTAAATACCTGACTTTCCCTGAAAGCCATACATCTACACCTTCGAAGTTGTGGCTTTATGTTTGTCCTCGTTAGGGATCACTGTCCTCTCTCGCTCCGGGCAGTTCCATGGGAGTTTGTTCCATTACTACATTAAATATCAGTTTTAATTAAAAGAGCAAAAGTATCTTCCTATTGTGACTGTGATAATACTTGCCCTGCGGAACGTTTGTATACTTTTCCAGAGACTGTGTGCAAGAGAAAAAACGTTTCCCATCGTTCCCTAAAGAGAAAACATCACCCTTTACCCCAGGTCAGAGATCAATTTGAGAATTGAAATTCTGCATGTGCATTGTTAATAAATTCAACGATGGACGTGATGACAAACGATGACAAGCAGGAATAATCCTGCATTGGGAAGCAATAAAATTATAACTGTATGTATTTTTATAAATCATCAATTTTAATACATTATTGATTTATTGACAATTACTGTCAAAATGTTGGAAATATTGAATCAAACAAGGAGTACTTCAGGAGATTCCTCAGTGAGCAGATCTTCTTCCTCTATAGGTGAACAGTTATCAGTTAACTTTCGCCGTTTGCCCGCACATATATTGTTAACATTGTTATGTCAATGCCTAAGGCTAAACCTAAGTCAGTCGCACAATGTAGCACACACTTATGCAAATACACTAAAATATCGATGAGTAACACTAATGAGTTTACAAATTTCAAGCACCTGTTAGTATAAAAATAATAGTCACCGAAGTAAGTCAACTGATAAATAAGCTCAAAATACGTAGTCTGCACAGATTTTTCGGAGATTTTCTGAAGTGGTTTCTTTCAGCCCTCGAACTTCCTGTATCTCCATTCACCATTTCATTCATCCTTCATTCTGTTAGATCTGTTTCAAAGTTGGAAATGTCGGTGATGGTGTTTCGGTGCGACGTGGCAGGTAAAAAGAAACTGTGAAACTTTCTCCGTCACTCGGCTTTCGGCTGGTTGCCAGGGCTAAACTGACCGCCCCAGAGCAGGTTTTGGAACCTCTGTTTGGGGCGGGGGTCCTCGCTCTGCCTGTTCGAATATTGGGGCGTCTCAACCTGAAAACTGCAGAGACCCTGTCATTGTGGTGCCGTCACTCCTCGCTTCGGCCGCCCGGCGTCTGCTCTCACCTCGTCCCTCCTAGGGACGCCCCCTTATGGGGCACAGGTACAATATCCTCACTAGAGCAGTACCCAGTGCCCCCGATACTCAGAAAAAATTGAGATAAACATTTGCAGAAATAGTTTCATTAAACATTTCGTTAAAGCTACAAGGTGGATGTTCATCTAGCAGGTGTTTCATCCTGCCATTAGAAGCCATGGCAGTAGAAGTATACTTAAACTCATACAGGAAGAGCGTGGCACTGAAAAACAAATTTCTGAGAGTTGCATTCACATTACTTTTTCTACTCTCTCTTCTACAAACTATTCTTAAAAAAGCGATTCTTCTAACCACTTCTTGATACTCTACAAAAACCATCATTGCATATTCACACATTTCCCTTTAGGTAAAGGATACATGGCTAAATCAATAATCAGATTTTAATATACTGTACTCATATGACTTTTCTACTCACTCTTCTACACGCTATTCTTCTGTCTGCTTGTTATTCCAGATAGACTTTCATTACACATTTATACCATTCGTGATGGCTTTAAAATGTCACGCTCTTTGCATGATCACGAGGAACAAAAAACAACAAAAGGAAAGGAAACAACTAACAGCAACCGTTCAGATGAGGAAAATATAAGATCTTGAAAATTAAAGCAAATAACAAGGAAAAATCTAGGACATTGTTTACTCCATAACAATAGTTCCACATATATCGTGTGCTATAAAGAGATCTACAAGATTTTGCCTCTCTCTTGCGGTTTACTAGTTATAAAACAGTCATTGAATGCGGAGGACGTCACAGTAAATTCCCAGAAAATAAGATACACAATGATTTGTGTTGTAAATAACTTAAACGTGTGGTATGTTAATCAAAATCGTTAGCCATTTTTCCAAAAATTGTGCATGTAAAAGATATTTTGGGGGTAATGTTGTAAATCTCCGTGAAAATTTGCATGAACTTTTTAGTTTTAAGTAATTTATGTGTTAAAATTAGAAGATATCTTATAGTTTATGTCCGTCAGAAAGACTATGACTTTTCATTAGTGAAATTATTATCAGTTGACTGATTTTTGAGATTACCATACATACAAAAACACACCCATATCCACATAACATTTTCTCTGTTATAAGATTATTTAAATAAAGGAGATGACAGCATGTCTAATTTGAAGAATAAGAGAAGCTAACAGTAAATTCATTTTTAAGTAAATATAATGTTATACCAAAACGCCAATATGGGTTTCAGCAAGGGAAATCCACAAATTCTGCAATACAGAACATTATTGAAGAAGTGTATAAAATTCTAGATGCAGGAAATCAGTGCTTGGAATTATTTCTTGACCAATCTATAGCTTTTGAGCTGATTGACCATGATATATTAATTTACAAATTTTGCAATTATGATATTGAGGGGGAATTCCCTTAAGATGGTTTGAATCATATCTTAGCAATTGAAAATACCTAATAAAATCGAATCTGAAATAAGAAATTAAAAAAGAAAATTAAAGCTTCACGTTCTGGTTTGTAAAATGCTAAATATGGAGTACCTCAGGGCTCGATACTAGACCCTTACTGCTTTTATTGTATATTAATGACCTGGCCATAAACAATCACTTCCCTAACGCTAAATTTCCTTTTTTTGCAGATGACACAAACCTTTTAATTTCTGGTAAAGATAAACAAGAACTTAAAGTAAACATCGATATGGCAACAGATTATGTAGTAAATTGGTTTAGTAACAACAGACTTGTCATTAATAAAAATAAAAGTATTGCCTTAGAATTATATCATAAAGTTAACAAAAACTTAAATTTTGGTGACATTTATTTAGAAAATGAGTTAATAATCTCTAGTAAAATTAAATTTCTTGGAATCCGGGTTGATAGTAACCTTGACTGGGGAATCCACATTGATGTACTATATAAAAAGTATCCTAAAATGTTTTGCATTATATACCCTTAAATTTCAGTTAAAATAGCCTACTTTGCGTATTTCCATAGTCATTTACCAAAGTATAATATTCTGGGAAAGTGTACAACATATAAGGTGTAGGTAACAGTCATTGTATTATGTTTATATTATTATGTACACGTATAATAATGTTATGTGAATGTATTACGTAATTTAACAATGTAGGAGCTGTGAGAATAGAAGCATGATACCTTCCGTAGCAAAAAGAATTACAAAGTAGAAGCCGAAAGTTGCTAACAATGCGGTAACAATGAGGTAACCTTGAGACAACAATAAATTAGAAAGTTTAATAAAGGCTAATAATAATTCTGGGAACAATAATGTAATATTTAAAACAGTGTATATATAGCCAATCAAAAACTAAAAAAGCTTAAGTTAAATAAAAGTATTCTATTGGAGTAGGCTTAGCCAATCAGAGACTTGAAATAGAGGAAATATGCAAATTCAGGCGGCAGACGCTATAAGATTGCGTACCCGATCGGTGAGGTAGGAATTCAGTGTGAGAAATGAAATTTCATAGCGGTGAGAGTAATACAAAGTTTACCTGTTAAAAGTGCAATAAACAATAATCTCGCAGCTCTAAAGTAGGATACATCAGTGAAGTGTTATTTAATCGTGTGAAGGATTAATAAAAAAAAGTACAATACAATTATAATTTGAGTAAGCCTTCATTCTTTAGCCACACCAGACCTGCTAAGAGATACATGCTTTACAAATTTCTACTGATACAGCCGTGGTATACATAATATAATATTTAAATAAACATTATAATATAAAGTTGATTTTTAAACGTGGGGAGAAAGCCACTGGAAAGGTGGTATTATACGTGGGGCGAACACTGCAAGAAACATTTCTCTACCAAGTTGGTATACTATATGTGGTCAAACCGCTACAACAATTGAACCCTTTCAAGTTTCGCTCTCCAACAGTGAGGCAACAAATACTGCAAGCTGCATGACTATATAGGGTATTTCAACAAGAGTGTCCTATCTTTGAACTTAAATAAAACACGTTCTATAAATGATAGAGGTTTATTTCTTTTTTATTTTGGGACATAATTAATGTCATTACGTGTGGAAGAGAACAATAACAGAAGAACGTAAATTAGGTCCAACTTCACGAATAACATGCGTGATGTTATTCATAAGGTCATTTACTGTTTCTGGCTTGTTGACATAAACTCGAGATTTAATATAACCCTACAAGAAGTATTCCAACGGCGTTAAATCACATGACCTCGGGGGCCAGTTATCATCAACAACACGGGAAATGATGAAACCTCTGAACTTCTCCTTCAAAATATCGATTGTTTCGAGTGCAGTATGACGTGTGGCACCATTTTGCTGGAACCAGATGTTTCTGAGATCCATATCATCCATTTGAGGCCAAAAATAGTCCCTTATAAGAGCCCAGTATCTTTCTCCATTGACAGTTAGAGCTTATCCATCTTCATCTTGGAAAAAATATGAACCACCATACCAAACTCCACACCACGCAGTAACCTTTTGGGGATGAAGTGGTCGTTCTTGAATCTGCATTGGATTTTGATTGCTCCAGTGGCGGCAATTTTGTTTGTTAGCCCAACCATCCATCTAAAAGTGGGCTTCGTCGCTGAAGATTATTTTTCAACAAAAATCCGGGTCAGCTTCTAATTGCTCCATAGCCCAGTCAGCGAATACACAGCGCAACCTATGGTCGTTGGGCTTTAGTTCTTGGGTTAACACCATTTTGTAAGCGTGAAACTTCAAGTCCAGATGCAGAATTCCCCAATTCTTGCGCTCGACGAACAATTGATTTGTTTCCGTCCTCGCGTACACTCTCACGAACGGCGCCTATGTTTCTGTTGGGGCGCTTACATCGATTACGCACAGTCGTTCTTTGATCGCTGATAGAACCACTTCTTTCAAATTTATCGATCATACACCGAATCGTTCTCTCGCAGGGACGATTATGCACACCATAAACTTCACGCAATACCGGAAGGTTTGGCGAACAGATGATCCATTTTGATAATAAATTTTCACAATTTCTACGCATTGCTGAATGCTGTAACGTTCCATGGCTATTTGTCAATAACAACTGTAACCACAAGAAAAACAATGACTGCTGTAACTCAATAATAACAGCAGCTATCACATGTTATAGATAGGACACTCTTGTTGAAAGACCGTTTATTATAATGGCATTCAATTGTTTAATAAACTCCCCACATATTTAAAAAACGTTAAAACCCTAACAGTCTTCAAAAGGTTTGAAAAAATTGCTAATACAGGGTTGTTTTGATTCAGTGGAAGAATATCTAGAAATGAATTACATTATAATCTTTCTTATGGAATATGCTATGTTACAATTCCAAAATTTAGTTTAGGTACCTACTTATGCAATAAATTATAATTTCTGTATTTGTGTATTACATCTAATTAGACCTGTTTCTTTTTGTACCAATAATTGTATTGCTGGTGAAGCCAATATTTCTGTATTGAAATCAAATGGTGAATAACATTTAAATTTGACAGAAAACAGCATTTCTTTTAATAAAGATTGATGGCCCTGGAAACTTCCTATTTGAAATTTAGTTTATGAGATACTCGTATTTGGAAGTGAAAACAGCCGATGCTCTGACAAACCAATATTTTCATAAGACACAAAATTGCAAGACGTACTGCGTTCCATCATTAATTAGCTTTTAAAGGGGAGTTGAGAGATGAAGCGTGGCGATTAGTAGAAAGTTTTCAAAATAATAAACGCCAAGTTGTCCTAGATTGTACTGTAAGATGATGATGATGATGATATGCGGTTTAAGGGCGCTAAACTGCTGCGGTCATCAGCGCCCTTACAATGAGTAAAATATAAGGTCACAATATAAAAAACAGGTAAAAAACCGCATAATTAAAAAACGGGACACAAACCCGCGATGTCAAAAACGTTAAAAATAACAATAGAATAACAATAACAAGAATAACAATAACAATAAAAACAATAACAATAATAACAATAACAATAAAAACAAAAACAATAATAACAATAACAAGAATAACAATAAATATATCTGTAAAACCAACACACTAAAATCATGGTCACTAAAAGTACTGTAAGAGAAATATCGGAAACGACAAAATGTATATCAGCTTTAGCGAGCCAGAAATCTGTTGCCAGAAAGGAAGAGAAAACAGAATAAGAAGAAGCTGCTTAATTGACTGATAGTGTGCTGCGGAAGTGAAGCAACGTGAGTTTTGTTTGAGCATCACAGAATGTCCACGAAAAAAAGCTATAAAGACTAGACATGAGGGATAAGTAATTAATAATCATAGGCTGGATATTGCATTAGTATGGCATTACCAGTGTTGCAAACAATTTGTAGATATACATTTTGAGGATTTAATATTCGCCCAAATGAATATACAAACGGTATAAAACATTTAATAGAATAAAATGAGAATACAACTTAGATAAAAAATAAGAAGTTGGAGAAATAAAGCACGCGGAGGAATTGAATAATGAAAGAGAATCTATTAAATAGAATAAGCATTAAATATTATGTGTATTAAGGAAAGCAAGTGCATTTCGCTAGAAGCGGAATGAGGGATGTAGCCCAGGCAGAGTCAAACAAACGTTTTGAGAACGGAGGAAAACTTGAAGGTGCTGAAGCTTAGACAATGCAGGGAAGAACCAAGTCACCTAAATCAGTCAATTGGATAGAAAATGTAATCAAGAGAAAATAATGTGATAATTGCAGATGGTGCCCAGAGTTTCTAAAATATGGGAACCAATAAAAATTAGAGCTAGAATCGGCAGGTGAAGGAATAAAATCAGTCATGAGCTGCGTGACTAGGAAAGAATTAAAGGAACTAGAAGAGGATTGTGAAACAGAAAGTTTATCTAGCGGAGCTCAGTTTCAAACCGTGTTTACATCATCACTTCGATGTCTTATATTGTGTTTAGACGACTTCAGTCGTGAATTAGCTGCAATAATGCGAATTAGGCGAATTTTAACGTCAGCTAACGTAAATCTGCCCATTACAGGGTGAATCTTTATTGGTGTCATATATTTGGAGGACGTGTTTCTGACATCAAAACAGTACATGGGTCTGGAAATCGTTTATTTCAGAGTTACAACACAAAATCGGAAGTTGCACAAATTGCTCGAAGTGGCTTCCTCTTGCCTGGATTCATGCAGTAAGCCTGCGTTCCATGCTCTGGCGTACTTTGTTGAAAATTCCTTGTGTATTTTGTATTTGGACAAATCCACATTGGATACGTCCTCTCGAAAGTCAACATCAGGTACAGGAGTCGCATAAAGTACTTCAAATGTGCCCAGACGAAGAAATGCATTGGATTCAAATCAGGCGATCGAGCAGGTTATGCAATGTGTCCCCTCGACCAATCCATCTTTGTGAAAATCGATCATTCAAAAACTTACGAACTATCATACTGAAATGAGCTGGAGCACCACCGTGTAAAACCTACATACGTTGGATGGTGTCCAGGCGCACATTATCAGTTAAGTGATGCAACTCATTTCTGAGAAACTGGAGATAGGTTTGTCCATTCATACGCGGGGGTAAGAAGTAGGGACCAATAAGGTGATCATGAATGATTCCACTCCAAACGTTGAGAGAGTACCTCCGTTGATGGTTTTCCTCTCGTTCTTCATTAAGATTTTAAAATGTCCAATTATGAGTGTTATGAGAATTGAAGATGTCGCGAGTAAAACCAGCCTCATCCGAGAATAAGATACGGCTAGGAAATTGATGAAGCCAGCGCACTGCTGTAGCATGCGTTGACAGAAACGTCTTCTTGGCTCAAAGTCCGCCTCATTTAATCCTTGCACACGTTGAAGGCGACACGGATACAGAAGATTTTCATGCAGAATTCTCCAGATTGTCATATGACTAACTCTTTCCCTTACAGCCATACGTCTTGTGCTTTGTGATGGGTCTGCATCCACAGCACAAAGAACTCGTTCTTCAAGCTCAATGCCTCGTAGCGTTCTTGGTCTCCCAACATCCCTAGTACTCCTCTCAAATACGCCATTCTCTCTCAAGCGTTGGTGAATTCATGCCAATGTTCTTGCACACGGTAACGGCCTGTCAGGGTACCTTTCTGCATAAAGTTCACGTGCTCGTGCTGCATTGCCGTCTGCACGGCCATATGTGTAGTGCATATCCTTCTGTTCACTCATGGAATAAATTTTCCTTGACCTATAACAACGAAACGGTTGGTTTTCAGACTCATGTACATATGAACTTTTTTACTGTTTTGATTTCAGGAACACGTCCTCCAAATATATGATACCAAGAAAAATATATCCTGTATAAGGGAAATCATATTGAAAGAGCGTTGAGCAGGTACATTAGAAGCAAACACTAATGATTTCGTTTGAGCGAGGGACTTGACAAACTCGAAGTCTTATGTTATAGGAAGCAAAGAAACAATTGTGCTTAGTATCGAAAAACACATTCCTGAGAAGAAATACTTCATTTTCTAAAATCCCTGATTTGCTTTACCAAAACCAGCCAAGGACGTAACATCTCTTTCCTTACAATCTCCCTCCATAAAATCAAAGACCAAACATTTCATATCACTTTATACAGGCACATATTTAGCTTGTTTACTTAAATACTTATGAAAAACTGTTGTCAGGAGTTCCGTCTCAAGTAAATAATGTTAAGAACTGCCCATAAAGTTAGGAGTTTGCCACAAAAGGAAGGAAGATTACGTCAAACATTTCAATATAGCGCATTGCTAACCGAGGAATCCACAGGTTTGTGGCGGCGAAGTGTGTAGATACAGAAGTTGGTAACAAAGAGCAGATAGCTTCAAAGATGGAAGGCGGCTGAAACTTCCCTCCACTCGACCGTTTATACTTGCCACAAAGAGAAGATTACGTCAAACGTTTCAATACTGATCAGAGGCACAAGCAGCCAACTTCAGTCTAACGGTTGTGGCAATGGCTGTCAAAACGTCTGTGTCTGAAAGACCAGCAAGTAAAGTTTAACACAGATCAGTTATACCACTTTGAATACAAACTCTGAAGGTACATCGCTAAAGAAACACAACTAAGGAAACCTCAGAGCTATTTCCAAGCCAGCGCTTACTGTAAATGAGTTCTAGGCTAATTAGTATATGGGTGGATCTATTAAATGCAGAACGTTTCTATACTCACTAAAGTTGGCTAAATATTCCCAAATGTTTATTTTTAGATCCTCTTTTATTACAGAGATGTTGATCAGATGCTTTATAGAGTTTGAATATCAGAATTTAAATGACATGGGAATAGTATAATGATAAAACATGAGAGAAACTAAGAATAATTAGTTTTACAAGTGAATAAGAAAGGTTAATATGGTGAAATGGAGTTAACTAAATATAATGTATTATCTGTTGGCCGTATGGGATGACTTAGGCTCAAACGTAATGTAACGATCAAGTTCAGCCTCCTGGGCTAAAGTAATTTTATGGTTCAAATAAGAGGAAAATTTAAAAAAGAAAGTCAGCCTACAGGGCCAAATTGAAGATATTATAAGCGTTGGGATACTGAATCAGTCCCAAGGTAGAGAATATGCAGGTGGTTGACATACTGACCTGGAAGATGTCTAGAGAAGACTGACGTTTTAAGTTATTCATAATTCATAAAAGACGTAAAAGAGTGTTTCTTTTTAAATTAAATGAAATTATTTTGGAACTGAAATTCGCCATGAATGTGATCAGCCTTTTTATGGTGAATCTGTTGTTCACTCAAAGTCAAAGACCATTTTTTTGAGTCAGGGGAACACATATCTTACCTAAGCACCACAAAGGAAATTGATCTTTAGGCAAAGTTTTGACCAACTTTTTCAGAGAACAAAATAGTGCTTTTATATGAAACTTATTACTAATCTCGGATCTATATGTTGGCAAAGCTTCCGAAGTTCCCTTATAACCCTGTGGACATCAAAGGCATATTTCTGCACTTTTAGTTTTACTACATTTACTAGCAGTGAAATTCTATTGGATGATAGCAATTTGCATGCTAGGAAGCTGAAGTATTGCTGTATGTTTTGTAAAAAAGTAATATGCATGTCATGTTTTATATAAAATTATAGCTTATGTTTAATGGAAGCAGATGTATCGGCCACCACAAAAAATAAAGAACTTCATGTTTCAAAAGCTATTAAGGGATGTGAGTGAAACTGGTACATTAACATCAATAACAAGAGATAAATGTATATAAAATCTAATACCTTACATTCACATAACTTTTCAAGCCGTCGTTAAACAAACAATTCTTACAAAACTTATTCTTATATCTACTTCATGTAAACGAGATAAACATTTGCACAAATGGTATTATTACATATTTCCTTGTAGATCCAAGGGGTTTAAGGGAATACAGGCTTTCCTCAGTCATCATAACTACAAATTCTTTTAGCCCGGGAATGATTCCTTTCCAAATTTCCTTTCTCAATTATAATTTCATTTCATGTATCGTCAGTGTCCACCGCCTGTGGTGGTATATATAGTAAGAACGGGCGTTAAACACAAACAAAAAGGAATACACCAAGTTTAAGCGATATTCAAACCTTTTCCCTTCTGTTTGCATGACCACGAGAAGAAGGTAATAAACGATAAGTCAGAAATAGTTAATGGCAAAAAATGCTAATTTGAAATAAATAGTGGGATTTAATGAGTTCCGCATTTTTTGCGTACTAAGAATTTGTCTTCTCTTATGGTTTAACAATTACACAAAAGTCATTCAGAATGAAGAGGATTTCATAAGCTATTTCCAGAAATTTCAAGATATATATATATATATTATTTTTAATTTAAATATCTTAAATATACTTTGATAAAACTCATGTCATTTTTCAGAAAATAAAAAAAATAATAAAAAAAGAGGATTTGTCCATGCAAATGGTAGTTTGGAGTAGGGAATTTTCTTGGAAATCTTTGTGTTCAATCCTTGGAAAATTCTGACGTTAAATACCAAGTTTGGTATTTAACCGACTTTTTGTTTTTGAGTTATATTGTTTATAGACACACATACAGTTTCCCCAAAAATGCTCTTTTTGTATTCAGGGAGGCTCAAAACATGCATTAAATCGCGGTATCGAACTTTTGGGTGAAATACAATACTTGCTCCAGTTACTGAAAGTACGTGGTAGGAAAAGTAAAAATTCGAGTGAGTGTCAAAGCAAAAAAATTAAATTAAATAACTACTTCATTTTAAAATCAATAGGCTACAAAATAACGATTTCATGACGACTAAACAAACTATCATAAAGTGTGGTTACTTTGCCCAGTGCTTTCTGTTTACTTCACGTACTAGTGTTCAAACGGTTTATTCAAGCACTATCAGCAGTGCACTTTGTGCACTTACACAGAAAGATGTAATTATCCCTACTTATGTTAAAATATCTAAAGGAAATTTCGAAAATCTTCAAACTGCTAGCTCACCGAATTGTTTAGGCAGGAATTTTATTATACATATGTATTGTGCTGTTAAAATGATTCACTCGAATTACTTTGAAAAGGCTTTGTTGAGAAATGTGTGTCTCTAACTCATACCATACCATAAGATGTATACGTGCAGGGTGGACTGTACAATATCTCCAAAACTAAGCGTTGTAGAAGGAAATGTCTTGGATAAAAGTTGCTTGATATTATGGAGGAAAGTAAATGTCATTAGTCGTATTTTATTTGGAGGTCGTTGTGATGATCAACAAAACACGACTAATGGCGTTTACTTTCCCTCATAATTTCAAGCAACTTTTATTAAAGACATTTCGTTCTACAACGCTTAGATTTGGAGATACTGTACAGTCTCAACTTAAATGGTCCACCCGGTATAGATGTGTAAGTATAATTAAATTTATAGTCAAATTTAATTTCTTTTTATTTGCTCCAAATGTGATAGAAGAAGAAACAATAAATATCCGGATTTCTTCTCCACGAACGGGATGATCTACAGGGATTGAACGCAAGCTAGGTACGACCTATGACATACCGTGAAGAGATTCGCGGTACATTGTTTTCATCATCGGATATGATAGAGAAGTTCCACGAGCCGGAAAACAAGTACAAGTGTAAACTATGTGGGTCAAATTGTGACCAATATCATCTAATGTAGTGAAAAAGAAAGGAAGAAAGAAAGAAAAGAAAAACTCAGAGTTTTGTAAAAACTAAAATGAACCAAGAAACATGCATTATGTGCACTATTGTTTCTATTATTATTATTATTATTATTATTATTATTATTATTATTATTATTATTAAATGTGAGTTTTAGAACGTTTATAATTATTATTATTTTTTAAAATTAAATGTTAGTGGAAAAACGTTGGAAAAAGTATAAAACAATCTGATGTGTTACACTCACATGACTTTCTCTACTCTTGTACAAACTATTTTTACAAACGCTTACTCTCCATATGCTTCATGTTAATCGAGATATCGAGATGTTAATCTTATTGCTAATTTTCTTGTAGATGCAAGGGGAATTGCTAGGCTTTAAGCCATAGTTAAATATTTTAAGAGCTGGTTGCTATGTGGAGTATTCCATTATCTTTGCATTACCAGGACAAAAAAAATGAATAACGAATTTGAGAAAAAGTATAAGTAATATATATCTGGAAAATGGTTAACTCAACAAAAAAATATGTATATGACATAAATTGTGTATTTTAATGCGAGCTACATTTTTGTGTAGTAAAATTTTGTCTATCTCTTATGGTTTACCAGTTATGCAAAAGTCGTTTACAATGAAGAATACTTTTGGAGATATTCCCAGAAAATTCGAGATATACATTTCCTTTGTCATGAAAATATCTTAAACATATAATATTTTAATCAAAATCGTTAGAGCCATTTTTGAGAAAATTAAAATTTTCGAAAAATGTTCCATGTAAAGGGTAATCTTGGGTGGGGGGATTTTCTTGAAAACCTTCGTATCGCATCTCTGGAATATACTGAACCTAAATACCAAGTTTGGTGTTTATACGACTTTTCGTTTCTGAGTTATGCTGTTCATAGACACACACACACACACCCAGACACACACACGGACATGTTTCCAAAAATAATTTTTTTTAATTCAGGGGGTATCAAAACATGTATTTTCGGTGAAATCTGGGTATCGAATTTTTGGGTGGAATACAATACTTCCCCTACTTACTATACGTAGTAAAGAAAGTAAAAAGGTTTTAAACTTGGATGCCTGGTAGCAATCATGTGGATAAGTGTTTAATAGAACACTTAGTTGCAGCTTTAAATATTCCATATGCATAAAACACTATGTTTGCTTAAAGTTTGAAGTACAAGTTATTCTGCTTTATAGTTATTCATTAATTTTATTAAATATTATAAATATATACTAAATTATTTGGATTTTATATAAAGGGAACATGAATAAGTAATTTTGCACACTGAGCCTATTGTTTCAAAGCAAAAATGTATTAGTAAAGCTAACTTGGTTTAAAATATTTATTGGTTTATGCATTCCTGCTTTCATGTTTGAAATGTAACTCCAAGTTTTCTGTTTGATAAGGTGTTATTTATTCCATTATGTTTGTAATCTGAGATAGTATTTTTAACACTTAATGATTTCAGTCTAATTATATAATATAAAAAAACTGATAAAAGCCCATCTTAAAGCAATATGTGTATAATATAACATATAAAATGTATGTAAAATTTATTGAATTATGTTTGTATTATTGTGTATATGCATAATAATGTTATGTGAATGTATTACGTAATTTGATAATGTTGGAGCTGTGAGAATAGAGGCCGAAAGTTGATAACAATGATGTAACAATGAGGTAACCTTGAGGCAATCATGAATTGGAAAGTTTAATTCTTGGAACAATAATGTTATATCTTAAAACAGTTTATAAAAAACCAATCAAAAACTAGAAAAGCTGAAAGTTAAATAAAGGTATTCAACTGGAGTAACATTAGCTAATCAGAGACTTGAAATAGGGAAATTTACAAATTTAAGCGGTAAACGCCAGTCACTAGAAGGCAAAGTACCTGAACAGTTCGTTCGCTCGGTACGTATTCGGTGTGAGACATATAAAATTCATTACGGCCGGAATATTATCAAGTTTACGCGTTAAAAAGGGCAAGTAATTAATAAACAATCTCACAGCTCTCTATATAAGTGAAGTGTTATTTAATTGTGTGAAGGATTAATAAGAGGAGTGAAACCAAAATTATAACTTGTATAAGCCTACATTCTTTAGCTGCATCACCCCGTATTAAGAGATACATGTTTCTACAAATTAATACTGACGCAGCCGAGGCAAACATAAATATATATAATATTTAAAGAAAATATTAAAATACAAAGTTGATTCCTGAACGTTGGGACAAAGACCACCGGAAAGTGAAGCTTGAGGTGCAGGCCACCGGAAACTTTGTACCATACGTGGTGCAGTTACTTCATTAAGTTTGGCTCTCCAACAGTGGAACTACAATACAACCTTCAAATTGGAACTTAAACATCTAATGACGTAAAAGATAATACTCCTTCAAATCCTAGGTATGGCATTTAAGCATGGAGGCATCCCTCATTCCTCCATGACTTCAGTTGTTTATTCGAGGGGAAAATAATCAGAAGGGACTAAAACAGAGCAGAAGAAACCATAGAATTTCTGAAATTATGATTTTATTGTGAGGAAAGGCGTCTGAAAGATAATAGTATGCTGCAGACTTATTCTGAAATATTACACAATATGAAATATTTAAATTCTGTTTTATATTAATTTTTATCGAATTTTAATATTTAAAAATGTTCTTCTACATAATGTTTGCATAACTTTTTTAAAATTCCATTGTGTGTTCGTATAAATTCTTAACCAATGGAGGTTGCACCAGTTTAGTGTGATGAAAATCTTAAAAGTACCATTGTGGCACGGAATGTTTTAAATCGGTATTCTAAATGTTCTCATTTACCAAAGCAAAATGTATTTTACTTAGAAGGATGAAGAAGAACTCTCAGATATATAAAACTAGTATTTGAGGAGTCAAAATAGAATAATAAAAGTATGAATACTTTACGCTAAGGATTTAGAAAACTGTCAGCTAAATGAAAGCAGAACTGAACTCTCGTTTGAATTTCCTTATAGAGTGCAGTTAATTTAACTCAAGGAATATATAAATACATATATTTTTAAAATTCACGAAAGAAATATTTAAATCGCACAATAGTGTCGAACATACCAAACAAACCCTGTCATCCACGGCTGAAAATGTTCATTGCCCATCAGAGATTGCTAAGGACTGTCCCGAGCTTAAGCAATCATTAAAAAATATGAAAAGTCCTGTTTATTGAAAAAAACATTTCAAATAATTGGCTAAGATGTAGGTTAGGTTTTGAAACTCAAATTTGGTGCAATAGTGCATTTCAGTGAGATAACTCTCTGATAGAGATTTCAAACTCTTTGTAAAATGTAGAGGTTGGTAATTGAGGCCTGTGATTCCTTAGGAGGCCGTGGGAAACTCGCACCAATGGGTCAGTGTGCCACTGGCAACGGTGTGGATCCTGTTTTAAAGGGAAAGTCTTCTTAGGGTGGGGGCACAAGGAAGCCTCCAGCAAATTCTGTTGTTTCATTAAAAAGCTTCCTTCAATTACAGTGTTCATTTCGGTGGCTTTGACTGAGAAACAAATACGGATTCTCGCAACTGCTATAAAGTTGAGCTTAAATATTACAACACATTCCCACCGCAATCTGGCAATGTAATCCAGAACCTCTGGGTTTAGAAGGCGAGCAGGTATCTCTAAGTTTTCTCTTAAACATACAAAAACTTTCACGCATATATGTAAATTTTGCAGACTTATAGCGAGTGGGGAATAATTCTAATTATAGATCATGTCGCTTCTCCAAACCAGGTATCGAACCCGCAAACTACGAGTTTAAAATTCTGAATATTTTACAACAGATAGAGTAGCGAGTAATAGATCTGCATAAAAATATTTTAATTACAATCAGGTATGAAATGCACAACGTTAAAGCATTTGTTCTAAAAATTATAGAAGTAAATAACGTTTTTAAGTTAATAATTTATTCAATTATTAATAAGTCCAAAAACATGCTCCATATATAGAAACGTCTCTTGCAGTTCTTTATTCATATTCAAAGAAAGTGCCCTGAAAACTTGAAAGAAATTCAAGTCTAAATGATGCTGATGGTGGAATAGTAACCGATCCTTTTATTAAGCGTTTCGTTAATTGCCAGATTTGTGCGTTGCGTGTCTGCAAGGGTCTGATCCCATTGTGCCTGACTTATTGGTTTATGCGCGTCTTTATTTCGCTAACATTTCTAAGTGACAAGAAAAGAAGAAGAAGAAGAAGGTTACAAGATTAGATTAGATTAGATTAGATTAGATTGTATTCTGTGAGTTCACTAGCAGCCATAAAGACTTGTGAACATAGAACATGTCAAGGAAATGTACAAAAATTATATATAAACATAAATATTACATAGAATATGGAACATTTGAAATAAAATACAAATACTATATGGGTGTTAAGGAAATGTACAATAAAGTTACATATATACATAAATATTACATAGTATACAGAACATTTAAAATAAAATAAGGACATATTATATACAAAATGAAAGAAACCAAGTGTAACTTATTACAGAGTTGTATACCTCCTTACTGGCAAGTTTCAAAATATCACTCGCCGTTTGCGCTGTATGCGCTCTTTGAGCATTTAAAGGACTTCAAGGGCAAAACTAGAATTGGATTTTTATTCTAAAAGCTTTGAGGAATTTTTCCTATAAAAGCTTAAAACATTTTGTTTTTATTTTCTCTACTGTTTAGCTATAGTAAGTAGAGGAAGTAACTTTACACCGAGATTTCATTGGAAACGTTTTTAGGTTTCCTGAATCTGTGTGCGTCTATGGATAGCCTAGCTCAAAAACCGTACTTGAGGTTTAAGTTGAACATCTTTCAAGGTTGCGACACGAAGATTTTCACGGAAATCTCCCCACAGCAAATTGGCATTTACGTGGAAAAATCTTCCGTTATTCTTTATTTTCTCAAAGATCCTATGGATACAGACCTCTCTATATATCCTGTGTATTCATCTTCATTTTGAATGACTTTTAAACAATTGGTAAATCGTAAAAGATCTTAATCTTACAAACTCAAATCTTAATACACAAAAAACGTGCATCTCGTTTAAGCAGCCGGCACTCGTAGACATGGTCGCTGAAGTATATAGCTTCGGCGCTCCGCCAAGCTGATGGCCGCGAATTCGAGTCCCCACCATGGGTATGGAAGTTTGGTGTGTCTGTGTGTTGTGTAATTGCGATAATAAGCTGTAAAGACAGTAAAACACAGTAATCATGAAGTGGGTAAACAAGGGAACTTTAGAAAAAGAAGAGAATGTCAAGTAAGCTCAACTGAATCTATTTATTTAAAAAAATGAAAAAAATAGACAATTTGTGCCAAAATTTTTTTAATCTTAACCATTTCCGAGATATACTTTGTTATTCATTTTAATTTTAAAATACTTATATTTTTCTCAAGCGGAAAATCCTTATCGGTTTTTTTCTCGTATTCATTCAAATGAATAGAATTTCAAAGCCATATTTAGCAATCCGCTCTTAAAAGATATGACTCTCTCTTAAGCCCGTATGCCTTAATCATATTGTAAATACAAGGAAATATGTAATAAAAGCATTTCTGCAAATGCTTATCTCAATTAGTATAAGTTTCTGTAAGAATAGTTTAAGAATGGGTAGAGAAAATCATATGAATCGAAAATTCAGTATCGAGTAGGCTTAAACGTATTCACGAAATAAAGCGTTTGTGACACTTAAGTTTTAGTTACAAGGAACAATCCATTTCATTGAAACCAGGATTTCGTTTTGGTTTCATGAGTATCTGGCTGAGATTTCGCAAGTGTGTATTTTAATTTGAAGCAAAAGGCTTTAAAATATTGTTAGTATGCCCTATTATAGTCAAAGTAGAAGAGTGTAACAAATGCAGTCAATAAGTTATTAAGTTGTACTAAATATACACTAAGTGCCATAAGTAGTTATCTGCCATCCAGAGGAATTTTGTGGTAGTAAAAACATTACACTTCTGCGTATCCAAGCATAGAAAAAGCAGAACCCAATAATGCGTATATGTCAGTTTTTAGGACATTTTTGTGAATAATATATATGTATATTAGGTATATGTTAGATCTATATGTTGGCCAAGGTTTAGAACAGTACTGTGCTTGGAAGTTCTAAATATTTCGTCACATTTAAATGCTAAAGAACACTCAATGATTCTCCAAACTATTTTAAACTCATTTTCCTGGTTCCCTTACATACTTCCTTTATTTATATGCAAATTTCATAGGATGCTAGAAATGCTATTCTAGGAATCTCTCAAAATGTTATTGTATGTTCTGAAAGTATGCCTAAAACACCTTTTGAAGAACATTTAATCTTTTCGGAACTAAAACATGAAATGTGCCATCTAGGTAGTGGTTTTTAGAACCCACGGGATAGATTTCTGTCAGATATTTTATATATTCAATGTTTTATAATGGTTTTGTTGCTAAATTACATCTACGAAAAGATATTACAATGGTTTTCAGGTCCATAGCTTTATTTTATGGGAAAAGACACTTTTTAAAGAAGCTGTTTTAATTCAGAAACTACTAGACCTGTATTAGTGGAACTTTAGGGTATTGATACTAATAACAAGAAATTGCCGTTCGCAAAAATATTCTTTATTTAAAAATGTGGAAAACAGAAATTTCACCCATGACCCTCTTTACACTACTTGTTGATCTCAGAGATAAAGTTATAAACTTAAGATAAAGTTATACTATTATATTAAACTAAATATAATTATAAATAAATTAAATTTGAAGCTTATTCTATCACTGTATAACAATAGACTTTATTAGTAATGTAAATAGCCATAGCCTCTCCCTCTCCCTCTCCCCCTTCTCTCCCATTCTGTAATAATGCTTTTATATTTTTCAGAGGAGGTAAGTATTGCATTCTACCCAGATATTAATTATCAAGGTTTTACTCGACGTATTTTGAGGACTCCTTAATCCTTCCATGTATGTTTGTGTATGTGGTGTGCCCGCTTGCGCAATAAAACTGGAGAAGCCAATAAATACCAAACTTTATATTTTAAGTTCGGCATCTTCCAAGGATATGACACAAGATTATCATGGAAACCCCTCCAAACTAACAATTAAGTGTAATTTATGAACCGTGGGAGATAAACAAAAGCTTACTACACAAACTATTTAGATCTCTTTAAAGTACCCAGTTTATTTCAAATAAAACGTTTTTTGTTTCTGTCAGCCATTTTCCAGATATTTGTTGTTGTTTGAATTCGTCAGTACTTTGTCACTGAAGTACTCATCAATTATTTCTCGCGATGTTATGGAAAGAGTATGGAATATGAAAGCCAGCATATAACGACCGTATTCATGCCCGTACACTTCGCTATCGCTTCAGCCTACCGAATCGCATTTGTACCTAAAATGAAGCATGTAATGAATCTATTTCTGCAACCGTTAATTTCGATTAACATGAAGTAGAAGAAAAATAAGATTTTGCAAGAATTATTTGTATAAGCTATATAAAAATAAACGATAATGTCTAGAAAAAGTCATAAAAATATAGTATATAAGACTTCTTCTTTTACTATTGAAGAAAGGAATTTATAGCTAACCTGTTTATTATGTATCTGTCTTGATTTTCGTTTTGAGCTAACATTTAGTGCTGTTTCTTTTTAGAATTTTAAATTGTTTACAACAATTTTGTTATCTTAAGGATTGTGATGTTATTATTTTGTTGCAATGTATTCCCTTTCATTCTGCTTTCGTTTGTATTATTTGTGTTGCTGGTGGCACTAAAAAAGAAGGCCTGTTGGCCTTAAATACACCAGAATAAATAAATAAATAAATATTTATTTTCTGAGCTATTACTCTTAATACATCGGGGAAGAATTTAATATACTATTAATATAAATACTTACATCTAAAACTTATTGCACCTTTATTTTCCAGAATAAAAAACTAAAACTACATTCACAAGTGTTGACAAGGAAACGTATATTCACTCCCAGAAAGAAGTTTTAAAAATGATTAAATTGCTTTAAATTCACCCATCTTACATCGTCTCGCTTCCCCTTGTGAAACAAAATGCAGGTTCGGCATTTTAGCAGCGATAGGAGGTTATGGCGGAGAACCGAACGAGCAGGAGTGGATTCTTGGAGTATGGTAACTTCACGGTTCATGAAATATGCAAGAATGATAAGTTTTCTTGCAGGATCTAAAGGAAAATAGAACAAGTCTCCTAGTATTTTACGAGTTTCGTCCTTGCATTTTTATTATCTTCTACGTATATTTCTATACCCAACCAGAAAATGGGTAAATGCATTTGGTGCTTCTGTAAAGTGTAAACAGAATTTTTATGCGTTGTATGTTCTTGCAGGTTACAGCTGGCAGTAGCTGTCTGTTCTGTCTCAAAGAATACATTCGACGAGTTCTAAATAAGATTTCAGTTCCCTCTAAGACATGCTTTTCTTTTATCCAAATCAATTTCAGAAATAATAAGATTTTTATTAAAAGTATTCAGTACTACTTAAGAATTACTTCTATAAATAACGCTAATTGGAACCTTATTACATTATTTATGTGTTTTTTACTGCTTTCAGTAAATAAATAGGAAAGTATGAACGTAATTGTTTCTTTCTGTAATGTACGGGATGAAAGACAAGTCCATATACCTTTGCACACCTCTGTTTTAATATAAACTTAAAGTAAATTTACCTGTCTGTAACGTATCAAAGTCATCAATAGGTATTCCACCATGATCTCTACATAGACGGTTTCGTCCGCAGGTCTTCGCTCATTTTTGGTAGAATCTCTGGGGTTTTAGTTGCCAAAACTTTGCACAAACATTCTTCAGCTCATCATCTGTGACGTAGTGGCTTTTTCAGACATCCTGATTTATAGTACTCTAAAGCAGTCAGCTATCTTAGTTACGTGTGAAGTATCACAGTCGTGTGACGTAATATCTTTTGGGGGCATTGTAGACAAAAACAGCAGGGGAAGGGATGGCAAGCTTTGTGTTGTAAGACAAGCAAGCAAAAGGTTCAGCGCACATACCCCCTTTCTCCGCTAATGCTTTTTTATCACTAACTTTGCCTTTCCATTTTCTCTACCCTCCTGCGTTCTTTTCTTAGAGCCGCGCACAAGAAGATTCTTATTCTTGAATATTATCATACCCCTAAGAAAATCCGATAGTAGAGCCTGAATGTCCGGGAATACTTCTTTACAAATTTCAACCAACGGGGTGATACTGGGTGAAGCATAAAAATTTGAAAACATCCGGCTATGAGGAACCCATTCCAAGAATTTAGAGAATTTATATTACAGGAACTGAAAGGTAAGAGTCTATACATTTGAAGGATCATCACATCTCAAACTAAAATGGGCATTTATTTCAATGTCAAGAATGAACTTTAACATGGCTAAAGGTGGTTGGTTTCGACGAGGCCGTTGACTGGCTTCCGCTCGCATATCTGCTGTCGTAGCTCATTGGTAAACCGCACGCAGTTTCAAGTGTGCCGGGTGTTCACGGTTCGAACCCCAGCATGTGGTCATACTTTAAAGGGTTCAGCACACGACCAGTGGCATCATAGTAACAAAACTCCACGGAGTTCAAGGCCTCCTGTCAGCCATACAGGCAGGAATAAAGGACCTTTCTTCACAACTGGTTGAGCTACGCCGTGCAACCTTCACACGTCTCTCGGCTGTGGAGGCCAAGCAGCGAACCTCAGCCAGGGTTATCAGCGCACTTCCAATAGAATCACCGAACTTCAAGACAACGACGGGGTGCTCGCGTCTGCCCAGCGCAATCTGGAACGCATAGAGTGCCACGTCGTCGAAACTTCCACCGACGGCAGCAACGACCGAGGAACGCAACTGGATGCACTTGGAGCCTCAGTCGCGGGGATTCGAGAGCTCCAAACAACCACAAACAACGCAATCAACCAGCACTTCAAAGGACTTCATGACCACTTCAACCACCTTAAGGAAGACTACACCTTAATCAGTAACTTCCTGGAAACACACGTGATGCCACCCTCCTTTCAATCCTCTACCTTACCACGTAACTCCTATCGAAAATCTAAGCGCCACTAATCCTTCACAGCATCACCTGGAATCCCAACTATTCTTACCTTCTTCGCTGAGGGGGTAGGCTGGGTCCTGGTCAGTCTGTCTCCCGGCAATAATTTCTTACTCCCCTGGTGACCGCACTGCGGCCCAGTCACACCTTCACCTTGGAATGCGCGGTTGCTTTAAGCGGTACCGCTGCAAACCTTCTCCTTTTTTACTCCGGTGGAGGAGATTTTAGGGGTATGCCAATACATTGGTGAGTCCCACACTACGAATTTGATTCCCATTGGGGCTGGGGTTAGTGATTAAATCATTTTCTCCTCCACTCGAAAGAAAATCCTCGCATGTTGACCGGCTGACTGCTTCTACTACAAGAGAGCGAGAACTCTCTAGTCCATAGTATAAAAGCCTGTTCTACCAGTCTTCAACTCCACATCATTACTGCCACTAGTACGAACATACAGATATCTAACTATACGAGTGTATCAAAATAATCCCAAAAATATACTAAACGCCACAATATCAAAGCATGTGATTACACCACTGTGAAGAAAACAGTCTGGCATGCTGATATCTAGACCATGACACTTCCCTCGGATCCGCAACGAATTCACCTGTTTAGAAAAAGATAATTAAGACACTTTGTGTACCAATGGCAAACTGAATTGGTACATGGTCTTATTGAAGTCGTGCAACGTCAGATATGTTCAGTCTGAGTTCAGGAAATTGCCATTTATGCATCATTTGCGGATAAGTCACCTGGTTCGCCGGGCGATTGTTGAGTTACTTAAATCAGATACATATGGACTTTTAATTCAGCCATTCACAACTGTATTCAATGACGTGTACGAAAAAAATAAGCGAGCGTTAAGTTAACTACATTCTTTTTCAGAGCGTATATGAAACAGAAAAAACACTTATATTATAAATGTTGTTGTATCTTTCATAACTCGGAGTTATCAATAATATTTTGTAATACTAACTTACAACGCTGCCAAAAACTTGCCTCTCCCGGATGTTCAGTTGCGACTCAGTGTGTTTACACACAGCAAGGACAGGATTCCATCCAGTCACTCAAATAAGGTTACCAGGGCACTCCCTCACATCATACCGCTATCCTTCCGCTTCTTTAAACTAATTTCTCCGAAAACCGAAACGCGCGACATATGTTGCATTAAAAGGAATTTTTTAAACCCATTCTGCACTAGAACTCTAAGAAACAGTCAACCTCCAATTGTTGTGCGTTTTGTAAATATTAGTGTGGGTGTATTAATAATCAAATTATCTCCATAACCGTTGGTAATTAAGAGAGTGTGCGTAATAAATGACCAAAATCATGCGTGATTGGTGGTTTTTCAGCTCAACACATAGAACGCAAGAAAGAAGGAAAGTAGAAAAGAAAGAAAAAATCTTAGAAAGCAACAAAAGCAACTAAACATAATCATCACCTTTTGTGTTTGGCAAAAGGTAAGCAGGAAAATCTGTGTTTTTAGAATTCATGGAGAAAGGTTAAAGAATTCGTGTCTTATTTGTTTTTGTATTAATAAAGCTTTTCCCGCTGTACGATAAGGTATACTAATTTAGAGTAGTATATCATCACCAGTGATAGTACTATTGGTATTATGTTGTGATGATAATAATGGAGGTGATGCTGGCAGTGCTCTTATTGATGATGATGATGATGATGGTGTTCGTGGAGCTGGTAGAGGTGGAAGTGGTATTGGTTTTGTGGTGTACTGGCAGTAGTGCTGCTTCTAGTGTTTGTTGTGTGGGGATATGCAGGTGGTAGTGGTGGTGGTGCTCGTATTGGTGATGATGGTGTTCTTGGAGCTGGTAGAGGTGGAACTGGTTTTGGTAATGGTGTTGGTAGTTTGGTGATACTGGCAGTGGTGCTGCTGTTGGTGGTGGTGGTGTCGGGATGGCGCTGCTGCTAGTGGTGATGGTGTTCTTATTGGTGTTGATGGTGCTGGTGCAGTTGGAGCTGGCGGTGACGACGATGGTGTTGGGTGATGCTGGCCTTGGTTGCGTTGATGGTACTTGTAGTGGTGATAGTGAAGCTGGTGTTTGTTGTGTTGGTGGCAGTTGTGGTGATGGTGCTCGTAGTGGTGGTGGTGGTGGTGTAACTGGTTGTGTTGGTGGTAATTGTGGTGGTAGTGTTGGTGGTGCTGAAGTTGGTGCTAATTGTGGTGGTAGTACTGGCGCTGGTTGTGTTGGTGGTACCTGTGATGAATGGTTGATACTACTTATTATGACAGTGCTGGTGTCGGTGGTGGTGGTGGTGGTAGTAGGGTTATGTAGATGCTAAATATGGAGGTAGTGCTAGTAATGGTTGTGCTGATACTACCTGTGGTGGTAATGCTGGTGTTGGTTGTATTGGTATGTACTAGCGGTGGTAGTGCTGATGTTGGTGGTGGTGCTAATGTTGGTTGTGTTGGTGCTACTTGTGATGCTACTGCTGGTGTTGGTTGTGTATTTGATGGTGGTGATAGTGTGTTATACCCCTTGAGGTTTTGTTTTTTTTTTTGTTTTTTATAGCAGGGGAAATCTCTTTCAAAGACGATCCCAGGCGAGTTTGATTTCCACCAACTAAAAATTCCCTGCAGGGAGTAATGCACACATCGTGGGACTACCTTTCGGTATTACTTCACGAATGTGTCACTCATATTTTAATCCTTTTTTTATATTTTTCTTTTCCTTTAAGTATGCCAATTATCATTTCTTCAATGACTGTCCATTTCTTTTCGTTTTCTAGCATTTGTGTCATAATATTATCTTGCCCAATTTGTCGCGCGTATTTCTGCCTTAAATTACTCCACTTATTATATAATAATATTGTATGTTCCGGTGTGTCTTTTTCTTCACAGTATGTGCAGGCCTAGCTGTTTACCAGACTAATTTTATATAAATAAGTGTTAAAACGTCCGTGTGCAGATAAGTATTGTGTAAGGTAGTATTCCAGTTGTCCATGTTTTCTATTCAGCCAAGGTTCTATATTTGGTATCAAAGGCTTGGTCCATTGTTCGGTTTCGCTTTCTAATTCCCATTCCGTTTGCCATGTGCTCTAAGTATCTTGTTATTTATATTTACATATAACCGCTCTTTGACTAATAAATATATAGGTACAGTTCCTGCTATAACTTGGATTGCCTTGGTGGAAACTGTTCTACATGCACTTGCTACTCTTATGGAAATCCTTCGCTGCACTCTTTCGATTATTCTTCTATATGCTTTCTTTTCTATCCATGCCTTCCAGATTGGAGCACAGTAAAGGATTATGGAGTTTATTTTCCCTTGTTTCGGTCCTGAGATATTTGGCAACAGTTTTTTCTGCCTTACTAACCACATATTTTATGTGTGCCCACATACTCATATTGTGTCCAATTTGGACTTCTATATTTCAGGCAGTTCTTAACACTCAGTTTCCGATTATTAAAACTTATATGGATTTACTTTCTTCCCTCCAGAATAACAATTTCGGTTTTTTCGGGTGCCAAACTATTTTTTGGGTCATCCAGATATCAATCTTATTCATGGACCAGGCAATTTTCTCCTCCATTTTTCTCTTGTATTTCCAAAAACTAGCAATGTCAGATCATCGGCATATCCAATCATTTTAGATCCTGCTGGTAATTCCAAATTTATAACCCCATCATATTGGTCCCAAAACGGAGCCTTGGGGTACCCCGCACAGCCAACTTTGTACTTTTTCCTATTAATATATACCTATATTCGAGGTAGCTACAAATAACTCTGGTTAAATATAGGACTATATTTCGCCCTTTTAACTCTCTTATAATTCCTTCCCATGGAGCTCAGTTGAAAGCACTTTTTGCGTCAAAAATGACCATAACAGCATATTTGTTGCTTTCTTTGATTTCATCCTTTACAGTTCTTTGCATAAACTCCACAGCTCCTACCGTCGATAAACCCTTTCTGAAGCGAAATTTTGTTTGTGCTAACCTTCCCTTTTGCTCAATCTCTTCTACGAGTCAGGGCGGCGCCGTGGCCGAGTGGTTAGACCGCTCGCCTCCCACCGAGGCGATCCGGGTTCAATCCCAGGGATCTGCATGTGGGATTTGTGGTGGACGAAGCGGCGTCTGGGCGGGTTTTCTCCGGGTTCTCCGGTTTCCCCCGCCATTCATTCCACCAACTGCTCCATCATCACCTTTCCTTTCATCCATTTCACCTACATTTCGTTTCATCCACTTCCTTCATCCCATACCAGGCATCGGGCTGATCACTCATCCTGGTTGTTCTATCTGATCCATGAGTGTCTGCTCCTCGACGGGCCTCTGACCCCAGGCACCCGCTTGTAAGTCCTGGGGGGTGTAAGTCCTACATAAGAGGAGGGTAAACAGATAATGAATGAATGAATGAATGAATCTTCTACGAGTCGTTTGTTAATTATCTGCTCAAAGACTTTTCCTATGACATTTATTAGGCACAATGGTCTATATGCCCTTGTGCCATCTCCTTTTTTTGGCTTTTCTATAAGTATAAGTCTAGCTATTTTACATTCTATTGGGAAATTCTCTTTAAGTAGGAGCGCATTTACTGTATTTACAAATACATCAGGCCTATGTTCCGCAATAACTTTAATAACTTCTGGGGGAATTCCATCTGGTCTCGCCGCCTTTCCTGCTTTAATGTGGTATACAGCTCTAAGTAGTTCCTTACTGTCGCACAAAGGTATTTATTCTCTGCTTACTTTTACCGATGGCCAGGCATTTATTTTATGTTCTGGGAACAACGTTTTTGCTATTCTTATCTGCTTTCATCTGTGGCCTGCAATGTTGATCTGGCCCATATCTTCCCTGTAATTATTTTATATCCAAGACCCCCAAGTATCCCCCTTGAGGGTAGTGATGGTTGCGTTGGTGATACTGGTGTTGGTTGCCTTATTGGTAGTGGTAGTTGCATTGGTGCTCCTTATTGTGACAATGCTGGTGTTGGTTGTGGTGCTGTTAGTGCTACTTGTGGTGGTAGTGCCGGTGTTGGTTGTAATAATATTGGTTATGTTGATGATATTGTGGTGGACTGGTGTTATCTGTGTATTTGTGTTGGTGCTACTTGTGGTGGTATGCTCATGTTGGTTGTGTTGGTGGTGGTGGCTATGTGGTTGTACTTGTGGTAGTTCTGGCGGTGGTTGTGTTGGTTGTGCTGTGCATTGGTGTTGTTAGTGGTGGAGCTGGTGATGGTACTTGTGCTATTTGTGTTGGTGGTATCTACTTGAGGTGATGGTGGTTTTGGTGTCAGTTATTTGATGGTGCTGGTGGTGGTGGTGATAGCAGTACTGTAAATGCTGTAGTAATTGCTTGAGGACATATTGTTGAAAAAACCTCACTTCAGAACTGCATATTGTCAACATGTATGAAGTTAGAGAAGACTATTCCATGTATATTTTAACTGCATATGAACAGGCGGTAATACGTGAACATCCAGAAAGCCATGTTTTCTCCGCATGAAATTTACGATGAAGCAGTTTGTGACTATAAGGGAAGTGTAGTGTAAAATGTAAAATTACTATTTTCTCGGGACATTATCATGTTTTTCATTAAATAGATAAGAGCATGTCGCATTGTGAAGTGTAAAGCATGCAAAATTGTGGGCTGTCACGAAAACTCATCTGGTGTGAAAAACCATTTAAAGTTTGATGCGACGCGTTAATTCCAGTTTGAGAGCCTGTTTTGTCCTGTAATGTAGGCCGTTGTGTACATGTGACAGTGACACGGTGATAATGTCATATCGAGAATCCGCATTGTCCTGCATAAACATGGACCATTTTCTTCTAAGTCACTGTCGAGATTACATCAATTTTAACAAAAACGCCTCCATGCAGATATCGTATAGGAAGTGTAGGTTATTATTCAATTTAATCTTCAAATTTTAATGGTAATATCCCTCATGTACTGCCACTATCACTATCATTAGTAATACTCTTACTACCACCACTATAAATAATAATATATAACTACAAAAGTTTATTTAATATTCTAGCAACTGACAGGATCTTATGAGTTTCGCGGTTGCTGCATTCTCTTTCTACGTCCACTAACGAAGAATTTAGGATATAGTAGAGATGCTGAAGCAAGTTGTAGCAATGCCGCCTTGTTTTATAATAAAACAACGTTGGAGACGTGACCCCAAAATACCAAAAGAATTTGTCTTAATGGATGAACAAATGTGATTATATATAATTTTATCTGGTTACATTAAACATCCAATACCTTCTTCAACGCAAAGGTAAGTGCGTAGCATCATTAAAATGCAGAAGAAGCTGTAAATCATAACTTCAATTCTGCATAGTATTTTCTTCACTATAAGCCCATTTTATACATGTCTATAAACCAAAATAAACATTCGCAGGAAGACCGCTAGAGACAACGTGCTTCTAAAAAGCTTATAACTCAGTTTTCATTGCACTGACTTAAAATATTGCTGCATATGTCAATTAATACAAAGCAATATATACGGCATTCCAATAACTTTTTTAATCCACTACTACATTTCCGATATATTTAATATGCAGTATGTTCTTAGTGTGGTTGTCGTTAAAATATACACACTAAATACACCGTATTTAACACTTTTTAAATTATTATTCTTTGGCCCAACAAGTTATTTCGGCGTTAAATTATACAATTAATTATAAAGAACCGTTGTTATATGTTTCTTATAATTAAAAGAGACTGCGTGCGAAAAAAAGGTGTTTCATATTTCTTTCTTATTGTATTAAATCATATAAATGTTTAATGAAAATAAAACTGTTAATTACTTTCAAAGGCATGCATGTAAGAGTTTTAGTACATTTCCTACTGAAAGTTTAAAGCCAGTTAACCACAAGATGTGACTTGTGAAGTACTTTAAACATTGAAAATTGCTGACAACTTTTTCAGAAAATGACTCTTAACATGCCAAATAATTGAATGCGCCGATGTTTTAATATCACCGAAATTAATAAGCCAAAATGTTCCCGTAAAAGGTGCATATAACATAAAGAAAAAAACGGAGATAATAAATGATTTATGTTTACCCTTAAAGTTTGCACACTTAAACGTCATCGTTTTGGACCGGTATCAAATCCACCACCTAGGGCACAGAAAACTGGAACAATCGGGCCGAAAGGAATTCTATTAAAACACTCATCTTTATAGAAGTTCTGGTGCAGAAATTCTAAAGGGTTTGGGCCAATGATTCAGCTACGATAATGATGACCAACATTTTACAAAACATCAAACGTAAACCTATATCTATAGAGTCTGCACTTGCCATAAGGTTTCAACTTTAAACTCTTGAAATCGGAACGTTTACTGTTTATGACATTTACATCTTTCTTTAAATCTGATTGCACATCAATGAAATTCCTTGTTGTCATGTGGAGTAGGTCATATTCAGCATGTGCCCTTGGCTTTTTTTTACCTCCTCCCGACCTCCGAGAACGTGTTTACTATGTCACAGCCTGACAGAAATTAGGTGCATTTTGAACTTCTTACACCCCGAAAAAGGCTAGCCAGTAATCTACCGTATCTGTTCAAAAACATGGGAAAAAATCTGTTTTTGCCTTTATTACTTTCTCTACGACGTACTTTCAGTAATTAGAGGAACCCTTGTATCCCACTCAAAAATCGATGTCGAGATTTCACCGGAAGTATATGTTTTGAGGACCACTGAATAAAAAAGCACTTTTAGAAAATGGTCCATGTGTGCGTGTGTGTCTGTCTGTCAGCCTGCCTGCGAGTAGCTTAACTCAAAAACAAAAAGTCGGTTAAATACCAAACTTGGTTTTTAAGTTCAGAATATTCAAAGAATACGTCACGCAGATTTTGAAGAAAAACTCCCTCGCCCCAAACTATGTCTTAAATTGAAAAGATCTCTAATTTTTGTTTTAGATTAAAATACCATATATTTTGAAGTAGGTAGTTGCTGTTACGTATTGAAAGCCAGTTTGAGGAAGATGTATTTTTGTTACGATCTTTGCAACACGCTTTGGACGTCAGTTTGAAGTAGGTCGTATTGAAGAAGTTGGATTATAGTTCAACTGTTGGGGAGCCGAACTTGTAGTAGTTGCAACCGCACGTATAGTAAACAGTTTCCGGTAGCCTTCGCCCCAAATGTTTGCCCCAAGTTTAAAAAAATATTAACTTTGTAATTTGACTGTTTCTTTAAATATTATATTTATATTTGCCTCGGCTGCGTCAGTATTATTGTTTAAGGATATGGATGTCTTGGCAGGGTTATGGTGCGACAAGAATGTAGGCTTACAAAGATTATAATTTTACTTCACTCCTTTTATTACTGCTTGATACGATTTAAGTAACACTTCACTGATATAGAGAGCTTTGAGATTCTTTAATTAATTAATTGCATTTTTTAACACGAAAACTTATTTTTCGTCTCACACGAATACATATTAAATCTCTCGAGGACGCACAAGCAACGCATCCAGTTATGAGCACCGTCTGCAGGCAACTGAATTGATTTCAACCGTCTAAACTTCAAACTTTTCTGTATTTCAAGTATCCAATCGAATACCTTCATTTAACTATAGCTTTTTCTGATTGTTGATTGACTATTTTTAAACAGTCTCAAAATTTACATTATTGTTAATCCAAGAATCACAAGTAACATTTAAACTCTCAAACTCATTATTGCCTCAAGGTTACCTCATTGTTACCTCATTGTTAGCAACTTTTAACCTATTTCTCATAGCTCTTACATTATTAAATTATGTAATGCATTCACATGACATTATTGAACATGTTTAAAATAATATAAGCATATGCAATGACTGTTACATACACTATACAAATTTTTACATACACATATTGCTTCAAGGTGGGTTGTTATTGAATTTACATATTATATAATTTGACTGAAATCATTTAAATGTTAAAAATACTACCTCAAGTTGCCCCCTTTTAGAAATATTTAAAAATTGTTCTGTTAGTTTTGTTCTTTTTAAATTTTTAAATATTTTCTGAAAGTCTCCTGAAAGAAAGAAAACATAACCTTTTTATTATTGCACTTCTATTTTTCACTGTCACTTTTTTAACAGTCACTGATTTTTCACTACACTCGTGTATAGCAGAATAATTTATCTATTTATTTCACTTGTTCGACACTTTGAGGTCAATGACCTGGTGTGAGGTTAATAATCTGGTGTTCAATGACCTGAGTGAAGCTTGTTTATTCACTAGCACTAGCCACTATTAAGCATTTTATTTGCTATACATTTTACATTTAATTAGGCATATTAACACTTGTTACCCTTTCTTTACAATTTATTTGTTAAACATTTTTATATTTCTTACAATTTCTAACAATTTATATCATAATTGTCATGCATTTAATTAGCATTTACAGAACAGTTACATTTGCATTTACCTTTGGTACACTGGTACTTAAATTTTCAAAACTGTTTCTAAGTTTATCTATTTCTTTACTACTTTCTTGTACTTTATCTTTAAATTCATCTATCATTGACTCTACTTTTCCTTGCCCTGTATTTGCTTCTTTTATTGTATCTGCATTTGTTTTAGACATTTCATGCATTTATTTATTTCTCCTGTTAAATATATTTGTACTTGTACAAGATCTGCATTTGTATTTTCTAACCATTGTTTTCAATTCTTTACCCTGCTTATCTAACTTGTAACAAATACCCTGTTTAGTATCAGTAAGCTTCAGCTCCATTTCACTTAAATTTTTATCGATATGATTTGACAACTTCTGTTCTAGCTGATTGCAACCTTTGTTTACTTTTAAATCTATATCTTTTTGAAGTGCTTTGGAAGATTGTTCTAGTTTTATTTCTAACCTCCTACTTTCAGCTTTACTTTCTTTCATACACTTTTCTATTTGCTTAGCTAGATCATTTTTTATACTAGATAGCTCTGTATTTGTTTCAGTTAGCTTATTATTATTGAATCCTACTCTAATATCATCTATCTTATTATTAGTTTCAGTGAACATATTATTTAAATCTTTACTTAATTCTACTCTCGGCTCTGTATAACGTCTAGTTATCGTATTACTTAACTCTGTACTAGTTTCAGTTATCTTTTAAGTTATTTCTTTTAGAAGCCACATAATATTTTGTTGTGATAAGTTTTCTAGCTCTTTTTGGCTAGATGTCTGCATACTACTGATATCTCTTTCTATGCCTTCCTGTGAATTTACAGATAACTGTCCTACATCTAACCTACTTGTTTCCTCTAGCTCTGATTCTAAATTTACATTGTAATCTGTAATGGCTGATCTATCTACTATCTGTTCAGTTTCATTGCGAGTTCGCTTTGCTAATGTCACTTCACTCAAGTGAACTAGTTCAATTCTCGCTAGTTCACTTCCTTCACGCCGCACGGTTCACTTCATTCAGGAGTCGAACACAAGTCTTCCACAACCGTCGCTCCGCGGTAATAATCGTGCACGTCACAGAATCCTTCACCAACTCTCTTGGAGAATCGCTCTTTATGTCGCACGGAAAGTTCACCCACCAATTCGCTCGCTCACCGACTGGTTGACGCGACTCGCTCTACTGTTGCCACTCTTCACCTCGCACTGACTCGACTCGCCAATGCCGTCGCTCAACACGCACTGACATGCTTTCAACTTGCGACTACCTATTGCCACTCAACTCACAGTCGACTCGCTGACTGCCCGCGAGAGCGCTCGCTTATATAGGCAGTAGAAACTTCCATAAACGGTTCTCGAACCTTCTAGAGCTATTTCAACACACTTTCTGGACAAGGGGGAGATACAGCTTCCAGAAAGTTCCAGTTATCTTCAGATAACGCGCCCGGTGTTTATGCTGAGAATCGCCGTTATCGTTGTTTACTCAGACCGCTCAGCGCCCGATAACCTTGGGCCATAGCCGCTGCGTCACAAATCTTTACTAGCATGTAATAAAAGCGTGCGTTTGAGAGAAAATAACTATTAAAACGACAAATAATTGAGTTTAAATTCGAAAGCCAAAACTGTTACGAAAGGGGTAATCAAATGTGTGTAAGCTCCTATAAGATTGAATTTCTCTGCAAGACTAATAATAAAGGAAGTTGTGTGGAAACATGCACACCCCTGAGATTAGTCAGCTATTCCCGCAAAACACGGTGGGATGGGGGCTCTTTGTAAGCTTGGCTTTATAACGTGACAGATTAACAGTAAAACTGAAATCAAGTACATATTTCCGGTCAATGACAGGAATTTCGAGAGCAAACTTTATAGCACGATAAACGCTGTACACCAATATCTCCCCCCCAAATAGAGAGCCTATAATGGAATATTAAACCATTGCGTCGGTGCTATGACATTAAAAACAAAGTGTCTGTTCACTCTGACATAACAGCTAGAAGTAAAGGAGTAGCATAGAATGTGCATGTAAAAAGTGTATACGAGTTGAGTTATACCTTGAACTCTCCTAAGTATGGTGATAAAACAACCTTGTGTGCATAAACAACAATTAATGTGAATTAACTCAAGCCCACGTAGAGGGAATTATACAAGGGAGTATTTTGGAACTACTGATAAATATAGAGCATGCTTCCTCACATGAGCAGCTCTGAACAAATCCGAACATCTAAAATAATGCCTAGGTATCCTAGTTAAATAAGTAAAGTAGTGCATACGATTGAAGAAATAAAACAGTGGGGCTTAAAAGCCCTATCACGCCAGATGTCAGACAAACTTCTACCGCATGTGGATGCACGCCTTCATGTTTTATATATTAGGTTTGCTTATTAAATAAAATATTTTCTAAGTATATCGTTTTTATTAAAATGTATTAGAAATCATTCAAAATAAAAATAATCAAATGTGTTATTAACACCAAAATAGACCCATACACGACAGAACATAGATTGTTTTATCACCCCAAGATGCACAATTTGGCTCTTCAGTAGCTATGGATGAACGGGTCATTTATAGCAAAAAATGCCATTCACAGATAAGGTTGTTCATGTATATTTACAAAGAATAAAGCACATAACTTGATCAGACAGCAGCTGATATACTTAACAGTAGTATTAATTGTAGAGCAAACCATCCTCTAAAATATGAGCTAAAGTTTAAATCTCTCCCCAAAGTATGTAGGAGTTTTTTTCATTTGAAGTGGTGGAGAATTCGTAGTAAAAATGACACGTGCAAAACCATTTCTAAAAAGAGAATTTAAATATATATTGTGCCAGAAATTATGAAATATGTATAAAATTAAACAGAAAATTGCAGTTAATAAGACTGTACAAAAAATTTTTGGGTAAATTTCGGCATTTAGTCTCCCCTTAACTACCACAAGTTGAAAAAAAAATGGAACGACTGTTATTTTGTGCGCGATATGTTCTATGCATACCGCTGAGAGAAGAAGTAGAAGATTAACATTGTTGCAACAACTGGAATCTTGAAATAATCCGTTATGTTTTCTCTAAACCCGTAGAGAAGCATCAGATTCCAGGGTTTCCATACTCATTTGCACTCTCGTGGTGAATGAGTGACGTATCAATAATGCTGTCTTCCTCCTCCTCCTCCTCCTCCTCCTCCTCCTCCCCTCTAATGTGAAACGTCAGAGTTGACTGTTGATGAATCGGTTGGTTAACTGTAAATCAATAAACCACATCCCCGAAAATTAGACGAAAAGAACGAAGCTTACAAGACCGTCATGCTGCATATCGCCAATTTGACTGGAGATTTTCGTGTTTTCGGTCCGTCACTACATAAATCCTGGATTGGACATTTCAAGGTCACGAAACAAAGTCCCTCATTCAGGTTAAAATGAATAGAAATAAACTGTACTGTGTAGAACGACAACTAAAGCCTACGGCCGTCTATTTGTACGAGTAATTACAATGAGGTAACATCGTGGTATAGTCTAGAAGTTAATGCAACTCTAAGTAAGCAGAAATTAATATATATATATATATATATATATATATATATATATCTGATGTGATACATGCATGCCTTTCTCTACACTCTATCGCTTATTAGTGGGTATACAAATTATTCTTACTCAGGCTTATTTTTCTATCTACTGCATTTTAATACAAATAAATATTTGCAGAAATATCTGTATTACACATTTGGTTATAGATACGAAAAGAACAGCGATAGCCACATGTTTAAGAACTGGACACTGTATGTTTGGCCAATTCGAACCTTTAACAACGAATATCTCAGAAATCATCTCTGTGGCATATGCCACAAAAAACTTATTTGAAATGAATTGTGTGTTTTAAAGAGGTCTACATTTATTGTGTAGCGCTTTGGTGTATTGCTTAATTTTACCAGTTAGACAAACTTACTTCACAGGCTATTCCCAGAAAATTCAAGATGCTATATTCCATTTATTATTCTGCTAGTATGTTCTCGCGTATAATATTTTAAATATCCTGAAAATACATTGCTTTAAAGTAAGCTTGTTAAGATAACTGACAGTGGAACACATTAGTTATATCACTAGTGATGGGGAGAATCATAAACCAACATTATCATTTGTTGTGCATACAGTTATAAAAATGATCATTGTGTATCATCAATAATTCACACTTTATCAAACATTTAGATTATTTGGAGTTTCAAAGCAATTGATTCTGTCGTCTTTTCTCTGCTAATAAACAGGAAGGTATCTAGAATTCACGCGTAGTTCCAACAATCACCGTAACATTTTACCAGCACAGAAGTAAAAACATTCTTTAGGAAAATCTAGTCCCATTTTTTTGGAACTATTATGAAAGAAAAGTAGATGTTCTTAGCTCAAATACCTTGAAATTTACAATTTTAATTATATATAACCACTGCTTTACTTTATATGTTTTAATCACTAAATAAATGAGGTAATTAGCATTTGGGTTGCGTCGCATTCTATACATTGTATCAAGTGATTTGGAAAGATCCATAAGTGTTTATAACCGGAAGTGTTTACTTTCAACCCCTCCTTGTAGTTACAGCAGTGATGAAAGTAACTCAAAACAAAATACCTATCCTACAGTTTATGTGATTGTAAAAATACGAGCGAGGTCCAGAAAGTGACAGACGTTTTGAAATAAAAATTAACAAACCGAAAAAACCAAAGTTTATTGTATACATTTTAAAGGTACATTCAAACTATTTTTCCACATATCGCCATTCAAATTAAGACACTTATCATACCGTGGTACAAGTTTTCCAATACCGCCTCGATTTCAACCACTAGTTTACAGCGGCATGCAGTTCGGCGTCAGTATCAAAGCGTTATGTGGCGAGCCATTTCTTCTTCGCTGGTAAGAGGTGGTAGTCGCTCTGCGCCAAATCCGGGCTGTATGGTAGATAATCGAAACCTCCCATCCAAATCTATCTAAGAGCCCTCGGGTACGACTGGCCGTGCGTGAGCGTGTGTTGTGAAAAAACAACGCATCACAAAGTTAGGATACATTTCAATTTGGTTTTGGATTTTGTCAACAAAAACCTAATCAGACCGCACCTTACAAGTGGCGGGATTTTCTATTTTAACACGTCACAGAGAGCAAAGTAAGAGAGGCACAGTCCACGCTCTACCACAGCTGGATGTGCACTGAGTGTAGGAACGTTCTGACACCAAGTGGGCGGTTGTAACCCCGCCCTTCGCCGCAATAGGCCAAAACGGCTGTTACTTTCTAGACAGCCCTCATACATTTAATTTTACTTTTGTTGCCACTTACTTATGGTAGGTAGAGAAAGTAAGCATCGAGATATTAGTGCTAGTACCGATTTACATTAACCCTCCCTCCTAAAAAGCAAATAATTTAGGAAACGTCGTGTGTATATGTAAACAGCATAACTCAAAAAAGAAGAGTTGGATACCTACCAAATTTTTTATTTAATTTCAGCTTCTCCCAATGATTCATGACATTTATCCCACCTTAGAAAGAGCCTTACATAGAAAAAATACGTTATGTTTTATCTTTCCAAAAGGTTTTTGATTAACCTATGGAAAATAAAATCTGTATAGCTTAAATTTTCTGAGAATGGCCTGTGAAGTGTCCTTCATTTTCATTGCGTTCTATACTGGAAAACTATAAGAGGAAAACTTGCCACTCAGTGAAAATGCAAATTGTGCCAAATATGCACTTTCATTGTAGCATTAGCTATTTACGAAATAATTGTTGTTGTGCATTTCAGTTTTACCAGGCTGAACTTTGGTACTTTAACATGTTTGAAAATGTTATGTGATTATTCCATTTTCCCATTTCCCTACTAACAAAATCCGACTTTCGATGCAATTAAGTGGGTGTTGTTTCTGTATGTTGCAAGTGACTTTGAAATCATAGCTGGGCATTTATTGCAATTTACTTAAAGTAAATCTAAGAATTAGTTATTATATGAGTAGTAGAATATATAAAAACACAAATGGGTAGAGAAAATCTTGAGAGTGGTACACATCACGTTTACTAATTAGTAACCTTCAGTTTTAAATGTCGATCTGAGTTAATGTTAAAAGTGTCAGTAACAAGCTTTCCTTTCATTATCTCTGGTTTCTTTTCGCGTACTCTGCTACAGTTGTTTTCTTTTTTGGAAGTGAATATAGAGTGAAAATTGTATGGAGATTTCAAGTTATTTAGAAACGTACATGTTGGGTTCAACAGTACCGCCTCGTTCATTTGCCCGTCGCTTTTTTATTATTTTTATTCGTTGAAGCAGCTAGCGCGGGAATGAAAGAGTGGCAAAGAAGGATGGGAGAGAACTCTGCGGTTGACAGTGATTTATTTATGTCCCAGTGTGGTGACACAATTTTAAGCCGGGTAGGAAGTGAAAGAGACTGCCTTTAGTTACAACAAACATTATGAATATAAATACTCTAGGGACTTAATGGAGTCTGCAGCCAGCCTGTTTCCTTCCTAGGCACTCAGGATGAAAGGCTCTTCTGACCAGACATCTCACAATTTTAAAGGACAAATTGCCATCGTGAAATGTAACTGTCGAGGACATCATTAATTCTCTATGTGTCTTATTCTCTTCATTGCGTTAGCGGACAAATGACTATTTTTTCCATCCCTTTCCGGCGTCTCTTTGTTCTTCTTTGGCCCATTTCGCCCTTGTGCTGGGAAGGATTTACTTTTAAAAATGCTTCCCTTTCTGAATAAGTCTCCCAAAAAATAAAGCTCAGATGTTGAACCGAAACTTCATTCTAGTTTCCGAATGGACCACATTAGTCGGGTAGTGCACGTTGGACCCAGTCGGTCTGCGCGATCCGGGACTCCTACTCTCAAAATGTATGCTCTCAAAAGAAAATAAAGCACTAAAGTTCATCGGCAGTTCACGGATTCCAAAGAATATCTGATAATACTGCCTTTGCGGAGCGTCTCCAAGGTCCGGTAAGTTGTGCAACTACAGGACAATGCGCCTTGTACCAATTCTAATGACAATGCACTGATGTAAAGGTCATGGAATGTCACTTTTGGTGTCCGACTCTTTCAGTTACTATGGTGCGGGCAGTGCAAAACATTTAACACCTGTGATGTTACTAGAAGCTCATAGGACCGAACATGTGAGTCACTCCAGCTCCGGAACTGTTCATATTGAGTTGACTTTTACGAGGAGAATTGTCAAAGAGTTAGAAAGTTTTGCAGCTTTATTTTATTTTGGCTGATATCTCAGTATTATTAGACCACAAAGCGTTAAAAGCTTGTTTTTTACGCAATGTTGCTAAAGCTAATGTATACTAAATGTCTTCCGAGGCAGTTGGTCTCGACACCCATGGGAGATTGAGTACGTCTGGGCGGTGATGCTTGGGCGGGATGGCGAGACGCTCTAAGGCCCTCAGGTACCAGCCTGGACATTTGCTTCGAAGGTCTTCCTGGGCAAGAGCCTAACCCAAGCCCCCTCCTAACAATCCAGGGTCCGAGCGGCTCTCCAATCGTGAGGGTTTCCCATAAGGCCAATACTTTGTTTCCTAAAAAGCCCCCCCCCGCTTTCACGTGATTGGAAGTGGATACGCCGCTTACGGGTGTCACCTTAAGTAGAGTGACTACCAAAAAACCTCGGTAGGGCCGACAGCAATCTAGCATGCCGTCTACCAACAACTCTCATCATGGTTGGTGCAGGAGCAGATCGAGGCGCCTCACAACCCCGCCTGGGCGGAAAAACCAGCCAGACCCATGGCTATCGGGAACCACTGCCCCACCGAGTCCAACCCAATCCTAACAACTCCCTACCGGGAGGGGCTCGAATGTTCGACCCAGCGTACTTCTAGTGACGTCAGAAGTACCGCGAGTGCTCAGGGTCCGCAGCGTTCGCACCACGGCAGCTGAAGGGGTCGGAAACCCTCCCCCCACCTACGAGACAGCCTGGCCACCTGGAAATCAGGGATGTAGAGTCTATTGCCCTGACCGAGGTTTTTGGTAGTCTCTTTTTATGACTACGAGTGAAAGTGGCGTGTCCACTTCCATCCCTACCTAAGCGGGAGATAACTTTTTAAATATTAAGCATTAGCCCCATGGAAAACCTCAGCGATGGTGGCGCCTTCCATGGTCTTTGAGGGGGTTCAGCCCTGGATACATCCTGTATTTCTTTCTGTTGTTATAGCCAAGGAGAAGTCCAATCCTATCTAGAGCATTTGAAACATTCAGGTAAAACATACTGTTTGCAGGTTGAAAAAATGCCAAGGATTTCTTGATGCGTCCACGCATTGGAACAGCATTACATTTCAAGAAAGCAAGCCCAAGAGAATAAATGCATGTCTGAAAGCCAAAGGATGTGCAATCGGCCATTAAAACCTTATGCTTTTGGAGCAATAGATAGAAATATCTAACAATATTCTGAAGGTATGTGTGTTCAAACCAAAGGTTTTTGGAATTTCAGTTGGTGCCATGTATGGACAAAAATCGAGCCCAAGCTGATTCCTAAAATGTCTTAGTTTGCTACTCGTCCAAGAGTTTCATAGAAACCATATAAGTTTTATATTCTGAGCGCATATTTGTACCTAATTAATTACGCTACTCAGTTCGAAACAGTGTCATAAATTAGCCTGTCCTTTTATTAAGCCCAACTTGTCATATAAGCCTGAGGAAAGAACAAGTGGGAGCAAACAGGTTGAATAGAATTACCCAGCTTCTGTATGTAAGAAGTAAACCGACATTCTTGATAACTTATTATTGCAGATAGAGCACAGGTTTATTTTGGATAAAGGACTGAGTGCTCTCGAAATACACTTTCCTTGTAGTTTACGTCTTATATATTTTAAAAGCCTGTGTACAACGGTTATGAGACCTTCCCTGTATATTATTACCAATTTAAAACTTGCTCATATGTCATTCGTATAAAAAAATTGTTATATCTATTTAGCGTAAATCACAATATACATCTTCCAGGAAATTCTTTCAAATTAGATCGTTTACATGTAGAAAACAGATAAAAATCTCAATTTTCTATTTTTGTTAGTCATTACCAAATGAAAAGCGCTTTGTTTATTACAATGTATGAAAAAAGAGAGTCGTCTATCATTTTCAAATGTTCATATATGTTGCATAGAATCAGACTTCAACTTGAAAATACTTAATCATACAATGACGAATTTTTTAAAATGGTTAATGACACCAAAATGTTTACCTCATATTTTAATAAACCTCATATTTCTTCTACAGTAAATTTTTGTCCGCCCTTTTTATTTCTTAATTTATACAAATTCATTTAGAGTGAAAAGACTATTTGCATACAATTCAAAATATACGGCTCATATTTCATGGCCAGGTCGTAAACATATACTATTTTAATCAAAATCGTTAGACATTTTTTGGGAAAACAAACATGAGTGAAATTTTTTTATATAAGGGGCTTTTTGGGCGAAAAATTTTCAATAAAATATCCACTCTGATTCCTCAAAAAGTATCTTATGGCTCGTGGTCAGCACTCTGACTTTTCAACTCCGAAGTTCGGATTCAATTCCCGCTACGGGGGATGCATTTTTCTTTAACTAGAATAATTATCTACCCTTCCAGTCGTTAAACATGGATGTGAGTATGTTCCTTTGTAAAACTGAATAAAACCTGCAGTTCAATTAGTGTTAACACCAAAGGTGCTTCTCCAGTTAGACTCCCCAACATGGCTATAGAAGGAGCTATGTAAATGAAACAATTTATAAACGTTACATTTTAGTATTACAGTTAGAATTTCTTCGATTATTTTGTTTTATGGATGCTCTTTACATACACACAGACTCATAAGATATTTTTATATTCAGGTGACCCCAAGCTTTCTATTTACGGTGAAATATCGATATGGAATTTCTGAGTGAAATACAATACTTTCTCTACCTACGATACGTAGTAAACGGTAGAGAAAGTAATTTGAATTCCATATTCATATAGAAAATAACCAGATATCCTCACTTTAAGTTTTTGCAACTTACGTCACGTCATGTAGAATGTGATCGAACCCTACTCTAGCAATTTCAACAGCGACATTAAATCTCTGGAAATACCTCATTGAAATAGCGCTGGCAATTGTGCGCACATAAATATTTATACAACTGAATAAACAGAATGCACATTCGTGACGCTGCATGCATATTGGTGTTTTCGTTCCTTTAAATGGTGCAACGTTGCTGGAGTATGACTCTATCAAGTGGTGCTACAAAAGACACTAACTGCGCTGTTAGTACATATACATTGATATCAGATCGCTATGACTCCTCTTCTGTTCCATTTGAGCTTACCCTCTACATACGTATTTAACAATAAAAGGAAAGAAGTAAAGGAATTTCCTTCATAAACTTTGGATACATTTAAGAAAAATTAAACAATCTATTGCGGATCAATAAAAACCACTTGAAAAAGTAACAATTGTCTACAATCTGCTAGAAATGCTATATGCTGCATAGGAGCGTATTAAGTGTGCATTTTAATAGATTTGTCGTCTTATAAGAAAAATATGTAACACAAGCTTCTTCTTCTTCTTCTTCTTTTTTTACTTTCTCTACTACGTATAGTAAGTAGGGGAAGTATTGTATTCCACCCAAAAATTCGATACCGAGATTTCCCGGAAATACATGTTTTGAGACCCCCTGAATCCAGAAAAAAGCATTTTTGGAAACATATCTGTGTGTGTCTGTGTGTGTCTGTCTGCGTGTCTGTGTGTGTGTCTGTCTGTGTGCCTGTGTGTGTGTCTTTGAACAGCATAACCCAGAAACGAACAGTCGGATAAACACCAAACTTGGTGTTAGGTCCAGTATCTTCCAGAGATGCGAGACGAAGGTTTTCAACAAAATCCCCCACCCCAGATTACCCTTTGCATGGAACATTTTTAGAAAATTTTAATTTTCTCAAAAATGGCTTTAACGATTTTAATTAAAATACTATATATTTAAGATATGTTTATGACCAATGAAATGTAAATCTCAAATTTTCTGGGAATGTCTCCGAAAGTATTCTTCATTGTGAACGACTTTTGCATAACTGGTAAACCATAAGAGATAAACAAAATTTTACTACACAAAAAATGTAGGTCGCGTTAAAATAGACAATTTGTGTCGTATACATTGTTTTGGAGTGAACCATTTTCCAGATATTGATTGTTATTCCCTTAAATTTTCCAATACTTATACTTTTTCTCAAATGGGAATTTGTTATTCATTTTTTGTCCTGGTAATACAAAGAGAATGAAATACTCCATATAGCAATCAGCTGTTAAAATATTTGACTATCGCTTACAGCCTACCTATTCCCCTTGCATCTACAAGAAAATTAGCAATAAGATTAACATCTCAATATCCCGATTAACATGAAGCATATGGAGAATAAGCTTCTGTAAAAATAGTTTGTACAAGAGTAGAGAAAGTCATGTGAGTGTAACACATCAGAATTTTTTGGTAACATATTATTCACACAGCAAAATATCGTTGTAGCTTCAACCCCAAGTTTAAGCGGATGTTTGAGTACTTTGAGAATTTGCGTCAAAATATTCATGAAAGCTGATAAACTTTCCTTTAAATAAAAAAAGAAGAGCGTTTGAATCCCTTTTAAAGTCGTTATTTTTCAAAATTCTAATTAGACTACAACAATGAATTTGATGAAAGTGTGATAACTAAATATTTTGCTCATCTATAATATTTTATCACTTAAGAAATACCAAAAATATATTTATAGATTCGTGAAAAAGTACTGGGAATGCTACTGCCTATAACCTAAAGAGCCATTAACCTTAGTGCACTAAACACCTCTTACATCAGAGTAAGCCAACTGAATTACTTGTAACATATTACAGTTGTGTGGCCTAACACCATCTCGGGGATTCGTGGATAACGGTTAAGGAGGAAAGGGAAGGGCACACTTTGTGTCTTGTAGCTAAATATGTACACATTCATTCTCTTCGTCTCGTTAACCATTCACAGCAGTAACTTCGCATTTCTCCTTGCTTCAAATGCCCTACGCTTCTCATCGAGTTCCTTTCTCCGAGCCAGCAGCATACTGACTCTTAGTCTCTGATGTCACGAGCAGTCATTTGTCTGACATTCTTACATTCGCCTTTAACTTCCATAATGATATTGACAGCTTTTCCTTTAAAAATATCAATTTGCTTTTTAAACTTTAAAGCACACATTCACACTTTTCAGACTCTAGGGAGGTAGGGAGCTATCTAAGTGAAAGCAAAATTCTTATACCTACCTGGAAATCTAATGGGACTCCCGGATTTAGAAGTTAGCATGATAACCTCAGAACCGCAATAACAATCTAATACAGGTTTGTTGAGGCATTAAATAACGAACTGATTAAAGTAGACAATGATGCAAGAACTTCGTGCCTTGCTTCTGTAAAGTGCTGTTAATATCTTTTTATATTAAAATTGTGAGAAATTGTTATTTCGTAAGAAATATTAGGACATAAATGTGTGTGTGTATGTATGTGTAACAGCTACCCTAATAATAGTTTATAAGCAAGTTTATTCATCAATAGACGTAAAATGATATAATTTCAATTTAAGTGTTCGTTTTATCTAACGAGCATAAACCGAAACACAAGAGGAGAGTTGCATTTGCAACAAATTTACCTGCTATAGGAATCATAGCAGAAAATAATATATCAGAGAGTGTTATAAACAATCGCAATGAGGTGTCAAGAAGGAATTTTAAGATCAAAGCAGTACATTTACCCATCAATTACCATTCTTATAATACTTTAATATTAATTTGTGCATTTAAATAAGGTCTTATTGAACATTAAACTTATTAAACAATAAGTACTAAGGGAGTGTCATTGAGAATACTATCAATAGCCGAGTTAGCTAAGATAACCCAGTTAAACCACCTTTTAAGATAATTCAAACTCCGTTCAACTCCTTGCGAGGATACACAAGAAACTTAAGAAAAAATAAAAAAGTAAATAAATGCATTCTCAACCGTGACCTTCCTCCTGTGTGCGACCTCTGCAGGTCCAACCTCATAGTTCATCATCTCGCTATGTACAACACAGAGAAAGATGTGACATTCCCAACAGCCCACCAGACGCCCTAAATTCAGCACAACAAGGAACTTTAAAGTTTATGAAAGCGACAAAATTGTTTAACAATGTGTAACACACCTATCTAGACAATTTAATGTTGTATGTACTATTACTGTTGAAATATTGTATTTCCATTGTAATCATGTTCTGTATTCTAAAGTAGTCGCAATATGACTAAAGTTGAAGCAACAATAAAAAATATATAGTAATAATAATAATAATAATAATAATATCTTATGCTGAACAAGTGCCAACTAGTACTCCTGCATTTTAATCAAACTAAACCAACCATTTTAAGTTAATATGTTACATGAACTTAGTTGCATTTATATTTCAATTTTGAAAATTGAACACATGCACACTTTCAAATGAATGTCAACGTTTATCCTGCTGATTTGAACAATATACAATTATACATATTGGTCATAAATACTTTGAAATATATTCCTGTGTGGTGGTAGTTCCGTCGTATTTTCATGTAGGAAAAACAAAACTATACGTGATTATTCCGCTTTAATATGTCATATTATTTTCATCCAATTAAGGAGAACCAAATGTTTAATTTTAACCAATAATGGCTGTGATAACTTCAGCTATTAATCTAACAAAGTCGATATACAATCAAACAGTAACAGCATGTGTAACGCTTTTCACCATAAAAGTTACGATAATTAATATAATCCCTCTTAACTATAAACAGACATGATCATTAAAACTATCACAGCGTTCTCCATGAAATGGAGTGACTAATTTACTTCTGCTTAGAGGTTACATGTCAATTTTTTGTTTATTGTTGGAATAACTTGTTTCTTTTAACCTGTAATGCTTCGTTTAAATGGTGACTAAGTCTAATTAAATTTCACCTGAAACTTTTATTTTCACAAAATAAATGTACTTTTGACTTCGGTACTCGCAGACATGTACACAAAATCAAAACACTTAGTGAGATTACTACAGACTATTCCATATATAGCTATGCCATTCATTTTAACTAAACAGATGTATGAATGAGATAGGTATGAACCATCACAGTGTTGATTCACAGTAAAATCCCCACTTAATTACAGTTTCCTCAAAAACAATAATCTTACAAATGTAGCAACTTAAACAAATTACTTTTACAAAACTTGGAATTGCAAAAGTTTTGTGTTTTGTTTTCTTATTGCAATATTTTAGTTTCTCTTACATTTAAGGTTTCTCATGTTCTCGTTAACTCTTTTTGCAAATGAGATTTTTATATCTATATGCTAATAATTTAGTTATGTACAAACTCTTTAGTTATTAAAAGCGGATATCCAAAAATCAATAAAAGCATAATATAACCTCAAATGATGTTTAATTTACTTAAAAATCTAACTTTAAGAGTGCCAATCACCCATTTTACTTCCTCTGCCAACTACATAGCAGCTAGAGAAGGTATTGTATTCCATTCCAAAATTAAATACCGAAGTTTCAACGTAAATAATCGAGAAAAAAATTTTTTTTAGAAAATGTCTATGTGTGTCTGTGAACTTCATAAGCGAAAAGATGGATAAATACTAAACTTCATTTTTAAATTCAGTTCCTTCAAAAAAAAATGCCCTCATCCCAAACTAATTTTACATGGAGCATTTTTGCAAATTTTTATTTTCTAAAAAATGGCTCTAACAATTTTGATTAAACTACCACATATTCCAGATATTTACATGAAAAATAAAACCTATATTTTGAATTTTCTGGGAATAGCCTAGGAAGTCCTCTTCATTCGGAAGAAATTTTGTATAATATTGCATAACTGGTAAACGTTAAGCGATAAACGAAAATGTACTACACAAAAAATCTACTCTTTAAAACACACAATTTATTTTAAACAAGCTTTTTAAAGCATAAGCCATTTCAGTTATTACTAGTTGAAATTGTTCATTACTTGGTCATTCTCTTAAAGTCCTGTCAATGTTTATTTGTTTCTCGCGATTGCATGGAAACAGTATGGAATTTTAAGACCACATATAGCGTCCAGTTCTTAAACATTTGACTATCGCTGTTCCCTTTGTTTCTATAACGAAATGCGTAATGCAGCTGTCTCTGCAAAGGTTTATTTGGATTAAAACATAATAGATAGCAAAATAAGCTTTAGTAAGAATAGTTTGAATACTCACTAATAAACGATGGAGGATTGTGAATGTGTCACATCAGATTTATAAGACTGTAAGAAATCTCGAACAGGAAAATCACAGTTGTTTACATCTCAGTATCGGAGATACTGTAAGCCCTCTCTCAGATGCAGAAAATAAGCCGACACCTAGAAAAAAGGATGGTTTATATCTGGAGCGAGTTCTCGAACTGTTCAGTGACTATACACCTGCAAACAAATGTATCCGGGATCATCGCGAACTTTCTTATTCAGAATAGAGAGATATTATCAAAATGACTGCTAAAGTTATTGCCAGGGAGGTCCTAGAGCATACACGTTGTGGAAAATGGCAGCGAAGGTTTGCAAATGTTCTGGGTGTTTGCCCGCACGGAGAAGTATTGTGTAAGATACCACAACTTGTTGCGGCGGGCGTGAACTAGAAAAGGCTTCCAGATGCACAATTAGCAGGCTTCGGGACATCCATTAGTAGTGGAATGATCCTTGACTCTACTTTTCAATTCGTGAGTGGCCTGAAGGGGAGCACGTGAAAAGGAAAAGCCAATTGTGAACCCTCATTTCCTGTTACCAGAAAAAAATATAAACCGGACATCTCGGTTGCTGGGTTAATGATAGGTAGGAACTGGACAATACAAGAGCAATTGTCGCAATTCAGGACCCTCTGGTTTGTTTCTATGCTGTTTTTTCTTTATTGTTGCATTCATACCCCGTCTATAACTGCAATAGTCATATCGGCGGCCTTTGACCTTTTGAATATAACCTATCGGCAATGGTGTTAAATCGTATACACCTCTAAAACTAAGTGAAGCCAGTGTTCATAATGTCGACCTAAAATGTTTTAATTAATGATAAAGGGGAAAAAAAGGAAGTCGTACACACTCACACACGCATTCTCATCATACTTCCAGACTCTGGGAAGGTTAGGGAATAATCTTGGCTAGAGAAAATCTCCCATCCCCTAATGAGAATTGAACCCGGTACGCCTCGCAAAGCAGCAGGTGCTTTATGACTAACTTATGGGGACGGCCTCTCTCCGCTTTGTTTTTTGAGAAATCATATTTTATATAAAGCTTACGTAAACAATTTAGTGAGATGTATATATTTTATTTACAACCAACCGTTATATGTTTGTATTCTTTTTTATTCTATGTTGAATTATTTTGTGATTTCATTGTAAAGTTGCAATTGTTATGCAGTGTCTATACGGCTGCTCTTAGGTGAGGAAAGTATTGTTACATGCTGGTGTGAGGGCCGAAAGCTTCCCAGCAAACTACTAAATTTTGATCACCCCAACACGCACAAGGGGGAGCGTAGCTTACAACGGCTAGAGGACCGGGACCTTGGTGTCTATATTCACATGAAGGCGTGGGGTTTTTCTGACAAAATACACAAATATTACATAACTTACATAACCTGTAGTTTATTGATAAAACAGTTGGCGAATCTACATTACACTTAGGGAAACAAAGGAATGAGGGGAGATGCCTCGCAGTCGAGGACTGGCCACACGCGACCTGTTTCTTACGCTCTCACACACAAAGTGACACTCACATTCAACTAAAGCTAACTATATATCCCCCCTCTCCAACCCTGTCTAGGCAAGCTAGCTAGCCAGGGCTGGCGTTATACGGACGGGAACTTCAAACAAAATCCCCTCTCTCTGGTGTGTTCCGCGCCAAAGCAGAAGGTTCGTTCAGCCGAAAGAAATAATCAGTCACCCAATAATGCTGTCGAAAATGCAACACAATAATGCGTCTGGTATGACAATGCTCACTGATACGCCACATCATTTAAAATGGCAAATACAGCGCTCTAGGTGTTAACTATGCAGTGGGCATATATGTTACTAGTAACTGTACAATGCATTCAGTTTCGTGAAATTATCAGAAACAATATCAACCTGTAAAGGCAGGTATCACGAAGAGGCCCCCAGAACCGGGCAGAAAACCACAAGTAGGCTGCAACGGCGCTTTGTTTCTAGCGTTACTGGAGGGAAGGATGAGGGGAGAGATCCGAAGAGCGACCAAATCCGGATGCTGACGGGCGCAAGCGTGGAAGGGGTCCATAACGTTTCCAGTATTCGGCAGTATTCGCCCGTCGAGACGAAAAAAACATGGGCCAGAGTGGGCGGTCGCCATGAATCGATCCCGGAACCTTCCGGGTGCGGGCCATAGTCATGTTGCCTTAGATATTCCTCTAGGTAATATCAGCGTGTGATCTACTTGGATAAACCAATTTAGCTTTTACTTTTAAGCAATGTTTCCTGCCATAATCCTAAAATTTGGTCTTAAGAAATTATCACAGGCAATAAAAAATGATTTAGAGGTTACCAAAACTTACCAAAATATCAGATGCTTATTATCATAATTTCAAGAATAAAATCGATATAACTAATGTCAAAATATATAGAACTGAAACAATATCTCATTAAAAACAAATCAACATATCACGCATATTGCACCCTAATCAACAAGCGCAGAACTATGAGGCAATGCCTAATCATAGGCTCAACCTAAAAAGTAAGGGTAAATGCATACTATCACAATAAACATGTAAACATTCCGAAAGAAGAATATACGAGTATACTTTAAAATAATATAATTAAGCGTAGGAATCTTAACAAACCTTAAAGCTGTCATTTTGCTTTGAATCTCCTGTAATCGTAAACGAATGACAGAGGGATGACAATTATCAGCATTTTTGGAAATACAGTTCCGTGCAACAAGATTATAAAAAGAACGTTTTTTTTTTTTTGCTCCGTATTATTAAACATATGCATTGCTTGCTTAAAAAAAAGACAATCACTGGCGTGTAGGAGAGTCTCAGTTACTATAAATGCTGACTTGTAGCTTCAACAGATACAATTTCCGTTGCATTTCTTCGATGATGAGCTCGAAACTAATCGGATTTCCTCGGCAAAAATAGTACTCAAGCAGTTTTCTAGAGCTATTTCATCCGAAACGAGGTATAGGAGTGGTAATCCTGGCAGAAATGCTATTAACTTGCAGACTACAATATGAACGTTGAAAGCAAATGCACGCAAAATGTAATGCATGACAAGAGATTGCGTGTGTAAGCGCTTAATAGTTTTGGACTGCAGGAAGCCGGGAAGGTAACTCGTTTGCAGCAACAAATTTACAGCTTTTAATTTTAACTCATTTTATAATTGAAATATTTAGTAAGAATATCATATTATTGAACATTGGAAGTACTAGCTGCAATACAAAACCTTGATATCGAAATTTAATAAGAAGTACATATATTTTAACTCCGTGAATCACTCTTCAAGAAGATTACTTTTAGAGCATGATTCGAGTGTGAATTTGTGTGTATGTGTGTATGTGTGTCTGTGTGTGTGTGGTGAGTGGTGTTTTTGTGTGTGTATGCGCATACGCGTGTCCTTATACAACACATTTATAAAAGAAAAAGTCGTATGTTTTCTGAATTTCATTTTTACACAGAACATCTGAAGATATAGGAGGAATATTTTCCGATACATTGCTCTACTCCCAAAGGTATGGGGGTAGGGCAATGTAAAAACATATTTTTACTTTCTCTATTACGTATAGTAACTAGGGTATTAATATATTCCACCCAAAGTTGGAGATAGAGATTTCAGCGGAAAAAGTTCCCAAAATGTCTATTTAGAAAAAGTTTCGTGCGTGTGTATCTATGAACAGCATAACTCAAAAATGAAAGGTCGGATAAATACCAATCTTGGTGTTTAGACGCAATATCTTCCAAAGGTGTGACACAAAGATTTTCAGAAATCCCCCACTCCAACTATCCTTTACATCGAAGGTTTTTGGAAATTTTTGATTTTCTAAAACACGGCTCTAACAATTTTGAATAAAATACCATACACTATGTGATCAAAGGTAGCCGGAAACCCCACAAACATACATTTCTCATCTTGGGTGCATTGTGCTGCCACCTACTGCCTGGTACTCATTATCCGCGACCTCAGTAGCCATTAGACATCGTGCAACAGCAGAATGGGACGCTCCGTAGAATTCACGCTTCGAACGTGTTCAGGTGATTGGGTGTCACTTGTGTCAGAAGTCGTAGGCGAGATTTCCACACTCCTAAATATCCCTAGGCCCACTGTTTCTGATGTGATAGTGAAGTGGAAACGTGAAGGGACATGTACAGCACAAAAGCGTTGACTGCTGACTAACAGAGACCGCCAACATTTGAAGAGGGTCGTAAAGAGTAATAGGAAGACATCTATCCAGACCATTACACAGTAATTCCAAGCTGCACCAGGATTCACTTCAAGGACTATGACAGTTAGGCGTGAGGTGAGAAACCTTGGATTCGTGGTCGAGCGACTGCTCATAAGCCACACATCACGCAGGAAACGACAAACGACGCCTCGCTTGGTGTAAGGAGCGTGAAAATTACGCGATTGAACAGTGACAAAACGTTGTATGGAGTGACGAATCACGGTACACAATGTGACGATCCAAGGGCAGGGTATGGGTATGGTGAACGACCGGTGAACGTCATCTGCCAACGTGTGTAGTGCCAACAGTGAAATTCGGAGGTGGTGGTGTTATGGTGTGGTCGTGTTTTTCCTGGAGGAGGCTTGCACCCTTTGTTGTTTTGCGTGGCATGATCACAGCGCAGACCTACATTGATATTTTAAGCATCTTCTTGCTTCCCACTGTTGAAGAGCAATTCGGGGATGGCGATTGCATCTTTCAACACGATCGATCACCTGTTCATACTGCATGGGCTGTGGCGGAGTGGTTACACGACAATATCATCCCTGTAATGGACTGGCCTGTATAGAGTTCTAACTTGAATCCTATAGAACACCTTTGGGATGTTTTGGAACGCCGACTTCGTGCCAGGCCTCACCGACCTACATCGATACCTCTCCTCAGTTCTGCACTCCGTGAATAATGGGCTGCCATTTCCCAAGAAACCTTCCAGAACCTGACTGAAAATATGCCTGCGAGAGTGAACACTGTCATGAAGACTAAGGGTGGGCCAATACCATATTAGTTCCAGCATTACCGATGGAGGGCGCCACGAACTTGTACGTCATTTTCAGCCAGGTGTCCGGATACATTTGATCACGTAGTGTATTTTAAAGGTATTTACATGATGAAATGTATGTATTAAATTTGTTGTGAATAGCCTGTAAAGTCCACTTCATTCAGAAGGAATTTTGTATAGTCTTGTATAACTGGTAAACGTTAAGCGATAGATGAAAACGTACTATACAAAAGATCTAGATCTCTTTAAAACACACAATTTACATAATTCATTCTGTTTTATTTTAGCTACCAGATATGCGCTATTAATTGTTCGAATTGTTCCATACATCACCATTCTTTTATGTGATGTCTTTAACTTCTTCTAAGTCCTGCTGATTGTCATTTGATTCTCGCGATGTCATGGAGAGAGCATGGAATTTAAGGCCACCGTATGGCGTCCAGTACAAAAATATCGCTATTCTCTTTGTATCTATAAGAAATGTGTAATGCAGCTAGTTCCGGAAGGACTTATCTCCATTAGAATGAAGTAGATAGGAAAATAAACTTTTGTAAGTATAGTTTGTATACCTGCTAAAAAGCCATTGAGGGCAGAGAAAGTCATGTGAATACACCACATGAGATTTTTATTTTTTATTTGTTTAAATAAAGGCCACAATGAATTCGGAAACCTGTTTTTAGATACTGAACAAAACTAATATATTAACTTTTCTATAAACATCCTGGAATTTCATTTTCATTTACAGTGAACTGTACCTATATACTTTGTAATCAATGATAGATAAGTAGGGGAAAACGAAGATATAATTAAAACATTTACTAACTGAAACATTTGTAGCGAATGTTTATTCAAACAAGATTTCGTATGAATGATTCGTGGGAAAGCATGAAAATACACCATAGTAAAGGTAGTAAATTAATCCTCCTGATTGTTACATGAAGGATTATTTTGTTTTACTCAAATTTGTTTAATAATATTCATCAAACTTAAAGGCAAAAATGCAGTTTCTAATTTAATAAAAGGTAAAAACCAAATTTCCTTGAATTCAATAATATCTGCGTAATATATGTCTGATAGTTTTAGCCAAAATAATAAGAATCTTTGAAAGCATTAGCACCACATCAATTTTAAGTCTTAACACTGCATATTATTAACCCGATTTTCGACTTCCAGCTATGCTGAATGCTGATATAGCTTCTACTGGCTTTCTGGGAATATAGGGTGGAACTAAAAGTTTGGGCACTACATTGATTGATTCCGCAATTTTCAGATAACTTGCTCGCTTTGCATTTTTCGGTATCAGGTTATGTATTACAGCTCTAACCGTTAAGTTACAAAGATTGCATTCGGTCATTTGATGAGTGACAAATAAACTGAACGTCTAATTGTCGGAAGGTGATTTACATCTATAGTGGGAAATGTTTTTTCTGATTCTTTAATTTAAACATGCATTCTTTTGTATAGACATTACACTGCTGTTTCAGATAAAAAAAGATTGCATGCGTTTCCAGGGGTTTCAGGGACTACGAACCGCCACTGAGTTAAGGTAAAAAATGAAATGTCAATAGCATACATCAATTTCGTAGTTCGCAAAGGCGGTCAATCGGATATATCCAAATATAAAACCTCACTCTATTTCCAATGCGTTTAGTAAATACGAGGTGTGATCAGAAAGTAACGGGAATTTTTGTTTTTCTTAAAGATTTTTTATTTAATCATCAACATTAGCTTTTTTTCCCTCAGACATAATGTACTTGTGCCAGCGCTTTTTCCAATTTTGGAAGCACTTCTGGAACTCACTTTTCGTTATGGTGTACAGCTCCTTCAGGATTCTGTTTTTATCTCATCAATGGTAGCAAAATGTCCTTTTATGGTTCTTTCAGCCTCGGAAATAGAAAGAAGTCGCAGAGGATCATGTCCGGCGAATACAGTGGCTGAGGCAGCATAACGGTTTTGTTTTTGTTTTTTGCCAAAAATTAGTTAAGGTGTGAGCGGGTGCTTTATCGTGATGCAATTCCCACGAGTAGTTTTATCACAATTCTGGTCGTTTTCTTCGGATTGCTTTACGCAAACGGCGCATAACTCCCAGATAGTATTCCTTATTGACCGAATGACCATAAGGCAGGAACTCCTGATGCACTATCTCATTGTAATTGAAGAAAACAGTGAGAAGACCCTTCAGATGTGATCGAACTTGTCGAATTTTGTCGGTTTTGGCTCTTAATAAGAATGTGATTCTTGTAAATATTCAAGATAATATGTTCGATTTTAGTGGAATAATAGTGGCAGTTTCCATTGGGACGATTGGGCCTTAGTTTTAACGTCATACTTATATAACCATGTTTTGTCATCTGTTATAACCTTCTTTAGAAGTTCCGGGTCGTTTTCGACTTCATTCAGCAATTCCTGAGCGATACCTACGTGACGTCGTTTTGATCGAAATTCAACAATTTTGAAACAAACTTTGCTACTACACGTTTCATGCCCAAAACATCGAAAACATTGCTTGGCATGAGCCAAAGGATATACCAACACCATCAGCAACCTCTCAGATGGTGATTCGGCGATTTTTACAACCATTTTCTTTACTTCTTCCACAATGTCGTCAGTAGTTGATGTGCTAGGGCGGGCGTCCAGGGCGGTCGACGTCTTCAACGTCTTCTCGACCCTCTTTGAAACGTTTATACCACTCATAAACTTCTGTCTTACTCATAGTAAATTTGCCAAAAGCCACAGTCAACATTTCGAATGCAGTACTGCACTTTATCCGTTTTTCAAGCAAAATTTAATGCAACATTCTTTATCCACCTTTTTTTGAAAGTAAAAATTTGCCGAGCACTCTACAACACGTACAACTTTTTTGAGTGTCAACAATAAACTAAATATTCAAAACAGCTGAAAATATAAACATGTATCAGGAACATGATATCAACAAGATAAAACAAAGGTTTTGAATATCGGATGTATAAAGCTCGCGAAATTTCAAACTTCCCGTTATTTTTTTATCACACCTCGTAAATGCTATGAATGGCTAATGAGAGAAAGCTGAATTATAGATATTTAAATAAATATTGTTTTAATAATAATAACAATAATAATAAATATAATAATAACAACAACAGAGAACTCACGCAGAGAACGATCTCACAGCGCTGAGTAAGCTTGCTTCCTGCGATCCGAGTGGAACCGTGTTCGATTTAAGGGGACCTAGGACAGATTATATGATTTTCTACAATTTTTTTCAATCTTATTAAAATTTTGTATGTTGGTTTCCCTCACTCTAAATAGCATTATGTGTAAAGTTTAATAAAATTGATGAAGTAGTTTTTCAGATATGAGTTATTTTCTGTTTTTCATATCGCGATATTTGAAAATTATGAAATACTCCATGCAGGACAAATTTTATTTTTCATCAGTACCACTTTGTCACATTAATATTTGAACTCCTTACAAATTATCGTAGTATGTTTTTTTCATTTTGTGCTTCGAATAACAAATTATTAATTATAATCATTAATGCAGATATTACAACCTAAAAAGTAAAAAAATTTTAGAATTAATAGCCCACTGTGTCCAAGTTTTACATAGTAGTCCGAAAATGATACTACAACTTCTTTAGATAGAACAGTAGAACTAGTATGCTAAGTTTCATGCAAAACTAAAGAAAACTGTCCCGCATGGGACATTTGACATATTGAAAAATGTCGTTCTGAGAAAACTTAAATTTTATATTGAAAACATCTATACAGGCTAATGTACCTGGTGTAAAGGGTTAAAATTGTCCAGAACCATAGCTCTTTCTCTCCTTCTTCTTCTTAGTCTCTTCTGCTTGCAATTTCAACACCTTCTTCTTCTTTCTGGTGGACTTCTGCTGTTGTAGTGCGGAGCGGCGACTTTCATACTTTCTGCGAGAATCTCTTTTCAGAGCTATTTTTCTTCGTATTCCAGTAATTTCTTCTCCAGTTGAACTGGCGTTTACTTCTTGTACCTTGTAGGAAGACTCTTCCCTTTCTGGGTCGCGCTCAAAGGTGCGAGGAGCTACCTTATTGAAAATTAGCGGCTCCGGATCTAGCAAAACTGCATCTAAGCGAGGCAGTATGCTAACTACATGCATTGTACCAGTGATGTCCTCTCTGGAAGGAGGTAGAGGATGCAACTACTCTGCACTAAGCCTTGGCCCCCATGGGTTGTTCGTTACTATTCACGTAGTGCCAAACTCCGTTCACTACCTTCTTGCAATAGAAATGGCGCATAACCTTTGAACAAGAAGAGCCGATGACTCAAATCTGTTTTAACACGACAGCATAATTCACCTGTGACTTTGGCATATATATTTTTCAGGTATGGATATTTCAAAGTCTTCTTAAACATCTGTTTATAGAAAAGAAACGCATTTCGACCTTGCAATGGTAAAATTTTCGCACTTATGTTTTGTGCTCCCAGTCATTGTAATATTTAATCATTATTGCCGCCTATACCAGGTTAAAATTCTGTTTTGTTTTACAGCTATCCAGTGTCTGAATACACAACATGCAACTATAATGGCTTTTGCAGCTCTGTTCGCAAATATCTCTGTATGTACCGAGGAAATCATTATTTTTTATACCTAACCGACGAATGTACCGGATGATTCAAATCATACTGCGTGTTATACAATCTTCAATAGAAAATCCATTATCAACTTTAGGTTATATCCCATTAATTAAAGTTTCAAACTGTATTACCGCGAGAATGTCAATGGCTATAGAATATTCTGAGATATTACCAAGTTGTATTTTTAAATGCTACCACTTTAATTAGTGCAATACTTTTGAATTTCCACATGATTCATATTCACCGTTCTTAGTGTGTCCAAGAGCAATAAACTCCATAAACACAATGCACATATATGTCTGCAGCAACTCAATAATTCGAAACGTACACCAGATGGCGTAGGCCTTAAATGTTCCAACCTTTAGGTGTTTGCATCAAATTACTTGGTCAGTTTACCATATGATCTTGGATTCTGAATAATCTCTAATGAGATACTAAATAATTTACAATGAAGTATTGCTCTTAATTTCTTGCAAACCCGAGATAACTTTCAAAATTTAAAGTGAAGAAAACCTTATAAATTTCGAAAACTAATATTTTATTTAAACTAGGGTTTGATAATGAACTACAGATGAATAAGGCATAAAGACCTAATTATCACGATTTTGCCTCCTATAATGTTCAAGCAACATTGGCGAAAACGACTTCCTTCCTCTAGTCACCAAATATGCAACACGCACTGCATCACTCAGCAGCATGTGAAAATCAAAGGGACGTTTGCAGAGAGGGAACGGCGCCTACGAGTCAAAATGACTCGCGAGTAACGTTTTCGCCACCTCTGCTCTAGGCTGACTCCACGATTTTCTTGGTCAACGTAATACCTGGAAAACATTTACATTAGAGAACGTAGAACATAGAGTTTCGAAGAGTAGCATAACTTCAATTTCCCATTCATGTCTAGAACAAAAAATCACTCTTTGTGAGCTTTTATAGAAGGATACTTAATTATACGATTTTGTTTCAAAATTTCAATGAATTGTTTTGCTTACTATATAAGATACGACAATTTTCAGGTAACCTAAAAGGAAGGAAAGCGAAAGCAAAAAATCTGATGTGTTACACTCACATGACTTTCTCTACTCTTGTACAAACTATTTTTACAAACGCTTATTCTCCATTAATCTAGATATCGAGATGTCAAACTTATTGCTAATTTTCTTGTGATGCAAGGGGAATATAGTAGGTTTTAAGCGATAGTCAAATATTTTAAGCTCTGGTTGCTATGTGGCGCATTCCATTCTCTTTGCATGTCCAGGAAATAAAAAATGAATAACGAATTTGAGAAAAAGTTTAAGTATTCGAAAATTTAAGGGAATAACAAGCAATATCTCGAAAATGGTTCACTCAACAACAAAAATGTATATGGCATATATTGTATATTTTAACACGATCTACATTTTTTGTGTAGTAAAATTTTGTCTATCTCTTATGGGTTACCAGTTATGCAAAAGTCGTTCACAATGAATAATACTTTTAGAGGCATTCCCAGAAAATTCGAGATATACATTTCATTTGTCATGAAAATATCTTAAACGTATGATATTTTAATCAAAAACGTTAGAGCCATTTTTGAGAAAATTAAAATTTTCGAAAAATGTTCCATATAAGGGGTATTCTGCGGTGGGGGGATTTTCTGAAAACCTTCGTGTCGCATCTATAGAAGATATTGAACCTAAATACCAAGTTTGGTGTTTATCCGACTGTTCGTTTCTGAGTTATGCTGTTCACAGACGGACAGACACACACACGGACATGTTTCTAAAGTGCATTTTTTGGATTCAGGGGGTCTCAAAACATGTATTTCCGGTGAAATCTCGGTATCGAATTTTTGGGTGGAATAGAGTACTTCCCCTACTTACTATACGTAGTAGAGAAAGTATAAATTTATGCATTAACTTTAAATGGCTTATATGAATACTAAACAACTCAATAAAATATATGGGACGGATCAAAACAATATATCACAATATAGCAGACAAAGATTGCAAAATTATTTCTTATACACTATTGGAATAATAGTATAGTGCTTAAATCATGAAGACTCACTTATCTTCTCTGGAACTGAAATCTGTCTCAAACATCAAAATTTATCAACATATTACAAAACATTACCATGAAGCATACATTGCTACACAATACTTCGTAATAACTTACTCTTAAACCTACCTCCAAAGCTTAATTTAATTTTTAATAATAACGAAAGAATGCAGAACCGATATTGAAACACTCGGGAAATATGTTACCTTCATAACTCTGTTACGCACAACGAAAATATTCCTTTTATTCCAGTCGCCTACTATCGCAGCAGTAGATTTCCTCTGACTCTGTGCTTATTTTGGAATAGATTCGCTGTAGATAAATCCTCACTATAATCGCATTAGTATCCATTAATACTTCCTAATTAACGAGATACCCGCTAAACTCGAAATAAAAAGTGAACCAAAACTAAACGAATGTCTGCTGTGTTTTGGCAGGCATTCGGCTGTAAATACAGAAGTATTGTTAACTTGGCTTCTGTTGCTAGTTTTGGAGGATAAATAATTCATATTCAGAACATACATTCAAAAATCTGATGTGGTACTATCATAATTTTCTGAACCCATTACAATTTCGCAGGCATGCCCTGTATATGTAACTCTGTCCAGTTTTCACTGTCATTCTATTAATGTGATTTAGTTACTTTTTATTGTTACTTCACTAATGTGATTTATTCGGTGTTCACTGTCGCTTTACTATGTGATTTAGTTAGTTTTTACTGTCACTTCAATAATGTGTTTTAGTCAGTTTTCAGGGTCACCTACAAATGTGATTTACTCACTTTTCAGTGTCACTTATAAATGTGATTCAGTTAATTTTCAGTGCCACTTGACTAATTTGATTTACCTACTTTGCACTGCCACGTCAATTATGTGATTTAGTTATTTTTCACTTTCACTTCACTAATGTGATTTAGTCAGTTTTCAGTGTCACTTCACTAATGTGATTTAGTTTGGTGTTCACTGCTTCTTCACTTATGTGGTTGAGTTAGTTTTCACTGTCACTTAACTAATGTGATTTAGTTCGTGTTCACTGTCTCTTCACTAATGTGATTCAGTTAGGTTTCACTGTCACTTCACTAATGTAATTTAGTTAGTTTTCGGTGACACTTCACTAATGTGATTTAGTTAGTTTTCTTCTTCGCTTCACTAATGTGATTTATTTAGTTTTCAGTATCACTGATGTAATTTAGTTAGTTATCACGTCACTTCACTAATGCGATTTAGTTCGGTGTTCACTATCGCTTCGATAATGTGATTTAGTTAGTTTTCAGTGTCATCTCGCTGTGATTTAGTTAGTTTTCAGGGTCACTTCACAAATGCGATTTAATTCGTATCACTATCACTACACTAATATCATTTAGTTAGTTTTCACTTCACTAATGTCTTTTAGTCAATTTTCACAGCACTTCACTAATATGATTTAGTTAGTTTTAATTGCCACTTCACTAATGTGATTTAGTTACTTTTCACTGTCACTTCAGTGATGTAATTGGTTCAACTTTTACCGTCACTTCAGGTAATTCTCGTGACGTAGAAGAGAATCAGCCTCTTCTTCCTTCCGCTTCAGTCACTGGGGCATCGAACATAAGATCTCTCTAATCTCTCGCGGTAGCAGCACTTACTCTACATCATAACTGCGTCAAAGTTCACTCGTATACACAACATATTATATCGCATCAAGAACAACTCACTAACTCACTCGCGAGCACGCTCGCTTTTATATTATATATATAGCCGCTGGAGTTTTCCAGAAAGTTCTGGCTTTACGTAACGGTCGTGCAAGCGGCCGGCTAACTTAAGCAGCTTCCAGCGTGGTCCCCGCTTGGACGGGTGACCTTCACAGTGGTAACACTGTCCAGAGCCAATAGCAGCAGCAGAAACTACAAATCGCTCTTGAATTAACTTTACAATACTTTAACTTTGACCACCTAATGTTGCTCTTGGATTCTGGCTCCAAAGAATTCTAAAATGGTCGTGGATGGCGGGGTGATAGAAGCTTTCAGAACAATCCCATTATCTCTCAGTGCTTCTGGTGTTTACGCTAGTTGAGAGTGACTTATCTTTTTACCCGGACATTCGATCGACGCCTTCTGTGTGATCACTCATTAATTAAAATGTTATTCTTCCTTCCACATTTCATTAATCACGACATACATTTTTCTAGAAATTATTTAAAATTAATGTACAAAACGCATTATATGCAATACATACAAAAAAGGTTCAACATTTTATTGTAAGCATGGAGGAATATTAAATAATTATAGTAATAATCTCTTGAAAAGGAAATTAAAAGAAAGAAAAAAAAGTAGTCAAAATATTAAAAGCATCTTCCATTAGATGGCTTCTATACATTTCAAAGATACATTACAAGATATTTCGAAACGGATAACCTAGGAATAAAATTATTTCATACAAATAATATCTATGTTTTCATGAGTTTTACACTTTTTCTCTGATATCCTGGTTATACCAAATTCTACAAAACTCAGGGATATTCATAGGACATTCAAGGACATATCCACATTTTATCACTTATGCCCATATGTTACACGTATAATCGAATTAAAGTAATTTTTGAAAAAAATCTAAAGGTCTTCCAAGTGACATAGAGGTTGGGATGGTGGAATTTTCTTTTAAATCCCCGCCTAGTAGTACCTGGCTCAAATATGAAAGTCGGTACTTTTTCTCCTTTGTTATTTAGTTATGCTGATCAAAGACAGACAGATGTGGTCATCAATAGCCAATAGTGTTATGAACTGGTAACTCCAAAAAGTATTATCATAAAATTAAAAATATCTAAATTGAACATGAAAAGATTCCCATTTATAATATGCAGAAAGAAAAAGTGATATTAGAGTTTATGTTTTCAGACATTTATAAAGATTTTTCATACTATTAATTAATTTTCTTAATTGCACCAATTTTCACCTGTTTTGTGTGGATGTTTACAAACTAATTTTAATTCAATTAACAGAAACAAAGTTCTTGTATGACACCTGAAGTTTTAGTGAAAATGCGTTGTCATCTTACGGAGGAAAAGAATGTGAAAATCAGGAGTTATCAAGTTTTATTGAACTTTCTCATTAAGGAGGTTTTTTATTCTATATCTTAAGTATATTGTTATATGTATATAACATAACTGCAATTGAAACATTGCACTTTGCAGCCAAAACCAATAAATTAAACCCTCAATTTGTTATGATTTTAAAAATGTATTTTCGCATTAGCTTAAAATCATACATTAATGACACTGTCAATTATTCTATAAAAACATGTGGGGAAGAGAGGTAGAAGACAAGCATTTCCACAATTAATGTGGAACAGGTCCTACTAACTAAAGAAGCGGTAGCGTGCCTGCCTCTTATTCGAGATATCCCGATTTGGAATCTTGGTTTGGGCGATTATTTGGTTATAATTTTCTAAGGTTTTTTTTCTTAACCTCAAAAGATAATTTTGGGTAACCCATAGCTAAAAGGATCTACGGCTCATTTGAGCATTATTTCACCCTTTTTATTCATTCACTGTCTGATATGACCTGATCGATTAAAGGACGTATTAATATATACATCAAAAAGAAAATGCAAGCACACCTGTAGGTTCTGCTAGTAAATAAAAAATATGTACATTCACATGACTTATTCTACCCACTGCCCTTTATTCTTAGGTCTTTTCTATAAAATATGGTTACAAAACTTAATTACCTACATATTTCATGTTGAGAGAAATAAATACTTGAAGAAATGATTTCATTATATATTTCAATGGAATAAAACGATGGTCTAATCTTTAAAAAGCAGGCCTTGAAAATTCCATTACCTTTGTATGGCATAACGAGAAACAAAACAATGGTGACTTATCACTTCAAGAAATGTATAACAGTATTGGAAAATTAAAACCAAAGGCAACGAAAAGGTTAATACCAAAAAGAATTACTTGGCATAAATAATTGTTGTTTTAGGAGAATCTGCATATTTTTTGTGTATGCTTTTTCATCTTTCTCTAATTAAACAAAAGTATACAATTTTTTTTTATTTGAAGGGGCGGCCCCACACCCACCGCCCCCGGTGACGATCATCCTCAGAGGCTACATCGTCTCCCCGTGCTGTTAGTTCTAACATGCAACTAGGGGGGGGTGCTTTGTTAGTAGTGGCGTGCTAGTGCGTGGAGAAAGATGTGAGTTAAACATGGTCGGGTTCCGCGGAAGCACCCCGGTTAGTAAGTTAAACTACTCATGCGAGCATGCAGAACATGCAAGCGTGCCTGGTTGGGTTTACCGGCGCCAGCCATGGCAAGCCCTGGCTGGCGCTCGGAGATTAGTATGGGTTAGGTTGGGTGGGAGTGACAGGGATGCGTTAAGAGCTACGGCTTAAATATTAAATGGTATGGCGCGGGTGTCAACATCATGCAAGTGATCGTAATGAAAGATGTGGCGGGATTTTACCTTTGGTTGCCGAGCTGCTGCAGCAGTGTTCCTGTGATGGTGGGTGGCCTATAGACGGTTCCTTTATGAGTTGGCGCATTGGCAGGGGCAGACCGTTATTTTAAAGTTCCAGTTCAGCATGGTTTCCTGCAACTTAAGAGTATTAATAGTGTGTGTGAATGTGGCATAGCTATGGAGGTATAAGCCGGTTCAGAATAAAGAGGACTTTATAGGCTAGTTGTAAAAAATTCAAGATATGCACCTTATTTGTCGTGTAAATATATTAAGCACGTGACATTTTAATCAAAATGATATTTCGTTTTTGGTATGTGCTTTACACACAAACACACACACACTCACAGAAACACGCGTCGTTTTTCGTGGGCTAGATTTACGGCACGTTAAACAACCTCAATCCTGATAAAGTGACTTCTGAGCGAGCTAAATTTCCGGTCTTTCACGCTCAATATAGAATGGGACGCTCAGAACTATAGTAGTTAATGAGCGTCCATAAATAAAAAAGAACACAAACACAGTAGACCTTACTTCCTTTTTTTTTCCTTTATTCGTTTCGGGTGCTTCAAAACAGGAATTTTTGATAAAATAGAATTTTGTGTGGAATTATTTAACCTGAATAAATACATTTCTTTTTCATTTTTGTATAACATGTATGAACTCAAATTAACGATGGTAGAGGAACAGGAATTACTCCTCTATGAGAAGTGGATCACAAACAAATATGATTTCTCGAAACACTGACTTTTGTAATATAATAATTTTAACTTCAACTGTAAATCTCTGTTTTCTTTTTCGTTGGTTCTCATGGGGTACAGTTGTTAAGAAAAAGGCTGTAATTACTTGTAATGGGCTGAAAATCCTTTCTTGTGCACATACAAATTTTCTTTTGTATGAAAGAGAAACTTTTGAGATGCCTAATTGTTTAATCAAACAATTAACTTCTGCAAAAAATAATTCAGCGCGCCATTATATATCATGTCACAGTAGAAGTTAACTTTGAGATAACTTTTAATAAATTAAAAGAAGCATTCAGAGAATGCTGCCTTCTTTGTTCTTCAGGTCCGTTTGCTTAAGTACGTTTGCTTAAAATATTCTAGTCATGGGTGCAGCAAGAAAGGGGTGGATTGGGGGGATAAATCTCCACGGAAATCAAATTAAAGTTTTGTTTTTAGTCATTTTCTTTGTCCTTGTTCCTGATAACCGTTGAGGACACACTAAAATAAACTGAGAGTTTGAGTTTTACACTAATACCAATGTGTAAATGTCTAGCATTAGTGAATAGTACAGCTATCAATGGACGTGTAAGGTACGGACGAGCAGAAGCCTCGAGTTACGTACTACAAGACTGCAATCGAGAAAGCTTAGGCCCATGGAATTCGTTTTAAGATGAAGACTACGTTAAAGGATTAAAATATAGTTTAAATAGTTGGGGTTTCATAGGTTAGCAGCCAAACTCGGAACTACAGCTCGATGTGTATGATTGTGATTGATTGTAAAGTGTCCACTATCGCATACTGTCGTTCGCTTATTAGTTCAAGGTATGAGATTAAATTATACCCCTCTACTTGTAGTATCATAAGTAATATACATTAGAGTAGACTATTTTTCATAATTGTCTTGAGTACCTGCTGCTTTTCATCACCGGTATAGCCTGCCTGCGTCAGGACCGAAGACGGTGAATAATACTTGCTGCGCAGACAGTTGCAATAAGGGGGAACAGGAGTGTTCGCAAGCAATTGACAGTTCGGCGCCAAAAGGGTGACACATTACATAATTTTTAAACCTTAATGCAACAACAATTCTTTCAGGAGAACGGGGCAAGCAGTCAACAATTCAACAGAAATCTACGTGGGAACACCGAGTATGAAGGTTTACTAACAGCCAGAACAAAAGGCCAGAAAATTCCAGTATTATATGTATATAATTGTCAAAATAACCACTTAATTAGACTATGCTTTGTTGATGGGTTCTCCTTACGATTCCGACTCCCAAAGATATCCGCAAAATGCAGCGATTTTCACTGTTCAACTACAAGCAAGTAGAGCAGAAACACTCGAAAACAGAGTATTTGTGTGAAGCATATGACTATGACGTCACAGAGATTTTGCTACTGCGCAACCACCTCCAATCGTGACGAGGAAATCAGTCTAGTAGCTTGTACTAGAGGAAGTCATTTCAATCACTCCAAGTGGCGTTACTATAGGGACAGATTTCAATCACTCCTAGTAGCCGTTACTACAGGAGCAGAGTTCAATCACCCTTAGTAGCCGTTACTAGAGGAACATAGTTCAATCACTCGTAGTAGCCGTTACCAGAGGAACAGAGTTCAATCACCCTTAGTAGCCGTTACTAGAGGAACATAGTTCAATCACTCGCAATAGTCGTTACTAGAGGAACAGAGTCCAATCACACTTAGTATCCCTTACTAGAGGAAAAGAGTTCAATCACTCTTAGTAGCCGTTACCAGAGGAACAGAGTTCAATCACCCTTAGTAGTCGTTACTAGAGGAACAGAGTCCAATCACACTTAGTAGTCGTTACTAGAGGAACAGAGTTCAATCACCCTTAGTAGTCGTTACTAGAGCAAAAGAGTTCAATCACTCTTAGTAACGATACTAGAGGAACAAAGTGCAATCTCCCCTAGTAGTCGTTACTAGAGGAACAAAGTTCAGTCACACCTAGTAGCCATTACTAGAGGAACTGAGTTCAATAACTCCTAGTAGCCCTTACTATACGAACAAAGTTCAGTCACACCTAGTAGCCATTACTAGAGGAACTGAGTTCAAGCACTCCTGGTAGTCGCTACTAGAGGAACGGAGTTCCATCACTCCTAGTTGCCATTACTAGAGGAACAAAGTTCAATCACTGCTAGCAGCTGTTACTAGAGGAACAAAGTTCAATCACTCCTGGTAGTCGCTACTAGAGGAACGCAGTTCCATCACTCCTAGTTGCCAATACTAGAGGAACAAAGTTCAATCACTGCTAGCAGCCATTACTAGAGGAAAAGAGTTCAATCACTCCTGGTAGTCGCTACTAGAGGAACGGAGTTCCATCACTCCTAGTAGCCATTACTAGAGGAACAAAGTTCAATAACTGCTAGCAGCCGTTACTAGAGGAACAAAGTTCAGTCACTCCTAGTAGCCATCACTAGAGGAACAAAGTTCAATCACTCCTGGGAGTCGCTACTAGAGGAACAAAGTTCAATCACTCCTGGTAGTCGCTACTAGAGGAACGGAGTTCCATCACTCCTAGTAGCCATTACTAGAGGAACAAAGTTCAATCACTGCTAGCAGCCGTTACTAGAGGAACAAAGTTCCATCACTCCTGGTATTTGCTACTAGAGGAACTGAGTTCAATCACTCCGTGTAGTCGCTACTAGAGGAACTGATTTTAATCACACCTGGTAGTCGCTACTAGAAGAACAAAGTTCAATCACTCCTAGAAGCCGTTACTAGAGGAACAAAGTTCCAGCACTCCTGGTAGTCGCTACTAGAGGAACAAAGTTCAATCGCTCCTAGCAGCCGTTACTAGAGCAACAATGTTCAATTGGTCCTAGTAACCGCTACTAGAAGAAACAAGTTGATTCACTCCTAGTAGCTACTACTAGGGAAGCAGAGTTGAATCATAGTAGCCGCTTCTAAACGAACAAACCGCTACTTGAGGATATCATACTAGGTGTTCAATGACATGATGTGCTAATAGCCATTTATTTAGTCAGAAGTTAGCCTTATTTCCTTATTGCGCTAAAGAAATATAACGAATACATTCTAGTTATTGGACGAATGCATTTTCTCGTTTTACGATTGTAGGTAAACATGAAAACGGGAAGTTATATAAGAGCATTAGGCATAGCATTCTTATTGTCCTGAAGCCCGGGTACCTGCTCTGTTTCTCTCACACATATGGCTATGTATAAAAAGTTATTTCTGCTCTCAATATAGGGGTAGCTGCATATGCAATACGAGGGATACTGGAGGCACGTAATTTGAATTTCATAAAGCGGTGCCGCTGTTGCAGATCAGCTTTCTTTTTATAGCAAAGAATAACAAAGTAACGCCGTAAAGGAAACAAAGAGCAAATGCACGTGCTTCAGAGATCGCGAGCGAGAAAAGTGTAAAGCAATGCGAACAAAAATAAAAGAGCAGTGGAATAACTAGTGCTCCTTTTCATTTTACTTCTGTCCTTTTGTAGTTGATTCTCGTCTCAGTCCTGTTGTTTTTATAGCACTTATACATTCTTATTCTCTCAATTCATTCTACCTATTCTGTTTTCCACCCACTATTTAAGTGTTCCTTATTATACTTTCATTATTTTTCATTTATGCTGTAAAACAGTCATATTCATATTCAAGGTTTTTTAAAGCTTATGAATACCTTAAGGTAATATATATATATAAAACAACTGATGAGTTATATTTACATGACTATCTTACAAATATTTTGCCTTCATGTTAATCGAGAGAAACGTCTGCAAGAATGGTTGTATTACAAATTTCGTTATAGGTGTAAAGGAGGTACAGGAGACAGAAACAATAGTCAAATGATTAAAAAGTGGGTATGTGTATGCTGGCTTTTAAATTTGCATTACATCACGAGAAATAAACGAATAATGTCTTTAGCTCTTCAGAAACTGTATTAAGTGTTGCAAAATTCAAACCAAGAAAAAGAATATTTCGAAAATTGCTAATGTATTGTACGTTTTTGTCTATCTGTTATGGTTTACCAGCAAAATGCATTCAGAATGAAGTGGACTTCAAGGAGATTCACAGAAAACTCAACACATTCACTTATTCTTGCACATAATATCCTTACGTTTTATTCAGTATCCATGTGAAGGGTAGTTTGGGGGGTAGGGTTTTCTTGAAAATCTTCGGGTCACATCCTTGGAAGATGTTGAACTTGTTTTTGTTGATTTTATTGTGAATTATGGTATTTAAGACACACACAGAAGGTAGGGAACGTTGAAATGATCGCGGATATATATGATATCAATTTCCAAATTTGTAGCCCCTTCTCAAGGTCTGATAACTCAAGGCAATGTATCCTTGGCTTCTACCCGCACAGAAAGCCATTGCTATCATGTCGAATTCCTTAAAATTCTCGATATGCCATATTTTTAAGGCGAGACTGGACACTTTTCCCTCAATCACTTCCTCCACTGGTCTACTAGGATCTTGGAATGTTGAGTATATCCTGTATAGAACCGAGTGTAGAATCTTTTTGACTGTGTTATATTCGTTGCGAATATTCTTATTGCGTTAATTTAATTTGACCTAATTGTAGGTTCCCATTTAAAAATCATAACGTTATTCAAACAAAACACGAGTAATGGAATTTACTTTCCTCCATAATATCAGGCAACTTTTATTAAAGACATTTCTTTCTGCAACTCTTAGTTTTGGAGATATTGTACAGCCTCAACTTAAATAATCCACCCTGTGTAATACTGGAAATGAATGCAGAAGAAACTGCCATTGATTGGCTAGAAACAAAACCTCTAAAATAGTACGGACATATAAAGAGAATGAGGAAAGGAGTGTTGTCAACTGCTGGAAGCTTGGAAGGACACGTCTGGATGAAGTCAAAACTATACAAAGAAGAGGATTACAGAAAGGACAATAATTGCAGGACAGAAGATCTTCGAGAACTGTAACAGGAATAATAACCAACCACTGAAAATTGGAAATTCTGTAAAAAATAGAATAGTACCTTTAGGGCAATAGCAAAAATGTAAAGCATTTAAACATTCACCAGCAAGATATATTTCATCGATTAAACCAAGAATTAGGAGAAAGACTGCACAGATTCTTCCACAAATGCCACGCAAAGTAATGAAGAATTTACGATCGAGGTTATAGGAATGTCGAAAGTAAAAGGGTGCTCATCTGTGGGACGTACTACTCAAGATATACGCTATGCTATGTGCTTATATATTACATAATAAAATTAAAAATAAATTTAATTTATAAGATTTTTTTGAACATCCGCATTTCTCTGGTGGACCCCGCCTTATGTATGCCGTCTCATGGTATATGTTTTTAATCACATGCATATATAATTAAAAAAGGTTTCTTAAAGATAATATAGTTCTTAATAGTAAATATTATATTATGACAAAGTGTAGTTTAAATAAAATAGCTGCTTGCGGCTTTATATTGCCACACCCATAACTGGTTGGACATAGAGGGAATAGCGGTTTCAGGGTAGAACATCTCAAGCTTGGATTAATATTAATTACTTGGTTTATTAAGCTTAGTTTACATTGAAAAGGGGGAACAAACTTAGAGTACATGTAGGATCTTTCCTTGAAGTATTTGTCGTGTGTGATGTGGACAGACCTGTGAACCCATCGTCGAGGATAGCAGATTGGGATGCTGACTGCCAGCGATTCGACCCTGTCTAGCACGTGTCGGTCTCCCCCGAGCGGCGCTCATGCGCTTGCTTAAATAGGCAAGAACCGACCCAATCCTAATGACGTCTATGTCCTGTTTGTGGTAAGCCAAAGCCATACTTTAAGTATGATTGAGCGGATTTGTGTATGATTGAGCGGAAACACGTGATCGCTTCCATGTTGCAAAAGGCAACATTATTCTAAGAATTTCCATGGGAAATGACGCAAATGAAAAAAATCCCTTGGGCCAAACCTAAGAAATGAGGTAGCCCACGTCACGTACACATCTTAAGAAAGTTTCTTAAGGCAGAAAATGTAAAATATGATTCTATCAGAATTTAGAAGAATGAGCCATATTAATGTTAAGACCTACATTAATGTAGAATAAACGAGTCCGTCTAACATCACATGCGACAATATTACAAAGTTATGCGTCTATTTCAGCGGGATTAAGACCCTTAAGTAGTTTAAACGTTTGTACAAACAGTGAACGAAATTAATAGATTGATGCCCAAATGAGCACAAAGTCTAAGCTGAGAGTACACATGCTTCCTAACAGTACATTAAGAGTATAATATTCTTTAAGTTTCACGATTTGTATCAAAATGTATCTGTTTTAGAGAAAACTAACTCATCATATGCTGAAAAAGATGTATATTGCGCTGTACATGAATAGCTTTAATGCTTAACACGAAGAGGACATTCGCCACAAAGGCCCATATTTCCACTGATATGCCAACTGTTTTAAAATGGAAAACATACAGGCTCTCCATGCCTAAATGTTTTACTGGCCCTTAAAGTAAAGTGAAACTCTTTAACGTGTTATTTTGCTTAAAAATGTAAAGTGATATTTCGGGATTGGGGCAAGGTAGATGTAGAAATGTTATCTGTGTCCCTACATTGAGGAGATATATCGCAAAAGCAAGCCAGAAGGCTAGAGTTGCTACATTTATTTCAAAATTCTCCTGTAGGAAACTACAGAGTATATCATTATTGGTGCCATATATTTGGGGGACGTTTTCCTGACATCAAAACCGTAAAAAATACTTTAAGTAAACATGGGTCTGAAAATAATTTATTTCAGAGTTACAACACAAAATCGAAAGTTACAAAAATTGCCCGAAGTTGCTTCCTCTTGCTTCGATGCACGCAGTAAGCCTGCGTGTCATGCTCTGGCGTACTCTGTTGAAAATTCCTGTTGTGTTTCGTATTTGGTCAAATCCTGTCTGGATACATCCTCTCAAAATGTCAACATCAGGTACAGCGGTCGCATAAAACAAGGACTTCAAATGTCCCCAGACGAAGAAATCCATTGGATTCAAATCAGGCGATCGAGCAGGCGATTTCCGCAATCCATCTTTGCGGAAATCGATCATTCAAAAACTTACGAACTATCATACTAAAATGAGCTGGAGCACCATCGTGTAAAAACCACGTTGGATGATGTCCAGAGGAACATTATCAGTTAAGTAATGCAACTCATTTCCGAGAAACTGGAGATAGGTTTGTCCATTCAGACGCGGTGGCAAGGAGTAGGGACCAATAAGGTGATCATGAATGTTTCCACCCCAAACGTTGAGAGAGAACCTGTGTTGATGGTTGTCGATTCAAACGCGGAGGGAAGAAGTGGGGACCAATAAGGTGATTATGAATGAATCCACCCCAAACGTTGAGAGAGAACCTCTGTTGATGGTTGTCCTGTCGTACTTCATTAGGATTTTCAAATGCCAGTTATGAGTATTATGAAAATTGAGGATGCCGTCGCGAGTAAAACCAGCCTCATCCGTGAATAAGATACGGCTAGGAAATTGATGAAGCCAGCGCACTGCTGTAACATGCGTTGACAGAAACGTCTTCTTGGATCGAAGTCTCCTCATTTAATCCTTGCACACGTTGAAGGTGATACGGATACAGAAGATTTTCATGTAGAATTTTCCAGATAGTCATGCGACTAACACTTTCCCTTGCAGTTATACGTCTTGTGCCTTGTGATGGGTCTGCGTCCACAGCACAAAGAACTCGTTCTTCAAGCTCAATGCCTCGTACCGCTCTTGGTTTCCCAACATTCCCAGTACTCCTCTCAAATGCGCCATTCTCTCTCAAGCGTGGATGAATTCGTGCGAATGTTCCAGCACACGGTAATGGCCTGTCAGGGTACCTTTCTACATAAAGTTCACATGTTCGTGCTGCATTGCCGTCTGCACGGCCATACGTGTAGTGCATATCCGTCTGTTCACTCATGGAATACATCTTCTTTGATCTATAACAACGAAACGGTTGATTTTGAGACCCACGTACATATAAACTTTTTTTTTACAATTTTGATGTCAGAAACACGTCTCCCAAATACATGACACCAATAAAGATACACCCTGTATAGTTACAAAAACGCATTATCATATTTACCTAACTGAGCTGAGGAAACCTTCAGCAACGAACACATCGTTTCTAAGCAATTTTCAGATGCGTGACCTTAAGAATCCCCCGGCCTAAGTCCATGTTACTTCTGGATGTGAAGGATCATGTTCATCAGGGGCTCAAAGGCTGCCAGACGATCAGACGTCTCTCATTTCACCAGAAAGTCTTGAAAGCAACTGTTCACCATGCCACATTAGGGATGCAAAATGGGCTGAGTTGGGAGACTATCGAGTAGTCTTTGTAGCAATAGTGCGTAGTAAACATGCCAGAACCGTCGTTATACCTATTTGATCTTTTCTGCCTTTTTTCTTGCGCCCATGCTACGACTCCATGTTTTAACCGGGTGGCAAGATTTAAACACATTATTATAATAAGTAGGGGAAGTATTGTATTCCACCCAAAAATTCGAATCCGAGATTTCATCGGAAATACATGTTTTGAGACACCCTGCATCCAAAAAAAACATTTTTGGAAACATGTCCGTGTGTGTATGTGTGTGTCTGTGTGTGTGTGTGTGTCTGTTTGTGAACAGCATAACTCAGAAACAACAGTCGGATAAACGCCAAACTTGGTATTTAGACTCAGTATCTTCCAGAGATGCAACACGAAGGTTTTCAAGAATATCCCCCCACTACAGATTACCCTTTACATGGAACATTTTTCGAAAATTTTAATTTTCTCAAAAATGGCTCTAACGATTTTGATTAAAATATTATATGTTTAAGATATTTTCATGACAAATAAAATGTATATCTTGAATTTTCTGGGAATGTCTCCAAAAGTATTCTTCATTGTGAACGACTTTTGCATAACTGGTAAACCATAAGAGATAGACAAAATTTTACTACACAAAAAATGTAGATCGCGTTAAAACGCACAATTTATGTCAAATACATTTTTGTTGTTGTGTCAACCATTTTCGAGATATTGCTTGTTACTCCCTTAAATTTTTCTATACTTATTTTCTCAAATGGGAATTCGTTGTTCATTTTTTTTCTTGGATGTGCAAAGAGTATTAATCTGTGGCAAAGGGAATGGTGCTGCACCTAGCAACCAGCTATTAAGAGATATGTATGTGCTTAAAGGCTACTGTATTTCTATATTGCCCTTACATCTACAAGAAACTTAGCAATAAGATAGTGTCTGCAAATGTTTATCTCGATTAACATGAAGTAGATGGAGACTAAGCGTTTGTAAAAATAGTTTGTACAAGAGTAGAGAAAGTCATGTGAGTGTAACGCATCAGACATTTTTTACATAATTCTTGAGTACATTGCTTAATTAGCACATCTACGACTCCCAAGATCAATGCAGTCCATGCTGTGCCACGCTGAACACCTTCACCCTATTGTTAAGATGTACTCAGTCGACTTATTTCTCACATCACATAAGCACTTGGTGTTCATGACCCCAGCTGTAATAGAGTGAACAATTTTAGCTGAGGATGAAAGGCCAATCCTTTCGATAGCAATTATGCTACCGCCATCAACACCAAATGCCTATGTGATGTAGGAAATAATAGTCGACTCGCACATTTTAACAATGAAGACAACATTTACATTTAATAATACTTCTTATAATTCTATACCTTCACTTTAATTATAGCCATCCGGCATTTGCAAAGAAATGCCAGCTCAGATAAACTGCTGCAAACTAACCTTGTTTACAATACATGATGTGAAAGGTGTAACAAAAATTTATTTCGTAATTGAATCAGAGTCACCCTTTGTTAAGGGATCTAGTACTTCCAAGATGTTTTGTTTCCAATAAACACAATACCTTCTGTGTGTTTATTTCCTTGCAACAGCATTTCGTATTCAGAGCAACCATTCAGTGGAAGCAATAAGAAAGGAAGCAGGTATTTAGCGACATTTCCTCTGCACACACCTTTAAACAAAAGCACCTTGTGACGTCATCTGCGGACCTTCCAAAGGTCCTCCCCCACCACAAGCACCGCCGCCATTACAATAGAAGGCGATCAAAAGGCAATGGGGTAGATTATAGCTGACCTCGCGGAATCTAGATAAGAGATTTAAAGCCAAATGGAGAAAGGAGATCTGTATTGTTCGCCATAAGATGCCTCTTTCCTTTTCTGGAAACGCGCCAACCGCGATGGAATAGAAAATGATCATGACTCAGGAACAAAACAAAACGATATTCAACGTGCTTGTCTGTCCCTTGTATGAGAACAGGGACTGCTATGTAGCCAACACTCCCATAAATCGATGTTCTCGCTCATTACATGACAACCACAGCTTAAGGGAGATAGATACGAACAGAGATTTTGAATACTTTAATTAAGAAAATTTCACTTATTGAGGAAAGACTACAATCCCTATGCCAACCAAGATAAATTTGCTAAATTAATGTAATATTTATTCAGGGAGTTTTGCAGCTATAAGTAAGACATATGGCACATTCTTTCTTTTTTTAATTGCACGACAGTATTTAGTGTTCGCCGACAAAATTATCTTTACTCGAGGATTTTAAATCGTCTATTTTAAAAACACTCTGACTCATTACATTTTAAGTTATTGTTTGTGAATTTAAATTAAAATACCTTTCTTTAAAAATTACCTCTTAAAACACCACGTATACTTTATTTTGAACATGTTAGCTTTGTGAAAAGGATATATACACAGGATGAATGGAACAGAAGGAGACTGTGTATATCTTATTTCCTTATGTTATCGGCATCAATCCAGAGGGGATATTGTACGGCCGGATCCAGGAGCGAGGGTACAGCAGGACAGGGTTCCCACACTCACCTACATTTCCTACCCTGAAAGAGACCAACGGGATGAGGATGAATGAAATGCTGAATGGAAAGAAATGGAAAGATAGTAAATTTGCGGGCTGAAAGAAACCACTCCGGCATTCGCCACGACCCAGAAAAAACTCCCAAAGAAATTCATGGGTTAGAGGGGCAATCGCCGGAGATCGAACCCGGAACCACCCGAATGCGGGGCATAGACGTTGCCGTCTGAGCCATCTCGCTCGGTGATTATATTGTTACATGCTGGGTAGATGGCCTAAAAGTTCACATGAAAATTAAATTAACTTCTAATACCCAGCACGCACATTGCGGGGACATATGCTTACTTCGCTGCGGAGGACCGAAACGTGGTGTGGAGGTTAAGAGGAAGGCGTGGGTTTTTCACTGTACAAAATCCGTAACACAAATCTACTCACACATTCCTAGATTTATTTTGAAATCGTTTGGAGTTCCTAGGCTATTAAATATGAAAGGTGAGGGAAGATGTCCACCTATCCAAATCCCAGCTTACACACGCGGTCCGTTCCTCACGGAATCCTGAGACAGACGCTATCCCCCACTACTCGTGGGTAGCAAAGCTGCCAGCCAAGTGTGACGCAAACAACAGTGTGTGTCGTAATGACAATGTAATCCCCCAAATTATTAATACGCCATATCTCCCCCACTTATAAAAATAAGGCGTCCCGGCCGAAGAAAAGAAAATACAAAAATACAAATGAAAGTGATATATGATCCCTGATTAATTCCCCGAACAATAAAATTTATACCTTTAAAGAAATGAAACTGTACAATGAATTATTTGGACCACCAGAGACACGCCCCATCGGCGCACAATTTATAAACTTCATAGAAAATACTGAGACACTGCACAGACATATTATCATCATTATAACCACCATATTAGATGTCGCGAAAGTTTAATGCTGCATTACCAAATGTAATAGTTAGAAAAAATAAAATTAAAGCAGGAAAGACTGAAAGAAACCATGGCTGTAATAAGACACATAGCACTAAGCATTAAACTCACACCAGCCTGCGAGCATTGTCCTCAGACCTAATTGAAAGTGGTAATTGAATTATTAGCAAAAATATTCAATAAAGATACACATGTTAGCACATGAAAAAAACACAGAAAACAAAGTGGCAGAAGGGAATGGAGGAGTAAAACAAAAGAAACGGGAAAAAGAGGGTGGGAGGTAGGATGTAAGATGGGGAGAGAGCCAGAGAGGAGAGGGAAATAATGCAGAAACGCCAATTAATTTCCAATACCCAGCATGGACATTCACGGGACGTATGCATGTGTCTGGTAATGACAATGTAGAACACTAGGCAATGACAATGACAACGCAACCCCCCAAATTATTAATACGCCACAATATGCATAAATAAAAATTTTAAAAGAGTCTGATGTGTTACATTCAGATGACTTCTGCATTATTAGCGGGTGTAAAACCATTGTAGAAAAGTTATTATTTTCTCTACCATATACATAGTAGTAGAGAAGGTATCTATTGCATTCCACCGAAAATTTCGATACCAAAATTTCACAGAAATACATGTTTTGAGGCCCCCTGGATAAAAAAAGGATTCTTAGAAAAGGTCCGTGCGCGCATGTGTGTTGTCTGTTTGTGTATGTTTGTGAACAGCATAACTCAAAAACGAAAGTCAGATAAATACCAATCTTAGTATTTAGGTTCACTAGCTTCCAAAGGTGCCACACTAAGATTCTTCAAGAAAATCCCCGACCCCAAACCACCGTTTACATGATACACCTTTCCAAATTTTTTATTTCCTAAACAAAGGCTCTAACGATTTTGATTAAAATACCATATATAAGATATTTACATGATAAAGTGTATATCTCAAACTTTCTGGGAATAGTCTGTGAAGTCAACTTAAATAGGAAGCAATTTTGAATTTACCCATCTTTTCATTGTTTAGTATGTTACTCACAGATATATAGATACACGCGGGCCTTTTTCTAAAGGTCCTTTTTTAGGATTTAGTGGACTTCAAAACATGTATTTCCGGGAAATATCGGTATGAAATTTTTTAGCGGAATGCAATACGTTCTCTACCTACTATACACGTGGTAGAGGAACTAAAAAGGCTTTTTTCATTTAGGGGTGTTAAAACATATATTTCCGTTAAAATTTCATATCGAATTTTTGAGTGGAATGCATTACTATCTCTACTTAGTAATTACGATTATATTTTAGTCGGTGAATGTTTATTTATAATTCACGTGAAGAACAATTACCGTAATCAAACGATTTTGTCCATAATCATTAACTATTCATAAAGAACTTAATTTTGTATCAATTATTATAGGTATTCGCCGAAAAATGGTTCATTTGTATATTATAACATTAATACACGGGCATGTGAGCCAAACTTAACGTGTTTGATAGCCATGATATTATGTAGTCAATGCATTCCCTCTTGAGGGTGAAAAGAACGAACACCTACACTTAAAAGTTCTGCGTTTAAAAATTATAAAATTCAAGCATAGAAAATCGGATTTTTCAAAAAATTTTATTTTAAAAATATTTGTATTTTAAATAACGAATATCTGACTCTGTCTTAAGTTTTGCAGCAGTACAAAGTATAACGAAAATTAAACCTACTTCGAAGGTTGTTTAACACAATTCAAATGTTATTCATGCATTTAATAAGTAATACACACACGGACTTCATCTAAAATATTTTCTTTTACCAAATTAAGGAAATCTTAGTGTGTATATTCGGTGACATCAAAGTCTTGGGAGGAATTAAATAATTCTTACGTGACCACATATAAATATTGCAAAAAGTTCTGGTTCAAGAATTTATTTCTTGTTATATGTACAGAGCCCCAATTGTGATGTAATCACCTAGGCTGGCGGAGCCTGCAATTTAAGTGGAACCAAAGATTGTTAGCAGTACGAGGAAAAATTAAAGAAACTTGCTCTCTGCTTTACAGTCTTCTATTTGTCCAGTAATCACTTGGTAAACCCTTTTACAGTTTGTATTAGCAACCCAATGTGACTCTCAACCTCAATATTCTATTTCGTTTTTGTCGATTCTAAAGTAGAATACGCCTTCCTTTTTCGAATGCTCCTCTCGAAGCCGCTACAGCTGATCTCTCCCTAGAGGGTGGAATTCGATTGACTTTGTGCCCTACTTGGAAAGTTTGCACCAAAACTTAACCTGATATTGAGGCCGTAGTTCTGGAATTGCTTAGCGCCCGTCTTTTGTTAAAAATTCTATTTACACAGCGATGTTCCAGCATTATTACCTTCAGGATTTGTCAACAAACAACTGCTAGGTGGCAATCACGTGTTACAGGGCAAACAACGATGGGATCTCTTTGTTACAGTTTCCTTCTCTGAAAAGAATATAAACTGTTTATGTATGTTACCAAAACGAGTAGTGTTTGTAGTTTCTTTTGTATTACTAAACAACATAAACCTTTTTAACTCATTTCGAATATTTGCCGTCGTTTCTATCGCTCCCCATATGGCTTATGACCTTTGGGAATACCTCATTCCACCAAGCGATGACGACCCATTTCTGAGGTGGAGGTGGAATTCGTTGCTTATGATTGTAGGGTGACGATAAGAATGGCGGTGGATTAAGGGGACCTATAGCTTTTAACGTAAACTGAGAATCGCATTGGCTTTTGGGATACTTCACATAGGCAAATCAGAGGTGAAGGCGTGGATAGGGCCGACTTAAAATCCGCCATCCCACAGCCGGGAATCGAACCCCGGATCTCAGTACGAGAGCCGAAAATGAAACCACTGAGCTACCGCAGCGCCATTTCGAATATTTTTCGGAGCGCACAAAATTACCAGAGAACCTTAGGGGAGTTTAAATGGCGAAGATAAGTTTTAAAAATATCTGATGTGATATATTCACACGGCTTTCTCTACTAACGACAAATCCACATAGGTATGTATATGCGTCTATTCCACGATAATTCTATTTTTGCTTAAGAATAATTTCAAATACAGCAAGGTGCACTTAGAATTAAATTTGGACTAATAATTAAAACTATTATTGATAATACAAACATTAAAACTAAAAAAATAAATCGATTTAATGAAATATCCCCTATTATATAATCTTTACTATATAAAATTACTAAAGATGAAATAAATATAACAAATGACTGAAAAATTCAATGCCATAGCCGGGATTTGAACCACGGATCTCCCGGTCTCCGTCCGGTTGCTCTAACCACTGAGCTACCATGGCAACATGCCGACACGACATTAAATTCTCCAGCTGATTCGCATTTTTCCCGGTAAACCACAAGGAGATCTCAAATTGTATTGAGATGCCATACCCCAATGGCGACTTACATTTATTGTAAGTACTTTAAGTTCCGGGCTTTATAGTTGCAACCACTATTAGGTCAATTAATGGAATTAATTGTTCTTTTCACACAAGCCGTGTGTTGGACAGGGTTGGAAAGGTAGAATCAGATGACTGAAAAATTCAATGCCATAGCCGGGATTTGAACCACGGATCTCCCGGTCTCCGTCCGGTTGCTCTAACCACTGAGCTACCATGGCAACATGCCGACACGACATTAAATTCTCCAGCTGATTCGCATTTTTCCCGGTAAACCACAAGGAGATCTCAAATTGTATTGAGATGCCATACCCCAATGGCGACTTACATTTATTGTAAGTACTTTAAGTTCCGGGCTTTATAGTTGCAACCACTATTAGGTCAATTAATGGAATTAATTGTTCTTTTCACACAAGCCGTGTGTTGGACAGGGTTGGAAAGGTAGAATCAGATGACTGAAAAATTTACCGGGAAAAATGCGAATCAGCTGGAGAATTTAATGTCGTGTCGGCATGTTGCCATGGTAGCTCAGTGGTTAGAGCAACCGGACGGAGACCGGGAGATCCGTGGTTCAAATCCCGGCTATGGCATTGAATTTTTCAGACATCTGATTCTACCTTTCCAACCCTGTCCAACACACGGCTTGTGTGAAAAGAACAATTAATTCCATTAATTGACCTAATAGTGGTTGCAACTATAAAGCCCGGAACTTAAAGTACTTACAATAAATGTAAGTCGCCATTGGGGTATGGCATCTCAATACAATTTGAGATCTCCTTGTGGTTTACCGGGAAAAATGCGAATCAGCTGGAGAATTTAATGTCGTGTCGGCATGTTGCCATGGTAGCTCAGTGGTTAGAGCAACCGGACGGAGACCGGGAGATCCGTGGTTCAAATCCCGGCTATGGCATTGAATTTTTCAGTCATCTGATTCTACCTTTCCAACCCTGTCCAACACACGGCTTGTGTGAAAAGAACAATTAATTCCAAATATAACAAAGCTTATAAATAATAATGGTTTCAACATGTGGAATCTGTATTCAAATGTTTATGCGTAACAAACTCTCGCAATGAAGAAGAGAAAGAGAACAAAAAGCAAGAATCGCAAACTTCCATGCATGTCGGTTAGATGACGCTTAGGATAGAATGTATTTTCAAAATGGAGTTTTGTAGCATCCTTGTGTGGTTAGCTCCAGGTAATGCTTACAACAGGGGGAAAGTAAGCTGAGATAGTAGGCTGGGTCGGTACTAGGGTGGAAGAGTATATGGCGGCGGTAGCAGGGGAGCAAGGGAAGAGGTATCAAATAAGTACTCAAATGTTTTGTAAAAAGCTACCGTATATATTCTTACATAATTTGGCATAGCACTAAAAGTGCCCTCCGTGGAGGGGTAGTGCGTGTCAAGAACTTAGATAATGCCATACATTTCTTACCTAGTAACCTGGGATATGTCTTGTGGAGTCACTATTAACTAAGTTAGGTTGGGGGGTCGGGCCCCTGACGATCGTAGCTATGGCGTGGCGGCGTATCAGCGAAGATTGAAGCGATTGAGAGAGATTACAATTTCAAGGTGCTATTAATTTGTAATATATAGAAAAGCAAAAAAAAAAGGGATGTATCAAACTAAACTAAAATAGAAAAAGTAAAAAATAGACCGATGTGAAATGGAGAGGAAAAAAAGGAAGAAGAAAATAAAAGCACAAAGAAGCCTCGGCAGTCAAACATATAACGCAAGCAGAGCTGCAGGATTTTTAGAGTTGTATACAAATGAAAAGATAAGTAAAAAAATGGCCATATGTGCATTTCTGCAAGCTCAGCACGCGACTTCGTGTCCTACAAGACAAAGCTTCCTACATTTCACCATGTTTCGAAACTTCTTCAAATAAAACGCAATCCCCGGCCCGCGGTTTGAGCTTTACCTATGGCTCGCTACAGTATTTAGAAAACGACTAACACGATGAAAACTTTTGACACAAATTCTGTACATTAATGATCTCTACATTACTGCTGTAACTTTATCTATTTTATACGGTTTGCTTATAATTCCATAAAATACGGAAGGCTTTGGAGGCTATTCACAGAAAATTCAACATATACAGTTTATTTCTCATGCCAATATATTAAACATACGACACTTTAATCAAAGCAGTTTGCGTCGTTTTGAAAACAATAAACATTTTACTATGTAATTTGGATTTTTTTTGGAGGGAAATTTTCGTTTTACATCTTTGGAATACACTAGATTTAAATGCCAAGTTTGCTATTTAACCGACTTTTCATGTTTAAGTTATGCTGTTTTCAGAAAGAATCACGAACGCACACGTGGACTTTTCCAAAAATTATTATTTTAATTCGTGACCCTAAAAGTGTATTCATAGAGATATCTCGACATGCAATTTTTTGGGCGAAACGCAATACTTCCATTACTTAATATAGGTAAGTAGTAGAGAAAACAGAATATGATACGTTTATATCAAATGCAGTCTTATAAATTGGGATTTCCTGTTTAACTGAATATGTAGCTTTTCATAGTATATAATACAATACCTGATTTTAATCATACTTTTAAATGTATTACTGCATATGCTATTTCTTACTCTGAATTCCGCACCACTTTAAGCCCCCTCCAAAATATCAACTCCAATACTATTTGGAGTAGACATAAATTTTAATTAGTCTTTCAGGGGTGGTTTTGCTCAACAGATTGGTATTACCTACAGCTAAATAGATACAATTGAGATTTCTTTTCGTTTTTTCTTCGAATAGATATTTCTGTGAACGACAGTTTCTAATATAAATGCACCATGATCTCAGGAAATTAAGTTTCAGGATGAAAAAAACCAATAACATAATTCTACTGTGGGTTTGATGTTAATAAAGTTGATGGTAGTTTTAAAAAAATGAAGTTTTGTTGAATTTTAAGAAATCGTGAGTTCTATTTTCCTGCATAAACTAATTACTATGTACATGTATATCAGTGAACTTAAAAGACATAAAGCTACATTTTTTTTAAACATTTCAAATATTTCAATGGTTACTGAGCTAACAGTGACAAACATAGAAAGTTTAACAGTGTCAGAATGGGACTTTTAATCTCCACTTAATGCATTACTAAAGTAAGGAATTACTAAAGTATAAGAAAATATCCTGAAAAAGCTAAAATGAATTCTAAGTTTGGGGAATTTATATAATCCAATACAAACACATCAACACATAAACCGAAGAGTGCGTTGTCCTTGTAAGCATTTAGTCATTCTTGAATAAAATGTAATGTATTTATAAATACAACTTTACTGAGTATATATGAGATGTGATGGTAAAGTACTACGGTTTTAATATTTTGATGCTGCAGCGCATTTTGAGGCATCTCCCATTCATTAGGAAGCCAGACGCAGCTGTGAGCGATCGTCACTTTGTGTTTTCCTATTGTCAAGGCATTTCGAAATATTCAAAACAATTGAACGACCTGCCGACTGTGAAGTCAGACCACTGATTCGTTTTTGAATGTGAGAAATGTTACGCTAGCAAACATTCATCGCAAATTGGGTTGGGTTTATGGGGAAACAATAATGCCTGAGCACATACACATCTTAAGACCTGATGGCGTCATTTGATTGGGAACAACTCGACCATCCTACCTACAGTCCGCATGTGGCATCAAGAGATTTTAATCTGTTCCTTCATTGAAAAAATTCCTTGGTGGAAAATACTTCAAGACGATGATGTTTTGAAAGAAGAAGTGCAGACTTGATGTTCATCACGGGCGGCATCATTCTTTGGCAAAGGTATACAAAAACTGGTTTCGCCGTTATGACAAGTGTCTTAATAGGTCGGAGAAGTAGTATAAGGTGTAAGATAACGAATGATAATAAATTATTTGGAAAACAATGTTCTGTTATTTTTTAAACATTATCGGTACTTAATTTAAAAACGCGCCTCGTAGTTATAATGGCCATTGAAATTCATGATTAATTTTTATATAATTAGAGCACGTCAATGAATCTTTCTTGGATATAAATTCTTTCTTTATGCCATACTGATATACTATTAACTCTGTGTAACTGTATTTCCTGTAACTGCTTAAATATAAGCTTTGAAAATCCCTGAAAAGTTTATTTTTGCTTATATAAAAATTCATTATCTTCCTATTTTTTTTCCTTCTTCTTCTTCTTCTTCTTCTTCAACACGTTAAGTCCATCGCTGAACTGTTCCACTCTACGGTCAATGAAGAACATCCTAATCTCTCCATCTCAGATATGAGCGTCTTAGGCCCCATTCAGAATGAAAATTAAGCGTAATAATAATTTAAAGTTAAAAGATAGATGATATGATGTAACGTAATGGAACCATTCAGAATGAATCACGTAAACACAAAAATAAACATTTAATTAGACGAAAACTTAGGAGCTTACAGGCCCAAGCTTAAAAGTTTCAAACATAAGAAACTAACAATCACACAGCGAATATCATCACGTGTTCATTCTGCCATCTTTCATCAGATTTTCCGTTGTCATGTGTTGACTCGCTAACACACTTTCTTGTAAGATCACGGGCCAGCGATCACTGGGGTTTCTATAAAAGTATTGTAGGTGATGCTTTTTTGTGAGTTTAACATCCTTTACGCGGTTAAAGGATTCATGTTGATACTTGTACATAACCTCTTTTGACGATGATCGCTTCCCAAGTCGCCATATCAGCTCAGTTGTTGATGTGAATGACAACACATCGCCTAAGTGCATGTCTTAAGTTTTACGTCACGTTAATGTTTAATTTTTATTGTGAATGGCCAGTTACTCTTCTTTTCCTCTTGGAATGTGTTCAAAAATGTTCCATCCGTTGTAACTGTTTTTTCCAATCGTTTCTATTTTCTACAATTTTCTTCTATTATTGTAAGAATATATAACTCTTCCCTAATTTTTGTGCTTCTCTTCTTACCCATTATACTATATCCCCCGACAGTATCGTATTTCCCTGCTTTTTGTTAATTTCCAAACTTCGGAATCCTATATAAAAGTTGGTAACTCCAACACTGTATAAAACATCTGTGTCTCTTTCCTTGTCTTTTTATTTAAAGTTGTTTTTTGTGGTAGAGCATATATGTTTATATCGGTTTAATAATTTTGTATATAAATCTGCGTTTCCTCTGAGTGTCATATTATATTCTAAATAATTAAATGTGCTTACTTGTTCGATAATTTTATTATTGATTACAGTTTTAGATCTTATAGATTCATTGCCGCTGAACGCCATTATTTTTATTTTATTTACAGATATGTGCAAAGTGCACGTCTTTATTATCTGGCTCAGCATATTCACTGGTTTCGTATTTCCTCCTCCGATCTTGCAACTATTACCTGGTTACCTGCATATAAAACGGTAAGTACAATAAAATTCTTTGTCAATTGATTATTCTTTATCTGGAGCTGCCTCTCTTTTACAGCTTCGCATATATATATATATATATATATATATATATATTGAACAGCACTGGTAATACTGGGCAATTCAGAATTCTCAGTGTTAACAGTTGTGGACCTCAACCATTTGGGTCCATATTTTCATCTATTAGAGTTTTTGCATGAAAAATTGCTGAGCAAATGGACATTTGTTTAAGAAAAAGCTACCAGGTGGCTGGCGAATTGCATACTTCGCAATTGAAAGCTTTCCAAATATACCAATGATAACTGAGGCGTCTATTCATTGGTTTTTCTTCTCCAACAGTCATTTACGTCATATTCACTTTGCGTTCTGTGGTCAGAGATCATTCATTCACAAGCTCGTTGTAACCAATTCTTTTAAAATCAATCAATAGTTTTTTCGAACGACAGTGTATTTTGATACACTTCCCTTTCATGTTGGAAAGTTTACAGCATTCAGTGCTAGTACTTAACCTATTGTATTTTTCCTATTTTACTGCACACATATACGAGAAACTATAATAGACCGAGTGAGATAGCTCAACGGTAACCTGCGAGGATCGCATTCGGGAGCTACGCGGTCTAAATCCCGCCAGAACCCTCCTGTATGACTGAGGCGTTTTTCCAGGTTTTCCTCGGTCCTCGTGACTGGTAAATACCAGTAAGGTAGCCTAAAATAGGCCTTAAAGTAACCTTTCCAAAATTGCTTTCCCAATACCACTTCAATGCATATATACTCAATCCGCACCGCCTGTGGTGCCGTATAAGGTAAAAACGGACATTAATCACTACTGATACCACGAACTATATTAGACCTTCTAAATCTTTATATATTTGTTATTGCATAGCTGGAGTGTAATCAAATTTCATTTTTTTAATTGCTTTCATTTAAGTCTTACCTGGAGCTTTATTCCTTTCTGTTTGTTAATGATTTAATTACGACTCAATTCAATTATGATGTTTTAGGGTCAAAAACCAGGCGTGGATTATCGATCACCAGTTTGCCACCGAAGTTTATATTGATGACTTTGTTACTGGTACCAATATAATCAACAGCTGTTACTAATTAAGTTTATTTTCGTGTAAGTGGTACTTCTATTTCTATTATTCGCTATCTCCGAAAAAATATTATACCTTAAGTACATTGAGGAATTTATGAACTAGAATATACTCGAGTTCATCTCTATTTTCAAATTCTTCCTAGGACGCATTTATCACACTTGTATCACAATATACTATTACCCACTCGCATCTTAACTTATTTCGTGATCGTGGATATATGTCTATACAAGATTGTTGTACAATGCAGTATTTTGTTTCGCAAGGTGTTAAGTTTGCAAGTTTGTAGCCCCGTTTTAGTCCATGGCTGCATATCTCGTGGTTTGCAAGCCAAGCAAGTATCTACTATAGTTGTCCTGGGCAGAGTCAGTCAGGGTGTATTTGTGTACCCACAGTGTGTACATATTCTCGTGGGAGTAATGGTCCACACGTACAGACCATAATGACTGGCTGCACAAGCCACAATAGTCTCGTTAGGTAAGGCTTTTCATGACGCCTCGAGATTGCTACGGTGTTTACTTGAGCAAATACAACGTCTTTATGTCCGCTCTTTTCCTCCAACCTGTGCGTTTCCGTCTACGCTAATTACTTTATTTATAAACCACTCCTAACGTTGATAAAGTTATTTTACTGGTTCAACTTAATTTATACAAAATAAGATATACAGGATAGGAGGAGCTAGAATATGCTCCTTTCAAGAGCGACTAGGAGAAAAACAAAAATGGCATAACAATTTTGTTAACGTCTGTTATACATACGGCGATATTAAAAAGCTTTACAGTACTAACAAGGGAATGACCAAACCCTTCATACTGAAATCTACTTAAAACTTCTGTTAAAGTAAATATGATGCCTAAGAAGGCCTTGACCGAAAAAACAATGCGTTGAAATCGATACTGAAATGGTGATATTTGTTAGTAGTAGTTGGTAGTTGGAAGATGTTTCATGTTTATATGCCCCATGTATGGAAGCCAATTTGTCGCAGTCACTTCTGTTATCTTATTGCTGGGCGCCTGTTATTTTTTATTATTTTGCATTTTGGGTTCATTGTGCTCCGGCTAGCTATTATTATTATTATTATTATTATTATTATTATTATTATTATTATTATTATTATTCAGTCGAGCAAATCTCTTAAACAGGGTGTGTAAGCGGAAAGGATTTTGTTACTCAAAGATAACACTGATAAAAGAATTTGTTTTACACTTTTATCACCGTCACAATTAAGTTCACATATTGATTCGTGATACACGCCAAACTGAAACTGTTATATTTTATAATATCACTATAATCACTTATTTACTACACATTATTAATTCGGGTTTCACATTTATAACAAACTTTAAGACGCGAGAGATTCTGTAGAATTGCGACGTGTACTTTATGTATGCTTCCGTTGAACTACGCGACGTGTAACCCGCGAACGATTCTGATGAACTAACTGTGCGACGTATAACGCGTGAATGCTTCTGTTGGACTGTGCGACGTGTAATGCACAAATGTTTCTGTTGGGCTGACGAAATCTGCTTCTGACTTTAGCTTTTAATCTCCCACACCCCGATATACCTAAAGATTATAACCGAGCTGCTATTGGTTAATAAAACGCGCCAACATTAGCGTCTATTTTTATATCCAATCAAAAATTACGAAAACATATGCTCTAGGGAAAATATTCCCGCTATTTCTAAGAAAAGCGCGCCAATCTGACGTCATGTGTTTGGCTCTTCTAATTAATATTCAACTCACCCCCTCGCCCATTGTTATCCGCTCCTATTGTCAGTTTCAGTGAGGCCGTGTAAACTTATTTCCTAACAATGCTTATAATTAACAAACATCTCAAATCAATGTCATACAATAATGCTTATTTACACTAAAATCACTCTGGCATTTACATTATTGTGATACAAATTACTGCCACAATACTGGAATCTAGCAGTGGCAATATGAGTAGAATATCAATATCCCTGCTTAAAGAGGAGTTTGTGGTATTGCACTGTTCGCGCTCCTTTCTTGCTACCAACGTGACCTTAAACTAAGCACTCACAGCCGACCTTTCTATTCATTTAGTAAGTGCTACTTTCCTGTAACTAAAATGGGTGATTGTTCCTCGATTTTGGAACATTACAGTTAGCGTTAACAGCTAATACTTTGTATGCAACGTTTGTGGAAACTCCCTTACTCTAAGCGAACCTTTGAGGTATGTTTCGATATGAAGAAGCTGATACTTCACTTGTAAATTTCACCGTACAGTACAAACTTTCTAAGTCACTTAAATGTCGTGCAATCAATACTTCTACTTTAAGTTTCAACGCCGTGCAATTGATACTTTCACTGTAAGTTGCAACGCCGCGCAAGTGATACTTTCACTATATGTTGCAATGTCGCGCAATTGATACTTGCACTGTAAGTTGCAGTGTCGCGCAATTGACACTTGTACTGTAAGTTGCAATGTCGCGCAATTGACACTTGTACTGAAATTTGCAATGTCGCGCAATTGACACTTGTACTGTAAGTTGCAAATGTCGCGTAATTGATACTTGTACTGTAAGTTGCAAATGTCGCGCAATTGATATTTGTTCTGTAATTTGCAATTTCGCGCAATTGATACTTGTATTTTAAGTTGCAATGTCGCGCAATTGACACTTATACTGTAAGTAAGTTGCAAATGTTGCGTAATTGATACTTGTACTGTAAGTTGCAATTTCGCCCAATTGATATTTGTATTTTAAGTTGCAATGTCACGCAATTGATACTTGTATTGTAAGTTGCAATGTCGCGAAATGTATATACTTGTACTGTAAGTTCGAATGTCGCGCAGTTGATACTTGTATTGTAATTTGTAATGTCGCGCAATTGATACTTATATTATAAGTTGCAAATGTCGCGCAATTGATACTTGTATTTTAAGTTGCAAATGTCGCGCAATTGATACTTGTACTGTAAGTTGCAATGTCGCACAATTGATACTTGTACTGTAAGTTGCAATGTCGCGCAATTGATATTTGTATTGTAAGTTCCAATGTTGCGCAATTGATACTTATATTATAAGTTGCAATGTCGCGCAATTGATACTTGTAAGTTGCAACGCCGCGTAATTGATACTTGCATTGTAAGTTGCATATCTACACAATTGATATTTCCCTTACAGTTTACACCGACGCGCAATTGATACTTCGCTTATGAGTTGTAATATATGTTCGTGCTCTAATTTTCGACACAAGAGTTTTTCAAGATACAACTAGTGTGATTTTAGTGCAGTAGTTACGACGCATGTAGGCTGTTAGGATTTGTCTCAAGGTAGCCGAGCAGGGAGCGCATGACTTTGATATCGAAGTACTTACAAGGGTGCAACGTATGTGAAAGCTAATGTTGAGAATGGTTTATAGCACCAATTACGCTGAAAATTTTTCATTTACCATTCTTTTAACTGAAGTGCTGAAAACAAATCAATGGACATTAAATTAACCGTTTCGGTGTTCACTTGTCAAAAAGCGTTAGATAATTCTTCCCCTTTGAATCCAACATTTAACAGATTTCTAATTACATGATAAAACCGCTATGTATTCTGACACCTTATTGTAGGACGTATGTATCTGACAATCATTTCACGGGTGACGTCGCTTGCCTTTTGAATGTATGCATGTATTTTGACAGGTTATGCTACCTACGCTCCCCAGGGAGATATTCTACCTCTTCGATATCGCAACTGACACCAAATAAATTACCTTCAGCCATGTTTTAGATTTCCCTCTCCTGTGTACCTGCCCGTGTGATTAATTTCTTAACCCTGATCGCTCTCCTATTCTGTGGTTGACATTTACATTGACAGTGTCGGTTTTAAGGACTAAACTTAGGCTGCCAATTACTATTGTGGTGTGCTAGTGCAGGCAAGTTCAGCATTGCAGCTGAATGTCAAATCAACTGGAAGTACAATCAGAAACACCGATGAGATATAAATATTGGAGGCCAAGGTTAAGAGTCCAAAAAAGTCAACCCTGTCTTCGACTAAGGGCCAATTTCTCCAACTAGGTTAAAATGTAGGTTTATTTAAATTAGTATTACAAGAAACGGTTTCCGCCAGTTATTGTAAGGGAACACAACAATGAAAATACTTTTTCTAAAATGTTCATTTAATTGGCTGACAATTTAAATGACTTATGCAAACAATGAACACTTTTAACTTTCATTTATATATCTGTTTTGCTTTTTAAATACTGAGTTTCAAAGTTAATTTTAGCATTCTGTGCAAAATATTCCGCATAGTGATATTTTAAAAATAATTTCTCTTTTAAATACGCATTTCATTTATCTGATAACAATAATCCAAATTGAAATAACATTTTTCGTTGTAGCTTTAGTTCAAAACAAATATTTTCGAAACATTATGATTGCAAACTGTATTTTTACACCTCATTTATGCTTTCAGAAAGAAATCACGCCAAAACCTTTCACAATACAAAAATTATTGTCACAGTTTTATTTATTTTCTGTTTTCGAACATGCTTGAAAAAATTCAGATAAATTGGATGCAAACTTTATCGTGTGGGCCATTCTAAGCAAACTGCTAAGGGAAAGATCCGAAACTCAAATTTTAAAACGAATAGAATTATAATTCCAGCTTAATAGGTTGATATATTTATTATAAAGGTAAACATTAACAATATCAAAATTTAAATAAATTTTCAAAACATTCCGTTAGTCTTTCAAGGGTACAATACAAAGAATTTATAACATTTTAAGCACATCAAGCATTCCAACAAATTCGTTAAAACCGTCTTTTTAATTTTCTCAGAAACGGCTCCAATTATTTTGGTGAAAAAAAATCATTCATTTCAAATAGTAGCATTACAAAAAGGTATATGTAATGAATATTTTGTGAACAACCTGTAAAGTCCTCTTCATTGCCACTCAGTTTCATACAGCTAAGAAACCTTAAAGCATCAACCAAAACTTTACGCATAAAAAAACTGAAATTGATTAAAACTTACAGCTTCAGTGAGAGAGATAGATGTTTTTTAAATTCATTGCATTACACACGAACTTCCTGTTTAAGAATCGCTTTTTATACTATTCAATTCTTTATGTTCAATAGCGACCCTAAACGTAAAACTTACGATACTTTCATTTTTTATTTTACAAAACTATTTATTCTGAATTTTTGTAATGTTTGTAAATAGCAACATATATGCAACCTATGGAACTATGGATTTTCTTATACTCATGGAGTTGGTAAAAATATTTCACTTCAGCCACAAGGTGCTTAAATTAACTATTTTGTAACACTAGACGTTTCTTTTAAATATTCTTTGGTTTATGTTAAAGTTTTCGCTGGCTAAAACTAGTTCGGACGCCATCTATATTGTCTGAAACTAAGCGATTCTCATTTTTTCACTTACGCTCACGACAAAGAAAAACTGACTTGTGATGTAAACAGTTGACTGGCATAAGTATAACGAGAAATAGCTTAGTTTGAAATTGTTTCTAACCAAAATGTTTTCCCACTATTAAGGTAGATTGGATGATATAACACACAAAAGATGTGTGTGGAATAGTAAGAATGCATCCCCACGGCTATTAAGTGGATCAAAAAGGCGTTTAATACTGAATGTAAAACAACTACGCTTTATTGTAAAAGTGGAAATTTAGATTTCCAAGCGCCTTTTCCTTTAAAGCGGCTGTACATTTATTTTTCACACACTGCTGAATGGTGTAGCATGATTGGATAACTTGCACTCGTGGTTTATAGTTATTTCATAGTTACCATGTACATAGTAGGTAGAGAAGGTATTGCATTTCAACCAAAATTTTGATATCACGATTTCACCGGAAATACATGTTTTGAGATACCTTGAATAAAATTAAGGTTTTTGAGGCCGTATTTTTAACACTTAAATAATTTCAGTCTAATTATATAATATATAAATTCAATAACAGCCCGCCTTAAATCAATATGTGTATTTAACAGTATATAAAAAGTGTATATTACAGTCATTGCATATGCTTATATTATTGTATACATGTGTAATAATGTTATGTGAATGTGTTACGATTTAATAATGTAGGACCTGAGAGAATAATAAGCTAAAAGTTGCTAACAATGAGGTAACCTTGAGGCAATAATGAATTTGAAAGTTTAACAATAGTACTTGTGATTCTTGGAAGCAATAATGTAATTTTTGTGACAGTTTATAAAATAGCCAATCGACAACCAGAAAAAGCTTTAGTTAAATGAAGGTATTCTATTGGATTAGGAATAGCCAATCAGAGACTTGAATTACAGAAATTTACAACTTTAGCGGTTGAAATCAGTTCAGTTGCCTGCAGACAGTGTTTGTAACCGAATGCGAGATGCGTCCTCTAGAGATTTAATACGTATTCGTGTGAGACGAAAAATAAGTTTACGAGTTAAAAAGTACAAGTAATTAATAAAATAATCCCACAGCTCTATATCAATGAAGTGTTATTTAAATCGTATAAAGTATTGATAAAAGGAGTGAAGTAAAATTATAATCTGTGTAAGCCTACATTCTTAAGTCGCGCAAAGACATCAATGTCTCTAAAATAAATACTGACTCAGCCGAGGAAAACATAAATACATAATATTTAAAGAACAGTCAAATTACAAAGTTAATTATTTTTAACTTGGGGTAAAGGCCACCTGAAAGTACACTTGGAGCGAAGGCTACCGGAAACCGGGTACTATACGTGTGGTTGCAACGAATTTCAAGTTCGGTTCCCCAACAGTTGAAATATAATACAACTCCTGGTAATACAGTACCTACTTCAAATTGGCTCCCAAAACGTGTGGGCAAATAATAATAACAACAACAACATAACAAACATTCTACTTCATTTTTTATAAAATGGTCTGTGTGAGTGTGTCTGCGAATAACTCAAAAATAATGTGAATAACTGAAAACGAAAAGTCAAATAAATAACAAACCTGATATTTGGTTCAGTATCTTCCAAAAATACAGTACAAAGGTTTTCAAGAAAATATCCTACCCCAAACTATCCTTTACATGGAGCATTTTTAGACTTTTTAATTTTCTAAAGAATGGGTCTAACAATTTGAGTTAATTACATATATTAAAGATATTTACATGACCAATGAAAAATGTTTATCTTGAATTTCCTGAGAATAGCCTGTGAAGTCTTCTTCATTCGGAAGGAATGTTGTATAATCTTGATAACCGATAAAAGTTAAACAATAGACGAAAACGTACGACACAAAAAATACAAATCTCTTTAAAACACATAATTTATTCCAAATAACGTTTTTATGGTATCAGGCGTTTCCGACATATCCATTACTAATGGTTCGATTCGTTCAATACTTTTGTCATTCTTTTGACATTCAGTTGTTTCTCGTGCTTGCATGGAATAAATAAGGCCAGCATGTAGCGTTAAATTTTACATTTCAATGTCGCTATTCGTTTTGTATGTATAACAAAGCGTGTAAGTAGTCACTTATGCAAATGTTTATCTAAATTCAATTAGTAGATAGAAAAATAAACTTTCGTATGAATAGTTTTTTATAGATAGTATAAAATGCTAGAGACTAGAGAAAGTCATGTAAGTGTAACGCATCGAATTTTTTAAACATGTTTTCTAAGAATGTGCTTTTTGTGGTGCCCTATAGTTATGGCACGTATGCTTGTACAAATTCCTTTTGACACATTTCCTTCAGCGGGTTCTCAATCTCCAGAAATAACAAATGTATACACGTGAAAGAAAACTTGATTTTGTTGCCTCGGATTGATGTTTGGCGGTTATAAAGTTGACTTGTGGGAACTCAGGTGTAGTCGTGTGGAAGGTGGTGCTAAAGGTCAGGAAAATATTGACACAGAAGCTTTGCTTGCCGTACTCTGAAGCAACCGGGATTTACACACAAGCAGCTAATGTACTTCACAAGTGGAGAATACTTTGTGAATGTGCACTTCTCCACAAGATAGCTTCTTTGAGATCAGTGCCACATTAAAGAACATGAGGTTGTTTGAATGTTATTCTCTTCACTCATGGATAAAAACTTAAACTCCAGTTAGCTTTTCTGAAAGGGCTCAACACTTTCCCTTTAGCTTTGTGAGTTTATCCTTATAAGGTACTTACACAATTTGTAGGAATGCGTCAACTACCGATATTTCCTTATGCTGCCCAGTTTCCTTCCATACAGTGATTAATGTGTTAGGATTTCAGAATTAGCATAACCTAACGTTAGACATAATTCGTCTCGAAAATCACAAGACGTTTGAGGAACACTTTTCTTCCTGATGAACTTAGGCTTTCAAAAAGATATTGAATGGAGTAGGAGCGATTTTCATGTTCATGTTACAGCTTTCTAACTCCAGTTTCATAAATATGAATACTGGAGTATATTTTCCCAACTCTTTATGGTGAACCTGTTGTATTTAAATGACATGACAATCCAAAAGTAAACGGACAGATTTACAGTATTCAAAATTGGGTTTTTTTGGGGAATCTGTCGAGTCATATGGCCTAATTTCACTAAATTCACTGAAAATTGCTATCGCATGCTGCCCAACAAATTAAAATAAAAATATTTTGCCCTTGTTTTCTATACCTTGCATACAAATTAAAATTGTATTCAATTAGACAAAACTTGTAAGGTTCAAAAAAATTACAGTTTACTTACAACATTAAACAAGTTCCCTTACTATATTTCGTAACATTTATGCAGACGTTTACACCGTTTTACACACTTGGAAAATATATAACACGTATAGGACGAGATAAAACTTACAGATTATCTTAGAACTATAACAAACTATCTCTATCCTTATAAACCTTGGAGCACATTAACATTTTCAAGTATTACCCTTTCTATTAATTTCAGTCCCTTATACAGCAAGCTTCACTATCCGGACAAAACTTCGGGCACTCGTTTATAGGTCTTGGCAGAAATCTCACAATCTTGAAAACTATCCCATCTCATATTTTGAACATCTTAGTTAACGGAGGGACACCTAGCACTTCGACCCCAATGGATCTTCAATGCACACAGCAAGAAACAGTAACAGCAGGAAACGTGTGGGCTTCAGAGATGCCGGTGAAGTCGACAGAGACGCGCAGAGCTCCCTAATAGTTCCAGATTTGACCACCCGCCCGCGGGAGGATCGTTCGGAGACGTCCCTCTAGTGGGACCGCGGAAAAACTGCTCGACACTGACCGAAAAACAGCCCCGGGCTCAACCTGAAATTTTAAAGGAAAATTAAATGAGAGGAAATGGGGGGAGAGGAGGTAGAATACACCACTGTCGCATTCATCTTGTGTCAATCAGGGAAAACCACGAAGAATGCATCGCCAGAGAAGGCGGACACCGAGAATTGAACCCGCGATCTCCCGAATACGAGATTCACACGTTACCTCGGAGCCATCTCGCTCGGTTTCAACTTCTTATGTACAAACCTGCCTCATTTTACCAAACAGGACGAAACTTGGGACATTTGTGCTTTATATTCCAACGATAATTAAAGTTTATACACGACTTGGATCACTTTTCCCTGTTCTCACCTCCTTATACACAAACTATACCACTTGCCCTACCTGAGAGAAACGTTTTACGCTCAGCCGGCGATACTTATAAACTGTCTAATAAAGTATCCATATCAATATCTTGAACATCTTATGCAAAAACCTGCATTAACGTGGAGAATATGTTGAACACTTAGGCTTAAGAGTTTCGTAGAATTTAGAGGATATCTGGAAATTTAAAAAAATACCTCTCCCTTATTTTCAACCCTATTCATATAAATGATCATGCTTGAGCGATCTGGGCAAGACCTTGTACACGTATGCTTTAGTATTTCGAAGAAAATTCTGACGTGTAACATTTATATGACTCTCTCTACTCCCTCGTTTACAAGCTTAAACTACAAAAACTTGTTATTCTATCTACTGATTGATAATATAGATAAATTTTGATTACACATCTACATATTCGTTGTAGATATAAGAAGGGTGCAGTCGTTTAGCATTAGTCAGATTTTTAAAAAGCGGGTCACTATGTGATGACTTTGAAAGCCATGCTCCTTGCATGACCACGAGAGAAACCGAAGAGCAACTTGCCTCTTGAAAAAGTGTAGGTATTTGAAAATCCAAACCAACAACAAAAAAAACTTGAAAATGGTTAACGCCACAAGAAAAGAAACATTATCAGGCATAAATTGTGTGCTTAAACCAAATGTACAATCTTCTGAAATAAGATTTTGTCTATCTCTTGCAGTTTACTAATTATACAAATGCCATTCAGAAAGAACAGGCTCTTCGCAGAAACCTAAAGATATAAACTTTATTTGTGCGAGGGGACCAGATGCGATTACCGGCTGGGGGTGGAAAGTTTTCTCTAGTCAAGATAATTTTATCGTCCCCAGAGTCTGGAAGTATGAATGAGAGTGTGAATATGTGCGTGATCTAATGATTAAAACCCAAAGTTTACTAGAAACCCAACGACAAGAGAATACGAGTTAACATCATTGCCTAAATTCCAAAGGAAAGGCCACCGATAAGACCACTGTAGTTAAACGCTAAATGGAACTTATTTTATTTGTCTTGGAAGTATATTAAACATGGGTATTTTAATAAAAATCGTTAGAGCCATTTTTGACAAAGTGTAGCGCTTCTACGGTTCTAGGTAGTCCGATCATTAGTATGTTTTCGGCAAAACTTCTAGCTCCAAAAGCCAGAATTAGTGAAATATTTTCAGTATACAGAGTCATTTGGGGTGAGGGGATTTTCTTGAAGACTTTGGCATCGCAAAATGCAACAGTTCCTCTACCTACTATATGGAAATAGTAGAGACAGTAAAAGCTACCTCTTATTTTTATTCTGAATAACTTACGTACAAATCAAAACACATTTGCACGAAACGTTTGAGACTTATAGCTTAGAACACAGTGAAAATTATAGGCTATCTTCTACTTTTAAAATCTTCCTATATAGACCTATTTTAAACCCTCTTGTTTACAAATCTCCATTGTTTAAACTCTCTGAACAAGCATGTTTAGTAAGAAGAGTATAGCTAATGGCATTAACCAAGGAACAGTGCCGGGTGGTTTAGTATGCGTGCCGTGACATTGGGGATAAATAAAGATGGCAATGGCCGTGGTAACATAAGACAGTATCAACCTATCATACCACTCTACCAGGGGCTTACCTTTATTCTCCGTGTATGTGACAGTATTTACTCCGCTCTGGCTTTGTTATTACTATTCGCCACGATATGAATGTGCTTGGAGGAAGACGCCATTGTTTTTTTGTTTTTTTTAAATCAAGGCTAGCAATGAACACAGTACTACATATGCAGGCCTCAGCCTCGCTAGTAAACGCAACTGGAACTGCATATGATTTCTTTACAGACTCTCCTTCCAATGCCCCGCCCACTTATTTCGTAACCGTTCAAGTCCTCTTCCCACCACATGCACTCATATATGGCCAAATAGTACCAGGCATAGGAACTCTTAAACAATTGGTTTTAAGTTAGCAACACGGAAAGCATTGCCTATCACTACAGAGATCGTTGTACTGGATTTTCGTAATCCGCCACATGTTTTCTTTTCCCGCATTCGGTTCGGTGTATGTTCATTGTTAATTTGCCGGTTCGCCGACGGGAGTCGGTCGTGCTGTCCCTGCCTATCGTTTTTTCGTGGGTTCGGGGCAGTGCCATCATCTCTCTCTGGCGTTCGGACCGGTTTGTCCGAGAAATGAGGCATTGATGCGCTCTGGTACGTCGTTCGGAGCGGTGCGGTGGGCAATCTGGTAAGTTTCCCCACACCTTGCATTCCTTCGCGAGGAACATAAATTTTACTGTTCAGGGTTATAGTTAATAATAACACTTGATTTGCACTAAAAGAGTATTGAATCATCAAGTTTCCTTAATATAAGTAAGAAGCAAATTAATTGTAATCGTAATGTAGCCTCACAATACCGACCGTGTTCTTTATTCCTGCTTGTTTCGTGTTACAGCTCTCCTTATGACTTTATAACTCTCAGCCGGAAGATTCGTGCAATCAAGAATACTAGCTTAAATGCGGTTTATGGTTTTTAATTCTTAGCCTGGGGGTTTAATGTGATTAGTGGTTATCACCGTAAATGTTTATCAGTGTGAAACGATGGGGTATTCAGTCGATTTATGGCCAGTTATGTAATAATAATTCCTATCCTGTATTGTGTTATTGCGGCAAGATAAAGAACTAAAACGAAGAGCAGAAATGTTCAGCAAGATGTCCAATATCAGAATCTGTAAACCTTATAATTGCATTTGCCATGAAACGGAAATATATTTTCTGAATTATATGTTCCATGTTCTTTGCGACGACCTGTAGTGAATTTCTCCGCTCCGTAAAGATGATCATCGTTGGGCAAGAGGGGCGGTGAAACATAAACAACAGTAACCATGGCAGATAAAAACCAAACTGAGTGTTGTCTGCAAACGCCGAAAGTCTCTACGAGGAATGGGGGCGGTTTGTTACCTGCGACGTCCCTCCCTATAGTAGTGGATATTACTTTCTGTACTTTAGTGAGAACAGGAGGTATTATGCTCCACTCAAAAATCGATATCAATATTTCACTGGAAATACACGTTTTGAGAATCCCTGATTCCAAGATAAAAGTAATTTTAGAAAAAGGATCACACACGCTTTTGTTTGAGTTATTATGTGTGTATCTCTGAGGGTGGATCTGTAAGCAGGATAGCTCAAAAATAAAATGCCGTTAAATACTTGAATTAATTGTTCTTCCACTCTAGCCACGTTTGTAGGACAAAGTTGGAAAGGTATAATCAGACTAGTAAAAAATACAGTGTGATATAGGTAGTTGCTTCACGTATGGAAAGCCAATTTGAAGTAGGAGTTGTATTGTAGTGCAACTGTTGGGGAGCCGAACTTGAAGTAGTTGCAACCGCACGTATGGTACCCGGTAGCCTTCGTCCCAAAATTTAAAAAAATATTAACTTTTTAATTTGACTGCTTCTTTAAACATTATATATTTATGTTTGCCTCGGCTGCGTCAGTATTATTGTTAAAGACATGGATTTCTTTGCAAGGCGTGGTGCGGCTGAAGAATGTAGGCTTACACAGATTATAATTGTTAATTCACGCCTTTTATTAATCCTTGACACGATTTAAATAACACTTCACTGATATAGAGAGCTGTAGTATTCTTATATTAAATACCTGCACTTTTTAACACGTAAAATATTTTTCGTCTCACACTGAATACGTATTAAATTTCTCGAGGACGCATCTCGCGTCCGGTTAGGAACACTGCTACAACCAACCGACTTCTAAATTTGTAAATTTTGCTTCATTTTAGTTTCTGGTTGGCTATTCCTATTCTAATAGAATACCTTCATTTAAATAAAGCCTTTTCTGGTTATTAATTGGCTATTTTATAAACTATCACTAAAATTGCATTATTGCTTCCAAGAATTACAAGTAGTACTGTTAATCTTTAAAATTCATTATTGCCTCAAGGTTATCTCATGTTACCTCATTGTTAGCAACTTTTAACCTATTATTCTCACAGCTCCTACATTATTAAATTACGTAATCATTCACATAACATTGTTACACATATATACAATAATATAAACATATATGACTGTAATATAGACTTTTATATCTTGTTACCTACACATATTGCTTTAAGGCGGGCTGTTATTATATTTTATATTATATAATTTGACTGAAATCATTTAAGTGTTAAAAATACTGCCTCAAGTGCCATAGCCAGAATTTGTGCTACGGATGTACCGGTTTTCGTCCGGATGCTCTAACCACTGAGCTACCATGGCAACATGCCGGTTGCCCTCCTCTGTGGTGTAGTCGTTACCATGTTAGCCTTTAGTTCCTGAGGTCGCGGGTTCAAACGCGGCAGAGGGCGATGAATTTTTTTGGCCGTAAAAATTCTTAGCATGGCTTCCTTTGGAAGGGAAGTAAAGTCCATGTCGTATACTTACGGCGCGTAAAAGAACCTCAATCTTGATAAAGAGGCCTCTGAGCAAAATTACCGGTCTTCCACGCCCAATATATAATGGGAGCTAATGGCCACAGCAGTTATAGAGCGTCCATAAATAAAAATTTAATTTTTAACATACCGGTAGGACATTAAATTCTCCAGCTGACTCGTTGACAAGAAATACTTCCAACCCAAACTTTCCTTTGCATGAAAAATATTTTGTATTTTTTTATTTTCCGAAAAACGCTGTAATGATTTTGATTAAAATACCATCTTTAAGATACTTGCATGTAAAATAAAATGTAGGTCCTACATTCCCAATTTTCTGCGAATAGCCTGTGAAGATCTCTTCATTCTGAATGAATCTTTAACAATTGGTAAACAGTAAGAGATAGGTGAAATCTTGCTACACAAATAATGTAGATCTTGTTCAAGAACAATTTATGTCAAATAACATATTTTGTGACGTTAACCATTTCCAAGATATTCTTTGTTATTGGTTTGAATTTTCGTTACTTTTTTGAAGTGATAAGTCGCTATTCGTTTTAAACTCGTCGTCATGAATAGAGCATGGAATTTCACAACCATCACATAGCGATCCGCCTTTTAAAAATATGACTATCGCTTTAACCTACTGTATTATTCTTATGCTTACAAAGAAGCAGGTCTATCTCTATTAAAAAAATATATGAATATGCTTTTGCAATAATAGTTTCTAGAATAGTGAAAATGTAAGATATTTTTTCATAACAACAAAAATATCGTGTCACTTCAATATGTTGGCTGACTTCGGAGAGGTTTACATTTTATAAGTATCTGCATTCGTCTAATATTAGTATTAACGAAGATCATTCCGAATAGTTACTAAGATAATACGGTAACAGATAGGTGGCGTTTGGGTTGAATTTTCATTAAAATGGCTGCTGATTCTGCAACAACTGATATATAGGTCTAATTTTTGAGAAACAGGAGGCCATTCCTTTAGAATGAAACTAATTACATTACAAGCTAAATCTCAAACAGACATATGTTGGTGAATTCCTGTTTCTGCTGTCTGAATTAATTCGCAGAGTAGCTTCGAGGGTTTTCTTTCCCTTCGCTGTGGCTGTCTTAAATAACAAATGAAGCTCTCTTGTACTTTCTGATGTCCACAGAGGACTTTTATTTGTCTTTCCTCCACAAACAGAGAAGAGGGAAAGAAAAGAGCTAGAAAAGCACTTAGTATAAAATAATTTAACAAAAAAAAAAGAGCTTCTACAAAGGTAACTGGAAAACAATTCCTAGCTCGTTGATATGGCTCCTAAATAGATAAAAGCATCCAGTATGAACAGATTTTCACTTTTTTATACTATTTTAGGGATAATTATTAAGAAATACATAAAAACTGTTTTTGCATTAAGTGGTGTATTTTTACTTACTCTACAACGTACCTAACAAAAAGAGAAGGAATTAAAATCCACTCAAAAATTCGATATCTAGATTTCACCAGAACTTTATGCTTTGAGGCGCACTGAATTAAAAAAAAGATTTTTAAACAAAGCTCCATGTGTGCGGCCATGTACGTATGAACAGCATAGCGCAAAGACAGAATCCCCGATAAGTACCAAACTTTGTATTTAGTTTCAGTATCTTCCAAAGATGTGACAGGTTTTCAAGAGAACCCCCCACCCAAAGCTACCCTTTATGCGGAAGAGTTTTAGAAATTTGCGATTTTTTCATAATTGGCTTCATCGATTTTGATTAAACACCATATGTTTAAAACATTTACAAGCCAAGTAGGATTTATATCTTGAATTTTCTAGTAATGGCCTTGAAGTCCTCTTCAATCGTAAGGAATTTTGTAAAATGATAAACCATAAGAGATAAACAAAAACTTTATATATGCTTAAAACATACAGTTTATTCTAAATAACTTTTTGCGGCATTAGTCATTTCCAAGATACCAGTTGTTACTGATCGGAGCTTTTCAACACATTATTTTTCAAAGTTGTGTCGTTACAGTTGTTTTTGTGATGTAATAGGAATAGTATGGCATTTCTAGGCTAGCACTCAGCGACCCAGTTTTTAAACATCTGACTGTCGATTTTGTGTAATAAAACTATTTCTGCAAACATTTATTGGATTAAAATTAAGTAAATAGAAAAATAAGATTCGTAAGGATAGTTTGTAGAGACTCATTAAAATAAATTATGGTGCGTAGAGAAATTCATGTGAATGTAACAAATGAGATTTTTAAAACTTAATAATTACCGTTTCACAATTTGTTGGAATGAATGAAGCGTGGTTGGTTGTGTAGACTTGCAAACACTTGGAGCATAATGTGTATTTCAAGCACATTTTAAGGCGATTTTTTGTTGTTTGCGTTTTTAAACTATGAAATATTTGATTTTAATTATTTCGACTCATAATTAAAATCAATTTGTCACTTCACTGTTAATACTGTCCCAATTGCAAGTATACTATGAAATATTTAATACATTATGTTGTCAATGCTCTATTACATAATATTGTCATAAGGAACTAACGTTATTTAATTTTATACAACTTAAGGTTTTGTGGAAGGTACAATTAGCAATAAAGTAATGTCTGCAAGTAAGCAAAGCAGTATTGGTAGGACTGAAATACACCAAATGCCTGTCTTAAATTTTGCAACACACGTAACGAAAATATCAATTTATATATTGATAGAAGATGTAGGTGAAAAACTCTGGCAGAAACGTCCACTGTGAAAAACCTGTCGTTTGAACCATAATAATTAATTACGCAGCAATAATGTATATGAAGCAAAAGATAATAATCATATTGGATATCATTATACCATGTTTAAACACATATGTAACGTGTTATTTTATAACAGAGCTTGTTTTATATGTACATAATAAATTGATATAAAGGGGGTTTATGTCTGTCCGAGAGTGTGTGTACGAGCGCGTACAGCAAAAGTAAACACGAAAAGTTGGATAGAAATAAAATGAAGTGCCTTTTACGGAATGCAAAGAGAAGATTTAAAAAAGTGATTGTTTTTAAAAACGTTTTGTATAAAAAGTTCTTATTATTTCTTATTTTTTAAAAGTTCTTTTGACGGTCTTTATTGAAATGTAGTACCAAAAATCGGTATCAAACCAACAAATAAAAGGTATTTTTTAGATTTGGTGCAAGTGTCCCATATTCGCAATTTTATACAAGATGGGAAAGTGAATATGAGAGTATCTAAAACCATATTAACGATAGGAAATATAAATTAATAACTACATACTGTAGTTAAACATTACAATGGAGTGTGCTGTTTGAACATATCACTTCACGTTACTCATTTTTACTTTCTCTGCTATGTGCTTACAGTATGACTGGGACATCTCGTCACTGCGACTAACTACATCTATTGTGCCTACACCTCCAGTGAGGCAGAGATGAAGTGAAGGAGACGCAGGAGGTCGCGGGAGTGCAGACAGACAGGTCCACAGAGACGCACAGAAGTCCGCAATATTTCAAAGCTGAAACGCCCGCAGGCACCAGCAGAGGCGAAGATTGCCGCGAGAGGGCGACGAAGCGACTCTAGCAAGCGGGCCAACGTACCCTAGCGTTTTACGGGGAGAAATCCTTTACTAAGCGCAGCAACCATGCCATCTGCCCGAAGACACTTCATGTAAGATGAAACAGATAGAGAGATGTAATGATAGGAAATAGGTGAAAGGAGAAACCGTGGTAGAATACACCACCCCTTATTTGTCTAGGCAACCAGAGGAAAACCACGAAAAACATGCTTAGATTGCCACCGTGAATCGAACCCGGGACCTCCCGAATGTGGGCCACAGACGTTACCGCCTGAGCCATCCCGTTCGCTCGTACTTACAGTAAGAAGAGAAAGTATTCTATTCCACCCAAAAAGTTTAATGTGGAGATTTCACTGGAAATATTTATCTTGAGCCCCCCAAAACTAGAAAAATGCTCATGTGTGTGCCTGTTAACAGCACAATTCAAAAATGAAAAGTAGGACAAATACGAAACTTGTTATTTAAATTGAGGAGCTTTCACGGAGACAACAAGAAGCTTTTGAAAAAATTCACTCACCCCAAACTACACTTTATATAGACAATTTTTCGTTATTTCTAATTGTCTCAAAAATAGCTCTAATTTTGTTTAAAGTACCGTATGTTTAAGATATTTTGCATGACAATTGAAATACATATTATGAGTTTTCTGTGGATAGCTTGCGAAGTTCATTCTAAATTACTTTTGTTTAATTGGTAAACCATAAGAGACAGACAAAAGCTTTACTACAGAAAAAAATGTAGATTTCGTTAAAGCATACAACAGCATGTCACTTTTTTGTGGAGTTAATTATTTCCGAAATAATCCTTGTTATTGGTTTGAATTTTTAAATACTTATCTTTTCTCAACTAGTAAGTCGTTATTCTTTTTTTTTCTCGTGGTCATGCAAAGAGCATGGAATTTTAAAGCCATCACTTAACGACCTCTCTTTATAAATGTGATTGTCCAAATGTGTAAATGTAAATTCAAAGTTTATCTGGATAAACAAGAGGGTTTTGTAAGAATAGTTTGTATAAAAACGAGTAAAGAAATGTGAATGCAGCACACAAGAGGTTTACTTACCTGAGTAAGTAAGTGTTCAATATAAAAATTCTATATCGATATTTCACCGGAAATACCTGCTGAGACCCTCCTGAAAATAAATACTGCAATTTTAGATAAAGACCCGTGCGTGAGCGTCTATCAGCAGTATAACCCAAGAACGAATCACGTTTAAGAAGATTTTTACAATGTTACTGTCGCCCCAACATTTTACACCCATCAACAGCGCCTTGAAGAATTTGATTAAAACATCACATGTATGATACTGGCATGGCACTGAAATGATATCCCCAATTATTTGTGAATAGACCGTGAAGTCTTGTCTATTTTCACTGAGTTCTATATACCTTACATATTCATTATATGAATGAAAGATAATAAATGCCGAAGGAAAAACGATTACAACCCTAAAATATAGAATTTACATCAAATAGCAAATGTACAGGCATTAATAATTTCCTGGATATTTGCTTTTGTTTATTTGCTTGTTTGTATGCATTTTTCAGCTTTTTAAGCAATAAACTTTCAAGTACTAAGTTTTATCCCATTTATTTTTTCTACTGCATATTTCAAGTAAAAAGTATTGTGCTCTAACCAAAAAGGCCATACCGGAATTATATGGGAAATAAATGCTTTGAGGCCTCCCGAAACAAAAAGAAAATTTTAGTAATAGATCCGTATACGTGAGTTAGAGTTTCCAGATTGAGACGCCCTGGCAGTTGGACAGGTAGATCGAGCACCCCGCCTTACACAGTCAAACCCCTCCCCCAGGGGGCGGTCCATATACCCCGGAAACCAGCCGAAGGCTGAAGAACGGAGAAAGTTCACAGAAAGCATACTTTTCTCATTGCCACGCTGCACCGAAACATCATTACCGACTGTTTCAACACGGAAGCAAACCAAATGGGGTGACCCATGAGTGATGGAATTAATGGAGGGACAGGAAATTCGAGGGATAAAAGAAACTATTCCAGCATTCGCCTGACGATGCAGGAAAATCCAAAAAAGTCCATGGTGAGAGAGAGCGGTCCCCAGGAATCGAACTCCGGACCTCCTGAATGCGGGCGACAGACGTTACGGTAAACTAACGTTACTAAACTTTTCGAAAATTTTGATTTTCAGGATTGCAAGACGTACAGGTCTCACACTTAAGCAAACGTACTCAGGGCAACTGTTGATAATTGTGGGCACATTCTTGAAACAGAATGGTATATGCTGAATTTTACTGGTTGATTTTCCGTGGAATTAGGAGGATCCACGAAATGGCATTCCACGGAATGCCGCTCAAGAACGTGTGCTCAGGACAGCGTTCCTGCTCTTCTCTTTGCCCCATTTATTGCTAGGTCACAGGTTACCAGCCCTGTTTCAACCAATCAGGCGCGTATATGACCTTACGAGAGACTTCTTGAACAAATAATTGTCAGATGATATTTGAGTACTCCCTATCCACGATAAAACGAAAATGTCAAGAAAATAATAAAACATAACGTTCCTTTTAAAAGAAGAGCCAATATTGTGCTAAACTAATACTTATGAATGATAACTACCTAAACACTACTAATAAAATCAAGTTAAAGAACACAAAAATTAGTTTCTTATGGAAAAATTTTCCTGTCAATAATTTTAAGTGCTTTTTACTTTCCCTACCACCTATATAGCAGATAGATAACGTACCTATTGCATTCGACACAAAAATTCGATATCGATATCTCAACGGAAATACGATTTTTGCGCCTCCCTGGATCCAAACAATGAATAACATGAAAATAAAATGTCCGTTTATGTGTGTGTGTGTCAGTCTGTGTGCCTGTGAACTGCGTAACTCAAAAATGAAACGTCGGATAAATACCAAACTTCATATTTAGATTCAGTACCATCAAAAGATGCGACACATAATTTTTCAAGAAAATTCCCTAAAGCGGACTACCCTTCACATACAACATTTTCCGAAATTTTTGGCTTCCCCCCAAAAAACGGGCTAAGATTTTGATTAAAATACGGTATATTAAAGATATTTACATTACAAATAAAATGTATATCTTCAATTTTCCGGGAATAGCCTGTGATAGTCTTCACTTGAAGGATATATTATATAATCTTGTGTCACTGCTAAACGTTAAGTGATAGAGGAAAGCTTGTTATACAAAGAAGTAGATCTCCTTAAAACACACAATTTGTTTCAAATAAGTTTTTCATGGCTTATCAATTTTTATATATCCGTTATTCACGGTTCAAATTGTTCATTTCCTGATCATTCTTTTAAAGCCCTGTCAACATTAAGTTGTTACTCGCGATTGCATGGAAACAGTATGGAATTTTAAGGCCAGCATATAGCGTCCAGTTCTTAAACATTTGACTATGGTTGTTCCCTTTGTATCTATAACGAAATCTGTAAAAGCTTATTTGGATTAAAATGTAGTAGACAGAAAAATAAGTTTAGTAAGAATAGTCACGTGAATGTATCACCATCAGATTTTTAATTTAAAAATGCTGTAGAGCAGAAAATTTTAATGTTTTTATCATGTAGAGCCTTGAACCACGATTTTTAATGTATTTAAAGGCTACAGTTGTTAAACATATAGTTTCAGAAAAGCACACAAAATCAGTTGATTTATAGCAGTAACGCAGCAAAAACGAGTATTTATTCCGATTTTTTGTTTGATTTATTAGAACATTATAATATATTTGATGGATTTGAAATACGTTAAATTAAAGAGAGCAGAAATTCTAATCGATAATATTCAATAGGTTTTCACAAATATTTTAATTAATATTATATGTAATAGCAGTAAAGGCATAATAATAGACGAATTGCTCCAAGCTATAATATAGAGCTGAAAAACGGATGAACCAAAGATAAATATACCAGAAGGAAAACATCAGTATGCAATATGTTCGCAGCATGAAAAAAAGGTTTATTACATGACAAATAATATGTTGCAAGCATGTATTAAATGTAACCCAAGTTCCATTCCAGTTGGATAGGCAACAGTGACCTTGGACTTTTTCGTAGTTCTCGCAGGTTGGTATAGAAAAGCTGGGGTTCGATTATATGCTACTAAAAACGCTAATTTTGTGTATTTTCATCCTGCAAAGTGGCAGAGAGGGTGCGGTGGATGAAAATGTGCGGCGTATGTGATGGATGTACTCTGAGGAAACGTTTCATCCTACGACGTGTAACCTTCTGTCCGAACAAGTCTGTAAGGAGAGATTGGACATGGAAGAGGCGGCCGGGAATGTACAATCTGAAATAGTTAGGATCCTCGCTGCGCTGTCATCAGATCAAGCCTCCCTTCGTCTCTCTTGCCTGCTTCCTTCCAAAGATTTAGTAGCCACAATAATCCTAGCCTTGGCGTCAATTTTACCATCAATAATTCACAATTTCAAGTATATTCTTTTGCAATTATACTACAGAAATTATAATACAGGGCTTAATGTATAATACGTAAACCAAATTTCATACATCTTTTTAAATTGGTTCCACGGATATTAATTTTTCTTTTAACTATTTTGAAAAGTTGCTCCACAGATGCTACCTTATTATTTAAAAAAATTAAATCAACTCTTCAGTAGGTACTATTTTGATAAATTTCATAGATGAGTTTTTGGTTAGCCTACTAGTTCATGAGAAAATAAATGTTAAGCGTGATACTTTAACTTTTTGCTTAAAATTTACACCATATGAACATTATTGTTTAATAACATTACAACTGAGAATGTTAACAAACCCCCAGCTCCTCAATTTTTACACTGTCATTAAGAAGGAGGTATACAACATATCATTGATTTCTAGCTAAAAGTATAGGATCTTTCAACAAGCGTGTCCTATCTTTGAACTTAAATAAATCACGTTCTATAAATGATAGAGGTTTATTTCTTTTTCTATTCTAGAACATAATTAATGTCATTACGTGTGGAAGAGAACATCAGTTAAGTGACCGCCGCGACCTCGTTGGGTTGCGCGTATATGGTTGACCCAATTTTCAATGACAGAAGAACGTAAATTAGGTCCTACTTCACGAATAACACGCGTGATGTTATTCATAGGATCACTTACTATTTCTGGCTTGTTGACATAAACTTGAGATTTAACATAACCGCACAAGAAGTAATCCAACGGCGTTAAATCACATGACCTCGGGGGCTAGTTAACATCATCACCACGGGAAAATGATGAAACCTCTGAAATTCTCCTTCAAAAGATCTACTGTTTCGAGAGCAGTATGACATGTGGCACCATCTGGCTGGACCCAGATGTTTCTGAGATCCATACCATTCAATTGAGGCCAAAAATAATCCCTTATAAGAGCCCGGTATCTTTCTTCATTGACAGTTAGAGCTTCTCCATCTTCATCTTGGAAAAAATATGGACCAATGATTCCACCATACCAAAATCCACACCACACAGTAACCTTTTGGGGATGAAGTGGTCGTTCTTGAATCTGCATTGGATTGTGATTGCTCCAATAGTGGAAATTTTATTTGTTAAAGAAACCATCCATGCAAAAGTGGGCTTCGTCGCTGAAGATGATTTTTCAACAAAAATCCCGGTCAGCTTCCAATTGCTCCATAGCCCAGTCAGCGAATACACGGTACAACCTATGGTCGTTGGGCTTTAGTTATTGAGTTAACACCATTTTTAAGCGTGAAATTTCAAGTCCAGATGCAGAATTCGCCAAGTTGTGGTCGGCGAAAGCCCCAATTCTTGCGCTCGTCGAGCAATTGATTTGTTTCCGTTTTCGCGTACACTCTCACAAACGGCGCCTATGTTTTCGTTGGAGCGCTTACGTCGATTACGTACAGGCGTTCTTTAATCGCTAACCGAACCACTTATTTGAAATTTATCGATCAAAAGCCGAATCGTTCTCTCGCAGGAATGATTATGCACACTGTAAACTTCACGCAATACGCGGAAGGTTTAGCGAACAGATGATCCATTTTGATAATAATTTTTCACAATTTCTACGCGTTGCTGAATGCTGTGACGTCCCATGGCTATTTGTCAATACAACTGTAACAACATGAAAAAATGACTGCTGTAACTCAATAACAACGGCAGCTATCACATGTTAAAGATAGGACACTCTTGTTGAAAGACCCTTTACATCTTGTGGAACAATTTGAAAATGAGACTGTCTCGGCAAATAAAAACCCGAGAAAAGGGAGAGGCTAAAAATTATAATAGTAAAATAGTATCTGACTTTATGCCGTTAAAACAGCATTTGGTGCAAATACAGGCCCCCTTCCTTTTATTTTTTATTTTTTGGCTCCTCTGCAGCTAATTTCAAGATTCCTGAGGCCCCTCTTGAATGTTTTGTCCACTTTAAGCAAGGCAAAACTTTTCGCTTTTCCAGCGATTTTATAGGAATTGAGCAGCGTTATCTTCTGCTGAGTGATGAGTGCGGCGGTATTGAATCTGGATCCTGTACTTCTCATTATCCGTTGCTGAAGTCCGGTTTGGAGGTCCCTTCATCACTGTGAGTTCTGCTCGTGCTTTTTCCTCATAATTCTGCCTGGGCTAGCTGCTAGTTAAATTAGGAAAGGGTTCTGGATTATGGGATGAGCATGGATTCTGGCTCATTGGTAAAGGATGTCGTAGATCTACAAGAAGTGTTTCGGACCAAGAGTTTAAGCATGGTTTCACTTAACATACTTTTATTCATACAGCTAACTTAAGCATTGAAATTCTAATCCAGGAAACTATCTTCTCAACCTTTATAGTTCTACTTTACTGTGCACACTTTGCTTTCGGTCCTTGCGCACCTAATCACCACTATTTCGCGTTCTTGACTAAGGCTTCAGAAATGATTCAGAATGTGTACTTCTAACACGCTGAAAATATACATACTTCACGACACAAATACTGAAAACGTAGGCGTGTTCTAGTTACTGCGTATACATGTGGATACTTTGCAACATTTCCCACCTTGGACATACCATGTTTGCTTGGACGACGGTACTTTTAGAAATGCACCGATTCTTCCGTTTGACTCGGCATTAATGGTAATCGTCTTATTGGATAAAATGTTCGCACTCTTGAATGCGTCTGGTTCTTACGTAGTTCTGTTCTACACACTTATTAGCTAATCCCAACTTCACATGACTAATTTCTAACTTGACGTTGGTTATTTCCCGAAATATGTGCTGGATCTTTCCTCCAGCTCCCTTGAGCTTGGCCACGGCAAATTATTGAACAAAGGTACAAAATATTTCTGTCCTACGCTGTGGCGCAATGGGCTGGAGCGTGGTGCTCTTGATTCCCGGCCAATGCGCCCGGGTTCGATCCCACCCGGTGCCCACTCAGCATCGTGAGAAAAGTGAGGAGCTGCGATAGGCAGCGGTCCTAGCCGCGTAAGCCAACTTTCCTGCTGGGGAATACATGATGCTGGCCACATCATCTCCGGGTATGGGCTGGATGGTCGTCCACTACTACCGTGAGCACATTGGCGTGATGCCGGCTGTCGGGTTGGCGGACTCAGGCCCTTCAAGGGCTGTAACGCCACAGGATTTATTTATTTATTACTAAACATTTCTACTCTCTTGTAAGTGTACGAAAGATTCTCTTGCTAGCCAGCGCCATAAAACGTAAACTTTTGAATAAATCTTCTGTAGTTAAAACCGGGAGTCTCCAGACAGTCTCTCAGTATTAGGTTACAAATATATATATACTGCACCCTCCAATGTGTCTCGTATCGCGTAATATAATTGGAATTGCCAAAAAACTACTAAGAATTTTCGGACCTTGGCTATGGGGTGTCGGCCAGACCGATAGAAGAATGCCTCCCAAGCACTTATTGAAAACAGGCAAAGTCTTGTGTACTGTATTTATTTAAAAAAGGCTTTTTACAGAAAACAATATATACTCTCACATACAGCATGAACTCCAAATTATCAATATCATAAACTTGGGAATAGTAGCACACTATTATATGATTTTTGTTAATACAGGAGTGAAGATAATGCAAAGTAATATATGCATTTGCCCCATTGAACTGTATATCCCAAGCTCTCCACCTCACGCTAGTCGGATCATTAAACAATCAACACAATTGCAATGAATTCCCTTGATGCTGTAAATAAGTGACTCACGCAACAGAACATAAAATAAACTTTAGACAATTCAGCAATTAACAATTAAAATTAAGATTAACCACTTCGTTAAACTCTGGAAAAATTAACAATTTTGCTAAGCGGCTAGACAACTAACACTTTGCGTAAAATCCATACCACTTAACAGTTCACTTAAAGCTTATCAAAACAACAAGTATTTAAAACGATTAAAATTGTGTAAAACGGCTAAAGGAACTCGCAAACTACATATAAAAAACTGAAGTGACCAGGCCGAAAATGCGACAACTATAAAAATTAACAAAAATGAATTCCATCTGTGGCTCCGCGAAAGAATTGCATTTTATACGAAACAACAGGTTATAAAAAAAAGCAACGGACGAACCTTCTAAAAAATAAAAAAAATCACGGCTCACTAAGCCATTCGCAGAACTTACCAAACAGAGATACGTCTCTTAGCATTCGCAGAAGATGAACTGCTGACCACGGTCACAACCTACCCGAACCAAGCTGCAAAAGTAACTGACACGCCAAGTGCGGGAATAATTGAAATGCCGGGAAAACAATAAGGCCTGGCGGCATCTAATGAAACCATTTGTAGTTCGTAAAACAACTCAGGTGTGATAAGTACAACATTTTCATTTAATTTTAATACCGTTTTTAACAGTCCTAACCTACAAAATTAATATGAAAAATTATAATTATTGTGATGAACAATCTACTGCACAAATATTGCAGTAATCTTTGTTATGTGATGCGTAATTACGCATATTATAGTCTCAGAGGCTAGGCTTAGAGGCAGACACTTAAATCGGCATATGACATGCTTTTAAAAGATCTCGCAACTATAAAACTGTTTAGAATTAATGTAGAAGGTTTGTAAGTGTGTTTTACTGATACTAAAATCCATATTTATACATTTTGACAACTTCTGACCTTTTTCACAGATGCTTCCTTAATGTAAAATGGTGAATCAGGGGGTAGGTAACAAGGTATAACCGTCGCTCAAGCGTTAAGACATTTAGATAAAAGGGATCGCTAGCCAGTAAACTCTAGGTATGCCGCACAACTCCACTACAGCACGTAGCATTCCGGTTGAGGGAATTTTGGCTACATCGTATCTTTTCTTTCGGCTGTGTTTGCTTTGAGGCTGGGAAGTGTCAGGGATTGCAGCTGCGCCCTCTTTCTTTCTCCTCCATCCCTTTAACCACGACCAGGGGTATAGCCCACCTATGTCCGCAGAATACCAATTGGGGGAGCCTGAGTAAAGAAAAGGCAAGGATATCCTTCCCTTTGTTTGTACAGAACGGAACCTAATTCCCGAATGTATCGTCTAGAAAAGACGAGTAGATTACTACTAGGCGCTCTTTATAAACTGTGCTATATTCCGAAAAGAGACGCGAGAATATCTGAGAAAGCCACTTTGAGGTAAAGAAAACAGGAACAAAGGGAATTTGGGTTTGCCTTTCAAAATTAAAACCAGAAGCAGGTGCTCATAAATATTTAAAACCTCTAATAACACATACACATATTAATGAATAGGAATGGCATACTCCTTTCCGCTGCTTCTTTGGGTATGCAAAGAGGCTTTTCCGCAAAGGAAAAAATAACATTGCGTCAGGGAAGGAGCGAACAGACCGCGGGGGTAGCAAATTGTATAGAGCCTGCTAAAGGGGCATTATGAGTCGCAACAACATGCTACCAGCGCACAACAAATCCACGTGCGAAAATAATTGTACACTGATTCATAACGAGAGTGGGAAGAGTAGAGATAAGATTGAAATACGCAAAAATAACATAACAGTAAACGTTTTGAGGTATACTGCACTATAACTTCATGAACCGTGAATATTACAGACATAAAATGAATTACTACAAACTACGTAGTTTTTGAGACACGTTTAAAGAATGTCAAAACGATAATATTTGCAGAATTCAACCTGTCTTCATTTATTTTTATTACTACTCTACAAAAGGCAGCACCACGGTAACGTGGGCGACTCGCATTCAAGAGGTCCCGGGTTCAATCCCCGGTGACCGCCCACTCTGACCGCTCGTGGTTTCCCCAGGGTCGGCAGGCGAATGCTGGGATGATTTCTTCTTTACCACGATTTTCTTTACACCATTACCCTTTCATTCCGTTTCCATCTCATCTTTCAGATGTGCTTCTAAGTTTCGTGGCGTATTGCGGTGGTGAACAGGTGGCGCTAATGTATGATCAATGGAGGGAGTACTCCCTGTGGCCGCCAGAGGACTGCTTGATTGGCGAGTCGTCTCTCGGCGGCACCATGTCTGCCTACGGCATGTAGCCTCCTGTAGTTCCTTCACCTCATCCCTTCCCACTCCGTTGAATATTCTCTACCTCAGCTACTCTACTAATTATTCATATAAAGCTTCAAGGTTTCAACATAAATTTTGTTTAGTTACGCAGAATATAATACGGTGAGACTCTTTTGTTCACAGGTAGGTAGATTATATTATTGCCCTTTGCATGAGTTCATCACAAAGCAAAATTACAGTGACGTAGAATTTTAAAGCACGCCGTTGGATAATTCAAACTAACAAGGAATAAATTCGAAATAATTAACTCTATAAAGTATTAATATGACTATTCCATTCATACACTGCATCATTTCATATTTACCAGAGTTTAGCAATGCTTCGAATATCGAACAATCACGTTCATTTATCTGCTAGCAAGGGTGTGTATTTATCGATAAAACGTCAGCTACTTACAGATACGTAATAGTATCTAGCAATGATTAATATGCTACTTCATAGCAAATATGATTCTATTTCTTATAAAAATAGTTCCTTGGCTTCTCAGTTTATCATTACTGCGTTTTTACTGTTTTTGCATTGCCGCTTATTACCGCAATTACACACACACACAAACAAACAAACATGCCCATTGCGGAACTCAAACCCGCGACCCTCAGCTTGGCGGAGCGCAGAAGCTACACACTCCAGTGACTACGGCTACCAGGGCCGGCAATATTGGAATATGGGATCAAAAATTAATTAAAATAACAGGTCACCCTAGCGTGTCTTCACTGAGACTCACTTAGAGATTCCCTTTTTAAAACCCTATCGCATTAGCCAGCGGTATTATTTATATAGCTACAACGAAATGGGTAAATGTAGAATTAAGGTTATCTCTATTAACAAGAAGTTGGTAGAAGAATAAGCTCTTGCGAGAATAGTTTGCCGAAGAGTAGGGAAAGTGATGTGAATGTAACACAAGATTTTTTTCTTCAGTTTAATACTCAGGGATATCAAAACTGTACTTCCGATGAAGCCTCGACTATGAATGCTTATGTTTTCTATATATTTCTATATATTTAGCTACCTAAGCCACTTCAATTGAGTGGACTTCAAACGACTTTTCCAGCGAAATCTCGGTATAAGATTTTTGAGACATACAAAAATTCCTGTAGTAGTAAAGAATATAAAAAAATCTGATGTGTTACACTCACATGACTTTTTCTATTCTTGTAGATACTATTTTTACAAACGCTTATTCTCCATATGCTTCATGTTAATCGAGATGTTAATCTTATTGCTAATTTTCTTGTGGATGCAAGGGGAATATGGTAGTATTTAGGCGATAGTCAAATCTTTTAAGAGCTGGTTGCTATGTGGCGCATTCCATTCTCTTTGTTTGTACAGGACATAAAAAATGAATAACGAATTCCCATTTGAGAAAAAGTATTGTAAAGTTTAAGGGAATAACAAGCAATATCTAGAAAATGGTTCACTCAACAAAACAAAATGTATATGACATAAGTTGTATATTTTAAAGCGATCTCTTATGGTTTAACAGTTATGCAAAAGTCGTTCACAATAAAGAATACTTTTGGAGACATTACCAGAAAATTCGAGATATACATTTCATTTGTCATGAAAATATCTTAAACATATGATATTTTAATCAAAATCGTTACAGCCATTTTTGAGAAAATTAAAATATTCGAAAAATGTTCCATGTAAAGGGTAATCTGTCGCATCTCTGGAAGATAGTGAACCTAAATAGCAAGTTTGCTGTTTATCCAACTTTTTGTTCCTGAGTTATGCTGTTCACAGACACAGACACACACACATACACACACGGACATGTTTCCAAAAATGCTTTTTTTGGATTCAGGGGTCTGAAAACATATATTTCCGGTAAAATCTGCGTATCAAATTTTTGGGTGGAATACAATACTTCCGCTATTTACTATACGTAGTAGAGAAAGTAAAAAAATAGGAGAAAACAGACACAAAGATCCTACCTAGTAAACGGTCAAGGGAAGTAGCAGCGCTTAGCCTTCAGGCCGAATGTGACTTAGGTCTATATAGAACAGAATGAGGTAGGAACGTGGCAGGCTGACCCATCCCTACAGGGAGAAAGAAGGAGAATTATCAGATTACTCTATTGTGCTAAATCCTGGGGAATGCTTCCGCTGTAGTTGGCACCTATGGGACGTTTTATTTTCGGTAGACAATCTGTGCTCTCTTCGCCGCGGTTTCCTTTCCATTGTTAGACCCAACTGTCACGCTTTCCACTCCACAGGATTTGTGCGAGGTGCGTAACATACAAGTTGTCCTTTCGTACGACGCAACCAGCAACAACAAACGGATTGTTTCGAATAACTGCAAAGAATGTGACATATCTGGGCTTGTTTAAATTGATCAGTACCTCTTTTTGTTAAAAACTGCCTTGGGCCAAACAAACAGAGGGCCCCCGACCGTCCTGCTGTGAAGCAACATACAGCATTAGCCACGGACAAACTAATACAGCAACTCATTAATGCAATAAGATATCTAATTCACAGCTTCTCAGCATCCATACATTAATAATTTCTTTATTTAATATTTTTGTTCTAAGTTTTACGTGTAATGTATTTTCTTTGCTAATATTGTACGTATAATAATTGAGAGGATGTTAAAAAAACATATATTCATAATATACACATGGTAGAGAACAAGTATATAACGTTATAAGATGTAAAATGTAATATAAGAGGGAAAGGCCATAGTTAGATGTATAACCAGTAATATAAAATTACGAGAAATCCAGTAGTATCTACATGAGCATGTAACGAACCTTAGATTCATAATTAAAACGACGGAAGTCTGTAAACATATATATATATATATATATATATATTAACGCTAACAGAAGCTTATCAGTGTTTGAGCAGACAAAGCTAATAGTGATTTGTGAATATCATAGTGGTTTATCTAAACTACAAGTGAAATAATTAATAGAATACGTGTGTGCAAAGTATTTTAACATTCTCCATACCCAAACCTGACAAGACACAAGTGCTCTCCGACTCAAAATACAGCAGCCGTGGCACAATTATAAAATAATAATTACAACATACTAACACATACACACAAGAATACAGATATACGATCATCAGATTCCAGTCTACAAGAACGCCGAGATACTTCACGAGAGTACGGGCACGTAATACTGCATCCGTCATCTCTCTACACCATCATCATCATCGACATCAATGTAGCAGGGCCCTACCAAGGTGGAGCCGCTACAGCTGTTGAACATTGTTTCGTTTCTGTGCCAAACGTCAACGAATATATATTTTTGGGAAACTGAATAAAACGTTTAAAAAGTAAATAAATAAAATTACTGTAGTGTTCTCACATTCCTCAATAAATAATTCATATAATTACGTGCATAACCATAATATTCATTTAATTTAAAACGTACTGCAGAGAGGACAAGGAAACTGGTGAGTTGAAAATCGAACCATGGTTTTCACTATGCAGTCACTTAAGAAAGCATTCGTCTCCACTTCATATGCCTCGACTTCTATAGGTTGTCTCAACTTTAAAAGGCAGTATGGAAGTAAATGGTATGTCTATCTAATGCATACCGGACGGAGACCGGGAGACCCGTGGTTCAAATCCCGGCTATGGCATTGAATTTTTCAGTGATTTGATTCTATATTTCCAACCCTGTCCAACACACGGCTTGTGTGAAAGAACAATTAATTCCAATAATGCATACATGTTACCATTAGCTTCACCCTTTTCTACTCTCGCGCTGTCGCCAAGTTGCTAACGTGGAGTAAATCTTCAGTTGTTATAATTTTCAGCTTTGAACACATTATCTTATGCAGAATACTTTTCTCTAGTAAACTATACAATTTGTAGAGCATTTATAGATTTATGTGGACACAAAAATATCTAAAGAGAACCAGTTTTTCAGTATAAGTCCGATGTTTGTGTTTCTATGTTATCACGCACCAACTAACAAACTAAAAGTTAGAGCGCAGAAATATTTTTATTAGCTAGAGTAAACTAGAGTGCTGATGCCTGCAAAGTTTGAATTCCCTATCATTAATAAGGTGAGCGTTATAACTTTCTAAACTAAATATTTTCGAGAGAAAAAAATCTATACCTACACAGTAGAAAAGTTAGTCAACTTTTTGTTATTGGTTTTACAACGGGGACCAAGCGAGAGAAAATGTCGAAGAGGGTTAGAGACAGTTTTTAATAGACGCCGGAGTCCTGTAGCTTCTTGCATTTATTGTGTATGACAAAGTCATTCATCTGTTCATCTAATAGATGCGAGGCAGAAGGTAGTAAAGGTTAACATTTAGTTGTGCTATAAGGAGGTGTGTACGTTTATAGCATAAAGAACACTGTCAAGTGTTATCTAGGCCAGAGGTGGCGAAAACGTGACTCGCGGGTTATTTTGACTCGCAGGCGCCGTTCCCTCTCTGCAACCGACCGTTAGTTTTTCACATGCTGCTGAGTGATGCAGTGCGTATTGCATAATTGGTGACTCGCAGAAGGAAGTCGTTTTCGCCACCCTTGATCTAGGCTAATTATTTTACATTTTACGTAAATAGTTATGGGGTAGATGCTAGAAAGAGATGAAATGTTGGTAAACTAAAAAGAAACACAAATTAATAACGAATTTGTTATATCATTTAAGTAAGATGAGTGTTATTAAGTAGTAAAAGGAACAGCTTAGTCTATTGGGTGTTCAGAAACTGTAGTATATAGGACAAAAAAGAAACAAATGAAAGGACCTCTAAGGACATCACTAAAAAGAGAAAGAAAAAAGGGCGGGGAAACAAAAGCACGCTAGATTAACGCAATATGATGGAATAAAACAAAGGGAAGTCATTCTTTGCTATTTGAAACATTCCACCCACGTTGAATGTAATTTTTTTCAAGGGTAAACAGTAATGGTACCCTAGCAACTAAAACCTTTTATCATTTTATATCTCCATATTTCTCTGATAATACATATTTTTATGTTCGTAACTTCGTATTTTGAAGTACTAAAAATACAAAGAAGAAAGATAAATGAAATGTTTTAATCTAGCCAGAAACGCATTGTACTCATTTCACTGTGTGATAGACCGATCGCAACTGGGCACCAAAGTTGCGAGCTTACGTATAGTACATGACGCGGAAACAGTGCACCCCATTTAACCTGTACTATCTTTTAAGCGTCGGACGCGGCATATAACCCAAATTAACAAGAGGAAATTATCATTTTCAATATTCAGAAAGAATAAAATTTTTCAAAACCAGAAGTGTTTCAACTTTTCCGTGTGTACTGCTAATGTTACATACATTTGATAGATAAACATATTTGACACCGTATATTAAAATGTAACAAACATGTGGTTTAAACTCATGAGAAGTAAATTAGTGAAGTCGTAAAATCTGAGGCGTTAATGAGAAACAGTATAAACGCTGATAATTTATGACTTTAAGATGTTGTTCCTCTGACAGATGAACACCCATTTTCACCGCAATTTCAGGTATTAACCCAAAAGACTTGCTGCCCAAGGGGCTTGTAAAATAATTTTGTATACACCATACACGAAAAAGTTTAAAAAATCGGCTTTTCAAAATATAATAAAATTAGGGAAATAAAACACCTTAAAAGCACAAGAACACAGGGAAAGTAATATTATTTGTTCTTTCTAAGCCTTAAAAGTCTCTTTCCTTTTCCAATTAAGCAAACCTACATTGTGACGCAGCTATGACTCAAGTTTATCTCATGGAGGCGACCGACAGACTGACCGGCTGAAGAGATGACTAAAAGAAGGAGCGCACTCACCCAACGTAAACACCGGAAGATTATTGAGAGATAACCAGATTCTTATAGAAATTTCTTCCCTTAGCCTCCCGCGAACATTCCAGAAACTCCCAACTCCCGCATTTGTATAAAAGCGAGCGTCTCATGAGTGAGATAGTGAGCTGCTAGTTCTACGAGTGAGGTTGGTAACTGATCAAAGTCCCATTAATGAAGTGACAGTTCATGTGGTTAACTAAATTGACACTTTTAATATAAATTACTATTTTTCATAATTCCTGATACAGTATAACGCCTTCCACATTCTATATGTGGTCCAATGTTCCATTATGCCATGATATGTTTCATATATTGATTGCATGAATTTTTGTAACTATATGGATTGCTCAATAAGCGTAAATTACTCCATTCCGCTTATTGTAGTCCCATGACGCGTAAATCCAATACCGTGTTCCTAAAACATGATCCTATATTACAAATACGGATTTCATTAATTGCATTCCAGAGGGAGTACCAGAATGGGTGTTTAAGTTATACATCTTGTAAGAATGCAACACTGAAATTTTCAACAAAATCTCCATACATGCCAAACCACTCATTTGTTTTCTCAAACATCTCTACAGATTTTGATTTAAATGTTATATATTTAGAACATTTGTGTGAGTAATAAGACGTCTATCTTGAATGTCCTGGAAGTAGCTTTTAAATGACTGAATTTGGTACAAGTTTATGTAACTGGTAAGTTATGAGGTATATATATATTATATATATATACCTATAGCATAAACTATACAAAAAAATGTAGAGCACAATTGGTATGCAACAATTTTTCTTAACGTCAGGCGTTTTCTAAGTATTTAATGCTGCATGTTTACACTTTCCTAAATAAGCTATCTGACCGACATATTTTCTCTTTTCTTTCTATCGCAAGACTTCTAAATATTTGAATCCCGTTTCCGTATGTTTTGTATAATTAGGTTTTTGCGTATTGCTTAGGCTTTCATTGCTAGGCAAAATTGCATTTCATTAATGTAACGTGAACAGAAAAATAATATTTTACTTTCTCTACTACCTATCTTAGTAAGATGAAGTACTGTATTCCACTAAAAAATTAGATATCGGATTTCACTGGAAATACACGTTTTGAAACCCCGGAATAAATATTAGAAAATACACAGATACACATCCGTGTGTGTGTGTGTGTGTGTGTGTGTGTGTGTGTGTGTGTGTGTGTGTGAACAGCATAACAAAAAAATAAGGTTCGGTAAACACCAAACTTGGTATATAAATTCAGCATTTTCTAGCGATGTGACACACTTATACGAGAACCCGATATCGTTAAAAACGCGAACTCGCGACCGGAAGGTCTGAGGTTCAAAACCCGCCAGGATCGTCCTACCTGACTGAGGTATTTTTCGAGGTTTTCCTTAGTCTTCATAATTGAGAAATTCCGCGGAGGTAGCCTACAAACTTGGTTGGGCTGGAACCCAAACTTCTTTAGCAATTATCTTTTCATGTCATTTATCACCGATTTACCGCCTGTGGTGCCACCTGTAGCAAGAACTGATGTTAAATAGTGTTACAAAAGACGCGCCGCGAACATTTTCAAGAAATTCCTCCACCTCCATTTTTTTTTATTTTCTCAAAACACAGTGGTCTAACGATTTTGATTAAGATATTTACATGGCAAACAAAATGTATATCTTGAATTGTCTGGGAATAGCCTATGAAGTCCTCTTCATTCGGAAGGAATTTTGTTTAGTCTTGTATAACTGGTAATCCATAAGAGCTAGACAAAAACGTATTGTACAGAAATGCTAATATTTTTAAAACACACAGTTTGTTCCGAAATCTCTTTGTGTTATCAACTATTTCCAAGATATCGGTTATGATCAGTTTGAATTGTTCAATACCTTGCCATGTTTTTAATGTGTTGTCGCTATTCCATTGATTCTCGCTTTGATACAGTATGGAACTTCAGGACCGTGTATAACAACCACGTTTTAACATTTTATTATCCCTATTCCCTATAACGAAATGTACATAGAAACTATTTATGTAAACGTTTATTATTACCTTAAGTAGATGGAAGAATAAACTTTTGGCAAAGTAGTTTGGAGACGCTATATAAGAATAAAGATGGTGGGTAGCGAAATTCTTGTGAATTAAATATATAAGATTTTTATATGCATACTGCAACGGATGTGATTTTCATAGTTGGAGAAAGTCGCATCAGATTTTTTCCCCAGGGAAGTAATAATAAGCATGCCATCAAGCTTGTGTTTCATATAATAGTCCTTGAGGGCGCATTTTTAGGGCTGTATAGAATATAATCCTATTTGGCTCCGCGTTTAACCAACCTATTGTGTTGATATAAATACTTGAAACAGAATGCAAATTCATCAATTTCAGATCCCATTGAATCTACAGTTGAAGGTAAGGGAACAGTTTAGATGGAATTGCAGAGAGGTCTGGCAACAGATGCAGCAACGTCCGCTAATTACTATTCTAGAAGCTTTCCTCGCCAGGGCTCTTTCCATTTCCTGACAGCCATTCTCAAAGATCATATCGCAGTGATGTTGAGTATTACTACTAATGATGTGGTCGCTGCATTCTCCTTTTGTTAAAGGTGGTGTAAAGCGGAAACCCCTTTAACCATTCAAGAAATATGTAGCTGTTAGGCGAAGGTAGAGAATATCATTGCCTAGTCGAACGTTTTGGGAATAAACATCACAGAAGATCGCTTCTCTACGCTTTCATTGGCTGTCGCTTTCAACATATCCTCAAGCGTTGTTATTGACAAGTTTATTTCACACAATTCATATGCAAAAAGAGGTTAGAAAAAGCGAGATTATTGTGATAGCATGGCCTGTGGCTCACAAGTACGCCAGTTCAGATCCCGGCGTCTGGACAATCTGACAAATTTATCATTATTGTCCTTTTTTACTTTCTCTACTACTTACATGGTAGTAGGTAGGGGAAGTATTCTATTTTACCCAAAACTTCTAACCTAGATTTTACCGGAAATAAATGTTTTAAGGTACCTAAATAAAAAATAGAGTATATTTTGAAAATAGATCCGTGTTTATACGTGCATCGGTGTATCTGTGAATATCATAGTTCAAAAACGAAAAGTCGGTTAAACATCAAACTTCATATATAAGTTCAAAATTCCAAGGATGTGACAGAGATTTTCAACATAACCCCCTACTTCAAAGTGCCTTATATGTGGAAGCTTTCATATTAGTTGTGATTTTCTAAAAATGGCCTTTTGATTAAAATACCATATGTTTAAAATAATTACATGGAAAATAAAATTAATATCCTTAATGTTCTACCAATAGCCTGTGAAGACCTCTTCATTCTGAATGACTTTTGTATAATTGATAAACTATAGAGATAAATCTTATTGCACAAAAATGTATATCTCGTTAAAGCACGCAGTTTATATCAAATAAGTTGTTTTTTCCCGTAAAAAATTCGGAAATATTATTTTTTATTGATTTTCAAAAATTTATACTTTTTCAAGTGATAAATCACCATTGGTTTTTTTCGTGGAATTCCAAAGATCAAAGCTATCACATAGTGATCTGCTTGACAAAAATCTGACTATTGCTTTAACCTATGGAATTATTCTTATGCCTAAAACGAATATGTAAATGTGTAATGAAAGCTTATATGGATTAGCAAGAAGTAAAGAGGAGAATAAGTTTTTGTAAGAATAGCTTGAGAAGAGCGAGCAGAGAAGTGCATGTGAATATAACACATAATTTTGTTTTCTTTCATGGTTTCCCTCGGCCACCAGGTGAATAAGGTTTGGATATTTGAAAATCCAAACTTACACTCAGGAATTCAAATAAAAATGAAATAGAACCTTCAGGTAGGCAAGCAATACAGAAGATAGATTCTAGCATAATGAAAGAAACGAATATCTGATGTCACGCAGTTATACAACTCATTATAAATTTACACACATACTTTACGTCTGCAGTTACGGTGTTTCTTATATTCACGTTAAGTTATTTGTGAAAACAATTTTGCCTACATATTATTTCAAACTAAATAATAAATATTCATTACATGCAAAAAAGGAAGAAGAATGAAAGGAAGAAGAATAAGGTCAGAAGGCGTAGCAATGGAGGAATAACTTACCGCTATATAGTCATAGTAATAAATTCTTGCGAAGGAAAAAAAAGCAAACCGTACAGACTTAAATGTGTTGATATAAGCATTGCTTGAAATAAATAAAAAGTTATACAAAACCGTTGTTTCACCAGTTCTATAGAGGTCTATCAGCAACATCAGGTATTTACTGTTTATTTTACGTGGGCCCACCCCGTTCTTTATCATAGATTTGATACTGCAGCAAGGGATTGAACTTAGGTAATCTCAAATACTGACATTCTGGCCAGTGATGTCCATTGCTTTACAAACTGAGCTGCAAACCGTAGAACAGGTACTATAGTGTATTTGATTGAAGTTGAAACATGGAAAGAAGAAGGAGATAGCACTATATTCCACACCACAATTGGTAATCCTTAACTGCCTAATCTAAAACCTTTACTATTGAAAATTACTATTTAAAATCTGGGTTAGGCTGAAACATGAAATTTAGAAGAGAACAACAAACACCTGCTTGTAATAATACGAAAGCTGGCGATAGAAGTACGGCCAAAGATATGCTATTTTCCATATTTCACTGCTAAAAGTATAACTGGCAACAATAAGTACAACTGTAGCGAGAGACTAGGCAGTGAAGCGTCAATGTGACAGGTTTTTCAACACCCGGCCGTCATTAGCACACCACCTCTCTTAGACCGGTCAGGTAGCGTCAAAATGGCCATGTTTAAACCTCACGTAATGTAGGCAGGGTAAAACTGTGTTGGCTGAAAATAACCAGGCCAATAAAGCGTTGATGCACTATTATAAACATTTAAAGTCTCTCATTTATTGTACCTTAGTTTCAAATTAGGTTTTTTTCGAGAAAAATATTTGTGATAGATACAGAAAGCAGGGATTCTGAAGAGTTATACCTAAAGGGGAGTGCGAGGTGTGGAATTTGGGGGTCACTGTAGATACTCGTCACGATTATGGTAAATATTACAAAAAATAATTCCAAATGGAATACTTATTAAAATAAATATTTTCAGAGAAAGTTAGTGACTGATGCATCCAAAATATTCTTCTTGCCACTTTTAAGACTGTTCGGCGGAAGATAAAAGCTGCTGTCCTCTCGAAACGATCCTTCTCATACTTCATATCTAGAGATACTGCGACAACAAGGGCACACAGTTTTGAGTGATGGCAAGTTAAATGAAGCCTGAACTATGGGCGTGGCAAGAAGATGGCGACCAGGAGCACATTTCGGGTAAGTCGTCTTCCTCCAGCGCTGTACCGAGAATCAATATAACCGGCAATCCATCAAAGTTCTACAGCTGTTGACTTTCAGATAACGCAACTTGACTTTTAATTTATCTTTTATACGCACACTTTGCCACATGCAATATTCAGATCCATCTTCCGCGTCTTAAACCGCACACTTCAGTGAAACACAAAGTAATTGCGAACAGCGAGGGCGCAACCACGGAAAATAAGCTCTGCCCTTTATATCGTACTTCATTTCCCTCACAGCAGCACCGATGTATCAAAATCAAATTTAATAATTTGACTGGCGCTCTTACCTGGAGATGCACAAGTGCATTTTTATATCTGTAATGATATAGGAGAAATTGTAAAAACAATTACACGTTGCATTCACATGACTTTTTCTAATCACTTTTCTAAACTGTTCTTATAAAAGCTTATTCTTGTATCTACTTTTTGTTAATTGAGATAAACTTTATTACACATTTACACATTTCGTCGTAGATATGTGTGTTATACATTCACATGACTTTCTCTACCCTCTATCGCTTATTAGCGAGCAACCAAATTATTATTACGAAAGATTATTTTCCTATCTATTTTATTTTAATTCGGTGATAGCTGCATTATGCATTTCGTTAGAGATACGATGGGATAGCGACAGTCAAATTTTTAAGAACTGGAGGACGCTATACGCTGGCCTTAAAACCCCATTCTCCTTGCATGCAATCGCGAGAAACAGCTGAAAATCGACAGAAGTTTAAAAGAATGACTAAATGTTGACAATTGGAACCATAAATAACGGATATATCAGAAATGGCTTATGCTAAGAAAAGGTTATTCAAAATAAACGGTGCGTTTTAAAGAGATCTACATTTCTTGTGTAATACGCTTTCGTTTTTCGTTTAACATTTACCTGATTCTACAAAATTCCTTCGGAATGGCTATTCCCAAAAAATTCAAGATATACATTCTATTTTTCATGTTATTATCTCTGTATATGGTGTTTTAATCAAAAGCGTTACAGCCAATTTTTAGAAAATCAAAAATATTCCATATAACGTCCGATTTATTACATTCACATGATATTCACTACACACTCTTCGTTATTTCTGTATAACTTCTATGAACTACTCTAACAAAAACTTATTTTCTATCTATTTCGCTTTAATCGGGATACACTTTTGCAGAAATACTTTTATTACATAACTTGTTGAAGATACAAGAGGAACGGAGGTAACCAAATCAATATCAAATGTTTAAAAACGGAGTCGCTACATACTGACCTAGATATTCCATACTGTTTCCATAACATTCGTGAGAAACAACTTAAAGAATCAGAACGCTTTTGTTGTAACCTTCAAAGTATTTGTGACTTTAAAGCACAAGTAAGCAAAATGAACTATTTCTTTGATGTGTACAGTGGTGTGCAAACTTCAAAAGAAATTTACAATGAGGCATAATATTACATTAATCTGTCGTTATTTAAAAACTGTCAGTAACAACTGATACTCAAGTTATATTATAACGTATTTTTACATTCTAAATGCCGTTATGGTAAGGAAAGAAATGCGAAAAATTCGAAAATGATCGCTTGAATAATACGCTACATTAAATATTCGTCGTCCTCCATGGTGTAGTGGTTACCTTGCTAGCCTCTAGTTCTCAGGATCGGGGTTCAAACCGGGGGGAGGTCGATGGATTATTTTTTTTCGATTTTAAAAATCTTTAGCATGGCTTCCTTCGGAAGGGATGTAAGGCCGGTGGTCCCGCGTCGTAGATTTACTGCACGTAAAAGAACCTCAAGCCTGATAAAGAGGCAAAATTGCCGATCTTCAGCCCAATATACGAGTAAAATGGAACTCTAAGGATCACATCAGTTAAAGAGCCTTTATAAATAAAAAATATATTCAATTTATGTGTGAGTTGTGAAGAAGGCTTCATACCTAGCAGGAAAAACCTGCCTCTATGCTTTTTATGCAGGTAAACCACTGGACTATTGTTCGATGTTTCATTTTTAGTTAAGAAGCATCAAAGCGTATACTTTCAATGAAATAATGACTTCAAATGTTTGGCTATAAAACAGTACTTTCACTACTTATCTCATAGGTCCCGGGTTTGATTCCTAATGAGGAACAGGAACTTTTTTCTTGAATTAGGATCACCATCCACCTCTGCAGAATATGGAAATTCTGAATGAGAGAGTGGACGTAGGGTGTTTCACTGCAAAAGGATTAAATCCCTACAGACGAATTATTAACATCATTAATAGATTCTCAAGTCGAAACCTGCAGTATGGTAAAGGGGGCTTCACAAAATAATAAAAAAATAAAACTATTACAACAATGTTGTAATTACAGTCATTAAAGTTTATTACTGTAGAATCTTGCCAATTTTTTTCAGGTACATCCTGTTGCATTTAAAACGCGGGTTAGTATTACAAAGCCATGTTTCCACATGCGAAAATGCTAATGGAACAAAAATGAATGCATTAAAAAAGGAAGTCATTTATAACAGCCAAAAAAGAAAGAAAGCTTTTAAAAAGCATGGCATTAACATTCAATAATAATTAGTTTTCATACAATATTTAAACGTCCATCAGAACATCCATCAATAATTTTAACTTTGAAACAAATTCAAAAGGGGATACAATTGATTCGGCATTTATAGAGGTATCTAGGTACATATTCTATTTCTGTCATTCAACTTTATGTTTAAAATATGCATACCTATACAAACATTAAAATAGTATGAAACGATTCCATTAATAGCTTTATAAAAATATAGGTATTCTAATAGATTTTTATTTCACCGGAACATCCATGAGAGAGTGTTTAAGAAGTGCGTATACAGTTAGCATCTCTCGGAAAACATAGCCATATTTCATTCCTTGTTTACTGTATTAAGGCAAATAAAATATATAAAACAGGCTAACAATAACTGAATAGGTTGTTCAAGATAGGGTGACACTTCGGGCACCACGACCTTCAGAGATATATTTGTCTACCACTCCCCAGAAGGAGGGGATGAGATGAAGGAACCACACAGGAGGGCACAGGTCGTAGACAGACAGGCCACAGAGACGTGCGGGAGACATTTCCAGGCTTGCAGACCGTGTGTCACCGCGGGAGTCTCCGAGAGAGGGAGATGAACGGCCCACCAGTCCAGCAGCTCTCTGGTGTCTGGCTGAGCATGCATCCGCGCCATTTGTCCGGCACAACCATACATCGCGAGATCTAGATGCACAAATAAATACATAAATAAATAAAATCTGAATATACTATCCCGTCACTGGTTACTACACCGGGACATACATTCAAACTTTTCATTTATTCTCACAAACAAATTTATATTTTAGATTACATCAAATGTTTTTCAGATAAAATAACTACAAAAGCTGAAAGATAACAAGGAAACCGATTGAAAGGAAATGAGAAAAGGAAGTCGTGGTTTCTTCTCAACGTGATAGATGATAAATCACCACAGCATTCGCCTGCCGACTCCGGGGAAACCATGCAAATCCTAAGGTCAGAGTGGGCGGTCTACGGAATTCGAACTCGAACCACCCGAATGCGTGCCATGTTACCGTGGAGCCAAGATAATCTCAGCATATATTTTGTCACAATAAAACCATGCAAAACTTTTGCTTTTATAAGAAGGTGGGTAGGTTAGACTAAAAAACACTCCCCCTAATAGAAGTCCCACTTCTACCTCCAGACACTCAAGAAGGTTTAATACATTTTCACCAGAGAAATATAACATATTCAACCTCTAACGCTTTCAAAGTTGAGTCAATGTCTCATTTTCTCCATATCCATTCGCAGCAAATATGTTACAATCTTTACTTCTGTGATACATCATAGTTTTTGCACAGCCCATTCTAACTTACCAGAAGTGGGAGAATTACTACGTGCATCACTTTATGATTTATGTTAATAAAAACATAAATAACATAATACGAGGCGTATTCCAAAACTATGGTCCGTTTTGTCATAATAACAACATCGCTCATGAGATTAGGCTTTTATTGACAGTAATATGTTCCTACATATATACTTTAACTTTCCACATAATCGCCGTTCACATCTATACACTCGCTGTAACGTTGCACCAGCTTCTTTAACCCCTTGGCATAGAAGTCTGCCGCCTGGGACTTGAAGCTTTTGTTAACGCTCGTCTGGGTACATCGTTGGTTTGAAATCGTCCACCCAGCCACCGTTTCTAATACAAGAGGAAATAGTCATTTGGTGCCATTTCGGGTATGCACGGAGGGTGGTCAAAGAGTTCCCAACGAAACTCTTGAATCTTCTCTTTGGTTTTTGCAGCGATATGCGGACGTGCGTTGTCGTGCAGGAGGATGGTGCCAGACGACAGTTTCCCGCGCCGTAGATTTGGGATCGCACGTCTCAGTTTGGTAAGCGTTGCAGAGTACACGTCAGCTGTAATGGTTGACCCATGGTCCATGAAATCAATCAAAAGGACGCCCTTTTCGTCTCAAAATACGGTAACCATCATTTTGCGACTCATGTACGGCGATTGCTTACACTTTTTTGATATGGTTGAACCGGAACAGCGCCACTGCATTAGCTGTTATTTCGATTCTGCGTTGGTGTACGCTATCCACGTCTCGTCGCCCGTAACAATGTGAGAAAACAAACCATCTCCATCTTGTCTATAGCGCTCCAAAATGTGTCCTGCACTACGCATTCGTTGCTCTTTGTGCTGATCGGTGAGCAGTTTTGGCACCCGCCTCACAGAAAGTTTCCGATATCCAAGCTGTTCAGTGACAGTCCTGTAAAGTGAGGTTCGAGCAACATTTGGGTATTCATCAGCCAGACTACTAATCGTCAAATGTCAATCACTTGCTTTGATTCACTTGCTCAACGATGTCGTCGGTCCGAATACTGGTCTACTATTCCGCTGTTCATCGTGCACATTTTTTCGGTCATTTCGAAACCCTTAACACCAGTGTCGAACCTGTTTGTCACTCATTATGTCCGGTCAATAAAGGAGGCGTAACTCACGATGGATGTCCGCAGCTGACGATCCTTTTGCCAGCAAAAATCTAATCACACCGCGCACTTAGCAACTGGCGAGATCTACTATTGTCGCGGCCATTGCAATCTGCTCTCACCGACTGGCAAACGCTTACTGCGTCACACCAACACTGCGGTAGGTTCCTCAGGAGTCGGTAGACAACAATGCAGGCGTGAAACGTCATTCAGGCCTACCATCCATTAAATATTGTTTACCGGACCTTAGAGTAATGTACGCCTCGTATATTACTCTGTACCACGTACTAGTAGGTAGAGATGGTATGGCATTCCACCCAAAAATTCGATACCTGGATTTCACCGGAGATATATGTTTGGAGGCCCCTGAATCCAAATAAAGCATTTTTAGAAAAATGTGTGTGTGTCTGTGAACATCATAACTCAAAAACGAAAAGTCCGATACATACCAAACTTTGTATTTAGGTTCAATATATTTCAAAGTGACGCAGTAATTTGTATCACAAGTTATGTAAATGTAAAGAATGATTATAGTGTGAATATGCATTATTGTGTGACATTGATTTGAGATGTTTGTTGATTGTAAGCATTGTCGAGAAGTGGGTTTATACGGCCTTACTGAAACTGACAATAATAGCGTGCAATAATGTAGCGAGGGGGTGAGTTGTTTATCATTATTAGAGACGAGCAAATGACGTAATATTGGCGCGTTTTTCTTAGGAATTTGCGGGAACATTTTTTCCTAGAGCATATGTGTTCATAATTTTCATTGGATATAAAAATAGACGCTAATGTTGGCGCGTTTTATTAACCAATAGCAGCTCAGTTATAATCTTTAGGCATATCGGGGTGTGGGAGTATAAAAAGAGCTAAGTCAGAAGTAGATCCCTTCCAGTCCATCGGAAACATTTGTACATTACACGTCGTCGAGTTTAACAAAAACAGTCATGGTGAATACCTAGCATAGTTTATCGATTCGCAGGTTACGCGTAGCAATGTTATGAAAAATCTCAAGTGTCGTAAAGTTAATTACACAAAAAGTTGAAGTTCGCGAATTAATAATGTGCAGTAAAGAAGTTATTATAACAGTTTCAGTTTGGCGAGTGTCAAGATTAATATGTGAAAGTGCATAATGTTTTACGACAATAAAAGTATAAAAAAAATTCTTTTATCAGTGTTATCTTTGGTTAAAAACTCCTTTCCGTTTACACACCTTGATTAAGAGATTTGTTTGACCGAGAGATCATAGCTAGCCGGAGGACAGTGAACCCAAAAATTAAATACAATAATAGGCGCTCAGTAAAAGATAACACGAAGTGACCGCGACAAATTGTCTTTTATACGTGCGGCAAATAAACAGTAGCATTCTTTCAAACAAACACTAATAGCGCCACAAATTGGCTACCACAACGTGGGGCTCGACAAACAAAAATGAATAATACCACTTCAAAAGATGCGACAAATATTTTCAGGTAAATCCTCCCTCCCAAACCACCCTTCACATGGAACATTTCTCAAATTGTTTCATTTTTTAAACATTTGTTAACTATTTTGATTAAAATGTCATATATGAGAGATATTAACCTGAGAAAGCGTACATCCAGGAGGGTCTCTTCCCGCACCGTTTTCGCTTGTACTGATTTCGGTCCGCCTGCTGCATGACGTCATCGAGAGTGAAGTTTTAGCTAGCCGGTATTCTGCACCGTACTTTTCGGCATGAAAGTTCGGATAATATTCTCGTTGTACGATCTGTTTCGACCCTATACTACTTGAAACAAAATCGCATCTATAACTAGACTTAGTCTTGGAAATAATAAACACAAGCCTGTCTTTTTACAGCTAAATACCCAACTGGCACCAATTTCATTTCTCCTTGAAATATTCACTAAAAGGCTGTCGATATATGAAATTTGGTCTTGAGGGATGACTTACAGCATATATGTTATTCAAAGAAAGAGAGATATGTGGATATAAAGCAGATATTTGTTATAATAAAGTTGTTCAGAAGCTCTAAGTTGCAAGCTTTATAACCATTTTTCTTAGTTTATGCTATTGCTTGACTTGAATTATATTATGTTAAAGAAAATCAATAACACATTATTCGGCCAATTTTAGCAACGAAAATAAAATACGTTATACGCTATATAAAATTCAACGTTATACGCTATCGGGTCTTAAACTTTGATTCGAAATTAAATTGTATTGTTTGTTTATGCATTGTGAAAAACGCAACTTAATGAGAGAAACTTATGTTGATCATGCTATTATGTAATATGATTTAAACATAGCAGTTTTAAAGGTCATGATAGCCAAAAACTTGATATATGTGCATTTTTTCCGAGACTTTTTTTTCGCTTCTAGGTAAAAACATGGATAATCGACTTATGCATATGAAACTGTGCCCACATGCTGAAAAACAGTTATCTGCACAGCAAGTCTTGGAAATATCCTCCAATATTCAAATAAACCGAATTTATAGAGTAGTGCACATTTCAATGATGTGTTCAGAATTTGGATATTGTGGCTTCATTATTTAGGCTGAGAATGTGCTTATATAAACCTAGTTTCTTAATTGTTTCTACTACAAAGTTGTTTTAATTTTTTAATTAATGAATAATTAATTGTATATAGTTCCCATTTGATCCTCGCTACTTGAAAGATTAAGAACAAGGATGCGTCTAGCCTTAATATTTTGGAGATATTAATTTTAGAACAACCTTTCCTGTATGCTTTAGTATACGCTCGCAACCGATACCCTTAAAAGCACCCAAATGTAATGCTTTTACCCACGGGAAAGTGGGTATTGTTAATAGGAGGTGTATTAGTGTATTGCACTGGCGATCATTGAAACATATTACACTGATCTTTTTAAAAGGAGTAGATCTAAGGAACTTGCCAATTGTAATTAGGTGCCTATATTATTTAGTATTTATGCAAGATAAGTGCAATAACTTACTCGTGTCTTATTTTTCGTTATGTTGTATAAAACATGGACACATTTCACGCCAAACTGGCAGGAGAGGCTTTACGAAACAAATCAATATTATGTGAGCAAATATAGGGGAGATGAACGTAAATACCTGAAAAGAAATAAGGTCAGAGCAGTGTTTTATAAGCAGGTCGCGGATTTTGATGACTAATTTTTTTTAAAATGACTACATTTGTTTTAAAATGACTTAGTAATTACAAAAAATCATCTAAGATGAGATTTATTTGATTTACTGAAATTAGTGTACAGAAAGTTATAAATTAATTTATATATTGATATAACTCCTATACAAGAAGAAACAATAAGTAAAAGAGCAGTGAAAATGTTCTTGTTCAAAGAAATCTGAAAAGAAAAGAAAATTTTCTTACTTTCCTTTTCAGATTCTTCAAACAAGTAAGAACATTATTTTCTTTGCTTTTCAGGTTCTCCAAACAAGAACATAGAACAAATATATTTTCAATTAATTTTCTAACTTATTGTGTTTTAAACAGGTCTTACAAAAGTGCAGCATTAACTCTTTTGAGAACTCAGAATATGCAATGTTTATTGCGAATGAAGACGATTTCACAGTCCATGTCATACATAAATAAGAGCAATACGCACTTATTCAGCAAAAAAAGGAAAATTGGCCTTCTAATCCCTAATTTTGGACATGAATTCATAACAGTAATTATACCTGTTTCCCTGACAATAACCATCTCTCCACCCACAAGCAACTCTTTCCAGACCAAACAATAATCTTTATATACTCTATACTTCTGCAAGGAAATTACCAAATAAAGAGGCAAAGGACAAAGAAATTACAAATTAATTATGTAAAATCGAAAAAAAATGTTATCCAAAATAGAAAACTTGAAACTACCAAAATGACCTTATATATATATACATACATACATATTCTTAATATGGGACCCATGATAAGGATTTATGTACACTTAAGCAATACCTTTATTGCAATAATTAAAAGATGACATGTCATCAGAATCCGGGCTCTACGTATATGGTACTTGTTCTTCAAATAGCTTCTGCTCACAATAATTACTATTTAATACGCATTCCAAAGGAATATAAATAACTTCCTTTTTGGCAGGTAGGCCGACTCATATGTCTGCACATGAAAATAAATGTAATGCGTGCCAAAGGTATTCTTCCCTGAAAATAGCAAGCTTTTCCAGGTATATAATCCTTTACAGAACCACAGTGGACGGAAAAGGTTGTTAAACTTTGGCTGTAAGAGCAAACAGCATTTCCTTTGAGATAATTATGCCGCTCAACTGCCTAAAAGGTAACACATATTAATCTCGTCGCTTTAAAAGTCACGTACAAGTGCAATAAATCAAGATGTACTCATATATCGGAAGGGAATATATGCTTCTGGCTTTATTTCGAAAGTATAATATATTTTTAGCTGTTTTGGTAAATTATCCTACTTTACCTCTCTATATTGGTGGAAACTTCACAACTTAACAACAGATGTACGAAAGTGCATTGTTCCTTATCACTCAGTCATATTACCCCCCCCCCACTTCAACAAGTAAGTTGCACACACATATTTAAACTAGAATCTTGAATATAGATTCAGTTTTCTCTGCTTTGGTGAAGTGTTTAAGTCGGTGTGCAATGAGTGAGAACGTTAAGAGTAGAATGTATTGTGCTGTAGCACAATACCGTAAATACGGTTTTAAAACGGTTGGTGTTAATTATCACACATTTCCAAAAGAATGTGCAATTAAATCGCCTGTAGGTGTCTCGCTGTAAGCGTACTGACAAATTAAACGCTGATAATTCACGTGTATGTTCAGTGCACTTTCTTCCTAGTGACTATAAACGGGATTTGAATAGTGAACTTTTAGGTTTGCCGGTTAAGAAAATTCTGCTCCCAGATGCAGTTCCGTAGCAGTTCATTCCCAATTGGCATGGAGATGCACTTAGTGAAGGTCCAAGTACAAGTGGAATGTTGCAGGTATGTCTTTTTCATTTTTACATCCTGTAACAGAATAATGTATTCTGGAATTATTGTGTTCATTTTTTAAGGTAAAAAAAATACACCAGCATATCCATTTAGCGATTCCTTTAGAGTAGTTGTAAATTTTCCTTTAGTACTAAAGTAATGTATGTTTGAATCTCTTGTAGGCCTACAGTTTACTTGAAGTACTGCATGTGTTCCAGTAGTTTTGTTTATACGCAAATATATTACTAATGTAATGCAGTTTCCATTCGTTTTGCTTTATAGTTAGCCCACAATGTTTGTAGAAAGCTCTGAAATAGTATACCTTTTAAACAAAACTGGAAGAACGTGCTAATAATAAACAATTGGGAGTTAATCGGGAGGAATTTAGTTGCTCACTGCGCTGTGTATGTAATCCGCGCGCTTGTCTTCACTCTCAGATACGTCACAGGCGGGCAGCCAATGGCAGCTCCCACCACGGAGTGGCTCACCTTATTTATCTAGCCACATTGGCGTATATCTTCAATTTTCTGGGAAGAGCCTTTGAAGTCCTCATCAATCGTAAGGAATTTTGAATAATCTTGTAAACTGATAAACGTTAAGCTATAGATATAAATGAACCACACAAGGAAATCTTATGTGTTACATTCACATGACTTTCTCTACCCTCTATTGCTTATTAGTGGGTATACTAAATATAACTTTAATCTTACGGTAGTTGATTTTGCTGTCTATTTAATTTTAATCCAAATAAATCTTTCCAATTACACATTTGGTTATAGATACAAAGGAAAAAGCATACTCTTTGAATTCAATCGCGAGAAACAACTCAATATTGAAAGGACTTGAAAAGAATGTCTAAGTATTGAACAATTCGAGCAATTAATCATGGATGTCTCCAAAATGGCTCATGCCACAAAAAATTTATTTGAAATAAATTGTGTATTTTACAGAGATAGGCATTGTTTGCGTAGTTTGTGTCTATCGCTTAACGTTTACCAATATAGAAGATTATACAAACTTCCTTCCGAATGAAGTGGACTTCACATACTATTCCCAGAAAATTCAAGATATAAACTTTATTTGTAATATAAACATATTTAAAATCTGGTACTTTAATCAAACTCTTTAGACAAAGGACACGGTTTAGTCTTTTGTCAGTTACCCAATACCATGAATACAATAAATGTCTTTTACCCAATAGAATTTCCTTTCATCACTGATAAACTAATTAGGGGCTGATGCGTCAATAGACATTTCATTTCGTCAACGAAAAGTTCTGCCTTTATGTAAAATTGTCATTATGATACGTTTGACTACTGAGAAGCTGGATAATGTCGACAAATATAATGGAGTATGAAACCGACATTTGATTTGTAATATTTATTCCCGGTCATTTTCACCGTTGCATTCATTACAAACTGAGTTTCGTGATAACATTTTTTCGTCATAATCAGTTTTGATAATTGAGTTTTCCTTCACCATTTTTATAATATTTTAATTTATTGTTTGTTTAAGTAATGGAGCACCGAGAATTCTTTGTAAAACGTAAGCTTCTAGATTTGCGAATGTTAAGATGGGTTCTGCTGATAGAGGGAGGAATAATGAAATTGCAATGTGAGAGTTACGAGACGCATTTTAAAGCAAGTACGGATAACGTTTTAAAAAATAACAGAACATTATTTTCCAAATACTTTATTATCATTCATTACCGCGGTTATTCAGCACTTGTTACAGGAAGCCAGTTTTTGTATGCTTTCGTCGAAGAATGATGCCGCTTATGATGAAAGCCAAGTCTGCACTTTTTGTTTCACAACAGTCCGGATTTGGCACCAGGATGTTCATCTATTTCTTCATCTAAAGAAATTCCTTGGTGTAAACATTTAAATGACGATGATGTTGTATAGAAGGCTAACTGTCTGCTACATACAGACATGAGGAATCTTCTAAAGATCCGTCGGGATATGACCACGTGCTTAAAGAGGTGTAAAATAAATAGAGGGGAAATATAACGAATGCTTAGTAAGTGGTTAATGTCCAAGTGTATGTTTTAACGATACTCCATTACATCTGTGGCAACTTTTCTCTAACTCTTATGGTTTCTCATCTTTATAAAATCCAATAAAATTCATACCTACAGAAATTTTAGGATGCTAATATCCCATACGTACACATGGGTGCTAATTACGAAACTAACGAAAATGTTTCCTTATAAATACTGATTAGGGTGGGCAAAGTTTTCGCAGAGCTTCTATTTTGAGAGTAATTCTCTTATTTATATTTTCGTAAGTAATTTCAATTGGCTTTGAAATTAAATTTCCTTTGAAATCCCAATACGCGCATAGTATGTGTAAGAACTACTGATATCAAACTACCTATAGTGTTTATCGAAAAACTCCTTTTGTGACTTCCATTTTTTTGCGTAGAGTTTAATTTTCCACCGTTATTACTTTCTCTACTACGTAGACAAACCAAAAGGGATGGCTCAGACGGTAGCGTCTGTAGCCCACATTCGGGAGGTCGTGGGTTTGATTACTGCGGCCGACCTTCCCGGTCCATGGGGTTTTTTTCAGTGGTTTTCCCAGGTTGCTAGTCGAATGCTGGGAAGGTTCATTATATCTCCTGAATTTCCTGTCCCTCCATTTTACCTACACTCTCATTTCACTTCACCTTTCATCTGCTTGGTCTGTTTCAGGGTTGAAAGCGTCAGCGGGAATCTCAGCGTTGCATGGCAGGGGAAAGGATGCTCTAAGTAAGCATTCGTTCCCGGAATGGGGGTGATCTCCGAGTTCCGGGCCCCCCCCCCAATGGGGTGTGTAAGCCTGCAGGGGAGAGGGAATCCGGTTTCACCAGCTGTCATTCGGAGAGTTTCAATCTTCAAAGGTAGGGACCCTGTCCACTACCCTGTAGTGCCTCCTGGTCCGGCTGTCCTCTATCTCCGCTCACCTCATTCCTCACCCGGCTTAGGCATAAAAGGTCTTGTAGGTCGAGATACAAAGTCCCCTTCCGTACCTAGTCCTATTCCCATTTCTATCCATAGATATACTAAAGACGTACTACATTCTAATGGAAAGTTCTATACCCAGATTTCACCGGAAAACACGCATACAGGCCTCCCCTACAAAAAAAGAAAGAAAAAAACAGAAAAAAGAAAAGTGTTTTTGGAGAAAAGTTTTTGTATGCGTCTGTCTCCGAGTGTGTGTGTGTGTGTGTGTGTGTGTGTGTGTGTGTGTGTGTGTGTCTTTGTGAACAGCATAACTCAAAACGAAATTTCGCTTAAACACCAAACTTGGTATTTAAGTTTAGCATCTTACAAGTATGGGAACTAGGATTTTCACGAAAATCTTCCTACCCAAAGTAACTTTTTCATGTACATTCTTCCCCACGTTTTTAGTTTCTCAAAATGGCTCTAATTATTTTGATTAAGATACATATGTTTAAGATATTTGCGTAACAAAATGTATATCTTGATTTTTCCGGGAATAACCTGTGAAGTCCTCTTCATTCTGAAGGACTTTTAAGTCACGTAAGACATAGATAAACTCTTAGTACGTATAAAGTGTAACACACAATTTACTTAAAATAAACATTTTTGTAGCATTCACCATTTCGGAGATATTCTTCGTTATTGGTTTCAATTTTTCAAACACTAAGCTTTTTTGAAGTGGTGTACGCATGCAATTTCAAAGGCATCATATAGCGACCGGCCTTTAAAAATCTGATTATCGCTTAAAGGTGGATTTCCACATAACCTGCCGTGTTTCGACTGTGCACCGACCATATCCCTACCATGTCCTGTCGTTTTGATTTCCACATAGATATAGAATAAATTGTTATTTTATAATATTTAAATATTATAAAATAATACGCTGGCCATGTTCATGCTTCATTCGATCCTTAGACGGACCCAGGGACGGGCTAAGAGGTTTTAGAGTCCTCCCTCTTAATTACATTAAAAGGGGGGAGTTGCTTTGGTAAAGTACAAAAATCAACACTTTTATTTCTATTAAACTTACTTAAACCAGGTGACATCTGCTCATTCACAGTCAATGAGTGAATTGGCCACAGTGGTGGACTTTATCTCAAAGGATGTTTTACTTAGAAAAGAAACACATAGGCGGAATCAAATATGCTTTACTTCTACTATTAAATAACTTCTGAATAAGAATTAAGGTCTCATTACAATGAGAATGGCTTACAGTGAAACTAATAATTAAACTCGTAAAATGCTTCGTTTAAAAGGCATCATTATTTAAAAAATAATGTCACCATTTTCTAAAAATTTAAATTAAACCTTGCATCCAAAAAATAATTTGTATATTTCATGTACTTACTTGGTTTGACAGAAGATAAGATATTTTCAGATTTTCGCTTCTAACCTTTCAGATGTTATGTTTAATCAGTGTGTTGTTATAATCTTTATGTGACAAATAGTGTAGCTGTGAATACTACTGAACCAGGGAAAGACTTCCCTGAATAATTTGCGTGAAATGTAATGGTATAATTGCTGAAAATGCCGAACTGCAAGAAACTGCCAAACGGTGAGGGTACGTCGCCGCTTGGTCATTCCCACATAACCTACTGCGTCGTGACTATATCCCGGTCATTTCCATCTCTGATGGTCGACAGCATGGTCGGTACACAGCAAGGATACAACAGAAACACGATAGGTTATGTGTAACTACATCTTTAGTCTACTCTATACATAATCCTACAACGAAATATGTAATAGTGTTAATAAAAGTTTATCTAGATTATCAAGAAGTAGACAGAAAAGTAAGAATTGTAAGAACAGTTTGTAGAAGAGTGAGTAGGAAAGTTCATAATGTTTTTTACGAGAAGTAACTAAACTAAAGGTTTGGGTTTAGAGATTGATCTCCATTAGCAAGTTTATGAAGGAAGATTGCACTGTTTAAATTACAATGAGCTAAGTTAATAAGATATGAGGCATTCTCGCTTGCGGGAAACCCTACCGCAGCTTTGGTGCGCGGGTTTTCATCACGGCACTACGGAAGCTTCTCTGATGAAACCAAATCGACTCACACCATGCCAGCTTCAAAGCCGCGGTCGACAACGGTTGGAACAAACACCTGAGTGACTCTGACCACATGCACCTGGATATGAGTTCACATGTGCGAGCGGCTACCACTTTGCAAGCCGTCCTTTTGTGGCACTGTCATGGTTTCACGTTTGTTACTCGAGAATATTCTAGTTATTAGGGTTGTTAATTCAAATTCAATAAGCTCGTAAATTAATCATACGTAAACGCAGCGTGTTCCAGAAATACCAGGTGTTACAAACTGTCAGAAGAGAAGAATTATCAGCAGGAGACAAGGAACCAAGTGAACCAAGAAACACCTCAGTAGTTAGATATGAGACCAAATCGCTTTTCTTAGTTTTCAGCAAGTTATATGCATGTGTTTTGGTTATTTGGCAATCAGTGTTGCATCTACTGCTTTGCCAGACCCCTTTTTGATTATTTTAAGTACTTGTTCATGACCTTATTTTGAAACGAGATGATAGTACATAGCAGAGGTCAGTCCAATACTAAACGATCAGATTTATTTCTGTTAATATATTTTCCGTAATAATCACTGTACATAACATCACAAATATTACATTCTCTGGATAAAACCTGATGCCCTTTGAAGAAAAAATATTTAAAAGTTCATTTAAAATGTTGACATACTAAAACAAGACGATAATGCACTCACAATGGTTTAAGGAATTTGAAAACGAGTCTGGGTAAATTTAACGCCAATATGTTAAATAAATAAGAAATATTATACATTAACCAACACGAGTCCTATATCCAATTTACTCATACTAATGCAATACTAGTTTTATAAAAAGTGACCTTTACTATTAACATGGTACCTTTAAAACCTTCGGGATAGATATAAAATGCCCCCCGAAGAGGAGAGGTCTAAAATAAACTCGGAGTGCTCACATAAATCATACAACAGTCAGCACAATGGTCACTACATAGTTAAAATGCCCACAAGAAAGTTCAAATCAAAGAGGCGTAGCATTAATCGAAGTCAAGCCGAAATAGTGCCGAGAATTCTCTGGCACAACATGCTTCCTCGAGTTTGCGAACCCAACTGGGCAGCGTTAGTAGCGCCTCCAATAAGAACAAATCCAAAATGAAGCATGGCAGATACCGCACTGAGGATGGGAAGCTAGAACCAAGGACCAGGAATAGGAGTGGAGGGGGACTTAGCAACTCGGCCTATGAAGATCTTTTGTGCCTAAACCGTGACGGGATACCTCCGGGAGGGAGGGGTGAAGTGAGAAGGCAGAGGGCGGCCGCACCAAGGGGCACGACAGGGCAGAGGGCAGGATCCCTATCAGTTTTAGGTTGAAGCTCCCCGGTTGGCATCCGGTACAACCGCCTTCCCTCCCCCTCTGCAAGCTTGCACATTCCACTGGTGGGCCCGGCTCTCGGGAGACCGTCCTCATTCCAGGAGACGAAGTGTTACACATAAATCATTTCCCCCTACCATTCAACGCCGAGACACTCTCCAACACTTTAAACTCTAATATAGACCAGCAGATGAAAGGTGAAGTGAAATAAAAATTGAGATGAAATTGAGGGGTAGGAAATTCGGGGCACGTAATGAACGTTCTCAGTATTCGCCTAGCAACCCGGAGCAACCCCCGAAAAATCCCATGGTTCAGAAAGATCGGCCGCATGAATCGAACCCACGACCTCCGGACACAGACGTTGTCGCCTAGGCCATCCCGCTCGGTTAAGGGAAACTAAACTAACGCGGGCATTTAGAACAAGTCAGTCATATTGTGCCTAGAGCAAACAATCGTCACACTACGCATAATCCAGTTTTCATGAATCACAACTTGTACCAACTCCCTTGTTAGTAACATTTTCTTCTATGCGCATTAATAATTTTAAATAACATGAACAAAACAAATATCTACCATATATTTAAATGATCTATAGCAATATATTGTATTTCGAATGCAAGAGTTCTGACTGCTTACAAGTTATGCCTGATGTTAGAGCGTCGGAGGGCGTGTACTACTCGACCACGATATGAGTGCGTTCGGCGGGAAAACGGACTAAACAATTACGGAACAAGTGGACTTGGACATCAGTTAACGAAAGCATCCGCAGTTGCGAGTTGCATTTACTAGCAAGGTTGAGGTGCAAATGTAGTACTGTCATTGTGCAACAGTGCTTTCTTCTTTCGCCTTGCCCCTCACTCCCCTCTGATCCCTAGTCCTTGGTGACGTTAGGTTATAATGGTGCCCTCCTCCAAGCGCACGCTTATCGTGCAGGCCGATTAGTACCCTTGTGTTGATGGACAGAAACACGCACTGTATTTGTGGCAATTAAATCCGCTCTAACATTCCATCTAAATAACCGCTATTATATTCAAGTGATGTTATGCTTAAGTACAGAAGAGAATGGTGTAAACAAATCTTCAGAGATTGTCACTGTGGTCTGGCAGTTAGCATGATAGCTTCCACATTCAGAGGTCTCGTGTACGATTTCCGGCTGGAGGATGGGAATTTTTCTTTAGTCAGAATTATTCCCCATCTTCCCTACAGTCTGAAAGTATTTGCGAGTGTAAAAGTATGTGTGAAATTAATGTTTAAATAAAACCCAAAGTAAACAAACCTAAAAATATTAACACGAAAATAAACGACTAAACACCATTGCTGATGAGTAGTAGTTCCAAAGGCAAAAGCCGCCGAAATGGCCTTAGATGTTAAAGGCGTCATATACTCGTAAATGGAAAAAATCTGATGTGTTACACTCACATGACTTTCTCTACTCTCGTACAAACTATTTTTACAAACGCTTATTCTGCATATGTTTCATGTTAATCCAGATATCGCGATGTTAATCTTATTGCTAATTTTCTTGTAGATGCAAGGGGAATATTGTAGTCTTTCAGTGATAGTCAAATATTTTAAGACGTGGTTGCTATGTGGAGTATTCCATTCTCTTTGCATTACCAGGACAAAAAATGAATACCGAATTTGAGAAAAAGTATAAGCATTGGAAAATTTAAGGGAATAACAAGGAATATCTCGAAAATAGTTCACTCAACAAACAAAATGTATATGACATAAATTGTGTATTTTAACTCGTTCTACATTTTTTGTGTAGTAAAATTTTGTTTATCTCTTATGGTTAACCAGTTATGCAAAAGTCGTTCACAATGAAGAATACTTTTGGAGACATTCCCATAAAATTCGAGATATGCATTTCATTTGTCATGAAAATATCTTAAACATGTGATATTTTAATCAAAATTGTTAGAACCGTTTTTGAGAAAAATGTTCCATGTAAAGGGTAGTCTGGGGTGGGTGGATATTCTTGAAAACCTTCGTGTCGTATCTCTGGAAGATACTGAACCTAAATACCAAGTTTGGTGTTTATCCGACTGTTCGTTTCTGAGTTATGCTGTTCACGGACACACACACACACACGCACACACAGACCACACACACGGACATGTTTCCAAAAATGCTTTTTTTGGACTCCGGGGGCCTCAAAACATGTATTTCCGGTGAAATCTCTGTCTCGAATTTTTGGGTGGAATACAATACTTCCCCTACTTACTATACGTAGCAGAGAAAGTAAAAATTCAGAATGGTGTCTAGACTCATCACTTTGCAATTATTTTAGTTGCACCTGTACTTTCTGACATTGGCTTCTCTAGAATTATATGCCAATACAATAAAATCATCTATCTTCTCCTTCACTTCGCTAGGGGGCAGGCTGGGCCTTGGTCAAGCCAGTCTCCTAGCAAACATCCTTACTCCACTGGCGACCGCACTGCGGCCCAGTTTTAACCATCACCTCGGACTGCGCGGGTGCTTTAGGCGGTACCGCAGCAAACCTTTCCTTTCAATCCGGTGGAGGAGTTTTTAGTGGGTATGCCGACGCCTCGGTGAGTCCCACACTCTCAGTCCCGACTCCCATCGGGGCTGGGGTAAGTGATTAAATCATTTTCTCCTCCACTCGAAAAAAAATACTTGCCTACCTATCCACCTACTCATCCCCCACCCACCTACCTGCATATTCACCTAATCATCCATCCATCCACCCACCCACCTACCTATCTACATATCCACCTACTCACCCACCAACCCACCCACCTACCTATCCATCAAACCATCCATCTACCTACCTATTTATACACCTATCCATCCACCCGCCCACCCAACTACCTATCCACCCAATCATCCACCCACCCACCTACTTACCCACCTTCCTACCTACCTGAGATAGAATTGTGTCCAGTGTAAGATTAGAAACTACTTAAACGATGACTAATAATTGAATTACTACTATCCGGGCTTGTAGGCCGTGGTCTAGAAGGCATCGTGAATACCGACGTTTCACCAAGTGCAACGCTTGGCATCTTCAGGGCATTTACAATGCCTTCTAGGCCACGGTCTACAAGCCCGGATAGTAGTAATTCAATTATTAGTCATGACGCCGGCCGTAAAAGCCTCAGTATGTACATTTCTTAAACGATAGTTATAATTTAAAATTGAGATTATCTTCCTTGATAGTTACAGAAAATATGCCAGTTCAAAAACTTTCTAATCAAGGCCTAAGGGAGAGCAATCTTCATATTCACCAATTTTTTCTCTATCGCATTTAATATGAATTCCAAGGGTTGCTTGATGTGAAAACTGTGGTATCTTTATTTTATAAAATAGCTACACAAGTTTAACATTTCATTTTCTATAATAATGATTTAAATATCTCTCGTAATTCCTATTTTCATTTTATAGCTGAAAGATAGATTATTAAATATTGGCATAACTTTGAAATCCTTCGAGGCTTAATTAATCCGAAATACCCCCAAATCATACCCATTGCTGTGTTATCAAGGATTTTTGTTAACAGTTTTATTAAGAATTTTACGAAATTAGAGCATTCACCTGTAAAATATGAAATATTATACAATAACTTCCTAAAGAAATAGCTGAAAGATAAAGGAAATTAATTAAACCGTCATTCAAGGTTTAAAAATTCAACATGCGTCGCAAGTTAATACACATGTCTACATAAAATTTGCTGTCACATACATAACCGGTAGCGACTTTGGTTCTTACGCCGGAAAAATTGCAGAAATTAAAAGAAGGGATATCGTACTACGGTTAGTTTTATTATAGTAGAGCGACGGCCACAGATTCCCATAAGGGAACTCCTTGATGAAAGCTGTCTGGTACTGCAAACACAGACGTTGTCAGAGATGAAAAGCTACTCTAAATTGAATGCTCCTGATGACCAGTAGCTGACATGTCGTCTTATCATCAAAGATCCTCAGGCAAACTGTGTATCTGTCATAAGCTTTGCTCAAATCCGCCATTTCGCGAAGATCTTAGACAGATCATGCAAATCCGGCATATGCTGAAATACGGGTCGGACAGCAAGCGAAAGATTAGATGGGTTAGGTTGGCTTAGGTTACATTAGAGTTACTATATGCCTAAAGAACTATGCCATTTCACGAAGAATCGCGGCAGAACGTGTACTTCGCAGTTTTTCAGCAAGGCTTGCTGTTCGTGGTCTGTCCAGGATCTTCGCGAAATGACGGATTTTAGCAAAACGCTGCGATATGTGGACTTAAGGTAAGTTATGCTTGTGCGGATCTGAAAATTGGAACTCTTACACTCCATTTCACATAAGGGAGACCACGCCCAATTTTAAAATGCAGTTGCATATGACCTAATGGCCATCAAATGAGTTCTTCCGAAGAACTGGAATCTTGGTGCTACTAAGAAGTTGGAATTTAAGATTACTAATTACAGCCAATTTAGTGAAGATAAGTTTGCTAATCGTCTAGTTGGATTATAGAACATCAAAAATGTTTGAAAAGTCAAATGTTTTTCAGCGTGTATTCAAAATCTAACTTCACGTTAAACTCCGATAATATTACATTTAATTTGAAATACATACCAGCGCACCTTGGTATAACTGGGAGAATCAGAAAAAAATCCATAGAGCAGTGTCTAAGAATCCCTACCGCTCTTAGCCCTTGATTTTGGTCTCTAAAATTTAAATTGATAATGATTTAATTATATACATATTTTGGCCTATGATAACCTTATTGATTCCATTCGATGTGCCGATGCAAGTCGCATCAACAAGTCAGATTCAGCTGAGATATGCTACGTCTGAAAAATCTAGAGGGCGTGCGAGTGAGACATCCAGTGGAAGAAGAAGAAGGAAGGAAGGAAAATAATTGCCAGGAAAATCACAATCCAAATCCAAATAGTATCGAACTGATTTACGTTCCTTTGCAATACTGTAATTTAACCCAGGCTTCATTTTTATACCTCTGAATTATTTGACAGCAAAACACAAACTGTGAAGTTAAGCTACGACTCAAACGGAAATAATTATTGTGGACAGAACATAGTGGCCTTCCTAAGTAACCTTCTACCTCTATCAAAACGTATGTGATATGTTTCGATTATGCTGGTGAGCTAGTGAGCAACCGTAAGCTAATTGCATTTGTGTGTGGTTTCATCATCATCCTTATTATTATTATTATTATTATTATTATTATTATTATTATTATTATTATTATTATATTATTATTATTATCTATTTCCATGTAAGAACAACTGAACTATAAAACTTCTTATTGTATCCTTTGCTTCAAATTTTGATGCTGTTATTCCGAAGTTGCATCAATTTAGTTACTGTTTAATCCTGCTTTGTGTGAGCACTACGATGTCGTCATCTCCTAGCTCGCTGTTTGTTGTCTAGTCCGCCAACTGTTTTAGTGGTTTACCTATGAGTTCTTTGTCTCTGAGTATGCGCGAGTGTGGTGTGAAAGGATAACACCAGTTTAATTAACTGATAAATTGTGATGTTGACTCAAATATTCTGTTAGGGGAGAGTCGCCGACTGTTGAATTAATCAATTAAATTATTTCCGTAATAGTAATTATGCGAAGCGTCAGTTGCCGTAAGTCGCAGAAGTGCTACTCGGTAAGATCCCTCGCAATAGCCACTAAATCTTTTTAAATCAACCGCGTGACCATTTAAAAATCAAACTGAAGATCACAGGAGTAAGTCAACTAAGTAAGATTTAGAACGCTCGCTCTTTTCTTCCTATTGCTACCCCTACCAACGTTCCTGCCCACGCGGTCCAATCTTTAAACTCTTCGTATGCGTATATGGCAATGTTTCTATGGGGTGCCTAGCTCGAGTCTTAGAATTTCATTCCCTTTCTAATTTACAGATTTCTTGCATACATGACTTTGTAAACGTACTGAACTTAACCTTAATTGCATTCCAGGAATCCTTTATGCTAACGGGTTCACTACTCAAATGTTACTAATGACTTTCCTTAACATGACACGCTAATGATATTTTTCTCTGGATAATCTTTACACTCAGGCATATTACAAACATTATACATTGCTTTAATATACACAAACTATTTATTGCAATTATTTATCTATGATTTCTTGATTTAATCATTTATACCTTCCTGTCAATAATTATGACATAAGTGTACAAAATTCCTTCTGTACCTAAGAGTAGGCTATTAATACGAACTATTTCCACAAAGGGGTTATAAATTGGCCAAAATAAAATATCTGGATTATTCTTAGAAAACAAAAGTTGATTGAAACCAAAAATATTTAATAAATTAAAACATAGGCTGCAGTCCTTTACGATAAAGAACGAGAATTGTTATTCTCCTCCATAACATTTTCGAGGATTTATTTTTTGTAATCATTGTCGAAATATAAAAGACAGATTTACCTTCGTGAAACATCCACTCATAGGAGCAATCAAATAGGAAACTGAGAATTGAGAAAATGTGAGGTTGCTCGATCTGACAAGAAGATCTGAAGTCTGACGGTGTTTGGCTCCAAAACAGCTTTAGTTTGGTATCATAAAATTCGAGAGAATTGGGAAGGTCCTCACTCTTCTCCTAGGCACAAAGGTCGCTGTGTTCAGTCCGCAACTTTAAGTTACGGATTACACAATGTTGTCCATCATCTAACCACCAATCCTCATCATTCCATTACCACTTGCAACACCTATATGCGTTGCTCATTTCTTACCTTATCATTCATAGCCTTCAATTTTTCCGCGGCCTTTACTTCTATAGCACTTGCTGCAGCAACTCTAAGAGTCAAACAAAAAGTCGGCAGGGGATTTTACTGCTGAACGTGAAAGGCTTATGTGTGTGGAATGAATGCCTCTGCCCACCTCTGTGGTATCAGAATGGCATGTCTGCCTCAAATTAAAGAGGTCCAGAATCTCGGTAAGATTGAGTTGCCTGGATAATGTTTTTCTCCAGGTTTTTCCTTATCCTGAAAAGACCAATATCGGGTAACTCTAATCTCTTGGGACGCCGGGTGCATCTGAGCATTCAACATTTCCTTCATTCACCGTCCGACATAATCTACCCAATTAAAGTACTTGCTTTGATGATAAGTTTTATGATGTCATCTCGTAGCTCGTTCTCTGTCTCATGCACCAACTGCTCTAGTGATACAGCTACGAGTTCCTTATCTCGGGGTCTGCGTAAGTGTATTTTGAAAGGATAACACCAGATTAGTTAGCTGATAAACTTAAATATTTACTAAAATGTTCAGCTTGAGAAGAGTCGCCGACTGTTGAAGTTACGAATTAATTACATATATAACAATAATTAAGCGAAGCGTCAGTTACAGTAAGTCGCAGAAATGTTACTCAGAAGGATCCATCTCAATAGCCGCTAATCTTACTCAAGCACATCACTAGGCGCTACACTTCTTAAGATGATACACACATTTACAAGTCACAGAATTAAGTAAATAAGTAACTCTGATTTAGAATCCACACCTTTTTCCTAACTAGTCGTCCTCCGTGGTGTAGTGGTTACCATGCTAGCCTCCAGTTCCCGAGGCTGCGGGTTGAAACCCGGCGGAGGGCGATGGATTTTTTCGGGCGTAAAAATCCTCAGGATGACTTCCTTTGGAAGGGAAGTGAAGCCGATGGTCCCGGCATGTAAAAGAACCTCAAGACTGATAAAGATGCCTGTGAGAAAAATTACCGGTCTTTCACGCCCAATATAGAATGGGACGGTAAGGACCATAGCAGTTAAAAGCGTCTATAAATAAAACTCCCTTTTTTTTCTTCACTTAAGCTCCGCCCACCCTTCGTCCCTTCTCACGCGGCCCAATCTTAAAAAAACTATCCCTATCTAATTTAGAGAATTCCTGCCTACCTGACTTTGCTAATGTACTGCAATAGACCCTAACTGCATTCTAAGAATCTTTAAGATAACGCGTTCACTGCTCACACTGTTACAAATGTCTTCCTTACATGACTTGCTACTTACCTTTTTGTTTCCAAACAAATCTTTCAGCTCAGGGCATTACATTATGCATTGATTTAATATAGGTACGGAAGTTATTTATTGCAAATACTTTTTTATCTTATTATCATTCCGTTTTTTAATTATTTACATCTTCCCTTCAATAATTACGGTATCGTATCCTGATGATGATGATGATGATGATGATGATGACTAATTGGTGCTTGACGACTGAATCCCGTTGAAAAGGCTTGTGTAAAAATAGACTATCACTGCAATAAGAGTCCAATTATTTTTTGTTTTTACTGAACCAAAAACAGCAGCTAATAAGTAAGGAGATTTTTATGTGTAAAAAGCAACTTCAGGGGAAAAGATGTTTTAATGTGTAAGTAGATTACAGTTGAAATTCTGGAATAAAAGTTAACAAGGTCAACAGACAAGAATAACCAAATGAAAACACACTACTAGCTAATGATTTAACAGTTAAAGAGTGCATACAAAAAAGAGGAAAGAGACGGAAAGATCTAAGGCTGAAAGTGAAGAAGGAAAGGAAAATTACCAATTAGGCAAATTGCCAATTAGCGAAATCGCCACACAAACGCTGGTTTGTCTTGTACCTTACTCTCCTCTTTTTGCTGATTCTCCAGCATATCCGTTGTACTCGTCAGCTTATCTTTATTTCCAGACTTTTCACAGTCAAAAGTTAATACGTTTCATGTTTAACTTCCTTTATATCTGACAAGTGTATGGGGATAATAATATATGCTAACACTCCCTTATTAATTTACATCTATTAACTCAACTGCAAATACAAGGAAATAGTGTTTCGTTTTCTTGGCACTAACAGCTGAGAGTGTAACACCCGTGGTGTAGTGGTTACCATGCTAGCTTCTAGTTCCCGAAGTTGCGGGTTCAAACCCGGCGGAGGGCGATGAATTTTTTCGGGCGTAAAACTCCTTAGCATGATTTACGGCACGTAAAAGAACCTCAAGCCTGATAAAGAGGCCTCTGAGCAAAATTACGATCTTTCACGCCCAATATAGAATGGGACGCTAAGGACCATGGTAGTTAAAGAGCGTCCATAAATAAAACTCAATTTAATTTAATTTAACACCCAATTTGTTTAGAGGTGCTAGTTATAAATGGAAGATCTAACAGGTAGCATCTATTAGCAAAGACTAATGAACTAAAACTAAGACGTCAATGCAAGGCTTTCTCTATCTGATGGACTCATTCTAAAATTATCTGAGACAGTAGAAATACTAGCATTAAATTATTGGTCAATAAATCTGAAAATTAACCTTGGAACAGGTTAATGGTATTCATAGGCAACATTTATAAATTTTGCCGTTTTTATCCAAATGTTTTAAAAACGTTTTTACATGCTGCTCTACCAAATTTGTAAGAGTGTTATAAATGTAACGGATATACGAGGTATGTTTTTAATGTACAGAAAATTTTTTAAAAAATAACAGAACATTATTTTCCAAATGCCTTGTTATCATTCATTACCTTACATCATACATTACTTCTTCACATAGTCACCGCCGTTATTCAGACACTTGTAACGGGACACCGGTTTTTGTACGCCTTGGTCAAAGAATGATGCCGCCTGTGATGAAAGCCAAGTCTGCACTTCTTGTGTCGTTTATATGTTTTACACCAAGGAATTTCTTCACATGAAAGTCGCTTGGTATCAAATCTGGACTGCAGAGAGGGTGGTCGAATTGTTCCCAACCAAATGAAGCGATCAGATCTTGAATTTTTTTGACTGTGTGTGGCCTAGCACTCTCACTCATTATTGTTTCCCCATAAACCTCACATATTTGGCAATGGATTTTTGCTGGCGTAACGTTTCTCGCATTCAAAAAAGAATCATTCATTTGACTTTACAGTTAGCGGGTCGTTCGATTCTTTTGAACATTTCGAAACCCTCTAACAACAGGAAAACACAAAGTGACGATCGTTCACAGCTGCGTCTGGCTTCGTAATGAAGGGAGGAAATGATCTCGCATGCCCAAAATTGCGACTGTAATGCTGCAACGGCAAAATGTTAAAATGGTCCTTACTTTAAAAATGCACCTCGTATCTTTAATGTGTTAAATTCATTGCACTAAGTTATTAGAATTGCAGACGATGTAGAAGTCGTAATTTTGAAAACATAAGTAGTTACAACATTATTTAAACATTAATATAGAAAACTAACATATACGTGTAATTTTTTTGTGTGTTCCGGTTGTTTAAAAAAATTTTAAACGTTTAAATATAATTTTTGTAAGAATTTACCCTGTTTCGAATTAATTATGTCATATCTTGAAAAATTTAAAAATGTAGCAAAAACTCCATGCCAAAATGAGCAGAATAAAAGAGTGGTTATAAACTACATCCTAAGGAACATTTTAATGCGCAACATGCTAAGAAAAATCAAGAGTGAAAGGCATTAGAAGTAAATGCAAAATTTTTTAAAAATTGTGTCCAAGTTTCAGCTATGATCTCTGCAACAAACTGAGTTGTTACTAAAAACTTTGCCATTGTGGCGGGGGTGGTTTCCTAATGCGTTATCCACCTAGTGGTCAACTAGATATCTGTGGTTCGATGTCCGCCTGACTGCTCGTTTTTGTAGAATCTGTGAATCAAGCCATATCTCTCTGTCTTTCTATCTCAGGTTTGTGTGGGTGAAGGCAAGTCGTGAAGTTATGACCACGTGTTTTAACTTTAATAATATTTATTAATGAATAACACTTAGTTCTAATTTATTCGAATAATAGGTAATCATAATAGTTCTTGGCTAGCAACACAAACTTCTCCGAATTGTGTGTTAGGAACTTCTTAACTCCGCCATCTAAATATTTCGGTTATAGCTAAGTCACACGCACTCACTTCCCCCTGAGGCAGTATTTTTAACACTTAAATGATTTCAGTCTAATTATATAATATATAAATTCAATAACAGCCCGCCTTAAAGGCAATATGTATATGTAACAATATATAAAAACTGTGCTTTACGGTCATTGCATGTATTTATATTATTATGTACATGTTTAATAATGTTATGTGAATGTAATAGGTAATTTAATAATGTAGGTCAAAAGTTGCTAACAAAGAGGTAGGAATGAGGTACTCTTGGAAACAATAATGTAATTTTTGAGACAGTTTATAAATAGCCAATCAACAACTAGAAAAAGCTTAAGTTAAATAAAAATATTCTATTAGAGTAGAATTAGCCAATCAGAAACTGAAATAGAGCAAATTGTAGAAATTCAGAAGTCAGTTGCTAGTAGACAGTGTTCCTATCTGGACGCGAGACGTGTCCTCGAGAAGTTTAATACGTATCCAGTGTGAGACAAAAAATTCAATACGGCGAGAATATTATAAAGTTTACGTGTTTAAAAGTGCAACTAATAAATAATCTCACAGCTCTCTATATAAGTGAAGTGTTATTTAATCGTATGAAGGATTAATAAATGGAGTAAAGTAATTATAATTTGTGTAAGCCTACATTCTTTAGCCATATCACTTCCTGCAAAGAGATACATGTCTCTACAAATTAATACTGACGCACCGAGGCAAACACAAATATATATATATATAATATATAATATTTCAAGAAAAAATTAAAATACAAAGTTGATTCCTAAACTTGGGGTGAGGGCCACCAGAAATTTTGTATCATACGTGGTCTAACAATACTACTACTCCTAAAATAAACCTCCTTCACCCCTCCCCTGCAAATCAAGACGCAGCGCGGAGTTGCCGTAGCAAGAACCACAATGAAGAGTGAATTTCTGGGCATGCTTCCCGTTTTTATAACATTCTAACATGAAGCTACTTTTCGTGCTGTATTTGTAACACGCCTTTTGATTGACGGTGACAATAGCGTTGGTTGAGACGTATGAAAAATAAATTTACACTTTTTGCAAGCGTAGCGTCAATAGCAACACTTTAGGTTTTTTTCTACATCTCCCGTCTCTTTCTTGTTCGCCGGTTTCTCTCTAACATGCTGACCCTCGTAGCTGGAGCGTATAGCTTCAGCGCTCCGCCAAGCTGAGGATCGCGGGTTTGAGTTCCGCCATGAGCATGGGTGTTTGTGTGTTCTTGTGTTGTATATGTATAAGAATAATTGAGGTAATAACCTGTAAAAAGTAAAAACAGAGAAAACAGTAATCATTAAACGGAAAAAACAGGGGAACATTTAAAAAAGAAACAAAACAAATATAGGTTTTTATTTCAGCAATTTCCCGTGTCGGGATTATTTCTAAAACTGAATCTATTCTGAATCTCCTTCTATTATCTGCCCTCTGGTTGTGCCTGACGTTTACCAATTCAATGGTTTCAAAGTCCGCTTGCTAATTGGGCTGGTTGCTAGCATACGCTTGTAAACAAACTTTATACAGAGTATTTTATATAAAGTTTGCTGTTTTGTAATGCATGTAAGTTATTTACAATATTATTTACATACCTTGTGATATTAATATTTACTTTATTTACATCCTGTTCACATTTCTTTATCTTCTTTTTTTGTTATTTCCTTCCCGTTGCATTTTCTTTCATATCTTACATCATTAATAATTAATATAGTTGCTGCCTCATTATTTATATGTCTCTACCGGATACTGTGTGCTGGAGGTCCCTCACCCCATAGATCCTTGAAAGATGCTTGACTTAAATAAAATGTTTCATAATAAACCAATGTTTAATTTGTGTTTCTCTCTCTCTCTATCTCGCAACTTTTACTAAATTGTTCTTATTTATTTTGAATTTAGAGGGTAGAAAAACGTCATTGAAAGTAACAATGTGTATTTGCCTTACTTTGAAGCAGTCTATCAATATCGATAATAATTATTTCTATGCAGGTTTGTATGAAACGAAGTATTCGAGCATTTGCTCAATTCTTGCTCGCATATATGTTATTCTATATGTAAACCGTCATTTCTACAGTACGAACAATTCTAATAATTTTGGGCAACACGCGCACATACTCACAGCCGAGGTGAGTAATTATCCAATCGAATCTGGGAGATAATCAGCAGTTGTGTTCTGCGAATCTCTACATTTTCGAGCGAGCGCTAATCCTATATATGGACCTAAAAATTCGCAAATCTATAGATGGGCTCGAACCCAGGCGCAGTCTCTGTCAGGTTTTGGGGCCACTACAACACGGCTTACCGTTTGGAAGAGATATAGATGTGGTCGCCTTTTAAATAAAATCGGTTCTCATGAGAATATTAAATATATTTTTAGTAAATAGCTTTGATATACAGAGACGTTTGCCATCAGCGCGTTTTCCCTTGCAGGTGACAGAGGTAAATCACCCTTGAGTAGAATGTATGTTCTTTTTCCAACCGCTGCGAAGTTGGTTAATGCCTAGCTGTGCTTGAAGTGTTTAATTCCCAAGATAGTTCTTTCGTGTACTTTCTGCATAATGTTTAATTAAATAAACTAAAACGCACTTGTTTAAGCTTCAATTAAACAATCAAAGAAAATGATTGTTTTAACTCAACCTTTACTTGTTAATTAAAGTATTATGTACAATGATGACTTTTTTAGCTTTATTTATGGACACTCTTTAACTACTGTGGTCCTTAGAGTCTCATTCTACATTAGGCGTGAAAGACTGGTATTTTGCTCAGAGGCCTCTTTATCAGGCTTGAGGTTATTTTACATGCCGTAAATCTACGACACGGGACCACCGACTTTACTTCCCTTCCGAAGGAAGCCATGCTAAGGAGTTGGCAGGGTTTTAACCCGCGACCTCGGGAACTAGGGGCTAGCGTGGTAACCACTACACCGTGGAGGACGATAAAATGATAACACGTAATCAAATAAAAGCTAAATGACACATGCTCGTTGTTCTTTTGTGAAGCATTTGTAATTAGAAATACTTTTGAAATAATTCAGAATTTTAACGAATTAAAAATTTCAAATTTTTACGGATTTAACCAGTGTAATTGAAAGCATCCTAAGTCATGAAAACAAGGAACTAATATTTGAAGAAATAAAGCAGATGTATAATGTAATTCATGCCAATAAACAACTTATCATTATGTGAATACCATCCCATATTGGAACTGCTGGTAATGAAGAAGCAGATAAAGTCACCAAGCAACTACACTTGCCAGTCAAAATGAAAAATCCATTTCTCATACGGATATCAAAATACATCTCAGCAGTTTAAATAAGAAACTGTAGAATACTGAATGGATGAAAACTGCTCCAATAAACTTTTGAAAATCAGGAAGTCAGTATCCAGCAGCAATAAAATCCACCTAAAGAACAGAAAGGACCAGACGAATTGGTCATTTGCAACTAACACATGGACATCTAACAAAGTCAAGCCACCCTATTAAGCATTGCAAAGTAACCTTTACAATAAAATGTTTATTCGATTGCAAACATGTAGAACCTCTTAGACTAAAATACGAAGTTCCCGCAGATCAAATGGAAGCACTGAATGACTACAGCTATTTTCAGCAATATTAAATTTATCCATGGAATTAAACTACCATTTTCATTGTGATTTTATCTCCCAGGTACCTATATATGTTTGTTTTTCAATATTAAGATGTCTTTTTCTACTGTGTCTATGTAATAATCTTATTTGTAAAACCATTGTTGCTTAAAATTGCCAATGTTTGACGCTATAACATACTTAACTTTCATTATATACTTTGGTGTATCATAAGTTCATTGTCATTACCAGACGCACTGGAACACGCCAAAGAGAGGACTTTGTTTGAAATTCGTCTGGTATGACGCCAACCCTGGCTGGCGTGGCTAGACACGGTTGGAGAGGGGAGATATAGATAGCGTCACTTGAGTAAGAGGAGTCATTGTAGCAAGACGTGCGTGTGTACAGTCCACGGCTTCGAGCATCTCCCTCCATCACCTCTTCCTAGTTAATAACGTAGAGTCGCCAAACGTCTGTTAATAAATTCCAGGTATTGTATGTTATGTAATGCTTTTGTGGAATGTAAAGTATCACGCCTTCCTCTAAATTTACACACCAAGGTCCCGGCCTTCTTGCTGTAGCGACTTGCGTTCCCCATGTGCGTGCTGTGGTGACCTAAATTTAAACATTTCCTGGAAACCTTTTGGCCCTCAGCCCAGCATGTAACAATACTACGTTCAGTTGTATTTATTTTTAGTGCACTGTTATAATAATATCAATATGACTAGTGATTACAATATTATTATTTATTTTTTATTTTCAATACCTTTTAATGAAAGACAATGTCATGTATATGTATTTTGCATAGTCGCTCATGGCCTAGTTGTTCATGCGACCTAAAATAAATAAATTAAGAAAAACAAATAGATGCAACAATCCGTAACTACTATTCAACTAAAAAGGAAATGCAACAAAACAAAGTAAATGATTGTATCTAAACTTTAATAAATCAAACCAGCAACTAAATTAACTTATTTTTATTGAAATATTAAATAAACAGAAATGCGACTAGAAATACTGGTGACTATTTTATACCAGAGATATGAACGCGTGGTGCACAGTGGGGAGAGATGGTAGGACTGTGTGAGACGTGTTTGTGATAAGTTACTCAGCGACTGTTGTGACGTCAGCTCAAATTATGACGCAACGAGGTGCTTAGGTAAGAAAGTAAATATAGCAAACATGTAGATTAGTAATTTTTCTACCATGTACTCCAAAAAAGACCTGCCTTATTTTCAAATATGCCAAGTATAATCCAACAAAACTGCGGAAAGCTTGTTTTTTTCTGCTAAAATAAGCGTTCCAAGGCTAAAATAACATTAGGTATACATTTCTTTTTGTCTTAGAATTACCACTTAAGAGCAAGTGATCCATTTACACTCTATATATAGTTTGTAAAATCCTATCAAAGTGGTAGTATACGGTAATTAATATTTTAAAAGGAAAGCACCAAAACATACGAAACAAAACACATTAAACACTACTTAAAGGTATATACAGTATTAAATGTCGGTATACAACAGCCTCACTTGCTTTGTTTCACCCAGTTTTCAGAAGATTCTAAGTAAACTGCATGCAGGTGTAAGACCGTTGCTCCCAAAGCAGTGGAAGTGGCCTGTTCTCGTTATCTATCTGCAATACGCGATGAGATGTCGTAGTAACGGAAAGTGAAAGTGTTGCCGGGAAGTATCAAGTGAAGCGTCGGGACGCGCGTCGCCTTATCTTCTACTTGCAGGCGTTCCTAGCGTCTTAGCTTAACCGATCTGTTGGCTGCAAATTGCCCCCGTATGTATGTTCCTCTTCAAGACAAGAGCTTAGTTCCTCACGGCCTTCTCACTGTAAAACCTCTTACCTTTGATGGCTTATGACGGAAACAAGCGGTACACAACGTATGGCCGCCGCAAGGTCCGCAATGTCTGAAGTTGCTAGGTGTTAGATAGGAGGTAATTTCATGTTGCATATTTCATGTTTCCATCTATTTTTATTTTCTGCACTACATACAGTAAGTAGGGTAAGTATTATATTCTACACAAAAATTCGATATCGAGATTCCCCGGAAATACATGTTTAAGGTCCTCCAAATCCAAAAATGTGCAATTTTAGAAAAAGGACCGTGTGCATATGTGTATCTGTCTATGAACAGCATAACTAAAACGAAAAGTCGGAGTTTGGTATTTGACTTCAGCAACTACCAAGGGTAAGACACAAAGACCTTAAAAAAAATCCCCCACCTCAAACTACCCTTTAAATGGAAAGTTTTCAAACATTTTGATTTTCCCAAAAATGGCTCCAACGATATTGATTAAAATGCCATATGGATAAGACATTTGTATAACATGAAGTGTATGCTTGAATTTTCTGAAAATAGCCTCTGAAGTCCTCTTCATTCTGAATTACTTTTACATATCTGGTACACTGCAACAGACAGAAAAGATCTCACGACATAAAAATGTTGATCTCATTAAAGCACACATTTACACCAACTAAATTTGTTGTGGCTTTAACCATTTTCTAGATTTTCTTTGGTAGTTGTTTGAATTTTTAAATACTTATAACACCTTTTCAATAACAAAATTGCTATTGGCTTTTTCCTCGTGGTCGGTCATACAAAGATAACGGAATTTCAAAGCCATCACATAACATGTTCTTAAAAGAGTTTACTATCGTATAAGACTAAGACTCCCTTAAGCATCTTATACCACGCGTTTGCTTTGTGGCTGAGACACAGATCGCGTATATGCGTAGCTAGTTAGCAACGCACTGACTTTGGTATGATAAAAACAGGTGAATGTCCCGTTCAAGGGTGCATTTATCAGCTGCGCTACACTGTGACAGTTTCTGCCTTCAGTTCGAGCTGTAAAGACTAGTTTGTTTATCGCTGGTATGTATTCTGAGTGGACAAATGACATAAAATGTTATATAACATCTCAGTGGTAAGACATATGCATGGAAAAAATCGACGAATAACGTTTACCGGCGATATAGCTGTAAAGAAGTTTAAATCCTTGGACACATGTTTGGATGCTGTTCAAAAGGCGAAAGTACTCATCATCGCCTACATTCATTCTATTCCACAGCCTTTTATAAAGTCAATTGGAAGGTGATAAAGAGGTCCATTGCCTGTATGGAAATTGTAACTACTCCAGGGCAGACGTCTTAGCAACCGAGATACAAGTTCTTGCCTCAGCTGTAAAAGCGGAACAAAACCTTCAGCAGGAGACACAAGTGAGTCATGAAAAGGAGGCCATCTACCGACCACGCATTCCTCAACTTACTGAGAGATGTACCACAAACTGCATGGAAGATGAAAGCCTACTATTTGCTGCCCTTGTTTTAAACTTACAAGTAATCATCTGAAACCATTGGGCTGATTTCTGTCTGTATATTTAATATACCCTTTATATGTTTTAAACTTTCATAGTCCAATGTCAGCTATAATTACTTCTTATTTGATATTTGCCTACTAGTTTTAATTATTAAGTAATTTTAAATTTGTATCTATTTTATATAAGTCAGACATTTTATAAAAGCAAAAACAAATATTACAAAATTTGACATGATTTGTTATCTGGATCACTATGTTCACTTATTTTTCTTTCCTGCAATGGGGGTAACCGGGTTTAGTATGGAACCTCTTCTTACAATCTGTGAAATAAACTTGTAACATCTACCTAGCACAAGATATTACGCTTCTTTAAGTAACAATATGGATGAGTTTTGTAGAATATCTGGTCTTGGTGCTTACCCTTGTTTTATTTCGAGAAGCATGATTTTGGGCCATACAAAACGTGATACAATGAGAATTTGATATATCGGACAAAACGTTGAAGTATATTGTATGATATATAAAATAATAACACCTCAACCACAATGTATGACTAGTCTAGAATGAGGCAGTATTTTTATTCCATAACTGCTATCAATTTAATTATATAATATAAAAATAATACGCGCCTATAAGCGATCAGTAATTGCTATAAAGTGTATATTACAGTCATTGTATTATGTATATTTATTGTATATAGAGGTAGCGTACCCACGTCAAATCAGTTCAGTAGATGAGGCTCAGAGTATGAGGATGTGAAATATTAGGGCAGTGCGGAGATGATGAATTTTGACCTCTAAAAATGTAGTTAGGAACAGATAATTACTACTACTGTAAAATACATTTCATTTACTATTCGCAGAGATATCAATTTGTGTTATTTATAATTTTAATGCGAATAAAGAACTTAAGAAATTATCTGTAAACTGCAGTTCGTTTGCACACTTATATAACTTAATATCTTACAGCTCCATACGTAAATACTTCAATAATTTGTTATTATTTTATACATTATTCAACTGCCTTGAAGTAATAACGAAGTGAGGATTTAAACTATAACTTGTGTAAAGTGTGTGAAACTGTTCTACAGCCGTACCACCCTTGTTAAGAGACACTTACTCTACCATATATAACTGACGCAGCCGAGGCATAATTTTAAATTAAATCAAAATTAATTAAAAATCACTACATATAAACTTTATTACCAACCCACACATACGAAACAACTGCAAGATTCACTGGAGGATGAGAGATCCGTGGAACAAATCTTTATTTCAAAGTTGAAGAGGCAGAAAGACAAAGAAGAACCACAGAAAAGATGGAGAAGGTAAATAGCCTTGGAGCATAGTACCTCTTTGGCGTAAAGGTATCGCGTCTGCCTTCTATTCCAGAGGGTTGGAATTAGAACTGGTGAGCCGGTTGCCTGTTTCTATTGGTATACATTTGGGAGAGTTTTGGCTTATTAGAATCGTTTCCACTCTCGTCACGTGACTCCCGTAGCTTGGCGTTTCGGACGTTGGCCTTTGGGGGTTCGGGCACGACGAAAGTTAGGAGGAAGACTCCATCTGCATCAGAGTTTTTCATGTCAAGTTTTTTTAATTTTTTGTATTATAAATTTTGAAGCATTGAGGTTCATCGTGTTAGAGAAGGTTTTGTTACTTTCAATTGTCCAAATTCTGGTTTGAGTCATTTACTTCTAAGTTCCTTTGGGTTATCATTTGGCTTATTTTCTACATGGATTCCTCTCTTCTAAACTTTTGAATTGAATGCCATTTAAGCTAGTTTTGTTTACTGTTGACTATTTGTCATTCTACATTTAAATTAGCCTACGCTAGACATTGTGTAGCCACGTGCCATGGAAAGAACGCTTGCTTCGCGTCACTGGTTATACTGAACGAATAGATTCTATACTTGCGTTTCAATATAACCCACAAAAATCCTCTTTCGGTCCTAATACGCGGGCGACACTGACAAGTCCTAGAAAATTAAAAAAAATATCAGTTTTGAAAATTCTTAATTATTTTAATGTTTTTCAAAATATTCCCCTTTAATATCAATACGTTTTTGCATTCTATAAAACCGCTCCTTAGAGCAATAATGCCACTATAATGTTCCGCTGCTTCATCTGATGAAGAAAAGGTGTTTCCACATACTTTATCTTTAATTTTTGGAAACAAAAATAAATAACAAGGTCTAGTTCAGGTGTGTATAGTGGAGGGTCCATGGTGCTGACCTTTAGGGCATCCAGATACTCAGATGTTAGTGTTGCTATATGCGACGATGTGTTGTCATGATGTAATATTATTTTTCCTTTAGGCGTTTTTCACAAACCTTTAAATTCATATGCGGTTCAGAGACATTTGTGTATCAATTGACAGTAATGGTGCGTCTATCTTCTAATGCTCTAGTAACAATATGGCCCATTTTAGAAAAAAAAACTAGCAACCAACTTCTTACCAGCACTGCGAATTCGTGTAGACTTAGATTCTGTTCGAAAGACCCATTGAACCGATTGACTATTTTTTCAGGATCATAACAGTAAATGCAAGATTCATCAACAGTAACGATATTCCAAACCAATTTGAAGTACCGCCTTAGAATGTTTGCAGAGTTTTTCTGCACAAATCAATGCATTGTTTTTACTCGGGAGTCACTTTATATGGAAACCATCAACAACAATGCTTTCCCAGTCTAACTGTTGATGTAAAATGTTTTGGATTTGACTCATACCAACGTCCAATGTCGCCCGAATAAATTCATAGGATGTCCATCGATCTTCTTCAAGCATTGCTCGGACAGCGGCAATATTTTTATCAGCAACAGCAGTTCTTGGGAGTCCTTCATCACTAAGAAAAAAGCGATCTCTTCTGAATTCGCTGTAGAAATTATAAATTGCTGTCTTAGATGTCATTTATAAGAGGATCTTGACATTGTTTAAGCATTAATGATGATTTAAAATAGTAAAAAAATATAGTCCGGAATACAAAATGATGATAATTAAAAAATAAATGGCTTTCGACAGTGGATAGAGAAAAGTAAGAGGTAGCGTACCTTACTTTGAATGGAATACTATAGTGAATGTGTGATGGTTAAGTAATCAGTAAGTGAAAAGTGAAAAACAAGTGGAAATTGGGCATGAAAAAACTGAAAAAACAAGATAATTTATTGACGAGAAATTGTAAAATATAAATAAACTGTAGTGATTGTCTACTGAATGAGTGGTCAGGGTCAAAGTGCAGTAGACAATCAAATTGTAAATCTCTTAGCACAATAAATACAAGTATTAAGATGATTACTAAACTATTAGAGCAAATTGATGAAACTACATGGCAATCAACTCGTAAAACACTGGAAAGTAGTTGGCAAACACAAACAAATTTGATTTGTTTTTAAGACATGCCATTCTAAATTTTTTCCATTTCCGGCTATGGCATTGAATTTTTCAGTCGTCTGATTCTACCTTTCCAACCCTGTTCAACACACGGCTTGTGTAGAAGAACAATTAATTCCATGTAGTTCTTAATTTGTTCAATATCACCCTAGTACTATAAACGCCAATAACACTATAACCTTTTTTTAAGGTTGCTGTTTAGACATTTGGGTTAGTGCTTCTCTAGATAGTTATGATATGATTAGATTAGGTGTTCTATATCCTACGAAGACAAATATTGGTTAACTCGTTCTATGAATCTTGGGTTCATTTAAGCATTATTCTACCCATTTCATTCACCGTCAACATGCTAGTTAAATGACATTAAATTTAAGAGACTAAAGTTCTTGAAAGAAAAGCAGTCGAAATGATTAAACCTTGGGGTTGAAGGTACGGAAAAGATAATCATCTCTTTAAGCTATAGGTATTCTTGGAACGGTAAGCAGCGAGATAACAGAAATGTAAAACCGACCAGAGAAAAGCTTTCTGTGGTTCTCTTGTATCAGGCAGCTCTTGACTTTAAAAGAGTTTCCCCACTCTATCGTGCAGTGGACCAAACAAACCAAACAAACAAGCGGCGAGCGCATTCCCAACTCCTGTCAACCTTAACCTCTGCCCAAGGTGGTGGAAATTCGGTCTGGCCTTCAGCCTACGTGATCCTCAGCCAAAATAGGATCCCAAACAATTTATGCTTCTAGTCATGACCGTGAAATCATTTTCTTCTTTCGGCTATATATTTTGGTCCTCTTTTTGTACATGGTTTGAAATAAACCTCCACTGATTGGACATATTTTCCCACGAGGTGTGCTTTCACAGAATCAGCCGTACATGAGAGGAACTTATCACCTCTCTACAATTTCGAGCATTTTCTTCGCACACGCGTGTGTAGACGAGCGTTTGCTTATGTTCTAATTTACTGCAGCATTCTTTGAGAGATACACATTGTAAATCAGTCACTTGCCACTATTTATTAAGTTATGCAACCCACTAATAGAAAATGTGCCTTCGTCTGTTCTCGTAGACAATTCATTTAAATATAAAGTACACAGTAAAAGCTTTGTCCACGAGATACAGGTACAAGAACAAAGATCAGATACATAGGAGCTGTATTACTATTCTATCCGATTTTACAAACACTTACGATAGTGAACCAAAAAACTGCCACCAAACAATTTATGTAAAATTGACGTATAATCATAGACTATAACCGCTACCGCACAGAGAACAACTCTGTACACAACTTGATCGTTATCGACGTATGCCAAAATCAATTACGATCACCAAGCTTTAAGGTAATCTCTATCGATTCCAATAGGAACAATCAAATAAAGATAGAAAATATTTATTCCCTACCGTTTGCTACGACAAGTCTACTTTCCTTACTATATCTTTCTTTTGAGTTTTGCCAATTACGGCTAGTGAATTGTGACCGAGGATTTTGGAAAATTGTGGGAAGGAGGTTAAGGAGATTATATATAAAACATGACCAATATTTCTGCACAATATTTCATTTCCACTTCAGTTTGTTTTTGTGCATTTAGAATAATATCATGGGGTAAGATTAAAAGCCTTATCCCGCCAGTGTTAAGTCTACTGAATTCATGAGATGTTATCCCAGAAAATGTTTAATATATCACACTGAAAACTTTACGGATGTAAAGTAAATAAGTGTCATTCAGTTCAGTGACCTATTTTTTGCAATATATTTATTTATTAATGAAAATAGGATTATATTCTTAATTATACAATCATTCATTTTCTGTTTAACCTACGCTTAACCTCCCCAGGACTTACAGGCAGACACACTCATTTAGCAGACAGAATATCCAGGATGGGTGATCAGCCCGATGCCTGGTATGGAAGGGAGGAAGTAGATGAAATGAAATGATGGTGAAATGGATGAAATGAAAGGTGATGATGGAGCAGTTGGTAGAATGAATGGCGGGGGAAACCGGAGAACCCGGAGAAAACCCCCCAGACGCCGCTTTGACTACCACAAATCCTACATCCCTGGGATTGAACCCGGGCCACCTCGGTGAGAGGCGAGCGGCCAAACCACTCGGCCACGGCGCCGTCTAATTATACAATATTTTGATTAAAATATATTGGAAATTAATTTTTGGAGATAACCAACCTAATTTTTGACACAAGGTAGATCTATTAGCAGCATTTAGAGGTATTTTATAATCCTATAATTTGATTCAGCTATCTTCAATAGTTTCTAAGAAAACAGATCATTACATCATAAAATGTCCTTCACAGAAAAAGCCCTTCAAAGCCAAAATGGAGACAACAAACTCGCATATATTAGCAAAGAAAACATCAGATGGCTTGAGAAAACAAAAACTAACATATTTAACAGTAGTACCAATTTATAGAGCAAAACTCCTCCTAAAAGATGGGCTCTACTTAGAAATGTGCAGGAGTTATGCTTTTTTATGTAGAGTGATGGAGGATTCACGGTACAAAACGACAAATGTAGTATGAAAAAGGTTTGTTGCTGCTACGTGTGGAAAGTCAGTTTGAAGAAGATGTATTATATTTCGACTGTTGGGGAGCGGAACTTGAAGTAGTTGCAACCGCACGTATGGTAAAAAGTTTCCGGTAGCCTTCGCCCCAAATGTACTTCCGATGGTCTTTGCCCCAAATGTTTAAAAAATATTAACTTTGTAATTTTGACTGCTTCTTTAAATATTATATATTTATGTTTGCCTCGGCTCGTCAGTATTTATATTTTTTTAGGGACATGAATGTCTTAGCAGGGAGTGTTGCGACTGAAGAATGCAGGCTTACACAGATTTTAAGTTTTTCTTCACTCCATTTATTAATGCTTGACACGATTTAAATAACGCTTTATGCTGATATAGAGAGAGAACTGTGAGATTTTTTTATTAATTACTAGCACTTTTTAACATGTAAATTATTTTTTGAATCGCACATAATACGTATTAAATTTCTCAAGAACCCATCTCGCGTCCGATTAAAAACACTGTCTACAAGCAACGCGTCCAGTTATGAGCGCTCTCTACAAGCAACTGCCTTCTGAATTTGTAAATTTGGCTTCATTTTAGTTTCGGATTGGCTAATCCTAGTCGAATTGAATACCTTCATTTAACTAAAGCTTTTTCTGGTTGTTGATTGGCTATTTTATAAACTGTCACAAAAAGTTCATTATTTCTTCCAAGAATTACAAGTAGTATTGTTAAACTTTCAAATTCATTATTGCCCCAAGGTTACCTCATTGTTACCTCATTGTTAGCAACTTTTAACCTATTATTCTCACAGCTCCTACATTGTTAAATTACGTAATACATTCACATAACATTGTTACAATGTATACAATAATGTAAACATATATAATGTAATATACACTTTTTATATATTGTTACATACACATATTGATTTATGGCGGGCTGTTATTGAATTTATATATTATATAATTTGACTGAAATCATTTAAGTGTTAAAAACACTGCCTCAAGTACCAGTTTTAAAAATATATTTAAAATACAAGTAGTTTTTTGTGTAGTTTTTAGCATCCTTTAACTGGTTAGCTGATATTAGACGACGAATGAAGTGGCTTAAATGATACTCAAATAAGCCTAGATCCATAGAGTTTAAAAGTTACCTGAGATTCGTCTTTTCAGGATAAGGGAAAATCCCGTAAATAAAACATATCCGGGTAAATCAGCCTAACAAAGATATGATCCCAATATAAGTACTGTGCTTACAATTATATATATAATTCTAAATTATCGAAAAAATTCTAATTAATAGGACCGTAAAAAATTCAAAACATAATTTTTTTAGCAATTGTCACTATTTTAGTATCGGTTTATATGTACAGGATGAAGGGAGGAATCAAATACAAAACTTCTTCTATAGTTATTCGAGGTATAAATAAGCAGAAACCAAATGAAAGCAGACTCGTGAGGACGGTTCCTCTTCGCCAACAACAAAGTAATGCTATCTAACCACTTCATTATCAGATGCCTTTGCGACAGTTGTAACCTAAATTTGGGGAGCCTGCAGCTGCAGCTATGCTCGTATTTTATCATGAGTTTATGGCCCATCCCGATAGCTTTATAATGAGTGGCATACTTCTCTTCCTTGCGGCAACCGATGATATCCCTTCGTATGCCTGATATGCGGCTTCTGGCCACCAAATGGAGATAGGGGAGCACATCAAAATGCAAATCTGCCCCAAAAACGGATGCAGCGTGCTATGTGGTCACAGGAATTACAGACCAACTGATTTCGAAACCGCGAAGGGTTAATTTTGAGGGTGACAAAACTTCCATCCTCTTTTCCACCCTCCCTCCGGAAAGATAATTAAATCTCCTCTCTTTGTGATATTAATTTGCGGTTCGTGAACAATTGGATATCAGAATTTTGAACGACACAACTGGATGTTCCGGTTCCTAAGTCAATATTTTCAAAACCGCGTATGCCTGGTTATTAATCTACTTTAGAATTCTGATCATTTTACTCCAAATATTTGGAGGGTAGGACCGATGATGAGTTTAAAACATACAAATAAACACACACATACATACACACACTATAGATACATACATATTCTGAGTAACGGAAACCTGGTATTGCAATTACTAATTTTTGGGTCACATTTGAAACACTTAAACTTTTAAATGTTGCATATTATTCCTCAATATAGTTATTTGTAATCAAAGATTAGATTATATATGCCGTTGATATGTTCCCTGGAAAAGTAATAAAAGTGTAATATTAATTTTCTAAATATTAATCATGTAGTAAGCTATCAAAAGCTTATATTCAAAACTATACTTGATATAAAAATAAAGTTAGATATCTTCACGTAGCTTCAGAGACCATATATTGGAATACGAGAAACACCTTAAAGATGCGGAAACCTAAGAAAATAAGAATACCTATGTACATGCTTTTACGTATTTGTGCTAACCAGGCTCGTACATTTAAACGTCGTACAACCATGAAGCATAATAAGCATATGCTATGTTTTCATAACCATGTTTGTGCTCTATTTAAATAAAAGTTTCAGTAATGGTAAGAATGGTGACAATATTATAAAATCTCTTGGCAGCTGTCTGGTAGAGTGATGGGAAATAATGTGATCTAAGGCGATATCAACGAAAGTATATCTTTCTACAGAGAGAGCCAAAAAACTACGAACCGACTGCGCGGTGTTTTTCCCGTCCGCGTCCTCGGCACTCGTTACCGTCTATCATAGAAAGGCATGGATGAAACCATACAACATTTTTAAAACTACTTTAAAGGCTTTACTTACCAACTTTATAAAGGAGATACTGAAACTGGCCACCGTCGTTGTCCATACATTATTGGCACCTCTTTAGGAAAATATCCATCACTCGCCGTAGTTCACGTTGAGAAATGTTGGCAATTTCCTGGCGGATATTTTGTTTTAATTCTTCCAGGGTGTGTGGGTTTGTCTTGTACACTTTGTTTTAAGTTACTCCAGAGATAGAAATCGCAGAGATTTAGGTCGGGGGACCGAGGGAGCCACAAATCTCTACTAATAATTCTGTCCTCAAACACACTTTCATAAAGTTGTTAAGTAAAGCCTTGAAAAGTAGTTTTAAAAACGTGTGGTTTCATCCGCGCCTTTCTATGATAGCGGCAGACGGCAACGAGCGCCGAGGACGCGGACAGGAAAAACGCCGCGCAGCCGGTTCGTAGTCTTTTGGCTCTCCTGTATTTTAAGGACACGTGGTAAGGATTTGGGTTCAAAAAATTCATTTTTTGTTTTGTTTTTTATTGTAATCTATTATAAATGGTATAAGGAACATACTTAAGTATTTTTGTTTTTGTTGTAGATCTTTAAAGGGTTCTTATATCCAGAGATGTTTTAGTGTATTAGTATGTAACAAAGGGCTCACCTTGGTTTTTTACATTTATTGTAAGTTTAATTTTGTTAAACTTCAGGTACACTTTCCTCAAAATCAATTTAACTTAGAAGTCTGAAATTGTATTTGGTTGCACGGAATGTTTAAGTGAATTTAGTAGGTCAAAAGTTTGATCCTAAACTACATGGTTTCCTCGTAAAAGATTATAAATAAAGAAAAAGTTATACCACAAAATTATTTTCTTGCAATAAGTTTTTAAAAATTAAACTAGTCCCTCAAATGGATAAATAGTTAATCGGGTATATCTTAAGCTGCTTATAAAAACTCATAATAAAAATTGTCAGAGTTCTGATCTTTATTTTCAGAGAAAAATGTGGATATAAATGAAAATAAATGTTTAGAAGTTATTTTATATTTAAATATTTTATAAGTAAAATATTTAAAGTTAACGAAAAATATTGATGCCAGCATACTAAGAAAACCTTCTTTAATAAGCAGAAAAAGTATATTGTCCTAGATGTGTAATCCTAGAGAAAAAAGACTTTCTTTCAATTAGGAAAAAAGTAAAAGTGCCCTGCGATCTCTACCGAGTGTCCTTAAAAATAGGAGCAAAATGCACCAGACAAACGTTGTTTGGGTCCAAGAGTACCATAACGCAACATTGATTTTTATTTTAAGGCGGGAACTGAAGCAAATATGTGGGTCAACATTGTTACATTGAATGGATAATGCATATTACCATGCAACCTAAAAACGTCTTTACAAATGAATGCAATCGCAATATTCTGGGGCCAAAAGCTCATTGAATGTTAGCGCCGAGAAAACACTTTTCTTCAGATAACACAACACCTTAGTAATTGACCCCTTACAGTAATAAGTTGGCCTGCTTTAAAAGCTTCAACCTGCAGGCATCGTTACAACCATTGATAATTTCAGAGATAATGAGACGTGAATTTAGCAAATTTAACATTGAAGGGGTTAGGGCTTTAAATGTTCCCTTAAGTGAAACTTATAGGCCAAGGTTATCGGGAGGTCACCGCCAGGTAGTCGGAGATATAAAAGTAAAGTCGTGTTCTCGTCTGGAGTAAACACCAGAAGTGCTATCTGCAAATAACCAGAATCTTCTAGAAGTTTCTTTCCTCCTGAAGTGTGTCCAGTTAGTTCTAGAATGTTCTATGGAAGATTCGATTGGTTATATAAGCGAGCATTCTCGCGAGAGTAGTCAAGTCATTTGAGTGGTCAGTGAGCGAGTAAGCGAGTTGGTGAGTGCGTTTGTGCTGCGACATCAAGTGCGGTTCCCCGAGCGAGTTGGTGATTACTGCTGTGATGCTACTGCGAGATAGTGTAGAAGTCTAGTTAGCACCCCGTGAAGTGACAGTGTGAACTAAGTGAATTCCCAATGAAAGTTAAACCAGATCAAAACAGTAACAGTGAGAATTAACAGAAGTGACGGTTGCAAAAATGTATAAAGTTACATTACATTTGATAAGATTCTATGTGTTATGTTTTAATATAACGCATATTTCTCCCCACACTTAAATGTTAAAAGTAAAGGAACTACTTTACCCCAACCATTTTGCAGTAGGCATTTGTTATCACTTAACAACAGCATCGGTTCATTGCTCGGAGTCTATTTACGGATGCTCCCAAGGGGAAGTCTCTCTGGGTTTACATCCGCTGATGAAGGCTTCGTTACACGAGTGTTTAGCCAGCATGGCTAGCTATCAACCTATGTAGATATCTAATATATGGATGCACTATAAAGCCGCATTATTTGCTATGGACTACCTGTCAACCCACGACGAACTAAGCTGATTATACCAAAGCCACTTACAAAGGCTAATCCAACCCCGTTACGCAAAGAGAAAAGGGAAACCGTCGACAGCGATAGCGAAGCGAGGGAAGAGGAAAGAGAAAAAAAATCATTGATCCACGCAGTTTGCCGCCGATAATAAGCTTCAGATCTCTATGCAACTTCCTTTAAAGTTAATCCTCGGGGAAAGTTTCTGAGGTGAGCAAAGCAGCTTCTCTAACTCCGTCATCGCTTCTAAGCAAACATTTTCTTTACAATAATTTTGATTAATATATCTAAGACAAACATAATGCAGTCGCTTAGCTGATGAGGCCGTTGTGATTACATTGCTAATGAAGCGTGAGGTATCCTAGGATTTTACATAAAGTTTCAGCGGATTTTCTGGTCTTCGATTTTATTCTTCCGAATCTGAGAATAAAAATCCTCTGTCATATTGTGGCATGTGTTAATGTTGTAATTCAGTTGGTAACAGTGTATATCTATATGTTAGAACTGGCAACACAGACAGTAATGACGAAATAAGAGTGGGGGTAAAAACCGATTATCAGTAGTAAGCGTCTGACGCTCGCACTCTTCTTGTAACCATCGAGGAGTGTAGACATGGTATTGTTAGGTTAGGAGACGCCCGTCAGCAGAAGGTAAAATGTATCTGACTTAATTCAATATATATACATATATATGTATATATATATATACTTAACATCTAAATTTCTGTATGTGAATTCTTTATGTAGACTGATCCTTCTTTCCTTCCACACAATGATTTAGGCATATTTTAGAAAGTTTCAGATGTTTTAAGTAATGTGTTAGCTCGCCCCCGTCGGACCTCATATAGTTTGTGATGTTTTAAACTCCGGTACCATGCTCTACCCCACGTGAGTTTTGAAAATGTAAGAGGTTACGACAATATACAATTTTTACAAATTATAGGTCCTCTTCTTCTTCCACAAAGTATAGGCCTGTCACTTATTCCGTCCTCAATAAATTCCGTCCTCATTCTATCTTCCTACCGACCGTGTCTTCTAGGTATACCATTAACACGTTAAGCTCCAGAGCGTTCCCTGGGGCCCGCCGTGGGCAATTCTTGTCGGGCTAGCGGTCCAGAGGGTCCATATCTAAACTTGGTTTAGAGTTGGTATATTATGGAGGTCTGCATTTCAAAATAAAAAGTGTTGTCAGCATGAACAAGAAAACAAAAAAAATTGATTAACTTTGTTTATATACGGCCAGGGAATAGAATACAATAATGCCAGCAAGCTGAGGCAGTATCTATGGTCATATGCTTACATATTATTAATAATCATTGCTAACTGTAATAAATAATAGCCCACCTCAAATCAATCATTAATATGAGAAGTAAATCCTGTAAAATAATAGTAATAAGCAAGATACTTGTTATGTAATTAGATATTATGTATAATTTTTGTATATGTGTAGGAGTTTGGTTAGAGCTGTGGGACACTTGTATAAAGCAAACAAGCAAATTTTATCAGAATTAGGGTGTAGGCGAACCGACTATAGGGGGATGACACAATAGCAGAATCTTGAGTCATTGTGTAGGAGAAAATGAAAAGTTATCTCAACGTATATTTTTGAAGAGAGGTCACATGTTTAGTAACAGCGAATGATAGCCTGCTAAGTATTTTGAGAATGTTCCAAGCTGAAGGAACGCAGCCAATAAGATTTTAAGAGGAATATGTTTAAACGTTTAAGTTGAGGAAAGTTGGTGGTAGCGTCCCCAAACCTAAGTCAGTTGGGTGTAAAGTGCGGTGATGTACAGACCCTACGTGTAAGCTCTCCGAAGCCGGAGTTACTAATTACCTCACATAATGTAGGGTACGTTAAAAATATCTACATTTGAAAATGTAAGTTATTACAAGGGAAACGAAGTATAATTTAGGTACTGTGATAAATAGTCAATTATTAATCGAGCACTTATAAAATTACTGTCAAAGAATGTGTTTAGTGCTAACGTTCAAAGTATACATTAGCAAAACATGACAAGCAAAAAGGAGGTTTTCTGTCGCATTCTTATCACGGTAAGTGATTACTTCCTTGACTATTTTTTAATAAGTTTCCTGCGAGTTTCTTTTTGTAGCATAGTTTAGAATATTTTAGTACCTTATAAGCTGCTTCGTGTTTCTTGAGAGTATGCATATTTGAATATTGTCTTTTCCTAGAAATTGACAACTGCTGCTGCTGAGAAGGATCACTCAAAAGTTTCATTTGAGAACAACAACGCCTATATGATATTCTCTTTTCTTTGAAGTCTGTGATGCATATGTGAGGACAAAAATGGTAAAGATCGCGAAAGCGCGCGTTCTACATTACAGATAGGTCTGCGAACCTAATAATACGGACATTATATCATTCAAAGCAACAGAAGCGTACTGAGAAAAAAAAAATCAAATCTACTTCAATGAGTACTTCCATCCATTTCCTAAAATTACCGCGGACCGTGGTCCCACTATAAAATTTCTTGTGTGGGACCACGGCGGTCCCCAAGGACTGCTAGAATTATTTTTTACAATAATTGCCTATAAAGCACTCTAAAAAACCGATATTTGCAGTAGGTTAATATTTAGTGTATCCTTTATTGACTTTTGGGAAAAGTCCCAACGTGAGGCAGTATTTTTAACACTTAAACGATACCAGTCTAACTATATAATATAAAATATAATAACAGTCCGCCTTAAAGAAATATGTGTATAAATAATATATAGCCTGTACGTAACAGTCATTGTACTATGTTTATATTATTATGTACATGTATAATAGTGTTATGTGAATGTATTACATAATTTAACAATGTAGGAGCTGTGAGAATAAAAACCGAAAGTTGCTAAAAATGAGGTAACCTTGAGACAACAATAAATTAGAAAGTTTAATAATGCTACTAGTAATTCTTGGAACAATAATGTAATATTTAAAACAGTTTATAAATAGCCATTACAAACTAGAAAAAGCTTGAGTTAAATAAAAGTACTCTATTGGAGTAAAATTAGTCAATCGAAGATTTAAAAATAGTAAATGTATGAATTTAAGTGGTAGAAGCCAGACACTACTAGGTAGCGTTCCCGAGCACTTCGATACGGTACAGGTTAAGTGTGAGACATAAAACTTCATTACGGCGAGAATAAAATAAAGTTTACGTGTTAAAAATGCAATTAATAAATAATCTCACAGCTCTACAGTATGATATATCAGTGAAGTGTTATTCAACCGTGTGAAGGATTAACAAACAAAGTACAATACAATTACAGTTTGTGTAAGCCTTGATTCTTTAGCCGCACCAACCCCTGCTAAGAGATACGTGCTTCTGCAAATTACTATGCTAACTGTATACAAATATAATATTTAAATAAACATTCAAATTAGATTTTTAAACGTGGCGGCGAAGGCCACTGGAAAGTTTGTATCGTACGTGGTTGCAACTACTTCAAGTTTTGGCTTCCCAACAGTGGAACTACAATCCTACTTCAAACGGTCCTTGGCGCTTAACATGTTAAACGTTTTTGTTAGTCGATCCTTTTACATCCTGAATATATACTGATACAAGTTATTTTTATTTCCGTTAATTTTTTGCATTGAAGTAGTATACATTTAACTGTTTGTTATTTTTTTTTGTCTGCTAGGATAAATCCTGCTACTGCTCTTAGAAATCTCATCTCGGCTGTTTGTATCCTTTTCCTGTCTGTCGTATTCATTATCCAATTTTCAATTCCATATGTTGCCATTTGTGCTGTCATTGCATAATAGAATTGAATTTGTTTTGCTTTTGACAACATATTATTTAATGTTCTCCTTATTGTATCATTTATGTGCCTTAATTTGTTTAGTTTTGTATTCAGTCTTAATGTTCACTGTATGATACGTTAGAACCTAGGTAATTAAAGCTAGAGAGTTGTTCGATCGTTTCATTTTATTTACATATATTAGATGATTCCCCCCTAAAAACATTAATTTTATCTTGGATGTTGAAATATTTAAATTATACGTCTCCATGATGTTCACAATTCTATGTAACCCATCTTCCGCTTCTTCAAAAATAATATGATCATCAGCGAATAAAATTGTTTTCTGTATGCATCTATTTATTAGAATATTCCCAGCAGAATACTTGTTTCCACTTTTTATAACTTCGACTATACAAGATGTAACAAAAATATACGGCACAAATTGCAGGACACATTCCTCACAAGTAAACGAAGAAATCATGTTATATCAACTGGGTCTGGAAACGCTTTGTTAACATGTTATAACTATTTTCCACAGCTCATTAATCATGGGAAACATGCAAGAATAGTATGTACCAGCAATTCTTTCTCACAGGAGATGTCCAATATGCTCTCCGTGAGCATTGAAACATGCACAACCCGCCATCGTAGCGAATCCCGGATGCGCTGATGTATCCCTGGAGTATTGTGTATGGTTTCGCAGCCTTCCATAATACGGGCACGGAGACTTTGAACATCTGGTACTGGTATTCGAAGCACAAGATCTTATAAAAGTCCCCACAAATAAAAGTCCAGTGGGTTTAGGAACGGGGAGTGTGGAGGCCAGGCAATTGGTCCACCTCTACCTATCCATCGGTCACCGAATCTGTTATTTAGAAGCCGACGGACATTAACACTAAAATGAGGAGGTGCTCCATCGTTATCATCCATCATGGTAACTTTGTCCGTTGAACCTGGGTGGAAGAACGTGAGGCCCTACAAACAGCCACCAACAATACCGGCCCAAACATTGAAAATCTTTGTTAATGACTTGCTTCAACAGTTGCGTGAGGATTGACGTCAGCCCATACATGGCGATTGTGATAATATGCAATCTGATCTCGTTGAAACGCCACCTCAATTGTGAACAGTACCGTTGCACTAAAATTAGGGTTGACACTTTCTTGCATAAACCACTCGAGAAGCGAACCCGTGCAGGAAAATCAGCTGCTGATAGTATCTGTGCACTCTGTAAATGGTATGGATACAGCCGGAACTCGTGTAACACTCGCCAGACAGTCATTTGGCCAACATTCATTGTCTTGTACTACTTGTCTTGTACTGACACTAGAGTCGTCTACAATTGCCTGAAGAATTGCGGTGTCCTAGTCCTTCTAGGCCTTCCCGGTCACGAGTATCAGGCTGAAATGCCCCATGTTCCCTAAGACGACGATCAATGGTTTCAAACTTTTCCTGTTGGGGCACCTTCGTCCTGAAAATCTCTCCCGGTACAAACGTTGAGCGCAAGCACTATTGCCGTCTGCTAATCTATACATCAATTGGGCATGTGCCATATCTGCATTTGTGCACACTGCCACTGCACGAGCCTATTCTGTGATCAACTCTACTAGTACGTAGTAACCCGTGTGCTTGCCAAGGTCATACTGCTCACTGGAACAGTTGATGTCACCTGTAAACAAGCAGTCGCATGGCAACAGGGACATGTAAAACAAAACACTAGCGGTGCACCTACGATAATGACAACGTAACCAGACGCAACCAAGAGTGCATGTTCCCCATATTCTAACGTTCTGTTCGTGTGTGTTTTCCACGATTAATGAGTTGGATAAAATGAGTTGTAACATGGAAACAAAACGTTTCCAGACTCATATTCATATAACATAACTTCTTCGTCTACTTATGAGGAATGTGTCCTGCAATTTGTGCCGTAAATGTTTGTTACATACTGTATATGTAGACGTAAGTGTGGTCCTCACACAATCTTTAATGATTCTTATTTAAGTGAACACATAGTACTCGAGTCAGAAACTCTAAATTCCGAAATTTGCTAAGTGCCAAATATGTAACTGTAAAGTGATATATGTTGAATATTTTACTAATGTGCTGAGAGTATTTCTTGAAATAATTTTTATCCAAGCTTATAAACGGGTTAATATTTGTCAAGTGACTACTTCGAGTTCGCGCGAATCTAAAAAACGATGATTACTGGGAGCAAACTTTAGTGGATCAAGAAGTAATAGTGGGAAGACAGTGTAAAAGAATCGCACGTGTTGGAAAAGCAAGGGAATCCTGCAATATTTCTAACATAAAGACGCGCCAGAGTTAGAAAACTGCTTCTTTTAAGACAATATCTTGTGTCTCCTGTATCCACGGTGTATCCTGGTGTCACTCCCGCATCCTACCCAGTAGGAAATTTCAGATCGATTCGCCGACAGATGACGCTGAGATACAACTTCGTGCTTCCTAACTGAAATCCGCGACATCAATTCTTGAAGACGACCCCTCCTACGACGTGGCGGAGAACGACGACGACGACAGGTAAGAACCACCACCTACGACGACAGGTAAAAACCACCTACGACGACGGGTACCGCTGAAGCATATAAACTTTGTAGCCAAATGTAGTACTTGTGGCTATCGCTGATTTTCGGAAATTACAGTGCCATAGCTGGGATTTGAACCACGGATCTCCTGGTCTCCGTCCGGTTGTTCTAACCACTGGGCTACGGCGGCAACATACTGACACAACATTAAATTCTCCAACTGATTAGCATTTTTCCCGCAAACCACAGGGGAGATCTGGTTCAAATCCCGGCTATGGCATTGAATTTTTCAGTCGTCTGACTCTACCTTTCCAATCCTGTCCAACACACGGCTTGTATGGAAGAACAATGAATTGCATTAATTGACCTAATAGTGGTTGAAACTATGAAGCCCGGGACTTAAAGTACTTACAACATTGTAAGTCGCCATTGGAGTATGTCATCTCAATACAATTTGAGATCTCCTTGTTGTTTACCGGGAAGGAAAAAAAATGCGAATAAGCTGGAGAATTTAATGATGTGTGGACATGTTGCCATGGTAGCTCAGTGGTTACAGCAACCAGACAGAGACCGGGAGATCCGTGGTTCAAATCCCGGCTATGGCATTGAATTTTTCAGTCGTCTGATTCTACCTTTCCATCCCTGTCCAACACACGGCTTGTGTGGAACAACAATTAATTCTAGTGTTTTATTTAGTTGTATATTTAGATTGGAAAGATGATTCTATTAATATGTAGTGGATGTGTCCTCTTTGAGAATAAAAAATATATAACATATTTCAGTTTTACATTATGTTGCCATTAAAATATTTTTCGTGTAGGTAATGCGCAAAAGATGGTTTTATCTAGTTTAATAAGTATGTTAAAAATAATATATAAGTGATGAAGAGTAAAGCTATTGCTCAACGTTATTTATTCATATGTGAATAATCTAGAAGTGTACACGTAAAACAAGACGCCTCTGGATGCGCGAAAAGGTAAACACACACACGCTCCCCTCCTTGCTATTTATATACACCTGTGAAGGTCAGTAGAATGCCTCTCCAAAACTGCGGGGATGGCATAAATGGAAGCGAGTGGACAAAACCGGATCGAATGCGCATTCTGAACTAATCACACACCAAACTACTAAGGGAAAGACATGTAGGTGATTTGAGTAGAAGGAAAGTCAACAATACACCGTGAAACGGCAACTCTAGGCCGAGCACGAGCTATAGAATTATTAATAATTCGGATAATTACCTTTTAGTGAAATTAAATTATGCTATATACAACTATTTTTTCTTTTTACTGCCTGTGTAGCTTAAGAAGGGCCATTTAATGATATGTTTGTATTTAGGTTACTAATATTAGAGGAGTAATAAATTGTTTAATGTAAATAATTTAAGCACTATGTTAAAATACTGTCTACGACGAAATATCTTAAATGCAGAAAAAGTGTCTCCGAAGGCAACAAGGGAGTTTTACGATGTCTCTCTGGTAGCAAAAGTATTGTTCGTACAGCGAGGGTGTAGAGCCATTGTCCTTTTGTACGGTAATTCGCCGTGACCGGAGTGAGTGAGACAACAAACGTAACGGTAAAATTAGGGAAAGCCGCGATTTCATGTTAAAATTGAGCAAGAGGGGGTGGAATAGGACCAATGAGATCCAAGTAAACCAATATGAAATAGCGAGACGCTTTGAGCGGCGCAAAAAATGCACCAATAGGAAATTAAGTAGCCTATGAAGCCGGCGACCATAAATAGATCTGCTAAGACCAAGATGGAGGAGTTACTTCGAAACTACAGGCAGAGAAGGATGCTGCCGGATACTTAAGAGATATCGTACCAAAAGTTAGTGAATTAAGACAGGTTTCGCTACACACATAAGAATCGTTAAAAGTAAAGAGATTTGTTAAATATATAAACTTCGCGTCATATCAGCGCCGTGTTTCAACAGCAGTGGACAGTGTTTTGACGGCGACAATATCAATGTTGTGAACTACCAGAAATAACGAAATAAAGAAAAAATTGGTGTCGTCTTTTTTGTATCTGAAGCACGTCTATTTCTCTCTGTTACCACACCCGAGATCTACGTTTCCTTTACCGAGGAAAAGTCCCTGCTCTTACATATTTCAGTAATTACTACAGCTAGCCGAGGATAGAGACACAGAGAATCAGCCCACGTCGAACATCCGGAGTCTACGCACAGGCAGCAGTAATACGCCGTATCATATAGTCTGGTGTAGTTGGTACATCCTTGTAGACAGTGTCTTTCAGCCTTCCCCACAGAAAGAAGTCTAAAGGAGTCAGATCCGGTGAACGGGCCGACCAAGGCACAGGTCCTCTTCGTCCAATCCAACGATTTGGAAACAATGCGTTAAGACAAGCTGTAGTACTTCGTGCACTATGGGCTGGACAGCCATCATGTTGGTACCACATGTTCCTCCTAGTCTGCAAAGGAACGTCTTCTAGCATCTGTGGCAGATGGTCTGTCAGGAGGCTGCGACAGTTGTGCGAGTTCATTCTTCCTTCTATGAACAAAGGGCCCATGAGCGATGGTTCACTATACCACACCACACGTTTAAACTCCATGGACGCTGACGTTCCACCTAACGAAGCCAACGGGGATTGTCACCAGACCAATAGTGCATGTTTCTACATTGACTGGAAGTTGTGGTGGGGGTAATTAATTATAATATATGTGAATTATCTTGATTCGCTCTCTTTAGCTAAGGGATCTTAGTAGTGTAAAGCGCTCCAGGAATATGCCTTGGAGCGAGGGATTGTTGGGCTGAGGATGTTCTTTTAAAGGATAAAATATATGATTTTTAATGAAAGAGAAGTTGTGTTATTATAATGGTTAAAATTGAAATAACTTCTTTTCTATTTCTCCTTAATAATACTGGTAATGCTATGAGTTTAAATCCGTAGTTTTGCATTCCAAGCTAGTGTATGTCCCCTTATTTGCCATTACTTGAAGTAAGGAAGGTTTAGTGAACTTGTTAAATAAATCTAGGCTCGTAACAATATGGCGTCATTCTTAGAGATACTTATTACGGACAGAGTTTTAGTAAACTTACAAAGTACAATAAATACTCTTTTATTTGGGATGACCAGATAATTATCCAAGAAAGTGAAGATAATTCACAAAAGACCCTATATAAATTAAATATAACATATGAACAATATAAATTAAAGAGATCTCTATAGATGATGAAAGGATTGGCTTTCATAGGAAAGTATCCACTCAGAAGCAAATAATAATAAATAATTTAAAACAAGTGATCCATTATAAAGATTTAGGCTGTGACATTATTTATGAGTCCATGATAACATAAATATTAAAACACAACTTTTCTGAATATATGTGGAACAACTGCCAGGAGCATAAAAAAAGAAACGGAGTAAAGAAACGCAAATAAAATGTTATAAGACGATTGCTGAACCAATTTTTCTGGATGGATACGAAAGGTCCCTAAGGAAAACGATGTTAAGAGAAAACAGTCAGAAAAAATGAAATGCTGTAGAATGGTAAAAGGATGTATCAGATTGGATAGGTATAAAATCGAGGATGTAAGGAATAAACAAAAGCTACTCCCAGTTATAGAACAGATAAAAGAATACAGGAAGCGTTGGTTAAACCATCTAAATAGCATGAATAAGGAACGACTCCGGAAAACAGGTATTGATTTACAAACCAAGGTGCAGAAGAAATGTTGGTCGACGGAGAGCAGGATGACGAGTTGAGGACGGAACACGAGACTTTCCTACTTCATAAAGAGAAGAAGAAGGATTGATTTTATAAACCAGGCCATTTACATACTACTAATATTCGGGCAAAAGTCTGTTTTCAAAGCTAGTAATATCCTCCCATCCCGAATACTGAATAAAAGTCGATGTTTAGGATTTAAATGAGATGCTGCATTTTCTCTTATTCTAATGGTTTAGTGATTTCATTTGCTTCTAATATTGATGGTCAGGGGATTTTTTTGATGATAACTTTTAAAGAATTCGCATTTGATTTTTAAAGTTTCGATTTTTGTATTAATAACACAAAATTTCGCGACAATCTGGCGACAAAAATAAAAACAAAATATACGCGTGGTTCGTATAATAACGACTTCGAAATTCATTTGAATAAAAAATATTAGGTTTCCTTTTACAATATAAAATTATTGTGTTATGCGTAAAATTGAATTATTAATACCATCAGTGGTTTATGCGAGGTTTAACAGAGATGCAAGTTATCATGAAAAGATATTAATGTTTTGGTAGGAAATATTAAATTAAATATTATATAGACCAACTGTTTATTCTGACGCCAAATTGCAACATACAAGAAGTTACAATGTTTTCAAGCCATTGAAGATCTCGTTAGTAGCCACTAAATTATAATGCAAAAATAATATTTCACTGTCTGCATCTGATGGCAGTTAGTCATAAATTTTCAACAGATATCTCGTAAAATTTATGAAACGGCTGTCTTTAGCTTAAATGTCAACAGGGCATGCAGTACATCAGTTGATACAAATTTAGGATACAGTTGCACAATTCAATATAACATGGAAGTGCATATTATTTTCACTCTGAAGTTCAGGTTTTTGCTTAAACATAATCTTTACCAAATTGAGATTGATATCAGATTTTCAATTAATTTTGATGGCTGAAAAACAAAATCGATTCGATTACCTTTATATCGTCAACATAAGTTGTGCAATTAAGTTTTAAAGTATGTCTATTTTCGTGTTTGTCGCGCAAACACTTTCGCGAAAAAACGTGAAATGCGTGACAATTCGCGAAAAATTACAGATTTAGATCGTGTACATTTATTGTGAAACACATAGATACTTCTAGTCGAAAGTTTATGACATTTTTCCGCTTATTCTTAACAAACAAATACGCGTCTGCTGATGGTGAACTAATTTGTATCATCTAAGATTTTATTAATAACACTAATGCTTATTAAATGGTACCTGAGTTAATTGGCAATGCAATTTCTGAAGTTCGGTTTTAGAAAGTTCAATCATACAATTACAGAAGCTGAAGTACTGGAATTAGGCCTATAATTTTAATTTTCAGAAACAAATGTATACTCTTCTATGGTATAAACACAGAAGCCCTGAAGTGCAATATTCCCTCAATCATAACATTCGCCACTTCTAATATTGGTTTTAGAATGTGGAATGCTTATTCTCTTTGCAGAGAGGCTATATTAATTGATGTCACTCAACGAGAGCCCTTACCAAACCTGATAGCCATCAAATAGTGTGTAACACCATGTGTTGTTTGGATTCATAATGAAGATAGAAGGCGATAACCACTCAGCACGCAATGCATGACACATTACCACATGGGCATGTGACCTTTGTCATCATTAACAACCGCAAATCGATGTCATGCCAATCGCTTGCTCTCTTTATTCTGCGTTTGAACAATGAACTTGAAATGCGGCCCGTGAATTCTCAGCTGGACCACTGCTGGGACAAGCCCTGGAGTGTCAAAGGCACGTATCGAACACAGGGACCCGGAGCAGGAACTACTAGACTCATTATGTTTTTACATTCATATCTCTATTGAAATATGCTCTTGTATGTAATTCCAGGCATTTTAGTAGAACTACGGCAAGTAACGCGTTGCGACATGTCTCTCACTGGATGCATTCAGAGTGATACCGCAATTATTGACGGGTGATATAACTAAATAGATGATAATAAGATAAAGAAATAATTGCATTAAATAATTTCCGTATGTTAAATCAATGTATAATGTAATAAGTTCGAAATGAAATGTTTGTCCGGTAAGGAGAAGGTAATTAGGAAGACAGGTTAACGAAAGTCATTAGTATCAGCCAAGGATAGAACACATTCGCTAAAAAGGATTCTGGAACGCAGTTAGGTTATGAGTCCAGTACGTTGAACAGTCACGTAGGCAAGTTCTACAAAAGAGAAAGGTGGAAGAAATTCTCAGAATCAGAGGAGGTACCCTAGTAACAGGCTAACAGAGACACATATTGGATTTTTAAGTATTGGCCTAGGGAATATTATTGGGAATAATAAAGTAGGCGGAGCTAAAATTAATAAATGTTCGTGCATTTTAAATCAGAGAGTTATTCTGGTACCGTCACCGGTGTTTACTACTCCTGTGATATTTTAAGCGCTTAGTAACGCGCTTGTGTAAGAAAGATTTCGCGGCTATCGCCAAGGATCTTACCGAATAACATTATAGCGATTCACGACAAGTTATGCTTATAGTTTCTTTTAGCAGAAACAGTTATTTCAAACCTAAAATTGATACTGCAGAAGTAGCAGGTATAAAAGTCAATTGTTATAGCTTCGAGTGCTACGATCCATAATCGGTTTCATTCTTTATCTTCAAACGGCAACAACTCACTTCAATAGCTCAATTATTAAATCGCATTAAGTTTCTCAGGCAATTTAAACTGGTATTGTCCATTCACAATACATCCACGCATACCCTGAGAGAAAGCACGCATAGCTCTACTACTGGGGCAGCTGGCGTACGAGACAACAAAACAAGCTGCTAGATAGCAACGGCAATGTCAGAAGCCAGGGAAGTATACGGCTTCAACAGTGACGTCCATTGTTCTGTATCAAATTTTTGCACCCTCGATTGCTTCAAACTGTAGCACCATTGAGCAGCTTTTAAAAATTTCGGATAACGAGTACGTTATCCAAAATTGGTGCCTCATCATGGTACATGACGTTATCATTGCCAACCATATTTTTACTTACTCTACTACTCCACTACTACGTAGAGTAAGTAGGGGAAGTATTGTATTCCACCCAAAAATTCGATACCGAGATTTCACCGGAAATATATGTTTTGAGACCCCCTGAATCCAAAAAAAGCATTTTTGGAAACATGTCCGTGTGTGTATGTGTGTCTGTGTGTCTGTATGTCTGTGTGTCTGTCTGTGTGTGTGTCTGCCTGTGAACAGCATAACTCAGAAACGAACAGTCGGATAAATACCAAACTTGGTATTTAGGTTCAGTATCTTTCAGAGATGCGACGCGACGGTTTTCAAGAAAATCCCTCCACCAGATTACCCTTTACATGGAAGATTTTTCGTAAATTTTAATTTTCTAAAAAATGGCTCTAACGATTTTGATTAAAATATCATATGTTTAAGATATTTTTATGACAAATAAAATGTATATCTTGAATTTTCTGGGAATGTCTCCAAAAGTATTCTTTATTGTGAACGACTTTCGCATAACTGGTAAACCATAAGAGATAGACAAAATTTTACTACACAAAAAATGTAGATCGCGTTAAAATACACAATTTATGTCATATACATTTTTTTTGTTGAGTGAACCATTTTCGAGAAATTGCTTGTTATTCCCTTAAATTTTTCAATACATATTTTCTCAAATGGGAATTCGTTATTCATTTTTACTTTCTCTACCACGTATAGTAAGTAGGGGAAGTATTGTATTCCACCCAAAATTTCGATACCGAGATTTCACCGGAAATACATGTTTTGAGACCCCCTGAATCCAAAAAAAGCATTTTTGGAAACATGTCCGTGTGTGTGTGTCTGTGTGTCTGTCTGTCTGTCTGTCTGTCTCTGTGGCTGTGTGTCTGTGTGTGTGTGTGTGAACAGCATAACTCAGAAACGAACAGTCGGATAAACACCAAACTTGGTATTTGGGTTCAGTATCTTCCAAGGATGCGACACGAAGGTTTTCAAGAAAATCCCCCCACCCAGAGTACCCTTTACATGGAAGATTTTTCGAAAATTTTAATTTTCTCAAAAATGGCTCTAACGATTTTGATTAAAATATCATATGTTTAAGATATTTTTATGACAAATAAAATGTATATCTTGAATTTTCTGGGAATGTCTCCAAAAGTATTCTATATTGTGAACGACTTTCGCATAACTGGTAAACCATAAGAGATAGACAACATTTTACTACACAAAAAATGTAGATCGCGTTAAAATACACAATTTATGTCATATACATTTTTTTGTTGAGTGAACCATTTTCGAGATATTGCTTGTTATTCCCTTAAATTTTTCAATACTTATTTTCTCAAATGGGAATTCGTTATTCATTTTTTACTTTCTCTACTACGTATAGTAAGTAGGGGAAGTATTGTATTCCACCCAAATATTCGATACCGCGATTTCACCGGAAATACACGTTTTGAGACTCACTGAATCCAAAAAAAGCATTTTTGGAAACATGTCCGTGTGTGTGTCTGTGTGTGTCTGTGTGTCTGTGTGTCTGTGAACAGCATAACTCAGAAACGAACAGTCGTATAAACACCAAACTTGGTATTTAGGTTCAGTATCTTTCAGAGATGCGACACGAAGGTTTTCAAGAAAATCCCCCCACCCCAGACTACCCTTTACATGGAACATTTTTCGAAAATTTTAATTTTCTCAAAAATGGCTCTAACGATTTTGATTAAAATATTATATGTTTAAGATACTTTTATGACAAATAAAATGTATATCTTGAATTTTCTGGGAATGTCTCCAAACGTATTCTTCATTGTGAACGACTTTTGCATAACTGTTAAACCATAAGAGATAGACAAACTTTTACTATACAAAAAATGTAGATCGCGTTAAAATACACAATTTATGTTATACACATTTCTGTTGTTGAGTGAACCGTTTTCGAGATATTGCTTGTTATTCCCTTAAATTTTCCAATACTTATACTTTTTCTCAAATTCGTTATTCATTTTTTTTATGTCCTGGACATGCAAAGAGAATGGAATGCGCCACATAGCAACCAGCGTTAAAATATTTGAATATCGCTTAAAACCTACCATATTCCCCTTGCATCTACAAGAAAATTACCAATAAGATTGACATCTCGATATCTCGATTAACATGAAGCATATGGAGAATAGGCGTCCGTAAAAATAGATTGTACAAGAGTAGAGAAAGTTATGTGAGTGTAACACATCAGATTTTTTGTCTTGGATATGCAAAGAGTTATAATCTGTGGCAAAGGGAATGGTGCTGCACCTAGCAACCAGCTATTAAGAGATATGTATGTGCTTAAAGGCTACTGTTTTCCTATATTGCCCTTGTAAATATGTTTTCCACTACATCTACAAGAACATTAGCAATAAGATAGAGTTTGCAAACGTTTATCTCGATTAACATGAACTAGATGGAGAATAAGCGTTTGTAAAAATACTTTGTACAAGAGTAGAGAAAGTCATGTGAGTGTAACACATCAGATTTTTTTGTCTTGGATATGCAAAGAGTATTAATCTGTGGCAAAGGGAATGGTGCTGCACCTAGCAACCAGCTATTAAGAGATATGTATGTGCTTAAAGGCTACTGTTTTTCTATACTGCCCTTGTAAATATATTTTCCCCTTACATCTACAAGAAAATTAGCAATAAGATAGAGTCTGCAGATGTTTATCTCGATTAACATGAAGTAGAGGGAGAATAAGCGTTTGTAAAAATAGTTTGTACAAGAGTAGAGAAAGTCATGTGAGTGTAGCACATCAGATTTTTTTACTTTCTCTACTACGTATAGTAAGTAGGGGAAGTATTGTATTCCACCCAAAAATTCCATACCGAGATTTCACCTAAAATACATGTTTTCAGACTCTCTGAATCCAAAAAAAGCATTTTTGGAAACATGTCCGTGTGTGTGTCTGTGTGTGTGTGTTTGTCTGTGAACAGCATAACTCAGAAACGAATAGTCGGATAAACCCCAAACTTGGTATTTAGGTTCAGTATCTTCCAGAGATGCGACACGAAGGTTTTCAAGAAAATCCCCCCACCCCAGAGTACCCTTTACATGGAACATTTTTCGATAATTTTAATTTTCTCAAAAATGGCTCTAACGATTTTGATTAAAATATCGTATGTTTAAGATATTTTTATGACAGATGAAATGTATATCTCGAATATTCTGGGAATGTCTCCAAAAGTGTTCTTCATTCTGAACGACTTTTGCATAACTGGTAAACCATTAGAGATAGACAAAATTTTACTACACAAAAAATGTAGATCGCGTTAAAGTACACAGTTTATGTTATATGCATATTTTTTGTTGAGTGAACAGTTTTCGAGATATTGCTTGTTATTCCCTTAAATTTTCCAATACTTATACTTTTTCACAAATTCGTTATTCATTTTTTTTATGTCCTGGACATGCAAAGAGAATGGAATGCGCCACATAGCAACCAGCGCTTAAAATATTTGACTATCGCTTAAAACCTACCGTATTCCCCTTGCATCTACAAGAAAATTAGCAATAAGATTGACATCTTGATATCTCGATTAACATGAAGCATATGGAGAATAAGCGTTTGTAAAAATAGTTTTTACAAGAGTAGAGAAAGTCATGTGAGTGTAACACATCAGATTTTTTGTCCTGGATATGCAAAGAGTATTAATCTGTGGGAAAGAGAATGGTGCTGCACCTAGCAACCAGCTATTAAGAGATATGTATGTGCTTAAAGGCTACTGTATTTCCAAATTGCCCTTGTAAATATATTATCCCCTTACATATACAAGAAAATTAGCAATAAGATTGACATCTTGATATCTCGATTAACATGAAGCATATGGAGAATAAGCGTTTGTAAAAATAGTTTTTACAAGAGTAGAGAAAGTCATGTGAGTGTAACACATCAGATTTTTTTGTCTTGGATATGCAAAGAGTATTAATCTGTGGCAAAGGGAATGGTGCTGCACCTAGCAACCAGCTATTAAGAGATATGTATGTGCTTAAAGGCTACTGTTTTTCTATACTGCCCTTGTAAATATATTTTCCCCTTACATCTACAAGAAAATTAGCAATAAGATAGAGTCTGCAGATGTTTATCTCGATTAACATGAAGTAGAGGGAGAATAAGCGTTTGTAAAAATAGTTTGTACAAGAGTAGAGAAAGTCATGTGAGTGTAGCACATCAGATTTTTTTACTTTCTCTACTACGTATAGTAAGTAGGGGAAGTATTGTATTCCACCCAAAAATTCCATACCGAGATTTCACCTAAAATACATGTTTTCAGACTCTCTGAATCCAAAAAAAGCATTTTTGGAAACATGTCCGTGTGTGTGTCTGTGTGTGTGTGTTTGTCTGTGAACAGCATAACTCAGAAACGAATAGTCGGATAAACCCCAAACTTGGTATTTAGGTTCAGTATCTTCCAGAGATGCGACACGAAGGTTTTCAAGAAAATCCCCCCACCCCAGAGTACCCTTTACATGGAACATTTTTCGATAATTTTAATTTTCTCAAAAATGGCTCTAACGATTTTGATTAAAATATCGTATGTTTAAGATATTTTTATGACAGATGAAATGTATATCTCGAATATTCTGGGAATGTCTCCAAAAGTGTTCTTCATTCTGAACGACTTTTGCATAACTGGTAAACCATTAGAGATAGACAAAATTTTACTACACAAAAAATGTAGATCGCGTTAAAGTACACAGTTTATGTTATATGCATATTTTTTGTTGAGTGAACAGTTTTCGAGATATTGCTTGTTATTCCCTTAAATTTTCCAATACTTATACTTTTTCACAAATTCGTTATTCATTTTTTTTATGTCCTGGACATGCAAAGAGAATGGAATGCGCCACATAGCAACCAGCGCTTAAAATATTTGACTATCGCTTAAAACCTACCGTATTCCCCTTGCATCTACAAGAAAATTAGCAATAAGATTGACATCTTGATATCTCGATTAACATGAAGCATATGGAGAATAAGCGTTTGTAAAAATAGTTTTTACAAGAGTAGAGAAAGTCATGTGAGTGTAACACATCAGATTTTTTGTCCTGGATATGCAAAGAGTATTAATCTGTGGGAAAGAGAATGGTGCTGCACCTAGCAACCAGCTATTAAGAGATATGTATGTGCTTAAAGGCTACTGTATTTCCAAATTGCCCTTGTAAATATATTATCCCCTTACATATACAAGAAAATTAGCAATAAGATTGACATCTTGATATCTCGATTAACATGAAGCATATGGAGAATAAGCGTTTGTAAAAATAGTTTTTACAAGAGTAGAGAAAGTCATGTGAGTGTAACACATCAGATTTTTTGTCCTGGATATGCAAAGGGTATTAATCTGTGGGAAAGAGAATGGTGCTGCACCTAGCAACCAGCTATTAAGAGATATGTATGTGCTTAAAGGCTACTGTATTTTCAAATTGCCCTTGTAAATATATTATCCCCTTACATATACAAGAAAATTAGCAATAAGATAGACTCTGCAAATGTTTATCTCGATTAACATGAAGTAGATGGAGAATAAGCGTTTGTAAAAATAGTTTGTACAAGATTGGAGAAAGTCATGTGAGCGTAACACATCAGAATTTTTTTATAAACTTTAAGAGACCCTTTTTTAAAACAATTGAAGAATTATATTTATAAGCTATCCGAATATCTCGGTTATTAATGGTGGAATTATCTGCAATGTACTACAATAGTGGTGTGAGTAAAGTAGGTCACATAGCCTACAAACTATTCACTCTTCTACGAACTAGTTTTACAAAATTATTTTATCTTCTGCATAATTCTTGTTAATCGAGATAAACTTTCATTACGCAATTTATATTTCGTTGTAGCACTAAGACGGATACAGTAGGCTGAAACGAGAGTGGATATTTTCATGCTTTTTGCATAACCACAAAAAAGCGACATAACACTTTAAACCAGTATATAAGTGGTTAGCAATTCAAACCAATAACAAGGGATATTTTGCAAATAAACGCTATAAAAATTTATTGGACATAAATTGTGTACTTAAACTAGTTTTAAATTAGTTATGTACTAACATTTTGTCTTTCTGATACGGTTTAATAATTTCGCAAAACTGAGTAAGAGGTTGTTCTCAAAAATTCAATATACCATTACTTATAGTACAAATATCTTAAACATTTGGTATTTTAATCCTAATTCTTAGAACCATTGTAAGAAAATTTAAATATTGAAATTCTTCCACGTAAAGGGAAGTTTGGGGTAGAATACGCTGAACTTAAAATAATAAATCTGGTATTTAACCGAGTTTTCGTTTTCTAGTTATGCTATACTTCACAGACAGACACACACATACCTTTTTTTAAAAGTGCCGGTTCTTTAGATTCAGATAGATTCATAAGGCGTATTTTCGGTGAAATATCAGACTCGAAATTTTGGGCGGAATGCAATACTTCGCCTACTTCTATAAGTCAGTAGCAGAGAAAGTAAAATGTTCTTTTTATGGAATAACCTTAGAATGTATATATAAAAATCTGATGTGTTACTCTCACATGACTTTCTCTACTCTTGTACAAACTATTTTTACAAACGCTTATTCTCCATATGCTTCATGTTAATCGAGATATCAAGATGTTAATCTTATTGCTAATTGTCTTGTAGATGCAAGGGGAATTAGTAGGTTTTAAGCCATAGTCTAATTTAAGAGTTGGTTGCTAATTGGAGTATTCCATTCTCTCTGCATTACTAGTACAAAAAAAATCTGATGCGTTACACTCACATGACTTTCTCTACTCTTGTACAAACTATGTTTTACAAACTCTCATGGTCCATCTCTTTCATATTAATAGAGATAAACACTTGCAGAAACGATCTTTTTACATGCAAAGAGAATTACATTTTACACATAACGACCACTTCAAAAATATTTGACAATCCTTTAAGGCTTACTATGTTCTCCTTGTTTTGTAATTGGAAGGGCAATATAGAGATACAGTAGCCTTTAAGCATCGACATAACTCTTAATAGCTGGTTGTTATGTGCAGCACCATTCTCTTCGCCACAGATTAATACTCTTTGCATATCCAAGACAAAAAAATGAATAACGAATTCCCATTTGAGAAAATAAGCATTTCAAAGTTTAAGGTAATAGCAAGCAATATCTGGAAAATGGCTCACTCAACAAAAAAGATGTATATGACATAAATGTGTATTTTAACGCGATCTACATTTGTTGTGTAGTAAAATTTTGTCTATCTCTTATGGTTTACCAGTTATGCAAATGTCGTTCACAATGAAGAATACTTTTGGAGACATTCCCAGAAAATTCAAGATATACATTTTATTTGTCATGAAAATATCTTAAACATATTATATTTTAATCTAAATCGTAAGAGCCGTTTTTGAGAAAATTAAAATTTTCGAAAAATGTTCCATATAAAGGGTAATCTGGGGTGGGGGATTTTCTTGAAAACCTTCGTGTCGCATATCTGGAAGATACTGAACCTAAATGCAAGTTTTGGTTTATCCGACTGTTCGTTTTTGAGTTATGCTGTTCACAGACACACACACGGATATGTTTCTAAACTGCTTCTTTTGGATTCAGGGGGTCTCAAAACATATTTCCGGTGAAATCTCGGTATCGAATTTTTGGGTGGAATACAATACTTCCCCTACTTACTATACGTAGTAGAGAAAGTAAAAATGAATAACGAATTCCCATTTGAGAAAATAAGTATTGAAAGATTTAAGAGAATAACAAGCAATATCTCAAAAATGGTTCACTCAACAAAAAATTGTATAGGACATAAATTGTGTATTTTAACGCGATCTACATTTGTTGTGTAGTAAACTTTTGTCTATCTCTTATGGTTTACCAGTTATGCAAAAGTCGTTCACAACGAAGGATACTTTTGGAGACATTCCAAGAAAATTCAATATATACATTTTATTTGTCATGAAAATATCTTAAACATATGATATTTTAATCAAAATAGTTAGAGTCATTTTTGAGAGAATTAAAAGTTTCGAAAAATGTTCCAAGAAAATGGTAATCTATGGTGCGGGGATTTTCTTGAAAACCTTTGTGTCGCATTTCTGGAAGATCCTGAACCTAAGTACCAAGTTTGGTGTTTATCCGACTGTTCGTTTCTGAGTTATGCTGTTCACAGACACACACACACAGAAACACAGACACTCTCACGGATATATTTCCAAAAATGCTTTTTTTTGTATTCAGGGGGCCTCAAAACATATATTTCCGGTGAAATCTCGGTATCGAATTTTTGGGTGGAATACAATACTTCCCCTACTTCCTATACGTGGTAGAGAAGGTAAAAATAAATTATAAGCAATAGAGATAATACTGTTACGCTGTTATTTTTCCGTTTTACTTAAAAACAGTTCCCAGAATTCGTTGCCTGTTTTACAGAGAATGCCAAAGTTAATCAACCTATTTACTTTTGGGGCACACTCCTAGATTCCTTACTACATTGCTGAGGAATGTAGGTCTAGAGAGAAATATTTAAAGCCTCTACCTAGCATTCACTTACTTAGGAGCTCCATTCTCCCTTTGACTTTCGTTGCATTCTTCACAGAATTCCACACGTAGGTTTCCTGGACGCTAGGCTTTGAACGCTTTGGTAATCGTTCGAGGACGCTGAAAATTGACAGCAGAATGTGTGTGTAGCGAAGCACGTATAATGTCCCTGCTATTAACTTCCGTAAGTATGCTAATATGAGCAAAATTTCACTTCAACTCCCTACAATTTTAGCCAACGTCGTTTGATGTGTGAATGTCTTTGTAAATGGGTTATTTATTGTGGAAAACTGCAGGATACTAAGGGGATGCTAACTAGGCGTGACAGAGAATTGGAATTAGATCCATATTGCCTCATACAATAGTGTTGCCAAAAAAACACATAGTTTAATGTTAAGCACTTTATATGGAGTGACTATTTTCAGAAGCATTACAGCACTAATAGAAAATAAAAAGGATTGATTACCCTTCTAGTCATACGAGTTTTCAAAACCCAAACGTCATGTTGTCGAGCATGTTCTAATATGTATAAAGAAATTTTTGTGCAATGTGGAATTTATGCACACTCTAAGTTTACATGGATTTTTACCTTCTCTACTGCTTACCCAGTGAAGGTAATGCGATTCAGCGTTTAGCTTGAATTGTTATTTATTCCACGTAAGTACAAGGAACCCACAAAAAACGATGTTCAGAATACAAAATTAGTTGAGAAAATCGAGTATAGTAATATTACACTGGGTACTTCTACCTGCCCCGTCATCATCCAGGCACACCGTATCACCGATTATTTAATCTGGGCCCACTCCATCCTAATCCACAAGCGAGATAGAGCGAGATAGCGTGTCAAGTCACACTACACCAAACAGGATATTTCCGAGCCTGAAATAAAGTTATCTTAACAGCAGAGCGCATTTCGACTCGTACCAGTACCAGTACGAGTTTTTAGTCACCAATTACGTGTTACCAATACAAAAATCTTTCAGTTTTATATACACACATATAGCCGAGAAAGAGCAAACTCAGTCGCGAGAGTTGTCAGCTATAATCAAATTAAAACCTTTTAGGTGAAAAAATCAGGTGCTAACATCACAGAACACAACATTTCATGAATGATGTAACTCTCCATTTCAGGGTTAAAATTACACAACAAAAATTCAACGAAAAAGCGACAGCATCTTTAAAAAGTCCGATGTGATACATTATTATGACTTTCCCTGCTCTCTATAGTTTATTAGTGAGTATACAAGTATTCTTACTAAATCTTATATACCTACTTCATTTTAATCGAAATAAACCTGTGCAGAAACAGCTACATTAAACATTTCGTTATGGATACAAACAGAACAGCGATAGTCAAATGTCAAATGAAGTATCACCCATTAATCTATTTAATACTTTACCGGATAAAATCAAGACACTTACATAGGAATTTTTAAAAGACAGATTTTAATGATATTGAAGAAAAATCCTCTCTATAAGGTCCAGGAATTTTATAAGATTGAATTATTGTAACATTTAACATCTGACATTGCTATACATGTGTAAATGTTACCTGAATGACCAATTCGAACATTTAATAACGTATATTTCAGAAACGGCATATGCCACAAAAACTTTTATTAAATATAATTGTGTGTTTTAATGAGATCTGCATTTTGTGTGTGTGGTACGTCTATCGCCTACGGTTACCAATTATATAAGTTTATATAAAATTTCTTCCGAAAGCATATCCAGAAAATTTAACATATACATTTTATTTATGATGTAAATATCTTTAATATATGGTGTAATAATCAAAATCGTTTTGAGGCATTCTTTTTATAAAATTAAAATTTTCGAAAACTGTTTCATGTAATGGGTATTTGGGATTCGGGGAATTTTCTTCAAAATCGTTGTGTCGCATTCTTGGAAGATACTGAATTTAAATCCTAAGTTTGGTACTTGTCCGACTTTTCGTTTTTGAGTTATGCTGTTCACAGGCACACATACACACACACGCGCGCGCGCGCGCGCGGATCTATTTCTAAAAATGTTTAATTTTTATTTAGGGGGCCTCAAAACAGATATTTGCGGTGAAATATCGACATCGATTTCTTGAATGGAATACAATACTTCCCCTGCTTACTATACGTGGTAGAGGAATTGAAAATGACAAAATATTAACAATCTCAAACCAAAAATAACTGTTATCTCGGAAATGGCTCCCACAAAGAAAGATATAACTCTTTCATTTGTTTCTCAGAATGAATCTGTTGGAACAAAATAAAATCAATGATGATTATTATCACATTCAACTCTGGTGAGGCAATAATTCATATCAGGATATTTGTTTCCTTATGTTTACTATCCTATTATTTTCCTTAAACTGCCTTTGTATTACACTTACTAACCCGAATGTCCGGAAACTTTTGACCGGAGTGTATATATATATATATATATATATATATATATATATATATATATGACAATTAAGATGCATATCTTGAATTTCCTGGGAATAGCATGTGAAGTCATCTTCATTCTGAATCACTTTGCATAAACCTTAGAGATAGACAAAATCTTACTATATAAAAACATATATCTCGTTACAGTACTCAATTTATGTAAAATCTAGTTTTTGTAACGCATTTGCATTTTCCGAGATATTCTTTGTTATTGGTTTTAATTTCCAAATATTTTTGCTTTTTTTATCTCGCGGTCATGCAAAAAGCATGGAATTTCAAGACCCTCTGACTTGCTTTAATCTACATTTTTATACCTACAATGGATGTGTAATGAAAGCTTATCTACTGACAAGGAGCGAGCAGAAGAATTAGCTCCTGTAGGAATAGTTTATAGAGGAGTGAGTAGAAAATCAAGTGGATGCAACACATCAGATTTTTCTTTACAATTTTTACTTCCTACGGTAGTTTTGTTTAAATTTAATGAATGAGGTTTTACCATAATTACCTTAGACTCTTCTGTTGTTGAATATTTTATTTTAATATCTTCTTAATCTACATATATTTAAGTAAATACGAATAAAGTATAAATCAATTATATATTGTGGCATGTGCACAGATTATATTAATGGTAATACGCTCTCTGGACGCCGAAGCGTGGCAGTTTATCTGTGAGTAGGGGCGATTCAGGGGAAGCAGTGTGTCATTGGTGGGGATATGGCGTTACTGACGCTTGGAATGTTAGCTTGGCTTCAGTATCATTATTCTGTGACTAGGCTTCGCGTGAGTTAGACGGTTAACTGCCTAAGACTTGGCGTCCTCGCCCGGCAGACACATGGGGTAAGACAACATTTTATAATAAATCTACCAGCTATCCATTCTCTTGCAGTTTTAATAATGACAGTGTAGAGTTCTTGCCTCTCCCTTCAGCCAGAAATTATGTTGGTGTATTAATTATTTAGAGAGATAACTTTAGCTGCGTCCCTTCGTCGTTGCCTCTTAAAGTAAAGTTCTTTGTTTGATTAACGATCCCTCTTGCAAGCGAGTAGCTCTCCTCTGAAGTTAAATAATAAATAAATGTGAGGCATACGACAAATTGGCGGTGGCGCCGAGTAATTGGTTTGATTGTTTTGAGATTTTAAGTGCAAAATTTTTTTTCCCTCCAAATGTAACGGTTTGTGTTTCTCCACGTGGTCGCGAAAAATGTAAAATTTGTTTCTGGCTAAAGGGTAAGGATTTTTATGCTTTAATTTGTGATTCTCTTCTTCTAAATTTTGTTTCCATCATATCTGAAAGTCTGGTTTCGAAATTTTAATTTTGAGCTCTTTTTTTCATTTTCCCATTGTCTGCCGGCGTGACGCTAAAACTTCTGACTCCATTTTCCCCTTGTTTTGGCTTCATTTCCTTTAAATTATATCACTGTGTTAAGTTCTTCGTGCTGGTCATTTTGAAGTATAAAGTTTTGAAAATTGTGGAAAGTGAATTGTGAAAATTGGGTGATATTTGTGTCGTTGATAATGTGTTTGCGTGTGTGAGCTGATTTACGTAACATTGCATTCTAGATTGCGTCATATTGAAAGTATTAACGACTCGACAGTGCAACAAATTCGTTTAAAATTCGTGTGTTGCGTGTTTAAAATTTGCGTGTGTATAAAAAGTGTGGTGCATTTGTTTAGAATAATAAAGTAATAAAATGAAAGAGGTCACGTATATATATTGAAAATTTTGTGCGTTGTACACTCGCGGAAAAATTAAGGAAATGATAATGCTGATAATTTTGCTTCACTGTTACCAAGTTTGGTTTATTTAATTACGCAATGCATATTTTTAGGGAAAATGCTTCATAATTACTCATGTAGCTAAACGTTTCAGGAGCCTACCAGCCTTGCCAGTATCTGCACCTAATTAGGTTTGATGTGCTTCTAATATGGATCAGAACGATGTGGATGTTGATGAACCAGCTGTACGTGTGTTACCAGATTTTGGAAAATTTACACTGGAATTTTGTGGTAAAAAGAATAAGAAAAAAAAACCATAACCTGTAAGTATGTAAACATTGTGAGTGCTAAAGTTTGGACGAATGAAACAGTTTCACGACTCACACAGGTATGCTAAATTTATTGTTTCACTGACTGATGCTTAATTAAGCTTTACTTTTCAGGAATATGTGATATGAATGTCTCTGCTAAATTAAAAGTGTATTATTATTCTGGGTGTAACTTAAATTTTGAATTATGTTTTGGGAACTGCAAATCATTTGTTTGTTGTATTATGCTGCAGGAATGTGTTTCATGTGTACTATGTGCTTAATTGAGCTTTCATTTTCAGGAATGTTATGTGACAATATTGTTTTGAGTAATGATGTGATGTTGTTTTGTTGCATTCGATTTGATTTGATATGATATGATATGATTTGATTTGACTTGATTTGATTTTGGGTTTCATAATGATGCTGTGATTTTTATTTGCAGAAAATTGTTGCATGAATAGTGTGTGTATTTAAGGTTATGTGATATATGTGAGCTTTGCCTCGGTGGGAGTGCCAAAGTGTTACCCCGATAGCGTAGTGTGAGGTTATGTGAGAAATAAGAGTTGAGATTTGCCTCGGTGGAAGTGCCAAAGAGTAACCCCGACGGTGTTAATGAGAAGAGACGAGATGATGTCAGCTTAGGTGGAAGTGCCACAATGTAACCCCGACAGTTGTTGTATGTTTTCAGAGATTTTGCTTATTGGTGTTGCTGTAACGTGCCCAGTATAGCGTGTGTGATGAATTCACACGAGAGATTAAATGGATGGAAGTGAATGTAATGAAAATAATTTTTTTTCTCTGTTTATGCAACAAGTTTATTACCATCTTAGATAGCAAATTTTAATACCACCTGTTTTCCAGCTTAATTTTCATTTGGAGGATGTGGATGCAACAGTATAGTGTCATGTTATTTGTGTCATTCCTGAATTGTTAATGTCATTTCTTGAAGGTTATGCCTATGTTAGATGTTTTGTTTTGAAGAGAAAATTGAAAGATGGTGATGATTGAAGTAATGATCGAGATTGCATTATTACTGATGATGATTATGAAAGATGTTGATAATAATGAGATGAGAAGGATAGTGATGTGGACGAGAAGTTGTATTGGTGACAAGAGTAGGACAATAGTGGTTGAAAGCATGTCACATGGCGTAGTTTAGAGATGTATTGTGGATGTAGTTTGTAGTGATGCATACACTAGTTTGAGTAGATAGTTAAGTCAGTGTTGTGTGTAATTTGGGCCATGGTCAGTGTGAATGAGTTCATTTCATTGTCATGTGTGATTGTCTTGTAAGTGCACTTACTTTCTTTTGTTAGTGATACCAGCTGGTTATTAAGATTTAATATTGGGATCCCAAAATAAGGTTGTTTTATTTCTGTCATGTTCATGTATTCTGAGTCTGTTGTACTGTTTTATTTGGTTTGTGAAGCATTGTAAGTTAAATTTTGGATGGCAACTCTGTAAAATTTCGTTCTTATGCCAATTTGTACTAATTTTTTTTTCTCTTTCTTTGCCCCATGTCAAAAGAATTTTTAGTGTAAACTTTTTTAACCTTTAAAATCTTTAATTGTACATGACATACCATTCTTTTATGTATGATTGTTTGTGGGAGCACCCTGTTTATTGTGTGGTGGTTTTGTTTTAGTATTTCGCTGTGGCGGAGAGCGAGAAAATTCAAGAGCATCCCCGGGGCACACCAGAAGTCAAGAAAAACCAAAGGGAAACTGTCGGGCAGCCACTACACTGCCGTGGCATAAGGAGCCACCATGTCGGGGGGCAGTCCAAGCCAGCGACTGCCCACCCTGTTGTCATCACCAGAGACCTGCAGTGATAATTCTGCACCAGGACAAATCGTCGTTGTGGGGACTGTCTAAACTCACCCACAAACAGTTACGGCAGACCATCGCTATTTTGCGTGGTGTAGTGTGCCTGTGAACTGAGGCAGCGTGGTGTGTGCGTGTGCGGGATGCTAAAGATAAGTGCATAAACAATACTAGTCGACAGCACTTACGTCTCTCGTATCTCGTTATCGCCCAGCAATATTGTATCGTCGGCTGGGTGCTTACCACACATGTATATTGTTGTTATATTTTGGTTGATCACACATGTGTATGTCATTTTGTTTTGTTCTTTTCATGTTTATTATATTTATTTTCCTTATGTCGACGAGGACGTCGACTTCGGTGGCCAGGGGGAGATGTGGCATGTGCACAGATTATATTAATGGTAATACGCTCTCTGGACGCCGAAGCGTGGCAGTTTATCTATGAGTAGGGGCGATTCAGGGGAAGCAGTGTGTCATTGGTGGGGATATGGCGTTACTGACGCTTGGAATGTTAGCTTGGCTTCAGTATCATTATTCTGTGACTAGGCTTCGCGTGAGTTAGGCGGATAACTGCCTAAGACTTGGCGTCCTCGCCCGGCAGACACATGGGGTAAGACAACATTTTATAATAAATCTACCAGCTATCCATTCTCTTGCAGTTTTAATTATGATAGTGTAGAGTTCCTTGCCTCTCCCTTCAGCCAGAAATTATGTTGGTGTATTAGTTATTTAGAGAGATAACTTTAGCTGCGTCCCTTCGTCGTTGCCTCTTAAAGTAAAGTTCTTTGTTTGATTAACGATCCCTCTTGCAAGCGAGTAGCAGCTCTCCTCTGAAGTTAAATAATAAATAAATGTGAGGCATACGACAATATTTATTTGTTCATTCTGACTCGATGCATTTAGATGCCGCCGTACTTCCAGAAACATTTTGTCTAAAAATCAATACAGAAGGAAAGGAGGAAAATCTACCGGGTATAATTTCCATTTATTCTCCGCTTTTCAGGTATTTACCCGTACGTTTTTTTGACAAAGTTCTAGAACTCTCAAAGAGGGTTATTTTGAGCACCAAATCCGAGGTTTAGCTTTACGTTTTTGCGAGATGCATCCTACATCTGCTGAATAAAGGAATACAGGTTAATTCCTAAGCTTATTTTCATTGTATACTTACTAGAAAAACTCTCGCGTAAATTTCGACTCGTATCATGACCCTGAAATACATTGGTATTCGGTTAAAAAAAGCTTTGTTTTTTGTTTGAGATATTTTGCAAAAGCTTTAGATTTTACCGACGCGCCTAGAAATCTAGCTGGGGTTCTGAGTCCCAAAATTGATGGCTCAAAACTTCCAAACATTTCATCATTATTTTGTGATCTCCAACGCCTTTCATTCTTATTTCCTGCGGCATAAAGTATTCCAAAATCGGTTTAAGCACAACAACGGAAAAGCTAGCCGAAATATACAGGACAGATATGATATTCGTGCTGATCTAACCAACCTCTGCGACTGTTTGAGACTGTCAGGGTCCGAATTCTGATGACACGTCAACTTTTAATTTTGCATCAGTGATATTGTTAACGTGTACATACACACTTATCATGGGTTCCAGATTGGAAAATGCATACTTACTACGTGACTATTTGGTCATTTAATGTGACTTTCTATTTAGAGCAGTTGGTTTTCAATTTTACGTTATTATTTTGTCATTTTCTTGTCCTTTGCATCTTTATTTCGTCGTTTTGTGCATTTACACTGAGCACATACTTAATTTTATAATATGGATATTTTACGTAGTTGAGCATAACTTTTCAAGCATAAGATGTTTAACTATTCAAATAAAAAATAAGAGTAACTTTACATTCTTGGAAAACAAAATCATTCCTACTTAATGATTTGTCTGAAAATGGTTGCTTTTGGATGAAGAGGGAAATATCATTACAGTTATGAATTCATGACCCAAACTAAGAACAGGAGACCAGGAGACAGGTCAGTTTCCCTTTTTTGCGCTGTGTCTACACTCACGTTGCTTTGTCCTTGTTCTTGTGCCATGTCTAGACTGTGAAGTCCTGTTCATTCGCTGTGATTACTGTATAATCCGAGATCTCAGAAAGTTAATGAAAATTTTGTAAGACCTGAATGATAAACAATTTTATTAATTTTCCTTTCGGGATCTTCAAATATGGAACAAATATATACAATGTTCATTGACTTCTAAATATCATACCATTATTCTTATATCTACTTTCTCTTCTCATATAGTAGTGATATCCTTATAAATTAATTTTCAACTTTGTGTGTACTAATGTTTATAAATAGGTATTACATTCCGCTCAAAATTGGATACCGATATTTCACCAGAAATACGTATTTTGAGGCCCCTGAATCTAAAAAAAAGGATTTTTAGAAAAAGGTCCCTGTGTGTGTGCAGTTAACTCAAAGACAAAAAGTCAGATAAATACCAAAGTAGGCATTTGGATTTGGTACCTTTCAAAGATGCGACACAAAGAATTCATAAAATTCCCCAACCCAAACACTCTTAACGTGGAACATTTTTCGAAATTTTTTATTTTCTAAAAATGGCTCTAACGACTTTCATTAAAAGTGTCATGTATTCATTATATTTACATGAGAAATAAAATGTATATCTTGAGTTTTCTGGGAATAGCCTTTAAAGTTCTCTTCATTCGGAAGAAATTTTGTATAACTTGTATAACTAATAAACGTTAAGCAATAGAAGAAAATGTACCAGGAAAAAAATTAAAGTATGCAGTTATATTTCAAATAGCTTTTTCTGGCATCAACCATTTCCAAGATATCCATTACTAATGGTTCGAATTGTTCATTACTTGGTCATTCTCTAAGTCCTGTCAACATTCAGTTGTTTCTTGCGATTGCATTAAACAGTGTGGAAGTTTAAGGCCGGCATACAGCGTCCAGTTCCTAAACATTTGACTATCTCTATCTCCTGTGTATTTATAACGAAGTGTGTAATGTAGCTATTTCTACAAAGGTTTATTTGAACTAAAATTAAGCGGATAGAAAAATAAGCTTTTATATGAGATAGAAGGTATAGGTCATGTGAATGTTACATGTCGTATATTTTTTTAAGCATTTAGATTAATTTTATAGGTCATTTTTCGCTGAATAAACGAAATGTGTGAAGTGATGATTAAATGGCTCCAGGATCCCTATTTAAGAGTTACCCGACATTCGTCTTCTCAGGATAAGCAAGAACCCCGCAAAAAACTTTCACAATTAACTCTGCCTAACCAAGATTCGAACTCGGGAGCTCCTGAATATGAGGAACGCTAATCCCACACTACAGAGGAGTGCTAAGGACTGTATTGTATGTGTTTATAAGCCTATTTATACTAGTATAAGTATAATAGCAAGGTGGGCACAAAATATTTCTCCTTTGGGGCAAATGATGACTGCTTTTAATAAAAAGAATGTAAATACAAAAGTAAACAAGGACAAGCGTTGTGTTGTGTGTATGTGTGTTATCAACAAATATGCTGCAACGTTTTTAGTTAGACAGAGGAATTGACACTGCAGTAGTTTGACAAGTTGAATAGTATCTTTAAAAAATACTGCAAATTCTATTTTATATTTATTTTCTTAAAATAAAACTCATTTCTATGCAGAACAAATTGTGTATTCAAAATAAATATGCATGGAAACCAGTTTTAGTTCCGCTTGCATGCGAGAAAAAGAAAAACTAAACGTCCAGCTTTATTGGGCTTCAGTCTTGTGTTTCTATTCATTTATGCTCGTATTGTGAATCTATACTTCATATACACTTTTTTCTCTCACCTTCTCCCTCTTCTGTCTCTCATTGTTTTGAGCTTGTGTGTGCTCTGATAGGGTGTTTTGATATTTTAGTGATACGAGGGGCACTGTTTATATTTTGAGCCTTGGCAACCCTGAATGTTGTAAGTGCCATCTGACGTATCCAATGGAATGTTTGACATTTTTGACCATAATCTACTTCAAACACTTTGTCAATAGAGCGTCATTTCTTTTGTTTACACTAACTTGAAAATTGTGTGTCAACAAAAACATGGAATTAACTCGTGAAAATGTTCGTGCAATGATTTATTACGAATTTTGACGTGGATTATCAAGACAAGAGTGCATCGATCAACTAACTTCCACATTTGGCAACGACGCTCCATCCTTTGCCACTGTGAAACGCTGGTATAACGAATTTAATCCTGGCCGCCGTTCGCTCAATGATGAAGTTCGTGAAGGTCGTCTAGAATCAGTTGTTGTGCCAGAAAACATTGATGCTATGCAAAAACTAATAACGAAAGATCGTCATGTGACATATTGTGAGATTGAGGCAATCCCAGACAATAGTTCCACCAGCATATATAAAATATTGCATGATTATTTAGCCGTGAAAAAGGTTTGCTCTCGTTGGATCCCACAAAATATGACACAATCTCAAAAAATGCTTGTGTCGATTGGTGTACAAAAATGCTCAAGAAATGCAATGGCGGTGCCTCAAGAGATTGTAACAGGTGACGAATCATGGATCTATGCGTATGAGCCAGAACGTAAACAGCAGTTGACTATATGCGTGTTTCAAGATGAAGCAAATCCAACAAAAGTTGTTCGCACTCTAAGCACTTTGAAGCCAATGGCCGCCAGTAGTATTAGTCCCGGATGAGCCAATTGTTTTAACGATAATCCTGCCGCTAGGGGCGCTCGTGTCGCTAGTGTCGCTGCGTGCGACGGCGGCGGCGGTAAGTTTGAAAAGCGCCCTGAGCGGTGGGATTATCGTTAAATCGATCGGCTCATCCGGGACGAGTTGAAAGAATTGAGGAAGTGACGTGGAGTGTTTTGATTGGTTCGTTAATTCGGGGTGGGAGATGAAGGAAGGAAGATGGATGAGTATGGAGGTCGCGTGATGGAGAGGAGCTGGGTGGCGAGGTGTTGTCTGTGCGGAGGTCGGTACTGAAAGAGGGAAAAGATGGGGAGCGAGGGATAAAAAGTGTAACAGAAAGTGACGTGTGAAGTTGTGATTGGTGGGAATAAGAAGTGATGTTATTGGTGGAAAGGAACAAATGAGAGTTGTTGATTGGTAAGAATAAGAGAGATTATGATTGGTTGAAAGAAAAAGGTGTGGGAGTGGGGTATGTTGGAGGTGATGGGAAAGGTAAGTTTTGCTAGCACCAAGATTTGCAAAAGCCTGTCGTGAACTGATCAGCAATTTTTTGAACGTTGGATGGTAGTTTTCTTGAGTGGATATAGAGATGGGGCGATATGAGATGCGGTGGCGAAAATGGGAACTAAACAAGGTGGTTGAGACAAGAGGTTTAAGGACGAGGAAATTTGGAGGTTAGTGGTGAACATGGCGGTCGCAAGAGGTGGGGGTAAGGAGACGCGGTGGTGAGAATGGGAACTAAAAGAAGATGGCGGTAGCAAGAGCTTAGAAGAGTAGATTTTGAGGTTAAAATAGTGGGAACTAAAAATGGCGGAGGGTCTGCGACAAGGAGATGCGGTGAGAACTAAACAAGATGGGGGACGCAAGAGGTGGGTAAGGAGGTTTGAGGTTACAGTACCAAAACACGAAAGGATATATTCCTACGCCAAGCAGGTCCGAAAAATAATTATGCGTGTGGTACTTACCTGTTACCGGTGTGGATGCGTTACCAAAAGCGCGGCACGCGACGCGAAAAAATAAAAGCAAACTGTTTTTGAAAATGCTTAACCAGCTTTAAGATCAACCAACATCACTACGCACTGATATACCTAGTTTTTTAAAGCGGTACAGACACCCTTTGCAGAGGCGTAATTTAACTATACCAAAAACCTGGTACTGGACCATCGTGATGGTCGCTAGCGTACGTAGGAGCAGGGTTCTCATAGCCGGTCGAAAGCGGTCAAAAACGTGTACGACGTAGGTGTTCACAGTAGCTGCTGCCAAGTCAACCGTCGAGGTGCGAATGAACGAGATCTGTTCCTGCCGGCAATCTGTTTGGGAGATGAGAGGCGCGGTGGTAAAAATGGGAACTAAATAAGATGGCGGAGGCATGAAGTTGAGGTTAAGGAGCGGTGAGGTGTTGTCTGTGCGGAGGTTGGGGCTGAAAGAGGCGAAAGATGGCGAACGAGGGATAAAAAGTATAACAGAAAGTGACGTGTGAAGTTTGTGATTGGTGGGAATAAGAAGTGTTGTTATTGGTGGAAAGGAACAAATGAAAGTTGTTGATTGGTGAGAATAAGAGACATTATGATTGGTGGAAAGAAAAAAGGTGTGGGAGTGGGGGTATGTAGGAGGTGATGGAAAAGGTAAGTTTTGCTACCAACAACATTTGCAAAAGCCTATCCAGAACACATCAGCAATTTTAAATAACTAGTGTTTCAGGGTTTTCTCCGGTTTGGTAGACGAATGCAAGCTGTTTCTGCCATACTTATATTATACGTCTTTTCCTTTTTTTCTTTTTGTTTTTTCGTTTTTAAAAAATAACTAGTTTTTTGGGGTTTGCTGCGGATGGTAAACGAATGCAAGCTCTTTCTGCTTTTCATAGGTTTTCCCTGGTTGGTAGGCGTTTTCTGTAGTGGTTGACGAAGCCGTTTCTAATTTTCGAGGTTTTCTCAGGTTTTTTTTTAGTGGTTGTCCCTGTCCGGTAGGCAGATGATAAAGTTTTTCTATAATGTCGTCGTTTTGGCTTGTGGCGCACGGATACTAGGCACATACTCGCACAAACACACACACACACGGACATGTTTTCAAAAATGCTTTTTTTGGATTCAGGAGGTCTCAAAACGTGTATTTACGGTGAAATCTCGGTATCGAATTTTTGGGTGGAATGCAATACTTCCCCTACTTACTATACGTAGTAGAGAAAGTAAAAAGTATAAGTATTGGAAAATTTAAGGAAATAACAAGCAATATCTCGAAAACGGTTCACTCAACAAAAGAAGTGTATATGGTATAAGTTGTGTATTTTAACGCGTTCTACATTTTTTGTGTAGTAAAATTTTGTCTATCTCTTACGGTTTACCAGTTATGCAAAAGGCGTTCACAATGAAGAATACTTTTGGAGACATTCCCAGAAAATTTGAGATATACATTTCATTTCTCATGACATTATCTTAAACATATGATATTTTCCAGATCGGTAAGCGTTAGAATACTCTTAGAGCTTTTTTCAGGTTTTTTCGCGGTTATCCCTGTCCGGTAGGCAGATGATAAAGTTTTTCTATAATGTCGTCGGTTTGGCTTGTGGCGCACGGATACTAGGCACATACTCGCACAAACACACACACACACGGACATGTTTTCAAAAATGCCTTTTTTTGGATTCAGGAGGTCTCAAAACGTGTATTTACGGTGAAATCTCGCTATCGAATTTTTGGGTGGAATGCAATACTTCCCCTACTTACTATACGTAGTAGAGAAAGTAAAAGTATAGGTATTGGAAAATTTAAGGAAATAACAAGCAATATCTCGAAAACGGTTCACTCAACAAAAGAAATGTATATGGTATAAGTTGTGTATTTTAACGCGATCTACATTTTTTGTGTAGTAAAATTTTGTCTATCTCTTACGGTTTACCAGTTATGCAAAAGGCGTTCACAATGAAGAATACTTTTGGAGACATTCCCAGAAAATTTGAGATATACATTTCATTTCTCATGACATTATCTTAAACATATGGTATTTTCCAGATCGGTAAGCGTTAGAATACTCTTAGAGCTTTTTCAGGTTTTTTCGCGGTTATCCCTGTCCGGTAGGCAGATGATAAAATTTTACTATAATGTCGTCGGTTTGGCTTGTGGTGCACGGATACTAGGCACATACTCGCACAAACACACACACACACACGGACATGTTTTCAAAAATGCTTTTTTTGGATTCAGGAGGTCCCAAAACGTGTATTTACGGTGAAATCTCGGTATCGAATTTTTGGGTGGAATGCAATACTTCCCCTACTTACTATACGTAGTAGAGAAAGTAAAAAGTATAAGTTTTGGAAAATTTAAGGAAATAACAAGCAATATCTCGAAAACGGTTCACTCAACAAAAGAAATGTATATGGTATAAGTTGTGTATTTTAACGCGATCTACATTTTTTGTGTAGTAAAATTTTGTCTATCTCTTACGGTTTACCAGTTATGCAAAAGGCGTTCACAATGAAGAATACTTTTGGAGACATTCCCAGAAAATTTGAGATATACATTTCATTTCTCATGACATTATCTTAAACATATGATATTTTCCAGATCGGTAAGCGTTAGAATACTCTTAGAGCTTTTTTCAGGTTTTTTCGCGGTTATCCCTGTCCGGTAGGCAGATGATAAAGTTTTTCTATAATGTCGTCGGTTTGGCTTGTGGCGCACGGATACTAGGCACATACTCGCACAAACACACACACACACGGACATGTTTTCAAAAATGCCTTTTTTTGGATTCAGGAGGTCTCAAAACGTGTATTTACGGTGAAATCTCGCTATCGAATTTTTGGGTGGAATGCAATACTTCCCCTACTTACTATACGTAGTAGAGAAAGTAAAAGTATAGGTATTGGAAAATTTAAGGAAATAACAAGCAATATCTCGAAAACGGTTCACTCAACAAAAGAAATGTATATGGTATAAGTTGTGTATTTTAACGCGATCTACATTTTTTGTGTAGTAAAATTTTGTCTATCTCTTACGGTTTACCAGTTATGCAAAAGGCGTTCACAATGAAGAATACTTTTGGAGACATTCCCAGAAAATTTGAGATATACATTTCATTTCTCATGACATTATCTTAAACATATGGTATTTTCCAGATCGGTAAGCGTTAGAATACTCTTAGAGCTTTTTTCAGGTTTTTTCACGGTTATCCCTGTCCGGTAGGCAGATGATAAAGTTTTTCTATAATGTCGTCGGTTTGGCTTGTGGCGCACGGATACTAGGCACATACTCGCACAAACACACACACACACACTAAAATAGTAGCGTATAAAAAAATTTAACAAACCGTAGATTTTCAAGAAAATTCCCACATCGCAAACTACCCGTTTAGCGGAAGAAAGTTCGTTATTTTTATTGCCTTAAAAATGGCTCTAACCCCTTTTGATTACGGTACGGTATGTTTAAGATATCTGCATGACAAATAAAATGTATAACTTCAATTTTCTGGGAATAGCTGTGAAGTAGTCTCATTTATGAATGTCTTTTGTACAACTGTTAAACCGTAGGAAACGAAGCCTTAATGTACAAGAACGTTAAAGCACACAAATTATGTGTATTATTATTATTATTATTATTATTATTATTATTACTTTGTGGCGTTGTCTATTTACAAAGTTTCCATGTTGATTTTAATGTTTAAAACGTTAGACCTTTTCTCACTAAAACTCGTCATTCTTTTAACTTTTCTTTTTTCATTTTCATACAAAGAGAACGGAATTTCGCAAGCGAAACAGCACTGTAATAACGATACCAACAAACTAATTATTATTCACCCACTGAAACACATAAAAACAATAAGTAATAATCACAGACCCAGTTTGGGGGTATTTAAATGAAACATCATGCACAATATAAGACAATTATGTAATAAGTTGAAATGTGCAAATCTATAGATGTATTTCTGGCGAAATCCCGGTATGGAATTTTTGAGTGCAATGCAATTTCTCCTGTATCTGCTATGTACGTCAGTCTCAACTTTCGCGCCATCAAATTTCTCGTAATCCCAGAATTTATTAATCATAGCTGTAATATTTTTCACAACCGCATGTAATAATATTGATTTAGGGGCTTTCTCTACCACGTAAAATAGTAGGTAGAGGAGGTATGCATTGCATCCAAAATATTCAATATTGAGATTTCACCGGAAAACTAAATACTTGTTTTGAGCCCCCCTGAACAAAAAACATTTTTAGAAAATTCTGTGTGTATGTGTCAGAGCAGCATAACTCAAAAATGAAAAGTCGGATAAATACTAAAACTTGGTATTTAGGTTGAGCACCTTCCAAAGTTACGACACAGAGATTTTCAAGAAAGTCCCTCCACCCCAAACCACCCTTTACATGAACTATTTTCCGAAATGTTTTATTTTCTAAAACTGTCTCCGACGATTTTAATTACAACGCCATATATTAAAGACATTTATATGAAAAATAAAATGTATATCCTGAATTTTGTGGAAATAGCCTGTGAAGTCCTCTTGATTCGGAAGAAATTTTCTATGATCTTGTATAACTGCTAAGGTTTGAGGAAACACGCACAATTTATTTGAAATAACTTTTATTGCGACGTCAACCATTTCCGAGATATCTGTTATAAAATGGTTCGAATTGTACAATGCTTAGCCATTCTTTTTTAAAGGCATGTCGCTTTTCAGTTCTTGCCCGCCATGTTGATGGAAAGAATTTAGAATTTTAAGGCCAGTGTATATCGGATGTGCAATGCAACCATTTCCCGAAAAGTTTATCCGGATTAAAAAATTAAGCGGATATGAAAATAAACTTTCGTACTCACCTATAAGAGATAGAGGGTAGAGGTCATACGAACGTAACACTTGAGAATTTTTATTCAACAGTTGGTGTTACTCCTTAGAAAGGAAGTATCTGCTGCTTCTATTTAATTCACACATTCTACATAACACGTATGCACTGCACAACACAAAAAACACTACACACGGTACTCGTAGCGTGAGAAAAGGATGTGCGTCAGCGTTTATGCAGCCTTACTGCCGATGGTGGCGGTCGCGCAGTGGCGGATTGTGACAGGTTGACCACGTTTTTTTTACAACTCGACAATTTTGTAGCGAAATAAGGCATTTAACTCTACGCGCATGTTGAAAACAGCAGTTGCGATAAGCGAGCTTATAAAAACCCGGCGCCAAGAGCAAACGCCCCGTAGTGAGAAACGGGGACGATAGCGGATTTTTCTACAAAATCGTTCTATTTGACGAAAAATAGTTTAAAATAAAAACAAAATAGCAGCAACAGTTTGCAGGAAAAGAGCGATCGGTGCATTCGGACGATAAGATGGAGCTGCAATCCGGGGGAAGTCGCGATGGCACCTTGCAGCCTACGTTCGAAATTATAGGACACAAGCAGAGAAGGCTGCCAAAGCTTTTTTCCGGCTTTACAGAGTCACAAATTACCGTAAACCCGGTCCCCAGAGATGTCAACCCTGAGCAATGGGTATCGCATCTGTTTAACGATATTCTAAACTTTGCGAAAGAGAACCTGTTAGAAAACGAACCCGGGTATTTAGGCATATCCGTAACAGACGAAAAGGGGACGTCCAAAGCCTTCAACATGAGCGTTGGGCGCGTAGACCAATTGAATGCGGACGTCATTGTTGGAAGCATCGAAAAAGTAATGCAAAGTAACCAACAATTCTTGCTAAGCGGGCCTCTTCATGTGACGTTTGTGTGGACCAAGGAGGTCTCGGGTTCGTGCCACCAACCTTGCGATGCCTGTAGGGGCAATAAAGGCATTGTCGAAATAGCCAACAAAGACAACCTGTGTTTAGCAAGAGCCATTGTTGTAGTCAAAGCCAAAGTGGATCGCGACGTCAAGTATAGAACGATGACGCGCTCCGACTATCTGCAAAAATCGAAGGCCGTAGCCTTGTGCGCGAGCATCGGTCAAGGCCACGACAGCTGCACGATAGATGACGTCAGACGCTTTGACGCAGCGTTAAAGGGCTACGCCGTGACGGTGTTTGGCGATCATACGGGGAAGCACGTGCTGTACGCGTCGGATAAGTAATGCGATAAATACATCGACGTCATGCTCCACGCCGGGCACTTTAATGCTATCGTGAACCTTCACAAGTGCTTTAAATGCAAATGGTATTGCCGCCGGTGTCATCATCCCTCGGCACACAAAAAAGAATTTCATAGGTGCGACGCCAGGTGCGCTAAATGCCATCAGCTGTGCGATGCGCGATTCGACGCCTACATACGCTGCGCCGAGTGCAACAGAGATTTTAAGGGACCGACATGCTTTGCAAACCACGCAAAGAAAGGCGTTTTTTACCCAAAGGCGCTGTCGGTGTGCGATGTAGAAAAGGTGTGCACGTCTTGCAACAAGCTGGTGAATGCGAGGCACAGAAAAACCGCGCACCAGTGCGGGGAAAAGTACTGCAATCATTGCAAGGCACACGTGAATTCTAGCCACATGTGCTATATGCAGCCGTATGCCACAAAGAACAAAAGAAACCGGTACGTGTTCATGTTTATCGACTTTGAATGCACGCAAAACATTCCATATACCGGCAAAAAGGACACATACGAGCACACATACGAGCATGTACCTAACTTGTGCGTGTTGTACCAAGCCTGCCCGCACTGCATCGACGAACGCCGCAAGACGGCATACTGCACCGAATGCGGTTGCAAAGAATGGGTGTTCGCGGACGATCCCGTGAAGCAGCTTTTCGAGCACATCGCGCAGGCGAGGTTCGAAGCCTGGGACGTCTACGTCGTGGCGCATAACCTCAGAGCTTACGACGGGCAGTTTCTATTAAAGTACATGGTGGCGCACTTAGACCGGGTGCCGGAGCTCATCATGAACGGGAGCAAGATCTACAGGATGAGGTACGGCGACGTCACATTTCTAGACTCGCTCAACTTCATACCCATGCCACTCTCCCGCTTTTCCAAGACCTTCGGATTGAAGGAATGCAAAGGTTATTTTCCGTACCTGTTTAACACGAAGGAAAACGAGCGGTACGTGGGTTCGATTCCCGACAAAAGCCATTACTGCCCGGAGGGCATGTCGGCGGAGGGGCGGAAAGCCTTCGAGCAGTGGCACGAAGAAAAGGCGTCCTCCGGGTACGTCTTCGACATGAGGGCGGAAATGGTGGCGTATTGCAAGATGGACGTATTTCTACTAAGTCAGGGAGTTTCCAAATTCAGAAGGGAATTCTTGGACGAAAACGGAATAGACCCGTTCAGAGAATGCGTCACCATCGCGCAGGCGTGCATGTGCGTGTATAGAAAGCGCTTCATGCCGCATAAAAAAATTGCCCTCTTGCCAGCGGGCGGGTATCGACTAGCGGACCGTCAGTCTCGCGCCGCATGCATATGGCTAACTTGGCTAGAGATGCAAAACCGCATCGTCATCCAGCACGCCATGCGAGGACGCGAACTCAAACTCGCGGGGCACAACGTGGACGGGTACAGAGAGGCCGAAAAAACCGCGTACTTTTTCCACGGCTGCTTTTACCACGGCTGCAGGCGGTGCTTTCACAATCGCCATGCGGCGATATACAACTCGGGACACGAAACCATGGCCTCCAGGTTAGAGAGCACCGAGAAGGTCACGGCCAAGATCAAGGCCGCCGGCTACGCCGTGGTGGAAATGTGGGAGTGCGAGTTCGACGCCGCGATGAAGGCCGACCTGGACCTCGCGCGCCACGCAAGGGACTTTCCGGTACCCGAACCCCTGAACCCCAGAGACGCCTTCTACGGAGGTCGCACCAACTGCACCAAGACGTACTGCGAGGCGAAGGGGGATAGCAAGATCTACTACTACGACGTATGCAGTCTGTACCCGTACGTGAACAAGACGAAACCCTACCCCGCGGGCCACCCCAAGATCCACGTGGATCGATTCCCGCGCTTGGAGGACGTGGGGGGCGCGTTGGTGAAGTGCGAGGTTCTACCGCCGCAACACCTGTACCACCCGGTGCTACCGGCGCGCATCGGCGGCAAACTCATGTTCCCGCTATGCCGCGCTTGCGCGGAGGCGGAGAAACAAGACGAGTGCCATCACGGAGAGCGCGAGAGGGCGTTGTCGGGTACCTGGGTGATCGACGAGATGAAGGTCGCCCTGGAGGAGGGGTACCGCCTCCTCAGGGTCCACGAGATCTGGGAGTACGACGTGGTGCGGCACGAACCGACCACCGGAGCAAAGGGTCTCTTCGAGGACTACGTGAATCAGTTCCTGAAGATCAAGACCGAAGCCTCCGGCTGGCCCTCGGATTGCGACGACCCTGCCGCGAAGCAGCAGTACGTGGAGCAATTCTTCGAGCACGAAGGCGTCGCCCTGGATCCCCAGGCCGTCGCCACCAAACCCGGCAGGCGGGAGCTGGCCAAGCTGATGCTCAACAGCTTCTGGGGCAAACTCGGGCAGAGGAAAAACCTCCCCACGTGCGAGCTGGTGGACCGGTACGACCGCCTCCTGGAGCTGCTCAACGACCCGGGCGTGGAAGTGCAGACCTACGTGCCCGTCACCGACCGGATCGTGTGCGCGGTGTGGAGGTACTGCGAGGAGTGCCTCAAGGTCAACCCCGCCGCCAACTTCGTCCTGGCGGCCTACACCACGGCTCACGCGCGCCTGGTGCTGTACTCCTACCTCAAGAGGCTGGGAGAACGGGTTTGATACTTCGACACCGATTCCGTCGTCGTCGCCGCCGCTCCGGGCGACTGGACGCCGTCCGTCGGACGCCTCCTGGGGGACATGACGGACGAGCTGGAGAAGTACGGGCGGGGCTCTTACATCGCCCGGTTCGCCTCCACGGGGCCCAAGAGCTACTGCATGGAGATCGTTTGCTCCGAGACGGGCAAGACCTTCTCGGTGTGCAAGGTGAAGGGGATCACGCTCAATTCGGGCAACCTGGAGCTGGTGAACGCGGAGGTGATTCGCGACGTTGTGCTCAGGGACAACGACCGCGCGGTGAAGCTGGCGGCCACGCAGATCTCGCGGAAACCGTCTTGGACGGTCGTCACCGAACCCAGCTCGAAGACGTTTAGGATGGTGGTCAACAAGCGCGTGCTCGCCGGCGATCACGATTCCTATCCCTACGGGTTCAAGAGGAACGCATAAATGAGACGTCCGCAGCCGCGCCAAAGTCATTTCGAACCGGGCGCCCCTGAGGAGACGATGCCCTGTCCCCGAGACCTGGGGCGATTCGAGTTTCCCAGCACGATGCTCGTGGCGGGGCCGTCGCGCTGCGGCAAGTCGACCTTCGTGAAAAGCCTGTTGCGCCACGCGCACCGGATGTTCGACGTGCGCCCCAGGAGGGTGCTGTGGTGCCACCCTCCGGAGTATTCGCCGAGACTCGAACCCTCGGCACTGCGTTGCGAGACCCACGCGGGCATACCCGAACTTGTTTCGGTGGGCGAGAACGACCTCGTCGTCCTCGACGATCTGATGCTGGAGGGTGGCGGGAAGGACGTGTCCAATTTTTTCACCAGAGACTCCCATCACAAGCGCTTCGGCATCGTCTACATCCTGCAGAACGTGTTTCCGCAGGGTCAGAAATATCGCAACATCTCTCTGAATGCGAACTACGTCGTGGTCTTCAAGAACAACCGGGACAAGATGCAGATCGAGAGACTGTGCCAGCAGATCGAACCCAGGAACTCTAGGTTTCTCTTGGAGGCCTTCGAGAAGGCCACCGAACGCCCTCACGGGTATCTCGTGTTGGACTGCACCCAGTACACGCCCGCCCGATACAGGTATCGAACCGGCGTGCTGCCGGGGGAAAACCTCTCTTATTTCGTACCCAACTGAGACCGCCGAGAGGACTGGGGTTCGTTTCGTTCTATATTATCCCGGCAGGGTCTTGTCCGATTGAGGCCGTCGAGTCTAAATAAAAAGTACCGCTTTCGGAGCGAACGTCATTATCGCGCAAGCATGGCTAGAGGTAGGTCAAGGCTCGCGACGCTCACCAGTCCTCGCATAGCGAGACAGCACGGTAACTTGGCGGCTCTGGCCAAGGCGAAGGCCCCTCTGCGCAAAAAGTTGTTAAAAAATGCCGACGGCGATCTGATCAAGGCCATTAGCGAATGCATGCTCAACGTGTGCAGAGGTCACGTGCAACTTCCCGCAAAGTGCTTGGCTCGCCTAAAGAAGCACAAGGCTTCTTGGAGGAAGTTGACGGATAAACGGGTTCCTCTGAAGAAGAAGAAGAAGAAGAAGAAGAGAATCTTGGTTCAAAAAGGAGGTTTTTTGCCGGCATTTCTCCTGCCCGTCTTGGCCTCGCTCGGCGGCGCGCTAGTGTCGAAATTAACACGATGAAGTACGGCAGGCAGATCCTCGTTGCACCGCAACCGAAGACCGTCGACAAGCTTCACGCTGTAGACCGCACCATATCCAGATTGGCCAAAGAAATTCGGAACCTGCAGAGCGCAAAGCTCTCTGCCGACGAAAAGTGGCGGCTCGTAAAACATAAATTGGACAACTACCTCGATCTCGTGGCACAAGTCAGAAAGCCCTTCCTCGACGACGACGACGACGACGACGATTACGAAGACGTGCACGAGCGCGTGCCGGTGAAGCAGGAGGTCGAACCCCGAACCATAAAGGTCAACCTCCTCTCGCCTCGCAAAAAGAAGAGGGCGAACCCTGCCACTCCGAAAAAGAAATCGAAATCGCCTTCCGCGTCGTACCATTTTCGCAAGCGCGTCTGGCGGCCTCTGTACAAGTAAAGCATGAAGGAATGGAAGGCGCTAAGGCGATACTATGCAAGACTGGAACACTATGCCGGTTTGGGCACGGTCAAGCCCCTTCGAAAGGCCACGGGCGCGTCTAAGGTGAACATCGAGTCCTTCCTTCGAACCCAGGACAGTTACACTCTGCACAAACCGGTCAGAAAGCGGTTCCCCACCAGATGTTATCACGTGACGAATATCGACGATCTTTGGGAGGCCGATCTAAACGTCATGAACAGCGTGAGGGAACATAACAAACCTTACGTGTACATTCTGACCGTTATCGACGTATTTTCCAAATATGCTTGGGCCGTACCCCTGAAATCGAAGCTGGGTACCGAGGTCGCGCAAGCGTTTCGCTCCATATTCTCCCAACGCGTCCCCAGGGTCCTCCAGACGGATAAGGGAACAGAGTTTACCAACAAGTCTTTTAGCGACTTTCTGAAGAAACACGACGTGAAACATTACACGACCAAAAATAACGTTAAAGCCAGCGTCGTGGAGCGCTTCAACCGCACCTTAAAAACCAAGATGTGGAGGTATTTCACGCACAAAAACAGTTACAGATACCTGGAAGTCCTTCCGGCCTTACTCGAGTCGTACAATAGCTCGCATCACAGGTCCATAAAATGGCTCCGAAGGACGTGAACGAATCTAACATTTTACGAGTGTACCGCAATCTCTACGGAAATAGGACCCTACCTCGCGCAGGGAAACCCACATTTTCCGTCGGCGATCACGTGCGCATCTCTAAAGAAAAAATGAAATTCGACAAGGGCTACGAGCAGAATTGGACGGACGAAATATTTCGGATAGCCGAGGTGGTGCGCGGTCGGCCGGTGGTATATAAGTTGAAGGATCTGGCCGGAGAAGCCATAGACGGCACATTTTACACCCAGGAGCTACAAAAGGTCGCGCTACCTCGGACGTTTAAGATCGAGCGCGTTTTACAGACCAAGGGCCGAGGGCGCCGCCAGCAGGTCTTGGTAAAGTGGAAGGGGTATCCGGCAAAGTTTAACTCGTGGGTTCTGGCTTCGACCGTCGATTCGACATGATTAAGACCGAGCCCTTCTCCATCACTCTCGTGACCAACGCTTCCATGGAACACTTTACCGACAACACCACGGCCAGATTTTCTAACATCTTGCCTGAGAGAATCGTTCTGCAGCGAGAATGGGAGGTCGCCCTGCAAAAGGTCAGGTATCCGATGAAATTTTATAACCTTTCGCCAGACGATGCCCGTCTGGCGGGCGCCAAGTACACCATGACGCTCCTCGCCACGCATTCCAAATTCAGTTTGCAAATGCCGCAAGGCATCGTGCACAATCCCAAAGACTTGGTGAACCTCGTCAACGCCGTTCTACTCGAACACTTGCACGTGGAAAACTTCTTCCTCTTCGATGAGCGCAAGCAGACGGTGGGCGTGAATGCCGCCGTCGCCCATCCCGAACCACTACCCGACATTCCGTTCGACGGGTTTGTGGTAAATGTCGCGCGCACGGTCGTACCGTACGCGGTCAGTGAATACGAAGCTCTCAACGATGCGCCCCACCAGAGACCCAAGCCAAAACCGAAACCGAAGCCCCGGGCTTCGGGGCAGCAGAAACCCGCGGCGGCTCGTTCCGTCAGACCCAAACGAGACGTTTCAAAATCGGAGGACCCTCCGGGACCTCTACACCGTATCCACAGTTTGCTCTTAACGCCCGCTATGGCAAAAATGTTGGGTTTCGATCCCTACGTCAACGTCGTTCTCGAAAGAGCTGCTAAACACCCCGTAGATCCTTATATGGGGTTTCCTTACGAAATGTTCGTCTATTGTAATCTAGTGTCTCCGCAAGTCGTGGGCGACACCTTCGCCCAAGTCATAGAGAGCGCGACCGTGGAATACGAAAGAAGCAACAACACTTACATGAGCGACGAAAAGACGTTTTTTTCCCCAAAATTGGGTACCCTTGATTCAGCAAGACTTCAAGACGGTCAACATAGATTTAAGGAACGGTTACGGCGATCTCTTGCCATTCGCCGACGGATTTTCCTCTACTGTAGTTCTCGCTTTTCGTCCGAAACAGGCGTAATGGACGTGCACGCCGTAACGCGGTACTACCTCAATCAGACCGGCGGAGCGTTCCACCATCGCGATTTCACTCTCTACAGGGGCAAGCGCTACCAAAGAGGCAGCGGTCTCTTTTCAGCCCTCGGAGGACTCTTCGGAAGGTTGCTACCGTTTTTAAAGAGCGGAGCAAAAGCAGTCGGAAAGGAGGCCTTAAAGGCGGGCGCTCACGTTCTGTCCGATGTGACTGTGGCGGGAGCAGCGCCGAAGCAAGCGCTCCAGCGGAGGCTCAAGGAGTCCGGATACAATTTAAAGCGAAAAGCCGACGAAAAGCTCGATGCCATGCTCGGTACCGGCGCCAGGCGTCTCAAGAGAATAAAACCGAGCAAATCCAGAAAGAGCAAGAAGTCCAAGCTGAAACGCGGTAGGCGCAAGGTGCAAGACGTATTTTCGTAATGGCAACGCGACCGTCCACATGAGATCCGAACTGGACCTCTTTACAGAGGTGCCGGTTCAGATGAGCATCGAGGAGTCACGGTTCCTATACCTAAACCCTCAAAACACTTTAATGAAAAATGCCCCCATCACCTTTCATTATTCCGGAAATGCGGACGATTACCTAGACCTGACCTACGTCGTACTCGAACTCATGGTGCGCGTTGTAGATGACAAAGGAGAGGCCTTAAACGCTGACGCTAACGCCACTCTGGTCAACAACGCCTTAAATTCCCTGTTTCAACAGATGGAGGTAACCCTCAATAACGTCATCGTCTCCATGCCGCAAGCCGGTTACCCCTATAGAACCTACCTCGAGACGCTTCTCAATTACTCCGAAGATGCCATGAACACCAAACTAGAATCTACCCTCTGGAGAAAGGACACGGCAGGCATCATGGATACTTTTATCGCCAATGCGGGTTTTCAGTGGCGTCAGGGGTTTACCAAAGGGAGCAACGTCGTACAGCTCATCGGTCCTCTGTCCAACGCTCTTTTTAGACAGGAGAAGCTGCTTTTGAACAACGTTAGCATGACCGTCAAGCTCACTCCCGCCTCTCCCCAGTTTTATCTGTTTTCTGACGTAGATACCTTTAAGGGGTACGCCGACATCGTGTCTGCCACGCTGCGCTTAAAATCGGTGCGGCCCTCGCCGACCATAAAGCTCGCGCACCAGGCCGTGCTCGCAAAGGGCAACGCAAAGTACCATCTCAAAGACGTCAGCTTTCACGCTCTCAGCATCCCCAAGGAGTCCAGGGCAATGACGTTTAGCGACGTGTGCGTAGGGCAAGTTCCAAGGAGAGTGGTAGTAGCCATGGTCACCGACAAGGCCTATTCCGGCCATTTTAACTCAAATCCGTACAACTTGAAACATTTTAAAATGAACTTCTTTCAGCCCTACGTGAACGGGCAACCGGTTCCCTCCCAACCTCTGCAACCCGACTTTACAAAGGGACACTATTTGCAATGCTTTCAAACCCTGCAGGACGGCCTAGGCATTCATTTCAAGGACGAGGGACACTCCATCTCCAGAGAAACCTACCCGCAAGGGTATACGATAATGGTTTTCGATCTCACTGCAGACATGAGCGCTAACGAGTCTCACATCTCGGGTCAGCGCCACGGAACCGTGTCTATAAGCATCGGTTTCGCGATAAATTGACAGAACCGGTCATACTTCTGCTGCTAGCGGAAATACATCGCACGGTCGAAATCGTCGCCAACCGATCCATTTTGGTATCATGAACACCTTTCAAATTCAACGGTTTCTATCGACATGCCCCTCTACGCGCTCTCACTTTTTAGGCGTCTCCCCCTGCGATAAACTACCAGTACTTCACGGCATTCGAACGCCTCCCTTGGCGCTAGTGGCTAACACCGACCCCAGCACCAAATCAGGGCAACACTGGGTTTGCATCTTTGTGGACAAAAACTCGCATGCAGAATATTTTGACAGTTACGGCATAGGACCGCTTTCGCCCCATTTTCTCCGGTTCTTAAATTCGGTCTGCGGGACGCGTTGGTCCACCAACGCCAGAAGGCTGCAAGGTTTCGACAGCACCACGTGCGGTCATTACGTCATCGCCTACCTCACCCACCGCTGCTCCGGCTTGCCTAAGCATACATTCTTCTCAAAATTTCACGTCAGCAATCACGCGCATAATGATGTCGTCATTCGCAAAACGTTCAAAAACGCATGCCGCGCAAAGTGCTCTGACGCTCAGCAAACTTGTCAAACCTTGAAGGTGAGTACGTGTGTGTGTGTGTGTGTGTCACTATTCAGCACATCTAAGCTAATCCATCGTCTTGCACGTGCTTTCAGAAGACGCTCCTGCTCATATAAAAAGCAACGTCACGGTGCCGCTCGCCTCATTCAGAGTGTACCATGCAGCGCGCGGATACAGTCCTGCTGCCATGCAGCACGCCGACCAGGTAGGTTCGCACCTATGTATTAGCTTGCTTTTTTCTATCCCGTTTATCTCTCTATCCCTCACATTATTATTATTGTTTTGTGTGTTCCAGTATAACCGGATGTCAAACCCCGACCACCTCGAAACCCGGGGAAAAAAGGAAACTACCCATCTTCGACCTCTAACAGCATCCCGACAGCCCTGCTCCACCAGCACAGTTCCAACACAGTGCAGTTGTGGGTCCTCTGGCGGATATCTACTTCCTCAACCCGCAACAAACTATATTCGTCAGTGTGGGATTCTCCCCCCGGCCGCCGCACCATCTCGTCGTCACCATTGCCAAATGTGGACAGCACAACGCAGTCGTCATGAGTTCCTCGCAGTGGCACAAACTCGTCGAAGCCATCCCCATCATTCACAAACGCTTGAATGACCCGCAGGGACGTCTACAGCAATTTCAGTTCAGCGACAGCGTCACCATCGTGTTTAAGTTTGTGTTCGGAAAGCTAAAGCTCGTTTTCAAAGAACCGCAAGGCGCATCCGTTACGCTCAACCAACAAGAATGGCACGTGTTGCATACCCTGCAGCGCATCATTACCGACATCATCTATCACAAAAAGAAGGAAGAGACGGACGTACAAAATCAAATCATGGCATACCACAAGTACTTGCTTCACAACCATGCGTCCAACGTTCCCTTACATGACATGAATTTCACGCAGTTCACCAAGTACATACGGTGCGCCAATTTTAGAACATTCCTCGAGGTTCATCATTTCCTCAATACCCATTTCGCACTGCGCATCTCACAAAATGGTCCTTAGTGCGCATGTATTTCTACCAGCGTTCCAACCGCACCTCACCCAAACATCTCGCGCCCTTCGCTCCCGCATTTGGGTCGCGAAGCATCCTATATCATACCCGATCACATTCACGGCGTTTGCATGTTCAGCACCGTTCAAAACAGAGTTCTCCTCCAAGTCGAAAAACCGTTAAATCAACGACACAGTGTTTTTCTTGCGGATGTTGTGCAATAATCGCTAAGCGCTTCCGGCGGATGTAGTGAACCTCCAACGAACGTTTCCCCACCAGTACTTCCCCTGATGTGGTAATTCTCCAACCAACTTTTCCCCCACCAGTGCTTCCCCCTGATTTGGTCGTTTGCATGTTCAGCACCGTTCAAACAGAGTTCTCCTCCAAGACGAAAACCGTTAAATCAACGGACACAGTGTTTTTCCTGCGGATGTTGTGCAATAATCGCTAAGCGCTTCCGGCGTATGTAGCCAACCTCCAACGAACGTTTCCCCCACCACTGCTTCCCCTGATGTGGTGTTTCTCCAACGAACTTTTCCCCCACCAGTGCTTCCCCTGATGTGGTAAATTTCCAACGAACTTTTCCCCCACCAGTGATTTCCTGCTTCCGACAGTTGGGTTATATTTATGCACGCGCATTCTTTTCCCCTTCATTCGGTGCTAGCCAGCCGTGGGGAATGCCAGGACCGTCGTGTAAAGACTTCCACTGCTCGTTTTGCTTTCACCAAACGTGCAGCTGCGAACTTAAGCACCGTCTCACCCTCCTGTGCACGCAGTGTCAACTCGGTTTCTACGAAGACCTCGATCATCTCAACAAGCAAATTCAGCAATTCCTTCGAAGGTACTCCGCTAGAAACACCACATGAACTGCTTCATCGTGCTCTTTCGGTATCTCGATAACGGACGAGGAATCCACCTGCTACTGCCCAGGGAACGCCAAGTGCTGCTGCAGAACGGCATATACATCTTCGAACGTTATCCCCCAAGCGACGTCGACCTTGTGTGGAACCAACTTCCCACAGACGCACAGGTAGTTTGCGCACCTTATCGCAGGTGTAAACAACACTACAACCTTCCTCATCAGACCTCTCATATAGACGGTCCTCCCCCGTTTATCAAAAACTGCCATCTGTGCCGTCATAATGTCACAGGACGTCCTTAAAGAGCTAGAAGAACTTTCCAGCAGCGCCCGCACTCTCAGCGTATCTACGCTTCAACAGCACGTACCATATCGCGTCGTCGGCGTCAAAACAATCGACACCGTTCACGGTGCAAAGCTCGTCGCCAAACTCGACAACGACACAGAAGTTTTCCTACCAACAAGATTTGCAAAAGCCTCTCCAGAACTCGTCAACAAACTCAACTCTACCTCATTCTGCATCATATACGCAGGCGAGGAAAAACTACGCAGCGGTTTCAAACGCCACATCGTCACGTTCTCCACATATAACCCTAAATAATGTCCGACGAAACCTATCCCGTCCCCGTGGGGAACAATCTTGACCTACAACTCATTCTCAACGCAGCTTCACCTATCCGTATCCTCTGCATCTCTAACTCCTATTTCCGCAACAGCAGAGTTGTCACCATCACACTCGACGTCCAAGGGGCTCACGCCGTCCACGTCAAATGCGTACCTACCAAAGTGCACCAGCATAAACAAGACGCACTATGCGTCATATACCTCGGCAACAGCAACATTCCTGCTCTAACCAACAAAGTCACATCCACAGGATGCTTCTCAACCAGCCATTACAACGAATTTACCATCCCCATCTATATACCAACCTTCACCGAGTTCGTCAACGAAAGTTTCTCTCACCTGCTCGTCACCTGCATCACCAAACCTATCCACCAATTTACCGCCGATAGCAGCAGCAGCGATGACGAGGACTCAAAGTGCACCACGTACTTTAAAATCATTGTTGTGCGCGAAATCTGTGTGTCCTAGTGCCTCAAACAAAAACTATGAATTTTAATGTGCTTTTTTTTCTCCTAATATTTCTTATATTGTCCATTTATTGTATTCATATGTTAATCTCCTGTAATCAAATAATCCATTATATTATTCTCAAACTATGTATTCATATGTTAAACAAATAATACATCATGTTAATCAAAAAACTATGTATACATATCTTTATCCAATGTACTGTATTCAAATTATAAATAAAGAAAACAGTCCCGGATGAGCCAATTGCAATAACGATAATCCTACTGCTCAGGGCGCTTTTCAAACTTACCGCCGCCGCCGTCGCACGCAGCGACACTAGCGACACGAGCGCCCCTAGCGGCAGGATTATCGTTAAAACAATTGGCTCATCCGGGACTAATACTACTGCCGCCTGCTTTTTCAGCAAAACTGGCCATGTGGCAACAGTGCCTTTAGAGAAACGTAAAACGGTGAATGATGAATTGTACACAACCATTTGTTTGCCGGAAGTCTTCGGTGAAGTAAGGAAAACCAACAAGAACTGTAGGATCGTTCTTCATAAAGACAATGCGAGCGCACACACATCTCGTCTTACAGAGTATTTGAAGGTTTAAAAAATCGAATTGATGGGTCATCCGCCATAGAGTCCTGATTTGGTACTCAGTGACTTCTTTTTGTTCCCGAACATCAAGAATAAATTGCGTGGACAACGATTTTCGTTGGCAGAAGAAGCCGTTAATGCCTTCAAAAACCATGTTTTGAAGGTGTCTCAAGAAGATTGGAATAAATGCTTTGACAAATGGTTCAAACGGATGCAAAAGTGCATTTATGATAAAGGAGAATATTTTGAAAAACAGTAAAGCAGTTTTCATTTAGAAATAACTTTGTTTTAATTGTTAGGCTCAAAATATAAAGAATTCCCCTCGTATCTCTCTCATTTAAAGCACCGTACTCCGATAATTATAAAGTAAATAAATATGTACATACGTACGTACAATAAAATCACATAAAACTTAGGAAGATGTGAGGTTCCAACGCTTCGTATGGATCTATAGTTGGTCTTATTTTGACGCAAGTCTGGACACGATCTCTACATGTTCTACCTAAACAGGGTTATTCAAAAAGAAGAGATTTTAAATATTCATTTTTAATGGTTAGGTTGGTATTACCTTTGGTTATGCATTAAATTTACACACACGCACGCACGCGCGCGCGCACACACACACACACACACACACACACTATTTCATACTTTCAGACCCTAGGGAGTATAGGGAATAATCCTAGCTAAAGAAAATTTTCCGCCCTTCATCCAGGAATCGAAACCGGGACCTCCGCATTTGAAGGTTAGCAAACTAACTAGAGACCATGCCCATTATCTCAGGAACGATTTCATATGCACTACATGATCAAAAGTATCCGTACACCTAGCTGAGAATGACGTACAAGTTCGTGGCGCCCTCCATCGGTAATGCTAAAAGTCAATATGGTGTTGACCCACCCTTAGCCTTGATGACAGCGTTCACTCTCGCATGCATACTTTCAATCAGATTTTGGAAGATTTCTTGGGGAATGGCAGCCCATTCTTCACGGTGTGCGGAACTGAGGGGAGGTATCGACGTAGATCGGTGAGGCCTGGCACGAAGTCGGCGTTCCAAAACATCCCAAAGGTGTTCTGTAGCATTCAAGTCAGGACTCTGTGCAGGCCAGTCCATTACAGGGATGTTATTGTCGTGTAACCACACCGCCTCAGCCCGTGCAGTAAGAACATGTGCTCGATCGTGTTGAAAGATGCAATCGCCAACCCCGAATTGCTCTTCAACAGTGGGAAGCAAGAAGGTGCTTAAATATCAATGTAGCTCTGCGCTGTGATCGTGCCACGCAAAACAACAAGGGGTGCAAGCCCTCTCCAGGAAAAACATGACCACACCATAACACCACCACCTCCGAATTTCACTGTTGGCACTACACACGCTGGCAGATGACGTTCACCGGGCATTCGGCATACCCACACCCTGCCATCGGATCGCCATATTGTGTACCGTGATTCGTCACTCCACACAATGTTTTGTCACTGTTCATCGTGTAATTTTGACGCTCCTTACACCAAGCGAGGCGTCGTTTGGCATTTTCCTGCTGATGTGTGGCTTATGAGCACCCGCTCGACCATGAATCCAAGGTTTCTCACCTCACGCCTAACTGTCATAGTACTTGGAGTGAATCCTAATGCAGTTTGGAATTCCTGTGTGATGGTCTGGATAGATGGTTGCCTATTACTCTTTACGACCCTCTTCAAATATCGGCGGTCTCTGTCAGTCAACAGACGAGATCGGCCTGTACGCTTTTGTACTGTACATGTCCCTTCACGTTTCCACTTCACTGTCACATCAGAAACAGTGGACCTAGGGATGTTTAGGAGTGTGGAAATCTGGCGTACAGACTTCTGACACATGTGACACCCAATCACCTGACCACGTTCGCAGTCCATTAGTTCAATGGAGCGTCCCAATCTGCTGTTTCACAATGTTTAATGACTACTGATGTCGCGAATAATGAGTACCAGGCAGTAGTTGGCAGCACAATGCACCTAAGATGAAAAATATATGTTTGTGGTGTGTCCGGATACTTTTGATCACATATTGTATCAAACTGAAGTTTTGACAACATGTAGATAGTGTCTTCTTAGTTACCTGAATTAGTTTTATACAATTAGGTATTTAAGTGATTTATTAATTACGCATTTCACAATAATTAATTTCTAACTAACCAGCTTATTAACACCAAACTGATAGTAATAGCATTGTGGTATTGTTTTATTATATAAAATATCATTTAACTATTTACAATAGATTATGAGAAAACTGGTCCTTTATATCAGAACATGTCACTCAGGGAGAAAGCTTTTCAGAATAAAAATGAAGAAAAAAGCTCAGATATATTTAGAAAAATCACATTTCTACATGTGAAAGCTGCCATATTTAAATGAATGGACAGGGGACACCTTGCACCTGACCCAACGCGAATGTTTGTGCTTACTACCCACCAAGTGGAACGAATTAAGTGAAGGAATAACTTAAGGCTAAAGGCCGACAGAGATGCACAGAAGTCCATAACGATTCCAAGCTAGAGGACCTGGTAACACCGGCAAGCTGCTCAGAGAATGATTCCCTCTGGCGGAACTGTGGAGATCTCGATATACTTAAGGTAGCTCAGAGAAGGCTGCCATTTGGCAGGGCCGAAAAGAACTTTCCAATGAGCAATGCGACATCCGTCCGACAGCGACTGACACTGCACAGCCCCTACGCCTACTCGAAGTGGCCGGCCCTAGGAATCGAACATAAGACCTCCCGAGTGCAAGCCTTGCACATTACCGATGAGCCATCTCTCTTGCTTGACATATTTAGAAATTCTAACATAAAGCTAAATATGCCTAATTCTGTGCTCCAAAGAGTATTAACTGTATAGTGCAGAATTCAGAATACAAAGTGGCAGTACCATTTTAAAAAATCTGATCTGTAACATTCACACGATTTTCGCTCCCTCTATAGCTTATTAGTGGGTATACAATTTTTCTTACGAAAGCTTGTTTTGCTATCTACTTCACTGTAATCGAAATAACCCTTTCCGGAAAGAGCTCTTTCACACTTTTCGTCATAGCTACAACGGGAATAGTGATAATCAATTATTTTAAAACTGGACATTGTAAGTTGGCTTTAAAATCTCATCCTCTTTTCACATCGCCAGAAACAAGTGAAGATGGACAGGACTTGAGGAGAATGACAAAAGTATTGAATAATTCGATCCATTAATAAGGGATATTTGCAAATGTCTGATGCCACAAAAAAGTTATTTGTAATAAATCGTGTGTTTTAAAGAGATCCACATATTTTTTGTGTAGTACGTTTTCGTCTATCGTCCATGAAAGTAGAACTCAAAGGCGAAAAGTGTCGGATAAATACTTGGTACTTAAATTCAGTATTTTCCAAGGATGCGATACGAAAATTTTATGAAAATCCCCTACCGCTAACTATCCTTTACATGAAACATTTTTTTGAAAGTTTTGATTTTATAAAGAATAGCTCCAACGATTGTGAATAAAATACCATATATTAAAGATATTTACATGGCAAATAAAATGTGTAACTTGAATTTTCTGGGAGTAGCCTTTAAATTCCTCTTTATTTGGGAGGAAGTTTGTATAATCTTGTATACCTAATAAACGTTAAGCGATAGAAGAAAACGTAGCGCAGAAGAAAACTAGATCTCTTTAAAACATACAATTTATTTAAAATAAGTTACATGTAGCATGAGCCATTTCTGAGATAAAAGTTATTAAGCCTCGAATTGTTAATTTCTTGGTCATTCTTTAAAGTCCTTTCAACATTCAGTTATTTCTCGCGGTTGCGTGGAAGCAGCGTGGAATTTTAAGGCAAACATAACGTCCAGTTCTTAAACATTTAACTATCGCTGTTATCTTTTTATCTAAAACAAAATGTGTAATATAGCTATTTCTGCAACGGTTTATTTGTAGCAAAACGTATTATGCATACAAATAAGCTTTAGTCAGAATAGGTTGTATACTCAGTAATAAACGATAGAGGTAGACAAAGTCACGTGAATGCATGGCATCGGATTGTTTATTGTTTATTCAGGGGACCTCAAAACATGTATTTATGTTGAAATATCGGTATCCAATTTTTGGATGAAATGCAATACCTCCTCTACCTTCTATGTACGTGGTAGAGAAAGTAAAAATATGCTTAAAACATAATTATTGTGTCTACAATTACAAAATACATAGAATTTAAATAGGGAACCCCAATTTATAAGATAAATAAAAAGGTAAAATTATAATCTTTTTGAAAAGTTAGCTATCTAGTCTCCTCTTAAACACAGGTATTCTTAACATAGAACAATTTGAGTTACACACATGTGCATAAGTTGGGATACAGGCGAATGAGCTAGTTTACTTCGAGTAGTCAAGTTATTCACTTGAAGTATACCTATCCTGGGCCAGATGTTGTTCTCACACACAATTCGGCTGCTTTCCAAATCAGTTGCTGCTAAGTTTCTGTCTAGGCTCCAGCAAAGACACAGAACTCTCAGCACCAAGTCCTGGAGACTAATTAGAAACCTTTAGAGGTGCAGCAGCTATTTCCTTTTATTGCTCCAAGTTCGGAGTTGCAGTCAATGCTGCTAATGGAATTACATGAGATTCCTACCTCTGTCTAGCTAAATTTTACGCAATAACTTTGTCTGCTATACAACTGCAGATCCCGTTACAGAAATGAGAGGCGGAGAGCTGAACGGGGCAAGAAGAGGCGCTAGTAGTGTTAGTGTATATGTACACATTGTAACGAGTAAACTGTGTATGCTATTGTTGCTTTTTATTAATGGTCTACAATTCGATTTCAAGTTTACCGTGTGTGGGATTCTCGGATGGATATTACGTATGCGAGGAGGATAATAGGAGGATAACTTCGGCAGGATGGATGATTTCCAAGAAAGGACAGATTTCTCTCAGGAGGTATGGAGAGGAAATAAATGAGAACTGCCCTCCTTATGTGTGGTTCCGCACTGAAAAACAAGTTCTCGTTCCGTTCACAAAAGATCTGATTATATCCCAAGATCAAACAAAATGCGCTGAAGCTTTTTCTATTTCCTAACATCATACTGATTAAATTTTGATCCCACCGTTTTCCTCTATTTAACTTTAATCAGCGATGAAGTCTGCCACTTACATTTTACAAACTTCTTCTCATCTGTTCCGATCTCTATCATCAAGCCATCTCTTGCGAGGTCTACCAAAACCTTTTTTCCCTGTTGGTTGTTTATTCATTATCGTCTTTAGTAATCTGTCATGCTATTCCGTCGACGTGATTTTTACGGTTTGTTTTGTTTTCATAAATATTGTCGTTAACTGAGAAAATATTCAAATCTGATCTTATCATTTCATTTCTTATTCTATCAGCTTTAGTGCACCCTCTTACACATCTCAAATGCCACTTTCTGCAGACTGTATACGTAATCTCTCTCTCTTTTTGTTGTTCACGATTCGGAGTCATATCATACTGCAGGCATAGCATAATCTTATAGAAATTAATTTGTGTTTCTGTTCCAGTTTTTCTTCCTAGAGTTCTTCTAATTGTTTCGCAGTGGTTTGAATTGTATTTACTGTTATCTTTCGATTACGAATTCTAGGTATATGGAGCTGTGACCCGTCAAGACCACGCTATAACAGAAGTACTGATGTTACCCACGTTTGAAACTGAGCTCCTGGCCTAGACAATTTTTATTACTCTATTTCTTTTACGTCACGACGGATCTATTAGTGGATAACTCTTAGATCCATGTATGGCGGATAGTTAGCCTTCTAGGTCACGTGTCCACAGAAACCTTAGTGCATAGCAACTGGATCTTGTTCTTCGTGCCTTGCAGATGACATCAGGATGCCGTCCAATCTGCCTTCTACTTTCATATAGAAAGGCGGACAGTTAGCCTTCTAGGTCTCATACCTGTAAACATGCCATATTGCTTCGTCACGTGCCCACAGAAGCCTTAGTGCATAGCAACTGGATCTTCTGCTTCGTGCCTGCAAATGGCATTAGGGTGCCGTCCAGCCTACCTGCTTTCATTGTCTGTAGATAGATGGCACAGCATTCGCTATTACCACCTATTTTTAATTTTTACTATTGTTTTAAACTTAAGTTGCAACTTGGGCCGAGCTATTAAATATCCAAATCCGGTATTTATCTTAGCGGCTGAGGGAAACCACAAAAAAGCCTGTCAGATTGGTCGGCTCACGGGATTTGAACCCGGAACCTCCCGAATACCGGTCACAGACGTTACCGCCTGAGCCATCCTGCTCGGTTAGACAAATTTCTGTTTGATACAAGTACGATGGTCATATTGACTTTTGAATTCGTTTACTTTACCTGCTTCGTTGTTGATTCTGCTGCCGTGATCTCGTAGCTCGTTCTGTTGTCTCTTGCGCCAGCTGCTCTAGTGGTATAGATATGAGATCTTTCTCTCAGGGTATGTGTGAGCGTATTGTTAGGGATAACCCTAATCTAAATTGAATGAGAAGTTTAATGTAATCGCACACTTGAGCTTTTGAAGCGAGTTGCCAACCGTTTAAAGACAAAGAATGAAACTATTAGGTATTAATCGTAGCACTTGAAATTATATCAACTGAAGTATTATACCTGCTAACTTCTTGCAGAATCAAAGTTACGGCTGGAAATAACTCTCGCAATAAAAGAAACTAGAAGCGTGACTTGCCGTGAGTAGCTAAATTGCTTATCGGCGAGACCTCTCACAATGGCCGCGAAATATTACTCACACAAGCGCGTCACTAAGTTCTTAAAATATTCCAAACAGTACGTACCACTTACGGTATCAGGATCAGAGTGTATACAAAAATGTGTGCACGAAACTGTACTGTTCGATTTAAACAATCTGAGACTTCTGATAGCTCTTGGAGGGGTATGTTTCTATGGCAACCTGCGCTCCGCTATTACCCTAGCCAGTAAGGTGTACAATTATCATTTCCCTTCGCCTGCAAGCTGAACTTAGACGGATAATACGTTGCCATGTTACACTGTACTGTAACACATGGTTTTCTATTGCTCATTATCGTTAATGTGTGTTCGCTTTATTTGCGTTGTTTACTATTTGTTGTTGAGTGGCTTTCTGTTTGGAGAGAATAACAGTGCATAATAATTATTAAATAGCCTTTAGCGTACAATACGTTAAGAGTAGCACCGTGTAAAAGCCAGGTTATTGCAGCAATTGTATCTAATGTTGTCTTACATGTCCCAAACACCACGCAAACGAGGAAGACCTGCAATACATAGCCCTCGAAAAAAGACGAACTTTGGTGGAAGGCATGGATAGGTACTAAGGGCAAAATGGTGTGTTCCCCGCGTAATTACTTACAGCACGAGAGAGAATGGTGGACCTTTAATTGATATAAACAAAATAGTGGAAAGAACAGCAGGTGCCTTAGTATTTCCATATTGTATTGTGATGAGAATCGGTAGAGAAAAGAAAGTTCAGGTGCTTGGCGATTGGGAGGAGGAAACAGAAGCAGCAGATGAAACATCCCATTGTTTAGAAACCCCAAGTAAAAACCCAAAATATAAAAAGGGGTTAAAGATCTAGACTGCTTCCAACAAGATGCTATTCGGCGGCATGTCTGCGCCTATTTTGAGAGAAAATAATATCCCACTTTAAAGAAGCTCGCCAGTAGTCTTAAAGATACGAATTTATTTACCGGCTGTGAATTCTCTCTTCGCGCCGGTTTCAATGATCTGGGATTTTAATTTCATAAATTCTCAAATCGCTCGTTGCTAATGGAAGGGCAAGATATTGTTGCTTGGCGTTGTCACTACTTGAGAGCACACATTGTGTGGCTGGATGAGACCTGGGTGAATACCGGACATTGTTTAACTAAAGGATGGACTGACCATTCTGAAAAAAGCAACAATGAATTAGCCGATAGGAAAGGGAAGGATAATCATTGCTTTTTATGCTGGGAATTACCGTGGTTTTGTCCCAAACTCTTTTCTTACGTTTCGTTCCAAAAAAAATTAACAAAAAACAGGGGACTACTACTAGGAAATGAATGCTGCAACTTTCAAGGAATGGTTCCAGGACTCCTTACTTCAAAACATCATAGTGATGGCTGATGACCCCTATCATTTCTGTGGCAGAAAACAAGGCACCCACCATAGATGGTTGAAGGACATGCTTGAGTGGCTAGAGAAGCACGTGCTAACAAAACACAAGGGCACTGTAATAACAAGGATGCTAAGAAAGCCGAATTAATGGATAACATCACACCATACACACCGGAACGTGAAATAGACGAATTAGCAAGAAAACTTGGGTATCGTGTGATAAGACTCTCTCCCTACCATTGTCGCCTTAATCCAATTGAGCGGATAATATGGGCTCAAATTAAAGGTCACGTGCTAAAAACAATTAAAGGTTCACTATCACCGAAGTAGAGAAGCTGACAATGGAAGCAATAGAACAAATGACGTCAGACAACTGGGCGACTGTAGTATCACACAGACAAAAGAGACTTGTCAAAGAACAATGGTAAAAAGAAGGAATTTTACACGGGTATGTAGATAAAACGATCATCTCTATCAATGGTTCGTCTTCTTCCTCTTCTTTTGCTGACAAAGAAGGCGACTCTATTCTTGGAATCACCCCATTATCACCATAAACCTAAGAAATTGATAGTAGCAGTAGCAATTTGGGATATATAGAAAGACTGACAAACGCTGCTAACTTTTAATTCACTGTAACTAGAAAATAATTTGGGCTAAATCGATCCCTATTATAGATTATGTAAGTTGGTGATACTCTACATATTTCGTACGCTGCACATCTAGATGCACGTTGCATAAATTACGAATGGTTTAGCCGTCAAATGTATTATAAATTAGTTGATCCGAATTTTAAATGCAAAATATTAAGAATAAAATTAAAAAAAATCGCAGACTTAAGCTTATTTATGCGCTGAACAAACTGCAGTGTAGTTTATGATCTTAACTCCAACCGTATCGGACTTATTAAATGCTAGATCCCAGCGAGCTATTTGCTATTCGGTACTCTGCTAAACAGCGACACATGCTCTAACACGTCTAACACAACGTGGCAACACAGCTCTTCCACTTCTTCGCTTCGAGCGAACTGTCAGAAGTCTCAGGTTGTTTAAATGGAACTTTAGTGCCACTGTCGGTACTAAAGGGAAAGGATAGCTCTATTATCTAAAATTACACCCTTTATTACTTATGCTCCACCTACTTCATTACTCTCCACCAACGTTACTTTTCACGCGGAATCAATACTTCAATTCTAAGCGTACCTCTAAACCTTGTTACCTGGGAAGCTTGGCTAAATTCTCAAAATGTGAGTGCCTTTCTCTTTTTCAGAATTCTAGTATACTTGACTGTTCAAACGTACTGAACTTATAAGAGCCTATAACATAACTGAATTCTCAAAATCCTTAAAATAATGCTTATCTGTTTCGGTTGTCGTTAATGAAATTGGTTAACATGACTCCTAATTAACTTCAACTTTCCGGACAAACATTTCAACTCAAACTTGGTACATTATACACTGATTTAATATATAGAAATTATTTATTGCAATTTCTTCTCCGTCATATCTGTTTCTTTATTTTATTATTTATATATTCTTCAATAATTACGGTTTATTTTCTAATCACGTGGTTTTTATTTATTTTATTGGCTCACGTGATAAATTTTAACACACGTTTATTGGTTGTTATGTTTTAGAAACTTCTTGTTTGTTGCGTCTCCATTATTGCATTACTCCCGCCTGATTACATTTTTTGTGCGCTGGCTGATTTTTACACGTATGTTTCATTTTTACCGTCATTGTTTTGTATATGCCGACCATTTAACTTTTCTAACCTTTAATCTTTTGTCTTGTTATGTGTAAATTAAATTAAATTTTATTTTATTTATGGACGCTCTTTAACTGCTGTGGTCCATTCTATATTGGGCGTGAAAGACGGTAATTTTGTTCAGAGGCCTCTTTATCAGGCTTGAGGTTCTTTTACGTACCGTAAATCTACGACACGGGATCACGGCTTTACTTTCCTTCCGAAGGAACCCATACTAAGGATTTTTACGCCCGAAAAAATCCATCGCCCTCCGCCGGGTTTGGACCCATGACCTTGGGAACTAGAGGCTAGCACGGTACCACTAGTCCACGGAGGACGACTGCTGTATGTAAGGCATACCCTTACTAGAAGTATGCGGTTCCCAGCTAGTGTTACTTCAACTTAATACATTTTATTTTATTCCTTTGTAATACTCGTTGCTTATCTAATTTAATATTTCTTCTCTTTAATTAATAAATTCCCCTTTATTACGCTTTCTTGGCTTACTTTGTTTTTCATTTTATTCTTATTTGGCGCTTCACTTCCCTTTTCATTCCCTATACTAATGTTCACTATCGCTTTTCTACATTTGATCAGGCAAATATTAGAACCTCAACCGACATTTAGCTCACGCATTGCAATTGAGTTCTAAAAACCTCCGAAATCTACCAAAGTATGCTTGGTTGCATAATGATATGTCTGTTGATGCACTAGCAAATCTGTGGAGTATAATTACAGTATTGTGAAATACGTAGGTGTGCGGTTTGATACTTCTCGTGTGTAGTGTTAGTCATAAAACACAAAATGAGGCGTGTAAGTATTACATAATGCAAGTTCAACAGCATTAAAAGGGAAAGGAGTGCTAAAAACATAACGCATCACGAGATCGGAAGCTGATGGAGGATATTCTATTTATAATCCTATTTAACAAAAACCCAGTATAACTAAACGCTTTCATATGCAAGAATTACAGACTTTTCAAATTTAATGTCTTAAACATAAACTTCTTTTATAACACAAATAAATGTTTCAAAGTCACTCTCTGAAACGCACCTCCTATTTAAAACACGCTGTGAATGATTTTATACTCAATAATGAACTCTAAACCTAAATCTTGCCAAATAATTTCATTTTGACTTTGCAAAACTGTTTATTCTGAATTTTTGCTATGATTTATAAATTTAAAAATATCTGATGTGTTGCACTCATATAACCATCTCTGCTCTTGTACAAAATATTTTTAAAAACGCTTATTCTGCATATGCTTCATATTAATCGAGATAAGCATTTGCGAAAACTATCTTATTGCTAATTTTCTTGTAGATGCAAAGGGAATTGCTAGGCTTTAAGCGATAGTCAAATATTTTAAGAGCTGAATGCTATGTGGCGCATTCCATTCTCTTTGCATTACCAGGACATAACAAGAAGCAAACAACGAATACCCATTTCAGAAAAAATATAGATATTAGAAAATTCAAACAAATAACAAGGAATATCTCGGAAATCTCCACACAAAGAAACGTATATGACAAAAATTATGTGTTTTAACGAGATCTACATTTGTTGTGTAGCAAATTTTGTCTATCTCTTACGGTTTACCAGTAATGCGAAAGTCATTCAGAATGAAGAGGACTTTTGGGGGACATTCCCAGAACATTTAAGGTATACATTTCATTTTCCATATAAATATCTTAAATATATAGTTTAATTAAAAGCGTTACAGCCATTTTTGGGAAAATCAAACATTTCGATCGTGTAGTTTTGGTGGAGATACTTTCTTAAAAATCTTTGTATCATATCCTTGGAAGATACTAAATCTAAATACAGGTTAGGTATTTATCGACTTTTTTGAGTTATACTGTTCATGACAGAGAGACATACACACAAACATGTTTTAAAAAATGCTTTATTTGGATTCAGGGCACCTCAAAATACGTATTTCCGGTAAAATCTCGGTATCAAAATTCTGGGTGGAATGCATTACTTTCCCTACTTACTATACGTAGTAGAGAAAGTAATTATATAACCAACTTGTGAAACGTGGCACCCTTTTACTACTGAAATCTTTCCACTGGTAGAGAAATTCCACTTCAGTTATTAGTTTCATAAATAGCTATGGAGATACAAATATGAGAATAAGAAAATTAATCATTATTTTATCATCCTACGAAATCACCTACGAAGTCGCTCTACCTTACACTCCTTAGCCTAGTTTTAGTGTAATATATACCAATAAATTGGCACTAAAAGGTGTGCCTTAATAAATCTCAAAAGCTGTGTGTGCTAAATTTAATATGCTTAACATCTATCAAATTTACAACGTCGTTTTATTAAATTTTATATAAACGTAAATTTACAAGTGTTAAAATCAAAAGATCACATAAGGAATTTATTATTTAGCTTATATATTATACATTTAGATATGTATCATATATATAAATGTACTACAGCTGTAGATTTCAATCACAGTAACAATGGCAGCATCCTAAAGAAGAAAAGGTTCTGCAAGTGCAGTTATCTCTTTCCTCACAAAACTTCCCCGGTGAAAAGTAAGGAAGAGACAGGGAGAAAGCAGAAAGCTATAAGGAAAGACTATGAGGGTGTTGACTAAATAGCAGAAGAAGATGGCGAAAACAGAAGCGGAAGATTGCAGTGAAGAAAAATTGTACCCAAAGCATTTACAATAATGAAGGCAATAGTGCATTGTGGCTTTATGCTTTCAAATACTCGTGTTTCATGGCGAACAGTCGAAACAACCGTTGTATCATGCGTAATGTTAAGCTACTGGTAGAGCTTTTGTGTGACCACAGAGTGTAACAAAGAGGGAAAAGTACAGGGAGTACATATTGGCGGCACATAACGTCTGATCTTTATGGAGCATGGGATTCAAACTAAATCTTTGTGTTGTTTTAAACTGAAATATATAAAATAACACAACAGCCCTTTGCTGTTCCAACATTTTATTCCATAGTTATAGAGACTGAACCAAATGGGTCTCATAGTTGCCACTTTTACCCTCATCGACGTTGTAATTTGGGGTGAGTAACTATTAGGACTGTATTTGTATAACAATAAGCTAACACTGGAAGGTCAGTGAAAAATAATTTAGAATTAGAGAATCACTAATGCAAATATTTACAATTTACTAATGAAAACTACACCAAATATATTTACTTTTTAGTGATATGAATGGCTGTTGTGAAATCAGGTCAGACCGTTTAAAAGATGAGTGATCTCATTTCAAGATTGCGATGACAGAAGAAAAGGAAATACTGTGTGTTTGTGCTCTTGAATGCCGTATATGAGGCCAGAAAATTGTAAATTTACTGGGTCAAACATGGTTCTCAGTCAATACATGCGGCTTCAGTATTGTAATTTCCAGAATAACATAAATGCAAATAATAGAAGTTAAATATCAAATGACAGTCTCCTTTAGTTAATTTTAATGTATACAACCTGCTAAGCAAATGTCTTAGATCTGTATTCGCATTTAGATAATGTTTCATTTACGTATTAGACAAGTCAAGGCTGTAAGAGGCTGGAGACACGGATTGAATACTATATCAGAACTGGTTACTGCAACCAATTTGTGGTCAACTTATTAATGTTGACTACGCGATTTACAGCGATGTGCGCTTATAGCAGCCTAATATGTTTGATGATGAGCTATCACAATGATTCGGAGGCAGAATTGACCAAAACTGACATGGTACGTCTGTATGACCAAGGTCCAAGAGATTCACATGTAAACACCGTATTAGGGATTATAAATGCCCGTCTCTTAACATATCTCGTTTCTGGAGCGAACTAAGATAAATACATATCACAGACAAAGTGACTAATGCTAGACATAATAGACTTAATATTTTGATAAGTAGCTAAAACTACCATCAAATTTGTAACAAAATTCTTCCAGTAGCGTACAGCTAACATATAGTACCTTTAAGATACACTAAGCTTCAAGCCTCAAAGTGGCTGAGTGGAACCAATGCTATTGGTTCTGTTTCTGAAATTGTAGCATCTTGCTTAGTATATACTTTCTTTCTTTCTTTATTTCTTTGGGCTTGGGATAGGATATTTGTGCATTAAATATAATAATTGTAACTTTCAAAGAAAGTATTACCAACGAGGGCTTCGAAGATACTACAAATAATATTTGTGGTACTCTGACTTGCTCCTGAAAAAAATAAATAAAACTATAAACTTGTAACAGCAGATACATCAATAATAATGTTATTGCAGTTAGTGTTATTATTTTAGGCACAGAGAAATAAAATGTATTGAATAAAACAATCGCACAATATAAGGTTAGAACTGGTTAAGGGAACAATAAAATGCGCTACGAAAATCTTAAATCCAAAGGCTAGTACTGTGATCTATTGGAAAGTTGGATCATATGTAAAATAATGTATTACAATGACCAGCACTCCAATTACAGACAAGCTCTTTCGTTGAGCTGCCTTGACGAGAAAACCGAGTAGTACGAATGAGGAAATGCAAACATCCATGTTTCGCGTCCCAGCCATGTGTAGGGATGTACGTGCTCGCACGTAAGTACCGTGTGCTATCTCATGTAGATGATGTCTCGGATCTTTGGAGTTCCTTTGAATTTCTCTGCGGGCTACTGGCCGTAGAACTGAGGAGAAATTTCTATCCTGGCTAGCTAATCTGATCTTTCTCAGGATTTTATGTAGGTGAAGGCAAATAATAAACTCACTTTCCTTTAAACAGCCTAATTTATTCCCAATATAATGCCCATTGAGGCGGCTGGCAAAGTTCCCTTGTTTAATACAGAATGATACAAAACCTGTACATTTTAACCTTCCCGCTACTGTTAATTCGTTACGTGGGCCTGTCCAACTGCAACACACCATATTTTCTCATCCAGTTACACGCACAAAATCTTCCGCCTGAGTCACGTGTTTTACATCGTGAGAGTAAAATCAGAGGATGTGTAACTTGGGGCCTGCTTCCCTTTTTGTACCTTCCTACTATGGTGCTAGAATTCGCGCCTTTATATGTAACATTGGTTATCTCCTTAGCGTACTAGGAAAATAAAATGTTCCAATTTTAGCAGTCACGCTTCGATTTGACTTTTCTGGTAAACGCCACTGTCTCCGTCTCATTTTACAACTCTCGTTTCTCTTTCTGTTTTTCCAACTCCCTTGTCTTCCAGGAATTGGACCGCTATCTCTGTCTCACTCTAATCTCGTACCTCTCTCTCACTCTATTTTCTGTGGCTTTGCCTAAACTTGTGTGCATTATCGTGAATGTGCATGCGGACATTACCTCTGTTACTCGCTCTCCTGGTAGTTACTAATTACACTGTTCCTGACATACTCGCTTTCACATTAATTACATTCTGAGCTATAAGTTATTTTACATTAAAGCTATTTTTCAATATTATGTTATAGTTATTCCCATTATTTGAATACTCTACTCTATTGAGTATATGTGCCCTTACACATGGCAAAGGATTTTTTAAACATGATTCAAATCTCACATGAGGGTACATACAGCCATCGTGCAGTTATCATAAGTAATCCCTGGAAGGTTACGAATTTATCTGAGAAACTCGTGACATGAAATGGGGCTTATTAAGACTATTCCATGTATAAAAATGTTACAGATTATGTAAATAATAATTACTTACTTGCACCTGTTGCTTAAATCACCATTATGTCGGATCACGGCATACTAAATAAATGAACAACTGAATGTGTTACGGAGAGCTAATGAATGCTAAAAACAGTGCCATGAGAAAATTGTTAACCTCAAAATAAGCTAAAATCAGAACACAATAAAGACACCTTTTTCCGGAACATAATTTATTTGGAAACTGATTAAAACACAATTGGATAAAGTAGCCTATTAATCGCGCATACTGGTACTATACAGTTCAGCAACAAGCTGATGTATTATCCAATAAAATCGCATCCTTGCAAACGTATTTTGATTGGTCGATATTGAGGCATTTTTAAACGTTATTGATGAATATCAAATACGTGGGGTATGAACGGAACAGCCAGAAATAAAATGCATAGATACGAACCTCAGAGGCAGCAGTCTTATTGACAAGGTACTTCAATACCAGAATCGTTTCTATTGTTAAGAAGGTCTACTATAGAGATTGCTGTGTACTCAGCTCGGAGATGTGTTCTTTGTTGCAGCCAAATGTCAAATGGTACAATTGAGGAAATGTTTACAATATTGAGATGATGTGAACATGACAGTGAGGTCATGTAAACAATTTTCCTTGTTTATGTCGCAGCTGGTCTCTGTAGCCACATAACACACTCCCAGTGATTAATGGAGTGGATGCTTGCGTGAAGGAGGAGGAGGACGGGCAGTACATGAGACATTGTCAGCTACATGAGCTCCTGTCGATGCGTCACAAGCACCAGGTTCACGCACCCCATCCAACTTCTTTCACCTGTCCTAGTTTCTATTTTCCAATAAAGTAAAATTTGCAAACCCTGATGCTTCGGAACTCACGTATCTATACAATACGTTGAATACCTCTTCAACTGCTGAATATTTCCAACTTTTAAAATGGCGGTTTTCTTCCGCCCTATTTCATATTTATTTTATTCCAAACAGTACAGAAATAATATATTACGATATAGGTATGTGTGGTATATGCATCATTGGACGATGTCGAGTATTTTCTATGCACTTAACGCATGTATATTGCATACTATTTTTTCGGGATACTAAATGATAATATAAATAGTGCTTAAAATAAAATTAAATATTAACAGCTGTTGAAAATGATGTTTCCAGTTTTTTTAGTACTGATTAACGCCCGTTCTTACTACATGTGGCATCACAGGTGTTGGACAGTGATGATAAATGAAAGGATTTAATAATTAGGGAAGGGAATTTGAGCGAGAAATGATTCAGGTCTAAGTTTAGGACACGTCTCTGGAGTTTTCCAGTAATGAGAACTTATAAAAGCCTGGAAAAGAAAGGAAAAATATTAATCGCGGAGGACGTCTTGGCGGAATTTGAACCGCCGGCCTCCCGTTAACGACCTTGACCGCCTGTGTCACTAGGTGATTCCAGTAACAAGCTCACTAACATTAATAAAACGGAAGTAAAGACCCAAGAAGGACTTAAATGGTAAAATTCAATTATCAAATGTTATATTAAATATAACACAAGTTAGAGGATCTACTATAGTTGATGCACATAAGTGCTCTAAAATAAGCAAACTGCAGTACGTTATGTTACCAGCACTGAAACCAGAAAGTTCAGCTTTCCAGCATGACAACATGAACAGGAGTTGGATTAAAAAACAGTTTCGTCGAAAAATAGAACTTAATACAGTAGAAACTATTACTGATATATTTCAATTAGCTAGATCAGGACAAAGCTACATAATAATACAAACTAAACTATAGTATTTATGCAAGGTTACGCCGAATTTGAGAGTATTAATTTTCTAAGTCATTGCCAGAAAAGAAGTTTAGGAGAAAAATAACCTTACATTCAGTTGTTAAAGTTATTGTATAATGAACTAAACGCCCACTTAAATCGCCAACATATTTTCCAATGTTTAATCAGGAGAATGTAATTTCCATAAATGCAGTTGATAAGAAAATTATATTTTCTTACTTATAAACTATATAAGAGAACTAGAGTGATCTGGTCCGTAATTTCAAGTTACCAAAGTAGAGAGATAACGTTTTGGCACGTATGCCCTAGTACAGACGGTAAGAAAATATATGTATGATGTTTTGCTTCGAAAAAAGCGTGAGAAATATATCAAACAGTGACATAAGTGTATCAATCATATGCACCTATTACCTCTTTCGATTTCGAAAGGAGTTTACTCGATATAGCTTTTTTTTCACAGCCTGTACGAGTATTGCAGGCATGCCAGCTGTTTACACTGGGCTCACCCTCTCTCCTTCAACATAAACAGACTACAATGCAAAGTATGCTAATCTCATAGAAACGGTCGCGCTGATCCGCTCATATAGAAAATACACTGCCGTTTGTGAAAATTATAACACCAAGAAAGATTTTCCCGAATAACTCCAATCTTGGTGGAAGTGTAGAAGAGTGTGCCTGCAATATGATATTAGATTTTAAGAGAGATGGGGTACACGTAGGTCGAGCAGAGCCCTCTCGTATCGGTCCGGCAAGGTCAGTGTTGCGCGCAGTGTAGTCAGTGCAGAGCTGTCAAACAAGGTAGATACAATGAAGTTGGTGCCAGTATGCCTCGTCGACGTCAGCGGGAGCCATATCGGCATATGAGTGAGTTCGAATTGGGCAGAATGATCGCTCTTCGGGAAGTGGGTTTGTCATACCGTGACATTTCGGCTCGTAAAGGGCATGCTGCTGCTACGACACTGATGCGTGTATGGAAGCAGTGGATAGATGAAGGCCATACGCAACGAAAAACGGGCACTGCATCATGGAACCTGACCACAGAACGGGATGACCGTCATCCTGTCCGCATGCCCATAACGGACCGTACAGCTCCATCCACAGTCTTGCCTCGACGCTGGAGTACTGCAGCAGGTGTGAAGCTCTCTGCATCAACGGTTCGTCGTGTGCTGCAGGACTGGTTGCAAGCAAAATCATTACGTCGGCTTCCATTGTCAAAAAATCACAATCTCCTCCTACTGCTATGGGTACGTGAACACCGTCACTGGGGTGCTGAGTGGCAAAATGTATTCTTTTCGTACGAGTCCCGCTTCAACGTGTCCTATAGTGATGGCCGCATACATGTCCGGCGATACCGGGGTGAGCGCAAGCTGGAGGACTGCATTGTTGAGCGGCATAGCGGACAAACACCAAGTGTGATGGTTTGGGGCGCTATTGGTTACAACAACCGATCTCGCCTCCTACGAATTGAGGGCACTTTGATCAGCAACCGGTACCTAACGGTGGTTGTAGAGCCTGAGGTACTCCCCCTGCTTCAGGCATCTCCACAGGCCACATTTCAACAGGACAATTCCCAGCCACATATTGCGAGGAATGTACAAGCCTTCTTCGAAGAGCCACGGGTACCATTGCTTCCCTAGCCTGACATGTCGCCCATCGAACATGTCTGGGATGTGGTTGGTTGGCACCTGGTGCATCACGGTCCTCCAGTAACCAGTGGGCTCAAATACAAACTACATGGAGGGAAATCCCTCAGGAACTTATTCAGAACCTTTTGTATTCAAAGCCACGGCGTATAGCAGCTTGCAGTGCACTCCGTCTGTGCAGTGCATGTAGGCCACACTAAATACTGAATATTAGGGCTCAAAGGTCATGTATAGATTTGAAATGTTTATCATTCGTTACTTGAGATGTACCTAACCTGTGGTATTAAATTCATTGAATTCATGCGTTTCCTTCTTGGTGTTGCAATTTTCACAAACTGCGGTGTATTACTCGTGAAGGGATAGGTACATTTCTTTCACCATTCTGTAAGTTACCCGAGTTAAAGGTACCAAAAATTTGTTAGTGAGATTTCGAGAAAATATACTTTCTGAGGTACACTATATATAATTTTATGAAAAGGTGTGGGGGAGAGGGGAGAGAGAGAGAGCGTGTGTGTGTGAGACAGACAGAACAGCATCGTCCAAAAACCCAAAGGATTCAAGAGATGCTTCTCATGATATTTTCTCATTCCAAACATCGTTTTACGTGAAAAAAATTTCTTAATCTTTAACTTACCAATGATGCTAATAATTTTAAGCATGGGTGCGAGAAATAAAATCTGTAGTTCTGTCGAAAATGCCTAGAAGGTTATATTCCTTGTTACAGTATTTATATAACTGGAAAATCATGAGATATAGACAAAAACTAAAGTAACAACGACCTTATTAAAGAACATAACTTCTACTAAAAAAACTTTTCCTGCAATTACTATTCTATTAATGTATTCCAGTACAGATTTAAATATCTATCTATAGTAGGTAAGGGGAAGCATAGTATTTCAGCAGAAATAACACTTGGAATACTAAAACATTTTTAGAAGTAGTTTCATATGTGTGTGTGTGTGTGCCCCCCAAACATGTGTATATCCCTCCGTCTGTTGTGAACAGCCTGACTAAAAAACAAACTAGAAGTAAAATAAAATTCTAAACTTGGATTTAAGTTCAGAATCTTCCAAGAATGCGACACGAAGATTTCAATATATATATATATATATATATATATTCCCGCTACATTACACTTTACATTTAAAAATGCTCGTTGTTTTCGATTTACTCAAAACCGGCTTTAACGATTCTGACTACAACTAACATTTTAATATAGATATAGACAAGTGAAATACAGTGGATATGAATTTTTTAAGAACACCCTTTTAAATACTATTTATTTGACTGAAATCTGTATAACTGTATATAACAAGGGAATCTAAACAGGACAAAACTTACTACATGAAAAATTTACACCTCATTAAAATGCTCAATTTATATTGTAGCAACCGTGTGGGATTCGATCCACACCCATGAAGTTGCATCAGGTTAGGTTAAGTTTAAAAAAATGTTCTAATGAGAGAAGAGCTAACAGTGAGGACCACAGATTGCTGCTCTGTCCCTCTGAAACTATTTATTGACCAAAAAAGTGGTCAACACTCTCAATTCTCCTCATTTTTTTAAAGTTCCCTTGTTTTACCCAGTATATACTGTGTTTTACTGTTTTTGTTACGGCTTATCATCGCAATTACACAACACAAACACTCATGGCCATGTGGGACTCGAACCCGCGACCCTGAGCTTGGCGGAACGCCAGAGCTATACACTCCAGCGACCACGGCTACAAGGGCCGGCCTTCATTACCAGCTGCGACGCGTAGGCTACGTCTGTTTCAGGTTACGTACCCCAATCTAATTAGTAAATCTTTAAAGTTATTGGGGAAAGTCCTGCCAGATTTACTCAGGTGAGTCATGAGCATATAAACTTTAGTTCTTACAAGACCCTCTTTCAGAAAGGCCACAATCTCCTCCAATTTACCAAAGGATAGAGCAGTGGTTTTTATAGAATATCTGGTACTTACTTCACTCCCTTCATCCGAGCATCCATATGGTGCCCCTGTTGCCGATACCAACCGTCCCTATCCCCTGATGCTATTTTCCCCTTGTTGTCAGCAACCCCCGGAGCTAGCTGTCTAAAGGGTTGCTATAATATCAAATAAACTTTTTTCATATCACTTTTTAAATAATCCATGTCACAAGTTTAGATCTTTCGTAAGCGTTAAAGAGCTTGTAATCGAGAATGAGCATTTTGGATCATGTTTCCGTGTGTTGAAACCTTCTTGAAACAAACCTTGGATGAAATATATGTATACTGAGTAACGAACATAGAGGGGTCGTTTTATATATGATGATTATAATATAAAATGAATTTATGTCCATATTTCATCAGTAGAAAAAGTTAGTTGAGTTAATACATCACATTCAGATGTTTTAAAAGCCATGTATGCAATAAGCACATCTTGCTCATAGCATTACATGATTTCATTTTGGTATTAATTGTATTGAATGAATAACTAATTTAATGGCTCAGAAAACAAATACAATTCTTTAGGTAGGAGCGATTATCAAACCTGCACGTAATTACATGATATTTAAATGAGATAGTTTAAGAAATATTCCACAAATAAAATAATTGTTACAAAATATCAGAATGTATAATTTTCCTAACAAGAAGAAATTCCTCTAATATTACGATATTAAATATACAGTTCGCATAAACAATTTGTTTTGCATATTTGGGAGAAAGAAAAAGAAGAGAAGTCAAAGCTGTTTAAGATGTCCTCAGCCAACCACTGCAATTAGCTGCTAGTAAAACAACTAGATTATAATCTTGCTTGCAATTCAAAGACAGAAAGCGGAAGAAGGGAGAGATTTTTTCCTCTTTTTCTAGCACTCCTAACGCAAAGCTTTTAACTCATAGGTAGGCATACACGTTGCTTAACGCATTCATTTATGTGTATTAATTCACTTGGTTTTAACACCACGCAATACTGTTCCATTTGTAATGATCAAATGAAATACGTTTCTGTTTTAACATTTTCCAATAACTTAACAATGTATATCGCTCTCACTCAAACATCATATTTACTGTAATTAATCAAAATTGAACTTATTCAGCGATACTCCAACAGTCAAACTTGTAATAATACATGACAGCTTTCACATAGTTACGTAAAAATACCGAAAGTAGGACATGCTGCTTGTTAAAACATATTTGATTAGTCATAGTATTAAAAACAGAGAAGCGCAAGAACGAAAGTAAACCTCTAACAAACGTTATCAACATGCAAAGGATTTAGTGTAATAAAGCTTAGATCAGCAAAATTTGTAAACACTCACAGAAATCAAATAACATAATCACATTGACGTTTTACCAATAAAAATAACTGCGGATATGTAGAATATGATAGGACTAGTTAATGTAGGGGACACTAAACACCTCGACCACCAGTAGATCTTTTGTGTGTAGCCCCCGGGAGGAGCGGATTAATTGAGGGAACCTAGGAGCAGTATGGGTTGCAGAGTGAGGCCGGCGCAAGTCGACAGAGACGCACAGAGTTCTCTAATAATTCCAGAATTGACTCCCGATTACGGGAGGGTTGCTTGGAGACATCGTTAGTGGGACCGGCGAAATACAACCCAGCAGTGGAGGCTCGACCTGCTTTCCTCTAGCAGGGCCAAGAAGAAGTTCCAAATCGGAAGCCTCTGTGCCATCTATACGAAACCGACCGAACTACGGCCCCAAAGGCAAACTGAAACATGAAAGGGAAATCAACTGAGGGGAAATGGGGTAGAGAGAAAATCCGTAGTAGAATACACCGCTCCGTTATTCGTCTTTGCAACCACGGAAGACCACGAAAAACTCACGGTCAAAGTGAGCAATCACCGGAAATCGAACCCGCGACCTCCTGAATGCGAGCCCCACACGTTACCGTAGAGTCATCTCGCTCAATTGCGGATATGTAACTGTAATTTCTGAAAATTTAATGCTCTTCAAACTGCCCAAGGATTTCCATGTTTACTTGGAAAAAAATTCTTCGTCGTTAAAGAAAACTTTTACCAGATGATGAAAAAGTCTATTGCAACGAAATTGATTATACGCCATTTTCTGAATATTTGATCGGTCATCCACAAAAAAGTATTATGTCAACTCGCGGGTGCAAGACTGGCATAAGCAGAAGCCATCAACAAAAGAAAACGAGCAGTTCTTATATAGATAGTATTACATAATACTACATTGCGATACCAATAAAATAAGTGCATAATTGGAGAACGATTAAGAGTTGAAAATCTTGAGACGAAGTCCAGTATCTTCTAGTTCCGAGATTCTCCAATGCATTTAACGCATTATAGTGCATACTGTATTTCCGACGATAGTGAACAATATAAATACTACCATCGCGATAGCAAAATTCATTACTAACACCTGTTGAACATAGTGGTCCCAGTAACAGAGTACAGTTTGTGTAAATCGTCGTGACAGTCCCCCACTCCTGAAGCATATATGCGCAAGAGCACTGACCAGTCCCTTTGCATAATAAGAGAGGTGGGGGTCAGTGTTCCACCTGCTGCGAGCTCAAATGCAAGGTAACCCTACACATTTGTTTGCAATGCGTTGTGTATGTGGCTGCCTTCGAGTTCTGATATCACTTGCTTCCCACCACTCTCATCACTACTCCTCATTTCTCCTCTCTTGCGCATATGGACTGTCACGACATTTTACACAAGCTGTACCAACCGAGCAGGATGTCTCGGCGGTGTCGTCTATGGTCCGCATTCGGGAGGTCGTGGGTTCGTGGCAGACCTTCCTGACCCATTAGTATTTTCGGGGGTTTCCCAAGTTCCTAGGTAAATGCTGGGAAGGGCTATTACATCCCCCAAATTTGCTATCCCTCCATTTCACCTCCATTCTTATGTCACATCACATTTCATCCGCTTGTTCTCTTTCACGTGTTGGTAAGAAGTCTCGGCGTATGCATAGCAGGGTAAAAGGATGCTCTGTGGTAACCTTCATCCGCCGAAATGGGACGGTCCCCGGGTTCCGAGCCCCGAGGAGATGTGTAAGCTCACAGGGGTGTTGAGGGTAGCTGGCTGTACCAGTACCTTTTCGGGGAGTTTAGATCTGTAAATGGTAAGAACCCTTCCCTCTGCCTGCCGTGCCACCTGGTCTGGCCGCCCTCTGTCTTCTCTCATCGCATACCTCCCTCCCAGAAGCGCCCGGTCCGGGGCATAAATACAAAAGATATCTGCAGGTCGAGTGCTAAGTCTCCCTCCACGTTGAATCCTAATCCTAACAAGGTTACCAACATTAACCTCGGTGGAAAACTGGGGATTGATTATCCACGCCTGGTTGTTGGCCTTTTAAGATCCAATAACTTGCAGCTCATACTTAAGCTGCTGCAGGAATTATGTAGTAAGTAAATATTAACAAATAAAATGAAAGTAGAGATCCATAAATCATTTCAGTGGTAACATTTAATTATCAAATGTGATTTATCGCAGTATTCACTCGTGTTATCTTTTTTCGCTGAGCGCCTGTTATTGTTTTACTATTTTGAATTTTCGGTACTTTGTCCTCCTGCTAGCTACTATTACTCAGTCGAGCAAATATCTCTGATCAGGGCATGTAAACGGAAAGCAGTTGTTACTAAAAGATAACACTGATAAAAGAATTTGTTTTCACACTTTTATTGCCGTCACACTTAATTAATAGTTCACATCTGTAATCTTTATACACGCCTGACTGAAACAGTTATATTTCCGAATATAATTACTGTCGTACGCTTACTTCACAGTTTGTAACTAACTTTACGGCGCGAGAGATTCTGTAGAATTGCGTAATGTGTACCTCATGAATGCTTCCTTAGAACTGCCTGACGTGTAACTCGCGAGAGAAATTTCTTAGAACTGCGCGACGTTTACCTCGTGAATGATTCTGTAGAACTGCGCGATACTTGCTTTTGGCTAAAGAATTTATACTCCCTTACCCCGATATGCCTAAACATTATAATAGAGCTGCTATTGGTTAATAAATTGCGCCAGCATTAGCGTCTATTTTATAAGCCAAACATAATTACTAAAACATATGCTCTAGCTGCGGCAGTCACCTCATCCTGTCCGTTGCTCGTAGGCTTACCTTGATGCATCTCCCATGTTGGTTCCAGAAGTTCGCAGTGTGCTGGTTCTCTGCAATTTTATCCTCGGCTAGCTGCAGTAATTTTCTTTAAACTATATGGGAGCATGGACTTATCCTTGGTAAAGGAAGCGTCGATCTCGGGTGGTGATATAAGAAGACATAGACGTGCTTTGGTTATGAGAAGAGGACACTGCCGTTTCTTTTTATTTAACTAACCCACGTAGTATACAACACTGGTATTGCCGCCGTTAAAATACTGTCCACCGCTGTTAAAACACGGCGCGGATATGACACAAAGTTTAAATATGCTTATTATCTCTTTACGAGTAGCGGTTCTTAGGTGTGTTTCTAAAGCTGTCTTTATTCCCTTTTTGGCGCGATATCTCACACATCCTGCAGCATCTCTCCCTGACCACACATGACAAAATGCCAAACTGAAATGAAATGCCTAACTGCCCCCAATTTGCTCCAAACAGATCCATTTATAGTCGCAGGCTTCTGGGGCTGCTTCCTTTCCTATTGGTCCATTTTTAGCGCCACTCGACGCGTCTCACTATTTCGTATAAACTTCCAGGGATCTCATTGGTCCATGTTTAATATAAATCGCGGTTTTTCCTAAATTTTCCGTTAAGCAATCTGTCTCTCTCGATTGGTAACGGCGAATTATCAAATAAAGGGACAAAAGCGCTACACCGTCGCTGTAGGAATAATGGCCCTGCGACAAGAGAGACGTCATAAACTAGATTTTCTGCCTTCGAAGGCACTATTCCTGTAGCTAAAACATTTCGTCGTGGACAGTATTTTAACATAGCGCTTAAAGTATTTACTTTAAACCATTTATAACTCTTCTAATATTAGTAACCTAGATACATACATAACGTTAAATCACCCTTCTTAAACTATACAAGCAGTATAAGAAAAAGATATGTACATAGTATGATTTAACATAAATAAAAATTAATTAATATATTATCTATAATTACAGTTCTCGGGCTCGGCCTAGAGTTGCCGTTTCAAATTGCCCTGTTCTGGAAAAGAATAAATTTTTCAGCACTTGATATAATTTTCTTTTCCAGAATACTTCCTCTGAGTATACATCTTTGTTGGTTTGTTTCGTTTACAGATACCCTTCGCTATACCTGTTCCTTCACAAGGGTTCTGACAAACCAGTGGTGTTTACACTTGGGTCATTCACTCTTACACTTTGTTATGGTTAATCCTCCCCTCCTTTTAAAAACAGGTTTTCCGAGAGGCATTCTGACGCACAATACACTTCACGCACACGAATAACTTGTAGTGCAGACAAATACGCTCATACCCAAATTAAGTTCTAAAAATTAAATCTCATTACATACATACTAGTACATAATAATTATTATGTATTTAGTTATTTCGTTACATCCTTATTTATCGGGTGTATTACCTTTACTACTTGTTCATAGGTTTGCTACCTCATTTCGAGTAATACTAACCTGATTATTTTCATTACATTATTCACCCTTCTCATTCTCTAAACATTTGTACGGTTTGAGCAACTGTTTATGATATCTCCCTACGATCTCGGAATTCTTTATTTCTTGTAACTCAAATGTATCCGAGCAAAAAATGTTAATCATCCGGTATGGACCTTTAAATAAATTTTCCATTCTATGATACCTTTTGTTCAGAATGCTAGACTTTTTCTTGTCCCGTACCAATATTAAGTCTCCCAATTCGATCAACCAGTGTTTTCGCTTCTTTCGTTTAAACTTTTCTTTTCTTTTCTGCGCCTTTTTTGCCATTCTTTCAAAAGCTTTCTTAAACATCTCTTCTTCCGTTAGTGTTTTCGGATCTTTAGTTTCTAGTGTCTGTGGTAATTCCCCTTCAAGTGTTTCCATTAATTTCCCCTTCATCAGCTCGATGGGCTTATAACCGGTAGTAGGGCTCACACTTTCATTTAAAATACTTTCGATACGCTGGTAGTGATTTGCCCAATCACTGTGTTTTTTATTGGCCAAAATTCTCAAATAAACCGAAATGTTCCGTATTATTCTTTCGCAGGGATTGCTTTGTGGGTGGTATTTTGAGCAATGATACAACGTGATTTCGTTTTCTTTTAAGGTGTCTACAAATTTTCTGCTGGTAAATATTGAAGCGTTATCACATAAAATTGCCTTCATCTTTCCAAATTGTGGAACATACGACTTCATTATCTTCCTTAGGCATGTTTCACTTGTAATCTTCCTGACTGGGTAAATTTTCACGAATTTTGAAAATACATCTATTAGCACTACTGTATACCTAAATCCAAATTTACTACAAGGCATCTCAGCATGACAGTCTAAGGTCACTAACATGCCTGGTTTTTCTCTTAGTATGGAGTTTGTCTCGTATTCGTATTGTATGTTCAATGGCTTTGCTTTTTGACATTGTAAGCATGTCGAAATTATTCTCCTTACTTTATGATGTAATTTTGGAATATACAGATTTTCTTGGATCATTAAAACGTTGCGTTCTGAGCCAGAATGTGCTAGAGCTTGATGGAACGTGCTTTTGAGTTCATTCTCCATGTTCTGAGTATATACGTCTTCCATTTCTGTATTTCGCTGCCATGTAGTTTATATAACACGCCCCCTTTTACCCCTATGTTTCCCTTGATATTTTCAGGTATTTCTGGGGCCTTTTTTATTAATTTATTTAACTTCTCATCTTGTCGCTGCTGGTCCCCTATTCCTTTTAATTCTTTTATCAATATTTTACTCAAGGGTATCTCGATACTCATTAAGGTTACTTAATTTTTAGGGCGTTCTATTCTCTCCGGTATTTCACTGTTGTTATGTAACCTAGACAGCAAATCGCTAAAGACATTTGTTTTTCCTGGAATGTGTTTCACCTAACATCATACGAAAGAATCTCATGGATGTACCTAGATAATTTAGTACTCGTAAGCCGACAACGTTTCATAAATGAAAGACTCGCATAATCTGTGTATATAGTAACCTTCTGTAGATATATATATATGATCATATATATATATGATCTAAACTTCTGTAGTGCGTAATACACAGCACAGATCTCTAATTCGGTGACCGAAGCATTTTTCTCTATTTGACTTAAATGTTTTGACGCTTTGATTATCCTCATCTGATTTATTCCTTTTCCAAATAATTTTGAATCTCACATATTATTTCTCCTAATATAAAATCATTGTTTAGCCCTGTTTTACATTTGCTATTTATTTGAGAATTTTGCGCGCTTAGAATCCGCTCCGAGCTCTTGATTCGATCCTGTCTTAGTTTTCCGGGTTATCGACACTATTTAGTGCTCCGCTAGTCTCTTCCACATTTCCCTCTCTCTGGGTTTGCCTATAGTTTCCTCTGCTTCCTCTAAAATGTCCCCGGGAAGTTCTCTCTCTCTCCTTTCGTTTCTTTCTGTGTAATTTTCGTCATACCTCTCTCCTACATCGCTTTCCCCTCGGTCAGAAAAATAATGTTCCCTGGATCTGTTTTCATTGTTCCTGCTTCTCCTATAGTTAAAACGGCCCCTGTATCTTGGTCTGGTTTGTATAGCATTTATGTGATATTGGTTATCACCTTCCCTCCTGAAACGGTTATTTTGACAGTTTCTGTTCCCGGATTGAGGCACGTAGTTCCAGTATCTCTCTCTGGGTTATAGTTCCCTCTCGCGTTTCCTCTCCAGTTCGCTTTCCTTGCATTATCCGGTATTGGTCGAACTGTATAGTTTTGTCCGTGGTTCCTACTACTTGTCTCGAATGATGATACCAACCCAATCAATTCGGGAATAGAACTTGGCTTCGCAATGAGTAGGTAATGGTGTATGCGTTCTGGATAATGGGGTACAATCATGTTGATGAAATCCCTCTCACTTATGGGTGGCTTGATTAGTCTACTACTTTGTGCTTTAATTAGTTAATAATCTACCATGCTCAGGTTTCCGCGTTCATCGTATTTGCCATTAACTAGGACAGATCTCACCTGGATCTGAGTATTAGTACTCCAATACTTATTCAAAAATGCCCTTCTTGATGCAGTAATTTGTATCACAAATTACCTAAGTGTAAATAATGATTGTAATATGAATATGCATTTTTATGTGACATTGATTTCAGATGTTTATTAATTGTAATTATTATTGGGAAATAAGTTTATACGGCTTTACTGAAACTGTCAATAATAGCGCAATAATGCAGCGAGGGGGGTGAGCTGTTTATCATTATTGGAAACAAGGAAGTTACGTAATGTTGGCGCGTTTTCGGTAGAAACTTCTGGAATATTTTCTCCCTAAAAGCAATATGTATTCGTGGTTTTCATTGGATATTAAAATAGACACTAATGTTGGCGCGTTTTCTTAGCCAATTGCAGTTCAGTTATAATCTTTAGGCGTATCTGATTAAAGGAGTATAAATAAACCAAGTCAGAGGTAGATCGGTGGCAGTTCATCAAAAATCTGTGTACACTACACGTCGTCTTCAGTCAGTCAGTTCGTCGAAAGTATTAGTACGACATACATCGGATATAGATTCACAAGTTACGCGCAACAGAATTATGAAAGATCTAAAGTATGGTAAAGTTAATTATACAAAAGATTGAAGTACGTGGATTAAAAGAGATCAGTAAGAAGTTATTATAACAGTTTCAGTTTGGCGAGTATCTAAATCAATATGTAAAAGTGATAGTGAACGTGTTCGACAATAAAAATTATAAAACAAATTTCTTCATCAGTGTAATTTTTGGATAAAAGATTCCTTTCCGTTTCACAACCTGTATAGAGACACATGTTCGACCCAAGCCAACAGGATAATAGCTAGCCGGAGGACATTTGAAATGAAATCAAACAAAAAAAACTAACACTGATGCAAATTGCTAACACAAGATGGAGCTACAAACCGAACAAATGAATGACGTCACAAGATGGCAACGCGTGAAGTAAACACACATACATAAACATCACAAGTAACAAACATTATAAGTAATACCGTCGCATTCTGAAATACTTAAAATTATTATTCTCTTCCAAAGTCAATCTTACCCATTGGAGAACTCTTTGACGTAAACCTTTACGAACGATTAACATCTTTAGCTCGTCCGGAATCTGCTTCAAACGGAAATACTCCTCAAGGTCATTTAGATATTGTTTTGGATTATCAGCCGAGTTTTCCTTGAAAGTAGGTACCCCTATCTCATTTAACAAATGGTAGTTTGCATTACTTGCATGGTTAGATGTACATTGGTGCCCTGAATTGAAATTATATGGTCGGCAGCTGGACTTTGACCTCCATTTGCCTCCCTAAAAGTGGTGCTAGTTTCACTGGGTGAGCTATCATCACTGTGTCTCACACTTATCCCAAGTCTACCAATAGAGCGTTTTAACTCCTTTACACAATTTTCGTGTTCTTCAACCCTTTTCACAATTTCATGATGATTTGAGAGCTGTTCAGTCATTTTTGACGAAAGTTCATTTATCTTTCCCTGATCCTTCTCTACCACTGTTCTAAATTCTCTGAACTCCCTTTGGATGTTAGATTCTAAGGTACTTTGTTTGTTTTCTAAAGAAACATTTACAGCTCTTAAGTCATCATCCAATTGCTCCTTTATGGCTAAGCTGGTAACACTTAATTCGGTTTCTACATCCTTCCTTAGTTTCTCTACATCGTTTCTTAGACCTAATTGTTCTGCCTGAATTTCCTGCACTACTTTCCCTTGTTTGCTGAATTTCGAGTCCAACTGACTTTGTAAACGGGCGACCTGTTCACCTAAATATTCCCTCATCTCCTGAGCTAATTCCCCTCTCATCTTCCTGTTTTCCTCCCTGACGTATTCGCCTATCTGTATACTCTGCTCATTTAATTTCCCTTCTAAATTTTTATTTTGTTCACTCAAATTTCTTTCTAACTCCTTACTCTGCTCATTTAATTTCCCTTCTAAATTCTTATTTTGTTCACTTAATTTTTCTATGTTTTTACTCTGCTCGTCTATCTTTGTGCTCAAATGTTGGAGGAATATCATCAGCTGGTTCTGACCTGGGTCAATGGCATGCTCAATTGGTGGTTGCCCTTCCAGCCTAACTTCCATCTCTGCTTCCCCCCTATTTCTTCCATCTGGTGTTATGCTGACAATGGCCTCCCCATTCAGTTCTTCCAAATCTTCCCTTGACCTACTCATGGTTCCGTTAGCAAGTTCTACCTCCCTAGTAATGACTTTACCCCCTCTCAATAACATGTGTTCACAAAACTGAGTCACTACTCTGCATGCCTTTTTGTTTGTTTTTGTATAAATGTTCTAACCTGTACTTTCTCCTATGTTAACTGATGCGTCCCGGGTTCGAATCCTGGTGATTTCTAGAAGCGATGTTCTCAGCTGTTTTGTTGTCCCACGTAGGTAGACTAGAAGTTCGCGTTGTAATTTTGTTCTGCTGTGCCCCTTTCCTCTGAAGATTCTTCTTCTATTCGTTGCTTCCTAGTCCTCCGTTTGAGTTGGTCTTCCCTTCGTGCTCCACGTTATGGTGCCAGTTTGCGGCACACCTCCTCCTGTCCGTTGCTCGTAGGCTTACCTTGATGCATCTTCCATGTTGGTTCCAGAAGTTCGCAGTGTGCTGGTTCTCTGCAATTTTATCCTCGGCTAGCTGCAGTAATTTTCTTTAAACTATATGGGAGCATGGACTTATCCTTGGTAAAGGAAGCGTCGATCTCGGGTGGTGATATAAGAAGACATAGACGTGCTTTGGTTATGAGAAGAGGACACTGCCGTTTCTTTTTATTTAACTAACCCACGTAGTATACAACACTGGTATTGCCGCCGTTAAAATACTGTCCACCGCTGTTAAAACACGGCGCGGATATGACACGAAGTTTAAATATGCTTATTATCTCTTTACGAGTAGCGGTTCTTAGGTGTGTTTCTAAAGCTGTCTTTATTCCCTTTTTGGCGCGATATCTCACACATCCTGCAGCATCTCTCCCTGACCACACATGACAAAATGCCAAACTGAAATGAAATGCCAAACTGCCCCCAATTTGCTCCAAACAGATCCATTTATAGTCGCAGGCTTCTGGGGCTGCTTCCTTTCCTATTGGTCCATTTTTAGCGCCACTCGACGCGTCTCACTATTTCGTATAAACTTCCAGGGATCTCATTGGTCCAAGTTTAATATAAATCGCGGCATTTCCTAAATTTACCGTTAAGCTATCTGTCTCTCTCACTTGGTCACGGGGAATTATCAAATAAAGGGACAAAAGCGCTACACCCTCGCGTAGGAATAATGGCCCTGCGACCAGAGAGACATCATAAACTAGATTTTCTGCCTTCGAAGGCACTATTCCTGTAGCTAAAACATTTCGTCGTGGACAGTATTTTAACATAGCGCTTAAATTATTTACATTAAACCATTTATAACTCTTCTAATATTAGTAGCCTAGATACATACATAACGTTAAATCACCCTTCTTAAACTATACAAGCAGTATAAGAAAAAGATATGTACATAGTATGATTTAACATCAATAAAAATTAATTAATATATTATCTATAATTACAGTTCTCGGGCTCGGTCTAGAGTTGCCGTTTCATAGGGAAAATATTCCCTCCATTTCTAAAGAAAGGCGCACTACCCTGACATCGTTTGTTTGTCTCTTCTAATTGATAAACGACTCACCCCGTCGCTTCATTGTTACCCACTCCTATTGTCGGTTTCAGTGAGGCCGTGTAAACTTATTTCCTAACTATTGTTATAGCTAACAAACATCTAAAATCATTGTCATACAATAATGTTAATTTACACTACAATCACTCTGGCATTCACAGTATTGTGATATAAAATACTGCCTCAGATTACATTCCATGTGTGCAATGATAAATATATCAAAAGTTACAGTATTTAATATATTCTATGCACTTGCGTGCAACAAAACAGGCAAACCGTGGGTAGGTTAAGTTATCAGCACTGAATGTAGGAAACTCAACTTTCCATCTGACACGTGAACGGAAAGTGGATATGAAAAAACACTAGCGTAGAAAAATATATGATTCTAAATGTGACTAAAGTCACAGAACATCGACAGAGTAACACAACAATAATTATTGCAGTACATCAACGCTATATTGGACACATAATAAACTATTACATAATAAACAATTTTATGAATATAATTTGCACTACTGTATCTAATTCTGAAAGAGGAATTTTCCTCCAAAATTTAAAACAATAAGATTAGATGGTCTTAATCACAGTAAGAAGTGTAAGCCTTACTGTTCTCTAAAGAAATAATTAGCATCGCTTTGTGAAACATGCTATACTCAACTAACTAGTACTCATATGATACTGCGACGTCGCTTCTATTTGACACGGCTATGCTACCAATATGAAACGTCATCGACGCCCTCATTGGACAGGGTTGTGGTTGGTTTCCAAGCGAGAGAACTAAGGCAAGGGGGCGACCGGGAAGGGGCAGCAATGAAGGGTGGCATTTTATTAACTTGTAACTCTGGTCACAAATTTACTTTAGTTTCTCTATGGACTATGCTACATTTACATTACTGACCACAGAAGAAGGGACTTTCGGACAGTTGAATAATTACCTGGTTGACGGTGTTGTGTTGTGGCTATGGCCGATGTCAAAGTTCATAACTTCGCACAAAATAATTTAAAGAGCCGAGCGTCCCAGAGCACCCATAGGCACGTGATAGGCAGACAGCGCCGTCATACAGTAATACGTAAGCGGTGTTTGCATAATCCACTCACATATTAATACATTCGCGAATATTCAAAAAACGTTCCAATTTAAGATCATCCATGCTTACATATGCATCCGGGAAATCACTTGTCAGAATTTCTAAAACAATGTCATTGTTCCTCTTAAACAAATTTTGTTCTGAACATGCTAGTCTTATAAAATTACATTTATTACAATCTTATAAAATATAAATATAACTGCCACAATATCAAGTTACAACCTAACACATAGATGTAGACAGAAGAAGAAAATTCTAAACCACGATTTTACATTTCTCAATAAAGTTAAAGTGACAGTAATTATATTAAAGATTTGTAATACGACTCTTGGTATTATCTACTTTAATGTTATAACTCTAAAGAAATTCCGAAACCGTTTATCTAAATTGCAGTAAAATGTCGCCCCTAAATGCACTATAATACAAATACAAACTGTAAAAAGTTAGATATTATAGTTAAATTGCTATATTATACAATGTTTAACATTTATTGGTGCAGCCATGTAACAATTATAAAAATGATTCAAGTACATTTTGGTTAGCAGAAAGTAAATAAAGTATTTAAAAGCGAGGTTGTTATATTATGGCATGTGAGGTTGGTAACACTGTAATATGTGCTGTGGTAACATTGTATGGTTAACGCTTAGGTTGTCAATGAGAGCAAGTAGTGATGTAGCAGAAGGGGAAGAGTTAAAACTGGTTTTATCTTGTAGTAGCAGGAAGCTTTGCGTCCTCTTACAGCCTTACCCTTGGGACTAGAAAGATGTGTGTTAGGCATGGCGCTTCGCTGAACAAGAAGGTAAACTGTATCACTTTTATTTGGCATAATATATTTGAAACCTAACTTCATACTATGTGAATTATTTATATAGGTGGTCCCTTCCTTCCTAGCCCATGATGATTTATTAACATTTTGATAGTTTCCAAATGTTAAAAGAATTTTGTTAGGTTGCCCCCGTCGGACCTCGTGTTAGGAAAATGTGTTGCTTTAGATTCCGGTCTTGTGCTGTAATGGAGTGAATAAAGAATGTTTCGACAATATGTCTTGAAGAAATAATATCCAACTAAATATTGCTGGTTTTTAAACATATGTGTATGCAAAGGGATACATTCGGATAATCAAATAAAGCAACCAAAATGGAATACGTATTTTTACCTCAAACGTTGAAACATACATGTTTTACCTCAAAAAAACAACGCTTATCGATTTCCTAAAAGCAACACCGATACGTAAATGACATTTTTTGCAAGTCCAAAAAGCGTTCATTTTAAGAAGGAATAGTTATTGGATCGCTAAGTATTGCACCTGCAAACATCTATAACTAAAATACGGAATAATTTACGAAATCCAAACTAACTATGGAGTGTTAATTTAATAAACAGTTGCTTGGTAATCCAGCATTACGTTCTAAAATGTGCCAAATATTACAACTGGATATCAGTTGGATGATCCTCGCGGAGAACCAAAGAATAGTCAACGAAGCATTTTCTTTACTTTACTTTGAGATAAAAGCGTATTTAAAGTGACGTCTCCGTTTCCGCAATGTTCTTTCGTATACATGATCTTCTTTACGCTGGCTCTTTGAGAACGTCTGCAGAGACTCATAAAAATCACATAAAAGTCATTTGTCGGCAGCAACGCTACGAAGTTCAAGCCAAGAGGAAAGGAACAAAGTCGTAAAGACTTTTAACTATCAATCTTAAGCGTTGATGAAATTTTCTGTTCTGAAGACGCAAGTAAATGTTACATCATGATTTTTGTTACAGTCCTCATAATGTTGCTCCAGATGATAACTGAAACTCTATTTACTGAATTTTGGAGACACTGTGAGGCTATCGAGCAGTGGAAGCCGCATTCTCTCTTGGCAAGCATGAAGTTAACATTTAATTTCTCCTGGTGATATAACGAGGGCAGTTTTAGACTTTACTTTCATTATATTCGAATCAATTACATTAACATGATATAAGCAACAGAATGATTAATTCTAATTCCATAATTTCTAAATTACAGAAAATCTAAACAATTCGTAAAAAATTAAAAGATAATTTTACCATTATTTAATATTTTCAGTTTTTGCCATGCTGCCAGTTGCTAATGGTGTTTCACTGATGTTCAATTTTTCGGATTAACATAAATAAAATAAGCTTATACAGAGTGAACCATTTAAGTTGATACTGTACAATATCTCCAAAACTAAGCGTTGTGGAAAGAAATCTCTTTGATAAAAGTTTATTTATATTATGGAGGAAAGTAAATGCCATTAGTCTGTTTTGTTTGGAGGAAGTTATGTGGTCATTTTAGGGTCATACAAAATGTAGATTCGCATTTAAAAAAATTAAATTGACACTATGATGATGAACCAGCAAAGAGAAATCTAATCCCACTGTTTAAAACTGACCACTACGACAAAGTAGCTGGTATGTTACATACACGATGTACACAATCAGATGTATTAGTCAGTGAAATAGACCATACAGTATATGGTTCTTCACATAGAGACAGACGTAATTGAATTAGGAAAAGAAACACAAAAAAGGATCTGTGTGTTAAAGTTTTGCTAGAATTTTGAAGTGCAAAGGAATAGTCCTGCGAGACACTGCCTGGTGTTACTTTCATTTATTTCTGTACGAATTTATTTTATGTGTGATGTAAAATATTTTAAGAAATCATTTGTACATCAGCTTCTAAATAAGTCCCTGGAATCTATTTTCAAAATTAATGCAGCCTTCGGTTTGCAAGTCTTTCCCAACCAAAGAAATAACATAAAAGTATAACGTTCCTTGTGCAAGGAATTTCTAACATCAGAACGATGCTATGTCCATATCCTGCAATGGAATTCAGTTGTGTCAAATATACACAAAGAAATAACTGATCGATGTCCTTCATTGGGGCAATGCTCGAGAGGTGTAGCCATATTTTAATTTACAATGTCACTACAACGATGTGCTTTCGCACAAATGTGAGTCATGGCCTGCTTTAATTTGTGTATAGTGAACAGCCCTTAATAAATTCTCTTTGGAACAATACATAACTTTGTGGCTATATACTGATTCTCCCACATACGCGTCAAAGTGTTGCCTTGGAATCGTGTATGGTGCGCAAATTACAAAACATTCTGAAAGTTGCAAGGATAGCCATATGAAATAATTGGAAGATATTGCAATGTTAACGCTCTCTTTCAGTTATACGCTCAAGAGATTCATGTGATTAATGATAACAGAAAACACTAATTTAAGGAATTTCATTCAGTAAGTTGCTAGTAAGATAGCAGAGTACTTACCTATCTGGAATTTCCTTCAGTTCAAACGCCTTTCCAAAGGAATAGGAGTTTTTGACAAAAGACAATTTTGTCATTAGCCTGTAACTAAAATAATGAATACCTTGGAAACACTACATTGCAGTGATTAACTTGCAGTTCCGTGTTTAGGCTGCGGAATCAGCAAAAAGTAAGGCATGTAGAGAGTTCTATAATTATTGGTTGTTTATGACGTAGTTAACCAAATGCGTTCAAAATTCGGTATTATTCATTAAGTTTCGCTAACCTCTCAGAATAGCTTGAAGAAAACCGATGTTGAAGTCGTATACTTTGGCCCGGCGTGTGCAACAATACTTATGTTTCGGTTTGAGGCTGTGTTATACTGTAAGGAAACAGCATCATTTCGTTTGGTAACTCAATAATAAATGGTATGACATATGACCATGAGCGGAGGGGACTTAGCCGCTCGACCTAAGGAGATCTTTTGTGTCTAGTCTCCACATGGGGCGTCCCGGGAGGGAGGAGTGAGGTGAGAAAGGAGACAGAGTGCGGCCGGATCAGGAGGAACGACAGAGCAGTGGCAGGGTCCCTACATTTTCCAGGTTGAAATTCCCCGGTGGCAGCTGGTGCAACCGGCTCCCCCCTGTAGGCATGCACATCCTCGGAGACCGTCCCCGGTAAAATTTTTACAGAGAGCATCCTTTTTCCGTGCCATGCAATGCCGAGAATCCCGCCTACATTTGCAACCCCGAAAAAACCTACCAGATGAAAGGTGAAGTGAAATAAGAAAGGGGTTGAAATGGAGGGACAGTAAATTCGAGGGTTGTAATTAACCTTCTCAATATTCGCCTAGCGACCCTGAGAAACCCCGAAAAAAAACCGGGGAAGGGTCGGCCGTGGGAGTCGGACCCATGATCTCCGGAATGCGAGTCATGTGCTACTGCCAGCGGTAATAAATTGTAAATAATACAATTTGAAATTTTGCTGTGTGATTTTCTCTATAACTTGTTCTCCCGATTTCCCTTTGGGGCCTTCTTGGTAAGGTACTGAAGTTCTTTATCAATGATGGAGTCAGGGTGTTCTACAATCTTCATACCATATTTGAGTGAAGACGGCGCTGATTTATGCTTTCTTTAAGCGTTACACAATGAAGGTAAAACCCAAATAATTTGTAACAGATCAATTTAATTATTTAAAGATGAAAGTGTGCGGGATAAATCTAAAATATTTCTAGTTCTACCAATTATGATTTATAACACTAGTTTCATTGAAAGATGCAACAGCCCCGTAACCAAACTTCCGAACAGCTGTACCCCTGCACATACAAAGATAGGGCTCCCTTGCTGGTTTACGGTCTAGTGAACCTAAAAGTTATCGGCGCAACAGGTTACTTAAATCTAGAATGGACACGCTTTATTGCATCCTTTCATCTGAAATGTAAAATGTATTCAAAGGTTGAAGCTATCGAAGCTCCTTATATAGCTGAGGGGATTCGTATTTTATTATTATATGGTTTAAATTATAAGTAAATCTTTAGTAAGGAAGGTTTTATTCATCAGTGTTTCAATGAATATTTGTTTCTTTACACCATATTCATGTTCACAGTTTAGGCACACACATGGTGGAACTGGGTGTTATAAAAACATACTGCAAGTTGACAACAATCCATGATTTTCTCTCTGTGTGACGTAATATATACAGGGTAAATACGAATATTATAGTGGACGAAGTAAAACTCAGGTTACTAAAAAACAAAGGTGGCTGATGCCGCATGTCAGGGCGGCCAACGTTCTAACTTGAGTCACTAGATAAATAACCAAGAAATTACCAGACAAACTATTAACAAAAGACGCACTGTTTCGGTCTTCAGCTGGTGTAAAAACATCATTGTAATATCATATGTATATGTTGTTCTATAATATTCTTTTCTTCGGTGCAAAGGTTTGGTCATCGCTTTCCTTCTCCGCCATAATCGCTGATTCCTGGATGCACTTATGGACTTAATTCATATAACATGTGTATGCTATAAAACGTTGCAAATTACTGCACTGTAATAGTATGAAGAACAAACTTACAGTTATGTTTTAATACGACAACTAAATTTTCTTATACGTAGAACTATTAAAAATAAAACCCCACACAAAACACGTAACTGTTTCACAAAAAAATGCAGAAACCTTTCAGATGTCTAGTTAACTGCAAATAATACCAATCTAATAGTATAAGGACCCAACCTAATATAATTAAATACTCGTATAATTAATGTGCGATAACCTAATATAAATAGTAATACAATTCATATAATATATAATATAATTAATATTATAATCACCGTCAGTTGGTGACTAAATGACCGGTGTGCACAGTTTGAACACCTGCGAATATAAAAACAAGTCATCAACGTAGCTGATACAATATAACTAACCTCCCCAATACATATAACAGGTGCGTATTTGCGGTGGAGTTACCAGCTATGAATGTAAGCTATCAACCTGAATATCATCAGGTTCTAGTGACTTATCCCATAATGGTGGGAAAATGTCAAAGTTGTAACCTCTTGTATATTAATACCTCTATAAGAAGATGATTTACAGCTTCTCTAGAAAGGGGAGAGAGACGCACACACACAGATGTAGTTAATATCTATTGATTCAGAATAACAATTACAATTATTTCTGACAACAATCTTTAACACTGACCACGATTAAGTTAAGGCCGTCAAGTTGAATCCGATTTGCATCATGTGCATAGGTTATGATCTTGCGACCTCATTAGAGTTTCATCAAAGTACATGAATCAGAAGAGAGAAGTTTAGTACGCGTTCGAGTGCCTCGTTTCGGAAATTAAGGGACACTGGGAGTGAATTGTTTGGTTAAAATGACAAAATTTTCGATTTTGGAATTACATCATATAAATAATCTATAGACACTTGTGAATCATTTTGGCCAAAAAGTTTGCACTATCTGCCATTTTTAAAGGCCCAGCGACATGTTTAAATCACCCGTGCGCTTCCTTAAAACTCCACTGCACCCGCTTACTTCCTAATTCAATATGTAAAGCATCATAATTTGCTAATTTCTGCATATTTTTCGATTTGTTTGACCGTGTTTTGGGATCACATGTAATTGCCTACTTTGTGTTTCCATCTATCACCTAAATGCGTAACTATTTACTACGTAATGAGCACAAGCTTAGATTTTGGAAACAGAAATTATATTTTGGTACTGTAAGAGTCTATTTCATTAACATTCTCTCCATTTACCCATATCATCTTATTTTACAGCATTTTGCAGTTGTTTTAATACGTTATTGGTTGTTTAAGGCTTTGTGTATATATCTATCTTACAGATCTTTTGATTTACTTTGTTGTTTATGTACCACATGCAGTATTGAAAGCAAACTTTGAGTGAGTTGTTTGAAAATGTCTACTGTAATGAATGTAAGTGTTCAAATGTGACTACAAATTAGAGAAAGAAATGGCTTTGCTATAAAATGATGTGCGAAAGTGCAACAATTGTGGCTTTAACCATACCCAAAAATATTCCAGTCATCGTGTCATTAAAGACAAAAAACCTAGAGGTTTTCATTTTCAATAAACAGAAAATGCGTAATGCCATCTTTAGCAAATTGATTTTTTTACCAATAGAAATGCTATACTAGAAAATATTCCTGATAAATGTGGTATGAAAAAGGTTATTTATGTCATCGTCAGTCACTGCATGTCAACAGACATCAAACCCCAAAATGGTAAATGTCCCATTGGCACTGACTCCTGGTGCTTTTAAAAAGTATAGCTAATGGTACGCAACCTGATACCAGTGATAAAATGTCCATACAGCTTTCTGAATTAACCGTTTCCAAGATAATGACTGTCTACCAAAGACTAGCCTGTGATGAGCTGCTTCATAAATGTGTAAGAAATATTACTGAACTAAGTCACATTAGTTAAGTGACAGTGAAATCTGAACTAATTCACATAATTGAAGCGGCAGTGAAAACTGAATAAAATTACAATCCTGTAACTAAAATTGTTAGCGCCATTTTGAGCATACAAAATATAAGCAAGGTTTCCTTGAAAATTATTAACTAGGGCTTTTGAAGGTTTGAATATGGTAAAAATCTTCGCCTTATATATTCAATATTTATTTGAATAAATGTGATATTTGTGCTTAACCTACACTTAATATTTTTTACTCTTCATCTCTCTCTCTCCCCTCGTTCTCTCTCACTCACAGAGAAAGGGAGAGAGGAATAGACTTTACTACAAAAATACGATGTTTTACATGCATATGACTTTCTCTACCCTCTATCTTTATAAGTGCGTATACAAACTATTCTTGCTAAAGCTTATTTTTCTATCTACTATAGTTTAATCCAAATAAACCTTTGCAAAAATAGCTCATTTAGTTACAGATACAAAGGGAATGAAGTTTTGAGTTGCTATTCGTATTTGTCCTTTCTTTCTTTATTCTTGTGGCCATGCAAAGAGTAGAATTGCAAAACCAGCATATAGCGACCCGCCTTTTAAATAATCGACCATAATTCAGTCCCCTGTATACCCCTTGTATCCACACGAAATGTGTAATAAAAGCACATCTACAAACACTTATCTCAATTAACATGAAATAGATCAGAGAATAATGTTTTTTGTTAGAAACTAATTGCATCTAAGGGTATCCGTTAAAACTAATTCTGGCTAATTTAGACTTCCTTCAGCTGACAGAATTCGTTTAGGGGTTCTCGGCTTTGAAATGACTTAGGTCTACAAATCTCTTATATTTTTATCTGACACTTTTCTCAAACATTTTCTCAGCTTAATTACAACTGAATACAACTATATGCTTATGTATCTAACATTCCAGTTTAATGTAACGTAAAATGCCGCACTTGATTAAAATTAGAAAATTTTAAGGTTTTGAATTTTGCATATTGTTTCTCTAATATAGTTGGATAAAATGAAATACTAAATACTAGTTAGTTAAAACCATTCCAGAAATATAATTTTCTAACCTTAAATCATGCATTAAATTACAAAAACCCTAAATCAGAAACTATACGTATGAATAGGTTAGATCTCTTCATCTACCTTTAGGAACACTAAAGGAACTGAAGGAAACTAAAGAAAAACTGCAAGAAAATAGGATGAAATCCATTTAAACGTCGCGTATGGACATATAAATGATCAGAAGGGAATTTTTCTTCAAAGAATTTTTTCTTCAACATTTTGTCGAAAATTCAGTATTGAGTAAACTTCAATTTCGCGATAACGTTACTTATCTTAATAGCAATGTCTAAGTAGTTGTTTGGGAATTTATTTGAAGGCGCAGAGGAAAACGAAGCTGTTTAATACAGAGTTTTAATACGAGAGATGTATGTTGTTTGATGGAAAGGGTTAAAACCTCCAGACCACTCTTCTGAGAAATTATCAGACTGTAGCTTGGCAGTGTTTTGTCCCGACCCCTCCTTAGAAATAAAATTAGTAGCTTATCTGCAGATAGAGCGTGAAGTGACTTCTCAGTTGATGAGCTGGCATCCCCAATCTTCGTGCTTTGAGCCGCTAATTTCTCATTCCATGGACATTCTGTTACAACGCCGAACTCCATTCCCTACACCCCATTTTTCCTCATCTTCTCCCAACAGTACAATAAGAACAAAGAGGAATAGCAGATGGAATACGCCGGAGCCGTGGCGAGAAGGGGAGAGTGAATTCCGAAAAGAAGATGAATTACTCTATAATGCACACGTGCGGAAAGCAATTTTTTAAAGCGTGAAATATTTCATTAAATGCATTCAGTGGGACATGGCGCCACCCTCGTGTGAACCTAACGCCTGTCAAGCTTTCCCCAGTCTCCCTCGTTCATGTGCGCTCAATTAAACGCAATACATCATGTACCTCAAAGAGAGATTACTCTGTACTGCTCCCTTAAGTCACTCTGGCTTTCCTTTTATAAACACAGCGGTCTGGTATTACGCGAGGGAGTATAACGAGACGTTCTTATCATCTACTCTTTCATCAGAATCACACACAAGAAGTAACGCGCTGTGTAGGAAGTGAAAGTAGAAATAAATTAACCGCCCACCTCAAATTTACTCTTTGCTATTTTGTATACCAGCGTACGAACAGCACTGAATTTCAGGTGCTCTCATTTAAAATGACACGGTAACATTTTTGTATAACCCTGCATTTATTGGAGTTCCCCATGTAAACTACATCAAACAAACTTGAAGTGTCGACAAGTTATCTACAAACTCTTTTATACAAGACTATTTATCTTACCCAGTATTGCACGGATGCTGCTGCAAGAGTTTGAAAATAAAGATATGGAAGTTTTTTAATGTTACGACTATCCTGAAACTGTCACTCGTATCTAAAGCGTAAGCATTCAAAATTTGTTCAGATTGTGTAAATCTGTAACTAAAGAATTGGAGACATTAGAGGAGGCAGTCTATTTTATTTTATGTTGAAGTTGGAATGTTTTTATAGTTTTCGACTATAGGTTAAGTGCACAATTTTGTGCATTGATTGGGCAATAAGCATAATTATCTATTAAGAGCTGTTAATGTTAACAAATGAGAGGACATGTTACTCGGAACACGCTTTGTTTGTCAGCACTCCGTAGCATAAACGTTACACTTGAGTCGCTGTTGGCAACACTGAGAACAGAACACAACTGATCCGTCGAATCACAACTCACAACTGAAATGCTAAGCCACAGTTCACAACTGAACTGCATTCGGCACCGTCCACGTTTACCTGGTCAATTTCTCAGCTAACTGATAAACCAACCGGATGCAAGTCAGCCCCATATTATATAGGGCCCGCATACAAAGTAGCATGTTCTCGAAGGAGAGGTTACTAGAACCTACCTAAAGGAATCTTCTGGAGCAGTCATTATATAATGGATTTATTGCGCTGGCTAATGATCTGAAAGGCTGGTTGTTATTCGCATCCAGCCGACCAGGTAAGCGAATGGGGATACGCTTACCCCGGCGTAAGTAACTGCGCCGCGGACGCAATAAGGATAATTCCAAAGGTTTCAGTGCACCGCATGATTAAAAATCAGGGTTGAATACTTTTTCTGGAATTTTCAAGGTTACCTGTAATTTTTACCAGGTCCTATACTATAATTACAGAGCATTTTTACCGGATAAGTTAAACAGTGTGGATTTCTATATAAGGGTTTAAACATGTCGTAGGGGTAGTTTTTGAGAAGTGTATCTCACAGCCTATAATGTTTGTTGGATCCTATGGTACAAGTATACACAAGTTCAAAGAGGAGGTTGAACATTTGAATTGAATATAAGGGTAGCGAAAGTTCTTGAAAGTTGCAGGATATGCAGGTTTTTTTAGATTGTGAAGCCCAAGTGTACTTTCTCTACCACGTACATGGTAGGGAGAGGAGGTATTGCATTCCCCCCAATAATTCTGTACTGAAATATCACCTGAAATACATTTTTGAGGACCCCTAAATACAACTAAGGAGCATTTTAGGAAAATGTCCTATGTGCGCGAGCTTACGCGCGTGTGTTTGTCTGTGAACAGCATTATTCCAAAACGAAAAGTCGGATAGTACCAAACTTGGTATTTAATTCAGCATCTTCTAAGAATACAATACGGGGATTTTCAAGAATATCTCCCACCTCAACGACCTTTTACTTAGAACTTTTTTCAAACGTTTTGATTTTCTAAAAAAAATGGTACTAATGATTTTGATTAAAATACCATATATTAAAGATATTTATATGAAAATTAAAAAATATATGTTGAATTTTCTGGGAATAGTCTGTGGTGAAGTCCTCTTCGTACGGAAGGAGTTTTCATAATCTTGTATAACTTAAGCGATAGACGAAAACGCACTACAGAAAAATTCAGATCTCTTTAAAAATCACAGTTTATTTCAAATAACGTGTAGCATAAGCCATTTCTGAGATATCCCTTATTAATGGTCCGAATTGTTCTTTACTGTGTCATTGTTTTAAAGTCCTGTCAACATTCACTTGGCTCTCAAGGTTGAATGAAAATAGTATGGAATTTTAAGGTCAGTGTATAGCGTCCAGCTTTTAAATATTTGACTGTCGGTGTTCCCTTTGTATCTATAAGGAAATGTGTAATATGGCTGTTTGTGCAAAAGTTTCTTTGGATTAAAATGTAGTAGATAGAAAAATAATCTTTAGTAAGGATAATAATAAGCGATAGAGGGTAGAGAAGCTAATGTGAATGTATCACATAATTTTTTTAAAAGTCATACTAATAAAAATACTCTTTGATAACAAATTTCAGCCAAGTCAGTGCAGAATTTGGTGATATGACGCAATATGCTTCTCCTTCTAATAACTCCATTTTAAAACCATTTAGGTCATTCTCCGTTTATCTATTTGGAACAGAGCTTATTAAAAATTGCTATGTGTACAATTAAGTGCTAAAACATGCCCTTATACGAAACGAGAATGAAACTGGGTAACATGAATATGAATCTCTCCTAAAACCCTGCAGTTTTAAAATATTTGGAAACATTATGTAGCCTATGTACGTCTGAAAAAAAAACCAGATCTTTCCAGTGGTGAAAGAATTAATATCAAAATAGCATAGATGTTATTGCATTATATGTAGCATTTCACTGAAAATCACTAAATTTTCGATAATCTCCATCTGTAAAAATTGAAAGTAAACCCGAAATGTATGGACAGTTTTTTTTTAAATCTTAGAAAATACACAACATTTTAACTTTGTGTGTTCAGAGCTTAAAGATTAGCTTCATGCATATAACTACGTGGTAATGAGTCACTTAAAAAACACCAAATAAATCTGTCTCCACGATTCTCTGAGTCCATTACGCTAGAGGGCAAAAAGGACTCCTGAGTCCTCGGAACTCACAGGCGCCGCTCCCTAGTTATACCCATTTGTTTTTCAAAAGCTGCGAATTGGGGTAACTCGTGTTACATATTTTGTATTTTTGTTTCCCCTCATTACATAAAGGAATTGTAAACAAAACTCATAGCATTACTTAATTTTGTACCTAAAGGTTAAGATAGGAAGTTAATCTAGGACAAAGTATAACGTTAAAAGTTCTTCTCTTTGCAGATAATATAATTTTAATTTCTAATTAGGAGGATAGGATGCAGTAAACAATACATTAGTTAAAATATATAAGAAACAGAATGTTGGAAGATTATAAATACCATACAATTAAGTTAAAACCATTAAGTCTCTATATTCCAAAACAAGTATAACTGTCAAGGATAAAAGTACAGAAGTTAATACATATACATGCTATATACATAATAAAGTTATAGAAGAATGAAGAGGGATATTGAAACCAAAAGGAATAACCAATAAATAATGTAAATATAAACACAATAATTTTTGCAGATGACCAGATAATATTAGCAGAAAACGAAATGGAACTGCAAAGATTAATAACTAAATTGAACGAAATAGGAATAAAATGTAATATCAAAATCTCTGGTGAGAAAACTCAATTCATGGCTATGATAGGGAAAGCACAAAGAAGAGCTACAATAGCTATTGATGGAGAAATTATAGAAGAAGTTTCAACATTTAAAAATCTGGGATCAAAAATATCAGTTGTGAACACCTAGGCAGATGTCCAAGAGAATATAGAAACATATAATAGAATAAACGGATGCATAAAACGACATTTTAGAACAAACATGAAGAAGGAAATAAATCAAACACTCTACAATAATACATCTAAACCAACACTGATGTACTTATGTAAAACGTGGACACTAAGAACTAGAGAAAAGACAAGATTGGAGCCCAAATGAGATTTTTACGACCATTGTTGAAAATTAGTGGAAGAGATAGGATTAGGAATACTGTAATATGAGAACAGCTAATAGAAGGAAACATTAATGACGAAATACAGAGGTACCAAAAACGTTGGAAGGAACCTGTCTTACGAATGCCCCCTTCAAGGTATCTACGGCAAGCTTTATTTTACAGACCTTCAGAAAGAAGATGTGTCATGCGACAACGGAGGAATTATAGTGAGTTAGTTTCGGAACAGGTCGAAAGACCTAAATCTTGAAGAAGAAGAAGAAGACGAAGAAGAAGAAGAAGAATATTAAAATCTCTAGGAATAAAAAAAAATTCAGGGAAGATATTAATGAAGGAAAATGTGTGTTATAAGGAAGCTTCTTGTAGTATTACACCTCCAGTATCTTGGTTGTCATATAATACGATGATTATCAAGTACATTAACAAAACATACAAAGATTACAAGAAGTTTTTGAACAATTAAACGAAGCTTTTAAAAGCTAAACTAGAACAAGAAACACAACTAATTCTACTCAGCAATAGCACTACCACGAATACGAAAAAGGAAGTGAGGCATGAACCGTTAAGGAGAAAAATAAAATGTAAGATACAAGCAACTGAAATAAGAGCTTTACGTTCAGTCAAAGGCTTTACGAGAGATGAGCATGTAAAAAGAAGCAATTAGAGAAGAATTCAAGTACAACCACTTTTAAAGCAAACAGGAGTTATAGAGAAAATGGATTGGCTATCTACAACAAACAACAGAATAAAGAATAGCTTAACAAGCTACAGAATACATACCAAGATGACAAAGTTCGACTTGATGAGCCAGCTAGACAATAGGGGCTCAACAGATATGAGCCCAAAGTACAACAGTCAGAAGCCGAAACCGTGAAAGAAGAAGACTTGCAAATCATTGGTGTCTGAGAAATGAAGATCATAAATGTTGTAGCAGAATTTTTTTGTTTTGTTTGTTTGTTACTCCTGCTTTGGTGTTGTGAAGCTAATTCTAAATTAATGTGTTGACGCTAAGCTGAATAATTAATGCAATAATGTTTTAAAATTTTGGGTTTCTTGATGTCTAAGGTTGTTATGACGTTGAATAAAGCCTTATGATAATCAATAATAAATCATCGATAGACTTATAAGAACATGTATTTGCACACTTTAAGAATAATTACAATTCTCTTAAGGGTTAAACGTATTTATTTTAATTGCCTAATATATTTTAATCATAATATTATTCCTTTATTTTACATCCACTACTATACATTAATGCATTTGCTATATTGAATCTCATTTATCTATAGGTTTTTAAGTTTTCATAATGTTCTTTCAAACTGACCTTTCAACTCCTTGACCTTCTTCGTGAATTTATAGTTATCTCTCCATATACGAGCTTTAAATTTACACCGATGCAAACCATTTCATGTCTCGCACTAACGGTGAAAACGTTTGAGTCCAGGACCAAGATAGTTTAGTGGTGAAATTTACTCTTTTTTGTAATTGACTGTAATAGATATGTGAACTAATGGACCACGTCCATGACACAGAAGAAACAAGAAAGAAGAAATATGTGAAATAATGTATCTGTTTCAATCTAGAACAAAAGGTTCATCATGAGGCAGTATTTTAATACTTAAATAATTTCATTCTAATTATATAATAAGCAAATTCAATAACAGCCCGCCTTGAAGCAATATGTGTATATATTAATTTGTAAAATGTATGTAAGTCATTGCATGTGCTTATATTATTGTATACATGTTCAATAATGTTATATGATTGAATTACGTAATTTAATAACGTAGAAGCTGTGAGAAATAGGTTAAAAGTTGCTAACAATGAGGTAACCTTGAGGCAATAATGAATTTGAAAGTTTAAATGCTACTAGTCATTATTAGAGCAACAATAATGTAAATTTTGAGACAGTTTAAAAATAGCTAATCAACAACCTGAAAAAGCATTAGTTAAATGAGGGCATTCTATTGGAGTAGAATTAGCCAATCAGAGACTTGAAATACAGAAATTTACAAGTTTAGGCGGTTGAAATCAGTTCAGTTGCCTGCAAACAGTGTTCCTAACCAGACGCAAAAAGTGTCCTCAAGAAATTTAATACGTATTCGTGTGAGACGAAAATAGTTTTACGTGTTAAAAAGTGCAATTAATTAATAAAAAGAATCTCACACCTCTCTATATCAGTGAAATGTTATTTAAATCGTGTCAAGCATTAATAAAAGGAGTGAAGTAAAATTATAATCTGTGTAAGCCTACATTTTTGTCGCATCACTCCCTGCTAAGAGAAACGTGTCTCTAACAATAATACTGACGCAGCCGAGGCAAACATAAATAATTAATACTTAAAGAAACAGTTAAATTACAAAGTTAATATTTTTTAAACTTGGTGCAAAAGCCACCTGAAAGTGCATTTGGGGCGAAGGCTACCGGAAAGCGGGTACCATACGTACGGTTGCAAACACACTTCAAGTTTGGTTCCCCAACAGTTGAGATATAATACAACTGCTTTAATACGATCTACTTCAAATTGACACCCAAAGCGTGATGCAAATAACGTAACAAACCACCTACTTCAAATTGGCGCCAAAAACGTGGGGCTAATTCAACTTGTTCAATCAATATCAGTTCATTACATGTTGGTGAATTTGTAATTACCTCGTTCTGCACGCTTAAGGAAGCACCAACCTTTCAAAGTTTTTATAGCTCAACAATGACAGTGTGTAGGATGTTCAGTAAAGTGCCACCCGATTGAGACGGAGTATTATTGGAGCAGTAGGAACAGTTACACCAGATATACAGAGCCTTTCTGTAACGTTTTGTTAACGCTTAACAAACTTTTAAAGCCACTAATCGATTGATCGGCATTCTGTAACTTCGTAAAAAAACAAAATTTAGTTAGAATAAAGATTTGGTTGTTGAACAAACTCCGAGACTCTCAAACTAACGCGCTTGTTACACAACGATAGAAGCTTGTCATTAATTATGAAACGTTTATTAGTTCATTTTAACGTAAAATATAAATGTACTTACTCTTGAATAAGCAATATTCCGTATGATAGCATTGGTAAATGATGCGCACTACATATTTCAAGGGACGAATTTTAATAGGAAAATACATTTTGTGAAATGCCGTATCGCAGTAAAAACGAACACTTATTTATTGATTCAGGAATTTTAGGTTCATACAGTGATAAATCTTGTGGTCATTTACTTGATACACGAATTCATTTGCCTCATTTTTAGGTTAAGGTCAGGAATTGAACAATTTTGAGAGCTGTAGTATAGTACAATAATATTTTTTATTTCCCAGAATTATTCTAAGGTAAGTTTCAATTTTCTAAAAGAATTGGCTGGCACAAATCTATTTGTCACTTTCTCGTAAACATAGAAATTAAATTCATACTTTTCTGCTGGATGAGAAAGAACATTATAGTCAGTGGGTTATAAAATGATACTTTATACATAGTAAATTTGTGTATGCAAAATAATCCGATATACAATAATTGTAGCTGTAACATTCACCCAGGTAACACTAGTGAAACTAATCCTTTTTTCACCGACCTTCCCTTAACGAATACCTATAATAATATGGATATTATCAGATACAAATAATGATTTTCATTCAAATATTAAGATGCAAGAACATCTCCACAGAACTGAACTAAAGCTGAACATTGCCAAATCATGAATAAAATCTACTTAGTTATGCTTGATGGTACATATTAAAATTTCACAAAACTCTGCATAACCACTAGTACCTTTAAAAAAATATAATAAAAGCTAAAAGGAACACACACACACACACACACACACACAGACAGAGAGAAAATTAAGCAACATTTGCAGGTTGATATGAATGAGTGAAACTTGCATCAAAACAATATGAAACAACGTTGGTAATTCTTCGGTCTTGTCATTTCTAACCTAAAACGCATTTTATAGAGCCACTGCTACAGCTGTTGAATATGGGAGTTTTCCTCATAATAATCCAATTATTTGGGGTCAGAAGAAAACATACTCTAAGCAATGGATATGAATTTTAAAAGTCCACATATATTTTTCGTTGATGATTTCATAGCATTCTTTGTCTCCATCTTGGCAAGGAACAGTAACAAAAGCACTCGGTAGCCGGTATTACGGCGCTAATGGGAGTGTGAAACAAAACGCTGTCGTAGAGTGCACGAATTTTCGATTAGTCACTCCAATAGCTAAAATCCACGAGGAGAAAAAAAAGTACCATGATAACAGACAAGTTACAGAATACCAAATAGCGGCACATTTGTTAGACTGGTTCTTTAAGCTTAACAAGTAACTGTAGTTGCCTTCTTAACAACAAAGTTACAGAATAGCCCTGAAAGGAACGTCAGTATGACATGGAATGGATTACCGGCTGTATGTATGCCGCGTCACAAATGGTTCTCACTTTGAACATTTGTAATTTGTGTAATGGTAACTTCTAATATTTTTCTTCAATTTATGTTTTGATTCTAAATTCTACTTTGTACCGCAAAGAAGATATATATGTTTAAACCTCCATAATATTTTTGTACAGACTGCATTTAATTTCCTCATAAACATAAACTAGATTTTGGTAACTTATTTTTAAGCTATTATTAAAGTTTAATGCAAATTGGAAAAACGTGTGTTGCATGTATGGTAAATTCTGTTCTGTGTTAATTTAATTGAAGTTAGATTTTAAGCAATAAGTCTTACATGACTATAAACGCTGAAAAAGGTAACTAAATATTTTGATAAAGTCGGAATTAAATGTGAAATAAGGTATGTACAGGATTATTTAGAAGTCTATGCCTGACTACAAACATTTCGAAATTAAAAACCGAATTCATAAAAATAATCTTATGTGATACATTCCTATGACTCTCTCTCTCTCTCTCTACCACATGCGTTGGTTTTTATATAGTTTCTGGAAACTGTTACTGCAACAGTTTATTTTTTATCGACTTCATTATTATTGAAATCAACTTTACCTGCATTACCCATTTCGTTGCAACACAAAGGGAATAACCGTAGTCAAATGTTTAAAAACTAGGCACTATCCCCTGCCCTTAAAACTCTATACTTTTCCCATGTCATCACAATAAGCATTTGAAAATTTACATGACTTTAAAAGAATTACAAAATTTTGAACAATGTAAAGCAATAATAACGGATATTTCGGAAATGGCTTACGCCACAAAAAGTAATTTGAAATAAATTGTACTGCATTTTGTTGTGCAGTAAATTTTCTCTGTCGCTTAATGTTTAATAATTATGCAAACTTAAGCAAAGTTGCTTCCGAGTGAAGAGAATTGCAAGGCTATTCCCAGAAAATTCAAGATATACATTTTATTTTTCATGTTAATATCTGTAATATATGCATGTCAATCAAAATCTTTATGACTATTTTGTAGAAAATCAAAACTTTCGAAAAATGTTCCATGTAAAGGGTAGTTTGGGAGTTTCGGGATTTCTTTTTTTGAAAATACTGTGTCGGATCTTTAGAAGATGCTGAACACCAAGTTTGGTATTTATTGAACATTTCGTCATTTGAGTTACGCTGTTCACACACACACACACACACACAGAGCGAGAGAGAGAGACCTTTTTTTCTAAAATGCTTCTTTTAGATTATAGGCCTCAAAACATGAATTTCAAGTGTAATCTAGATATCGAATCTTTTGGTAGAATGCAATATCTTCTCCTACTACTATGTACGTGGTAGAGATTGTAATAATTTTAAAAATCCCATATGTTACGTTCACATGACTTTCTCTAACTATTCTTCAAAATCTGTTCTTACAAAAATGCATTATTCTACCCACTTCATGTTAATAATTGAGATCAAATTTGAAGAAATGTTTTTATTATAAATGTAGTTGTATGTACAAGGGGATTAGGAAAATATGGTAACCTTAAGTGATAGTCATATACTTTAAGACCTAGTCGCTATATGACTTGATTTTTTTTAAATCGTTTTCGGTTCGACAACTTCGATGCCGCTTCCTGCATCAAATTTTTATAACATTTAATGTTACCTGCTCTTTTGACGAGCTTTATGTCATTTCATAGTTCGTTCTGTCTTGTCTCATGCTCTAGCGCTCTAGTGGTATATCTATGAGTTATTTATCTCAGGGTTTGCATAAGTGTATTTTGAAAGGTTAACACCAGGTTAGTTAGCTGATAACTCTTAATGTTGAATGAAACCTTGTTTGAAGAGAATCACCGAATGTTGAATTTCCGAATTCAATTACTTCTATAACAATAATTTAGCGAAGTATCAATTGCCGTAAGTCGCAGAAATATTGCTTGGGAAAATACCTCTCAATAGCCGCTAAATCTTAGCGCGTCACTAGGTGCTACAGTAGTTAAAATGAAACTCACATTCCCAAGGGTCATCACAGGCGTAAGTTATAGAATTAAATAAATAGTTTATTCTGATGTAGAATGCATGACCTTTTCTTAACTTAAGCACCGCCTACATATCGCTACCCCATTAACGTTACTTCTCATGCCGCCCTATCTTAAAACTCTATGTATGCGTATCTGACACTGTTTCTATGCGGAACCTCCCCGAATTTCAGAAGTTAATTCTCCTTTCTAATTTACAGTACTCTTGCCTGTGACTTACAAACGTACTGAACCCAATCTCTAACTTCATTCCATAAACTTTTATACTAACGCGTTCGCTAGTCGGCTGTTACTAATGACTTCGCTTAACATGACTCGCGAATGACCTTTTTCTCTGGACAAGTCTTTCTACTCAGGCTTATTACATTATACTTGATTCAATACATGAAAAATATTTATTGCAATTATTTCTTTACTTTACTATAATTTCTTTATTTAATTATTTATGTCTTCCCGTCAGTAATTACGGTATGATTTTTAAATTCTTCTCCTTGTAAGATCAGGACTAAGAAACTAATCGCGACTTCCCACTTGATAAAACTATCAGTATTCGGAATTTCAAACCAATAACAAGGAATGTATCGGAAATGGTTAGCCACACAAAACAGTTATTTGACATAACTGATGTACTTTAACGAGATCTACATTTTATGTGCAGAAAGATTTTGTCTGTATCTTACGGTTTATCAATTATGCAAAATTAAACTCCAGGAAAATTTAAGATTTTCATTTGTAATGAAAATATCTTAAAGATATGGCATTTTACAGAAAAAAATGTTTTTAAAGGGAGTATTTTGGAAGGGGAAATTTTCTTGAAAATTTTCGTGTCACACCCTAGGAAGATGATGAATTGAAATCCTATGTTTGGTATTCAACAGACCTTTCGTTGTTGAGTCATGCTATTCACAGACACACATGTGAACTTTTTCTAAAAATGCTATTAGAGATTTAGAGTTTCTCAAAACGTGCATTTCCGGTGAAATCTCAGTATAAATTTTTGTGTGGAATGCAACTCCTTCTCTACCCAGTTGCTATGCACGTGGTAGAGAAGGTACCAATAAAAAACTTTCAAAATTATACTTATTTCTTCACGATTTTTAAACTAAGCTTTACAGACATGTTGCCTTAACTGTGGTTTTAAGAACTTTTGTTGTGAAAGCTTACTGACCTTTACCAAGCTGGACAGAGCAATACAATACGAAGAACGGCCGTGGTGTAATAAAGTGTGTGCGCAGCAGAACGAGACAAATGTACATTTCCACAAACATTTCTCGCAATGCCTTTACTTTGCCTATCTTCCTCTCTAACTTTTCGCCGCTTGCAGCCCGCGTAACAGGAATCGGTGCATAAAGTTTAATCTCTGAAAACTGTACTCATGGGTACGATTACGCTCCGCTGTTGGAACAAAGAAAAACACAAAATATACACTCCAGCCCACATTTATCTGCGTATACTTGTAATTTTGTTTCGTACCCGAGCGTACCCTAAGACTCCTGGAGATATTAATAATAAACACGCCCCTTAGGAAGCCTTTTATCGTTAACATATTCCGAGACGCTGTTGGTAAATCCCTCTCTCAAAATATTTCACTTTTCGCCTCTCTTTGTTCATATCAGCCAGAGAAAGGCTGTTTAAAACCCCCTTAGTACGCATAAATAACGTGCATGTTTTAATTTTAAAGTCGTTACAAAGCAAGGATTTAACGGCTGCTGGATAAATATACTGTAGAAATTACGGAAATCACTTAGTTGTTTTAATCCATACATTAAACCCGGTTTAATTACTGTTGTATACCAAAAGTGCTGGCTTTCAGATACTTAACGAAATAAAAGAGCTCTAAACCAAATCATATCAACACTTCATTTCCTCACTCCACCGCCCCCTAGAAAATTTAAGCTTCAGCTTGGTGGTTTTCAAACCTGCAGTGACCGCACTCACTGCTATAACACGAATCTAAGAGTGGTTCCTAACGAGAAAGATTTATTAATAAATCATCTATTCTCCAGTGAGGTTGATCACAGGGATACAGAATATATAGATGTTAGACAATTATTAATATTGTTTAGAATTCATTTTTAAAATAACGTATCCTAGTTATTAACAATTTTTCTGAAAATAATGATATCCTAGTTCTTCGGAGTTAGTTTGGAAACTTAGATATTTATAGTTTTCTTCAGGTATATTTTATCTTATCTTCTGTTACGGAGGTCGCTTGGCACCGATCCAAAGAAAATCTTCGGCGGATTTTGTAACGATTTCTGGGGTCTTTTTGATGCGTGTCCTTCACCGTACCTATCGCAGAGCATGGTGGCTTGATAACATAGTAATAACGGAGAAAAGTGGGGAGGTCGATGCCTTTGCTTTTCCTGGTGTTATTGAAACCAAAACATGCTTATTGTCTCAGAACCAGCCATGCCCGTAGATTCTAGCGAAATTACTCGTGGACGTATCGTGGGTATGTGAGAGGCTGGTCTCATTGTTGCAGCAATTGCAACGGAAGTGCATAAAAGTGTTATATAGCAAATTACTGGATAAAAATATTCCAGGAAAGTAGGCAAGAAGTCTACATCTCGTCAGAAAGTGGACACTTCCTGTAAAACATCCGCAGATGATGATATTCGTTTACTAAATACAAATTACTCTTTTGTTATTATTGGCTGATCATGTTTAGAAAGTAGGGATAAATATGTGTATTGTTTACCGAATATGACATACATTATTATGGCAATAAAATTGGGCTCTATTTATTTTTTATTTAGTTATGGTTCTTCTATGCAGCAACAAGAATTTATATCACTGTGACAATACAGTTCTGTTTATTTTTTTGTTATAAAGTGCTGACTAGCTATGTATTTGATGAATACCATTCAAGTTTTAATTTGCACCCCCTGAAAATCTTCTCACACTACACATTCTATATTTCGCTAAGCTGGGCGCTCATCAAGTTTTGCCCTTAGCTTTTAACCCCTTCAAAAGCGTGTCCTGCACTAGGTGATAAGGTATGGTCTACCAATCACGATAAGAGATCTGTATGACAAACTGAATGCACTCACTCTACCGTTTCTCTTTTAGCCAATATGATTCAGAGCGTAAACATATATTTGTTGCTACGTCATTTTGTAACCTTTGTTGTGGTTATTGGTGTAACTATTTAGCAGAAGGAGTGGCGCGCCCTTGCACCTTGTCCCAAAACAACCAATGAAGTGCCCATGGCTCCGCAAGGCCAGGTACAACGATAAATAATGTGACATAGACGCGATGTGCAGTGAGATTCTCTTTGGCGCTTTTTATACCTACGCTCCACGAGGGGTCGTGCCCGGGGGGGAGGATGAGATACCAGGCGGTCAGATCCAGGAGCGACGGTACAGCAATGATAGGGTCACTAAGTTTCCAGGCGTAGATAACCCGGCAGACGAACAGGCAGTCCGGGGACTCCACCCTTTACAGAACGGGTCTAACGCCCCTCAAGGAGGTTCGGATACCCTGGCAACCAGTTCTATGCCTCTCTCAAAGCTAACAGTAGGATCTATTATCATTGCAGTATTCTTCTTATTGATGGTTGTGGTGTCTGCTCTCCTTTAAGTCGTCTATGGAAGCACATATAAATATGTTTAGCATATTTACATGACAAGTAAATACCATAAATTTTTTGTGATTCTGGCAAGCCATAAGAGATAGATAAAAGTTTACTGTACTGCAGGTCTCATTAAAGGGAGATTAAAAACCTTATCCTTCCAATATGTCCCAATATTTAAGAATCTATTTAAGATATCAAATTTAAACTTTTACAGGATATATTTCACTGATCTACTGTTATACCGTAATGTGGTTTATTACAAAGATATGGTGTTATTTTTAATTGCACAGTATTATTACAATTTATCAGCGATTAATCTTTTTAAAATATAGCTAACCAGCTTATTAATACCAAAGCATATCAGTAATAGAATTGAGGTGGTGTTTTATCGTATAAATATTTATTGCTGTTATTCACAGAAAAAACTGTTCAAAGTAAAGCTGCATAAAAACTGAGTATATTTACAAAGAAAAAATCACATTTCTTGGACAAATGCCATATTTACAAGTGGACCAATTTGCATAACAGAACTTCCCCTAAAAGATAAGCTAAAATCCACCTCCTTACCCTAATTCGTAGTAAAGGTATTACAATGGTTTTCTGTGAATTGCACAGAATTCTAAGTACAAAATGTAGAACAATTTATAAAACTTTATTTAAGATGTAAGAATTTTACCTAAAATCATGAAATACTAATCAAACTTTTAAGGCTATACTTAACAACAAAAATGGCATTAGTCCCCCTTAATACATAAAATGTATGCCAAATACATTTTTGGCTAATGCCAAACTATGCCCGTGATATTCTTTGATTTTAGTTCCAATTTTTAATACCTTATACTTTAAGTGCTTAGTCACCATTCTTTAGTTTCTTCGATGTTATGTAGAAACTAAGGGATTTGAAACTATATACAAATTACACACAGCCTGCCAATTAACTACTTCGTATTCATTTATTTAGCGTTTGTTTAGGTATGTATTATCAACCTTTTACTATGTAGTTTGTACTTAATTTGCTTTGTTATGCATACTTGTCTGTTTCATTTAATGTCAAAAGATGTTCTTTATTCTTTTATAAAGGGAACGAAGCTCTCGCACACAATTATTCCAAGCTAAGAACCGACAATGCACTTAGTAACGCGAAAAAAAGCAAAAATCTTGTTTAGTAACTGTGCAAAGGAGGAAAAATGTTTATAATCTTGTTGAACCCCTAAGGAGAAAGATGCGTTATGTAAGGATTTTATGTAGGAAAGGACGGGTACGTGTTTCTGCTGAAACATCGCGCAAAGTTGTTGTCTCTACTCTTACTTCGTAACAAAATACGAGCTTAGTCAGATGACATCGAATATACAGGCATAACTGCAAACTTTAGGAGTACGTCAGTTGGGGAGAACAAAACTTATAAATCATTATGAATAAATGGTTGATGAATACAATAGAATAAGCTAATCTTCTTCTCATATTCCTTAACATTATTGACAATTACGCTTCAAATGCTCACTCAAGTGTGAGATTCCCATTTAAAATACATTTGAAAAGAAAACCAACTGGAAGGCAGCGTGTAAATTATTATTTATGTTTTAAATTTCAGGGCCAGCATATAGCGATCTGTATTTTAAACATATACTATCGCTACAGCCTTGAAGCCAGAATTATAAAGGCAATAATTATCATAATATTCTAAGAAGGATACCGATATAAAATAAGTAATAATATAGTTAAAATCAGTGTATGTATAAAAAGGAGAAGCATTGTGAAATTTGTTGACTGTAAAAGCGACAGAAAGACAAGACACGCACAGTTTAGCTAATTAGGGACCAGCCCCAGGTTTAAAGGGTAAAATAGCTGAAGCCAGTTTCTCTTGGAATTCATGGGTGCAGCTGCACTTAGCCTGGTGAAGGTCACTCTAGAGGCTTCATGAGAGGGGAAGCAAGTAGCTTGCCTTTCCTTGTGCAGCGTGGGTAAAAGGCATTCTGTCCTGAGTGCTTGATGAGAGCGGGATGACATTCTCGTCGTGTGGAGAAGAATGGTGGCGAACATGCTAGAGTAGAGGGTAGAACGCTTAGCTGTAGTTAATATTCTTCGGTCTTGGTAAAGACAAAGTATCATCGTATGCATTTACAAGTGATCGGCAAACCTTAAGTTTTATTTTAAATGGTGAAAATAAAAGTGTTCCAACAAAGCGTTCGTGTTTCTCTGTACACATCCACGCATACCCAGAGATTAAGATCTCATGCTCGAGCAGCCGTGGCAAAGTATAAAAAGAACCAACTAGGAGGAGAAAATCAGCAACCGTGAGGCAAAGGTAGTGCTTCATTGTTGGAGGACGCAGCGTGGCTGCGTCAGCCTCCTCCCTCTTGTACCCACAACGAAATATATAATGAAACCATTTCCACAACTCCATTAATTCGAAGCAGATAGAAGAACAAAACAATTTTTTTTATAAATCTGATGTGATACATTCACATGACTTTCTCTACCCTCTATCCTTATTAGTGGGTATACGAATTATTCTTACTAAAGCTTATTTTTGTACCTACTAAATTTAATCCAAATAAACCTTTGCAAAAATAACTACAATACACATTTCGTTACAGATACAAAGAGAACAGCGATAGTGAAATGTTTAAGTACCGGACACTATATGCTGGCCTTAAATTCCATACTGTTTCCGTCCAATCGAAGAAAACAACTGAAAATCGTTGGGATTTGAATAGAATTACAAGTATTGAAGAATTCGAATCTTTAATAACAGATATCTCAGAAACGGCCTATGTGACAATAAAACTTATTGTAAGTAAATTGTGTGTTTTAAAGAGCTCTATATTTTTGTGTGCTGCGTTTTTGTCTATCGCTTAACGTATACAAGTTATACAGGATTATACAAAATTCCTTCCGAATGAAGAGGACTTCCTAGGCTATTTCCAGAAAATTCAAGATATAGATTTTATTTGTGATGTAATTATCTTTCATATAAGATATTTTAATCAAACTCGTTAGGGCTATTTTTTAGAATATCAAAATTTTCGAAAAATGTTGCCTGTAAAGGGTAGTTGGACTTGGAAGGAATTTATTGAAAAATTTCGTGTCGCATCCTTGGAAGATACTAAACTCAAATACCTAATTTATTATTTATCCGACATTTCGTTTTTGAGTTTGCTGTTCACGAACAGACTCCCAGACACACAGGCATGTTTCCAAAAATGCTTTATTTAGATTCAGGACGTCTCAAAATATGTATTTCCGCTGAAATCTCGGTATCTAATTTTTGAATGGAATGCAGTGCCTACTTCCCCTACTTACTTCTGTTGGCTTTGAAATCATTCTGTAACGTATATGCTACACAGAGAAAGAAGAGGTATTGAGAGAGGAAGAAAGAGAAAGAGAGAGAGAGGCAAAGGAGAGGGGAAAAGTTAAGAAAGACTAGGCTGCGAGAAGACGAGAGAGAATGGGTTACCTAGAGGGGGAGGGAGAGGGAGAGAGGACTGGGGAGAAGAATCTCCGAAGTTAATATAACAACGCGAGCGAAGCTGCGGGTTCTAATTACGGCTGAGAAGTTTATAGCCCTTAAAAATAGCGGCATAATATTAAATATGTATGTCTATGGATGTCTTGTATCACTCATTGGAGAATTAGTTAAGCAGCGTCTTAAAGAAGCCTCCTAAATATTATAACCAAATACTACTGACTGAACATTAGTAAAGAGTTTTTCTCTATGCTAGATGAATACGTGACTGGTTTTTATAGTTAGTATAGGTGGACAGGTAACCATAATACCTCCATTCGTGGTCCAAAGTTACTGGGTATATTATACCACTACTAATCTTTAATTTTTAATGTTTGAATCAGAAGATAATTAAGTCATATTTATTATGAAACAATATCAAGTATGAAATAAAAAAGATTTTGAAGAGGTTTTATTTGGTACATCAACAAAAATAACTTCCCGTCTACTGTTCTACCTCAATATTAAAATAATTACAATTGTAGAATTGTACCTATTATGGGTGTAGCCTATGCTTTCCCCATATTTTTCTAAATTTCTAGGGAGCAGTTGCTCATCCTGACAAATTTTATTTCGATATTTCGCTTCTGACACTCATACTTATGCTGTTTACTTTTTAACCCTGAACTGTTATTTTTAAGGATATCTAAAATAGGACAAACCTATTTTCCTTTCAGGAATATAAAGATTATCTACTGAATCATTATGAGATATTATTTCGTTTATGTTCTGTCACTTACAAAAAATCAAATCTGCACGACGATAAATGAAACAACCGTGGTTAATGAATTCCAAGGTCAAAGACCTCAAGCGTTTCCGATATTTATCTTTTCAGGATAATCGAAATTCTTGAGAAAGCCTTAACCAGGCAAATTGCCTTAAACAACTTTGAAATCATGTTCTAAGGTTACTGTACCGTTTTACCACAGACTACCCAAAGTTTGCTCTTGAATGTTCGTGAATATAAAATGAAAGAGAGCTTAAGTAAATTTGGAATAAATACATATGTTGATGTACAATGAAGAGGGAATGGATAGTCTGACAGCATTGCAATGTGAACATAACATCAACTCCTCCCATGTTTTGTGTATACCAGCGCTGGTAACATACAAAAATGGCGATGTACAACCTAAAACAAACGATTCGGAAAACATCGGAAGCATTCGCTGACGCTGCGTTCACAATACACGACTAAATAACCACCCTGCATTCATTTCAAAGCTATGGGATAAGCAGGAAGATGCTTTCACTTGGATTATATTCGTGGTAGCCGAATGATGAAACGCATGTGTCACGCAATTGGAACAACCTGGATTCGAATCCTTGGTGTACGTTTTTATTATTTAAATTTTAAACTGTTAAACATATGACATTACCCTATGTTTTCCATGCATAAGATATTAATTTTAAGACATCCATGCATAAAAACACCAACAAATTAATGTTTTCGTTTTCAAAATAAATTTCATATAAGTTAGAATTCTAAAGTGAAGGACTAAACGAGATATTTAATTTACTTAATATTTGCTGTCCAAACTCTCTGTCTCATTCTTAAGTTATAAATAGTGCTGGCGTTATCATGAGCGCTCATCTCATAGCCTTAGAGTTCTGCATGTTGTTACCAGTCATGCTGACTTTTGCTATGGCTGAGCGCACTCATAAAGGCGAAGCTACAAGGAGATCTTTCCTTACGTTGTTGGATACTGTGTGTCTCAGGCTGCTAGAGCACTAAGTCCCTATATCTACGGCTACGAGGTAGTTGCCATTATCCAGGGAAGGTATTATTCGTCGTCGACGTGATTCGAATTGAAAATGTTTACCGACTCCCACTTCACATACAGAAGAGGCAGAGAGAAATCCGTCGTCCTTCGTGGTGTAGTGGTTACCATGCTAGCCTCTTGTTCTCGAGGTGGTGGGTTCAAACCCGGCGGAGGGCGATGGATTTTTTCGGGCGTAAAATCCTTAGCATGGCTTCCTTCGGAAGGGAGGTAAAGCCGGTGGTCCCCTGTCGCAGATTTACGGCACGTAAAAGAACCTCAAGCCTGATAAAGTGGCCTCTGAGCAAAATTTCCTGCTTTCACGCCCAATATAGAATGGGACGCTAAGGACCATAGCAGTTAAACAGCGTCCATAAATAATACTATTTTTTTAGACAGTAATCCCTTCCAGCATGTGTCTACAATTAGAAATGATTCTAATTTCCCTGGGCCGACCACACAGCCTTGCGTTGTGTAACTATAACAGGGCTCGATCGGCAGCTAAGAAGCAGCGTCTTACAGACGGTCACAGATTGTCACCTCGCATTTACGAAACAAAATGCTAACCATAGCTGGAACAGGGTTATATTCACAGACGAGGTGACATTTTCACCTACAAATGTGGGGAGGGAAGTAACAAACCACCGCAAAGGAAAACGTTACGACGCAAAATACGTGGCAGAAATGCATCGCCAAGGTCGCGTATCCGTGTCGTGTTGGATGTCACGAGATGGCCTAGGTGTATTGTGGGAGTTTGATGGCACATTAACTAACCCGCAGTATAAAGACACCCTCGAAAATATCATGGTTCCTTCTGTAAGGACTATGTATCCCGATGGAATGATTGAATTCTAGCAGGATAACCACACTGTTCACACAAGTCCGCAAGTTTGAGACTTTTCTCTCAAAGGCAAGATATTATTGGCCTCCTCACTCACAAGGTTTGAATCGTATTGAAAATTTGTGGGTAGAGGTGAAGAATGTTTTGGAGTTGAATTTACCTGCCACACAACGTAAGACAAAAGTGGTTTTGTGGGATCAAATAGGGAATGCTTGGGAGGAAGTGTACTCTGGTATAAATTTGACTAGTCATTCCATACAATCCATGCCCCGCAAAATGAGGGCAGTATTAGAAGCAGATGGTTTACACCACGACATTAGGTTAATTTCTATTTTGTATTTGCTTGTTCATTTAGGAATATAATATTTACTTATTTCATGTTTAGTTTGAAAACGAAAAGGAGAGCTTCAGTTTTTATATGTGAGCATAAATACCTTGAAATCAAAGTCTTAGCAATTAGTAATTACGAGTATATTACAATGTGGTAATAAGCATTGTGTTGCACATTGGTTTGCACAAAAAACAATAATAAAATATGCTCGGGATACAAACCTTGGTAGGCTTCATTATTACATATCTGCTTATAACCTCTCAGCTGCCAGCACTCATCCAGCAGCTCATGAAAGGTGACAATAGAACGAAGCTAAAGGCGCGCGCCCCGAGACACCACTGCGTGAACCGGCCGCAGAAACGATTTGAAGTTTGACAAGTATATGCTTCAGGAGTGTGATTTTTTTTTGTGTTAGGGTGCACAGTGTTTGAAGAGAGAATGAATAGTCCGACAACCCTGTAATCTGAACATGCCATCAACTACGCCCATATTTTGTCTATACCAGCTATATAGTCAACTCGTATAAATCTGACTTAACCTCGCTTCTCAGACAACCTCGAGCGAGCAGGTAGAGTGGGGTGTTAAATGTCAATGTATTGCAAGTGGGAGAATCTGCTTGGTGAACTGCAGTGATGCCTAACCTTAAGCCAAACAAGGGAGGGCGGATCTATCCCCAAGCATTGTTCGTGGAGCATTTCACGCATTCATGTGGTCATGGGTTGTCCAAACTCCAATGTTTGCTTACCTTGCAACCATGCCATTGTGACCCGCCGTCAGTGAGAGAAGAACTGATTCATAACACAAAACGAAGAAGGTGGGGTAAGGCGACAATATGAGTCATTGGGTCATATGAATAAAAAGCAAGTACTTACTCAAAGTTTATACTCAGAGTGTGAACACTTTCTTTATTATATACTCAGCTCAATGAAAACATACTGGTTTCATAAGAATAAAAAGTTATTACCTCATATGAGTACATACACATCCCCACAGCCATCTTGTTCACTTAAATGTAAGTATATACTCATGTCATCTGCACTCTTTGACCATATACTAGCGTCATTGAGTGTGTGAGGTTGTGTTTGGCATTCTGAATTAAAGGAGTAGATTTTGTTGTATTTGGTTCTGTTCCATCTAAACTGCTCAGGAATTATCCTGTGTTTTATAACAAGTTTCAGCAGAAATGTTTGAGAAATATTAGGTCCTTCAAGATATGAAAAATTAATTGAAGCAACACACACAAAAGCATAGCTGTAAATTAAATTAGCAAAACAACAAATAAAATGAAATAGGCAAAAGTCTATTATCAATATATCAGGAAAACTGAAAATATTCACGGATTCTAAAATCATAATTATAAGGTGCCAGATGCAAATTAAAATCAGACTGTTTCTAGAATCCGGGATGTTTATACTATTTTTCTTCGAAACAGTTTTGTTATAAGTAACCTAACTTATTAAGCAACTGAATTTTTTGTTTAGGATTTTACATAGTAAGCTTAATTATTAAATCCGACTTTCAATAATATTTTAGGTTATGTTTTCATGCAGGGATATAGGATTTTGAAACTCCTTGAATGTTCATGGCAAAGTTAAAAAACCAATAAATAAAATGGTTATAAGCAAAATTAAAGGAATAATTGTGGATTGAGAAGACATAACTCATGAGGTGCTGGATGAACAGTTTTAGAATCTCAGAAATTTACACTATTTAACTAAGCTATGAAACAGTTTTCTTATAAACTTATGAATAGGCATCTGAATTTTGAAGTTAACACTTTACATAGTAAGATTATTTAATAAAGTTGACTTTTAATGTTATTTCTAGGTTATGGTTTTCTGAAACAATGCACAATTTTTAAACTTCTTTAATATATACGGCTACGTTTGTAACTTTTCCACGAGTACTATACAACTCATAAACTGTGCCATTCTCTTCATATTTAGTTTTAAGTAAAAAAAATAAATATACATTCAGAAGTGAGCATGCATCTAACCATGCTCATCACGAGAGGAGAATGAACTCATAAAACTGAGAATATACTAGCTTTTATTCATACCAAATAGGAGTACATACTTTTATAAGATGGATGCCTGAGGAAGTCCTACTCTGCTTCCATTACTCGAGTATGTTCTCAAAATGAAGTAGATACTCAGATAGTTTTATCTTAAAAAATGAGTATTTAGTTGAAAAAGTAAAGCATATACTATATACTCATTTTCATTCATATAACCCATTAGCTCATAGGAGAAAACATTGGATTTCACTGTGAACTTTTATTCTCTGCTTCCTCCTCAGTACAGCAAGAGGTTTCATCGCCCGTCACACAACGAAGATATAAATGTATAATGCATAAACAATAACGCATCAATAAATGTATATAAAAAGTCCGGTTTATACAATACGCACTCTCGTATATAAGAGTTTAAAACGAGTATTAATTTTCTTTCCATAGGAAGAAACTCGGTGATATTTTGAATGGCTGACCCCAATATATTAATACCTTTCCGTAGCTCTCAATTATGGTGAAAAGCCCACTTCAGAAAAAAAATCTGATGTGTTACACTCACATGACTTTCTCTACTCTTGTACAAACTATTTTTACAAACGCTTATTCTCCATGTGCTTCATGTTAATCGAGATGTCGAGATGTCAAACTTATTGCTAATTTTCTGTAGATACAAGGGGAATATGGTAGGTTATAAACGACAGTCAAATCTTTTAAGCGCTGGTTGCTATGTGGAGCATTGCATTCTCTTTGCATGTCCAGGACATAAAAAAGTGAATAAAAAAATGAATAACGAATTTGAGAAAAGTATAAGTATTGGAAAATTTAAGGGAATAACAAGCAATATCTCGAAAATGGTTCACTCAACAACAAAAAATATATATGATATAAATTGTGTATTTTAACGCGATCTACATTTTTGTGTAGTAAAATTTTGTCTATCTCTTATGGTTTACGAGTTATGCGAAAGTCGTTCACAATGAAGAATACTTTTGGAAACATTCCCAGAAAATTTGAGATATACATTTCATTTGTCATGAAAATATCTTAAACATATGATATTATAATAAAAATCGTTAGAGCCAGTTTTGAGAAAATGAAAATTTTCGAAAAATGTTCCATGTAAAGGGTAATCTGGGGTGGAGAATTTTCTTGAAAACCTTCGTGTCGCATCTCTGGAAGATACTGAACCTAAATACCAAGTTTGGTGTTTATCCGACTGTTCGTTTCTGAGTTATGCTGTTCACAGACACACACACACACACACACACACACACACACACACGGACATATTTCTAAAAATGTTTTTTTCTGGATTCAGGGGGTCTCAAACATGTATTTCCGGTGAAATCTCGGTATCGAATTTTTGGGTGGAATACAATACTTCCCCTACTTACTATGCGTAGTAGAGAAAGTAAAAAGGAATAGTAAACGCTTTTATCTTTGGATAATCACTTAAATAATTTTGAAGTACAATTTAGTTACCTTTGTTTTACAGCGTATTACAATCCAAAGGCACAGAGGCTCGTTTGAATGCGCACCAAAATTCATTAACACGTACATTCACTGGCACGAACATGATCGATGCACGTTTGTGCTTCGCTCTCATTCTCTGAACGGCTGAATACTCAGTTTCCCGCGGAGCATAGGATGGTTGTATGCAATTTAATTTATAATGGAATTTCCGCATTGTTAATTGTCAAGATGAAATGAAACGAGAAATTGTTTTTCACCCATGTATGCCTCTGTACTTTCACAGGAGATCATGCATAATTATGTAAACAGTTTATGGATTTAAAGTTAATAATGAAACAAAAAATATTATTCATAACTCGTATATATAAGATCAATGTATTTAAATGTATGCGCAATAAACTCTGCTGATCCCCTCCTCCCAAATCATATTTAACAATGGTTACTACTTCTTATATTATTTTCGCTTGGCATAAGTTTAAATTCTGAGCTTATCTTCTTATACGCATTAGGTGATCACGAGTTCTGTATCTAACACGTTTTAAGGATACATTTCTAACTTTTGCGGTTTAAATCACATTTTAGAAGTATTTTGCATTTGCTACTCTACACAATTATAAGCGTTTAAGTTTCATATACATTTATGTAATCATTTTTTCATTGCGTTAATTAATCAAAGTTCCCGCATAAATAGAAATTGAAATACTGAAAAAGACAATGCTAACAGAGGAAGATGGTATTTAAATTTTGCTGTCACCTTTTTAGATGATTCGGAAAAAAGTCCCAAACTTCTAAATATAATTCTTTTCATAGTTTATCTTTAATGGTTGAATTACTTTGACTAATTTGAAATGGTAGTGCAAATCATGTGCTAGTTATTTGTTCTCTCTAGTATACCACTAACATCTGATGTAATACATTCACGTGACTTTCTCTACTCTCTATGTTTTATTAGTGAGTGAGTATACAAACTATACTTACTAAAGATTATTTTTGTATCTACTACGTTTTAATCCAAATAACCTTTGCACAAATAGTTGCATTACACATTTCGTTATAGACACAAAGATAACAGCGATAGTCAAATGTTTAAAAACTGGATGCTATATGCTAGTCTTAAAATTGCATACTGTTTCCATGCAATCGCGAGAAACAACTGAATGTTGACAGGATTTAAAAAAATGACCAAGAAATCAACAATTCTAACTATTAATAACGGATACCTCAGAAATTTTATTTCAAAATTGAAATAAATTCTGTGTTTTAATGAAGTAAATTTTCGGTCTATCGCTTAACGTTTACCAGTTATAAAAGGTTATACAAAACTCTTCAGAGGCTATTCCCCGAAAATTTTATTTTTCATTTAAATATTTTAGATATATAGTATTTTAATCAAAATCGTTACAGCTGTTTTTATAAAATAACATTTTTTGAAAAATGTTCCATGTAAAGGGTAGTTGGTGTTGGAGGAATTTCCTGAAGGTCTTTGTGGTGCATGCTTGGGAAATATTAAACTTATATACCAAGTTTGGTATTTATCCGACTTTTCGTTTTTTAGTTATACTATTCACACACATACGCACACACACGGACTTGTTTCCATAAATGTTTTATTTGGTTTCCGAGGGCCTTAAAACATGCATTTAAGGTTGAAATCTCGGTACGGAATTTTTGGGTGGAATGCAATACCTTCTCTACCTACCATGTTTGTGGCAGAGAAACTAAATATATTGGTTGTAAACTGCATCATTGGAAGTTTTTAACGCGCAAAATGTAAAAAAAGCAAAGCTTAAAAAACATATTCTAAAGAAATAAATATTATTACAAGGTGTACGCATGATTTAAATGAACGGACGACGATGTTTAAAAAGTTTCAAATACAAAAGCTTTCTTAGAATAAGACATTATTTAATTATTCACCTATTGTAATTCATTAGTGTAAAAAGTTTATTCCTTTTCAACTTGATTTTGCGTTGAATTATTAGCATTACTGTTGTAATTACGTAATTTCTCAAATAGAGCAAAACTAAGGAAGTGTTTATTTTTAAGATGTTAATAGCTTCTAGTTAAAAGCTAATTTCAAACATTTTCCTGCAATAGCATGGAATATAATTGGCAATACAGAGTGCCCATAAAGTCTCGATGCATTTTCAAGTTCCAGGTCTGCTACAACACAATAAAAATTATATTAGAATAGAATAGGGCCTTATAAATATTAATGCAATTCAACATGTTTACCTTCATTAGCAACACAAGACAATTACCAGGACAATCTATCTAAACATATTGCAGTTATTCCTGGAGCCACAGTTACAGCAGTACGATATCCTTGCCTCTGTTATTTATCAACAAGATGTGACACCCCCACTGTGTAAACATTGTGCGGGACTACCTGAATGAGAACTTTCCTAACCGATGGATTGGAAGAGAGGCGCATCGCATGTGGGCTCCTGTTCCTCTTGACCTTTTTGCACGGGGTTTCATTAAGAGCCGAGTTTACGCAACCAGGGTGCCAAATGTGCACGGGGCGAAGCAACCAATAAGAGCGATATGCTTGCTATAATCTGTACAAAACGAGACGGAATGTGAGGTGGAGCTAGATAACGCTGGTGAAAGTCGCTGAGCCATTAGCGCTAGAGCGAGGTTGCCGAGTTCAAGTGCCTGCGGTCTCGCTGTAGGCTAAGGTTCCTACTTTTCAATTGTACTCATCATTTATAGTATTTAAGCTGAGTAGGGCTAAATATTTTGAATCAGACTGTCCAAAACCATGTCTCTACGGTGTTTGGTTCTTTAGTTATGTGTCAAAGCAGATATTTATGAGGGTTTCTGAAAGACCAGTGTACACCACCATCAGCAGAGTTGTGTTTACGTTCGATCTTGCCAAGCCATTGGAATAATCCGTCTTTATCACAAGGTAAACTTTCTGCATACAGAAATTTTTAATTTACTTAACTACTTGTTAATGTGTTATGCGCCTAAACTAAAATTATACCGGATGCATTCACTGTTATTATTGTTGTTGGCATTATCATTTTAGTTTGAAAGGTAGCCTGATGAAAGCATGCCCGCTGGACTCCACGGCAAGTGATCGGGGTGAATGTGTATGCTACACTGGCTGTATCTTGCTTCATGCTGTATGTCTCGTCTCTCTCCGTCTGTCTCACACTCGCAACCATCCGCCAACGCAGCGCTCCTGCTGGCGCTCCATTGGCTTGCTTCAGATTCCTTCTCATTTCGTACGGATTATAATAATCTCTCAAATCTTATGACGCGTGTTTCGTACAACCACAAGGCGACGGGAACAGGTGTTTATGAAGTTAAACATTTTGAACTGCATTAGGCTTTATAAGGTCCTACTCTGTCCTAATATAATGCATGTGTTGTAGCAGACCAGGAAACTGGAAATGTGTTGGTACTTTTTAGGCACTCTGTATTGGAAATGAATGTTATTTGCAACAGCTGAATCTTTCCAAGAAATGCATATAACGTCTTGTTACATGACAAATAAAATAAATATATTGAATTTTCTGGAAATAGTCTCTGAAGGACTCTTCATTCTGAATTTGCATAAATGGTAAAACGTAACAGAGAGACAAATTATTACTGTACAAAAATGTAACTTTCCTTAAGGCACGCAGTGTATGTCCAGCTTGTTTTGTGGAGGTACATTTTCTAAATATTCCTTGGTTTCAATTTTCCAATACTTATCCTTTTCTCAAATGTAGGGGAAGTATTGCATACCACCCAAAAGTTCGATATCGAGATTTCAAAGGAAATACATCTTTTGAAGCCCCCTGAATATAAAAAAACATTTTTAGAAAAAGATCCGTGTGTGTGTGTGTGTCTGTGAACAGCATAACTCATAAACGATACGTTCGATAATTACCAAACTTGGTATTTACGTTCAGTATGCTTTGAAGATGCGAGATGAAGATTTTAAAGCAAACCCCCCACCTCAGATCACCCTTTACATGGAACATCATTCAAAAATTTTTATTTTCTCAAAAATGGCTCTAACGATTTTTGTTAAAATATCATATCTTTAAAATATTTTAATAGTAAATGAAATGTATATCTTGAATTTTCTGGGAATGTTCTCAAAAGTTCTCTTCATTCTGAATGAATCTTGCAAAACTGGTAAACCGTAAGAGATAGACAAAGTTTTACTACGCAAAAATGTAGACCTCGTTATGTCCTATACAGTTTTTTGTCGAGTGAACCATTTCCGAGATATTTATTGTTATTTGTTCACATTTTCCAATACTAAACCTTTTCTCAAATGGGAATTCGTTACTTTTTTTGTATGTCCCGGACATGCAAAGAGAATGGAAAAATGCTCATATAGCAACCAACTCTTAAAAGATTTAACTAACACTCAAAGCCTACCATACTCCCCTTGCACCTATAAGAAAATTAGCAATGCGGTAGTTTCTGCAAATTTTTATATGGATTAACATGAAATAGATGGAGAATAAGCATTTGTAAGAATAGTTCATACAATGGTAGAGAAAATCATGCGAGTGTAACACAACAGATTCTTTTTCCTTGGTCATACAGACACCATAGATTTCCAAGCCATTGTATAGTGACACGATTTTTAAAAATCTGACTATACTGTGACTGTTGTATCATGCAACAAAATGTTTAAATGAACTGAAATGTATTTGGATTAATAAGAATTGGATAGCATAATACATTTTTTGTAAGAATCGCTTGTAGAAGAGTGAGTAGAGAACATCAAGTCATGGCAACATAACGTTTTTTCTTTCTTTCTTTTTTCAGTTCATACAAAGAACGGAATTTCAAAGCCATCACGCAGTGACCGGCTGAAGAGGATTTGCCTATCGCTTTAGCTTTCTGCATTCTGCTTATACCTACAACAAAAGAGTATTGAAGGTAGAACCGTATTAGCAAATAGATGAATACGCTTTTATAGGAGTTGTATAAGATGAATAGAGTCATTGAATGCAACACATCATGATGCGGTATTAATGTTGTAGATCATTAATTGTAGCTCCGCGTTTGGAAGCCAATATGCGACGGTTGCTGCTTTACGTAATGTTGTTTACATCACGTGTGTTGAAGCCTTCTTGTGACGTCATTCTTTGTTTGGTTCGTAGCTCCCTCTGACGTTAGCAATTTGTATCAATTAGTTTCTGAAAGAATTTAAGGTTATGTATATTGTCCTCCGGCTAGCTATCATCTTATCTTGGTAGAACTTGTATCTCTTGCAGGGTGTGAATCGGAAAGGAATCTTTTATCCAGAAATTATACTGACGAAGAAATTGGTTTTATAACTTTTATTGCTGAACACATTCACAAACACTTTTACAAATTAATCTGGATACTCGCCAAACTGAAACTGTTTTAATAACTTCTTACTTATCACTTTTAACTTGCATACTTCAACTTTGTGTAGAATTAACTTTATAATAATTTAGATTCTCGTAATTCTGCTGCGCGTAACTTGGCGAAATAAATGAACTGAGAGACCGACGTATATAGTACTGAGAATTTTGTAGAACTGGGGAGAACGCTCCCTTGAACCTGGCTTATTTATAGGCCTGCCTCAAGATACGCCTAAAGATTATAAATGAACTGCCATTGGCTAATAAAACGCGCCAACATTAGCGTCTATTTTAATATCCAATGAAAACCACTAATACATATTTCTTTTAGGGAACATTCTAGAAGCTTTTACCGAAAAGGCGCGAAACATTACGTAACTTCCTGGTTCCCGGCAATGATAAACAACTCACCCCCTTTGCTGCATTATTGCGTTATTGTTGACAGTTTCAGTAAAGCCGTATATTATTATTTACCAATAATAATTACAATTAATAAACCTCTGAAATCAATGTCACATAAAAATACATATTCATATTACTATCATTAATTACATCTGAGTAATTTGTGATACAAATTACCGTATCAATCAGGATTTTTAATAGTATTGAATGCTCACTCTTACTACATACAGCATTGCAGATCGTGAAACTGGTGACACATGAAATTAAATTATAATTGGAAAAATTAATTTGGAAGGGAAACCTTCTCCGGCATTTGCTAGTTATGACTGAAGAAAACCTGTAAAAAGCTGTCTTATAGGACAATTCTAGAGGGATTGGAGAGAGAGAGAGGAGAGTGTATGTGTTTGTGGCAGATATTAATACAACTAATATGACAACTTCTGACGAGTTAGTTAGACAGCAGAATGTTTGACTGCTTTTAAAAGCATTTATTATCAAAATAAACCTTTAATAACAAACGGCATGTTAAAACCTAAAACATACTTCATATCGAATTAATTGTTCTTTCACACAAGCCGTGTGGTTGAAACTATAAAGGCCGGGACTTAAGTACTTACAAAGAATGTAAGTCGCTATTGGGGTATGACATCTCAATACAATTTGAGATCTCCTTGTGGTTTACCGGGATAAATGCGAATCAGTTGGAGAATTTAATGCCGTGTCGAGATGTTGCCATGGTAGCTCAGTGGTTAGACAAACCGGACGGAGACCGGGAGATCCGTGGTTCAAATCCCGGCTATGCTATTGAATTTTTCAGTCATCTGATTCTACCTTTTCAGAACGATGTAAAAGATGTCAAGAAAGTTCCACAGTAATTCATAGCTAAACGAATTGGCTCAGGTGTTGTAGTAATAAAGTGCTTCTTCGTTACTACTGCAGCGAACGTCATGGAGAGTCAGTAAATGACTAAAGATAAAACTCTTGAATTACACCAGTACGGAAGTTCAGGTTTAAACTGCATATATATTTTTATATGTTGGAAAGAGACAGGATTTATCATTGATTTAATTATATGAAGGTTCTCTTGAGCATGCAATTAATGAAATAATGAAAATATCAATGTTAATCGAGGACTACCAGCAACGGAAATGCAGCAGAGTACAAAATGTCTACTCAAAATGTTCGTTGATCATCAGTGTTATTGATGCCAACAATAACCATGTACATACTAACAGTGTTTGGTTTCAGCAAGATGAAGCAAAGGTACACACGCTGAATAACCTAGTTGCTGCTCGCATTTCCAACTTTGGAGACATTCTCTGGCCACGGCTCCCACAACTAGCCTCTCCAGTCTTTTTCCTGCGGGACATGCTGAACAACCCTTGTTATTTAACACGCCCATGAACTGCGTGACAATTCAAATGACAAACTCAAGATGATGGCGAATTTCAAATGAATTTCTAGCCATAATTATACGACGGTAGCCATTCGAAGAGCCATGTTTTCAAGGAATAAGTTGTTCCCCAACTAGCAGCTCATATCCTTGCTGAAAATCTACATCAAACCATACGACGTAAAGAATATTAATTACAAATGTTCGCGCCTTACTATTGCGGTGGTATTATTTATAAGGTTTGTGTATTTGTGTTTACTCCACGTGGTGAAGCCATTTTGTGACGTGATTCTTTGTTAGGTTTGCTAGCTCCACCTGGTGGGAACAATTTGCGGCAGTATTAGTGTTTGTTTGAAAGAATGCTACTGTTATTTTATTTAATTTTGGTTCACTGTCCTCCGGCTAGCTATGATCTTTTTGGTCGAGCACTTCTCTTTATACAGGTTGTGTAAACGGAAAGGAATCTTTTATCCAAAGATAACACTGATGATGAAATTTGTTTTACACTTTTATTGTCGAACACGTTCACTATCACATTTACACATTGATCTTGACACACGCCAAACTGAAACTGTTATAATAACTTCATTACTGATAATTCTTAATTCGCGTACTTCAACTTTTTGCGTAATTAACTTTACAACACTTTAGATTTTTCATAACTCTGCTACGCGTAACTTGCGAATCGATAGCCGACGTGTACTGTACAAATATTTCTGCTGGACTAAAGGCGACGCGTAACGTACAAATGTTTTCGACGAACTGGCGGGGTCTATCTCTAACCTAGCCCTTTTTATACTCCTACACCCCGATATGCCTAAAGATCATAACTGAGTTGCTATTGGCTAATAAAACGCGCCAACATTAGCGTTTATTTTTATATCCAATGAAAATTATGAATACATATGCTTTAGGAAAAATGTTCCAGCAAATTCTAAGAAAAACGCGCCAACATTACGTAACTTCCTCGTCTCTAAAAATGATAAACAGCTCACCCCCTCGCTGCATTATTGCACGCTATTATTGTCAGTTTCAGTAAGGACGTATAAACTTACTTCTCAACAATAATTACAATAAACAAACATCTTAAATCAATGTCACACAAAAATGCATATTCATACTATAATCACTCTTTACATTTAAATAATTTATGATACAAATTACTGCATCACTATCAATGATTTTCTCTGGCATCTACTTGTTTTGAACCTTCCTGAATCCGAAAAAGCATTGCTATTTACGTTCGGCATCTTCCTTAGGTGCAAAATTTTCAAGAAAATCTCCCCGCCCCAAACATTCCTTTACATGGAAACTTTGTCGAAATTGTTTTATTTTCTCACACATAGCTCTAATGATTTTGATTAAAATACTATATGTTTAAGATATACAGATTATCACTAATATGTGTATCTTAAATTTTCTGAAGAAGTTCATATCATTCGGAAGACATTTTGTGTTAACATTTAAGAGACAAAAGCCATGTACACAAAAAGTGTAGATCTCTTTAAACGATACAATTTATTTCAAATAACGCTTTTGTGGCATAGGATTTTCCAGATATATGCGTTATTAATGGTTCGAATTCTTCAATACTTAGCCATTCTTTTAAATTCCTGTCAATATTCAGTTGTTTCTCGCGATTGCATGGAAAATGTATGAAATTCTAAGGTCAGCGTAAAGCATTCAGCCCTGAAACATTTTAATATCGCTGTTCTGTTTGTATCTATACGAAATGTATAATGTAGCTATTTCTGCAAAGGTTTATTTGGATTAATATGTAGTAGATATAAAAATAAGCTTTAGTAAGACTAGTCTGCATACCCACTAATAAACAAGAGAGAGTAGAGAAAGTCATGTGAATGTATCACATTAGGTCTTTGTTATATTTTTTCTTCGTAAAATGAAAAACGGAGAAAAGCCAGAAGTGGTAGAAGACACAAAAGCTTCTCTACATACTACAGATTTTTTTTAGTTCCATTTATACCCCGCCTTTAACTACATTAGTCTTATCGGTAGCCTTTCCTTTGGAACTTGTTGCCTATTGGCAATGGTGTTAACTCGTATTCTCTTGTCGTTCTTACACATTTTTGGTTTTAATCGTTAGATCACACATACACGATTACACTCTCATTCATACTTCCAGATTCTGGGGAGGAATGGGAATAATATTGGCTAGGTGTTCAACTGAGCTACGGGACCAGCCCTATACAATGTTTGTTGTGTTAGTAATCTGTCATCAGCACTGTGTTATAAGATACAGCAACGAAGGCCAAACAACAACAGAACTAGAGCTCATCATTGCACATGCCCATAGGATTGCTACTCTCAAAATAAAACTCCACTTTTAATACGTGTATCATATATCATCTCCCGAAAACGCAGTCCCGGTAACGGGTACTTAAACTTCAGTCCTTTTAAAAGCATAATGATTAAAACATTAGCTTAATATAAAGCCTTCATAAAAACGAGAAGTATTAAATAACAGGTATTTTTAGGCAGTCCACAGCTATTCTTTGAATAAGTTTAAGAAGTAAATACGAGGTTATCAGTATGTACAGATTGTCTCATAAAGGCGCACACGAATACCTCTCATTATCGGCTCCCGTTTCTGGAGCAACAAAATCCTCACTCACTCACACTCCCAGGATCCAGAACACCACACTGAAAGCCTTTAGCTACCTTGGGCGTCTCCAAACGCGGTTTTGTGGCTACGTGTTTTTTAATCCCTACTTTTTCCTTCCTTCTCACCCACTCTGGCTTCGATAAGTCCTTTTATATACATTATCCCGCTCCCTTTTACCTTACTGTTCTCAATTTAACCGTGTTTTCTCTCGCTTTTTATCTCACTGCTACAGATACAGCCATTTCTGAAATAAGGTGTTGGGCACTACAGCGTAGGAGCTGCTAGAAATGGATTTTTTTTACCACCTGCTTTGCATACGCCTACGTACCAAAGAAAGTAATCCTTTTTTTCTGTTTCTTCTTCCTCTTCACTTTCATCAACTCCCATCTTCTTCTGTACTATGCTTACTTTCCCCTTCGACATTCGATAAAGAGAGGACAGCTATTTACAGTTGAAAACTTGTTTCCATTCCATTATAACCTTATTTTAATTCATGTAGATGTATCAAATAATGTTGGACTAAGGTTTGATTATGTCTGTATTTTAAATATTTAGCGTTAGTGAATTCTTATTTGTCTACTAACACTTCATTTACTAATCCTTAAAAAAATTCCCCAATTCTTATCCCAAAGTTGGATGTGAAGTGGATTTTAGAATGAAAAATCCTAATACGTTCCCTCATTTAATTATTAATATTTAACAGGATGCATAGATGAACCGCATTCTGTAGATACGCAAGTAGTCCAACATTTTTAATTTCCCCTATGGTGTTAATTGGAGCAATGGTCATTTAGCATAGAAAGGAAACTTTTGTGCATTATAGCACAGGCCTGGCAATGCCTTCCATTTTCTCTTTACTACAGATAGGGAAGGTTTAATTCAGTTCCTTATTTCTACTGTTAAATTAGGAAATGTGGACATGTTGTGGTCATGCATATTTGGAAAATAAGAAGCGTTTTAGCACACGATTAAGCATTAAGCCAAACGCTTTAGGTGGGGAAGAATTACTTAATGTAATTGAATAAAAACAACACTATTCTGGCTTGGGAAATGATTCAGACGCGACGCCACAAAATAGACTGACCGGTTTTTGTGCTAGTTTTTCTTGAATGGCTGTTTGTAAAAGCGGGGTAAGGAGTAGTTGGTTTCAATATTTTTTTTTCATATTTAAGTTAATATACATCACTGGGAATTATTTTACATATTAATTCAGGTAGAATATCTAATTCAGCGATATAGAGATGTTTTAAAAAATGTTTCTTATATTGCAACAGGAGGTGGGATTGGTCAAAACCAGAATAATTGTTTCTTTAAATATCTAATGTTCGTAAACAAATACCTGAATATATGAACCAGTAATTTAGTTGTGTTGAGTACTTTATACTTCCGACAATGGACTGTGTCCAAGAAGTTAATTCTAATGAATAAAGGTGGGAGGGTGACGTAAAAATGAATAGACATAAACGGGAGTTGTGATGATTTCTGTCAATCTGTCCTTTGATAACCTCTGCGTATTATGTTGATACTACTACAGGAGATGCTTCATGAGGTTATCGTGCATTCTTACACATGCTTCAGCTCATCTCAAAGAATCACGACTCCTACGTCACACCTGGTGCTCAGGCACAAACATTGGTTACACGCTCTTGTAACGTATGCACATAGTCGATGAATTCAGCATACACCAATGTCTTTAAATGTGCCCATCCAATAAATTGAGGTCCGGTGAACGGAGAGGCCATGATACTGGACCTTGATGTGGGTTAATTTTAGGAGGAGTTGTATTTTATTTCGACTGTTGGGGGAGCCGAACTTGAAGTAGTTGCAACCGCACGTATGGTAAAAAATTTCCAGTAGCCTTCGCCCCAAATTTACTTTCCAGTGGGCTTTGCCCTAATTTGAAGTATAATATTTGTTGGTAGTTGGAAGATGCTTCATGTTTATCTGCACAACGTATGGAAGCCAATTTGTCGTGGTCACTTCGTGTTATCTTTTTTGCTGGGCGCCTGTTATTGTATTACTATTTTTAAATTTGGGTTCAATGTCCTCCGGCTAGCTATTATTTCTCGGTCAAGCACATCTCTTGAACAGGGTGTGTAAACCGATAGGATTTGTTACTCAAAGATAACACTGATAAAAGAATTTGTTTTTACACTTTTATTACCGTCAAAATTAATTAAGTTCACATATTGACTCTTGATACACGCCAGACTGAAACTGTTATATTTTCTAATTTCACTATAATCACTTATTTACTGCACATTATTAATTCCCGTATTTCACATTTATAACTAACTTTACGACGCGAGAGATTCTGTAGAATTGCGTAACGTATAACCCGCGAACGATTCTGATGAACTAAGCGACGTTTAACTTCTGAATGATTCTGTTGGACTCAGCGACGTGTAACGCGTGGATGATTTTGTTGAACTGGGCAGTACTTGCCTCTGGCTTTAGCTTTTTATACTCCCACACCCCAATATGCCTAAAGATTATAACCGAGCTGCTATTGGTTAATAAAACGCGCCAAAATTAGCGTCTATTTTTATATCCAATCAAAATTACGAACGCATATGCTTTAGGGAAGATGTTCCCTCCATTTCTCAGAAAAGCGCGCCAATCTGACGTCATTTGCTTGTCTCTAATAATTGATAAACAACTCACCCCCTCGCTCATTGTTACCCGCTCTTATTGTCAGTTTCAGTGAGGCCGTGTAAACTTATTTCCTAACAATGTTTATAATTAACAAACATCTCAAATCAAAGTCATACAATAATGCTTATTTACACTACAATCACTCTGGCATTTACATTATTGTGATACAAATTACTGCCACAAAGTTGAAGAATCAACTTTGTATTTTATTAATGTTTCTTTAAATATTATATATTTATGTTTGCCTCGGTTGTGTCAGTATTAATTTGTAGAGACATGAATTTCCTAACAGGGTGGTGCGGCTGAAGAATGTAGGCTTATACAGATTACAATTTTTACTTCACTCCTTTTATTAATACTTGACACGATTTAAATAACACTTCACTGATATAGAGAGCTGCGAGATTATTTATTAATTACGGGCACTTTTTACTTTCCCTACTACGTATAGTAAGTAGGGGAATTGTTGCATTCCACCCAAAAATTCGATACCGAGATTTCACCGGAAATATATGTTTTGAGACCCCCTGAATCCAACAAAAAGCGTTTTTGGAAACATGTCCGTGTGTCTGTGAACAGCATAACTCAGAAACGAACAGTCAGATAAACACTAAACTTAGTATTTAGGTTCAGTATCTTCCAGAGATGCGACACGAAGGTTTTCAAGAAAATTCCCCCATCCCAGATTACCCTTTACATGCAACATTTTTCGAAAATTTTAATTTTCTCAAAAATTGCTCTAACGATTTCGATTAGAATATCATATGTTTAAGATATTTTCATGACAAATGAAATGTATATCTCGAATTTTCTGGGAATGTCTCCAAAAGTATTCTTCATTGTGAACGACTTTTGCATAACTGGTAAACCATAGGAGATAGACAAACGTTTACTACACAAAAATATAGATGGCGTTAAAATACATAATTTATGTCATATATATATTTGTTAGAGCGAACCATTTTAGAGATATTGCTTGTTATTCCCTTAAATTTTCCAATACTTTTTCTCAAATGAGAATTCGTTATTCATTTTTTTATGTCCTGGACATGCAAAGAGAATGGAATGCGCCACATAGCAACCAGCTCTTAAAAGATTTGACTATCGCTTAAATACTACCATATTCAACTTGTATCTACAAGAAAATTATGAATAAGGTTAACATCTCGATTAACATGAAGCATATGGAGAATAAGCGTTTGTAAAAATAATTTGTACAAGAGTAGAGAAAGTCATGTGAGTGTAACACTTCAGATTTTTTAACACGAACACTCTTTTTGTCTCTCACTGAATACATATTAAATTTCCGAGGACACATCTGGCGTCCGGTTAGGAACGCTGTCTGCTAGCAACTGACTTCTGAATTTGTAAATTTTAATCCATCTTAGTTTCTGATTGGCTAATCCTACTCCAATAGAATACCTTTATTTAACTTATTAGCCTTTCTAGTTGTTGATTGGCTATTTATAAACTGTCTCTAAAATTATATTATTGTTGCTCCAAGAATTACCAGTGGTATTATTAGCTTTCTAATTCATTATTGCCTCAAGGTTACCTCATTGTTAGCAACTTTTAACCTATTATTGTCACACCTCCTACATTATTAAATTACGTAATACATTCACATAACATTATTGAACATGTACATAATAATATAGATATTAATACAATGACTGTTACGTACATTTTTATATGTTATTTTATACACATATTGCTTTAAGGCGGACTGTTATTATATTTTATATTATATAATTAGACTGAAATCTTTTTAAGTGTTAAAAATACTGCCTCAACCTCCTCGAAAATCTATCACCCATGAAAAGTTTGGGTTAAGTACTGTCTCAGAAAATGGGGTGTACAGGAATGGAGTAGTACCTCGTCTTACATAAACCACATCCACTGTTTTTCTATATCCACCAAAAGTACGGGTAATTCATCGCGCAGGAATCGATGATACACAGCACCTATTAATCTGTTAAGTAATGTGTATGGCCCTAGGAGCCTTTTATCCTAAATTTGTACCCATATTAATACTAAAATGGTCCTGATGTCTCACCTCCATGACTGCTCGAGGATTTGTATCTCCCACTGGTATGTGTTGTGGTAGTTTACTATGCCATTACTCGTGAATCCTGCCTCATCCGTAAATTAAAGTGCAGTCTATGAATTTCGCATCTTCGGGAAACTGTCTTGGAAGCCATTAGCAGAACTGTGATCTGGCATGGTGGTCTATTTATTATAGGTTTTTCCTAAATATTTTTGTGCAGGGACCATTACTACTGATACGCAAAAGTGTAAAAATGTATCGCATAGTTATTGTTACTTAAGTCATCAATATGATCTTTGGTTACAAAAAAATGTGTGGTCATCTTTCCCTGTAAAACATGGCCATAGGGAGAGATGGCCAATGCAGACTTTTTCATCCAAAATAAATTTCTGTAATCACGAGCACTTATTATTACAAATATTAATCTTCAGGATGGCATTTAACTACTTACACATCTTTGTTTCAAAATTCTTCGTATAATACAAACTTTTAAAACATACACCATTCTCACCCGGACATATCCTAATGTTCTCTTCATTGTGAATAAATTTTACATAGTTTTATCTAATTGGTAAACGATCAGCGATACACAAAAACTTACTACTCAGAACTGCAGATCTAATTAAAACACATAGTTTATGTAAAATGCATGTTCTTCGTGGTATTATGACATTAAACATTCCCTAGATGTACATGTGGTCAATTAAATTCTGGGGTGTTATGGGTGGTCTATATTCAAAACAATGTTTTCCACATGTATTTTCTAGGCTACTCTTGAGAAAAGATCCTTGAGGTTTCAGTCACCACTTTTGCTACAATTAATTTCTTCTGCACCACTGAGTGTTTGCACCTCTTTTTAGCGTGAATGCCTTACGCTTTACATTAATTTTATCTCAGGATTACACTAGCGTACTCTTCTGCGAAACAATAATATTTCTTCTTATTTTATAACACTCATAAATATGCCACAAAGATGTTCAATAAAATTCCCCACCCTTAAAATGGAACATTTTTCGAAGACTTTGATTTTCTCAAAAATGACTACAACAATTTTTATTAAAATATCATATGCTTAAGATATTTTCATGGAAAATTAAATGTGCATCTCCAATTTCTGGGAATGTCCCCAAAAGCCATCTTGATTTCGAATGACTTTTGCATGACTGGTAAACCTTAAGAGATAGACAAAATTTTACTGCACAAAAATGTACGTCTCGTTAAGACACGTCATTTGTTTGTGTCACATACATTTTTTTCTGGAGTGAACCATTTGCGAGATATTCGTTATTATTTGTTCGAATTGTTCAAAATTTGGTTATTTCTTTAAATCCCTGTGAGCATTCAGTTATTTTTAAGGCCAGCGCATAGCCACCAGTTCATAAACATTTCATTATCTTATTTCCATTGTATCTAAAACTAAATGTGCAATGTGGCTATTTCGCAAAGGTTTATTTGGATTAAAATGAAGTGGTTACGAAACAAACCTTCGTAAGAATAATTTTATCCCAATAGTAAGCTATAGATAAAGTCATGTTAATGTAACACATAAAATTATTGTTAGCAATTTTCTCTGTTTATACAATTATTTAGTATGCCCTGCTAATTAAGTCGATTACATCGTAAGTAGGTACAAGGGAAATAAAGCAAAACTATCTTACACGAGTGTTGTTAAAATATTGTGGCACTGTTATCACATGCATATAGTAGAGTCCTTTGCTATGTCTTAATTGCTAAACCGTGACTATATCTATATATTATATACCGAGAGGGAGGGTGGCTCAGCGGTAACGTCTATGGCCTGCACTCGGGAGGACCTAGGTTCAAACCGCGGGATCAAACAACCTGACCGAAGGTTTTTTCATGGTTTTCCTCGGTCGCTAGGCGAATGCTAGTTTGGATAGCTTGATCTGCGAATTCTCCTATCATCCGTTTCATCACTATATTCATTTCCTTCTTCTTCACCGCCATACCAGGCATTGGACTGAACACCCATCCTGGATATGTTATGATCCAGAGTTTGCTTACTCCTCGGCAGGCTACTGACCCAAGGCATTGGCTTATAAGTCCTTGGGGGGTAAGTCCTACAACGAGAAGGGCAATCCCCTGAAGAAGTAGAAGTATACTCCGAAATAACAACTATTTTCTAATCCATGCCATTCTCGACTAAGAGTCAAAACCTTCTTCACAAGTAAGGGCCTTCTTTTAGAACTCCAAAGTATTTGGAGAAAGGTCTTTGTAAATCCTGTTTAATCTTTTATGAAATTAAATTAGAATGTGTCTTATAACACCATGTCTTTTCAGAACAAATTGAGCTTTTCTGCGATGAAACAATTATCAAAATCGGCACCAGAGACGTATTGTGTGTTCAAAATAAAAGCAAATTGGGACGTAAGATCCATCAGGGAAGCCACAACACCGAAAACATTTTAGCATTTAAAGAGGCCGATCAGTGAAAATTAAACAAAAATTGTGAAATATTGAAATTTAGGCTTTTAAACCTATTATTAAGTCCGATTCTCTAGGAATAATTTTGTATGCGCACCTTTTATTTGAGTTAAAATAAAAGTCCTATGTAACGATTTTAATAACTCTAAGCTGAGGGCGTGTTTTCGCATTTCAAGTTTCTTACATATACTTCATACACGTTTTTTTCTCTAAGTATTTTACAAAATTTGTGCCAATATATTAATCAGTTGTTAAATTATGCATTTTAAGTAAAAATGTACACTATTTTATGAAAAATACTCGCACATAAGCAGAATTTCAGGACCGTTAATATGAGCGAGTATTCCGGATTCTTTGCAAGAGCGAAACTCACAATAAAATTGAATAAGATTATTTTTAAAATGCAGTTAATTTAAAAGTATATTTATTAGCGAACTTGTTTCCCAGCTCAATAAGGAATATGAATGTAAAATGTTGTTTAAAAATGTTGTAAATTGCATCCTAAGGAGCATTTTTATAAAATTGTTTTTGTTTTAAAAATGTGTAACCTAGAAACGGCTTAAAATATATGTACCAAACTTTGCAACCGCACTTCTTTATGCAGACATAGGATGTAGTAACGAGTTCAAAAAGCTAGTAGAGAAATTTGGGTTTTGGAAAATTCACAGATTGGTTCCCTTAAAAGCGGTATATGTAATTCGTTAAATACATACACACCTAATTCAGCAGTGCGCTGTTAATTAGGGCACAGCAAATTGGACTGAAATTGGCTTCTGTCCCACAGGATACATACGTCACCGGAGCAATGGGCTGAACTGAGCTAAGTAAGTTATCATTGACAGAATACATCATCACCTTTAATTATGGAGTTAACTTTTATAACAGAAGTGAGTGCTCAATAATCTGTTGATAATAATCTACCACTTATTACATTTAGAATGCATTCACATTAATAAACTTTATGATGGCGGCGCTCAATACGTTGTGCAAGATGACGACAAATTGCAGAAGGGATACACATTCGAGCAGACAAACTACCTTCCTAAATATTTTCAGTACATAAGGAACAAGTGTAACGTTAGAGGCTTCATTTTTCACTAATTAATCACTTTTTTCAAATACGTATGCTTATCACTGTCCAATTTACATATTGTAAAAATCGAAAACACCAGTTTCTGCTACACACACTTTATTTGCCACTTAGGTGCTCAGCGTAGCACAAGCTTTACACTTGAGCCACTGTTGATACACCGAACAGAACGCAACTCATCCGTAGAATCGGATCACAGCTGAACTGCTGAGTCACAACTAACAACTGAACCACAGAGTTACAACTCACAACTGGACTGCTGAGGTACAACTCACAACTGAACTGCAGAGTTACAACTCACAACTGAACTGCTGAGTTACAACTCACAACTGAACTGCTGAGTTACAACTCCCAACTGAACTTCTGAGTTACAACTCCCAACTGAACTGCTGAGTTACAACTCGCAACTGAACTAAGTTACAACTTACAACTGAAATGCTGAGTTAGAACTCACAACTCAACCGCACTGCACTGGTACTACCCAATTATAGTCTTCCAAACTCTTCGACTTCTTGACTGCACTTAACGTCGTATTTTCTTCACATTGACTGAACTGTCCGGACAAGAGCTGCAACAAAGCGGAAAGTTCTAGAAGGGAGCGCTTCTGGAGCAGTAAGAACTGCATAATGGGTTCGTAGTATACTATTGTTTTGAGGCGGAACACACCCATGGCCAGATAGACGAGCAGGGAGGTCTACCACCGCCGGTCCGCAAGTAATTTCGCGCGCGCGGTCACAATATTACAGGAACGTGACTTGATAGTCTTTGTTTTCAAAATTGAACCTATCTCAATTAAAATTCGTATTTAGTATTTCGCAGTTTTAGAGAAATTAAGCATTTCTTAACTGAATTAATTACCTTTCAATTCAGTGAACAGTCTGTGCTTATTTATTTCTGCTTTAAGTCATATGGAAACATCTTTTGGTATTTGTTCTTTGTTACAGATACGTATAAAAATCCTATCAAAATGTTTTCCCAGTTACTACCTAAATAATATTTAAGTTCATACAGGGCTGATTGGTAACAGAATTAATTGCAAGTATGGGAAATATGGGCCGGAACAGACAAGAAACATTGGTTTATCCTTGAATGCGTTGGGGTGAAAGATTTGGTACTTTTCTATTTAAAACATGTCACACCTACTTTAGCAGTGCGAAGGCCGGAGGGCAGAGAAGCTAGGTACAGGTGCAGTAGAGGCATGGAATCATACTAATATGCTAATGGACTGTGATTTATGTTGGTAAGGAAAGACAAAACCTCCTCTGCCACACTCAGTTCCAACCCCTCACCTGATTCTTGCACTCCACTCAATGTTTGTCTTATCCTCCTTTTTCCTTCGCTCCTAAGGCTAAAACTAACCTGAGTTCGGAGGTTAATGTTTAAGTGACAGAGTTTTGACATCAAACCAATACGAGAGGGAGCATCCAGGTACTGGTTTGGACCGTAGTTGTGAAGCAAGCCAGTAAGGTGAAATGTTCTCGTACTTCTCCCCTTTCGCCGCTCACTTGGGTATGACATTTGCCCATAGGCTAATGACATTCATGTCGGACTTTAATTTGAACCAATAAGAGGTTGCCTCACCTACTGCTGGTGTAGAACGCATAAAGACGTTCTACCAACCTTAAATAAAGAAAAACACTATAAGAAAACAAAAGCATCGCCATGTTTCCGTGCACTCGTCTTATATGGAAGGGTCGCTGAGAGCCCTAAAAAATCATAATTCCTCTAACATCGGAAAAATGGACTGTTTCCTACAATTTTGTGGGTTGGTGAAACATTCCGAGGAATTTTAATATAGGTTGGTGTAGTTAAAAAGTTTGTTTGCTCTTAGTTTAAAATTATAGCAATGTAAAACAGCTAGGCATAAAGACTGGGTCAAAAATATTTAAAATAATGTGTCAAGTTACAGTTTTTTTAATATCATTGTCATCAAGAAATGACAAGCCAAAGAAGTGCGTTTACCACTTTCCCATTTCGCTCTCACCAGTAACAAACCGCTTACAGGTTAAGTGATCACATTCATCGGTCAACCACTCAGTATCCATCTTCACAACCATGGCAGTAGCTCGTCAGTCAATATTCAGGTTACAAAATTAGATGAAGAAAAGTACCAAACATGCGGTCTTCGTTTTCTACACCTGACCGTGAGGCTTTCCGTGTAGAGTAGTGCTAATTTTTATCATAACGTTTTTAGAGGATTTGTATAGAATACTAGCACAATCCTAAAACGAAGCAGTGCAGCAAATAACGTTTTATTTGAAAAAGAAGAAACAAAATACATTAAAAAAAGAAACTTTTCAACAAGAAGCGATGAATGAATGTTCATATGGGGCACCAAAAATTTTTATTTCGTTAAGAAAATTTCAAGAACCTCGTTATTCTACGGATTTATTAGCTTCCATATACCCTCTTAGCACAGCCGTGACATTTTGCAGCGATCGTAGAATGCCAATCCCTTAGGTTTTAGCCCTAAGGTGATTAAGGGGACAGATCGGGTAAAATTGGGCAATTATGGCTAAAAAATATAATTTTGGTTCTTTAGCTTAAAATAAGTTCGATTCTATGTGAACTTTTTCACTTTAATACTTTTGTTATCGAAGTGAAAATGAGGGAGGTATGTGACAGTTAGTATAACCCTTAGCGGAGGGTGTATTAGCGCATTTGTGGCTTTTTCTGACATTTCTCACATTTTCTCCAACATTTCTAGAAGCGGTCTTTCATAATATTCCGTACATGTGTTAAATAGTTGTAATATATGGATTTTAAGTAAAACTATACACTATTTTATGAATGCCTACCTAAGCAAAATTTCGTTAATAATGCCGGAATTTTCCTTCGGCTTTTCTAGGTTTTAGTGTATTAGACGTTTTTCGGCATCTCTTTGTATATACATGGTATGTAGTAAAATCTTAAAAAATCAAAACATCATGAACTGACATATTCATTTTATGTAACATTTTGATAAGGACTTAATTCCTAGCAGTTTGGCAAAGTTTCTAGGTTGTAGTATTTTAGACATTTTGCAGCATTTAAAATGCTCCTTACGTTTTTAAGTTATTAGCAAGAAACTTCCCAAACAGTTTCCGCAAAATAAGCTAACTAAAACTTACTCCGCAGTTATTAGTGCGAGACAAATGTGTTTACGCCACCAAAGTCACCCAAAATTGATAAGTATGTATTCTTTTGAAAAGTAAAAATCATAATGGAAGGTTTTTAAGTAATTAATTCAAAAACCTATTTCTTGGTAAACATATTATTTAGTTGAATAAGGTACATAAACATGAAAGGTGTTTAAAAATTACAAAATTGCGTTGTAAGAAGCATTTTTTATATAAAATAGCTTAAATTTTTGTTTTAAAATGCATGGTCCAGGAACGACTTAGCATATATGCATCAAAATGTATGATCATAATTGTTTATACGGACATGAGATGTACTAAAAAATTAGAAAAGCTCAGTAGAGAACTTTGAGTTATGGAAAATTCACATTTCGGTCCTCTTAAGCAATCCATCTTCAGTTTCTGATTGAAAGTCTTTGGATTTTTCCTTAATAAGGCAACCGAGTTTCATCAATATTAAACACAGATCGACCGCGACAGGGATGAATGCGTGCTCAGCGGTGCAAAGGGGGAAGGGGTGGCAAGCGCCCTGAGGCCCAGAGCTTGACGGCCCAAGAGGGCAGATACCTCCCCCCTCCTTTTGTTGCTCTGTTTCGCTTTGCCAACGTTGCAAGTCAATTCCCTGAAAACCGAGGTGCGGTAATTACCAGTGATTTTAGATGCCATTTCCATGATGGACATTTATAATTATTTGATAAAAAAGGTAATGAATTTTATATCTAACTGGGTGGAATAATTGAATCTGTGGTTTTTAAATCAAATGATTAAACATTTTAAATTTTAATGTGAGTTAAAAAATTGGTTGTTCATAATTGAGGGAATTTTGTATAAATTTCGCACATTACAAGCATAATATAACGAAAATAAAATTCATGACATTAAAAAAAACAATTTTTAAGTAGATTATTGCGGCATATCTGCTGAAAAAAAATCAGCGTATAACATTAAATATTTATTATAATATAAAAGGCAAATTAAATGAATTACGCAGAAAGCATAAACGTTAAACAGCACTTTTTGTTTACCAGTATCAACATTCTCATCCTGAATGCTATAAAAGCTTTGGTGCATCCATTCCACTGGCTTTAATCTTTTATCGTTAGTATATGTTCTGTGGCAACTGCATAACACTCTTGTCCTGGCTTGAACTGAAGACCACGCTGGCTCTTTTCTGTAATACTCTAATAACATTCTTTAAATGCTCCTATTGGCTTCACTTTGCAGAATCACAGAACTGTACTTGCTAGTACCGAATTCGTAATTCTCACTCACTCTCTATTTCTTTCTTTCTTTCTCCCGCACACACACACAAATAGTTGCCCTTTGTATACGTACCCACCTTTACGACGTTTCGCTTTTCAGAGCTTGTGGAGCCAACTTCCTGTTTACTTTTTCCAACACTCAGCACCTTATTTTGGTCCTATGCACTCTCCCTGCCAAGCTATGAACCCTATAGCGACGGACAACAATGGGACTGTCTAAGCATCGGCGCGTTTATTACGATAACAAAATGGATTAACGGAACATATGAACACGATTGGAACAATACAAAACTCAAATAAAAACTGTAAGAGTTTTACTCATACTATACACACGTTACAGACAGGAATTCGAATAAAATGTATTTCTTTTGTTCTTATTTTTACTTTCTCTGCGACGTAGTAAGTAGAGGAAGTACTGTATATATTATATAAAATACAATTACATTTTACCAATAAAATTACATTTTCTAAAATTCTGTAATTAAATTTAACCATTTTAATATACAAATTAAATAATAATTGAAGTATTTTCAAAATAAGAACTAAATGTTATTATTCTAAAATCATTCGATGCCGATATTTCATACGAAATACATCTTTTGAGGCCCCCGGGTTAGAAAAAATTTTTTTTAGAAAAAGTTCTGCTTATGGGTGTCTGTGAATAAAATAGCTCAAAAAAGAAACGTCTCGAAAATTTTCTCTAAAATGGCTCTAACCATGTTGATTAAAATGCCATATCTTTAAGATATTTTAAGTGTATATCTTGAATTTTCTGGCCTCAGAATCAGAATAGCCTCTGAAGTCCTTTTTATTCTGAAAGATCTTTGTCTTCCTGGTAAGAGATACACAATATCTTACTACAGATGAATTTGCAACAGACTTCTTAGCGTCGCGTCTATGTATCTACCTTGAATATGAGAATGGATAGTGTAATGACGTTTCGTATGTATAAATCTATAACACACTCTGTACCATTGACATCCTGTATAAACGTTTGCTACCTTTAAAACTGCTATCGAATGTTCCAGAAGCTTGCTCATTGTTGTTCACACTACATTGTTAATACAGAATAGGTTTTGTTGCTTTCTTTCTGAATTCACATTGTTAAAATCTTTATAGGAACTTTATTTTCTGGAAGCAAACACGAAATACTTCTGGCTTTGCTTCTTTTAAATATTATTACCATACATATTATTTTATCGTAACATATATCTCTGTAAAATCTTTACAGTTCTGTTGTAGGATGGTAATACAAATGTATTTGTCGTGAATAATTAAATAACAATATTTTGATGCAGTAATTTGTATCATAAATTATTTAAATGTAAAGAATGATTATAGTATGAATATGCATTTTTGTGTGTCACTGATTTAAGATGTTTGTTGATTATAATTATTGTCGAGAAGTAAGTTTATACTGCCTTACTGAAACTGACAATAATAGCGTGCAATAATGCAGCGAGGGGGTGAGCTGTTTATCATTATTGGAAACGAGGAAGTTACGTAATGTTGGCGCGTTTTTCTTTAGAATTTTCTGGAACATTCTCCCTAGAGCATATGTGTTCATAATTTTCATTGGATATTAAAATAGACGCTAATGTTGGCGCGTTTTATTAGCCAATAGCAGCTCAGTTATAATCTTTAGGCATATCGGGGTGTAGGAGTATAAATAGGGCTAGGTTAGAAGTAAAGTCCTTCAGTCCGTCAGTTAGTCGAAAACATTTGTACGTTACACGCCGCCTTCAGTCCAGCAGAAATATTTGTATTGTATACGTCGATTATCGATTCGCAAGTTACGCGTAGCAGAGTTATGAAAAATTTAAAGTGTTGTAAAGTTAATTATACAAAAAGTTGAAGTACGCGAATTAAGAATGATCAGTAATGAAGTTATTATAACAGTTTCAGTTTGGCGAGTGTCAAGATCAATGTGTAAATTGTGATAGTGAATGTGTTCGACAATAAAAAGTGTAAAACAAATTCTTTCATCAGTGTTATCTTTGGATAAAAGACTCCTTTCCGTTTACACAACCTGTATAAAGAGAAGTGCTCGACCAAAAAGACAATAGCTAGCCGGAGGACAGTGAACCAAAAGTAAATAAAATAACAGTAGCATTCTTTCAAACAAACACTAATACTGCCGCAAATTGCTAACACCAGATGGAGCTAACAAACCTAACAAAGAATCACGTCACAAAATGGCTTCACCACGTGGAGTAAACACACATACACAAATAACATTATAAATTTACCATCGCAAATTGGCTTCCAAAACGTGGGGCTCAACAAATAAATATAACAGAAGTATACGACCACAATTTAATATTTAAGCTTTGTTAGTAGGAGCTAAGTGTTTTTGGGCTAGTAGTGGATACCGTCTCAAGGTTTCATTAAATTAATACATTTTGGAATTATTAAGCTAATCTCTGTACAGATACTACTTACGCAGATCTCTACACCATTTTTACCTCCAATCGTTATCGATACCTATCATAACTATTTTAACCTTCCAAACTTGACTGCTTCATGGCTGTGCATCTATGTAGTTGCGCTTGGGTACCTCTCTCTTCTTCCTTCCTTCCCTCCGGTTTCCATTTATATGATCTCCTTGGTATTCTTCTTAGGTGTACAAAATTCTCATCATGTCTCTTACATGTTTATTCCTTTTTCTATACAAACCTATTTTCTGAGGCGAATGCCTTAAAAAAATCCATCTCTGTAGCAATTATATCTCCTTAATAGCTGTTATACCAATTAGTAATCTAGGAATTTTACTGTTTTTAACGCGTACTAGATGACTCACCTGACTTTTTACCTGTGGCTTCTTATATTTCAAATTATTAAATCAATTTTAGTGACCTTTGAGAAGGATGTTTTCTTTTAGCTCCACGTATAGACGCCAATTTGAGAAAGATGGTATCTTTACTTTATTTTGTCCATATTTGAGAAAGGAGTATTTTAGAAGAAGTTGTATTATATTTCAACTATTGGGGAGCTGAACTTGGAAGTTTTTTTGCAACCGCACGTATGGTACCCGGTTTCCGGAAGCCTTCGCCCCAAATGTACTTTCAGGTGGCCTTTGCCCCAAGTTTAAAAATATTAATTTTGTAATTTAAACTGTTTATTTAAATATTATATATTTATGTTTGCCTCGGCTGCGTCAGTATTTATTTTAGAGACACGTTTATCTTAGCAGGGTTTTGGCGCGACAAGAATGTAGGCTTACACAATTATAATTTTACTTCACTCCTTTTATTAATACTTGATACTATTAAAATAACACTTCACTGATATAGAGAGCTGTGAGATTCTTTTTATTAAACACTTGCACTTTTTAATACGTAAACTATTTTCGTCTTACACGAATACGTATTATATTTCTCGAGGACGCATCATGCATCCGGTTACAAACACTGTCCGCAGGCAACTGAATAGATTTCAACCTTCTAAACTTGTAAATTTCTGTATTTCAAGTCCCTGATTGGCTAATCCTACTCCAATAGAATACCTTCATTTAACTAAAGCTTTATCTGGTTGTTGGTTAGCTATTTTATAAACTGTCAATAAAATCACATTATTGCTTACAAGAATCACAAGAAACATTTAAACTCTCAAACTCGTCATTGCCTCAAGGTTACCTTATTGTTAGCAACTTTTAACTTATTATTCTCATAGCTCCTACATTATTAAATTACGTAATATATTCACATAACATTATTACACATGGATACAATAATATAAGCATATGCAATGACTGTTACCTACATTTTACAAATTATTACATACACATATTGCTCAAGGCGGGCTGTTATTGAATTCACATATTATATAATTTGACTGATATCATTTAAGTGTTAAAAATACTGCCTCACCTCCCCCCAAATTATTTATAATTTTTTTTTAAAATGGCAGAGTATCTTTATTGTGAAACCTCTGCTAAACCCTTGTCACGCCCTTAATTTGAGGGGGTTGAGGACGTGCATTTGGGAGCGTAGGAGGATTAAGGATTGGTGAGCAACTGTGAATAGCAATTAACAAAAACGATTACATAAATTTAATATCATAAACGAGTAGAGACAGTGAAAGTGAGCAAGCAAGCAAGCAAGCCATTTCAAGAATTAAGTGACAGAATTAATTAAGAATCAGTATCTAGTTACCTAGTGCCATTGGGCAGATGATACGTTGTATGCCATACCCAAAGGTGGGTGATGATCTGGGCAGCGCCTCTGGTCGCACCTGGGGTTGTTCTTATCAAGACTGTCATGCCCATGAATTTATGGTAGGCTTTTTATATCATAGACGCCTCCAGACAGAATATGGCATATATGGAGAGGTAACTTGTACTCTATAAGTTGGCATCAACCCACATAATACCGCAGGAAATGACTAGTGCTAAACGACGACTCACTGTACATCTTGGGTTGCACTATGTGAAGTAAGAATGCAAGAAATAAGCTTCACATGAAACAAGTTCTAAATAAAAGTAATTTTTAGGAAAATAATTTAACTTAACTTGACCCATACGTTACACCCTTATATCTGCAATTTTATGAAGGCCCGTAATAACTTAATCACAAACGGAAATCTCCTGATGTTCACAATAAAACACTTGAAGTATTTCTGGTTTCTTTAACCCCACCCGCTGGCATCCAAACTCAACATATGAATTCTGTATAGTCTTTAAGAAAGTATAGTTCTGCACTGAAGGTGTTAACGAAATACTTTATTAATTTTTGATAATCACAGTAGTTGAAATTCTAAAGTTTTATATCTTGTCTTTGGTCCCGTGGATATTTATTAACACAAAGGATACACGTATTTCACTTAACACAGAAATCACCGACATCAATATTCGCGCATTAATTGTGAAACTAATGAATATGAACACCTCAGGCAACATTTTCAAATGACACATACATATCTGCAACATGGAGAAAAATAATCTCAAATATTAATCATAAATATCTTTTTGAAGTTTCTAATATTGGGCTGGTACAAATGTCCTCTCTGTATATAATTATTTAGCATATACAGGGAGAATCACCTAAAACTTGTTCCGCAAATATTTCGTAAATGGAAAGTGCTGTTGATGTGCAGTTTTCAAAGCATTGATTAGTAGTCAGGGGCTCGTACATTTAGCCTATAAACAAATTTTAATAATACTGAGAAAAGCTATTTTTTTAGCAAACATACAATTTTTAAATGGAACAATGCCTAGTTATATCAACAGAATAAAGGTAGGGTAAATTAGAATGTCAATGGTCTTTGTTGCAGGATTCTAGTGCAAGTGATTTACGAGAAATCGTATTTTGAAACTTTTACTCACCGACACTTGTACAACCTGTAGTAGCACAAATTAAGAAAAACAAAAGGGAATTACAATAAATACTTCTGTGGATTCTTACAAGTAAAGAGAACATAGCCCTTCAAATGTTGTCTACAAAATGACCACCAGCATCTTCAATACACGCTTCCAGTCCGCTATGGAAAGACTGCTGCACACGTTCTAGCATTTCAGCGGAAATTTCGGAGCAGGCAGCAGTAATACTCGTTTCATATCGTCTGGTGTAGTTGGTACATACTTATAGCAAGTGTCTTTCTGCCTTCCCCACAGAAAAAAGTCTAAAGGGATCAGATCCGGTGAACGGGCCGGCCAAGATACAGGTCTTCTTCGTCCAATCTAACGATTTAGAAACAATCCGTTAAGACAAGCTGTGGTACTTCGTGCACTATCGGCTGGATATCCATCATGTTGGTACCACAGGTTCTTCCTAGTCTAGTATCTGTGGCAGATGGTCTGTCAGGAGGCTGCGATACTTGGGCGAGTTCATTGTTCCTTCTATGAACAAAGGGCCTATGAGCTGATGATTCACTATCCCACACCACACGTTTCGACTCCATTGACGCTGACGTTCCACCTGACGAAGTCAACGGGGATTGCATGTTTCTGGCCATGATTAGTAAATGCTGTCTCATCACTAAACAAGATACATGATGAATCTGGAGTATCATGTCTTAATGCCTATGTACAAAAGTTAACACGATTCTCAAAATCGTTTCCATGCAGCTCTTGATGGAGAGAGATGTGATACGGATGGAACCAATGTCGATGGAGAATGCGAAATACACTTGCTTGACTTATGTCACTTTCACGTGCGATTGTACGGGAACTAATTTGCGGATCTACTGCAACGGTAGCCAAACATTAATTTCTGCCTCTTCTCCAGTAACTTGTTTGTTTCTGTTACGTTTTCTAGGTGTTACAGTACCACTTTCACGTAATTGGTGAAGAGAATGATAAGTAATTGCCGAGATGATTGACGCGTCTATTGGGATACGTTTCCGCATACACCGTACAGGAATTAACTGCATTCTTGAACTGTCACAAACTAACGGACCAGAAAGTCGCAATGCAATCAATGAACAAAAAACACAATGCAAACAAACATAACAACATCGTACCTAGCAACTAAGCAGGTTGAATGGGACAAACAATTGTCGGGGTGGAAACATTTCATAATACGATTTCTCGTAAACCACCTGCACTAGAATCCTGCAACAAAGACCATTGATATTCTAATTTACCCTACCTTTATGTTGATATAACTAGGCATTGTTCCATCTAAAAAATTGTATGTTTGCTAAAAAAATACCTTTTCTCAGTATTATTAAAATCTGTTTATAGGCTAAATGTACGAGCTCCTGACTACCAATCAATGCTTTGAAGACTGCACATTAATAGCACTTTCCATTTCCGAAATATTTGCGGTGCACGTTTTAGGCGATTCACCCTGTATATACACTACATAGTACATATGTGCATGTAGTATACACAGCAAAACTTTCTGACTAAAAGGTTTTAGCATCCAGTAGCTTCAATACAAACACTTGTAGAATTAGAATAAAGATCAGACGTTTGTACGTTACATTCTAAACTGATCTACAGTACGTTAATCTTCTCCTTCAAACCTTTTAAGCCTGTTGCTGCTCCTTTATTTGTTGTATCCATCGTTTTGTTGGTCGGTCAATACTTCGTAGTACAGTAGGTACATATTCTGTAATTATTTTTTGCAATTCTATCTTGGCTCAGGCGTTGTACGTGTTCCCACCAATTTTGTTGATGTTGGTCTATAGTTTCTAATAGGCTACTAACTCTTAGGTTATTTCTTATTTCTCTTTTGTAATGCAATCTAGTCGGGTTACTCCCGCTAAGCTTCGGAGAAATCGCATTTCTGTTACCAGTAGTCGACTTTTTACTCCGTTAAGGTGCAAATTTCGCTCCCATAAAAGCCTGTTGATATTTCCATAACTTTATATACCTTAATATGCGTATTTTTGCTTTCTGATTATGGTGTGTTCTTCTAATAATCCCGCAAATTTAGCAATTTTATTATTAATGATCGGCAGCGCCGTGATCGAGCGGTTCGATCCCAGGGGCCCGCATTTCGGATTTGTGGTGGACGAAGCGGTGTTTGGGCGGATTTTTTTCTCCGGGTTCTCCGGTTTCCCCCACCATTCAATTGCTCCATCATCACGTTTTCTTTGATCCTTCTTTCATATTATCTTCCTCCCTCATTCTCATACCTGACTACGGGCTGATCCCCCGTTTCGGGTTCCTCATTCTCTGATTCATGTTTGTCTGCTCGTCTATAAACATCTGACTCTAGGCGCGGTTATAAGTCCTAGGGGGTGTAAGCCATACATACGAGGAGGGTAAGCCGACTACTTAAGTATTATTAACATCCTTTTCAAGTTTATAAGATAAGTGACAGCCAAGGAAATCAAAATTATTAATTTATTGTTATTTCTTACTTTAAAAATGCCAATTAAGAAATAAGTATTGTACACAAATATCAAATAAGCAGAATGTTATTGTCTTTTGTTTTGCCCTTTCTTATTTTTGTCTCTGTTACTAAATAGTGATCATGGATATTGCTTGGGATGAAATATCTTGGCTTTCGTCTAATTTTTAGACAAGTTTTCTGTGGTGTTAAACAAACCTATCTTCCTCTCTAAGAAACACTCCACCGAAGATCTATATAATGATTATCTTTTACCGTAAAGTTTGCTAGATTCTGAAATTAATTACCATTGAATGTTAGGGACTGTTAAAGTTTTAAATACTTCCACATTGTAGTTAAAAATAGTAATTATTGCTAATTTAAAGACAATATCTTCATTCTCCTTGTACACATAGTTGTATCCATATATTTGTAAGACGTTTAGTACTTTTAACTTAGCTTTGAGGCGATAATTCTGATGGTTAGAAAATAAATAGTTAAATATCACTCACTAATATATTATCAGACATTAACTGAAATCAAAATTGACCAAATTTCACAGTTTTGGCATTATTGAATTGAAATTAGCACCATTAGAAAGCCCGTAGAAAATTACCACTATGTTATAAACCTTGTATATATTGAGTAATAAATGACCCGTAATCATGCAGTGTTACTTGCAAGATTTCCCGCAGAAGATAAAGTTAGAGGCAGTTCCTGTCATTGTATTTCAAACGCGGTGGCGTGGGTAACAGTTGTCTATTGTGTACAGTTAGAAGTTTCGGCGAGCAGTTGGGGATACACAGCGTCTTTTAAAAGGCATTTTAAAATACAAAATGTTTGAAATAACCAATGAGAAGATGATAAAGATTGGCAACGTGCAGATATCACAAAGGTTTGCTGCTAACAATATAAAGATTAGTGGAGGAATGAAAAAGTCGGTCAGTCCAGGTTTGTCAGTTGAGTTCGACGTCTAAATCTGTGCGTAACAAGTCGAGTCCCGTGGCGCTCAGAAATCATGTAACAGTTACGTTTCGCGAGTCGAGATTTTAATTCCTCGCAGTCTATATCAATGATAGAAAGTAATAAGACATAGGAAAGTATTGTAATCTATAAGGAGTTAAATAAGTGAAGTACTAAGTATATGATTATTTCTGGCGTTGAAAAGAAGTCAAGTGATATATCAAAAATCGGCGCGCGAGAACCTAGTTAAGAACAAGGGTATGTCGGGGAAGTAAAAAAACAAAATAATGGCTGATTATCAAAGGGAATGTTTAAAGTGGCATAGTAATTCTGACAGCATCATTGAAAGTGAATTATCGTGTTTTTCCTTAAGTGCACCATATACCTGCATCCCGTATCCTTGGACATTACCCACAATTACTTTTCATAGCCGAGAAGAGAAGGGTCGACCCTGGGATTCAACCTGGACCCTACAACTGTGACGACTCTGCTGGACCGGGCACAACAACAACGATATTATCACAGGTAGTAAACCCACTTCACCATCGACGAAGAGAAAAACGCTACAGCTTCCACACTTTTTTTTAAAATAAGTTTATTGCAAATGGCCTTAGCTCTGCCAAATGAATAAATAAATTAATTAATGTGGCATTCACAACGAGAAATTAAAGCCACTTACGCAAGCATGTTGATGTTCTAACCATGATATAATTATTAAAATTGGTTGAGTGTTTTCACAGATTATCCTGCACACACACAAGCCTAGAAAATCAAATCGCATTGAGTTAGGGTTAAGAGGCGCATGCACTTAATTTAGGAAGAAAGGAAACATCAGGAATAACATTGTTTAGGCAGGGAGGCTGGAGGGTACAGAAGATGACTGCCGATGGGCAGGAGAATCTGTCCATTCTGTGGTTTGGATGAAGACTGGACACTGGAACACTCGCAGTGGGAGAACCAGCGAACAATTAAATTCACAGAAAAAATTCTTAAGTCCTATTAGAAGGAGATTGGCATGTTGGGATCTACTGGTTGACCAGAGGAACTGACAAACTATGTACAAAATCCTGGCTAAAGTGTGCGAAGCCAAATCAGATTTGTTCAGTAAGTCAGATACATTTACCTGTATTATTTGTTTTCTTTTTCTGTTTTTATTTTGTTTCTTTTTACCACCTTTAAGTTGTAGATATCTTAAATGTTCATGTACATTAATAACTTGAAACCAATAAAGATACCTTATTTACCTACCTAAACATTTACTCTCTTTATAACATTAGTGTCGATTTTCCCATTATGAAGTCCCAAATCATTGCCTCTTCTGCCAGTTTTCTGGATTCGTGTTGAACTTTCATAGTTGCCTTAACTATGTCTCGAAGTTACAATCGCAACATTATCTCATCTCAACAGGCAATGCCTTACCTTGGGGGGCATTCTTACTTGCTTATACAATGCTTTATTGTATAGTATAGGCTAGCTAATGTTGTAGTTAATATACATAAAAAAGGACAAAGTCTCGCAATTCTTTTAACCCATAACATTAGTTCATAAAGATTATGGCATACATGGCACAGACTTTTATGATTTATTTTACAGTAACAAATGCTATTCGATTTATTTTGCGTGTATGAAAATAATGATCCCAATGGTTCATACCAAGAGTCTACAAAATTATTAATTTTCATTAAATTTCTTGGTATTTGAATGACTTTATATGCCTAAGTGTAAGCTAAGTTTAGAAAGAATTCTAGAGGCTCATCCATAAGTTTTAAAAAAAAAACATGATAGAAACCTAAAATGTGCATAAGGAAACCCACTGAGTACTGGTAAAAATAGCTTAGAGTGAGAAAGGATATTATTATTATTACTGATATTACTGCTAATATTTTGAACTACACTTATTAGCCAGCTGAGTTTATTTTAAGACCTTGCTGAAATCACCTGCAGCCACCGAAGTGCCGTAAAGATTGATTTATACTCTGAGAGATTGGAACTTTCCTTCAACATTCATTAAACCGTGAGGCGTCCCTTTGGGGCATCGCTCATTCTGATCATTTAATTTATGGCAAACTCATTTTGTAAGAGCTTAACGTCCCGTCTGCGCTGACGAGGTAGAAAACTATTTTCTACTTTTTCTCCCCCTTAATGTCGGAGCTAATTCTTAGCTAATGTATCCTGGTTCATTTATTTCAAGGAATATCGACAGATTAACTTAGTAGACAGTCAATTTGTCAAACTGTACAAGGGACCCTCGTTATTATTCCCCCAGGATAAATAGGTAACAAGGATGACCTAATTTTGTATAAACATGCTCGATTTTGCCAGCGAAGTTTAAGCACATAACACCATAACATTTCTCTATGTGAAATATCAAGCATCGTCTATGTTTTAATAAAAATCTTTGTTAAGGTTGGAATTTCATTTGTCAGTCTATAAGCTAATTAGAGGTGTTCTAATGAACCAATATTTACGAATTTAAAAGAGATAATGAAATCTGTGTTACAGATTTGTTCAACATAAATATAATTAGGAATCAATTTTCATATCCCTATGTCCAAGCAAATAATTTTCAAAACGAAAAATCGTGCCAAATGTGAAATTTCTCCTATTAATCATATTTGAAAGCTTTAAACCTTTCAAAAATTAAACCTTAATTCCAAAGCGTAGTTTTAACAATGTAACATTAAAACTTAACCTGAAAAATATAAAAGGTAAGTAATATAGCAATTCACACAATGAGGAAGATTTTAAAGAGTAAAAATCTAAGAAGAATTACAGGCAATATACGCTTTAAAATTTGACACGATATTTGCAAATACTTGTGCATGTCCATTTAAACGTCGTTATATCAGTGTTTATTTAACCTAATCCTACCCAATACAAACTCGTAGTGTAATGATTCCTGTCTATGGAATGGAGACTGTCGTAAAGAATGTTTCAAAGCAGTAGCTTAACCTTTTACCTTGGTTTACCATATTCCTCCTAATAAGTATCTTCATATCTTATAAGGTTGAGGCATTGGAACAACTTTGTGATACTGATACACAACTAACTCCACTGTCGGATGTCAGAGAAGGTGTCTCAGGATGATGTGTATTTCGCATAAAAGAAAATCGAAAGTAGTTACAGTGTCTATTATACTCGTTTCAAAACGAAATTCTGATATTTTATATGCATAATCCAAATTCCATAAGAGGCGGAAATGTTAGAATACCCCAAATTCAAGGAGAGAGATATCGGCAACAACGCAGGATCCCGCCGCCAACCGCTGTGGTTGGCCTTGAAACATTTATGCTGTAAACATAGCTCTTATGCTAGCAAAGAGGCATACTTGACATGCTAGCTTTCACTACATTTGTGTGAACTAAGCAAAAGTTGTTTAGCTAATTTAATTTATTATATGTTTTACTTTCAATATTTTGCTTCTAACCGTAATTGGTGTGAAGAATATTAGGATTAAAATATATTCTTTCTATGTGCTCTAGAGCTCTTAAAGGAGTGCGAATGCGAGTGAAGAATTCATTAAGAATGTATAAAAAATATATTGGGCTTATCAGCAGTGCATTTGCTAAAGGTAATTAATAATAATAATAATAATAATAATAATACCCTAGTGCTACAGCCTATGTAGGGCCTTGACCTGCCAACCCGAATGCCGGCCTCACGTCTAGGTACGCAAGGCAGAGGTGGGCGATCATGGATATCTAATTCGAGGATGTGATGTGGCCAGCATCATGCATTCCCCAGCTAGAATGTTGGCCTCCGACGCCGGGATCGCTGCCTATCGCAGGTCCTCACTTTCCTCACGATGCTGAGTGGGCATCGGCCCCATACCCGGAATTTAAAGTTCCACCATGGGTGGGGTCAAAACTGGGCGCATTCCATGGTCGGGAACCAGAACTCCACGCTCTAGCCCACAGCGCCACGGCGCAGGACATTTGCTAAAGATATTATTTTAAAATGTAAATTATGCTCTATATACATAAAAATTAAACAGGCTATAAGTAAAATGGTAAATAAACATTTGTGTTAGTTGTACATTATACGTAGAGACATTTCTCTTAAGAACATTTTATTAATTATATTTTATTTAGTGGAGGAATAACTGAAATTTCCATAAGTAAAATGTAATCCAACATTATATAAACTTTTGGTCAAATACTAAAACTTATACAATTAATAATTTCGTAAATTATTTAAATTTAAATCTTGAAAACTTCTGATTAATGAAATTTTGATTAGTTATTTTCGAAAATAGTTAAAACGAGACTGTATTTAAAATGCTGGTAAAAGTGTAATATTTTACTCGTTTAAACAGTTAACAAATGCCATTTTTTAACCTTTTATTTGCTCACTTCCTCGGAAGGTTGCAGTAACTCAATTAGGGAATTTTGAGTTTAAATATCAATTGAATTACTCCATGACGTTTATCATAGGATAGAATTTGAATAAATACAAAGATTTGAAACTCTGAAATGCGAAAAAACAAAGTCTGGTATATAATATACCTTATATGTGCTACATAATGTAAAATTGTTAATTGCAGTTTGCCTTTGTACAGTCAAAAAGCAAAGGACGATAATTGTTTAAAGCTAAAATCTCTGCAGTTAGTTTTAAAAGCAAATACAGAAAAATAAGACTTTTTGGCTTCACTAAACTGTATCGCAAATATAGGACAAAAGATTTTAACCTTCTATCTTTATTTAGTTTCGGATTTGAAATTGTAACTCTCTGAAGTGATGGACGTAATAAGGTCTGCTGTGTAACAATACTTCCCCGTTTTCAGCTACACTGTCATTCTCATGTTCCTTCTATTAAGCTATAAAATAAGTCAAGCCTCTCCTGATTCCCGCTGTAAATAAAGCCATCATCCCATGAGCATCAAACAAGCGTGGTAGAAAAAGATATAGCTTTTTCAGGACCGGCGCTGATTCGAGACAAGCTGATGGCTTTCTCACGCTTGGTGAAACTGGTTGCAGATTTTAGAGTTACTTCCGACCTGCTTAACCCGTTCGTTCATAAAAACGAGTAACACAGTATATATATAAAAATGGGACAGGAATGAAAGCGTCATGTTTGCACTGCTTGTTTCGTTTGAATGAACAGAAAATCAAACGTCGCGCTTAAATGTGCAGTTTTTATACATGATCTCTCTCAACTCTGGCGGCTGCAAAGTGAGCATTCAATAACTGTGGACAGCACAGCACAAATCTAGCTTTAATAAGTGGTGCACTTTAACGTAACGTAAAAAGCAACGTTTGTGGAATAGGAACAGTTTGAAATTCAAATCTATTGATTCCAGTTAATATTCATTGGTTGCAGAATATATACACTCTACACTCAATGCTGTGTCTGTTCTAATTTACATTCAGCAGAAGCTTAAACTAGTGCTGGCAAATAATTTTGTCATGTTAACCAACAGCACTATAAGGTTTCTGATGGTTGCTATCGGTCCTAATTCCTTTTGAACTATACAGTAATGTATTTCCAGTCATACCGAGCGAGGAGGCGCCGCGGTAACGTTTGCGATTCCCAAGGGGGAGGTCCCGGGTTCGATACCCACGACCGCCCACTCTGGCTTTGGTTTTCATGGTTTCCCCAGCTCGGCAGGCAAATGCTGGGGTGGATTCTTCTCTGCCACGAATTACTTTCCATAATTTCCCCTTCGTTTCGTTTCCATCTCTTCCTTCGGGTGTGCTTCTAGGTTTTGTGGGTATGACGGTGCCGGGCAGATGCCGCGGGTGCGTGCTCAAAGAAAAAAGTATTCCCTGAGGACACCAGAAGACTGCTTGGTTGGTGGGTTGTTCATCGCTCTCCCTAGGCAGCTACAGAAGTGGGAGGGGTCTTCGAGCTTGGAAATGTTAGGGTCTTTCATGCCTCTCGTGGCCTGTCTACTTGCGGCCTGTAACCTCCTGTGCTTCCTTCACTTCTCCCTGCCTCCTGGGGTGATAGCGATAATAAATCTATACAGATCGCAGCGCACGAGATGTCCCTTCCGTTGAATAACCTATACCTGTACATATTTCCACCTCATTACTTCCCTAGTAGAGGACCGAAGAGTGAACTATTCTTCAAACTTACTTAAATTTTTACCAGAGACGCATATGTAAGTGGGCACTACAGGCACTAAGTCTCAGAGCTATAAAGTCAATAGTTCCTTAGCTATAAATTATATACACTTTTTTAGTTGTTCCGATTAAAATGCTCCTGCAATGCAATTTTAGTTTTTTTCTCTCTCTACCACGTATAGAAGTAGGGGAAGTATTGCATTCCACCCAAATATTCAATATCAAGATTTCACCGAAAATACATGTTTTTAGCCCCCCTGAATCCAAAAAAGCATTTATAGAAAAGGGTCTGTGTGTGTCTGTGTAGATGCGAACAGTATAACTGAAAAACGAAAAGGGTTAAATATAAAACTTGGTATTTAGGTTCAATATCTTTCAACGATGCCACCCCAGACTACCCTCCACATGGAACATTTTTTGAAAGTTTTGAGTTTCTCAAAAATGGCTCTAACAATTTTGATTAAAATATTATATGTTTAAGATACTTTCATGGCAAATGAAATGTATATCTTGAATTTTCTGGGAATGTCCCCAAAAGTCTTCTTTCTGAATAAATTTTGCATGACGGTAAACCGTAAGAGATAGACAACATTTTACTATAAAAAATGTAGATCTGGTTAAAACACACAATTTATGTCATATACATTTTTGTTTGTGGAGTGAACCATTTCAGAGATATTCCTTATTTTCCAATACTTATACTTTTTCTCAAATGGGAATTTGTTATTCACTTTGTTATGTCCTGGAGATGCAAAGAGAATACAATGCTCCAATAGCAACCAGTTCTTAAAAGATTTGACTATCGCTTAAACCCTACCATATTCCCCTTGCACCTATTAGAAAATTAGCAATATATGGTTTCTGCAAAATTGTATATTGATTAACATGAAGTAGATGGAGAATAAGTTTTGTAAAAATAGTTTATACAAGGGTAGGGAAAGTCATGTGAGTGTAACACATCAATCTTTTATATTATTTTATTTAATGCATATTCATTGAAATTTGCTTGGATTTATTGTGGTTGAAAAGCTTTGGAAAGGAAAAATAATAATACTGTGCACGCTCATTCACTAAAAATTAAAAAAACCATTATTTTAACATCATAAAATAATATAGGTAAATATAGTAGATGCAACTAAATTCATAGCAATGTTAAGAACTCAAGTTAGTAGGCCTACTTAGTAGGCTTGTATACTAAATACCAGCTTATTACAACCAGCGTTTACGGAAGGAACACATTACATGGAATGTGAACAAAATTACAGTGAGTAGGTAAATAGCAGGTTAAGGCTTACAATACTGCACTCATGCTATAACTACCATAGGTAGTTCCGTTTGATGTTTTCTGCTCCTCCAGTGAGAATATTCGTAATCGTATCCTCTTTCTGATAGTTTTTGTTCTGCAGAGGCTCTGTTCTAGCCTTGTCCATTGTGAATCATATCTTTACGCTGGTTGATTTTAGGTGACACTGTTGCTGTTAGTGGTTCCTCCTTTAATGTGTGTAATATTTCCATAGCTTTTAAACATCACATGTTATACTCGCTGACTGCTGCCACAACAGTAAGTTTGAGGCAAAGATTTGTTTTAGACAATGCCGTCAAATGGCACCATGTAAGCTTTCGTTGGAGTATTGTGTTTTGTGCTGTTTATCGCTCCAGCAAATTATCTGATGTTAGTTGTTGACATATTGACATTACTTTTGTTACCTCATCAGAAAAGATTTCTACACCAAGTTTGTAACAATGACTACCCATAGATTTATCCTCCGCTTTCAAAATAAAAAGAGAATTTGCAGGGAGTTAGAGAGCGTGTGAGAGCTTGCCCGTTTAAATTGTTGCACAAGGAACTTCAAACACTCGTGACATTTTGATTTAAAATGCGTTTAGCTCAGTTAATAGCAATCAAGTCTTTTTCAGGGTTTCTGTGCGTGGTTTAAGGTAAGACATTTAAATAAGAGTAGCAGTAATCATTTTCACTGAAAAATAATTTAGTTTCTCACAGGGAATGTGAATAATGAAAAGTAGAACAACAATAAAAGGATTTAAATTAGGACCAAGAAAAATAGTACCTATTAATATAAATTATATTTTTTATTTAGAATGTATACAACAAATAAATATGAATTATATATGATTTCATTCCATTTTTATACCTTTTACTTCATCTTGTTTTATAGTATCAAATTTTGCTTTATGTGAATACCAGTTATCTCTTTAATTCAGGTTTATTTACTTGCAATTTTATAATGCTGCTTGTTGACTCCTTCCATTGATTCAACAAGTAAATACTGAGCATTTCTTGCATAAAATGTAATATGTATAATTTGTCATGCAAATATTTGAATTGAGTGTTGCTCAAGTCGTCTTCTTCTTTGTGAAAAATTGTCTTTTTTAAGTCCTAAAAAAGTTTAATGTTGTTTACTTGTCCTAGCTTGGTTGCTAACTATAACGAAGTAAATAACAATTTACCTTCAAATTCTATAAGTTAAATAAATCCCATATTAATATAAATATCATGTTAACAATTCAAATTAACTTTTTAACATACCTATTTAAATTGTGATTTTCTCTTTTGCTGACCTTTTTATGCCATACAGAGTTTGAAACATTGCGAATGTAATCTTTTCGTCCATTTGTTTTTTTAACGTATTTTACTTTTGGAGCTATTCGTTTTTCTTTTTCTTTCTCCTTTATAATTAATACATTTTAATTGATTTTTCACAATATATAAATACTTTTTGTAAATATTATTTTATGTATGATATTTTCTAACAATATTAATTGATAATTATTACACAATGTGTTCATAATAATGATGTATGCGTGAATCATTGCCCATCCCTTGGATTTGTAATACCAATATATCGTAGTAACTAATTAAACACATCCACTGCTTCCACTTCATTTTAAAAATCTTATGTGTTGTTGCACTTACATGACTTTCTCTACTCTTGAATAAACTATTTTTACAAACGCTTATTTTCCATATACGGCTAGTTAAACGAGATAAATCTTATTGCTAATTTTCTTGAAGGTGCAAGAGGAATGTCAAATCCTTTAAGAGCTGGTTGCTGTGTGGAGCATTTCATTCTCTTTGTATGTCCAGGACATAAAAAACGAATAAGAAATTCTCATTTGAGAAAAATTATAAGTATGGAAAATTCAAACAAATAACAAGAAATATCTCGGAAATGGTTCACTCGACAAAAAATGTATATGACATAAATTGTGTGTTTCAACTAGATCTACATTTTTTGTGCACAAAACATATATCTATCTCTTACGGTTTACCAATTATGCAAAAGCCATTCACAATGAAAGGACTTTTGGGGACATTTCCAGAAAATTCATGATATACATTTCATTTGTCATGAAAATATCTCAAACATATGATACTTTAATCAAAATCGTTATAGCCATTTTTGAGAAAATCAAAATGTTCGAGAAATGTTCCATGTAAAGGGTAGTTTGGGGTGGGGAGATTTTCTGAAAAATCTTCGTGTCGCATCTTTGAAAGACTCTGAGCCTGAATACCAAGTTTGTTGTTTATCCGACTTCATTTTTTGAGTTATGCTCTTCATGAACTTTTTTCTAAAAATGATTTTTTTATTTAGGGGCTTCAAAACACGTACTTCTGGTGAAATCTCGGTATCGAATTTTTGGTTGGAGTGCAGTACTTCCCCTACTTACTATACTTAGTAGAGAAAGTAAAAATGCGTCAGCTCAAAATTGCAATAAATGTGAATGAGTAGAGTCGTAACCTAAGAAAGTTAAATATTATCGAGTGTTAATATTTAAGTTAATTTTCCAGTCGTTCCTCAGTTATTCTTTTTATTACTTCATCACTTCTTAGAGCAGTCTGAACTGGGCAGCGTATAAAATAGTTCCTTTGTCCACTGCGAGGATGTGCAGAATCCTTTCTCATTAAGGTCCTAACAGCCACAATAATTCATGTAAAATATGCCAAAGCAGTAAAACTACGCAATTGCATTAAACTGCGCAGTCTGTTCATCGTAATGTTCCACACTTGGCCATAGAATATGTCCAGCCCTCAGTATTGTGCCAGAGGGTTATTTGGCGTTCCTCCAAATTCATAACATGAATGATATCAACTTTCTTTGGGGCAGGCGGCGCAATGTACGGTTCTAGCAAAGGAACAACCTCAATGAATTCTTGTTCAAGCTTGAAATCAGCCATCGTTTACGATCATTACAGTAAACTTCTGTATTCTCCTTTGGAAGCGGTTGTGTGTGTACGTGCTCAACTATATAAATTAGTTTTCTACCGATCTGACTCTAAGAATCATGTTTAGCAGTTTTAAGTGGAAGATACATTTGCACGTCTATAGCTGATAGTTTCTACGTATTGCAATAACGTATCTTTATCCAAAAAAATCTTATGTGTTACATTCACATGACTTTCTCTACTCTTGTACAAACTATTTTTACAAACGCTTATTCTCCGTGTGCTTTTTGTTAATCAAGATGTTAATCTTATTGTTAATTTTATTGTAGGTTCAAGGTGAGTATGGTAGGCTTTAAGCGATAGTCATATCTTTTAAGAGCTGGTTGATATGTGGCGCATTCCATTCTCCTTGTATGTCCAGGACATAAAAAAAATCTGATGCATTACACTCACATGACTTTCTCTACTCTTGTACAAACTATTTTTACAAACGCTTATTCTCCATCTACTTCATGTTAATCGAGATAAACATTTGCAGACTCCATCTTATTGCTAATTTTCTTGTAGATGTAAGGGGAATATATATTTACAAGGGCAATATACAAAAACAGTAACCTTTAAGCACATACATATCTCTTAATAGCTGGTTGCTAGGTGCAGCACCATTCCCTTTGCCACGATTAATACTCTTTGCATATCCAAAACAAAAAAGGAATAACGAATTACCATTTCAGAAAATAAGTATTGAAAAATTTAAGGGAATAACAAGCAATATCTCGAAAATGGTTCACTCAACAAAAAAATGTATATAACATAAATTGTGTATTTTAACGCGATCTACATTTTTGTGTAGTAAAATTTTGTCTATCTCTTATGGTTTACCAGTTATGCAAAGGACGTTCACAATGAAGAATACTTTTGGAGACATTCCCAGAAAATTCAAGATATACATTTTATTTGTCATAAAAATATCTTAAACATATGATATTTTCATCAGAATCGTTAGAGCCATTTTTGAGAAAATTAAAATTTTCGAAAAATCTTCCATGAAAAGGGTAATCTGGGGTGGGGGGATTTTCTTGAAAACCTTCGTGTCGTATCTCTGGAAGATACTGAACCTAAATACCAAGTTTGGTGTTTATCCGACTGTTCGTTTCTGAGTTATGCTGTTCACAGACACACACAGACACACACACGAACATGTTTCCAAAAATTCTTTTTTTGGATTCAGCGGGTCTCAAAACATGTATTTCCGGTGAAATCTCAGTATTGAATTTTTGGGTGGAATACAATACTTCCCCTACTTACTATACGTAGTAGAGAAAGTAGTAAACTGTAATGTTAAGTATGTGATCATGATTGCGTTTAGTTATGCTAATTAATGAGGTACCAAAATAATGAACTATTAACAGTAAAAAACGTCATCAACTGTCTTTTTTTAAAAACACTCCGTAATTTATATGAGTTCAATAATGTTTAGTTATCTTATTGATTCGTACAATTTTAGATTCGGTTCTTCAAAAATTAATTATTTTTTAATAATGCCTTTCATAAAGCTTATTTTGAAGCTTCTTATAGATGCTCACATGAATCTAGACCGGAGAGTGAATTAGAAAATTCTTCTCGAATTAAAAAAGTTTATAATGCTTATATAAAGTGCTGTTTATTGTTGTACATTAAGTGGACACAGACATGTTTGTACCTTAGCCCTGGGGGTTAAAGAAAGGAAAAAAAGAAAACAAATTATAACGCTGTGTATTTGAAGAGAAAAGAGGCAGGGATTTCATTCAGTTGATAGCTGTTACTGTTAAGGTTAATTGAATGCTTTGCTGCAAGTTTTTTTCCAAATTCAGAGCGTTTCTGTTTTGTTTCTTGTTAAACCAAAGTGTCATGAACACACGCTGAGTTAGCTCGTGTACCTGTGTTTGTATTATGCGTGAAAAACGCGACATATTCCGATGATTTATAAGTTGCTAGTTACGCACATTAAGTTAGCCGAGGTTTGCTGTCCAGGGTACGCACTGTCTGAGCGCGAAAAGTGATAAAAATACGTTAAGTAGCGCACGGGCAGTGTTTCCAAAAACAGACCACCTGTGTGCAAGTCTATTAAATACAAACACCTACTATATCATACTACTATCCTAAGTAGAGGAGTTGACTTGCAGTTCAAGATCACAGGATTTGTATACCACAGCTAAACTGGTGTTTGCCTTCTCTGAAATAAACCGAATCTGAGGGAATCCCAGCTTCCGTTTCTATAAAATAGGGTTTAATAGGATTGTTTGATCAGAAAGTAGAGTGTGTATACATGTGAATGACTTTTGGTATTAGTGAGGTTCCTAATCAGCATAATTGTCTTGAGTATTGAGATATTGGATGATTATTAGTGCCAAACACCTCGGTCACGTGGCGAAGAACATGTGACGCTATGAAAAAAGTGTTACAATGTTCTTGATAATATGAAAGTAATTTGTAGTAAGACATACTTTAACTTAATAGGTCCGAGGATTATTTCGTGATTACTTTATGAAACACTTTACTGGCTAAAATCTCACAATCATAACTTAACAATCCTTTCAGGCTCTGAACAACAAATTTGACACATTCAGATTTGGTTCCCTCCCAATTTTAGACTTTGAAAAAAACCATTGAAAGAACAACCCACTTATATGTGTGAAACATTCTATTGGGTGGATAGCTTAATTTCAGCACCATTATATGTGTTGTTTTAGTGGCATTGTCTCTAAACGCCGACTAGCACGTAATTGTATATTATGCAACAAGACTGTAATCGTAATAATTAAGACATGAGTATGTTAGTTTTCTACGAGCGTGTTAATGCATTATAATCAAGTTGCATTTTATAGGTGGCTGCACTGATGAAGGAGCTCGGGTGTGTATGCGGATAGTGCAACAGATGGCAACACTGTTGATTCCATGCCGTATTTATTGACATTTTGCTGGCAACGTGAAAGCAACACCTATTGAAGCAAAGAAAGTAAACTCAATTTATTACTATAAATTAAAATTACAATGAACAGAATCTATTTTATTTTAAATACACATATCTCATTATTTATCTGGAGAATTGATCTAAGTGGACTGATGCTTTGAAGGTGTTAAACCGTATGGGCGATAGGGGAGCTGCACTGGCAGCCGAGTAAGATTATGAGTTGAAGTATTTTGGATGTCATAACAGTTCATTTACGTCACATGTAATCAGAGTATTATAGTGTGATCAACCAAAAATTAAAATAAAATAAATATTCAAAGCGTAGGCAATACAAGAAGCAATTCATTATGAAATGCATATGTGGAAATATCATGTGATTTAATCTAATAAAAATTTTCATATTATGTATTATAACTAAGAAATACAGAAAATTAATGAAATGAACTGAAGTCATGGGTACAGTTTGATATAATAAGTATTATATTTATAGTAATAAATTATAATTTTGTCCACGCCAACAAATTTTGGTTATCTACCTGCAGGAATGTCTAGAAATATCTGTATTCTTCTTTGTTTTACACAGCGTACTTTTTCACAAGTAGTTTTCAATTCTCACATATATTTGGCACTTTACAGCATTTCCTTTGCGACTAGTACATTGTCTCTATCATATTCTTTTTCCAAGAAACTTCAACGCCAACACTATAGTTCCTATTATATTGCCTTAATTTTCAAGCATCGACGTTATCAAAGTACGCCTGGAGCTTTATCATTCACATTTCTTTGCAGCTGCAACGATTTATTGGAAGCCTTGGAAGATATTTATAGTTTCCAGAGCTGAGGTCTTCAGTTAGCTAATTATGAATTCATGTCCCATCCTTTATGCAGCACGGGTATGGATGGAGTGAGAAGAAACGAGTGGGAACAGATTTCTCTCTATCTCATTACTTCCATACAGGAATAAAAAATGACGGGGAGGAAAGAGAATAGAGAGAACCACATTTAAAACTCATGTCTGGCTTGCTCATTAATCAGATGAATCGATTTTATGTAGTAATAAACGAGCGTACGTGAACTTCCTTTGTTTCTTGAAGTTTTCTCCTCGTAATTAAATATCGTTTTGGTGATGTCGTTTAATGTCAGAAAATTACAATGGTATTAAGTTTACTCACTCCAATTTGGGATTCTCAGCTCCATGAAGCTGAATACTTGCCTGTCGTCTTCTTCATTTTCGAATATGCAGTGTTGAATTTCTTACCTAACATCTGGTAGGACTGGATAGTATAATTATGTTATATTATGCTAAAGGTGACAGTAAATACAAAGACCACATCAACACCGCCGATGTGCTGGAATTCTTTCTCTTAGGAAGAGTTGTTTATATGGTAATAAATCTACTGATATCAGCAGTGACATAGCGTCAGGAGAAACAGCATAGACAGTGTCTAGTACTGTCTGTGACTCAGGAGTTTAGCTTTGTCCTTGAGGTTGACGTAAGCGAACCTGAGAGAGGGTTGTGTTATTCTTTCCTATCGCTTTATTGTTTACACCCTGTTCCAAAGGTACTTATCCTTTCTTTCCGCGACAGCAAATATTAGGCGAAGTAACATCAATATTACATTATTACCACATCAAACAAAACAATTATGATCATAATTTCAATAAGTGAAGTTGTAAAGCGTGTATACATGTAAAACAGTATATTTACGACACTATACATGTGGAATATTATTTTACTAACCTCATTAATCCGAAGGGTATGCAAGATCGATGCAGATGATTCGGAGTCCGAGTCATCGGATGATATCCCTTCTTGCTCATCAGAAGAACTGTCGTTTGCATTTGAAATAATAATCTGATCGATCACATCAGAAACCACACGATCCATGGAGAGTAACCATCTTCTAATTTTCTAACATGCCGGTGATATCCTACCCAGTGTTCTGCAGGTACCGCAGAGATTCCTTCGTTGGTTAAACTCAATAAACGAAATAACGAAAATTCCCCGGTAACGTTGCGCTCCCTTATGAAGTGCTTTACTGTCGCCCATGCAACCTCAATGGGATTAAGATCGCAATTGTAAGGCGGCAGATACAGAGTGGAGTGTCCATGTGCATTAAGGATGCGGTCAATCTTAAATACCTTTTCTCTTGGTCAATGAGTATTTCCTGCACTACCATCAGTAAGCACCCCTGTGATCCCATCAGCTTGCCAACATTTCTTGAATGTTAAATTATTGTCCATCCACATTTCATCCAAATAAACGATATCCCTGCCTTGACTTCGGTATTCCCCTAGCTCAGCCAAGTATTTGCATCTCCATTCAACAATTCTTGGCTTTTCGATTAAGATTGTTCGCTTTCCTCGGCACTTGCGCCATCTAAATCCCAATTTCCGAATAACTCTCCTTAACTCTCCCCCAAGTAAATTGTATCTTACTTCTAACTACAGTTGTAACTTTCTGCATGTCGGATCTATCTTTTTATTGACGTAGAAGTCCATTATTGTCCGCTTAATGACGCACATGTCGAAATCGCCTATATTTATATTTCGTTCTGGATTTGGAGGTCTTGTCTTGCCTGCAGTGCGTAAAGGGCTTCCTTCTGTTCTCTTCGCAATTTCTTGTCTTATATTCTTAATTGTTCCCACAGACACACCGCACTAATTGCCTGTTCTCTCATCCGCTCGCGAAATGGCAGAATTAGTTGTTTCTGCTCTGCTTCCTTTTTGCATTGCTCGTTTACATGGTTTATTATTTCACGAGTCTCGCTATGAACGGTTTTCCCCTTTTTCCGAAAGTTAGCCATTTCACTAATGGATTATATTAATTTGACACTCGCGATACAACGCTTTTTAACACTGTAGCATCCACTGACACTGCCTGCAGTAAGACTGCACTTGTTGAGAATATTTTTGAACTGTTGGTATTGCACTATCTACAGCTTACGCAAGAAGCTCCCAGTCCACTGCACGCTTGTAGTTCAAGGACAAAGTCAAACTCCTGAGTCACTGACAGTAGGTCCATCCATCAAACGAGTTTTGGTCATTAATTTGTACCATTCATGCCTTCGAACACTAATGAGTGAGTTGAGGTGTACTGAGTTCGAGGGTGTTCCGCTATTAGTCCATTCTGTTTAATGTACCAGTTTGAACAGACTCAAGGAGAAGGCTCAGTCTGTTCGCCTCACTGACGTGGTTGCCACACGCTGCCTTGTGCTCAGCCTGAGTTCGCATGATATACAATCGGGGATACAATGCAAATGTTTTCTTAAAATCAAATGAAGAGGTTTATCATTTAGAACATAAAACCGGTGGAAGCGATGGGTGGAAGCGCTTTGGGATCATTGTCGTGTTAACGCAATAATAATAATAATAATAATAACAATAATAATAATAATAATAATAATAATAATATCTTAATAATAAGAAGCGTTGAAGGTTCTGAGATTTCATAAGTAATCTCTTGTGTTTTATTATTATACTATTTGAGATTTCGTAATGTAAAAAAATAAGATGCTCTCAAGTATGTGTTACAAAATGTTGGCTTATTTTCAGGATTGTTAATTTGTATCTCATTAAAGCAAAACGCAATTAGTACAATAAATATACGTTCGGTAGTGAACCTATTTGCACATAGCATTAATGTAGAGCAACACCTTTTGTGTCAATTAACTTTAATTTGTGTTAAACGTTGGTAATAAAATAATTTACTTCAATAACAGTTGTGCTATTTCTTTGGTTTAAAGAATATTCATTATTGTATTTATTCTTACACATGACAGTGTTGCTCTTTCCTCTTATGGAAATTCCAAATGAATTTGTATGTACAATTTAAATATTTAATTTGGAACATATTTCGATATATTTTTTTGGATAATGATATAGGAAAACATGAAAAATGAAATTTGAATATCACATATATAATAGAAGTAGCTTTGACCGCAACAGCAGATAAAAACATAGTGGAAAGCAAGTCATTTATTTGCCTTAAAGCACTGAAACAATACGCGTGAAGTAACGCTATGATGCAAACTAACCAACGAGCGAATACTCGGACGAGTAAATACCCATTTCCCATATGAATCAAGCTCTATCATAGTTAAGTATATTCGTTATTGCTTTTTTAGCTAATAGTGTTCCAGGAAACGAGTGAGTCTCATTTTCTACCACAGGAAGTGAACTTTGACAGTGTCTACACTCAATTTTGAGGCACTGTTTGGATAGTTCTGGCTTTTACAATTCCGCCTCGTTTAAATATCAAAAGTTTATTTTATTTTACATAAATAACTTATGTATTATATACATATATGTATATATACATGGTGGACCATTTAAGTTGAGACTGTACAATATCTCCAAGTCTAACGGTGAGAAAGAAATGTCTTTAATAAATGTTGCATAATATTATGGAGGAAAGTAAATTCCATTAATCGTGTTTTGTTTGGAGACATTATGATGGTAATTTTAGGGTGAACTTAACTTTTTTTTTAATTGGAACCTACAATTACGGTCAAATTAAACGTATATATACCGCGTAGAAGGGAAGTTATTACATTAATGTAAACCAATTATACTTCTTATTATTTGGAACATACTTTGTAACTTTTTTGTTCTATGACCATTCCCTGAGGAGATATTTTAGGTTTTACGAGAACATTAAACAGGCATGCTGGCAACGTTGTATGGTTTGCTGTTGCGTTACTTTCACTTTCAAAACCACTTGGAGAACATCACGTAAACAGGGTTCACTTTCGCTTTCACAGTAGCGTGTGTCTCATGAGCGTAAGCAATCAAACGTGTCGTGTCTGTTACCTCCTAATAATTGCCTTTGAATCTTCCAGTAACGCATTTTGTAACCCAAACCCGCAATTTACGGATATTTTTATCAGCTCGTTCACCATTAAAGTTAAAGGTTTAGCAATTGATATGTAATCAACCAAACCAGTTTTATGACATGTAAACACAAAACAACTACATCGTTAAGCTCTTATTGGACGTTGAAAGCATTCCTTCCATTTTACGCCGTTCTAGTGTAGGCCAATATCAATCAAGTTGTACTGCCAGAACATTACCTCACCATTTCGTCGTTCCCAAGGTCGCGGTTTCAAACCTCACGGAGGGCGATGGATTTTTTTGTCGTAAAAATCCTTAGCCTGGCTTCTTTCGGAAGGGAAGTAACGCCACTGGTAGATTTACGACACGTAAAAGAACCTCAAGCCTGATAGAGACCTAGGAACAAAATTTCCAGTCTTTCACGCCCAATATAGAACGGTAAAGAGTATGGCAGTTAAAGAGCGTCTATAAATAAAACTCAATTTATCTATTTTTTTTACCATTTCTCCGTATTTGTTTGAATTAAGCGACATGTAGAAAACTAAACTGCTAGTCATTCTTCAAGTAAAAAGAGGGCAGAGGTAGGCTATATTTTGTTTACGTTGCGGCAGTCACCTCCTCCTGTCCGTTGCTCGTAGTGTGCTGGTTCTCTGCAATTTTATCCTCGGCTAGCTGCAGTAATTTTCTTTAAACTATATGGGAGCATGGACTTATCCTTGGTAAAGGAAGCGTCGATCTCGGGTGGTGATATAAGAAGACATAGACGTGCTTTGGTTATGAAAAGATGACACTGCCGTTTCTTTTTTAATTTAACTAACCCACGTAGTATACAACACTGGTATTGCCGCCGTTAAAATACTGACCACCGCTGTTAAAACGCGGCGCGGATATGACACGAAGTTTAAATATGCTTATTATCTCTTTACGAGTAGCGGTTCTTAGGTGTGTTTCTAAAACTGTCTTTATTCCCTTTTTGGCGTGATATCTCACACATCCTGCAGCATCTCTCCCTGACCACGCATGACAAAATGCCAAACTGAAATTAAATGCCCCGAATTTGCTCCAAACAGATCCATTTATAGTCGCAGGCTTCTGGGGCTGCTTTCTTTCCTATTGGTCCAATTTTTAGCGCCACTCGACGCGTCTCACTATTTCGTATAAACTTCCAGGGATCTCATTGGTCCAAGTTTAATATAAATCGCGGCTTTTCCTAAATTTACCGTTAAGCTATCTGTCTCTCTCACTTGGTCACGGCGAATTATCAAATAAAGGGACAAAAGCGCTACACCCTCGCTGTAGGAATAATGGCCCTGCGACCAGAGAGACGTCATAAACTAGATTTTCTGCTTTCGAAGGCACTATTCCTGTAGCTAAAACATTTCGTCGTGGACAGTATTTTAACATAGCGCTTAAATTATTTACATTAAACCATTTATAACTCTTCTAATATTACTAACCTAGATACATACATAACGTTAAATCACTCTTCTTAAACTATACAAGCAGTATAAGAAAAAGATATGTACATAGTATGATTTAACATCAATAAAAATTAATTAATAAATTATCTATAATTACAGTTCTCGGGCTCGGCCTAGAGTTGCCGTTTCAACGTCTGAAAGCCCCTTCAGAATGTGCGACCTACCTGGACCTGTTTGCAATACTGCTGAGTTTTACAGCCACATTACGTCTGCAAAAAGGTTTTGCGAATATCCTAAAAGTATTATTATTATTATTATTATTATTATTATTAATTGTGATTAATTATTTGAAAATCCTGTATGATGTCACAAAGCTACTACCAAAACTATGTTAGAAATAGCTTAGGTACACTACTTATCTTACAAATAACAACCTATTATATTATCTTCATACATTATCGTTGAATTAAACATCTAATTTGGAACAAAAGTTATTTGTCCTTCCCGCTTATCAAAGAACTAAATGTCGTTATACATTTTTGTTTCTAATACTTCTATGAAGTACATATTTAAATGAATGTAATATGTTCCACTCTCATCCAGTATATGTAAGAGATATTTCACTCTGTTGCATGCACAAAGCTGCCCTTCTTGGACATTCTGATTTTGATAAATAAAATGATATGGTTTCATTGCCACCTTCACTTTACTCCCGCAGCCAGCTTCTTGAATACACCCTGGTCATGTTTACGTTTAGGAGTGCTCAGAATGATACTGCGTATGCTTTCTTTACCTCATTCTCATGTTCGGTGCCAACCTTTCAGTGGACAAGGCAGACATGTCTATGATCGACCATCTCCCACGTTATCTTTCTTCTGTGTGAGCGTTTGGGTAGATTTGTTAGAGTATTTGTGAGGTTTAAAGATGTATATTAATAAATTCATCATAGTGTATTTTGGTGAGTTTCATACCGATAGTACAACTTCAGCTCCGTTCTGCTTCAAATAAACATTCGTTATCTAAATGAACCTTGGAATAATATCGCCATGGTTAAAACCTGAAATATCTCTATCTGTATTCCCAAAAAGGGAAAAGGGACAAGAAAATTCTAAATTAATTGTTATTAAACTACAGATAGCTTAGTGATTGTAGTCCTAAAAATACTTTGGCGTGAAGAAACGTGAAGAGACAGTAAAAGACTTTGAAGCTATAGCTATCACCGGAACAGGAGGCTATATTCAATATGCAGACAAGTTTTACATATTAGGAAGAAGTAGAATTAGTTATTATTATTTGTCTAGAACCTCTCTTGGGTAGGTAATGAAACAATGAAAATGTGACGTATTAATCGATATTCCTCAGCAGTAGTGCAATTAAGAACACAAATGTTGAGATAAAATATCTACCCAAAAACATTTTGTTACGCTACGCTGAGATGTAGATTAAAATGAGATATGTATTTAAAAACAGTAAAATTCTAGAAGCATTGGCCAAAATAGAACCTGAAACCCATCTGAACAATTAAATAAAACCCACGGAACACTACTCCTAGTAGAAAAATCAATTGATAACCAGCAACAGAATAACATGCCTGAAAATGGAGTACTAAAATGTCGGATGAACAGAAACTTTGATGGTTAAAGCGGAATTTAATCTCATTTTTACAAAATGGCGACTTTAAGATACACACCCACCCACTCACCCACCTGCCTACACTTGTCTTGTCCTATACGATACAGATTTTCATTATTGCTACGGACGTAGTCCATCCTTTGGTTTATTATGCTAGCTGTATCGTTTTAAAGCCAATTCACAAAGCCTAAAATGAGCATATAATGTGCTGAGCCGTTGAGCTTCTTTCTTGCACAATATGCAATCTAAGTTGCACTGAAACACTCCCATTGTATTCAGATGTTTTTTCACAGAAGAGTGTGCTGTTAGAAATGCAGTAATTGTTCTCAGCTGAAGTCTGCAACATTTAAGTGACCTTTCAGTTATTTTCTTACATAATTTTCTAATAAATAGTTTACTATGTTTGTTTCCTGGAGTTATAATCCAGGTTTTGTGATGTTCTACCAGTTCTTAATAGTCTCTCTTACAGAACATCGAGATCTTCCTAGAGCCCACTCTGGCCCAATAAATTTTGAAGCTGCTCCTTGTCTTGCAAGTTCATCAGTTTTTCGTTTCCACCTCTGCCACTATGACCGGGCATCTAGATGAGTTGAACTTCATTCTGTTCTGCCAAGATTGCGATTATGTTTAGGCCGTTTAAAACCAGTCTTGATGTTTTCTTATGACTACTCAGAGCAGAGTGCTGTCTGGCTATCTGAGAAGATAAGGATCTGTTTATCAGTGTAAGCTCTCCTTATGTTTTTATGTATGCATTGAAAAATGGCATAAATTTCTTTTTCAAAAAATAACATATTCAGCCAATGGAAAAAAAACTTTTTGAACCTTGGTTTTATGCCATATACTTCAGATCCTGTTCCTGAGCCATTATTTCAGCCGGCTGCAAATCACATCAAAGTTTTCTCAGGAGTTTCCAGAATTCTATTCGTCCAACATTCAGGATCAATATGACCCTGAAGTTCTTTATGAAATGTTTAATTGGAATTATATGTTCTGACGGCATTTCTAAAGATGCATCTCATATGTATTTGCTGATTCTTAGCAAACCTGAGTCTATTTCAGGAATTCTCAGTTGCTGAGCGTTTTGCAGTCTATAGAGTGCCATTCCTGCCTCCTACATTACAACTAGCTGCAATGGAGTCAGGTTGAAGAGTGTCTCCATTGCTGCAGCAGGAGTGGTTTTCTAACTCCTGTAACAACCACACATGCTGTTTTTTGAACTTTATTTGGTTGATTTTTAGAGTACGTTTAAGGACCTTAAGCCACCAAATCAGTGCTCCATAAGTTGTCGATTGTATGATATTCTATGCAATGCATCATAGCAGGTCTTAGTGCCCAAAAATTAAATTAAATGGAGTTTTATTTATGGATGCTCTTTAACTGTTGTGGTCCTTAGCGTCCCATTCTATATTGGGCGTCAAAGACTGGAAATTTTGCTCAGATACCTCTTTATCAGGCTTGAGGTTCTTTTACCGTAAATCTACGACACGGGACCACCGCCTTTACTTCCCTTACGAAGGAAGCCATGCTAAGTTTTACGCCCGAAAAAATCCATTGCCCTCCGCCGGGTTTGAGCCCGGACCTCAGGAACTGGAGGATAGCATGGTAACCACTACACCACGGAGGATAACTTTAGTGCCCATCTTTTACCATGCGTGCGGCTAACTATTTTAAAAGTTGCTTTCGCACGTTTTGTTGTTTTCTTGAAATGCTGATTCTAATCTATAGCTTGGAGGCAAAAGCGATTCCCAAGTATTTGTCTTCCTCAGGCATTTAATTCTTTACCTTAAGATATAGAGGTCCATACCTTTATAATCTATCTTTCTGGTAAAAACTATTGCTGATGGTTAAGCCCTCATTTACAGCCCGTTCCTGTATTTACCTCAAACTATGTCGACGATATCATCAGCATAGCCCCTGCTATCAAAGCCTAGGTTACTTGCTTGATCCAGTAGCCCATGTTATCATCCTACTGGGATAATAACACCCCACCCTATGGACAACCACATCATGACCTTTGCAGCTATGCTACTATCCACGAGACTTGTATGAACTATTCTGGCTCTCGGCATGGATTGAATCCACCGATAACGGACTTTATCAGTTTCATGTTTCCCTGCAGCATTAGAGATTGCATTAAAGGAGATATTATCAAGGATATCTTCAATATCAATGAAGGCGCCAAGTGCCACCTCCTTTTTCTGAATTCTCTTTTCCAGTTTATAGGTAACCTGAAAAACGGCAGTTTTAGTTGATCTCCCTGTACAATAGGCATGCTGAATCTGATGCAGATGATATACCTCCAAAGCATCTTCTCTTGTATGCCTATCCATTAATTTCTCGAGAGTTTTGAAAATTATTGTATTAAACTGGTGGAGCTTAGGGACTTAGCCAGGGTCAAGGGTTCTCATGGCTTTGGTATAAATATCACCCTAAGATGCCTCCAGTTTATGATATGTATCTTAAGACTTGCTCTTAGGATTTGTATCAAAACTTTTGATAATTCATCAAAGCTTCACTGAATCATAATGGGCATTATTCTATCGCTTTCTGGAGATTGTAGGGTTGAAATGAGAACACTGTCCATTTTAATTTTTCATTTTTGATGACTTCCTTGGCAATTTTCCAATCTGCCTTGGAGCACGCGCTCGCTCTCTCTCTCTCTCTCTCTCTCTCTCTCTCTCTATCACACCACCATTATTTACTTTTCTCAATATTTCTATTGCTTAAGATAAATAAAAATGGAAAATAAAAATACCTACCCTCTATCGTTTATTAGTGGTTGTACGAATTGTTCTTGTGAAAGTTTATTTTCTTATCTACTTCCTTTAAATCGAGATAAACTCTTCCGGAAATACCTACATTACACATTTTGTTAAAAAATATAAAAGGAGCAGCAATAGTCAAATGTTTAAAAATTGGGCGCTATACGCTGGCCTTAAATTCCATACTCTTTCACTGACATCACGAGAAACAACTGAAAATCAACAGGACTTGAAAAGAATGGCTAAGTATTGAACAATTCGAAACATTACTAACGGATATCTCGGAAATGGCTAGTGCCACAAAAAGGTTATTTGAAATAAATTGTGTGTTTTATAGAGCTCTAAATTTTTGTCTACCGCTTAACGTTTACCAGTTATATACAAAACTTCTTCCGAATGAACAAGACTCAACAGAGTATTCCCAGAAAATTCAAGATACAATTTTGTCATGTAAATATCTTAAATGTGTGATACCTTAACCAAAATCGTTAGTCATTTTTAGAAAATCAAACATTACGAATAATGTTCCATGTAAAGTTTAGTTTACAGTGGGGGGATTTCATTGATAATCTTCTTGTTGCATCCTTGGAAGGTACTGAACATAAATATCAGATTTGGTATTTATCCAACTTTTCGTTTTTGAGTTATGCTGTTCATAAAATGCTGTTGTACAAATGATTTTATTTAAGGGTCTTCAAAACACGTATTTCAGGTGAAATCTCTGTATCGCATTTTTGGGTGGAATGTAATACCTTCTCTACGTACTATGTATGTTGTATATAAAGTAAAAATATTTGATAAACTGTACTTAAAAGCAAAATGTTTGTTTCACCACATTGATACAGTCGCCAGTTAACTTCCTCGCGGGCTTATCGCCGTTTATTTTACGTGCGCTCGCCCCAACCATTGGCATAGCCTTTGTAGCACCGTAACGAGTAATCGAACCTAGGTAACCTCCAACACTGAACCGGTTTCAATGGAAAATAAATTGGGAATGAAAACTTAAGGATGCGATGTTAAGATTTTAAAGCAGTTTCCTCAACTGAAAAATACTTTGTGTGAAAATTACTTGTTATTATTCATTCAGAACTGACGCTAATAATGTTAATGAAAGTATTGTATGCTAAAATACACAATTTGCGTCAAATAGCACGTTTTGTGATATTAAGCATTTCGAAATACTCAGTGTCCTTCGTTTAGTTTGTTACACATTTTGGCACTTTGATGCGTTAATTAATTGTTCCTGTGCTTTTCATAAGGATCATACAAAGTGGACTAAGACATACTGACTTTCATTTTAAATTTTCACCTAGGGCTGTAATCTGCAGATTGGATACATACGTGTATATAGAGGCGGCTGATGTACCTGATATTTCTATAAAATTAGGGATGGGACCTCGATACCGTCGATACCTCGATACCCTCAATATTTTGTAGTATCGAAGAATGTTTAATACTTTGAGATAAACCTTCGATAGTTTTAAATTATTAAGTTTTGCATTACTGAAAATTTTTGCGTTTAACTTAATGCTAGATAAGGATTGAACGGAGTCGATACTTCATGCTATTGCCTCCCACATGTCCCCAAAGAGTTACTGGACTATAGTTCTTGATAGACCTTGACTGCCATTTGTGTGGGTGAATGAAGCAACATTCCATAGACTCTTGCGTTTAAATGAAAATATGCAAAACAATGGGGGAAGAAGTGGAGGTACTAATGCAATATCGAGCACTGAGTTGAGAATGAAGCTGACGCTAAATCACCTTTCTGCAATTGCCTGGCTTGGCGAATCGCTCTCAGTCGTTACATTTACCTACTCCCGTGACGAAAATCTGCGAATTCAGCAGAAACAAATCAGAATTTAAAGATGACATATAATACAGTGCATGAAAATACTTGTTCTTCCCTTCCATTTGTTTGTGTTTACGCAAGTCAAACCTTTGTATTAAACATGCATATGTTAATGTATGAGGGTGGGCAGTAGAGAGGCTTAATACACAAACTTACTATATTTCCGAGTGTTATATGGCTAATTAATTATTACCGGAAGAAAAAATGCATAGTTATGTTATGTGGTAGTTGTGAATAGTGGCAGAATGATGTAACATATACATTATTTTTAGTTGTTTAAGTTGCATGTGAGAAAGGAGTTGTATTATAACTCTTATGTTGGAGAGCCGAACTTAAAGTTGGTTAAAACCTCACGTATAGTACCCGCTTTCTGGTAGCCTTCGCCCCAAATGTACTTTACTGTGGCCTTTGCCCCCAAAAACGTTTTAAAAAAATAATAACTTTGTAATTTGACTGTTTCTTTAAATATTATATATTTATGTTTGCCTCGGCTGCGTCAGGACTTTTGTTAGAGACATGGAAGTCTTAGCAGGGCGTGGTGCGACTGAAATATGTAGGCTTACACAGATTTTAAGTTTTTCTTCACTCCACTTATTAATGCTTGACACGATTTAAATAACACTTCACTGATATAGAGAGCTGTGGGACTCTTTTGGTAATTACTTGCACTTTCTAACACGTAAAACTATTTTCTCACACAAAATACGTATTAAATTTCTCGAGGACGCATCTCGCGTCCAGTTATGAGCACTGTCTACAAGCAACGCGTCTAGTTACGAGCACTGTCTACAAGCAACTGACTTCAAGATTTGTAAATTTTGCTATACTTCAGTTTCTGATTGGCTATTTCTAATCCAATAGAATACTTTTATTTCACTAAATCTTTTTCTGGTTGTTGATTGGCTATTTTATAAACTGTCACAAAAATTACATTATTCTTACTCCAAGAATCACAAGCTGTATTGTTAAACTTTTTTACTCATTATTGCCTCAAGGTTACCTCATTGTACCTCATTGTTAGCTTCTTTTGATCTATTTCTACAGCTCCTACATTATTAAATTACGTAATACATTCAGATAACATTATTACACGTATACAATAATATAAACATATACAATGACTGTAATATACACTTTTATATATTGTTACATACACATATTACTTTAAGGCGGGCTGTTATTGCATTTATATATTATATAATTAGACTGAAATCATTTAAGTGTTAAAAATACTGCCGCACGTGTAAAATATATGTTAGTTTGTATTCTCAAGATTGCAGAATAAAGAAGAACTGCTAGTGTATGTTTTTATATAGGTAAAAACCCCTTTAAAAGAGGGCTTTTAACACAACATATAGTTACGTAAAAATGGAAGCAAAGAAATTATTTATTATTATTATTACTGCTTTGCTAAAAATAGGGGATATATAACCTGTGGTATTATCAAGATAAAGAAATTGTTGTTATTTAGAGAACCTCAGACAAGAATAATTTCGGTTAAATGTGTTTATACACAGAAATATACTAATAAGAGAATAACTCAGAGAACGCGCTATCGCCTTTGCAGTTTTTTTCGTAAAGTATTGAGCATCGAGTGTCGGTGCTCAAAAATCAGTATCGGTATCGAGTATCGAATATCGATAAATAGTGATATCGTCCCATCACTACGTAAAATGCAACTGTTTAGCAGTAATAATTGCTTCTGTTTATGATAAGTTCATTTTTGTCTCCTCACTGTCTACACTGGACATTGAAACTATAAAATAAGAGAAAGTAATCTTACATATTGCTCCTTGGTGATGCTCCTTTTTTACTCCTAGCGGCTTTCAATTTCCCTCTTATCCAGAACCATGTACTGTGCGAATCTGCAAAGTGGGTTGGAACTACCACAACTACCGCCTCTATAAATCTGGAAAGACGGTTTTCTCGTAGCAGGAATGATTTAGAATGGTGGAAGGACGTTTTTTAAATTACTTCTTGTACAGCACGGCTTCTTTAAGGATTTTTTCCCTCTTTCTTTTCCCCCCATTTCAAGAAAACCGCACGGAGAAAGATTTGCACAAGGGATATCAAAGCACGCACCAAAAGTCACATACCTCATCCGTATGCAGACTCACATGCGTTTATGGGCTCACACGTTTCCGCATCCCTGTAAATGTTGGCTGTAAAAATGGGAGGATGCGTCTGAGTAAAATTGCTTGGGGATGGGTTGGAGAGCACACTATCTCACTTGAGAATATAAAGTTGATAGCCAATTCAGACAGCTGGGAATGCTTAAACAGAAATGCACACAAGCAGTAGTTCATGAATGGATTTCGTGTTAAACATAGTGTCTTCAAGTACTTAAAATGACGTATTGTTTCTCATAAATGGCATGCGATGTTGGAGTAGATGTTAAAAATCTTCAAGCCTAGTCAGCTACAGAGGTGAACATTAAAAGTATGTTTCTGCATATGTCGCCCATTAAGTTTTAAGCCAGCATCTGATAGTGTGGAGCTGTGCAGGAGCTCGGAGGATCAAAACTGTGGCATCTAAATTTTAAAGTGATGTTAGCTTTATAGGTAGGAGCGTTATCAGTTTTCCAATACAGAATAATTAAACAACTCGATACATGTTTGGAAAAAGCAGATATTACACTCCACATTAAATGAAATCCTTACCCACTTAATCTACCATAAATCTCTACCAATCATATTCTACATAACCATTGTGCAGCCTCACATTCAACTCCCAGCAATGCGTGCTGCAAGAAATACCTTTTCTAGCATCCAGGAGTGATATTGAGCGTCGCCTATCGGGTACGTTCCTTTAGCTAATGATGATGATGATTTCTGATTAAGGGCTTGGTCATTAGCGCCCTTTTAATTCAGATCATGGAAAAGGCCAGAGATAAAGATCAATACAAAATATCATGGCAAAGGCCCGAGATAAACAGAATATAAAAACTACAGCAAACGCCAGAAATAAAGATCAATATTAAAGACACAAAAAGAGTTAGAAATAAAAATAAAAATATAAAACTAACCCAAGAAGTACGAAACACCCAAATTCAACATAACTAAATCCGCATTTGGAAATTTACTTTTGACACAAAATTAAAAATACTAGCAACCGCTTGCTTATCATCCACTAAGACCTCCGCAAGACTGGCCGGCAGATGCAGTGTCCCGAAGATGTGCTAGAGTAATAGACTCTAGCAATACTTGACGACCGAAGGACCTTCGTTACAAAGCGGACGAGCAGGAGCAAGGTCACCCTTAAAAAGATAACTGCGTAAAATTGCAGTGGCCAATACACAAGCAAGCAAAAATTACCTCCTCACGACGAGATACGCGAGAGGAAGTTACCCAGTTTATCGTAATGTACATCACTACTCTAAGCTTATTTCCGCGAAGAGCTAACCACTCCTCGCGCCAGCACGACGGGACCCCTCTCCGCACAACAAGCCTAAAGTCTACCGACGTTACCCGAGGTATTGTAACACTGGGTTCTGTGGTTGCGCCTTTGCTGCCAAATCTATAACTTCATTCCCCGGAAGCTAACGTGACCAGGTATCCAAGCACACTACTTTAGATAGACAATATACCCGCGACTTTATGTAATCCAGTAGGAGAGAAAGAGAGAACATTCAGCCCAAATGCGTTCTGAGCCCTATTAATTCACCGAAGTGCTGAATTAGTGAAAGATGTTGAGATGCCACCAATTCCTAAACGTCATCCTTTTCCAAATGTGGTTGAAGGCACATCTCGGGCATTTCGAGGTACGAAGTACCTGTCTATATGGGTATGAAAAGATGCGAGTATCAATACCATCGTCAATCTGCAGAAGCGTAATCGAAGATGGTGCTCTCAAGGGACTGGGCATCGGTTGAAGTAGGAATTTCTTATTCCAGATTTATACCTTAGAACACTGAAGAGGACTGTAAACCCATTCGACACTGTAACAAATTGTTTGATAGGAGTGATTGTTTTGTCATCACAAATATAGATGGGGCTGTTGCATAAAGTGATGAAAATAGAGAGGTACACAAGGCAAAATAAACTTCACAGCAACCTTCAGGACATAACATGTGTAATAAATCGAATGTCACTTTAACTGCACTGTTGAAATTGCAGACATGTATAGGAGCCATTTACCCAGACGACTGTAGCATTGGAGGACAGACAGAAGCAGATTGTGGTGCAGAATGCATTTTGATAATAAAAATCTGATGTGTCACATTCACATGACTTTCTCTATCCTCTATCCCTTATTAGTGAATATACAAATTATTCTTACGAAAGTTTATTTTCCTATCTACTTCATTTTAATCGAATAAACCTTTCCGTAAATAGCTTCTTTACACATTTAGATATAGATACAAGGGGAATAGAGATAGTCAAATGTTTAAGAACTGGACGCTATACGCTGGTCTTAAAATGCCATGCTCTTTGCGTGTAATCGCGAGAAACAACTGAACCTGAAAAAAGGAAGGACCTGAAAAAAATGACAAAGTATTGAATAATTCCACCATTAATAACGGATACCTCGGAATAAGCTGATACCACAAAAAAGTTAGTTGAAACAAATTGTGTTTTAAAGAAATCTACAGTTTTTGTGTAGTATGTTTCGCCTATCGCTTAACGTTTAGCAACTGTACAAGATTATACTAATCCCTTCCAAATAAAATGGACTTCACGGGCAATTCCCAGAATATTCAAGAGATAAATTTTATTTCTAATGTAAATAGCTTTAATATACGCTATTTGAATCGAACTCGTTACAGCCATTTTTTAAAAAATCAAAAATTTAGAAAAAAAGTTCCACGTAAAGGGTAGTTTGGGGTGGGGTGTTTTCTTGAAAATCCTCGTGTTGCATCCTTGGAAGTTACTGAACCTAAATACCAACTTTAGTATTTATCCAACGTTTCGTTTTCGAGTTATGCTGTTCAGACAGACACATACACACGCACTCTCTTGCACTCACGGACCGTTTTCTAAAAAAATACTCTTTTATTCAGGGACCTCAAAAAGCGAATTTACGGTGAAATCTCGGTATGGAATTTTAGGGTGGAATGAATACCTAATCTACTTTCTATGTACGTGGTGGAGAAAGAAAAAAATATTTTCAAATTTAGATGGGGATTCCTGAGCAGAGTTCAAAAGTAACCCATCAGCTTCCTTGCAAATATGTTGTACTGCTCAAATAAATAAGCGTACAGGGGTTGGATGAATGTCATTTTTATGGTACGATTATATATTCAACATTCTTGTCATTAACTGATTCATCTCTCAATTCAGTATTCTTGTGAGCTCTTCATGAATCACACAGAAGAACATTATTTTGTCTGCTTGATAGATTTTCAGAGAGAACGCCAAAGAGAAGTGTTTTAAATTGACTTATGGATATCTTGCCACGTGTACTACCCTCTACATATATATTTTAAGGACAGTTTTCTTCATTTTCAGAAAACAAACCCGCGGTCGTCCGGACATTTGTTAAAAACTTTAACGTGCTCTAGCAAATAAACGACGTGGAATGGCTTTCCAGTCTTCTTCATTGTTTTAAGCTAAGCCTGTGTATAATTTTTTAATAAAAATTTCCTGCTCAAAACGAGCTCCTGCCTGTGAATATGACACTTGCGTGGCTAGGAAAGTGTTTCATGTAGTGCTGCGTTGCGTACTGGAAGTTGCAGGGTGGTCATGCATAACACGGCTGTGAGAGAACTGTGTTAGATAATGTATTGCTATATCATAAGAATTTCATTCAGTAGATTAGTTTGAAAGTTTTTCCCTAGAACCTGTATGCAAATTTTAAAATAACCATGCATTCGGAATAGCAAAAACAACGTTGTTACTCAAAAGTGTGATTTGGTTTTCCAAAACATTGAAAAATATGTAGGAATTACGTTTATTTGTAATGTACGATTGTTTCTGTGGAGCTAAGCACAAGTTATTTTTTTCAGAAAATGTCCTGGAACTTTCCCAATATCTTGCTGGAGGAGACATTCAATTACTGCAGGATTGCTGCATAGGCCTCCAAAACTGTTTCTGTAATGTAACCAAGCAGTCTGAAAGCCCTGTGGGTTTAGATAGTAAAGGTCAGAGCGGCAGAATATGCCTGCATGATTACCAGCTTTATTGAAAATGAAATATACGATTTCTTTTAAATTATTAGATACTGTAGATTGCCTAAAAATTGGAAAGGAATAATTATAACAAAATGCAATGCAGCAGCCGTGGCTTCCATCTTAAAGTGCTGTTGCAAGGAAAAATAAATCACAGTTTAATTAAACTGGTATCAATATCGTACACAAAAGTAAAATGCGAAACTAAGCTCGATACTTATGTAGTTAACGCTTATTTATATGTTTGTGGTAGACATATCAATAGTCAATACCTGTATTATGACTTTGAAGTTACTTTTGAAAGTGTCATTAAAAGACAATTGCATATTAGTCATATCGTGACGTTACAACTTTTTATAAAATAAATATTTAACAATAAAACAATTAGGCTATTTAACATACTGACAGTTTTGAACCATTACAATGAACTAGTATAAAATTGTGACACTGTAACTAATCAAATTGATTGGACATTGCATACTTTTATACAAAATTTATGTTTTTAACAAATTCAACTATCTTAGGGTACATCGAATAGTTGAATGCTGTTTGTAAATCATTGGGTATCTGGTAGTGTTATCACCATTGATCGTGTTGTGGACATTCCACGATTATGTGTTCGTCGTTAACAATATGTTACACTGGTGCCAGATGGGTGCTTGGTCCTTTGAAAGAAGATAACTGTGCGTGATCTTGGTATGGCCCATTCTCAGTCGGGATATTAAAACCTTATCTTGTCTGGAAAGAGAATTACTGGTAAGATGTGTCGAAAAACTCGATATTGTGACGTGTTGATAGCACTGGGGATGCTAGTGTTGGCAACCCGCCAGTGTAGGTTGATAAGACGGACAGGATGTGACGTGCCGTAAAGGTAGGGGCTAACTTGATAATCGTGGGGTGTGCGAGTAGTGCCTTCCTCTTTCTGCAAGGTAACTGGTGAGGTAATACGTTTTAGAACATGGCAGTCCACGTTGAAACAATTAGGTAAAAGTAAGCCGTATATTTCCGTTTAATATAGTGGTCATCCAAAGCTAAAATGGATTGATCATTGAAATAGGTGACCTTACCTCATAATTCCATGTAAAGTGTGAATCCGTAAATTTTAATGAATATTTAGGCTCGCCCCTGTTGACCTCGTGGCGATTGTGAAGAAATGTAAAGATTCCGGGTTACCCCTCGCTCTACCATCTAAATTTAAGTGTTGTAAATATGTGAGGTACGACAATAGTTTATTATGGTGTTTGCTTCTCGTGGAGTCAAGCATTCCTGTCTTCCACTGTTGGTAGAGCTTCTTTTTGATGATTGAGATAACATCATGGGCTGGCGTAGTTATAGTTGGGTCACTTAATGGATGTTTAGTAGCTTCTTTTGCTGCCAATTCGTTGCCTTATATTCCAATGTGGGATGGAATCCATACTAATGACACTTGCTTTCCTTGGCTCTATGAAGTAGTGATTGAATTTCTTGTGTAAGAATATGGGTTGATGACAGATTGTTTATTGCAAGTAGTGCACTTTTATAATCTGAGTATACAACAAATAACTTTGAACATCGAGTATTCAAAACATAAATCACAGCTTAATTGCAAACAGTTCACTTGAGTAGATGGTACAAAAATCAGGAAGTCTGAATAATATAGTGTGGTCTGGATAAATAACAGCACAAATATTCTATCATTACAATTTGTTCCATCTGTGTAAATTGCTGTATGCTTTCCATATCTGCCATGTAATTCATTAAATAGCTGGCGATAAACTGAGGTATGTGTGTGTTCTTTGGAGATGATGTTCAGTTCTAAATTTATTTTAGGTGAAGTGATTGTCCAGGGCGCAATCGCAAGAGAGGGGTTTATTTGTGACACTCTAATGTTCAATTCTTGGAGATATTCGGAGACTCTCAGATATAAAGCATTATTAATGATCTTTTGATGGTTTCTTTAGGTCTGTTATGAAATATATACTTTTTCATTCGAGAATCGGACATCGTCGCTAACTTGAGGACATGTGTTAAAGTCAATTGTTTTCTTCTAACTTCAAGTGGAGGTTCATTTGTTTCTATTTGTATACTTGCTGTCGAGCTGGTACAAGAAACTCCAAGTGTTATTCCAAGTGCTGTGGTTTGTATTGAATCCAACATTTGGACTGAAGAAGGTCTTGAATAATTGTAAACAATAGCACCATAATCCAATTTTGCTCCAATAGTTGCTTTGTAGGCATTTAACAACACATGATAATCCGCTCCCCAGTTTTTTGCCACTGGCATTTTCTTAACGTTTAACCTCTTGCGACAGTCATCTTTGAGACCTTTAAGATGAGGTATCCAGTTTAATTTGCTATCAAAGGTTATCCTCAGGATCTGGATTTTCTTGATTAATTCAAATTTTTGGTTGTCATTATACAGTTTTGAATCTATGTTATTACACCTTCTTTTAGAGAAGTAAATACATTTGGATTTAGTCTTTGAAAGCTTAAACCCTCCAACTTCCGCCCACTTTTGAAACTTTAAAATTGTCTCTTGCAGCAGTTGTTGAATTATATCAATGCTTTTTCCTGTACAATATAAAATAAGAAATGCCAACAGAAATGCTTTAACAGGTGGTGATATGTTTGAAAGAATGTCGTTTATGGCTATTAGAAACAATGTTACGCTGATAACTGATCCTTGTAGTACTCCATTCTTTGCTGTGAATTTCTTTGATAGAACCCCATTTAGTGTGACTTGAATTTGTCGATCCTGAAGAAAGTTAAGAACTGCAGTATATTTCCTGAGACATCACTCTTTAGAACGTCAACAATATAATCTTTTCATACGGTGATAGTGACAGTGATAGGAAGTCTGTAAAACAAGTGCACGAATTAAGTAAGAAAAGATTATGTTTCGACAAACAAAAGTGCATGTAGTGTACATAGAATCAACAAAAAATGACCACAAACACTGTAATTTTGCCACATAATAGGTTTAAGAATCAGCGTACAACCCAATTATTTTAAATTTGTTGCATTTGTTTTCTCACATTCAGTTGTATTAAAGTTTTAGAGTCTATAGGTTATTACTAATTTAAAACAAATTCTGGCAGATCAAAGTTGACATACCGTTACACATAGTACTTGCCTAATGTTCAAGTATGTTTCAGTTAGGTTTCCCTGGATGAACGTGTGAGCTAGTCGAGTAATTGCAGATATATACGTAACAAGAGTAATCAGCGTGCCAGTGTTTACTTTTGCTGTATAATTAACAGTAGTGGCCTGTTCCACCTCTCACAGTTTTTGGTGTTGGTTAATCCATGAGTTCAGGTTTACTGTAATACTATCGGAAAGGCAGTTTTAGAAATTCGTGTGAGCGTGTATGTTGGAGAAATTGCACATTTTCTGGATATCTCCTGAAGATAAGTAAAGTTAAATATAATTTTATTTTTAATTTAATTTATTCAGGAAATCATCAATAAATTACACAGTATATGTGTAGTTAAGTTTTACTTAAATCATGAATCTTAGCTATCCTACTTAACCATTCTTTCCAACGGCCACACTAGCAATCGACAACATATCATGTTATTTAAAATAGTATGAAAACAGTACTGATTTCTATGGTGAAAATTATAATTATAAATTAAAAAGTTTTAAAAATTGGAGTTTTAGCAGGGTGTTCGATTTCATTTATATCGCTATAGCACTACTAATGGGTATAGAATCGCTGCAGACATTTTGTTCAGAATCGCATTATGATGTCAAATGTATTCAACAGAATACTTTCTAATTAGGCAACTTATTAGGCATATAAATGCAGTTTCGGGTATAAGAACCTCTGAATATGTAAACTTTGTCTCTTCGATTCTTCTCTTGTTTGCTGTCCAACAATTGGGAAGTCTCAATGAAATCTGCATTATTTCCTTTGAAGTCAGTACTGCAACCTAATTTTTTCTAAGCGTGATAATAAGGATAGAATAATGAAAGAATTTTTATTTCATAAGCTTAACCCCCATAATGCTATTGTCCATGTCAAGGTAAAGGGTACCAACCTCTGAAATATGGTAATTCTATATTTCGCAAGTAAGAATTTGAATGGTTGCCAGATGTTTGTGATAAATTATAAAACAAATTTCCAAACTTAGTTACTTGAGTAGTTTGTATATATATAATATGTTTTATTTTCAATTATGTACAGGAAAGAAAGGTAGAGTCAGATGACTGAAAAATTCAATGCCATAGCCGGGATTTGAAATACGGATCTCCCAGTGGTTCAAATCCCGGCTATGGAATTGAAGTTTTAGGTATATTCTGCATTTCCAATCTTGTCCAACACACTGTTTGTGTGAAAGAACAATGCTATGTACAGGATAATCTCATTTGTAGTTTTCAAAATTCCACAACTAAATTTCAGTTTTCTGTTCTAACGTACCTGCCTTACAAGCTTATATGATTTTAGAATAAAACTTGTATTTGTTTTATAAAATAATTCACAAGTGCATGCTTCTTGTTTTTTAACTATTTAATTAATAAAATCAGTTCTAAGGGCATTCCTAATTTGCTGAAAATTCTAAGCTAAAATTTTTATTTTTGATCTTAAGACTCCTTGGTGATATAGTCGAATTAATTCGTAACATTTTGCACGGAAAGGAGCAATTTGGCCGTTAATGGAATTAAAAGGCAATAGCGCACATTCTGCATATGATTAAACATAAAACATACATTAATCGGTAGGATTGAAAGCTGTTTAAGATTCATGCCTGAATGCACAACTCAAGGCGTGTATCGTTCGCAAATTCTTCCACAGTGTTCATGAACACTATCTGGGACTCGGTGACAGATTTTTCATTATACACAGCTTGTAGTAAAAATCATATATGGCAAAACGTGTTACCAGATTTCTCAGCTCTTTGGTTTCGCCCTGATAATCTCTGTAGCTCATTGCTTGAGTGGAGCAAAAGTCACTCCATTTGTCCCTATTCTTTGTTTGTAGTCTCTCTACAAACCGCACATAACCCGATGGAGATGGACCAGAAGTCGAGTCCAAAGATGACTCATACACAAAGCTTGAAAAAATTTAGCTTTGGTCCTTAGCAACCCATTATATATTGGGCGTCAAAGACCGGTAATTTTGCTCAGAGGCCTCTTTGTCAGGCTTGAGGTTCTTTTATGTGTCGTAAATCTACGGTTTGAACCGGCGACCTCGGGATCTAGAGGCTAGCATGGTAACCACTACGCCACGGAGGACGACATACATACAAGCCTTGGTGTGGAGTTTGAAATACATAGCGTATTTTTCAAATGGGTTACTTTTAGTTTTTGCAGTAGCTCTTAGTGTTTTAATTTTAAATGCGAAGCTGGATCTTTGTGATGCAGGGATGGTGCGACAATTTTCATGTCATTGATTCTGTTGCCGTGATCTCGTAGCTCCTCTATTGTCCCGTGTGCCAGCTGCTCCAGTATCAGATCTTTATCTCAGGGTATGCGTGAGCGTATTGTTAAAGGAACCAGTCTAAATTGAATGAGAAATTTAATGTGATCTGATACTTGAGCTTTAGCAGCGAGTTGCCGAAAGTTTGAAGACAAAGAATGAAACTGATTATGAATCGTAGCACTCAAAATTGTAACAGCTGAACCTGCCAACTCCTACAATATCAAGTTAAGGTTTAAATAACTGTTTCTGCAATAAAAGAAACTAGTAGCGCAACCTACCGTGAGATGCTAAAATGCCTATCGGCGAGACCTCTCGCAATAGCCGCGAAATCTTACTCACATAAGCGCGTAACTAAATGCTTAAAATATCACACGAGCAGTATATACCGGGGACGGTACCAGAGTCAGAGTAATGTATGCACAACTGTGTGCACAAAGGTGTGCACGAACGAATGTAAGTACCAGTGCCGGTACCAGAGAGAGTAACACTCTGATCTAAAATTTCACACCTTTATAACCTTTCAGCCGCCTACATATTATTTCTCTTTCAACTGTGCATAACTGGCTCATTAAGGTACACGTGCCAATAACAGCAATGAGTTATTTCATATAGCAATGATGTAATACCGGTATTCCAAGTTGTCGTGACTTATAGAGAGAAGATGAAACGGTTTTGTGATAGCCTTTTCTCTGAGCAATGAAGATGCGAAAAACTCTTCACATTATTAAATGTAAAACAATTAATATTTGAATTTATAATTACTCACCATGCTGCACAGATAATAGGACGTTACGGACCGTGACACTCTCTCACTTTCCCACGAGGAAGGGAATGCATGCAAGAGGCTGCCTTGCTTATCGGTTCAACACGCCAAGTAATAACAAATGAAATGCAGCGCAGAGAAGCTAACGTTGCGTTTATTTCCAATATAATCTTTCATTTTAATCAATATGAAAATATGAAGGCGCTGTAACTTATGTCAGCTATGGATGCCAACTTATTTCAGAATTTATTTCATACAATTTGTAATGCTAAGATTGCATAAAAGTTGTCTTAATATGATAATCCTTCACTAGTGTCACGGCCATCAAGATTATCAGCTTGTGACATAAATTAATACTATGGCTCTAGTTACTGCATTGGTGTGGATAGAGAAGACATTACCCATTATTTGTAAAGTGATGCCCAGGTACTTGAAGCACGATACATTCTACAGAGGACTTTCCTACACGTTTGTTACCTTCAGCGAATGTCATTGAGACAGTCTTGTCTTCATTTATACGAAGTCCGTTATATTCTGCCCACTTCACCAGTAAGTCTGAGGCAAGTTTCTCGCTAGTTCTCGAGGACAGCATAATATTGTGAGCATACATATTCATGACTGCTCTTTCAGGAAGGATCTCTTTACAACTGTAGCAATTATAACTAATATTCGACCTAGCTGATTCCCATGTAAAAGGCATGTAGTCTGTTCAATTCCATCATTAATTTCTATACAACTGGGCCTGTATATTCTGTATGAATCGTTTAATGTTTATATTTCTTCCCATTTGTACGATAACGAGCACTGGAATACTGAAAAAATAACGAAGTCAAAAATTACCCTTAAAGCATAGATATGATATTCATTTCAAAGCTGTAATCCAATGTTGGCTGTAAATTTAATAATTTTAACATCCGCATCATCGTATACTGCCTTTAAAAAGTGCAGTTTAATACTATAAACAATTTGTGTTTTTCAAAACCTTCTGCAAATGTTATAGGTTATTCCATCTAAGAGAACTATGACATGCAGTATACCACACTAACATTGTGGCTCAGAACCATTGTATTATTTATATCATCTTCCTGTTCTAAACGAGAGAGAAAACGTATTCATTTCAGATTTGATTTCATAATTTTACTGTTTCAAAATTGATTAGACAGGTGAAGTTTACTATCTCTTCACATTTTCAGAGCAATATGGCTTTAAGCAGGAATCAGTTAAAAGGTATTGCTTACAAGAATATGCTTAGGATCATATGAACTTAAATGACGGAGTGGGGTGGTTGCGAAGTTATAAAACCAAGAGAATCTTCCAATAGGTACGCCCGCTGTAAACAAAAGACAGACAAAGCTTGTTACATTTTCTCCAAGAAAGAATGGGTGAGGGGACAAATCAGAAGTGCTGACATGCAAGGAAAAAGAAATAAGTATAGGAACGTTTTCCTGTTTAAAGGTGATATACGCAAAGCGTAAAACAGAAATATTCTATCTTGGCAACTAAAATATCGCATTAAAATTGCAGGCGATACATAACTAAAATGTTATGCTTGATTTTCAACGCTCTTTAGTAGTCTTTAGGTCACAGATTTTCTTCGTTAAGTCGTGGGTTATAGTTTAGATGGAATAAAAACCTACCGTGTCCATATTGTATATCTTGCAGATACCAGAGGAATATTCCAGTACAAATGGTATATGAAATTAAGTTTGTTTAATACTTTCACTGCTACCAATGTGCATATCCCTCGTAACCTGCCTTCCTTCGTAGTCGTCTTCTGCGGTTGTTTCTGTCTTTTTTTCTCTCTCTCCTTCTTTTTACTGATTTTCATCAATCGGTCTTCGGTCTGTGGATTCTCCCAGATTCTCCCCGCATACTATACAGAATTAGGAGCACATATCTCGTTTAAGTTCCCCAATATGTCTGCTAGTTCTTTGCTAGTTCTTCTAAAGATCACCGCTTTCGTTTTCGAGGCTATTAAGTGTCGTGCGGCTTATAATGAATCTCGTTGCACACTCTGTTTTCACAGAAAGCTAATAGGAGTTAATTTGAACATTCAAGTGGTAGCGCGCGCACACGCACACGCAACACACTAAATGCTAGGATTACGTCCGTTCTTACTGCACACAGCACCACAGGCGGTGGGCACTAATGATATATGAAGTGAAATTATAAGTGGGAAAAGAAATTTGGGAAGGAAACGTTTAGGATCCCTCCTCGGTATCCAGTTATTGGATCTGAGGAAAACGTATATAAAACCTCAGTCAAGGAGGACGGTCTTGGCGGAATTTGAACCACGATCCTCCGTTCACGATTGCGTGCCTTAACAACCGACGGCTACCTTTGTCGGACAGCAGACCAACAAGCAGATGTAAAGGGAAAAGTGCTAGTGGTATTTAACTCGGGTAGAACGTTTATATATAATGCAAAATCGAGGCAGTTCTCACTTCCACCATCCACATCCTAATATATATGAATTTGTAGAAGTGACCAAGATACGAGAATTTCAAGTTTAGTCTGTGATCAGCATGAACAGTAAAACCATAACAAGGAAACTTCAATCTAAATTAGTAAATTATAACTACAACGTACGCTTTAAAAACGTAATGAACCCAGAATTGGTGTTTTAACCCGCCTACATTTCGTCAAATATCTCATTTATCCTGTCAAGAAACGCGTAGACCAACAGAATGAACCCAAATGGATTAAACATAAGAAGCAAATGCAAACATAACAGCAAATGACACGCAATAAAAGTAAGCAAGTTTAACCGCAGCAAATTTCGCAGTAAATCTGACAGACATAAGTCTGAAAAAGTGAGAAGGAACTTGTTAAATCCCCTAAATAGTTCTATATAAATTGCTCAATTGTTTTGACAACCCCCATACTTCGCAATTTTCAGTAAGTGTTATTAGTTAACTCCCAATTTACACTCGGACTTAGGATGATGTTTTCTTATTCCGAAATTTTCAAACTCCAACGCAAAGTACAGTAACTCCAGAAAGCAATCGTCTCACTTGAAGAAAAATTTTAGCAGCCAAAATAAACGAAAAAAAACTTCTAATTTTTAGTACACAGAAAGAACGAATTAGATTTTACATTTTCTTGAACTTTTTCCGAACTTTAATGTTATTAATTTTATAAATTTTCAAATGAAAGCCACTTTGTATCAATTTCACGTGTTAAATTACTTTATAGTTTTAATTTCTCTACCTAATTTCTCTACTACATACCAGTAGGTAGAGAAACTATTGCAACCAGCAAAAAATTCGATACCTTGATTTCACCGAAATACATGTTTTGAGACCCCCTGAATTAAAAAAAGGTTTTAGAAAACGGTCTGTGTACGCCTGTGAACAGCATGACAAAACACAGAAATTTCGGATAAACACCAATTTTGGTATTTAGGTTCAGTACCGTCAAAAGTTGCGACACGAAGAATGTCAAGAAAATTTCCCCACCCCAAACTACCTTTTACATGGAAGATTCTTTAAATCTCTTTATTTTCTAAAAAATATTTTAATTAAAATGTGATATATTAAAGATATTTACATGAAAACTTGACAACATTTATGACTTGAATTGTGTGGGAATATTTTGTGAAGTTCTCCTCATTCATAAGGAATTTTGTATAATCTTGTATAGCTGGTGAACGTTAAGCGACAGATGAAAACGCACTACGCAAAAATGTAGATCTCTTTAAAACACATAATTTATTTCCAACAGTCTGTTTGTGGTATAAGCCATTTCCGAGGTACCCGTTACTAATGTTCGAATTGTTCAATATTTAGCCATTCTTTTTAAGTCCTGTCGATCTTCAGCTGTTTCTCTCATGGAAAGAGTATGGAATGTTAAGGTCAGTATAGCGTTCAGTTCTGAAACACTTGACTATCGCTATTTCCTGTGTATCTATAACGAAATGTGTAATACTGTTATTTCCGTAAAGGTTTATTTCATTAAAAAGAAGTAGACAGGAAAATACAATTTTGTAAGAATAATTTCATACCCACTAATAAGCAATAGAGGGTAGAGAAAGTCATGTGAACATAACACATCGGATGTTTTTAATACAGCAATTGTATAAATTGTCGTAGGCTCTATTCAATTACTCAGCCTCCACCAATTGTCGTAGCCTCTATTCAATTACTCAGTGGGAGGTGGGCGACTCGCTTAGAGGTACCAGAAAATTAACAAAATTGTAATATGGCGAGGCTACGACTAGGGACGCAGCTAAAGTGAAAGTGCAGAAATATTAGTAAATACTGGCAAAAGGACACTTACATGGCTCAAAATAGGAAGAAGGAACTTTACACTATCATAAATAAGACAATAAGGATATAGATGACAGAGAGTTTATTAGATAAAACTGAATACTTTACCCCACATTCTTAGTTCCATGCCTGTCGGGCGAGGCCGCCATGCATTCCTGCACGGAGAGGGCGACTACACGTCTGTACTGGTTGACTACAACTCACTGACTCTCTGCCCCAAACAACGCTTCCTAAAGCGTGGGGGACGCTAACCAAACTACCCCCACCTAAAACTGCTAATCCCTCACCCAAGCTTTAACCGCCATCTCGAATCTAGGTGACCAGAGAGACGTATGCGCGACAATCTCTGCATACGTCACAATATGCTATATTATGACAATGTCCCGAAATGTGATTTAGCCAGACAAAAATGCATTTGTGAAGCCGCAAAAACCTACAAGTTAATGTGAAAGTTGAGTAAAAACCTTATAATTTCTGAGTTTGACATTTTTTACAGTTAAATCAAACCTAATTTCATGTCAGTTGAAGATGATATACGAGTTAGCTCTAGAAATAAAAGTTAAACAGCACATACTAAAGGTTAAAAATCCGTGCAGTTAATATTATAAAAGTTCTAAAGGGTGGACTATTTAAGTTGAGACCGTACAATATCTTCAAAACTAAGTGTTGTAGAAAGAAATGTCCTGAATAAAAGTTGCTTCATATTATGGAGGAAAGCAAATGACGTCAGTCGTGTTTTAATTAGAGGACGTTGTGATGGTCATTTTCGCGTCAATTTAAATTGACCCAAATTGTAGGTTTATATCTAAAAATAATTAATTGACCCTAAAATGTCCATCATATCGTCCTCCAAACCAAACACGACTAATGACATTTACTTTCCCCCGTTAATATCAAGCAACTTTTATTCAAGACATTTCCTTCTACAACGCTTAGTTTTGGAGATATTGTGCAGTCTCAGCTTAAATGGTCCAGCCTTTATATATAACGCATAAACTATAACATCGTTTGCTTTTCTGTATATTAAAAGTGAGAATTTTTCTCCGTGTGCTGAATTTGTGTGCTGAAAGTGATAACGAATACTTTCTGGAGTTAGTGTGTGTAACAGTGAATAGATTGGACGTGGATCGTGACCAGTGTAAAAAATAACAATAATAATAGACATGCTTTCAACATTGGTGAACAATATTTAAAAATTACTAAACGTATTAAAACATATTTTGTAACATAATTACAGCATTAGTGACAATGATTACAAATTTTTAAACATAGTTACGGAAGTAGAACACAATTAGGACATTTATAAATATTAACATCTTTGTGATATTATAGTTCTGTGTTACAATTTGCTTATATTTGTTTACGGAGTTCAGCAATTTTATAAAGTTTAATAAATTTTTTACAATACACATGCTTTCCAAGAGCGCCTGTTAGATCGCGGGAAACGCTGGCGTGTATACGCTGATGATGATATGTCTTACATTTTCTATGATGTGTTTCACAGTTATGACTAAGTTACAGGCGCAGCAGATAGATGGAGGGAGGGATGGATGGATAACTGAACAAATTTGACCTAGCTTCGCGCACTTTAGCCAAAAAATTGCTCATGTTTTGCCAGTTCCTCTGGTCAGCCAGTAGCTCCCAACATGGCAACCTCTTTCTTGACGGACTTAAGGATTTTTCTTTAAGTTTAATCGTTCGCTGGTTCTCCACTGTGCACATTCTGCCAAAATATGTACCCAGTCCTCATCCAAATCTCAGAATGGGCAGATTCTCCTGCCAGAATCGTCAATCATTTTTTGCGCACTCCAGCCCCCCAGTCTAAACCATGCCATTCCTGATCTTTCCCTTCTTCCTAAATTAAGTATATATACCTCTTTACCCCACTCCAATTTTATTTCATTTGCTAGACTTACAGAAGGTTTAATTTTACAATCCGATTCTATTTCCTGTTGGTTGATGTCTCTTAGTCTGCTTTTGACACCTTTCCATGTGTTTTTTTCATTTGTTTTAGCTCTTTGCCATACTGACCCCATTCCTATTCTCCTCAAACCTCTTTCCAAATCAGCTGCCCAAAACTTAGGAGTCAGGTTTTCTCGTTGGTATTTATAGCATTTGGAGCGTAGTGTGGAGTTATCCCGCTGGATCAGCCTCAGCCAGTACTTCACTGCTCTTATTTTGCAGTGTATTGTGTCTTCACAACATCCCACCTCCCTCAATACCCCCAAATTTGAAGTGCCTTGTGAAACTCCAAGAACTCTTTTCCAATCTGTGTTTTATTTACATGCTCTGCCCTTTCCCATCCCCAGATTTCACTTCCGTATAACAAAATCGGGCTTATCATAGAGTTACACATCTTTTCTAATGTATATTCAGGTACATCCGGTATCCGCGAGAGGATACGTAATAATTCATTTAACTGCCTCGTGCTTTATAGTTACTGATAGATGTTTGTTCCAGTTTCCTCTCATATTAAACACTACTCCTAAATAAAAGAAATGTTTAACGTTTTGTAGTTCTAGCCCCTTGTAATACCATTTTTCATCCCCGCCATACACATAGCCATTTTTGAGCACAATTGTTTTTGTTTTATTAATGTTTATCACCAAACCCCATTGTTTGAAACATTCTTCCAACCTATTATAGCTTTCTGTAAGCCTTATATCGTCACTGACAAAATTGTCATGTCATCCGCGTATAAAAGTACAGGAATGCAGACATCGGCTACTTTTGGGCCATTAATTTCCTCTGCTATATGGTCTATGAATTAATTGAACAATAGGGGTGATAAAATACATCCTTGACGAACTCCTCTACTGTCCGATTTAGAATCAGTTACTGTGTGTTGGTCTATTTTGATGCTAAAATTCATACTGTTATAAATTTGCATCAGAGCTATCATCATTTTACCTGAGAGCTCTCTGTGGTGAAGTTTTGCCCAAACGGTATTCCTCTGCACGCTATCAAAAGCCATTTTGAAATCGACAAAAGCACAATAAATTTCCCCCTCTTTTCATTCAAATTTGAATCAATTAATGTTTTTAATATGGAAATATTGTCTGCAGTAGAGAACCTTTCCCTGAAACCCGTCTGAAATTTAGAAATTATATCTAATTCTTTTACCCAACTCCTTAACCGATCATAGATAATTTTGCAATATACCTTACCCAGTATAGATAACAGTGTAATTCCTCTATAGTTTTCTGGTTGCTGAGTGGCACGCTTACCCTTGAATATTGGCTGAATAATTGCTGTTGTCCAAGCTTCAGGATACTTCTCTCCGTTAAATAATTTGTTAAAGGCCACCCGCAGAAGGTCTAATATTCCAGGAACTTCCATGGAACATTTAACAAATTCGCTTGGAATTCATTCCTTCTATTCCCGGTGCATTGTGATTCTTTATATTTTTTATTGCCCGAACAATTTCCCCGTCAGTTATTTCCCCATCTATAATTGGTACTGTGGGATTGAAGCACAGTTCAGCGAAAGACATCCGAGGTCCCTCCCCCTCAACCCACCAGCTTCAGCGTACACACTATTAAAATACGCAAATCATGTTTCTGGTTTAATGTTTATGTTATCCGCCTTCGCATTTAATTTTCTTAACTACCTTCCACATGTATATAGAATCTCTCCGTTCTGTTACTATTCTTAAATACGCCTCCATTTTGTTTTGTCATTCCGCCTTTAAACTTACTAATATTTTTTTATACCTCTTTCTAATTTGGGTTTACGAAAAACGCTTTTCCTCAGTACCTTCTCATCTATATACCTTAAGGGCTATTTCAGCTTTTTTCTTCGCTTCTTTACATTTACCGTTGTACCAGCCTGTAGCTTTCGAGATTCTGTTGTTATTTCGCATTCTCATACTTCTACCAGCTATTTGTAGATTGTTTGTTATTGCTTTAATAACATGTTCCCCGCTTCTTTCCCCCACTTCGGTTTTACATGTCCGATCACGCAAAATGGCAAGAAATTCCTCGTTTCCCTCTGGGTTCCATCGATATCTCGACAAAGATGACAAAGCAATTTTTTCATTTATTTCTCCTACGTTGTTTGAGTATCCTTTTAGAGTGAGTAAGATGGGTGGGTGGTGTGATTCGACTCTATATACAATTTGGAAGTCCTCTATTAATGGTATTACTTCCTGTGAACAAATTACATAATATATAACACTTCCTCCATTACTATTGATCAAAGTTAATTCGCCTACCTTATCTAACCCATACTTGCCGTTTTGGATTTCCAATTTAAACGGATCACAAAAGGCTAGCAATTATTTTCCATCTGAAATTAGCACTGTATCCTTACTTCGCCGCATTCTCTCCTAAAGTCTGCTTCCCCCGTTTCTACCGTAATATTTTCGTTTCCAATTCTGGCATTAAAATCTCCCATTATGATTAAGTCTGTTTGTGGGTGTATTTCCTGAATTTCTACAATCATGTCGGTCAAATTTATAAATAAGTTTGGGTTGGTATATCGGAATGCTGCTGGTTGTCGATATACTACTATAATACATAGCTCCACTAGTAGTAATAGTCCCGGATGAGCCAATTGTTTTAACGATAATCCTGCCGCTAGGGGCGCTAGTGTCGCTAGTGTCGGTGCGTGCGACGGCGGCGGCGGTAAGTTTGAAAAGCGCCCTGAGCGTTAGGATTATCGTTAAATCGGTTGGCTCATCCGGGACGAGTTGAAAGAATTGAGGAAGTGACGTGGAGTGTTTTGATTGGTTCGTTAATTTGGGGTGGGAGATGGAGGAAGGGAGATGGAGGAGTATGGAGGTCGCGTGATGGAGAGGAGCTGGGTGGCGAGGTGTTGTGTGTGCGGAGGTCGGTACTGAAATGGGGGAAAAGATGGGGAGCGAGGGATAAAAAGTGTAAAGGAAAGTGACGTGTGAAGTTGTGATTGGTGGGAATAAGAAGTGATTTTATTGGTGGAAAGGAGCAAATGAGAGTTGTTGATTGGTAAGAATAAGAGGGATTATGATTGGTGGAAAGAAAAAGGTGTGGGAGTGGGGTATGTTGGAGGTGATGGGAAAGGTGAGTTTTGCTAGCAGCAAGATTTGCAAAAGCCTGTCTTGAACTGATCAGCAATTTTTGAACGTCGGATGGTAGTTTTCTTGAGTGGATAGAGAGATGGGGGCGATATGAGATGCGGTGGCGAAAATGGGAACTAGACAAGGTTGTTGAGACAAGAGGTTTAAGGACGAGGAAATTTGGAGGTTAGTGGTGAACACGGCGGTCGCAAGAGGTGGGGGTAAGGAGACGCAGTGGTGAGAATGGGAACTAAAAGAAGATGGGGGTAGCAAGAGTTTTAGAAGAGTAGATTTTGAGGTTAAAATAGTGGGAACTAAAAATGGCGGAGGGTCTGCGACAAGGAGATGCGGTGAGAACTAAACAAGATGGCGGTCGCAAGAGGAGGGTAAGGAGATTTGAGGTTACAGTACGAAAACACGAAAGGATATATTCCTACGCCAAGCAGGTCCGAAAAATAATTACGCGTGTGGTACTTACCTGTTACCGGTGTGGATGCGTCACCAAAAGCGCGGCACGCGAGGCGGAAAAATAAAAGCAAACTGTTTTTGAAAATGCTTAACCAGCTTTAAGATCAACCAACATCACTACGCACTGATATACCTAGGTTTTTAAAGCGGTACAGACACCCTTTGCAGAGGCGTAATTTAACTATACCAAAAACCTGGTACTGGACCATCGTGATGGTCGCTAGCGTACGTAGGAGCAGGGTTCTCATAGCCGGTCGAAAGCGGTCAAAAACGTGTACGACGTAGGTGTTGACAGTAGCTGCTGTCGAGTCAACGGTCGAGGTGTGAATAAACAAGATCTGTTCTCGCCGGCAATTTGGTTCGGAGATGTGAGCAGCGGCGAGGTGTTGTCTGTGCGGAGGTCGGGACTGAAAGAGGGAAAAGATGGGGAGCGAGGGATAAATAGTGTAACAGAAAGTGACGTGTGAAGTTGTGATTGGTGGGAATAAGAAGTGATTTTATTGGTGGAAAGGAGCAAATGAAAGTTGTTGATTGGTAAGAATAAGAGAGGTTATGATTGGTGGAAAGAAAAAGGAGTGGGGTATGTTGGAGGTGATGGGAAAGGTAAGTTTTGCTAGCAACAAGATTTGCAAAAGCCTGACGTGAACTGATCAGCAATTTTTTGAACGTTGGATGGTAGTTTTCTTGAGTGGATAGAGAGATGGGGCGATATGAGATGCGGTGGCGAAAATGGGAACTAAACAAGGTGGTTGAGACAAGAGGTTTAAGGACGAGGAAATTTGGAGGTTAGTGGTGAACATGGCGGTCGCAAGAGGTGGGGGTAAGGAGACGCGGTGGTGAGAATGGGAACTAAAAGAAGATGGCGGTAGCAAGAGGTTAGAAGAGTAGATTTTGAGGTTAAAATAGCGGGAACTAAAAATGGCGGAGGGTCTGCGACAAGGAGATGTGGTGAGAACTAAACAAGATGGCGGACGCAAGAGGTGGGTAAGGAGGTTTGAGGTTACAGTACCAAAACACGAAAGGATATATTCCTACGCCAAGCAGGTCCGAAAAATAATTATGCGTGTGTTACTTACCTGTTACCGGTGTGGATGCGTCACCAAAAGCGCGGCACGCGAGACGGAAAAATAAAAGCAAACTGTTTTTGAAAATGCTTAACCAGCTTTAAGATCAACCAACATCACTACGCACTGATATACCTAGGTTTTTAAAGCGGTACAGACACCCTTTGCAGAGGCGTAATTTAACTATACCAAAAACCTGGTACTGGACCATCGTGATGGTCGCTAGCGTACGTAGGAGCAGGGTTCTCATAGCCGGTCGAAAGCGGTCAAAAACGTGTACGACGTAGGTGTTGGCAGTAGCTGCTGCCGAGGCAACCGTTGAGGTGCGAATGAACGAGATCTGTTCTTGCAGGCAATCTGGTTGAGAGATGAGAGGCGCGGTGGTAAAAATGTGAACTAAATAAGATGGCGGAGGCACGAAGTTGAGGTTAAGGAGCGGCGAGGTGTTGACTGTGCGGCGGTTGGGGTCTGAAAGAGGGGGAAAGATGGCGAACGAGGGATAAAAAGTATAACAGAAAGTGACGTGTGAAGTTGTCATTGGTGGGAATAAGAAGTGATGTTATTGGTGGAAAGGAACAAATGAAAGTTGCTGATTGGCGAGAATAAGAGAGCTTATGATTGGTGGAAAGAAAAAAAGGTGTGGGAGTGGGGTATGTTGGAGGTGATGGAAAAGGCAAGTTTTGCTACCAACAACATTTGCAAAAGCCTATCCAGAACTCATCAGCAATTTTAAATAACTAGTGTTTCGGGGGTTTTCTCTGGTTGGTAGACGAATGCAAGCTGTTTCTACCATACTTATATTATTCGTCTTTTTCCTTTTTTTTTTTTTAAAATGACTAGTTTTTTTTTTTTTTTGGGAGTTTTCTGCGGATGGTAAACAAATGCAAGCTCTTTCTGCTTTTTCATAGGTTTTCCCTGGTTGGTAGGCGTTTTCTGTACTGGTTGACGAAGGCGTTTCTAATTTTGGAGGTTTTCTCAGGTTTTTAGCGGTTGTCCCTGCCCGGTAGGCAAATGATGAAGTTTTACCTTGTCGGCGCACGGATACTAGGCACGTACTGGCGCGCACACACACACACACACACACACAGAGAGACAGACAGACACACAGACAGGCACACACACACGGACATGTTTCCAAAAATGCTTTTTTTTTTTTTTTTTTTTTTTTGATTCAGGAGGTCTCAAAACGTGTATTTCCGGTGAAATCTCGGTATCGAATTTTTGGGCGGAATGCAATACTTCCCCTACTTACTATACGTAGTAGAGAAAGTAAAAAAGTATTGAAAAATTTAAGGAAATAACAAGCAATATCTCAAAAGTGTACTATCTTGTTTTCAAGGGTTTTCCAGATCGGTAAGCGTTAGAATACTCTTAGAGCTTTTTTCAGGTTTTTTAGCGGTTGTCCCTGGCCGGTAGGCAAATGATAAAGTTTTTCTATAACGTCGTCGTTTTGGCTTGTGGCGCACGGTTCCTAGACACGTACTCGCGCGCGCGCACACACACACACACACACACACACACACACTAAAATAGTAGCGTATAAAAAAAACTGATTTGTTACACTCACATGACTTTCTCTACTCTTGTACAATCTAATTGGTAGCTTTTAAGCGATAGTCAAATATTTTAACGCTGGTTGCTATGTGGCGAATTCCATTCTGTTTGCATGTTCAGGACATAAAAAAAATGAATAAACGAATTTGAGAAAAAGTATAAGTATTGGAAAATTTAAGGAAATAACAAGCAATATCTCGAAAACGGTTCACTCAACAAAAGAAACGTATATGACATAAGTTGTGTATTTTAACGCGATCTACATTTTTTGTGTAGTAAAATTTTGTCTATCTCTTATGGTTTACCAGTTATGCAAAAAAGTCGTTCACAATGAAGAATATTTTTGGAGACATTCCCAGAAAATTCGAGATATACATTTTATTTGACATGACAATATCTTAAACATATGATGTTTTAATCAAAATCGTTAGAGCCGTTTTTGAGAAAATTAAAATTTTCGAAAAATGTTCCATGTAAAGGGTAGTCTGGGGTGGGGGGATTTTCTTGAAAACCTTCGTGTCGCATCTCTGGAAGATACTGAACCTAAATACCAAGTTTGGTGTTTATCCGACTGTTCGTTTTTGAGTTATGCTGTTCACAGACACACAGACACACAGACACACAGACAGACACACACACGGACATGTTTCCAAAAATGCTTTTTTTTTTTTGGATTCAGAGATTCTCAAAACATGTATTTCCAGTGAAATCTCGGTAACGAATTTTTGGGTGGAATGCAATACTTCCCCTACTTACTATACGTAGTAGAGAAAGTAAAAATGAATAACGCATTTGAGAAAAAGTATAAGTATTGGAAAATTTAAGGAAATAACAAGCAATATCTCGAAAATGGTTCACTCAACTAAAAAAAAATGTATATGACATAAATTGTGTATTTTAACGCGATCTACATTTTTTGTGTAGTAAAATTTTGGCTATCTGTTATGGTTTACCAGTTATGCATACTGAACCTAAATACCAAGTTTGGTGTTTATCCGACTGTTCGTTTTTGAGTTATGCTGTTCACAGACACACAGACGCACAGACAGACAGACACACAGACACACAGACACACAGACAGACACACACACGGACATGTTTCCAAAAATGCTTTTTTTTTCTGGATTCAGTGATTCTCAAAACATGTATTTCCAGTGAAATCTCGGTATCGAATTTTTGGGTGGAATGCAATACTTCCCCTACTTACTATACGTAGTAGAGAAAGTAAAAATGAATAACGCATTTGAGAAAAAGTATAAGTATTGGAAAATTTAAAGGAAATAACAAGCAATATCTCGAAAAACGGTTCACTCAACAAAATAAATGTATATGGCATAAGTTGTGTATTTTAACGCGATCTACATTTTTTGTGTAGCAAACTTTTGTCTATCTCTTACGGTTTATCAGTTATGAAAAAGTCGTTCACAATGAAGAATTCTTTTGGAGACATTCCCAGAAAATTCGAGATATACATTTCATTTCTCTCGACATTATCTTAAATATATGATATTTTCATCAAAATCGTTAGAGCCATTTTTTAATACAAAGAGAACGGGATTTCACAAGTGAAACAGTACTGTGATAACGATACCACTGAAACAAAAAAAAAAATCTGATGTGTAACACTCACATGACTTTCTCAACTCTTGTACAAAGTATTTTTACAAACGCTTATTCCCCATCTAGTTCATGTTAATCGAGATAAACATTTGCAAAATCTATTTTATTGCTAATTTTCTTGTATAAAAAAAAATCTGATGTGTAACACTCACATGACGTTCTCTACTCTTGTACAAAGTATTTTTACAAACGCTTATGCTCCATCTAGTTCATGTTAATCGAGATAAACATTTGCAAACTCTATTTTATTGCTAATTTTCTTGTAGATGTAGGGGAAAATATATTTACAAGGGGAATATAGAAAAACAGTAGCCTTTAAGCACATACATATCTCTTAATAGCTGGTTGCTATGTGCAACACCATTCTTTTTGCCACAGATTAATACTGTTTGCATATCAAAGACAAAAAAAAAATGAATAACGAAGTCCCATTTGAGAAAATAAATATTGGAAAATTAACAAACAATATCTCGAAAACGGTTCACTCAACAACAAAAATGTATATTACATAAGATGTGTATTTTAACGCGATCTACATTTTTTGTGCAGTAAAATTTTGTCTATCTCTTACGGTTTTTCAGTTATGAAAAAGACGTTCACAATGAAGAATACTTTTGGAGACATTCCCAGAAAATTCGAGATATACATTTCATTTCTCACGACATTATATTAAACATACGATATTTTTCATCAAAATCGTTAGAGCCATTTTTTTTAATACAAAGAGAACGGGATTTCACAAGTGAAACAGTACTGTGATAACGATACCAACAAAACTAATTATTATTCACCCACTGAAACACATAAAAAAATCTGATGTGTAACACTCACATGACTTTTCTCATCTCTTGTACAAAGTATTTTTACAAACGCTTATTCCCCATCTAGTTCATGTTAATCGAGATAAACATTTGCAAACTCTGTTTTATTGCTAATTTTGTTGTAGATGTAGGGAAAATATATTTACAAGGGGAATATAGAAAAACAGTAGCCTTTAAGCACATACATATCTCTTAATAGCTGGTTGCTATGTGCAGTACCATTCTTTTTGCCACAGATTAATACTCTTTGCATATCAAAGACAAAAAAAAAATGAATAACGAATTCCCATTTGAGAAAATAACTATTGGAAAATTTAAGTAAATAACAAGCAATATCTCGAAAACGGTTCACTCAACAATAAAGATGTATATGACATAAGTTGTGTATTTTAACGCGATCTACATACTTTCGTACTCACCTATAAGATATAGAGGGTAGAGGTCGTACGAACGTAGCACTTTGAGAATTTATATTCAACAGTTGGTGTTACTCCTTAGAAAGGAAGTATCTGCTGATTTTTATTTAATTCTTTACATTTTACATAACACGTATGCACTGGCACAACACAAAAGCACTATACACGATACTCAGTTTTAATATTTGCACTAATAACATCAGGAATAACTGAAGTCTGCAAACAGTCATTTCCCATGTGCAGCCTTACGTACAGAGAACGTGTGTGGCTGATCTATGTGTAAAAAGAGCCTGAGAGCGGATGTACGTCAGCGGTAAAATCTTTTAAATGCATTTTTATTGGCGATGGTAGAAATCGTGCAGTGGTGGATCGTGAAAATTCATATAAATGGATGTATCACCTCATAATAAGCCTCTATATACCAAGAATATTGAGTTTTTAAAAAGTCAGCAACTGTACCTGTGTTTCTATACGTGAACGTCACATGGCAGCTTCGATACGTGTCCACGGAGACCTTAGTGCTAGGCAACTGTACCTCTGTTTCTATACGTGAACGGCAGATTGCAGCTTCGATACGTGTCCACGGAGACCTTAGTGCTAGGCAACTGTACCTCTGTTTCTATACGTGAACGGCAGATTGCAGCTTCGATACGTGTCCACGGAGACCTTAGTGCTAGGCAACTGCACCTCTGTTTCTATACGTGAACGGCAGATTGCAGCTTCGATACGTGTCCACGGAGACCTTAGCGCTAGGCAACTGCACCTCTGTTTCTATACGTGAACGGCAGATTGCAGCTTCGATACGTGTCCACGGAGACCTTAGTGCTAGGCAACTGTACCTCTGTTTCTATACGTGAACGGCAGATTGCAGCTTCGATACGTGTCCACGGAGACCTTAGTGCTAGGCAACTGTACCTCTGTTTCTATACGTGAACGGCAGATTGCAGCTTCGATACGTGTCCACGGAGACCTTAGTGCTAGGCAACTGCACCTCTGTTTCTATACGTGAACAGCAGATTGCAGCTTCGATACGTATCCACGGAGACCTTAGTGCTAGGCAACTGCACCTCTGTTTCTATACGTGAACGGCAGATTGCAGCTTCAATATGTGTCCACGGAGACCTTAGTGCTAGGCAACTGTACCTCTGTTTCTATACGTGAACGGGAGATTGCAGCTTCGATACGTGTCCACGGAGACCTTAGTGCTAGGCAACTGCACCTCTGTTTCTATACGTGAACGTCAGATTGCAGCTTCGATACGTGTCCACGGAGACCTTAGTGCTAGGCAACTGCACCTCTGTTTCTATACGTGAACGGCAGATTGCAGCTTCGATACGTATCCACGGGGACCTTAGTGCTAGGGAACTGCACCTCTGTTTCTATACGTGAACGGCAGATTGCAGCTTCAATACGTGTCCACGGAGACCTTAGTGCTAGGCAGCTGTACCTCTGTTTCTATACGTGAACGGCAGATTTCAGCTTCGATACGTGTCCACGGAGATCTTAGTGCTAGGCAGCTATACCTGTTTCTATACGTCAACGGCAGATTGCAGCTTCGATACGTGTTCACGGAGACCTTAGTGCTAGGCAACTGTACCTGTGTTTCTATACGTGTCCACGGAGACCTTAGTGCTAGACAACTGTACCTCTGTTTCTATACGTGAACGGCAGATTGCAGCTTCAATACGTGTCCACGGAGACCTTAGTGCTAGTGCTAGGCAACTATACCTCTGTTTCTATACGTGAACGGCAGATTGCAGGTTCGATACGTGTCCACGGAGATCTTAGTGCTAGGCAACTATACCTGTTTCTATACGTGAACGGCAGATTGCAGCTTCGATACGTGTCCACGGAGACCTTAGTGCTAGGCAACTGTACCTGTGTTTCTATACGTGAACGTCAGATGGCAGCTTCGATACGTGTCCACGGAGACCTTAGTGTTAGGCAACTGTACCTCTGTTTCTATACGTGAACGGCAGATTGCAGCTTCGATACGTGTCCACGGAGACCTTTCGCTTCAGGTGACAAAATAACACTAGGCACTTGTGTGCCGTGGTGTAAGCCGCAATCACGGTATTGGTAGCGTGGATCTCCTTGGGGCTCTCCTCGGAGTTACCTCAACACCACGTACATGACCTGGTTCGTCACGGGTACGCAGGTCTGCACTACCACTTCCTCGGCGTTGAGCAGGCCCAGGAGGCGATCGTACCGGTACACCAGCTAGCACGTGGACATGTTATCGCGCTGTGGTGTTGCGTGTGCGAGGTATGGAAACTCAAGGACGCAAAACATGCACGACCGAGGGTTAAAAAGCAGAACAAGTAGTGACGTGGAGCGTTGTGATTGGTGTAAATAAGACGATCTCTGATAGGTGGACAAATTGAAATAACGTGATGTGATAGGCGAAAATAAAATCAAAGGTGATTGGATGAAAAATGACGAGAAGGAATTAGCGGTGAATTTGTGAACTAAGATGGCGAAGATTTTTTTTTTTAAAAAAAAGGATAATATAAGTACGGCAACTGTAACGGTTTACGGCAAACGCGCGCCGCGCAATGCGTCACGCCCGGGCAATAAAACAAAAATCATATTGAGCAAGATGCCCGGCGTGACGCATTGCGCGGCGCGCGTTTGCCGTAAACCGTTACAGTTGCCGTACTTATATTATCCTTTTTTTTAAAAAAAAAAATCTTCGCCATCTTAGTGCACAAATTCACCGCTAATTCCTTCTCGTCATTTTTCATCCAATCACCTTTGATTTTATTTTCGCCTATCACATCACGTTATTTCAATTTGTCCACCTATCAGAGATCGTCTTATTTACACCAATCACAACGCTCCACGTCACTACTTGTTCTGCTTTTTAACCCTCGGTCGTGCATGTTTTGCGTCCTTGAGTTTCCATACCTCGCACACGCAACACCACAGCGCGATAACATGTCCACGTGCTAGCTGGTGTACCGGTACGATCGCCTCCTGGGCCTGCTCAACGCCGAGGAAGTGGTAGTGCAGACCTGCGTACCCGTGACGAACCAGGTCATGTACGTGGTGTTGAGGTAACTCCGAGGAGAGCCCCAAGGAGATCCACGCTACCAATACCGTGATTGCGGCTTACACCACGGCACACAAGTGCCTAGTGTTATTTTGTCACCTGAAGCGAAAGGTCTCCGTGGACACGTATCGAAGCTGCAATCTGCCGTTCACGTATAGAAACAGAGGTACAGTTGCCTAACACTAAGGTCTCCGTGGACACGTATCGAAGCTGCCATCTGACGTTCACGTATAGAAACACAGGTACAGTTGCCTAGCACTAAGGTCTCCGTGGACACGTATCGAAGCTGCAATCTGCCGTTCACGTATAGAAACAGGTATAGTTGCCTAGCACTAAGATCTCCGTGGACACGTATCGAACCTGCAATCTGCCGTTCACGTATAGAAACAGAGGTATAGTTGCCTAGCACTAGCACTAAGGTCTCCGTGGACACGTATTGAAGCTGCAATCTGCCGTTCACGTATAGAAACAGAGGTACAGTTGTCTAGCACTAAGGTCTCCGTGGACACGTATAGAAACACAGGTACAGTTGCCTAGCACTACGGTCTCCGTGAACACGTATCGAAGCTGCAATCTGCCGTTGACGTATAGAAACAGGTATAGCTGCCTAGCACTAAGATCTCCGTGGACACGTATCGAAGCTGCAATCTGCCGTTCACGTATAGAAACAGAGGTACAGCTGCCTAGCACTAAGGTCTCCGTGGACACGTATTGAAGCTGCAATCTGCCGTTCACGTATAGAAACAGAGGTGCAGTTCCCTAGCACTAAGGTCCCCGTGGATACGTATCGAAGCTGCAATCTGCCGTTCACGTATAGAAACAGAGGTGCAGTTGCCTAGCACTAAGGTCTCCGTGGACACGTATCGAAGCTGCAATCTGCCGTTCACGTATAGAAACAGAGGTACAGTTGCCTAACACTAAGGTCTCCGTGGACACGTATCGAAGCTGCCATCTGACGTTCACGTATAGAAACACAGGTACAGTTGCCTAGCACTAAGGTCTCCGTGGACACGTATCGAAGCTGCAATCTGCCGTTCACGTATAGAAACAGGTATAGTTGCCTAGCACTAAGATCTCCGTGGACACGTATCGAACCTGCAATCTGCCGTTCACGTATAGAAACAGAGGTATAGTTGCCTAGCACTAGCACTAAGGTCTCCGTGGACACGTATTGAAGCTGCAATCTGCCGTTCACGTATAGAAACAGAGGTACAGTTGTCTAGCACTAAGGTCTCCGTGGACACGTATAGAAACACAGGTACAGTTGCCTAGCACTACGGTCTCCGTGAACACGTATCGAAGCTGCAATCTGCCGTTGACGTATAGAAACAGGTATAGCTGCCTAGCACTAAGATCTCCGTGGACACGTATCGAAGCTGCAATCTGCCGTTCACGTATAGAAACAGAGGTACAGCTGCCTAGCACTAAGGTCTCCGTGGACACGTATTGAAGCTGCAATCTGCCGTTCACGTATAGAAACAGAGGTGCAGTTCCCTAGCACTAAGGTCCCCGTGGATACGTATCGAAGCTGCAATCTGCCGTTCACGTATAGAAACAGAGGTGCAGTTGCCTAGCACTAAGGTCTCCGTGGACACGTATCGAAGCTGCAATCTGACGTTCACGTATAGAAACAGAGGTGCAGTTGCCTAGCACTAAGGTCTCCGTGGACACGTATCGAAGCTGCAATCTCCCGTTCACGTATAGAAACAGAGGTACAGTTGCCTAGCACTAAGGTCTCCGTGGACACGTATTGAAGCTGCAATCTGCCGTTCACGTATAGAAACAGAGGTGCAGTTGCCTAGCACTAAGGTCTCCGTGGATACGTATCGAAGCTGCAATCTGCCGTTCACGTATAGAAACAGAGGTGCAGTTGCCTAGCGCTAAGGTCTCCGTGGACACGTATCGAAGCTGCAATCTGCCGTTCACGTATAGAAACAGAGGTACAGTTGCCTAGCACTAAGGTCTCCGTGGACACGTATCGAAGCTGCAATCTGCAGTTCACGTATAGAAACAGAGGTACAGTTGCCTAGCACTAAGGTCTCCGTGGACACGTATCGAAGCTGCCATCTGACGTTCACGTATAGAAACACAGGTACAGTTGCTGACTTTTTAAAAACTCAATATTCTTGGTATATAGAGGCTTATTATGAGGTGATACATCCATTTATATGAATTTTCACGATCCACCACTGCACGATTTCTACCATCGCCAATAAAAATGCATTTAAAAGATTATACCGCTGACGTACATCCGCTCTCAGGCTCTTTTTACACATAGATCAGCCACACACGTTCTCTGTACGTAAGGCTGCACATGGGAAATGACTGTTTGCAGACTTCAGTTATTCCTGATGTTATTAGTGCAAATATTAAAACTGAGTATCGTGTGTAGTGCTTTTGTGTTGTGCCAGTGCATACGTGTTATGTAAAATGTAAAGAATTAAATAAAAATCAGCAGATACTTCCTTTCTAAGGAGTAACACCAACTGTTGAATATAAATTCTCAAAGTGCTACGTTCGTACGACCTCTACCCTCTATATCTTATAGGTGAGTACGAAAGTATGTAGATCGCGTTAAAATACACAGCTTATGTCATATACATCTTTATTGTTGAGTGAACCGTTTTCGAGATATTGCTTGTTATTTACTTAAATTTTCCAATAGTTATTTTCTCAAATGGGAATTCGTTATTCATTTTTTTTTGTCTTTGATATGCAAAGAGTATTAATCTGTGGCAAAAAGAATGGTACTGCACATAGCAACCAGCTATTAAGAGATATGTATGTGCTTAAAGGCTACTGTTTTTCTATATTCCCCTTGTAAATATATTTTCCCTACATCTACAACAAAATTAGCAATAAAACAGAGTTTGCAAATGTTTATCTCGATTAACATGAACTAGATGGGGAATAAGCGTTTGTAAAAATACTTTGTACAAGAGATGAGAAAAGTCATGTGAGTGTTACACATCAGATTTTTTTTATGTGTTTCAGTGGGTGAATAATAATTAGTTTTGTTGGTATCGTTATCACAGTACTGTTTCACTTGTGAAATCCCGTTCTCTTTGTATTAAAAAAAATGGCTCTAACGATTTTGATGAAAAATATCGTATGTTTAATATAATGTCGTGAGAAATGAAATGTATATCTCGAATTTTCTGGGAATGTCTCCAAAAGTATTCTTCATTGTGAACGTCTTTTTCATAACTGAAAAACCGTAAGAGATAGACAAAATTTTACTACACAAAAAATGTAGATCGCGTTAAAATACACATCTTATGTAATATACATTTTTGTTGTTGAGTGAACCGTTTTCGAGATATTGTTTGTTAATTTTCCAATATTTATTTTCTCAAATGGGACTTCGTTATTCATTTTTTTTTTGTCTTTGATATGCAAACAGTATTAATCTGTGGCAAAAAGAATGGTGTTGCACATAGCAACCAGCTATTAAGAGATATGTATGTGCTTAAAGGCTACTGTTTTTCTATATTCCCCTTGTAAATATATTTTCCCCTACATCTACAAGAAAATTAGCAATAAAATAGAGTTTGCAAATGTTTATCTCGATTAACATGAACTAGATGGAGCATAAGCGTTTGTAAAAATACTTTGTACAAGAGTAGAGAACGTCATGTGAGTGTTACACATCAGATTTTTTTTTATACAAGAAAATTAGCAATAAAATAGATTTTGCAAATGTTTATCTCGATTAACATGAACTAGATGGGGAATAAGCGTTTGTAAAAATACTTTGTACAAGAGTTGAGAAAGTCATGTGAGTGTTACACATCAGATTTTTTTTTTGTTTCAGTGGTATCGTTATCACAGTACTGTTTCACTTGTGAAATCCCGTTCTCTTTGTATTAAAAAATGGCTCTAACGATTTTGATGAAAATATCATATATTTAAGATAATGTCGAGAGAAATGAAATGTATATCTCGAATTTTCTGGGAATGTCTCCAAAAGAATTCTTCATTGTGAACGACTTTTTCATAACTGATAAACCGTAAGAGATAGACAAAAGTTTGCTACACAAAAAATGTAGATCGCGTTAAAATACACAACTTATGCCATATACATTTATTTTGTTGAGTGAACCGTTTTTCGAGATATTGCTTGTTATTTCCTTTAAATTTTCCAATACTTATACTTTTTCTCAAATGCGTTATTCATTTTTACTTTCTCTACTACGTATAGTAAGTAGGGGAAGTATTGCATTCCACCCAAAAATTCGATACCGAGATTTCACTGGAAATACATGTTTTGAGAATCACTGAATCCAGAAAAAAAAAGCATTTTTGGAAACATGTCCGTGTGTGTGTCTGTCTGTGTGTCTGTGTGTCTGTGTGTCTGTCTGTCTGTGCGTCTGTGTGTCTGTGAACAGCATAACTCAAAAACGAACAGTCGGATAAACACCAAACTTGGTATTTAGGTTCAGTATGCATAACTGGTAAACCATAACAGATAGCCAAAATTTTACTACACAAAAAATGTAGATCGCGTTAAAATACACAATTTATGTCATATACATTTTTTTTTAGTTGAGTGAACCATTTTCGAGATATTGCTTGTTATTTCCTTAAATTTTCCAATACTTATACTTTTTCTCAAATGCGTTATTCATTTTTACTTTCTCTACTACGTATAGTAAGTAGGGGAAGTATTGCATTCCACCCAAAAATTCGTTACCGAGATTTCACTGGAAATACATGTTTTGAGAATCTCTGAATCCAAAAAAAAAAAGCATTTTTGGAAACATGTCCGTGTGTGTGTCTGTCTGTGTGTCTGTGTGTCTGTGTGTCTGTGAACAGCATAACTCAAAAACGAACAGTCGGATAAACACCAAACTTGGTATTTAGGTTCAGTATCTTCCAGAGATGCGACACGAAGGTTTTCAAGAAAATCCCCCCACCCCAGACTACCCTTTACATGGAACATTTTTCGAAAATTTTAATTTTCTCAAAAACGGCTCTAACGATTTTGATTAAAACATCATATGTTTAAGATATTGTCATGTCAAATAAAATGTATATCTCGAATTTTCTGGGAATGTCTCCAAAAATATTCTTCATTGTGAACGACTTTTTTGCATAACTGGTAAACCATAAGAGATAGACAAAATTTTACTACACAAAAAATGTAGATCGCGTTAAAATACACAACTTATGTCATATACGTTTCTTTTGTTGAGTAAACCGTTTTCGAGATATTGCTTGTTATTTCCTTAAATTTTCCAATACTTATACTTTTTCTCAAATTCGTTTATTCATTTTTTTTATGTCCTGAACATGCAAACAGAATGGAATTCGCCACATAGCAACCAGCGTTAAAATATTTGACTATCGCTTAAAAGCTACCAATTAGATTGTACAAGAGTAGAGAAAGTCATGTGAGTGTAACAAATCAGTTTTTTTTATACGCTACTATTTTAGTGTGTGTGTGTGTGTGTGTGTGTGTGTGTGCGCGCGCGCGAGTACGTGTCTAGGAACCGTGCGCCACAAGCCAAAACGACGACGTTATAGAAAAACTTTATCATTTGCCTACCGGCCAGGGACAACCGCTAAAAAACCTGAAAAAAGCTCTAAGAGTATTCTAACGCTTACCGATCTGGAAAACCCTTGAAAACAAGATAGTACACTTTTGAGATATTGCTTGTTATTTCCTTAAATTTTTCAATACTTTTTTACTTTCTCTACTACGTATAGTAAGTAGGGGAAGTATTGCATTCCGCCCAAAAATTCGATACCGAGATTTCACCGGAAATACACGTTTTGAGACCTCCTGAATCAAAAAAAAAAAAAAAAAAAAAAAGCATTTTTGGAAACATGTCCGTGTGTGTGTGCCTGTCTGTGTGTCTGTCTGTCTCTCTGTGTGTGTGTGTGTGTGTGTGCGCGCCAGTACGTGCCTAGTATCCGTGCGCCGACAAGGTAAAACTTCATCATTTGCCTACCGGGCAGGGACAACCGCTAAAAACCTGAGAAAACCTCCAAAATTAGAAACGCCTTCGTCAACCAGTACAGAAAACGCCTACCAACCAGGGAAAACCTATGAAAAAGCAGAAAGAGCTTGCATTTGTTTACCATCCGCAGAAAACTCCCAAAAAAAAAAAAAAAAAACTAGTCATTTTAAAAAAAAAAAAGGAAAAAGACGAATAATATAAGTATGGTAGAAACAGCTTGCATTCGTCTACCAACCAGAGAAAACCCCCGAAACACTAGTTATTTAAAATTGCTGATGAGTTCTGGATAGGCTTTTGCAAATGTTGTTGGTAGCAAAACTTGCCTTTTCCATCACCTCCAACATACCCCACTCCCACACCTTTTTTTCTTTCCACCAATCATAAGCTCTCTTATTCTCGCCAATCAGCAACTTTCATTTGTTCCTTTCCACCAATAACATCACTTCTTATTCCCACCAATGACAACTTCACACGTCACTTTCTGTTATACTTTTTATCCCTCGTTCGCCATCTTTCCCCCTCTTTCAGACCCCAACCGCCGCACAGTCAACACCTCGCCGCTCCTTAACCTCAACTTCGTGCCTCCGCCATCTTATTTAGTTCACATTTTTACCACCGCGCCTCTCATCTCTCAACCAGATTGCCTGCAAGAACAGATCTCGTTCATTCGCACCTCAACGGTTGCCTCGGCAGCAGCTACTGCCAACACCTACGTCGTACACGTTTTTGACCGCTTTCGACCGGCTATGAGAACCCTGCTCCTACGTACGCTAGCGACCATCACGATGGTCCAGTACCAGGTTTTTGGTATAGTTAAATTACGCCTCTGCAAAGGGTGTCTGTACCGCTTTAAAAACCTAGGTATATCAGTGCGTAGTGATGTTGGTTGATCTTAAAGCTGGTTAAGCATTTTCAAAAACAGTTTGCTTTTATTTTTCCGTCTCGCGTGCCGCGCTTTTGGTGACGCATCCACACCGGTAACAGGTAAGTAACACACGCATAATTATTTTTCGGACCTGCTTGGCGTAGGAATATATCCTTTCGTGTTTTGGTACTGTAACCTCAAACCTCCTTACCCACCTCTTGCGTCCGCCATCTTGTTTAGTTCTCACCGCATCTCCTTGTCGCAGACCCTCCGCCATTTTTAGTTCCCGCTATTTTAACCTCAAAATCTACTCTTCTAACCTCTTGCTACCGCCATCTTCTTTTAGTTCCCATTCTCACCACCGCGTCTCCTTACCCCCACCTCTTGCGACCGCCATGTTCACCACTAACCTCCAAATTTCCTCGTCCTTAAACCTCTTGTCTCAACCACCTTGTTTAGTTCCCATTTTCGCCACCGCATCTCATATCGCCCCATCTCTCTATCCACTCAAGAAAACTACCATCCAACGTTCAAAAAATTGCTGATCAGTTCACGTCAGGCTTTTGCAAATCTTGTTGCTAGCAAAACTTACCTTTCCCATCACCTCCAACATACCCCACTCCTTTTTCTTTCCACCAATCATAACCTCTCTTATTCTTACCAATCAACAACTTTCATTTGCTCCTTTCCACCAATAAAATCACTTCTTATTCCCACCAATCACAACTTCACACGTCACTTTCTGTTACACTATTTATCCCTCGCTCCCCATCTTTTCCCTCTTTCAGTCCCGACCTCCGCACAGACAACACCTCGCCGCTGCTCACATCTCCGAACCAAATTGCCGGCGAGAACAGATCTTGTTTATTCACACCTCGACCGTTGACTCGACAGCAGCTACTGTCAACACCTACGTCGTACACGTTTTTGACCGCTTTCGACCGGCTATGAGAACCCTGCTCCTACGTACGCTAGCGACCATCACGATGGTCCAGTACCAGGTTTTTGGTATAGTTAAATTACGCCTCTGCAAAGGGTGTCTGTACCGCTTTAAAAACCTAGGTATATCAGTGCGTAGTGATGTTGGTTGATCTTAAAGCTGGTTAAGCATTTTCAAAAACAGTTTGCTTTTATTTTTCCGCCTCGCGTGCCGCGCTTTTGGTGACGCATCCACACCGGTAACAGGTAAGTACCACACGCGTAATTATTTTTCGGACCTGCTTGGCGTAGGAATATATCCTTTCGTGTTTTCGTACTGTAACCTCAAATCTCCTTACCCTCCTCTTGCGACCGCCATCTTGTTTAGTTCTCACCGCATCTCCTTGTCGCAGACCCTCCGCCATTTTTAGTTCCCACTATTTTAACCTCAAAATCTACTCTTCTAAAACTCTTGCTACCCCCATCTTCTTTTAGTTCCCATTCTCACCACTGCGTCTCCTTACCCCCACCTCTTGCGACCGCCGTGTTCACCACTAACCTCCAAATTTCCTCGTCCTTAAACCTCTTGTCTCAACAACCTTGTCTAGTTCCCATTTTCGCCACCGCATCTCATATCGCCCCCATCTCTCTATCCACTCAAGAAAACTACCATCCGACGTTCAAAAATTGCTGATCAGTTCAAGACAGGCTTTTGCAAATCTTGCTGCTAGCAAAACTCACCTTTCCCATCACCTCCAACATACCCCACTCCCACACCTTTTTCTTTCCACCAATCATAATCCCTCTTATTCTTACCAATCAACAACTCTCATTTGCTCCTTTCCACCAATAAAATCACTTCTTATTCCCACCAATCACAACTTCACACGTCACTTTCCTTTACACTTTTTATCCCTCGCTCCCCATCTTTTCCCCCATTTCAGTACCGACCTCCGCACACACAACACCTCGCCACCCAGCTCCTCTCCATCACGCGACCTCCATACTCCTCCATCTCCCTTCCTCCATCTCCCACCCCAAATTAACGAACCAATCAAAACACTACACGTCACTTCCTCAATTCTTTCAACTCGTCCCGGATGAGCCAACCGATTTAACGATAATCCTAACGCTCAGGGCGCTTTTCAAACTTACCGCCGCCGCCGTCGCACGCACCGACACTAGCGACACTAGCGCCCCTAGCGGCAGGATTATCGTTAAAACAATTGGCTCATCCGGGACTATTACTACTTCCACTTCACTTAATTTACAGAATACACATAATGTTCCAAATGCCTTAATGTTTATGGGATGAAAAGTTATATCATACTGGTACTTAGTGTAAACGGCAACCCCCCCGATATCTGCCTCTCTGGCGCCTGGTTTCACTGCCCGTGAATACACCACTAAAACCACCAATATCAACATTTTCCCCTGATTTAAGCCATGTCTCTGTCAACCCCAGTATATCTACACTATTTACAAAGTCAATGGACCTATCATTTGCAATTTCTTCTTTAGACCTTCAACATTCCAAAGACCGACTGTCACATGGATGGCTACTTCCTAGTTCTTACTCATACCTGCCCTGGTGTTCCCTGCTGTTGAGTCCCTTTACCCCGGTTGACTTTGTCGTACCTCTGGTTACAGTTGCTGATGGTCGCTTGAATCCTTTGTTGTGGTATTTCTCTCAACATTATCGGGAGGGCTCCATTAAGGGGTGGCTTCGGGCTGCTCCTCCCTGGTCGTTGAACGTGCTGCTGCTTCCCTATCCCCTCCTCCACCACCACTTGTTCTTTCCGGTGGTCACTTCCTGTCGCTGGTTCTTCTATCTGCACTGCTCTCTGTTCAGGGTTGACCCAACCACACAACTCCAATTCCTCCAGCTCGTGCCTCGACCACATTTTCCCAGTAGTTCAGCAAACTGGAGGACAGTATGGCAACCCTGTCTCCTTGCTTCAGCCAAGTGGCGCTTTAGAAAACTTCTTTCTTCACTCTGTCACTGAAGTCCTCATCGATGTGCACTTTCGATCCCTTGAGATATCTACTATTCCTCAATATCTCAAATGCCAGTTTACACACGATGGGACGATTTGGGCCTGCCGCTCTCCCGACCCTGTGTGCTCGCTCGATATCCGTTGGTTAATTTCGAGCTGCGCCACCACACGCCGAATTAGCACTTTGGTATCTTCCCAAGTCTCCCTGTCTACCTCATACACCCCATACACCACAATATTGTTCCTTGTACTTTGGTTCTCTAGATAGTCTATCTTTTGCTCTAGGAGGCTAATTCAGTCCATTGCAGCACTTACTCCTGCATTAACACTTATCACTTCGTCCTTTCCGCAGCACCTGCTAAAACCTTCCTTCATTTTTTCTGCCAGGTTTCGAATCATTTCCTTCACTTCCTCCATTCCTGCTAACTATTATTCTTTCTTTCCATATCCCTGACCGCACTGAGCAAAACATGTCCACACTCCACCACGTCTCGACCAAGACTTCCAAGTTTTATTAAGTGCGTAGTTGTGATTAAGTTTTGTGTATCCGATGCGAAGACGGGTGATGAGAACTTGCTGTTGACGAGTAAGATTAGTTGTTGAATATGCTCCTCCGAATGGTGATGTAATAACCTGAAGTTTGCTGGTGGATGTTTCTGTCAGGTGGTATTCCATTTGAGGTATTTCCTTCTCTTGAGATGCATGGTTTCATCGATATGCGAAGAACTGATGTCTGTTTCTTGTATAGGCGGACGAGTTGCTTCTTTTGCTGCTATATCGGCTTGTTCATTTCCAGGTACACTTTGATGCAAGTAAAGTAACCTGTTTTGATTTCATCGGTATTAGGCTCTAAAGGTTTGGATTTCTTCTATGATTAAATTTTTGCATATCGATTTTGTACGGCCATTATAGAAGACTGGCAATTAGTTAGGACTAGAAAATTGGAATAGTTTTGGTTCTTTTTAATCCTTTCAAACGCCCATTTTGTAGCATAAATTTAGCTGAGAAAATTGTATAGAATATAGGTAAGGTATATGTGTGTAGAATATACTACTGCACAGGCACAGCCATCTTCATTCTTGGAGCCATCGGTATTGATATGTATGTGTTTTGAGAATTTGGCACACATTTATTGACATTTATACAGGTGGAAGGAGACCTATTTCATCCTTGAATACAATGACTCTTTGTAATGAATAGAACAAAATTTCTCACTGCAGTTTTGATGTTGTAAAGCACTTTTGAGAAAAAAGTGAAAATCGCTTAATACTATTTTAAATGAAGATTTTACGAAGATTAAATATTACTTAAAATATTTCTTGGAAGAGATTGAAAGATGTTTAATATTATAATACATTTTGAATTAAAACTATACGCACTCTTGCCATTATTATAAGGTTTCGAAACTTTTCTCAGTTGAATCTACATCGTTAGCCACGGGAATACACAACATGGCAACACTTAAGATCGAAAGGAACGCCCTTCAACTGTTTGTTTATAAATAAATGCACTTCAGCTGTTGTGTATTGCGCTTATGGCTTGTTTTCGAAATAGCGGATTAGCAGTTGCAAAATGTCTCACTTTACTAATTTTGAGTATCTTGAAATGCTACAGATTTAGGATGAAACACATCGTAATGCGGCGGCTTCGACAAGAATTTATCAGAAAGATTTCCAAATAGACGAACACCACATCTAAGATATGTGTTTTGATCTGTCAAAGAGTTCCAGATACAGGAATCGTATCTCCTGATGTTAAAGGATTTGGCCAAAGAAAGATTGCACAAGAAGAAGTAGAAATCCTTCACTTGGAGGAAGTAGATCCTGGAACCAGCCGCCGTGGTATAGCTCTCACTTTCGGCGTATCCCATTAGACTGTTTTGAGAATATTAAACGAAGAATTGCTACGCCCTTATCACACTCAGCGCGTCCAGTATCCCTCTGAAGCAGATTATACTCCAAAGGTAGTATTTTCCGAATGGTTTCTTGAACAACAAGGGGACTTTCCCCTTAGATTCTTGCTGTGGATGAATCAACGTTTACCAGAAATGGAATAGCTAATTATATCGCACCATAAAGCACACACCCGGGCTTACGACAATCCACACACAATAAGAACAAGACAGGTTTGAGCACAGAGTTTGTTTGGGCAGGAATCATAGGAAACACATAACTGGTCCCAAACGACAGAGGAAGGTGTATGTTAATTAAATGGAGCTACAAACTTGCTCCATAATGAGCAAGTCTAGACTTGGCAGGCGTTTTCTTATACTGGATCAGGTTATCCAGTGTAGGGCGACACTATAAAATCCTATGAATACTCCTAGGAGCACTAATGTCCTTTCGACATTCATCAGTCCACCAAGAGACCACAAATCGACCGGCTGGGCATTCGACCGAGGAATAGATTGATCAGCAGCACAAAGAATTGTCTCTGTGAGATGTTGGACCAAAACACCCGCACAGTCGTGCTCATTATAATTTAACACAGCTGGGGCGTAATGTTTCCAACTGGCTTGATCCAAGGGCCATCTATGCAAACCTGTGCAACATATGTCTTGTGTTATTAGACTAATAAGACATGGAAGGTAGTCATTACAGCGTAAATAAGAGATTTTTTTATTTATGGACGCTCTTTAACTGCTGTAGTCCTTAGCGTACCATCTATATTGGGCGTGAAATACCGGTAATTTCGCTCAGAGGCCTCTTTTTACGGCTTGAGATTCTTTTATGTGCCGTAAATCTACGACTCGGGACCACCGGCTTTACTTCCCTTCCGAAGGAAGCCATGCTAAGCATTTTACGCTCGAAAAAGTCCATTTCCCTCCGCCGGGTTTGAACCCGCGACCTTGGAAACCAGAGGCTAGCATGGTAACCATTACATCACGGAGGACGACGTAAATCAGAGATAACGTGTCATTGCAAGGTAACTGCTAACTATAGTGAACAAACTGCAATATCAGGTGTGAAATTGTGTTGAAGGAGTCTGGGAGAAATGTAACCTCTCCGGTGTTCAGAAGAGCTAAGTTATAATTGGCAATTAGTTTACTGCTCGTACCAGTCCGAGGTGAGTCCCAAAGCGAGTGATGACATTAACGTCTCCCACCAACAGAAAAGGCGTTAGTAACTGGGAAACTAGATGTTCTAAATCTTGAGCGAGCGATATCGGATAAATCTTACAAATGGTAAATCGGAAGGATGGCAGTTTAATCCTTATAGCCACTGAATGGATGTCAGACTGTATGATCATAGATTCCACAAATATATCATCCCTGATGAGTATCATAGTGTCCCCGTGCTCAGAAATGCCCTCTTCGAGTGTAAGATCACACCATACTGGTGTATAGCACCTGATTTTAAAGATATCTTGTGGACGGAGCTTAGCTCTTGCAAACATATGACCAAAGGATTATTCTCGTTGATTAAAAATTCAAGCTCTGGTCGATGTGTTCTAAGTCCACGTATGCTCCATTGAAATATAGCCATGGTATGCTAATGGGATACGTTCCCAATTCCAAAGATGATGAGTTGCGGTTTAAGGGCGCTAAACAGCTAAGGTCATCAGCGCCCTTAGAAAGTATAAAGTTTGAAATCCAAAAATAAAATACGAGTAAAAAACCGCATAGTCAAAAACACTATAAAACAAGCCATCAAATTATAAAAGCACCACAAAAAAACAGGGTAAACAAAACAATAAAAGAGTAAAACGACGTGTCAGGAACTGTAGAACGCATGGGACATGAGCACCATAATATGTCCACTGGGAAGTAAAGCCCCCATTAAAAGGACAATATAAAACCACATAGCTAAAAAACGCTCATCGCATCAAATGCGTCGGCTAAAACCAATGTCACTTATAAAACGTAAAAGACCTTTTACAACATGCGCGTCGTCTTCCAAAACGTTGACAATTCCAAACAGTCCACTACCGCAAGAACGACGGTGGTTGAACCAATTTGCCCGTTTTCAGTGACGGGCTGGCACTTTTAGCAGAGGAAAGATCCTGCCTCTTTTTCGTTGTCGTTCTGGCAGTGCGGGCAGAAACACCATGCTCCATCTCTTCCACGGGAGAGAGCCGCTTTCAAATTGAAAACTTCGGTTCGAGAACCTCAAACAGATTGGAAGTGTAGATCCGCGAAGATATATATCGCCGATCTGACTCCTTCCTCAGAAGAGGATCTCGAGGAGATCTTGGTGGATTTTTCTTTCTCTTTGATGTTCCGGGTAAAGACTTTACATTTGCTTTCAGGAAGTCAGTTCGGTTATAGCTGGTCTTGAACTTTATCTGTGGTGCATTATAAATTACGGGCTTGGCAGTCCGATTGCTTAAGGTCGATAGTCTTGATGTAGACATTACTGAAGGGATCTTGTCAGTAACCAACTTGGCAGGTGTTGTTACAGATGTAGATGTGTATTTCCTGGGCTTTGGAAGTGATCTGGCTAAGAGAATCTTTTCTGAAATTGTGACCCCATTAATATCGCTGGTTTGAGTTGCGATTTTCCTAATCGGTACGTTTAGCTTCAATTGAGCTATAGTTACGGGACTTCGGGACTGAGAGTTGGCGGATGCGCAGGAGTTTCCGGGCTTCCGAGAAGGAAACCTCCGTAACCGGATTTCCTCTATCGCCCTTTCCTCTGTAAAACGGGGACATTCTCGGGAACTAGATGTATGTTCACCACTGCAGTTAACGCATGTTGGAGTTGATGTACATGCTCTCTCGTGCGAGAATTCTCCACGCTTAACGCAGGTAGTTTCAACGCTACAGAAATCACTTGTATGATCAAAGCGCTGGCACTTATAGTATCTTAGCGATTTGGGGATATGTGGCCTAACTTCAATTGTTTCATTCCCTGCCTTAATCCTTTGAGGTAGGTCTATCCGATCAAAGGTAAGAAACATGGTACGAGTAGGCACAAATTCACCTCCTTGTCTCCGCTGAATACGATATACAGATGTTACACCTTGATCTTCAAGATTTTCTTAAATCTCCTCATTGGACATACCGCGCGAGGAGTTTAAGGTCTTGTGCATCTCGACTCGTATGTTTGCTTTCTATATAATAGCTGCCTGCGATGCTTAATGTGCTTCAATCAAGAGCGTGCCATTACGAGTTCTAATACGCATTTTACTGCACCAGAAAATTTATCCAGACTATTTTGGATAGTAAATGGACTAACCGTACTGAACTTTCATCCTTCCTCGGTACTACTGATAACTAAGTAGTGAGAACCACACTCGACTACTTCTTTTACAACTACTTTAGTTTTTAGGGGGATTTTTGTATACATAGCGCTTGGATTCTCCACCATTACAAATGTCTACGATGGCATGCTCACATCCTGGGCTCCATCACAGCTTAGGTGAGAGTCCTGGCCTGGACCTTGCTTACCTGTGGGTCTCACCTCCCAATTCATAGATAGAGGGACCCAATCGTCTTCAAGAGTGTAACAGATCATGTAATGGCCCCTCCCCGGGACTGACCTTTATCAGCGGATACGAACTCAGTCCTACATGATACTCAGCGGCTCAGAGTTACGCATTACCCAGTCACCCCTTGCGACTCCCCTCCGCTGTCCCGCGAAGCGGTATCGGTCAGACTGTATTCAGGGAGGTAACTGATAACTGGTCAAACACACTTGTGGACCAAACTTTAAGGCGTGTTTGCCGAAAGTCCTCTCACATCTTAGAGGAATCCAATCGAGAATGTGGCTCGGGACCGCGGGAGCGCCAGTACCTACCGCAGGAGTTCCCGGGGGCCCAAAGTGTGCTAGACGTGTAGCTGCCTTGGTAGAGCTTAGTCGCATTAAAGCGGATGTAGGGGTTACAGGATGGTGAGTGTAGAGGGGGTGAACGAGGTAGCAAGATTTACTCCTCGATGGTTGTCGGTCATGATACAACGGCCCTTATGAACCTTCGAGTAATATGGTTTCAAAAGCTTGTTTTATTTTGGGATTGTTATTGAAATTTTGAAGTCCATGCAGCTCTTGGAGGGATTGTATTGGAGCTCAGCCTTAGCTGCTGATGAAATTGCCCCGTCGTTACCGGATATGCCCGCATGGCATGAGGGAAGTCGGTGAAGGCTCAAGTGGCGTGTCCCCAAAAGATTGAATGCGAGCGCTCGATGGTGTGGTACGAAAGCAGACCTCCCTTATATGGTTCCCGCATATAAGAGGAATATTCTGGAAGTGAAATTACTCGAAATCCGCCGCAAGAAATTTCACCACTGTGGGGAGGCGCAGATAAAGAGTGTGTTTTGCGGGCGATTTGTTCTAAAGGGACGAAGTTGCTAACAATCCAAGCGGCTAGGCAATGGAAGCGGCATGCTCTCAAACTGGCGCACCCATTAACAACTTCCTGCACGTGGTCCAATATAATATTAAGAGATGGTAAACTTCAACTGTGCAATACATTTTGATACAGCAAACTGATAAAGCCAGGCCTGAAATTAATACCTTTCCTTCTTTCCTGTAGAAAAACAAATGATATGTGATACATTGGTTCTCATGTGCGGAATACACTGTCATGATTAGACATGGTATGTTATAGTTTTCTTAAGGCAATGCTTCTGTGAAAATCCAAAGATCTATAATTTTCCTATTTGACTTTTGCTTTGACTGGCTTTGACTTTTGTTTACCAAATCCTCAGAACACAAAACATACAGTGTACAAATTTAAATGAGCTATGTCAATTTGTTGTTAAGATATTCATTATTTATTCATAACCAATCACTTTTTGATAGAATAATGTGAAACAGTCCTTGGTATCGCTCCCAAACCTCGAATTGGAGTTAAGAATACAAACGGAAAGAAATTATTGTGCTGGTAGTCCTTAATTTTAATTTTTTTAACATTATAAAATATTGTATACATATTATTGACCTTTTTAATGTTTCAGTGTGATTTATGGAAAATAATTAATAATCAAAAGGCTGAAAAGAATTAATTGAAGAAAACGGAGTTTTATAATTCTTGATATCAGAAAACTTTGTGGCATGAAAATAAAACTTATAATTATAATAAAAAGACAGAAAATAAAACTTTGAAAATGTTAACACCTTTTTTTATCAATTTCACCGATACATTGTCTTAAATTGTGTTTTGAACCAGGGTATAATGGCCAGTATTATGGGAATTAAGCTTGAGGTATCAAAATTAGCACAAAATTTAATATTTTTGGTCTTCTACTATTATTAATTTAAACAAGTTTTGAAATTTGTGCTCCTATCCTGAAGAGAAATTGTGCAGAATCCAATGAGACTTCCCGGTTGCAGAATGAGTAAAACAAGAAAGTGGAGATATATTTTCAGAATATTTTATACCTGAAAACACATTACCCCAAATTTAACTAATTAATCAATATTCTCTTGATTACTCTCGACTTCCTAATGTAATTTTGAGGTAAAATCATCGGTATTAGAAAAATATGCACACGTCTTTACAGCACACGTGTAGATAGATGTGAAGCAGCATTTCTTTTGTATTTCTAGTATTCAAGCGATAAACAGGAAATCCAACATTCCAATTTCTAAGGGTTTCTAACTTTTGATGATTTCAAAGGCTAACTCAGATTTATATCCCAGTATATCTTCAGTACTGCTATAACTTTTAATTTACCCTCTTTATTTGATAATTGCTACTTCACACTGGTTATGTGCGGGATAAAGTCAGAGAGCTGGAAAATACTTGGAATGTTCACTGCCATGGCCAAGACTTAAACCAGGGATTTTTCCTTCGGTTTTCTCCTCTAAGATAGAATTTCTTTCATTTGACTAAGCAGTGCTTGAAGCAGATTTTATTTCTGTTTAATATTTTGTAATATCTTTCTGCATAATTCGTGCTTAATAGTCTATCGCACACAATGTTTGAATACCTTTCATGAAGGTTCACTCTACATTTCATTTAGCCAACGAGGAAGAAGAATTCACTGATTAATTAATGATAAATGTTTTACACAACTAATTAATATTGATGGACCTAATAGCGTTTAACTATGAAGCTCGTGAATTACAGGACTCACGACATTGTTAAGTCGCCACTAGGGTATATCATCTCAATATTAATTTGAGAACCCTTTAAGGTTTACTGGAAAAATGTGAGTCAATTGGGGGATTACTTTTGTGCCGGCATGTTATTATGGTAGCTCAGTTGATTAGAGAAACGCCAAGCAAAGCCGAAGATCCGTGATTCAAATCCCGGAAATCACAGTGAATTCCTTAAGTCTCATTCTATCTTTTCAGTAATAATTAACATTTATGATTTTATTTATCTATTAGTAGTTTGTATACAATCTAAATTATCTTACCTAAACGAAAATAATTATAAATCCCTTACTATAATTACAACAGCGATTATTACATATGGATTCGTAATTTTATAAATGAATGTTATTGCAACAACAGCCTCAAACTGTTAAACGAATACCTAAATGCTTCTTCTTCTATTTTCTCTTCCTAGCCTGTTCCGGTGCCCATTTTTCCTCGGTTTCTCCAAATCTCTCTTTCCTTTCGAGCAACATCTTAGCTGCTGCCGTTAAATTATTTTCTAAAATTCTTTTTAAAATGCTGGCATCATGTTTTATTGTTTAACTTTCTTATCTAGTAGTGTTTTCACCTGCAATACTCGTCTTTTTCCTCATTTCGCTTTTTATTTAATAGGGTATAACCTAGAGTGCTTCTTAAAAGCTTCATTTCGGCCTTCTGAATATTTGTTTTATATTTTTCTGTTCTTATTCACTTCCGTACATCAGGATTGGCACTGAGACAATATTAATAATTAATTATAATTAATATTAATATTAATCCAGATCTCTCCATCCTTTTTCATATGAAACATACGACCCAAAATATTTAAAATATTTCACCTGTTCCATTACTTTGTCTTATATTACTGTCTTTGTTCTTACAGGAAACTTTCCCTTCTTTGCTAAACTGTAAAAGTTAAACACACTATAGTTAGTTTATCTTCACTATGCTGCATTATGACTTGATGATCTGCATAAAGCAAAGAATTCACTGAAATGCTTTTCATGGATAAGTATTTAATTTTCGTGTTCTAAACATTTCGTCCACGTAAATATTAAACAATGTTGCCTTTTCTTACACATAAATGCGATCGAAGAGAAATTAAGTTTTAAACAGTCTCCAGCAGCCTAGATTTTCATTTCAATCTTTGTGGACGCTTGCAAGAGAGAATAGCAACGTGAAGGAAAATGTTTACATATGAAAACAAAACTCTCAAACGTTCATTTCAAAGCCACTCTAGCTTTACGCAAGAGTGAAGCTAATTTCAAATTGTACAATCTCTATTTTCTTTCGGCTCCGTGTGACACAAAGAGCCAAGAAGCTTTCTTACTTTATCCTGTTTTTCAGATAGTTTCTCATTTGAACTTTGAGAAAACGGAATTAAGCTCTTTCGCATTTGACGAGACATCCTGTTTGGACCGTCATGCATATTCAAAGCGTGCTTACGTCTTCCATAGCGTGGCTATCGATCTTCCATTGGCAATCCCCCCAATAATTGAAGTTGCGATGGAAAGCTAAGCTTTGAGGGACGGCTTTAAAAATGGAAGGAGAAAGCGAGCAAAGTAAGAGAGAGAGGGTGCTTTTCCGCAGAAATTCAAGAAAAACAGGCTGCCTCAGATTCTTATTGCTTGCAAATCACGCAGCGCGGAGAGTGGCACCTGCGCATCCATCACTGAGGATATAAAAGTGTTATTAGTTGAGGGCCCTCACTGGAAAAAAATGCTGAAAATAACTTTCGGCTTAATGAAGCTACATTTATTTCTGCGGGCTGCTTCACATTTTATGTTACCGTTCCTTTTTGTGAGATGAATTGCAGAAACAAAATTCTTTGCGCTGCTTTTGTGGTCTAATGTTTAATTCACTAACCTATACATCGAGAGGTTCGGGGTTCATTTCCTGACCGAAAAGATGTTGCCTATGTCCCTGCGTGTGAGTGGACCCTAGTTTTGTTCCCAGTAAAGGTAAGGGAAGTTTCATCTGTGATGGAAAAGTAGTGGCTTCAGTTTCCCACGAAAACGGCCAATTGGAGGCAGCATACCAACCACGTGCCACCTAAATAAAATTACTGTCCCCTGCCCATGATGTCCTGTTTGGACGGTGGCAGAGTATACAGCGACCATGTGGTAGGCTTCCACTAAAAGTTGTCATATCAAAAGTTTACTATTTTTTATTCTCTATCCTCATTAAAGGAAAGTAGGAATGGTGTACGCTAGGCGTGTATGTGTTTGTCAAATGTACAACAACCTAACGTTGGATAAGTTCCAAATTTCTAATTTAAGCCCAACCTCTTTAAAGAGAAACTAAATTGGCTCTAACGATCTTGATTAAAATGTTATGTTTGAAACATAAATGAAATATAAAGCTTATGTTTTGAATTATGTTGAATAGCCTGTGAAGCCCTTAAAGGCATAAAAGGCATAAAATATACACAAAGATGTAGTACCTAAATCGTATGGATCCTTAAAATACGCAGTTTGTGTGAAATAAGTATACAAATTATTAATAATAATAGCCTTTGTTATTTTTACGTAGTGTTAGCCATTTCTGAAGTAATTTTGATTATACGTTTAGATTTCACGACGTGGAAGTGATGAAACATTCTCTGAAAATTTGCTATCTTTCTGTACTTTTCTTACGCCTGAAGTAACCACGAATTGTGATATAAACAATTTAATAGTATTTCCTCACATATATTGTATCTAAGTAAGTCAATTTTGCTTACTTTGAAATTATTTTTTAAACACTTCGGAGTAGCCTGTTCTCTTAAAGAAAATCTTGACACACTTATCTGAGCACATACAATTTGTCTGTCACAGCTCTAAAGCGATTTTCACATTACAGAAAATAAAGCAAATTCGTATATCGGAAATGAAAAATGAACGCTTAGTTTCTATCGTATATGTAAACATGAGCTTAAATAAAAACTCAACGATGAAATGGGCGTTTATAATGGGCGTGTGTTGGATCAGAGAGAGAATAGAATGTGATATCGCACTGTATAAAAAGCATTGTCAGATATTCATTTAGTAAAAATGAAAGAATACACGATATTAAATGCATGTATAAATACATTTTCCAGGAAGTAAACAATCAAAAGCGTGTTTTGAAAGTACAGCAGTAAAGCGCATGATACAGCTATTGATTACATGGCAAAATGTAAATATTGTTTAAACTGTATGTGAAATGCATTAGCTCAACGATCCTTATCGTTCCTTTTGTGTTTTCTCTTCAATGTGAAAGAGGATCATTTGCTTAAAATTCAATTATAACAAGAGATGTAACTGGATATCAAAGGACAATAGCTATACAATTCTCTTAATTAAAAAAACATTGCCCATTAATACAACACAATACCTAGATTCCTCTTCTTTTTTCTTTCTTAAAACCCTAAGTCCTCACATCAAAGGATGGCTTGTAGCCGAGCTATACTTTCTTAGTTATGTGTTTAAATAAATATAAATTTAACACAGAATATTCTAGAGTTTTTATGATTTTATCTAGTAATTATGCAATTTTATTTACTATATAACAATCAGTGATGCTTTTGTTCGTAGTTACTAGGCAACAAAGCCTATACTTTATATTCTAACAAAACACAAAACACGCCACCAAGACATAAAATACAAGTTCAACAAAACCTAAAATACACTCTTTAAAAATGCCTTTAATTTTCCAAGCTTACTGACATCAATATTATCACTAATCAAAACTTATACTTTTCTGGAAGTATATTAATAGTTGCATCTTGGACTGCTTTTAAACCTGACAAACCGTGAAAATCACCTTCTCCGCATGTTTACTTTAAATTCAATATGAAACTAGCATTCAAAGTTGCAGAATATAACAACAAAGTGTGTTGATTTATCGTGTTTTTTTTCCAAAGCCCACATTACTCTTTCTCTACACATACTGTTTCTGCAATAAATAAATTTCATTAAATATACTAAATATACAACGTATACTAAAGTACTCTGAACGTAGATAAAATATTGTAGACAACGCTTTACAAATTAGGTTAGTAACTCGCTGCTCTTAAAGCACTCCCTTCGGTCGTGTTCTAACTTGAGCCTCTCGTTACTAAACCTCTACTTTTGTAATCAGTTCTCTAAATAACTATTAATGTACCCCTTTAAAGTTTTAAAACAAAACTAGAGATTTTGTGGAATTAACAAACAGTTATGCCAGTTTAGGTCCACCAATGAATAGTTAAACAGCAATACAGATACAGCTAGCTGTCTTATTAAGCATTGCATTGGTACATTCTGTAAGTAGCAGGTTGAAAATAAGAATAGGGTTGATTTTTGTGACTCGTAAGTAGTCTGTATTTTCTACTTCTACTAAAGCGCAGGTGTACATAAGGGGTTCAAATGTATGGATACCTCTTTAAAGTTGTGTGGATCCTATAGTTTTCGCCAAATCTTGTGGTCCAAATCCACAAATTGGTGCCCTGGTTGAGTAAGTAGTATAGATTTATCTTTCAAGGGTTGAACATGAAGTAAGGATAGCTATTAAATATTTTGAGCACTTATAATTTAAAATAAGGATTATGTAATCTATGGAAAGTTTGCCAATTCCTATTATACAACTGTGCAACATTTTGACCATATTATGCTGTATGATGTATGACTAGGAGCGGATGGGCCATTAGCACCTCATCTAAGGACATCTTATTTGCCTAGGCCCCTAACGGGTGCCCCCTAGAGGGAGGGGTGAGGTGAGAGCAGACAGAGGACGGCCGGATCAGAAGACACGACAGATAGATGGCATTTTCCATGCAGCTGGTGCAACCGGCTCTTCTACCCCTGCAGGCTTGCACATCCCACTGGGGCCCGAGACTCGGAGATCGCCCCCATTCCGGGGACGATAAGTTACAGAGAGCATCCTTTTTCCTTGCCATGCAAGCGAGACTCCCGCTGTCAATTGCAACTCTGAAATAACCAAGCAAATGTAAGGTGAAGTGAATTAAAAAACAATGTGAAATGGTGGGACAGGAAATCGGCAGATATAATTAACCTTCTCAGCATTCATCTAACAACTCGGGGAAACTACCGAAAAAAATCCATACGTGAGGAAAGTTGGCTCGGGGAAGCAAACCCACGACTTTCCGAATGGGACTCACAAGCGCTACTGCCTGCCCCACTTCGCTTGGTTTGATTATATATTGAAAACAGTGTTGATTTCTACACGATTTGAAAATTTGATAAGGTAGTTTATGATTTTTGTTGGGTTCCATAGTATAAGCATATAAAGTTTCATTTAGACAGAATGTTGATTTGTATGTTAGGGGTTGAAAATATGCGGCCGTCACCTCCTCCGTCCGTTGCTGTAGGCTTACCTTGATGCTTCTCCCGTTGGTTCCAGAAGTTCGCAGTGTGCTGGTTCTCTTCAATTTTATCCTCGGCTAACTGCAGTAGTTTTCTTTAACCTATATAGGAGCATGGACTTATCCTCGGTAAAGGAAGCGTAGACCTCGGGTGGTGATATAGGAAGACATAGACGTGCTTTGTTTATGTAAAGATGACACTGCCGTTTCTTTTTGTTTAACTAACACACGTAGTATACAAAACTGGTATTGCCGCTGTTAAAATACTGTCCCCCGCTGTTAAAATGCGGCGCGGATATGACACGAAGTTCAAATATGCTTATTATCTCTTTACGAGTAGCGGATCTTAGGTGTGTTTCTAAAACTGTCTTGATTCCCTTTTTTGGCGCGATACCTCACACATCCTGCAGCATCTCTCCCTGACCACACATGACAAAAACTGTCCCGAATTTGCTCCAAACAGATCCATTTATAGTCGCAGGCTACTGAGGCTGCTTCCTTTCCTATTGGTCCATTTTTAGCGCCACTCGACGCGTCTAACTATTTCGTATAAACTTCCAGGGATCTCATTGGTTCAAGTTTAATATAAATCGCGGCTTTTCCCAAGTTTACCGTTAAGCTATCTGTCTCTCTCACTTGGTCACGGCGAATTATCAAATAAAGGGACAAAGGCGTTACACCCTCGCTGTAGGAATAATGGCACTGCGATCCAAAGAGATGTCATAAAACTAGATTTTCTGCCTTCGACAGCACTATTCCTGTAGCTAAAACATTTCGTCGTGGACAGTATTTTAACACAGCGCTTAAATTATTTACATTAAACCATTTATAACTCTACTAATATTAGTAACCTAGATACATACATAACGTTAAATCACCCTTCTTACAATATACAAGCAGTATAAGAAAAATATACTTACATAGTACGATTTAACATCAATAAAAGTTAATTAATAAATTATCTATAATTACAGTTCTCGGGCTCGGCCTCGAGTTGCCGTTTCAAATAGGCATTGCATGTATGGTAGCTTATCTTTTTCTTTTTTTTCGTAAATTTCTAGAATCAAAATGTACCCTTTTGTCAAAAGCATACCAAAAACATTACTTGATAAAACTTCAGTGAAGTATGCGGAAAACGTAGCGATATAAACGATATACAACCCCAAATAGAATAATTCAATTTTAAAACATTTTAAGACTCTACAGTTATCCCTTTGGATTCAAATTTAAAATTTACCATATTTGCAATAAAGTGCCAAAAGTTGACTCTTATATGCAACGTATCGGGTTTGGAGTTAAATGACATGGATATGAAAAAAGAACCCCTAACCCCCAGTTTTCAAAATTTTGAAGCATTGTATAGCATGTGACTATTTAGAAGAATACGCCTTTTCATTAGCGAAAGACTTATCAAAATCGATTGAGTGGTTTACAGATTACCCCCCCTCACACACACACACACACACACACATTTTTTGTCTTTATAATATTGTGGCATATTAGTAAGCTTTGTCATATCACAATCATTATTGCGTCGCATTGCAAACAGTATTATTGGGTGACATTATTTCTTTTGACTGAACGGGCCTTCTCCTTTGGCGCCGACCACACCAGAAAGAGTAGGCATTGTTTTGAACCTCCGAATGGTATGAGGCCAACTGGCTAGCTAGCGGTTGGAGAGGGGGATAGATAGCAATACTTTGGGTGAGAGCGTCACCTTGTGAGTTAAGTGTGTAAGGAGTAGGTCGCGTGTGGCCAATCGTCGACAGCGTGGCATCTCCCCTCATTCCTTTGTTCCCCAGTGTGTAACGTACAGCCACCAAGAGTTTTATCAATAAATCATAGGTAATGTGTGTGATATGAAATTTGTGTATTTTGTCAAAACACATCACACCTTCATCTGAATGTAGACACCTCGGTCCTGGTCCTCTTGCAGTTTCTGAGCTACGCTTTCCCCAATGTGCGTGTTGGGGTGATCCAAATTTAATAATTTTTGCTGGAAACCTTTTGGTCCTTACCCCAGCGTGTGACAATATTAGCATGTAAATTAAACGTAAAATTAATGAGTTCAAATTAAATGTAAGTACAAACTTAGACCTACTGTAAGAAACTGAATAAAAATATGAAATAAGAAACAATAGGTGCTGGAAAACCGGAAGATAGTCTACAAATTTCAATCGACTTCTAATTTTGCAACCTGATTAGTAACAGTCTCAATAGAATAACTTTAATTAAATCAATGAAGTTTTATGAAATATTAAAACATTTATGTTTCTTTGCACAAAGATATAAATGCATAATTTGAAATGTGGCACCAGTTCTTTTCTACCGTATAATTCCACCATCTCGTTACTTGAAGTTTATGCAAACCTTCAGTAATGTCCATTGAAAGAAGTGTAATTCATTGCTGTATGATGTGACACATTTCTAATATAATACATTAAAATTTCACATATATAATTATTTAATCTACTGTGCTCAATATTTTTGCATCTGTAAAAATTATTAGTAGTAGTTAATATTATTGAGCAAAACCGCTGTGCAAATTTACTCAAATAGGAAGAATACTGCCTTCATAAGAAACTGTTATGTGCTGAAAACTACGGTTTATGTTAAACATAGGCTTTATTAAATACATTAAAAGGTTAACTATATCGAGAGTCAAGTTTAAAATTTGAGAATTAAAGACGATGATATATACATCATTTTGTTAGCATCATAGAAAGTTCATATAACAAAAACTGAAAAATTAGTTTTTCACGCTTTTCATAAAACATGATTCCGTAATGTTTCCAAAAAAAATAGTAGAGAGTTTAATGAATTATTTTGAAACCCTGCATTGGTTACCAGTTATCATGCTTATTATCATCTATGAAAGGTCGAACCTTGATTCAGATACAACATCAGTTTCTACTATATTAGGTAAGAATATTAGAGTTTTGTTGTATAATAGATACTTCAATTTAATATAATTCCCATTAAGTCTTAATATTATCAACTGAAAAACATTTTTGCTAATGAAAGAACGTACCTCTGGGCAGTCTGTAACTTATAATACATAAAGTATGGTTACTACATATATTATGCTTTATCATTTGTGTTTATATAACTGAATTAGAATGTTTTAAGTATGTAATGTTTTAAATAACAAACATTTGAAAATCTTAAGTCATATGTTTTCACAAGAATAAGTTCAGATCCGAAACTACACTTCAGAAAAAGCCTGAAGTCTCATAAATAGAAAATGCCTGATCAGCTAAAAATATGATTAATTGCGCTAATTTTTCTGAAGGCATTTTGGTATGGGCAGCAACAAGTAGCAGTAGTGTATGCTCTTTATATGCTCTTTACAGAACTTGTGTGTCTGTAAGTGAAACGTTTGTTCGCCGTTTTATTATTATTATTATTATTATTATTATTATTATTATTATTATTGAAAATATCAGGAGAATATCAGAGGAAAAATACTCACAAAAGTTCGGGAACTGTGTCCACCTGAGAGAATAGGAAGGGATTTCTGGGTCAGAAATACTTGGATGCCGGAAATAAGGACGAGGAGGGTTGCAATGATAGAGATGAGTGGAGAAGAAAAGTAAAACTTTAGGAACAAAAAGATGTGTAAATACTGTACCTACCTCTGTATATAAATAAATAAAATACTAATATTATTATTGTTGTGTGATTAATTTATTACTCACTGCTCATTTCGCTGCATTAAACGGACAGATTCCTATCCCTCTCTCCCCCACCCTATTTATCTGACTCCTCTCTTTCTCTCTCTCTCACTTACTCAAGCTCTGTTCTCTCTCCCTCTCTTCCCTTCCTTTACCTCGTTCCTCTCCCTTTCCACTCTGACCCCATTCCATCGCCTTAACTCCCTTTTCTCTTGTTTGTGCAACTTAGATGTAACGCGGGGTAACCGAAGAGTTCCCAGATGGCTCCGTAAAACTCGGAGGTGGCTCTCGAATGGAACATGGCAAACAACTGAGAAACAACTGAAAGGGTTCCCGAATTAAAGGTGATAAACAATATTACTAATTTACATTAGTTACTAATATCTGTGCCAGTTTTCTACCATTATTGAGTTTGGCAGGCCGTCAGAAGAAGTTGAGGCCTTGCCGATGATCTAATGTCAAAGAAGTGTATCCACTCCCAATTAGACTTACTGATGTTGAGGATGGCGGTGGAATGAGAGCACCTACAGCTTACATCGTGGACTCCGAACCACGTTGAGCCTTGTGGATACTTCACATCAATAAGTCACAGGTGAAGGCATGGTTAGCTTAAAATCGCTACAGATCCGGGAATGGTATGAAAGCCAGAAACGGAACAACTGTACGTACCCCGGCGTCCTCATAAATAATGTTAGCATCATCATAATTATAATCCTCCAGCTGAGTTTATGTTACAATTACAAGATACATGATAATAAGTAATGTTTGAAACATTATTTTAACTATTATCACCGTGGTAGCTACAAGTATTATTTTTAATCATACTACAACCGAACCCACATGATACAGTCGGCCAAGCCGTCGATGAAGGCTTTGTGTGCGGAGATTCGAGAAAGCAAACCCGTATGTTACAGTCGGCCAAGCCGTCGATGAAGGCTTTGTGTGGGGAGATTCGAGAAAGCAAACCCGTATCTTACAGTCGGCCAAGCATTGGAATGGACTTTGACTGGCTACTCTTCGAGAAACCTCATCATTTTTCTAGTAAATTCTTTAACATTGCATTAATGTGTCTGCCCGTAATAGAGGACTATGGACAGACGGCGAAAAATAAATGAGTTGGTTGAGGAATACTTGCGAGCGATTGTTAGTCAAAGCGTGAGGCTTGTAACCTACGAGTATTTAGCTTATTAAATAAAGTTTGCTGTGAGTAAAACGGGTTTTTATTTGTGACAATACCTACATAAATCAGACAGTCCTAAATATTCTACCACGTGAAGAAAAACATTGCAGAGCTCGGAAACTCGGACATTGCAACAGTAACCAATAGCGAACCACTTATGCCATTCGGGAAACATCTCGTTCATATAACACGATGTTTTGAAAGCTGACAGTAACACTGCTTTGTATGCTTCGTAAATAATAATAATATTTAATATTTAAACATAAGTAATTTGTTTACCTGTAGTAAATTTATATCTGTTCCTTATGTTTGTTATGTAATAAGAACTATGTACATTGTAACGAAAAATTGCTCTAATTTTCTAATTATTCATCCCATCAAAAGCTTGCAAACACCAAAACCTGCCAGAAGCATTGTGTATGTGTGTATGTGTAACAGTTTAAAATAAGCACTGAAAAATAAAGAGATATTTCTAAATTCCTTACCTTACACTCAATGAAACCCCTTCCCTTGGAGAAAGTTACTTTGAGATTATAATTATGGTCTATTTGCTAAGAGAACTCAAGGTATTCAATATACCAAGTTTCGTGACAAACGAATTAGCCATGCTTGAGTAAAATTTTAAAAATGCAATTTATGACTTCAGATTAGCCACACTTTAGTATAAATGTGTGTGGATAATACACTTCAGCATCAAATATACATTAATAAAGTATCGAAACTTACTGGGAAAAATCGGTAACAGTTTTATTAAGCATATAAGGATTAATAGACAATACCATTAAACACGCGACAAGTCCAGTGTGTTTCGAATGTTCTTTAGTGTTATGTGATAATTATGCTATGAATAAAGTAGTCTCTATAACTATTACTATCTTTGCTTAAAAATTCAAGTTACTTTTAATGGTGCCAATTCATTGTTGAGTTTCACTGTCATGTCCACTAAATCAATTTAAGTACTGCATTTTCTTCTCCCAAAAATTTTAACATTGAATTAACTGTTCTTCCTTACAAGCCGTATGTAGAGCAAGGTTCGAAAGGTGGAATCAAACTGAAAAATTCAATGGCATATTCGGGATTTGAACCACAAATCCTCCGGTTTCCGTCAGGTTGCTCTAACCAATTAAGTTACCATTGAACTATGCCAGCATGACATTAAATTCCCCAATTGACTCGCCTTTTTCCGGTAAACCATAAAGAGGTCTCAAATTAGTTCTGAAAATTAAAAAAAATTAGTTTTATTTCTAAGACGCCGTTTAAATGCTGTGGTCCTTAGCGTCCCCTTCTATATTGGACGCAAAAGACCGTAAATTTTGCTCAGAAGCCTCTTTATCAGGCTTGAGGTTCTTTTACGTGCCGTAAATCTACAACACGGGACCACTGGCTTTGCTTCCCTTCCGAAGGAAGCCATGCTAAGGGCTTTTACGCCCGAAAAAATCCATCGCCCTGCGCCGGGTTTGAACCCGCGACCTCGGGAACTAGGGGCTAGCATAGTAAAACTAATTTTGAGATGGCATGATTCCAATGGTGATTTTCAATGTCTTAAGGTAGAATAAAACTGAAAAATTCAATGTCATAGCTGGGATTTGAACTACAGATCCTCCGGTTGCTCTAATCAACTGAGCTACACGACACTAAGGCGGCACGGAATTAAATTTCCTAGCCGACTCGCATTTTTTCGGTAAACCACTGGGAGATAATTGGGGAATTTAATTTCGTACCATCATAGTGCTATGAAGCTCGGCTAGTTAGAGCAACCGGAGGATCCGTGACTCAAATCCCCGTTTTAGTATTTACTTTTATAGCCTAGTTCTACCTTTATAATTTTAACATCAGAAATTAGGTACTTTACGATATTACCGTTCTTGGAACATTGTTCTAAAAGTGTTCTTTGATTTACGAAAATATTTATCTAAGGAGATTAACCCCTTCATCAATTATTCACATAACATGTTGTGCAATAGAGTTCCCCCAAATGTGTATTATACAGTAATAATACAATAATAATAAATCTTTTTCTCAATACCACAAGGATTTATTATAAACCGTTGATATATTATCAGTGCATCCTTTCTGTAGTGCTTTAGCATTGCCAGCCGAGAGGAGCAGAGGTAAAGGCAAAATCCTCTCTCGTCAGCTTCTCGTGGAGCTCTCCGGATAATCCTCGGGGCATTTTGGAGATTCTACTCCTATATTCCAGGTAAAACATCCTGCTTGCCCTATTCACCTTGTACATAGGCAGCTGTATTGGGTATATATCTCGATAACGCACGTACACAAGCAGCTTAGGCTTTTTGATACCGATTTACGTACGAGAGGTTTGCTTTCGGATTTTGTATGATACATCTTCTCTAAGACGAAATATGGCATTATAATACACACTTTAGACTGGAATGCTTTCGGTAATTATTTAGTGACGATGTTTAGTTTTAGTAATTTATTATCAATGTTTAATCGGCAGATCCATGAAATAAACAGATTATGATTTTGCATTTGTTTATATAAATGAGAGAACAAGAAGATACCTCATTATGTACTTCCATCCAAGAAATGTTCTCTTTGTAGAAGAGAAAAATAAAGTGAGAAACAATAATTTAAAATGAAGTCTGCAGATGTAGAAGCAGTGTGGAGAAACAGAGATATTAACTGTAGTACACCACGTGGTTTAATAGTCCTCAATTACTGAGGTAGTATGCAGAATTGCAGTATTCTTGAAGTCAGATCGTAAGTGTTCAATTTGTCCACTTCTGTAGCCATTTACAGCATTATATTTAAACGAAATCAGACCTTAGCAAAGTACCTTTGTAATGATGAAGATATGAATGCTAAATATTGAATGAGCCCTTTAAACCATTAAAAATGGGTATAACAGGGATATTTAAGCATAGAAGCGGAGAGAACACACTATCAAAGAACCTACTAGAGCAACCCTTAAGACTTATCTGTAGTGATTGGTTCAAGTTCTGAAGTGTACATTTGTTTAATTTCTTACATATATGTGTGGCTAAACATACATAATTAAAAGATAACCATGTATGAGACATAACAACCTTCGCTCTTTTGAAGAACACCAGTTACAGAGCTCAATATTTAGATAAGTACAGTTTATAACACTGTTACAAAGATCAAATTAATTTTTTTCTGTCAATATTGAGAACGAAAAGTAATTAAAGAGAAAACATCTGATGTGTTACACTCACACGACTTTCTCTACTCTTGTACAAACTATTTTTACAAACACTCGTTCTCCATATGCTTCATGTTAATCGAGATATCGAGATGTTAATCTTATTGCTAATTTTCTTGTAGATGCAAGGGGTATTGGTAGGCTTTAAGCGATAGTCAAATATTTTAAGAGCTGGTTGCTATGTGGCGCATTCCATTCTCTTTGCATGTTCAGGACATAAAAAAATGAATAACGAATTCCCATTTGAGAAAAAGTATAAGTGTTGGAAATTTTAAGGGAAAACAAACAATATCTCGAAAACTGTTCAATCAATAAAAATATGTATATGGCATAAATTGTGTATTTTAACGCGATCTACATTTTTTGTGTAGTAAAATAATTTATCTCTTATGGTTTACCAGTTATGCAAAAGTCGTTCACAATGAAGAATACTTTTGGAGACATTCCCAGAAAATTCAAGATATACATTTTATTTGTCATACAACTATCTTAAACATATGATATTTTAATCAAAATCGTTAGAGTCATTTTTGAGAAAATTAAAATTTTCGAAAAATGTTCCATGTAAAGGGTAATCTGGAGTGGGGGATTTTCTTGAAAACCTTCGTGTCGCATCTCTGGAAGATACTGAACCTAAATACCAAGTTTGGTGCTTATGCGACTGTTCGTTTGAGTTATGCTATTCACAGACAGACACACACATACACACACAGGCACACACACGGACATGTTTCCAAAAATGCTTTTTTTTAGATTCAGGGGCCTCAAAACATATATTTCCGGTAAAATCTCGGTATCGAATTTTTGGGTGGAATGAAATACTTCCCCTACTTACTATACGTAGTAGAGAAAGTAAAAAGATAAACAAATAAACGCCCAAACTTCATACCTGTTTATGTCTGCTAGATTCCAAGGAGCTTTTGCAGGAAAGAAGGACAGAAACGTAAAACTAACCTGATTAACCAACCCTACCCAAACTTAAACAACTTTGAACTGCGATCCAATGTTAAACTTAGTTTAACCAACTTGAATTGTGCAGCTTGAGATAACCAGGGCAGTTTACAGTCTATGTAGTACCTACTCAAAGCATCCTTGTACTAAAATGATTCTGTTTGCATGTCTTAAGGTTTTAAGAGTTGAGTTGTGTTTTAACGTTGAACCTAAATGAATGCTGGCGATTGCTTTTTACTTTTAGGGCGTTAACTTAAGCCTATCCCTATTAATGGGAGCTTGAAACAAAGTTTGCAGTCATCCGTAAACTATGGGTTGGTAAGGATAAATTATAATGACCTAATGGATCACCTACTTATTCAGATTAGCAAACATTCTCACACCTCTGTAAAATTCTAACCATCATTCCTTGTGCTCTATTTAAGAAATTATAGTAGTATTTGTAGGTGGATTTTCGGTTCCAGATACTTGTAAATCTGAGTTAATTTTACTGGGGGTCATAATATTTATGCATGTAATTTAATTAAGTAATTGTTATGGATCCCGTGAATGCGCTTTTAAACACAACCATTTGCAACACCGCAATTAATGACACTGCCTTCAATATCTTTTGTTACCAATCTTTTGTTATCACTGTTAGGTGAAAGATTTTCAGTAATCTACAGTCTTTATCGATTTTGTATCTGTATAATTAACTACAGCTTTTTTATAATTGTTTCAAGCAGGTGAATACTATGTGATAATAGGGAACAGAGAGAACACCTTACTGACTCTTGTAGGGAAGGTAAGCCCAGTGGTAAGGCGAATTTACTTTCTTTCCACCTTCCTTAACTACGATTCTCCCAAAGAGCTCTTACGCCACACAGGCTCTGATACGTCAATATGAGTTAGTATATACCTCCAGAATTCATAGACCAGGAATGTGGTCCAAAGGTGTTGTACATTTTTATACTATTGGAGTAAAAACGTAACAAAATAGTACACAAATATTACTACGCTTTTACAAAGTTTTTGTAAGATAATAAATTCCAAACAATTTTGTATTCGTTCAATACATTAGAGGGTATGGAAACCAATCTCACATGACTTTCAAGTTTTCTAGGATTTTATAGCCCATAAAAGCTTTCGTATAAATGTGTGTCTTAAAGTGTCTTCACATTTTCGAATATTTTATCTCAAACCGAGAATATAAGATTTTTAGAGAGTCATGTTTATTGGTAATAAATAAATTTAAATCATTTTAAAACATTTTAAATTATGTTACTTTTAAGTATAATGTTACATTTTCACATTTTACATACAGAAATGGAGTTTGATAGGATTTAGCCTCTCTCTGGAGACAGAGTTTATGTACAGTACTGAGGTAACTACATTCCATTTTAATTTTAAAACTTTAAGGAGAAAACTACAATGTAGAGAACATGAAATAGCTTTTTACCCATTCACGTTTTAAAATGTCACCTTCCCTTTTCGTTACGCTTCACTGCATAGAAGCTCGATATAACAGGTATCAGCTTTTCAAGACTTTAATATTGCTTTATGATGAATGGCTGTTTAAAGGCCTTTGAAAGCAAGCAATTGTATTTTATTCTGGTAGCCATTAGACCGTGTATTCTCTGAGCTGGCAAAACTTAATGAGAAGGTCTGTAACTTTTAATATCACGGGATTTAGGGTAACTTTTATAACACTTATGTTCAAAGTGACCAAAGAAGAGTATGTACTATAACAAATACTGATTTTGAACCTTTCGGATATTTTGTTATAGTTAAAATGAAGTGTGTAAACTTCGAAATCTTTCTTAGAAGGTTTCAAGTATATATGACCCTTTCATAGGCATTTTAAACGCTGTGCTAAGTAGTTGCACGTTTAAATGTGCCACTATGCAAATATAATATTGTTTTATGTCCTATAAGAAGCTAGTGGATGTGTAAAAGCGTCAGTTTATCATCAACTGCTCCTCTTACCTTGATGAAAGTTTGAACTGTGATCTATATTTTAACCCGGTTATCCTCTTCAGAAACTATTTTCAGCAATCAGCGCCAGGAAAGCTCGAAGTTTTTAATTATAGTGTATTGGATATGTGGTAAGTGGTTTATAATAGAATCGAGGAATTTTTTTAAAATACGAGACGAAGTCAAGATTTTATTATACACTTATCACATGTATGTTCCACAATATTTTGGGCAGTTGATGTAACATAACCCATTATGTTAAATGTGGTATTATCTGCTAATATTCTTGTTAATAACCGTTTGAAGTATGAACGATTGGTAAGTACGAACCTTAAAGCCACTATATATGAAGAATATGTGTTCATTGACCAATTTTAATTTCAAAAAATGCCAGATCAATTGAAGTCAAGCCATGAAAGTTCGTTGCCATCTATTTCCGCATGATATTATGAAAGGTTGGTTGTAAGCACAAATGAAGGGGATGAGAGAAAATACTGCGCAGAAAGAAAGAGAGACAGAGACAGTACACTGTCTCTTTCTTTCATCCTTGCTTGCTATGCTCTGGCAGGTCATGTGACTCAGAGTAATGCTACTGCGCATCCTGCACTCACCCAGATTCTTGTGTATTCCCGATTCTTAAGAAGTTGCTATCACTGCCGAAAGCTTTGAATTGTAAATTGGTGAACCATGACTAATAGAATTCGCTTCTTTGGTTCTCAGAAAAACCAAATGTTACAGTTAATTTCAATGTCCAGAAGTAAATTTCAGAGCAATGAACAAAATATTAGTTGGGGTTTATGTTTAAAAGTATAATAACAAATACGTTGCAATAATTTTACTAATTATTGTTTTTAACCAGGCACTTTTGTTGAAAACGTGGTCAAATTGGTTAAGACACTAGTTCTCCTCTGGTAAACTTGACCATCTGTTCCAGTTTTTACTTATATTTTAGTGTGAGCGAGCCGACCATGTAGAGTAAGGACAAAACGAACCTTATCCTTGTTGGCCACACTTGGACAATGTTATAATAGCAGAAAAGTGCACCTTGTGCAGGATTGGACTGAATAAAACTTCATGTAGAGATTCAAACCATTCAGTGCGCTTTATAATGCGATATGCCAGACATACCTTGTTGGATAATATTGCATCCGCTTAAAATACAATTGGGAATACTTTTCTGCATTTCTTATTGAGGACATGCCAGTTAATGAAGATGAAGGTCATTCAGCTAGTTTGGCTTGGTATACTAATGTGAATATCAACATGATGTACGATTAAAATACATTTCACTACCACATAAAAACATAAGTAAAGGCAGAGGAAAAACGTAAACGCTAAAAATTTAACTAAAATAACTAAAATATACCTTCTATAAGATGAAACATTAATAGATTTTGACTGTGTTATGTGTAATGCCTACAAGCTGCAAAGACAGCAAAAGCGTACGACAGATTAGGTTGGCTGTAACAAGTGCGGGAAAATCATTTTCCAGGTACCTCATAATTGATGGCAAGTTTATGAAAGAAAACTCGATCGTCCAAAAATAATCTTTCATCTGATTAAACAAGGTTAAATTTTAATTTTTAAGGAATATGTTTTTGTGTTTTATATTTTAATAAATACATTTCATTCTTCTTTGACATTTAGCAAAATAGTATAAAATACATCAATTGTGTTCTCTTTATTCATAGAGGATTCACATTTATTTATAAAATCGTAAGCACATAATTATTGCAGTAGTGGTTAACTTAGGCCTTTCACATTCGCTTCCCGCTTCATTAGTGTGAAACAGTCGCTAGATTCCAGGAGGTTAGTGATGTGCCTAACAAAGTCAAAGCATTTCCTCTATCTCCGCCAACATAACCTACGGATTCAACGAATAATATCCTTAAGTACCTGTAAGACGATTATTATTTCAAGACAAGTGGAGTAAAGAGGTAGATTTAAACTGGATATAACATAATTATCAATTAGGACTGTTTCAAACAGCATCAATGCGTATACTGCCCCGACAAGAAGAGTTCTTTCAGCAGCAAAGAAACAATCGCATGTAGAACCATCGTTTTCGTTTGGAATATAAAGCAGCATATCTGAAATGGATTAAAATGTTCAAAAAAAAGTGTAGGAACAAGCATTTCTCGAAAGAAAGTGATTTTGTGAAATTTAATACTGGAGTAGAAGAATAATGCCGAACATGAAACTATGACTATGTTTACTAATAAATGACTTATCGTAATTTTAATATCCATAAGGATTCCTTATCCGTTTTATTGGTTACTTCCTCTACCTCCTATACAGTAAGTAGAGAAGGTATAGCTTCCATCCGCAAATACGATAGCGAGATTTCACCAGAAATACATGTTTTGAGACCCCTAGATTCCAAGAAAGCATGAGGTCCGTGTGTATGTGTGTGTCTATGCCTGTCTGTAAACAGCATAACGCAAAAAAACGAAAAGTCCGGAAAAACAACAAACTTGGTACTTAGGTTTAGTATCTTCCAAACATGCTACACAAAGATTAAAAAAATCCTCCAACCCCAAAGGACTACTTATATGTTGCATTTTCTAAAAAAATGTTACTTTATTAAATACCATACAGTAAAGACATGTACATGACAAATAAAATGTATAATATTTTGAATTTTCAGGGAATAGCCTGAGAAAACCTCTTCATTCGGAAGGAAGTTTGTATAATATTGTATAACTGGTAAAGGTTAAACGACTGACGAAAATGTCTACACAAAAAATATAGATCACTTTAAAACACACAATTTATTTCAAATAACCTTTTTGTGGCATTAGCTATTTCCGAGAGATCTGTTAGTAATGATACGAATTGTTCATTTTAAGACCAGCGTAAGGCGTCCAGTGCCGCTGTTCTATTTGTATCTATAACGAAATGCATAATGCAACTATTTCAGGGAGTTTATCTCAATTAAAATGAAGTAAATAGGAAAATAAGCTTTCGTTAGAATATTTGCATACCCATTAATAAGCGCTATAGAAAGTCGTGTGAATGTATCACAAATGCTTTTAAGTGAAACGTTTGGCACATTTTAGTTTTACATGTCTAGTTATACTCCTTGCTTATACCGTAGAGAATTGCTATGGAACACATGTTCCGGCATCTGTCCGGCTAGAGTTCTCAAATACATTAATGTACATACTTAATGTAATACCGAAACATACCTACATAAAAGACGCGGATAAAAACTTGTACTAACCATAAAAATAAAACATTAAAGAAAATAGATAAAGTCTTATAAGGAATGGAACTATGGTCCACGACTCAGCATTCAATCACTCTACGAAGCCAACCTTTATATGTGGAGTAAATAAATAACACATTCAACAGACAATTATGTAACGAATAACGAAGCGATTATGCGCCAATACATATGCATCTCTTGTTAACTGCACCTTATATGTCTTAGCTGCATGCTGTAAGTTCACTGGTGTTTTAGCCAGGGGCGGGTTTAATAACTGCTGGAACAAGGCTCGCTCAAGCGACAGAACCTATAAAGCAACACTGTGTTTTCGAGAGAAAATTCAATATTTCAGCCAGGTTGCACATGCCTTCGAGCCGCTCATATGAATACCCCTCGCCCGTTAAAACACCAGTGAATAGACATGATACAATATTTGCTTCTGAGCTGTATATAGCGAAGAAATTACTTGCCTGATAAACGCAAATTTACTGCAAGTTAGCCGGTTGCTAGCAATATATGCTTCAATTTCTCATTGGCTATTTAAAGGATGTTTTAAGGAATCATTATATGCTTCAATCCACAGTGCAAGCTGACGCTATATGAGCAATTATAGGACAGTGGTGCTAAACGAAAGAATTCTGATATTACTTCACATGCAAAAATAGTTTCATTACACACTTCGTTGTAGGTACATGCAAAGAGAGAAAACTGAATCGATGATCAAATACTTAAAAACGGAACGCTATATGCTGGCTTTAAAATTCCATACCCTTTCCATTACAATGCCAGAAACAACTGAAGAGCGACAGCACTTTAAAAATTGCTTAAGTTTTTACTTTCTCTCCTACGTATAGTAAGTACCGGAAGTGTTGTATTCCACCCAAAAATTCGAATCCGAGATTTCACCGGAGATACATGTTTTGAGACCCCCTGAATACAAAAAAAGCATTCTTGGAAACATGTCCGTGTGTGTGTGTGTGTGTCTGTGAATAGCATAACTCAAAAACGAACAGTGGGATAAACACCAAACTTGGTATTTAGGTTCAGTATCTTCCAGAGATGCGACACAAAGGTTTTCATGAAAATCTCCCCACACCAGATTACCCTTTACATAGAACATTCATCGAAAATTTTAATTTTCTCAAAATGGCTCTAACGATTTTGATTAAAATATCATATGTTTAAGATAGTTGTATGACAAATAAAATGTATATCTTGAATTTTCTAGGAATGTCTCCAAAAGTATTCTTCATTGTGAACGACTTTTGCATAACTGGTAAACAATAAGAGATAGACAAAATTTTACTGCACAAGAAATGTAGATCGCGTTAAAATGCACAATTTATGTTATATACATTTTTGTTGTTGAGTGAACCATTTTCGAGATATTGCTTGTTATTCCCTCAAATTTTTCAATACTTATTTTCTCAAATGGGAATTCGTTATTCATTTTTTGTCTTGTATATGCAAAGAGTATTAATCTGTGGCAAAGAGAATGGTGGTGCACATAGCAACCAGCTATTAAGAGATATGTTTATGCTTAAAGGCTACTGTATATCTATATTACCCTTGAAAATACAAAATAAGGGGAACATAGTGCGCGTTAAGCGATAGTCAAATATTTTAGAACTGGTCGCTATGTGTAAAATGTAATTCTCTTTGCATGTCAAAAGATTGTTTCTGCAAATGTTTATCTCGATTAATGTAAAATAGATGGAGAATAAGAGTTTTGAAAAATAGTTTGTACAAGGGTAGAGAAAGCCATGCGAGTGTAATACATCAGATTTTTATAAATGTAAATGGCCAATGCCACAAGAAAAGCTGTTTGAAATAAATTGTGTGTTTTAAAGAGACCTGCATTCTTTGTGTAGTAAGTATTTGCCAATTTCTTATGGTTAATCTGTTATACAAAATTATACAAAATTCCTTCATATGAGGAGGACTTTACAGGCTATTCCCAGAAAATTCAAGACATACACTTTATTTGTTAAGCAAATAGCTTAAATGTGTAGATAGTAATGTAATTAAAGCCAATTTTAGGAAAATAAAACATACATGCATACGGACCTTTCTAAAAATGTATTTTTTATACTTAAAGGGCCTCAAAACATGTATTTGCGGTGAAATATTCAGATTGAATTTTAGGGGGTAATATAATATCTCCATATCCGGTACATGGTAGAGGAAGCAAAAGGAAGCAATATATGTGCAGGCGTGCACTTTTAGTCATGTTCCTGTGAGTATAATGATGAATTTTACTGCCTTATCAGTATTTCATTTTCATTTATGGATATCCGTGAAGGAGACTTAAGAGACATGAAGTTAACCCTAGCGACCTTCCAGCTTTTAGGCTGACGAAAATTGAGTAAACGGAGGTCGACTCTGCAGCACCACACTATATGCAAAACAGCACGTAAAATTGAGTGCCTTTTCATAACGCCTATAATTCTGACAAGAGATGCCCACTCAGCATCCCCTACATGCTCACATCAATCTTCATGTCAACCATCCCTGCCTCTATATTCATAAAATGGTAGCGCTGACCGGGCGAGGGGGAAGACGTGTCACCAACAATAGGCTCTCCCATTTGCATTGTTTTGTATATTTATCTAGTATATCATTTATAATGTTTTATCCTGGCCATGCAGAGGATGCCACATCGATACACAGCATAAACCTGCGTTATAGTTGCCCCCTGCCTTATCCAACTGAATATCTAAGATAACCTTATGCATTAAAGTAAACAGTTAACTTACATTCGTAATTATATTCCCCTAAAATGTGATGCAATTGTGAGGAAAGCAGGCCACGTAGCTCAATCGATAGAGCAATTGCATACTGTGGGAGGTGTCCCGGGTTCTATTCCCGGCTGGTGGGAACTTTTCTCTAACCAAGATTATTCCCTCTCCCCTCCCCCCTCCCCCAGAGTCTGAAAGTATGAATGAAAGTGTAAATGTGTGCAAGATCTAATGTATAAAACCCCAAAAAGTCAGAAATCCAATGTGAACGGTATACGAGTTAACAGCATTCCCGATATGACCATTGCAGTTAAAGGTGAGGCAATTAAAAAAACATAAGGATATTGACTACATATCGCGATATATTTATATGTAGTACTCGGCCACAGTTTACAAAAGAGTTGCCATGCAAACGGTCGTTGAAGGTAAATATGTGACCAGCTCTGAACTCTAAATACTGTTACTAAGGACGGAGCTCTCGGGGTGAGAAAGTTTCTACGAGATAACTTGTACACACTCTTAACTAGAGCAACCCTAAATTATAGAGGTAACGTGACAAAGTGTCACATCCATTACGTTACTTAGTTTAAAATTTGATATAACTGGTTTCTGGTATCTGCCGCGTCATGTTAACTATCTTAGTTAGCCAACGTTTCGACCTCTTGTTGAGATCGTCCTCAGGGCTGCACTGCAACACATGCTGTCGGTTGGCTACCTAAGATAGTTAACATGATGCGGCAGGTACCAGAAACCAGTTACATCAAAGACGCTGGCCGCGGAAGCCCAAGAGAAAATATTTTGAAATTTCCTTTGGTAAATACTCTGTTAGACATCGAGTAAATGAAGAAATTTTATTTCTAGAAACTTATAAAGTAATATTTTTACTTCACACAGTTAATACAGAAACAGAATTCAACAAACAAATACTTGTATTATATATATTTTATTAATGTGTTTGATAATGCAATCAGAGATAAACTCTGGGAAATTACTAAATAAAAGAGGAATAACATTACATATTAATTATAAGTTTATACGGAGAATCAAGAATTAAAATAAAATTGATTGATTCACCCTAAATCTCTAATTGTCAACAAATGGGTGAGAAAGGGATGTATCCTGCCACCCATGCATTTTAACTGTTATATAGACGAAGTTCTAAGAGAAAGGAAATCCAAATTAAGAGTTTTAGCAAATATGTCTTTAATAGTTTATTTCCTGAGCAATTTTCAGACAATCTGGTTATAATGCTGAAAACTAAATGGCTTTAAACACCAGTAGTTGAATTGAAAAATATTATCTCATAATATAATTTACTAATATTCCCTCAAGAAGAAAAGTTACGGCCTCTACCTGTATCATTTGTTAGTGGATATACAAACTATGTAGTCTTACTAAATCTTATTTTTACATCTATTTCATTTTAATCTGAATAAACCTTTGCAGAAATAGCTACATTACACGTTTCGTTATAGATACAAAGGGAACAGCAATAGCCAAATATTTAAGAACTGGAGGCTACACGCTGGCCTTAAAATTCCATACTGTTTCAATGGAATCACGAGAAACAACTGAATGTTGACAGGACTTCAAAAGAATGGCAAATATTGTAGTATTGAGCAATTTGAAGCTTTAATAACAGATATTTCGGAAAGGCTGATGCCACAAAAAAGGTATTTTAAATATACTATGAGTTTTACAGATATCTAAATTTGTTGTGTAGTACGTTTTATCTATCGCTTAACGCTTACAAGATTATACAATTTTCTTTCGAATGAATAGGACTTCATAGGTTATGTCCTCAAAATTCATATATAAATTTTATTGGTCATTTAAATATATTTTAATATATGGCAATCTAATGAATATGCCAGTACAACTATGCCAAGCGGCAAGACCAGGCCCTTTCCCTCCATCCAAATTTAGCCAGACACGCGAGAAATTTCACGTACGAGTACACGAACATGCCACATCCAAATACTTATAGTTACGCTAAAGGCGATCACGTCGATCATCATTATTACTGAGTAACTACTCCATGTTTCCTTTACGTTTTTCCAAAACGCATTATCGGATAATTGTCTTTCGTATGTGTATCACAAGAGCTCAAAAACATGACTGAAGATTTTTGGTGCGCGTTGGCCTTTTTGGATCACTAAAGCAGGGACGATTCGAAGGTCTTGCATAAGCATATACATATGTACTTGTATCCCTTGTGTTTAAACTTAACATTCTCTCTTGGATCAAATGTTTTAGAACTGGCTATAAAAATTGGAACAATCCTTAATACTCGGAACCGTTCAGAAATAACCGATATATTATTCTTCTACCTGCTTCTACTAATGAGGATAGAGATAATACACGTCTACTAGACTTCAAGTATACATTATCAGCTTCGTTACACCGTGTGTTGTTGTAGGTTTCGTTATTTAACTTGATACGATACATTTTAAACTGGTAACTAATTTTTTTAATGATGCTTTTTATCTCATATAACTCCTCTCAGAAATTTTAGGCTACTTGTATAATTCCTTTGTCATAAAAATATTTCATTGTTAGGCAACGTCCTCTTACGAATGATACAGCTTAGGTGTATGCAAGATGACAGCTATTAACGCATGTTGTTTGGAAAGACGATGGCTTTTGAAGATCGCTTCCACAACGCAGAAAGAAAATCAAGACTAAGATTGTGTGTGAGCGGATCGCCATTGTGTCTCTATTGGCAATCTGGAAAATGAAACCATTCCACAGCATGACCTGAAGGTACACAGTGATAGCCATGGCATCGACAGAAAATTGGGCACTGATTCTATGGTATGAAAACACATTTCATACAGTATCCCCCTCCATCTCACCAGTTTCATTCTTGTGCAAAAGGCTGTGAACATCTTTTCTAAGAAAGGAACTTGCAACCACTTGCTCGACACGCAGTGTTTAAAGTCCAGACTGCTTTTATATTTAATATTTTCCTCAGTTCTTAGCCATCGTTGCCATCTTTTTGGTCTGGTGGTGGCGGTAGGAGTGGGGTTAGGGATGGTGAGAGTGGAGGTGGTAGACAAACGCCCTATGATACGTGAACAGCACAATATTCATATATCGCACCACCTAATTATGTCTTAAAGTAATTTGATTTACCTGACGATTGGCGTATATAAATGAGTACTAAGAGTTACAATTTACATTCCATTTATACAACTTATTAGTGTTGCCATAAGTGAGCTCTTATTTAAAATGAGTACCCTGTTTATGTTTTACATATTTTATTAAAATTCTTAAAATTTTGCAAAGGATTAATACAACTTATTTAATCTAATATTTGAAAATTAATACCTGTGGGTAACTAAACCCATAATGAAAAAGAAATTAGCATTGTCAGTTTCAACTGTTTTTGTGATGAAATTATATTTTAAATGGAGTACATACTCCAAAGTATATTTAGGTCATCCTGGATTATTAACCACTTTGGCATTCTAAACGTTCTTTACGAATATTATCAATTTATGACACGACAGCCCTTAAGTACTGGGACTACAAAATGGGTTACTGACCTCATGTAACATGCGCATGACATACGGGAACCAGAAACCCCAATGTGGGGACATGATGGTCAATACAATACCTCTCCAGTCTGAATTATGGTTTTCGTAACCTACAGACCGCTACCAATCGTAGTCCCTAAAATGCATTACGATACTGAGTGGACACAACGATCCTATACAAGGGCCGAAAAATCCTCACCACAGGTGGACTTGATCCAACGAATTCAATGGCTGGGAACCAGAACCACTCGCTCCAACCCGCGACGAGGGACAAAAGTACTATTAAAATATTTCAATTTGGTTTAATACATTTAAAAAAATGAGTCGAATTCAATACCAGCAACATCAGTAATTGTATTAAATTGGCGTTTTCGTATTTTAATTCCAGTTGATTAAATAAGATTAACCCCACAGCCATTTTCAAGAAATTTAACCTAATATTTTAAAATAAATATAGGACTTAGAAATGACTTACTGTATCAATGTAGTATTCCTCTCCTTAAGGTAGGATAAAGCCACAGAAAAGTGTGAGGGAATCAGATGTATTACTTTTCCACAAGGATGAAACTCCGGAGTGAACACTTATGTATGAATTTTAAAGAAATGAAATTTCATTTCCTTCTTTCTGGCTATGAAAAGGAAATTAAATGGGCGAAGAGAATACCAAGCAAATGGAAAGCCAGTTTAACCATATGATGAACAGGGATAGTTATCGAAGTATTCCCACACCTACCAAATAGTTTTGAGTTGTACAAAAAGCGACACTTTCTACCACACAGAACAAAGGTATAGAATTCGCAACAACAGATATTTAAGGAGGAAATAGGCTCAAGAATTTTAATATACCCCAAGTGTCACAAAAGTCAATGGAGGAATTTCGATCATAAACACAATCTGATTCATTGCTTCCAATGCCATAGTGAGGCAAAAGCTTCCTGAAACGTTGACAACCCAAAAGTGATCACGCCAACCTTTAATTTTTATCTACAGAGGTTATGTAAATAGTGAGGGACTAACACATTCCATAGTTATTCTCATCTAGAAGTTTTACAGCTATTGGGATCTATAGCTATTACGGAAGCGTCTAAGGCGGCTTAAAAGTCATATCCCACCAATGTTAAATCTGCTAAATCCATGACCCACTATCTTAGAAACTATTGAAGATATGAGACTGAAAATTTTCCGGATGTAGATGCATGCCTTCTAAGTACATTAATCTACTTTTATTCAACATGTTTGTTTATTAACAGTGGTAGAATTATATCCTCAATTATACCATTTTTATTTAAATTTATTGGCAATTATATTTAAAAAATGTGTTATAATGCTAAAGTAGATTCGCAACAGCATGTCGAGGTTGATTTTATCACCATAAAATTTAATCTAAATACCTTCAATAGTTTATAATTTATACCAGAAAATATCATTCACAGAGAAAAGCTTCTCAAAGCAAAACTGGAGAAATCAAAATCGCATATATTTCCAAAGAAAGAAACCACATGACTTAATCACACAGAAAGCAGTACCATTTTTAAAAAGTGTATTTAAAATAAAAATATTGTTCCCACAGTTATAAAGTATGTACTAAATTAAAGAGCAAATTCAAATTAGAAAGGCTGTAAAGCAGTTATAAATATAATTTTGGGGGGGGGGGAAATTATACCAGTTAGTCTTCCCTTAAGAGAGTGGCAAGCATATGCACGTGAAGGCAATCATAAACACCATAAGCATTCTCCGGCTGCTCGTGGTCTTCCTGATGTGGGTGTTGACTTGCTGTAAGAGGATGCCCCTACAACACTTCTATTTCGACCTATGCTTTTAACTTTAACTTCGGAAGTGATACCAGAAGACGAAATAAAAAAAGGTTAAGTTCACTTCATCTCTCTCTCCTTCTCCCCCTCTCTCTCTCTCTCTCTCTCTCGTGTCCATTAAAAGAGAACAGAATTTCAAAGCCATCGCAGAGCGACCGTCTTTGAAAAGATTGAGTATCGCTTTAGATTACGTATTCTTCTTATATTTACATCGGAATGTGTAAATGAGTAATGAACTGTATTAACAAGAAGTAGATACAATAATAAGCTTTCGAGGAATAGTTTGCAGAATAGTGAGTGGAGGAAGTCATGTGAATGAATGTTAAGAATATATTTTTTCTGTGCATTAAAAAGTAGTGCACTATCAAGGAGATTACTAATTGTTAGTTACAAACAAGTCGCATATCTTGAGAATAAGGTTTGTAACTCGGGAACGGATAACAAAGGTTGACTACATAATAATAGCCCTTCCGAATGTGCCATGTGCACTCGGTTAAGAGGGACAAGTAGCCGGAAAGCACTGCCCACCACTATATCGGTACTGAAGTTTTCAAGTTTATTGAACCTTCTTATTTGTCGGTATTGAAATCCTATAGGCTTTACTATTTCATTAATTCGATATTATTTGTCTATTGTTTGTACGTTTTTACTTTCTCTACTACGTATAGTAAATAGGAAAAGTAGTGCATTCCATCCAAAAATTCGATTTCGAGATTTCACCGGAAATACATGTTTGAGGCCCCTGAATCCATAAAAAGTAGTTTAGAAAAAGGTCCGTGTGTGTGTCTGTGTGGATGTCTGTCTGTGCCTGTGAACAGCATAACTCAAAAACGAAAAGTCGGATAAATACCAAACTTGGTATTTAGGTTTACTATCTTTCAACGAAGTGATACGAAGATTTTCAAGAAAATGTCCGTACGCCAGACTAGCCTTTACATGGAACATTTTTCGAAACTTTTGATTTTCTCAAAAATGAGTCTAACGATTTTTATTAAAATCATATATTTAAGATATTTTCATGGCAAATGAAATATATATCTTGAATTTTCTGGAAATGTCCTCAAAAGTTCTCTTAATTCTGAATGGAATTTGGATAACTGGTAAACCGTAAGAGACAGACAAAATGTTTCTACACAAGAAAGTACAAAACTAATTACACAAAATATGTAGATCTGTTATATCGCGCAGTTTATCTCAAACAAAAATTTTTATTGGTATTAACCATTTAAGAGGTATTCTTTATTATAGATCTGAATTGTAAAAAGCTTTATGCTTTTCAACTGCCAAATATAGCTATTCGTTTTCTTTCTTTCTTTTTCACTATAATGCAAAAATAACGAAATGTCAAAGCCATCAGAGATCCGTTCTTAAAGGAACTGACTATCGATTAAACCTACTGTATTCTCTTATTCACCTTGTAATTTCAAGGAAGTATGTAATAAAACCACTTATATAAATGTTTATCTCGAATATTAGAAACAGATAGAAGAATAAGCTTCTGTAACACAATAGTTTGATGAAGAATGGGTAGAGACAGGCATGTAAATATAATACATCATAAAGCGTTTTTAGTATTCTATTTCACAAGCAAACTTTTATTCTTTGATTTTCTCGCTCTCTCTCTCCCTTTCTCTCTCTCTCTCTCTCTCTCTCTCTTTCTCTCTCTCTCTCTCACACGCCAGTAGTAATAGTCCCGGATGAGCCAATTGTTTTAACGATAATCCTGCCGCTAGGGGCGCTAGTGTCGCTAGTGTCGCTGCGTGCGACGGCGGCGGCGGTAAGTTTGAAAAGCGCCCTGAGCGTTAGGATTATCGTTAAATCGGTTGGCTCATCCGGGACGAGTTGAAAGAATTGAGGAAGTGACGTGTAGTGTTTTGATTGGTTCGTTAATTTGGGGTGGGAGATGGAGGAAGGGGGATGGAGGAGTATGGAGGTCGCGTGATGGAGAGGAGCTGGGTTGCGAGGTGTTGTCTGTGCGGAGGTCGGTACTGAAAGAGGGGTAAAGATGGGGAGCGAGGGATAAAAAGTGTAACAGAAAGTGACGTGTGAAGTTGTGATTGGTGGGAGTAAGAAGTGATTTTATTGGTGGAAAGGAACAAATGAGAGTTGTTGATTGGTAGGAATAAGAGGGATTATGATTGGTGGAAAAGAAAAAGTTGTGGGAGTGGGGTATGTTGGAGGTGATGGGAAAGGTGAGTTTTGCTAGCAGCAAGATTTGCAAAAGCCTGTCTTGAACTGATCAGCAATTTTTGAACGTCGGATGGTAGTTTTCTTGAGTGGATAGAGAGATGGGGGCGATATGAGATGCGGTGGCGAAAATGGGGACTAGACAAGGTTGTTGAGACAAGAGGTTTAAGGACGAGGAAATTTGGAGGTTAGTGGTGAACACCGCGGTCGCAAGAGGTGGGGGTAAGGAGATGCAGTGTTGAGAATGGGAACTAAAAGAAGATGGGGGTAGCAAGAGTTTTAGAAGAGTAGATTTTGAGGTTAAAATAGTGGGAACTAAAAATGGCGGAGGGTCTACGACAAGGAGATGCGGTGAGAACTAAACAAGATGGCGGTCGCAAGAGGAGGGTAAGGAGATTTGAGGTTACAGTACGAAAACACGAAAGGATATATTCCTACGCCAAGCAGGTCCGAAAAATAATTATGCGTGTGGTACTTACCTGTTACCGGTGTGGATGCGTCACCAAAAGCGCGGCACGCGAGGCGGAAAAATAAAAGCAAACTGTTTTTGAAAATGCTTAACCAGCTTTAAGATCAACCAACATCACTACGCACTGATATACCTAGGTTTTTAAAGCGGTACAGACACCCTTTGCAGAGGCGTAATTTAACTATACCAAAAACCTGGTACTGGACCATCGTGATGGTCGCTAGCGTACGTAGGAGCAGGGTTCTCAAGCCGGTCGAAAGCGGTCAAAAACGTGTACGACGTAGGTGTTCGCAGTAGCTGCTGTCGAGTCAACCGTCGAGGTGTGAATAAACGAGATCTGTTCTCGCCGGCAATTTGGTTCGGAGATGTGAGCAGCGGCGAGGTGTTGTGTGTACGGAGGTCGGGACTGAAAGAGGGAAAAGATGGGGAGCGAGGGATAAAAAGTGTAACAGAAAGTGACGTGTGAAGTTGTGATTGGTGGGAATAAGAAGTGATTTTATTGGTGGAAAGGAGCAAATGAAAGTTGCTGATTGGTAAGAATAAGAGAGGTTATGATTGGTGGAAAGAAAAAGGAATGGGGTATGTTGGAGGTGATGGGAAAGGTAAGTTTTGCTAGCAACAAGATTTGCAAAAGCCTGTCGTGAACTGATCAGCAATTTTTGAACGTTGGATGGTAGTTTTCTTGAGTGGATAGAGAGATGGGGCGATATGAGATGCGGTGGCGAAAATGGGAACTAAACAAGGTGGTTGAGACAAGAGGTTTAAGGACGAGGAAATTTGGAGGTTAGTGGTGAACATGGCGGTCGCAAGAGGTGGGGGTAAGGAGACGCGGTGGTGAGAATGGGAACTAAAAGAAGATGGCGGTAGCAAGAGGTTAGAAGAGTAGATTTTGAGGTTAAAATAGCGGGAACTAAAAATGGCGGAGGGTCTGCGACAAGGAGATGCGGTGAGAACTAAACAAGATGGCGGACGCAAGAGGAGGGTAAGGAGGTTTGAGGTTACAGTACCAAAACACGAAAGGATATATTCCTACGCCAAGCAGGTCCGAAAAATAATTATGCGTGTGTTACTTACCTGTTACCGGTGTGGATGCGTCACCAAAAGCGCGGCACGCGAGGCGGAAAAATAAAAGCAAACTGTTTTTGAAAATGCTTAACCAGCTTTAAGATCAACCAACATCACTACGCACTGATATACCTAGGTTTTTAAAGCGGTACAGACACCCTTTGCAGAGGCGTAATTTAACTATACCAAAACCTGGTACTGGACCATCGTGATGGTCGCTAGCGTACGTAGGAGCAGGGTTCTCAAGCCGGTCGAAAGCGGTCAAAAACGTGTACGACGTAGGTGTTGGCAGTAGCTGCTGCCGAGGCAACCGTCGAGGTGCGAATGAACGAGATCTGTTCTTGCAGGCAATCTGGTTGAGAGATGAGAGGCGCGGTGGTAAAAATGTGAACTAAATAAGATGGCGGAGGCACGAAGTTGAGGTTAAGGAGCGGCGAGGTGTTGACTGTGCGGTGGTTGGGGTCTGAAAGAGGGGGAAAGATGGCGAACGAGGGATAAAAAGTATAACAGAAAGTGACGTGTGAAGTTGTCATTGGTGGGAATAAGAAGTGATGTTATTGGTGGAAAGGAACAAATGAAAGTTGCTGATTGGCGAGAATAAGAGAGATTATGATTGGTGGAAAGAAAAAAAGGTGTGGGAGTGGGGTATGTTGGAGGTGATGGAAAAGGCAAGTTTTGCTACCAACAACATTTGCAAAAGCCTATCCAGAACTCATCAGCAATTTTAAATAACTAGTGTTTCGGGGGTTTTCTCTGGTTGGTAGACGAATGCAAGCTGTTTCTACCATACTTATATTATTGGTCTTTTTCCTTTTTTTTTTTTAAAATGACTAGTTTTTTTTTTTTTTTTTTTTTTTTTTTTGGGAGTTTTCTGCGGATGGTAAACAAATGCAAGCTCTTTCTGCTTTTTCATAGGTTTTCCCTGGTTGGTAGGCGTTTTCTGTACTGGTTGACGAAGGCGTTTCTAATTTTGGAGGTTTTCTCAGGTTTTTAGCGGTTGTCCCTGCCCGGTAGGCAAATGATGAAGTTTTACCTTGTCGGCGCACGGATACTAGGCACGTACTGGCGCGCACACACAGAGAGACAGACAGACACACAGACAGGCACACACACACGGACATGTTTCCAAAAATGCTTTTTTTTTTTTTTTTTTTTTTTTTTTTGATTCAGGAGGTCTCAAAACGTGTATTTCCGGTGAAATCTCGGTATCGAATTTTTGGGCGGAATGCAATACTTCCCCTACTTACTATACGTAGTAGAGAAAGTAAAAAAGTATTGAAAAATTTAAGGAAATAACAAGCAATATCTCAAAAGTGTACTATCTTGTTTTCAAGGGTTTTCCAGATCGGTAAGCGTTAGAATACTCTTAGAGCTTTTTTCAGGTTTTTTAGCGGTTGTCCCTGGCCGGTAGGCAATTGATAAAGTTTTTCTATAACGTTGTCGTTTTGGCTTGTGGCGCACGGTTCCTAGGCACGTACTCGCGCGCGCGCGCACACACACACACACACACACACACACTAAAATAGTAGCGTATAAAAAAAACTGATTTGTTACACTCACATAACTTTCTCTACTCTTGTACAATCTAATTGGTAGCTTTTAAGCGATAGTCAAATATTTTAACGCTGGTTGCTATGTGGCGAATTCCATTCTGTTTGCATGTTCAGGACATAAAAAAAATGAATAAACGAATTTGAGAAAAAGTATAAGTATTGGAAAATTTAAGGAAATAACAAGCAATATCTCGAAAACGGTTCACTCAACAAAAGAAACGTATATGACATAAGTTGTGTATTTTAACGCGATCTACATTTTTTGTGTAGTAAAATTTTGTCTATCTCTTATGGTTTACCAGTTATGCAAAAAAGTCGTTCACAATGAAGAATATTTTTGGAGACATTCCCAGAAAATTCGAGATATACATTTTATTTGACATGACAATATCTTAAACATATGATGTTTTAATCAAAATCGTTAGAGCCGTTTTTGAGAAAATTAAAATTTTCGAAAAATGTTCCATGTAAAGGGTAGTCTGGGGTGGGGGGATTTTCTTGAAAACCTTCGTGTCGCATCTCTGGAAGATACTGAACCTAAATACCAAGTTTGGTGTTTATCCGACTGTTCGTTTTCGAGTTATGCTGTTCACAGACACACAGACACACAGACACACAGACAGACACACACACGGACATGTTTCCAAAAATGCTTTTTTTTTTTTGGATTCAGAGATTCTCAAAACATGTATTTCCAGTGAAATCTCGGTAACGAATTTTTGGGTGGAATGCAATACTTCCCCTACTTACTATACGTAGTAGAGAAAGTAAAAATGAATAACGCATTTGAGAAAAAGTATAAGTATTGGAAAATTTAAGGAAATAACAAGCAATATCTCGAAAATGGTTCACTCAACTAAAAAAAAATGTATATGACATAAATTGTGTATTTTAACGCGATCTACATTTTTTGTGTAGTAAAATTTTGGCTATCTCTTATGGTTTACCAGTTATGCATACTGAACCTAAATACCAAGTTTGGTGTTTATCCGACTGTTCGTTTTTGAGTTATGCTGTTCACAGACACACAGACGCACAGACAGACAGACACACAGACACACAGACACACAGACAGACACACACACGGACATGTTTCCAAAAATGCTTTTTTTTTTCTGGATTCAGTGATTCTCAAAACATGTATTTCCAGTGAAATCTCGGTATCGAATTTTTGGGTGGAATGCAATACTTCCCCTACTTACTATACGTAGTAGAGAAAGTAAAAATGAATAACGCATTTGAGAAAAAGTATAAGTATTGGAAAATTTAAAGGAAATAACAAGCAATATCTCGAAAAACGGTTCACTCAACAAAATAAATGTATATGGCATAAGTTGTGTATTTTAACGCGATCTACATTTTTTGTGTAGCAAACTTTTGTCTATCTCTTACGGTTTATCAGTTATGAAAAAGTCGTTCACAATGAAGAATTCTTTTGGAGACATTCCCAGAAAATTCGAGATATACATTTCATTTCTCTCGACATTATCTTAAATATATGATCTTTTCATCAAAATCGTTAGAGCCATTTTTTAATACAAAGAGAACGGGATTTCACAAGTGAAACAGTACTGTGATAACGATACCACTGAAACAAAAAAAAATCTGATGTGTAACACTCACATGACTTTCTCAACTCTTGTACAAAGTATTTTTACAAACGCTTATTCCCCATCTAGTTCATGTTAATCGAGATAAACATTTGCAAAAACTATTTTATTGCTAATTTTCTTGTATAAAAAAAAAATCTGATGTGTAACACTCACATGACGTTCTCTACTCTTGTACAAAGTATTTTTACAAACGCTTATGCTCCATCTAGTTCATGTTAATCGAGATAAACATTTGCAAACTCTATTTTATTGCTAATTTTCTTGTAGATGTAGGGGAAAATATATTTACAAGGGGAATATAGAAAAACAGTAGCCTTTAAGCAAATACATATCTCTTAATAGCTGGTTGCTATGTGCAACACCATTCTTTTTGCCACAGATTAATACTGTTTGCATATGAAAGACAAAAAAAAAATGAATAACGAAGTCCCATTTGAGAAAATAAATATTGGAAAATTAACAAACAATATCTCGAAAACGGTTCACTCAACAACAAAAATGTATATTACATAAGATGTGTATTTTAACGCGATCTACATTTTTTGTGTAGTAAAATTTTGTCTATCTCTTACGGTTTTTCAGTTATGAAAAAGACGTTCACAATGAAGAATACTTTTGGAGACATTCCCAGAAAATTCGAGATATACATTTCATTTCTCACGACATTATATTAAACATACGATATTTTTCATCAAAATCGTTAGAGCCATTTTTTTTAATACAAAGAGAACGGGATTTCACAAGTGAAACAGTACTGTGATAACGATACCAACAAAACTAATTATTATTCACCCACTGAAACACATAAAAAAAATCTGATGTGTAACACTCACATGACTTTTCTCATCTCTTGTACAAAGTATTTTTACAAACGCTTATTCCCCATCTAGTTCATGTTAATCGAGATAAACATTTGCAAACTCTGTTTTATTGCTAATTTTGTTGTAGATGTAGGGAAAATATATTTACAAGGGGAATATAGAAAAACAGTAGCCTTTAAGCACATACATATCTCTTAATAGCTGGTTGCTATGTGCAGTACCATTCTTTTTGCCACAGATTAATACTCTTTGCATATCAAAGACAAAAAAAAATGAATAACGAATTCCCATTTTAGAAAATAACTATTGGAAAATTTAAGTAAATAACAAGCAATATCTCGAAAACGGTTCACTCAACAATAAAGATGTATATAACATAAGTTGTGTATTTTAACGCGATCTACATACTTTCGTACTCACCTATAAGATATAGAGGGTAGAGGTCGTACGAACGTAGCACTTTGAGAATCTATATTCAACAGTTGGTGTTACTCCTTAGAAAGGAAGTATCTGCTGATTTTTATTTAATTCTTTACATTTTACATAACACGTATGCACTGGCACAACACAAAAGCACTACACACAATACTCAGTTTTAATATTTGCACTAATAACATCAGGAATAACTGAAGTCTGCAAACAGTCATTTCCCATGTGCAGCCTTACGTACAGAAAACGTGTGTGGCTGATCTATGTGTAAAAAGAGCCTGAGAGCGGATGTACGTCAGCGGTAAAATCTTTTAAATGCATTTTTATTGGCGATGGTAGAAATCGTGCAGTGGTGGATCGTGAAAATTCATATAAATGGATGTATCACCTCATAATAAGCCTCTATATACCAAGAATATTGAGTTTTTAAAAAGTCAGCAACTGTACCTGTGTTTCTATACGTGAACGTCAGATGGCAGCTTCGATACGTGTCCACGGAGACCTTAGTGCTAGGCAACTGTACCTCTGTTTCTATACGTGAACGGCAGATTGCAGCTTCGATACGTGTCCACGGAGACCTTAGTGCTAGGCAACTGTACCTCTGTTTCTATACGTGAACGGCAGATTGCAGCTTCGATACGTGTCCACGGAGACCTTAGTGCTAGGCAACTGCACCTCTGTTTCTATACGTGAACGGCAGATTGCAGCTTCGATACGTGTCCACGGAGACCTTAGCGCTAGGCAACTGCACCTCTGTTTCTATACGTGAACGGCAGATTGCAGCTTCGATACGTGTCCACGGAGACCTTAGTGCTAGGCAACTGTACCTCTGTTTCTATACGTGAACGGCAGATTGCAGCTTCGATACGTGTCCACGGAGACCTTAGTGCTAGGCAACTGTACCTCTGTTTCTATACGTGAACGGCAGATTGCAGCTTCGATACGTGTCCACGGAGACCTTAGTGCTAGGCAACTGCACCTCTGTTTCTATACGTGAACGGCAGATTGCAGCTTCGATACGTATCCACGGAGACCTTAGTGCTAGGCAACTGCACCTCTGTTTCTATACGTGAACGGCAGATTGCAGCTTCAATACGTGTCCACGGAGACCTTAGTGCTAGGCAACTGTACCTCTGTTTCTATACGTGAACGGGAGATTGCAGCTTCGATACGTGTCCACGGAGACCTTAGTGCTAGGCAACTGCACCTCTGTTTCTATACGTGAACGTCAGATTGCAGCTTCGATACGTGTCCACGGAGACCTTAGTGCTAGGCAACTGCACCTCTGTTTCTATACGTGAACGGCAGATTGCAGCTTCGATACGTATCCACGGGGACCTTAGTGCTAGGGAACTGCACCTCTGTTTGTATACGTGAACGGCAGATTGCAGCTTCAATACGTGTACACGGAGACCTTAGTGCTAGGCAGCTGTACCTCTGTTTCTATACGTGAACGGCAGATTGCAGCTTCGATACGTGTCCACGGAGATCTTAGTGCTAGGCAGCTATACCTGTTTCTATACGTCAACGGCAGATTGCAGCTTCGATACGTGTTCACGGAGACCTTAGTGCTAGGCAACTGTACCTGTGTTTCTATACGTGTCCACGGAGACCTTAGTGCTAGACAACTGTACCTCTGTTTCTATACGTGAACGGCAGATTGCAGCTTCAATACGTGTCCACGGAGACCTTAGTGCTAGTGCTAGGCAACTATACCTCTGTTTCTATACGTGAACGGCAGATTGCAGGTTCGATACGTGTCCACGGAGATCTTAGTGCTAGGCAACTATACCTGTTTCTATACGTGAACGGCAGATTGCAGCTTCGATACGTGTCCACGGAGACCTTAGTGCTAGGCAACTGTACCTGTGTTTCTATACGTGAACGTCAGATGGCAGCTTCGATACGTGTCCACGGAGACCTTAGTGTTAGGCAACTGTACCTCTGTTTCTATACGTGAACGGCAGATTGCAGCTTCGATACGTGTCCACGGAGACCTTTCGCTTCAGGTGACAAAATAACACTAGGCACTTGTGTGCCGTGGTGTAAGCCGCAATCACGGTATTGGTAGCGTGGATCTCCTTGGGGCTCTCCTCGGAGTTACCTCAACACCACGTACATGACCTGGTTCGTCACGGGTACGCAGGTCTGCACTACCACTTCCTCGGCGTTGAGCAGGCCCAGGAGGCGATCGTACCGGTACACCAGCTAGCACGTGGACATGTTATCGCGCTGTGGTGTTGCGTGTGCGAGGTATGGAAACTCAAGGACGCAAAACATGCACGACCGAGGGTTAAAAAGCAGAACAAGTAGTGACGTGGAGCGTTGTGATTGGTGTAAATAAGACGATCTCTGATAGGTGGACAAATTGAAATAACGTGATGTGATAGGCGAAAATAAAATCAAAGGTGATTGGATGAAAAATGACGGGAAGGAATTAGCGGTGAATTTGTGAACTAAGATGGCGAAGATTTTTTTTTTTTAAAAAAAAAGGATAATATAAGTACGGCAACTGTAACGGTTTACGGCAAACGCGCGCCGCGCAATGCGTCACGCCGGGCATCTTGCTCAATATGATTTTTGTTTTATTGCCCGGGCGTGACGCATTGCGCGGCGCGCGTTTGCCGTAAACCGTTACAGTTGCCGTACTTATATTATCCTTTTTTTTAAAAAAAAAAAAAATCTTCGCCATCTTAGTTCACAAATTCACCGCTAATTCCTTCTCGTCATTTTTCATCCAATCACCTTTGATTTTATTTTCGCCTATCACATCACGTTATTTCAATTTGTCCACCTATCAGAGATCGTCTTATTTACACCAATCACAACGCTCCACGTCACTACTTGTTCTGCTTTTTAACCCTCGGTCGTGCATGTTTTGCGTCCTTGAGTTTCCATACCTCGCACACGCAACACCACAGCGCGATAACATGTCCACGTGCTAGCTGGTGTACCGGTACGATCGCCTCCTGGGCCTGCTCAACGCCGAGGAAGTGGTAGTGCAGACCTGCGTACCCGTGACGAACCAGGTCATGTACGTGGTGTTGAGGTAACTCCGAGGAGAGCCCCAAGGAGATCCACGCTACCAATACCGTGATTGCGGCTTACACCACGGCACACAAGTGCCTAGTGTTATTTTGTCACCTGAAGCGAAAGGTCTCCGTGGACACGTATCGAAGCTGCAATCTGCCGTTCACGTATAGAAACAGAGGTACAGTTGCCTAACACTAAGGTCTCCGTGGACACGTATCGAAGCTGCCATCTGACGTTCACGTATAGAAACACAGGTACAGTTGCCTAGCACTAAGGTCTCCGTGGACACGTATCGAAGCTGCAATCTGCCGTTCACGTATAGAAACAGGTATAGTTGCCTAGCACTAAGATCTCCGTGGACACGTATCGAACCTGCAATCTGCCGTTCACGTATAGAAACAGAGGTATAGTTGCCTAGCACTAGCACTAAGGTCTCCGTGGACACGTATTGAAGCTGCAATCTGCCGTTCACGTATAGAAACAGAGGTACAGTTGTCTAGCACTAAGGTCTCCGTGGACACGTATAGAAACACAGGTACAGTTGCCTAGCACTAAGGTCTCCGTGAACACGTATCGAAGCTGCAATCTGCCGTTGACGTATAGAAACAGGTATAGCTGCCTAGCACTAAGATCTCCGTGGACACGTATCGAAGCTGCAATCTGCCGTTCACGTATAGAAACAGAGGTACAGCTGCCTAGCACTAAGGTCTCCGTGTACACGTATTGAAGCTGCAATCTGCCGTTCACGTATACAAACAGAGGTGCAGTTCCCTAGCACTAAGGTCCCCGTGGATACGTATCGAAGCTGCAATCTGCCGTTCACGTATAGAAACAGAGGTGCAGTTGCCTAGCACTAAGGTCTCCGTGGACACGTATCGAAGCTGCAATCTGACGTTCACGTATAGAAACAGAGGTGCAGTTGCCTAGCACTAAGGTCTCCGTGGACACGTATCGAAGCTGCAATCTCCCGTTCACGTATAGAAACAGAGGTACAGTTGCCTAGCACTAAGGTCTCCGTGGACACGTATTGAAGCTGCAATCTGCCGTTCACGTATAGAAACAGAGGTGCAGTTGCCTAGCACTAAGGTCTCCGTGGATACGTATCGAAGCTGCAATCTGCCGTTCACGTATAGAAACAGAGGTGCAGTTGCCTAGCACTAAGGTCTCCGTGGACACGTATCGAAGCTGCAATCTGCCGTTCACGTATAGAAACAGAGGTACAGTTGCCTAGCACTAAGGTCTCCGTGGACACGTATCGAAGCTGCAATCTGCCGTTCACGTATAGAAACAGAGGTACAGTTGCCTAGCACTAAGGTCTCCGTGGACACGTATCGAAGCTGCAATCTGCCGTTCACGTATAGAAACAGAGGTGCAGTTGCCTAGCGCTAAGGTCTCCGTGGACACGTATCGAAGCTGCAATCTGCCGTTCACGTATAGAAACAGAGGTGCAGTTGCCTAGCACTAAGGTCTCCGTGGACACGTATCGAAGCTGCAATCTGCCGTTCACGTATAGAAACAGAGGTACAGTTGCCTAGCACTAAGGTCTCCGTGGACACGTATCGAAGCTGCAATCTGCCGTTCACGTATAGAAACAGAGGTACAGTTGCCTAGCACTAAGGTCTCCGTGGACACGTATCGAAGCTGCCATCTGACGTTCACGTATAGAAACACAGGTACAGTTGCTGACTTTTTAAAAACTCAATATTCTTGGTATATAGAGGCTTATTATGAGGTGATACATCCATTTATATGAATTTTCACGATCCACCACTGCACGATTTCTACCATCGCCAATAAAAATGCATTTAAAAGATTTTACCGCTGACGTACATCCGCTCTCAGGCTCTTTTTACACATAGATCAGCCACACACGTTTTCTGTACGTAAGGCTGCACATGGGAAATGACTGTTTGCAGACTTCAGTTATTCCTGATGTTATTAGTGCAAATATTAAAACTGAGTATTGTGTGTAGTGCTTTTGTGTTGTGCCAGTGCATACGTGTTATGTAAAATGTAAAGAATTAAATAAAAATCAGCAGATACTTCCTTTCTAAGGAGTAACACCAACTGTTGAATATAGATTCTCAAAGTGCTACGTTCGTACGACCTCTACCCTCTATATCTTATAGGTGAGTACGAAAGTATGTAGATCGCGTTAAAATACACAACTTATGTCATATACATCTTTATTGTTGAGTGAACCGTTTTCGAGATATTGCTTGTTATTTACTTAAATTTTCCAATAGTTATTTTCTAAAATGGGAATTCGTTATTCATTTTTTTTTTTGTCTTTGATATGCAAAGAGTATTAATCTGTGGCAAAAAGAATGGTACTGCACATAGCAACCAGCTATTAAGAGATATGTATGTGCTTAAAGGCTACTGTTTTTCTATATTCCCCTTGTAAATATATTTTCCCTACATCTACAACAAAATTAGCAATAAAACAGAGTTTGCAAATGTTTATCTCGATTAACATGAACTAGATGGGGAATAAGCGTTTGTAAAAATACTTTGTACAAGAGATGAGAAAAGTCATGTGAGTGTTACACATCAGATTTTTTTTATGTGTTTCAGTGGGTGAATAATAATTAGTTTTGTTGGTATCGTTATCACAGTACTGTTTCACTTGTGAAATCCCGTTCTCTTTGTATTAAAAAAAATGGCTCTAACGATTTTGATGAAAAATATCGTATGTTTAATATAATGTCGTGAGAAATGAAATGTATATCTCGAATTTTCTGGGAATGTCTCCAAAAGTATTCTTCATTGTGAACGTCTTTTTCATAACTGAAAAACCGTAAGAGATAGACAAAATTTTACTACACAAAAAATGTAGATCGCGTTAAAATACACATCTTATGTAATATACATTTTTGTTGTTGAGTGAACCGTTTTCGAGATATTGTTTGTTAATTTTCCAATATTTATTTTCTCAAATGGGACTTCGTTATTCATTTTTTTTTTGTCTTTCATATGCAAACAGTATTAATCTGTGGCAAAAAGAATGGTGTTGCACATAGCAACCAGCTATTAAGAGATATGTATGTGCTTAAAGGCTACTGTTTTTCTATATTCCCCTTGTAAATATATTTTCCCCTACATCTACAAGAAAATTAGCAATAAAATAGAGTTTGCAAATGTTTATCTCGATTAACATGAACTAGATGGAGCATAAGCGTTTGTAAAAATACTTTGTACAAGAGTAGAGAACGTCATGTGAGTGTTACACATCAGATTTTTTTTTTATACAAGAAAATTAGCAATAAAATAGTTTTTGCAAATGTTTATCTCGATTAACATGAACTAGATGGGGAATAAGCGTTTGTAAAAATACTTTGTACAAGAGTTGAGAAAGTCATGTGAGTGTTACACATTAGATTTTTTTTTTGTTTCAGTGGTATCGTTATCACAGTACTGTTTCACTTGTGAAATCCCGTTCTCTTTGTATTAAAAAATGGCTCTAACGATTTTGATGAAAAGATCATATATTTAAGATAATGTCGAGAGAAATGAAATGTATATCTCGAATTTTCTGGGAATGTCTCCAAAAGAATTCTTCATTGTGAACGACTTTTTCATAACTGATAAACCGTAAGAGATAGACAAAAGTTTGCTACACAAAAAATGTAGATCGCGTTAAAATACACAACTTATGCCATATACATTTATTTTGTTGAGTGAACCGTTTTTCGAGATATTGCTTGTTATTTCCTTTAAATTTTCCAATACTTATACTTTTTCTCAAATGCGTTATTCATTTTTACTTTCTCTACTACGTATAGTAAGTAGGGGAAGTATTGCATTCCACCCAAAAATTCGATACCGAGATTTCACTGGAAATACATGTTTTGAGAATCACTGAATCCAGAAAAAAAAAAGCATTTTTGGAAACATGTCCGTGTGTGTGTCTGTCTGTGTGTCTGTGTGTCTGTGTGTCTGTCTGTCTGTGCGTCTGTGTGTCTGTGAACAGCATAACTCAAAAACGAACAGTCGGATAAACACCAAACTTGGTATTTAGGTTCAGTATGCATAACTGGTAAACCATAAGAGATAGCCAAAATTTTACTACACAAAAAATGTAGATCGCGTTAAAATACACAATTTATGTCATATACATTTTTTTTTAGTTGAGTGAACCATTTTCGAGATATTGCTTGTTATTTCCTTAAATTTTCCAATACTTATACTTTTTCTCAAATGCGTTATTCATTTTTACTTTCTCTACTACGTATAGTAAGTAGGGGAAGTATTGCATTCCACCCAAAAATTCGTTACCGAGATTTCACTGGAAATACATGTTTTGAGAATCTCTGAATCCAAAAAAAAAAAAGCATTTTTGGAAACATGTCCGTGTGTGTGTCTGTCTGTGTGTCTGTGTGTCTGTGTGTCTGTGAACAGCATAACTCGAAAACGAACAGTCGGATAAACACCAAACTTGGTATTTAGGTTCAGTATCTTCCAGAGATGCGACACGAAGGTTTTCAAGAAAATCCCCCCACCCCAGACTACCCTTTACATGGAACATTTTTCGAAAATTTTAATTTTCTCAAAAACGGCTCTAACGATTTTGATTAAAACATCATATGTTTAAGATATTGTCATGTCAAATAAAATGTATATCTCGAATTTTCTGGGAATGTCTCCAAAAATATTCTTCATTGTGAACGACTTTTTTGCATAACTGGTAAACCATAAGAGATAGACAAAATTTTACTACACAAAAAATGTAGATCGCGTTAAAATACACAACTTATGTCATATACGTTTCTTTTGTTGAGTGAACCGTTTTCGAGATATTGCTTGTTATTTCCTTAAATTTTCCAATACTTATACTTTTTCTCAAATTCGTTTATTCATTTTTTTTATGTCCTGAACATGCAAACAGAATGGAATTCGCCACATAGCAACCAGCGTTAAAATATTTGACTATCGCTTAAAAGCTACCAATTAGATTGTACAAGAGTAGAGAAAGTTATGTGAGTGTAACAAATCAGTTTTTTTTATACGCTACTATTTTAGTGTGTGTGTGTGTGTGTGTGTGTGTGTGTGTGCGCGCGCGCGCGCGAGTACGTGCCTAGGAACCGTGCGCCACAAGCCAAAACGACAACGTTATAGAAAAACTTTATCAATTGCCTACCGGCCAGGGACAACCGCTAAAAAACCTGAAAAAAGCTCTAAGAGTATTCTAACGCTTACCGATCTGGAAAACCCTTGAAAACAAGATAGTACACTTTTGAGATATTGCTTGTTATTTCCTTAAATTTTTCAATACTTTTTTACTTTCTCTACTACGTATAGTAAGTAGGGGAAGTATTGCATTCCGCCCAAAAATTCGATACCGAGATTTCACCGGAAATACACGTTTTGAGACCTCCTGAATCAAAAAAAAAAAAAAAAAAAAAAAAAAGCATTTTTGGAAACATGTCCGTGTGTGTGTGCCTGTCTGTGTGTCTGTCTGTCTCTCTGTGTGTGCGCGCCAGTACGTGCCTAGTATCCGTGCGCCGACAAGGTAAAACTTCATCATTTGCCTACCGGGCAGGGACAACCGCTAAAAACCTGAGAAAACCTCCAAAATTAGAAACGCCTTCGTCAACCAGTACAGAAAACGCCTACCAACCAGGGAAAACCTATGAAAAAGCAGAAAGAGCTTGCATTTGTTTACCATCCGCAGAAAACTCCCAAAAAAAAAAAAAAAAAAAAAAAAACTAGTCATTTTAAAAAAAAAAAAGGAAAAAGACCAATAATATAAGTATGGTAGAAACAGCTTGCATTCGTCTACCAACCAGAGAAAACCCCCGAAACACTAGTTATTTAAAATTGCTGATGAGTTCTGGATAGGCTTTTGCAAATGTTGTTGGTAGCAAAACTTGCCTTTTCCATCACCTCCAACATACCCCACTCCCACACCTTTTTTTCTTTCCACCAATCATAATCTCTCTTATTCTCGCCAATCAGCAACTTTCATTTGTTCCTTTCCACCAATAACATCACTTCTTATTCCCACCAATGACAACTTCACACGTCACTTTCTGTTATACTTTTTATCCCTCGTTCGCCATCTTTCCCCCTCTTTCAGACCCCAACCACCGCACAGTCAACACCTCGCCGCTCCTTAACCTCAACTTCGTGCCTCCGCCATCTTATTTAGTTCACATTTTTACCACCGCGCCTCTCATCTCTCAACCAGATTGCCTGCAAGAACAGATCTCGTTCATTCGCACCTCGACGGTTGCCTCGGCAGCAGCTACTGCCAACACCTACGTCGTACACGTTTTTGACCGCTTTCGACCGGCTTGAGAACCCTGCTCCTACGTACGCTAGCGACCATCACGATGGTCCAGTACCAGGTTTTGGTATAGTTAAATTACGCCTCTGCAAAGGGTGTCTGTACCGCTTTAAAAACCTAGGTATATCAGTGCGTAGTGATGTTGGTTGATCTTAAAGCTGGTTAAGCATTTTCAAAAACAGTTTGCTTTTATTTTTCCGCCTCGCGTGCCGCGCTTTTGGTGACGCATCCACACCGGTAACAGGTAAGTAACACACGCATAATTATTTTTCGGACCTGCTTGGCGTAGGAATATATCCTTTCGTGTTTTGGTACTGTAACCTCAAACCTCCTTACCCTCCTCTTGCGTCCGCCATCTTGTTTAGTTCTCACCGCATCTCCTTGTCGCAGACCCTCCGCCATTTTTAGTTCCCGCTATTTTAACCTCAAAATCTACTCTTCTAACCTCTTGCTACCGCCATCTTCTTTTAGTTCCCATTCTCACCACCGCGTCTCCTTACCCCCACCTCTTGCGACCGCCATGTTCACCACTAACCTCCAAATTTCCTCGTCCTTAAACCTCTTGTCTCAACCACCTTGTTTAGTTCCCATTTTCGCCACCGCATCTCATATCGCCCCATCTCTCTATCCACTCAAGAAAACTACCATCCAACGTTCAAAAATTGCTGATCAGTTCACGACAGGCTTTTGCAAATCTTGTTGCTAGCAAAACTTACCTTTCCCATCACCTCCAACATACCCCATTCCTTTTTCTTTCCACCAATCATAACCTCTCTTATTCTTACCAATCAGCAACTTTCATTTGCTCCTTTCCACCAATAAAATCACTTCTTATTCCCACCAATCACAACTTCACACGTCACTTTCTGTTACACTTTTTATCCCTCGCTCCCCATCTTTTCCCTCTTTCAGTCCCGACCTCCGTACACACAACACCTCGCCGCTGCTCACATCTCCGAACCAAATTGCCGGCGAGAACAGATCTCGTTTATTCACACCTCGACGGTTGACTCGACAGCAGCTACTGCGAACACCTACGTCGTACACGTTTTTGACCGCTTTCGACCGGCTTGAGAACCCTGCTCCTACGTACGCTAGCGACCATCACGATGGTCCAGTACCAGGTTTTTGGTATAGTTAAATTACGCCTCTGCAAAGGGTGTCTGTACCGCTTTAAAAACCTAGGTATATCAGTGCGTAGTGATGTTGGTTGATCTTAAAGCTGGTTAAGCATTTTCAAAAACAGTTTGCTTTTATTTTTCCGCCTCGCGTGCCGCGCTTTTGGTGACGCATCCACACCGGTAACAGGTAAGTACCACACGCATAATTATTTTTCGGACCTGCTTGGCGTAGGAATATATCCTTTCGTGTTTTCGTACTGTAACCTCAAATCTCCTTACCCTCCTCTTGCGACCGCCATCTTGTTTAGTTCTCACCGCATCTCCTTGTCGTAGACCCTCCGCCATTTTTAGTTCCCACTATTTTAACCTCAAAATCTACTCTTCTAAAACTCTTGCTACCCCCATCTTCTTTTAGTTCCCATTCTCACCACTGCATCTCCTTACCCCCACCTCTTGCGACCGCGGTGTTCACCACTAACCTCCAAATTTCCTCGTCCTTAAACCTCTTGTCTCAACAACCTTGTCTAGTCCCCATTTTCGCCACCGCATCTCATATCGCCCCCATCTCTCTATCCACTCAAGAAAACTACCATCCGACGTTCAAAAATTGCTGATCAGTTCAAGACAGGCTTTTGCAAATCTTGCTGCTAGCAAAACTCACCTTTCCCATCACCTCCAACATACCCCACTCCCACAACTTTTTCTTTTCCACCAATCATAATCCCTCTTATTCCTACCAATCAACAACTCTCATTTGTTCCTTTCCACCAATAAAATCACTTCTTACTCCCACCAATCACAACTTCACACGTCACTTTCTGTTACACTTTTTATCCCTCGCTCCCCATCTTTACCCCTCTTTCAGTACCGACCTCCGCACAGACAACACCTCGCAACCCAGCTCCTCTCCATCACGCGACCTCCATACTCCTCCATCCCCCTTCCTCCATCTCCCACCCCAAATTAACGAACCAATCAAAACACTACACGTCACTTCCTCAATTCTTTCAACTCGTCCCGGATGAGCCAACCGATTTAACGATAATCCTAACGCTCAGGGCGCTTTTCAAACTTACCGCCGCCGCCGTCGCACGCAGCGACACTAGCGACACTAGCGCCCCTAGCGGCAGGATTATCGTTAAAACAATTGGCTCATCCGGGACTATTACTACTCACGCCCACGTATACATGTATTATTTAGTATCCGATTGTACGATTTAAAAGCAAATTAGGGTGCAAATCGTTAAAAAATTACACTTTTACTTTCTCTACTGCTTACCTGTATGGTAAAGTGAGGAATAATTATAAATCACTAAAAATTCGATATCGGGATTTTATTGGGAATACACTTTTGATATTCTCTGAATCTCAAACAAGGAGTTCTAGAAAACGGTCCGTGTGTATGTGTCTGTCTGTCTGTCTGTCTGTCTGTGTGTTATGCACAGCATAACTCAAAAACCATAAGTTAGTTTAAATACCAAAGTGTTTAAGCTCCGGTCTTTCAAAAACGCGACATGAAAATGTTCACCAAATCACCCCAAACCACTCTTTACGTGAAACTTTTACATTTTGTTTTATTTTATCAAATGATTAACGGTTTTAAAATACCACACGTTTAGATATTTGCATGACAAATAAGATTTATATATTGAATTTTCTGCGAATACCTTTGATGTCATATTCATTCTGAATGACCTTTGTACAGATGTAAATCTCGTTAAAGCACTGCAACTTGTTGTGGATTTAATATTTTAAGAGATAATCATTATTGGTTGGAATTCTAAACATTTTCAAGTACTATGTCGCTACAGGGTTTTCTCGTGGCCACGCAAAGAACATTTAATTCCAAAGCCATCACGTAGCGACTATCACTTTAGCGTATGGTATTCTTATACCTACAATGAATATCTAATGAAAGTTTTTTTGTCGGTTAACAAGTAGCAGACAGAAGAATAAGCTCTTATAAGAATAGTTTGTAGAAGTGTGAGTGAGAAAGTCATGTGAATTCAGCACATCAAACTTTTTTATTAATTTGTTCGCGGTGACAGAGAAAGGCGCATGTTTGCCAAAGTGTAGTAGACCAGTTTCTCGGAAGTGTCTGTATAATCACTTAAAGTTGGCTGAACGATAGAAATCTTTGTCAAGACGCTGTGCGATTAAAGATTACATTCCTTCTACCTGTGTATTACATTTCAAATCTATACTTGCAGGGATTCAGCTAACAATTTCATATTACAAGCATAAACTACTCTTAAACTACTTAAATCAAATTTAAAATGGGCCAAAGGATGTTATTACTCTTCAATTTATATATTCATTTCCGCACATTTAATGTTTCATGAGTGTTTTCTCATCTCAGGAGAAGGTAACAAGTTTATTGGTAAAATGTGAGAGTAAATTTTGAGATATCTCACACACAAGTACTCTATTTATATTTACGAACCACAGAGTGCTATCGAAACCGTTATTCCAGGTTTCCCTAGCTCCTAAATCGCACAAAAAGAGCCACGTGAGACTTTTGTAACCTGTATAAGCCCTTTAAGGGCTGGTCGAAGAAAACGCTATAGGCATTCTCGCACTCTAGAGATTTTACCCTTAGGAGAAACGTTTTCGTGCTTAAGTGTATCTCAGGATACTGCCGCGGTTCCTGTATCGATCTGAATCCGGACGAAATCGAGCATCTTTCACTAAATACCTCGACGTTATGTCCAAAGTGGATGTTTTTATTGTACACAAAACGTTCCAGGCACCAAGAAAATGCTACTCTGATATGGAAAGGAGAAATATGCTCCAGATGTTTTCTTTTTCTTCAGTGCTTTACGCGAGCGGTGCAAATATTAAATCACAAGTAAACGTGATCTTGTACAAGACTAGAGCGAGTCAACAAACAGGGACAATTTATTTAAAAGCTTTCATTAATAATAAATCCTCTGCTGGAAAACAAACTTCTTGAACGTTCATGCACATATTTTATAATACAGTGAGTAAGGAAACATGCACATAAGTTCCAAACCCTGACTAAATGTTCTTTTTTCGTAAAATATAAAAATTATCCTAATTCATTTTTCATATTTTATGATACTAGGTTAGTTATGAGGACTCAAGCACACGGTATAATGCACAAGATGAGCGCCATGTCTTCCCTAACTTATATTGGATATCGATATTTCACCGGAAATACAAGATTTCGGTCCTTTGAATAAAAAAGAGTATTTGAAAAAGATCCGTACTGTGCGTGTGTGAGCGCGTGCCTGTGTATGTGTGAATAGCATAACTCAGAAACGTAAAGTCCATTAAATACCTAACTTACCATTTAAGTTCAACAACTTTCAAGAAAGCGACACGATGGTTTTCAAGAAAATCACCCACTCTGAACTATCTACCCTTTACATGGGACATTTTTCGAAATTTTCTCAAAAATGGTTCTAACGATTGTGATTAAAATACGTTTAAAACTTTTAAGATATATGCATGCAAACAAAATGTATATCGTGAATTTCTTATCAATAGCCTATAGTTCTCTTAATTATCAATGACTTTTATAAACAATAAGAGATAAATAAAATCTGACTATACATGAATATATATCTCGTTATGCCTAACAAATTGTTTTTGTGTCACAAAACATTTCCGAGATATTCTTTGTTACTGGTTTGAAATTCTAAATATTTATACTATCAAGTGGTAACTCGCTATTCGTTTTTCCTCGTGATCAGGCAAAGAGCATAGAATTTCAAAGTCATCATATAGTGACACGCCTTTTAAAAGTATGCTTTAGCCTACTGTATTCTTCTTATACATGTAACGAAATATGTGAATGTGTAATTAAAGCCTCGATTAACAACTAGATATACCTGCCAGAATGAGTTGAGAAAGTCATGCGAATGCAACACATTAGATTCTATTTTAATATTTTGTGATGCACTCCTGAATCTTCCTGTTAGTAAATAAAAGTCTCTGCAGTGTTTTTCTGCAGTTATTTTTACTTTCTCTGCCGCTTAGGCAGAGGAAGTATTGCAATGACAAAATTTTGACATTGAGATTTCATACGTGCACTTTTTTGAGGTCGTTTGAAATGAAAATGTTGTCCCACAGCAGTATGTGTGTGTCGATAAGCATCTTATCTCCGGAACGAAAAGTAAAATTGATACCATATTTCATTATTTAATTCTGCCGTTTTTACGAATAGAAGGTGAAGATTGAGGCAGTATTTTTAACACTTAAATAATTTCAGTCTAATTATATAATATATAAATTCAATAACAGCCCTCCTTGAAGCAATATGTGTATGTAATAATTTCTAAAATGTATGTAACAGTCATTGCATTTGCTTATATTATTCTATTCATGTGTAATAATGTTATGTTAATATATTATATAATTTAATAATGTAGGAGCTGTGACAATAATAAGTTAATGGTTGCTAACAATGAGGTAACAATGAGGTAACAATTAGTCAATAATAAGTAAGAAAGTTTAACAGTACAACTTCTGATTCTTGGAGTAACAATAATGTAATTTTAGCGACAGTTAATGAAATAGCCAATCAACAACCAGAAAAAGCTTTAGTTAAATGCAGGTATTCTATTGGAGTAGGATTAGCCAATCAGAGACTTGAAATACAGAAATTTACAAGTGTAGATGGTTGAAATCTATTCAGTTGCCTGCAGACAATGATTGTAACCGGATGCGTGATGCGTCCTCGAGAGATTTTAATACGTATTCCTGTGAGACGAAAATAGTTTTACGTGTTAAGAAGTGCAAGTAATTAATGAAAGAATCTCACAGCTCTCTATATCAGTAAAATGTTATTTAAATCGTATAAAGTATTACTAAAAGGAGTGAGGTAAAAATTATAATCTCTGTAAGCCTACATTCTTGTTGCACCACAACCCTTCCAAGACATCCATGTCTCTAACAAAAACTGACACAGCCGTGGCAAAAATAAATATAATATTTAAAGAAACAGTTAAATTACAAAGTTAATATTTTTTTTAAACTTTGGGCAAAGGCCACCTGAAAGTACATTTGGGGCGAAGGCTACCGTAAACCAGGTACCATACCTGCGGTTGCAAACAAACTTCAAGTTCGGCTCCCCTACAGTTGAAATATAATACAACTACTACAATACAAAACCTACTTCAAATTGACGCCCAAAGCAAACTCCTACAACAAAAAAACCTATTCAAGATTTTCGTAGAACTTTCTCCTACAACAAATAGTGCTTTACAGTGAAAAATAATGCAATTATTTGTTTTCTTTCAAACATGTCCGTATAAATTTAATAGATAATATATTTGAGATATTGGTATTAATAATCTCGATTTTTTTGCAAGTGCGAGACAGATAACTTACTGCACTGAACTGAAGATTTCTTAGATACATAAACTTTCGGTTAACTGTTTTGTAATAATAGCCGTTTAGAAAATATAATATGTTAATAAATATTTCACTGAGAATTTAGCATAATCTCCAAAAGAAGGTTTCGCTTTCTCCTCTTTTCTTACGCTACATCTCATAAATGTTGTAGATCCATATTTTAGTTTTATTTTCCTTCAAGTTTTTGAATGCCTGACTGCTTACTGTTCCAAGTGTTCCAGGATAAATTTCTAGCAGGTCTCGATTTCTTTGATTACAAAGACAGTCCAAAGTCTGGCATATGAATGTGACTGTGTTCGGTTGTTTAATAACCAGTTAGCCTATATCAAGATTATTGCTGGGCAGATGCTTGAATACATCTTCCACATTCATTTTATAAGGTGGTCCAACCTCGCCGTATTTCAAGTGTGTAGATATTCCTTCGTGCGTTTAAAGAATTGCAGAACTCAACGGGGCAATTCGAAGTAAACACATGTCAGTAGGGACCTGGAAAATTAGCGTGAGCGAGTTTCGTTTTTTGTTTTCTCTCTTAAGTTTCATTTATATTCCGCCTTTAACAATAACAGTCTTACCGGCGACTTTTCCTTTAGAACACATTGCCTATAAACAATAGCGTTAACTCGTATTCCCTTGTCATTGGATTTCTGGTAAACTTTGGGTTTTAATCATTAGATGACACACAAATTCACACTCCCATTGGGGAGGATAGGGAATAATCCTAGCTAGAGAAAAATTCCCAACCCAGACGAGAATCGAACCGGGACTCCTCGCACAGCAGGCAGGTGTTCTAAGACAGCTACGGGGCCAGCCGAGATTCGCACCATTCCTCTAGCTTATTAACAAAGTTGGTGAGTGGATTGCCTCATTGAGACGCTTACAGGCTTTATTTTTGACGGAATAAACTCACTTTTTAGACTGACAAATAATTAAAATGTCCTTATTTAACCTATCCGGATCCGCCCATAGCTATTCTTACTTTCTCTACTACGTATAGTAAGAGAGGAAGTATGGCATTCCACCCTAAAATTCGATACCATATTTTACTGGAAATAAATGTTTTGAGGTCCCTGAATCCAAATAAAGCAATTTTGGAAATATGTCCTTATGTGTGTCTGTATGACTAAAAAACGAGAAGTCGAGTAAGTACCAAACTTGCTACTTAAGATCAGTATCTTCCAAGGATGCGACACGAAGATTTTCAAGAAAATCCCCTCACCTCCTACTAACCTTTATAGGAACACTTTTCAAAATTTTGATTTTCTAAAAATCGCTCTAACGATTTTGATTAAAATACCATATATTAAAAATATTTATGTGATAAATAAAATGTATAACTTGAATTTTCTGGGACTAGTCTTAGAGTCCTTTTCATTCTCAAGGAATTTTGTATAATCCTGTATAATTGGTTAACGTTAAGCGATAGACGAAAAGTACTACACAAAAAATGTAGATGTCCTTAAAACAACAATTTATTTCAAGTACGGTTTTTGTAACATATTCCATTTCTGAGATATGCGTTATTAATGGTTGGAATTTTTCCATTTCTTGATTATTCTCTTAAAATTCTGTCAACATTCAATTGTTCCTCGCGATTGTATGGAAACAGTATGGAATTTTAAGGCCAGCATATAGCCTCCAGTTCTTAAACATTTGACTATCGCTGTTATCTTTGTATCCTAACGAAATGCGTAATGTAGCTATTTCTGCAAAGGTTTATTGGAAAAAATGTAGAGATAGAGAAATAAGCTTTAATAAGAAAGGCTTCTATACGCACTAATAAACGATACGAGGTAGGGAAGGTCATGTAAATGAATCACATCAGATAATTTGTTTAATTGTGTTTACGCTGTTCTTGTATAAGATTACCAACAAACATGAGAGCACGCAGTGTTTCACTGACATTTTTTCGCTTGCTATTATAAATGTTATAGTTATTATTATTATTATTATTATTATTATTATTATTATTATTAGCATCATCACCATCGTCCAATGGTATTGTTATGCTGGCTTCGCTCATTGAATGGGTGTTGCCTCTGTTAACGATACGATGTTCCAACCGTCTCCATGTATCCATATGGATGCTTCTCAAGAGACGCTGGTGTAGTAGTAGTGGTGGTAGTGATGGTGGTGGTGGTGGTGGTAGTAGTAATAGTAGTAGTAGCAGTAGTAGAGTAGTAGTGGAAGTTGCAGTGGGTTTTTAGGACGCTAATGCGTCAGACCCCTACTGACCTGTGTTTACTTGGAATTGCCTCTTTTAAAGCACGAAGGGAATAATCTGCACACGTCAAATACGGGCCACCAGGTACATGATACACTCACTATCATAATGAGCACAACGGCAGTAAGGTGTGCTCCACAAAGTCAAATGAAAACAAAAAATATAATTTTAAATAGTCAATATCTTCGTAAGCTATACGGAATTTATAACCTAATTCAACTTTTCTCACAGACTATTATCATTTTTTACTTTCTCTACTACGTAAAGTAAGTAGGGGAAGTATTGTATTGCACCCAAATATTCGATACCGAGATTTCACCGGAAATATATGTTTTGAGACCCCCTGAATCCAAAAAAAAGCATTTTTGGAAACATGTTCGTGTGTGTGCTCTGTCTGTCTGTGAACAGCATAACTCAGAAACGAACAGTCAGATAAACACCAAACTTGGTATTTAGGTTCAGTATCTTCCAGAGATGCGACATGAAGGTTTTCAAGAAAATTCCCCACCCCAGATTACCCTTTACATGGAACACTTTTCGAAAACTAATTTTCTCAAAAATGTCTCTAACGATTTTGATTAAAATATCATATGTTTAAGATATTTTCATGACAAATGAAATCTCGAATTTTCTGGGAATTTCTCCAAAAGTATTCTTCATTGTGAACGACTTTTGCATAACTGGTAAACCATAAGAGATAGACAAAATGTTACTACACAAAAAATGTAGATCGCGTTAAAATACACAATTTATGTCACATAATTTTTTTTTGTTGAGTGAACCATTTTCGAGATATTCCTTGTTATTCCCTTAAATTTTCCAATACACTTTTTCTCAAATTCGTTATTCATTTTTTTTTCCTGGTAATGCAAAGAGAATGGAATACTCCACATAGCAACCAGCTCTTAAAATATTTGACTATCGCTTAAAGCCTACCATATTCCCCTTGCTTCTACAAGAAAATTAGCAATAAGATTAACATCTCGATTAACGTGAAGTAGATGGAGAATAAGCGTTTGTAAAAATAGTTTGTCCAAGAGTAGAGAAAGTCATGTGAGTGTAACACATCAGATTTTTTTACATAATGAAATGTCCCATATTACGGATATTCCATCAATTGGTTTGAAGTGTTCAAGATGAGTTCCTGAAGCATCACAAAGATATCTTAGGGATTCTTTCTTCTTCATCTGCTCTTCTTGAAGTAGGAGAGTCTCCTGTTCTGTTCTTAACTCGCCATCTTGCTCTTGGTTTATAAATCAATTCTTGTTTCGGGAGTCGTTCCTTATTCTTCTACTCAGATGGTTTAACCAAGGAGTCCTATATTCTTTTATCTTCTCTATAACTGGAAGCAGGTTTAGCTCATTTCTTATATCCTCGTTTTTATGTTTATCCAATTTTGTGCATCCTTTTACCCTTCTAAGAAATTTCATTTCGCGACTGCGTTCTCTTAACATCGTTTTTCTTTAGAGTCCATTTTTCGCATCCATACAGCGAAACTGATAAAGCAATTGTCTTATAAAGTTTTATTTCTGTTTATTTTATTTTTGGAGCTCCTGCCAATTGTCTCTCACAGATAATTCTGAAAACGTGTTTTGATATTAATGTCTTTACGTATTATAATCATAGATAATCCAACCTAAATATTTGTAACGCCTCACTTGCTCTAAAACTGGTAATTTATTTTTTTTATTTTGCTTCTGATTGGATGCTTCCGTATGAAAGCCATAACAATCTTCAATTTATATTCTCCACATATTATATTTAGTTTATATATGGCATTTTGTAAACTATCTTTGCTTTCTTCGATAATTATCTGGCTAATTGCAAATAAAATATTAATTAAATAAAGTACATTCTTTCTTCTGGTAGTTTATACGTATATGAACATGGCTATGACTTAAGTGTTAACAATTTATTTACATTTATAGTTTTTCTACCTCTACTTAATAGGCAGAGAAGCTGGGGTTTATTTATTAATTCGATTTTGTAAGGTTTTTCCAGATTGATTATTAAGTTGATTTATTTTATTGTATCTTGTGTTTCAGAGTATATCGAAATTAATAATTAATTTTTTTTCTACACCCAAACATTCGATATCGATATTTCACCAAAACTACTTATTTTTAAGTCCACTGAGCCCAAAAACATTTTAAAATAAGGTCCACGTGTGTGTCGGGGGGCGCCTGTGTCTGGAAAAGCATAAACCCAAAAACGAAATGCCCGATAGATACCAAACTTATACTTAGGTTCAGAATGTTACAAAGATATGACACGAAGATTTTCAACAAAATCCCACACCCCTAACTGCCATTTACATGAAATATTTTATCCAAAGTTTTTATTATCTCAAAAATTGCTCAAATTGTTTTAATTTAAATACAATATTTTAAAGATATTTATATGAAAAATGAAATCTATACCCTGAAATCACTGGAAAAAGCCCACGAAGCCCTCCTGGGAAAGAAGTTTGTAGAATTTTGTATAACTGTTAAACTATAAATGATAAAAAGAACTTACTTCATCAAACGTGTGGATCTTTTTAAAACACGAAATTTATTTCAAATATCTTTGTTGAGGCATTGGATATTTCCGAGATATCCGTTGTTACTGGTTGGCATTTTAAATTTTTTCAGTTTTTTAAAGCTGTTACCATTCAATTGTTTCTCGCGATGCCATGGAAAGGCTATGACATTTCTAGGCTCATATATAGCAACCCAGGTTTTGAACATCTATCAATTCGATTTCCTCCATCTCCCTTGTGCCTTCAACGAAATGCACAATAAACTTATGTTTCTAAAGGTTTACCTCAATTAATATGAAGTAGACAGATAAATAAGCTTTCGTAAACATAAAGCTACATAAAAATTAGCGATAGTAGTATAAAAAAGTCATGTGGATATAGCACATCAGGGTTTTATTAAAAGTAGATTGATATATATTTAAAGTTTTTTATGGAAAACTGTACATATAAAATGATGCTTAATTTTCAGGAAAGCAGTTCTAAAAATCGAGCATTATATTTAAACTTTAAAATTTTCTTCATTCCATCGTGGGGGACAGCTCCATTTAAAATATTGCAAATCTTTCAATTAATTTATCTAAAGGTAAAAGTTTTCACTTGACATTTTAACATATATTATATGAACATTAACTAAAGATATAAGGTAAATTTAAATTAAAATAATTGAAAATTACGAAATTTATCCTTTTTAGTGAAGCGTTCAATTAAATGTTCACTAAGCTGAAGTTTACTTTGAACGCTACAATGTGTATAAAATGTAAATTTCTTCTAGCGTTTCTCCTTCCTTTTAATGAGCTTATTACTAACAAAAATCGACTCTAAAATAAAGAGTTAACTGTTATTTCTTCACTTTAAAGTATTCCTTCAGTAACACACATAAACACTTTTGTAGATGAGCTAGCCAAGAACATCGAAAGGCATTCAATACGCATGATACCCTGTATTTGCTGTCCTCCGTGGTCTAGCGGAGGGCGATCGGCTTTTTTGGGCGTAAAAGTCCTTAGCATGGCTTTCTTCGGAAGGAAGTAAAGCCGGTGGTCCCATGTCGCAAATTTACGGCACGTAAAAGAACCTCAAGCCTGATAAAGAGGCCTCAGAGCAAAATGTCAGATCTTTCATGCCCAATAAAGCATGGGACGCCAAGAATCATAGCAGTTAAAAGAGTCCTTATATAAACCAATTTTTTCCCCTTTTTTGCTTTGAAAAAAAACCATACAAACTAGCTCATTTGTGCGTATACAGACTTATTCAAAACATAGGAGCAGATTTCGATATTTATGCAAAAAAATGGGAGAAGATGCACATTCTGAATGGTTGGATGGGCCAAATTTTAAAACTGTATGGTCAATGCGGAAGTATCCGTTTAACACAAACACCATTTGTCGCATGACTCATCAAAACAGGAGTGTATTTCTTGCACAAGCAAATTAATTGGTTCTTAGTTATCAAACTTTCACGCCACACATGAATATGCTTAATACGAGGTGGCGGTTTTTTGGATGTTCTGCAAAAAGTCACGTGTTACCCTTGAATAACGGATTCAGAGTGAACTGCAGTGCACAAAATGAGTTTCCATTCTTCACCAATTATCCATCAACGACCAGCACTCCCTTATACGAGTGTACCAATGTCCTCGTACCAATGAATGAAAATTGTATACTTGGTTTTAAGTACTTTGAAATTCTCTCCATTCAGTGATTTCTGGAAAGTGTTTCTGATTGACATGGTTCGGAATAAAAATTTGAAATGTTCTCCTTGCGGAACCACACCGTCCAAAACATCACTAAATAAATGACACGTGCGATATCACCCAGCTCGACAACACTTTCCTAGAATCTCTGGAGTAATAAACAATAATACAAAAGCAGAAAAAGTACATAAACATAAAATAAAGGTATGATAATTACATTAACTTACAAAATGTAAACATGTAAGCGAAAAACAGTCAGGCATTGCAAAGTGTAAATAATAAACGAAGCTCTGAAAAAGCTGCCGTGAACTTTTGACCCTGTAAGAATCCACGAATCTTCATGTAAAGGTTACATAAAACCCCGAGGATAACAACTGTGAATGGGCGTACACAAACGCGTTCTGCATGTAGGATTTCCATTGGCTGTCAGGCTATAAACATTCTTACAGATCGGGAACGATGCTGTTGCTTCCGGAAGGTAAAAAGGAATAATATAAGAAAACGAAATAAAGGAATGAAGGCGCATTGGATAACGTCAGTTTACTTTGTGCAGATTTTAGAGGCTTCCTACCTAGAAATAAAGCAATCTTTAACCACATACCCAAGCTCTGCAAACCGTTAAACCCTTCAAATAATTTTCTTGTACAGAGCTGTATTTTATTTTGCAGAAAAGCGTAGCAATTTTTCGAAAGCAAATAATCGTACGGATTCATTTAGCTCTTTCTCTACCATAGACGTAGTAGGTTGTAACGTCTCTCATCGTTCTCGCCGATGTTGGCTAGGTGGGCGTCCTCTTCTCAGGGGCAGTCTTCGACGAGCTGTTTGGATCCTCCGAAAGGATGTAACGGGTTTCATTTGGGTGGTGGAGGAATGAGAACTTGGTTTCCCTCGGAGTTCTCCACAATGAAACACAAGACATACTTTTGTGTTGGACCTTCTTGTTACTAGGAGCTCTGCAATTTTCCCCTTTTCTACGAATTTAGATATTAGTTCGAAAAATAATCACTTTAATTTTGCTCTGGCTAATTGTTTTCTGAGATATGTGCTCTGTCATTTTATCGCAACACTTTAACCGCTTCGCACAATCCGCGTTTACTTCTATATGCTCTTTAATTAATAATGAGTTTACACTCAATACCTTTGTCTAGTGCGCCTCACGTTATACTTAGTGTCCATTTTAATCCGCGATATTTTGGTTGAAAAATATCAGTGTAACTTTGTCAGATCTTTTATTATACCCATAGCGTGGGACAAAAAATGTTACTTGTCTTGTTTTGTACTGAAAAGGAGTTACCCATCTTCCTAGGAATAGAAGCGTACTTCAAAGAATTTTGATGACTATTGTTAAGATTTAAGGTTCGAAGAGAGAACCAATGAAGTTAAAGCCCAGCGGCTGGAGCAAAGAGAAGAAGGAAATACTTGTTTTTGTATAAAAAACCTAAGGTTTTCTACGATCTTATTTAAGCTAGTTGTTTGGGGGAAGAAACAGACAGTTTGGCCGAATCACCAATAGGGTGAATGTGTATCACCCAATATTAAAAATGGGTGTGAAACCCGTCACACACTTTCAGAGGATGCAAACAACTCGTCGAAGGATGCCCCTGAAAACTTGACGCCCTCCTAGCTAACATATCGACGAGGATGACGAGAAACGCTATAAGGTAGAGAAGGTTCTGCTTTTCACCCCAAGATTCGATATCGAGGTTTCACCAGAAATAGACGTTTTGAGGTCTCCCACACCCACAAAATAATTTAAAAGGTTCGTGTGTGCGTGCGCGTAGCATAATCCGAAAAAGAAATGCCTGATAAATACTTAAGATGGTATTTAGGTTCGGCATAAACAAAAGATATAAGAAGAAGGTTTTTAATACAATTTCCACACCCCAAACTACCCCTTTCATAGATTTCTTTTTAAATTTAAATTCTCTCAAAAATGACTCAAACGATTTACTTTATCAACATCGACGATGTACTGTATTGTAGACACTAATTATTATTCGAAACTAAAAAAAAATTATATCCAATTTAGAATAAAACCGTCAAGACGTGAAAGAAAACGTTCCGCTATAACAAATAGTGGTGGGTGTTGGTAATGAAATCCTATAACGCCCCTGCTCTGTCCTTATCTGGACTTGAAAGGGTATATTATTTCCTTGTGTCCATTGACAACACAGGCTTACTCTTTTTGGCGGAGACATTGCGCATATAGAAATGGGGACAGCTGAAAGGTGTAGCATTTTTGAGATCTGATACTAAAAATACTCATTCAATTATTTACTTGTGGCATGAATGAACGCGGTATATTAATCCCTTCAGTACAGTGTGTGTTGTGAAATATTGTAAAATGTGAAATAATTTCTGTATGAAATAATAAAGTTTTATTTGTTTATTTTATAGGAGGGTTTATAAAACTGTAAATGCAGAGTATTATGCGAAAAGGAGACGAACGAGAACAAGAATATAATGCACCAGAATAAAAATAAAACGTTGAATAAAGTATACAGAATTCTAAAACTAAATACTGAAACTACAATTAGGGATACAACATTTCTAGAAATTCTTGTTGATTTTAAAGTTAGCATATAACAGTCATGTATCATATTATTTCATCTACTAGGGTTAGCGGAATAGCTTATCTTCTAATATGTCTAAAACCTGATTTTTCATTCGAGTTTCTGAAAAATGTACATTTTTAATGTTTCTATAGTGTTATAAATTATGTCATTATTGTTTGGAGTGATTGTTCCAATGTTATGTGTGTTTTGAAAATTCAAAAGAAGATTTTCAGAATATTAGCCAGCGCAGATGTGTTGCTCAATATAGACCTAATATAAAGAGTTTTCAAATTTGACAGTAATTATGTCTTAAGATATTTTAAATATAGTTATTATAAAAATAAATATTAATTTGTATACATTCGATGTTCACCATTGCCGTGCTAGGACAACTAATCATCTTGATATTCCATTACGTAGATGAAGTAAAACTTTAAATAATTTGGAGTATACTGGCCTACACATGTTTTTCCAGATAGCTTTAAAACTTTAGGTATAAATATTTTAAAAATAGATTAAGTTAGAGGAGTCGTTACCTAGCAAGAGCAACTCAGAATAAATTGTTCATTATTCATGTTTCTAACTTCATATAGAAATGGTATTTGTTTAATACCATGTATTTGTGACCAATATATACACTATGTGATCAAAAGTATCCGGACACTCCCACAAACATGCGTTTTTCATCTTAGGTGCATTGTGCTGCCACCTACTGCCTGGTACTCATTATCCGCGACCTCAGTAGTCATTAGACATCCTGAAGCAGCAGAGTGGGACGCTCCGTGGAATTCGAACGTGGTCAAGTGATTGGGTATTACCTGTGTCAGAAGTCTGCACACGAGATTTCCACACTCCCAAACATCCCTAGGTCCACTGTTTCTGATGTGATAGTGAAGTGGAAACGTGAAGGGACATGTACAGCACAAAAGCGTACAGGCCGACCTCGTCTGTTGACTGACAGAGACTGCCGACATTTGAAGAGGGGCGTAAAGAGTAATAGGCAGACATCTATCCAGACCATCAGATAGGAATTCCAAACTGCATCAGGATCCACTCCAAGTACTATGACAGTTAGGCGTGAGGTGAGAAACTTTGAATTCCATGGTCGAGCGGCTGCTCATAAGCCGCACATCACACAGGAAAATGCCAAACGACGCCTCGCTTGGTGTAAGGAGCGTCAACATTACCGACTGAACAGTGGCAAGACGTTGTGTGGAGTGACGAATCACGGTACACAATGTGGCGATCCGAGATGGCAGGGTGTGGGTATCGCGAATACCCGGTGAACGTCATCTGCCAGCGTGTGTAGTGCCAACAGTGAAATTCGGAGGAGGTGATGTTATGGTGGGGTTGTTTTTTCCTGGAGGGGCTTGCACCCCATGTTGTTTGGCGTGGCACGATCACAGCGCAGACCTACATTGATATTTTAAGCACCTTCTTGCTTCCCACTGTTGAAGAGCAATTCGAGGATGGCGATTGCATCTTTCAACACGATCGAGCCCCTATTCATACTGCACGGGGTGTGGCGGAGTGGTTACACGACAATAACATCCCTGTACTGGCCTGCACAGAGTTCTGACTTGAATCCTATAGAACACCTTTTGGGATGTTTTGGAACGCCGAATTTGTGCTAGGCCTCACCACCCTCATCAATACCTCTCCTCATTTCCGCACTCCGTGAAGAATGGGCTGCCATTCCCCAAGAAACCTTCCAGCACCTGATTGAAAGTATGCCTGCGGAGTGAACGCTGTCATTAAGGCTAAGGGTGGACCAACACCATATTGACTTCCAGCATTACCGATGGAGGGCGCCACGAACTTGTACGTCATTTTCAGCCAGGTGTCCGGATACTTTTGATCCAGTAGTGTACATATCGAATTTTGGCCGAGCACAAGGATCCACAACATATAACACATCATAGAAGAAAATTACAGAAGATAAATTAATAAGAAAGTCCCAAATGAGCATTGAAGAAATTATTAATTATAATAATGGGTTATGCAAAACGGGTAAAACATCTTTCAAATCATTACACAAATTTTTATACATCGACTTTTAAATTTCATAATAACAATTTAATTTAAATGATGTCCCTCATGCACCAAAAATAATAACATTTACTACATTGATAGCGTCATTATTGACAGGAAGATATAAGTATATAAGGAAATAATAGTAAAACCGAGAAATAATTGCAAAAAACATTCCGTATGTCAAATCAATGTATAATGTAATAAGCTTGAGTTGAAAGGATTTTTTTAGAGAAAAAGGTAATTAATGAGCAAAGTCATTAGTAACAGCCGAAGTAGGGAAGGCATACGTATAAAACTTCTAGGAAGACAGTTAAGGGGTGAATTCAGTACGTTTGAATAGTCAGGTTGACGAGAACTCTGCAAAAGAGAAAGGTAATGAAATTCTTAGATTCAGGGAGTAACTTAGAAACAAGGTAACACATGCATACAAGAGATTAAGATTGGTCCCGTGCAAAAGGAACCTTGTGGGATAATTCTAAAGTAGGCGGAGCTTAAGCAATAAATGAGCGTATATTGCTAAAATTAACGTATTTTACGTCCTTTCTTTCCTTCGCGTGCACCTTAGGGGTTTACGGTCTTTGTACGGTGATCGGCAGTTCATAGCGTCTAAGACTGCACTGGGTTATCAGTTACCTAGCGATAGCTGCGAGGGATTTTGCCAGGAAACATTTAACGACTCACGGTGAGTTACGCTTCTAGTATCTTTTATTGCGGAAACAGTTATTTCAAACCGTAAAATTGATACTGCAGATGTTAGCAGGTACAATAAGTCAATTGTTATAATTTCGAGTGCTACGATTCATAATCAGTTTCATTATTTGTCTTCAAGCGGTCGGCAACTCGCTTCAAGAGCTCAAGTATTAGATAACATTCAGCCAAGTTAAACTGGTGTTACCCTTTTAAAATACGCCCACGCATACCCTGAGAGAAAGATCTCATAGCCAACCACTGTAGCAGCCGGCAGCGGAATCAACAGCAGATATTGGAGACGACATCAAACGGTGACGCCGGCCATTCCTCGTCACCATGCATTGCAATTTGCTACCCCTCACATCAAATTTGGATATGAAATAAATAGGACGTTCTACCAGCATTACATACGAAAATACTGTATAAAACTACATTCTTGCTGTTTCCTGAAGTGAACAATACTATGAAACTAAGTCATGACCTACGTCTTGCTATTATTACTGCATCCAAGTAGAAAAAGACAGTATACGGTGAGGCACTCGAGGGAGGGAGGGAGGAAGAGCTTTAAATGGCCCATTCCTCCCCTGCCGTCGAGCATATTGCTTTTATAGGGAGAACGTCAACATTATGTCGCACGCAGTAGGGAAGATTCCCAAAATTATGAAGTGCTTCGATATAACGTTACATGTTTTCTTCGATATCGTTAAACGAGAAGCAAGCCAGCCAGCCAACCAATAAAAACGAAGCGACGATAACGTGCACATTTAAAGTTCCTAAGTATTTTACAATAAAAAGATGCGTAAAACGTTTACTGTGATTAATTCCCTAAAAGGCTTTATTCAGTTCAAGGAAAGAAAGAATGTGAAGATAAGCAGGAAGTGGATCAGATGAACTATATTAAAACATCTAAAGTTTTGAATAATGAGATTTCATCTTGCCAAATACGACTCTACTCGCACACTAAAAATTGAATTCGAGACTCCTGATACAAAAACAGTATTTAGATCCTAGAGAAAGCAATATAAATTCCGCCAAAGTTGACCTACATTTTAAATAAAATGTAACTAGCTTTTGAAATAGTTGGAAAGGTAGAATCAAACTACTGAAAAATTCAATGTCATAGCCGGGATTTGAACTACGGATCCCCCAGCCTCCGTCCGGTTGCTCTAACCACTGAGGTAGCATGACTACTTGCCGGTACGACATTAAAGTCGTCTGATTCTACCTTTCCAACTTTGTCCAACACACGGCTTGTGTGGAAGAACAATTAATTCCATTAATTTACCTAATAGTGGTTAAACTATGAAGTCCGGGACTTAAAGTACTTACAACATTGTAAGTCGCCATTGGGATATGTCATTTCAATACAATTTGAGATCTCATTGTGGTTTACCGGGAAAAATGCGAATCAGTTGGGGAAATTAATGTCGTGCCAGCAAATTGCTATGGTAGCTCAGTGGTTAGAGCAACCGGACGGAGACCCGGAGATCCGTGGTTCAAATGCCGGCTATGGAGTTGAATTTTTCAGTCGTCTGATTCTATCTTTCCAACCCTGTCCAAGACACGGCTTGTGTGGAAATAGTTACTTAATACAGTACTAAATTTCTCCATAACGAAGTCCTCTAGTTTAACTAACAATTTTGGCACATTATTTCTTGTGTTATTACTCTTGATCAAATAGCATGTATTCACCCTTTAATGCATTGAACCACTTTTTGTAGATGACTCAGGCAATGGTATCCGAGGTTTGCATTAGGGACTTACCGAGTTCGATTTACAGTGGACCGACCACCTCCGATTTCTTAATTTCGTTTCCTTTTAGATTCAGGGATTGCAGGAGAGGATGTAATAGACGGTGGTGTATGTTAGATATATTTTGAAGAGAAACTATTTCTTGCCCTGAAACGGTATCTTTCGCTAAATAGTGCTGGGATGCGCAATCTGGAAACGTTAGGGGTCCGTTGCACCAGCCACCATCATATATGTCCGCCTTTCGTACTCTCTCGTCACGGAGGTTTAGTAGGTGCAATCCTTCACCCATTCTAGTCTATTCCTAATCTAACATTAGTATATACATTAAGTCATTTAAAGCATAACAAATACATGATGAAATTGCTCGTATGTTGCAAATTCGGTAAGAATTTATTACAAATGATAGTTACACCATTATTTGTGTAACCAAATTCAGAAAGCTATATTTGGAAACTTAAAATATTTACAGCTTGTATATTTAAAAACACTTTAATTCCTTAAAGAACAACTGGTAAATTCATTTTAATTGAACGAATTCATTAACGGTTTTAATGGCCTAAGAAGGCAGATTGATCACTTCATTCCCTTTAGATGCATTCTTCTTCTTCTTCCTTTCAAGGATTAACTCCAAGCCTAGCTTTTCCCTGATGGTCCTCGTTTTCTTTTTCCCTGACATTGCTAAATACCACAGAAGAATAAATATAGTAGTATTTTTAGGAAAAAGGAAAGGAAAATAACAGCATTATATATTTGTACATAAATGTTGTATAAACGAAGAAACTAAATATATTTTATTGCCAAAAGTAATAAAATGGTGTAGTTAAGCCACACAATGTTCGCAAAAACGGCTGCTGGTCCTTTATAATAGTTTTTATACGTTTCGTGAACTAATAAGGAGATTTCTTTTTAGCACTGTAATATCCTATAGAACACAAGGCAATAAGATCGTAGATTTGCGTTTTCTGTTCTCTAATGATTCTTCTACATATTTTATGTTATTCGCAATGAATGTTTGACCAGAAGTGATTTAAATTGAGCAATATGAACGCAGTTTAAGCGCAACGTGCGAAAAAATGTTTAATTATTAATATCACAATTCTTAGTAACGAGATTATGCAAATGAAAAGAAAAATGAATGGGTAATTTCCAAAAATGTTACATGTCATGACGCATCAGGAAATATGCAAACCCAGAGATCTTACTGCAGTCAGCTCTATACATTTTGCGGTAATTTTTGTCTATCTCTTGATACGGTAATTTGTATCACAAATTACTCAAATGTAAATAATGATTGTAATATGAATATGTATTTTTATGTGACATTGATTTCAGAGGTTTATTAATTGTAATTATTATTGGTAAATAATAATATACGGCTTTACTGAAACTGTCAACAATAACGCAATAATGCAGCAAGGGGGTGAGTTGTTTATCATTACCGGGAACCAGGAAGTTACGTAATGTTTCGCGCCTTTTCGGTAGAAGCTTCTAGAATGTTCCCTAAAAGCAATATGTTTTAGTGGTTTTCATTGGATATTAAAATAGACGCTAATGTTGGCGCGTTTTATTAGCCAATAGCAGTTCATTTATAATCTTTAGGCGTATCTTGAGGCAAGCCTATAAATAGTGTAGGTCCGAGGTAGCATTCCCCCAGTTTAACAGAATTCTCAACACACTACACGTCGGTACCTCAGTTCATCAAAATTTCGTGTACACTACACATCGTCAGCCAGTCCTTCATTTCGTCAAGTTACACGAGAATTATTATAAAGTATTATACATTTAAAAAATTACATAAAGTTGAAGTATGCGAGTTAAAAGTGATAAGTAAGAAGTTATTACAAACAGTTTCATTTTGGCGAGTATCCAGATCCATATGTAAAAGTGTTTGTGAACGTGTTCGACAATAAAAGTTATAAAACCAATTTCTTCATTAAGTATAATTTCTGGATAAAAGATTCCTTTCCGATTCACACCCTGCAAGAGTTAAATGTCGACCTAAACAGCTAGCCGGAGGACAATATACATAACCTTAAATTATTTCAGAAACTAATTGATACAAATTGCTACGCCAGAGGGAACTACGAACCAAACAAGGAGTGACGTCACAGGATGGCAACACATGAAGCACACAACCTTAATACCGTTGCAAATTGGCTTCCAAACGTGGTGCTATAATAATGTTAAACACATGGTAACATTAAAACTACATCATATTGGCGCCCAACGTGGGGCGAAGTGACCAGGAAAGGAAAACGATGACCAGGAATGAATCAACATAACCAGGAAGGGACGAAAGCAGCAGTGAAATGATCTACAAGACGCAGATTCCAGAAACAAAAGGAACGACAGACTATACGGATGATTGGACATCGTAATTCCGAGATCAACTACGAGACGACGTAGATTCATCACAACACAACGCAGAAGCGACATACAAACATAGGAGAATGGGGCAGAACGCTGGACATCAAAGTAACAGCAACAGACAGCATAACAAAAGGTCAGAGTATAGTAATTTTTTTTTTAGAAAACAAAAACAATGGCTACTAGTAATATTGAAGAAACAATGATGGAAGGGGATAGTGTAACAGTTAGCTGTAAGTCAATACAGATTACAAAAAAAGGCTCAAACAATGTAGTATTGGAGGGAGGAAATGTTAGTGCAGAAAGTAAGAATAGAATAGTAGGAAATATTACTATTGATGCTGGTATGATGAAGGAAATGATGGAATTGCTGAGAAATATGAGAGAAGATATAAAAAAGATTAATGAGAAAATGAATAAGGATCATAGGGAATTGATAGAAGCTATAAACAAAGATCATAGGGAATGGAGAGAAAGTATTGGTAGGAGGAATGAGAAATTAGAGCAAAAAGTAGATCAAAGTAGTGAAGAAATTGAAAAGAAAGTTATGAAGCTAGATAGTAGTATGCCAGAAATGAGAGATGAAAATGAAGTAATAGCAAGTGAGACAGGAGAAATTTCAAAGAAAATGCTAGACATGAGCATGGAAATAAGTAACAAAGAAAGTGAGGTTTATACTAAAAGTGAGGTTAATGTAGAATGTACAAAGTTAGGAAGTCAAATGAGTAGTATTACAAGTGAGCTAAGAGAGATAAAGGAGGTTAGGAATGTAGATGTAAATCAGGCGCAGGTTAATTTCAGAGGGGAGATATCAGAAATACAGAATGAGACAGTAATGCAAAGAAATAAATTTACCAAGATGTTCAAATTGAAAACTCCAGTCCAGTACAGTTCAGTACAGATTTATCAAAGTACTTTCAAATTAAAGAGATGGTTGAAGAATTGAAAATGAATGTTGTTAAAAGATGTGTCGTTCAAGAAACTGTAGATTGTTTTCAAATGGTATCATGTGATGAAATTTCAAATGAATACAAGAGGTTATCCATTAACAAATTTTGGAAGGTTAGGATACGGCTACGAGTAATGTTTAGCCACACACAATTTGATCCAGGAGGGTAAATAGCAATGAGATGTAAAGTAAATGCTGGATAGGTAAAGATGACTTGCAGATCAATGTATTGGAACGTAAGAGGGTTAACTAAATATATATGTCATTTGAAAAGAGAAATAAGTTATAAAAAAAAAAAGAGAAAAGTTTAAAAAAAAATAATAATAAATAAAGAAATAAATTAAATTTTTAGTAACTGTAACAACATTTGAAAATTAAGAATGCAAAGATTGACATATGATATTAAATTAAAAGTACGTAAATACAATTCAAAGAGTATTGTTAAAATAAAATTCAAAATAACAAAAATGGTAAAAATAATTCAAAACAAATACTTATGTAACAAACAGAAAAGGTGAAACATTGTCAAGATTTAAGAGATGTAAATATATTTGTAAAGTACAAAATAACAAATATGGGTAAAAAAATAATAATAAAAAAAACCAAATACTTATGTAGCAAACAGAAAAGGTGAAACAGTACCTAGATTTAAGAGATGTAAATATATGTAAAGGGTAAATATTTTTGGTAAAAATGTTAAACAATTACAAAAATCTTAAATGTATAAATTTTTGTTAACAACTTAAGAAAGTAAACAATTTGGTATCATTAATTAGATAATTTAGGGTAAAGTATTTGCTATAAAAAAATTTGTGATGTCAGATTAATATCTAAATTAATTAAACCAGAGCCAGTAAGTAGTGGCGAGATAGAGATAAAACATATGTCGTGTGTTAAATGCGTATGAAGTGTTAAGTGAAAGTGATAGCGTGTGTTCCAAGATTTAGGAGACTAAAAACACAATTTTAAAATTTCTAAACAAGTTATAAATATTTATAATTATGTTTCTAGTGGGGCATATGATACGGTAATTTGTATCACAAATTACTCAAATGTAAATAATGATTGTAATATGAATATGTATTTTTATGTGACATTGATTTCAGAGGTTTATTAATTGTAATTATTATTGGTAAATAATAATATACGGCTTTACTGAAACTGTCAACAATAACGCAATAATGCAGCAAGGGGATGAGTTGTTTATCATTACCGGGAACCAGGAAGTTACGTAATGTTTCGCGCCTTTTCGGTAGAAGCTTCTAGAATGTTCCCTAAAAGCAATATGTTTTAGTGGTTTTCATTGGATATTAAAATAGACGCTAATGTTGGCGCGTTTTATTAGCCAATAGCAGTTCATTTATAATCTTTAGGCGTATCTTGAGGCAAGCCTATAAATAGTGTAGGTCCGAGGTAGCATTCCCCCAGTTTAACAGAATTCTCAACACACTACACGTCGGTACCTCAGTTCATCAAAATTTCGTGTACACTACACATCGTCAGCCAGTCCTTCATTTCGTCAAGTTACACGAGAATTATTATAAAGTATTATACATTTAAAAAATTACATAAAGTTGAAGTATGCGAGTTAAAAGTGATAAGTAAGAAGTTATTACAAACAGTTTCAGTTTGGCGAGTATCCAGATCCATATGTAAAAGTGTTTGTGAACGTGTTCGACAATAAAAGTTATAAAACCAATTTCTTCATTAAGTATAATTTTTGGATACAAGATTCCTTTCCGATTCACACCCTGCAAGAGTTAAATGTCGACCTAAACAGCTAGCCGGAGGACAATATACATAACCTTAAATTATTTCAGAAACTAATTGATACAAATTGCTACGCCAGAGGGAACTACGAACCAAACAAGGAGTGACGTCACAGGATGGCAACACATGAAGCACACAACCTTAATACCGTTGCAAATTGGCTTCCAAACGTGGTGCTATAATAATGTTAAACACATGGTAACATTAAAACTACATCACTCTAATGGCTTCTAGTTGTAAAAGATAAATGAGAATTAAGAGACTCTTCATAAAAGTTTAACATACGCGTTTCTTATCATAAAAAAATTTAGTATATTATGCTTTAATCAAAATAAAATAGAATTCTTTAGATGTTAAAAATAATGCAATTTTTTCCTCGTGATGGTTAATTTTCGGGTCTAGATTTTCTTGCAGGTTTTGATTTAGTAACTTAAATGGTGTCTGATTCAGGTAATCGTATGAAGTATCTATTTATTGAAATTTTCATTTCCGAATTAGCTGACAAAGCCTCTCTCCCTCTCTCTCTCTCTCTCTCTCTCTCTGATGTACAAAAACCAGGACTTTTTATACAACTGACCTCAAAATGTTTAAGGAAGCGAAAGGAATACTCACTAATTGATGTAAACACTCAAATCAGTAAAGCCTAAACAGGCATATTGTAAAAATACGTGGGATACAATAAAGGAAATTTACCCTATTATTATAGCACGATATCTTAGAAAACAATAAAATGGCGCCGATTGAAAACTCAGCTCGAAAGGGTGCAGAACGGAAGCCTAGTGAAATTTTAAACAACGTCCGAAGGTAAACTTGGAATTCGAAAACGTACATCACAAACACCGGTGTCCACAAAGAAGTGCCAGCCATCCGCTGACGGTGACATCCTTCATCTACTGCCGGTCGACCCCTCAACTTCGGTCAGACAACTGAAAAAAATTAAGCCACTAGTGCAGGAAAAAAAAGTAGCCTAGAACAAAGATATTCCGTCACAAATCTCGGTATGGAAGTTCTGGGTGCAATATAACACTACCTCTACCTACCATAGGTAAGTGGAAGAGAAGGTAACTGATAATAAAAGGAAAGAGAAAAGAAACACGTGAAGAAATGAAAACTAATGGGAAATAGTGACATTTTAAGCTAGAGAAGCCGGTGTTACACTGTTCCGTCGTATTTCAGTTTGTTGTATGTTATAAACTCGCAGATAGAGCAAGTGCACGCCTGCTGACACATTTACTTGCTAGTTCACTATAAATAAAAGCATGCGCTAAGTCTTCAATATCACACCTTCGCCTGCACAGTCGATACGCAATAAATTTATTTAGAAGCGAGACATTCGCAGGCGAGCGTCTGAGACGGGGGATATAAGGTTCACATCTGGCGACCTTTAGATGGCTGCAGCATTAGGAACGGAACTGTACACAGCAACATATGATGTGATTCTCACAAGCAGATAGGAGCGTCACCTTCGCGGTATAAAGAGATCAGCGGAACGAAAAAGTGAACAATGGAAGTGAAATATGCCATTCGAAATGTCAGAGCTTACGGGAAAACGACCTTCTTAACACGCATGCTCTGTTCGAGCGTTACCCTGACATATTTAATAGTATATTGCGATACAAGTGCGATAAATGCATCACTGGAGAACGGGGAAGAGTTAAAAACAGAGACGAAGTCTAATAACCTCTACTTAGAGAATACCCAATTATTTTTGACGATGAATAATAGAAATAGTACTGACGCGAAAATAAAACTAACTACCAACCGAGAAACAAGATAATAAACATTAACCTTGATGGCGAACTGGCGATCCATGTTTGATTCTCGAACTTGAAAAAATCATTAATTAGTAGTGCAAGTTAGCTGCACGTAAATATTAACAAATAAAAAGTAAGTAAAGACCCAGGTAAGATTTAAATGGTAACATTCAACTGTCAAACAGGATTATATTCCAAGTCTGCAATTATAAATATATCAATAATTAACATGAGTTAATGTAGTTTGTGAGCATACGTGCATTAAAATAGAGAAAACACGCGGGCAGGTTGGGTCATCAGTACTGAATGTAGGAAATCAAATTTTCCACCATGACAGCGTGAATGGGAAGTAAATCCAAAAACAGTGTCCTCGAAAAGTAAATATACATATATATTACTTTCTCTTCCCCACAAACAAGGCCAAGCTAATAGAGTATTTAACACCACAATTCAAAATTGATACTTCACCGTAACTAAAAGCTTAGTGACTAACTCCAACAAGCGCATTGTAGGGAAAAAATCTTATTGTTACATTCACATTACATTCTTTACCCTCTATCTTTGTTAGTGGGTATACAGAATATTCTTACTAAAGCTTATTTTGCTGTCTATTACATTTTAATCCAAATAAACCTCTGCAGAAATAGCTACATTACACATTTCGCTATAGATACAAAGGAAACAGCGATAGGCAAACATTGAAGAACTGACGCTCTTAGCTGGCCTTAGAATTCCATTACCGTTTCCATGGCCTCTCGAGCAACAACTGAATGTTGATAGGTCTTTAAAAGAATGATCAAGAAATGAAGAATTCAAACCTTTAATAACGGATATCTGAGAAGTGTCTTATGCTACAAAAGTCTTATTTAAAATAAATTATGTGCTTTTTTGTGTAGTACATCTTCGTCTATCGCTTAACATTTATCAATTAAAATTATAAAAGATTCCTTCTGAATGATGAGGACTTCTATTCCCATAAAATTCAAGGTATGCGTTTTATTTTTCATATAAATATATTTAATGTGTCGTATTTTACAAAATCGCTAGCCCATATTTCAGAAAATACAAAATTTATAAAAATGTTCCATGTAATCAGAAGTTTGGGAGAGATTTTCTTGAAAATCTTCGTGCTTCATTTTTGTAAGGTACTGAACCTAAATACTAAATTTGGTAGTTATCCGACCGTTATTTTTGTGTTATGCTGTTCACACACACACATATATATGTACACAAAAACATACACTGACCTTTTACTAGAAATACTTTTGGATTCAGGAGCACCCAAAACATGTATTTCTGGTGAAATCTCGGTATCGAATTTTTTGATGGAATGCAATACCTTCTCTACCTACTATATAAGTGGTAGAGAAAGTGAAAATTAATTTGTTGTATTCACATTACTTTCTCTAATCATTGTCATTTATTTTTATACCTCCCCTACAAAGTATAATCTTATATATATATATATATATATATATATATATATATATATATATATATATAATGTTAATCAAAATAAAAGTTTGCAAAATGGTTTCACAACGTAATTGTACGAGCAAGTGGGGATACAGGAGGTTGAAATATTTAAAAAAGAGTTGCTATGTGACGAATTCCGCCCTGTTTCAATCACATCAAGAAACGAACGAATAGTGATTTTGCACTTCATAAACATATAACAAATTAATGATACAACTGTTAAGACCAAAAACAGTTTTTTGAAATAATTTGTGACTCACTTTAACGAAATGTAAATGTTTTGTGCAGTAAGTTGTATATTTCTTATGATTTATCACTTATACTACATTGGTTTGGAATGAAGAGGAATTCATAGGCTATTCACAAAAAATTTATGCACATAGCTTAAACATACATCATTTTAATAAAAATAGTCTTTTGGGAAAATCCAAAATGAGGAAAACGTTTCTATGTGAAGGGTAGTAGGGTGGGAACGTTTTCCTGAAAACCTTCGTGTTGCATCCTTGAAGGGTGCTGAGAATGAAGAGGAAGTTTGGCATTTATCCTAGTTTTCCTTTCTCTAGTCTTACGTTTTCCATAGACACATACACACACACACACACACAGACGTAGAGACAGACATACGGACCTTTGCTCAAAAACCTTTTTATCATTGAGGTGGCATCAAAACATATATTTCGGATGAAACTATACCGAATTTTGGAGCGAATGCTATAAGTAGGTACTTGAGAAGATAAAACAGAAAGAAAGAAAAAAAGGTTTTCGTAGTGAGTGAGTGAGTGAGTGAGTGAGTGAGTGAGTGAGTGAGTGAGTGAGTGAGTGAGTGAGGGAGGGAGGGAGGCTCCGTTTTGTTGGAAAATCACCGTTTGCAAGTTGGCATCCTATTCTAACCGTGGTTGAAGAAGTCCAGATGCATACCGACATACAAAGTCACTGTGATTTCCGCGAATATCAACCCCAATGCCAGTTTAAAGGAACGTATCCGGTAGTGGTCAAAATCATACCAGCACTGCTAGTGAAAAGTGAAAGGGAGACTAAACTGCAGTGTTGTCATGTTGCACGTGGATGAGAGAGTGATAGTATTGATTCCAAACTATTACACTGGTCTGCATGATATCGGATGACTGAAAACTAATAAGTGATTCTGACCCACTTTTTATGCTAATTTCAGAACTGCTTTTAGCTTTTTTCTATTATGTACAGTTTTTTCAAAATTTCACTTCAAAAATATAGAGATATAAACATATTGCTTCCGCCACTACACACAAAATTGGGCCTGATGAAGCAATTTGTAAGGGCTCTACCACAGGATGGACCTTGCTTCAAGTACCTTTCCAAGAAATTTCCCTTCATTACACAAGTCAAATTAAAGGCTGGAATTCTTGTTGGTCCTCAAATAAAGAAACTGATGAAGGATGAAGATTTTGAGAAGGCAATGAATGAGAGAGAAATAGAAGCATGGACCGCCTTCCGATCAGTTACTGAAAACTTCTTAGACAGTAACAGTGATCCTAGCTACAAGGCCATTGTCGAAACAATGTTGGAAAATTTCAAGAACATGGCTTGTAACATGAGTGTAAAGGTGCATTTTCTGTATTCACATATCGACTACTTTCCAGAAAATCTGGGACATTATAGTGAAGAGCAGGGTGGAGAGGAGGTACCAGGGAAGACTGAATGAAACTATGATGACCGACTACTGTTGGATGTTCAGGAGAGCCAGTCATCTTCAAGGATCTGCAAGGAAGTCAAAGAAGGGAAAGTTTGAAAACAATTAAATTAAAAAATTTGGCTTCTTGTTTTGTTAAAATGTAGTCATGAAATAAATTAGGGGAGTTTTTGACAGTATTCTTAAAATGTTTCTTGAGTAACAACTTACCTTGTGTGAAATGGTATTTGAACACTTTTCTACGCTGATTATTAAAATTGTCAGAACAGTTCTTCTTATTTTGTGTAAAAACCTGACGTGATAGAAAAAAAACGGAAGTTATTTCTGGAATCAGCATAAAACCTTGATTCTGATGCAGTAATTTGTATCACAAATTACTTAAATGTAAATAATGATTGTAATATGAATATGCATTTTTATGTGACATTGATTTAAGATGTTTATTGATTGTAATTATTGTTGAGAAGTAAGTTTTTAATGCCTTACTGAAACTGTCAATAATAGCGTGCAATAATGCAGCGAGGGGGTGAGCTGTTTATCATTATTGGAAACGAGGAAGTTACGTAATATTGGCGCGTTTTTCCGTTGAGAACCTTCTGGAATGTTTCCCTAGAGCATATGTATTCATAATTTTCATTGGATATTAAAATAGAGGCTAATGTTGGCGCGTTTTATTAGCCGATAGTAATTCAGTTCTAATCTTTAGGCATATCGGGGAGTGGGTGTATAAAAAGCCAAGACAGAGGTAGATCGCGTGCAGTTCATCAAAATTCTTAGTACATTACACGTCGCCTTCAGTCGGCCAGTTCATCAAAAATCTGTGTACACTACACGTCGTCTTCAGTCAGTCAATTCGTTGAAAGTATTTGTACGGCAAACGTCGGGTATCGATTCACAAGTTACGCGCAGCAGAATTATGAATAATCTAAAGTGTTGTAAGGTTAATTATACAAAAGGTTGAAGTACGTGGATTAAAAGTGATCAGTAAGAAGTTATTATAACAGTTTCAGTTTGGCGAGTGTTAAGATCAATGTATAAATGTGATAGTTAACGTGTTTGACAATAAATGTGTAAAACAAATTTCTTCATCAGTGTTATATTTGGATAAAAGATTCCTTTCCGTTTACACACTCTGATCAAGAGACATGTTCGACTGAGAAATAATAGCTAGCCGGAGGACAGTAAACCAAACTTAAAATTCTTTCAAACACTAATACTACCACAAATTGCTAACACTAGATGGAGCTACAAACCGAACAAATGAATGACGTCACAAGATGGCTTCACATGAAGTAAACACACATACACAAACATTATAAGTAATACCACTACAATTCACGAACGCCTACTTTTAAGAAATCATCTGACAAAAGGTTTGAAAATGCAGACTAGTGTTATCTGTGTTACTCAAAACTATGTCAAACGATTATCTTTCTGTGTGTATCTGTCTATTAACACAGTAAGTATTTTCATTCATATAATTTATATGTCCCTCAGTTTCATTTCATAAACCTTAGTTGACACTTGATCTCTTAATCACTTTCCTTTACAACTTCTGATGCTCACCCATCAACATCACACCTACCCACTGAGGCAGTATTTTTAACACTTAAATGATTTTAGTCAAATTATATAATAAAAAATATAATAACAGCCCACCTTAAAGCAATATGTGTATGTAACAGTATATAAAAAGTGTATATTACAGTCATTGCATATGTTTATCTTATTGTATACATGTTCAATAATGTTATGTGAATGTATTACGTAATTTAATAATGTAGGAGCTGTGAGAATAATAGGATAAAAGTTGCTAACAATGAGGTAACAAAGAGGTAACCTTGAAGAAGTAATGAGTAAGAAAGTGTAATAATGCTACTAGTCATTCTTGGCGCAACAATAATGTAATTTTTGTGACATTTCATAAAATAGTCAATCAACAATCAGAAAAAGCTTTAGTTAAATGAAGGAATTCTATTGGAGTAGAATTAGCCAATCAGAAACTGAAATATAGCAAAATTTACAAATCTAGAAGTCAGTTGCTTGTAGACAGTGCTCATAACTAGACACGTTGGTAGTAGACAGTGTTTCTAACCGAATGCGAGATGTATCCTCGAGAAATTTAATATGTATTCGTGTGAGACGAAAATAGTTTTACGTGTTAAAGAAGTGCAAGTAATTAATTAAAGAATCTCACAGCTCTCTATATCGTGAAGTGTTATTTAAATCTTGTCAATAATTAATAAAAAAGGAATGAATTAAAAATTATAATCTGTGTAAGCCTACATTATTCAGCCGTATCACGCCCTGTTAAGAGAAACATGTCTCTAACAATAATACTGACGCAGCCCAGGCAAACATAAATATATAACATTTAAAGAAACAGTCAAATTACAAAGTTAATATTTTTAAACTTGGGGCAAAGGCCACCGGAAAGTACATTTGGGGCAAAGGCTACCGGAAACTTTTTACCATACGTGCGGTTGCAACTACTTCAAGTTCGGCTCCCCAACATAAGAACTACAATACAACACCTCAAATAAACCTTCTTCAGCACTTGATTTTCATAACCATCTGCGTCTTAGACTTGCAACGTTATTTTTCTCTAATGGGTCGTATTTTGTTAATAGTTTTAGAAATGTCCACACATTCATTATTTCAACATGCATTTCCAATTTTCTTTGTTCCGCATAATTGTTTTTGCATGTTTAAGCAATTATTTCCTGACTCTGTTCACAATTCAACTAGAGTACGTAGCAACAAATCGTAAACATTTCATTTGTGACGGTTTAGTTTTTCTTTGTTTCCTATTTAGTTAAATACGACAGTAAGGGAAATGCCATTTTCATATAACATTTCATCTCTGTTCTTGCTTGTCTGTTTTATTGTTTTCCTTCTTGTGCCGCACATTGATTAAATGTATTTAGTTTACTATCTAAATTTATTTCTTTAAATACGTTAGTCAATTCGCAACCAAAGTATATTAAAAGCTCTTCAACAATTTCACAATCCAGCTTCAAATATGCTCTTTACCTTTAAATGGCAAAATAATTTTTTTTTTCTAAAACTTATAACGGTGGGTGCCGTTTTTTCTACTCCACTGACTACTCTACGAGGTGCGTTCACAAACGCCTTTCTTGTAATCTATGCTCTGCCTCCCGGTTTAGGACATTTTCTTAATATTGACGTGTTATTCTTTCCCCCCTCGCCTAAGTGTAGTGGCTGGCTAATCCTCGGTCACACTAATGTCTGCTTCTATCTGGACTCTATCCTACTTAATAAGTTACAAAGTGCCCTTAGTACTTCACTTCACTAGTAGCTAACCCCGGCGTGAGCACTAAGTCCTTCTGGTCTACCAAATTGTTGCGATTCAAAATCATACATAAAATATTATATGGAAATTATTATACAAATGCTTTAATTTCTCCATTATCAAAATTAAATATTCCATTTTCTGTTACTACCATTATCATTCTGTATTGAAATTTCTAATGTATCACTTACATCCGTATTTACCTTATTTATTTATTATTGAATATTGATTATTAAAGGAGTCTATCTATAGTTATATTCAATCAAACTCATTGTCAGCATGTGTTCTTTATTTCTCAAAGCTATGGCATTAAGGTGAAACGAAGGAAACCCAGATCGTACCTGAAGTACATTCACGCATTTCATTTACAACTAAAGGATATGTGCTTAAATGCCATCTTAGAACCTTCACTTTGCCTTTCTCAAAATAGACTACCAGATGCAACATAAAAGCAAAGATGCGTTCCTTTTTGTTGTATCATTGAGAGCAAAGGTCTTTTCGTTCACCTCCCACTCCAGATGTTGTAAGCTGATTTCAAATCCGCCCTCCGCCTACCATCAACATTGTTACACTCTGAAGACTTGCCTGATGCTCGAGCGAAGCTATTTGGAAAGAAGTCGTGCGTTAAAGGGAAGAGAATAGGAAGGAAGAAAGATATGCGCGTCTTAGAGGAACAAAGGAGCAGAGGATTTACGGATTCCTGCTTATTACAAGTACTCGGTAACGGGGAATCGTCGCAGTAATCTCGATCACAGAGTACGTTTCTTGCTCTTTTTTTCCGCTATTCTCCTTGCGCCTCTAACATTGGCTTTATGGATGGCTGACGTCTCACGCATAGCCAAAACAGAAAAGGAAACGCGGAGGCAAGCATTTTCATACAGTTTCTCGATAGGTATCGAGTTAAAAGTGGCATCTCGTTTTCACAGTGATATATTTATACCCAGCTTTTAAAGTATTTTAAAGTATCCTCTAGGCAAGCGTCTTCAATTCTCAGGAATTTGGGGTAATATTAAGTATGTATAGAAACCACTACGCCATTCGGAGTTGGCAAACTGCAAAATTGTCCCCTACTTCCCATATGCGTCACCGATATAGTGTAAGCTGGGCTTAGATCACCTTAATATTTTTTCTAAGTGTAAAGCGGAATCATTCAATTATGTAGATTACTTTTCCTGGGCTAAAAATACCTATATTACTTCTACTAGCTTTTCTGGCAGTAACACAGTATCATACTTTAATTTTCCTTTAGATTACAAATGTTACACCATAGGGTTCGCCAGAAGATATCGTAACAGTCTCTCTGTAGCGGTTACCCAAGAAACGGTAAGGAAAAGTAACTTGCTACCGAGAAAATGTGCGTTAAAATTAAATTTAAATTGAGTTTTATTTATGGACGTTCTTTAACTACTATGGTCCTTAGCGTCCCATTCCATATTGGGCGCTAAAGACCGTTAATTTTGCTCAGAGGCCTCTTTATCAGGCTTGAGGTTCTTTTACGTGCCGTAAATCTACGACACGGGACCACCGGCTTTACTTCCCTTCAAAAGGAAGCCATGCTAAGGATTTTTACGCCCGAAAAAATCCATCGCCCTCCGCCGGATTTGAACCCGCGACCTTGGGAACTAGAGGCTAGCACGGTACCACTAGTCCACAGAAAAAGACTCTCTAAATAACATTAATATAGAAACCCCTGCCATTAACGATTGTAGCGAAAGTAACGGAGACAAAGTTAATAGTTATTCAGAAACCGTTATAGAAGCAACGGTGACAAAAGTAAGTGGATTCTAAATAACGATTATAGAAATAACGGAAATCGAAAGTTGAAAGTTACTCAGAAACAATTACAGAAGCAACGGTATCAAAAATAACTAGTTAATAAGTAACGATTATAAAAGTAACCGAGACAGAAAGATAACAGTTTCCTATTCAGCAATAATTACAAAAGCAACAGTAGCGGAAACTATCTAGGTTAGTCAATAAGGATTATAAAAATATTGGGGCAAAGTTACTGACTGTATAGCAACCATTGCAGAAGCAACCAACTACGCTGTAAGGAGTTTAAAAATAATAAAAACAGGAAGTACGTAACTGGCTATTCATCAAAGACTACAGAAGCAATCTTTTACAGAAACAGGAGCAACATTTACTGGAACAACGGAGACAGAAAATAACTAATTACTAAGGATAACAAAACTGACAGGAGCAGAAAGTAGATAGTTTACTTAGCAACTATTCACCTCAGATGCATAGATCTACTAGTCCTATACTATATCGCAAATAACTGAACTAGATAACTAACCGTATTATACAGAGTGAGTTAAGAAGAACTGACACATTTTTTTCTTTAATTGTTTCAAAACGAGTTATGCTAGCGACAACTTATTACACCTTAAATGCAAAGGAATTTTGGGAGATTATTTACCTCTATAGCAAATGCTGAAGATGTCCTCCATCCTGTATAAGGCACAACTCAACACGTCATTCCATGTTACTGGCCATGTTGGAGGACTCTGTTATCAATAGCTTGAATCTCCTGTGTAATGTTGTGCTTCAGATTGTCCAATGTATGGGGACGCGTGTCTTTTAAGTAACCCCATAGAAAGAAGTCCGGCGATGTCAAATCCGCAGATCTCGGTGCCCACAGGTTCTTGGAAATTTTCCGGTCGTCAAAGAAACTTGCAATTAGTGCCATGGATTCATTTCATACATGGCATGTAGCGCCGTCCTGCTGAAAATATCCTTGACTCAGCTCTACATCGTCTAGCTGCTCAGCAAACTCCATGAAAATCCGTTGGTACTCTGCGGTGTTCATGTTGTTTAAAAAAAATGGCCCCACTATGCACTCCGATTTTAACCGTGTGCATGTGAGAGTTCACATAGCCGGATAAATATAACCATGCTTCATATGTGAACCCGTGATGGACAATATGGCAGGATTTTGCACAATGAACGCCTGAAACCAACGACAATAATTCAGTCGTCTATCCTTATCTGGTTCCTGTAACTGATGGACAATCGTAAACCTATACGGCTTTAGGCCTGCACTTTTCACAGCTCTCTGACACATTGAGTAGTTGTACCCTGTCTCCTGCGACAAACGTCTTAATGATTTTTGGATGACTGATCCAGTCGTGCTCTTGCGTCAACAACAACCGTGGGAAGCCTAGATGAAAGAGTTTTGCCTTTTTCATTCACCAGAGATCCAGTTGTTTCCAATTTGTTTACCAGTCCCAGTATTGTGTTTCTTTGGGGAGGATTCCGAACACCAAATTCTCTCTAGTATGACCTTTGAGTAGCTGTAATTGAATTCGTAATACAGTGTTGCTTTACTAGAAAGAGTCGGTCATTTAATGTGTACTCCATTTTCATGTTTTCAAAAACAGTTGCCGACAGTAAAATTATTAATTACGAAAAAATGAACATCTGCGCATCTAGTGACAGACAATCGAAGCAACAGAACATTCTACTAAAATTGGGGCAGTGAGTGTTCGAACAGAATAATTAAAGAAAGGGATTTGTAATGAAAGGGATTCGTAATGCAGTATTGCTTTACTAGAAAGAGTCGGTCATTTAATGTGTACTCCATTTTCATGTTTTCAAAAACAGTTGCCGACAGTAAAATTATTAATTACGAAAAAATGAACATCTGCGCATCTAGTGACAGACAATCGAAACAACAGAACATTCTACTAAAATTGGGGCAGTGAGTGTTCGAACAGAATAATTAAAGAAAGGGATGTGTCAGTTTTTAATAAGTCATCCTGTACTATTTCTTAGATAGTCTGACAGTTCCGTTGCATTACACCATCTGGTGATAGAAATACAAACTAGCCGATTAACATCGCGCAATTAATGATTACACTATATATTTATGAATTAGACTAGATGTAATACAGGAGATATTTGTGATAATTTTTTCTCTTCTAACCACATCCCTTTTAAAATATTAAATCCTCATTGCATGATATGTTTAACCCTTAAAAAATCACTTTTTTCAACAGATTTGTATTTTCCTATAAAACCAGATGCGTTCTTTACCACATGCAATGCAAATATTTAGAAACCCTTGTAACTAATTCCCCGCTTACTTTTTAGTCCAATGCTGGTTACAAGTTTCAAAAGAATAAAAGCATGCCTATTTTGGAGTTATTTTGCATTTTTACATAATAATTACACAACATGCGATTTCGACGGAAAGAAAACTTATCCTTATGAGTAAGTAAATAATTATGAAAAAATGAACATCATTTTGAAAAAAAAAACATCTAACATGGCATTTAATTATTGTAACTATAAAGTACTCCTGCCATTATGATACATTGCTATAATCTAATCTGTTTCACGGTTACATATACTTTCTTCTGAAAGGGATACAGTAACAGTTTCTTTTACTAGTAACTGCAAAAAGGGCATTAGTACTTTAACCGTTGTTTGTAACCGTTATCTCAAAATACTTGTTATGCAAAAATAATCGTTTGTGACACCCCTTACACACTGTCGACTTGAAAACTCATGGTGTTCGTTATTATATTATAAATTTCGTTCGTCCTTCATAATATTTCATGGAAGCTTTTTAACGCTGAGTGCAAATTTCTAGCCTTGAAAGATGACAGGTTGTTATTATAATTCAGTATTTCAGAGACAACCTTTCTAAATCGAATAGTAAATCTATCCCTGCTGGAACTAGAGTTTGAGCGGGATGCCTCAGACGGTAAGGTCTGTTGTACGCATTCGAAAGGTCCCGGGTTCAAACCGGGGCCAACCAATCTTAAAGAAGGCTTTTTCGTGGTTTTCCTTAGCCTCTAGGTGAATCCCGGAGTGGATCATTTCGCGAATTTTTATGTCATCCCTTTCATCATTATATTTAATTTCTTCTTCTTCACCGCCATACCAGACATTGGGTTATCGTTCATCTTAGATATGCTATGATCCAGAGTTTGTTTGCTCCTCGACAGGCTACTGACCCAAGACATTGGCTTGTTAAGTCCTTGGGAGTGTAAGTTCTACAAAGAGGAGTGTAATCCGTGGCATACGAAATTCATTCAAGTAAAGAGAACTTCGTGGACTACTGAAATAAAATTCAAGATAAACATATAAAACATAGCGTATGCTTTAAATTAAAATCTGTGAGCCATTGAAAATTAAAAAATAAGTCAGAATTTTACACGCAAGTTTGGGGACGGTGGGATTTTATTAAAAATCTTTTGCCGTATCCTTAGAAAGTATTGACTTTTCCTTCTGCGTTATACTGTTCTTTCTCTCTCTCTCTCTCTCTCTCTTTCTCTCTCTCACACACACACGCAGTCCTTTTTCTAAACATTCTCTTGTTTTGTGTTCCTTTTTTCTTATTCAGAGCTTCAGAACCAGTATTTTTAGTGAAATTTCCATATCAGTTTTTGGGTGGAAAGAAATTCTTCCTCTACCTGCTATGAATGGATTCCAGAGAAGGTAATAATAAAACTTTTAGGGATTACACATTTCCAAAATACTGTAGGAGTCGGTAATGCAAAATTTACATTATGCAAAGTTGCATTTTTGGTTATTTTAAACCACCAGAGGTTTATGTAGTAAGGACCGAGGTTACTATTTCATTCTTGTCATGCTGGCTCCAGCAACTTGTACATTATAATGCTGTGATGTCGTGTATGCTGCAACATTAATCACTTCCATACATGCTTCATTTCCCAAACAGGTAGGCACTGCTAAAAATCCTAGCCAGCCTCGCCAAACTAAGTCCATGTTATTCCACACCAAATACCGCTCGGGTAAATGTTTTTTTCTTCGTGCTCCATTCAGCCTTTTGTCATTTTAATGTTCTTTATTCAGAGCAATAAAGTTTGTGTTTAAGGGGATACTGTTTTCGGAGTAAAATACTGTACTTATCATTATTTTCTTCTTTATATTAAGATTATAAAGAGAAAATATGTATGTATCTATTTATGTGATTGGGTGGGTGTACGTGCGTGTGTGTATGTGTGTGTGTGTGTGTTTGTGTATGTGTGTAGAGGGTAGCCTCAAAAACCACTCCACCTACTTTGATAATTATTTCACCATTAAAAGGCCAAATTGCATCTGACGGGCATGGTCCCGCCTCATTTCAGAAATTACTATAAGATTAAAATGAAATTACAAAGCCCTTGTACTTGAATACGAACACATTGGAGTTAAAACAAAATGCTCACGAAGAAGTCTGACTTTTAGTTGAAAACTTTCATAGAGATGAATTATTCTTGGAGTTTTTACTGCACAGAGTGTGTGTAAAATAAGATAAACCCTGCAGATATTTAATTCCAATATGTGTAAGTGATCACGACTTAGCAGCTAAGATACCGCATAAGAAGAGAAAATCGAATTAAGTATACGATACCAATGCCAACATATTTTAATAACCCTCAATACAGAATGCTTTTTTATTTCCTTTATATGTTGAAATCAAGATCTTTAGCAGGGAATATTAAATAATAATTTAATAATAAGAGAAAATTGTCAAACTAACAAAAATCATTTTTCTAATTCAACTGAGAAGATTAATTTTCTCTATGGTCTCAGACCGTGCGTCTTTTCCAAAGCGGTTAAGTTGGAAAATTTTCCTCCATATTCACCCCCTTCATCTCTGAAGTATAAGTTATGGGTTTGTGTATTGTGTGACAACTATATAAATTGTATGTTATCAAATACCTATGGAGTCAAAGAAAGCGTACAAAGATTTAAAATGCCATCATCTAAAACGTTACTCAACCATTCTGCATAGGCTGTGCAGCATTTCATAAACTTTTTATTTAGTTGCATTTATGCCCTTCCTTTAACTATATTAGTCTTATTGGAGGCCTTTCCTTTGAAACTATTGGCTTTGAAACTATATGGTGTTAACTCGTATTCTCTTTTCGTTGGGTTTCTTGCACTTTTTGGGTTTTTATCATTAGATCACACACATTCACACTCTCATTCATACTTCCAGACTCTGGTGAGGATAGGGAATAATCTTGGCTAGAGAAAAATTCCCACCCCCAGCCGGGAATCGAACCCGGGACTACTTGCACAGGAGGCAGGTGCTCTACGGACTGATCTATGTAAGAAAATCAGACGTTTCACCAATGCTTCACACCTTTTACGTGAATACCAGAGAAGTTTTTATCCGTTGTTAAATATAGCTGAGACTATACGAAATTACAATTATAAGGGGTAAACGCGAGCATTAACCATAAAAACCTTTAGTTAATCTTACAATAACTTTATAAACAACTGAGGGAGGTCAATGAACATAATTAATCTGAAGTTATAAAGATAACCCTGGAACGTCTGGTAAACCAGTTGGTAAAGGATTGGAGTTTCTGCCTCTTCACTGTTATATTAACTATGAATCAGACATGGGTTTTTATTTACTATTACATTAGGGCTGCACTTTATTTATATGAACATTTTTTCTGTTTATTGCGGCTGTTTTGCTGCAGATGTAGGAGATTTTTAAACTTAATAGAGCAAACATCAATAATTAAGAATGTATGAGGCATTCTTTGATAGTTCTATTTCTACTTTCTGTACTACGTATAGTAAGGTAGGGGGAGTATTGTATTCCACCCAAAAATTCGATACCGAGATTTCACCGGAAATACATGTTTTGATACCCCCTGAATCCAAAAAAAAAGCATTTTTGGAAACATGTCCGTCTGTGTGTCTGTCTGTGAACAGCATAACTCAGAAACCAATCACTCAGTCGGATAGACACCAAACTTGGTATTTAGGTTCAGTATCTTCCAAGGATGCAACACGAAGGTTTTCAAGAAAATCCCCCCACACAAATTTACCCTTTACATGGAAGATTTTTAAAAAATTTTAATTTTCTCAAAAACGGCTCTAAGGATTTTGATTAAAATATCATATGTTTAAGATATTTTTATGACAAATAAAATGTATATCTTGAATTTTCTGGGAATGTCCCCAAAAGTATTCTTCATTGTGAACGACTTTTGCATAACTGGTAAACCATAAGAGATAGACACAATTTTACTACGCAAAAAATGTAGATCGCGTTAAAATACAAAATTTATGTCATATACATTTTTTTGTTGAGTGAACCATTTTCGAGATATTGCTTGTTATTCCCTTAAATTTTTCAATACTTATTTTCTCAAATGGTAATTCGTTATTCATTTTTTTGTCTTGAATATGCAAAGAGTATTAATCTGTGGGAAAGGGAACGGTGCTGCACCTAGCAACCAGCTATTAAGAGATATGTATGTGCTTAAAGGCTACTGTATTTCTATATTGCCCTTGTAAATATATATTCCCCTTACATCTACAAGAAAATAATAGCAATAAGATAGACTCTGCAAATGTTTATCTCGATTAAGATGAAGTAGATGGAGAATAAGCGTTTGTAAAAATAGTTTGTACAAGAGTAGTGAAAGTCATGTGAGTGTAACACATCAGATTTTTTTTATGTCCTGGACATGCAAAGAGAATGGAATGCTCCACATAGAAACCAGCGTTAAAATATTTGACTATCGCTTAAAACCTACCATATTCCCCTTGCACCTACAAGATAATTAGCAATAAGATTGACATCCCGATATGCCGATTAATATGAAGCATATGGAGAATAAGCGTTTGTAAAAATAGTTTGTACAAGAGTAGAGAAAGTCATGTGAGTGTAACACATCAGATTAGTTCCATTTTTTTTGCTTCTAGAGTTTCAGAATTATATTTACAATGAGAACTGAAAGTGACCAAGAAATGGATTCAGTGGGATTTTACCTATGTATGTGGAAAAAGAACAGCGGCAGGTTTGCTTCAGCCGGTTAACCGGGTCCTCACGGTTGTTATTGCTATTATCAGCACTAATACCTGGAGCTAAACTTTAAAGGGTATCATCCCCTCATAGTGGTTACATTTTAAGGCTATATAACATGAGAACTATTACGCATAAACGTCTCCGACAATACTATGCACTCTGGCTTAATACAAGTAGCGCAATTTTCAAGAACATAAATTAAGAGTAACTTCACTGCTGTAGTGCCATGTAGTTTCGTATTTCATGTTAAAAACACACGAACAATAGCATTTTTAGATACTTTCATTATACGTTTATGATTTAGATAATAATTGTTAAGCAGCATACGCAACTAATGACTATATCCAAGCTTCCCAACGTTCCTGGCGGCGTACTTCTTACAAATTTTCTCAAACCCAAATAAATGTAATAAAGAGAGTAGTTTGCTACAGCTATTTGTTCGCATTAATCAAAGTTGGGGTATAGCTTGAGACAGGAAATACTTGAAATCTTGAAGACCACACATGCCAAAGTACACTATCGACATTGCTATATTTACATAAGTAAACCATAGTGTTTTAAGTGAAAGAAAATATAAGCTGCCTTATATTTCTTCAGTAAAGTGCATTAACTAAAAATCTGATGTGTTACACTCATATGGCTTTCTCTACTCTTACACAAAGTATCTTCGCAAACGCTTATTCTCCATCTACTTCATGTCATCTACTCCATCTACAATAAGAGATTTCGGGATGTTAATCTGATTGTTAATTTTGTTGTAGGTGCAATGGGAATGTGGTAGGATTTAAGCAATAGTCAAATCTTTTAAGAGCTGGTTGTTATGTGGAGCATTCCATTCTGTTTGCAATCTAGGACATAAAAAAACGAATAACGAATTCCCATTTAAGAGAAAAGTATAAAAAAGTATCAGTATTGAAAAATTCAAACAAATATCAAGAAATATATTGCAAATGGTTTACTCCACAAAAATTTATGTATTTTTCTATTTCTTACGGTTTACCAGTTATGCAAAATTCATGCAGAAAGAAGAGGACCTTTGGGGACATTCCCAGAAAATTCAAGATATAGAATTTATTTGTCATTAAAATATGATAAACATATGATATTTTAATCAAAACCGTAAAAGTCATTTTTTAGAAAATCAAAATTGTCCAAAAATGTTCCATGTAAAGGGCAGTCGGGGGTAGGGGATGTTCTTTATAAATCGCATCTTTGGAAGACACTGAATCTATATACCAAGTTTGGTATTTATCGGACATTTCATTTTTGAGTTATGCTGTTCACAGTCTAAGACAGACACATACATGGTCCTTCTGAAAATGCTTTTTTGGATTCAGGGGGCCTCAAAACGTGTATTTCCGGTGTAATCTCGGTATGGAATTTTTGGGTGGAATGCAGTACTTCCCCTACTTACTATAGTAGCAAGAAAGTAAAAATTAAGCTCATTGGCTGATTATGTGCATGACGCCATTGTTGCATATACTTCTTCCAAGAAGTATTTATCTGAATTATCTTTACTTTAGTTAATGGGAATTTCTTCCCTTACTTCAGAGGATTCGTAGACGTTTGTTGCTTTTTACTTTCGTATCAGAATCAGGAACTTAAATGATTGGAGTTTCAGATGTAAAATAACGTTATTTAATATCTGTCCCTTTACTCCGTCGACATCAAATTCAGTGAAAAGACACATTTCTTCTACTTATCATACTTACTGATCGACTAAATTAACTTTAGTTTACAAAGATTGTTCCAAACCTAATATGCTCCCTCACATAATGTTGCTTTGACCAAGCATGCACATTCATTCTGATTGCTTATTTACAAAACTCATTAATATAACATTTTCCCAAATTTGTCTTTTATTACGACTAATATTTGTGGTAATTAATGAGACTATTATCTGAATACTGATGGATATTTAGACATCTTAGCGGACAACTCATTCTCTCTAACCATATTTTTTTGAAAAGTAGGCGTAGTTTTAAAATAAATTTCAGATATATTACTTCCCACTGAAAAATAAGGAAATTCCTCGTTAAGAATCGGAAAATTTATCGCATTAGTGTTTTAGGCGTGAGATATTTGAGTAAAACTGCATAAAATGCATTAGTATTTCAAATGTTTCGGAAAATATTATGAGTAATGCAGTTTCTTCTAGTTTTTCGTCGGATTACTCTTCTCTTTGGAGGACTTACACCCCCCATGGATTGCAAGCCGATGTCTTAAGTCAGTAGTCAAAAACCGTGAAAAAGATCGGTCGTACGCGGGGATTTGAACCCGGGACCCCCCAAACCCGAGCCACGTTACCGCCTGAGCCATCCCGCTAGATTAGTGTGGTTTCTAACATCTAAAAATATAAGTTGGCATCTTTGTCACCAACACTTTGAGTTTGGCTAGTTTTTATTATTCCTTTAGCCGTGAGGTGCTCCCAGAAATATACCAACTCAAAGTTGGGTGAATGAATTCCAATTTAACGATCAATAAATGGTGAAGACGGGAGTTTTTAAGGTATTTGCCGTTTTAGAGTAAATAGAAACTGGTGCACAGTAATATTCCATTTGTTTATATTTCTTTAATCGATTTAATCAGTTCAGATTCGAGGTATTATTACAGTAAATTGCATTTTATGGTGTGTTATGAACAAATCACTACCATCTTGAAGTGGAATCAAGAATATCCAGCTTAAAGAGGAAGCAAATTTTGTTTCAAGCCTTTATGAATGCTATTAGAACAGCGCATTCGAAAAAGGTACTTAATTTGTCAGTAATATCCTACTTACTGAACAGAAAAATATGGTCATCTAGGATTCTTTAATAGTCCAGTAATTTCATAAATTAGGTGATTTGGTTATAATTAGCCATTAAAATCGATTCTTTCTGCATTTCTACACTTATCTGATATAGGTACCTCTCCATCCTCCTCTTCCATCTGCATCTGGAATACAGTCAGAGGCGCAAATCTTCAGAAAGCCATTAGAAACCGCCGAGAACTCGGAATCAGTTACTTCCAAGATTTATGTGTAGCCCTAAATCAGGTTAATGAGGAGCGCCATGTTATCTTCCTACACAAGGCAATACAGAACTAGGTCACTCCAAAAACTTAAAGCCGAAAACTCCTAGCCACAGAGCTAGTGTACCAGGATTTATATGTAACAAGAGGTTTACCAAAACAGGGTTGCAATTCTCTGTGATTTCTTTTGAATATCCTCAAATAGAACAACAAATATTAAGCACAACATCAACAAGAACGAGCTTTCCCAGAGTTCTGTAATTTTAAGAGCAGCTTTTCTTCAGAAAAAATATATTTCTATGTGAATACCTCCTTTTGTTAGCAAACGTACCAACTCCTAAATTTCATACAGAATGTTTATAACCTTTACATATATTAATTTTGGTTTGTTATGGAATTATAAGAAAAATTACAATAATATGAAGCAGCACCATTGTTTCTTGTCTAAGAAATGAAATTGAGTTGTATTTTTAACAGGTTGTGTTAAGGTGTTCCATATCTCCCGACAAGAAAGAAAATTGTCCTTATCAAAACGTAGCCTAAGATGTCAAAGCGTACTTCACAAACATTACAACAAATTTTACAAATGTACATTTACAAATAACACATTCGGTGGAGAAAACTAAAGGGGCCTAAAAACAATAATGGTAACATACTTACAATTTAAACTAACATATATAAAATATGTAAACATAAATAATTTTACAATAAATACTTAATTCAAAATTCAGTTTGTTTATTTTGCTCAGCTATGTGTATATAGGTTCGTCATTAAAATACAAATTGTAACCGCTCAAATGAGAAATATCAGATTTTGGCAAAGAAGGAAGTTATGACTGCCGTAACCCCTGGCAAAAAGAGAAATTTCAGCTTCCTCTACGTGGTCATTATTGTTTATAATAACAATATGTTGCTTCTATATTACTTCCTTTTCTATTTCAACTTCTATCTGTATTTCTGTAGAGCTTTCAAACGTGATGGTGAGATCCACAAACAAAATTTGGTGTGACTGTTGCTGGTTCATTTCCTACAACCCGTGCTTCTTATCCTAAACCTCGTAACCTGTGGTGTATAGGTTAAGGTTGTTGCACAATGGAATTCGCTGGGAGTCAACTGACGATTTTTTTACCTTTATAAGACATTTATTTAGATTGGAAAGCTACATGATTGATTCAGGTTTCTCATGTGACACAGGACTTCCCTCAAACCAACCGTTAACGGAACAAAGATGTGTGTAAGGGTAGGTATGGAGTGTTCCTCCCCTCTATGTCAGTTTACGTTAAGTCTTCATTAGCACCAGAAACCTAGAAAAATTTAAGAGGGGATTGCATTAATTTTGTATCAAGTGTTGAGAAACAATTTCGTTTCTTAACGTTCGATTTAGGATTTTCAACTATTAAATACACCTTCGCTCTCATATTCATACTTGCAGACGTTGTGGGGGATTGGAATGATTCTGCGCAAAGAAAAATCCTAGCCCGAAATCGCATCCGAGACCACTGGACCACACAAGCAGTAACAAAAACAAACTGTGTGCTTAAACGACAGCCACATTCTTTGTATAGAAAGATTTTGTCTGTTACGCTTACCAATTATACAAATGTCATTCGGAATGATATACATTTTGTCATGAAAATATTTGAAACATATATTTCAATCAAGCTTGTTAGAGCCAGTTTTGAGTAATTAAAAATAACGAAAATATTTATATGTAAAGGATACTTTGGGGTGTGTAAGTTTATTGGAACTCTTCGTGCTGTATTCTTGGAAGATACTGAACTTAATACAAAGTTAATGTGTAACTGACTTTTCGTTTTTCAAACTATGCTTGTTCACGGACAAACATACACAGAATTTTTATAAAAAGTTATTTTATTTTGTTTATTTAGATACCTCAAAACGTGTATTTTGGTGAAACGTCCATAAGGAACTTTTGGGTTAATACCGTAATAATTGTCAGGAGGAATAAACGATTAAGTAAAGAAATGATGGTGAGATAAATAAATAATTGCAATAAATAATTTTCATGTGTTAAATTAGTGTTTAATGTATAAACCTGATTTGAAACAATTATCCGGAATGAAAAAGGTAATTAGCAAGTCACGTAAGAAAACATTAGTAACAGGCGCCTATAGGACACGTTAGCTTAAAGATTCTTGGAATGCAGTTAAAGATTGGATTCAGTATGTTTGCAAAGTCACGTATGCAAGACTTATGTAAGTTAGAAAGGGGGATGAAATTCCGAGATTCTGAGAAGTTCGGCATAGCAACACGGTAAGCGACGCATAGGCAGAATTTTAAGATTGGACCTCGCGAGAAAGAACGTTGGTAAGGGTAGCGATAGATAGGCGTAGCTTAAGTTAAGAAAAGTTCGTGCATTCTGATCAGGCACACATTCACATTCGTGACGTATTCGTGATTCTCTCGAGATTCTTCACTCTCGTGACTTACTCTTGTATGAATTTTTTCGTTGGTAGTACATATTACCGCGCCGTTACTAGAAAGATTTGCCGGGTATTGAGAGAAGTCTTTCTACGACTTAAACAACTGACGCTTCGCTCAGTTACTGTTAGAGAAGTAATTTAATTCGTAAAGTCAACAGTTGACGACTCTTCTCAAAGTAAACATTCTAGTCAACATTCAAATTCATCAGCTAACTAAGCTGGTGTTATCCTTTCAAAATACACTCACGCATATCCTGAGAAAAAGAGCTCATAGCTATTTCACTAGAGCAGCTGGCGCACAACGAGCTACAAGATGATGACATAAAACTCATCAAAAGAACAAATAACATTATACGTTATAAAAATCTTAAACAGAGAGCGGCATCAAAGTTGTCACATCGCGAACGGCTTCAGCGTGGAATACGATGTTTCCTTACTTACTATAGACAAGTAGTACAAAACGTAAAACGGTCCTACCAAATTTGGTTCTTAATAGTATGAATTAGATTCATACGTGTGCTTCAGGCATGACCATCTGGATTGTGTCCACACCCTAGAAGATGAGAGTGAGCGTATTACTCTGGAATAATAGAGATCAATAACACCGGCGACACCTGCTTTGCGATATGGGAAATATGCAATAGTGTACAAGGTTCAATAAAAAGCCTCCACGTGGTCCATAGGGGTCGAAAAGTTGTGTCTTAATATAACGTCTTACATTTTGCTGGGACTGCAGATCAGAAAGGCGATGGGGGTTAATTGTCCGTAACATTCAGTTTACTTTTATTGCTGCGATATAAAGATAACTAGTCACAATTGGCTTATAAGACTCAGTCGCTTATAATTTCATTGAAACCTTTTTTTTTCATTATCAGATTTGTGCTGCGGGTTAAAGACGCTAAAGCTACAAAAAAAATGGTTATTTCATACACGTAAAACCTGAATAAAAACCTCATGTGTTGCACTCACATGACTTCCTCACTCTTGTGCAAACTATTTTTACAACGTTTATTCTCCATGTATTTCATATTAATCGAGATACACATTTGCAGAAACTATCTTATTGCTAATTTTCTTGTACGTGAAACGGGAATATGGCAGGCTTTAAGCAGTAGTCAAAACTTTTAAGAGCTGGTTGCTATGTGTAGCATTTCATTTTTTTTTATTTCACGTCCAGGACATAAAGAAAAGGAATAAGGAATACCCATTTGAGTAAAACTATAAGTATTGGAAAATTAAACAAACAGCAAAGAGTAACTCGGAAATGGTTCACTCCACATAAAAATGTACATGACATAAATTGTGTAATAATAATATCATCAGCATCCGTGTGCTATAGACCATAAAGGGCCTTGACATGCCATCCCAACTGCCGGCTACATGCCCATGTACGCACGACAGAGGTGGGCGATCATCCAACCGATACAGGGAGTGATGTGGCCAGCATCATGCATCCCCCAACCAGAATGTTGAATTCCGTGGCGGGATCACTGCCTATCGCAGCTCCTCACTTTCCTCACTTTGCTGGTTTCTATACCAGGGACTTAAAATTCGCTCTCCCATGGGTGGGATCGAACACGGGCGCATTCGTGGCCGGGAACCACCTCCATGCTCCAGCCCACAGCGCCATGGCACAGGACTCGAAAGTGGTATACTATGTTTGATTGGAATATAAACAAATTTTAGTACCGAGCGAGGTAGCTCCACAGTAATGTGTAAGGAGGTCCTGGATTCAATGCGTTTTTACTTTCTCCACTACATATAATCAGTAGGCAAAGTATTGTATTCCACCCAAAAATTCGATATCGAGACTTCACCGGTAATACATGATTTGAGGCCCCCTGAATCCAAAAAAAGCACTTTTAGAAAAAGGTTCGTGTGTGTGTCTGTGTACAACATAACTAAAATCGAAAATTTGGCTAAATACTAAGTGGTATTTAGGTTCAGTAACTTTCAAAGAAAGACACAAAGTTTTTCAAGAAAATCCCCCCACTCCAGACTACCGTTTATATGTAACATTTTTCCAAAAAAAATTATTTTTTTCAAAAATTGCTCTAATGATTTTGATTAAAATATATATTTAAGGTATTTTTATGACAAAATATATATCTAGAATTTTCTGGAAATGTCCCAAAAAGGCCCGTTCATTCTATATGGCTTTTGCATAACTGGTAAACCAATAAGAGATAGACAAAATTTGTCTACGCAGAAAGTTTAGAGCTCGTTAATACACACAATTTATGTCATATAATTTTTCTTTCTTTGTGGAGTGAACCACCTTCGAGATATTCCTTGTAATTTGTTAGAATTTTCCACTGCTTATGCTTTTTCTCAAATGGGAATTCGTTATTCGTTTTTGTATGTCCTGGACATGCAAAGAGAATTGAATACTCCACATGTTAAATAACTCTTAAAAGATTTGAATATCGCTTAAAGCCCACCATATTCCCTTTTTACCTACAAGAAAATTAGCAATAAGATTAACATCTCGATTAACATGAACTAGATAGAGAATAAGCGTTTATAAAAATAGTTTGTACAAAAGAAGAGAAAGTAATATGAGTGCAACGGAACAGATTTCCTTAAGTTCATTCTCTCTGAATTTCTGCTGAAAATTTGAACAAGATTGATTACAAACTACTTCGTAAGGAACATTTTTAAAGGTGTAAGGAAATTAAAAAACGAGTATAAGGCATTGGATGTGCTATTAGGCGTGTGCCCATCGATATTAAATTGATGCGTAATTAAGCTTTAAAAAGCTCTAAGAGCAAAAGTCATTTTATATAATTTAAGTTAAAAAATCAAAGTATTTTTGGAAATAAAAATAATTTTTGAGCATTTTCAAAACTTTGACCAAATTTCAGTTGACTTTAACTTTTCTGCTGTACTGTTCTGTTTGGTTGTATTGCATTTTTGTTCCCACTTGGACTTTCGGTTTGGGGAAAACCACGAGAGAGCTTAGTCAGGTTGGTCGGAATAAGGATTTTAACTTTAATTCCTCCCGAATGTGGGGCTCAGCGTTACTGTTCAGACATCCCTCCCGATAATGATGTATTTGTTTTGTTATATCATCCCCCCCTTCCGTTGGTTGCATCAGAAAGTCCATCTCTTGGTAGACTGATTTAATCAGCCAACGCAAACAAGTGTTTTCCTATGCCAAGTTCACTGCGCACCACTGCAGCGTGCAACTGCGTGCGCTAAAAAGATACGTTAGTTAGGTCTGGGAGAGAAGCCGCCGTCGAATATAAAAAGTTACGATGTAGTGTTTTCACAGGACGAGATTTTGAAGGTGGTTACTCACCATATTCATCACGTTTGTGGTGTGTATTGGTGAGTGCGGCCGTGCTAAAATATATATGTGAAGGGGAGGGGCCCCGGTTTTATACGCAGTGGGATCGATATAGACCCCTCGAATCCCCACCCCGACCGACCCATCCCTGACACGTATGACTGCTATGCGTGGACCAGAAACGTTTTACGGAGACTGACTGCTCTTTAATGATGGATATTCTGTTAAACCGCTACTGTATGTGGTGCCAAAGGGTTAGTTACTGCTATTGTTGCACTAATGGTTCCCATTTTATTCACTGCGTGACCGTTCTTCTGGAAATGCTGTCGATATTTTCTCTCGCCGTTATAAAAAGCAAGAGTCCGCGTTTTACGCTAATGTTGCGTTAAAATTTAAATAGCTGTTTACATAACAAAGTATTATCTTTTAGTTTACAACCAGGTTGTCATTCTAGATAACAATAATACCTGGAGATCACAGTTCTGTTACTTATTATATACGTAACTGAATTGTTAATGTGCATATGCTTATCATTTGTGTCTGTATGTGTGGATATCTCTAAAGTAATTTATGTGACATTCTTTATAAAATAAATTGAAATATTAATCGAATATTTAAAATTTCTTGGTATAATCTTTATAACACTTATGACATTTAGGCTTTCAAACCATCATCATGAGTATCTTCTTTTAGCTTTAGCTATAGGTATTTGCCATCATGTAGACTCGAATAAAAAGAAATAAATCCTTCTGTGCATCTTCTTTTAGGACGACCCCTTCCTCTCTTACCTAGTGTTTAAAGATCACTTAGTTTATTGTAGTATTACGTGACAACAACGTGAATATTACTGGAAGAAAAAAATAACGATTTAGCTACAAGTTTTTCAAAAGCTGCATTTGTTTTGATTTTTGTGGCAACTGGCTTACATTTTAGAGTATTATTTTTCTCTGCTGTAATTAACTGTACATTAATTTATACCAAAATACTTCAACGTAGGGTATTTTAAAAAACTCTGAGTCAATTTGTGTCAATCTATTACTTTGTATTTCTTCTTTATTTACTAATCTTCCTGTACATCTAAGATTCCAGAGATTCAGACCACTCTAAAGATTATAAAATAGGAAACAAAAATTAGCAAAATAGTAAAACAAACAATTCTTTATAAAGCTAATAAAAATTCTGATGTGTTGCACTCACATGGCTTTCTCAACTCTTGTTCAACTACTTTTACAAACGCCTATTCTCTACCTACTTCATGTTAATCGAGATACACATTTGCAGAAACTATATTATTGCTAATTTTCTTGTAGATGCAAGGGGAATATGGTAGGCTTTAAGCGATAGCCAAATCTCTTAAGCGCTGGTTGCTATGTGGCGCATTCCATTCTCTTTGCATGTAGAGGACATTAAAAAAATCAAATAATAAATTCCAATTTGAGAAAAAGTATAAGTATTGGAAAATTCAACAAATAACATGGAATATCCCGACAAAAAGAAAATCCATGTGGCAAATTGTGTGTTTTAACGTGATCCACAGTTTTGTTTAGTAAAATTTTGCGTATCTCTATGGTTTACCAGCTATGCAAAAGTCATTCTTTAGGAGAAAGTCATGAGGACTTTTTGAAACATTCCCAAAAATTCAACATACACATTTCATTTGTCATAAGAATATCTTTAATATACATTTTAATCAAATTCGTTAGAGCCATTTTTAAGAAAACCAACATTTTCGAAAGATGTTCCATGTAAAGCATAGTCTGGAGTAGCGGATTTTCTTGAAAATCTTCATGTCGCATCTTTAGAAGATACTAAACTGAAATACCAAGTTTGGTATTCATCCAAGGTTTTGTTTTTGAGTTATTCTGTTCACAGACAGACACACAGACACACACATGGACATGTTTCCATAAATGCTTTATTTTGATTCAGGGCAGTTTAAAACATGTATTTCTGGTGAAATCTCGGTATCGAATGTTTTGGTACAATGTAATACTTCCCCTACTTACTATACGTAGTAGAGAAAGTAATAAAAACACAGCACAAGTAATTATGTTAACGAATATTAGAGTAACAAAATAATGACAGCAACAAACATAGATATAATGGTAGTAAGGCATTCAACTATAAAGAAATTTATGTTAATTTCGCATCACTTTCTCTGCTCGTTCTTCTACAAATTATTCTTACAAACGATTATTCTTCTGTCTACTTCTTAATACAGATAAACCTTCATTACATACGCACACGTTTCGTTGTAGGTATAAGAAAAATACAGTAAGCTAAAGCATTGTCAAATATTTACAAAGCCGGTAGCAAATCAATTGCTTTGAAATTCCAGACTCTTTGCATGATCACAAAAAAAACGAATAGCGATTTTCAGCTGAGAAAAGTTAACGCATCTGAACCTTTGAACCAATGACAAGGAATAACTCGGAGGAAATGATTAACCCCAATAACATTTTATTTGACATAAATTGTGTGTTTTAAAGAGATATACACGTTTTGCTTTGTAAGATTTTGTCTATCTCTTCCAATTATAGAAACGCAATTCAGAATTCAGAGGACTTCACGGGTATTCCCCAAAAATTCAAGATAAACATTTTATTTGTCATGCAAATATTTGAAGCATATGGAATTTTAATAAAACTGCTTAGATACCTTTTTGAAAAAATAAAGATTTAATTTAAAGGGTAGTTTGGATGGAGGAATACTTTTAAAAAAATCTTCGTGTTGAAGCCTTGGAAGTCGCGGAACTTAAGTACCACGAGCTTTTCATTTTTGAGTTATGTATGCTGTTCACAGATGGACAGATACAGACGGAGACAGAGAGATTCTTCTAAAACTGCATTTTATTTTTTCTTATTCAGGGAGTCTCAGGGAGGATACCTTCGACTCCAATCATCATTCCTCTTACACTGATGGTATAAGATGGTATTTATCTTTAATAGGGTTTAATGTTGGTCTGTAGATATTTCTCTTTTCTTATTCACTTGTCTAGTTAGTTTTCATGAACCTGGAACCTCGACCCAAACTGTGGTAAGCATAATGCATCCGTTTATTGCTTAAAGGCGATAATATTGATATTGCTATTGTTGTTATCACTTAAAATACTCTACATTTTCTCGTACACAGTATACCCTTTTTGCCTCAAGACATTAACTAATAATTATGTCATCTTCTACTGTGATGGACTACTGAACTACGTAGTTCACAATATCGGTAGACTCCTGGGACTTAAGAAGTAACTTTCCTATCATATGATTCTCCTGTTTTCAATGTGTACTATGATATATAATTTTGGGAAATGAATGCATTGCGTACACATTTTTAAATGTTACTTCAAACAGCTTTTACAGCATTTCAGCCTGGGGAAATGTATTTAATTTCTGTAATTTTAAAGTATTATATTATAATATGCTAATTCAGGGGAGTATTATTAAATAATTATAAACTTCTTAGTTATTTTTACTGGCATAGAATTTTTAAAAACATATCATCATTGGTTAATGAAAAGTATATTTACAGATACAAAAATTGCGTTTGTAGAAAACTTGAAAAAATAAATGTTTACTCGCTCTAGAAGCATTGAAATCATTTTGAAGCATCTGAATTTGAAATCTTAATATTATGATAGAGTCCACAACTAATAATTAAAATAAATACCACGTTATGTTCATATTTCTTTATATTTCCTCCCATTGTTATCCACAACGCAGTGTATAGTTGTTTACAAAGTTATCTATGTAAAATACTTTAAAAGCGCTCACTTTCCAATGCTTTAGTGCGGTTAGCTATTTTAAAATACCAAATACTTAATTATTAATCTAGCTTTATGAAAACATCAAAGTTTATACGAGAGGATACTGAAAGTTTTTGGAAGGCCATGTTTCTAAGCACAAACGAACGTTTTTGTTATATTTAACAACTACTTTCCATGTTTTGCTAGTTGATTGCAGTGTAGTTTGTTCGATTTGCTCTAATAGTTGTTAATTATCATCGTTTAAAGATTTTGTGTCCACCCAAAAATACATATGACAGAGAACATGTGCGGTCTCTTCTTTTTTCAATTTTAAATCTCATTAACGCCTAAACAATGTGAACATCGGTTTATAAATGCACTTGGCGAAGACTTCCTCAATTTGTAATTGAATTCAAATCGGATCGATCTTTTCTTAGTGATGAATTTCGTGAAGGACGCCCAAGACTGTTATTACTGATGAAAACAGTATTGCCGCTATTCGAGCAATGCTTGAAGAAGATTGATGGACATTTATTATTATTAAATTATGAATTTATTTAGGTAACAGTGAGCATTGGTGTGAGTTAAAACCAAAACATTTTACATCAACAGCTAGACGTGAGAAAACTGTTGTCGATGGGTTCCACATAAACTGACTACCGATAAAAATAAAAAACAAACAAAAAACGAAACAAACAAAAAATAAAAAAGCGCATTGATTGGTGCAGAAAAACTCTGGAAAAATTTCAAGGCGGCACTTCAAATTTGGTTTGAAATATCGTTACTGATGATGAAGCTTGGATTTGTTGTTGTTGCCTGAAAATAAAGTTCGATTGGCTCAATGAGTTTTTCGAACAGAAGCTATATTAGATTATGGTCGGTATCACTATACACACGTAACATACGCATATAATGCACACATTTTATTGATTTCAAAACACAATTACGTGTAATGAAGAACAAATAGTGTAGTGTTTTAGGTATTTTTATGAACATATGGCAGATTTTGTCACTTTTGTTGCATACTACTGACTAACAGGAATCGTATCGCATGTATCTCACCCGTGGCATCATGGGAACGCTGGTTGCGTTGTCTTTCCGCTGCCAACATTTGAAATCCCAACATAGCTGAAAATACGATTGAGCACTCTCAGCCTCAAGGCGTAGCCGAGGGATCTGCGCGTCTAAAACTCGAATGATCCACATTGGCAACACTTACTTCGAAAAGTCGCCAAAACCCGCCAAAACCGACCATATAAGAACAGTCGCATAAAAGGCAGAGTGGGTGGGCATAGCATTACCGCCGGGCAACATCCACTACACCAAAACGTTTCTCATTAAACAAGGATTACTCTGGATAGCCAAAATCCCCGATATCGTAAGTAAAAAGCCTCTACTTTGACTATAATCCAATATCGAAGTAGTACACTAGTAGTCTGTTTGCCGCAAGAATTTTAAAAAGTTCGTGAAAAACGCCAAAACGAAAAATAATGTTACATCATGACAACCATAGTCGCATATAGCAAAAGTAACAATTCAGTGTCTGGATGCCCTAAAGGTCAGCACTATGGACCCTTCACTATACGGTCATGACCTAGCACCTCGTGGTTTTGTTTTATTTCCAAAAATTAAAGATTAAATCCATTGAATCACCTTTTCGTGATCAGATGAAGCAGTAGAACATTATGAAAGTCTGATTTCCTAAGTGCCAGGAAGAGTGGCATCATTACTTTAAGGGCTGGTTTCATGAATGCATAAATGTATTGATGTTATCGGGAAATATTTTGAAAAACAAAAAAATTATTTAATTTTTTTAAACTAATCCTTATTTGATTTTCTAAAAATGTTCAGAGTCGCCCTACTAATCTGAATCCAAGTGAATGGATGGCTTTTATTTACAACCGATGATGTATAATTCTACATCATCGTTATGTTGTTGGTAAGACTGGCTATGGATAGAACTTATACAATCTAATTCCAATGTGTGTTTGTAGTTAGTATTCTTAACCATAAGAACATGTAAAACAGGATATTACACTGCTGGGAAGTAATTTTAGCAAAACCGAAAAAAGTTAAAGGGAAAAACATCAACACGAAATTCAATAATACACGATATTGTGCATTGTGCATTTCTTGTATGGTCATATATTTTGAGAACATAAACATTTTAATGCTAACATTAGCCTGAGTTTTGGAAACAATTCAATAAGGTGCATAAAAATATCTGTTCTCAAAGAAAAATTACACTATGCGAATTCGAACTAGCTGAGTTAGTCCAAAGCCTTGACACAGTAGCACGAGCCCATCTCAAAGAATGAGATGTTACAGCATCTTAACGTAAGTTGGCAGACCTGTATTTTGTAGATAATTTATGGAACCATTTCCGTGTGCTTCTATGCTCCGCGGGCGTAAGAAAAAGCATCGTGGAAAACGATATTTTCTTTGTGGTTTAATCTCATGAGAGCACTTAATGTATTCATACCAACCGCTTGCAAGTAACGACCATTTAATTACTTGTTAATAGTCGCGAGTCCAACATTGATGTTGAAAACTGAAATTCGGATTATTACATCATTATATCTTAGCAATCTAAGACCTAGTGGTGTCGCAAAGTCTTAAAGATGTTTTTACATACGTGCCTTGGTGGGTGTCATGCAGATGACCCAAATTGCGTAGTCGCATTTCTGTTCCATATAGTTTGTTGCTAATCGAAAGATGGAACTAAGGACTGCTGTTCTGTGGTTAGGTACACGTAATCAGTTTTATTCCTGCAAGATGTCCTTAAGATGATGTGGATGAATGGATTTAGCTGCGTCGCTGCATTACTGTCACATTCTTATTTCGTTCGGTGGGTAGTGACTTGGTTTCTAGTATTGAATTTGCTTGGTGACTAAGAGAACTCCCCTCTCAAAAAAAGAAATCCAGTCGGATAGGCCGGTACACGAGATTTGAACCCACGATCACCTGAATCCGAGTCAAAGAGTCTACCATTTATCTGGGTTCTATTGGCATTGTTAATATTAATGCCTGTTAAATTAAATTGAGTTTTATGGACGCTCTTTAACTGCTGTGGTTCTTAGCGTCCATTCTATATTGGGTAATTTTGCTCAGAGGCCTCTTTATCAGGCTTGAGGTTATTTTACGCGCCGTAAATCTACGACACGGGACCACCGGCTTTACTTCCCTTCCGAAGGAAGCCGAGCCAAGGATTCCTACGCCCAAAAAAATCCATTGCCCTCCGCCGGGCGACCTTGGGAACTAGAGGATAGCACGGTACCACTAGTCCACGGAGGACGACTTAAAGCCTGTCCTAGTATACTATTCTATTAATTGTTTATTATTATTAATTGTATTGCTATTAATATAATTAGTAGTAATAGTAGTGGTGGTGGTGGTGGTGGTGGTGGTGGCGGTGGCGGTGGCGGTGGCGGTGGCGGTGGCGGCGGCGGCGGCGGCGGCGGCAGCGGCAGCAGCAGCAGCAGCAGCAGCAGTAGTAGTAGTAGTAGTAGTAGTAGTAGTAGTAGTAATTTGTAACAGCTGTTCCCGTTGTTACAGCATAACGATACAAGGCACTGGTAAGTTTACTCCATCAGAGGAACACACTGTAAGGGCTTTCACTACCCACTATTGTGTCCACCACTTCATTGAACCTGCCGGTGACAGTTGCGCTGGTTCGCGTTTCTAATGTCGAGTATATGATCCAAGTATCCACATAATTTTAACTATTATTAATTTATATACTAAAATGTATTTTATTAAACATTTTGTATGTTCCGTTATTTTGTATAAATGAATAAAACCAATTAGTTTTATCCCTGATAAAATTATTTGTTTTAATATTAGACTATACGTAAATTTATGTGAGATTAGGCTTTCTTAAAGATAGTATAAAAATTTGTTGTGCAGTAGATAATTTTATTAATATTAAGTTAATTTAGATGTGGTAAATATTATAAAATTTTGGATAAGACTGTGCCACCATCCGCGGTTATAGAATAAAATTAAGTAAACGTTATTAGCTTTTAAGTAATTAATATTTAATAAATATTTATATGGTGATTGAAATATTTTAAGGTGAAATAATTAAGATGTTTTAGTAAATATATACTTTCTCGTACTACATCTCGTCAGCATTGATTAGTAATTAAAGTTAATATCAAAATTCCTGTTAATATTAATTGTTCATTAAATTCGTATGAAAATTTAATAAATCCTTAAAGTTAAGAAAACAAAATATTTAAATATTAAATAAATTACAATCTTTAAACTAAATTCATTTATTAAAAAAATAGATATCATTGAAAACGATTAACATTTCATTATTAATTTAAAATTATTAATATTTAAGATACAATAATTAAAATTTTTAATGAAATCCTTCAAATTCAAGGAAAAAAAATCATAATTAATTTCAATACACACAAGTATATCGCTGTTAATGATAAAATTGAATTACTTATTTATTCCGATTAAGAAGATGTGATGATCGAATAAAGCCGTTAACTTAGTATTCAAGTGTTTAATTCAATTTACATCTTTATCATAATTTATATAGTTTAAAACAAAACATTACATTTTCATTGTAAAAATAAGTAACTTCAAATTTTATAAAAATATTTAAAGATAATTCTATCGCAAAAACAGCTTCAATGTTATACTCTATATAAGATACTTAAATAAATAATAAATATAATTATAATTAAAACAATAAAATAAAAACACGAAATAAGATTTTAAATCATTATATTGAAATCCTTGATTTAGACCACTTAATTTCATTAAAATATAATATAAGCGTTGTGCTCCAAAATATTCTCATCAACCTAAATCAATAAAGTAAAATTCTTATTATTAATCCTAATTGTCTTAAAGTAGATAGAGCAATAATTTTTATTTAAATCATATTCAAAATTTGCTCCTAATAAATCACTAAATCAGATTTTAAATAATTATACGGAAATCATTGATTTAGACCACCTAATTTCATTAAAATGTAATATAAATTTTGTGCTCCAAAATATTCTCTTCAACCCAAAAAAATGATTGCTTTATCATCTTTATGACAATTAGGATTAATAATAAGAATAAGCATTTATGGTTAAGATACCTATATGTTTAGTACATTTATGGCTACCAAAGGTACAAATTAATTATAGACTTTTTGATTGGAAATCAAATATACTTTTTATATTAAATAAATTACACTATACCAAGGCTTACGATTATAGGCCGCAGATGACCATAATGATAGCAACAGGTATGTCCTATGTAAACGTTTTCTTTTTCCAGTCAAACACGTACCCACCAAAATAAGTCAGAACGCAGCGAGTGAATTGCAACAAACTAACAGCGCCAGCAATTCCCTCAATTCTTCTCAATTCCCTTTGCTTCAACGGAATTTCTTTCGGTTGCAATACGCCACACAGTAGTAAACAAACTGTCGGCGTGAACAGATAACATCCACTGAGCCCTCACCCCGGAGTAGCATTCTTCTCATCTGTAAACTGCACTACTCTCACGCTTTAACTTTAAGGGAAAAAGAAAAAGTTTGGCTCAAATTAAAGATTTGCAGTTAACTTTCTACTATGCGAGTGCTCCAGCAATATCAGCAAAAAATAAGTGTTGCTGCAAGATTGATGAACTGTTGTTCCAGCAGATCTCATTTTCTTGCTCCAGTTCATGTGCTTCAGTGCCTCTTGCCACATTATCATTATTTACGCTTAGACTCTCTCTCTGCATCTCCATCTGTGCAGAAGTTGATAACAGGGTTGGTTTCCAGCCACCTCGGCACTCAGGCGTCTCGGCTACCAAGATAATTTCAGATTAGGATCTTAGACACGTGCAACAGGTTTAACTGGAGCACAGCAAGCCTTGTGTGGATTCCAGTTCCAAAATTATAACTGCTGTTTTGGGAGTGGCTAGCTAAACCGTTCTTTTGTGGAGAAAATACAGTATAACAAAATAGTTTAGCAAAGAAACGTTTAAATAATTGTTTATATGCTTTGATTAATTCTCTACCTAGTGAATCACCTTACTTAGAATACCACCACTATATACCTGAGAAAATCTGATGCGTTTCACTCGCATGACTTTCTCTTCTCTTGTACAAACTATTTTTACAAACGCTTATTCTCCGTATGCTTCGTGTTAATCCAGATATAGAGATGTTAAACTTATTGCTAATTTTCTTGTAGATGCAAGGGGAATAGCTAGGCTTTAAGCTATAATTAAATATTTTAAGAGGTGGTTGCTATGTTGAGTATTCCATTCTCTTTGTATTACCAGGACAAACAAAAATGAATAACGAATTTGAGAAAAAGTATAAGTATTGGAAAATTTAAGCAAATAACAAGCAATATCTCGAAAATGGTTCACCCAACAAAAAAATGTATATAACATAAATTGTGCATTTTAACGCGATCTACATTTTTTGTGTAGTAAAATTTTGTCTATCTAATGGTTTACCAGTTATGCAAAAGTCGTTCACAATGAAGAATACTTTTGGAGACATTCCCAGGAAATTCAAGATATACATTTTATTTGTCATAACAATATCTTAAACATATGATATTTTTATCAAAATCGTTAGAGCCATTTTTGAGAAAATTAAAATTTTCGAAAAATCTTCCATGTAAAGGGTAATCTGGGGTGGAGAGAGTTTCTTGAAAACCTTCGTGTCGCATCCTTGGAAGATACTGAACCTAAATACCAAGTTTGGCGTTTATCCGACTGTTGTTTCTGAGTTATGCTGTTCACAGACAGACACACAGACAGACAGACAGACACACAGACACACACACGGACATGTTTCCAAAACTGCTTTTTTTGGATTCAGGGTGTCTCAAAACGTGTATTTCCGGCGAAATCTCGGTATCGAATTTTTGGGTGGAATTCAATACTTCCCCTACTTACTATACGTAGTAGAGAAAGTAAAAATAAATAACGAATTTGAGAAAAAGTATAAGTATTGGAAAATTTAAGGGAATAACAAGCAATATCACGAAAATGGTTCACTCTACAAAAAAGAATGTATATGACATAAATTGTGTATTTTAACCGATCTACATTTTTTGTGTAGTAAAATTTTGTCTATCTCTTATGGTTTACCAGTTATGCAAACGTCGTTCACAATGAAGAATACTTTTGGAGACATTCCCAGAAAATTCGAGATATACATTTCATTTGTCATGAAAATATCCTAAACATATGATATTTTAATCAAAGTCGTTAGAGCCATTTTTCAGAAAATTAAAATTGTCGAAATATTTTCCATGTAAAGGGTAATCTGGGGTGGGGGGATTTTCATGAAAACCTTCGTGTCGCATCTCTGGAAAATACTGAACCTAAATACCAATTTTGGTGTTTATCCGACTGTTCGTTTCTGAGTTATGCTGTTCACAAGCACACACACAGAGCACACAAAGGACACACACACGGATATGTTTCCAAAAATGCCTTTTTTGGATTCAGGGGGTGTCAAAACACGTATTTCCGGTGAAATCTCGGTATCGAATTTTTGGGAGGAATACAATACTTCCCCTACTTACTATACGTAGTACAGAAAGTAAAAAGAAGTGCCATTAAAGCGCTGTTTTCACAAACCTGAAGTTCACACCAGGAGCAGAAAGTAGTTCCTAAAAGGATTCCGAACATTATCAGAAAATATATTTCTGGTCGGTATATATTTGTTTTAAACTGTAACATGGATAAATAATTTTTTAGCGTTTCCTTAAGTTTCGGATATTTTTACTGGATTAAAGAGAAAGGGCGCCGTTTCTAATCTAGGTAAAATATGAAAGTTTTAAATACTTTCAGGAAGTAAATATGAATGTTTACTATTATTATAAGGTGAAAGATAAACACATTTGATTTGCGAATGGTAAAGTTTGGTACTGATATGTTTTTGACCACAACAAATATTTGAGAACAATTTTACTCTGTTTTGAAACCACATGACGGAGGGTAAACAAATATGTTTGATACATTCACATGACTTTCTCTACCCTCTATATATACTATTCTTTCTAAATAATTAATTGTTCTTCCACAAAAGCCGTGTGTTAGACAAGGTTGGATAGGTACAATCAGACGACTGAAAAATTCAGTGCCATTGCCATTGAATTTTTCAGTCGTGTGAAACTACCTTTCCAACCTTGTCCAACACACGGTTTGTGTGTAAGAAGAATGAATTCCATTAATTGACCTAATAGTGATCGAAACTGCGAAGCGGGGCTTAAAGTACTTACAGCATTGTAAATCGCCTTTGGGATATGTCATCTGAATACAATATCCTTGTGGTTTTAGCGGAAAAAAATGTAATCAGTTGAGGAATTTGATGTGGAACCGGCATGTTGCCATGGTAGCTCAGTGTTTAGAGCAACCGGACGGAAACCGGGAAATCTGTATTTCAAATCTCGGCGATGGCATTGAAATTTTCAGTCGTCTGATTCTATTCTTACTAAAGCTTATTTTTCCATTTATTGCATTTTAATCCAAATAAACCTTTGCAGAAATAGCTACATTACACACTTCCTTATAAATACAGATCAATGATAGCCAAATGTTTAAGAACTAGACCTATACGCTGGCCTTAAAACTGTTTACTGTTTCAGTGTAGTCGCTACAATTGCAACAAGTTGACAGGATTTTAAGAGAATGGCCAACAATGAACAATTCAAACCATTACGATCTCTCGAAAATATCTTATACCACAAAAAATTATTTAAAACAAGTTGTATAGGTATGTTAAACAATTCTACTTTTTCGTGTTGTACGTTCTCGACTATAGCTTAACGTTTACGTTATACAAGATTATACAAAATTCCTTCCAAATGAACAGGACTTCACAGGATATTCCTAGAAAGTTCAAGATATACATTTCATTTGTCATGTTAATATTTTTAATATATGATATTTTAAACCTATTAGTCATTTTTATATAAACCAAGTTTTCTAAAACTGTTTCATGTAAACATTAGTTTGGGGTGGGGGATTGTCTTGGCATCTTGAAAGGCACTGAACCTAACTACCAAGTTTGGTATTGATCCGAGTTTTCATTTTTGAGTTCTGCTGTTCACAGCACACAGACAAAAAGACGTACACGCACACATAAATAAATACACACACTTACGCGCGCGCGCGCGCGCACGCACACGGACTTTCTAAAAATGCTTTTTTTATTCAGGTGGCCCCAAACATGTATTTTCGTGAAATCTCGGTATTGAATCTTTGGGTGGAATGCAATACCTTCTCTACCTACAATGTACGTGGAGGGAAAGCAAAATATATAAATTAGATGTGGCATTACATGACTTTTTCTTTCTATTCATTCATTTACAAAAACTTGTATTTCTATCTACTGCTCTTTAATAGAGATAAATTTCCATAAACATTTAGACATTACGTATTAGGTATAAGGATACAGTAGGTAAAGTTAGTTACATTTTTACTTTCTCTACTACGTAAACTAAGTAGGGGAAGTATTGCATTCCACCCAAAAATTCGATACCGAGATTTCACCAGCAATGCGCGTTTTGAGGTCACCTGAATCCAAATAAAACATTTTTGGAACATGTCCGTGTGTGTGTCTGTTTGTCGGTCTGTCAGTCTGTGAACAGCGTAACTCAAAAACCGAAGAGTTGGATAAATACCAAACTTGATATTTGGGTTCAGTATCTAACAAAGATGCATCACGATTTTCAAGAATATTCCCCACCCCAGACTACTCTTTACATGGAGCATTTTTCGAAATTTTTTATTTTCTCAAAAATAACTCATACGATTTTGATTAAAATATCATGTTTGAGATGTTTTTATGGCAAATGAAGTATATATCTTGAATTTTCTGGGAATGTTCCGAAAAATCCTCTTCATTCTGAATGACTTTCGTATAACTGGTAAACCTTAAGAATAGACAAGATTTTACTACACAAAAAATGCATACTTAGTTAAAACACATAATTTATGTCATATACATTTGCTGTGGGGCGATAAGAGGTTTATTTACTTTTAATTTGGGTTTGTTATTTTTTTTAGTATGTATAAGTTTTAGCAATAATTGCAACTCACTTATTATTTCTTCATCAAACTGGGTCAAATAATCCCTTAGGTACTGATAGTAATATTGATAAAATTATTGATAGTATTCCTTCTTATTTGTTTGAATTTTCCAGTACTTGATAGTTTTTCTCAAATGGGAATTCGTTATTCGTTTTTTATGTCCTGGTCATGCAAAGGGAATGGACTTCTTTACATAGCAACCAGCTCTTAAGAAATCGCTTAAAGCCTACCATATTCCCCTTGGACCTATAAGAAAATTACCAATAAGATTAACATCTCGATATCTCGATTAACATGAAGCATATGGAGAATAAGCGTTTGTAAATATAGTTTGTACAAGAGTGGAGAAAGTCATGTAGCTGCAACGCATCACATTTTTATTTTAAAGAGCGTAACGGTATATGAAAGCTTCGAAATTCCATGCGCTTTGCATGGCCGCAAGGAAAAGGAAAAGAAAGAATAAAAAAAAACACTGACTTTCTGTTTGAGAAAAGTAAAGGTATCTGAAAATTCAAATCAGTAACAAGGAATATCCTGGAAATTGTTAACTCCAGAAAGCAAAGTGTATTTGACATAAATTATGTGTTTTAACGACAGCTTCATTTTTTTGTGTGCTATGATTTTGTCTATCTGTTACGGTTAGTTATGCAAAACTCATTTAGAATGAAGAGGACTTCAAGGCGTATTCTCAGAAAATTTAAGATAAAATTTCATTTGTATCAAAATATCTTAAATATGCAGCATTTTAATCAAAATCCTTAAAGCCATTTTTTACAAAATTAAAATTTTCGAAAGAATTCAATTAAAGGGTAGTTTTGTGTTGGAGGTTTGTCCTTAAAATCTCCCTGTGGTGTATTTGAAGGATGTTGAATTAAATACTAAGTTTGGTATCTGACCGACTGTTTGTTTCTCAGTTATTGTGCACACACACGCATACACATATTCATACTCTGACCTTTTTCTGAAAATACTTTTTTTGGTGGAGGGCTTAAAAAATATATTTCTTATGAAATCTCAACACAGAATTATTGAGTGGAATACAATACTTCCCCTACTTACTATACGTAGTAAAAAGCTAAAAATAAGCATAATAAATTTTAGAAAATAAAATGTTTAACAGTAGGGATAAAATAACGTACAATGTTTGTAATTAGAGTATATTTATGTATATATTAATATTTAACACACGTTTTAGTAGTCATAGCCACATATTTGGATGTACACATACAGCACAACTAGGTATACGAGTAGTTTTCTTATTATTCACTGAAAGCCATTCTTTGTCATTCTACGTCATCATTGTTTTCTGTGTACTCTCTTTTTAATACAAAAAAGAAAGAAACAAAGAATAGCGATTTGTAGTTGAGAAAATGATAAAGCACTTGAAAATTAAAACAAATAACAAAGAATATTTCGGAAACGGTTAACTCCAATAAAAGAATTATTGAACATAAATTGTGTGCTTTAACGAGATTTATGTACATTTTTTGGTGAAGTAAGCTTTTGTCTATCTCCTATGGTTTACCAATTACACATAAGTCATTCAAAATAAAGAAGACTTCAAGGCTGTTCCCAGAGGAATCAAGGCATATATTGCATTTTTCGTGAAAATATATAAACACATTGCATTTTAAACAACATTTTAGAGCCATTTTTGAGAAAATATAAAATAACGAAAAAATCAATTTAAAGGTCAGTTTGGAGTGGTACGGTCTTTTACCAACATCTGCGTGTCACATCTTTGGAAGGGCCTGAACTTAAATACAAGATTTCATATTTAATTCGCTTTTCGTTTTTAAGTTATGATCAAAGACAAGCTCACGAATCTTTTTTCTAAAAATGCTTTAATTTATTAAAGAGGCCTCAAAATATGTATTTTTGGTGACATATCGACACCGATTTTTGTGTAAAATACAATACTTCCTTTATTTACTGTAAGTATGAAGTAGAGAAGTTAAAAATTACATACAAAATCAGGAACTAAATTGAAATTATTGTCATTATGCTTGCTTTCAGTTGATCTATATATTCCTCAAACCCTGGATCAACAGCATTCAATTATTCCATAGAAGAGGAATCAACGGTTGCCTATATTCACAAAATTAAAGAATCACAAAAATAGTAAGATTTTTTGTTTGTTTTTTTCCCCCGAGTTCTAAAATACAGCCATTATAATATATCTTATTGCCTCCAAAAACACAATTGCACATAACGATAGACATCACAAGAAGAGGAAACTACTCAGTAGGTCTATTACTCCGTGAGAGAGAGAAACTTATATTCCCAAATTTAAAAAAGTCCGATGTGTCATATTCACATGACTTTCTCTACCCTCTATTATTTATTAGTATGTATATAAATTATTCTTACTCAAGCTTATTTTTCTATCTTCTGCATTTTAATCCATATAAGCCTTTGAAGAAATAGCTTACACATTTCGTTATAGATACAAAGGAAACAGTGACAATCAAATATTATGAACAGGGCAATCAAATGTTATGCTGGCCTTAAAATTCCATACTGTTTCCATGCGATCGCGAAAAACAATTGAATGTTGAAAGAGCAATCAGAATGGCCAAGAAATAAACAATTGGAACCTTTAATAACGGATATCTCAGAAATGCCTTATGCTACAAAAGAGCTTCTTTTAAATAAATTGTATGCTTTAAAGCGATATAATTTTTTGTGTAGTACGTTTTCGTATATCACTTAACATTTACCACTTACACAAGATTATAAAAAATTCCTTCGGAATGAAGAAGACTTCATACACTATTTCCCGAAAATTCAAGATATGCATCTTATTTGTCATGTAAATATATTTAATACATGGTATTTTAATCAAAATCGTTGGAACCATTCTTTACAAAATCAAACATTTCAAAAAATATTCCATGCAAAGGGTAGTTTGGGGTGGGAAGATTCTGTTGTAAATCTTCATGTCGCATCTTTGGAAGATATAGAACCCAAATACCAAGTTTGGTATTTATCCGACGTTTCGTTTTTGAGTTATGCTGTTCACAGACACAAGACAGACACACACATGGACATGTTTCCAAAAAATGCTTCATTTGGATTCAGGGGGCCTCAAAATATATTTTTCCGGTGCAATCTCGGTATCGATTTGTTTTGGGTGGCATTCAACACTTCCCGTACTTACTACACGTAGTAGAGAAAGTAGAAAAAAACCACAAAAACAGTAACGTGGGTTATTCTTTTGCTCGAGTTCTAAAATGCAGCAGTTATAATAAAACTTTTTGCTTTCAAAACACAACAATAGCGAGCACTCGACAGGATACTACTCTGAGCGAGGGAAATTGAAATAAAGGTAGAATATGAGAATGTCTTCCATGTCCTAGTTTAAGGGTTAAAATGTGACGCTGTTGACAACAAAAAAGTAAAATAGCTAGGATTTAGATGCCAGTTTAATTAAACAATTTCAAAACCTATATTTACTTTCTCTAGAACTTGCCTATAGTAGGTAAAGGAAGTAGTGTATTTTATACAAAAAATTCGTTATCTGCAATCTCCCCGAAGTGCATATTTCGGGGTCCCCTGATTCAATGATTTGTTAAAAAGTTAAACGTCTGAAAGATATATCAGATACCGACCTTGAACCGTTATTTATTGTTGTTTTTGTGAAATATTCCACATTTGATAACACGGAATCAATTATTTAAGTAATTTGGTTATTAGAGATGTGATTTTATGTTTGTCTACCCCTCAAAGTCCGACTTCTGGGTCCACTTCCCGAGGGGTGGGCAACAGAAAGAGAGAGAAATACGGTGGGGACTTTGTGTGCCCTGGGGCCACTGCGGTAGCCGGGAAGGTCAAAGAGGAACCCCTAAAACCGGCAGATGAAGCAACGGTCTGGTCCTCCAGGTTTGGGGTTTTCATAAGGGGCTAGCAGCCCACTTCCGTAAAACAAACCTTGCTACGTTTCCCAAGAATAAGAATCTGTCTGGACTGATTAATAGGCATCGACTATGGCTGCGTAAACGGACTCGGCAGGTGGAACATGGAATGTACAAGGGATGAGTGGAAAGCTAATGGAGATAGAAATACTGTTTAGAAATGTATATAGTATTTTTATATGAGACAAAAAGGAAAGGGAGAGAACAAGAACAGGTTGGGAATTGTATCCACTTCCGGAGTAGAGTACCAAAATCAGAAAGACCCAAATCCGGGGTGGCTGTTTAGTGAAGAGAAAATGGAAATCTGGAATAATTGGATTGGAAATAAAGAAGTGATAGGATAATTAAGTTAATTATACATATATAGGTATATATATATGAATCTATTGTGGAAGTAATAGGTGTGTATACTCCTAATAATGATGCTCTAGTTGAAGAAAAAAGAGCTTTTATGTATATCTGAGAGAAGTAATTGATGGAGGGCCGGATGGACATGAGCTTTTGCTAATGGGGGACTTTAATGGACGCGTCGGTAGTAGATTTAATGATGACATTATTGGTAGTTAGGGAGAGGATATAGGAAATGACAATGGCAAGAGATTAACTGAATTCTATAGAGAGCAGGAATGTGTCTTCATGAATACAAAGTTTAAGCAGGAATTTGAGATCTACTATGACTAAGTACTAGTAAGATAACAACGCTTGATCAAAATACAAGACGTTAGAGTGCGGAGGAAGTTAGAATGTGGATCGGACCATTATATGGTTGTATCTTAAATCGCCTTCCCAAGGAAATCTAAATCAGAAAAGAATGAACTTTGGAAAGCTAAAGAAACAACTAATATAAATAACGTGTATGGGTCATATTTTTAGTGTGAGACAGATTACAGAAAAATCACATGTAAAGGGTCAAGAGATGCATTTTATATTTGTTGATTTATAGAAATCTATGACTCAGTGCCTATTAATCGACTATGGGATGCAATGGTGGGTATTGATATTCAATTACCAATTATTTTACTTATTCGGCGGTTGTACCAACAATTTCAGGCTTCTGTTAAAATAGGGAAGATATTATCCTCTCCATTCAGAATGACAAAAGGCCTAAGACAGGGGTGTAATATGCCCCCTACTTTATTTAAAATATATACTCAACATGTACTAGAAAAATGGAATCGATCCTGTGGAGGTATGAGTATGCAAGTTCAAGGTGGTACTGTACATTCACTACTATTTGCAGATGACTTGGCTCAGAGTCGTGAGGATGTGAAATATATAACGAGGAAGCTTTTGAACGCTTTTGAAGTAGGAGGGTTACGAGTAAATATGAATAAAACGGAATACCTGGTAGTAGGAAGAAGTGGACTGGACATCTCACTATCCCAAGGAATTATTAAAGTTGTTAAAATGTTTAAATATTTAGGATCGCCTATTTATGAAGTAGGGAGCTGTAGAGCGGATGTAAGCAATAGGCTAGAACAAGCACAAAGAGCCATAAAAATGTTGAATGGGGTTTTGTGGAGTAGACCCATGTCAATTTGTACAAAGAAGAGGATTTTGAGGACTGTGGTGTAAAATATAATGTCCTATGGTGCCGAGGCGTGGACTTTGGTAGAAGGACAAAACTCTAAGATCTTGGCAGTGGAAATGGACGGAATAAGACGTAGTGCTTGAGTATCAAGGATGGAAAGAAGAAGAAATGAAGAGATGAGACAGATGATGGATATGGAGGAAACAGTAGTGGAGAGAATTGAAAAGGCGGAGTCTTCAATGGTATGGACATGCGAAAAGAATGGAGGAATGATAGGTGGCCTAAGACCTTTTCAGAATGGTCATCTCGTGGAAGAGGAAAGCGAGGTAGGCCAAGAGCAGCCTAGAGAGGACAGATTCGTAGAATTATGAATGATCGGAGCCTGAAGGAGGATGACTTGTTCAGTCGAGAAGAATGGCGAATGAGAATACAGGGCAACTATTGAAAAATATTTAAATTGAGTTTTATTTATGGACGCTCTTTAACTACTATGGTTCTTAGCGTCCCATTCCATGAAGAGTGAAGAAGCCCTTAAAAGTAAAAATAAAGTAAGATTTTCATGTCTTCATTGCTTTTTAGACTTAGCTGTTATTTATTTATTTTGTGTTATACTGAAACATAAGACAAACTTTTATTTTCCTAAAATTCTTCACTCTCTAAGGATGTCTTCCTTTTTGCTCAATTTTATAATTTTCTTTCACTCGATGTTGAGTAACGAACACCACAGCGGAGATGTTCAAAATTACACTGAAGTTTATATCGACGAAAGTTTAACCGAAAATAGTGAGTGATGTGTCTAGCGATTCTCTGTCAATTTACGGGTAATAACAACTAATATGAGTAAAAGTAAAAGATAGCCTCTTTATTTTCTGTATACTTTCATGCATAAAGCCTCAAACAGATATAGGAGAAATGCCAAAAAATATCTGGTTACGATAAATTTGGACTTTTCTATCCATGTTAAACAAAAGAGCAGGCAAGGGAAGCTTGTAGAGTTATCCACGGGAATGAAAACGAAACTTTTAGTACGGAACTTTTATGGGCCCACAGCAATATTTAGGTATAAATATTGCATTTATGTAGCCTCCCTCGCAGCTCTGTGTGGTGCGTGGGAAGCTACTCTCAAGGAGAAGCTACTGTGAATTCCTACTGTGTCTTATGGATACTGTATGTAATGTGTTATGAAGCACAAAACACGCGCCCGATAATTATACATAATATACTTATACACACATTTTAAGCAGCACAATTAAACAATTTCAAGAAAGGTTAAAAACTGCAGAAGGATGAAGTTCTCAAAAAAGCTAAATTGAATTTTATTTATGGACGCTCTTTATCTCCTGTGGTCCTTAGCGTCGCATTATATATTGGGCGTGCAATACCGGTAATTTTGCTCAGAAGCCTCTTTACTACGCTTGAGGATCCTTTACGTGCCGTAAACCTACGACGCGGGGCCACCAGCTTTACTTCCCTTCCGAAGGAAGCCATACTAATGAATTTTACGCCCGAAAAAATCCATTGCTCTCCGCCGGTTTTGAACCTGTGACCTCAGAAACTAGAAGCTAGCAAGGTAACCACCATACCACGGAGGACGACTGAAATTCTCGAAGCAAGTGACTGTTAGTTGGATGTAATCCTCAGGCGATAAAGAGAAACACAACAAAATGTTTCCAAACTTTAGAATTTCGGAACACAGGTGCTCGCAAACAACGCCAGCATTTCATAGCGACAGACTGGCGCCGGAGTATATGTGTCTAATCGGGCAGTAAAACCGTTGAAGCATACTAAAAATGAATGACGGATCGTAAAACTTTGTAATCGTAAAGATAGAATTTTGCAGTAGTCCTGAAATGAATAATGAAGTTAGAATGAACTACCAATGAAAACGAAGTTAAAAAAGTAAGGCAGCGAATAACCAAGACGATAAACTATGCGGTTAGGGGCCCAATCCAAACCTAGAGTAGACATAACTCCCAGAAGGAGGAAAGCTTTATGAAAGAAAAAGCTTCACTCCGGTCATCTTGCTCACGGCCGGCGTTAAGATGCAAAATTGCTGCATATCCACCATGCCGCTTGGACTCTCAGTTATGCACAGTCTCGTGTCCGCTGGTGATTAAAAACTCAAATCAATGTTCTGTGTTTTGAGCGCTTAATAATCAGTTTCACTGCTAATAAATGACAGTGGTTATACAATCTAAATAGTTCGGCATAGAATCCACGACTTGTGTCTTGTGTGTGGGGAAAAGGAGAAGTGTGTTGAGTGTGACCTAATTTGTCACCTGTGCGAAAATAAACGGAGAACAGTCGTCGCCGCATACTTCAGGGTGTCCGATAAGTCTGGAACGATAGGCGAATTATCACAACATATGTTCAATGTGTTGCTCTTGTCTTATTATGCATAACTGGAAATGCTTTCTCCAATCATCCATCACACTGTTATGGATGTTGGGAGTAATCAAAGCACAACACTCCCAGATACGTCGTTTCAGATAATCCAGGGATCGTATTTTCACAGCATAGACCATATCTTTCAAATGACCCCACAAAAAAAATCAAGAGGTGTCAAATCCGGACTTCTTGGTGGTCACTCCACTGGCCCTCGGCGACCTATCCAATGTTCTGGAAATTGTGTGTCCAGTCAATTGCGAACCTGAAACTGTAATGGGCCGAGCATCGTCCTGTTGAAAATAAGCGGGATAATGGCCATCGGGGTTCAATAAGGTGGGAAAATCTTCCTTCTGGAGCATCCTCAGGTATCTCCATTGACGGAGAAGAATAATGGACCAATTATTCCATTATTCCATATGCCGCACCACGCCATAAGGCGTTCGGCACCTTGTTCTCTTGATGCATCAAACCAGTATCGCGTGTTTTGCTTATTCACTTCTCTGTTAATGTAAACATTGGCCTCATTCAGAGAACAGTGGTAAGAAACTCGTCATCCCTCTCACATTGTTGCACTGTCCATTCCCAAAATTATTTTCTTCGATCCGGATCGTCGTCTGTTAATTTCTGTAATACTTGCAGTTTGTATGGCTGCCATTTATTGTTGTGCAATATGCGCTGAATGCTGCTTTTTGAGATGCCTGTCTCTGCTGACATTCTGCGGATCGATTTCCTAGAACTTTTCGAAAACGACGCCAGGACATTGCACACTGTCTTCTCTTCGATGGTCCACTACGGGGTTTGTCTGCAACGGAGCTCGTTTCAGTTAATTTTTTAATTAATTTACCCACACAGCTGTGTGCAATTGGAGCTCCTTCTAGGGGCAAAGCATTAAATTCACAGGCAATTACCTGCTGCTACGGCTGCGAACAAGCAGGATCATTGCGTACGCGACTCTGTACTAAAAACATCACTCAAGCGATCTGTGAACAAAGAACAAACATTATAAACAATTCACCTATGGTTCCAGACTTATGGGACATTCTGTACTTACTTGACTCTTCTCCATTCACCACCGGGAGGAGTACAAACTCATGGACCAAGGACCGAAAACCGGATCACCAAGCAAAATCGACCTCCATGCACCCCAAGTAAAACCCTATATGAAGCAACACCGCTAATCCTATACCTGTATATGTGTGTCATGCACTTCTGAGTTAAAATCAGTTGTGCTTATATCATTACCTTCTCATAAAGCGCAGCGTTGCTCCATGCTATTAGCCTCGTTAACAAATCCAAACTCTTGTTCGAGTGACAATATACCCGAAGCAGAAACATTAGCGTTAGTAACAGTTACTGTCTGATGAAAGCGGCAAACTTTGCAAATCCGCTGTTTCTTTAAGTGATCTATGGTGTCCTTGTGCATCATGCAATATTCAAGAAGGCATCTTTACTCTCAAACAAATCTGTCAATAACATCTCTGCAGGCAAAGCTTGACTGGATGCTTCGACTTTTATCCGTTTCAAACTCGCCAGGCCACTCACGTATTTACGTTAAGCCTATGTATGATTCATCAAGGTTTCTGCGTTCTATATCCCTTACGTCTTCAGCATTCACAAACCCTAGCATGCTCCTGACTTATCTCCAATTAAAGTGATTTATCATCTTTAATATACGGAGGTGTTCATTTGGAAAGTCGTAATGTAGGCATTATTCCTAGTTACTACTTCCTCTGCCACGTACTTACAGCGAGTAGAAGCAGTATGTACTCCAAAAATTCGATGCCGAGATTTAACCCAAAGTACAAGTTTTGAGGTCCATGAGCCCAAAAAATCATTTTTAAAAAAGGTCGGTGTATATGTGTGTGTCTGTGAATAGCATTACTCGTAAACAAAAAGTCGGTTAAATGCCAAACTTATCATTTAATTTCAGCATTTTCCAAGGATGCAACACGAAAATTTTTATAAATATCCCCCATTCCAAAATACCGTTTACTCGGAAAATTTTTCGAAATTTTTATTTTCTCAAAAATGGCTGTTATGTTTTCTATTATAATACTGCATGTTTAAGATATTTCACGACAAATGAACTATATGTCTTGAAGTTTTTGGGAATAGCCTTTGAAATCCTATTTATTCTGAATGGCTTTTGTACAATTGATAAACCGCGAGGCAGTATTTTTAACACTTGAATAATTTCAATTAAATTGTATAATATGCAAATTCAATAACAGCCCGCCTTGAAACAATATGTATGTAATAATTTGTAATAATGTATGTAACAGCCATTGCATATGCTTATATTATTGTAAACATGTTTAATAATGTTATATGAATACATTACATACTTTAATAATGCAAGAGCTGTGAGAATAATAAGTTTAACGTTGCTAACAATGAGGTAACAATGACGTAAACTTGAGGCAATAATGAGTTTGAGAGTTTAAATGCTACTAGTCATTATTAGGCCAGCAATAACGTAAATTTTGTGACAGTTTAAAAATTAGCCAATTAACAGCCAGAAAAAGCTTTAATTAAATGCAGGTATTCCATTGGACTAGGTTGAGCAAATCAGAGACTTGAAATACAGAAACTTGTGCATTTTGACGGTTTAAGGATGTTCAGTTGCCTGCAGACCTTGGTAGTGACCGGATGGAAGATGTGTTCTCTAAAGAAATATTATGTATTCGTGTTAAAGGAAAATTAGATATACGCGTTAACAGAGTGCAAGTTTTAAATTAAAGAATCTCACAGGTGTAGTGCTATTTAATTTGTGTCAATGGTTAATAAAAAGAAGGAAATCTAAACTTAAAATCTGTGTAAGCCTACATTCTTGTCGCACCACGCCCTGATTAAGAGAAACGTGTCTCTACAAGCATTACTGACGCAGCCGAGGCAAACAAAAACATAAATACTATCTATAGAAGCAGTTTAATAATAAAATTAAAAAAATATATTTTTAAACTTGGAGCGTAACAACAAAAATACATCATCTTCAAATCGGCTTCACATATGTAGCAGCATATTACGTAACAATCTTCTTCAAACTAACGCCCAAAGCGTGGTGCAAAAGCTCCAACAACAATAAAACCTTCAACAACAATAAACTACAACAGTTGAAGAACAATACTTCAAGTTGGTTCCCATACGTGGGGCATAACTTCTTCAACCATAGGAGGTATACGAAATCTTACTACAAAAAGTGTACATCTCGCTAAAGCGCAATTTATGTAAAATTTTTCTGGCGTTAGCCATTTCCGAAAACTAAATTGAGTATTACCTACGGACGCTCTTTAACTGCTGTGGTCCTTAGAGTCCGATATTATATTGGGCGTGAAAGATTAGTAATTTTGCTCAAGGGCCTCTTTATCAGGCTTGAGGTTATTTTACGTGCCGTAAATCTACGAGACGGGACCACCGGTTTCATTTCCCTTCCGAAGGAAATCATGGTAATGATTTTACGCCCGAAAAACATCCATCACCCTCCACCGGGTTTGAAACCGCAACCTCGGAAACTAGAGACTAACATGGTAACCACTACACCACGGAGGCGACATTAACAATTTCCGAGATATTATTTGTTATTGGTTTGAATTTTCAAACACTTTATAATTTTGTCAACTGCAAATCGCTATTCTTTATTCTTTCTTTTTCTTTCGTATTCATTCAAATAGAACAGAATTTCAAAGTCATTGCATAGCTTTGAAGAGACTTGGCTATCGCTTTAGCTTACTGCATTCTACTTATACCTACAGCGAAATGTGTAAATGTATAACAAATGTTTATCTGCAATAAGACGAAGGAGAGATAAGAATTAGATTTTGTAAGAATAGTTTGCAGCAGAGTGAGTAGAGAAAGTTATGTGAATGCAACACAAAATTTCTACAAACACGTTTTAGAAAAAAGTTTTCGTCGTCATTAGTACAGCATAACATGATCACTAGAAGAGTTATATGATACATAATTGCACATTAGCGTTTCTTACATCTACAATAGGCAAATAACACGAATATCTTTCTAACACGATGTTGCACCACCTCACTAGAATTGCGTTGCTAGTTGCATTCAACTCCAGAGTAATGTTGATTATTTTATCATCTGTTCTGATTATATGCATGATGCATACGGTAATTACTGCTGCGTTTGAGAAAGAGTACTTATATGGTCTCTAAATTATTCAGATCTCACATCACTTTGATATGTTCCACTGCGTTTTTATGATGAATATTGTGTGTGCAGAGCTACCCGTGGATATTCATCTTAGAAAACAGATTTTCACAACCTTTGGACAGCTAAGACAGAGATGTTAGATCACACGTGATAGATATTCGCCTCAGGTAAGAATTATGTTGTACAGAGAATGAAAGCCTAATCTGAACAACACACCCAAAAAAATAAAAATAAACAGGATTTATTCTCCCTGATTTTAAGTCTTTCTGAAATGTTTAACCTCTAGTATTTTAACTTAGAGATAAAGGTACGACGAAGGAGCCCCCCCCCAACCAGACAGAGCACCGCAAGTAGGCTGCAACGGCCCTTTTTGCGTCTACCATGACCCCTGAGAGGGAGAGATGAGAGGAGAGACCCGAAAGGCGACCCGTTCGGATGATGACGGGCGCAAGCATGGACGGGGTCCCTAACTTTGCAGATCGAACGCATCCGAGGCCTCCCGGGCCCACCCACAAGTCAGCGAATCCCGGTGGCCCCCTCTACAAAAAGGACCTAACTGAGCAGTTCCTCAACGACGTCAGAGAAGAAACCTCTATATAACGCACAGCCACCGCCCAGCCGCAACCCACCGAACAGTGTCACTTGGCCCTACAAACCCTGAAGCTGATGACAAGAAGGTGATGGATACAGAAAATTAGTGGCAGGAAGGTCGTGGTAGAAGATTAATCACCCCAGCATTGGCCTACTGGCACGGGGAGATTACGAAAAATCCCTCCGTTAGAATAAGCGATCACCGGGGCTGGAACCCGGGATCTCCCGAATGTTAGTCACACACTTCACCGCGGCATCACATCACTCGCTGAACGTATATTAAGAATTTTGCATACGCGTTATTATTCCTAGGTAATTAAGTATTAATGAAAGTAGTTTAGTCCTTTACAGGTATTCGTCAATAAACAACTCAGTTAGCTTCATAAAGTAAAGCTAACTGATCAGTCTCTCGATTCATCTCTGTAACGTATTGTTCATGTACCGTTTTGAAAAGTAACTGTTTTAATATTACATTTAACAATCAACATACTACGTATAGGCAAAAACTAAAAAGCGAAAGTTTTGCAATAGAAAGTAACTCTAATCTGTTCAGATTTTTTGCATAACTATGAAGAAGGCTTATAAATCGATTTCATTTCGGGAATTTAAAAAGAAATTCATTTACTTTTACCGTATCTGAGTTTCTAGACGCAATTCTTGAATACCAATGTACGCGCTGATAGCAAAATAAGATGCAGATTTTTGGCAGAAATATTGGATGGCAATTATAACAATAGCTGAAAATTGCTGATCAATAAAGACGCAGCTGTCCATGTGAAAGTTATAGTAAAATAGCTAAACGAAAATTTCGTTCCTTCAAAACCCAAGTATTACTCTATTTTATTTTTCACAGTTCCTTTAAATTATTAACAATTTAAAATCAATTCAACCAATAACATGAATTACCTCTTCGGATGTTTGATAAACCTATTGGTAGGCAAATAGACAAATACTTTACATAGAAGGGTTTTAGAGAGGCAATTAATGACTTTTACTAAATCTAAACAAACTTAATATCAATAAAACTATCTACTGCCTACTTTGCTTAATCGTAATTTCTTTTGGAAACTTGAATATACATAAATTTAGATCACAGCTGATTGAAAACATTGATGTAGTATTTCCTTTTAGAGACTATAATATATTACAACAAAATTATTTGGTAAAACACTCAGATAAGACTGAATAATTTGACATTTGGTATACCAAATGTGTAGGTTCATATTTTCATAAAGTTGAATTTTTGCATATTGATAATACGGTAAACGTCATTAAAATTTTTAAAAATAAAGAAATCTTTTACGTTTTTATTTTAAACTACTCTCTTCCCTATGCTGAACAAAGGTGACTGCTGGTAAACTTGCTGCTACAGATAATAATTTTAAGCAACGAAAGATACTGGAAAGTAACAAAAGATGCTGGCACACGTTTTGAATAAAGATGAATAATTCATCATTAGGTTTATTAACCTAACGGCTCTCGGGAACCAAAACCTTGTCCTACATGACATATACTGATAAGAGGATGCTGCGTTTAAACACACTTATATATCATCAGTTTGACCTGGGATCGAACCCTTAACCTAGCCAGCAAACTATGCCCAAACTAACACTAAAATAGTTAAAAACACATTTATAAAATGAATACAGAGCTAACAAGTGTCTAACAGTAAGGTAAATCTATAGAAAATCTGAAAGAATTTCCAATAACGTTCTTCGAACGCTTAGCTGCGGCTTAGAAAACCAATACTTCAGGACAAGGAGTTTTACCATAGCGCTGAGATTCTGGAAATTGTTGTGTGACAAGAGCCTTTAGGTAAACAGAAGAGAAGTATATCTTGTGTATCTTTCACCTTCCAAAGATATCCTTCTCCAGTGCCTCTAGAAAGTGAGAAAGATCAACTCCTCCCTAATCTGAAATCCGTTATCCGAAAGCAGGTCGAAGCTCGCAGGAGATTTGGTTCCCGGGATACCCGAAGTTGATGGCATGTAAGCACCGGAATATAGCTGCTACCGTTCACGATACTTCCTATGGCCTGTTTATACGCTTGGAACTGGAAATAAAATACCTCGGTAAACTCATAAAGGGTTTAGAATGCGTAAAATAGAAAAATGAAGCAAATTCCCTTTGAGTAGACGGTGAACAAGGGCAGAATAACAAATGTATCTTTTATTTGCGCTTCAAGATTATGTGATAATATACTTACATAATCAATTTATAAGAGAAGTCCTTCACATCGATAAGTACGACTTAGTAAGATAAGCAAATAAGCAGACTAATAGAGCGTTTCGTCGTCCAATAGAATTGTTGTATCAACCGATTTCCCTTTCGTCTAAGAGGCCACTATGATTATGGCTTTCGTGAAGCGGAGGGGGATTTCGGCACTTAAGCGCACAAGTAGGCATGTTGTGATTCTGAGAACCTCCACAGGAAAGGAGTAAAGCGAAGGGAGCAGAAGACGACCTGATCCGGGGCGGCAGGCTTGTATGTGGGCGGGATCCTTAACGTCTCCAGATATCACATTCTTACACCGGGGGATCTCCCACAGGAACCTACCTCTCCCCATGGAGAGAAATCTCTGAGGGCCCGTCAAGCAGCGAAAGTCAGGATAGACGGTTCCTCAAAGAAAGCAGCTAAGCTCCTTAACCGAGCCCATTCGCTTGATCCTTCGGCCCTGGAGCCCCAGTATTCGCCTACCAACCAAAAAAAAGCTGCTAAAGAACCCAAGCTAAACGGGAATTGAACCCCGAACCTCCCGAATACGAGTGCCACGCTTTACTGCGTACCCATCCTTGTTCGATCAGAGGGAACTATAATTAATTTACCAAAATAAATATTATTTTAGAAGTAACGCTGTTGATCCTCACTTTTAACAGATTTAGGACCTAATCTATCATGCAAATTGCAGCAACCATTACTAGACAAGTTACCAAAGGAAGCACTACTACAGCTGACTTACATGTAAAATGCTATTTTTATCATATTTCCCTCAAAAGTGTTTGAACGCATGCTTCTACCTCTCTCACTAACTGACCTAGGCGATATTACACCTCCTTTTCAGTTAGGATTTAGATTGCAACATTCCTGTCCACAACAACTACATTGAATTATTGATACCAACTTGACGCCTACTAATAACAATGCATTTATCCTGGACACAGAGAAGGCTTTTGACAAAGTGTGCCATGATGGGTTACTGTACAAATTAAAAATCACACTTACTAAATATATATTACACAATAATTAAACCATGCGTATATAACTCACCTATTCTAGTAAATGTTAATATGTACAGTTACAATCACTTGCAATTAAGTCTGTTGTACCTAAGGAAGTGTTCATGGACCACTTTTATACAGCATATATACTAACTTTCCAACACACGTAAATTGGATTATTGCGCATTACGCTGCTGACATTGCATTTCTGGGCAAAGGTCCTGTGATTCAAAAGCCAGATAGCTTAACACTCTCAGTGAGAAATCGACATATGGTGCAAACCTTGGAGAATCAGTGAATCCTTTAGAATCAAAATTAGTTGAGTTCACTTACCAGAAAAACATCAATGATCATCCAGTAATACCCATATCAGAAAGTGTTAAATATCTCGGCTTAATTTCATGGAATGGCCACATGAACAACTTAGTTCAGAAAATCAGTTATCGTATTCGTCTTCTAAAACCCATCATATCAAGAAAGTCGCCCTTGCTTTGCAGTACAAAAGATTGTTATAGAATACCCATAACCGTCCAATATGGTAGTACGGCTGTGCAATCTGGGATTCCCCTTCATCATCACAAATCCCAAGAATACAATCTACAAAACAGATTTCTCCAAACATATAAATTATACACCTTGGTATATATGCCACATCACCCTTCATAGTGATCTAAGGATTCCAGATGTTTCTACAATCCTCCAAGTTAGCTACAAGAGAGACTACAGCTCATCTCTACGACTCACCAATCCTTTACTACTATAGACAGCAGCAAATCCTACACCTAATTACTCCAACAAAGACTGAAAATAAATAGACCAATAGACCTAATATATTGTAGCGGACCAGGTTGCACATATTTCGTATACCAGGAAGTGTGAAATTCAGGTTAGCAGAAATCGTCCACGCTGCACTACGCCGAGTCAGCGCTTATGTATGTATTCATACTACAGGGTTTTGACTCGGTCGTGAGAGTGGGAGTGTGAGTGTGAGTTGCCTCGTGGTTGTTGCCAAGAGGTTGTTGTTGCTACGAGAGAGTCGTCAGATTAGGTATCAGTTTCGAGACCCGTCGCCACCAGTCAACAGGTAAGCATGCGACTAATCTGAGTTCTGTTAATTCACTCCGGGGCTTCACTCCGATCTAATTGTTCGCACATTTAAAGCAACAATATAATTTATTGGGCCAATGCATCCCCTGTGCTTTATTTAAATACCCCTATCCTAGAACACCACCCTGGCCTGCCTACCACCCCGGTACCAACGCATCCCCCCGTACCTCTGAGCTACCAACCCCCCTGTGTAATCACCTACTGCGGGGGTAACCACCCCCGTGGGGTGTTACAATATTACAGTAAATATACACAGATTGTCAGTGGATAGCAACCCATGTTTTATGTTAATTTTGCTTTTTTACTTTCTCTACTACGCATAGTAAGTAGGGAAAGTATTGTATTCCAACCAAAACTTCGATACCGAGATTTCACCGGAAATGTGTGTTTTGAGACCACCTGAATCCAAAAAAAGCATTTTTGGAAACATGTCCGTGTGTGTGTGTGTGTTTGTGTCTGTCTGTGAACGAACATTCGGATAAACACCAAACTTATTATTTAGGTTCAGTATCTTCCAGAGATGCGACACGAACGTTTTCAAGAAAATCCCCCCACCCTAGATTACCCTTTACATGGAAAATTTTTCGAAAATTTTAATTTTCTCAAAAATGGCTCTAACGATTTTGATTAAAATATCATATGTTAAAGATATTTTCATGACAAATAAAATGTATATCTTGAATTTTCTGGGAATGACTCCAAAAGTATTCTTCATTGTGAACGACTTTTGCATAACTGGTAAACCATAAGAGATGGACAAAATTTTACTACACCAAAAATGTTGATCGCGTTACTATACACAATTTATGTCATATACATTTTTTTTGTTGAGTGAACCATTTTCGAGATATTGCTTGTTATTCCCTTAAATTTTTCAACACTTATTTTCCAAAATGGGAAGTCGTTATTCATTTTTTTGTCTTGGATATGCAAAGAGTTTTAATCTGTGGCAAAGGGAATGGTGCTGCACCTAGCAACCAGCTATTTAGAAATATGTATGTGCTTAAAGGCTACTGTATTTCCAAATTGCCCTTGTAAATATATATTCCCCTTACATCTACAAGAAAATTAGCAATAAGATAGAGTCTGCAAATGTTTATCTCGATTAACATGAAGTAGATGGAGAATAAGCGTTTGTAAAAATAGTTTGTATAAGAGTAGAGAAAGTCATGTGAGTGTAACACAACAGATTTTTTCTATAAATGTGCACAAATATATTGTACAGCAGAGTTTCTTTAGTTAATAAAAAAGTTGCAGCATGTTCATATTGTAAGCGTGCGTTTCATCTGAAATGTTGTACTTCAGTGAACAACAGTCAACGTCATATATTTTCAAATAAACCTTCACCTTGAAAGTTATTTGTCCCTTGAAGTCACATTCAAAGCCTACCATACTTAAATATATATCTTAGAAAGTTGCATAGTTTATTTAGAACAACATATGGGGGGTGGTGTAATTGTATACAGTTTGATGCATCATAATGAGTTCTATTTTTAGCAAGATGGGACTGCTTCTCATTAAACATATATAAGACTTATAGCAGAAGAATTTCCAAAGACGTGACTTGAACAAAGAGATATTCTTAAACATAAATATTTTGCAAGAAAGTCATGTGCTGTTGACAGCACGATTGAATTCATTAGATGGGGTATACCAAATAACTGATAAAAATAACGAACTGGTTGGTAAAATGTGCTTGAGTGTCAAATCTAGACTACGTTAGTGTGTAAATGCTGAAGACCAACAATTTGAATATCCATAAGAATTGATGTTGCTTCAAAAGTCTGCATCATCAAGTATTATTGGGTTTCTTGACATACCTTATATTGCATTACTGTATACCTACTTTTACCCACCCCTTTATATTAGCATAATTAGGCCAAAAGTTTAGGGTGAATATGTTTATGCATTTATTGCACCATACGTAAAAATGAGTTTCATATTAATATGGTTACTGTACTAAGTTTCAGTCAAAATAAGAATACAGGTTTTATGAAAATAGTGTTGCCACATAACGATAGTACTTATTTTTATGACGCCATAAGATTTCAGTGTTTTATGCGTCAACGAATTCCCGGATTTGAAATTGTTAATTATCCAATACATGAAGGAACTTTGGGAAAACGGCGCGAATAACTATTAAACGCACGAATGAGCAGTGAGTTAAATTCAAACTAGCAATATTGTCCTAACATCACACATTAATTAATATAATAAATGATAGAACATGAAATTTGAATTCTTTGAGAATTGATTTTCGTTTTTATGGCTACCTTAGCATTAGTATTGTAATAGTTAATTATACAACTTGTGTGTGTGTATGTTTTTTCTTTCTTTTTAGTCGAGCTACTTTCGAGAGCGATAGTAGCTCGTTTAAATGTTCATTTTCCTACTACGCAAGTAGGGGAGAAAAAGCATGTGCGTGCACACGTATGTATGTATGAACACCATGACTCAAAACGAAAGGTCAATTAAATACCAAACTTGGTATTTAAGTTCAATATCTTCAAAGAATGTGACACGAAAATTTTCAAGAAAATCCCTCCTATCCAACTACCCTTTACATAGAAACATTTTGTTTACTTTCTCAAAAATGACTAATGGTTATAATTAAAATGCCATATGTTTTGAATATTTTCAAGACAAATGAAGTGTATAACCTAAATTTTCTGGGAACAGCCTCTGAAATCCTCTTTATTGTAAATGAATTTCGCATAACTGATAAACCGTAAGAGAGAGACAAAATTTTACTACACAAAAAATGTAGACACCGTTAAAGCATGCAATTTACTTATATATATTTTTTTCATTCAGAATAAACGGTATTTCAGAGGCTATTCTCAGAAAATTCAGATTTTTTTATTTACAAGGTAAACAAACATTTTTAATAAACAGTTTTCCGAAATCAAAATGAAAATATATTGTGAAATTAAAGTTTAAGGTCTGTATTGAGCATGAACAATTGAATAGCATACATAGTGTGTCTGAAAGAGGTAGCTCCTATTTAAGATACTGGATTTGAAAGCCCTGCACTTCTTACACTTAAAACCGTTGAGTGATTTTGTTTTTTGTTATGGTTTAAAATAAACACTCTTATGAAATGTTTACCCCCATTATAGTATTTTGACAATACTGAATTGTCTAAATCCAAGTAGTTCTACCTCTTTTACTTGTTCATTGCTTTATCATCTTTCGGTGCAATCGTTATTCAGTTGTTTTTCGCAATATACTGGAAGACTAGAATTTTATGGCCATCGTATAGCGACCTACTGTTAAACATCTGACAATGGTTTATTTTATCCCCCTTGTAACTGCAATAAATGTGTAATGCAACTATTTGTGCACACACGAAGTAGATCGAAAAATAAGCTTTCGTAAGTATGGTTTGTATATTTATATAAAAACAAACGATAGTGAGTAGAGAAAATAATTTAAATGCTACATATTAGATTTATTATAATTATAGCTATACTGGTTCTTCTTTAGTGAAACTTAGGTCCTGTTTTCTCCTTTTGATTTTAGCAAATTAGTGACTTTATTAATGCACCATTAGATAATTTTTACACCGTTCATCCTCAAAGCGTTGTACTTAAACATGTACATGAATTGTGTGAAAATGAGTATCTTCACCTTCAAATACTATTTATATATAAAATAACTTGTATGGTATGCTTTACCAACTATACATATCACTGTAATGAAAAATGAAGGTGTTAACAAAAAATGCATGTATTTTGTCTAAAAAAGCTGCCTGTTAAAAAATGATTGAAAAGACCACCAATGATGAATACCATGTTATATTGCTTTATCAATATGCATGTAAACAATCAACACAAAAGGAATAAGCAAACAAGCGAGGCTTTGAATTTGCTGCTATGATAGAATCAATCATTTTTCATGCGATAAAAAAGAAAGAACGTGAAGATAAAAGCTTGCCATCAGATGTAGTGTTTAACAGAAAATCTGTGTATAAAAAGGCTGATTTTCCCATTCATGGGCCTGGCATCATTTATCAAACGCTGAAGGAAATCTTTACGGCTTCATTTGTAGGTACTTGGTTGGAACTTTAAAGCAATCAAGGAATATCTTAATACCAAAACTCTGTTCGGGGGCTACATTCATTCACTAATTCATTCTTTAATTCATAGTGAGAAGATATTAATGAATATTCAGTTGATATGTTTAATTAACTTTGCTGGAGTATTTGCACGTCTTAATTAGGTACCGGCAGCTTATCAATTTTTGAAAGAAAATGAAAGTTTAATTATTTTTGGGAGGATACACTAATTTTGAATAAGTATTCCATATATGAGTATTGCGTTATCGTAATACCGTATTAATAAATTACCTAATCACTTCAGCGAGCCATCTTCATTTGCATGGCTTTGTTATTATCTAATGCTAATCATTAGGAAATGAAGATATGAGTGCTCTTAATTTTGACAGTGTTAATTCCTCTACAGCTTCTATAGAGAAGTAGTATAGCATTCGTCTCTAAAATTGGTTTAGAGATTTCATCATAAATCCATGCTTGCAGGTCCCACTAAACCAAAAAAGGAACGTCTGAGAAAATGGTCCTTGGGACAGAGAGATGGGAGATGTGTGTTCACAAGGAAAAATATGTTATAAACAAAATAAGCTTATTAAGATGAGCCAAACCAAGAGCTAAGAAACAGCACAGATGTTATGGAAATTTAATTTTTTTTTTTGTTTCGAGAGAAAAAATTTGCCAATATTCACTCTGGGTGTTTTGTATATTGCATATGGATAAACAGAATATCCACAAATTTGCCCACTAACTCTCCACGATTCCAGTCCACTGACTAATTGGAAACAAAATATTTGACGTGTACGCTCTAAGTGTAACAGTTCACAAGTTACAACCGTTGTAAGTTAACCACTAGAAATGCGCGATATTGCATCACAGTTGGGGCACAACACTTTCCAGCCTGCTGCTGTGGGCTGGTCCGACTGCTGTATAAAGGTGAACTTGTTACTATTCCTGCAATCCCCTACAGATGCCTTCGCTGCAATTAATAGAGGACATTGCTGGATGAAATAGAAAGTAAGGGCAGATTATGAAGTTCAGGCAACCCCGAGTTATCTTAAAAGTGGAGAGTATTAATTATTTATGTGGGAGTTTTATCACCATTATCGTCATCTTCTTGTTCTCGAAAATGAAATGGCTGATGTTTCCAAAAAGGTCAGTTGAAATAAATTGTGTGCTTTAAAGATAATATGACTTTATCCAGTTCTTCTAAGATTTTACCTCGTTCAATTTCATTGGGAGTTCACTTCGTTCAAGCTAACATCATTCGGCGAACTAGTTCAGTTCTCTGTTGCTTCACCTTTCTTCGTAACGTAGCCTCTTGACGCAGCAGTTCACTTTACTCGGGAGTCGAACACAAGACCTCCGCAACCCGTCACTCCGCGGTAATTCGCGGACTAACTCCCTCGGAGAATCGCTCTTGTCGCATCAGAAATGTATCGCTAACTTGCTCGCTGACTGACTCAACTCCACTCTGTCGCACTCGACTCGCAATTCCACACGCACTGACTGACTGACTCACTGACTGACTGCCTGCCGCGAGAGTGCTCGCTTATATAGTCAGTGGAATCTTTCCACATGGTTCTCGAACGTTCTAGAAGTGTTTCGATCTGGAGGGGAGAGAAGCTTCCAAAAAGTTCTAGTTATCTCCCGATAATGCGCCGGTGTTTACGCTGGCGAGCGACCGTTATCTTGTTTACTCCGACCGCTCGGCGGCAATCTCCCGATAACTTTGGGTCATAGCCGCAGCGTCACATATCTACATTTTTGCCTATCTCTTCAGGCTTAACAGTCATACAAAATTCCTTCAGAATAAGAGGACTTCGTAGCCTATTTCCAAAAGATTCAACATGTACATTGATAGTTTAATTTGTTATGTAAATGTCGTAAATGTATGGCTTTTGATGAAAATTAATTTATTTTTGAAAAAAATAAACACTTTTGAAAAATCTTTCATGTAAAATTTAGCTGGGGTGCCTGAGAAACCTTAGGTAGCATCCTTGGAAGATACTGATCTTAAGTCGACAAATATGGTTTATCCAACGTTTCGTTTTTGAGTTATGCTGTTTACACGTACACACATACACAAACACACACACGAACATTTTTCTAAAGATGGTTTTTTTTCAGAGACCTCAAAACGTTGTTCAATGAAACCTCAGTATCGAATTTTTGGGTGAAATGCAGTCGTTATTCTGCCTACTGCTTTAGGTACGTAGTAGAGAACGAAAAATTCCCCGATTTGTATTGAGTAATATGAGTGACTAGCATTTGTGTCTTTAAAAAATTAATTTAAACGAAATGCATGCCTTGTTAGACTTCGTCTCCCTCATCAATTTTTCTTGAATTCTTAGTATTTATTGTGTATCTAAGGAAATTGAGGACAAGTTATAATTATTCTTATCCGTCTCAAAATTATAGGCCCTCGTTAATCAAACAAGAGAGACGAGATTCAGCTAGAGTAATCTGAGAAATTAGTAAATCTACACGATCTTGTTGTTTTCTAAACAACAGCCACTTCATAGCATTACAATTCTTTGAGCATGTTAGGTTTTTAAAATATGAACATTTTCTCTTAAAATGTTAAATAAAAATTTCAATTTGGTTTCATCAAAGAGAAGATAATATATATATATATATATATATATATATATATATATAGAAGTGAAATATAATAAACCCTCCATGGAATGAGTACTTATGGTACAATAAGAATTCCAACATTCTGCTTGGAGTAGTTGTTGAAAAAAGGGCGAATCCAAAAATATTAGCGCTTATTTTTATTTTTCTACCAAATCATGGCGATATTTCACACTTATACAGCTGCATGTGTACCGTTTATTCAGAAAGAACCAAAACTAGAGATTGCCTAGCAGACAGAGCTTAATCCATATTTTACAAATTAATATATATATATAAAACGAGAACATAAAACAAAACATAGTTATTATTGAAATAAAATTCAATATTTATTTAAAACGGAAAAAATATTGCTTTAGAGGGAGATTGACGAAAAAAGTGTTTAAGCATAGGTTAAACAGTAATTTTTACACCAATTTATCAAGTATTTCCACTAATGTACGAGTTCCTTAGTTAAGTGGAAGCCTTAAGAGGAGTTGTAGGGATGAAGTACTGAACACTTTCAGGTTTATAAAAAAACTGGGTTCGAAATATTTGGAGAACTTTCTAAACAATATTATACAATCTTCTATTTTTCAACAGCCAATAAACAATTTCTCTTAATAGCTATACATAAAAGTGAAGATGTTAATAATTTTTTTAAAACATTACGATACTGTAAGTTTCAAGGCATATGAGCTAAGTCGTTGGTGTCTATTGCTTAATATATGACTTTTCCTATGTAGACAATATAGTTGCGACTTTTAAGTTATTGCCAAGACACTAATATATATGGTTACGTTTCTTAATTTAATCTTTAATCACAGTTTTCCCAAAATTACACTTTCCTGAATGAATGTTAATATATTTAGGGAAAACTTCACCAGCTTAAATGCTTCGAAGATGTAAGTGCCGTTTTTGAGGATGGAAAAGTAACTACTGAAAGAGAGTTCTTCAGGAATATTTCATACATTGTTTTATGGCCATTTTTTGCATTCAGTTTAATTATTAATTTACGTTTAATAAAAAAACGTTCTATAAATGCTACAATTCTTTTTAAGTAAACAGAACATCTGTGACAAAAGGATAATTAAACTTCAGCTTTTAGCTCCAATCACTTGCCTAAATTAAGTAGGTACAGTGTCCATTCTTAATATCTACGGCACCACAAAATATAAGGCGGACGCTGGTGGTACATAAATTAAATTATATTTGGGAAAGGACGTTTTGGAAGGAAACGTTCCAGACTTAAGTTTTAGGGTACCCCCCCCCCGGAATTTTCCAGTTATGAGGACTGAAAAAAAGCTCAAACAGAGATGACGGTACTGGTTATATACATACGTACCTTAACGACTTCAGCTATCCGTGTCGCTATTAACCGTGTTATTTTATCACTTGAGATGGGAGTAGTGGAGCGTATAGACAGTATTCCTACGCAATTTTCAGTCAAATTTACTCAAAACTTCTAATGCGACTATTCTATCAGTACAATATCGTCGATGTTTTACTGAGTTTAATATAAAATGAGAAACACTTACATAAGCATTTACGGCACATTAAAGTTTTTCACAGGAAGCAGAAATAAAATGTTTTATAAAAAAGATCTGATGTGTTGCAATAACATGACTTTCTCTACTCTTTACAATCTATTTCTAGAAACGCTAATTCTCCATCTACTTTATGATAATCGATATAAACATTTACAGAAACTTATTGCTAATTTTCTTGTAGCTGCAAGGGCAATATGGTAGGCTGTAAGCGATAGTCAAATTCTTTTTAGAACTGGTTGCTATGTGGAGTATTCAATTCTCTTTGCATTTCCAGGACATAAAGAAACGAATAACGAATTTACATTTTAGAAAAAGTATTGGTATTAGAAAATTCAAACAATTAACAAGGAATGTCTCGAAAATTGGTCACTCGACCAAAAATTGTAGATGTTATAACGAGATCTACAATTTTTTGTGCAGTAAAACTTTGTCTATCTCTTATGGTTTACCAGTTATGTGAAAGTCATTGAGAATGAAGAGATCTTTTGGGGACATTCCCATAAAATTCAAGATATACATTGAATTTGCCATAAAAATATCTTAAGCATATAATATTTTTATCAAAATCCTTAGTACCATTTTTAAGAAAATCATAGTTTTTGAAAAATGTTCCAGGTAAAGGGTAGTCTGGATTGAGGCGATTTTCTTGAAAATGTTCGTGTCACATCCTTGGAAAATACTAATCTCAAATACCAAGTTTGGTACTTGTTGGGCTTTTCATTTATGAGTTATGCAGTTCACAAACAGACACAATAACATATTTACCAAACGTGCTTTATTTGGAACAGGGCACCGCAAAACATGCATTTTTGGTGAAATCTCGGTAACGAATTTTTAGGTGGAATGCAATAATTCCCCTACGTAGTAGAGAAAATAATAAAAATAACGTTGCATGGGTATGGGAATTAAGGTTTGCCATACTGTTTACCACTGTTAATACGGTGTATTGAGGGAATGGGTAATATTCGTTAACACTCGTTGGACAGTAAGGATTTCAGTGGTAGTTAGGAAAAAAGAGATACGCACTAGCCTTCGGCTATTGCAAGCAGTCCGTGTTTAGGCTGCTCACAAGCAACATGGTGTTAATACATTTTCGCCCTCATAGGATTTACTAATATCTACCGCCTGTTGAAAGTTGTACCAGTTAAGATAAAGATATATACATAGCCAAATGTGGCACTTGCGATACACCTACTCCAGTCGGACTCAGCTGAAGATGGGGGAAACATAGCTCCCGAAAGCGCTCCTTAGTTAACATCTAGCGCCTATGTGATGGGAGTTAACATATAACGACTCAACTTTAAATTATCATACACTTACTCTTTCAGTTTAGTTAGCATCTTTTCCTGCCGAGCTTGTGCTCATAACTGTTGTATAATTTGTAGCACGCCGCTTTGGTGAAGTATACTGCAATAACAACATATTAAGGTTAAGAAATAGGAGTGTTATATACATATTTTTGGGAGGGGGATTACTTTTTATGCTTCAGAATAACCCTTAAAGTTTATAGCATTTGAATTTAAGCATTTTTACTTTCCATATTATGCATAGTAAGTAGGAGAAGTATTGCATTCCACCCAAAAATTCGATAGGGAGATTTCACAGAAAATACATACTTTGAGGTGCCCTAAATCCATATGAATCTTTTTTGAAAAGGTACGTGTGTGCGTGTGTGTCTGTGAACAGTATAACTCAAAAACGAAAAGTCGAATAAATACCAAACTTGATATTTGAGTTTAGTATCTTCCAAGGATGGGAATCAAAGATTTTCAAGAAAATCCCCCCAAATCCAGACTACCTTTTACTTGGAGCATTTTTTGAAAATTTTGATACTTTCAAAAGTGGCTCTAATGATTTTCATTAAAATATCACATGTTTAAGTTATTTTTATGGCAAATGAAATCATATCTTGAATTTTCTGGGAATGTTCCCAAAAGATCTCTTCATTCTGAATGACTGTCGCAAAACTGGTAAACCGTAAGAGATAGACAAAGTTTTCTCACATCTTGTTAAAACACACACTTTATGTTACATACTTTTTCTTGTCGATTGGACCATTTTCGAGATATTTCTTGTTATTTGTTTGAATGTTCCAATACTTATACATTTTCTCAAATAGGAATTCGTTTTACGGTTTTTTTTTTATCCTGGACATGCAAAGAGAATGAGATGATCCACATAACAACCACTTCTTAAAAGATTTGATTCTGCAAATGTTTATCTCGAATAACTAAAGTAGATTGAGAATAAGCGTTTGTAAAAATAGTTTGTACAAGAATATAGAAAGCCATGTGAAGGCAACACATCAAATTTCTTTTACAAAATTTGTGTAACAAAATTCCGATACGAGCAGTACAATCGTATTACGAATAAATGCGTTTATTGATTATTTCTTAGCTTGAAGCCTTTAGAAAGGTAAACAAATCATATAAACCCTTTAAATGTAATAAAATGTAACAAAGTCTAAATACTAAAATGATTTATTTAAAGTGTAGCCGGTATACTGGAAACGCTATGTGGGACTCAAATGCAGCTCGTACAAATATAATTAGTTCATTGCTGGCCTATTGATTATTAGGCAACGCACACTTGGGAAAGATAAGTAAACGAAGCTATATTAGCTTCCAACTATATATTTATAATTTTGCAGTTAAAAGACTGTAACTATGTAAAGCTACGACAGGTAGATACCTATTTGAGAATTCCCCAAATTACAGTAACTAAATAAATTGAAAACCTAAGAAGTGAAACATTTTTGATGACGAAATGGAATAGGACTTACCTTAGAAAAATCTCTGTTTTAAATTGCTCTAAATGCATTTAAATCTTTAACAGGTTATAATATCTTTAAGTTTTTAAAAGCTGTATCTCTTGCATAGAGATGTATATCTCAGGCCACAACTCAATAAAGTACCATATGCAATATGTCGATTTCAATTAGAGTGTTATAAATTATTTAAACACAAATAACGGGCATCTTAATTATTCCTAATTATCTAGCATGAATGGTTAGCGGAAACGAAACACACTGGTTTTGAATCAACCTAAACTGGTCATTAAATTATACCATGAATGTTGAATGGTATGAAGTTATATAGCCCATTAAATCTGTCATTATTGCTTTTAGAGTTATTATTTATGCATTAATCGTGAAATAATGCATTGAATGGTTATAATGAGTGTCATTTGCTTTTAAAGGACTTTGTGAAATTTAGAGTGTATATCTATAATGGTTTATAAACGCACACATGGCTTTACGTTTTAGATACGTTCGCAGATTTTGTTTCTTGGGAAACAATCTAGAAGCGGTAAATTTTAGGAGCGTGTCCGGATAATTACCCTTCAATTTCTAACGATTTAATCACTTGTGTTGCTAAAAAGATTTTAGTTGCGACTTCGCCAGTAGCTAAGCATGATTCTTTCAATCATCGAAGCTGTATCACGCTCGCATCTCCACTCAATCTCCTCGCGTCTCTTTGACCACGGTCATACTCGACAAAAATGAAACTGAACACTGCAACGCTCGACACTACTCCTTGCTACTAAGATCATAGAATTATACTGCCTTTCTTTAGCTTTCCCGAATGGTATGAAGTTTTTGGTGACTCTGCAATTATTAGTCCTTGGCATTACACTGCACTCCAGTATAAATATGAATTCTGTGAAAAGGATTATGTGTGAAATTATAGGCAGGTTGCCCTAAGCCTCAAGCACACTTTGTCAGGAAGCTCATGCTCCCAGATAAGTTTTACAGGATTTTTCGGAAGAAATACCTATTGCCCTATTCTGCTCCATACGTTAATGACAGATCTAGGTTTTACCATGCATGCCCAACAACAAATAAAAGAGGGCAACGCAATATTTTATGCAGATGGGAAGGAGTGGCAGGTTTTAATTGGACGTGTTCTGCTATCAAGCATGGTTTTCATACATCCTAATGTTTCTAGGAACCGTTACTGCGTTCTGAAAGGAGAACTAAAAGACTTGTTTTAAGACTGTCTCCGTAAAGTGCGCGAAAATCACCTTTCGGATCATAGAGTAGCTATATAAATTCTACTACCTAAAGGTCACAGAGCCTACCTTTATCCTTGTCGGCACGAACAAGTGGGGATGGGCAGGTTGGGAGGAGTGTAAAACATGACAAATTCTGTCTAGTAACCAAGTAGTCCGGCAGTGTTCGTGAATGAAGCAATACAAATTCTACAAGGTGCTGGTGCTTTTCTACATTATTTCATGCACATATTCGTTTATTTCTTAGTATTTTACTTATATATTTTTCCTCCTATCTAAGATGCTATATTTGATAAAGTCAACGTATAATGTGACGCAGCTGCTGTGGCCCAAAGTTATCGGGAGTTGGCGCCGGGCTGTCGGAGTAAACAAGATAAAGGCCGCTCGCCAGCTGTAACACCATGGGGCGGTATCCGCAGATAATCAGAACCTTCTGAAAGCTGCCTCCCCCTCCTCCAGGAAGTGTGTAGAAATAGTTCTAGAACGTTCTAGAACCTCATGGAAGGGTTCCACTGCCCATATAAGCGAGCGTTCTCGCGAGAGCACTCAGAGGCGAGCCGAGTTCAGTGCAAAGTGAGGAGAGTTGTTGAGTCAGTCAGTGAGCGAGTGAGGGAGTGTGGTGCGAATCAAGAGCGATTCTCGGAGTGAGTTGGTGACGGCTGTGGTATTAAGTAGGTCGTATTGAAGGAGTTGTATTATAGTTCAACTGTTGGGTAGCCGAACTTGAAGTAGTTGCAACCGCACGTATGGTACCCGGTTTCCGGTAGCCTTCGCCCCAAATGTACTTTCAGGTGGACTTTGTCCCAAGTTTAAAAAAATATATTAACTTTGTAATTTGTGTGTTTCTTTAAATATTATATATTTATGTTTGTCTCGGCTGCGTCAGTATTTTTGTTAGAGACATGGATGTCTTGGCAGGGTTGTGGTGCAACAAGAATGTAGACTTACAAAGATTATAATCTTACTTCACTCCTTTTATTAATGCTTGACACGAATTAAATAACACTTCACTGACATAGACAGCTGTGAGATTCTTTTTATTAATCAATTACACTTTTTAACACTTAAACTATGTTTCGTCTAGCATGAATACGTATTAAATCCCTCGAGGACACTTTTTGCGTCTGGTTAGTAACGCTGCCTGCAGGCAACTGACTTTTGAATTTATAAATGTTTCTCCTTTTCAGTTTCTGACTAACTAATCCTACTCCAATAGAATACCTTCATTTTACTAAAGCTTTTTCTGGTTGTTGATTGGCTACTTTTATGAACTGTCACAAAAGTTACATTATTGTTGCCCCAAGAATCACAAGTAACATTTAAACTTTCTAATTCATTATTGCCTCAAGGTTACCTCATTGTTATCAACTTTTAACCTATTGTTCTCACAGATCCTCATTATTAAATTACGTAACACATTCATATAACATTATTGAACATGTATACAATAATATAAACACATATAATGACTGTAACATACACTTTTTATGTATTGTTACATACACATATTGCTTTAAGGTGAGCTGTTATTGAATTTATATATTATATAATTAGACTGAAATTATTTAAGTGTTAAAAATACTGCCTCAAGTAACGTGCAGCAAGCGCCACTGCGAAGTGACGGGTTGTGGAGCTCTTGTGTTCGACTCCCGAGTAAAGAAAACCGTTCGGCATGAAGAGGCTACGGCACGAAGAAAGTGAAAGGATGAAGAATTGAACTAGTTCACCTTAGTGAAAACGTTAGTGAAGTGAACTCCCAGTGAAGGTGAACTTAATAAAAACGAAACGGTGACAATGAGAACTTAGCGAGGAGGAGACAGTTGAAAAAACTGGATAAAGTTACAATATTTAAATTGAAATAAATACATTATTTCAAATATTATACATGTAAATTATAAGCTTTTTCATATTCCTAATTAATTTAATTAGCCATAGCTTCTATTGCTCAGCCTCTGTACATAACGTTTTAAGTTAACCATACATAATTGTCTTCCGTTGTAAAGTTGTAGGTTTATCAAGAAACGCGCAGTAGAAACCATGTTGTAACGCTCACATTTTCAGGCGAGGACCACATAGCCAATGAGAACAAAAAAGTGATAATACGGTTTATTTGGCTCCAATTTGAGCGATTGCGCTGGCACACCGCCTATCCGTTGTTTATTTCGCTGGAGTACAGACAGCAACCCTCCATTAGTCTCAGTTGTTTTCCCGAGCACGGTTATAATTAACTTTCAAAATCAGAACATTGTTCATGCAAAACATGAGCATACAAATATCGATGCTTACAGTATAAAATGCGCGGAAAATAAAAAGAACGCTATTTCGTGAATGTCAATGAGTATAATTACGTTTTTATTATTATTTTTGTGTTGTGGTATCGAAAACTCGTTGGAATTGTTTCTCTGGTTCACAGGATATATATTTTTTTTACGTTCTGCAATGCCTAGAATCATGTATTTGGTCTTACGTGAGGCGGTGTGTTTATGCCAGCATTTGTTTTACGTTTTTCCTGCTAATTACATACATTTCGTTGTTCTGTTGTTTATGTGATGAGGAGCTGCTACCGAAACTGTGGTCCCCGGGAGAATTTTAATGTTGATATGTGGAAGAAAATGACACCAGTGCTGCCATTCCAAGTATTTACCAACTATTTCAAAAAATAAATAGAAATATTCTGAATATTTATTCATGATATATATCAAAAAGATAAGCCGTGGTGTGCGTTTTGTTTTTAATTGTATTTCTTCTTTTGTGCTACAGAAAATACAGCTACTATTTCCACTTAGTGGATATAAACTTTATTTAAAACCACATTTTGTTTTTAATTGGATTGAAGGTATCATAACAAGCGGCACACACGGAGACGAATAAAGCTCCATCCTGTGGAGAAGAAAACAAATACGTAATGCTCGTATTTATCATTGCACTTAAACGTGATTTTTTTCCATTCCCACTTACTGGGAAAGGTACGTCCTTCATGATTTAAAACAGTAGTTGCCAAAATGGCAAAATACATCCATGGGGATGAGAAATAAGTAGTTGAAGCCCAGACAGCCTTTTCAAAACATAAAAAGTAAACATAATATGTTATAAATACAGATAAAATAGTATGACTTTATTCAGTATTCAATGATATTACACTTTTTACAGCGACTTCACTCAGTTTCTCTGTCACTTCACTTCCGTAATGTAACTTGGTTTATCACTTCTTTTCTCTTGGCGCGTAGCATGAAATGAATCACCGCGTAGAGACACCTCTTCCCCCACTTCCCTCATTTGAGCATCAGCGTTGCATTTAACAACACGAACTCACTAACCAAACTAACTCATTCGGAGCAGGGTTGCTTGTATATAACGTTGGAGAGTTCCAGAATGTTCGTGGGTGAGGAGGAAAAGAAGCGTCTAGAATTATCTGGTCGTGACCCGAAGGCGTTCCTGGCATTTACATCAGGAAATGTACGCCCCTTCTCCCTCTCCAACAAATCGCTGGCAAGCGTTCGAGGATATGTTGCCACACGCCGCTGGGTGGAGCCGGATTCGTCACAATAATAACAGTAATAATAATAATAATAAAACAGTAATAATAATAGTAATAATAATAACTTCAAGAGACATAACTGTTAAGGCGCGCGATGGGTGAAAAATGACACAAGGCAAAGAATGTCAACTTTCAGTTTCTATACATATTGTTTTCCATGATTCTTTGAGAACATTTTGATATAGCAATTTTTTTCATGTATACGAAATTGATTCCATGATGTGAAAAATTAATACCTCTTACTACACAGCATAATCTTGTCTTCCAACTACAAATAACTTTTCTCCCTAGTAAATTTTAGACATTTGCCAAAATTTAAGCATCTCTTACGATACAATTTTAAACTATTACTTTAAAACTTTGCCTACAATCAACCCAATATATACCACATGAAGCCTACTGTGTAATATTTGTTGTAAGATGTAATGCTATCCTTGGTCTGTTAAGTTAAAATACGTGCACACAATTTTTCAGAAAAGAACTATGAACAGGTATAAAAAAGAAAGCAGTATACATGAAATGTTCCTTTTGTGTCATAATATGCATGTATATTTCTGTAATCACATAATAATGACTAAATATTAAACTTCATAAAAAATTAAAAATAGAGAAGGGGAAACAAAAGGATTGAAAATTGCATTCTGGGATATCCTTGAAATGTTATTTTAGAACACCATTATTGCAAACCGCTTTGCTTACATACACTATGTTATACCAGTACCCTTATAAGCATAGTATGTAGATATTACAAGATGGAAAACAAAACAATATGTTAAAAAGTTCTAAAAATATACATATATCACCCTTAGTATACACCAAACTATTCGATTTAAATGCTTTTAATTTCTGCCTTAAAATAATTCTTTGTTTGGTTTTTATATACGTTTGTTATTTATGAAAATATGTTTCATTAAAATTGTATTAACTGCTTTAGTATTAAAGGCTTGTGGTTTAAACATAACTTTCAATTTTAGTTAATATACATTGTGACGCAACTGCCGTGAGCCAAACTTATGCGTGGATGGCAGGTGCTTCAGCGCCGACCGATTGCCCGGTGGGAGAGATAAGGAGATGGCGGAGCGCTCTCCATCCGATGTAAACACCGGAAGCGCAAATATTGAGAGATAACTAGATACTCTTGAAATTTTTTTCTCTTTCACTGCAGTGAGCATTCCAGAAACTCTCTCACTTGTATATAAGTAAGAGCGCTCGCGAGTGAGTCATTTGTTAGTGAATGAGGTAGTGAGTTTGTTGTTCTTGATCAGACAAAGTACTGGTTATACGAGTAAGATTGTGACGACCGTAGCGACGTACAGTGAGTGCTGCTACTGCGAGAGACTAGAGAGGACTTGTGTTCAACAACCCAGTGAGTGAAGCGGAAGAAGAAGAGGTTGCTTCGCGCATGTTTTATTACACCGGTATGTCGAGAGAAGTGAAGTGATAGTAAAAATTGAGCTAGATTGCATTAGTGAAGTGACAGTGAGAAGTGAACTAGTTCACACAGTGAAAGCTGAATACAGTCACAATATTAACGTTTAAAAAACACCCAACTCTGTAAGAAGCACTCTTGTTATTTACATACTCTTTGCATAAGTTCATAATATATAGAAGAACGACAGTTTAATGTGCGCGAAAAAAATTCAAAAGAAACAATCATTATCTCGAAAATACTTTATGCCATGGCAATTTTGTATTACACAAACTGTAGCTCTTAACGAGATCTGGATTTTTCTCCTTTAAATTTCTGTCCATTTGTAGTTGTATAAAGTTCAACAACAATAAAAGTGAGTTAACACTTATTCAAAAACTTCAAGTTTATTTATCAGTCCTAATTTTCAAACTTACAGTATTTTAATAAGTCATTAAAAGTTAAAGGTAACCCACTATGTTGCATCTAAAAACTTATTTGTCCAATTTCTAGAAAATCTTCGCCTTCTAGCCTTAAAATGAGGAGATTTAAGTACGAAATGTTATAGTTATTCGAATTTCCATGCTTTTTGTAGACTAATATTCTGCACCTACACACATACACATATGTTCTAAATATCCTATTCAATATTCGCAAAACTTATCTTTTCATTGAAATTACGATGTCGAAGTTGAGAGATCCAAACCGTAATAATTTCTCTGTATTAGCTGTGCAAAGCAATAGAGGAAGCAAAAATCTGATATGCTGCATTCACCTGAATTTCCTACTCACTCTTCAACAACCTATTCTTATAAAAGCTTATTCGTCTATCTACTTCTTGTTGCTAGGGATAAACTTTCAATACACATTTACACATTTCGTTGTAGATAGTCGAACACAGTAGGTTAAAGCGACAGTCGGATGTTTAAAAAGTCAATCAGTATGTGATGTCTTTAGAATGCAACGCTCCTTGCATAACCATGAAATAAACACGAATAGTGACTTACCACTTCAGCAAACAAGCATTTGAAAACTGAAGCCAATAACAACTAATATCTCGGAAATGGTTACGTCACAAAAGCAATTATTTGGTATAAATGATGCGTTATAATAGACATACATTTTTTGTATAGTAGGTAATACTTTCTTTAGCTCTTATGGTTTATAAATTATACAAAGTTCATTAAAAATGAAGAGAACTTCATAGGCTATTTCCAGAGATTTCAAGATATATATATTTTATATGCCATGTAAATACCTTAAACTTATAGTATTTTAATCAAAATGGTTAGATCCATTTTTGAAAATTGTGCCGTTTCCCTCTTCCCCCTTGGTCATGCCTTATGCAACCCGTTCAGGAACGGCCCAATGCTTCGGAAATGATGATGTGGGTCATCGAGAGAAACAGTTAATATCCGAAGCTTCAAGAAAGATGTCGTCTTGCATGACGTAATTTATCATTCCACAACTCAAAGCGTCGTGCAGAGTTACCATTGGCTGGTTTGTTTCACGCCACTGACAGCAGCGTGATCACGTTCGTGATCCACTTCAGCAACTCCTGGGCAGGCAGCAGAGGCACTCTTCGGCCAGGGAACGAGTGGATACACCCGGACTTTTGTTCTGGTTTTGTGACGGCGAGATTTGGCGTAAACCACCAAGAGTAACTTTTTGGCTTTTTCTAAATTCTTTTCAACTGTTTGGTAAGCTAAAAAATTTAACCTTTTTACTCTTGGTGTTTCTAAATTCACATTTACGGGAGAAACATTCATATTTTTCACTTCGTGTTAACATTGCATTGTATTAGTCGCTGTTATGAAATATTCTCGATTTGTAGGGTAATTTAAATTGTAAAACGGCGAAAGGGTAAATTACATTGTCGTCTCCGAGAATATTACTTTTAAATCACATAACTTTTAAAATTTTAAAGCAAGCTGATGATGGAATTGTTAACAAATACAACACTTTATAATAAATTGTTAACATATGTGCCGGTGATTCTTTTCAATTCCTAGCTCCTACGCAATACCCCTTTCCACAATATTTAACACCTCTGGGTAAAACCCAGTGGTGTAGAATATGAAAAAATAACAAACACTGTTCATGTAAGGGGTAGTTTGAAATGGAGGGATTTTCTTGAAAATCTTCAAGTCGAATTCTTAGAAGACGCTGAACTTAAATATGAAGTTTGGACCGACTTTTCGTTTTTAGTTATGCTGTTCATAGTCACACATACACAAACTGAAATTTTTCTAAAATTTGGTTTAAGGAAGCCTCAAGACACTTATTTTATTTGAAATCTTGGTATCAAATTTGAGATTGGAATACATTGCTTCTAATTACTATAGTGCAGTATCTCTAGCACTAGAGATGTCACATCATGTCACTTCATAATCATTACAAAACATAAATTTGTATAATTTTCGCTAACTTTGGAATACTCTGGTACTTACAGAAACGTAACACTCATTTTATAAAGTTATAACGAAACGTTGCCTATATTCTTGCTGAAACAAGCTTGATTTGTTTTGTTCATAAAGTGGCAACATTGGGTAAAGCTGCGGTGCAACAATTTCCCGATGGTTTTCAAGTTGAAAAGTGTAACAAAAACTTTAATTAAACCCCTGGGAAGGACGCTGTGTATACAGTGAACGCGGTGACATGCACAGTGCCTGCCGTTGTGGTTATAGGATCTGGCTTGTCACCTCTCCACTCCGCTATAATTCATGTCCTAGCACGCGACGCCTTGCCTTCCTTGTCACCAGCTGGTCTGTAGTCGCGGAGAAAGTAACACTGTTTCCCAAAATGCGGTTCTCTGCTGTTTTCTAAGCTTCTAAACTTTTATGTAAGAGCAATGTTAAATCAGTCCTAGGATATCACAAAAAATACATTATGTCTTTCCTCCTTTTTAAACACCGGTGTCTGAGGTGTTGCAGGAACTTTTACTCTCTCTTAGGGTCGTAGACAGACCCAGGGAAGACTAAGAGAGGCTATAGCCACCCCTTTAATCATAGAAAACACTTTCACGTAATGTTGCATTGGCAAAATAAAAATGAACACTTTTATTTCTATTTTATTTATAAACCAGATGAGACCTCTTCGTTCACAGTTAATAAGTGAATTAATCATAGTAGTAAACTATATCTCAAAATATGTTACACTAACTAGACAAGAAATATCCTCTGAATTTACTATTAAACATGAATTAAACTCCCAAACATTGAGAGTCAACAACCGGGTAAAACTCAGTAATCAAACTACTTAAATATTACGTCTAAAATGCACATTTATTTACTAAATAATTTTATAGTTTGCTTAGAATTTAAATTAATATTTACACCAATAGATAATTCTTGGATCACTTATATCATGTTTAAACATTTAGCAATGAAAATGTTCTGACAGCATTTTTCTCGTTGGTAAGATATGTTTGTAAATAGGTTAGCAAAGGATACTGGATCCACCTCTTCTTAGGATATGTTGTAAAACTGGCATCGCAACAGGCTGAAGGAATTCTGATCTGCTCTCTGTTTAGCAACCAATAGGGTTTACTTTATGTGGATAAGCAAAAGATGTCGTTTTAGCTGGTTGAAATAAGATGTGTAAAGTGTTTATTAATCAAACTATAAATATGCCCGTTTTCAACTGTAAATATGTCGATACACTGATTAAAACAGATGAAGCATTCATTTTCTCATCCACGCGGAGTGACTTGTCATAGACAGCAATAGTAATGGGACCTAACACAGGCCTCCGTGGCCTTTATACTACATATTACATTTTTTCCCGTTATTGCCACGTTAATATTATTCATGTTCAACGTTTCGAAGATCTCACAACTGTCCTCGTCAAGCACGAACATTCTTACATAAGGTATTCGAAAAGTTGAGCTTAAATAATACCCCACGTGACAATAAGCAAAAAATAAATATTTTAAATAGTAAAGAGAAATCCCCCCTCTGCGGGGTGAAGCACCATAGCATTCCAATAAAATGTTAGATATTGAGATTGCAATGGAAACATGCATGTATTGTTTGAGAGAGACAGAGAAAGCGAGAGATATAACACCATAAAGGCCGCGTAATTTTCATATTAATTCTTTCAAGAATACAAGGCGAAGGTATTATGGATTCTCCGTATCTTACACCTTTATATTCAAAATTTTGCTTCCTCTACCAGTGGTAGGGAAGAGTTACATTTCACGCAGAACTTCGATTTTAAGAATCCACCAGAAATATACAGTTTGAGTCTTATAAAAACGAAATGTCGGATGGATATCAATTTTCATTCCTGAATTAGAAATCGTTTGAGGGCACCAGGAGAGAATTTTAAAAGAAAATTTTCCGGTCATGCCATCCCCGCGCTATGCTTAACGGCAGCTGACTCAAGGCGATGTGAAGAGATAAATATTATAAAGAGATAAATTATGTATGTGTGTGGGAGGTGGGGCAATCTCGGGAGCTAGTCAACTGACTTTGTTAATTTCTTTCACCCTTTAAAACCTCTGTTCCTTCCGACGAACATGAGATATAAGATGGCTTCTAATTTCAACTCTTAATGACTTTAACACTAAAAAACATTTACGATGTCTGTATTTAGAATGCAAATATGTTGTAGTCATAAAAGAAATACGTGCAACGTAAGCTTTGATTTTCATTGAGAATGCCACGGAATAGAAAATAGTTATGTTATTGTTCGTACTCCATAGAAAATGCATGCATAAGACAAAACAGCTAATGTTTCATTCCAAAGATTATCCTGCATGGTCAGATTTAGCAACTGAGAGAACAAAAGACACAGCAAAGTAAAAGAGAAGGTATATGTATGTATACTTATTCCAAAATATTCTAATAATCTTATTTAAAAACGTTTCGCGGGGTTTTCTGCGGATATAATCGGGTTTATCACCACAGTACACTAAATAATTAAATAAAGAAAAGCACTTACAGCTATTGTCAGGAGTGCAAAGTACCACAAATGAATAAGGTTGACTGGTCTGAATATGACAGCCGTATTCATTGAGACGGTATTTTTAACACTTAAATGATTTCAGTCCAATTGTATAATATAAAATATAATAATAGCCCGCCTTAAAGCAATATATGTATACTACAATATATAAAAAGTGAATATTACAGTCATTTTATATGTTTATTTTGTTGTGAACATACATAATAATGTTATGTGAATGTATTAGGTAATTTAATAATGTAGGAGCTGTGAGAATAGAAGCTTAAAGTTGCTAACAATGAGGTGAACCTTGAGGAATAATACATTAAAAAGTTTAATAATGCTACTAGTAATTCTTGGAGCAATAATAACGTAATATTTAAAACGGTTTATAAATAGCCAATCAACAACAGAAAAACCGAAAGTTAATAAAAGCATACTATTGGAGTAAAATTAGTCAATCAGAGATGAGAAATAGAAAAATTTACAAATGTAAGCGGCAATCGCCAGTTGCTAGAAGCCAACGTACCTGAGCAGTTTGTTCGCTCGGTACGTATTCAGTGTGAGACATAAAATTCATTACGAGAATACTATAAAGTTTACGTGTTAAAAAGTGCAAGTATTTAATAAATAATCTCACAGTGAAGTGTTATTTAACTGTGTGAACGATTAATAAAAGGAGTGAAGTAAAAATTATAATTTGTGTAAGCCAACATTCTTTAGCCGCATCACTCCCTATTAAGAGATACATGTTTCTACAAATTAATACTGACGCAGCCGAGGCAAACATAAATATAAATAATATTTAAAGAAACATAAAAATACAAAATTGTTTCCTAAACGTTGGGGCGAAGGCCGCCGGAAACTTTGTACCGTACGTGGTTACAACTACTTCAAGTTTGGCTCCCCAACAGTGGAACTACAATAAAATACAACACCTACTTCAAATCGGCACTTAAACGTGGGGCTAATAACGTAAAGATAAATTACTCCTACATCATTTGTTACTGATGTCTGTGAAAGCAAATTACAAAGATTGCGCAACAAAAGCCATAAATTTTCTTATATTGTAAGCACAAAGTTTCAATATAGATCTTAAGATTGCTGCTTTTATTTTGACCTTATTTATGTATAGAGAGAAAGTGTGCGTATTTGTATGTATGAATTAGCTAATGTCGCATATCAATTTGATAGTCTTTCAGCATTACAAGTACTATAAAATGTGAACAAAATTCTATAGTTCAGTATTATTTGTCACTGTTTAGGTATGTATTGGTTTTTACGATTCCTAATATATACATTTTAAACATCAAAACCCATCCGTTAAAGACGAGTAAAGCAGCAAATATCATTATAAGTGTGTTTTGTTCTTCAAGCTTATAACTAATAAACTTTGTATTCGATCACAAATATCCCAGATTAACTGAATGCAGGGCACATATATATTCTTGATGTAATTATAGTGTAAATTATATATGTGTGATTACTAGTTTACTATATATGTTAGCGATACTTCTGGGATACGACGCAAGAATATTTCCACTGGACACGATTTTACGAGCAAGAACTTGCTTCACACAAAGATGAGAGGAATCCTCAAAAAATTACAGAGTTATTGTTGACAGTGAACGCTAGAAAGGCATAAGTTGCCACGCTAGAGGAACTCCGGACAAATTCACAAGCCAGGGATTTCAACATTTTCTTAACTCATGAGACTTTTGAGAAGCCAATGGGGAGGAACTAAGCACCCCCAGATTTCTCAAATTTGGGAAATCGCGCGATTAGAAAGCCAATCAGAAAATTCAAAGAAAAATTCGTACCGATCGACTATCATCCTATATAAGCCAAGGTTCGGAAGACAAATTACGCCTTCTGTTAAATTCACTTACCGGATACGCCTGCGTCACTCAACATAAACATTCCGCGCCAAAACTCTAAGTGTAAAGATGTAATGCAAAGGACATCGTGTGCGCAACGGAAACAACTTTAAAGTGAAAATATTTGTACTAACTCACCTGACAAAACTACCAACGTCAGAGGAACAATTCCGCGTTCATACATAACTGTGTCGTAAGAAACAAAGAAGTGTCGAGTGTGCGAAGTAAAGCAGTATCAAGGAAGTGTTCTGCGGAAAGGAATAATATTCAGCGAACAAATTGTGCGGCGAAATATACACTGGTGTTCATAACGTAAGAACGAGATGGGTAAAGTAACATAACAAAAAAACTACTTAATGGAAGCAGATGAAGGTGCGGGAGCATGTTGCCAGAGGTTTCTCACACGTACACAGAAAGCTGGACGTCACATGGCGTGAGTGTAGCGAGCCTTTAGTGCCAAAAGGGGCCGGTCCCGCAACACGGGGCAGTTGACGAAACAGGACAAGACGGTATGTGGCAATTAGCGAGCTGTTGCGGTGACTGTAGTTGTGTTCTTCATTGCAACATGGCTCGTAGACACCATTTGGATGACTTCACACGAGGAAGAGTCATCGGGAAACTGGAAGAAGGGCAAAGTGTGACGAGTGTTGCTCAGGAGTTTGGAATTGCTCACAGCATTGTTTCACGAGCATGGGGAACCTTCCAAACCACAGGCACTGCTGTCCCAACGAGAGGTGGTGGTCGACCGCGCTCAACTACAGCAGCAGATGACCGCTACATTGTGCAATAGGCAAGAAGGAATCCTCGTCAAATAGCGGGTGCAATTGCAACCACATTTAACAGGACAGCTAGGCATGCAATCTCACGATACACAGTAGCACGGCGACTACACATAAGTGGTCTCTTTGCCCGACGGCCAGTATGTTGTGTTCCATTGACATCCGCACATCGACGGCACCGTTTATGATGATCCCAAGAGTATCAAAATTGGACCAACGAGGAATGGGGTCGCGTGCTCTTCTCGGATGAGAGCGGATTCGGTCTAAATAGTGATTCTCGACGTACTCTCATTTGGCGTGAGGTGGGAACACGTAATGAACCCAGGAACATTCTTGAACATGATCGTTTTGGTGGTCCGGGTGTTATGATTTGGGGAGGCATAATGCTGCATGGGCGCACCGACCTCCAAATCTTTTAATACGGTACGCTCACTGGTCAACGTTATTGTGATACTGTACTCCTTCCCCATGTGCGTCTTTTTAGGGGTGCAGTCAACCCTGACTTCATTTTGGATGACAATGGTGGAGGATCTCTTGGAACGACAGGATATTCGGCGGATGGATTGGCCTGCCCTTTCCTCCGATTTAATTTCCATCGAACACGTGTGGGATGCTTTGGGGAGATGCATTGCAGCACATCCACATGCACCAACGACCATTCAACATTTGTCAACAGCGCTGGTCGAGGAATGGAACACCCTACCACAAGAACTGCTTACCAATCTTGTGACCAGCATGGGAGCACGATGCAGAGCATGAATTACTGTCCGTGGTGATCATACAGCCTTTAAGCACCATGTATCTGTTTCTGTAAATCTAGAGAGCCATCATATGTCGTATTGACTTTAGTGTAGCTTATGGTCTATGAATAAAAGTTGCATTTCTGTTCGTCTTATTGCATATTTCGTTTAGTTGCCTACTGTAGCATACCGTACCAGTTCCCTCTATGTATGATTCAAGTTTCAACGAGCTATGTTACTTGAAAGTGTTACAGCATGCGAAGATTACTTTCGTCCTTAGGTTTTGCACACCAGTGTATATCCAAAGTCCAATAAATTGGAAAAACGTCTATTGCTGTCAGAGCCATTGTGAAGTGCAATTGTTAAAGAATTCAATAATTGTTAAATTCAAGTTTAATTAGTGTCTTTAATTCTAGAAAGTATTCTAAGGCACATCCTTGAGACACCCATATCCAGTCTCATGCTCAATAATATTTATCAACAACCGGCAGCAGCCTGGACAAAGAACTTCAAATTCAGCAGCTAATCTGAAGACATGGCCTCGGAACTAGCCAATCAACTAGTAATCATAACTATAACACTTCTATTTAACCTGAATAATAGCCACCCAGTGGTTACTTTAGGTAAATTTATGTCGTCCAGTTATCCTTCGCCATTTATGCAGCATAATTAATGGTAATAAGTAACAATCGACAAGAAGGATAATGCGCCAGTTTTTAAATATTTTAAGTAAGCACATTTATGCTGTCATGCCTCTTCATTCTTCTTTCTTTTCATTCTTATCAGTCCATAAAAAGAATGCGCAATATCAAGGTTTGCAAATTATTCGCCTACTCCCCTACTATGTGTCTACACACCTGAGTACTCATAACAGTATATTGAAAACACGTCTGGCAAAAACATATCCTATTACAGCAAGTACATAAACAAACACATTGATATAACTGCATCACTGTATTGTAGAGCAGCTGGTATAGAAGGTCGTAACATTTGTTACATTAGAAACACATTGCAGAAGCTCAACAAAGTGGACGGCTCCTGGTATTCGTTTTGGTTAACAATGATTAGAAGTAAGCCCAACAAAATATGTTTTATAATCATATCACCTATACACTCGAATCCGTGATTGTGGTGAGGTAAATGGAGGAGGTAGCAGAAGCAAACCCGACAGGTACAACCAGCCACCAGTTTGATAACTCTTTTGATGTGGTTGATACTCGAGAAGCTGGACAAACCTTTGTGGTATCGGTCAACAGAAGGTCAACTCTGCGGAGAGTTAGTACGTATGATAAGGGCAAACCTCCAGTATTCCATTATAGAGATGAAATCGTTTGTTGTTTAGTCTACAGCTACAATTCACAGCCGTTATAATACTAGCAAGAACAAACATTTTTTTACATACCTGTTGTAAACAAGCTGTTACAGGTTCTATGCATCCGGTGCAGCAAATGTTACGATGCTTGCTGAAACGAGATTGAATATAATTAGTATTCTAATTTTCTAGCAATATATAGGGCAAACGTAAATATGCTACCAATTTTATTAAGATTAGTAGCTTTAGTGATACTTGCAAATAATAGCACAACTTATACATTGATGAAGATACAGACTTAGGAAGTGCTCCAACAACGAGCCGGTAGAAAAATTCACTTTGTAAGCCATTTTTGAAAAAGATAAAAACTGCAAATCTGATGTAAAATGATACTAGTTTCCATTTTCCCCTGTTTTGTGAATTGTAGACACCAAGAGTTTTCTCAGTAGTTTCACAATATTAATGATCTAAATGGTAAAACACGGCAAATTATTCGTTTGCCCTGCGCATCGGTTGAAACAATGAGTAGTTTACATCATCTGAAGAATTTCAGTATTTTGAAACAAATCCTTCCTGTAAACAATCTCCTTATCCCAAACTTTTATATTCTATTTAACTGCAAATGCCTGCTTTCCTCTGGATTTTCTCTGATTTTCCATAAGAAGATCTTTGAATGGTGTAGAGGTAATCGACTCACTACAAATATAGGTATAAACAAACTGGGGGCAAATATTTGTAATAACAGAGCATTGAATACAGCTGTAAATAACCGATTCGAGATTAAAGAACTTGTCCTATCAGCAAGTGCTGACAAATATTCAATCCAAAGCTTCATTGTACCGACTCTCTCTTTAATTTTTCTTGTTTGTTTGCTTTTATTATCGGAGGACAAAGAACTCAGAGAAAAATGTGCCTGATTTTACACATGATCATATCTTCAATTATCATAGCAGTCAAACTTGGACCTATGAAAACACTAATGAATAAGTGAACGAATGAGTGTATTTGTTACATTGATCCCTGTCAATCGCACAGGTCCAAAAGAAGGTACGTGCTTTTATAATACACAATGATAAACCAAGATTAATAAAACAAAAAATAGAAGAAATAAATAACTAAATAAATAAATACCGCTAGAAGAAAACAGCACTACAAGAAAAAGTAATATAAACGTATTCAAATATAGCATCTTATAAGCAACCCAAAAAGATTGTGCCCTATTATATTACCCAAAAATAGTTAAGCAAGATAAACAATCACAACCCTAATAATGAACGAAAAATCTGATGTGTTGCACTCATATGACTTTCTCTACTCTTGAACAAATTATTTTTTTCAAACGCTTATTCTCCATCTACTTTATGTTAATCGAGATAAACATTTGCAGAAATTATCTTTTTGCTAATTTTCTCTAGGTACAAGACGAATATGGTAGGCTTTAAGTGATAGTCAAATCTTTTAAGAACTGGTCACTATGTGGAACATCCATTCTCTTTACATGTCCAGGACATATAAAAACAAATACGAATTCCCATGAGTATTTGAAAATTGAGTAAAATAACAAGGAATATCTCGGAAATAGTTCACTCTACAAAAGATCTATATGACATAAATGGTGCGTTTTAACGAGATCTACATTTTTGTGCAACAAAATTTTGTCTATCTCTTACGGCTTACCAGTTAGCAAAATTCATTCAGAATAATGGGAACTTTTGGTGACATTTCTGAAAAATTCAGATATCCATTCCAATTATCTTAAACATATGGTATTTTAAACGTCTGGTATTTCAATCAAATTTGTTAGAGGCATTTTTGAGAAAATCAAAATTTTCGAAAAATGTTCCATATAAACGGTAGTCTGGGGTTATGGGATTTTCTTAAAAATCTTCGTATCGCATCCTTGGAAGATACTAAAATCAAATACCAACTTTGGTGTTCATTTGATTTTTCGTTTTTGAGTTATGCTGTTCACAGACACTCAGACACATACGGGCTTCTTTATTTGGATTCAGGGTACCTGAAAATATGTATTTCCGATGAAACCTCGGTATCAAATTCTTAGTAAAAATTACATAAAACAGTTTAAAAATAAAGCCGAACACCCAGTCGGTACACCCCTTTCTCTACTATCAGCCTTCTCAGATCTTAGTTGCCTGGTCTTAAGTAACAATTAACCTATCCCCTCCATGTCTTCTCTGTCTGCCAGTAGTGTCCAAAGTAGTCTTAACCTTCCATTTGGGGTAGTAAAGGATTGCGGTAGATAGTTACCCTCCATTCCTCTGTATTCCTACAGTGATTCTTCCTCTTCGCAAATGGGGCAGAACATAGGATAAACATCAAAGGAGGTTATATCTAAATGTTTGAAATAGAATCATTCCCGATTATCTTCTTGATCCTTAAGTGTTCTCTCTGCATTTGATTGTACAAATGTACGTACATTTTCTCAGAAACGAGTTGCATCATATAATCATCATGAATGATGCACTACCAGTAGCTATCATCATTGAATGGCCTACTCGTTCATCTGATAGGATGCAATAGATGATTTATTCTGAGTATATTTAAAGCCCTTATTTAATACAGCACCTATAGCTGATGTTGACGTTCCAAATTGGATTTCATAAAATATGAAGTACTTTAGGAATTTTCTACAGAGTACACCTAAATATGGAACGCTGGTTTACGGGATACATCTGGCAGGAGAAAATCTTTTGGAGTAATTTTTGTAACATTCGTTGTGGCACATGTAATTCTGGAATAAAGCGGTTTCAGAACCATGTTCTTGTGAGCTTCCCAATGTTTTTCAAAATGTTCCTTGCAAAAATATTTCTCTAAAACTTTTCATTAGATGAATTATAAACAACTTCACGTCTTCTTATTTCCATAGAGAGATTATGTTTCCAACAGCTTTAGCTTAACGTATGCTGGTCGAAAAAATTAAGTATTTAATTTTAAGGAAGTTTTCATTAGTAGTGTGAATACCCTATCGCTGTAGTGAGCTGCGCCATCAGCCTGTCCCCTTATTACCATTAACTGCCTGCTATCATCATATTAAGCAAGAGGATAATGTATACATCAGAGATACGGCTAGGTACATTTCTATCTATTTACCCACGCAAAACACTATGGCAAACTTCGTGGTTTTGCAAGAGCTGAATGAATGTTGCTGTTTCTTGATTTACAACGAACGGTGAGTAGCCTCATCTATTGTCTTATTAATACACTTGAATTTTAGATCAAAGATCAAGGAGTTTCGAACTATGTGCCTAAATTGTTTTACATATTAAATATAAGAACAGGTTGATACCGTAATACATTGATGGAAGATATAAATAATTAAATAAAGAAATTATAGTAAGATAAATAATTGAAATAAATAATTTCCGCATATTAAATCAATGTACAATGGAATAAACTTAGTTGAAACGTTTGTCTGGAAAGATGAATGTGATTAGGAAGTTAGGTTAGCGAAAGTCATTAGCGACACCGAATTAGCGAACGGATTACTTTAAAGAGTCTGGGACTTCAGTTAGGTTGCAATAAATAATTTCCGTATATTAAATCAAGGTATAATGGAATAAGCTTGAGTATAATTGTAAGTCTGGAAAGATGAATGTAGTCGGGAAGTCAGGTTAGCGAAAGTCATTGGCGCAGGCGAATTAGAGAACGCATTACCTTAAAGAGTCTTGGACTTCAGTTAGGTTACAAGCTCAATACGTTTGCAGTCACGTAGGCCAATTCTGTAAATTAGAGAGGCAAACGAAATTCTGAGAAAAGTGAAAGGCTCAATTAGCAACAAAGTAAGAGACGTGCATGAAGACAGTTTTGTATTGTCCCGGGCAATATGTAAAGTTGGAAGAGGGAATGATATGTAGTCGGAGCTAAAAGTAATACAGGCGTGCAATTTTAGATCAGAGAGTTACTCTGATACCAGCACTGGTACTTACATTCGTTCGTGCAAACCTTCGTGCCCACAGTTGCATACATTCACTACTCTGGTACCGTAACCGGTACGCACTGCTGGTGTGATATTTTGAATTTAAACACCTAGTGACGCGCTTGTGGGAGCAATATTTCGCGAGAGGTTTCGCGATAAGCATTTTAAGAGTTCACAGCAAGTTACGCCACTTGTTTCTTTTATTGCGGAAACAGTTATTTCCAACCGTAACTTTGATACTGCAGAAGTTAGCAGGTCAGCTGCTACAATTTACACTTCTACGATTCATAATCAGTTTCATTCTATGTCTTCAAACGGTCGGCAATTCGCTCCAAAAGCTCAAGTATTAGATCACGTAATTTCTCATTCAATTTAGACCGGTGTTATCCTTTAACAATATGCCCACGTATACCCTGAGAGAAAGATCCCACATCCATAGCACTAGAGCAGCTGAGACAACTGAATCAACAACGAAGGAGGTCAATAAACGGCTTCAAATTGGCGCTTCATGTGATGCAATAATTCAGCTTGGTTGTGAACCATCTATACGGTTGTATAGCTATACCCTAGAGATATAACTCCTTTGCGACCCAGTTTGACAACTTCATATGTGGAAACAAGTGTCTTAATCCCGGAATACCACGAATTAAACTTTCGATTTAAAAAATAAAAGTGAACTACCGAACCAAAGGTCTCAAAATAACCCAGTAAGACGAGCACAAAAATCGTAAGGCATTCATAAATAACGGCCAAAATGGTTGTTACATGATCTGAATGCTCACCACAAGCCAAAACAAAAAAGAAAGCCTTAACACTTACCCAAGTGGCACAGAACCACACGTTGGCATACCTTGAGACAATTCCACGACCACGAACTCGGAGAGCTCATCCACTCAGCTCACGAAGGTGGCACCCTCAGAAACAAAACAATACGAGGCACAATCAGAAGGAAAACTGGGTCTTCTTTTGTAATATTTGAAATCAGCTTATACCTGGACAGGCTTATGACTTCCAAAAATGGTTGTAAAGATCGTTATAAGCAACTATTTATGGAGCGCCGTATCAAGAAATGTTTCATAGTGCAGTTGCAAGTTCTCATGTTTTAGGGGAACATTTTTGGAATAAAAAGGCTTTTGAAAAGCGAACAGTGTTTAGTGTAACACATGATAGTGATGAAAAAAGAGATATTGTACAGCATTGATCTTAAGATCTGGAAGAAAACTTTGAGTAAAATCCCCACCAAGACAGATTAATCTAATCGAGACCCATTGCGTTAGAAGCAGCGAAGTTTTCCTGCATAAAGGTGCACTTTATATTTAACCTCAATCAACTTTCAGCTGTTTATCTAGTTGACCTGTAGCAAATGTGAGGAAATGGAAATTAACTAATAAGCAAACATCACAAAACTAATAATGAAAATAGCAAGAGACCTACTCTATTGGCAGTATCCTGTAGAGGTGGGACCGACGTTTTCTTAAAATGCGCGGTAGAGTGTTCACAAGAAGAGGAAGGAGTACTTTTACTTAAGTGAAACTTGTGCAAATTCTTTTGCACGTCACTATACGCTTCTAGTTAAGGCATTGCCGATATCTATTTCATTTAGAGATAATCTAGTGAAAATGACAAATTGATTAAATAAGTAATCATTAACCAAGAATAACCAAAAGCTTTGGCTTATTGTTTCTCGCTGCTGCTAAATATGCTGTACAATCGTGTGAAGTTGTGTAACTTTAAAACGTGCTGACGAATTTGCGAGTCAGCTTTTGACGTCGTCTCAGTATCTGCTGCCGGCTGCTACAGTGGTTGGCTATGATACCTTCTCTCGGGGTATGCGTGGGCGGTTTGAAGGAACACCACCGGTTTAAATTTTCTGAGGAATTTAATGTGACCTAATACTTAAACTACTGAAGTGAGTTGCAGGTCGCTTAAATATAAAGAAGGAAACAATGAATCGTAGCAATTGAAACTATAACAATTGAATTATTATACCTGCTGACTTCTGCAGTATCAATCTTACGATTCGAAAAAAGCTGGTTCCTCAATAAAGCAACTAGAAGCGTAACTTGCCGTGAGTTGCTAAAATGCTTACCGGCAAAACCCCCCGCGTCTACCGCTAACTAACTGATAACCCAGCGCGGTCTTAGGCACTACGAACTGCCGATCACCGTAAACGACTGAAAGCCTCTAAAGCTGTACGCGAAAGAAAAGAAATACAGGCGCTAATTTTAGCATTACACCCTCTTTTATTAAGTCCCCCCCCCCCACTTTAGAACTACATCTATCAAGATTCCTACTTTATACGCTGCCAAATCTTACGTATCTGAAACGCAGCTTTTACTCTGACTACCAAATTCTAATAATTCTTTCTCTCTTACACAGTTTCTGTCTACGTAACTGTTAAAACGTGTTGAACAAAACCCTAACCGCATTCCAAGAATCTGTAAGCTAATTTGTTCTATCCACGGCTGTTGCTAATTTCTTCCTTGCATGTTTTACTAATTACCTTTACCTTTACGGACAAATCTTTCAAGTCATGCTTATTACATTATTCGTTGATTTAATATACGGAAATCATTTATTGGAATTATTTCTCTATGTAACGATCATTTCTTCATTTAATTATATATATCTTCCTACAATAATTACGGTATCAAACGAAACATCTATTTATTTTTCCTATATAACAGTTGTTCATAATGATATCCCAACAAGAGCTAGAACTTTTTAAGAACGTAGTAAAATCCCTGATATATGCTGAATCACACTTTTTAAGATTGCAGAAAATTAATAAAACAAAGTATTACCCTAATTGTACCTAATCTTAATGCTAGAAATTTTTAATAAGACATTTTTTACTGCAAACCTACATACAAGCAACTAACAAATAAAATATTGCAGACATTATGATTTCAAATCATATTAACATTTGAAATAGTTCATCCCTTTTTCAGTGTCAACCTCCTCCCTAACATGCCTTCGCATCTACTGAAGACATAATAAACTGAATAGTTTTCGAGGGGGAGAGAGAGAGAGAGGGAGAGAGAGAGCGTGTCATTTCAAACATACAGCATAAAATATTTTGAAAGGCTATCGCTGCGAAAAAAAGTTTTATACAAATTGTACATGTTAAAGAACTCTATAGTTTACGCATAGTCATTTTTGTCTATTTCTTATAGTTTCCTACAAAATCCATACAGAAATAAGACGACTTCATAGCCCATTCATAGAGAATTCATAATATACATTTTATTACCCTTACAGACATCCTCAAATACGTATTTTCAGCTAATTCCGACTTCAAACGTTTGAGTGAAATACAATACTCCTAACTAGGAGTGGTAGAGAAAAGCCATCTGATATGTAACAATCACATGCCTTTCTCTACCAACTATAGTTTATTTTTATATTCATTCTACTAACTATTCTTACGAAAGCTAATTTTCAAACTATTTCGTCTTAGTCGAGGTAAGCCTTTGCGGAAATATTTCATTACACATTTCGTTGAAGATACAAAGTATCTAGAGGAAACCGAAACGATAGTCAGATGTTTAAAAGCCGGACCGCTATATGCTGGCCTAGAAATTCTATACTCTTTCCATGACATCGGGAGGAACAACTGAGTAGCAACAGTACTTTAAAAATGAGGATTGGAGCTTAAAAAAGAATAACGGATATCTCGGAATGGCTAATGACACAAAAAGTATTGTTTAAAATAAACTAGGAGTTTCAAAAGGATCTTCATCTTTTGTGTACTACGCTTTTGTGTCTCTCTAATCGTATAATGTTATACATAATTCCTTCCGAATGAAAGGCTTCAGAGGCTATTCCCATAAAATTTAAGATATACATTTTGACATTTAATATCTTAAACCTTATATTTTAATTGTTAGAGATATTTTTGAGAAAATCTAAAGTTTCGAAAACTCTTCCATGTAGAATGTTTATAATGACGAAACTTTCTTGAAAATCTCATGTTTTATGGGAGGTACTGTACCTAAGTAGATACTAAGTTTGGTATTTGTTGGAGATTTCGTTTTGAGTTATGCTGTTCACATATACATAACACACACAAATATTTTTTCTATTTTTTTTTCGATTCAGGGGCCTCAGAACATATATTACCATTGAAATATGGATATCTGATTTCTGGGTGGAATGCAATAGTTTCACTAACTTACGTGGCAGAGAAAGTAATAAAAACAAAATACATTATGGTTCATAATACAATAATGGCTGTATGGTTCAAGAAGTGAAATCGTCTTTCATGAAGTTAAATAAAGTAATGTAGAATATATATATTTAAACCCATTCGGGCTACAACAAAAGAAAAATTCAATCCAATGAATTGTAGGTATAAAAGATAGGTAGGTCAAGTTCAAATTTAAGTAGAAGCTAAATATGCGCAGTTAATGTGCGTTTAGGAGCTATTGTTCAAATGAAACCGCAGGGTTAGCATAAATACTGCTCCGTTCTTTGCTACTTGTTGATTTACCAAGAATCCCACACAGTTGGAAAATGTTTTGTTGCAGTTTTGTAGCAATGATACATTCTATTCACGGGAAATATTATCTCATTGTATTTGGAAAACAAAGACTTGCGAAAAGAGGGCCGCAGTGAATGAATGTGTCTGAAAACGCATAGGCCTTGAGCGTGTGCTACATACAACCAAGCCTTCAGCAAGCAGTGGGAGAAAGTTAAAGCTTTCGGGAACCTCTGGCATGTAAGCTGGATTACGCAGGGAACGTGTAAAATTGTCTTTTGTACGCACTTCCATGGCGCACATGCATGTTTTAACAAGCTACAGGGATTACGTATACTTTTCACGTACTTATATATCAGCTATTGTTAAACGTAGAATGCCGTACTCCGAAATCGAGTTTTGCATTGCAGCCATATCCCCGGAGAAACTGCTATTGTAATCAGTGATTTAACTTTAACTCTGGGGGAAATGTTCGCCAGCGCACATACAGAGCTCAATTCTATCGAAATGCAATGTAATGGAACGCATCAAACGTGGATGTTCACTGATTGATACCAACTTGTGTTTTAAATGCTGCAGATGAAAAGCTATCTTCTAGAGGTGAATACGAATGTTTATCTTTCTAATAGGCGTGGGTTCCATATGCCCTTTGGCTGTTTAAATGCAGATAAGTGTTTGTTTTATTTCTTCTTCTCTAACGTAACGATTGTTGCTTATTGCCCAGTTAACAGAGACGGGAAACATAATTATTTTTCAATAAAAGTTACGACCATTCCAGATGCAAAAAATAATAGTTTATAAATAACAGTTCCAAAATAACCGTCAAGTATAACTGACTCAGATTTGTTTCGCATTACCTTCTATTATAAATATTGTCAAGCTGCAACACGATGCTCCCCTCCATTTCTCTCCCCCTGCCGTTCTATTTTCAGTCATGCACCCGCAATTGTAATACCCTGTTACCAATGATATATATGCCGGGTTACATCTACATGCTTATAATTACCACTAACTTAATTCAGGTTAGGGAATTCACCTCCACACTCATCACTATAATTACAATACTATAAGTTTCCACGATACTAATGATTATATTTTCTAAAATTATATATGGATACTTACCAACGAATATGTATTGCATAACTGAATCTGATTAGCAAATATATATTTAATATACGTTGTACACTATTGGAATTTAATACCTGAACAGTTTCAAAGTCGTATCATACACCTGCTTATAGCTGTTGTATAGTAAAACTACTATCAGAGCCTTTGGTGTATAAACATTTGGAAGTATAACAACGATGACTCAAAATATTCGTACTTTATAATACTATAATTACCATATACAAGTTATTATTTGACAGTAATAATTATATGATCTGATAGGCAAAATGCGTCGTTAAATAAAATTATCATTACTTTATATCATGATTATTATCTAAATGGTACTCAACCAGTAAGTACATATGCAACTCATAGGCAATTTCAGTCTTGACAAAATTGTGTGATCTAACGAATCTGCATTTTATTGTATAGTAAGTTCTTATATATCTCTCACGGTTTACATTTTATAAAAAAAATCATTCAGAATGAAGCGAACTTTACAACCTATTCCCATAAATTTCAATATATCAAGTTATTTGTCATGTAATTATCTTAAATATATGGTACTTTAATAAAAAATAGCTTGGAATGGGGTCATTTTCCTGAAAATCTTAGTGCCGCCTTTTTGCAACTTACTGAACTTAAATGCGAAATTTCGGTATTTGTCTGAGTTATGCTGCTCGCACGCACAAACGTTTTTTTCTAAAAATAATTATTTTGGATTCAGGGCTCTCAAAACATGTTATTTACGGTGAAATTTCGACATCGAATTTTTTAGTGAAATACAATATTCTCTCTTGCCTACTATAGGTTGGTGGCAGAGAAAGTAAAAATGCACGTTTCTGAAATCTAAATAATGTACCTTTGAACTACAATGGAGGGACGAACATTTGATAGTCTCCTATTGTCGCTGTTAAGCGTGTAATGAGCATTCCACTATTCCCCTTCTGGACCATCCTGTATCTGGAGGCATGCTGTCTAATAAAGTATTGTCTAGTTAAGATTTTGTTAGAGCTATACGACTTAATGTAAAGCTTAAAATAGTCTGTGTCGTCCTAGTTCTTCAATTGTGAGTTTCGGAACGCCTTCTCTTCCTCATTAAATTTGTGTGATTTCTTTCTTTCTCTGGGCAAACCGCAGATAGATAAAGGACACACATGGGCGCAACGCAAATTTGGTTTATTTTCGATGTAACCTCACAGAAAAACTCCCCGAACCAAATGTTATACCCATGTAACACTTACCTCTTATTTTAGGGTGTGACAACCCGTTATTTGTGAAACCCCTTCAATAGTTTTGTGTAAACAAGATAATTAACCTATTACGGTAGCAGTAAACGTTAACTTATTTCTGTTGCAAGAAGGAACATGTTACTGTACCGTACCAGACGAACAGATTTTCTTTCCACAATCACATTTTGCGTAATTATTATCTTGCGAAATATCTACACATGGAACTGGTGTTCTTTTGTTTACACATTTTAGAGTTCATAACCAACAAAATGATTGAATAGATTTGATGGGAGCGGAAAACAAACTACAAGAAACATGCTGCAAGACACCCCAGTAGTTATTTCTGTCACCAGATGGTATAATAGAACAATAGTGTAACGCTATCTTGAAGAGCAGTGCAAGACTATGTAACGGAATTTAGTTAAAGTATACCAACGACAACGAGGACAAATTTCCTAGTGGATCTACGCATATGCAGCTAATGTCAACGATTATAGAGCAACTAGTTCTCTCCCCGTTACCGTTGTAACCGTTTTTGATCATCCTTACCTCTTCTCCGTGCTCAAATGTTTGTCACGCCCAGAATAAACATTTTCTTTGTACCGACTGCCTTGGTTACAATACAAAATATCTTCCAACCAGTAAACAATGTAATTCCGTTTTGAATAAATTATGCAAAACAAGACATAAAGGAAACTGTGGAAAGTATTCAGCTGACATTTTAAGTGCTCTTTGCCACAATATAAAGAGATGATGGGTACTTCTTCTTGCAGTCCTCTGACTGTTTAGACAATGAAGATAAGGATTTAATATGAAGGAAAATGTTTCACACTGAAGATTTTAACAAAATTATTCCAGCTGGTTAATCATTCATCATCTTCAGAAGTATAAAGATAAGGATGACCGAAATATGGTATCATGGTATTTATCAGCGTATTTTCACATTCTCTGCTGGTTACCTATGATAAGTAGAGGAAGTATAAGTTTTGAGGTTCTCTCCCTCCGTGGTGTAGTGGTTACCATGCTAGCTTCCAGTTCCCGAGGTCGCGGGTTCGAACCCGGCGGAGGACAATGGATTTTTTCGAACGTAAAAATCCTTAGCATGGCTTCCTTCGGAAGGGAAGTAAAGCCGATGGTCCCGTGTGGTAGACTTACGGCACGTAAAAGAACCTCAAACTTGATAAAAAGGCCTCTGAGCAAAATTACCAGTATTTCACGCCCAATACGATAAGGACCATAGTATTTAAAGAGCGTCCATAAAAAATGAAAAAATCTAAAGGGAGAGTTTTTACAACGCGCACACGTCTGAGAAAACATAAAATATCGAAAGACTTATAAAATTTGTCTTCTAATCAGAAGGAAGTTACCTCTATTTTTACCTTCTCTAACACGTACAAAAGAAGGTACTGCCATTCCACGCAAAAATTCGATATCGAGATTTCACATGTTTTAAGGCTCCTGAATAACAAAATATTTTTAGAAAAAGGTCCGTATGTGTGTCTATCTGTGTGTATGTGCCTGTGTGTGTGTGTGTGTGTGTGTGTGTGTGAAGAGCATAACTCAAAGACAAAAGATCGCATAAATACCAAACTTAGCAATTAGGTTCGTACCTTTGAAAGATGCGACACGAAGCTTTTCAAAAAAAATCCCGCCCTAAACTATCCTTTGCATGGAAGTCTTTTCGAAAATTTTGATTTTCTAAAAAAGTGTCTTTAACGATTTTAATTAAAATACCAGACATTAAATATATTTACATTACAAATAAGATGCATATCTTGAATTTTCTGGGATTAGCACTGAAGATTTTGGTATAATCTTGCATAACTTGTAAACGCTAAGTGATAGACGAAAGTGTACTGCACAAAAACTGTAGATCTCTTTAAGACACACAATTTATTTCAAATAACTTTCTTATTGCATCAGCCATTACCGAGATATCCGTTATTAATGGTCCAATTTGTTCAATACTAGTTATTCTGTAAAGTCCTTTCAACATTCAGTAGCTTCTTGCAATTGCATGAAAATGTATGGAATTTTAACGCCAAGGGAAACATTCAGTTCTTAAGCAATTGACTATCACTATTTCTTTTGTATCCATAACGAATTATGTAATGCTGCTATTTTCGGAAAGTTTTATCTCGATTAAAATGAAGGAGGTAGGAAAATAAACTTACGTAAGAATAATTTGTATACCACTAATAAGCGCCAGAAGGTAGAGAAAATCTGTCAATGTAACACATCAGATATTTTTTTCACATTTACTTGTAACTTAAATAAACATTTGAGGCCAGTGACTTGCTTCTGTATTAAGTTTAATAATTTTACGTTAATAGGGATCTTTATCTGTCTATCCATCCGTCCGTCCATCTGTCCATTCCATTCATCCAACTACTTTTTTTCTGGGTTAGATACCCTTTAAGGACCCCACTTTACTTGGGAAAATTCTTTTTTATCCTTCATTTTCATAAAAATGTCCCTAAGGAATTTAATGCAAATATCCCACAGTTAGGAAATTGACATGGCAAACTATATAAATATAATCGTGAATTTTCAATTAAAACGATACTACTAAATGAAGAAATGAAATACACAAACATTTTGTCAAGGAAACCATACACTTCACTAATATGCAATTCTTTTTTGTAGTATGTATTAGCCGTTTCCAAAATACCTGGTTATATGTTTACACTTTCTCCAGCTTAAGTTTAGATTGATAATCGTGTAAAAACGTTTCAAACTAAGCGATTCTCCTTTCTACTCAGTTCCTAGCAAAGGAATACTGATTTATGATATAAATAGTTGAATGTTATTTCTCATCGTACAGTATCCATGGAGATATAAAAGTACACCGTATAGTCTAATTTGTAAACCACTCTTCGGCGTCACTGTAGATAATACCTATACAAACTTGAGCAATGTTCCTTTTGTTTGCCCCATGAGCCTAAAGCTAATTAAGGCGTAAGCTGGGAATAGTAATTGCGCTGCTTATAAAAAAGTGTGTTAATTCACATGATTTTCTCCACCATCTATTATTGGGTATACACACCGTTCTTAGAAACGGAATTAATTGTTCTTCCACACAAGTCCTTTGTGTATTGGACAGGGTTGGAAAGGTAGAATCAGACGACTGAAAAATTCAATGCCATAGCCGGGATTTGAACCACGGATCTGCCGGTCTCTATGCGGTCGCTCTAACCACTGAGCTACCATGGAAACTTACCAGTACGACATTAAATTCCCCAACTGATTCGCATTTTTCCCCTTAACTGACCTAATAGTGGTTGAAACTATGAAGCCCGGGACTTAAAAGTACTTACAACACTGTAGGTCGCCATTGGGGTATGTCAACTCAATAAAATTTGAGATCTCTTTGTGGTTTACCGGGAAAAATGTAAATCAGTTGGGGAAATTAATGTCGTACTGGAAAGTTGCCATGGTAGCTCAGTGATTAGAGCGAACCAGACGGAGATCGGGAGATCCGTGGCATTGAATTTTTCAGTCGTCTGAATCTACCTTTCCATTCCTAGAAAGGTTATCACTCATTTTAATTCAAATAAACCTTTGCAGAAGTACTTACAGTACGTATTTCGTTATATATGACGTCTCACGCTTAGGAGACTGTACAGGTTAAAAGGGGCGCACTATTGCCACATGTACTATACGTACGCTTGCAAATTTGGCGCCAACTGCGGCCGATCTACACTTTTATGTAATCTTGCGAGTGTTACACCTCCAAGTAGTGAAATATATGCACTGCATTTATGGTTATTGTAAGACATTGAATTTTTACCTGCACTTAATGTCTCTTCTTTGTATTCTTACTACTTCGAAATACGATTTTACGGACATAAAAATACACATTATCAAAGAAGTAGTATAGATATAAAGTTATAAAGGCTATAATTTGGCACGGCATCATCCCTGTTACCTTTGACAAATTGCATTCAATGTGGGAAGAATTTTTTCAAAAAGCAAAGAGTGAACGAAACGCCACACTCCGATTTGCGCTACTCCATTATATTGTTTCCTCCCATCCTTTTTACTTCCCGCACTACGTATGGTAAGTAGAGGAAGTATCGCATTCCAAACAAAAATTCGTTACCGAGATTTCACTGGAAATACATGTTTTGAGGTGCCCTAAATCACCCCAAAACATTTCTGGTAACATATCTGTGTATGTGTGTATGTGTGTGTGTGTGTTTGACTGTCTGTGAGCGGCATAACTCAAAAACGAAAAGTCGGATAAATACCAAACATAGTATTTGAGTTTAGTATTTTACAAGGATGTGACATGAAGATTTTTAAGAAAACCCCTCCACCCCAGACTATCCTTTACTTGGAACATTTTCCGAAAGTTTTTATTTTCTCAAAAATAGCATTAACGGTTTTGACTAAAATATCATATGTTTAAGATATTTTTATGGCAAATGAAATGTATACCTTGAATTTTCTGGGAATGTTCCCAAAAGTCCTCTTCATTCTGAAAGACTTTTGCATAACTAGTAAACAGTAAGAGATAGACAAGCTTACCACAAAATGTAGATCTCGTTAAAACACGCAATTTATGTCATATACACTTTTTTGTCGAGTGAACCATTTCAGAGATATTCCTTGTTATTTGTTTGACTTTTCCAATACTTAAATTTTTTTTCAAAGGAATTCGTTATTCGTTTTTTTATTCCTTGGACATGCAAAGAGAATGGAATGCTCCACATTACAACCATCTCTTAAAAGATTTGACTATCGCTTAAAGTCTACCATATTCCCCTTGCAACTACAAGAAAATTAGCAATAAAATAATTTCTGCAAATGGTTATCTCAGATTAACATGAAGCAGGTAGAGAATAAGCGTTTGTAAAAATAGTAAAATTCGATTATAATTTGTGTAAGCCTTGTTCTTTAGCCGTACCAGCCCTGTTAAGAGATACATGTTCTGCAAATTATCACTGACAAAGCCGAGGCATATATATAAATATTAAAATAAAAAGTTGGTTCTTAAACGTGGGGCGAAGGCCACCGGAAAGTTTGCACCGTACGTGGGGCGAACCCCCCTAGAAACATATCCCCGCAAGTTTGACGCCCAAACGTGACCCAACATCTTGCTTCAAATTGGTGCCTAAACGTGGTGTAACCGCAACAACAATATACTCCCGCATCGAACACAAATGTGCATTGTTGAAGGGGATCATTCTGAACATTTACTTCGTTGATGAAATCCACGCTCTTTAACAATTTATTATTCTGTTTACCTGTGAACTTAGCACATTTACCATTCCTTTGTCAATAGAAGAAGTGAAAGAAAAAGTTTAAACATGAAACAAAAATTGTTAGATTCAATATCCTCGATAACCCGTACCGAACCGAACTGCTTGGGTACGCTTTCTTGTAGCGTCTACTGTTTGAATTTGTACATTTTCTCTATTTCCAGTTTCTGATTGGCTAAGACTATTGCAATAGAATACATTTATCTGACATTTAGCTTTTCTAGTTTTTGATTGGCTATTTATAAACTGTTTTAAATATTACATTATTATTGTTCCAAGAACTATTAGTGTCCTTTTTAAACTTTCTAATTTATTGTTCTCTCAAGGTTACCTTATTGTTAGCAACTTTTCGGCTTCTACTTTGTAATTCTGTTTGCTACGGAAAGAAGCTTGCTTCTATTCTCACAGCTGCTACATTGTTAAACTACGCAAAACATTCACATAAATGTTTTATACATGTACATAACAAAATAAACATAATACAATGACTGTAATATACACTTTATATATTATATTATACACATATTGCTTTAAGGCGGGCTGTTATTATGTTTTATATTATATAATTAGACCGATATCATTTAAGTGATAAAAATACTGCCTCAATTTTGCCGGAGAGACCTTCTTGCATGCTGTAACATGCGCAGTATAATCTGGCTGCATTCTTCACGTATGAGTGCACGTAGATGTTTTGGGCTTTGCGGTGGAAAACATGGCGATTATTCTATTTTATGCACACTTATAATGTTATCAAAATGTTATTTGTATCACAATATCAAATTATAGGCCCAAAGAGATAAAACAAAAGATAATAAAAAGTTTGGACTTAACCCGAACTGAAGTGGCACAGTGTTAAAGCAACCATGATAATACCATTGGGCCAATGCGAGGTGAGGTTCCTACACGAATTAGTAATCACAGAATTAAACCTCACCTCAAAATATCACACCTTTTTTGCAGCGTTATACAGTGTTTTGAGCTCGGTTTCGTAGTTTTAATTCAAACAAATAAACTGCATCGATCATTACAATTACTGTATGATCTGAAATACGCCATAATTTCTGCCATAATTGAAATTATCTACCTAATACTTAGCATTTTTTGACAAGGCTGTAGAATGTTGACTGACGGCTTAAGTCCAATTGGTCGCACTATGTAGATATGCAATTTTGTTTTCAAATGGTTTTCTCATCCGATGCATGTGATAGGTAGTTCCTTCAGGGCCGTTTTCGAAGGTGTGCATGAAATTATGCTAAATAATAAAAGTTTGTAAAAGTGCTACTGCAGCTCTCAGTGTCAGGGTGGGATGTTTTTTTTATCGACATACATAGCGATTGCATTCTGTCCTGTAAAACTCTTATGCACTGAGTTATCTATTCCTCCTCTAAAAAGAGTTATGCAAATCAGTCATTAGAAGGCATTCTAGAAAGGCATAAGTAAATACGTCGCTTAGCACGTTGCATAAATGCAAAAATAAGTAAGGGTAGCTGACTCACCTGGTATAATATTCAAGATCCATATTAAATAGTAATCGCTCCCTTTCAACTGTAGCGGTTCCTCCTTGGTATCACCCCACTACGTTTTGGTGATGATCGTAGAGAGATATGGATGCTGTATTACATACCTGTAGGTCGTCTTGATGCCCGTACTCTTGTGATGTATCACGACGTTCTCGTAGACTGGAATCTGATGATCGTGTATTTGTATTCTTGTGTGTGTTAGTATGTTGTATTTATTATTTTATAATTGTGCCACGGCTGCTGTATTTTGGTCGGAGAGCAGTTGTGTCTTTTCAGGATTGAGTATGGAGAAGCTTGAAATATTATGCACACAGTATTCTGTTAATTATTTCACTTGCATTTTGGATAAACTACGTGTAAATATTCACAATACACTATCACATTTGTCGTGTTAGAATATGTATAACTGGCAGACTTTAAATACGTAGTTTTAGCGTCTATTTAGAGACGAGTTTATACACGGCCTTCCTGCTCGAACACTGACAAGCTGCTGTTAGCGTTCCCTTCAACCGTTCTTCTTAACGTACGTATTTGAATTATAGGCATGTATCAATGTACCTGATTGGTGCTACTATCCAATAACAGTTTATGTTACATAGATATATTTTTACAGACTTCCATCGTCTTAATTATGAATCTAAGGTTCATTACATGCTTACGTAGATACTACTGCATTTCTCATAATTTTATATTACTGTTTCTATAGCTAACAATAGCCTGTCCCTCTTATATAATATTTTATATGTTATAACGTTATATAATTATTCTCATATCACGTGTAGATAATGAATATATTTGTTTTAACATACTCATAATTATTATATACGTACAATATTATCAAAGAAAGTACATAAGACGTAAAACTTAGAACAAAATATTAATGAAAAAAATTATTAATATATTGATGCTGAGAAACTGAATTAAATATCTTATTGCATTAATGAGTATCGTATTAGTTTGTCTGCGGCTAGTGCTGTACACTGCTTATTTTGTGCATCTTCGAATTATACTGTTGATTTCAGTTATCAAATGATTTTTAAATACTCCTAAGAAACGTCTGCTGTAACGCTCTTAAGGACTAGATTTTGTGATTTTATAGTTTTATTTGAGCTGCTGATAGACCAACACTATTTCATTTAAATTTAAAATAAGATTAATAATAACTTTTGTTATGCAATGTTCACAAGTCCTCCTCCTCCTCTTGGTTTTTGTTCCTTCCTGTTCATTGCTTTTGTTCTAATGCTAGCAGAAACCATAGATCTGCTCTCATATGCGTTAAATCCGGATTCTACTAGATCTCTGTGTCCCTTTCTGTCTACATTTATCTCCATTTCTCTCCCATTCACTTTCTTTCCCTTTACTCCCTTCCTCTTTTCATTCTCTTCCTCCCCATCGCTTCCATAACTCTCTCATTATTGCGTTAAATGCGGATTCTACTATCTCTCTCTCTCTCTCTGTTTGTCGATTTCTTAATCTACATACTATTTCTTTCACCCTTCACTATCCCTTTCTTTTTCCACTCTCTCCCATTCTCTTTCTCTTCATTACTGCACAGCTCTCTCTCATCTCAGTGCAACTTACATATCAAGTGATGTTTTGAAACGCACTGATGAAACTGTTTTTTCAGGAGTATAAATGAAAATAAAACACAATTAAAAGATTGAACGCTACACAAACCTGTGTCTTTTCGTTATTGTTGCAATAGGATTTTTTCCTGATCGTTTTCGTAGTACAGGGATAGTGACGAAAAACATAATTGCTACTAAACTTTAGAAGTTTTACAAAATAAAACCTCTTTAGGATTATTATTCTTATAAACTTGTCACGTAGCATTTTTCAAACTCAGTACCAAATATTTCCATCTTTTTATTTTGCGTCTCATTAAACCTCCTCCCTGCCTTCGAGCAAATAAATTAAGTTACCATGCAGCTTGTTTGCTAAGTGGTTTATTAAGGTATTTTAAATAGCAGCTTTATGAAGTCAGTTTGGCCATTTTTAGTGAAAGGGCAACACATATTAGTATCAATTATTCATGCCTGATCGAAAATCACCAGAAACTTTAACCTGTAGTTGGTAATGTGTAGAGAAACTCGTGTTAGTGTTAAAATCGTATGTTTGCATTTCCTTACCAATCTTATCCCACGAGCACTGCGCTCCAGTTTGCTACATACATTTTGAACTGATTAATGTGAATGAAGCTGAAGATAAACCCTGTGCATCTATTGCTTGTGGCAAATGGCACTCGGACGTAACAGCCTCAGAACACTGTTGCTGCAGAAGCTGCTGAGGTAGAACCCATTGATCCAGAATGAGCCTAACCAATCTTCTTAGAAGCAAACTGAAAGAAGCTTGTGTGTGCGTGCCCACTGCATTATACGTCCGTCTGATTCAGCTATTCTTCTTCAATGAGAAAGACGTGTCCGCCATTACAAGCTGCACGTAGAGATGCAATTTGTCATCGGTCTGAGCATTCGAGGTGGGAAAATTCACCCTTGGTATGGAACATCTTCTCTAAAACGAATCTTGTTCATAATATAACGTTTTAAGAAAGTAACCATTCATTTGTGCTGCATTTGTGGATGCAAATTAACAATGAACACTAATGTATTTTCTACGAGTACAACATTTTTATTAAAACAAAGCTAAGGAATGCATACAGCTATCCATTACTGAGTTTCTCTTTGTTTGAATTGTGAAAAGTTTCATTACAAAAAGATATTTTTGCATTTCCCCCTAAAAATTCAATGTCAAAGAGCTCAACAAAAGCACATATTTTTGTGGACCCATGAATAAACAAGGATCTTAAAAACAGACCCACTCACTTATGTGTGTGTGTATGTGTGTGAAAACATAACTAAAAAGAAACGTTCGATAAATAGCAAACTTCTATTATTAAGCTCGATCTTCCAAAGATGCGACCCGAACACTTTTCAAGAAAATCCCCTCATTCAAAACTACCCATGGACAATTTTACGATATGTTTTTATTTTCTTATACATAACACCAAGGATTTTGATTAAAATGCCACATATTTGGTACTGGATTTGTAGCGGTGTTCTGGTCTCGACTCTGGTTCTGGATCTGGATCTAGAACCTCTCCGTTGATCTGGTTATCCCGTACGATATAACCTGTGATTGCCCGACTTGAAGTCACTGCCCCAATTAATCAGTATCATCGTGTCTGCCTGTGGTAACAGAATTGATTATTGACAGAATATTAGCTCCTCTCAGTAATTATTGGACTGCAATAAGCATGCGTTACGCTTTAGAATTTAGTTAAAGCATTTTAGTAATTTTCTAGGTTTGTCGGGTGTATTTTAAATAATTTAAAATACCTTTAGCTCATTTATTAGCAATCTACTCTCATTCAGAGTTTTGATACGTGTTAGAGCAAAATAAGACGATTTAAACTATAATAGCAATAATAAGTATGTTAACTGAAAAGGTGATCTATTTTCTTTCGGGCAATTTCAAGAATAATATTTACCTTTTTACTCCAATCCTGCCTAAAATGTTCTAATATTGTTGATTCCTTAAATTGTTTCACATTTCATTATTTATAATTTCTTTTGCACATACTTTAACAAAATATGCCATATAATTATTTCTACTGACCGTCACTCCAGATGTCTTCTTTTCTTCATTATTTTATGTTTTAAGATAATAAAAATAATCTGATGTGTTACACTCACATGACTTTCTCTACTCTTGTACAAACTATCTTTACAAACTCTTATTCTCCATCTGTTTCATATTAATCTAGATAAACATTTGCAGAAACGATCTTTTGACTTGCATTTACACATAGCGACCAGTTCTAAACATATTTGACTATCGCTTAAGGCGTACTATGTACCCCTTGTTTTGTATTTGCAAGGGTAATATAGAAATATAGCAGCCTTTAAGCATACATCTATCTCTTAATAGCTGGTTGCTAAGTGCAGCACCATTCTCTTTGCCACAGATTAATACTCTTTGCACATCCAAGACAAAAAAATGAATAACGAACTCCCGTTTGAGAAAATATTGAAAAATTTAACGGAATAACAAGCAATATCTCGAAAATGGTTCACTCAACAAAAAACATGCATATGACATAAATTGTGTATTTTAACGCGATCGACATTTTTTGTGTACTAAACTTTTGTCTATCTCTTATGGTTTACCAGTTCACAATGAAGAATACTTTTGGAGACCTTCCCAGAAAATTCATGATATACATTTTATTTGCCATGAAAATATCTTAAAGCATATGATATTTTAATCAAAATCGTTAGAGCTATTTTTGAGAAAATTAAAATTTTCGAAAAATGTTCCTTGTAAAGCGTAAGCTGTGGTAGGGGGATTTTGTTGAAAACATTCGTGTCGCATCTCTGAAAGATACTGAACCTAAATATCAAGTTTGGTGTTTATCCGGCTGTTCGTTTCTGAGTTATGCTGTTCACAGACAGACAAACACACACACATACACACACATACACACACACACACACACTCACACGGACATGTTTCCAAAAATGCTTTTTTTTTGCATTCAGGGAGTCTCAAAACATATATTTCCGGTAAAATCTCGGTATCAAATTTTTGGGTGGAATACCATACTTCCCCTACTTATTATACGCAGTAGAGAAAGTAGAAATTGAACATTGTTTACCTACTATTCTGGTTGTTAAGTAGGTATAATGAGAGAAATTATAAATCATATACAAATTCTCTAAGTTAAACAAATCTTATTTTGATATAAATATTTACAATTCAAATTCATTCTTTAGAATATTTCAATTGCAATATTTTCCTTTGTTGACATTTTTATTTTATGTTACGTTTAAAACATTCAAAACTATGCTTTTCGTCTATTCTTGTTAACGTATTTGTTAACGTACGTTCTTTTGTTCTTTTTTGCATAATGCAATTTTAATTAATTTTTCATAATGTGAGCACTCTTTGCAAATATTAAAATTTATATAGTATTTTCCAACAATCTTAATTTATAATTGTAACAAAATGCATTCATGACAATGATATAGCATGAAGTGTTGTCGATCTCTTTCAATTTGCAATTCGAATGTGGCTTTAACCCATTTAATACATGTATTGTTTTCATCTCATTTAAAGACTATGTCATATTTAAGATTACAATTTAGAAATAAAACGGCTATCTTGTAGTTTCTGGAAATAGCCTGTGAAGCTCTCTCCACTCGGAAGGAATTTTATACAATATTGTACAATGGTAAACCATAAGAGATAGACATAGATTTACCACATAAACAGTAGATCTCTTTCATACGCACAATTGGCATTGACATAGGAAGGATAGCAATTGCCAAACATTTTAGGTTTGAGTCTTTTTATTGAGAAAGTATTAAGTGGAAATTTCAAGTCACAGATAAGGTAGTATGTATATATGAAATAAAATGTAGTTGTAAACGTAGTTCCTAGAGTAGTTCCAAGTGTTTTAGTGATTGTTGTGATGCAGATGTATGTCTAAAAGTCTCTTCCATTTAGAATGCTAAGTTGAATTACTGATTCTTGCTTTACTATTTCCTGAGTGTTTAACCTAACTCGATTATACACCTAACGAAGTCTTTCCCAACCAACATGTAAGTGCAATTACAAATGTTGTGAACTCAATGAGGAAAACTTCACACATTTTGGAAACACAAGCTTATATGCCAGGATGTTTCTGACAGGTCTCATTAACAAAAATCCTATTATATCAGCATCTTCAGCTGGATTAAACATCGAGAGCTGATTTTCCTGTAATATAAAGTAGGCAGATATTTAATGGCATTTAAATGTGGAAGGATTTCTAATAAAAGACAGTTAATAATATCAATATTAACTTGCAGTGATTAGAAAGCCTTGCAGGAAGACCAGTCATCACTGATGCCAAAAAAACACACTTCTTATCCATGTTGGACTTCCGGATGCAAAGTATACTGCACTTTACAAGGACATTTGTGGATAATTTATAAATAACATTAATTCTGAGCCTGGCTAAGCTGTGTTATATTTTCAGAAAATATTATTTCACACACAAGTTTGTGTCAGACTTCTCAAATTTCATATGCAACACAAATTGTGAGTGTATACCTTCTGTTCCAAGCAGTTTCTGTAATGATGTTGGCGAGAAAGTGTTCATGAATTTGCTTTTTGTTAGGTTCAGTACCTTTCCAATGTCAATGCCTCAATTCATTTCAAATCACTTTTTTGTGACATCAGCCATTTCTGAATACCCATTGTTATTTGTTTGAAGTTTACAGCTCCTTATAATTTCTTTAAAGTGTTCTTATTCAAATGTTTCTTGCGATGTTATAGAAAAAGTATGAAATATCACATCCATCATATAAAGATGTGTTTTTAAACATATAACTATCGATTTCGTTTCCTCTATCCTCCTTGTATGTGCAGCGAAATATGTAATAAAACTGTTTGTGCAAAGGGTTATCTCATTAACATGAAATAGATAGAAACATAAGCTTTCGGAAGAATAGTTTATAGGACGGTATATAAATCAAACGATACTGCATAGAGAAAGTAATGTGAATGTAACACATCAGAATATTTTTAAGGTTAAGTTTTGTCTTCATTAAAAGCTTAAAAGCTCAAAATAGAGGTTGGAATGCACGAGTTGCAAGAGATGGTTAATGATTTTTATTAAATTGCCATATGTTAAAGATATTTACACGACAAATAAAATGTATGTCTTGAATTTTCTGGAAATAGCCTGTAAAGTCCTCTTTATTCGGAAGAAATTTTGTATAATCTTGTATAGCTGGAAAACGTTAAGCATAGACGAAAGAGGTTTCTTTAATTCTCACTTTTCTTTCCGCTGAGGAAGGGGTGAACTGTGTAGTATCTGAACTACTAGTTCATTGAAGTTCACAGTTCATAGGCGTGAAATGTTTATTCTGAATGATTTATATACTACCTACCCATCACTGTGCGGGAGACTTTTAATGCACGCTCATTGTCATCAGAGCTTGAGGTCAGGTAACGTGTTCAGTTGAATTCCTCTAAATGCGAGACAAGTTATCCCGGTTGACCACATTACACAGGAAGACCCTCTCACAAATTGTTGGAGAGCACGCAGTTGAGCCTTCCGGTTGTAATCAAGGTGAATGCTACAAATCATGCGCGTTTATTTCTCTAACATCGTTATGGTCCGTATGTTTCCATGCAGCGAGCGCTCCCTATTAGCACAATCAGTCACGTTAACAGAGTCAAACCCTAAACGTGGAATCCAATCGAATTTGGGGGAAATCCTGACCTGGTAGCTTGTCTCGTTAGCAGTCTGGCCCTTGTAAGAAGGTTATGCGCATAACAATGCATTGTCTCAGAAAGCAGTTTTCTTTCTCTTTAATGTGCTCACTTAGCCAAACCCTGGAAGTTTTAGCACTGCGAGCATCCATAACAGGTAAAATATTTTCAGTAAAACTAAATCTTTATTCAATAAAAACTCGTTTTAACACTTTTCTTATTCCTGTTGTTACTGTTGGTTCGATACTCGCCAAACCAGGAGAAGGGATAAGCATTCACTACTTAGAGAATTTACGAGTAATCGACAAAAAAAATGTCTTCGCCACCAACAGAAAAACTCGGAAGCAGAGATAATCCATCTGACCATCAGATTTGAGATTGGAGCACGTATCCCAAGAGGTGAATATTAGACTATTAAAAAATTTACAGTTATCGGTCCGTTTGGATCACGTGGTAAAATAACTATATTTTTATAAATGTTATAACAGACGTATAACATTAATAAAACTACAAGTGCTATTGCACAAACAGTCTACATTTTTATAGTCCAACATTACTTTATAAACTAATTATGGCCACTTTAAGATGTTTGTATTTCATAATTGAATATTAAATATAATTTCTATTACAGCATAAGTATAGTGTACATATATTATCTTATATTAATAACTATATATATACACTATGTGATCAAAAGTATCCGGACACCCCCGCAAACATACGTTTTTCATCTTAGGTGCATTGTGCTGCCACCTATTGCCTGGTACTCATCCGCGATCTCAGTAGTCATTAGACATCGTGAAACAGCAGAATGGGACGCTCCGTGGAACTTACGGACTTCGAACGTGCTCAGGTGATTGCGTATCACTTGTGTCAGAAGTCTGTATGCGAGATTTCCACACTCCTAAACATCCCTAGGTCCACTGTTTCTGATGTGATAGCGAAGTGGAAACGTGAAGGGACATGTGCAGCACAACAGCGTACAGGCCGACCTCGTGTGTTGACTGACAGAGATCGCCGACATTTGAAGAGGGTCGTAAAGAGTAATAGGCAAATATCTATCTAGACCATCACACAGGAATTCCAAACTGCATCAGGATCCACTCCAAGTACTATGACAGTTAGGGGTGAGTTGAGAAACTTTGGATTCCATGATCGAGCGGCTGCTCATAAGCCACACATAACGCAGGAAAATATCAAATGATGGCTCGCTTGGTGTAAGGAGCGTCAACATTACATGATTGAACAGTGGAAAAACGTCGTGTGGAGTGATGAATCACGGTACACAATGTGGCGATCCGATGGCAGGGTGTGGGTATGGCGAATGCCCAGTGAACGTCATCTGCCAGTGTGTGTAGTGCCAACAGCGAACTTCGGAGGTGGTGGTGCTATGGTGTTTTTCCTGGAGAGGGCCTGCACCCCTTGTTTTGCGTGGCACGATCACAGCGCAGACCTACATTGATATTTTAAGCACCTTCTTGCTTCCCACTGTTGAAGAGCAATTCGGGAATGGCGATTGCATCTTTCAACACGAGTCATCACCTGTTCATACTGCACGGGCTGTGGCGGAGTGGTTACATGACAATAACATCCCTGTAATGGACTGACCTGCACAGAGTCCTGACTTGAAACCTATAGAACACCTTTGGGATGTTTTGGAACGCCGACTTCGTGCCAGGCCTCACCGACCTACATTGATACCTCTCCTCAGTTCCGCACTCCGTGAAGAATGGGCTGCCAATCCCCAAGAAACCTTCCAGCACCTGATTGAAAGTATGCCTGCGAGAGTGAACGCTGTCATCAAGGCTAACGATGGGCCAATACCATATTGACTTCCAGAATTACCGAACTTGTACCCCATTTTCAGCCAGGTAAGCAATAAATGCATTAATGTTCTTCAAATCTATACCCAGAGATATTCCATTAGCGCAAACTTAACTATTCAACATTTTTTCCTCCATTTATTTCTTGACATTAACGAAAACAGCACTGCAATTTCTCAAAACAATGATTGCAGTACACAATCAATATAATCACCACCAAAGAGATCAGTTATTTAAAGGAATAGACAATGATATCACTGTTACAGAAATAAGAGACAAACTGTCAGATATCTTGGAGATACCGACTGCAACAGAGGATGATTCAACGCTCGAAAAGAACCCCTTGGGAAAAAGGTTTTAAAAATCTTATGTGGTACGCTAAACTGGCTTTGTATACCTTTTACTATTTCAAATGTAAATATCTCTTACCTGCTGTATTATTCATTAAAAATGTATTTTTCTACCCACTTTACATTATTCATGATAGATTACTGCCTAGATTTCAAACGGTACACATCAATAAAGCACAGTTGCTTATATCACAATTCTTTTTTTTTTTTTACTTTTGGGTAACAACTTTATGAGGGAAAAAAGAAAAAGCACATATTTTCAAGATACTTCTTCAGGGTTACCATATCAGATTCATCCTCGGAAAACTTTAAATATGTAATAACGAATATTTTGGAGACGGCTGTTAATATGAGAAAACTTCTTTGTAACAGGTAGGTTTTACTGAGCCCTACATTAATTCAGCAGTATGCTTTTACTGCTTCTAGGGCATATAAAACCCAATAAGAAGTTAAGGCACTTCACATGCTATATTCAGGAAGGTTAAGATATTATTATTATTATTATTATTATTATTATTATTATTATTATTATTATTATTATTATTATTATAATATACTATTACATTGCTCAACAATGAAAATGTTTCGAGCTCAAAATAGATTATTCCTATGTATTTCGACCTGCTGAATTAAAACAATCAAAGATTAGCTCTTGCTTTGGAGTTACATTGATATGCCATTTTTAGTTGAATTTTCAGTTTGGAAAAAACTTTATTTTTGAGTGTTTGCACACCTGCTAAATGAGATCTGTTGTTTATAGTTCATAAATAAATACTATTGCTGTGACTGTGAGTTCCATATTGTTTCTGTTGTAATTAATGCAGCATTTCTGGTTTAGGAGTGCTTATAGTGTAACATTTGTTAAAGTGTCACGAAAGTGTGTAAATTCAGTGAAAATTTTGTTACATTTGTATTGAGGTAAAATTTTCGTCACAAAAACGCAATTTGACACCTCTTGTGAAGACTGCCTATCACTATTTCGGTATGAAGTTAGGGGACCAGTATAAGTCATGGGCTCCACATGTATGTTGCAATTCTTGTTCTCTTATACTACGAGAATGGCTGAAATAAACGATCTATAGCTTTTGCTGTGCCTATGGTTTGCGGGGGCCTACAAACCATATATATGACTGCTATTTCTCCTTGACTTGTCCTATAAAGGCAGGATTGTCAATGAAGAAAAGAGGAAGAGTTCAATAACCGAATCCTCCATCTGCTATTCACATATTCCACACTCAGGTATTTTATCAGTTCCTACTCCACCCCAAAATTATGAGTTGAAAGTAGAAAATTAAGGCAGTGTGGAAAAAGAAGAATCCAACAAGCCTTACACATGCGATGACCCAGATTTTGAGCTAGGAGATGAAAAACCTCACAGATTGAGGCAAGCGGAATTGGATGATCTCATTCTAGGCCTTGGCTTGTCAAAGGAGAAGGCAGAACTTATAGGAACAAGACTACAGCAATGGAATCTTCTCCAACGTGATGTCGAGTATCACAGTACAGATAGCGTCATAGGGAACTGCTTCATTATTTTAAGAAGAAAAAGAATCTTGTTGTTTACTGCAACGTTAATGGCTTGATGAAATCTTGAATTTTAACCATGATACAACTGAATGGAGGCTATTCATACACTCGTCTAACCTTAGTTTGAAAGCTGTATTACTTCATAACAGCAACCGTCTTCCTTCTGCTCCCGTTGATCATGCAGTTCACATGAAAGACACTTATTGGATCAACATAAATAGAAAATCTGTGGCGATCTAAAAGTCATTGCAGTACTCTTACGAATGTAACTGAGGTACGCTAAATACTGTTACTTTTTATACATGTGGGACAGTAGGGGTAGCAAATCACATTATATTCAAGCAGATTGGTCTGCAAGAAATCTTAACTCTAGCGAGAAAACGTCGTTGCAAGGTTTCTCGTGGACCCAAAAGGTGTTCTTCCACTCCTACATCAAGCTGAGTTTGATGTAAAATGTGGTTAAAGCTATGGACCAAGAGGGACTCGCCTTTAAATAGTTAGAGACAAATTTCCTATATTAAGTAATGCAAAAGTTAAGGAAATAATATTTGTTGGATCAAAAATCCGTCAACTTGTAAAGGATCGTGCATTTGACCTAGTCTTAGAGCGGAAAGAAAAGAAGTTTGGGAATCTTTCAAGGGAGTTTTTCATGGATTTTTAGGCAACAAAGGGGCTGAAAACTGCACTTAGTTGGTAACACTAAGGTAAGATAAGATGGCCTTACATCCCCTTAGGGCAATAGCTCCTACTCTAGATAGGGTAGCTCATGTAAAAACTCCCGAGGTGAGGTAGTTCAAAGGAGAATTAACCTTTTACTTGTCTTTTCACTTAACCCTTTTCATAAAAGTTCAGCCCAACACCAATTAGTCCTTACAATAATGTTGGCTGTAGTTTTAACTCCTTCCATAGTTACGGTTACTTCCCTCCATGGTTGGCAGTCCTTGGCTAAAGTGGTTCGAATTCTTCCAGCTCCTCGAATCAGTTCATCTGACTCCTCTGAAGTGGGTGAAGTGTTTTTCTTTTCTCGAACCTGTTGTGCCAAACTGTGGTCGCGTGCGCGCATCTTCCGAGGTCCATCGTTGTTACATGGCCTCTTAATTTTCACTTGAGTTGTCGTGCGTGTACAGCTGCATCCTTCGTTCCTGTCGTTCTTCTGATTTCTGTGTTTCGTATTCTATTTTGTAGTTTGATGTTCAGCATTTCCCGTTCCACTTTTTTCTGGCACACTTCTAGGGCTTTTGTTTGACGCACGGTGAAACACCGTCTGGCATCCGTATATGAGCACTGAAATTAGTACGATTCCACGACTTGTGTTTTCAGGTTCAAATTTAAGTATTTGTTTAGCAGGATATCCGTAAGCTCCAGAGTTGCCTCCAGGCTGCGCTAATTCTTCGTTTGATCTCTGCCTCGCCGTTTCCCCTCATCGAAATACTTTGTCCCGAGTAGATGTAGTCCTCCACATACTTCATAGTTGTTCCTTCCAACACTATTAGTAATTTTTCATCATTTGTCATCACTTTCGTCTTAGTTGGGTTCATCTGTGGTCCAAATTCATGGCTGATGGTATTCAGCTCCTTGAGCATTGTCTCTAAGTCCTTAAGTGACGTTGATAAAATATGTAATGTCGTCCGCAAAGCGCAAGTTGGACAGTCTCCTATTTATATTGATGCTTTTTTACCTCTTGTCCTATTTTAATGTGCGGAATGCGATTTTCAGTGGCCTGTGAAACGTTTAGGTGAAATTGGGTACTTGGCAAAAATACCATCAACTTGGATGCAACATGTCATTTAAAAACCATTTTCTCCACTCCCATCCAGTTGAGGTGCTGAACACGGAGGGCTCTATTAGGAAATTACTGTAACAGAAAAGAGATGTCTGGACCGTTGGAATGAAGCAATGCTTGCGGATTATTGCTTGTCTGTGTGTAAGAATGCTCCGGAAATCACTTACAAGAAGCAAGCCAAAATACGACGATCTCATGAAGCCACCACATGATTCTCTTCAAACCCTACCACCTGCCAAATTCCATCAATTTAGAACTATTAGAATGTAACTGCCATTAAAAATATTTTAAATGGACAATCAAAGTTGTTGCATATGTTAATGAATCATGTGATCTTAATCCGTTTAAATAAAATACATCCACCTATTGTGTATTACAGAAACATAAGTAAATAAAAAATTTTCTTTGCCATATTTGTTTTTCTCAATCCAAAATTAGTAAGAATTGACTCAAAGTAAAGGAAACATTCAAAAAAAAAAAATTGGGCGGAATATTATTTGTCTTACAAATATCTGTATCAAAATCGTTAGGATCAGTACTAAGAAGAACGATGGCAATACCAAATCTGCGTGCTGAGTTTTTTTAGGGGTGGGGAGAATTTCATGAAAATGTTCGTTTTTTAAAGGCTCTTGACTTAAATATAAAAAGGTGTTAAGTTATACATTCACACGTTTTCTCTATCAATGACAAATTTACGCAATTTATCCATTAAATACTAGAGTATTCATATAAAATCTTATTATTCTATTCACGTTACCTTATTCACGGTATATTTTTTCTTAGAAATGCTTTCAAATTAAGCAAGAGTGCTTAGTTACAGCATACTGTAACTTTAATTGTTTATTCGATAAGCTCTTGTGCTGGAAAGAAAAGAAAGAGGACAACAAGGATCGCAAACTGTCAGCGTGCTCGTGAGGAAGCACTCAGCATATAACATTTCGAAAACGGCTAACTCTATTTACTTTATACAAATTGTATATTTTAATGACAACTACATTTTCCTGTAGTAACGTTTTGTCTATATTTTAAGATTTCCATGCAATTGAAAACTATACAAAAATTTAATCAAGTTAGAGACTTTAAAGTTTAATCTCAGAAAATTCAAGATATAGATTACTTTTATTATGTAAATATCTTAAACGAGTGTCATTTTAATAAAAAAATTTCAAAAAGTTTTACAAGTAAGGATAGTTTAAGGTGGGCGGATTTTCTTGAAAAGGCTTCATGTCGCATCTTTGGAAGATATGGATTAATCCGAAATATTGTTTTTGAGTGTGTGTTTATGTGTGTATCCAAGCTGTTTATAGACATACACAGACACCCATATACCCACACACAGACATACACACGGAATTTTTCTAAAAATGTCTTTTTTGGATTCAGGGAGCCTCAGAACATACACTTCTGGTAAAATCTCGATATCCAATTTTTGGGTGGAATGCAGTTCTTCATCTACCTACTTGGTCCGTGGTAGAGGCAGTAAACATTTGCATTCTCTCTCTCTCTCTCTCTCTCTCCAGATACATACACAATATCCGTTCAAGGTCTCCCAAAATTTACATTTCAAGAATGTTACCTATGTTTCAGTGGTAAAAGGTAGAGAAAATAAATAGTTCTGGGCGATGAAAACGTATTCGAGGCCTGCGTGATATAATACTTACATTTTTAAGAGCTTCCTTAAAGAAAATTTCTGATTTTAATATGTGGTCCATATTGCTGCAAGTCAAGAAATACTTTTACAAAATGCATGTATTTATTTTACGTCCGAATAGCAAGGGTAGGTTATAAGTTTGTATGAACAGATTAACCGTTTGTCACTGGATCTACATCAGTTTGGTTTTTCAGTATCTGGCAAAACAGTATATACAACTTCCATTGATATATCGGCGTTGATTCCATTAGTTGTTGCTGCTTCACTCTTGCTTTGTTTGATGTATGCTGGAGGGATTTCGATAGTGCACATTTTGTCACTAGATAAGTGTGTACCGATTGCCATTTGTTTGCATGCCGAGCATAATTCCGAGTGATTCTAGCTGAAGGGTATGTTGCTAAGTGGAGAGAGCATTTTGTTGTAGAAACATTGTTCACTTAATGCACTCAACGAGGTGTAGTGACTGTAGAAAGCTAACACGTGGGGGTTCCAGTTCAAACTGTGCTTGTTTAATTCAACTTGCAACCCGCTAAGCTCATACGGTACCACTTTGACCTTATCAAACATAACACCACCGCGATGTTATAAGGGTCATTGCTCAAATCTCGGTTGATTCAAGCTAAATGTATGGGGCATTTTCAGCATTTTTCCTCATTAGTGCTTCGGATTCCAGAGCAACCAACCACATTCGGGAGGTCCTGATTCAAACCCCCGGTGCCGACCAATCTGACCGAAGGGATTTTTACTTGCTTTTCCTTGGTAGCTAGGCAAATGCTGCGTTCGCAAATTTGATCTGCGAATTTTCCTATCCTCCCTTTCATCAGTACGTTTCATTTCCTTCTTCACCGCCACCGCTATTGGGCTGTCCACTCATCCTGGATGTGCCTCGACGGACTACTGATCCAAGGCATTGGCTTGTAAGTCCTTGGGGTGTAAGATCTATAACAATGGTGGTAATCCGTTAAAGAGGAAGGTTTCCAGAGCACATTTATGCACTTCTGATTCATTCACTCTCATCGCTGAAAATAAAAAAGAGGAAAGAAAGAAAATATATTGGACACATTAAGTGGCACAGAGACTCTGATCTTGCCCAAAATAATAAAATTATTCAATTCTATATTTTAACATAAATAAATTTAATGCCAACGCTCATTATGTGGCATTATCTTCTTATATACTCTTCCATCTTTACTTTCCCTACTATTTGCCTATAGTACCTATAGAGGAGCTATTATATTCCATCCAAAAAGTCGACACGTATATTTCACAGAAAACACAAGTGATGAGTCTCCCTGAATTAAAAAATAAAGAAAGAAATAAAAAGCATGTTTATAAAAAAAGGTCCCCGAGCGTATTTGTTTGTGAACCACATAATTCAAAAAAGAAAATTCCGTTAAGCACCAAACTTGGTATTCAAGTTCGCGTCTACCAAAGATGGGATATCACTCGAAGATTTACAAGATCCCTCTACCCCAAGCTATCCTTTATAGGAAATAATTCTTTATTTTTGATTTTTAAAAATGGCCGTAACAAATTTTATTAAAATTGCATAATTTAACACATTTATATAGCAAATAAAATTCGTCCTGAACCGTAAGGGAGAAAACATCTTACCATACAAAACATGTGGATTCCGTTAAAGAACACAATTTAAGTCAAATAACTTGGTGCCATTAAGCATTTCCGAGATATTCTTTGTTGTTAGTTTGGATTTTAAAATACTTCTACTTCTTTCAAATGGTAAGTCGCTATTCTTATTTTCTCGTGGTCATGCAAAGAGCATGGAATTTCAAAACCATCATATAGAGACCCGCTTTTAAAAATATGACTATCCTTCTTCCCTCTGTATTTTTTGATATTTATATCTACAACAAAATACCTAAATGCTTAATGAAAGTTTATATCGATCAAATAAAAAACAGATGGAATAAACCTTTTGTAAGAATAACTTGTAGGAGGGTGAGTAGAGAAAGTCCTGTGAATGCATTACATCAGATTTTTAAAACTGTATAAATAATATTGAAATGGTCAGCGAGTATGAATTTAGATATGCTTAATTTTCCTAAGCATATTCACGACTCTAGTTGTTATTCTTTCTGAAATGTTTGGACAAAATTGTTTCATTAAAGAAATTATGAGTATTCTTATTTTTAAAAAATCTGAAATGGAAGAAAAATTAGCGTATTCACTGATTAAACATCCGACTTAAAGACAAAGAATTATTCATATTACTTTTGAATTTCAAAAACAACACGTTAGTTTATTTCAAATTCCATATTGCATAGAGCCTTCAAAGTTTTGTCAATATTTCATTAAAATGTTTATAAAACGTTTTATATTTTGGTGAATAATTAGTATATCAAATTGGAAGTTTGTACCTGAGTTACTTTTATTACAAGAAGTATTGTACGCATTTTAAAACAAATATTTTTACAATTTCAGAAATTGGTAATTTATTCTTTTGACGAATAATAGTATGTGTAAGAGACAAAGGTGGAGATATAACATCAATGTTACGCTTTGTCAGTTTATATAGTAGCATTTGCCAGATATTTAAACAGTTGTTTACTTAACGACCCACCACGAATACCCTGCCGCGCATTCAGCACGTGGCCACTTTGGTGCAGCGTTGTCAAACATAATTACAAGTCACTTGTTTTTGGATAAGTGCATGGGGATATCCCAAAGGTTGTAAGTATTTTTATTCCTTCTTCTCCATAAGATCTCTGCCAGTTTAAAGTTGAGGCTATTTGCCTTCTATGTACCTATATAATAGTTTATACATGAAGACAAACTTAATATAGAGCTATAAAAAATTGTAAAGACAAAGTAATACAGCATTTAAATAAAAATTAATATATAAAGCCTACTACGAATGTGGAATAATATTCAACGGAAGTTTGACTTTCAATAACGAGAAAATGGAAGATTTTTAGAGGCTCTCATAAATACAGACAACCGAGATTTGCGCACATTGGCTGTACGTTGAAATGATACATGGACTATAACCTTTCTCTGGAGATACAAAATGTTTAAAAAAGAAAAGAATCTGTTCAGTAATTAAATTTAACACACGCAAAAATGTACAGTTTCATAATATAATTTTCTGCCACATTCTGAAAATTGTATTATATACTTAACAAAAGTTATTTTTCCAAAATAAAAACTGTTCAGAAAATTTTTATTGGTTTATCACTTTTATATATTTTCTTAGAGGTTGCAATTAAAACTCGATTATTTCAAGGGGTATAAAAACTTTGGTTTTATGGACAGACGCTGGAGAATTAGGGATAAACACAGAGAAACAGCGTTGCAAAATTTACAATCCGTTTCACCCATAGTGGTTGCTGAGCCAAATTACATTTAGCTTCGGAAAATATGGCCAGAGCCAATCTGTTCTTCATTAGAAATTTAATAGCACACACTTAAATTTAATCACGAAAGCTCATAACAACGCAACAGATTTCTACCCGCGCGTAAATACTGACGAGTGCTAAACGTAATATGGCAATCTATTTGATGTTAGCTGAAAAGTTACTTTTGAGTCTATTTTGGTATCACAATAGATGACACATCGGTTTTGATAAAAAAAACTATTAGCAGCGGCCAGGCTTTAATTTTGTACTTTTTTGTATTTGTACATGGAACCGTTGTTAACTGGTTGGGATAGCAGGGTTTGAGGTCTCGATTTGTCACTAGGGTCCGTTAATTGATAACAAGTTACACATTACTGTTGTGGTCTGCGTGTGTCTGATAAAACGACCGTTGACAGCGCTGGTGTGCACAATCAAACACACGTGCTCCAAAAACATTTATCCAACATTTGAGAATCAAAAACCGTGTTCGTTTTTACACAACAGATTGAATATCGCTACCGCAGAGTTTCACAAATGCGATGCTTTCAAAGCGTTATTTTGTTTCTGCGTTGCATATGGGTGAAAAGTCTAAATATGTATGAAAACTTCTTGCAGTTTATGTTGCTGACTGCACGACGTTGCACGGGTAGCTTTTTAAGCTCAAATGACGATTTCGTCAATTTCATTTACCTTCCTCACCGTTTTTATGAAATTATTCCACAATTTAGAAGATCTTTATGATGAATCCTCCCTTTTACCCCTTATACCTGTAATTTCATACAAACCAGCTATTCCTAATAACCATGCAGAGGGGTTTTAGTAAGTAAACTATCAAGTTATAAATGCACCGAGGGAGGGTGGCGAGGAAAGGTGGGAGTGGTTGTGACCTTGCAGCGTTCTCTATAAACAAATAGATGTACACCCGTGGACAATCCCCAGATTCCATGTGGCGACCGGAGGGCTTCGTGTACCTTCGTAACAGCTGTGTACACAACGCATACGTAGGAACTCTAGAATGGTCTCTGCCCTGTGAGAGCAATGGTAAACTTATAACGTTGTTCCTCGGTGATGACGCTTATAAGCTACTGAAAATAGAGCACGAAAAGAAGTTTCGTTGACCGAGAGGATAAAAAGGCACCGCTTGCCTCATAAACTACTCAGATCAAATCTCGCATTAGTTATTGTTATTTTTGTATTGTTAATTTTATGACTGGAAATATAGAAGGTAATATTGCATTAATATAACTTAGACATTTTAAATTTTAGGCATATCTGTGCAAACAAAATCAATTCTACTAAAATACTCAATTAAAATAACTAAAGATATAAATGCAAATAAACTATTATCTTTTAAAACTAAAACACATAAAAAATAAACGAAATTATTATCAGGTGTATGAACCCTGAGCATTCAGAACTGCCCTCATTTTCGAGTTATAGATTAAATTAAATCACAGTAGTAACGACGAGAAGTTACGACATTCTTGAATTTGTGCCCAGAATCCTGTACGAATTGAATAACTCCATCAGGATATCCTATCCTCACAGAGGGAATAAAAATATTCAAGTAACCGTTATTGCGTACTGTTGAGTGTCTTGTTCTATCTGCCACAACACACATAGACCGCTCCTTGATATCCAAAAAGATACAGATATGCGACTATGAAATTGTGAAGCCATGAATTTTGTATTGTAAGAACTATTCTATTGTGAACTTTACCAAATACCGTGTATGAAAAGAATTATATCGAAAATAAGTAGTCACTATGTGGTGATTAAACATTATTAACAGAAGAAAAAAAGGGTTTGCTACATGCGAGAAGCTAGCCTGCGGTCTTAACTACAGAAGATACTACGTTTTGTTAAAGAGAAGACATTTGGAAGATAGCATGTTTAACATGCCGTACAGCAACATTCTGCAGTGGCTACACAGCTGTATTACGTATGATGTAAATAAGGCGCTGTGCCTAGAACAACTTGGCGTTCAATATATTACTAATTTTTTTGTCCATGGCTGTACAATGGAATTAATTGTTCTTCCATACGAGCCATGTGTGGACAAGACTGGAAAGGTAGAATCAAACGACTAAAAAATTCCGGGATTTGAACCACGGATATCCCGGTCTCCGTCCGGTTGCACTAACGCCTGAGCTACCATAACAAGGTGCCGGTGCGACATTAAATTCCCCAAGTGATTCGCACTTTTCACGGTAAACCACACAAGGAGATCTCAAATTGTTTTGAGATGACACACCCCAATGGCAACTTACAATGCTGCAAGTCTTTAAGTCCCGGACTTCATAGTTTCGACCGCTATGAGGTCAATTAATAGTTGGGGAATTTTTGTCGTATCGGCATATTGCCATGGCAGCTCAGTGGTTAGAGCAACCGGACGAAAACTGGGAGATCCGTGGTTCAAATCCCAGAATGACATTGAATTTTCTATCGTCTGATTCTACCTTTCCAAATACATGTACAGTTTGGAGACTGTACACCTTACTTCGATAGCAGGTAGACCGGAATTAAGATACATTAGAAGGAGAAAAAAACCGAAGTATTACTTTCTCTACTACGTATAGTAAGTAGGGGAAGTATTGCATTCCACCCAAAAATTCGATACCGAGATTTCACCGGAAATACATGTTTTGAGACCTCCTGAATCCAAAAAAAGCATTTTTGGAAACATGTCCGTGTGTGTGTCTGTGTGTGTGTGTTTGTGTCTGTGTGTGTGTGTGTGTGTGTGTGTGTCTGTGAACAGCATAACTCAAAAACGAACAGTCGGATAAGCACCAAACTTGGTATTTAGGTTCAGTATCTTCCAGAGATGCGACAAGAAGGTTTTCAAGAAAATCCCCCCACCCCAGACTACCCTTTACATGGAAGATTTTTCGAAAATTTTAATTTTCTCAAAAATGGCTCTAACGATTTTGATGAAAATATCATATGTTTAAGATAATGTTATGAGAAATGAAATGTATATCTCGAATTTTCTGGGAATGTCTCCAAAAGTATTCTTCATTGTGAACGACTTTTGCATAACTGGTAAACCATAAGAGATAGACAAAATTTTACTACACAAAAAATGTAGATCGTGTTAAAGTACACAACTTATGTCATATACATTTCTTTTGTTGAGTGAACCGTTTTCCAGATATTGCTTGTTATTTCCTTAAATTTTCCAATACTTATACTTTTTCTCAAATTCGTTATTCATTTTTTTATGTCCTGGACATGCAAAGAGATTGGAATGCGCCACATAGCAACCAGCGTTAAAATATTTGACTATCGCTTAAAAGCTACCATATTTCCCTTGCATCTACAAGAAAATTACCAATAAGATTGACATCTCGATATCTCGATTAACATGAAGCATATGGAGAATAGGCGTTTGTAAAATTAGATTGTACAAGAGTAGAGAAAGTCATGTGAGTGTAACACATCAGATTTTTTTTAGCTATTGATGGTATGCAATAAGTTATCTCATGATTTAATTAAGGCATTAAGATACAGAATTCTGAGTTGCATTGGTTTTACTTTCTCTACTACGTATAGTAAGTAGGAGAAGTATTGCATTCCACCCAGAAATTATATACCGAGATTTCACCGGAAATACATGTTTTGAGGTGCAATGAAACCAAAAAAAGGATTTTTGAAAACATGTCCGTGTGTGTGTCTGTCTGTGAACAGCATAACTCAGAAACGAACAGTGGGATAAACACCAAACTTGGTATTTAGGTTCAATATCTTCCAAGGATGCGACACGAAGGTTTTCAAGAAAATTCCCCCAACCCAGAGTACTCTTTACATGGAAGATTTTTTTAAAATTTTAATTTTCTCAAAAATGGCTCTAACGATATTGATTAAAATAGCATATGTTTAAGTTATTTTTATGACAAATAAAATGTATATCTTGAATTTCCTGGGAATGTCTCCAAAAGTGTTCTTCATTGTGAACGACTTTTGCATAACTGGTAAACCATAAGAGATAGACAAAACTTTACTGCACAAAAAATGTAGATCGCGTTAAAATACACATTTTATGTCATATACATTTTTGTTGTTGAGTGAACCATTTTCGAGATATTGCTTGTTATTCCTTTAAAATTTCCAATACATATACTTTTTCTCAAATGGGAATTCGTTATTCATTTTTACTTTCTCTACTACGTATAGTAGTAGGGGAAGTATTGTATTCCACCCAAAAATTCGATACCGAGATTTCACCGGAAATATATATTTTGAGACCCCCTGAATCCAAAAAAAGCATTTTTGGAAACATGTCTGTGGTGTGTCTGTGTGTGTGTCTGTCTTTGAACAGCATAACTCAGAAAGGAACAGTCGGATAAACACCAAACTTGGCATTTAGGTTCAGTATCTTCCAAGCATGCGACACGAAGGTTTTCAAGAAAATCCCTACACCCCAGAGTACTCTTTACATGGAAGATTTTTTGAAAATTTTAATTTTCTCAAAAATAGCTCTAACGATTTTGATTAAAATATCATATGTTTAAGTTATTTTTATGACAAATAAAATGTATATCTTCAATTTCCTGGGAATGTCTCCAAAAGTATTCTTCATTGTGAACGACTTTTGCATAACTGGTAAACCATAAGAGATAGACAAAAGTTTACTACACAAAAAATGTAGATCGCGTTAAAATACACAATCTATGTCATATACATTTTTTGTTGTTGAGTGAACCATTTTAGAGATATTACTTGTTATTCCCTTAAATTTTTCAATACTTAGTTCTAAATGGGAATTCGTTATTAAATTTCTGTCTTGGATATGCAAAAAGTATTAACAGAATGGTGATGCACATAGAAACCAGCTATTAAGAGATATGTGCTTATATTGCCCTTGCAAATACAAAATAAGGGGAACATATTAGGCCTTAAGCGATGGTTAAATATTTTTAGAGCTGGTCGCTATGTGTAAAATGTAATTCTCTTTGCATGTCAAAAGATCGTTTCTGCAAATGTTTATCTCGATTAATATGAAATAGATGGAGAATAAGCGATTGTAAAAATAGTTTGTACAAGAGTAGAGAAAGTCATGTGTGTTTAACACATCAGATATTTTTGTTTTGCATCGAAAGAGTAAATTTTTTAAAGAAATGGCCATTCTTATTAGCGGATCATCACACTGATCATAGAAAAACTCTGATGCATACCTTGGAGCTGAGGAAGTTGAAAGTCCGCTTTCCTCATTATTCCACTGTAATGATGTCACATGTTCCTTGTAGTTCCTTGAATTACAGGTTATTTAACATGATGTTTTAAACGTCCTTTCAGCATTAATGTTACATCTGGTTTTGCTATTTGTGCTGAAGTGTTCCATTCCAAATTCTGCTACAAGCTATGCTTATTGTGATGATGCTTTTTATGCATGAACTCTTCTCTACTTTAGACATAGTTCTCCACTGGGCTATATATGCATCGAAAAATGCTACAGTCTGTTGGGTTGGGGAAGAGAATGTCCGTCACAATACCTAACATCACCTATACTCCGTGCGGTAACACATTGCTCTGTTTACTTACTAAAACCCCTCTGCCTGCTATTAACGAAGGAAAAAGTCTCTGATATTCACGCAAAAGGATTTGAAGCATCGGTGGAACATTTAACTTCCTTAACTCGACCCGACAAACTTTCAGATTTTGGAGATGCTTCATAGTCTACAACTCCCTTCGCCGGTGGAGGAATTATCGGTCGGATTGGTCAAGTAAAGTTTAGATAGTCTCAGTAGATGAATTTTAAACCTTTGTACCTTATCTTTGATCCCACAGTTATTTATAACATAAAAGCTACATATTTTTTACATATTACACATACTATTAACATATAAAACAAAATAGAGATGAAACTTAGGAATATAATGTACATATTATGTACATTCCCCACTCCCAGGCCCTTTGAAAAAAACCATACTCTGCGACTATCGAGAAAAACAATCCTCTCAGCCGTTAACTATGAAACACTGATTGATTTCTAAAATTAGCTGGGTGCAATTGTATCTCTTCATACAATTATTTTACATATCCTGCTAATAATCTTGACTATAAATAAGGAAATAAAGAAAATCTCTCTTACTTGAGATTTATTAAAATATATTGCCATTGGCAAATCCGATTATTTATTTATTTAATTTTTCTGACTTAATTCCGTAACCATCTACATATACAGGCTTATTAAAAAAAGGAACAAGCTTTAAATATTTATTTATAATGAACGATAATAGTTAGCGACACATCTGACACATCATTGAATTGAGGAAAGTTAAAAGTCTTAAGACCCATCTATTAGTTCCATTCAGAGCCTACAGCAGCGCTGTGTTTGTCTACGAGAGAATGGCGACGCAACAAGAAAAGTCGTTTTGTATGTTACATTATGCCAAGAGAGAATGCATTGTTTCTTTGCAGCGTGCATTTCGTTGTAAGTTCAACAACGAGCCGCCTTGTCATAAAAAATTTACAATTGATACAATAAATTCGTAGAAGATGATTGCATATGCAAACGAAAAACACTGGTCGTCCTTGCATAACAAATGGTGCTCATTTTGAACACATAAAATAAAATGTTGAAGTTTTCTCTATTCAGTGATGTATCGCATGCGTCGTCATCTATTGTCGTTCATCAAAAATAAATATTTAAAGTCTAATCCTTCTTTTTGAATAACCCTATATATTGCTTGGAATGAGATATCCACGGCATTTTTCTTACTCTACAGGCATATTCTGTGGATTAACAATAACTGTTTTCTGCTCCATGGCATTCTCAACTAATTCCAACGTGTTCTTATACAAGCACAAGGACTTTGTAAACTCTTTTTTATCTTTGGGTAATTTATGATATGAAAATAATTTTTTTATAGATCATGCCTGTCAGAAACAATTAGATTTTTCAATAGCGAAAGGTTTATCAAAATCGGATGAATGGTTTTTTGAGATTCCCTACTTACACAGTCATACATATTATCCCACTTTATAATGTTAATGATATAGATTAAGCTTTCAGAAAGCATGCTATGCGAAGGCTCATTCTTCTTAATTCTATATTTTGTTTATTTGTTATTCGGTGTTCAAATGTGTAGAGTGTAAGATATTTTCAGGAACATTTTATTACTTTATGTTCATAAAGGACTTTTCTTTAAAGTAATATCGTTTAGAGACAAATAGTATAGATTGCATTTAGTGTTTTAATTTTATTTTATGCAATCCTAGCATTTTAAATGTTCTTATGATAGTCAATGCTTCCATAAAGGTAGTTTAGAAATGATGACACAATGAATATACTGAAACAAATATGAGGAATGGAGAGTGCATAAGTGCTGTCACCGGAAAGGAGTCAAAACGCTGCATAAATTAATAGAAAAAATCTCTTCCGTAAAGGGAAACGTTATTGTAGCAGGGGATGTAAATCTGCCAAATGTAAACTGGAAAGGTCAGTTAATAGGAGGCGAAGACCAAAATCTTGTTAATTTTCTGGTTTGGGAACAGGGTTTGTTGCAAGTCGTTAACACAAGTACTCGGCAATCAGCCTTACTAGATGTATTTTTATGCAGGCCTCAGTCTTTGTTTGCTGAATGTGAGGTCTTGCCAGGTATCAGTGACCACCATTGTGTGCAATTAGAAGTAAACTGGGGGGGACGATTAAACCGGTTTGATTTAGAACAAACATCAATTAGCTGGAATTTCCAGAAAGCGGACGGGGCTGCTATTCAGAATTTTCTACGCGAGCAATATTGGTCTTTCGTAAAATCTGCCACTAGTGTAAATGAAGCCTGGGCTAGTTTCAAAACACTTACTTCGGAAGCAATTATGAAACATGTACCTTTTAAAGTTATGAAAAATAACGCTGATCCAGAATTTTATACAAAACGTATTAGGTCACTTAAAAGGAAAACAAGGCGCGCGTATCATAAAAGGAGGAAATCAGAATGGCATTTTATTAAATTTAAAGAATTAACCAAGAATTTACAAAACGAAAAGTTGCAAGCGCAGGAGCGGTTCTTAGAACAAATTTTAAATAAGGAAAGTGATGGATGGAAAGCATTTTACAATTATGTGAGGAGACGCAGGGGTAATAAAGAAGGCATACCAGATTTCAAAGTTAACGGGACTGCCGTAATAAATGACAAGGAAAAGGCGAACATATTAAATGCACATTTTGTATCGGTCTTTCATCAAATGGATGATAGTCCTGAACGGGAAAATAGGAGTGGTGGAGAATCGCTTTTTCAAATAATGGCGCCAAAATTACGTAAAAGGATCAAGATGCTACAGAATCGAAAATCAAGAGGGCCGGACAACGTACCTACTGAAATATTAAAAATAGGGGGAGAAGCCATGATTCCCTACCTAATGCTCTTGTTTAACATGTCAATTAACAACCGTGCACTACCGGAAGACTGGAAATCCGCTATTGTAGTTCCAACATACAAAGGGGGTAATAAAACAGAAATAAATAATTATCGGCCTGTTAGCCTAACGTCGGTAGTGTGTAAAGTAATGGAGCATCTAATTGCAGAATACATACGGGAGGATTTAGAAAACAAACAGTGGTTCAACAAAGCGCAACATGGGTTTAGATCCGGGTATTCATGTGAAAGTCAAACAACTTCATTAATTCAAGATTTGGCAGATGAGGTGGATGCAGGGGGAAGGACTGATGCAGTGGTGATAGATTTTTCTAAAGCTTTTGACGTAGTGCCACATAGTTTACTCATCCGGAAACTAGCAAATGCGGGACTTGATAATCGCGTTGTATTGTGGGTAGAACAATTTTTGAAAGGGAGGACGCAAAGAGTAAGAGTAGGTAGAGAACTGTCAGAAGGGGGGACCGTAAGTTCGGGCGTGCCCCAAGGCTCGGTACTGGGCCCGTTACTGTTTCTTATCTTTGTTAATGATATCCATATAAACATTAAATGCCAGATAAGACTGTTCGCAGACGATTGTATTATTTACAATAAGATTAGGAATTCCATGCATGAGACTGCTCTTCAGGACGACCTAAATGAAATCAGGTGGTGGGCCGAAGCAAACAAAATGACAATTAATGCTGGGAAAAGTAAGTCTATTGTTTTTAGCAGAACTAAGGGGAAGATTATACATAACTATCAAATGGGCGGGGAACCAATTCCACAGGTGGACAGCTGCAAATATTTGGGAGTGTGCTTGTCAAGTAATGCTGGATGGGGGGAACAGATAAATAGTACATCTAGGAAAGCGTGGAAAGCATTGCATTTCGTAATGAGAATACTGAAAAAGGGGAGCGCAAAGACCAGGGAACTAGCCTACAAATCTTTAGTGCGGCCGGTTATGGAATATGGAGTAGCATGTTGGGACCCATACAGAGTCAATCAGATTGATTCCTTAGAAAAAAGTGCAGAGAAGGGCTATAAAATTCATAAGGAGAGGTAAAGATTTTGGGTTTACAAAAGGTGAAGAGAATGAATGGGAACCGCTAAAAGTTAGGCGTAAAAAACATAGATTAGTTGCGTTATTTAAAGCTTATACTGGTTCAAATGCTTGGGCGGATGTTAGAGAAAGGTTAGAGAATCCAGCACACTACGGTCGAAACGATCATCTGTTTAAAATTAGGGGTAGAAAGTGCAGAACCGACGTGGGAAAATTAAATTTTCTTTTGTTAATAGAACCATTGAGGAATGGAATGAATTGCCTGTAGCAGCCTTTCAGGGCTGTCCTCTGACCTTAAAGCAGTTCAGAAACAATATTAGCAGAATAAATGTTGGTTAATTAACTAGTGTACTCATTTCACAAACTATACTATTAAAGATGACACTACCAGGTTAAAAATACTGGTAACTAAATATAAGGACCAATTGTAAATAGTTAAGTACCTCGAAAATAGTTACGTACTTTGTAAATTGTTAAGTACTTTGTAGATAGTTAAGTAAATTGAGAATAGTTAAGTAAATTGTGAATAGTTAAGTAAATTGTGAATAGTGAAGTAAATGGTGAATAGTTAAGTAATTGTGAATAGTTAAGCAAATTATAAATGGTTCAGTAATTAGGGATTTTAAAAGCTTTGTTAATATTTAAAATTAATCATTTTGTATTGTTAGTCTTGTTTATTATTATTATTATTATTATTATTATTATTATTATTGTAAGCTAGTCATGGTGATGTAAATTTTGTACGGTTTAATTCTGCCACCGGGAAGTACCCAATTGCAGAATAAATACATACATACATACATACATACATACATACATACATACATACATACATACATACATACATACAATATTGTCTTTGAAGATGCCCGGCAAAGTCATGGGCGAAACATCGGGTGAGTTTCCATCTTTTGGACCCGGCCTGCAAGCCTGGAGTCTACATTTAAGCATTAACGCCGGCCGTGAAAGCCTTAAGTATTTTTTAATATAATTAACTTTTGCATAAATTTCATGCTTAAAACTGTAACAACAGTTCCTTCGTACCGTTTTGGCATTCGTTTCTTTATACCTAGGATGCACTTTAATACCCAAAGATATGGCTACAATGTGCATCAGATGGTGGCTCCTAAAAGTCAAAATTTAACTATTTAATGCCTGAACTGTTTTTAATTGTCATTTAAAAATAAGTGTTTGTGATGATGATGGGGTTGAACTGATCTCATTTAAACTGAAATTAAAACGAATGTTTTTGTGTCTCCCTAAAGGGTGTCCCTAATTTTAATATACTTTAATAAATTACAACATGTTACCAACATGTGATTTTTTTATTTTAAATTGTTTTATTTTCGTTTTAATTTAAGTAATTTTGAAAAATACACGACAATAAAATACAAAACTACAAAACAGCGGATGATACAAATTCAATACACTGGGCATTAAGGGGTTAAGTTTTGCTTCATAAAATATTACTACGATGTTAAACTTTTGTAATAAATATACTCATATGTATGCAAGACGCAGCAATACATTTCATGGTGCTAGAAACCGCAATGAGAAGAATGTTAACAAGCCTTATAGAAAACAGTGACGCTGAAACAGATCAAAAAGTGCATTCTTAACCTCAAACTGACGATGATGACGAGATCCAAGTTTTGAACAAACATGTTTGGTATTTTCTGCATACACGGCATGAATGGCATGCTGTCAGCTATGAGGAATGAAATTATGGTAACATCCTGTAGCCATACTGCGGAGTAAACAACCCTAACCCTACATATATTACGTTCATGAAGGGCACCAAAATATACATTACAATTAGCACGTGTTGCGTCGTCCCGAGCCACATGTGTTGCAGTGTTGAAATAGGAACGCTGACCTCATTTGGCAAGCATTACTCCTGCACAGATTCTGCATTTCCGCCAAACGTGTGATAGTAAATGTAAACTGTTGTTCCAGGATAACAAAAGCTTTGATTATAGCAAGTTAATCAATAGCTACAAGTTGTCACAGAAACACTACTATCAACCCTTTGCTACGAAAATCTAAGTTCAACTTTTTATGTAGTAAGGTTTTCACCTTCTCTAACACTCAGTTATATTAATATTGGAGGTGCTGAAGCTCACCCAAGAATTCTGGATCGAGATTTCAACGGAAATATATATTTTGGAATCCAATTCCCAAAAATAGGTTTCCCAAACGATGTCGACTGAAAAAGCAGATGCGTGTGTGTGTGTGTGTGTGTGTGTGTGTGTGTGTGTGTGTGTGTGTGTGTGTTAACAGCATAACTCAAAACCAAACTTTATATTCAAGTTCAGCAATTTCTAAGGATGCAGCACGAAGTTTCCCTCGCTATAAACTAACCTTTTTCATGTAAAATGTTTCATTATTTTTTTATTTTCTCAAAACAGCCGAAATAATTTTATTAAAATGTCATATGTTTGACACAGTGGTATGAATATTAGTACATACAATTTTCATGGAAGAGCCTGTGAAGACCTGCTATGTGGCTGTGGGTATGTGTCTATGAACAGTATAACCCGAAAACAAAAAGTTGGATCAATACCTTGGTATTTAAGTTCAGTACCTTCTGAAGCATAAAGTGAAATGCCCCGATGATGGTGCGACAATTTGGTACAGGAACGTTGTTGTTAACATTTCTCGTCGTCTCCAGTATCTGCTATTGCTGCTACAGTGGTTGCTATGAGTATTTTTCCTCAGAGTATGCGTGGATGTATTGTGAAGGACAACATCGGTTTTAAATTGGCTGAGAAATTTATTATGAACTAGTATTTGAGTTCTTTAAGTGAATTGCTGACTGTTTGACGATAAAAGGATGAAATTTATTATGAAGTAGCATTCGAAATTGTAACGACTGGTTTATTATGCCTGCTAACTTCTGCAGTATCAAAGTTACAGTTGGAAATAGCTGTTTCCACAAAATGCCGCTTAATATATCACACGAGACAGTACCAATGATGGTACCAAAGGAAGAGAGTATTTAATGTGTACACAACTGGTTGCACGAACGTCGATCCGTACCATCACGGTACCAGAATAGATAACTCTCTGATTTAAATTACACGCCTTTATTACTTTTAGCTCCGCCTATATTATAATTACTCCCACAAAAATTATTTTACGCCCAAACCAAAATATTCACCTCTCTTCATGCGCGTCCCTGACTCTGTTTCCATGGAACTTAGCTAAAACTCTCAGAATGTAAGTCCCTTTCTCTTTTGCAGAGATGGCTTATGTACGTGCCTCGGTATAAGCGTACTGAACTTATAACCTGTGTTCTCAGAAATTCTTAAGCTGATTGATGTATTCTCTATTTTACTGATACTAATGACTCGTTACACGGGTCGCTAATTACCTTTATTTCAATTCAAATATGTTATATTATACACTGATTTAATACACACAAATTATTTATTGCAATTATTTCTCTATATTACCGTTATGTCTTTATTTAATCATGTATTACTGCCCGTCAATAATTACGGTATCACTTCCAAAGACGGTACACGAAGATTTTCAAAAAAATTCCTCCACCCCAACTACATAGAATATTTTTCGAAAATTTTGATTTTATAAATTTTATTGAAATACTAATATCTGTTACAGTTATTAACATGAAAAATAAAATGTATATCTTGAATTTTCTGAGAATAGCATGTAAAGTACTATTTATTCGGAAGGAATTGTCTTAATCCTGTATAACTGGTAAACGTTAAGCGGTACACGTAAATGTACTACACTAAGATGTAGATCTCTTTAAAACACACAATTTATTTCAAATAACCTTTCAATGACATAACTCATTTCGAGATATCGGTTAGTAATGGTTCGAATTGTTCATCACTTGGCCATTCTCTTGAGATCCTGTCAATATTCAATTGTTTCTCATGTTGCCATGGAATGGAATTTTAAGGCCAGCGTATAGCGTCCAGTTCTTGAACATTTGACTATCGCTGTTCTCTTTGTTTCTTTATAAGGAAGCGTGTAATGTAGCTATTTCCGGAAAGGTTTATTTGGATTAAAATTAAATAGATAGGAAAATGAAATTTAGTAAGAATAATTTATATACTAATTAATAACGATAGAAGGTAGAGAAAGTCATGTGGATGTACCACATCACATCTTTATAACTGTATCCCCGTAAGAAATGGTTACTTCAGAAAGGATATTTAATCACATTTTGGTAGCTTTAATTTATTGAGATTTTTTCTTTTGTTGGTCGGATTTTCTAATATTCAAGCTACACATTTCTGAAATGTTATGTCTGTTGATTGGTTTCTTATTGGGCTAAGCAAATACTACTCAAAATAGCAACTCCATCATATAATTAGCGTACTTCTTTTCAAACATTTGACTGGCGTACTTGGGTTCTGGCTGCTTCTAGAAGAAAACATATTAATCAAGAATAACAAAAAATAAAATATAAAAGGTGCTGTGTTACATTGATATAACTTTCTCGACCCGTTTATTCTTATATTTCCTCTATAAACTATCGTTAAAGAAATTTATATTTCTATCTACCTCACATTAATTCAGATAAGCATTTACAGAAATTATTTTATTGTGCACTTTGCTGTAACTACAAGATGATTGCGACAGCTGAAGCGATAATAAAATAGGTACAAAGTGGCTCTCTGCATTCTGGTTTTCAAACTTCATTCTTTTCTGCACGACATTACGAGAAACCAAAGGGCTTTAATTTTTAAAAAGATAGAAAATTAATATATCATTCAAACCAGTACGTTATATCATAAATGAAATGTCCAAAAAATATTTCACATCATTAGTGTGTTTTAACAGGATCTACATTCTGTAGGGTAAGTTATCGTATATCTCTCATAATCTTATATAAATACAAGATTTGAGGCAGTATTTTTAACACTTAAATGATTTCAATCAAATTATATAATATAAAATATAATAAAACCGCCTTAAAGCAATAAGTGTATAATATAATATATAAAATTCAAGTAACAGTTATAGTATTAATGTTTATATTATTATGTGTATGTTCAATAATGTTATCTAAATGTATTACGTAATTTAATAATGTAGGTGCTAGGTTAAAAGTTGCTAACAATGAGGTAACCTTGAGGCAATAATGAATTAGAATGTTTAATAATGCTACTGATAATTCCTGGAGCAGCAATTATTTAATTTTTTAGACAGTTTATAAACACCAATCAACAAACAGAAAAAAGCTTAAGTTAAATAAAAGTATTCTATTGGAGTAGGATTAGCCAATTAGAAACTGAAATGGAGCAATATTTACAAATTCAGAAGTCAGTTGCTAGCAGACAACGTTCCTAACCAGACGCAAAACGCCTCCTCGAGAAGTTTAATACATACTCAGTGTGTGATGAAAATAATTTACTTGTTTAAAAAAGTGCAAGTAATTAAATAATTTCACAGCTCTCTATATCAGTGAAGTGTTATTTTAATCGTTTAAAGAATTAATACATGGAGTGAAGTAAAAATTATAATCTGTGTAAGTCTACATTCTTAGCTGCACCACTCTCTGCAAAGAAATTCAGTCTCTAACAATAATACTGACGCAGCCGAGGCAAACATAAATATATAATATTTAAAGAAACAGTCAGAATTACAAAGTTAATATTTTTAAACTTGGGGCAAAGGCTACCGGAAATTCTTTACCATACGTGCGGTTGCAATTACTTCAAGTTCGACTCCCCAACAGTCGAAATAGAATACAAATCATCTTATAGAATAAGTAAACTTTCTCAGATTATACAAAATCCATTTATAGTAAAGAAGACTTCACAGACTATTCGCAAAAAATTAAATGTTTTAAGTTTTGTTAATAACGCAAATGTCTTAAAAATGTTGTAGTTTAATAAAAATCGTTAGTCATATTTGAGAAAACACAAAATAACGAAAAATATCCCATGCAAAGACCCCAATGAAAATCCATGTTTTGTATCTTTGGAAGATGCTAACTTAAATTCCAAGTTTGGTATTTATCCGACTTTTCGTGTTTGAATTATGATACATGCATACACAAAAGACTTTCTATTTTTTCAGGGGCCTCAAAACACGTTTTTCGTGAAATTTCAGTATCGAATTTCCGATGGTATATAATGCTTCCTCCAGAGAGAGCCTTGTTTACGAATAATTAACAGAATGATGTGGCTAGCACATGACGTAGATTTAGTTTAGTAGGCCTGACTTAAGTCGACCCTCCCGGAATGAGTTGGTAGTCCTGTTCATGTTCCGGAAGGATCAACTCAACGTCGGCAGTATTACATTTGGTCTACAAACATCCAGAATATCCAAGTAGCTTTGCGACGCTTTGACAGGAAGTAGTGGTGGGGAAGATTAATTACAAAATAAGTGATTTATCCTGATTCGATCTCTTTATCTATGGTATCTTTGTGGTGTAAAGTGTGCTCCAGGTATCTGCCTCTGTCGAGAATGTGGTTGGGTTTAGGTTGTTCTTGTAAAGGATTTAATGTGCAATTTTTAAGGTAAAAGATCTTTTGTTATTAAAATTGTAAGTTGCCAAAATTGAAATAAGTTCTTCTTTTGTATTTCTCCATAATGATCTCGATAATTCTTTTAAGTTGCAATCCTTAGGTTCGCATGCCTAGCGACTATATGCCTCCTCCCGTTTGTCATGGCTTTAAGTATAGAAAGGTAGGGAATTTGCTAAATTAGTCTATAGTCCTGACAAAATATAATAATGACTAAGTTGTGGTACGTAGAAAAATTCGCGTGACTACAACACATATTTTTTGTTATGTTTTCCCTCACATGATTTTGTTAACCGACATATAATTATTTTAAACATATTAGTACTCTTCCGAAAGGTTTATGTAACTAAGCCCATGTTTCATGGTATGCAACCCTTTATAGGTATTTAGCTGAAAAGTATAACGTAGATAGAAGCACTTTTAATATGAGTAATATGATATAAATTATACGGCTGAAATTTTAATTGGTCCTGTGATTGTTCTACATCAGAGTATCGTTTGTACACGCCAGCTTTCGAGTTATTTGCTTAATTTAATTTAAGGCCATTCAACCTTAAAACAAATCATTTAACCAGTATCTATTTGGTTTTGTAATGCAAAGTGCACAAATGTATGTACTGTAGTCAAAGAAATTATGGAGCTTTCTAATTCCCTCAGGGAAATTATTACTGGCATTAGTGTTCATTTTAAATTAATTGAATATACGTGGGATATAACGCATTTAAACACTAGTTTCGCCAGCAGGCGATAAATATGTATTATGTTCTGCGAGTGAAAGTATTACAATGTATTCCTCCCTTTCTTACAATGCCCCTAATATATATTAACAAGCATATATACATAACGTGATTGTCAAATAAATTGGCGACTATACATTACATATTACTATGTAGATGGCAAATCACAAAACCACCCGCTACATGTAAAATGTGTACTGCCTTTTATGAAATTGCATTTTCATCCTTATCACAGTTCTATTGGAAATAATTATTGCACTTTCTGTTTAGAGACGTTTTAGCTAGTCGGTGGGGAAGCTCTTCTAAGGAGGTAGCGGTTGCTAGTGGAAGGAGGTGGTGTTTACTTGGTATGAGGCAACAGAGGGGTAAAGACGCGCGTTGGTGAAAGACTGTTGGTTGTTTTTCACTGTATGCCGCCAAGCGCGGCAGGAGTTCAGCATACTGGGTATCCCTCCCACTAGCTAAAGCTTTACCTGAGAGATAAGCCACCCCACCCAAGCTATATCGTTCCCTGAATAGACAGTAGAATGATAATACGATGGTAAGTCAATAATTATCCCCATATAATTTTTAAGTTTATATAACAGCAATAGAAACTTACAATTACCTCATTTTTTCAACGTAATCCGCTTGGTCTTCAATGCATATTGGCCATCGTTCACAACCTTTCTGAAGTCCTCATAAAAAAGGTTTTCGTGTGAGTAGCAAGCCATATATGTACCATTTTCTTCACTCCTTGGTTTGTGGTGAATCGACGGCCACTTAAGGCATTTTAAGTGGACAAAAAAGATATGGTTTACCACTTCATCGACAGTCACTCTTCGGTTCTCTGAATCAGGATACGGACTTGCTCAATGTTGGCGTCACTATTGGGTATGGATGGGCGTCCTACTCTTTCCTCGTCCTTCAATTTGTCCGACCATTTTTGAACTTTTCAATCCATTCGTACTGATTTCGTCGTAATAAAATATTACCCCCATATTGTGCAAAAAGTCTTTGATGGATTTCTCTTCTGGTACACCTCCAGAAGACAAAAAACTGATAACCGCACGCTGTTATTCTTTGGTGCAAATAGTGAGGGGTGCAGCAATGCTTATTACGCAACAATGCAACACCCATTAAAGTGATAACTGTAAAACATTCCTCAGTCGGAGACAAAGGAACAACATGTCGACGTCTATGCGCACAAACCGATACAATCAACCTAAAAAAAAATTAAAAATGGATTTATTTCTTGACTTACCCCGTACATATAATACCTATCATTGCCTAGTTCGATATTGTCGATAGTTGGCCGAGCGCGTCCAGTTATCTGACTAATGTCGAACTCTCAAGTGGCATTTGCTAACATGGAAAGTATCAGCCGTAACCGAGCCTGCCGTAACCGAACCTGAAATTGCTCTTGTAGAAGTGATGTAGTATAAGGAGGCCACGCTCAAAATATCAGCTGCTAGTTTTAACTGCAGGGTGAGTAAATTGAAGCTTCAACTCATTATGCGATCCAGATGAACAATACCTTCTTCAGCGTGCTTCAAAGTAGCGTGCTGAGTTTGAATAACTGTCCCCATTCCCCTGTTACAAACGTAACAGAGCCCCTGTTCCCATATTCCGTTCGAGTATCCGGTAAGCGGTCAGGATTGTCCAATCCAGCTAGTTAATGGAGGTATTATTTCCATGTAGTTTATATAGTGCTTGTTTTTTTCAAACTTTTGGATTTAAAACCGGCAACTGATATTTTGGGTATAGCCTCCTTATACCACATTGCTTCTGTGAAAGGAATTTCAGGGTAGGCTTCCCCATGTAGGGTCTCGTATTTCCCTTATAAGATTACTTACTGAATGAAACGTTTAACAAACAGTATTAATAAAACGTATAATATAGCATAGGTATGTTATAAAATATTGAATTGAGTTTATTGGGATCCAATATTACAACCTAGCAAGGCCCTTTATGTTAAGAAATTTGTTTTGTATCTTTAGCTTATAAACCAGAAGCAATTGTGAATCAGCAACGAAAATTTCCAAACAATTGCGAAACAATTGTAACAATGTCCAAAAAATTTAAAATCAGGCGCCACAATCTCATTTCGTTAAGATTTAAGTAACAGTCTACCGTGATTGGTTCAAACTGATCGGTCTGTGAATTGGAATGATCAATATTGAATGCCTGGGCCATGAAGTAAGTAGTGGTAATTGTATATCCTGGCAGAGCGTCGATGGCAGTTTCTTTTGAGGATTTCTCAAGAGGACTGCGTTCTTGCTTCCATGGTTTCCGTGTCCATGAAGGTCAATGGTATGTGTCTTTAAATGTAACAATGAATCACTTAATTCATAACATTCCATATAAAATTTAGAAACTTAGTACTTTTTTGAGAAGGAAACTTGGAGTGACATTAAAATGTGTAATACATTTTTTTCCAATTATTACAATCCTCAATTATTTCCTAAGAGTTTATATATCTTTTGTTTCTATTTGAAGATTAAAACCCGACCCGTTTAACTTCCAATCTTGTAGGCTGGTCTGAATCCAGGTCAAACAATATTGAGGAAATACTACTTACCTGTTGATCCTTTGGTTTATTTGAATTTCTGAAATACCCCTCTTTTAGTTCCAATAACAGTTAAACATTATGCATTAAAAAAACTACTAGTATAAACAGATTGCAGAAAAGTGGTTGATTACTTAAACCAAAAATGGATTAGGAAATAAATAAATGGGAGTAACAGAATTAATAATAGGCAGAATAAGCTTGGAGGATATATTATAGCATCCAATAAAACAGTTTCCAAACTACAAAAATAAGCTAAGGGGTAGGCTGGACGAGCATAAATAACTTTGGTATTGTTGGTTTGAGCGAAGGTCTACCCGGAACCAGAGCCTAAGCTCAAGGTTCCCATCCTTAATCCAGGGGAAGGCGCCAGCCAACTCTCCCTCCGTGGGGTTTCCCACGAGACCAATACATGGACGATATAAAGGCCCCCCGCTTGCAAAGGATATACTCCCTTTCGGGATAACACGCGCGTCATCCCGAAAGGGATACCACCGAAAAGCTTGGTAGAGTCGACTTTCCAGGGCGATACCGGAGGACCTTGAGGCGGAAAACCGCCCAGATGTACCCAATCTCCCAAGAGTATTGGGAACCACTGCCCCGCCGAGTCCAATAACTTTGGTATTGCGTGCAACCATCTTCGTAAAATAGCAATAGGAGATTGAAAAATAATCTTTTCCTTAGAAAGCAATTTTAAGCAAAATGGCTGGTTTTAAATACAGAGAGGAAACAAGAAAATAAATACACACACCAGCTGTAATAATTATTGTAGTTCATAACTAATACATGAGAGTAAGTGCGTCAAAATTGCAAGTATTTTCACTGTACGCCTCTTTGCAAGACTATCTGTAATTACACTACCTTCGAAAGGCTTCCGAACAAATCCCTAATAAGGTCCTATATGATATCAATAATGGTTTCAGCATAGAAGCAATTATAATTTGATTTAAATATGTTTGAATAATCAAAACTTAATGAAGGTCCACTTAAAAAGGTAGAACTGTGCACTCTGCTAGTAAGATTATGAGATCAGGGTGTTTTTTTAACATGTTTGCATACTTCATGGTGTTTTTGTGATTGGCAGAGTGAACAGTGGGTTGCTCTTGTAGCAGTCTTTGTGTAGTGAAGTGAAAACATCAATCTGTGTAGCATAGCCAAGAAAACCGAAAAAGAAATTAGACGTGGAGAAACGAACTGCAATCGTCATACAAATGAAAGAAGGAACACGGTTAGAGAAATTAGAAAATGAAGGTCCACCAATTATAGTGCATGATACTATTCGAAGACACAAAGAAGCAGGCCAAAATAAAACCTTGCCACGTTCAGGGAGGTCTAGAATGACTTCAAAGCAGGAGAATAAGTACATTCTGTCGATTTCTGAGCTAGATAGGATGAAAACAGTTCCTGAAATTGAGCTGAATACAATGCGCTCCAAACCTGTCAGTTATGAAATTGTACGATCTCGCCTTATTGCAGCATAACTTTATGATTATGTTGGTTCAAAAAAATATACACTTCTGTACCTTCAAAATAAGAAGAAAAAGCTATCTCAGCAAAAGAACATGCAAAGTGGAAAGCGAGATTTGTTTGCTGATAAATCTCAGTTTGAACTCTAGTCACAAAAGTCATTACTTTGTAAGGCGTTCGAAAGGAGAGAGAATGTTGCTTCAGTGTGACAGTTAGCATACAAATGCGTGGTGTGTGTGTTTTGGCAATATTTTTAGGATACTTAGTGTCAATCACTGGAATACTAAAGAAAGAAGACTACCACAAAATTTTCATTGTACATTTTTGTAGGTAGACATTTTGTTATACTTTTGTATGTTATCACGAAAAGGCGCTTTATGTTTAAATAATTTTTTTTATGTATTTGTTATGCTTAATTAAGAAATATATCATTAAATGCTTTGCTTCTGGAAACTTTTCACATACAGTGTATATCCTGTTTCCGTCGCTTTCATAATAAAAGGACCAAGACACGCCAGAAAGCATACCTATCATGCATTGTCATGCTATAGTCCAAAGTCAGCCAACTGTATTACGTATGACATATCGCAGTAGCATAACGTAATGCCGTTTCGGAATGTATAAGAACCACATAAGTGAAAAGTACAACATACTTTCCCCTCACTCCGCTAGTCCTTCACCAGCAGTAACTTAGCTTTCCCCCTTGCCTTGCCTGCCCTACATTTTCCGCTGACTTCTTAGTTTAGAGTCGGGGACAAAAAGACACTTGAAACTGACATCACAGAGTATTCAGTTGGTTGACACTATCACCTATCACGATACATTAGGTACTGGGATTTCTGAACTACCGGATAAGAATGAGTAAGTATGGCTGAGCTCATTGATTCTTTATTAGAGAATGTCAAAATTTTGGAACCTATAAATTTCTCACCCTTTATTTATACCTCGGCAATTAATAATCCTTATTAGGTAAAAACCAAGAGCGTTCATGCAAATAAAGGAAATAATCATGTAATCCTACACGTATATACATATATAGGGCTTAAATAAACAAAATAAACGGAAGAGGAATTATTCTTCATTGAGTTATTACAATAAATATTGCACGATATGCTACCTATTGTAGCGTATGTGTGTGCATTGTCACGTCGGACGCATTATTGCTGTGTAGAATGACATTGTTGAACTAATTATTTCGTTTGTGGCTTTGAATTCCTGTCCGGCGCGGCATTTTCCCGCACTTCCTAGCCAGAGGGGAGGTGAAGGCAAGTTGAGGAACCAGCCTCTTTGTCTGATAGCGTGGGTCAGTGAGTAGAGTCAGTCTAGTGTATATCTTCAGAGTGTGAGGTTGTGTGTAGGAATGCCTGTTACCGTGTGTGTGCGTGGGGCATCTCCCTCCAATGTTTGTCTGTAACCTTTTGTGTACAGTGTAACAGCACCAAGGTAACTTTATAATAAACCAGAGTTAAATGTGAATTTATGTGTATTATATTATAAATATCCCACGCCTGCTTTAGCTTTGTGCAGAAAGTTCCTGGTATCTCATGGTTGCCACTGATGCTACGTCCCTTAATGTTTATGCCGGGGTAACTAAATTTAATATTTTAGCTGAAAACCTTTTGGCCCCACCCCGGTGTATAGTACTATGTGTACTTCTCTATCACCGAATCGCATTATACACTTTATAAAACGCGTTTACGTAATTTACGCCTCATTCCATACATTTACCTTCTCTTCTTCGATATGTTCAAAATAAACATGCCATAAAAGAAGAATAGTATAAATCGCACTTTCATATCCCGAGTATAAAACGCTAAATCACTAATGTAATATTTTGTGAAACTGAATCAGACAACCACGATTTTATCTGATCCTTCGCTGGGAAGCTTATGTTTTCTTGGTGCAAATTCTCTCGTCCGCGGTATTCTGCATTTAGAGGTAAGTTGCCATGCTCGTAATTACAGTGTCACGGTTTCCAGGATCCTAGGTCAATTACCTAGAAGAAGCGAGATGAAGTTAGTTTAATTACACGGTAGTAAAGTCTCAGGATAACCTGTACAGAATTCTCACATCTATGAGTATGAAAGCCGGAAAGTTTGGGTAAACTAAACTCAAAACAAAACCTACGTCAGCTATGATCGTGCATAAACGAGGAATGTCTTTGATATAGCATTTTCACTGCTGCTTGCACAAGGTATGTTAAAGGCCAAAGGTGACCAGTTTACTGAATCCAAATAACTACGGAACCAACTACTATAAAATAATATGAAATTCTACTTTAAAGCTACCAATTTTATTTTCTCTGCCACGTACCTAGTTGGTGAAGAAGGTACCAAGGTCTGATACCAATATTTCAAAGAAAATAGATGTTTTAAGGACCTCTGAAGTCGAAAAAACTCTTTTTAGAAAAAGGTCGTGTATGTGTGTGTATGTGAGTGTGTCTGCAGACAGCATAACTCAAAAACGAAAAGTTGAATAAATACCAAACATGGTGTTTAGGTTTAGTACCTTTCAAAGATGCGACACGAAGATTTTCAAGCAAATCCCCCCACCCCAAGCTACCGTTTATATGGAAAATGGTCCGAAACTCTTGATTTTCTAAAGCATGGCTCTAACAATTTTGATTAAAGACCATATATTAAAGATATTTATATGATAAATAAAATGCATATTTAGAATTTTCTGGAAATAGCCTGTGAAGTCCTCTTTATTCTGAAGGAATTCTGTATAATCCTGTATAACTGGTAAATCTAAGCGATAGACCAAAACGTACTACACAAAAAACGCATTTCTGTTTAAAAACAAAAAAATATTTCAAGTAACTTTTTTTGTGGCATCAAGATTTCCGTTATTAATGGATCGATTTCTTCAATACTTTGTATTTTTTTTAAAGTCCCATCGAGTCTCAGTTGTTTCTCGCGATTCCATGGAAACAGTATGGAATTTTAAGGCCAGCGTATAGTGTGCAGTTCTTAAACATTTGACTATCGCTGTCCCCTTTTGATGCAGTAATTTGTATCACAAATTATTTAAATTTAAAGAGTGATTATAGTATGAATATGCATTATTATGTGACATTGATTTGAGATGTTTGTTGATTGTAATTATTGTTGGGAAGTAAGTTTATACTGCCTTACTGAAACTGACAATAATAGCGTGCAATAATGCAGCGAGGGGGTGAGCTGTTTATCATTATTAGAGACGAGGAAGTTACGTAATGTTGGTGCGTTTTCCTTTAGAATCTTCTGGAACATTTCCCTAGAGCATATGTATTCATAATTTTCATTGGATATAAAAATAGACGCTAATGTTGGCGCGTTTTATTAGCCAATTGCAGCTCAGTTATAATCTTTAGGCATATCGGGGTGTATGAGTACAAAAGAGCCAAGTCAGAGGTAGATTGCTCTCAGTTCATCAAAATTCTTTGTACACTACACGTCGCATTCCCGCCAGTTCGTCGAAAATATTTGTATGATACATGTCGCCTTCAGTCCGTCAGTTCAGCAGAAAATATTTGTAAAGTACACGTTGGCTATCAATTCGCAAGTTACGCGTAGCAGAGTTAGGAAAATTCTCAAGTGTTGTAAAGTTAATTATACAAATGGTTGAAGTACGCGAATTGAAAGTGATCAGTAAGAAGTTATTATAACAGTTTCAGTTTGGCGAGTGTCAAGATCAACGTGTAAATGTCATAGTGACTGTGTTCGACAATAAAAGTGTAAAACAAATTCCTTCATCAGTGTTATCTTTGGATAAAAGATTCCTTTCCGTTTACACAATCTGTATAAAGAGAAGTGCTCGACCGAAAAGATCATAGCTAGCCGGAGGACAGTAAACCAAAATTAAATAAAAAAACAGTAGCATTCTTTCAAACAAACACTAATACTACCGCAAATTGCTAACACCAGATGGAGCTACAAACCTAACAAAGAATTACGTCACAAAGATGGCTTCACCATGTTGAGTAAACACATACACAAATAACATTATAAATTTACCATCGCAAATTGGCTCCCAAACGTGGGGCTAAATAAATAAATAAATACATTATAAGTAAAACCGTCGCAAGTTGGCTACCACAACGTGGGGCTACAATTAATGTTAAATAAATAACATTAATAATAACCACTTCAAATTGGCACCCAGAACGTGGGGCAGAGTGACCAGGAAAGGAGTGAAATAACCAGGAAGGGGCGAAGGAACCAGGACGTGAAGCGAATGGAGTAGTGAACTGAACTACAAGACGCAGATTCCAGAAACAACTACAGGAACGACAGACGACGCGGATGAGTGGACACAAAAACATCGAGACGACGCAGATTCATCATAATACAACGCAGAAGCGACATATAATCTAGGAGAGAGGGGCAGGAAGCTGGACATCAAAGCAACAGCAACAGACAGCATCACAAAGGTCAGAGTATAGTAATTTTTTTTAGAAAACAAAATTGTAACACTCAAATGTACTTGAGGAGTGGTAGGATAAAGAAAACAATGGCTACTAATAATACAGAAGAAATAATTATGGAGGGAGATAGTGTAACAGTTAGCTGTAATTCAATACAGGTTACAGAAAATAGCTCAAACAATGTAGAATTTGAGGGAGGAAATGTTAGTGCAGAAAGTGAGAATAGAACAGCAGGAAATGTAAATTTTGATGTTAGTATGATGATGGAAATGCTGAGAAATATGAATAGGGAATTAAGGGAAGATATTAGTAAGAAAATAGATCAAAACAGGGAAGATATGCAAAAGAATAATAGGGAATTCCGGGAAGATATTGGTAAGACTAATGAGAAATTAGAAAAACTAACTCAAGATATTCGTAAAAGTAATGAGAAATCAGAAAAGAAAATAGATCAAAATAGGGAAGAAATTTAAAAGAAATTCATGGAGCTAGATAGTAGTATGATGAGAATGAGAAATGAAAATCAGAAAAAAATAGCAAGTGAGATAGGAGAAGTTTCAAAGAAAATGCTAGACATGAGCAGGGAAATAAGTAAAAAAAAAAGTGAGGTTAATACTAAAAGTGAACATGTTGATGTAGAATGTACAGAGTCAGGTAATAGAATGAGTAACATTTCAAATGAGTTAAGAGAGATGATGGAGGCTACAAATGCAGATTTAATTCAGGTGCAAGTTAATTTCAGAGGGGAAATATCTTAAATTCAGAAGGAGTCAGAAACACAGAGAAATAAATTGTCTGAAGAAGTTAAAGTTTTGTCTATAGATTTGAATCAAAAGCTAACTTCTGAAATTAACAAGTACCAAGCTGTTCAAAATGAAAACTCCAATCCAGTACAGATTATTACAGACTTGTCAGAGTATTCTCAGATTAAAAAGATAGCAGATGAATTGAAGATGAAAGTTGTTAAAAGATGTGTTGTTCAGGAAACTCTAGATTGTTTTCAAATGTTATCAGGGAACGAAATATCATATGAATCCTTTAAGAGGTTATCCATGAACAAAATTTTGAAGGTTAGGATACGGCTACAAGTAATGCTTAGCTACAGACAATTTGATCCAGGAGGGTGAATAGCAATGAGATGTAAAGTAAATGCTGGATAGTTAAAGATGACCTGCAGAGAAATGTATTGGAACGTAAGAGGGTTAATTATTTATATATGTCATTTGAAAAGAGAAATAAATTATAAAAAATAGAGAAATTTTTTTTTAAAAAAAAATTAAATTTTTTGTAACTCTAACAACATTTGAAATTAAGAATGTAAAGATTGAAACTTAATATGATATTAAAGTAAAAGTACGTAAATATAATTCCAAGAGTATTGTGAATATAATGTACAAAACACAAAAATGGGGTAAAAATAATTAAAAACAAATACTTATGTAGCAACTAGAAAAGTGTGAAACAGTGTCTAGATTTAAGAGATGTAAATATATTTGTGTAGAGGGTAAATATTTTTGGTAAATATGTTTAATAATTACAAAAATTCATAAATGCACAAATTTTTGTCAACAACTTAAGAAAGTAAACCACTTTGTAACAGTAACTAAATAATTCAGGGTACAGTACTTGCTATAAAAAATTGTAAATGTCAGATTAAGGTCTAAACACATTAAATCAGAGCCAGTAAATAGTGGCGAGATAAAGGAAAAACATATGTCATGTGTTAAATGCGTGTGAAGTGTTAAGTGAAAGTGATAAATAGTGTGAGTTCCAAGATTTAGGAGACTAAAAACCCAATTATGAAATTTCCAAAGAAGTTGTAAATATTTATAATTATGTTTCTAGTGGGGCATATGATGCAGTAATTTGTATCACAAATTATTTAAATGTAAAGAGTGATTATAGTATGAATATGCATTATTATGTGACATTGATTTGAGATGTTTGTTGATTGTAATTATTGTTGGGAAGTAAGTTTATACTGCCTTACTGAAACTGACAATAATAGCGTGCAATAATGCAGCGAGGGGGTGAGCTGTTTATCATTATTAGAGACGAGGAAGTTACGTAATGTTGGTGCGTTTTCCTTTAGAATCTTCTGGAACATTTCCCTAGAGCATATGTATTCATAATTTTCATTGGATATAAAAATAGACGCTAATGTTGGCGCGTTTTATTAGCCAATTGCAGCTCAGTTATAATCTTTAGGCATATCGGGGTGTATGAGTACAAAAGAGCCAAGTCAGAGGTAGATTGCTCTCAGTTCATCAAAATTCTTTGTACACTACACGTCGCATTCCCGCCAGTTCGTCGAAAATATTTGTATGATACACGTCGCCTTCAGCCCGTCAGTTCAGCAGAAAATATTTGTAAAGCACACGTTGGCTATTGATTCGCAAGTTACGCGTAGCAGAGTTAGGAAAATTCTCAAGTGTTGTAAAGTTAATTATACAGATGGTTGAAGTACGCGAATTGAAAGTGATCAGTAAGAAGTTATTATAACAGTTTCAGTTTGGCGAGTGTCAAGATCAATGTGTAAATGTGATAGGGACTGTGTTCGACAATAAAAGTGTAAATCAAATTCCTTCATCAGTGTTATCTTTGGATAAAAGATTCCTTTCCGTTTACACAACCTGTATAAAGAGAAGTGCTCGACCGAAAAGATCATAGCTAGCCGGAGGACAGTAAACCAAAATTAAATAAAATAACAGTAGCATTCTTTCAAACAAACACTAATACTACCGCAAATTGCTAACACCAGATGGAGCTACAAACCTAACAAAGAATTACGTCACAAAGATGGCTTCACCATGTTGAGTAAACACATACACAAATAACATTATAAATTTACCATCGCAAATTGGATCCCAAACGTGGGGCTAAATAAATAAATAAATACAACATAAATACCGCCGCTCTTTGCATCTATAACGAAATGTGTAATGTAGCTATTTCTGCAAAGGTTTATATAGTAAACCGAAAAATACACTTTAGTAGGAATAGTTTGTATATTTACTAACAATTTATAGAGGGTAGAGAACGTTATGTTATTGTATCACATAATATGTTTTACTATTTCATATATTACAGCTGAAAAAATTACAAATATTTAGTTGTAAAGTTTTTTCAGCAAATATTTTATCTAGAACTCTCCCAAATATCTCCACCCATTACCAGTATTCCCTATATACTATGCATCCTAGATAGGGTGACTTTGCCGCTGTAGGGTTACTTCGTTAAATTTGACATCAGCTCGCAGAGCTAGCATCATACTTTGTGTTATGTTAACAAATGCGTTTTAAGTTTAAAAAAGAAAATTGGGCCCATCTTGGTTATCACAGAATTCACTTTGTCACCTGTGAATGTCAACTGTTAGTTCTTGACTTCTGTCCGTGGTGTAAAGACTAGAATCTGTTCATTGTACATTTTTAAAGTGAAAGCTTATTGTGTGTGAATTACTTTACTGCATTCTTATTATTGTTGTCATTCTTGTTTTGTTATTATTCCATTGAAATTCGCGCTGGAAAATTCACTCTTGAACAAAGAATTGTGTATGACACATACGTAAACAGAAAAACAATAATAATAATAATAATAATAATAATAATAATAATACACTTTTATGTATGGAAACTCTTTAACTACTATGGTTCCTAGTGTCACATTCTATGCTGACGTGAAAGACCGGATATTTTGCTCAGAGGTCTGTTTATCAAGCTTGAGGTTCTTTTGCGTGCCGTAAATCTACGACGCGGGACCACCGGCTTTACTTTCCTTCCGGAGGAAGCCACGCTAAGGATTATTACGGTCGAAAAAAATCCATCGTCCTCCGCAGGGTTTGAACTCACGCCCTTGGTAATCAGGGGCCAGCATACGTAAAAACCGAATTATGTAGACAAGCTTGTAGTCAATTTTAGGAAAATTTCCTAGTATCTAGTTCCAAATAAATATATCGCCAAATTTCTGGTTAATAAGTTTAGAACAACGGCATCATAAACCTAAGAAGCGATAAACACTTATTCTAACAGAGAAAAAAAACTTGACGAAAATGGTGTATTATTCAAAAGCTGTCAAAAGAAGTCTTCAAGACCTGATGCACAGTAAATGGCTGTTTAAAAAAAATCAGTTCATTCACGTGCTAAATATTTAAAGCTGGAACCCTATGGAGGTACTATTGTTCATGAAATACAACCTATGACGACGAGGAACACAGAAATGTCTCATTGAGAGGGACACCACTTTTAGCACCATTTGCAACAAGGTATCACTCATTATGTGCATGTTAGTATTACTCATGAGCAGGCTCAGGATCCGGGACAACTTAAGAATGACTGAACTATAGTGTGCATGAGTAGGGTGGAGTGATCTGGCGCATTGGAGTATTGTTTACCCGCGGCCGTGTAAAATCCGCTTCGTTACTAGGGAATAGTGGTACACACTTTGTCTGTCATTCCGATGTATGTCTCCTACTTCATTTTCCACCAACACTAGACTGTTCTGTTTACAGTGGCAACTAAGGCAACGCATTGGCATCTTTGCTTACATCAGCGGTACTATGTTTATTAAGGTTGCACATACATTGGTTGCTAGCGTGTCCCGGATCCTTAGCCTGCTCACAAGTGTGTAACGCTAGAATGTTTTAGAATGGAAAATCCTCGGCGTAGTAGACAGCGGTACTATGTTTATTAAGGTTGCACATACATTGGTTGCTAGCGTGTCCCGGATCCTTAGCCTGCTCACAAGTGTGTAACGCTAGAATGTTTTAGAATGGAAAATCCTCGGCGTAGTAGACAGCGCACGCAGCACGCATACACGCGATCTGTACCGGACCACAAAATTTCTGCTGTATATGCGTATAGTATTGTTATAGAATCCATTGTTCTAAGTTAATTATGATGCCCACATAATACGGTTTCAAGTAAGACAACACGATCCTAGTTACATACACCACGCGGTAACTAAATTTAGCTTTTATAACACAAGCATTGTTTTGCTACAAATGAGCTCAAACGGAGAAACCACCAACACATCCCATTAAATAACGTACCAACATACACCAGCTTGTAAAGGTACAACTACGAATGCTGTATAAAGGCTAATCCTTTGACATAAATTGCATACTTTAATGAGCTCAGCAGTTCTCTTAGATTCCCAGTTATACTTAAATGAATAAAAATAAAGAACCTCACAAGCAACTCGCAGAAAATTCCAGATATACATTGCATTCTTTAAACATATATTTTAATCAAAATTTATAGAGATATTCTTGTGAAAAAAAACTACAAACAGCATTCTCGTATACACACACAAGAGACAGAGACAGGTGAGTGGAGGAAGAGGGAAAGAAAAATGATATTTCTAAAACTGTTTTTATTGTTATTGTTTGAATTCAAGGACTTCAAAACATCTACTTCCGGTTAAATTTCTGCATCTGATTTTTAGGTCAAATACATAGGTAATATTTTCCATGCTCTACGTATCCAAGACGTAGAAATTTGTTTAAAAAATTATGCAAAATATAGCCTTTCACTTTTAGGCATGTAGATCCACAAATATTTTCTTAGTATCTCGAAAGTTTCCATTACACAAAGGAGAGTAGAGTAGAGAGAAAGTCATGTAAGAGTTACACATTGTTTATTATTACCCTTAATTTTACTTGCACAGTTGTGTAAAATCAGTAATGCTGCAATGGAAAACAAGCACTATAATTTTAAAAGCTTTTGAGGTTTTAGAATAATGGCACGGAATACAGGCGGTTTTCGCATAACATTTTTAGAAAATTAAATTTTATTATCAACCTACGACCTGTTCCCTGATAAATAAATATGATGGAAGCTTAGAGGTTTTGGAGATGAAACCCTTAGCATCCCTGATGGAAATATTGTTTACCGAACATGAAAGGGGGATGAAGATAACTCAAATAAGGGAGCGGATATCGGAAATAAGGGTAGAGCATATGAATACATCTTTTGGGGAGGTGATATTTCGTTAAGTTTCAAAGGAACAGAACGTGACGTAGGTACTTTCGTTAAGGAAATGACGCATATATAGGCTCATGAAGCGTTAGACCCCATTTAAGCATGTGATTTCATGCCGTGCGACAAGTGCGAAGTGCGACGCAATCTGAAGTACACTACGTTAAATGAAAGCATTTATGCTATGGGACGTGTCGCACGACCTGAAAAACACGTCGCATGGCTTTCAGCTCATATGTGTGGCAGTATGTTTAACACTTAAATTATATAATATGTAAATTCAATAACAGCCCGTCTTGAAGCAATATGTATGTAATAAATTTGTAAAATGTATGTAACAGTCATTGCAAATGCTTATATTATTGTAAACATGTTTAAAAATGTTATGTCAATGCGTTATGTAATTTAATAATGTAAGAGCTGTGGGAATAAAAAGTTTAAAGTTTCTAACAATGAGGTAACAATGAGTTAACCTTGAGGCAATAAGAGCTTGAGAGTTTAAATGTTACTAGTCATGATTAGAGCAACGATAATGTAAATTTTGTGATAGTTTAAAACTAGCCAATCAACAGCAAGAAGAAGATTTAGTTAAATGCAGGTATTCTACTGGACTAGGATTAGCCAATAAGAGACTTGAAATACAAAATCTTATGGGTTTTGACGGTTGAAATATGTTTAGTTGCCTGCAGACCTTGGTAGTGACCGAATGGAAGATGTGTTCTCTAAAGAAATATTACGTATTCGTGTGTAATGAAAATTAAGTATACGTGATAAGAAAGTGCAAGTTTTAAATTAAAGATCTCACAGCTCTTAATATCAGTGTAGTGTTATTTAATTTGTGCCAAGGATTAATAAAAAGAAGTGAATTTAAACTTGCAATCTGTGTAAGCCTACATTTTTGTCGCACCACGCCCTGATTAAGAGAAACGTGTCTCTAAAACAATACTGACGCAGCCGAGGCAAACATAAACATAAATAGTTAAAGAAGCAGTTTAATAGCAAAGGTAATATTATTTTTTATACTTGGAGCGAAACAACAAAAATACATCTACATATCGGCTTCACATATGTAGTAGCATTTTACGTAACAAACAATCTTCTTCAAATTAACGTCCAAAGCGTGAGGCCAAAAAATAAATAAATAAATTAACCTGAAGAACAATATCAACTTCAAGTTGGCTCCCATACGTGAGACACATCCTACTTCACATGACATATACGACCCGCATCATCTCTATATACATGGGTATATATGGGCTTGTTTATGCATGTGGCATTGTCCCCCCACAACCTCAGTCTCAACCGCCATCCTGCAAAACCCTTTCCTACCTACCAGTGGTTAAACCCTAGCAAGGGAAGGTACACTACATAACACTTCTTCGGGCTGCCCTCAGCCTGCCAACACATTCGTCGTCGTGGCATTGTGAGCGAGATGAAAGGGTCAGTGATGCCACTTTGGGAAAGACAGAGCTGTGGTCCTAATTGTTGGGGCTTATGCTTTCACATGCTGCGAGAGTGATTTGATTGTCGTCGTTCATACTTTTATCAATCACCGATGTGCAATATTTATAGAAGAAAGTTTTGTTAGGAATTCAATTTGGTATGCTCGTCAGAAAATTACAAGGATCGTGATAAGAAGAAATTTCACAGAGTTCCTAAACACGGGAACCTTGTACTGTTTGTGGATGTAAACTCCACTCATCTATATTTCTTTCTTTCTTTCTTCATTTATTTATTTATTTATTTGTAGTGGTACAGAAATTATTTATTGCATTTCACCCAAAACTTTTATACAGGGATTTCACCAAAAATACGTACTTTGAGGCTCTTTGAATCCAAACAAGCATTTTTAGAAAAAAGTCCGTGTGTACCTTGTGAACAGCGTAACTCAAAAACGAAAAATCGGTTGAAAATCAAACTAGGTATTTAATTTCAGCATCTTCCAAGGATGCGACACAAAGATTAAGCATATTCCCACACCCCTCACTATCCTTTACATATAATTTTTTTTGAGAATACTGATTTTCTCAAAAATGGCTAACACTTTGATTAAAATACCATGTATTCATGATATTTACATGATAAATAATATGTATATCTTGAATTTTCTGAGAATAGCCTGTGAATAGCCTTCATTTGGTAGGAATTTTGTATAAGTTTGCATAACTGGTAAACCTTAAGCGATAGACGAAAACATACTATACAAAAATTATAGATCTCGTTAAAACACACAATTTATTTCAAGTAACATTTTTGTGGCATCAGCCATTATCGCAAAATCCGTCATTAATGATTCCAATTTGCTCAATACTTAAGTATTTTCTTTTAAGTCCTGTAGTTTCAGCTTTTTCTCGCAATTGCATGGAGAAAGTACTGAATTTTAAGGCTAGCATTAAGCGTCCAGTTCTTAAACATTTGACTGTCACTGTTCTCTTTGTATCTATAACGAAATGTGTAATGTAGCTGTTTCTGCAAAATGAAGTAGATAGAAAAATAAACTTTCATAGGCTATACTCACTAATAAAAAATAAAGGGCAGAAAAAGTAATGTGATTTTATTCAAGTTAAGAGTTCGTAATCATAGTCCAACACCTAGGGATCCACTCTAGCTGTCGAACCAAATGTAGAAGTGATTTCCCAACAAGACACAATGCGACACGTCGCAAGCATAAATTGACCGTTTATAAGTTATGCCCGTTGCATCGTTCCTTTCGTGCGACATGAAATCGCGTGCATAAATAAGTCCTTAGCAAAGACCGGGTGTTTTTTTTAAATGTTTATGAAAATAAATCCCAAACATTGTAGAATAATTATTGGGATTTTGTCTTTCTGTCAGTTTACATGCTGAAACCTGACGTTTAAATGCACGTGCGTAGGTATGCGCAATTGGGGTGTAAAATTTCAAAACTTGATCTCGTCATCTTGTATTCTTGCGTTTTTGCCGCTTTAAAATGCTCCCCATGATGCAACTTTTGTTTCTTTCAGATTTTCAATACACATTCTTTGAGTATTAATATAATGACCTAATTAGCCATTTCTTTAATATTTGTTTTGGATTTTGGGTTTTAATAATTTAATATATAATTGCATTTTAGAACTTTAAAAGTACTGTATTATTTTTTCCAGTAATGTCTTAATGCTAAACAAATCTAATCTTTGATTGTAAGAAAGTAGTTAGAGAAATAATATGAAAACTTTAAACTGTGAACTTTTTTTTTTCGAAATGTTCATCACTTGGGGGACTTCACAAGAGACTCGAGTTTTATTTTGTTTAAGTGCTTTATTGGAAATTTAGATACACAGAATATAAAAAAAACATATTTTATGTTGAACAAATCTGTGAGATGAATTGGTTGAAATTTGTGTTAATTAACAATTTCAGCACCAAGTACCTCTAAATCGTCAACAAAAACTAGCAATATGGTGCAGGTGATAGCCTCGGTGGTTTGTATTCGAGAGATCATGAGTTCAAATCCTACGTACCGACAAATTCATGCTTCGCTAGGTGAATAACTAAATAGATATTTAGTAACGCGATTCAAAGTTCGAATCACAGAACAAGAGAAACAGAAATGAAATAGGAAGTACAGGAAGGCAACTAAACTACAAACACCATATATCAAACGTTACCCTTGGTTATGGTATAGGAAGACAAATAATACTGAAGCCATTTAATTGCGTGTATATGCAAGATTTGTAAATATTACGGCGACAGATATTAATTCAAATTTGGCGGTTAATCAGCCGCGTTAAGCCAATAACATTCCAGCTGTCGGCTTCTGTTCGCTTAATGACCTTCTTCAGAGAACTGATCCTCCGTCTTCTGAAGACGCGGAATATACGAGGTGAATCACTTACACACAGGTTTTCCTATCTCATTAGCAGAAGATGTGCATTAGGTCTCCTTCCCGCCCGTTTATATCCTTCTAATCAAAGGCTCTGCAGTCAAACAAGTTAGTCATAAGTTTATCTGAATTGAAGTCCATTTAATAAAAAGTAGCCCCTTCCACTAGAGCTGGATCGGTTTTAACCAATTTCTAACCTTCTATTTAGAGTAAACACTGCTGCCGATCTTTGATGCCTCCAGTGAGCGTACAACGCACCACATGTCATAGTTTCATTGTTGAGGTCTGAAACTATAAAAGAAATAGGCAAAAATCTAAATAGTCATATCCCACAGAAAATCTTAAAGCTAATGTTTCAATTCTAAGTGAACTACAGCATGTATGTTTCAAGGAGCACACATTGAACTAGAGACTTAAAGGCGTGCTAACAGACTACAACATGTTAGCAAAGTTACGAGGCGTCATTCCATCCTATCGTAAGCAGCTAGAGTAGAATTTAAAAGCTATTGGACTTCAAGGTTCAAGGTAGCACAGTGGTAGCATAGCAATTCATTTAATGTTGCAAAGAAACAGAGGAACTTCTTTATTTTTACTTCTTTATTAATTTGTGCTTGCGTTTGGGTGTCTCTGCAACATAACGCATGAAAGCTACAAATATTTTGTACAGTACGGTTTATAGGTATAAGAATTTTTAGGTAATATTTTGAGTATTCTCCTCCATTCACTTAAGATATAATTAACATTAAGTGGATACAACCATTACACAGCACTGGATACGCTTTAGTTCTTTAATAATAAAATCGTGTGATCAAAAGTAGTTTTTGTTTTAACGCTAAAGTGATAAGGTATTAACCACAAATAAAAGGTTTTCATACCACGGGATTTGAACCAGCGCTCTTCTAGTCTACCTTCTTGGTTTCTGAGCGATAATCTACTTGACCTGATGCAACAAAATAGAGTAGTTTTGCATTATCCTTCTCTGAAACCGTTGCTTTTTGTACCTTATTTTACTTGTGCAGCTTTTAATAAATATGCCGGTTGCCATCTGAACGAATAAATATGATACAAAGGTGTAGCTGCAGAGTAACATATTTGTTTTCTTTCTTTTAATGTTAGATAAGACCATAATTACGTGTTCCTTACTTATGAAAACCTAGGTTCGGCTGATTCAATCGGCATACATAAAAGTTATGGGACTTGGTTCATTATATGAAATGTTGTTACAGAAGGTGGGGAATCAGTTTCCTGAGGAACTCCATAGAGGGTGCAGAAAGCAGGAAATTTACGTACTTGACAAGTCTGATTATCCTTAAAGTTTTAATTAATATATGAATGAACACACTGCGCAATAATGACACGATCACAGAATTCTACCTTGATGAAATTAATTGCAACACAATAGATGACACAGCAATTGAGGACGTATTTACAGATCATGCACATGTTGAATCAGAGAGCCTAGTGACATGACCTAAGATATTCAATAGGTATTAAATAAGTAACAAATAAAGCATTCAATGAAAGAATCCTTTATTGTTAAAAAAAAATTAAAAAAGGATAATAAAAAAAGGGAAAAAATAATGGTTAACCAGTTAATTTTATTTGAGATGCAGACCTCTTAGAAACCAATAGACTAAATAATCCAATCAGGAATCCTCAAATTATAAATTAAAATATAATGTACAAGAACCACACTTTATATAAATTTGTTATATACATATAACGTTTTAGGATTTTCTACTCGATGCTATTTGTTATATTTTATTATAAAGCAGCACCACCCTTTCAAACTTGAAGGTTCAGGATATCTACTACAGAGGCGCTAATGCATAAAGTTACGCTTCTGCCATCTAATGGACCCCTGCTGAGTCACGTTCTCTCTCGCAGGTCGATCGAAGGAACGTCAAATTCTTCCGCGCAAGTCTAGTGTACTTATTGCTTTTATTTCTTCCTAGGTAGTTAAAACTTCCAGTATTGTACATTATATTAATGCCCGTTCTTCTATAAAGAGGAAAATGTGCTGTAAAATGTCAGAATTAATACCTACTTCATTTAATTATTGTAGAATAATTAAATGAAGTAGGTAGATGTAAAATAGGAGTAATTCTATTTGACAGATATAAAATGTAAAAGGTTCCCTACCAGATGTTTTGATATAATGGCATTTTTAATTTCTTGTGTTAACTTAAAAAGGGCCAATACAATAAATGAATAGGTCACAAGGAATGATTTTCGGAGGCCGGTTAATACAACTACAAGGAATAAAAGTTCAACATTATAGTTATAATTTTTGGCCAATTGTTTTGAAATTTATACCATATTACTCATATGTCGGCTAAAATACACACATAAATTCAAGACCTACAATTATTTCTGAAGCACATCACTAATTATTTTACGTGATATGAAAATAGTACTTTTTAAAATGAAATCATTGTGCAATTAAATAAAATTGTTTTTACTGTTCAGAATGACTACAAATTTACAAATGGAATTATTAATTACATTTCAGCTGTTAAATTATGAATATTTTAGTTCTACTGACTGAGTTTCCGTCTAATTTTAATACAATATCTATGCAATATTTAATACCTATTGATTCACAAGCAATAATTTTGCATAAAAACCTAAGTGTCACATTTTTATAATATACGTCACTCAGTGTACCATACAGATCTATTTGCAATTCAATAATGACGCTATTAAAGAAAACCCATATAAATGTTTATAATTTTATTTCATTTTTTGGGGGGTATCTCTATTCCAGTTTACATGATGATGTTCTTACTGACTAAAAATGGAAATTGCTATAAATTCCATCTTGAGGGCATTCAGCAAGAGAATGCTTATAGACATGAAGTTAAATAAATAACAGTATAAAATTTGCATAACAATACTGCAGTTTCCATACTTTTTTATATTTTCAGTTGTCTATTACCCTGAAGCATACATTACATTGTATACAAATTTGTGTAGTTTCTTCTGCATATTAAGTAATTTTGGCATGATTGATCTCGTCAGCATCTCTTGGAACAGTCACTATGAAATTAAGAAACGTAAACATCAAGCAGCGAGCGAGATGGTTGTAAATGGAATGCAATTATTCCTTATAAACAACAAAACACTACTGCCGAGTAGAAAATAACACTGCTGAAAGTTTACCTGTTTTTGCGGGGGAGGACACTAGAATTTATCTTAAACTGAGTTGAAAGAACTAATATATAAAGCAAGAAAGTGCAATTGTAAAATATGTAGGCTGAAATGCTTCCTTTCTATCAATACATGTGGCAAACAAGGATTAATATCACTAAACGAAATTAATGTGTAATGCAATGGTGAAAAAAGTTCTTGTTCTGCTCTGAATTGCAGCTCAGTAGGAGTAATGTCAGCATTCAGTAGAGCTAGCATACTTACTGGCAAACTTAACCCTCTTAGGGCATGTATTACGATCTCCGGTTAAAACCTAAGGTTTTATAACTTGTGGTTATTGCTACTTATCGGTAACAGTACTGCCTTGTATTACGAATACAAGGTAACTGTAGGGTAGTTAGCCTGGAGTTTGTTAACAGTTTGTTACAGTTGGAAACACTTTCGTGCACCATTTCACGCCACCTAAATGGAAATTTGTTACATTTTATCTTTAAAATAAGCTTTCTGCTGTAATTTTCTTGAGTTAGCCCGTGATTCCGTATATAATAAAATATAAAGCTTCTATTAAATATATATAAAGTTTCTATGTTTAAGAAACAATGATTTGCCGTAAGAATAGTTCTTGGAGTTAGTGTAAAATAGGATAGCTATACGTGAAGCGTAGTTTGAAAATAAATTAGAGCTTTTCGGTTATATGATTTAGGTTAATGGGAAAATAGATTTTGTATATAAGTATGCGTTGATAGCGGTCTCTCTTGATTCTAACATACGCTAACACGTATTGCATTAGTGTTGCTATTAAAACATCCGAAACTGGTTAGAGCAGGAAAGAAGTGGTTTACTTCATGTACATCAGTATCTACTTATTTTATTTCTGCCAGATGCTTAATGACACGGAGGTATTAGCCGTAAGACTTACTCCACTACATTGAAATTTGTGACGGTCACATTTAAGAAACAATTTCGACAAGTGTGTTGAGTTAAAAAAAGACCTTAAACCCAGGAAGAGGTGATGATGCTACTAAAAATTATTACAGAGCACAAGTATGATAGAAAATAGAGCTATAGTGAAATTTTCGTTAACCTCAATCATTTCTCAACTTTCTCATCCCTCTCTGAATTTATTTTCCGAGATCGTATTCCTATTGTATAAATAAAGTCTGAACAGTCACCTCGGCTACACTACAAAAGGAATAATGTAGGACTTTTGTTAGATTAAAACATTTCAGAGTATTAAATCATATAGGCTTCACTGTTTACATGGTTTGTGCAGTTGAAGGAAGTTATTAATAAATTCTTACGTTTAGAAGAAACCCCCCCACAAACAAAAAAACAAGCAAACAAAAAATGGAAAGACTATGTTAAATATCCAGGGTTTCGCCGTTAACGTGCTCTTGTAGATTAACGCAAAAATATGTTGGATGATTTTGGAGTATTAACTTATACAGATTTTTGTTTTCGCCTTGTTATAGGTTAATAGGAAAATAGAGTCTTTTGGAATGTGAGGTTAAGTTTCCTGTTACTTTGTAAAGGTTGCTTGCACAATAGGCTACACCCGCTAATATTGGGTTAATATGAGTTATATTTAAGCAAACATTACTGTCATTCACTATATACAAAGGAAAAATAATACTAAAAGATATGCAAACTATGTCTAAGAATAATGATGGAGATAGTATGCATTAGAAATATAATAGAACTTAAAGGAACCAGTGCAACCTTCGACAATTTAATACTATTTACAAAATTCACCCTCGTCACAAACCTGGAAATTACTCTTTCGAAAGTCGAAATGTTTTGGCTTTCCTCCTGTTATATAAATATTGCTCTAATATTTCGACTTGGAATCGCTATCGACTATCAATCGATAATAACGTTACCTCCAAGTTAATACCCTAACCGCTACCCGAGTTTTCATCGTTAAGAAAACTTTCGGTTAGCTGTTAACTGAAGGTCGAAATACGAAAATTTGCCCTGACTCCCAGTTAATTTCTAACCTGAGCCTTAACCGGAGATCGTAATACAGGCCCTTAGTGCCGCCAGCTGATCCGATCGACTTTCCAAAACCGGCTGAAGAACGCCAGAGGCCTGCCACGCCTACCTCTCATAACGTGCCGTAGCATTTTAAGCGAGAAGTAGCGCTTATGAAAAATCGTATAAAAATAGCTATGTTTAATAGATCCAGTGGTTGAAACCTTTATAGCATAAGGCCCAGATAATCAAATAATGTAGTAGTAATATGTATGTATTAATTTTCTACCAGGCTGCAGTACGTTCCACTATAACATGTTTTTAGGATAAATACATTTTTCAGAATATAATTTTAAAAAAATGCAGCATTAATATGTTCTCAAAACAGTTTCGGTTATATCAAACGAAATAGTGATGCTTTGTAAACAAAGAAACATGTATTAGTATTGAAAATGATTTGACTGTCTTAAAATTTACTCCGGAAACAATGCACCTGTGAAGAGTAAACTAGTTACCTTTTGTTGGGTGCTCGCCAATACATCATCTTGGTGACAAATTCAGAAACATGCTAGGTCCAAAACACACACTCGGCTTATAATTATTCTTTGTCTTTAAACTGTCACTTTTCAAATATTAAAAAAACATTCATGACATATATTTTAATATTATTAATAAATAACTGCAGGTATGAGAAGTAACTAATAGCACACAAGCGGCTCAGAAAATTAGTATATAATTATCTCACGCACTTATTTTGCACACTTATGAGTGGCTGCAAACTTGGAATGCCATTCTTTATCGCACCTGAAGCCGCCATTGTTGCAGTGAATGAAATGCAACGCACTGCTTTTTACCTTTTTTTTCCAGGTAACAATTTGGCACCGCAGACTTTTTTTGACACTATCTCCTGTAATTAAAACAGTGTGGGTGCTATTTATAATGGACAACCATTCTGTGTTTAGCTAATATACAATGGAACAGTCAAAACTGTAAACAGCATCTCCTTTTTGACAATGATGATAGCATCATCCTTAGGCGAGTTGCTGAAACGTCTCCGTTTTCGTGGTGGAGAACCAGGGTCGTATCTGGTATAATGTCACCATTTTCAAAATCACTATCACTATCGGACAACCAAATCATCGGCATTAACCTCAAATTCCTCAAAATAATGCAACAGTTTCTCCTCGTTGAGGCAGTATTTTTAACACTTAAATATTTCAGTCTAATTATATAATATGTAAATTCAATAACAGCCCGCCTTGAAGCAATATGTGTATGTAATAATTTGTAAAATGTATGTAACAGTCTATGCTTATATTATTGTATCCATGTGTAATAATGTTATGTGAATATATTACGTAATTTAATAATGTAGGAGATGTGAGAATAATAAGTTAAAAGTTGCTAACAATGAGGAAACAATGAGGTAACCTTGAGTCAAGAATGAGTAAGAAAGTTTAGCAATACTACTTGTGATTCTTGGAGTAACAATAATGTAATTTTAGTGACAGTTTATAAAAATAGCCAATCAACAACCAGAAAAAGCTTTAGTTAAAAGAAGGTATTCTATTGGAGTAGGATTAGCCAATCAGAGACTTGAAATACATAAATTTACAAGTTTAGACGGTTGAAGTCTATTCAGTTGCCTGCAGACAGCGTTACTAACCAGACGCAAAAAGTGTCCTCAAGAGATTTAATACGTATTCGTGTGAGACAAAAAAATAGTTTACGTGTTAAAAAGCGCAAATAGTTAATAAAACAATCTCACAGCTCTCTATCAGTGAAGTGTTATATAAATCGTATCATGCATTAATAAAAGGAGTGAAGTAAAATTATAATCTGTGTAAGCCTACATTCTTAATCCAACCACAACCCTGGTAAGAGAAACGTGTCCCCAACAAATACTGACGCAGCCGAGGCAAACATAAATATATAATATTTAAAGAAACAGTTAAATTACAAAGTTAATTTTTTTTTTAAACTTGGGGCAAGGCCACCTGAAAGTACATTTGGGGCGAAGGCTACCGGAAACTGTTTACGATACGTGCGGTTGCAACGAATATCAAGTTCGATTTCCAAACAGTCGAAATACGATACTACTCCTAAAATTAACGTTTCTCAAATTGACGCCCAAAGCGTGGTGCAAATAACGTAACAAACAATATTTTTCATCGTCAACACCAACTGTAAAAATATCACCAGGACCGCTTGTCATTTTATAAACGAAGTACACAACACGCAATCGTAAACTGAGGATCTGTTTACTACTGTGGAAACTAGGCATACCAATATAAACCAACCAGTCGAAGGAAACAAGTTGAACATTTCCAAGGGTGTGAATTCCATCAAAACAGGTTGTCACAAAAATAGTTTCACCATGATCTGTCTAACAGCGGGAATGCACCTAACGGGGTGGAGTTTAAAACCCGATATCCTCGCATCCGGCACAATAAGGTCTGGTGGCCGCTCTACCTTTCAGCACTGAGGGTTAAGTGAGGTAGGTACGCGTATAAGCGTGCGGTCTCAAATCGTGCGCAAAACACTCAACATTAGTTAAATAAAACTAAAAAAATCTGTCTGGCACTTTAAATACAACCAATTTGGTCTGTGAGGATAGTGACTTTTGAAAGTATTTGCCTCCAAATAAAAAAAAAGTCTGATGTGTTACGTTCACATGACTTTCTCTACCTATTCTCAACAAACCATTCTTACAAAAGCATACTCTTCTATCTGTCCATTTAATGTTGAGATGAACATGTATAGAAATGGTTTTATTATGGTTCCTTGTAAATCAACTGGAAATAGGGATATACAGAAGACTTAGCTATAATCAGATATTTTAAGAGCTGGTGCTATCTGATGGCTTTAAAATTCCGTTCCCCTTGCACGACCAGGAGGAAAAAGAGCAAAAAGGTAATAACGACATCCCACTTGAGAAAAGTATAAGTATTGGAAAATTCAAACAATAACAAGGAATATCCAGAAAATGATTAACTCTAACAAAGAATTATGACATAAATCGTGTACTTAGCAAGATCTATCTATATCTTTGGTGTACTAAGTTTTTGTTTATCTCCAAATCACCAAAAGTCATTTAGAACAAAGAGGATTTCGGAGGTTATTCAGAAAATTCAAGATATACATTTCATTTCTTATAAAAATATCTCAAACCTACGGTATTTAAATAAAAATAGTTAGAACCAGTTTTGAGAAAATTAAATTTTTTAAAAAATGCTCAATGTAAAGGGCAGTTGGGGCGGTGGGACCGACTTATCGTTTTTAAGTTGTGCTGTTCACACATACACGCGCGTGTGCGAACGTTTTTCCAAAAATGCCTTAAGGGCTCAAAACATAATATATATCTGGGCAAGTCTCCATACGAATTTTGGACGGAATACAACACACCATTTTCTCACACTTCTTTCGTTCATACACTCTCTTTAGTTGACGGTGAAGTCCAGTAGGTTTCAATTTCTGAGCATTAAAACAATCGAATTACACCTCTAACCTCATAGCCGGCTGGAGTTTATACAATGCCTTCATTTTATGCAAAGGCCGTGGATCGCGCGAATATTTGCTCCGCACATACTCTGCTACACTGCGAGGTTTTCCTCTTAACTCCTGCGCTACTTACTCACGAGAGTTAGTAGCATATATGTAATGAGTGTTAACCTTGTTATAAGTGCTGAAAGTGGTGGCCATCTGCGTGAAGACATAATTGACATCGTCGGATGAAATTGCCATTCACACGCATAAGTTCTTCTTACATAATGTTCATGACTTCTGCTTTTATATCGTCTATGGTGTGGGGATTGTTCCTATTAACTTTATTTCTTAGCGTTTAGCGATCCCTCTGTTCTAAAGTATGACCAAACATTTCACAGTCTCTACCCGAAACTGAATAACCAGGAAATTGCTGCTGAAATTGTCTACACACCTGTTTATATGATTCAGTTTTCACGTATGTATCGTGCATAAAAATACGCTGTTCGAGCGTGAATTTGTTGGCAGGCATTTCCGTGGACTAATAAGAGAATAACATTCCTAAGGAAGTCACACACAACACACGCATTGCCGAAAAACCTCAAACATGAAGACAAAGCAACGATTGACATAGCTCACAGCTAATAAGCGTACCCTTTGTACGTCCTGCGCCGCCTTTGCGCAGTGGTATAACATCGAGGTCACTGCTGTCTCGGCCGATACGCATTAACCTTTGGCCTTGGCATTAAACGAAGGCACCGTATAGTACAGTTTATTTTGAACAATCACAGAATACACAAAACCTTTTCCTCCGGCACTCACATAGCATTAAGAATATATGTTTCAGAAAGCATTAGATCCTGGACAATAAAGTTCGATAGCGGGAATGCGCAAATGGTGGTTACTTTCTGGATTGCCCTTATTATGAATAATGAATAAGTATAATAAAATGAATACTCTCGTAATAAAATGAAAACGGTAATATTGTAACCTAATTAACCTAAAGAACATTCTCAATTTTAATATACAGAAAGAAAGCGCTGTTACATCTAATCTGTTCTGGCGTTTGTATATATAGATAATAAAATTAAACACTTCGGGAAAAACCCGTCAGAATAGGTGAGCTGTAATATATTTGTACTTTTTGCACATTAATAAAAATATGATGTGTTGCACTTGCATGACTCTCTATTCTTATACAAACTATTTTGATAAACGCTTATTCTCCATCTACTTCAATTAATCCATTTCATCTTATTGTAATTTTCTTGTAGTGCAAGGGGAATATGCTAGGCTTTAAGTGATAGTCAAGTCTTTTAAGAGTTGGTTGCTATGTGGAGTATTTCACTCTCTTTGCATATCCAGGGCATAACAAAAAATCTGATGTGTTGCACTAGAATGACTTTCTCTACTCTTGTAAAAACTATTTTTACAAACGCTTATTCTCCATATGCTTCATGTTAATCGAGATGTCAATCTTATTGCTAATTTTCTTGAAGATGCAAGGGGAATTAGTAAGGCTTTAAGCGATAGTGAAATATTTTAAGAGCTGGCTGCTATGTGGAGTATTCCATTCTCTTTGTATTACCAGGACAAAAATAAATGAATAACGAATTCCCATTTGAGAAAAAGTATTAGTATTGGAAAATTTAAGGGAATAACAAGCAATATCTCGAAAATGGTTCACTCAACAACAAAAATGTATCTGACATAAATTGTGCATTTTAACTCGATCTACAGTCTTTGTGTAGTAAAATTTTATCTACCTCTTATAAAAGTCGTTCACAATGAAGAATACTTTTGGAGACATTACCAGAAAATTCAAGATATATAATTCATTTGCCATAAAAATATCTTAAACTTATGATATTTTATTCACAATCATTAAGAGACATTTTTGAGACAATTAAAGTTTTCGAAAAATGTTCCATGTAAAGAGTAATCTGGGGTGGGCGGATTTTCTTGAAAACGTTCGTGTCGCATTTCTGGAAGATACTGAACCTAAATACCAAGTTTGGTGTTTATCCGACTGTTCTTTCTGAGTTATGCTGTTTACAGACATATACACACAAACAAACACACACACACGCGCGCGCGGACATGTTTCCAAAAGTGCTTTATATGCATTCAGTGCACCTCAAAACATTTATTTACTGTGAAATCTGGTATCGAATTTTTGGGTAGAATGCAATACTTCCCCTACTTACTATACGTAATAGAAAAGGTAAAAAATGATTATGACAAATTGTGTGTTTTAACGAATTGTGTATTTTTTGTGTAGTAAAATTTTGGCTATCTCTTACGGTTTACCAGTTATGCAAAAGTCATTCAAAATGAAGAGATCTTTCGGCCACAATCCCAGCAAATTCAAGATATACGTTTAAATTGCCATGAAAATATCTTAAACCTATGCTTTTTTAATCAAAATTATTAGTGCTGTTTATCAGAAACTCAAAATTTTCAAAAAGTATTGCATGTAAAGGGTAGTTTCGGGTGGGGGATTTTGTTGAAAGTTTTCGTGATGTATCCTTGGAAGATACTAATCTCAAATACCAAGTTTGGTATTTATTTGACTTTTCGTTTTTGAGTTATACTGTTCACAGTCTGACAGACAGACATACACCTACATACACACGCACGTGCGCGCGAGGCCATGTTTCCAAAAAAAATTATTTAGGGCACCTCAAAACATGTATTTCCGTTGAAATCTTGGTATCAAATTTCTGGTTGGAATGCAATGCTTCCCCTACTTACTATATGTAGTAGAGAAAGTAAAAATGAGAATGTTTTCTGGGTTAATTTGGCTGCTAGGATTTTTAAAGTGGAAATTAAAACTTTCTGGAGCCCCGTATGTTTCCTTGTCGGGGCGGAGGGAAGGGCACAAAAGTAAATAGTTTGAGAAGCTCTAAGTTAGTGTTTACTGACAGTAACGTCAACGGCCAAGGATGGAGATGTTGCAACCAATTACGGAAATGCTGTTACAGCAAAGTAAATGCACGTAACAAACCATGCTTCAATAACTCACATAATTAACTCACTGCTCGAATCTGTTTCGGATGAATTTGCAAATCAATTATGCGACTGCTGCAGTGATTGGTATCTTTACTTATACTGTGCAGACTGAAAGTTACAGAACTCCCAGCATAAAAGTAACCTGTTTCTTTCCAAACTGATTCCACACATAAACACGATTTTCTATAGTATGCACATGGAGAATTGAACCAACAAACGGTATGACATAAACGCGAATATAATACAACAATCATGTATTCATGTAAACAAAGCTTTGATATATATATATATATGATGCAATTGCGTGCTTCCAAAGCTTTGTTTACATGAATACATAATTGTTGTATTATATTCGCGTTTATGTCATACCGTTTGTTGGTTCAATTCTCCATGTGCATACTATAGAAATATATATATAAATTGATGTATTACATTTGCATGACTTTTTCCGTTCACTATCATTTATTTTTGTATAGTTTCTACAAACTATTCGTGCAAAAGTGTATTGAGATTAAGTTTGCATTAATGGGTTCGTTTCATATGTCGTTACACGTACAAAGGAGATAGCTATAGTTAGATGTTTAAAAATGGATCACTATATGATGCCTTGAAATTCCACGCTCTTTCCATGACATCTAGAGAAACAGCTGAAGTATGCCAGTACTTCAAAAACTGACGAAAGCATTGAAATATACAAACAAATAATAACATCTCGGAAACGGCTAACTCTAGAAAAAAGCGTCACATGTTGAGGCAGTATTTTTACATTTAAATGATTTCAGAACTAATTATATAATATAAAATATAATAACAGCCCACCTTAAAGCAATGAGTATGTAACAAGATATAAAAAGTGTATATTGTAGTCATTGTATATGTTTATATTATTGTATACATGTTCCATAATGTTATGTCGATGTATTACATAATTTAATAATGTAGGAGCTGTGAGAATAATAGGTTAAAAGTTGCTAATAATGAGGTAAAATGAGGTAACCTTGAGGCAATAATAAATTTGAAAGTTTAACAATACTAGTTGTAATTATTGGAAACAATAGTGTAATTTTTGTAACAGTTTATAAAATAGCCAATCAACAACCAGAAAAAAAGCTTAAGTTAAATAAAAGTATGCTATTGGATTACGAACAGCCAATCAGAGACTTTAAATACAGAAATTTACAAATTTAGGCGGTAGAAATCAAGTCAGTTGCTTGTAGACAGCGCTCATAACTGGACGCGCTGCTTGCAGACAGTGTTCTTAACCGGACGCGAGATGTGTCCTCGAGAACTTTAATACGTATTCGTGTGAGATGAAAATAGTTTACGTGTTAAAAAGTGCAAGTAATTAATAAAAGAATCTCACAGCTCTCTATATTAGTGAAGTGTTATTTAAACCGTGTCAAGCATTAATAAAAGGAGTGAAGTAAAATTATAATCTGTGTAAGCCTACATTCTTCAGCCGCACCACGCCTTGCAAAGAAATCCATGTCTCTAACAATAATACTGACGCAGCCGAGGCAAACATAAATATATAATATTTAAAGAAACAGTCAAATTACAAAGTTAATATTTTTAAATTTTGGGACGAAGGCTACCGGAAACTTTTTACCATATTTGCGGTTGCAGCCACTTCAGTTCGACTCCCCAACAGTCGAAATATAATACAACTTCAAATTGGCTTCCATACGTAGCAGCAACAAACCTTCTTCAAATTGGCTCCCAAAACGTGAGGCAAATAACAATACAACAAACTATCTACTTCAATGTAAAAACTGTTTTAAAGAATTATACATTTTTGTGTACTACGTTTTTGTCTGTTATGTCTGGTATTACAAAATTTATAACGCCATATTTCTAAAAACAAATGAAATTTGCTTATATTTTACAGCTACTTTCTAATATTTTGCGAGCTGATTGCCCTGCAGTTTGTGTGATTATCTCTCACATTTTGTTGATTATCATCATTTAAACATTTTGTGTTCACCCAAAAATGGATTTGACTAGAGAATATTTCCGGGCTATGATCTTTTTACGATTTTAAATCGTCATTAATGCCTAAAAATGTGAAGATCGGCTCAGAAATGCATTTGGTGTAGAAGCCCCATCTAAGACAACAATTTATAATTAGTACAGTGAATTCAAAAGTGATCAGTTTTTTCTTCTTAATGTATTTTGTGAAGGACCCCGAGAACTGCTGTTACTGATGAAAGTATTGCCGCTGTTCGAGTAATGTTTGAAGATATGAATTTATTTGGGCAACACTGGGCAATGCTTTGAGTTAAATTCAAAATATTTTACATCAACAGTTAGAACGAAAAAACTTTGTTATCGATGGATTCCACATAAACTGACTCCCGATTAAAAACAACACATTGATTGTTGCAGAAAAAATCTGGGAAAATTCCAAGGTGGCACTTCAAATTTGGTTTGAAATATCATTACTAGGATGAATCTTGGATTTATTCTTATGATATTAAGAACAAATGTCAATCGGCTCAATAGATTTTTCGAATGGAACCAAGGCTACGAAAGTCCGACGAATTCGCAGTGCTGGTGAGAAGATGGTTGATGCTTGCTGGTTGGTAAAACGGGCCGTATTGCTACTATAGCTTTAGAAGATACTCGTACCATTACTGCCAATTAGTACACAATTGTTGTTTACCGCATTTTTTAAACGCATCGTCGCAAAAAGCGTAATTGACAATTAAGTATCTGAACGCCCTAAAGGTCACTACCATGGACCCTCCACCATAAATACCTGGTCTAGCATCTTGTGATATCTCAAACATTAACGATAAAATGCGTGGAATTACTTTCTCATCATTATATTAAGAAGTAGAACATCATAAAAATTTGCCTTCCGAAGTACCCCTGGAAGAGTGGCATCATTTTTACTTTCTCTACTACGTATAATAAGTAGGGGGAGTATTGTATTCCATCCAAAAATTCGATACCGAGATTTTACCGGAAATACATGTTTTGAGACCACCTGAATCCAAAAAAAGCATTTTTGGAAACATGTCCGTGTGTGTCTGTGTGTGTGTGTGTGTGTGTGTGTGTGTGTGTGTGTGTGTGTGTCTGTGTACAGCATAACTCAGGAACGAACAGTCGGATAAACACCAAACTTGGTATTTAGGTTCAGTATCTTCCAGAGATGCGACACGAAGGTTTTCAAGAAAATCCCCCCACCCCAGACTACCCTTTACATGGAACATTTTTCGAAAAATTTAATTTTCTCAAAAATGGCTAACGATTTTGATTAAAATATCATATGTTTAAGATATTTTTATAGCAAATAAAATGTATATCTCGAATTTTCTGGGAATGTCGCCAAAAGTATTCTTCATTGTGAACGACTTTTGTATAACTGGTAAACCATAGGAGATAGACAAAAGTTTACTACACAAAAAATGCAGATCGCGTTAAAATACACAATTTATGTCATATACATTTTTTTGTTGAGTGAACCGTTTTCGAGATATTGCTTGTTATTCCCTTAAATTTTCCAACGCTTATACTTTTTCTCAAATTCGTTATTCATTTTCCTTTATGTCCTGTATATACAAAGAGAATGGAATGCGCCACATAGCAACCAGCTCTTAAAAGATTTGACTATAGCTTAAAGCCTAGCAATTCCCCTTGGTTCTACAAGAAAATTAGCAATAAGATTAACATCTCAATATCTCGATTAACATGAAGCATATGGGGAATAAGCGTTTGTAAAAATAGTTTGTACAAGAGCAGAGAAAGTCATGTGAGTGCAACACATCAGATTTTTTAAGAACTGGTTTCAACGAATGCAACAATGCATTAATGTTAAGGGGGGATATTTTGAAGAACAGTAGCAAAATTTAAAATTTTAAAACTAATCCTTCTTTGATTTTCCATAAATTTTTTAAGTGTCGCTCTGGTACTACGGCATGAAGAGGATTTTTTTAGCCCATCCAGAATATTCAAGATATAGATTTATAGTCATACAAATGACTTAATTATGTGGTAATTTAATTAAAATTGTTAAGAGTTATTTTTAAAAAAAGGTATTAACTTTTGAAAACTTTTCCAAATTTGGAGTAATTGTTTAGAATAGGGGGGTTTTCTTGAAAATCTCCTTATCGCATCTTTGGAAGAGGCTGAGCTTTAATATACCAAATTTGGTATTTACCCGACGCCTCGTATTTTGAGTTATGATGTTCACAGACAGACAGACAGGGACACTACTAAACACGCGTCGCGCGAAAGCATTTAGATCTATTTTTAAAAACACGCTCAGCGACATTGCGTTCACAGGACTTTCTCTACTCACTCTTCTACAAACTATTCTTATAAAAGCTTATGCTTTCGTTCTTTATATTGTTTACATGTACATTTCTTTAAGATTTCATTACATATTTTCACTTTTCGTTATAAGTGTAAGAAGATTAGAGTGGACTAAAAGATTAGTCAGATTCTCAAAATTGGATGGCTATGTGATGGTTTTGAATGGATAAGAGCATGGAAAAAGTGAATAGCATCTTACCGCTTGAAAAAAATATGTCTGAAAATTCAAATCAGAGCAGTGTTATTCTGTTTAGTATTTCATAATTTGTATGGCTATCATCAAGCAGGAATAAACAATTGTAGCCTTATGCAACAATTCAGAGTATACCGTGATGCATGTCATCTATGGGAAAGCTCAAAAGAATGCAAGACTTACCGGCTTATCAACCGCGTTACCCCAACAGGCTCCACCCATCCCACGCCATATTTCCAAGCCTGGAGAGATGTATAAGTGAGACAGACAATTTACTTCATAAGAAACGCCCCTGTAGACGTCTGTGGTCATGCCTAGAGTTTTATGTCTATCCAAAAACAGGACATCACATAACCAGGCGGTGCACAAATGTATTGAATTTGACGGCAGTCATTTTGAGCACATTCAGCAGTTTATTAAAATGGTTATAATTATGTTTACTTACAATATTTTAGTTATATTTTTACTTATTTCCTATTTCTGTTATCTGTACTGCCTAAATCATGTTTCATGTCACAAAGATCCTAGCACGTAAATAAAGCGATTCTAAACATGGGTTTACTAACAAAATATTATCAAATGGTACATATATACTCGTCACCTAGTCATTCTGTATATGAGGACAAGTAACGGCTTTAAATAGATAACTTGATATACCCCAAGAAACGGTAGTGCATCTAGGAGCCAATAAGAGAAGACTAGAAGTATGTGCCATTGTTATGCGGCGTAAAGTAAGCATAAACTGGGTATATATTGTAGTCCTGTTTTTCTGCATCCATTGAACAGTTTCAGCGCTGGAAGAAAGTATTAACGTCATTGCGCATCTGCATATATTGATTAGGTACATGATCAAAACATGATTGGGCACGGGAGACTTCTATGTCATGAAAAGGCTTACAGAGTTCATTTCTCGCGTGAGCATTAATTACAGTTTAGAATTCTGAACAGGTAAAACAGATGTGTGGAGATATAAATGATAATCGCTTTGGAAACGATAGATTAATTTCGTTTTACTTCACGTTGATCAAGGAATAATGGCAGAACAGAAAAATCTCTAAATATCTAAATACCATTAGAAGTTTGAAGGAAGAATATAAAAAGTTCAGACTATAAATAAAAATTTTAAAAACTAAATATGGGTTTGTTGGGAATAAAAAAGGATATTTCATTCTAGAAAACAACATAGTCGAAGATGTTCATTCATATCAAAATTTAGAGTCCAATTTGGCAATGATGGTGTCAGTAAATTATACATTAAAAATAATAAAATAAGGGAAACAAATAATAAAACGTTTGCATTCGGTAATTTAAAATAAAGTGTTAGTAGAAAAAGTAAAATAGGGATATGTTAAGGTATAATTGAAGCATTGTAATAGATGGAGCAGAAGTCTGGGAAAGTAGAAAAGATGAAACTAACATTAACTAAACAGGATTTGTGTGACCTCTTGGTGAAGGCTTTGCAATATGAAATAAAAAATAAATAATTGGAGAACAACTGAGCTTAAATGCTTTCATTACCGAAACTATACAAGCAAAGCAAGTAAAAGATATAGGTACATGCTCGAATGAAGAGGAACCTTGACCAAAGAAGTTTCTATAATTGACTCCTATAGAACGAAAATAGAGAAAACCAAAAGGAGCTTGGATGGACAATATTCCTGACAGAAATATTCAAGAGGGAGATTGGTAGAATAGGGATGCGATAAAACGAAATTTGGGTTGTATATGTGCGGATCGAGTTAATACTTAGCTCCTGATTTTTGTGCCGTCATTTGTCGAATAGTTAGATAATCAATAGCATATAATAACATGTTACAGCTGAAGTTTTTCTTTCCTTAGTTTTTTTTCTTTCTTTCATTTTCGTGTTAAATAGTTGAACAGTGTAGGTAGAACACTACATGCTTGATTTACATAAACTTCTGGCGAGTATTTGTCTCGTGATTTTATTATAATTCTTATGTCTTTCTACAGACTTTTGACGCTTTGAATTGAATGTTCTGTCCATAATAGAGTAAATTCTCTCTATCCATCAATCAAAGACTACATGATAGAAGATGAGCGTGTACTCAAATTAAACTCCCTTCCTTATTATATTATCTGCTTTAAAATAGAAACAAATCTTGTTTTTCGGATTCCAATTTCTCCTACCATTAAAATAGCGTCAGATACTTTTAGAGGCCCTTTATTGATTATTTTACTTCATAGCAAACTAATCTTTATAACAGTTGTGCACACAATAATTTCAACTCTTGCCTATTATTGACTAGACAGGAGAGAGAGAGAGAGAGAGAGAGAGAGAGAGAGCGCACCAATTAACAAAGAGACACTACACCTTAGGAAACACAAATCCTACACAATTAACAATTTGTACAAATGTTTGCTCATATCACAAACTGGATTGTAATAATTCTTGTGAACTGTGCCAAAATCACGCGCCTGCAGCATTATGTTCCATTGTTACAAGTTTAAACTCCCGCTCTTATTCAGTGCCTTTATTGATTGTTACTCATCCTTGGTAACTGTGGACATCTGCTGAACAACAGCTAAACTACCTCGATTTGCGCCGGTGGTTCAGTGCTGCAGTTGCAGTGCATACATCCTTATCCAAAATGTATAATAATCTTTCTTTATGTCTTCTCGAGTAAATGTGCTACTGATTTCAAGGCAATAAATAAATTGTTCAAAAGTTGCCGCTTCATAAATTTAGAGCACGTTTTGAAACTCTAAATTCTCTCAGCATAATATAATCTTCCAGGATCACAGTTAAATTGTTTCTTGATTTCCTCCTAGATGGTATCACACTATGTCTGAAATCGCAGTTATTTGGCGTAAGAAAACAGGAAACTGAGATATTCAGCACCCAGAAAAAGCTAAGAGAAACCTCACGCGTGTAAGGGAATGCCAATGAAAGCACAACAATTTACTGAAGGCTAACTCCTTTTCGATCCGATAGCTTATTTGAAATTGGGTTTAGAGGGCTTTAGAAGTTGTGGTTTACTTCTGTACTGTGGTACGTACACGAAAATATGTATCTGTACTCTTGCGACATTTTTATCCTATAAAACTTGAGGCAGTATTTTTAACACTAAAATGATTTCAGTCAAATTATATAAATGTAAATTCAATAATAGCCCATCTTGAAGCAATATGTGTATACTTATATTATTGTAAACATGTTAAATAATGTTATGTGGATGTATTACGTAATTTAATAATGTAGGAGCTGTGAGAAATAGGTTTAAAGTTGCTAACAATGAGGTAACAATGAGGTAACCTTGAGAGTTTAATAATACTACTTCTGATTATTGGAGTAACAATAATGTAATTTTAGAGACAGTTTAAAAATAGCCAATCAACAACCAGAAAAAGCTTTAGTTAAATGAAGGTATTCTATTGGACTAGGATTAGCCAATCAGAGACTTGAAATACAGAAATTTACAAGTATAGACGGTTGAAATCAATTCAGTTCCTCCTCACAGTGCTCATAACTGGATGGTTGCTTGTGCGTCATCGAGAGATTTAATATGTATTCGTGTGGGACGAAAAATATTTTTATGTGGTAAAAAGTGTAATTAATTAATAAAAAGAATCTCACAGTTCTATATATCAGTAAAGTGCTGTTTAATTTCTGTCAAAGATTAATAAAACGGAGTGAATTAAAACTTAAAAGCTGCGTAAGCCTACATTCTTGTCGCATGACGCCCTGCCAAGACTTCCATGTCTCTAACAATAATACTGACGCAGCCGAGGCAAACATAATATATAGCATCTAAAGAAACAGTCAAATTACAAAGCTATTATTTTTAAACTTGGGGCAAAGGCCACCTGAAAGTACATTTGGGGCGAAGGCTACCGGAAACTGTTTACTATACATGCGGTTGCAACTACCACAAGTTCGGTTCCCCAACAGTTGAAATATAATACAACTCCTTCATTACAAACTACTTAAAAGCGGCTTTTCATACGTAGCAGCAAACAACGTAAAGAACAATTCTACTTCAAATTGGCGTCCAGACGTGGAGCTAAATAAATAAACAACTCCAACAAAGCACCTTCTTCAAACTAGAGTATTCTTCAATAATGCGTTCTTATTTTCAGTTATTCAGGGCTGCTAATAACTGATATTCGGTGTATTTACAACTCATTAATATTTACTTACATGAAATAGGCTTAGTAATCCTTAAAAAGGTGTGCCACACTTAAGTAGTCTCTGAAATATAACATGATTACTAAAAATTAAAACTTTCCAAAACTCAATTACAGAGGTTATTTCCCAAGTAGAATACATTTATAATTAAGGGGCCTGGTGACAAAGGGGTACATGTCACCTGTCTAATGGTTTTAGTACAGGGAGGAAGCCGATGCCATTTAGTCTCCTAGGGCATGTGCCCATTCTTTGAAAGGAAGCTCCATGCCACTCGCTTCTCTAGGTTTTATGAGTTGATGCTTCTCATTGGCCAGCTTGGTTTCAGACAACCAAGCTTGTTTATAACTTTTCAAGATGGCGATATGCTAATATTAATGATTTTGAAGAAGAAAATACAGCAATACGTGTAAAACCGTTACAGAACTAATTATGAATCTACAAAATGCTTAAGACTCTTTAATTCCCAATTTATCTGCCGATTGTATCTTACAAATACTAATACAAATGCGAAGAATCCCAAGGCTTTGTTTTTAATTATTTATTTTAATCTTATATAAAATAATATATCAATATATAAAATAATACATGCACCTTTTTGTAGCTATTAATCATTTTAACAAACTTTATAAAACTACAATTAAATCCACCTTCAATTTACTTTTCAATAATTATTCAAAATAAATATAATTTATTGTAGTCCATTATTAAACTTATTTATTACTGCACCTTGACTTGAAATATTTATATATTCAGAAAACTATCTAAAATATTCTATATAAATATTCAATTAATATTAATTATTTAAAACCCAATAATATTCATTTAATTTTATTATATAACCGCGGCTCCTGGTACAATTTTTACCAAATTTTTATAACTAATAATATTTAATAATATTTGCGATGAAAATAAAAGTAAAACAAAAACAAAATGCACTTTGTGTGAAAGTGTCAGTATAGCAGCAGGAGTATACATTTCAAAACAAAAGCAGATTTCTTTAATTCCCTTTTCCCAAGAAAAACACACACTGGCATGTGCCCCATTTCCACTAAAACTAAATTCCGTGGCGCAACAGTCCTTTGCCGGGGCAAGGCCTGCCGCCTAGCCGCTACGTCCTCCACCTCTGCCCACAAGTGCCAGCGCCCCGGTCCCTCCCGCCAGGTATATGCGGTCTCCTTAGCCTGGAGCCACTACTTTTCAATCAGGTAGCTCCTGACCCCTTAGGAACCTACGAGGCTGAGTGCACCCGGTCAGATCTCTCAGTGGGAGAAAATCCCCATGCCGGTACCGGGAATTCAACCCGGTCTCCCTCTTGATCAGCTGTGCTTAGCTGCGCTAAGGAGATGACCCCCTTTCCACTAGGTCCCTGAATTATGTAACTAAAACTCATAGCTCGAAAAAATATCTGCTTTAAATTTTCATGCATGTAAGCCATATACAGGAGATTCCATAATTCAACGAAACAAATTTTCGGAGTTGTGGAGAGGTCCTACGTAAGCATTTAATTGTCTATAGGTTCCAAATTACATGCAGCTGCATAATATCTGTTAAGGCTTAGCCCACCGCTAATTAAACTTCGACGGGATTTAGGGTTTAAAGCGGACCTCTCGGAAAAGAAACCGACGGTCAGTCGATGGCCTTGTGTGCATAATGCATTGATCCAATTTGAACTAATGGAGTCGGGCATTCAAACCTCACTAACAATTAATTTGTAATTGTTTTGTTGTTTAGAATTGCTCGTTTACTTTAACGAATTGCGTACGTTTAATACACGGAGTGTTTAATAGAACACCTGTGGATAACAAGGCAGTAACAGGTAACCTGTAAGAGAGTTGCAAGAATGCAAGGGTTCAGACCCCGTACTCAACAAATGATTATCTGATATATGATGTAAGTTGAGGTGTAAGGCTGTCAGCTGCAGTTAGTATCACTTAGCGTTTACAAGTTATGCAAGATTACACAAAATGTCTTCAGAATGAAGAGGAATTCAAAGATGCCAGCTCTCGTAGCCGTGGTCGCTGGAGTGTGTAGCTTCGGCGCTCCGCAAGCTGAGGGTTGCGGGTTGGAGTCCCACCATGGGCTTGGGTGTGTGTGTGTGCGTGTGTGTAATTGCTGTAATAAGCGGTAATGAAAAACAGTAAAAACACAGTAATGATAAACTGGGCAATCAGGAGAAAAAGGGCTGTTTCCAGAAAATTCAAGATATACATTTTATTTCTAATGTAATTATATTAAACGGCTTGGAAGGTATTATAAATTTCGTTTGTTGGACAAATCAATCAACCACAAGTGTCAGTATAGCAGCAGGTTTGAGACTAGAATCCTGCATCTTCCCAGCAGTCCTTCATGGATGTCAAACATAGACTCTCTCTGCAACATTTTGCAACACAAACTTTCCAGAGAAAGATATTGAGAGAAATATAGAGAGTCACTTTAGGAGACCAAATATCTGAATCTCTGTGGTGTCTGTAGCGGTCTGCCTCACATTCAAGAGGTCCCAAGTTCGAATCTCAGTTAGGGTGAGTTACACGAATGCGTTTTTCCCAGGGTTCTCCCTTATCCTTAAAAATGAATGTCGGGTAATTATAAGCTCTGTGGATCCAGGGCTCATTTGCGCAGCATCATTTCACCCATATTATTCATTCATTATCCGATATGACCTACCAGGTTAGAGGATGTTAAACTTCAACAAATACAAATTGATAACGCCAACGTACAAAGAATTACTAAAATATCTGACGCGGTAGGATGAGTAATGACTACGAAGTGGAAGTGGTAGGAACATGTGTCAAGAATGGACAATTCAAGAATGACACATGTCTAGGATCTGCAAATGAGAAGAAGAAACCAAGGAAGATCGCGGCTTAGATGGGCGGACATGTTCATGAAAACGCTAGGCAAGCAGTTGTCAAGAAAAGCAAAAGACAGAACTCAAGGAAAAGAACCAGGACGTAGCCTATCACAAACTACCATTAACTAAAGAACCAAACAAACATTAGTTAAAGAGAGCCAAGAGAGCAAAAGACAGAATTCATTGGATGAACTAGGACGCAGCATACCGCAAACTATCACTAGTTAAAGTGTTAGAATTAAACAGGGCACAAGTTTCAGAGATATACATTCCTCCCTTGGAATGGCTCACCAAGCGAGCCAAACCTCTTACAGGAACCTTGTTCTTACGGGACACTGGCTAAATTCATTTATTCAGCATTACTGCTCATCATGCTTACAATATGGACGTAAGAATAAATGTGTGTGTGTGATAGAGAGAGGCAAAGTAATTCAAGATTCATAAGTAAATTAAGTAATTAAACAACGATTACAACCTAATTTAAAAGTAATTTAAACAATTGATGAGCAAATTGTTTTCAAAGTAAAACCACAGAAATTATTTAGTTGGAAAACGACATAAATAAAAAGAAAAGGAAAAGCAAAAATTAAATCAATCTCTATGAGTTGGATATAACCTGAGTAAATTCATATTATGCAATTTATCAATAATAGTGAAAATAGCATTGAAATATTTTACGTGTTACTGTTACTACAGCTCATAGAGGTTTTAAAGGTACTGTGAGCCCTTCTTCAAAAGCAATATGTTCTGCTTCATACAATTAGAAATTTTAATTTAATTTTTATAATATTAAACCTTTCAGTAAATTTGCTCTCTCCCTCCGTCCGTTTATAATAAAAAAACTAAAGGTAAATAATAATGCAGTACGTGTACTACATTGAAGATTGTTAGTCATTAATCTCCTCCTCCTGGTTTGTTATGTGCACTGGCCCCCTAATAGAACGCAGCTGTTTATGTTGGTAGTGACAAAATCTAGCCCCACTCCCTACTAGCGTGGCCACCTCTGTTTTTTTAGCATAATTCTAGCCCAGGATTGGCAGTGTAATTTACCTACCCCAAAAGTATGGCCGAAATGCCGAAGAGTAACATTAAAACTTAAACCCCATATTTTCATGCTACACTACCGTTTTCTTATTGCCGTTTAGTAGAAGCAGAAACGTAATCTTCGTTTCTATATCGCTGATGGAAGCTCTCATGTATTTAAATGTTGTAGCTGTCGTTCCGTTTAAACACTCATGAAAATAATTCATTCCTTCCTCTAGAAGGTTGAATTATATTTTGATTGATTTAGGCTTTCCTTATATACCAATCTTAGCGAAACTCTTTCGCAGAGGTGGTATCCGAACCACCCCTCCATTTCACTAGATAATAAACATCATTGGTTAGATTTTCTGCACCTAAATTGTTTATCAGACTGGTACCGGGTGGGTGGAGTCAAAAGTCGGTTACCTGAAAGAGTAAACTTCATGGAAGGAAAAACACTACTGCGATCTAGATGAACGGACCACTTTTTATGTACGACAGTGTACCTTTTGAGATCCTAAGCCAGAGAGAGTTCAATAGGCTCTACTATTTTCTTCTTGTGTATTTATGGGTATTTTGTTGGTTTCTCAGTAATACAAAAATTAGGAAGTATAAAAAATTTCATACTTTTGTACAGAGAATTTAAGGTGCATACATTTTACCCTTCGTGTCAATAAACATTTAACGTTTTACTCAAAATCCTTGGGGTTATTTTTCAGAAGATAAAAATTAGTTATAGTTTTCCAAGTTTGTTTAGATTAGGAAATTCCTTGTAAACCTGTGTCTTGCATCTATAAACGACTCCTCAATTTGAGAGCTTTTTGTGCACTCCTTTTTCCTTTTTAACAATTTTTTTAATTCAGAAATTATCAAATAGTTATTAATGTCTTGTGAAATATCGGTATCGAACATATGTATAGAATGCAATACTGTACTTAGATATACAAGAGGTAGATCAAGCAGAGAGGCAACTAAATTCCAAATAAGAGACAAAAATGACAACCCTTGGTAACAGGCTGACACAAAGCCTTAGTTATATTGGTCATACTGTGTTGTAGTGTCTTTCACATTACAAGGTATCTTAAGTGCTTCAACACGTAGGCACGGGTAGTGATAAATCATCACGAAAGATGCTCACTACAAGACGAGTAGCGGCCATGAATCATTTGTAAGAGTGACAAGCAGTAGGTACTCTGTTGAAACTGACGAGGGTAAGGCGAGGGAAATGCTTACACAAAAAACAAGCAGCAAGGTTGTGATTGTCGAGTTCACCGATTTTCTATTCCACCAGACAGAAATTATTCTCAAACAACTATTAAATCGTATTAAGGGGAGTCATGGATGAAATTTCTATTCGTTATATTTTTAAGTTACTTATTTTTTGTGTACAATAACCTCTTGTGTTAACACATTGAAATTAAAAGTATACTGGTTTGAGATGGTAAGTGGTTGGTGTGATGGAATTTATGGATGTGACATGGACTAGTTCACTTTCAGTAAATGCTGTGGAAAGTGATTTCAGGTGTTTAATAGTGTCGTTTTTACATATGAATGGTAAGGAACTTACTGCATTCCTACCAGTATGTGCTTTATTGAAGAGTTATAAACAAAAAAGTATAACAACATTTTGTTCCTTGATCTGTCGTTGTCAAAAAACGAATTATTTTATTTCAAATTAGAGTTTAATTCAATAAGCATGCATGAAGATAATAGTTTGTTACTTGTGAGATGAGTAGAGTAACCAATTTCTGACATAGTTTTGATAGCAACTCTTTGAACAGCACACAGGGTTTTGAACTAATAAATCACTTAAAGGGACATTCCGAATACCTTTTTACAGACGTAATGTGATTGTAGAACTCGGCAACATTGCAAACAGATGGAGGTAGGTCACGCTCTGAACTGGCTTCCAGACGTAAACAAAACATCACCTACCTCACTCTTCTCCTCTATCTTAGGGGTGGCTAGCGATTTATTTTCCACATGTTCCTTAATCCAAACAAATACGAAGAAAGTTTGACGATTGTAATTTTTTGGCGAAATAACGAGTACAACGGGAAACCTATTGGCCTACACTAGAACAGTACAATATGGAAGGATTTTTTCTGTGTTTACATGTCAGAAGGATGGTTTGATTGATTACATTACAACAGTATCAATTTCAAAACGTATTTAACTTCAATGCTGATAAAAATATCCATAGATTGTGAGTTTGGGTTACACATTGCGTCACGGATGATTTAGATGCAATTACTAGGAGGTAGTAAATCCGAAACGTTTGTTTGTTTACGCTTGTAGGGCACACGCTACTATAAAAGTGAAAGTGAAATCCATTTACGTGGTATCCTTCAACTGTTTTGAAAATGAAAGTGACACCCTACCATGAGTCAACAATGCTTAACTGCTGCGAGCATGTCTGTTTTACGTTCTCGAAAAGTCTAAAATATCTTCGCAAGGAATGGCCATAGAAAAATTGGAAGTTAACGAAATGTGTTTTAAATAATGAGATTCGTAATTGGTTTAAGTTAGTGTAATACGTTTTCTTTTACCAGGTATGTAGAATATAAGCACGGAGGTTTCTCAGGGTTGGTAAAGAAGAAGTCCACTTTTGCTTTTCACTGTTGTTCATTTATATCATCTCTTACATCTTTGCCGTCTAACATATACCCATCTCTCCACACATGTTCAACCTAAGACAGTAGGTTCTGCGTGGCTAAATATAAAATTATAATCATAGGGAAAACAAATATTAATAACAGCAGGAATGGTATTATTAATTAACCCTGAGAAGTGAGCATTATGTAAAAGTGAATATGGGTTGAAAAGACAGTGTCAGCAGCAGGCAGGAACTGGGGTTGGTTTTTCCCTTAATTTTTGTTAGTGTACCGTTAGGTCGCCTGAAAAGCAGATGAAAAAGGGTCAATGTTCTCAAAGCCTTAGGCATCCAATGAGAGAGAACGTATAAATCAGGATAGTGAAATAGGGGGATAGGAAATTTGAAATAAAGAAACGGGAGAGTTTAGCGGATACTTCTCCTTCGTGACATTTCCTTGAAGGTTGTTGTGAAAACGAATGTGTCGGCGGATAGGCGCGATGGTATGAAGCATAGCAGTAAAGAAATGAGCGTGCGCGTGTGAGTGTGTGTGTGGCGAGGTAATATCAGGAGTCAGTTTTTAAAACGTGAAGGGAATTAAAAGGGCAGGAAAATGAACCAGTCGTATTAACCGCCAACCCTAGATCCAAGATCCATGCAAGTCCCTGAGCTAGCATCGAACCCGGGACCATTCCTGAAATCCCGTGCCGCCAAACTGGTGCATAGCACCTCCTATGCAGTATCATCGCAACTATTGTTCATTTACACGTCGCCTCTTGCATTTTTTCCCACCTCTCTACACATATCCAACCACAACCTCCTTGGCACACCTAGACACCTCGGCCGAGTATTTGGCTCATCGCAACTCTTATGGAAGTAAATTCTTGCCTATCCTTACGAAACAGAAATAGCTTTCGTAATAATGTCAAAATTCCTCCCCTCAAACCTTGAATATTCGAATACGCCGACTGTCTCAACCAGGCAGAGGGGTTTTAGTAAGTAAACCATCAAGTTACGAACACACCGAGGGTTGGAGGCGAGGGAAGGTGAAAGCGATTGCGACCTTGCAGTTTCTCTGTAAACAAAAATGAACAGTTGAAGGTAATGTACCCTGCTTCCAAAGCAGATTGATCAGGATTACGGTGGTATCGAAATAAAACGATGTAGATACATCTAGCTATTGGTAGTGTGCAATAAAGTTACTTCATTAGTTAGTTTAAGTTATTAGTGTACAGAAATCTGAGTAACATTGCTTTTCTGTTATATCGTGAGTTTTACAATGTACAATAATGCATTTTCTAAATACACTGAACAAATCGCATGCGAATAGCACGTAGACAGTTGTTATATTTTGAAAACCTACTTCCATATTACTGACGTAGTAGGAGAAAATAAAAAACTAAATTTCATACTTGCTTGAGTCCCTTGTTTTACGGATTTCTACGTATCTTTAATTCTTCTCTAGGATACTTTTAAGTTTCTTTGTCACCCTTTCTTTAAAGTTCAATTTTTATACTTTATTCAGTGTTTCTGAAACCTGTTTTTTGCTTCAACAGCTTCTGGCAGTTTTAGTGTCTATACTTACAAATACATATGTTATTGTAGTTGCAATTTTCTGAAACGATTCTGAATGTATGCAAAGTCTTAAAATAAAGCTGATGAAATTATTTCCGTCACTGAACGAATAGCAGCATTTTTCTCTCGTCAAAGACGTTAATTACATAAACAACTTTGTCGTAATATTCAGCTTCGTATACTACAGCCTATGTAGTAGTATGTACCCCATCTAATTGAAATTGCTTGTGGAGTCAAGGGAATTTCAGGCTCCATCCCCTTAAATATTTGGATTCTTGAGGGTGCCTTGCGAAATATGTTTTTCACGTTGGCTATAAAATATCCGGAAAGCAGGCTCTAATTTCTTCTGCAACTCGGTAAGACATGTGATAGACACGTTTAATGTATTAATGTGGCATAATGTTTAACATGATATTTTAAACGTCCTTTGAGCACTATTTGAAATACGTTACATCTGATGGTTTCGCCATTTGTGCTGAGGGATTTCCTTCCAAATTCCGCCACAAACGATGCTAATTGTGATGGTGGTTTTGGTGTGCGATTCTTCTTTACTTTAGGCATATTGCCACAGTTCTCCACTGGTTTGTATGCAGGGAATAATTGGAACAGTCGCAATAAAACCGGGTGTTGTGAGGAAAGGAGTGTGTCCGTCGCAATATCTAACGTCACTTATACTTCGTGAGGTAACACGATTGCTCTGTTTACTTACTAAAACCCCTCTGCCTAGTTATAAATGTGGCCCATAAACTCCCTTAAAATGAGCATTGAACTTGGCTTATTTCCTATTGGTTAATTCTTAAATATATGTTCATATTTTTGGCTTCGCAGTTACAATGAAGCATTGAACTTTCATTTTTATTACGTTCAGTCTTACTTAGCAGATAAACGGTCTTTCTCGTTCCCACTCCTGGAATGTAATGGTATTCGGAAACACCCTATAACGGCACGTCATTAACAAAAGCAGTACGTTCATTGCACTATATCACGCCTTTGAACTCTTAGCGTGATTTCGTGTGGTATAGGTGTTCTAAACTTATATTATACATACTTTCCTTAGTATGCTCTCCATAATCTTTATGCACGCACGTATTCGTATTATTATTACTATTAATAGTATTATACGTACTCTTAATAGTAATAATACTCGGCGCGTACTGTTTCAGGTGTAATAGTATTTAATTGAAGATGTTTGAAAAAAAATATTTTCAAAACGTTATCTTTTAGCATAAAAATATAAGCTACAGGCATGAAAAGATTATACTGTAGCAGCTTTGACAGGCATATTATTCAACAGAAGTGCCAGTAGCCAGATTTTTACTTTCTCTACTACGTATAGTAAGTAGGGGAAGTATTGTATTCCACCCAAAAATTCGATACCGAGATTTCAAAAGAAATACATGCTTTGAGGTGCACTGAATGCATATAAAGCATTTTGGGAACATGTCCGTGTGTGTGTGTGTGTCTGTGAAGAGCATAACTCAGAAACGAACAGTTGGATAAACACTGAACTTGGTATTTAGGTTTGGTATCTTCCAGAGATGCGACACGAAGGTTTTCAAGAAAATCCTCCCACCCCAGATTACCCTTTGGATGGAACATTTTTCGAAAATCTTAATTTTCTCAGAAATGGCTAACGATTTTGATTAAAATATCGTATATTTAAGATACTTTCATGACAAATAAAATGTATATCTTGAATTTTCTGGGAATGCCTCCAAAAGTATTCTTCATTGTGAACAACTTTTGCATAACTGGTAAACCATAAGAGATAGACAACATTTTACTACACAGAAAATGTAGATCGCGTTAAAATACACAATTTATGTCATATACATTTTTTTTATTGAGTGAACCATTTTGAAGATATTGCTTTTTATTCCCTTAAATTTTCCAATACTTATACTTATTCTCAAATGGGAATTCGTTATTCACTTTTTTATGTCCTGGACATACAAACAGAATGGAATGCGCCACATAGCAAGCAGCTCTTAAAAGATTTGACTATCGCTTATATACTACCACATTCCCCGTGCGCCTACAAGAAAATTAGCAATAAGATTAACATCTCGATTAACATGAAGCATATGGAGAATAAGCGTTTGTAAAATAGTTTGCACAAGAGTAGAGAAAGTCATGTGAGTATAACACATCAGATGTTTAATACTGTACGCACAAGAGACCCGAAAAACATTAATCTCGTGGTTTTGAAAGTACTAATCCTGTTTAGTGTCTAGATAGCACATTTTATATTTTTATTAAAATATTTAATATATTTAAAATGGGGCTCTATGTTTTTTTAAGCATGACTTTTAGAAGCTATAGCAAAAGCTTCAAGGTTCACAACATAAAAATTATAGCGTTCTATAGCATTTGAGTGAGAATAGACATAGTAAAATTAAAGTGCATACAAATGACTTTAAAAGCGTAATTTAATATGCACTTAAATGTGACGCGATTAAGAAAACTTTCAAGCGTCTTAAAACTCTAAAATTTGGCCAAAATATAAATCTAAAGTTTCAATACTGCGCAAGGTTTCATGACCGGTGTTGATGTAGTTGATGCTGTTTCTGAGTATGTAGGCCGTGGTCTATCTCTTCCAGACGTTCCGGATGCAGTTGCATCATCCATCTTCAGTGGCCTGTTCATAGGTTCCCTATTGAAAGCTCAGAGGGGCTCTTATGTATGAGAAATTACTCAGAAAGGGAAATAATATATGTACTGTAGTAGCGGAAAGCGTTGAGAAAACAATATTTCTATGTTTACAAGCACCTTATTTAAAAACATCATTCAGTTCTCGAGGCATCCTCTTTAGGTGTGCATTGCCAAAGTTTTCCTGCGTTGATCCTTCGCATCTTCAAACCAAGTTTTCTGCGGCTTTCTCTACAAAGCCTTTCACATTAAAAACTCCTTTAACCTCCCCCATACTTTCCATTCTGCTCTCAGTTTATCTTAACTTTATTCTTTCTGCTTAAGTAAAAGCCTCTCATGCCTTGGTGCCAAAGAGGCGTCGCTGAGATCATCCGTCGCTGAAGAAATTTTTAAGCGAAAGCTTAGACAAAGAAATACAGTTTATATGTAAAGGACATTCACATAGCGTTAAACTAACTTTGTTTTTACTTTCGTTTGTTATTCTAAATAGCGAAAATTATGCTCTAGATTTAACTACCGGAGCTATTTTTTATGAAAAAAATGGTTGGATATAACAGGGAAGGTATAATATAAAATCGCTGTATTGTAAGAATTATTATGGTTCATTACTTTGTGTACCGTTTACCTATGGTAGGTAATTGAGGTACTGTATTCCACACAAAGTTTGATACCAAAAGAATTGAATTCTATTTATGAGCACTCTTGAACTACTAATGGTTCTGTGTTTCATTCTATATTGGGCTGAAATACCGGAAATTTTGCTCAGATACCTCTTCATCAGGCTTGAGGTGTTTTTACGTGCCGTAAATCTAGGACACGGGACCACTGGTTTTACTTCTCTTCCAAAGGAATCCATGGTTTTACCTCCGAAAAATTCCATCACCCTCCGCCGATTTTGAATTTGATACCGTAATACCATTTGAGTTAATCGTTTTGAGGAACTTTGAAAAATAACTTGTGTCTGTGTGTGTATTTTCCTGTGTGTAGCACAATGTTTTACTTCACATGAACTTTTCCAGAAATGGCTTCATTACACATTTTGTTGTAGGTACAAGGGGGATACAATGAAATTGAAGCGATAGATCAACCCTAAATGTTGGGTTTCAACTCTGCGTATGGTCATGAAGAAAAGAAAAACGAATGGCATCTTAGCATGTCAGAAAGACATCGATGAGTATCTCGGAAATGGTTAATACTACAAAAACATTTGACTAAGCATGTGCTTTAACGAGATCTGCACGTTTGTGTAGTAAGCTTTTTGTGTTATAGTTTAGCATATGCAAAGTATGCAATCTTCTTTCAGAATAATGAGAATTAAATTCAAAATGTACGTTTCAATTCGTTTATATTCATTTACATTTTATTTGAAGTTGATTTATATTTTAATGTTTTTATTTAGGGTTACATTTTAGTTTTAAACGAATAAATAAATAAATAAATAAATAAATATAAGCTTATTAAGGAATCTAACCCTTGTGCAAATATCTCAGCTCTATGGTATTTTAAATAAAATCGTTCATAATTTTTTTAAAAGATTAAAAATAACAAACAATTATCCATTTAAATGGTAGCTGGGGTGAGGGAATTTGCTTAAAAATCTTTGTATCGCATCTTTGGAAGATGCTCAGTTTGGCATTTATCAGTTTTTCATATTTGAGATAGACTTTTTCTAAAAATGCTAGAATTTGTGTTGAGCAGTAGAGAAAGAGTAAATCAAAAGTCCGAGAAATGCCAAATCTCTCCATCATCTTTGAAACATGTAGAGAATGTCCAACACATCTTTTAAGAATATTTATCTACCCTATACAACCCTTCGCATGTAAAGTTTAGTTATTTTTATTTTTTAAAAACGATGTTATTTTTATATGCATGTAATGTGAGTCAGATCTTGTCTTGATAAACTGCATATCTTGAAATTTCGTGAATTAGCCTGTAAGATACCCTGCATTCTCATTAAATTTTATATAGCATGGAAACCATAAGAATAAATAAAACTTGCTCCAGAAAAAACGTAGAGATAATTAAAATGCAAAATTTAGTGAGTTTTTCGTAGGTTAGCCGTTCCCGAAATTTTTCTAGACTCATATTTATATTTTCTTACATGTTATTAATGAACCATTTCTATGATTCCTTTTCCCTTCGCATAATTTGAGTGTAAATAAGTTCATGTAGCTTAAATTGAACTCATTTTATTTCAAAACTTATTTTTTTATAGTGTTTGATTCAACAATAAATCTATCAAAGCATATCGATGCGCATCAAGCGGCGTTTTAATTTATTGTTTCAAGTAGGTAATCAATCTATATTAATACTAGAGACAAAAGTTTTACCTATGTGTGTGTGTGTGTGTGTGTGTGTGTGTGTGTGTGTGTGTGTGTGTGTGTGTGTCTCGTAGGTGTGTATGTAGAGTAATCTCAAAAATCGCTCAACGGATTTTGATAATTCTTTCACCATCGAAATGATCAAGACTTTCTGACGGACATGTGGATATAAAACACTATCTAATTCATTTCATAACTTAGTAAAAAAGTTAGAAAGGGTTTACAAAGGCGTTTACTTGAGTACGAACGCATTGGTGCTATAAAAGAACATGCTTGTCAAGAAGGCCTTTACTTTTAATGGAGAATGCAGTGGAGTAAACAATAGTTTTGCAATATATACTGAGGCAGTATATTTAACACCTGAATAATTTAAATTAAATTATATAATATGTAAATTCAATAACAGCCCCCCTTGAAGCAATATGTATGTAATAATTTGTAATATGTATGCAACAGTCATTGCATATACTTATATTATTGTAAACAAAAAATGTTATGTGAATGCATTACGTAGTTTAATAATGTAAGAGCTGTGAGAATAATAAGTTTTAAGTTGCTAACAATGAGGTAACAATGAGGTAACCTTGAGGCAATAATGAGTTTGAGAGCTTAAATGCTACTAGTCATGATTAGGGCAGCAATAATGTAAATTTTGTGACAGTTTTAAAATAGCTAATCAACAGCTAAAAAAAGCTTTAGTAAAATGCTGGTATTCTATTGCACTAGGATTAGCCAATCACAGACTTGAAATACAGAATCTTACGGGTTTGGACGGTTAAAATATGTTCAGTTGCTGGCAGACCTTGGTAGTGACCGGATAGAAGATGTGTTCTCTAAAGAAATATTACGTATTCGTGTGAAACGAAATTTAAGTAAACGCGTTAATGTATTAAATTAAAAGAATCTCGCAGCTCTTGATATCAGTGTAACACTATTTAATTTTTTTCAAGGATTAATAAAAATAAGTGAATTTAAACTTAAAACCTGTGTAAGCCTACATTCTTGTCGCACCACGCCCTGATTAAGAGAAACGTGTCTCTAAGGTAATACTGAAGCAGGCGAGGCAAACATAAACATAAACATAAATACTATCTATAGAAGCAGTTTAATAACAAAGTTAATATTTTATTTTTTTAAACTTGGAGCGTACCAATAAAAATACATCTTCAAATCAGCTTGTCATACGTAGCAGCATATTACGTAACGAACAATCTTCTTCAAATTAACGCCCAAAGCGTGCTGCAAACTTCAAAAACAGAACACTTTCTTCAAATTGATGTTCATACGTGGAGCTAAATAAATAAACAACTCCATCAATTCCAAAAACATCAACAAGCTTCTAAAGACAATAACTACTTCAAATTGGTTCCCATACGTGGGGCATACCTACTTCAGTACCTATGTAGATGGTTAAGATTTGACAATTAAGACACGGCAAAATAAAAGGGAATCGAATATGTTTACAGCGCTACGATACACAATGTTACCAACGCCAAAATATTTTAATAACCCTCATGTAAAAGGTTTTGCTTCATTTCCTTCGTACTTAAGTTATAATCTTACTTGCATTTTAAACAACTGCATAAAGACAAGAATTACTAATATTAGAAATCAATGAACCGATATTTTATATTAACAATTGAGAACTTATAAGATTATTGTTCTCGATGGTCACAGACTACATGGTTTTTCCAAAGAGGTTACCTTGGTGGCCTAGGAGTGTAGAATCTTCATATTCACCAACTTAATCTCTATTTTGTTGTATATTTTAAGGGTCAATGTATTATGTGAAAACTCTTAGCTTTTATGTTATTAAATAACTATGGGACAAAAGGGACGGTACAAATGTTTAAAATATCACCTACTGAGATTTAAAACATTCCAAACAATTACTGCCCCACATCAAAGGGATGCTATGTAGCATCCCCAGAACTTGAAAGACTATCGGTGGGGGAGTTTAAGGAAGTCAAGTTTCCGCCGATGTTTCACATAAGAGACATCAACCAACAGAAAATAGAATCGGATTGTAAAATTTAACCATCTCTAAGTCTAGCAAATGAAATAAAATTGAGCAGGGGTAAAGAGGCATATATACTTAATTTAGGAAGAAAGGAAAGATCAGGAATGGCATGGTTTAGACTGGGGGGATGGAGGGCACAGAAAATGACTGACGATTCTGGCAGGAGAATCTGCCCATTCTGTGATTTGGATGAGGACTGGGTACATATTTTGGCGGAATGTGCACAGTGGGAGAACCAGCGAACCATTAAACTGAAAGATACAATTTTTAAGTCCCTCAAGAAAGAGATTGGCATGTTTGGATCTGCTGGCTGACCAGAGGAACTGGCAAAACATGGGCAATTTTTTGGCTAAAGAGCGCGAAGCTAGGTCAAATTTCTTCAGTTAGACTAAGGTAATTTATCTCTATTTCCCTTTCTCTTGTTCCTTTTGTTGTGTTTTCTTTCTCTGTTGTTTATTTTGCCACCCTATTGTATCTTAAATATGCATGTACGGTCAATGACCCATGCACTAAATACTTGCGAAATAACTTCAATAATTTGAAACCAATATAGATCCGTCCGTCCGTCCGTCCCTCCCTCCCTCCCACCCACCCACCCACCCACCCACCCATCCATCCATCCATCCACCCACCCATCCACCCACCCACCCACCCAAACACCCACCCACCCCATCCCATCCCATCCCATCCCATCCCATCCCATCCCATCCCATCCCATCCCATCCCATCCCATCCCATCCCATCCCATCCATCCATCCATCCACCCACCCATCCATTAATTGAATGTGGTCGAAACTATGAAGACCGGAACTTAGGTGCTTACAGCATTGTAAGTCGGTATGTCATCTCAATATAATTTGAGATCTTCTTGTGGTTTACCGGGAAACATGCAAATCAGTTGGGGAATTTAATGTGGTATCGGCATGTTACCATGATAGCTCAGTGGTTAGAGCAACCGACATTGAATTTTTCAGTCGTCTGAGTCTATCTTTCCAACCTGGTCCAACACAAGGCTTGTGTAGAAGAACAATTAATTCCAAATAGTCCAATTGCTACATTCTATGTCGCGTTTCTTGTTTAATTTCAGAAATACCTTCAATTGGCTATACGTCGTCACTGTTACACGGATAGTATTTAATTATGTATCTACTCTTATTCTAAAAATATCTCAATTAGGTCTTTCAAAAAAAGAAATAAATAAAAAAATGAAAATATTTTAACAGATGAGAAACTGCTTTAAAATAACACATATTTACTTCAAATGAATGACCCATGAATCGTGTTCAGCGTGTTGGAATAAAGAGGCACTAATGCCCATCCTATCAAAGGCGTTACTTTTCACTGCCATTAAGTCATAAAGTGAATTACAATTTTCGACTTTCATCTCTTTAAGGTGAAAAGGTACAAATATTCATGAAAATGTAAAGTTAGGCTCGGAGTAAGAAACGTCATGAAATATGTATTTGGTTTTAGAGGGAAAATGCATGGATAAATATTCAGTGTTATTCATTGAATACAAAGAAGAGCCTTTGCTAAAAGAAGTATGATCCAATGCTGAAGATATCTAGGTTATCTTATAAATATTAATCAAGAGAAATATTCTGTAGTAAAGTGAAGTCCATTATAACTGCAGTTTATTAAATGTCACTCCAAAGTATATTTCAACTTAATCCGTAAACAACTAGAGGACACAATAAAGGAATTTTAGCTTTCTGAAGTAAGTTTCGTGGTTTTAGCATTTAATTTACAATAGTCACTTATGTTGTTTATGCAATTATCTTAACTTAATAGCATTTCTAAAGTTTTCATTACATTTAAAATAGTTTACAGAAAAATGGGTATTTCTTCTGAAATGTTGAAGTGCTGCCCTCCCTTCTCAACACCACAAAGTCAGCACATCACAGGCGTACTTAGATTCTTGCTTCATTTGCAACACTTACCTGTGAATAGATGATAGATTTTCTGAACTATGAATTATTAGATTTACGTTCATTGATTTGTACTCCATTTTGTGAGAAATGCGACAATTACTCTGATATAAGCTGAGTTTAGCAGCACGTTTCTTATAATTACAAACAAATAAGTATAGAAGAAAGTGAATATCCTGAAGAATCTGTGTCGTCATAATCTGTAATGTTTTATTTTGGGTGCTAAGTTATTTTACTTTCTCTACTACGTAATAGTAATCAGGGGAAGTATTGCATTCCATCCAAAATTAGATTCGATATTTCACAGTAAATACATGTTTTGAGACCACCTGAATCCAAAAAAAAGCATTTTTACTTTCTACTACGTATAGTAAGTACGGGAAGTATTGCATTCCACCTAAAAATTCGATAGCGGAAACACATGTTTTGAAGCCCCCTGAATCCAAAAAGAGTATTTTTGGAAACATGTCCGTGTGTGTGTATGTGTGTGTATGTGTGTGTGTCTGTGTGTGTGTGTGTGTGTGTGTGTCTGTGAACAGCATAACTCAGAAACGAACAGTCGGATATAAACACCAAACTTGGTATTTAGGTTCAGTATCTTTCAGAAATGCGACACGAAGGTTTTCAAGAAAATCCCTTCCCCAGATTACCCTTTATATGGAATAATTTTTTCAAAAATTGCTCCAACGATTTTGATTAAAATATCATATGTTTAAGACATTTTCATGACAAATAAAATGTAGGTATATCTTGAACTTTCTGGGAATGTCTCCAAAATAATTCTTCATTGTGAACGACTTTTGCATAACTGGTAAACCATAAGAGATAGACAAAATTTTACTACACAAAAAATGTAGCTCGCGTTAAAATACAATTTATGTCATATACATTTATTTGTTGAGTGAACCATTTTCGAGATACTACTTGTTCTTTCCTTAAATTTTCCAATACTTATACTTTTTCTCAAATTCGTTATTCATTACTTTCTCTACTACGTATAGTAAGTAGGGGAAGTATTGCATTCCACCCAAAAATTCGATACCGAGATTTCACCGGAAATACATGTTTTGAGACACCCTGAATCCAAAAAAAGCATTTTTGGAAACATGTCCGTGTGTGTGTCTGTGTGTGCGTGTGTGTGTGTGCCTGTGAACAGCATAACTCAGAAACGAACAGTCAGATAAACACCAAACTTGGTATTTAGGTTCAGTATCTTCCAGAGATGTGACACGAAGGTTTTCAAGAAAATCCCCCCACCCCAGACTACCCTTTACATGGAACATTTTTCGAAAATTTTAATATTCTCAAAAATGGCTCTAACGATTTTGATGAAAATATCATATGTTTAAGATATTCTCATGAGAAATGAAATGTATATCTCGAGTTTTCTGGGAATGTCTCCAAAAGTATTCATTGTGAACGACTTTTGCATAACTGGTAAACCATAAGAGATAGGCAAAATGTTACTGCACAAAAAATGCAGATCGCGTTAAAATACACAATTTATGTCATATACATTTTTTTTTGTTGGGTGAACCATTTTCGAGATACTGCTTGTTATTCCATTAAAATTTTCAATACTTATTTTCTCAAATGGGAATTCGTTATTCATTTTTACTTTCTCTACTACGTATAGTAAGTAGGGGAAGTATTGCATTCCACCCAAAAATTCGATACCGAGATTTTACCGGAAATACATGTTTTGAGACCCCCTGAATAAAAAAAAAAGCATTTTTGGAAACATGTGTGTGTGTGTGTGTGTGTGTGTGTGTGTGTGTGTGTGATGGTGTCTGTGAACAGCATAACCCAGAAACGAACAGTCGGATTAACACCAAACTTGGTATTAAGGTTCAGTATCTTCCAGAGTTGCGACACGAAGGTTTTCAAGAAAATCCCCCCACTCCAGACTATCCTTTACATGGAACATTTTTCGAAAATTTTAATTTTCTCAAAAATGGCTCTAACGATTTTGATTAAAATATCTATGTTTAAGATATTGTGATTAGAAATGAAATGTATATCTCGAATTTTCTGGGAATGTCTCCAAAAGTATTCTTCATTGTGAACGACTTTTGCATAACTGGTAAACCATAAGAGATAGACAAAATGTTACTACACAAAAAATGTAGATCGCGTTAAAATACACAATTTATGTCATATACATTCTTTTGTTGAGTGAACCGTTTTCGAGATATTGCTTGTTATTCCCTTAAATTTTCCAATACTTATAGTTTTTCTCAAATCCGTTATTCATTTTTTTTATGTCCTGGACATGCAAAGAGAATGGAACGTGCCACATAGCAACCAGCGCTTATAACCTTTGACTATCGCTTAAAGCCTACCATATTCCCCATGCATCTACAAGAAAATTACCAATAAGATTGACATCTCGATATCTCCATTAACATGAAGTATATGGAGAATAAGCGTTTATAAAAATAGTTTTTACAAGAGTAGAGAAAGCCATGCGAGTGTAACACATCAGATTTTTAGAAAAAGTTCCATGTGTGTGTCTCTGAGTGTGTGGATGTGCGTCTGTGAAAGCATAACTCAAAAACGAAAAGTCGGATAAATGCCAAACTTGATATTTAGGTTACGTATCTTTCAAATATGCGACGGGAACATTTTCAAGAAAATCCCCCACGCCAAACTACCCTTTACATGGAATACTTTTCGAAAATTTTGATTTTCTCAAAAATGACTCTTAACAATTTTGATTAAAATATCATATGTTTAAGATAATTTTATGCCAAATGAAATAAATATTTAATTTTCTGGCAATGTCCCCGAAAGCTGTCTTTATTCTGATTGAATTTTGCGTAAATAGTAAATCGTAAGAAAGACAAAGTTTTACTGTATAAAAATGTATATCTCGTTAAAGCACACAATTTTTGTTAGATACATTTTTCGGTGTAGTGAGCCATTTCCGAGATATTCCTTGTTATTTGTTATAATTTTCCAATACTAAACTTTTTCTCAAAGGGGAATTCGTTATTTGTCTTTTTGTATACTGGACATGCAAAGAGAATGCAATGTTCCACATAGCAACCAGCTCTTAAAATATTTGACTATCGCTTAAAACCTACTTTACTCCCCTGGCACCTATAAGAAAATTAGCAATACAATAGTTTCTGCATATTTTTATATCGATAATATGATGTAGATGGAGAATAAACGTATTTAAAGTAGTTTGTTAAAGAGTAGAGAAAATTATGTGAGTGTAACATGACAGAAGTTTTGTTGTGGCTCGCATTATCGCAAATGAACACATCGCCTCGTGCTCGCGCAGCTCTCTTGTTAACTTCGCGGATCAGCAGTTTTGATGTTGAGAGAGGTGAAGAAGTGGTGACATGGTCATTCAATAATTAATTAATGGCAACTATATATGGCGCTATCAGCGGTGAATGATGCAAGCTGACAACAATCAGGAAGAAGAGTATCTGATGTATGTTATCTGTGAGTTTGGATGCAGTGATCTTCTTTATAGGATATTTGCAGTGAGTGTAATTTGTCGACTGTTATTTGTAGTGTTCTAAAATGTTTATGCAAATGCGAATAAAGATGCTTCATTAAAACTCAGATTGCAAGAGTCAAGCATGCTACAATGCCATGCAGCATTACTGGAAGCTTGTGGTAGAGAGATTTTGCCCTTTCGTACCGTGGCTATATCTTTTTCACTATAAGCTGAAAGGAGAAGTAAACAAAACAACGTGACAAGAGAGCACCTCATTGGCTGGTGGACAAACTACAACCTTTCCCGCTTAGCATGTCATCTTTTCCTCTACAAAAAACAGTTCGTTTCATATCGTTAACATTTTGTGGTTAATCTCGTGCAGAGAAATTTAAAACACCCATTATTGTAACAGTTAAATTTATGAAACTAAATGTGTTTGTTCCATTCACCTATAACCACATGAACCGTTATATCAGAAGGGTTAAGAGGCCATGTGCAGACGCTGCAGTTTGTATCCGGTTGAGAATCTTCTGCTACTGTGGAAAACATAAACATGGGAAACGGATAGAAGACAGTTGTGTTAAATGCTTTTAACAAATTCTGTGACAAGTACCCACCTTTAATCGATAATTAATACGGTTGGCCATTGTTTAGCTATAATTGAACTTCTTTGTTAGTGATGCAGAATTATTGCTCGGATAGCTTGGGTCGCGTGTTGTGTTTTAACTTATAGTGATAATCGTTATTTAACTTGTTGACTCATAAAAGGTTAAAGCAAAGGTGGTATACTGATATTAGTCATTGCGTGAATGATTTCTAAAGCCTGAAGTTAAGAACAGTTTAATCCTGTATCTTTAATCAGATGCAAAACTGTTCAGGTACAACTTTTATTTGTCTACTTAGTTCCCGTCATCCTCCACCTGGTACTACCATGTGCTCGGCGGAGTGATACATTTAGGTTTTGTTAACTTCTCCTTTCAGCTTATAGTGAAAAAGGTATAGGTAGGCGCATGCATTTCACAGAGGTAGGGAAGATGTTCATCAAACGTGGAGCTGGCAAGTGATGATGTGCATGTGAACGCTGTTAGAGCCCCGCTGGAAGAACAGCATTGTTGGACTTGTATTGAACTAGCAAGGGAAGTTGGATTCTGCGCTCGATGTGTTCCACACAATCTTGAAGAGGAAAACATGTGGCAGAGAATGGAAACAGTGAGATTGCACTTAGAATGCCATGGACGTGAAGGCGTGCGTTTCTTTCAAGGTATCATAACTTTAGATGAAACTTGGGTTCTATGTCACTAACCACATTTTAAGAGATAATCAAATGAGTGGCAACACAACGATTGCCCCACGAGTAAAAAGTATCATCAGGAACAGAATCCACTTTAAGTCATGTTCATAGTTGCTTATGTTTTTGATGGTGTCATTCAGTAACAAGGGAAATGGTGCATATTACAGTTACTTTCTGGAACACCATTTACGACGAGCTGTGCGTCTTAAACGTCCAAATTTCCTGAATTCTCATCCTATTGTGCTAAATGATGGTGCTCACTCTCATATAGCTGCTCCTGTGGTTAATTTACTTCGCAGATGGAACTGGGAAATTCTGGAGCATACTCAAAACTCCCAAGATGATCCCATATGATTTTGACCTTTTCACGAAATGAAACTACCACTTAGAGGAGATCGCTTTAGAACCAGACAGGTAATTATGGCAGCAGTAGATCAGTGTGTTCGAAGATTAGTAAAAGAAGACGCTGTGAATGCCATCCACCGTCTCCCCGAAGTGTGGAGGCGGGTAATTCCTTTTGCAAGAGATTACTTCTGAGCACAGCAACAATGTGACTGTTCCAAAAATGTTTTCTTTCTCATTAATTCAAATGTTTCCACCAATTATTGAATGACCCACGTTTTACTTTCTTAATTACCTCTAGTAGGAAGAGGAAGTATTGTATACCAAATAGAGATTTCTTCAGAAATAATGTTTTGGGATCTACTGAACCCACAAAAAACATTAATAGAAACATGTGTGTGCGCACGCGTGTGCATCATAGCTCGAAAACGAAGTTGTAAGTTCAACATCTTCCAAGGATGCGATAAGAATGTTTTCAAGAAAGTCTTCCCATCACAAACTAACCTTGATGCAGTAATTTGTATCACAAATTACTTAAATGTAAATAATGATTGTAATATGAATATGTATTTTTATGTGACATTGATTTCAGATGTTTATTAATTGAAATTATTATTGGGAAATAAGTTTATACGGTCTTACTGAAACTGTCAATAATAGCGCAATAATGCAGAGAGGGGGGTGAGCTGTTTATCATTATTGGAAACAAGGAAGTTACGTAATGTTGGCGCGTTTTCGGTAGAAGCTTCTGGAATATTTTCTCCCTAAAAGCAATATGTATTCGTGGTTTTCATTGGATATTAAGATAGACGCTAATGTTGGCGCGTTTTATTAGCCAATAGTAATTCAGTTATAATCTTTAGGCGTATCTTGATGCAGGCGTATAAATAGGGTAGGTTTGAGGTAGCTTGTGTGCAGTTCATCAAAATTCTTAGTGCAATACACGTCGTCTTCAGTCAGTCAGTTCGTCGAAAGTATTAGTACGGTATACATCGGATATAGATTCACAAGTTACGCGCAGCAGAATTATGAAAGATCTAAAGTATGGCAAAGTTAATTATACAAAAGATTGAAGTACGTGGATTAATAGAGATCAGTAAGAAGTTATTATAACAGTTTCAGTTTGGCGAGTATCTCGATCAATATGTAAAAGTGATAGTGAACGTGTTCGACAATAAAAATTATAAAACAAATTTCTTCATCAGTGTAATTTTTGGATAAAAGATTCCTTTCCGTTTCACAACCTGTATTGAGACACATGTTCGACCCAAGATAAGATAATAGCTAGCCGGAGGACATTTGAAATGAATTATTTCAAAAACTGATACTAAAAACTGCAAATTGCTACGCCAGATGGAGCTACAAACCAAACAAATGAATGACGTCACAAGATGGCTTCAACACTGATGTAAACAAACATTTGCAAGTACATCGCAAATTGGCTACCATACGTGGGGCAGTTAAAATTATGTAACCAAACAAAATAAAAGCAGCACAATATAAGATCTTCAAGTTTTAACAACATTACGTAAAAACATATTACGTAAGCAATGATAATACACTCGCAAATTGGCACCCAGAACGTGGGGCACGATAACCAGGAAAGGAACACGATGACCAGGAAAGAAGCATAGTGACCAGGAAAGGAACACGTTGACCAGGAAAGGATCAGAATTAACCAGGAAGAAGTGAGATGACCAGGAAGGGGCGAATGCAGCAGTGAAATGATCTACAAGACGCAGATTCAAGAAACAACTAGAGGAGCGACAAACGACGCGGATAAGTGGACACAAAAACATCGAGACAACGTAGATTCATCATAATACAACGCAGAAGCGACATACAAATCTAGGAGAAAGGGGCAGGAAGCTGGACATCAAAGTAACAGCAACAGACAGCATCACAAAGGTCAGAGTATCGTAATTTTTTTAGAAAACAAAATTGTAACCTACAAATGTACCTTAGGAGCGGTAGGATAAAGAAAACAATGGCTACTAATAATACAGAAGAAATAATTATGGAGGGAGATAATGTAACAGTTAGCTGTAATTCAATACAGGTTACAGAAAACAGCCCAGACTTTTTAGGATTTGAGGGTGAAAATGTTAGTACAGAAAGTCAGAATAGAATAGCAGGAAATGTTAATTTTGATGTTAGTATGATGATGGAAATGCTAAGAAATTTGAATGAAGATATGCAAAAGAATCTTAGTAAGAAAATAGATCAAAACAGGGAAGATCTTAGTAAGAAAATAGATCAAAACAGGGAAGATATGCAAAAGAATAATGAGAAATTAGAAAAGAAAATAGATCAAAACAGGGAAGATATGCAAAAGAATAATGAGAAATTAGAAAAATTACCTCAGAGTAATGAGAAATTAAGGGAAGATATGCAAAAGAATAATAGGGAATTAAGAGAAGTCATTGATAGAAGTTTAGAACAAAAACTAGATCAGAATAAGAGAGAATTGAGGGAAGATATTGGTAAGAGCTTAGAACAAAACAGGGAAGAGATTGAAAAGAAATTCATGGAGCTAGATAGTAGTATGATTAAAATGAAAAATGAAAATCAAAAAATGATAGCAAATGAAATAGGTGAAGTTTCAAAGAAAATGTTGGACATGAGCAGGGAAATATCTAACCAAAGAAATGAGGTTAATAATAAAATAGAGCATGTTGATGTAAAATGTACAGAGCTAGGTAGCCGAATGAGTAGCATTTCAAGTGAGTTAAGTGAAATGATGGAGGCTACAAATGCAGATTTAATACAGGTGCAAGTTAATTTCAGAGGGGAAATATCTGAAATTCAGAAGGAGTCAGAAACACAGAGAAATAAATTGTCTGATGAAGTTAAAGATTTGTCTAAAGATTTGAATCAAAAGCTAACTTCTGAAATTAACAAACACCAAACTGTTCAAAATGAGAATAATAAAAAATTGGAACAGACAATAGAAAATCTGCAAGGTACTGTAAATAGATTAGAATTGAATTCAAGGGCAAATATATGTGATGTGAATGTATCAGATGTACAACATAATGATAGAGGTAGTTCCTCAGGTATGACAAATAATGTGAGTGATGCGGCAGCTTCATCTATAGCTAATGCTGAAACTCAGAGTGCACAAGTAACACTAGAGAATTTAAATATGGGAGTAGGGAATTTGCAAAATTACAATCATATCTTAAGTGATTTTCCACTTCCAAAATTTAATGAAAACTCCAATCCAGTACAGTTCATTGCAGAATTATCAGAGTATTTTCAAATTAAAAAGATACCTGAAGCATTGAAAATGATAGTAGTCAAAAGATGTTTGGACCAGAAAACTTTAGATTGGTTACAAATGGTATCAGGGGGTGAAATTTCATATGAATCCTTTAAGAGGTTATTCATGAACAGATTTTGGAATGTTACGGTACAGCACAGAATTCGAGCAATGCTTAGTCATGGTGAATTTAATCCACGAGAGGGAATATCAATGACTGATTACTTACTGAAACATGCAAGTCAGGTTAGAAACTTGTCACCTCCAATCAATGAGGAAGATTTTGTGAGTTTGCTCGCAAGGCATTATCCTATAAGGATACGAAATTACTTATTAATTGCAAAACCACGGAACATCTATGAGATGACAGAATTAATCACAGCTTTGGAACAACAGGAAGAAGATATATCTCGGGAGTGGGAGCATAGATTTTTGGATGTGCGAGATAGAAGAAATTACCAAGGTAGTTATCAGCAAAGTAGAGGACAAAACAGGCGTCATGAAAATAATACCAGACAACGGTATCAATCATACGTTCCACAATTTGAAAGATCGAGGATAGATAGGAGACCAGGTCGACAGGAACAAATAAATTATGTCAGGACAGAAAGATTGCCTGAAAGAGGGCAAAATTATGGAAGGTGGTACATTAGACAAAGGGGAAATTTCACTCACTGGAGGGAAAACAATAACCGGGAAAGATCTGAGGAACGGCAAGAAAATTACGTGCCAAGGGGACATAATGTCAGAAATCGAGGATTTCGAACTCGAGGAAGGGGAACTCAAAACAATGGTAGCGACAATGAGATAGATTTAGCACCTGTTAGGAATGGCAGTCCCGTACGTGAACAGGGAAATAACCAGGAAAACTGTTAACAGACTCCTGTGTAGTAGGTTCTCAGGACGTCTTTAATAATTCAGTATCCATTACCAATACAAATAATATGCCTACACATACACCCTGTAATAAGATTACAGCAACAAAAGATAAGGGAGAAAATTTTGAGTCACCTCATGTTAGGATGGAAATTGCGAAGAAAGAGATCATTGCAACTATAAATTCTGGTTCGTCAGCTTCAATTTGCTCACAGAAATTTTACATAAATTTGATTAATGAAGGTAACAAAATTATGGCTCTTCCCACTAGTAATTTAGTTTGTCGTGTTGCAATCGGAAGAACGACACAGGTCATAAAAACACAAGTTCTACTTAATATACTTATCGGCGGAGAGAATTTTGAGGTTATGTTTCTAATTGTAAACCATCTGATTTGTGACATAATTATAGGATGTGACTTCCTACATGAATATGAAGCAAGTATAGATTTTAAACATGAAGAGTTAAGAATGACAAAAGACGATAGAGAAATAAGGGTACCATTTATAAAAGAGAAAGTTTCTGTAATCGAGATGACAAAGAATGAGAAGAATCTTTGTGACCAAGAGTTTTTTGTGCAAATAACAGAAACTGATAGAAATAGTCAGATAAAGCAGGTAGTCACAGAATATGAAGGGAATACCACGCCATATTTTCAACAGCTAGCAGAAATGCCAGAAGAAGTAGAGAAATTTGCAATCCAAACAAAAGACGACCATGTGATCGAGACAGACAACAGCTGGGAAGAGAAGAGAAATGAGGAAATAATACACAAGTGTGAAGAAGCTTATCATATTACGATAATGCAAAAACAAATCCTTCATGATGTTTTGATGAACAATAGTTCAGTATTTAGTAATATCCCAGGCAGATGTAATATATATCAGCATACATTTCAAGTAGAAGACGTACCACCATATAGGCACAAGTATGACAATTTACCTATAAGTCTTCGAGACAAAGCTAGACAATTAATAAATAGCATGTTAGAAAATGGGATTATTGAGCAAAGTAATTCTCAGTATATAAATTCAATCTGCTGGAGTATTAAACGAGATGGTAGTTTGAGATTAACTTTAGACGGTAGATATGTCAACAAGTATATGAAACCAGATCATTTTCAAAGTGAGGGAATTGAACAACTAATTACAAAACTTTCAAGAGGGAGATTTCTGACATCCATTGACCTCACTGCATGATATTGGCAAGTGGAATTAGATCCACAAGTGCGTGATTACACTTCATTTCAGTACTCAGGGATCCAGTATCGTTTTTGTGTAAATCCTTTTGGTTTAAAAAACTCAGGAAGTGGATTTTTGAGAGCCATTCACAGTATCTTTGGAAATTCTGCAGATGACTTTTTAATAAAGTATATTGACGACTTCCTAATCATTAGTCAAACATTTGAAGAACACATGAATAATGTCCATTATGTGTTAAATAAACTACAACAGCATGGTATGACTGTGAACATACTAAAATCAAAATTTTGTGTCAAGGAAATAAATTTTCTGGGTTATGTAGTGGATGAACCAGGTATAAGACCTGATCAGAAAAGAATAGAAGCAATAATGAAAATTCCATCACCAAGGAACGTAAAACAAATTAGACGTCTCTTAGGGGTATTGAACTTTCAGAGTAAGTTCGTACCAAGATATTCGGCTGAAATAGAACCACTGCGGCAGCTACTCCGAAAGAACAATAAGTGGAAATGGACAGAGGATCATTAAAAATGTTTTGAAAGAGTAAAAGAACTCTTTGCTAAGTCCATATTACTCGAGAGGCCCAGAGAAGATTTGGAATATGAGATTTATGTCGACGCATCAGTGCAAGGATACGCCGGAATTTTAGGACAGCGAGACATCAACAATGACTTTCACGTCATTAGTACAGCTTCTGAGGACTTACAAATATTGAGCGAAATTCTTCAGTGACTCAGTTAGAAATTGGAGCACTATATTTCTCATTAATTCGTTTTAAAACCTATATTTATCAGAAAAAGGTGAAAGTATATTCAGACCACATCAGCTTAACTTTCATACAACGGTGTATATTATGTAGTGGAAAACTTGCTAGATACATTCATGCAATATCTGCATTCGATATTGAGATTATACACATTCCTGGCAAAAATAATACCTTCAGTGATTTGCTATCAAGACTGAACTACAACCCACAAATTCCCGAAAATATTGAAAGGCCTAGAAATGAAGTCAAAATATTGACAATTGAAATTCCTTTAAGCAAAGAAATGATGAGAAAATTGAAAAATATGGGGGAAATTCAAAATGAGGACGCAAAATTATTTGAACTTAAAGAAAATGCACCATTAATTGAGGAGGCAAAGAAAGAAATTATAGCAATTCGAGATGGGACATTATACAAGAAGCATGGAAAAGAAATGCCTAGTTGGAAGGTAATGGTTCCGAAAAGCATGGAAAAGGAACTAATTAAGAATTTTCACGAAGGGTTAGCACACTCAGGGACAAACCGGACAACTTCTATGATTTTAGAGAATTTATACATATCCAAATTGCGTCAGAAAGTTCAGAAATTTATATCGTGCTGCAACCTGTGTCAGAAGGCAAAGCAAATAAATGCACCATATGCATTTGAAACTAATTCGGTTATAAGGGATAACCCGAGATGTGTAATTAGTATTGATATTCATGGTCCGATGCCTCCAAGTCATTTTGGAAACAAATATATATTTGTCTGTTATGATATATTCAGCAAATATGTAAGAATTTACCCTTTGAGGAAACCTACAGGTTTAGCATGTTTGAATAGACTACTCAAGTCATATGTGATAGAAGAAGGACCTATTCAATCTGTATTGAGCGATAATGCTTCGTACTTCACAGGAAAAAAATTTATGGATGGACTGAAAGAAAATGGCATTAAACAATATTTTTCGTCAAGATACAGACCAAACTCCAACCCAGTGGAGAGGGAAATTAAGGAAATTTCAAATTATTTAAGGGTGTTGTGTCATCGAAAACACACCCAATGGTATGGATACGTGAACTTCGTTCAGAATCTACTAAATGAAACCGTAAACAATGTGACAGGATACAAACCATGTGAACTTAAGTTAGGAAGGAAGATCAATACAGTGTGTAAAAAAAATTCCAGAAGCCATTCCAGATGCGCATTCGATACTACAAACAGAAGAAGAGATGCTCGAAAAGCATTCGAGAGGATGAAGAAAAAGGCCATAAAAAGAAAAATTAAACATGAAGAAAAGAAGAGAAAGGAATGGAGGATCAAAATAGGAGATTTAGTTTTGGTCAAAACCAAGAAATTGTCGGATAAAGCAAATAAACTTTATTGGCGAATGTTTCTCAAATACCATGGACCATATGAAGTTGTTGAAGTATATGGAACTAATACATATGAGTTATGTAATCCGACAACTCGAAAAAGCATAGGAAAGTTCCAAATTGAGATGCTGAAACCATACAACAATGAAGATCAAGGTGAAACAGAAGACAAAGATGATAAATAGTAAATGCTGGATAGTTAAAGACGAAATGCAGAGCAATGTATTGGAACGTAAGAGGGTTAAATAAATATGTACGTCATGTGAAAGGAGAAATAAATTTTGGACATGACTAAATGTTTAAGAGGAAAATAACATTTTATTAGTAACTGAACATGTGAAATAAAGCATGATGTTATATTAAAGTAAAGTACATAAATACTATTCCAAGAGTATTGTTAAGATAAAGTACAAAATAACAAAAATTGGTAAATATAATTAAAAACAAATACTTATGTAGCAAATAGAACATGTGAAACAGTGCCTAGATTTAAGAGATGTAAATATTTGTGTATAGGGTGAATATTTTGGTAAATATGTGTAATAATTACACAAAAATCTTAAATGTATAAATTTTTGTCAACAACTTAAGAAATTAAACAATTTGGGAACAGTAATTAAATAATTTAGGGTAAAGTATTTGCTATAAAAATAATTTGTGATGTCAGATTAATATCTAAATTAATTAAACCAGAGCCAGTAAGTAGTGGCGAGATAAAAAAAAAACATATCTCGTGTGTTAAATACGTGTGAAGTGTTAAGTGAAAGTGATAGCGTGTGTTCCAAGATTTAGGAGACTAAAAACACAATTATAAAATTTCCAAACAAGTTGTAAATATTTATAATTATGTTTCTAGTGGGGCATATGATGCAGTAATTTGTATCACAAATTACTTAAATGTAAATAATGATTGTAATATGAATATGTATTTTTATGTGACATTGATTTCAGATGTTTATTAATTGTAATTATTATTGGGAAATAAGTTTATACGGTCTTACTGAAACTGTCAATAATAGCGCAATAATGCAGAGAGGGGGGTGAGCTGTTTATCATTATTGGAAACAAGGAAGTTACGTAATGTTGGCGCGTTTTCGGTAGAAGCTTCTGGAATATTTTCTCCCTAAAAGCAATATGTATTCGTGGTTTTCATTGGATATTAAGATAGACGCTAATGTTGGCGCGTTTTATTAGCCAATAGTAATTCAGTTATAATCTTTAGGCGTATCTTGATGCAGGCGTATAAATAGGGTAGGTTTGAGGTAGCTTGTGTGCAGTTCATCAAAATTCTTAGTGCAATACACGTCGTCTTCAGTCAGTCAGTTCGTCGAAAGTATTAGTACGGTATACATCGGATATAGATTCACAAGTTACGCGCAGCAGAATTATGAAAGATCTAAAGTATGGCAAAGTTAATTATACAAAAGATTGAAGTACGTGGATTAATAGAGATCAGTAAGAAGTTATTATAACAGTTTCAGTTTGGCGAGTATCTCGATCAATATGTAAAAGTGATAGTGAACGTGTTCGACAATAAAAATTATAAAACAAATTTCTTCATCAGTGTAATTTTTGGATAAAAGATTCCTTTTCGTTTCACAACCTGTATTGAGACACATGTTCGACCCAAGATAAGATAATAGCTAGCCGGAGGACATTTGAAATGAATTATTTCAAAAACTGATACTAAAAACCGCAAATTGCTACGCCAGATGGAGCTACAAACCAAACAAATGAATGACGTCACAAGATGGCTTCAACACTGATGTAAACAAACATTTGCAAGTACATCGCAAATTGGCTACCATACGTGGGGTAGTTAAAATTATGTAACCAAACAAAACAAAAGCAGCACAATATAAGATCTTCAAGTTTTAACAACATTACGTAAAAACATATTACGTAAGCAATGATAATACACTCGCAACCTTTACATGGAAACTCATAACCTTTTTGTTAGTTATGAGTTTCTCAAAATTGACTAACGATTTTGATTAAAATACCATATTTTCAGATATCTCCATGACTAAGTAAAACAGTATCTTGAAAGTTTTGCGAATAACCTGTGAAGTCATCTTCGTTCTGAATGAGGTTGATATAATTCGTATAAATGGTAAATCAAAATTAGGTTGAAAGATCCACTTTACTAAAATAATTTTTCGGTTATAATTTTTCCCAGATATTCGATTATGAACACTTTATCATACATTTTAAGTGCTAATCACCATTAATTGGTTTCTTGTGATATAATTCAAAGAGTGGAATTACAAAGCCAGCATATAGTGATCCGATGTTTAAGAATTTGAATACCGCTTCAGTCTCCCGTATCTCACTTGAATCTACAAGGAAATGTGCAATGAAGGCATTTCCGCAAATCCTTATCTCGATTTTTTTAATTAGACAGAGAAATAAACTTTTGTAAAATTAGTGTGTAGAAGAGATAAAAACAAACGATTGCGCATGGAGAAAGTCGTGTGATTATAACACATTACCTATTGAAATTTATATTATATCTCTCCAAACTGCAAATGCTCTTTGGGAGGAGGAATTCAGGTGGCCTCATTACTTGCATTTGTTATATAAATCGCGATATCAAATGTTTGTGTCATATACAGTATTACTTATGCACTTAAGCGGTATACATATATATTGAAGATGTTATTTTGTTGTATTGTTATTTGCCCCACGCTTTGGGAGCCAATTTGAAGACGGTTTGTTGCTGCTACGTATGGTAAAAGTTTTCCGGTAGCCTTCGCCCCAAACGTACTTTCCGGTGGTCTTTGCCCCTAATGTACTTTTCTGTGGCCTTTGCCCCAAAAAATGTTTAAAAAGTATTAACTTTGTAATTTTGACTGTTTCTTTATATATTATATATTTATGTTTGCCTCGTCTTGGTCAGTATTTATTTTTTTAGAGACATGAATGTCTTAGCAGGGAGTGGTGAGCCCGAAGAATGTAGGCTTACACAGATTATAATTTTACTTCATTCCTTTTATTAATGCTTGATACGACTTAAATAACACTTCACTGATATAGAGAGCTGTGAGATTTTTTATTAATTACTTGCACTTTTTAACACGTCAACTATTTTTGTCTCAACAAAATACGTATTAAATTTCTCGAGGACGCATCTTGCGCCCGGTTAGAAGCACTGTCTACAAGCAACGCGTCCGGTTAGGAGTGCTGTCTACAAGCATCTGACTTCTGAATTTGTAAATTTTGCTCCATTCTAGTTTCTGATTGGCTAACCCTAGTCCAATAGAATACCTTCATTTAACTAAAGGTTTTTCTGGTTGTTGATTGGCTATTTTATAAACTGCCACAAAAATTACTTTATTGCTTCCAAGAATCAAAAGTACCATTAAAATTTCAAATTCATTATTTCCTCAAGGTTACCTCATTGTTACCTCATTTTCAGCAACTTTTAATCTATTATTCTCTCAGTTCCTACATTATTAAATTACGTAATACATACACATAACATTTTTACATGTATACAATAATATAAACATATACAATGACTGTTATATACACTTTTTATTTATAGTTACATACACATATTGCTTTAAGTGTTAAAAATACTGCCTCAATATATATATATATATATATAGAGAGAGAGAGAGAGAGAGAGAGAGAGAGAAATAAACCGCTCTTATGCCTCACTTTTCTCGTCATCCTATAAGGTGCACAAATGTATACAGGTTACATTTTCTCTACGGTGACGTATCGATTGACATCACTGCACTGACTTCAGCAGTAGTTGAGCAGCCCTAATGTACTAGGTATTGGATCTTAGCTGCAACCCTTCTCACATTTTGAGGCTTCTCTTGCTATCCGTTTCCGTTAATCCCAAAGAACTTTATTTACATTCCGAGTTCTCTCAACTCCATTACGAAACGTAATCAAGCATGTTCCTTGAGTCCCTATCTCACTGGAATACCAAACTTGAACGAATTGTTTTCTTTTTTCGAACTAACACGGAGATAAATGAAATCCTAGATGTCTAGAAAACTATAGTGTACTTCCAACTTCTATAATTTCCTGCAGTTGTATCAAATTCTCTCAAAAATTTAACGACTTCACTTTAATCAATTGTTGTAAACACCTCCCCCGAAATTGGTTTCCTTAATGATAAATTAATCCGAATTTCTGTGGCCAAGTAGTTAGCGTGTTTCTCTTAACGCAGAGTTCCCGAATCCGTTTCACAATGGGATTGAGGGTGTTTATCGTTAACTAAAGTCATTCCTTACCTTTCACAAAGTTGACGTGGAATATGAGAGGAAATTATGTGCATTTCAAAGAAAATTAAATTGAGTTTTATTTATGGACGCTCTTTAACTGCTATGGTTCTTAGCGTCCCATTATATATTATGCGTGAAAGATCGGAAACTTTGCTCAGAGGGCTCTTTATCAGACTTGAAGTTCTTTTAGTGCCAGAAATCTACGTCACGGAACCACCGGCTTTACTTCCCTTCAGAAGGAAGTCTTGCTAAGGATTTTTACACCCGAAATAAAACCCATCCCATCCGCCGGCTTTGAACCCGCGACCTCGGAAACTAGAGTACCACTAGATCACGGAGGAAGACACATTTCAAAGAGATAAAGTATACAAAATCTAAATAAAATGCCTACATAGGGAATTGACATAAGCTGATTATTTCCAAAAGCCAATGTTATTAGAAAGGGGGTAGTACTCAGAGTAGTTTAAGTGAACATATAGATGAAAAAGGGCCTAAAATTCGCCGGTATTCGCTCCTTCAAGCGTAGTACAAAATTCTTCGCTAAAGCACAGGCGTCTTGAATTTATGACACCTACAATGTTCCCAGTGAATCACCTGTAAGTAGCATTTCTTATGATATCAGGCTATCCCAGCTGCTATCACATAAATTAAATCCATAGTTTGTGACTTTCTTATTTTCAAATAGTATTATACGGGAAACTACTCAGCTCTGCTTAACATAGTGGCTTACTCACTCTCCAAGCGAGAGCGTAAACTTCGGTGTTTTCGTATTTTGTGGTAAAAGCCCGGTACTTTCGATTGGCATAGCAAATTGCGGCTTGAGTTATCAAGAATATGTTTTTTTAGAGCTATAAGAAATGGTAACCCAAATATTATGGTAATCTCAGAGCTATATCAGGTTGATGTGTGTATTGATTCTGCTCAGATTAGAGCTTGTTAAAGCTTCTGTGTTTATGTTTAGTTAAACAGAGACTAGATGAATGACATACATACAAGTGTACATTTTTTTTTTTGCATTCACTGGTTAAATTGGATACATGAATCAATTGCATAAAAGAATATATTAAAGTAAAAACAATACACCAATCAATATCTCTGCTTGGAAATTGTATTTAAGCTGGAATTTGGCCAAAACGTTGTAAAAATTAAAAAATAGCTTTTATCTCCAAAAATACCTTTGGCCTTCAGCTTTATTTACTGCTATACCTTTTGTTCTCAGAGCCCTTTAAGAATTCAACATGTGACAATTTAAATGTCCAAGAACATACGGCCTAATAGCCTGTATTTACTTCCAAGCCTTTCATTCGACTTTGATTTCACTTGCGCTGCTGCGCGAGTAAAATTCCATGTCTAGGTTTGTACTCGTATATTAGTATTTAAGGGGAGACAGGCACAAAATTGTCCAATTTTTTTAAATATTGCTTAAATAACTTTTACATACTCTTGTGCACAGTATATTAAGTAGTCTTTAAAATTTAAATACAATCCATAGCACAGAAGTGTTACGATTCTCTGGATTTAGTAAAGTTTTAATTCTTCCACACCGAAAATTAGCATCTCTGGCTGTTAAAATTTTTCAGAACCATAAATGTTTAATGTTTTAATTCAATATTAGTTAAATATTTCAGTATAGTAATATGTCCAGAAATCACATATGGGTATCCTTATTGCAACATTTTCAGATTATTTTACCTAAACTACTAATAGGTGATTTACTATATTTAATTTTCTCATTCTAAAAATTGTGTTCCGCTTAAAAGAATCACGATTTTCTATAAGGATTTAACCAATATGATACCTCCTAACATATTCCTATTAGAATTTCGATAATTGAAGGAAGAAATTGATTGGTTGACAAACAGTAGCAAAGGTTGTATTTTTATATATAGGAAATACTTCCATGTTCCTTTTGCTTCTTTGTTACAAGAGTGTCACAGCGATTGAAGCAAAGTGTTGAAAAGTTATAATTATACGTGAAAATATTCTTCATCTGTTGGATTTAAACACCAGTAAAAATTAAGAGCTTGCAAGAGTCGCCCTGACTTTTCAGCATGTTCTTCCGAGCAGAAAATTGGATTTCCGAATAAAATATGCCTTTTAATCGAAGAGAAAGACAAGGCCGTATTTTTTCGTCCACACTTTTTTTTTCTGAAATTGGAAAGTTAAATCAATATGAGAATCAGCCATCCGTATTATTTTACGGTCAGGTAGCTTGAAGTAGTTTAAGCCGGGCAGCCATTCCACCAAAAACGCTTCATGGGAATTTAAACTGTACACTAAATTCACGCTGAAAAGTGAGTGACAGTACAGAAGCAGTACATTTCATTGTCCAGTGTGTAGATCTTACCTATTAATTAATATGCAATGAAGCCTAGAGACTCGCGCCAATGCTTTGGTGGAGTAAAGATGATTAAAAGGAGAAGTTTTGTTCCTATTTTCCAATATATATATTTTTTCTATATAGTTGGAGGTAATTGAAATAAGCATTTGTATAAGTTTTTTTTCAGTCATCTGATTCTATCTTTCCAACCTTGTCCAAAACTATGAAGCCCGGGACTTAAAGTACTTACGGCATTTTAAGTCGCCATTGGAGTATGTCATTTCAATACAATTTTAGATCTCCTTGTGGTTTACCGGGAAAAATGCGAATCAGTTGGGGAATTAAATGCCGTGCCGGCATGTTGCCATGGTAGCTCAATGATTAGAGCAACCGAACGGAGTGCGGGAAATCCGTGGTTCAAATCCCGGCTATGGTACTGAATTTTTCAGTGCCCAATTCTACCTTTCCAACACCCGGCAACAATTAATTCCATTAACTGACCTAATAGTGGTTGAAACTATAAAGTCCTGGACTTACAGTACTTTAAACATATTAAGTCGCCATTGGGGCATGTCATCTCAATACAATTTGAGATCTCCTTGTGGTTTACCGGGAAAACTACGAATTAGTTGAAGAATTTAATGTCGTGTCGGCATGTTGCCATGGTAGCTCAGTGGCTAGAGCCACCGGACGGAGACCGGGTGATTCGTGGTTCAAATCCCGGCTATGGCATTGAATTTTTCAGCAGTCTGATTCTACCTTTCCAAACTTGTCCAACAAACGGATTGTGCGGAAGAACACATTAATTCCATTTGCATAAATAATTTCATTACATTGTTAAAATAGTCAATACGTTTTTTACTCCCATCACATATGCGTTTTGATTTTCTGGCTGTGAAGGGTTTTCGGTAGGGTACTCTTTCATCATCAGCTGTAGACCTCGACTGGTTTAAGCTTTCCGTCCCCTATCCCCAAGATTTGAACTGGAAGATGAAATTGCTGCCCTAGGTTGAGAATAATTGTCACCCGCCTGTGCTAGAATCGCTCCCATCTTTGGTGAAGTTTAAGAACTCCATTGTCTTCTCTCCTTTCTTCTGTAAGCTGATTGGATGAGCTGCATCATAGTATCTGATGGTGGAATTCGAAATTCAAAAGCATATTAATGTTATGATGAATGAACATTTTTTTCCAAATTTCCAAATGTAAAGTAACATGTATCTCAGCCTATCTCGTGGTTTGACGTCCAAAAGTGATTGGCAACTGCAGACTTGTCTAACTGTTTTAATTTAGTATTTCTTTGATTTCACTCACACGTGTTTTTAAATTTCCTTTTGTTCTGCCAATGTAGGAACTCTCACGCTTGACACTGAATCTGGAAAACTCTAGTTTTTTAAAGTTATCTATTGTGTTAGACAAAGCCATGAATAACATGTTTCTCAAATTAAAAATATTTTGAGGTGGAAACTGAATATTGTATGTTCTAAATAATCTTTCAAATTGTTTGAACATAACAGGATGGTAAGTGAATTTTTATACCCTAGCTTTTTTATTTGGATTCTGTAAAGTACTAGTCATATGTAAAGTTTCACTACACATTTCTTTATAGATAAAACGGGAGTAGCATGGTCAAAGTTTTAAAGCCAGTCGCTATATACTCGCATTGAAATTCCATACTCTTCCATAACATCGCGAGAAACAACTGAATAGTGACAGCACATTAAAAATGGAAAATTATTGAAAAATTCAAATCAATTATAATATCTCGGAAATAGCTAATGTAAGGTACGCTTTCGACTATATTTTATTATTTATCCGTTATACAAAATTATACAAAAATCCTTCCGGAGTTAGGGTTCTTGTTTAAAGCCATTTTTTAAAAAATAAGAATCTTCATGTTCAGTATATTCTTTCGGAGGATACTGAACTTAAATACTAAGTTTTGTATTTTAAGATACGGTACTCACAGATATACACACTACTCGCGCACACATACAAACCATTTTCATAAACGCTTTTTCTATTGAGGGGCCTCAAAACATTTATTTCCAGTAAAATCTGGATATTGGACTTTTTGGGTGAAATGCAATATATCAGGTGTCTTAACCGCATCGTATTTCAATTCTGCAAATATCCCCTGGTGCGTTAAAAGAGTTGCTGAACTCAACGGGGCAATTCCAAGTAAACACAGGTCAGTGTGGAGCTGGCGAATTAGCGAGGTTTTGTTTTTAATTTCCATTTATACCCCGCCTTTAACTACAACAGTCTTATCGGTGGCCTTTTTTATGGAACCTATTATTGCTTATAGTCACTGGTGTTAACTCGTTTTCGCTTGTCTTTATGGTTTTAGTAAAATTTGGACTTTAATCATTAGATCACATACACTCATTCATACTTCCAGACTCTCGGGAGGATAGGGAATAATCTGCACCTGAATGGAATAGACAAAAAAAGACCTTTGAAATTAGAGTGTACAGTCCATGATGATAGACAAAAACAGACCCATGTACTAGTGTGCTGTCTATGATGATAGACAAAAATAAACCGAAAAAGCTTTAGAATATTTTCCATCTCAGTTGCATAAGCTTTATTTTCGAGGAAAATGAAATAACTTTTTAAACTGACAAAGAATTAAAATGTTTTATTTGACCTATCCGTATCCTTCAATAGCTATCGTTTTAATTGCGTTTACGCTGTTCTTGACTAACATTACGGAGTAAATGAGAGCATGCAGTGTTTCACTGACATTTTTGCGCTTGCTATTATAAATGTTATTGTTAGTATTACTATTAGCATAGTCATCCAACACTACTGTTATGCTGACTTCGCTCATAGAACAAGTGTTCGAAATTTTCTCCCCGTTGATTGATACGATATTCCAGCTTTCTCCGCGTATCCATATGGACCTTTCTGAGAACCGCTATAGCAGTAGTAATGGTAGTGGTAGTAGTGTAGAGTGGTGGTGATGATGGTGGTGGTGTGTTTATAGGGCGCTAATACCCCAGTTCCCCACTGACGGGCGTTTACTTGAAATTGCCCCGTTGAGTTCTGCAGCTCTTTTAACGCACGAACGGTTATCTGCAAACGTCAAATACGGCGCTGTTGGGTCATCTGGTATATATAGCTTGTGCACTAACGCAAAATGTATGCAGGTATGCTTTCAGCTATATCTTACACTTTCTGTTTATTTCTGAGTCTAATCTGGGTTAATATCTTGATATCAGGTGATTACATAAAAAGTATTGCAATTTACTTTCATATTTATTTTGTAAATTATTCTTAATAATCACCTTCTTGTTAATCAGGATAAATGTTTTAGGAAATTTTTTCAATGCACGTTTTCTTGTAGCTACATAGAAGCATACAGAATGCCAGTATGAACAGTCTAATGCTTGAAAAGAAGCTCGCCGTATCTAAGTAGAACTTGGTTGTGCCCTGACAGGAAACAAAAGAACGGAGGTGTCAGATATACGTAGTTTGAAATATTGGAAATTCCGACCAACAACAAGCAATATCTTGACAACGGCTAAAGCTATTAAAAGATGATTTCATACAAATTATGCAATTTAATAAATTCACACAAAATTCAAACAGGGTGGTTAAATTAACCTCTTCACACGAAATCTAAGATACACATTTTATTCCTGACACTGGTGTTAAGCAAATATTATTTAAACCAAAAATATTAGAACAATATCTGTAAAAACAAAAATAACGAAGGTTTTTCATGTAAAGGCTAATTTGGAGTAGGGAATCTTTATGCAAATCTTCTTCGCATCCATGTAAGATACTGAACTAAATATCAAGGTTACTAGATACTATCTGACTTTTCGTTTTTGGTTATGTTGCTTGCTCACTCACACACGCGCGCGATCACTCTAAAATGCTTTTTAGTTCAGTATTTCAAAACATGCGTTTTGACAAAATACCAAAATTGAATTTTTGAGTCAAATGGAGTACTCTCCTATCTACTGATACCGTAATTATTGACGGGAAGATATAAATAATTAAATAAAAATGATAATAAAATAAAGAAATAATTGAAATAAATAATTTACATATATTAAATCAATGCACAATGGAAGAAAAACGGGTAACAACTTTTGTAACTGAATAAGGAAGTCAGTACCAAGCAGATTACGGGTTCAGGAAAAGTAAATAGTTAAACTATAGAGTAATTAAGGCAATTAAGCGTGCCGGCAAACTTAAATCAACAAGACACTCTTTAGTTCAAGGTTCAGGAGGTTAGAATTCAAGACGTTAAGAAATAAGAGATGTGAAAGTGCACGTAGGCCAGCTGGGAAAAAAGTGTGTGTCTGTGTGTCAGAGAGAGAGAGAGAGAGAGAGAGAGAGAGAGAGAGAGAGAGAGAGAGAAGTCTTAGAATTCGGTAGTCAAAGAGTAAAAGTTGGGTTTCAAATGCAAAAGATTTGGCAACGTATAACATAAAAACTTTGGTGGGGTAGTTCTAAAGTGGGCGGGACTTAAGTTAATAAAATAACTGTATTGCTAAAATTAGCGCCTTTCTTTCTTTTCTTTAGGGGCTTACGGTGGGCTATCAGTTACTCAGCGGTAGCCGCAAGGGCTTTTGCCGGTAAGCATTTTAGCAACTCGTGACAATTATGCTTCTAGTTTCTTTTATTACGGAAATAATTATTTCAAACCGTAAAATTGATATTGCAGAAGTTAGCAGGCATAATAATTTAATTGTTATAGTTTTAAGTGCTACGATTCATAAACAGTTTCACTCTTTATCTTCAGAAGCTCGGCAACTCGCTTCAATAGCTCTAGTATTGGATCACATTAAATTTATCAGTCAATTTAAACTAGTGTTATCCTTTCCATGCATACCCTGAGAGAAAGATCTCATAGACAACTGATGTAGCAGCTGGCAGCAGATTCAACAGCAGATATTGGAGACGTCAAAATGGGACACCGGTCATACGTCATCACTACCATAAATAAGCCATAATTCTTATTGCAATAGAACTGAGAATCAACCTTGGATTGCACTTTCTATTTGTTAGATTATTATTATACTATAAACACAAAGCCTTAATGGACAATGGTGTCATCTAAATTAGTTTTGCGTTGCAGAGGTACATAAACCTAGGGGCAATAGATCCATCCTGTACGTTATACTACTCATACAAAGATTCTATACAACATTATCATATGCTGCTTACTGTCTAGGACTGAAGGTATTATCAGTAGATTAGACAGTGACAACTCTTGGCAGGCTGGTGCAAAGAAATGAACAAAATACTCACTAAACGAATAGTTTACAATAAATTTAATCAGCGTTGAGATAATTTCTGGGGCATTAAATTAGATAAGTGCTGATATTCAGCATTCAAAACATACAACATTTTATATATACATATATAAATGTATTCGGACTTGTAGATGTATGTTCTAAAATGCACCTTTGCAAATAAATAATCTCCAAAAAAACTTCTACGTGTTTAATTTTTATCCAAATTGACTAAAATGATCGATTATGGTGCTAATCCAAATTCCAGCTCACCCCCAACACCATTGTGAATTACAGTCGCCTTAGATTTGTACAAGTCTTTCTTCTGTCGTCGTTATTTTCCAGAATATACTGAAATTAACAGTAAAATAAATGTTTTATGGTATATTATGCTACGTGGGATATATCTACTAAACAAATGATCATCTCAGATCAGTGTTCAAATGTGCTTCTCCTATTAATATTTAGCGAGATTAAAAGTTATACCAAGAGTGAGTAATCTCATTATACATATTTAAATCACCACTGAAGAAAATTCAAAACATGTTCTGTAATTTATTCATTTATAAAAAGGTGTATTGTTCGTTTATTTCATTCCCAGATTAATTAATTGAAGTAAATGTCAATTTTGCGAACTCGGAATAGTTACACCCTATTAAGGGTATAAATATAGTGACGGGTTGTAAGATGCAGTTTTATTCCTTAGATTGCTATTCCACTGTTTGCAGATTTAGAAATATGTTGCTAATCATTTATAGCCAGCTTGATATGTAATCACAGCTTTGTTTTTCTGACACTTGTGTAGTAATTTTCATTGTTTTCACAATCAGCTGCTCCTAAACTATTATGATTATTATTTTTTTTATTTGAACTGTTTGCAGCACTGTGAAACAATTATGAACGCTGTGACTTGTTGGATAGAATAAGAGTATGGGAGTGTATAACTGTACATTTTGTACAGTTGTATCTTGTGATGATGATATATGAGTCTACGGTATCTTTTTACTTTCTCTACTGCGTATAGTAAGTAGGGGAAGTATTGTATTCCACCCAAAAATTCGATACCGAGATTTCACCGGAAATACATGTTTTGAGACCCCCTGAATCCAGAAAAAGCATTCTTGGAAACATGTCCGTGTGTGTGTCTGTTTGTGTCTGTCTGTGAACAGCATAACTCAGAAACGAACAGTCGGATAAACACCAAAGTTGGTATTTAGGTTCAGTATCTTCCAGAGATACAACACAAAGGTTTTTAAGAAAATTCTCGCACACCAGATTACCCTTTACATTGAAGATTTTTCGAAAATTTTAATTTTCTCAAAAATGGCTCTAACGATTTTCATTAAAATATCATATGTTTAAGATATTTTCATGACAAATAAAATGTATATCTTGAATTTACTGGGAATGTCTCCAAAAGTATTCTTCATTGTGAACGACTTTTACATAATTGGTAAACCATAAGAGATAGACAAAATTTTATTACACAAAAAATGTAGATCGCGTTAAAATACGCAATTTACGTCATATACATTTTTTTTTGTTGAGTGACCCATTTTCAACATATTGGTTGTTATTCCCTTAAATTGTTCAATACTATTCCCTTAAATTGTTCAATGGGATTTCGTTATTCATTTTTTGTCTTGGATATGCAAAGAGTATTAATCTGTGGGAAAGGGAATGGTGCTGCACCTAGCAACCAGCTATTAAGAGATATGTATGTGCTTAAAGGCTACTGTATTTTATATTGCTGCCCTTGTAAATATATATTCCCCTTACATCTACAAGAAAATTAGCAATAAGATAGAGTCTGCAAATGTTTATCTCGATTAACATGAAGTAGATGGAGAATAAGCGTTTGTAAAAATAGTTTGTACAAGAGTACAGAAAGTCATGTGAGTGTAACACATAGAACTTTTTTTCTGTCTCAAACGACTAACGTATTTCCTGACTTCTATCATTGTGTTCCTTAAGATGCCTTTTTTAATTGAAGTTTTGAAAATTATGCTTTAACTAATACCGGTGTCATTGTCAACTTAAGGTATTTGAATCGCTGCACCGAGATCAAGTAGGTGTACAAATAATTTGCTAAGCAGGTATTTATTCACCAACAGAAATCTTAGATGCTACTTATGCATAGTACATTAAGATACCTTTACCGTTAAAGCTCGCATTTCACTCGTGGCAACATTTAATGCAAGAAATGTTCAATCAAAGTAATGACCTCGATAGCACAATTTTTTACTGACCGGGTTCTCTATTTCACATTTGATTCTACTTAATCCAGGTGCTCTGCGTCATACACAGGGAGTGACAATGATAAAAGTGAGTTTATCTCCGCACTCGTTTGGAATAAAGCCATATTGTGAACTCGCACAAATTATAAATTTGTTCTAAAATAATTTAAACTTAATCTGAGATTAGAAAGGGAGCTCTGAAGGCCTCTTCTAACATTACACCACCGACACTCCCTCCCCACATCGTGAAACTTGTAGTATCAGCTGCTTCTCTGTTGTTAAACTTTCACATAACCTTCAAATATTGAATACTGCACAGAATATTCTCACCAACATTTACACTTATGACTATGTTACATTTTGAGATATGTTTTCGTACCATATGAAGTAACCAGTTCTTTGTGTTTTGTCGATAATAACTTAACCTCATTCTTTACCACGCTACGTATCGTATTAGTGAATTGCTGCACTGGATTTTGTATTTATCTTGGTTAATAGGATGTATTAAACGGAGGGGGACACCTCGCCACTGCGACCAGCTTGTTCTATTGTTACCATATCCTCCGGAAGGTAGGGATGCAGCGAAGGAGCCGCAGGAGGTCCCCTGGCAGACGTGCCCACAGAGACGCGTACAAGTCCCTAATATTTCCTGATTGAAACACCCGCTCACCATTAGAGGCGAAGAATCCCGTGAGAGGACGACGAAGTGACCGTCGGCGGGACAACACACCTTGGCGTTAATGGGGAGAAATCTTTACAAAGCGTAAGCAACTATGCTATCTGTTTGACAGCACCAGCACTGCAGGACCCGAAGACACTCCTGAAACATGAGAGGAAGAGATGAAATGAAAGGAATTGGAGGAAAGGAGAAATCGTGGTAGAGTACACCACCCCAGCATTCGCCTAGTCGTCATCCATGGTCTAGTGGTAGGTATCACGCTAGCGTCTAGTTCCCGAAGTCGCGGGTTCAAACAAAGCGGAGGGTGATGGATTTTTTCGGGAGTAAAAATTCTTAATATGGCTTCCTTTGGAAGGGTGGTAAAGCCGGTGGTCCAATGTCGTAGATGCACGGCGCGTAAAAGAGCATCAAGCTTGATAAACAGACCCCTGAGCAAAATTTCCGGTATTTCATGCTCAATATAGAATGGAACCTAAAAACATAGGAGTTAAAACGCATCTATAAATAAAACAATTAAATTTTTAGTATTTGCCTAGGTGACCAGAGGAAAACGACGAAAAACCACATGGTCAGAGAGGGCAGCCACTGGGAATCGAACCGGGACCTCCCGAATGCGGACCATAGATGTTGCCCCCTTAGCCATCTCGCTCGGTTATCTGGGTAGTATTTAACTTCCCCGTTTCCATAAAATTAGATATATTTTGCTGTAACGTTATTTTATCTGTCGGTTCTAAATAATCATCAACTTATCTCAGCGCGATATCCTTTCTCGACTTGAATCTCATTACCGTCGTGTTCTTTTATTGGACACCTCTTCAGCGTATCGGGTTAAGTTTTTTGGTTCTCAAAAGCATATTACAACGAAATTATTCTTTATACCGGACAAAATTGTGTCCAGTACAGTACGTAAGCAGCCATTTTCTGTTTATACTGTATTTTTGGAATAACGGCTTATTCCCACGTGAAATCATAGAAATCGCGAAATCCACGTTTCATTATTAGTCTCTTGATAGACACTACTCCGCTGTCGTACAACACAATGTGGTGCCTAACCTAGAACAACGTCTAACTGAGGTTTACTCCGAGTACGTACAACTGCCCCTAGGGGATTAAACTGTTAAAATCGTCATGCATTCTGAAAAACAGATATTTTATGCAGTAATGCTCTTTAATGCTACCCCAGGGTATGTTTATATAATGGTGTACATGCTAAAATCATCAAAGCTAACACAGGAGTGCAGTCTAAAATTACCTCTCTTCCTTTAAAAGTATATTTTCTGTTAGGTTTTAGTGTTCGTTATTACCAAATTGCTACTTGCAGTGCTAACATTTTTATGAATTAAAATGCCTAAAAGCAAGAGTTATGCATATACTTTATTTTCTAAGGTTTTATTTGCAAATCATGTGATGAGTTTGTTAGACATATAAGTAAGACATACAAAATTGAAATTTGGTTCTAAAACTTTAAAAAGACCACACTACAAGGGGTTTTCCTGTAAATCAGTAAAAGCAAAAACTATATAAGCTTTTTGTCATAAATTACTCAATTTGAAAGTTTGTATAGGACATAAGAAAAATTATCAGGTAAAAGCTGCAATAATTGCTTAAGAAATACGGAATTTTCAAATATCATTAGTTGGCCGCTTTAAAATGGTGTAGTTTGCTTTTATAGGTTTCGTTTATCAATTATATATTTGGTTATAGTTCATATGTATTGGACCACTTCATAATTTCTTTCCATTATTGTCAGCAACCGGTCAACATTTCAAACACTGTTGTATTATGGCATAAGTAGCGTATCAGTTAGGTACTACTGGCAATGTCTAAGTGATAGAAAATTTCAGTCAAACACCATGCGTCACTCCACGTCCCACGAAGAGTTTGTGTGCCACTGCACTGATAGCTTGCAGATTCCAATAAGGTCAAATAAATATACTAGCCTTGGCATCGCTGCATTACCTGATATCAAATGTGCCAACTGTACAAAATATGAAACCACAGAGCTAAGGATGTATTTTTTTAAAACGAAATAAACCGAATGAATTGTAGGATATAAATCGCTATAAAATCAAATAACAGTGAAAGTCCACATTTCGAAAAATATTATTGCGACAAGATTTACAAGCAGCTACTGGCCATTAGTAATTTTTTTTTAATTTGGCTTCAGGTTGTATAGGAAACTGATTACAACCTAGCACCAATTTGTCAAAAGCTTCTCTTTTCACTAAAGCGAGGATTTGTTGGGGTGCGCCTTTTGTTCACAGGTGTGTCGTAAATTTTCCTCCTGGTGTACGGAAAAGAGAGAGAAGGAAAAGAGGTCATAAAGGAACAAAATGGAATGGTCTCTCTTAGAGAATTTACTGACGAAAGGGATGATGACCTTATCGTACAGGATGAAGAGCAGTTTGTAACTTTATTGCCATGGATAGATGTGGAGCTCTTTTATCACTAAAGTGTTTGAAATGGTTTTCCACAAGCAAAACACATCAAGCTTATGGCCTCTTAGGGCAATAGAAGGAGACACTTTTCAATTTATGTATGGTGAGAAAGACATTAGTTATTCTTAAAATATATCACAATGTTGAATCCAGAGCACGGAAAAATACGTTTTCAGAAGTAGGTAGCGGATTCCTGGAGGTTCCCTCCTCATAGTGCCATTCTAAACCTTAAAGAGTTTAGTGATACAGAGTGATTTACGAAGAATGGACACAATCCTTGCTCTAATTATTCTGTTCGAAATTCACTCAATGCCCCAATTTTAGCACCAAACTTAGCAGAATGTTCTGGAGTTTCGATTGCCTGTCACTAGATGGGCAGATGCTCATGCTTTATTTATTCGTAATTGTTGGTTTTATTGTTGGCAACTGTTTTTGACATTTTGTTCTAGTCAATTTGAAAATGGAGTACACATTAAATGAACGACGCTTCCTTGTAAAGCAATAGTGGGTTACGAAATCAATGCAGCTACTCAACGGACATACCAGAGAGAATTTGTGTTCGAAATTCTCCCCAAAGAAACACAATACAGGGACTGGTATACAAATTGGAAACAACTGGATCTTTGGTGAGTGAAAAAGTCAAAACTCGTTCATCGAGGCTTCCCGCGGTTGTTGACGTAAGAGCACGACTGGATCAGTCACCCAAAACATCATTAAGACGTTTGTCGCAGGAGACAGGGTACAGCTGTGAAAAGTGCAGGCCTAAAACCGTATAGGATTACGGTTGTCCATCAGTTACAGGAACCAGATAAGGATAGATGTCTGAATTATTGTCGTTGGTTTCAGGCGTTCATTGTGCAAAATCCTGCCATATTGTCCATCACATGGTGCACAGATGAAGCATGGTTCCATTTATCCGGCTATGTGAACTCAAATAGCTCATGCTATTGAGCCAGCAAAACATCCACATTTTATTCATGAAGCACCTATGCGCCCTGTTAAAATCGGAGTACACACACACACTGCAGAGTACCTACGGATTTTCATGGAGTTTGCTGAGCAGCTAGATGATGTAGAGCTGAGTCAAGGATATTTTCAGCAGGACGGCGCTACATGCCATACATCAAATGAATCCATGGCACTAATTGTAAGTTTCTTTGACGACCGGATAATTTCCAAGAACCTATGGCCACCGAGATCTCCGTATTTGACATCGCCGAACTTCTTTCTATGGGATGACTTAAAAGACAGGGTTTATGCCACAAGTCCCCAGACATTGGACGATTTGAAGCACAGCATTACACAGGAGATTCAAGCTATTGACAACAGAGTCCTCCAACGAGCGGCCAGTAACATGGAACGACGTGTCGAGTTGTGCCTTATGCAGGATGGAGGACATTTTCAACATTTGTTATAGAGGTATTTCAGGCTTAACAAGCTGTCGCTAGCATAACTCGTTTTAAAAACAAAGAAGTAACTGCGTCATTTCTTCATAAATCACTCTGTATAATTTGCTGTACTATTGCTAGACACTAGCAGTTCATGATTTTAGTCTGATAGCCCAGAAAAAGTTAAATAGCATCTGTTGTATAACAGCCATAATACTGAACAAAACTGATACAACTGAAGTCGCTTGTTGTATACATAATTAAGTACACAGTGTTAGGACGAAGTTATGCGTAAGTTAAATTGTTAGATTGTGGATAGTTTCGAGAAACCAGGAGAAGTTTCCGCGCCTGCTAGCGTTTAGCACTTCTGTTACAGTGATCCTAACTTCCGCCATAGTGTGCTACCACCTAGTGGCATTGACGTAAAAGTTTAGTGATAATGGAAACAGGAGTGTGGGAAAAACTACTTAACGTTACAGACAGACCGTTGCTTCGTTATGAATACCAGTGAGAGAGTCGAATTACGTCGCCCGGCTTCTGTTGATGTCCATGCATATATTTTACGCATTCCCTCAAACACACTGACAATTCCACCCTATTCTAATTGTTCACTGTGGACCTTCTTCATTCCACATTTCTATTTGTATTTTTCTTTCATTAAAGCGCACAATTTATTTCAAAAACGTTTTGTGGCATTGGTCATATCCGGGATATCCATTAATTGATTAATATTGATATGAATTCATCAATACTTTTGAATTTTTTCAAGCACTATTGCGATTTACTTGTTTATCGCGATTGCATGAAGCAGTATGGAATTTTAATCCAGCATATAGCATCCAGTTCTAAAACATTTGACTATAGTTGTTCTCTTTGAATCTGTAACGAAATGTGCAATGCAGCTATTTCTTTAAATGTTTATTTGGATTAAAATGAAGTAGATAGAAAAATAAGATTAGTAGGAATAGTTTGTATACTCACTAATAAATGATAGAAGGTAGAGAAGCTCAGGTGAATGCATCACATCAATTTTTTTTTCGGTTCCAATGGAATGCATACACTCCAAGTTAATGAATATTTAGCAACAGAACAAAACAAAAAATAATTCGCCTTTATCAACAATTTAAATGGCGTAACCCTATCAAAGCATTAACAATGAAAACAACACCTGGTATATCGTTGCGTCCAAAAATACTTGCCTAAATATAATGGCTATCTCATACACAAGTTAGCAGAGGGCCCTACAGACGTTGGAGAGCACAATACCTCCTTAACACCCCAAATACCCAAATTACAATCATCTCCCGGCAACCTGAATACTACCCCGTACTCTGCGGTAAAACCCTATACGGTTGGGTACGCAGTCAGCATGACTTTTGGCTTGGAATTATCAGAGAAGTTACCCACAGACATAAATGATGATTTCTGCTGAAAAAAATCTGATGTGTTACACTCACATGACTTTCTCTACTCTTGTACAAACTATTTTTACAAACTCTTATTCTCCATTTATTTCATATTAATCGAGATAAATATTTGCAGAAACGATCTTTTTAACATGCAAAGAGAATTACATTTTACACATAGCGACCAGTTCTAAAAATATTTGACTATCGCTTAAGGCGTACTATGTTCCCCTTGTTTTGTAATTGCAAGGGCAATATAGAAATGCAGTAGCCTTTAAGCATCGACATATATCTTAATAGCTGGTTGCTAGGTGCAGCACCATTCTCTTTGCCACAGATTAATACTCTTTGCATATCCAAGACAAAAAAATGAATAACAAATTCCCATTTGAGAAAATAAGTATTGAAAATTTTAAGGAAATAACAAGCAATATCCAGAAAATGCTTCACTCAACAAAAAAATGTATATGACATAAATTGTGTATTTTAACGCGATCTACATTTTTTGTGTAGTAAAATTTTGTCTATCTCTTATAGTTTACCAGTTATGCAAACGTCGTTCACAAAGAAGAATACTTTTGGAGATATTCCCAGAAAATTAAAGATATACATTTTATTTGCCATAAAAATATCGTAAACATATATTTTAATCAAAATCGTTAGAACCATTTTTCAGAAAAATAAAAGTTTTCGAAAAATGTTCCAGGTAAAGGGTAATCTGGGGTGGAGGGATTTTCTTGAAAACCTTCGTGTCGCATCTCTGGAAGCTACTGAACCTAAATACCAAGTTTGGTGTTTATCCGACTGTTCGTTTCTGAGTTGTGCTGTTCATAGACACACACAGACAGACAGACAGACGCACACAGGCACACACACGGACACACAGACACACACACGGACGTGTTTCCAAAAATGCTTTTTTTTTATTCAGGGGGTCTCAAAACATGTATTTCCGATGAAATCTCGGTATCAAATTTTTGGGTGGAATACAATACTTCCCCTACTTACTATACGTAGTAGAGAAAGTAAAAATGAATAACGAATTTGAGAAAAAGTATAAGTATTGGAAAATTTAAGGGAATAACAAGCAATATCTCGAAAATGGTTCACTCAACAACAAAAATGTATATGACATAAATTGTGTATTTTAACGCGATCTACATTTTTTGTGTAGTACAATTTTGTCCGTCGCTTATGGTTTACCAGTTATGCAAAAGTCGTTCACAATGAAGAACACTTTTGGCGACATTCCCAGAAAATTCGAGATATACATTTCATTGGTCATGAAAATATCTTAAACATATGATATTCTAATCAAAATCGTTAGGGCCATTTTTAAGAAAATTAAAATTTTCGAAAAATGTTCCATGTAAAGGGTAGTCTGGGATGGGGGGAATTTCCTTGAAAACGTTCGTGTCGCATCCTTGGAAGATACTGAACCTAAATACCAACTTTGGTGTTTATCCGACTGTTCGTTTCTGAGGTATGGTGTTCACAGATAGACAGACACACAGACACACACACACACAGACACACACACAGACACACAAACAGACACCCAGACAGACACACAGACACACACACGGACACACACACACGGACATGTTTCCAAAAATGCTTTTTTGTATTCAGGGGGTCTCAAAATATATATTTCCGGTGAAATCTCGGTATCGAATTTTTGGGTGGAATACAATACTTCCCCTACTTACTATACGTAGTAGAGAAAGTAATGAATGACGAATTTGAGAAAAACTATAAGTATTGGAGAATTTAAGACAATAACAAGCAATATGTCGAAAATGGTTCACTCAACAACAAAAAATGTATATGATATAAATTGTGTATTTTAACACGATCTACATTTTTTGTGTAGTAAAATTTGTCTATCTGTTATGGTTTACTAGTTATGCACTTTTGGAGACATTCCCAGAAAATTCGAGATATACATTTCATTTTTCATAAAAATATCTTAAACATATGATATTTTAATCAAAATCGTTAGAGCCGTTTTTGAGAAAATCAAAATTTTCGATAAATGTTCCATGTAAAGGGTAATCTGAGGTGGGGGGATTTTCTTGAAAACCTTCGTGTCGCATCTCTGGAAAATGCTGAACCTAAATACCAAATTTGGTGTTTATCCGACTGTTCGATTCTGAGTTGCTGTTCATAGACACACACAGACATACACACGGACATGTTTCCAAAAATACTTTTTTGGATTCAGGAGGCCTCAAAACATGTATTTCCGGTGAAATCTCGGAATCGAATTTTTGGGTGGAATACAACATTTCTCCTACTTACTATACGTAGTAGAGAAAGCAAAAACATAATGGATGAAGCAACAGGTTTATCACAGTAGTAAAAGTAATATAAAATTCATAAGATGATTCTAAAAGAACTATAATAATTATAAGAAATATGAAATAGGGAAAAAAGGCTACTGAAAAAGGTATATAGAAACATTAATGCCATATTTGTGAAATGGAAGGAAACTTTTAAATTAGGAATTGTAACAATTGGTAATGTTGCTTCGTTGCATCATTTCTCGTCGTGCGTCCAATGAAGATTTCGGGATAATAGTAAGGACTCAATCTTAGTAAAAGTCAGTAAACTTAGACGATTTTATTGACATCTGAAGAAACTACTGCAGAAATGTGCTTAAAACCTGAGCGTCTTGGAGACGACCGAACTTGAGTGCGTCTCCACCGAGGGAGCGGCTTAGAACTCTTGTATATCAATTATCAGAATGTAATTCTTTGAACGGATAACGGAAGGCTCTCATCTCAGCGTATACTTTGTACGTTCAAAGATTTAGCCCGTCCACTTCACTCTTACAATATTCAACTTATTTGAACAAACTGATGATGATAAAAAAATCACATGACTTTCTCTACTCCATCAACTTATGTTAATCGATATAAAAATTTGCAGAAACATTGCTAATTTTCTTGTAGGTGTCTGGGGAATATGGTAGGCTTTAAGCGATAGTAACATCTTTTAAGAGCTCGTTGCTATGTGGAGCATTCCATTCTCTTTGCATGCCCAGGACATTAAAAAAAAATAATAACGAATTCCCATGTGAGAAAATGTATAACTATTGGAAAATTCAAACAAACAAAAAGAAATATCTCAGAAATGGTTTACTTGACAAAAAAAATGCATGACAAATTCTGTGTTTTAACGAGATCTACATTTTTTGTGTAGTAACATTTTGTCTATCCCTTACGGTTTACCGGTTATGCAAAATTAATTCAGAATGAAGACGACTTTTGGGGACATTCCCATACAATTCAACATATACGTTTAATTTTCCATAAAAATATCTTAAATATGTCATATTTTAATCAAAATCGTTAGAGCCATTTTTGAGAAAATAAAAATTTTCAAAGATGTTCCATGTAAAGGCTAGTCTGGTGGGGATTTTCTTGAAAATGTTCGTCTCGCATCTTTGAAAGATACTGAACCTAAATACCAAGTTTGGTATTTATCGGGCTTTTCGTTTTTGAGTTATGCTGTTCACAGACACACATGGACCGTTTTCTAAAACTGCTTCTTGGATCAGGGGGCCTCAAAACATGTATTTCCAGTGAAATCTCGATACTTAATTTTTGGGTGGAATGCAATACTTCCCCTACTTACAATACCTATCAGAGAAAGTAAAAATAACCTTGATTCACTTCCTGGTAATACCTAGTTAACATTACCAAAACTGAGAATTTAGAGTGAGTTAACACAATTAGTATTATTTACATGAGGCAATACGTGTCATAATGATAACAAAGAACAGTACAGACTGACGTTATAACGTCATACTTACGAGCATTTTATGTAATATATGCATATAATGATGCTATAGTAAAATAAATGATTTACAGCACGCAGTATACCATTTGCAGCATCTCTGTAAAGAATGCATTAATATATAAAACTACAGTATTGGTCTTCAAGGGAAAAACTCATAACATCAAAAATTGTATTGGCGGATATCACTTAGTACAAGTCACTCAATTAAGTATCCAGAATGTGAAGTAGATCTATAAACATGAACATAAATGTAGTAAAATATAATCAGGTTATGCTACGATACACAGGACTCTAAAAAGATAAAATAAGAAAAGAGACCACCTTGAATGATCTTGTCACTGAAATTACGATGTCATTATTTTGCATACTTAAAGATAGCTGTGAAATTTCGAAAATCCACAATTTGAGTTATGTTCATTAAAAATTTTAATACAACAATATGGTTTTAATATATGTATACCAAATTTTATGCCTATTTTGAATTAATTATTAAAAATTAGATATTATTTTTCATAAGTTTTTAGGGTTTTGAAAATTGCTCCACTCGATGCAATTATATTTTGAAAAAGTTAATATATTAATAAATTGTGGATATGAATATTCAATTTCCTACTAGTTTGGGAAAAGCTAGACATTAAACATGAGATTTCAATTTTCTGGATTTACACAATATGAGCGTCATTGTTTTATTAGCATCATGTTAAGAAACATTCATCTCATAACTGTTTAGACTGTTATTTATATAGAGGTATACATCACTTTATTCGTTTGTACCAAAGTTATCCCGTAACACAATTTAAAAACTACAAAAAACGCGGTAAAAGAACATTACTTCTGCGTTTATCTGTTTAAAAAATAAAGCTAATTTAGTTTTTGATGATTACTGAGGCTTCAATTGAACGATTTGTTCATTTTAATATTGGCAAAACGTATCTTGTTTTACTACAATTTTATAGGAAGATAGGCTTATAGCAGACATTTAAATCGCTCAGTGACATACTTTAAAATCCCGTACAACAAAAAAGAAAGAAAGAAAGAAAGAAACAAAAAAGGGAGCTACTTATAACAAAAATAGAAAATTTATGGTATTTATCAGCAATAAACAAATATATACTTCTGAATTTTGGTAATCATTTTCCTTTCTTCACACTAAGAATTTAAACCCCCCTAAAAACTTAACCTCCACATCCACTTTTTTACTTTCTCTACCACGTGTGGTAAGTAGGGGTAGTATTGTATTCCACCCAAATAGTCGATACCGAGATTTCACCGGAAAATGTTTTGAGACACCCTGAATCCAAAAAAAAAAGCATTTTTGGAAACATGTCCGTGTGTGTGTCTGTGTGCGTCTGTCTGTGTGTGTGTGTCTGTGAACAGCATAACTCAGAAACGAACAGTCGGATAAACACCAAACTTGGTATTTAGGTTCAGTATCTTCCAGAGATGCGACACGAAGGTTTTCAAGAAAATCCCTCCACCCCAGATTACCTTTACATGGAACATTTTTCGAAAATTTTAATTTTCTGAAAAATGTCTCTAACGATTTTGATTAAAATATATTTTACGATATTTTCATGGCAAATAAAATGTATATCTTTAATTTTCTGGGAATGTTCCAAAAGTATTCTTCTTTGTGAACGACGTTTGCATAACTGGTAAACTATAAGAGATAGACAAAATTTTACTACACAAAAAATGTACATCGCGTTAAAATACACAATTTATGTCATATACATCTTTTTTGTTGAGTGAACCGTTGTTATTCCCTTAAATTTTCCAATACTCATACTTTTTCTAAAATTCGTTATTCATTTTTTTATGTCCTGGACATGCAAAGAAAATGGAATGCGCCACATAGCAACCAGCGCTTAAAAGATTTTATTATCGATTAAACCTACCATATTCCCATTGGATCTCGATACCTTGATTAACATGAAGCATATGGAGAATAAGCGTTTGTAAAAATAGTTTGTACAAGAGTAGAGAATGTCATGTGAGTGTAACACATCAGATTTTTTTTGTCCTGGTAATACAAAGAGCAACCAGCTCTTAAACGCTTAAAGCCTAGCAATTCCCGTTTCATCTACAAGAAAATTAGCAATAAGATTAACATCTCGATATCTCGATTAACATGAAGCATATGGAGAATAAGCGTTTGTAACAATAGGTTGTACAAGAATAGAGAAAGTCATGTGAGTGTAAAACATCAGATTTTTTTGTCCTGGTAATGCAAAGAGAATGGAATGCGCCACATAGCAACCAGCGCTTAAAAGATTTTACTATCGATTAAACCTACCATATTCCCATTGCATCTCAATACCTTGATTAACATGAAGCATATGGGGAATAAGCGTTTGTAAAAATAGTTTGTACAAGAGTAGAGAAAGTCATGTGAGTGTAACACATCAGTTTTTTGGAAAATGTCCGTGTGTGTGTCTGTGAACAGCATAACTCAGAAAGGAAAGTCGGATAAATTCCAAACTTGGTATTTATGTTCCTCATCTTCCAGAGATGCGACACGAAGGTTTTCAAGAAAATCCCCCCACCCCAGATTACCCTTTACATGGAACATTTTTCGAAACTTTTAATTTTCTCAATAATGGCTCTAACGATTTTGATTAAAATATCATATATTTAAGATACTTTCATAAGAAATAAAATTTATATCTTGAATTTTTTGGGGATGTCTCCAAAGGTGTTCTTCATTGTGAACGACTTTTGCATAACTGGTAAACCATAAGAGATAGATAAAATACACAAATACACAATTTTGGTCCTATACATTTTTTTGTTGAGTGAACCATTTTCAAGATATTGCTAACATCGGATATCTCGATTAACATGAAGCATATGGAGAATAAACGTCTGTAAAAATAGTTTGTATAAGAGTTGAGATAGTCATGTGAGTGTAACATATCACATTATTTTATTTAAATTGTATGATAAATAAATATGAATTATATTTAATTTCAATCAGTCTCTGGGAAGGATAGGGAATAATCTTATAGAGAATCGAACCCGGGACCCCTCGCACAGCAGAAAGGGCCAGCCGGATCTTTAAATTGTATTCTTACTTTTCTCAAACATCTGCTGCATAAATAAATTGTAAATATCCCACATTGCTTTTCCTCTAAAAGGTATTCTAATATTATTTATACCTTTTTATTTATTATTCGTGTGTGAACTTTATGTTATATGCATCCCATTAGGATCTTTTGAGTTCTGCTGTCTACAGACACAGTCAAACATACGGGTGTGCATCTTAAAACATTTGTTTCTGTTTCATGGAACCTCAAAACGCGTATTTACGGTGACATTCCGATGTAAAATTTCCCTGCCTGCAAGAGGCAGAGAAACTAAAGATGACCTTTGTATGATATAATCCTAAGATAGCTATGAAAATAAATGAGAACAGGTACAGCAAGTTGTGTGATTGTAACATTAGGCTTTTACTTTTTCTATCACGTACCTACTTGGTAAAGGAAGTACTGTATTTCACCTAGAAATTAGATTATTCTTAGAAAAGGCGTGTGTGTTGTGTATGAATAGCATAACTCAAAATGAAACATCGGATGTATATGAAACTTGATAAGTGTAGTATCTTCCAAAGACGTGACACGAATAGCCTCCACCCTAAACTACGCTTTACATGGAAGTATCTTTTTCCGATATTTTTTTATTTTCTCAACAAATGTTTCTAACGACTTTGCTTGAAATATCATATATTTAGGATATTTGCATGACAAACAAAACTTCCATCTATAATTTTCTGTAAATATTCGCTTGAAGTCCACTTCATTCGGAAATAATTTTCGACAATCTTGCAAAAGGAGATACAAAAATCTGATGTGTTACACTCACATGACTTTCTCTACTCCTGTACATACTATTTTTACAAACGCTTACTCTCCATATGCTTCATGTTAATCGATATGTTAATCTTATTGCTAATTTTCTTGTAGATGCAAGGGGAATTGGTAGGCTTTAAACAATAGTAAAATATTTTAAGAGCTGGTTGCTATGTGGAGTATTCCATTCTCTTTGCATTATCAGGACAAAAAAATGAATAACGAATTTGAGAAAAACTATAAGTATTGGAAAATTTAAGCAAATAACAAGCAATATCTCGAAAATGGTTCACTCAACAAAAAAAATGTATGTGACAAACTGTGTATTTTAACGCGATCTACATTTTTTGTGGTAAAATTTGTCTATCTCTTATGGTTTACCAGTTATGCAAAAGTCGTTCACAATGAAAAGTACTTTTGGAGACTTCCCAGAAAATTCAAGATATACATTTTATTTGTCGTGAAAGTATCTTAAGTATATATTTTAATCAAAATCGTTAGAACCATTTTTGAGAAAATTAAAGTTTTCGAAAAATGTTCCATGTAAAGGGTAATCTGGGATGGGGAATTTTCTTGAAAACCTTCGTGTCGCATCTCTGGAAGATACTGAACCTAAATACCAAGTTTGGTGTTGATCCGACTGTTCGTTTCTGAGTTATGCTGTTCACAGACACACATACACACAAGGACATGTTTCCAAAATGCTTTTTTTGGATTCAGGGGGTCTCAAAACATGTATTTCCGGTGAAATCTCGGTATCGAATTTTTGGGTGGAATACAATACTTCCCCTACTTACTATACGTAGTAGAGAAAGTAAAAATGTGCTACACAAAATATGTACCACTCTTTAAATTACTTTTCACTTCAAATAACCTTTTGTGATCATTTCTGAGGTATCTGTTAATATTGGTTTGGATTTTTCAACGCAAGTTTCCTTTAGTACTGCCGCTGTTCACTTGTTTCTCGCGAGTCATGGAAAGAGTATGGATTTTTGAAGGCATTTCAAGGTATATACCCAGCCTCTTATAAACGTCTGACTATCGACTGGCTTTCTACTATCCCTTTTATCTGGAACGAACATGTATAGTGAAACTATTTCTGAAAATAGTATCTCTATTAACATGAAGTAGATAAAAAAATAAGCTTTCCAAGAACACTTTGCCGTACTTATATAATAATAAGCGATAGTGGGTAGAGAACGCCATGTGAATTTAACGCATAAGATTGTTTTAGTTGCATTATTCAGAGAATACCTTTCACGTAAATACCACGACCTTTTTCTAGATGTATTTTTTGTTTACTCAGGGGATTTCAAAAGTTGAAGTCCCGATGATCGCAATATCGATTTTTTTGGGTCAAACACTTTACCTGCTTTACCTTATGTAGGTGAAAGAGAAACTACAGCGGGATATGGTATATTTAGAATAAATAATAGTTACGTTTATTTCGTAAAAAGAAATTGAATTTATGAAAAGTTAGTCAACAATATAATGAAACAGCTGTCATTTCTGACACAGTAGTAGATATAATACGCTGCTATTTGACCTCAGGGATTACCACATTTGCTCCTTATTGCTTTTTTTCGCCTTCCACGTCTTGTAAACAACTGCGCATATACAGGCCGACAGCTCTGTTGAGTGTTGACTGTGAGTTACTCATACAACAGGTTATACCGTGTCTTCAGATTTATTCGTCGTTTTCGCCAGCCAGTTTAAATGAATTGTGTCATTGTTAGTTCAGGGAACCTCTTGTCTCAAAGGAGAGGTGCGGAATTGAACCTCGGACTGTATGCGTTTCCGACTTCGTAAACAGTTTGATGTAAAGTGGTAATGCAAAACAGTTTTACACCAGGACATTTTGGACGTTCTCTGCACACGAAATCATACTGACTATCGATCACGGAATTTGCATGTTTGAGTGCTACTTCCGAACTGGAAGGATACGAGGGGAGGTCTATCGTTACAATAGCGGCTGTTGTGTGAATGATTTTGCCCGTTCTTGCCCAAAATTTCAAGTTCCGAGAAAACAACATGATAAAAAACAAAAACAGCTGTTTTTCAATTAACAATAAAAGGAGAAACAACCTAAATATTTAAACAAATTTTTAAGGCTTACTTCAGTTGCTTATTAAAAAGACAATGTTGTGTCATTAAAGTCGAACCACTCTATGATACAAAAACCTTCCAGATTTTTATTTACCTATAGGCATACATGCTGAGATTCCGAATTTATGAGACGCGAGTGAAAGACGTTCCAAATATAAATTCTGGAAAGGTATGATACAGTTCCAATTCACTAAGTTGATTTTGTGACTGTTGACATCCATCCCTTCCACTCATCTTTATCTAGTCCTCTGCTAGAGGTACTGGTGATCAACTCGCTTCAAAGTATTGAACGTCATGCGCAGACAACCGACTGGCGGCAAGGGTGAATAAATCTGAAGGCCATTGAATATAATGTCCTATCTTAAAAATGTTAAAGCCTGTTATAGAGTGCATGCCAGAAGCTTGACATTTTTACTATTTAATGTTGATTATGTATAAAAATTGAAGCTTTATTTCAAATACTTTGCAATATATATACGTTTTATTACTTTTGTATATTTACTTAATGTTTTACTTTACACATATTGCTCTATAGCATGCTTAAGATGCCTGCATTAGCTTATACAAAACTTTGTTTTACGGAATAAAAATTTAAAAATTGAACTACGAATGTTAAATGCTGTGAAAGTTATTCTTTCTTTGAAAGTGGTATGTTATATTCACATAATTTCCTCCGTAATTTCCATAATTGTTTATTTAAAAAAAACTTCTACAAATTTATCTTAGAAAAGCTAATTTTTCTATCTGCTTCAAATTAATCGATGTAAACGTTTGCAGAAATAATTTCACACATTTCGTTCAAGGTACAGGAGATCTGAGCGATGGTAAAATAAACTGCTGATGTGGCCACCGCACGGCTGCTAAAGGAAAACATCAGGCGAGAAATTTCAGATATTGAACACCCCAGTGTGAATACGAATATTCTGAGATATGTATGTATGAATAGAGGACAACATTTCTAATATCTCTTATGATAAGGTATATGCTTATTATCATTGTAATTGCATCGTATACATAATGACGTGAAACTGTTGAGAGGTAATTACAACTGTTTCGGAGATTCGAGCTGGGGCATGCAGTACCGGCATGCGGTGATCACCGTGAAAAGGAAAAGCTGGCCTTGGAATTCCATGACATTGCAATAAACAACTGAGGAGTGATAGCACTTCACGAAATTTCAAAGTATTGACAAATTGCAAGCAGTAACAACGATTATCTCGTAAACGACTAAGGCCACAGAAGGTTCATTTGAAATAAACAGTTTGTGTTAAAGGAATAATATTTTTGTGCCTTATAATTTGCCAGTTATACAAAATTATACAACACATTCAAATGAAGAACTTCACACGCTATTCGCAGAAAACTCAAGATGTACATATTTGGGCAATTTGTTATTGATGTAAATACGAGGTGTTTTATTCAAAAATATTTTCCATACAGAGGTTAACTTTGGGTGCGGGACTTTGTTTTTAATTTTTCAAAAACTTCCTGTCGCTTGCTTGGAAAATGCTTACCTCAGTTTCTATCTATCGTTTTTGAGTTACGCTGTTCACACGCGCGCGCGCATGGATCTTTTCTAAGAATACTTGTCTTGTATTAAGTAGCCTCAAAACATTTTTATCCGCTGAACTCTCGCTGTAGAATTTCTAGGTGGAATGCATTACGCCCTCTATCTACTAGGTATGCATTGGAGAACGTTAAATAACTACTTAATTATTTCAGGAAAATCACAAGAAACTTAAAATGATTCAGAGAAAAAACGTATATCACAATTGCATGCATAAACAGCGAATAATATTCACTCATAGTCTATATTATTCTTATGGAGAAACTTTCAAAGATATCCTTGAAAGGGGAGATATGCAAGCATTTACAGTGAAAAAAAATTGACGAGTTACCTTCACATAACTTTCCCTACCTTCTATCATTTATTAGTGGGTACACAAACTATTTTTACGAAACCTCATATTTATTATTTACTTCATCACAGTCGAGATAAACCCTTCCGGAAATAGCTACATACACATTTATTATAGACTCAAAGAGAACAGTCAAATGTTCAACATCTGGACGCTATATGCTGGTCTTAAAATTTCATATTGTTATCATACAATCGCGAGAAACAACTGAAACTCGACAGGACTTGACCGTATGACCAAATATTGAACAATTAGAACCATTAATAACGGATATCTTGTAAATGGCTTATGCCATTTGAAATAAATTCTGTGTTTTAATTGGGTAAATTGTGGTTTTTTTTGTGTAGTACGTTTTCGTGCATCGCTTGACCTTCACCGGTTATACAAAATTCCTTCCGAATGAAGAGGACTTCCTAAGCTGTTCCCAGGAAAATTGAGGATATACGTTTTATTTAACATGTAAATATCTTTAATGCATGGCTTTTAATCAAAATAGAGCTATTTTTTATAAAATTAAAAATTTCGAAAAATGTTGCATACAAAGCGTAGTTTGGGGTAAAGATCTTTGTGTCGTATCTTTGGAACATACTGAACTTAAATATCAAGTTATACGGCTTTGGTTTTTGAGTTACGCTATTCATAGACAGTCGGACATATACATACGTATATACACACGGACGCACATACCCGACGCACACACACGTAATACACACGTCCTTTTTTTAAACATGCTTTTTTTTATTCAATCTGCCTCAAAATGTTTGTTTCCGGTAAAATCCTGGTATCGAATTTTTGGGGAAAATGTAATTGCTTCTGCACCTACTATGTATGTGGGAGAGAAAGTAATGATTTCAGCGAAACTGCGATGGTCACTCCTGCACTATTGCACTGCTTGGCACTTCATGCTATCTAGATAACTGATCTAATGAGTTTATAACTTAGTTAATGTTTGTAGCACACTTGTGTAATAAACAAACTTATGACTTACATGTTTCAGCAGATAAGCGCTGCCGGGCACTATATTAACGAAACAACGGCCACTTTCACTTAGAATATTACTGCAGAGCACTATAACCCATTAATCACCAGCAACAAACAAGGAATAGTCCACTGTTCACTCAACAAGCCATCTTGCGTAGTTGATAGTTGATAACAAATGACTGCGCTTCCGCAAACCCCTTCCTTACGCGATGTTCGTCTGTTGACAGAAAAAGCTTGCACAATAATTGGCCGATCTAGCCACGGTGTTTCACTCGAGCTGCCCATTTAACCAGGGCCTTCTTAATTCTTCGAGTCCAACGCTCCAATCTAGTTCGTGTTTGTGACGTCACTAGCATAGTGATGTGTTATATCTACCTTTTATCTTTTATTACTGATAACACAAATTATTCTTACGAAAGTTTATTTCTATGTCTACTTTATTTTAGTCAAGATATAGCTAATTACACATTTCGTCAAGGTACAAAACAAACAGCGATAGTCAAGTGTTTAAGAACTGGTTACTATATACCTACTGGCCTTAAAATTCCATACTCTTTCCATGCAATCGCGAGAAACAGCTGAAATTCGACAGGAGTCAAAAAGAATGACAAGTATAGAACAAATCGCGACGTTTATTAACGGATATCTCAGAAATGGCTTATGTTACAAAAACATTATGGGTGTGTTTTGAAGCGATCTACATTTCCTGTGTCGTACGTTTTCATCTATCACTTAACGTTTACTAGTTATGCAAGATTACACACAGTTCCTTCAGAATGAAGAGGAATTTACAGGATACTCCCAAAAATCAAGATATAATTTAAATTTTCATGTAAATATATTTAAATTATGATATTTTAATCAAAATCGTTAGAGCCATATTTGCGAAAATAAAACATTTCGAAGAATGTTCCAAGTAGAGTGTACTTGGTGGAGGGGGACATTTTTCAAAATATTCGTGTCGCATTTTTGGAAGATACCGAACTTAAATACCATGTTTGTTATCTATCCGACTTTTGTTTTTGAGTTGTGCTGCTCTCAGATACACGCACACACACATACGCACATGAACCTTTTTCTAATCATACTTTTTTTATTTGGGGGGGTGGTCTTAAAACACATATTTCCGGCAAAATCTCGGTGTCAAATTTTGGGTGAAATGTACTACGTACGTACGTGGCAGAGAAAGTAAAAATGCGCACATTTACTGTCATAGCTCTTGGATCTTTCAGCTTCTAATAACTTATACATATTGTAACGTCTGAAATTCTAAATGATAAAATTTGGAATGCTGTGTCTTCCCGACGTACTATCTGAAGTACAACGATATGGAGGGGAAAAACTGTCATGGATTGCCCAAAAGTTTTCGCATCACATTTTGGAAATTTGAGTTAGGTTTATGTGTACAGCTATTCGTTTATTTAGATTTGATTTCCATTCATAATTCAGATTAATGCCCACCAATCATAAAATTATCATCATGTGAGGTTAGGTCAAATGGTCAGCAAACTGGAATAAGCCAAACATTACAACATGTACACTTACTGCATTAGGTAGCATTAAATTTATCGGGAATACAGGTTTTTGTGATTTGTCATATCCAAATGATGAGTAATTGGCAGCTTTCTTAGTGTTGAAGTAGACTGGATATAAATTAATTCCAATCAGGAATTAGGTCAGTAAATTATTTGAAAATCCAGATCTACTGGATTGTATGTCTTTCTTGAACCTCTGTTTGTTTTATATATGTTTTACAATAATTTGTAATACTTGGGATACATATATTTTGATCTGCATGAACCGGACAGTTTAATGATGTAAGATTTTTAAAACTTAGAGCTCTTATAAATATATTTGCATCACCTGATGCAGAAGGGAAAAAACTATTGTATTAGCTGGAATTACCTAATTGGAATTAATTGTTCTTCCACATAAGCCGTGTGTTGGACAAGTTTGCAAAAGTAGAAGCAGACGACTGAAAAATTCAATGCCATCGCTAAGTTAGTTGTATTACTAATTCAGAAATAATAAAGTTTATAAAAGGTAATAGTAAGTGCTTAAGGCACGTACTTAGCGTTAAATGAAAATAAAGTAAGGTTATAAACATGTTGAAATATAATTTGCGTATGACATTTATTTTCCTAATATTCCTTGTTTCCCAAGTCATTAAATATACTAGCTAGAATATTTTATTTTTCCTAATCTATGTGTCATCATCAAATACTGCACGGTTTAGGCCTCCTGGACTTTCACGAAATTTAAACCTGGCCCTTTGTAGTGGTGGATATTGGCGATATTATGGGAAATAGTGGCTTAAAAATGTTACCATCTCATCTGGTAGTCTGGTATATAAAATTCTGATGCATAATATAAACTTCCTATGGCTCAAACAAATAATACAGAGTCATTCATAAAGAAGGAACATGCTTTAAAAATTTATTTCTAATGAACAAAAATAGAGGAAAGTTCAAAGTTTTATTTTATTTGTTCAAAATAAGTACCATTTGTTATGCGAGGACGACCAGTGCTTTTCCGTTTGCATACGCAACCATCTTCTACGAATTTATTATATCAATTGTAAATTTATTTATGACGAGGTAGCTGTTTGTTGAACTTACAACGAAATGCACGCTACAAAGAAACAATGGATTCACTCTTTGTATACTGCAGCACACAAAACGGCTTTTCCTGTAACGTTGCCATTTTCTCGTAAACAAACCCAGCGCCGCTGTAGACACTAAATGGAACTAATACGTGGGGGCTTAAAACTTTAAACTTTCCTCTATGAAATAACGTGTCATATGTGTTGCTATCTATTGTCGTTCATTAAAAACGAATATTTAAAATCTGTTCCTTCTATTTGAATAGCCCTGTACTTTGTGCTTACTTCAATTCATAGCTAATGCATGCTGTACTACTGCGCTGGGGAACATCGCCTACCCTGGTGATAGCTCAAAATGTTCATTAGAGCATCCCCTATTTTACCTTTTCTACCAGTATCTAGAAAGCAGAGGATGTATTGATTTCCACCCAAAAATTTGTTGATGATATTTTACCGAAATCCACGTTTTGGGGTAATTTTTTATTATTGAATACTTTATCATTCAGTTCTTTCTCACGATGTCTTCAAAAGAGAACGGAATGTCAATAGCGACCCGTTTTAAAGTATTTGACTAGTGTCTCCTGTATCATCTGCCTAATAAAAATGTGTAATGAAATAATTTCTGCAAACGGTTTCTGGATTAACCTAAAGTAGACAGAAAGTTAAAGCTTGTGTATATATAAATTGATTGCAGAAGAGATATAAAAATTAATAATAGTGGGTAGAGAAGGTCATGTTTATGTACGCTTTCATTAAAACCATCTCTATATTAAAATGCAAACATTTTAAAAAGGAGTTTCTCTCAGGCCTGAATGCAACCAAAAGATATTCGATATCAACTGGTTGGGTGTATGCTTCATTACTTATTTGTGTTTACATTGAAGGACACAAAAGTAGTTTGATGTGTCCCACACACAAACGTTGCCAGTTCAACATAAGAAAAATAAAACCACTTGTGGCTTGTATTCGCTCCACTTTTCATGGAAAGTAATTTCCGAGTGAAGTGCACACTCAACAAAAACTGAAACTTGGCTTGTGGTCGCCGCATTTTAACTTTGTAGGTAGCAACTTATGAAACTTATCATCTCATCTTGTATCTTGTTGTGGCTAAAGTTTCTTGCAACTCCTGAAGAAACTCCGTAGAAATTACAAGAACCACTGAAATGCGGCTTTTAGGAATCGCTGAAGTATATAGTTGATAAAGTCACCTTCTCTACTGGGGTAGAGTTAGTTCTTATACTTTATGAATAAAAAACAGTTGCCAGCAATATAAATACTGCATTAACCGAATGGAATGGCTATACATGTTATCCTCTGAAAGGGAGATTTTATGTACAACACAACTATAAATGAAAAATCCTTACATCATTTTACTCATTAAACCCTTATTTAAGCAATAAAAGGTTTTAAATACTTTTCGTTTCAGGCAGTATTTTATATCACAACACTGTGAACGCCAAAGTGATTGCAGTGTAAATTAGCATTATTGTATGACAAGGATTTGAGATGTTTGTTAATTATAAGCATTGTTAGGAAATAAGTTTACACGGCCTCACTGAAACTGACAATAGGAGTGGGTAAGAATGAAACGAGGGTGTGAGTTGTTTATTAATTAGAAGAGACAAACAAATGACGTCAGAGTAGCGTGCCTTTCTTTAGAAATGGAGGGAATGTCTTCCCTAAGCATATGTGTTCGTAATTTTGATTGGATAAAAAAATAGACGCTAATGTTGGCGCGCTTTATTAACCAATAGCAGCTCGATTATAATCTTTAGGCATATCGGGGTGAGGGAGTATAAATTCTAAAGCCAGAGACAAGTATTGCACAGTTCAACAGAATCATTCACGCGTTACACGTCGCACAGTTTAAGAGAATCGTTCACGCGTTACACGTCGCCCAGTTCAACAGAATCATTAACGGGTTACATGCAGCACAGTTCTACAGAATCTCTCGCTTCGTAAAGTTAGTTATAAAATGTGAAATGCGCGGCAAATAAGTATTATAGTTACATTCGAAAATATAACAGTTTCAGTCGGGCGTGTATCAAGAGTAAATATGTGAGATTAATAACGTGTGACGGCAATAAAAGTGTAAAAACAAATTCTTTTATCAGTGTTATCTTTTAGTAACAACTCCTTTCCGTTTACACACCCTGTTCAAGAGATTTGCTCGACTGAGTAATAATAGCTAGCCGGAGGACAAAGAACCCAAAATTCAAAATAGTAAAACACTAACAGGCGCTCAGCAAATAAGATAACACGAACGATACCGACGACACGTTGCATTATATTTCAAATGCGGAAAGATTTAAGAAACTTTTATTGCAGTACATGATACAGCAATACATTTTATTGTGTTAACTTTTTTCCGTAAGCATTTCGTTAAGAAATTAGCATAGTAAGTAGGTGGAGAATTGCATTTCGCCCAAAAACTACATATCGAGATTTCACCGGAAAAAGATGTTTTGAGACACTTTGAAATCAAATAAGGCATTTTTGGAAACATGTCCGCTTGTGTGTCTGTGAGCATAACTCAAAAACAGAAAGTTGGATAAATAACATATTTGGTATTTGAATTTAGCATCTTTCAAGGATGCGACACGAGGATTTTCAAGATTTCCCCACCCTAAACTACCCTTTACGTGGAACATTTTTCGAAAACGTTAATTTTCTCAAAAATGGCTCTAAAGATTTTTATTAAAATATGTTTAAGTTATTTTTATGACAAATGAAATTTATATTTTGAATTTTCTGGAAATGTCCCCAAAAGTCCTCTTCGTTCTGCATGACTTTCGCATAACTAGTAAACCGTAAGAGATCGCCAAAATGATACTACACAAAAAATGTAGATCTCGTTAAAACACATAATTTATGTCATATACACCTCTTTTGTCGAGTGAACCATTTCAGAGATATTCCTTGTTATTTCTAATACTTGTGGGAATTCGTTCTTTTTTTATGTCCTGGACATCAAAGGGAGTGGAATGCTCCACATAGCGACCAAGCTTTTAAAAGATTTGACTATGTTTTAAAGCCTACTGTATTTGCATATTCCCCTTGCAACTGCAAGAATATTAGTAATAAGATAATTTGTACAAATGTTTATCTCGATTAATATGAAGTAGATGGAGAATATGCGTTTGTAAAATTGTTTTTTTTCAAGAGAAGAGAAGGTCATATGAGATCAATACATTAGAATTTTTATTTTGCACAATCCTAATTGTTATTGAAGTTAACACGTTGCAACAGCGCTATCATACTAACGCCTCAGACTGCTATGTTACCTTTCCTCGCCGCATATCACATGATTGTATCTTCTGTATAAATATCGGTACCAACATTCTAATTTGTGTTTATTTCCTTTCATTGTTTACTTATTTGTTTTCACTGAAATGTTTTATTAAACAACATTAAACAATCTAAAATTTTCCTTCCCTTTTTTACTTATTTATTCAGTTTTTTTTGTAACTGACAGTTATAAATACTCATCACTTGGTTTTTGCATTGATGCATAATGAGCAAATGTTTACGTTAAAACATTATTTTCTTTTCCATTTCATGCAGATTTAAACAAAGTGTTTCTGTTCTACCTGTTTTAGTTAAACATTTCGCTGAAAACACACTAGAGAAGTGTATTGGGAATTAAACACAACTAAGTTCGTATCGTTCCGTAATACAGCAACAACTTCGCAGCGGCTTCGGAAAAACCGCGCCTAATCTTACGCCTCAAGAGTGATTCTTCACACTTCCTTGGAAGGGAAAGCCGCTGTTGCTAAACTTTTCTGCAAAATTATGAAAGAACAAAGGTATTCGTAAACTTGTATTCATTGAGTTCTATCTTTTGTAAGAGAATGATATGCTTCTATACGTACAAGGTAGAGGGGGTAGAGGTGTTCAAGAATACACGTTTCCAAAGAAAAATCTAAATAATCATTAGTCCATCACCAAGCATTTATCTAAAATTAAAAGATTTACAGTGCAATACCTTACAACACTGTGCGCTCTAGGCGCATGCAAAGCACGTGACGCACCTCCTACTAAGAGAGGCAGGGTATCATAGAGAACGCTTAGGAAGAAAACTTGACTCCAGAGTAAAACGCTGGCAGTGTTTTCTCTTTTGGTTAGACGAAAGAAACGTTTGTGTAATCAATGAACAGCAGGTGGAAGTATGGTTTCGTATTCCTTTGTAACAAAGTTTACAGCAAGGTTTAGTATTTAATAACGAAACATTAAATAATTGCAAGCAAAGCATCATGATTTAGGACAAAAGTAAATGCTCAGGCTTGTTATTGATAAGAAGTTTGCAAACTGAAGTACAGAAACATTGACGCAAAATAAAATAATTTTTTCGCTGTTATATTGCAGTAGTACTTATTAATGGCGGTTAAAAAAAGAACATGGAAGCTAGGCATCATACACTGAGACAATATACATGCTCAAGTTTGATATTAAAGAGCATTTACGCGGGTTGCTGAAACGAAATACTTACATAAATTATTGTTCACAAGCCATTCTTTAAAATGCAAGAAAATGCATTCTATAGAATGAAAATAATCTAATTATGTATGACTATTCTCTGCCCATGCAGGGTTGTTTTGAAATCCGAAGGCACCACATTTTAGAAAATACACTTCATCGGACACACTATTTCTATGTATTGACGTTAGACAATCTTATCCTTAAATTCAAATTCCTATTATTGAAATACTGCACTCGTTCGTAAGTGTGTGTTTGCGTCACATTTATAGTATGTTCGTTACTCACTGGGAAGCTTAAAGCACGCGAATTATTTCTCTGTTTCACACTAGCACTCGAATCATGGATCTTCGGCTCTCCATACCATGCTCTTATGCCTGAGCTACCGTACCAAATATACCTACGCATATTACACCTTCTCATCTTATTCAAGTATACCGGTAAACCTTCAAAGCGCAGTTATGAAAACAACTCCTACTGCAGCAATGGAGATACTCTTGAACCTGACACCATTGCATTTAGTTGTAATGAAGGAGGCAGGAATGGCACTCTATAGACTGCAACACACTAAGCAACTGAGAATTCCCGAAACAGACTCAGGTTTGTTAAGAATTGGAAAATACACAGGAGATGCATCTTTAGAAATGCCATCAGACTATATAATTCCAATTAAACACTTTATAAGGAGCTTAAAGGTTATTATTAATCCTGACGCTGGACGAATAAAACTCCGGAAACTCCTGAGAGAACTCGGATATGGTTTACAGATTGTTCAAAGGATGGCCCAGGAACAGAATCCGGAGTATAAGACATAAGACCAAGGTGCAAAAGGTTTATTCCCTTGGGTGAATATGCTACAGTTTTAAACATAAATTTATGCTATTATTCAATGCATACATGAAAACATAAGGACCCTGCACCAATACTGTGTAACGTGATCTAGGCTCAAGGATTGGACGAATGAAATGCGTTGTCAGACATAGTACATTACGAAAATTACGATTCTCTTGGTATACCTAACTTACGAATTTTTCCAAAAGTGATTATTTTACAAATTAAGATGGAGAGAAGAAAATCAAGCTTCTTATGAACTCCCCAAGGTTAGCCAAACGCACATAATAGTAATCAAGTTTTAAATATCCCACCACATTTTACAACAGATGGGGTCCACAAAGATGAAAGCAATACCATAGTGCATTCAGTATATTATGTAGAATCACCCTTAAACTATGGGCAATTTATATCTACATTTTCCACCCTGTAAATTACCGTAACATCTCATGATATTTAGGAAGGGACGTTATTTTCGTATTTTTTCTGCAATAAAATAATAGTCCTCGTAATAAACTAAGTAGGAAGACAATCCTAACAGCTCAAGATATATTAAATTTTATTTTCGTATTTGCTCAGATGTTAATCAGCAAAATTTCAATTAAACTCTGACTGCAAGTATAGCAAACCATTATAAAACTAAATCAAGATTTTCTCGGAGTTCCACTCAGAAACCGATATTTTGAAAGCGTAGACATCTCAGACTACAGGTCCAATAAAGTCTGGAATATTCGTGCCGTCAGTTTAACCAGTTGACAAATAAACACCAAAAATGCAAAAATGTATTAATTTTCTTTTTAACAATTATAAATTTTGCCTCAAAGCTGAAGTTGATTTATGTTTATTTTTAAAACATTGTAATAATACTGTACATAAAGGTATTCTTATACACTGAAAATTCTTGATAGGCTCATATAAAACAGTTTAACAATTTTTCAATCGGTAGTTGTATAGTATCTAGGTAGGTACTTATTTTTTCAAGAAACTGCAATCTATTGTTCAAAGAAACGCTTGAGCTGCTTTACAAATTCCACTTAGTTAAAGAAGCATGAGCACAAATGTAATTGGCGTTTTGAGATATGCAGTAATTTTTTGCGTTATCCGTGTTTGAACCTAATATCAAGTGAAGGCTTGGCGCGGGAGAATATATAAATTTATTGACGGGAATATATAAATAATTAAATAAAGAAATAACAGTAAGATAGAGAAATAATAGCAATATATTATTTCCGTGTATTAATGTATAATGTAACAAACAAGATTAAGTTGAAAGATTTTGTCGGGGTAATTAAGAAGTCAGGTTAGCGAAAGTCATTAGTATCAGCCGAAGCAGCAAACGCATTAACTTGATTCTGGGAATTCCTAGGTTATAAACTGAATATGTTTTTAGGGTCACGTAAGCAGAATTCTGGAAAAGAAAGAGGCACTTAGATTCCTAGATTTTTACCAAACCCTGGTAACAAAGTTAAGAGGTACACTTAGGATTTTTTGGCTGCACGTTGGTGGGGAGTAATGAAGTAGGCCGAGCTAAGGTAATAAAGACGTGCAATTTTAGGTCAGAGTGTTACACTCTCTCAGGTACCATCACCAGTACGTTCTGCTCGTGTGATGTTTAAGCGCCTAGCTAAGCGTTTGTGTGAGTAAGATTTCGCGGCTATTGCGAGAGGTCTCGCCGGTAAGCATTTCAGCGACTCACGGAAAGTTATAGTATTAGTTTCTTTTATTGTGCAAACAGCTATTTCCAACTGTGACTTTGATACTGCAGAAGTAAGGAGGTATAATAATTCAGTTATTACAATTTCGAGTGCTACAATGCAGAGCCAGTCTATTTCTTCATCTCAAAGGGTCAACAACACCCTTGAATAACCTAATATTAGTTGACAATAAATTTCTCAGTCAATTTAAACTGATGTTGTCCTTCACAATGCCCTGGGAGAAAGATCTCATAGCTTACCTCTTGAGCAGCTGGAACATGAGATAACAGGACGAGCTACGAGACAACACATCAGAAGCAGCTGAAGCATATACGGTTTCAAAAGTGCCAACCATCATTCCTGTATAAGGTTTAAGCGTTTCCTGTTCTTATTTTTGACTTTGGTAGGTGGCGTCTGTGTTCCTTACTGAGGTTAGCTAACGAGTTTAGGTGCCTCGGAACGTAACTTGTTCTCCAGCTCTTCACACACGTGTGTGTGTGTGTGGGTGTGGGTGTGCGTGTGGGTGTGGGTGTGTGGGTGTGTGGGTGCGTGCGTGCATGTGTCTACATAATACGCTTGACGAGTATTGTAATGACATGTAGCCGGTTATAGGGCAAATAACTGCACTCTTGGCCATTATGAACGTTTCGCTTTTCGATGTTCGCCTCTGTAAGTTGTTTAATACTTTTTTTTATTGGACGCAAGCATAGATTTAGATTTTTATTATTGTTATTTGGAAGCAGATTTTAAGGGGAATCATCTTGCATTTTTAACGTGTTCTTAGTTCTGGACCGTGCAGGCTGTTGTTGAATAAATTGTTAGATAACGTTATGGGATTTTTAGTGTGTTTTGTGAATTCTGATGAATGGCCGTGTACGCTGCTGTTATCCATTGCGTTCCGATTGTACCCCTGGTGTGATAGTATGAAGGGGTCGCTTGTGCGAGAGTTATAAGTGGATAAACTATATTATTACCAGCTTACCCTAATACCCTTGTCGTGTATAAAGTGCGAGTATAATGGTCACAAATCGAACATTTCAATATGCCATAGAAAATTCAATAACATTGTGCAGCAAGAGACTGCATACATAATTGCTTTTGCAAATTATTGTATTAGCTATCTTTGTAAAGTATATAGATAGTTAACATGCTAAATGGGCAGAAGTACTTGTTGGTAAGTTGGCTTTGTTGAACCTTCCTTTGTGACTTATCTGCGAAATCCCTCCCATATTTTAATTTACCAGCGAAAATCATATAACACAGAGTAATTGAAATAACGAATTACACAGTAAATATATTAGTTAATTTATACTGTTTTAATTAGTTAAATTCAAAATGTGTTTCCTCCCATAGATATGGAAGTAATTAATGCTGGGAATACCTTACGTAATTGATTTTCTTTTAATGTTTTGCTCCTTAATGTTGAAAAAAATGTGTATGTTATGCAAATTATTAAACAAATAAACAGAGACATATTCAAATTTCCATGGAACAGGTATTTATTCACATTTGAGGTACTTTTGGATACCTTTGCAGTTATCTAAACGTCGTAGCACTTTAAAAATGGATCTAAAGTTTTAATCCGTCCTAGGGAAATAACGTTTTCCGGAAGTATAACTTAGTGTGGCTAATTTTTGCCGTAAAATAAAAAACTCAAAACTGGTCAAATATAGAGGAAAAAAACACTTTAGTCCTTCTTTAATGTTTTTCTGATGTAGACGTCACAATATGAAACGCATATGGATTTTAGAAATTTTATGCAACAGGTTAAAACCTAAGAGTACCCGATTTTAAGTAAGGCCTATTGTTTTCTTTTATGACAGCTCGAGGTTTATTGGTTAATCCTTACGAAACTTCTATTGTATATCATGGCTCCAATATATGTGAACTTATATACGATCGTATATATATTTTAAATCAAATCGCTTGAAGCTGTTCATAAAACACTACTTACTTGTATTCTTTGGTATAATTGGAAATAATCCAAGATTTAGGTTTTGTATAATGTTAGAGGGGTTCATCGAAGAACATTGATGCAATAGTAGGTGCACCGTTATAGTACTAATCAACGGAAATTAAATGCAGTTTCTTCATTACATTACTAACTGCAACAAAAGACAAAGCTCCACCAAAGGTCCCGGGTTCTATGGAAATTTTCTTTAATTACGATTATTCTCTAAGCTCCATAGACTGGGTGAGAGATTGAATGTGGTGTGAAGCAAGTTAAATAAAACGGCCAAAACCTACAGTAACCTAACCTAAAACAAGGCTCAAAGAGTAAACACACCATCAAATGTTTCACTAAAAGCCCCTGAAATGACCATGACCATAGCATATGGGGGCTATAAAAATGAATAAAAAAATCTGATGTGTAACACTCACATGACTTTCACTACTCTTGTACAAACTATTTTTACAAACGCTTATTCTTCGTTAATCGAGATATTGATATGCTAATCTTATTGATAATTTTCTTGTAGGTGCAAGAGGAATTGGTAGGCTTTAAGCGATAGTTAAATATTTTAAGAGCTGGTTGCTGTATGAGTATTTCATTCTCTTTGCATTACCAGGATAAAAAAAGGAATAACGAATTCCCACTTGAAAAAAAAGTATAAGTATTGGAAAATTTAAGGGAATAATAAGCAATATCTCGAAAAGTGTTCACTCAGCAAAAAAAAAGTATATGACATAAATTGTGTATTTTAAGGAGATATACGTTTTTGTGTAGTAAAGGTTTGTCTTTCTCTTATGGTTTACCAGTTATGCAAAAGTCGTTCACAATGAAGAATACTTTTGAAGACATTCCCAGAAAATTCGAGATATACATTTCATTAACATATGATATTTTAATCAAAATCGTTAGAGCCATTTTTGAGAAAATTAAAATTTTCGAAAAATGTTCCATGTAAAGGGTAAACTGGAGTGGGGGGATTTTCTTGAAAACCTTCGTGTCGCATCTCTGGAAGATACTGAACCTAAATACCAAATTTGGTGTTTATACGACTGTTCGTTTCTAAGTTATGCTGTTCACAGGCAGACACACAGACACACACAGGGACATGTTTCCAAAAATGCTTTTTTTGGATTCAGGGGGCCTCAAAACATATATTTCCTGTGAAATCTTGAATCGAATTTTTGGGTGGTATACAATACTTCCCCTACTTACTGTACGTAGTAGAGAAAGTAAAAAGAAGTCAAAAGCGTTCATTTTGCAGTAAGCATAGGAAATTCCTGTCATTGAGTTAGTTACACAGTTCCTCACCAGTACTGAATTAGCACTGATGGGTACTCTCTAGTTTCCACACCAACTATCTCAATATCTATTCATAATTTTAATTGCATTGCTTTAAAATGCAACTATACAATTATTCGAAGGTTCTTTTACAAAATCAAAATTAGTTAACAGTACAATTAATCCAAAGGGTTATAAAATAAAATGTTAAGAAAGACGTAATTAAATTTTATACGCCGTAAAAGTGAACTGATTTTCCTGGATACCATGCAACGCCTTATTCTTTCCTGCACGTTTAGTGGAAGTACAAGGCGTGTTTTTAAAGTAAGCACCGATACTTTTTTTAAATAACAGAACATCATTTTACAAACACTTTATTATCATTCATTACGTTACACCTTATGCTACTTCTCCACATATTCACTGCCGTTATTCAGGCACTTGTAACGGTAAACCAGTTTTTGTATGTCTTTGTCAAAGAATGATGCCGCTTGTGACGAAAGCCAAATCTGCACTACTTCTTTCACATTATCGCCATTTAAATGTTTTCCATAAACATTTCCATGTATTTCTTCAGATGAAGAAACAAATGAAAATCGATTGGTACCAAATCCGGACTGTAGGGAGGGTGGCCGAATTTAACCCAAACAAATGATGCAATTAGATCTTGCGTTTATTTGGCTGTTTGGCCGGGAATTGTCACTCATTATTGTTTCCCCATAAACCTCATACAATTGGCGATGAATATTTGCTGGCGTAACATTCCTGGCATTCAGAAAACGAATAAGAAAATGCCTCATAGTCGGCGGCTCGTTCGATTGTTTTGAACATTTCTAAACGCTCTAACAACAGGAAAACTCAAAGTAACGATCGTTCACAGTTGCATCTGGCTTCCTAATGAATAGAGAAATTGACCGCGCGAGCTCAAAATCAGACTGCAGCGTTGCAGCGGCAAAATATTAAAATGACACTTACTTTAAAAACATGCCTCGTAACAAAATGATGCGGTAAAATGCGAGTTGTCCATTGAAATAAATCAAATATAACTGTTATTCCTTTTATTTCAATCTCCAAGTCCGTCGCTGCTGTCTTTTCACGAAAAAGAGTCATAGCTTTGCCTTTAGAATTAATTTTTTTCCCCAATTTGAGAACGCCTGGTCGCTAATTTCCCATTTTGTTGCAAATTTTATACAGATTTTTTCAAAAATTATAATAGTCCATTCCTATTAGAACACCACTTAAATCGCTATAAATAAAACGATATGCTGAGTAGGATGCTGAAGTTTTTTAGTTTTAGAATTTAAGGAGAGATTAAAAGCCCTATCCTGCTAGTGTTAAACCTATTAAATTCATGACTCGTTAACTCAGAAACTATTTGATATATCAGACTCAGCTCTTTACAGGATGTACATACTGGTTGTTTAGAGGATTTGTTAATGTAACTGGGGGATTGTACATTCAGATGTTGGCAGCAATTGGCCGGTTGTGACGTAGGGATTGGAGAGGAAAAATAGTAGGTATAACCTAACGGACACTGAGCTCTCTGTCTCTTTCCGTGTGCTGTGCTAACACAATCAACATGGGTGATGAAACGGCAACTCTAGGCCGAGCCCGAGAACTGTAATTATAGATAATTTATTAATTAATTTTTATTAATGTTAAATCATACTATGTACATATCTTTTTCTTATACTGCTTGTATATTGTAAGAAGGGTGATTTAACGTTATATATGTATCTAGGTTACTAATATTAGAAGAGTTATAAATGGTTTAATGTAAATAATTTAAGCGTAATGTTAAAATACTGTCCACGACGAAATGTTTTAGCTACAGGAACAGTGTCTTCGAAGGCAGAAAATCTAGTTTTACGACGTCTCTCTGGTCGCAGGGCCATTGTTCATACAGCGAGGGTGTAAAGTCTTTGTCCTATTATTCGATAATTCGCCGTGACCAAGTGAGAGAGACAGCTAGCTTAACGGTAAATTTAGGAAAAGCCGCCATTTATGTTAAATTTGGACCAATGAGATCCCTGTAAGTTTATACGAAATAGTGAGACGCGTCGAGTGGCGCTAAAAAATGGACCAATAGGAAAGGAAGCAGCCCCAGAAGCCTGCGACTATAAATGGATCTGCTAGGAAGAAATTCGGGGCATTTGATTTTGCCATTTTTTCATGTGTGGGTCATTTGTCATGTAGTCAGGGAACATTTTGCACACTACAGGCAGGGAGAGATGCTGCAGGAGGTTGAGATATCGCGCCAAAAGTGAATAAAAACAGTTTTCGAACACAACTAAGAATCGCTACTCGTAAAGAGATAATAAGCATATTTAAACTTCGCGTCATATCCGCGCCGTGTTTTAACAGCGATGGACAGTATTTTAACTGCGGTAATATCAGTGTTGTGTACTACGTGGAGTAGTTAAATAAAAGAAATTGCATTGTCATCTTTTCGTAACCAAAGCACGGCTATTTCTCATTTTTACCACGACCCGAGGTCTACGCTTCCTTTACCAAGGATAAGTCCATGCTTCCACCTAGTTTTAAAGAAAATTACTGCAGCTAGCCGAGGATAAAAATGCAGAGAACCAGCACACTGCGAACATCTGGAGCCAACATGGAGGATGCAGCAAGGTAAGACGTGAGCAACGGACAGGAGGAGGTGACTGCCGCAGAGTACATATGTCCCGCTATCCACCAGAAGATCAAATAACTTTCCTTTAAGAATAAAGTGCCAATTGTATTTTGAAATGTGTTGAATTATTGATGCTTATCTCCTTCCCTTCCTGTTTATGTAGAAGTTAGGAAGTTTGCAATACTAATGCATGAATAAGTCAAGCTGCGTTTCCAAGTCCAACCTATTGCGTTGTAATTAATATAAAATTATAATTAATGACAATTAGTGTAAATTAATATAAAATGGACATTTATAGAAAATATCAACTGAATTTGTTTGAGGTCGTAGCAGTACATGCAGTACTGATCTTTGTTCAATAAAGATCTTTAAGGAAGATAAAATTCTTTTTCGTAACTATATCATCTTTTGCTTAATTTTTTTTTAAATAGCCATCAAGCGGTTAACACCAATGTAGATCCACAACAGCACTTAGGGGTTGCTTTTAACATCCTAAATTTTCATTTATCTATCTCTAATACTTTCTAAAAAAAAGTTATTTATGCCATACAATGTCATTCACAGAAAAAAGATCTACTCACAGCAAAAAGGATGAAGACAAACTCGCATATACTTGCACATTAAGAACACAGAAGCTCACATACTTAACATCAGTACAAACTTGTAGAGCCTAATTTCCCCATTCTACTCTGAAGCGTATAGCAGTTATCATTTTGCATTGTTGATTCTCCAGCACATCACAGGTAAAAACCATATATGCATAAAATTTTAAAACATATTTAAAGTATAAGAATTATACCTTCAGTGATGGAATATATATCAAACTAAAAAAGAAATTCAATTTATAAGACTTCACAAAAAGTTAATAATGTCATTTTCTGAAGATCTTAGCCATTTATTCTCTCCTTAAAAAATTTCTCCCCCTCCATTAACGAAAGAATATCTACTTGCTTAAAAACTAGCAAGTCAATACCCAAATTTTCTTATGTGTTATAAAAGTAATCTAAAAATTATCTGAAGTCATTCAAACACTTTTCAATAGTAAATTAAATAAAGAAATAATAAATATTAGCTTCTGGTAGAGAGAAACAATAACTCAAAGCTTACCATAGAGATATTTAAGCAGTTAATGAAAAAGAAAAATATTTTAAAGCATTTTATTAACTTCTTTTGGCCTTACCATTTTAAAACCCTGAGAAAAAATATCTTCTACGTCGCCTGAAATATCAGCATAAAAGAACGAGTAGGTGGGTTTAAGAAACCCACCATTTTCTTGTAAATAACACAATTATTCACCCATACATGGAGATTTCAAATGATACAAATTTCTAGACGTAGGGATAATTTATTTTCCTTCCTTCAGTTTTCTCTCACGCAACACTGCCGTTATACGCAGTTTGTCTGCTGATAAGGCGTTGTAAATCCTCAAACATGTTATTATTAGACAATTTAAATAATACATTCCCATTGCTAGTTTCGTTGTGTAACACAAACCGTTGTTCTTCATGTCTTTGGGATTTTGAGTTCAACAAGAAATTGGTGGATACATCACATTGATACATGCAAGAAAAGCACTTTTTGACAGCAAAACATTTTATATTAGTATATTTGATCGATTATAAAATAACAATGATATACCCTTTACAATTTGTTGTCCTCTCCATCGTGTTTTTGATTTGACTCACAGTTTGTCTGTTACGATGCAGCTTGTTTCACATCAACACAAATATGACATTATGCGCGTCTGATATCCCAACACATGAATTTAAAAATTACGTAGATATTTGGTTATTCTTTCACAACGCAGATATATTGTGTTTTTAACATTAGATAATACAAAAGCTCTCCAGATACACGTTACATTGTATTTGCATATTTACAATATTCATCACACATGCATACAATATAATTCTCATCTCCTGTATATATAAAATACCTCTCACTCAATTTTATACATAAATGGTACATGAATATTCAGATCAACTTAGTAAATTGTTATTATACACCTCCAGCATACCACTTAGCTGACTTTGTGACACCAAATAACACTTGCTGTTTAACTGCCAGATAAGCAATTACTCTTTTTATCTGCGGAATTGAAGGATTAAACGTGAATATTTATGAAAAATGGCAGAGGAAAAGAATAAAAGCATTCTGTGTTATTTTGTTTTCAAATCTTGGATCAAATAAAGTCACCACAATAACCTGTTAATGTCTAAAGTTTATTCTCAGTACAACCAAAGAACATATACAACGAAACGTTTGTGTCGGAGTTTAAAGCCTTTAAATAGCGATTACTAATATAAAAACGAAGGATATATGAAATTCTTATGAACTAAAACTATTATTTTCGTTAAATAGATTGTAGCATTTCATCACAACAATATATATCACGTTAATGTCCTATTTTGATTATGTAAAAATCAAAACATAAACTTTGAGAAATGTTCTTACCTAATCAGAAATGTTTCGTTCGAATTCCATATTAGATTTTTAATAAGGAGAACATTTTGTAAGAGGGCAAGCTTTTTCACAGCCTGCATGCAGATATTTCAACCTAGAAAAAATTATAATAAAATCATTAGTGTAGTGATAACAAATGATTATGATTGTAGGTTTTGAAAACGAAAGCACGTTCCCCTTCTGAGGAATCCATGCAAAAGATCCAATGTGATTATAAAAATCTACTATTACTTTTTTTAGTTATCCAAAAACCTGCGATCATACTGAAGTAAAAATGACTTAAGTGTTACTTGGGTATTCATTCATTAATACATATTTTAATTGTTGTTGCACTCAGAAGGAAAGCCAGACAAAGGTACTGATATACTGGATTATTGAAGAAAGAGAGGTGTGCTGGCAGTGTTTACTTCTCACCACGGAATTCCCTCCTGCATATTCACGCAGCCTCTAAGTGTGCGCATGACACCCTGCTTTCGTGGAAATCTGCATAAGCCCAGTTGGGATAATGGGTAACTTGTAACAACCATTTGTTGTTTAAGAACCTAAATAGTTTTCAATCTAAACTTTGTCCGAGCAATGTTTAACTAGAGTGTGTTTGAAACGCTACCTAGCGTGACTGGAGATGAGGCAAGAAACGCATTTGAGGGCGCTAGCATTTGTTTCCGGAGGAAGAGACTAATGATATCACAGCTCATTGAACAGATCGCATTAATAATCTTAAAATAGCTTATAAGTTCATTTCGAAGGAGAAAAGAAAAATTCCATGCTATACTGAGTTATTTCTCTAAGTGAGGATTATTACCAGCAAAACATTTTAAAAGATTGGAAAGAGCCTAACCTTTTTCGCAATATCTCATCAATAGATTTCTGCAGAAAAAAAACTTATTTGAGCTTGCAAGCTAACAAATACCAGACATACAAATGTAGAATGTCAAGGTAACTCGCCACTTAATTTTTATAGTATCTATATTTATTCACCCACATTTGCATCAATAATGGTAGCCAATGTCCTTGAGTTTTGAAAGGCAATACAAGCGCCTTTAAGCTTTATCACCACGTTTTCTTTATCGCTGAGGTCTTCCTGGGTTAAATTCTGACACCATGTTATCGGAGGTTTTTAAATGCCTTTCCAATTGTCCTTTCTCCATCACGTTTAAGGCTAAGCAGTGTTTAATAATAGGCGTTCATTAGACATTGTTTTACGCTAAACACTGTTTCTGTAAAATAGTTCAAAGGTTTAACCAACGAATAACACAATATGTAGAAATGTTCTTTTTACAAGGGACCCATTGCTGTTGCGGAGTAACCATTTCTAATTTTTAAATACGAGAGGGGTTATTCAAAAAGCATTTTTTTTGCAATAAAGTACAGTCTGAAAATGTTTTTATACTGAAGACATTCTTCGTGGTATTTGTTGATCGGATTCTTTGTGTGCTCAATTAAAAAAGGTATTACCGTCTCACGTTTATAAAATACAACATTACTTTATTAGAACCATCAGTAAGTTAAGTTATTAAAAAGTAAAACGGTTAACAAATTTTGAATACAAAATTTATGTCAATCGAACATGCAGCCTCAAGTCTCCATATTTAGAATATGTTATATCGGGTGTAGTTTACAGTAAAATTATTAAAACTCAAACCTGATATTGTTGTTTCCAACGCTCCCCATATGGTATATGACCTTCGGGATAACCTCGTTTCACCAAGCGATAACTGGAGCCATTTAAATGCTGGAGCTGGGTGTTTCCGTTATCTCCAATTGTAGGATTGTAGTGAAAATGGCGATGAAACGAAGGGACCTACAGCTTTTACCGTAGACTCCAAACCACGTTGCGCCTTGGAGATACTTCAACTGAACTAGTTAGATGTGAAGGCCTGAATAAGGGGCAGAAACAATGAGCTATCCTGGCTTATATGTTCCTATGATGCTTTGACTCACAAGAGATATATTGCTTTTGGGGAAACGTTTTTCGAACCAGAAGAATTTGAAACCATGAGACTGTATTACTTGGTAAAGGGTGCAGGCATAATTATGAATTGGTTTTCAAACGATACAGGTAGCACAATAAACCCAATAAGAAGTGCATCAGGAGCAAGGACGACAATCTGTATCGAAAAATGACAAGATAATGGCTACCCTGGTGCTCATTAAAACTCAAACTAAAATTTGCTAATATTCAGGTTTAGGATTTTAAAAGTCCCCGCTAAATTACCGACTTCTAAGTTTTAAGAAAAACATATATGAGAAACAGTTTCACGTCCACAATTATCAGCAGATGCTATAAAAGAAAAGAAAATGGAGACAGACAGACAAGCATGGGCGTTAAATATCATATTAAATGTGGCACGAACACTATGGTTATACCTGCGAGTTCCATAATCTCCCATGAATGTAGAAATGGTTAACGACATAGGAGCCTGTTTCATATTCCTACGTTGAGCATCTATCTATGATCAGAAAATATGACCACAAAGATTTCGAATCTCCCAGTACTATAAGCACGATATTAAGAGAGGAATTTAAAAGGGTTAAAATCAAATATGTTCAAGAGGATTTTGCAGCTTTAGATGTTTGGCAACTTCCCGATCACTGATTAATGAATGGACGCAGTAGACTTTGGGTTTATTTTTTATTCCTTTTTTGATACATGATACAGAATAACGCATTATTAGCCTTTGAGAAACACTGGAAATCTCAAATACAACCTAAGTACAGCGCTCATCCGTTATGGCATCACGTCTCGAATTTTGACAAAACTAAACTTCAGCTACTTTAAGCGCCAGTGTAACATTATCATAGAATGCTCACTGAATAAAACTTCCACGTAATTTGCGGAAGGACAAAATGGTCAATAGAGAAGCCCAATCGATTTCTACGTGGCTGAAAACTTATTGAAACTCAAGCTTTCCCCTTTTTTACGCTACATGTCAATACTGACACATGCTATTAAGTCTCATTAACTACTAAATAGAGAACTGTCTGCTGCGATAGGAACTATCGGTGAGCAAACCTTGACGGGACCGATTTCGTGGCGTGTGGCCGGGCGATAGTGAGGCTGGTTGCTGTGTCGGTGGTGAGGGTGACAGGAATTCCTGAGTAAATATAGTATTGTTTGTCGTGCAGGTTATTTCTAAGGCACATAGCATAAATACTTAAGGGAAAAGTAAATTACTTATCTATATCAAGCACGGGGATGTTGAATCCGCCTCCCTTTGTTGTTAAGCATTTCTGGCACCTGTTTAGGAAATTGCCCATTACATTCTGCAGTTCGTTCTGTGAAATGTCAGCAATGTCTTGACGAAGGTTATTTTAAGTTCATCTAAAGTGTGTGGGTTTGTTTTGTAAACGTTCTCTTTCACTTGTTCCCCTGATTTAACCCCTACGATTTTTATCTCGGGGGGCATTAATACAGAAAGTTTGCAAAACAATTACAAATCCTTGAGAATAACTTAAAAATAGCATGCGTGAATAAACTGCTGCCATCTCTCAAAGGGAGCTGCAGAGTGTTAATCTCTTTGCTTGATATACGTGAATCACTTAATTTTCTTTTTAACTGTTTATGTTATGTGTGTTAGAAATAATTTACGCGACAGGCCATACTATATTTACTGCGGACTTCCTGTCACCCACAATACCGACACAGCAACCAGTCTCGCCGGCCTACCGCACGCCGTGAAACGGTCCCGTCAAGGATTGCTCACCCCATACTTCTTTATTCAAAACAATTTCTCATACCTTTCAATGCATCCTATGAAAATCGTAGTGCAACTCGTGAGGTGATGCACTAACTAATATGTATATTGTACACTACACTATTTTGATTAAAGGGGACTCGCATGTTTAAATTGCATTCATTATCGAGAGAGCACTCGCGTTCGCTTATCGCTTGACACAGTTATGCGAAGACTAGAATTTGTGTACATGATGTATTCACAGAATACGAAAAATATGTGAAATTACGCTGTCTAGTGATAGACTATACAGCAGCTGGGTTCAGAAACATCGCCATTCAAATCGTCAACAAATTGTAATGCATGTTTAAACCGCAGCAGAATCATCCATCCAAATGGAAGCAAAAACAAATTTTCTTTAAAGGAAGCTTAAATCTGAATTGAATGTTCCTAATTAAAAGTGTTACACTTTAATCCTTCAAAAAATTAATTTACCAACGTCGGGCTGAATTTGCATTTGTACGGCGGTTACAAAATCTGATGTTCCTTCCTCGTGCCCGGCAATGCACATTCTATGGCGCATATAGCTTTAGTCAATCGGGATTATGATGCGAAACAACACTGTTGTGTGTATATTCTGGATGAGATTAAAAGAAAGAGAGTTTGATCCAATATACAACCTCTACCACATTCGAAGATTAATAATAGTTACTCTGAAGCACTGTTTATATGCTTCAAGATTAGCTTTTGCTTTGTATTACTCTGGTTCCATCCGCAGGCTTGAGAATTATCCAATCCAAAATGTACACAGAGAATGAGGTATAACATTTTTTATCAACAAAATTCAATCACTCCAAATCAACATTCTCACTTTTACTTTTGTGTAGTCCGTGTAAGCTACTCCTGTCTTTCTATAGTACAAAATGTGTATTTTCGGCAATCATTTACTGCTTTACGATGCACATATTCAGCTGCCGCTTGGTGACGAAGTGATGAGGCTTCCTGTTCACGACGACGAGGATGACAGCAGCAGAATTAGTGTGAGAAGTAACACATAGCTGCAGGGTTTCTTTGCTGAACTTCCGTCGCTTCCCCATGTATCGTGTTGAACTGCTGCCTGTTTCTCACCTAGAAACATAAATCACAGTATAATGTAGGATTTAAAGATACATGCCTGCTCTTTAGATGTGGTGCCAGAGCTAGGCAAAGAGTGATAACCGTCGTGGTGATATGGGGGAGGGGAACTGATTCATGGGCTGGTGGAGGGTGAGCCGCTAAATTCTCTTGTACTTTAGTCTTCTGCTATTACTCTCTCTAAGGTGTGGCGCTGCTTTTTTAAGGTAACAGTAATCCATAAAGTGCTATATCTACTTCCAAGTTCGTATAGTTTTGAATGAGTGCAAACACGGGAATGGGAGCAAATTAAATTCTGGATTTCGTCTGTATCTTAAGTTTTTCTTACTTTCTCTACAACATATGTGTAGGTAGAGGAAGTACTGCATTCTATCCCAAAAATTCTATATATGGAGTTTTCACTAGAAATACACGTTTTGGGGCTTCCAGAATAAAACAAATTGGTATTTCAATTCAGTATCTTGAAAAGGTACGACAAAAATGTTCAAGAAAATCTCCCACTCCAAACTGCCATTTACATGGAAGATTTTTCAAAACTATTGAATTGACTTTCTCTACGCTCTATCGTTTATTAGTGGGTATGCAAACTATTCTTACTGAAGCTTATTTTTCTATCTATTACATATTAATTCAAATAAACCTTTGCAGAAGTAGCTGCATTACACATTTCGTTATAGATACAAAGGAAATAGCGATAGTCAAATGTTTAAGAACTGGACGCTATATGCTGGTCTTAAAATTCCATACTGTTTCCATGCAATCGCGAGAAACAACTGAAAATTGATGGGATTTTAAATGAATGAAAAGTATTGAACAATTTGAACGTTTAATAACGGATCTCAGAAACTGCTTATGCCACAAAAATCTTATTTTAAGTAAATGTGTGTTTTAAAAAGATGTACATTTTTTTTTGTCTGTCGCTTAATGTTTACCAATTATACAACTTCATATAAAATTCCTTCCGAATGAAGAGTTCTATGTAAAGGGAAGTTGGGGGTGGGGGTTTTCTTGAAAATCTTCATGTGGTGTCCTTGGAAGATACTCAGGTTTTGGGTGGAAATAATACCTTCTCTACCTACTATGTATGTGGTACAGAAAATAAAAATACATTTTAAGATGTTTGGCTTAACGAAGGGGGAGAGAGAGCACTTGAAAACGCCAGAACCGGATACTATGAAATGTTATGTATAACATATGCCGGATTCTACATAAAGAGTATAGGCATATTATTACTTTGATTACTTCCCCAAACATGGAGATGTTACGAGTCACGAAATCCAAAATCTAAATATTTAGTTTTGTAAAAGCCTTACATACCAAATAGTATATACACTGAGAGGTTTGTTATTTCCACATAAAATGAATTCGCCTCGATAAAATGAATTTAAGGGGTCAATTCCAATTTTAAATACGCCAGTGAGTTCATAATAAGTTTATAACATTTATGTCTCCTGGTTAACAGAGGAACACCAAACTAATACAGATTGTGTACTTATATTTCTATATATTTCTCAAGTCAAGACCATCGATATAGAAGTTAAAGTAGCTATGCAAATGAAACAATGTGTATATAATCCTATTATGTTCTAATTTTAGTATTCTCCCATAAAAATTAATTTAAAAGCATAACATGACATAAGAAGCACAAAAAGTGAGTGAAAGAGGGTGATGGAAGGGAAAAGAGAGTGATGAAGGAAGGGAGAGGGTGTATTGTATAGGAACAAAGAGCGACAGAGGTAACAGAGATAGAATAACCTCTGCAGTAAACGGAATAACGGAGACTAATGTGCAGGTTCTGCTGAAATTAAAATTAAATGTTCCTTACGCAGACCCAACTATGGTTATTACTACTAAACGCCACGATAACTGGAATAATGGTAATCTCTACAAAACTACGTCGGGACCTCTGCCACGCAGTGTGCCTAGTGACGTGTATTACGAGGGCAGTCCCAGAAGTACCCGACCTGACGTAAATATAGTGGTTGTGGTTCCAAACAAATGACGATGCTACGTTGTTTAGTAATTATTTGGCAGCCATCAACAGTGAACCTTCTCAGCGAATTTGTAAACATGGATAAAACTGGCCATAGATATGTGATACAATACTTTCATTTGAAAGGTCTTAGTCCAACTAATATTAAAGCTGAGCTATATTCTACTCTGGGGATGTCTGCTCCTTCGTTTACAACAGTAAAATATTGGGTGGCAGAGTTTAAGCGAGGCCATACGAGCTGCCAAGACGAACATCGCAGTGGTCGACCAAATGCGGTGACCACGCCAGAAATTTTATTGAATGACCGTCGACTGGAAGTGCGCGAGCTAGCAGACATCCTAGGCATTTCAAAAAGTGCTTTACATTGCATACTAACTGAAAATTTTGACATGAGAAAGCTGTGCGCAGGATGGGTACCGCGTTTATTCACAACGGAACAAAAGCAGCGTCGTTAGGATGTTTCAGTCGAGTGTTTGGCGATGTTTCGCTGCAATAAAGCCGAGTTTTTGCGTCGATTCATAACCATGGATGAAACATAGCTCCATCACTTCGCACCCGAGACGAAGGAACAGTCAAAACAGTGGATTGAAAGGGGAGAAACGGCTCCAAAGAACCCGAAGACAGTTCCATCTGCAGACAAGATCATGGCGTCAGTTTTTTGGGATGCGCGTGGGATAATTTTAATTGATTATCTTCAAAAAGGAAAATCAATAAATGCTGAGTATTATGCGAACTTATTACAGCGTTTGAATGATGAAATTAAGCAACAACGGCCGCATTTAGCAGAAAATAAGGTTCGTTTTCATCAAAACAATCCACAAATTCACACATCCATTATCGCAATGCCCCCCCCCCAAAATGAGTTAAAGTTTCAATTGCTTCCTTATGCACCCTATTTGCCAGACTTAGTCCCCTCTGTTTTATGTTTCCAAAGTTGAAGAAATGGTTGGTAGTAAAAGATTTGCCAACAATGAAGAGGTGGAGTTTGCTGTTGATGGCTATTTTGCAGAACTCGACGTTTGTCACTATAAATATAGTACGAAGCTATTGAACATCGCTGGGAAAAGTGTGTTGAGCTGAAAGGAGACTATGTAGAGAAAAATTCAATTAAATTGAGTTTTATTTATGGACGCTCTTTACCTACTATGGTCCTTAGCGTCCCATTCCATACTGGGGGTGAAAGACCGGTAATTTTGTTCAGAAGCCTCTTTATCAGGTTCGAGGTTCTTTTAGTGCCTAAATCTATGGCTCGGGATCACCGGCTCTACTTTACTTCCAAAGGAAGCCTTGCCAAGGTTTTGTACGCCAGAAAAAATCCATCGCCCTCCGGCGGGTTTGAACCCGCGACCTTGGGAACTAGAGGCTAGCATGGTAACCACTACACCAGAATGGAACCGCCAAACACCTGCAAGTGCAAGTTCTAACTAAACTTGATCTTGCCAATTTACTCAGCCTTGGCTATTAAATCTTCATCTGTTCTCAAGATAGCAGCTCTACTATTGCGTCACTCATAAACCACTTCTTGGCTTTTAAAGATTTTTGGGTTAAACCCTTGGCCAAACATTTTTGAAATGGGGATTCCTAAAGTATTAGATAATCAACTATAACAACATTTGTAAAACAAAGTTCTATCGGTAGCCTTCTCGTTAGTCTGGCGTTTAGGTTTGAACTCTTACAGATTAAATTTTGATTTAGGTCCAGGAACTTACCGTTGAGTACGTGAACATGCACCAGCACGGAGGAGTACTTGGAAAGTGCGCAGGAATAAGTGCCACTGTCAGCCTTCACTGCCTTCGGGATCACCAATCGACTCACCAGAGCTTCACCCGGTGATGTATCTTTGCTGTAACACAAAATAATAACACTGAGTTCAGCTAATTTCCATGCAGATACTTTAATATTAAAATTCCTAAAGATACCGGATTAATTGCTGCAGGGTTAAGTAATTGCATTGGTCAACAAAAAACTTTTAATTTTTTCTAAAGCTCTCCCGATTTAAAAAATAAATAATTTGCCAGCGTAAAATTTGGAAAAATAGTCGGTCTTCACTGTTTACTTCAATCCAATACATACACTGGAACTACATATAATTTGTTAAAACCTATGCATGCTTACGAAGGATCCTTAACTTCGTATTGTGGCCCTTATGTCCAAGAAGTTGATGAATGGCTTCAAGCAGCAAATTTTTGTTGCATCTAATGTCATAAGAGTAGAAGGCAATATGTGTGAATCAGAAAGAAGCAAAGCCATTCGTTCGAGCCAAGCATGCATGAATGCAGAAAGGGTATTTTGCAACATTTATCTACCGTAAATTTAAAACTCTGATGGCCATTATGTATTTGTTGGAATTGTTATGATAAATTGTGGATCATTCTTCTGTATCATGTGCATAATTTTATAATATGACTGCATATTTTTATTTTATAATTTTTAAAATAAATGTTCATGTTGCATTAGTATCCATTTTCTCTAATTACCTCTCGGGTAAAGCTAACAAGAAAACATTAAAAGTTTTTATATCATACTCTACTTTAGTTCATGATTACATGTTTGAAATTCATTGAATTTCAAACATACCCAATTACTGGACTGTGGTGATAAGTAGGTTATTAAGGACAGAGCGAGGCCACTTTTTTAGGCATGTATGGGAAAGGATAGGGAAAACGAGGCTAGATGGGGCGGTTCAAGGAGGAAAATGGGTTTATATGGGAGAGATAGGGAATACGACGACCAATACTATGCTAGACAGGGTTGAAGGAGGGAAATACGTTTATATGGAAGAGATAGTAGAGAGCTGTTAGGCTAGACAGAGGCTGAGGAGTAGAGTATGGTTTATATGAAAGGTATAGGAAAAACGAGGAGAGGTATTACACTAGACAGAGTTGAAGGGTAGAGTATGTCTTTTATATGAGAGAGGTAGTGAACAGGAGCAGGGGTGTTAGGCTAGACAGAGGTCAAGAAGTAGAGTAGGGTTTATATGAAAGGTATAGGAAAACGAGGAGGGGTGTTAGGCTAGACAGAGTTGAAGGGCAGAGCATGTCTTGTTTATGAGAGAGGTAGGGAACAGGAGCAGGGGTGTTAGGCTAGGCAGAGGTCAAGAAGTAGAGTATGGTTTATATGAAAGGTATAGGAAAACGAGGAGGGGTGTTAGGCTAGACAGAGTTGAAGGGCAGAGCATGTCTTGTATATGAGAGAGGTAGGGAACAGGAGCAGGGGTGTTAGGCTAGGCAGAGGTCAAGAAGTAGAGTATGGTTTATATGAAAGGTATAGGAAAACGAGGAGGGGTGTTAGGCTAGACAGAGTTGAAGGGTAGAGCATGTCTTGTATATGAGAGAGGTAGGGAACAGGAGCAGGGGTGTTAGGCTAGATAGAGGTCAAGAAGTAGAGTATGGTTTATATGAATGGTATAGGAAAACGAGGTGGGCTGTTAGGCTAGACAGAGTTGAAGGGTAGAGTATGTCCTTTATATGAGAGAGGTTGGGAACAGGAGGAGGGGTGTTAGGTTAGGAGAATTGAGTATGTGTTTATAAGGAGAGACGAGAAAACGGAGAGAGATCCTATGCTAGGATAGACAGGTGTTAAAGTTAGGTTAGATAGGAAACCAAGGAGTGATACTCAGCTAGAGGGGGGCAGGAGGAATGCGCTTTATGAGAGGTAGGGGATACGGGGAGTGGTGTTAGGCTAGACAGAGGTTGAGAGTAGAGTAGGCGTTTATATGTATGAGAAGTATAGAACAGGAGGAGGAGTGTTAGGCTAGACACAGGCTGAGAGTAGAGTATGCGTTTATATGTATGAGAGGTATAGGAGCAGGAGGAGAGGTGCTAGGCTAGACAGAGGTTGAGTAGAGTATGGGTTATATGAGAGAGGTAGGGAACAGGAGGAGAGGTGTTAGGCTAGACAGAGGGTTAGGAGTAGAGTATGGTTTATATGAGAAATATAGGAAAAACGAGGCGAGGTTTTAGGCTAGACAGAGGTCGAGGAGTAGAGTATGGCTTATATGAGAGGTATAGGAAAACGCGGAGAGCTATTAGCTTAGGAGAATTGAGTATGTGTTTATAAGGAGAGATGAGAAAACGGAAAGAGATCCTATGCTAGGATAGACAGGTGTTAAAGTTAGGTTAGATAGCAAACCAAGGAGTGATACTCAGCAAGAGAAGGGCAGGAGGGAATGCGCTTATGAGAGGTAGGGGATACGGGAGTGGTGTTAGGCTAGACAGAGGTAGAGGAGTAGAGTATGGTTTATATGAGAGGTATAGGGAAAACGAGGAGAATCGGTAGGCTAGACAGATAGTGAAGCAGTAGGAATATGGACTTATATACAGGAGAGATAGGGGCTAGACTTTGAAATCGACTTTAGGCGAGAACTTCATCGAAATATGTTTCATTTCAATGTTAGAGCGCTAATTCTAGACATTCTCATCACGTAACCTATTCAGGGAAAAGGTGACCAGCAAAGGGAAAAAGGTGACCAGCAAAGAGAAAAAGGTGACCAGCAAAGGGAAAAAGGTGACCAGCAAAAGGAAAAAGGTGACCAGCAAATGGAAAAAGGTGACCAGCAAAGGGAAAAAGGTGACCAGCAAAGGGAAAAAGGTGACCAGGAAAGGGAAAAAGGTGACCAGCAAAGGGAAAAAGGTGACCAGCAAAGGGAAAAAGGTGACCAGGAAAGGGAAAAAGGTGACAGCAAAGGGAAAAAGGTGACCAGCAAAGGGAAAAAGGTGACCAGCAAAGGGAAAAAGGTGACCAGCAAAGGGAAAAAGGTGACCAGCAAAGGGAAAAAGGTGACCAGCAAAGGGAAAAACGTGACCTGCAAAGGGAAAAAGGTGACCAGCAAAGGGGAAAATGTGACCAGCAAAGGGAAAAAGGTGGCCAGCAAAGGGAAAAAAGGTGACCTGCAAAGGGAAGAACGTGACCAGCAAAGGGAAAAACGTGACCAGGAAAGGGAAAAAGGTGACCAGCAAAGGGAAATGCTAACCCACTCACACTAACAGGTAAGTAATTCAGTTAGTATCACAGGGTAGGACATATCCCGAGGAAGCGGATATAGCATAGTTCCGTATGATGTTGCAGGTAATTCAGAGAGTATCGTAGGTATTTAGGATAATTCAAGTAACATAAGTGTTTAGAGTCTCTCAGCTAGTATCACAGGAGGATAGCTTCCTGGAGCAGGACGTATCATAGCTGCATATTTTGCACAGGCAATTCAGTTAGTATCGGAGGGCATTTAAGCTAATGCAGCTAGTATTACAAGAGGTTGACTGCATCATAGCAGTTTATGATTTCACAGGTAATTCAGTTAGTATTGTAGGTATTTAGGCTAATTCATCTAGTATCACAGGAGGATAGATTCCAGAGGTTGGGTATAGCATAGTAACTCAGCTAGTGTCGTAGGTATTTAGCATAATTCAAGTGTCATAGGTGTTTAGAGTAGTTAAGCTAGCATTACAGGAGGGTGGGTTCCAGGGTCGGTTATAACGTAGTTTCGTATTTTACAGATAGTTCAGGTAATATCGTAAGTATTTGGGTAATCAGCATAGTTTCACAGATACTCGTGATAATTTCGATCAGAGATTTGTATCACAGCTATTTAAGGTAAATGCAGGTGATTCAGGTTGTATCAATGGTATTTGAGTCATTTTAACAGGTCATTCATCTAGTATCATTGATATTTGGGGCAAACCAGATAGTATCACAGGTGATCGTGCTAATTTAGAACAGGAATTCGTATCAGAGCTAGTTAAGGTAATTTCACATGATTCGACTAGTATCACAGGTATTTAAGTCATTTTAGCAGGTAATTCAACTAGTATCACAGGTACCCATGGTAATATAGAGAGTAATTAGATCATAAACATTTCTCATCCAACGTTACAACAATTTATATACTTTTTCTAAATCTTACAAACTTATTATATGTTAAACAGTTATAAACTGCAGAGATAAACTGCATATGGTTCACAAATTAAAAAGCTTTGCGTCAACATACCTTTATTTAAGTTCGTTGTAGGTGCCTCTCCCCTTTATCTAGGCTTCAGACTAACACTAGTATTTGCTCCTAATGGCAGGGATTCCACCTTCCCTTCCATCTTCCCCTTTCTTCACCATTTGTCTGCTAGTTGCATACACAGCACATGAGTAAACTTTAATTATTTAAATTGTAGACTCGCTGAGAAAATCTTCATCTTCGGGTTACATTCTCTTAAGTACTGTTTGTAATACTGTAATGTCCATACGCATGGGTAGTTATTCCATCCTCAACAATAATTCTTTTATCATCAAAGGGATTCAATGTAATTTTATTCACTTGCACTGTGGTAACAGCATGCTTTCGTGATAGGATTAGATTCATGGGCGTTCTGATGATTTCACAGGTTTTAAGACAGTCTGTATAGCTGTCAAACGAAATGTACTGCTAATAGCGCTACGTTTTATACCTTTAATCTTTTTATCATTGATCCTTGAATATCTAAGGCATACATCTTAGGACGTAGTCCAACAAAGCGCAGGATGATTTTGCTATTAGCCTCATCTTTAAATTTTCCCAATACCTTCTTGTTCTGAGTAGAGTAACATATATGGTTGGCAGGGTAATCAGCTGTATCGAGATGCTCAAGAAAACCTAGCTTGTCCTGGTACACATCTTCAGTTGTTACACGATGAATGAATGAATCAGTGTCCATATACATAAGCTTCAGGTTTTCAGCTCCATAATAAGGCAACAACACGTCGTAATGATAGTGATACATTAATGTCTTGGAGATGTCCAACACACTCATACCAATGAATATAGACTTGTTGAATACAATCTGACGAGAGGTCATATGTACAGCAGCTACAATGATAGCAGCAATAGATCCTGCAGCTACAGAAACATCACCCGCAGCCTGGACAATAGCTGTAACAGAAGCAAATACAATAGCTACCGTAGCAGATACAGCAGCTGTACGACATAGATGTAACAGATCTTACAGCTGTAGCAACATCTGCTACAATAACAGCAGCGACAAACACCAGTTACATAACAGCTGTAGGAGCAGCAGCAGGAAAGATTTAGCACTCTTAGCAATAGCAAGCATCACAGCAAAGATATTCCAGCTATAGCTTCACCCACCACAGCAACAGCAGTCATCACTCCAGCTGTAACATCAAATACGGAGCTGAAGTAGTAGATACAACACTGTAACATCAGCTACAGCAATAACAGTATCAGATCAGGTAGCTGTAACATCATTAGACATAGTCAGCACAATACCTATAGCAGAAGCAAATACAGCAGCTATCGTAGCAGATACAGAGACTGTACAACAATAGCTGTAACAGACCCTACAGCTGTAGCAGCATCTGCTATAACAATAGCAGTAGCCGTCGCATTACATAATAACTGCAGCAGCAGCTAGAGATTTAGCAGTGTTTAGCAATAGCAAGCATCACAGCAATGATATTCCAGCTGTAGATTCCCCTACCGCAGCAAAAGCAGTCATCACAACATCAACAGTAAATACGACAGATGTAGTATCAGATACAGCATCTATAGCAACAACAGCTACAACGATAGCAGCAATAGATCCTGCAGCTGTAGCAGCATTAGACACAATCAGCACAATAGCTGTAGCAAAAGCAAATACAATTACTATCGTAGCAGATACAGCAGCTGTACAACAATAGATGTAACACATCCTACAGCTGTAGCAACATCTGATACAATAATAGCAGAGACAGCAACCGGTTACATTACAGATGTAGCAGCAGCTAATCCATTTTTTGTTCAAATGTAACAGCTTTATCAATTAAATCATTCCTTCATTAAACAAGGATTGTAAGGGTAGACGTCTCTTCCCTTTATATAGGCCTGAGACTAACACTAGTATTTGCTCCTAATGACAATGGTTACCGCCTCCCCTTCCATCTTCTCCTTTCTTCACCATTTGTCTGCTATGTGCATACACAGCACATGAGTAAACATTAATTTTTTAACATTGTAGATTCGCGGAGAACATCAAAGGGATTCAATGTAATTTTATTCACTTGCACAGTAGTATCAGCATGCTTTCATGATAAGATTCATAGGTGTTCTCATGATTTCACAGGTTTTAGGACAATCAGTATAACTCTCAAATGTAATGTAATGCTTAATAGCACTACGTTTTTACCCTTAATCTTTTTTACCATTGAGCCGTGGATATCTAAGGCATACATCTTAGCTCGTAGTCCGACAAAGCGCTGGATGATTTTATCATTAGCCTCATCTTTAGATTTCCCAAGCAATTTGTTTAGAGCTGAATAGCATATATAGTTGACAGGGTAATCAGCAGTAATCAGATGTTCAAGTAAACGTAACTTATCCTGTTCCACATCTCCAGTTGTTACACGATGAATGAATGAATAAGTATCCATATACATAAGCTCCATAATATGATAACAGCACATCGTAATGATGGTGATACATTGTCTCGGAGATGTCCAACACACTCATACCAATGTATACAGGCTTGTCGAGAGACCATAAATACAACAGCTAGAACAGCAGCATATATCGACCTATCAATAAACGTAGGCTTGGCGATCAGCTTCTCTAGAGTCTTCTCATTTATCACCAGTCGTATATCCATACGATCAGGCAGATTCTCCATAGTTTTTCCAAACATGACGTTGTTAAAGAGCTGTAGACGTCCTTCTCGAAATCATTAGCAGCTTATTGTAGTAGCCTGTTGTTAAATTCCGCATAAGGTTTTAACCACTGTGTCTGTTGGAATTGCAGCACACGATGGATTTTTTAGTCGTAACCCATGATTAAGAGCTTGATTCAAAGCTATGTAATGTACTACATACTTCTTTCGAGGTCCAAGACGAGGTATCAGTTTCTTTGTATATGATTTCAATGGTTTCATACACTCAGGCAGGAAAGGTAGATCGTTAAGTTCTATAGGTTGCTCGATGTCTGTGACGTCACACCCAGAGACAGGATGTCTGCCAGTATCAAACACGTTTAAACTCGTCTCGTAACTACCTGTATATGCTGTCACATCAACAAGAGAAGTATTCCCACACGCTCATTCAGTCAGATGTTACATTCAAAGCCTACCACCACCCATTACACCGAAGCTAGCACAATCTCAAAGGCTTAAAAGGTCACGTAGAAGATTTTCCCCCTTACTTACTTAAATGTGTGTATATACTACATTATTTCATGTTTTCATTCCCTTTTCAATTCTTCCTTTCCATCTTCTTTCAGAAAGACCATTACATTTCACTACAATCACGAGAAAAGCAATTTTTCCAGAGTTTCACAGATTCTAAGCTTCTAGAATCGAACCCGCTAATAGTTTTAATAAATGTATTTTTAGTAATTTAGCTCCCTCGCATCAGCATCTACCATTTAATCTTTACTCGAACCTGATAGGATTCATAGGCTTGAAGATATATGAAATCACCCCTTCGGGATTCGATCTGAGTACTTTAAAGTACTTTTTGTCATAATAACGATATTTAGGAACTAGGTACTCTGTTTACGGTTTACTTGACGTGTCTATATAAATTAGATTACGAGTTATTAAATTTGCAAGTAAATTTCATTAAATCGGTATTCGAACCCAGAACACCAGGAACAAAATAATTTATAATGTTAGCTTGACATGTTAAACAAAGCTGTGTGCAGTTACGCTATCAATCTAAGTGATATATTCTAGTGTACAGAGGAAAATTAAGGAACTCATTAAAAGATGGGAATCGAACCAAGCACAACTGATTGACAATTATATACAGCATTAATTACCCAGTACAGAACCTATCAAACATGCTTGGGCCCACTCCTCTACCTCATTTGGTTCCAGAGATAATGAAGATTTAAAATTAAGAATCGAACTCAGGAAACCAGATCCCCAAATATAGATCCGCAAGAAACTACCTACTGATATAAATGTAATAAAGTTTATTTGACGTCTTTATCTTAAGTAGTTTAGGAGTTATTAAATTTATAATTAAATTACATTTTATCGGTATTCGAACCCAGAACACCAGAAACAAAATTATTTATAAAATTAGTTTGCTATGTTAAAAAGAGTTGTATACAGTTACGCAATCAATCTAAGTGATATATTCTAGTATACAGAGAAAAATTAAGGAAATCATTTAAAAATCGGGATTCGAACTAGGGACAACTGATTGAAAATTATATACAGTATTAATTACACATTATAACAGCTATCAAACATGCTTTGGTTCATCCCTCTACCTCTCTTAGTTTCCGAGATAATTGAGATTTAAACTTAAGGATCGAACCCTGGAAGTCAGGTACCCTAATATACATTCAGAAGAAACTACCTAATGATATAAATGTAATAAAATTTATTTGGCGTCTTTATCTTAATTAGTCTCTGAGTTATTAGAAGTTGAATTTGTAATTACTCGTGGGATTCGAACCCAAGCATCCCGGACAACTCGGATTAATATCTCAAGGACGCGGTGCATTCCAAAGAATTGATTAGTTTTTATCCCATTGTTCTATCTCTTTTCATTCAGGAGATATAAGCGATTAAACAGTAGGGTAGAAATGACAGTTCTGGCGCAATTAATTTATGCATGGAATGCAATTAATATGCTAATTAGCCCCACCCCCACTAATTAGCCCCCCTCTCATTTCACCCTACTGTTTAATCGCTTATATCTCCTGAATGAAAAGAGATAGAACAATGGGATAAAAACTAATCAATTCTTTGGAATGCACCGCGTCCTTGAGATATTAATCCGAGTTGTCCGGGATGCTTGGTTTCGAATCCCACGAGTAATTACAAATTCAACTTCTAATAACTCAGAGACTAATTAAGATAAAGACGCCAAATAAATTTTATTACATTTATATCATTAGGTAGTTTCTTCTGAGTGTATATTAGGGTACCTGACTTCCAGGGTTCGATCCTTAAGTTTAAATCTCAATTATCTCGGAAACTAAGAGAGGTAGAGGGATGAACCAAAGCATGTTTGATAGCTGTTATAATGTGTAATTAATACTGTATATAATTTTCAATCAGTTCTCCCTAGTTCGAATCCCGATTTTTAAATGATTTCCTTAATTTTTCTCTGTATACTAGAATATATCACTTAGATTGATTGCGTAACTGTATACAACTCTTTTTAACATAGCAAACTAATTTTATAAATAATTTTGTTTCTGGTGTTCTGGGTTCGAATACCGATAAAATGTAATTTAATTATAAATTTAATAACTCCTAAACTACTTAAGATAAAGACGTCAAATAAACTTTATTACATTTATATCAATAGGTAGTTTCTTGCGGATCTATATTTGGGGATCTGGTTTCCTGAGTTCGATTCTTAATTTTAAATCTTCATTATCTCTGGAACCAAATGAGGTAGAGGAGTGGGCCCAAGCATGTTTGATAGGTTCTGTACTGGGTAATTAATGCTGTATATAATTGTCAATCAGTTGTGCTTGGTTCGATTCCCATCTTTTAATGAGTTCCTTAATTTTCCTCTGTACACTAGAATATATCACTTAGATTGATAGCGTAACTGCACACAGCTTTGTTTAACATGTCAAGCTAATATTATAAATTATTTTGTTCCTGGTGTTCTGGGTTCGAATACCGATTTAATGAAATTTACTTGCAAATTTAATAACTCGTAATCTAATTTATATAGACACGTCAAGTAAACCGTAAACAGAGTACCTAGTTCCTAAATATCGTTATTATGACAAAAAGTACTTTAAAGTACTCAGATCGAATCCCGAAGGGGTGATTTCATATATCTTCAAGCCTATGAATCCTATCAGGTTCGAGTAAAGATTAAATGGTAGATGCTGATGCGAGGGAGCTAAATTACTAAAAATACATTTATTAAAACTATTAGCGGGTTCGATTCTAGAAGCTTAGAATCTGTGAAACTCTGGAAAAATTGCTTTTCTCGTGATTGTAGTGAAATGTAATGGTCTTTCTGAAAGAAGATGGAAAGGAAGAATTGAAAAGGGAATGAAAACATGAAATAATGTAGTATATACACACATTTAAGTAAGTAAGGGGGAAAATCTTCTACGTGACCTTTTAAGCCTTTGAGATTGTGCTAGCTTCGGTGTAATGGGTGGTGGTAGGCTTTGAATGTAACATCTGACTGAATGAGCGTGTGGGAATACTTCTCTTGTTGATGTGACAGCATATACAGGTAGTTACGAGACGAGTTTAAACGTGTTTGATACTGGCAGACATCCTATCTCTGGGTGTGACGTCACAGACATCGAGCAACCTATAGAACTTAACGATCTACCTTTCCTGCCTGAGTGTATGAAACCATTGAAATCATATACAAAGAAACTGATACCTCGTCTTGGACCTCGAAAGAAGTATGTAGTACATTACATAGCTTTGAATCAAGCTCTTAATCATGGGTTACGACTAAAAAATCCATCGTGTGCTGCAATTCCAACAGACACAGTGGTTAAAACCTTATGCGGAATTTAACAACAGGCTACTACAATAAGCTGCTAATGATTTCGAGAAGGACGTCTACAGCTCTTTAACAACGTCATGTTTGGAAAAACTATGGAGAATCTGCCTGATCGTATGGATATACGACTGGTGATAAATGAGAAGACTCTAGAGAAGCTGATCGCCAAGTCTACGTTTATTGATAGGTCGATATATGCTGCTGTTCTAGCTGTTGTATTTATGGTCTCTCGACAAGCCTGTATACATTGGTATGAGTGTGTTGGACATCTCCGAGACAATGTATCACCATCATTACGATGTGCTGTTATCATATTATGGAGCTTATGTATATGGATACTTATTCATTCATTCATCGTGTAACAACTGGAGATGTGGAACAGGATAAGTTACGTTTACTTGAACATCTGATTACTGCTGATTACCCTGTCAACTATATATGCTATTCAGCTCTAAACAAATTGCTTGGGAAATCTAAAGATGAGGCTAATGATAAAATCATCCAGCGCTTTGTCGGACTACGAGCTAAGATGTATGCCTTAGATATCCACGGCTCAATGGTAAAAAAGATTAAGGGTAAAAACGTAGTGCTATTAAGCATTACATTACATTTGAGAGTTATACTGATTGTCCTAAAACCTGTGAAATCATGAGAACACCTATGAATCTTATCATGAAAGCATGCTGATACTACTGTGCAAGTGAATAAAATTACATTGAATCCCTTTGATGTTCTCCGCGAATCTACAATGTTAAAAAATTAATGTTTACTCATGTGCTGTGTATGCACATAGCAGACAAATGGTGAAGAAAGGAGAAGATGGAAGGGGAGGCGGTAACCATTGTCATTAGGAGCAAATACTAGTGTTAGTCTCAGGCCTATATAAAGGGAAGAGACGTCTACCCTTACAATCCTTGTTTAATGAAGGAATGATTTAATTGATAAAGCTGTTACATTTGAACAAAAAATGGATTAGCTGCTGCTACATCTGTAATGTAACCGGTTGCTGTCTCTGCTATTATTGTATCAGATGTTGCTACAGCTGTAGGATGTGTTACATCTATTGTTGTACAGCTGCTGTATCTGCTACGATAGTAATTGTATTTGCTTTTGCTACAGCTATTGTGCTGATTGTGTCTAATGCTGCTACAGCTGCAGGATCTATTGCTGCTATCGTTGTAGCTGTTGTTGCTATAGATGCTGTATCTGATACTACATCTGTCGTATTTACTGTTGATGTTGTGATGACTGCTTTTGCTGCGGTAGGGGAATCTACAGCTGGAATATCATTGCTGTGATGCTTGCTATTGCTAAACACTGCTAAATCTCTAGCTGCTGCTGCAGTTATTATGTAATGCGACGGCTACTGCTATTGTTATAGCAGATGCTGCTACAGCTGTAGGGTCTGTTACAGCTATTGTTGTACAGTCTCTGTATCTGCTACGATAGCTGCTGTATTTGCTTCTGCTATAGGTATTGTGCTGACTATGTCTAATGCTGTTACAGCTACCTGATCTGATACTGTTATTGCTGTAGCTGATGTTACAGTGTTGTATCTACTACTTCAGCTCCGTATTTGATGTTACAGCTGGAGTGATGACTGCTGTTGCTGTGGTGGGTGAAGCTATAGCTGGAATATCTTTGCTGTGATGCTTGCTATTGCTAAGAGTGCTAAATCTTTCCTGCTGCTGCTCCTACAGCTGTTATGTAACTGGTGTTTGTCGCTGCTGTTATTGTAGCAGATGTTGCTACAGCTGTAAGATCTGTTACATCTATGTCGTACAGCTGCTGTATCTGCTACGGTAGCTATTGTATTTGCTTCTGTTACAGCTATTGTCCAGGCTGCGGGTGATGTTTCTGTAGCTGCAGGATCTATTGCTGCTATCATTGTAGCTGCTGTACATATGACCTCTCGTCAGATTGTATTCAACAAGTCTATATTCATTGGTATGAGTGTGTTGGACATCTCCAAGACATTAATGTATCACTATCATTACGACGTGTTGTTGCCTTATTATGGAGCTGAAAACCTGAAGCTTATGTATATGGACACTGATTCATTCATTCATCGTGTAACAACTGAAGATGTGTACCAGGACAAGCTAGGTTTTCTTGAGCATCTCGATACAGCTGATTACCCTGCCAACCATATATGTTACTCTACTCAGAACAAGAAGGTATTGGGAAAATTTAAAGATGAGGCTAATAGCAAAATCATCCTGCGCTTTGTTGGACTACGTCCTAAGATGTATGCCTTAGATATTCAAGGATCAATGATAAAAAGATTAAAGGTATAAAACGTAGCGCTATTAAGCAGTACATTTCGTTTGACAGCTATACAGACTGTCTTAAAACCTGTGAAATCATCAGAACGCCCATGAATCTAATCCTATCACGAAAGCATGCTGTTACCACAGTGCAAGTGAATAAAATTACATTGAATCCCTTTGATGATAAAAGAATTATTGTTGAGGATGGAATAACTACCCATGCGTATGGACATTACAGTATTACAAACAGTACTTAAGAGAATGTAACCCGAAGATGAAGATTTTCTCAGCGAGTCTACAATTTAAATAATTAAAGTTTACTCATGTGCTGTGTATGCAACTAGCAGACAAATGGTGAAGAAAGGGGAAGATGGAAGGGAAGGTGGAATCCCTGCCATTAGGAGCAAATACTAGTGTTAGTCTGAAGCCTAGATAAAGGGGAGAGGCACCTACAACGAACTTAAATAAAGGTATGTTGACGCAAAGCTTTTTAATTTGTGAACCATATGCAGTTTATCTCTGCAGTTTATAACTGTTTAACATATAATAAGTTTGTAAGATTTAGAAAAAGTATATAAATTGTTGTAACGTTGGATGAGAAATGTTTATGATCTAATTACTCTCTATATTACCATGGGTACCTGTGATACTAGTTGAATTACCTGCTAAAATGACTTAAATACCTGTGATACTAGTCGAATCATGTGAAATTACCTTAACTAGCTCTGATACGAATTCCTGTTCTAAATTAGCACGATCACCTGTGATACTATCTGGTTTGCCCCAAATATCAATGATACTAGATGAATGACCTGTTAAAATGACTCAAATACCATTGATACAACCTGAATCACCTGCATTTACCTTAAATAGCTGTGATACAAATCTCTGATCGAAATTATCACGAGTATCTGTGAAACTATGCTGATTACCCAAATACTTACGATATTACCTGAACTATCTGTAAAATACGAAACTACGTTATAACCGACCCTGGAACCCACCCTCCTGTAATGCTAGCTTAACTACTCTAAACACCTATGACACTTGAATTATGCTAAATACCTACGACACTAGCTGAGTTACTATGCTATACCCAACCTCTGGAATCTATCCTCCTGTGATACTAGATGAATTAGCCTAAATACCTACAATACTAACTGAATTACCTGTGAAATCATAAACTGCTATGATGCAGTCAACCTCTTGTAATACTAGCTGAATTAGCTTAAATGCCCTCCGATACTAACTGAATTGCCTGTGCAAAATATGCAGCTATGATACGTCCTGCTCCAGCAAGCTATCCTCCTGTGATACTAGCTGAGTGACTCTAAACACTTATGTTACTTGAATTATCCTAAATACCTACGATACTCTCTGAATTACCTGCAACATCATACGGAACTATGCTATATCCGCTTCCTCGGGATATGTCCTACCCTGTGATACTAACTGAATTACTTACCTGTTAGTGTGAGTGGGTTAGCATTTCCCTTTGCTGGTCACCTTTTTCCCTTTCCTGGTCACGTTTTTCCCTTTGCTGGTCACGTTCTTCCCTTTGCAGGTCACCTTTTTTCCCTTTGCTGGCCACCTTTTTCCCTTTGCTGGTCACATTTTCCCCTTTGCAGGTCACGTTTTTCCCTTTGCTGGTCACCTTTTTCCCTTTGCTGGTCACCTTTTTCCCTTTGCTGGTCACCTTTTTCCCTTTGCTGGTCACCTTTTTCCCTTTGCTGGTCACCTTTTTCCCTTTGCTGGTCACCTTTTTCCCTTTGCTGGTCACCTTTTTCCCTTTGCTGTCACCTTTTTCCCTTTCCTGGTCACCTTTTTCCCTTTGCTGGTCACCTTTTTCCCTTTGCTGGTCACCTTTTTCCCTTTCCTGGTCACCTTTTTCCCTTTGCTGGTCACCTTTTTCCCTTTGCTGGTCACCTTTTTCCATTTGCTGGTCACCTTTTTCCCTTTGCTGGTCACCTTTTTCCCTTTGCTGGTCACCTTTTTCTCTTTGCTGGTCACCTTTTTCCCTTTGCTGGTCACCTTTTTCCCTTTGCTGGTCACCTTTTCCCTGAATAGGTTACGTGATGAGAATGTCTAGAATTAGCGCTCTAACATTGACATGAAACATATTTCCATGAAGTTCTCGCCTAAAGTCGATTTCAAAGTCTAGCCCCTATCTCTCCTGTATATAAGTCCATATTCCTACTGCTTCACTATCTGTCTAGCCTACCGATTCTCCTCGTTTTCCCTATACCTCTCATATAAACCATACTCTACTTCTCTACCTCTGTCTAGCCTAACACCACTCCCGTATCCCCTACCTCTCATAAGCGCATTCCCCCCTGCCCTTCTCTTGCTGAGTATCACTCCTTGGTTTGCTATCTAACCTAACTTTAACACCTGTCTATCCTAGCATAGGATCTCTTTCCGTTTTCTCATCTCTCCTTATAAACACATACTCAATTCTCCTAAGCTAATAGCTCTCCGCGTTTTCCTATACCTCTCATATAAGCCATACTCTACTCCTCGACCTCTGTCTAGCCTAAAACCTCGCCTCGTTTTTCCTATATTTCTCATATAAACCATACTCTACTCCTAACCCTCTGTCTAGCCTAACACCTCTCCTCCTGTTCCCTACCTCTCTCATATAACCCATACTCTACTCAACCTCTGTCTAGCCTAGCACCTCTCCTCCTGCTCCTATACCTCTCATACATATAAACGCATACTCTACTCTCAGCCTGTGTCTAGCCTAACACTCCTCCTCCTGTTCTATACTTCTCATACATATAAACGCCTACTCTACTCTCAACCTCTGTCTAGCCTAACACCACTCCCCGTATCCCCTACCTCTCATAAAGCGCATTCCTCCTGCCCCCCTCTAGCTGAGTATCACTCCTTGGTTTCCTATCTAACCTAACTTTAACACCTGTCTATCCTAGCATAGGATCTCTCTCCGTTTTCTCGTCTCTCCTTATAAACACATACTCAATTCTCCTAACCTAACACCCCTCCTCCTGTTCCCAACCTCTCTCATATAAAGGACATACTCTACCCTTCAACTCTGTCTAGCCTAACAGCCCACCTCGTTTTCCTATACCATTCATATAAACCATACTCTACTTCTTGACCTCTATCTAGCCTAACACCCCTGCTCCTGTTCCCTACCTCTCTCATATACAAGACATGCTCTACCCTTCAACTCTGTCTAGCCTAACACCCCTCCTCGTTTTCCTATACCTTTCATATAAACCATACTCTACTTCTTGACCTCTGCCTAGCCTAACACCCCTGCTCCTGTTCCCTACCTCTCTCATATACAAGACATGCTCTGCCCTTCAACTCTGTCTAGCCTAACACCCCTCCTCGTTTTCCTATACCTTTCATATAAACCATACTCTACTTCTTGACCTCTGCCTAGCCTAACACCCCTGCTCCTATTCCCTACCTCTCTCATAAACAAGACATGCTCTGCCCTTCAACTCTGTCTAGCCTAACACCCCTCCTCGTTTTCCTATACCTTTCATATAAACCCTACTCTACTTCTTGACCTCTGTCTAGCCTAACACCCCTGCTCCTGTTCACTACCTCTCTCATATAAAAGACATACTCTACCCTTCAACTCTGTCTAGTGTAATACCTCTCCTCGTTTTTCCTATACCTTTCATATAAACCATACTCTACTCCTCAGCCTCTGTCTAGCCTAACAGCTCTCTACTATCTCTTCCATATAAACGTATTTCCCTCCTTCAACCCTGTCTAGCATAGTATTGGTCGTCGTATTCCTTATCTCTCCCATATAAACCCATTTTCCTCCTTGAACCGCCCCATCTAGCCTCGTTTTCCCTATCCTTTCCCATACATGCCCAAAAAAGTGGCCTCGCTCTGTCCTTAATAACCTACTGTGATAGCCTTTTTGCCACACCAATTAGTCTGCTGTCTCTATGTTGTGATGCTGTTAGCGTGTGTATTTGGCAATAACGTTCAAGTTCTGTCGAACGGTACACAATCATCCTTGCATACAAGACAAATCAAGTTTCCCCTACACGTCTATTTCACTGCTACACTACACGTCCCTTTAAATTCTATGGCCATATCGGGAATTTTGACTTGAGAAACAACTGATAGTGTTATCGTTAAATTGTAGGATTTTAACGTTGTTTTATTCATTCTTACTGAGAAAAATACTCAGATTTAGCCACACATTCATGATTCCAGACACTGTAGAGGTCAGGGAATAATTATTCTACTTAAAGAAAAATTAACTTTCCCAGCCAGCAATCGAACATGTGACCTCTCAGTTGCACTATGTATCTTGTTACGTAGACCGATATATAGAGTCTGTACAATATTTGGAGTTTAGATCATTTACATCCTTAATAAATGATTTTTCTTTCTAACAATCTTAAATATTTTACTGTTTAATTATTCTAACAATATACTAAAAAGTTACATTCCATAAACAAACCAAATTCTATAAATTTGTAAAAGTTATAATAGGGATGTATATTACAGGAAATATATTCGTAACGTTTTGAAATGCTTTGAGCAATCACAGACATAGAAAAAAAACTGAAAACGAGAAAGACAGTTTTGAAATTCTAGAGAGCTATTGTTTGCAAAGGACATTAGGAGTTATATAGCAAATATATTTAAGAACATAGGTAAATTATAATCAGACACACAAAAAATGACTGCGTAATGTTTGCCAATTTTCACTTGCTAAGCATGTTAAAATGTATTTATGTTGAGTTAAGAAAAAAAACTTGCGTCACCTCCAGATATGGATATAGATAACTTTTTCTAAAGATGTGGTTTCCAAAGTGAGGTTCAAAATGAGTTAAGCCGGTTTCTGTGCGGCTTTCTGCGGTGGCTGGTATATTGTTGTGTTTATCTCATTCATTGCTAACCTCGCGCTCCGCAAATGCCATAGAGCAATTGTTACCAAATCAGAACATTGCAAATCGTTTGCTTTTGGCTAAACGCTTGGAGATGAACCACAAATGTTTTTAGATTGTTTGCTCCTTTCAATGTCTCCTATTCATAGTTTAAGCTATGTATTTAAACCCTTCAACCCTTATAACATTTTATTTTTTGTTAGTATTTTGGACCTGGGAAGCCAATAGAATTCATCGCTTCTGTATATATTCAGCATATTACAGAATTCAACCGACAAATTTTCGGATGTTAAAGAGGATGTTAGGCAAACACTTTTATATAGGGCACTTACGGTCTTTGAGTTCATGGTTGTTTGCAATACACCGCTGATAAAACTTCCCGGAGTTAGTGCTACCTACAGGCAATTGTGGCCATACTAGGTTCAAACATTTATATTACTATCTCAGTATGTGTACTTAAACTTTGAAAGAAACGCGAGAAACTAAAATTGACTTCTAAACGTTCACCATTCATCTGTTTGAAAAACAAAGTTTAACCGCTTATATGGGGTTTAAATCCAGCACCAAAATGACAGCTGTGCATGCTAATGACTGCGCTATTACTACAGTTCACCATTTTTTTAGTTCCATTTATACCTCGCCTTTAACTACATTGGTCTTATCGGCGGCTTTTCCTTTGGAACTTATTTTCTATTGGCAATGGTGTTAACTCGTGTAACTCTTGTCGTTGGGTTTCTTGCACTTTAATCATTAAATCATGCATACATTCACACTTTCATTCATACTTTCGTACTCTGGGGAGGGTAGAGATTAATCTTGGCTAGAGAAAACTTCGGGAATCGAATCCGGGATCCCTCGCACAGCAGGCAGTTGCTCTACCGGCTGAGCTACGGTTCAGCCAATTTATTGTTGTTTGACTCTCTGATAATATAATCCTCCATGTGAAAGTGATACAATGGCCCTTGCTGACGCAACACTTAGAAAAAGCAAAGCTCATAAATTCGAAAAATACCGTAGGAAGAGAAATTCACTACTTTAGAGTGGAAATCAGTATCGCATTTGTATTAAGCCTTAATTTATATGCATTTTGAGTACAAATATTCAAATCAAAATAATTACGTAACTTTGTCGTCACAGACCATAGTGTCCAATATCAAGGTGTTCCTCTCCTCTGTAACCCCTGAAAATTTGTAGGTTGAATTCTGTAATATAAGGTCCTGCATTTCAAATAGATCCAGACGGACTATTCATTATGCCTATTTTATGCCGTACGTGTAGATATTTTCTCTTATTTTGATTCATTTATTATGTATCGGTTTTGATCGGAATCGGAATTCTTCAATTTGTCACCTGTCTTGTCCACATCTACCACAATTCAGATGTACCCAATCATGTATTGTCATTAATCTCTGTTAACTAGGCTTAGCTCAGCCTACGATATGTTTGGAATAATCCACTGTCAAACGTCAAAAACAGATGTTTGTCATTTTGTCATACGACGGTTTACAAAATATGTATCGCCCGACGGAAATTTTGTGGCACCACCGGGTTGTTTTTGCCGAGCGTGAGAAGGTTGAAGATCGCCGACAAGGACTGAAGAGGGAGGTTTGTTGACACCATGTGAATAAAAAAGCGTACTTTACACGATGAAACTCGTGTGTATGTGACATGTAGCTACTCCAAAGGACCGCACCAAGGCATGATGGATGAATGGCGAGCGAATGCTGACGTCTAGCAAGCTATGAGATTACAACGTGCCGCGTTGGGCCCGCCGCATTCAATTTGTTCCTGGGCTGAAGCGTTGCGTATACTTGCAACGAAAATGCAACGCTTTAAATATCGCATACAAAGATAGTTGCTGCCGTAATGAGAAAGGGAAAATGAAACACCGGCTCAGAAACCGCCGAAACGAAGGGTGCGACGGAGCTTTGAAAAGCTTCAAAAGATGGCACATTTCAAAGAGAGAATAACAACCGCTTTGCTTTGTCCTTTCGCGGGCAAACAGCTCCATGAAAGCGCCAAGGCTACATAATGCTACATTAAAAAAGAAAAGGTATGAGTGAGGGTTTCTTCGCGTTAAAACAAGTATTCTTATTTTAAAATTGCTTGCTTTTCATTGAAGAAACCGTTCTCCTTTATGCCCCAAAAATGCGGTATGCTCATTTAGATAGAACCGGGCTTAACTCTTAAGAAATCGCAACATATTTATTTCTACTGCCGTTTTTTAAGGAGTAACCATTGAAAAGCAAATTCGTAAAAATACACATTAGTAACTGCCTTTTTCTGAGCAATGAAGCATATTTTTATCATCTTGATTCATAGAGAAAGCTTTCTACAGGAATTTAGTGCTTAAAAATGAAAGAGAAAGTAAACTACATTTTCTGATACGTCATGGTGATGCCTGTTGCTCTGAATAATATTTAAATAGGCACAACAATAATTATTTGATTCTGTTGATGTTAGAAAAATAAGTGTGAAGGATTGTTTTGAAGGTGTGTCTGAAGAATATAGCTGGAAGGTGGATCAAACAAGCATAATATTTTAAAGTACATATATGTTACTAGGTGTGTACCAAAGATATAAAATAGGGATGAAGCTAGCAGAGAAAATTAAGAGGGTAACACCTGAAATTCTACTTTCAGTTTATTTGTACGTTTACCTAATACTTTTTTTAAGCTGTTAGAGTTAGTTTATAGTTGCTGATGTGCGCAATTGCATGCTTTACTCTAACAATCAACTGCAGTATTAAAAAGGCTGCAGCAAACAATCTGGAGCTGAATTTGTGGTCTTCCAACCACTGCTGGTATCAAAGGAACAGTATTTTAAGCATAATAAGAAGTGGGTCTTGTTAGGAACAGCACCACCTGCCTCCTCAAATTTCTAAACTTGTTTTTAACATAGTCCTTCTAGGCTGATTTTTTCCGAAACTCGTATACTTAGGTAAATTGAATGCACTAAGAGCTAAAGAATATATTACTTTTAATATAAAGCTATAGTACGAATGTGATGGGATGTGCCTTCATTGTATTCATTTTCTGTAATTTACTTGCACTGTGCCCAACCATTAAATATCGAGAGTTAATCGGAAATATGCATTTTGAGACACCTGAATCAAAACGCATTTTTAGAAAAAGGTGTCTATGTATGTGTGTGTTGTATGTGCTGTCTTTATGTTTGTTAACAGTATAACTCCACTTGGTATATAAGTTCAGCAACTTGTGATGCAGTAATTTGTATCACAAATTATGTAAATGTCAAGAGTAATTGTAGTGTGAATATGCATTATTGTGTGACATTGATTTGAGATGTTTGTTGATTGTAAGCATTGTCGAGAAGTAAGTTTATACGGCCTTACTGAAACTGACAATAATAGCGTGCAATAATGTAGCGAGGGGGTGAGCTGTTTATCATTATTAGAGACGAGCAAATGACGTAATATTGGCGCGTTTTTCTTAGAATTTGCTGGAACATTTTTCCCTTGAGCATATGTTTTCGTAATTTTCATTGGATATAAAAATAGACGCTAATGTTGGCGCGTTTTATTAACCAATAGCAGCTCGGTTATAATCTTTAGGCATGTTGGGGTGTAGGAGTATAAAAAGGGCTAGGTCAGAGTCAAATTCGTTCAGTCTATCGGAAACATTTGTACAGTACACGTCGGCTCCAGTCCATCGGAAATATTTGTGCATTACACGTCGCTGAATACATCGCACAGTTTATCGCTTCGCAGGTTACGCGTAGCAGAGTTATGAAAAATATCAAGTGTTGTAAAGTTAATTACACAAAAAGTTGAAGTACGCGAATTAAGAATGAGCAGTCAATAAGTTATTATAACAGTTTCAGTTTGGCGAGTGTCAAGATTAATATGTGAAAGTGCATAATATGTTACGACAATAAAAGTGTAAAACAAATTCTTCATCAGTGTTATCTTTGGATAAAAACTCCGTTCCGTTTACACACCTTGTATAAGATAAGTGCTCGACCAAAAAGATCATAGCTAGCCGGAGGACAGTGAACCCAAAATTAAATAAAATAACAGGCGTTCAGTAAAAGATAACACGAAGTGACCGCGACAAATTGTCTTTTATACGTGCGGCAAATAAACAGTAGCATTCTTTCAAACAAACACTAATACCGTCACAAATTGGCTACCACAACGTGGAGCTTTCAAACTTAACAAAGAATACCGCCGCATATTTGGCTCCCAAAGGTGGGGCTCAATAAATAAACAAACATAATTACCGTCACACTTGCAAGGATGCGAAGCGAAGATTTTAAAGAAAATCCCCATGCAAAACTAATCTTTACATGAAAAAGTTTTCGTTATTTGTTATTTTCCTAAAAATATCCAATAAAAATGTTTATTAAAATTCCATATGTTTAAGATCTTTGCATGACAAATAAAATGTATATTTTGAATCTTCTGTGGGTAAGCTGTGAAGTCCTCTTCATTCCGTGTAATAGTTAAACAAAGAGATAGCATCTTATTACACAAAAATGTATATCTCATTAAAGTTCACAATGTATATCAAATAAAATTTTTATTGCGTTAACCATCTCCAAAATATTATTTCTTATCAGTTTGATTTTCAAAGACCTATACTTTTTTCAAGTGGTAAGCCACTACTCGTTTTTTCTTGTGACTATGCAAAGAACATGAAATTTCAAAGCCATCATATAGCAGTTATATTTTTACTTCTGTATTATGCTTGTATCTGCAACGAAATGTTTACATGTGGAATGAAAGTTTATCCCAGTTAACAAGAAGTAGAAAGAAGAATGAGTTTTTATGACTACTTTGAAGAAGAGTGAATAGAAAGTCATGTGAATGCAATACAATTTTAATACTGTTGTTGATATTAGAGTAAAACATGCAGTTACTAGCGATCCAATAGCGATTTGCAGGCAATTTATCAGGCGACATTTCTATGGAATGTTTAAAACCCACTTTCGATGTGTATATTGAGAGTGCAATTTTAGGAAACACATTCTGGATTTATACTTTTACTGTTGATGCACTGATTCAGCCTATATTATGTTGTATATTTTACCTAGGCTAGCAATGCAGCAGAAATACATCAAAAAGTACAGATACTAAACGGTGAAATACGTTATCTACAGAGCTGTGCTCTGTCCAGAACAGATAATCGAAAATCACTTTCATCTGTGGTACAATAGAGAGACAAAAACAGCACCCAAACAAGCTCTCCTCTTCAATGAAAATGTAATCGCCACAACACTGAACTACAAACTGTAGTATACAAACATTGGAACTGTCGAAATTAAACAAGAGAAAAAAAACGCTAAAACTTTCACAGAGGTTCTCCGCGTTGATAGTTGCAATGTACGGTGACTGTATTTTTATGAACCAGTCTTATCTAACGGTAATTTAAAGGTAAACTGCTGTGTGTAAATATCTGCCTATTTTTCACCGTAATTATATCAAATATAATACTAAAAACTATTTGCAAAATATTTGCTGTTTTTACTTTTTCTACTACGTATAGTAAGTAGGGGAAGTATTGTGTTGCACACAAAAATTCGATACCCAGATTTCATCGGAAATATATGATTTGAGACCTCCTGAATCCAAAAATAGCATTTTTGGAAACATGTCTGTTTGTGTGTCTGTGTGTGTGTGTCGATATGTTTGTGAACAGCATAACTCAGAAACCAAACTTGGTATTTAGGTTCAGTATCTTCCAGAGATGCGACACGAAGGTTTTCAAGAAAATCCCCCACCCCAGATTACCCTTTACATGGAACATATTTAGAAAATTTTAATTTTCTCAAAAATGGCTCTAACGATTTTGATTAAAATATCATATGTTTAAGATATTTTCATGACAAATGAAATGTATGTCTCGAATTTTCTGGGAATGTCTCCAAAAGTATTATTGTGAATGACGTTTATATAGCTGGTAAACCATAAGAGATACACAAAATGTTACTACACAAAAAATGTAGATCGCGTTAAAATACACAATTTATGTCATATACATTTTTGTTTGTTGAGTGAACCATTTTCGAGATATATCTTGTTATTCCCTTAAATTTTCCAATACGTATACTTTTTCTCAAATGGGAATTCATTTTTTACGTACTGGACATGAAAAGAGAATGGAATGCACCACATAGCAACCAGCTTTTAAAAGATTTGACTGTCGCATATTCCCCTTGCATCTACAAGAAAATTAGCAATAAGATTAACATCTCGATTAATATGAAGCATGTGGAGAATAAGCGAGTTGTAAAAATAGTTTGTACAAGAGTAGAGGTCATGTGGGTGTAACACATCAGATTTTTTAGGTATATAACTTTAAAGTAATAGTGCTTTTAAAATGTTTTATACATTCATTTATGTGTAAAAAGACAAAGTAGTTCACGATCAGATTCATTAAATTAAAATATCTAGAGCTCAAGCCTATAAATATCCTCATATATGTTTTTGTGAAAATTTCTAATGTCTGTGGTTATTTTATTACAAGCATACCCTCCCTTTTATTTGATTTGAAATGTTCCCTAGTTTGCTGTTTTTAAATGCTTTCGAATACATTGGTATTGCCCTATAGGATCATTAGACATAGGGTTTGTATGTACTATAAATATATAAAATGTGTATACAAAATCATTCAATGATTTTGAAAATATACACTAAGCATGCATTAAAATTGTTTACTTTAATATTATATCGTATACATTCCTTCTTAGACATCATTCCTTTGTTATAATTCATTTTCTCCAAATGCTCAGGTGTAAGCATTTGTATGCTGAGAAGGATCTTTCCACATCTACAGATGCAATTGGGCAAAAATTGAAAGCACTCGCTAACTCTGCGGAAATTTCTTCTAGAAGACTACGTTTTCACCTTGAATATATTTTATCCACAGCACATGAACCATTAATTTTAGAATTTTTGTCTAAAACACACCACAATGTATTGCTTAATTTTTCTGCATACTTTAAAGATCACTCTCAAGTTTACTCTGAACCTCATTGATACACAATAAAGATTCATGTAAAGACAAACCAGATTTTTCGAGTTTTTCTATGGCTTCAGCTGTAACTTTCAAATGTGCCTTGATTAGCGCCAAGCCCCTTTGAAAATACTGTCTGCATTGTAAGGGTATTATTAATGTGTCACTAATGTGTATAAATATCAATTTTAAAATTAAAAAATTTAAATACGTGTATTGCATGGTCAATACATCGAAAAATAATGAAATATCAGCAACATCCGAAATATGCAATTTTATATGTGATATAAAGCCTTATATACAATCACAGAGTAACATAAAACTTGTTGCTAAACTTAATTCCGTATCATAATTAAAAAAATAAATATACCTTTGTATACATATCCGACATATAAGATAATACAAGGTATTTTTATCATTTGCTTTCAATAGCATCTAATTTGAATATAAGACATCCTATACTCCGTGTCCAGTTCATGCTGCAAATGTTGTGGTTTTAAATTTTATTACGTATACTTAGTCAGGAAACAGTTAATTTAAATGTTTAAAAATCTTAAATAAAATATTAATGTAGATTCGGTTTATGTTCAGAAAACGCTGTTTAGAATGCATTCGTATGTATTTATTGCATACCATTAATTCTTATTACTAAGAATTAAATCAATGCTTTCCGAAAAAAAACATGCCTCATTCACATTACTTTCTCTGCTCACTATTATACAAATTATTCATACAAAAACTTAACATTCTATCAGTTTATTGTTAATTCAGATCAATTTTAATTTCGCACACGTATTTCATTGTCACATACTGTAGGTAAACCGTTAGTCAGATTTTTAAAGAGCATGCTGCTATGTGACTTCTTTGAAATTCCGTGCTCTTTGCATGACAATGGGAAGAGAACGAATAGCCACTTTCCAGTTGAGAAAATTAGAAGTACTTGAAAAATCAAACCAATAATAAGAAATATCTTGGAAACTATTATTCCACACAAAAAATATATTTAAAATAATTTTTATACTAGATTTTGTCTATCTCTTCGTGTAGTTTAAGATTCAAAGAGTCTCAAAAGGGTATCTTTCTAGTGAAATCACAATGTCAAACCTTTCATGGAATGCAGTACTTTCCCTACTTACTATCGATAAGGTAGTAGAGAAAGTGAAATTAGTATTATTTATGCTTCTCTACAAGATAGTTTCATGCAGGGCGTTTACGAAATCTCTTTCCCTACTTCTTTTAAGCAAGAAACTTTAAAGGACCTGAATATTTATTTACTGCTCGCGCAAGCATGCCTATTACGTACAAAGGAACACAAAGTTAACACAAAAAAAACTAATCAGTGCTTAAGCCGTTGAGATACTAAAGAAAGTTCTTCTTTAATAAGGCCTGCTGCGTGAAAGGAAACTTAAGCTATGCTCCGTGTTTTATCTGTACCTTTCTTTTGTTTGCCTTACAGCGGTATTCTTTCTACACCTGCCGCCAAGTCAAATAAATTATTTAAACAACTAATGAGTTAAGACAAGAGATTCCTCTTCAAAGTCGACGCCTTCTAGACATCTTATTCACGCACGACCTGCCGAGTTTTAACTTTGCTCCAGACGCTTATAAATAAGAGCAATTAGCTTTAAAATATTCTTTTCGTCTTCCTCACGAAACGCACCCTTTCCTGAATTCATAATGTGTTCTGTGAAACAAAGATTATAAATAGATATGGAAATAATATATCACTGGATATTTCATTTATATATATATATATATATATTATCATTGAAAGCTCTTGAGCGGCGTTTGTATTATGGAATCGAAATTCCAAACTATAAGCATTTCCTTGCATACGACGGGCACTGATTATATTTTGAGCCTAATCATTAAAGCAAAGTAATTAGTGATTGAAAACTGCTTTATTGTTTTTCAGAATATTCTCCTTTATGATCAATACACTTTTGCATCCGTTTGAACCATTTGTCAAAGCGCTTATTCCAATCTTCTTGAGACTGGTTTTTGAAGGCATCAACGGCTTCTTCTGCCAACGAAAATCGTTGGCCACGCAATTTATTCTTGATGTTCGGGAACAAAAAGAAGTCACTGGGTACCAAATCAGGAGTGTATGGCGGATGACTCATCAATTCGATTTTCTTAGCCTTCAAATACTCTGTTGTTAGACGAGATGTGTTTGCGCTCGCATTGTCTTGATGAAGAACGATCCTACGGTTCTTGCTGGTTTTCCTTACTTCACCGAAGACTTCAGGCAAAAAAATGGTGGTGTACCATTCGGCATTGAACGTTTACGTTCCTCTAAAGGCACTGTTGCCACATGGCCAGTTATGCTGACAAAACAGGCAATCATTTGCTTCGAAGTGCATCAAGTGCGAACAACTTTTTTTGGATTTGCTTCATCTTAAAGCACCCATACAGTCGACTGCTGTTTACGTTCCGGCTCATATGCATAGATCCATGATTCGTCACCTGTTACAATCTTATATACGTCTTTTGAGGCACCGCCATTGTATTTCTTGAGCATTTTTGTATACCAATCGACACGAGCATCTTTTTGAGATTGCGTCAAATTATGTGAGATCCAACGAGAGCAAACCTTTTTCACGGCTAAATAATCATGCAATATTCTACGTGCTGGTGCAACTAATGCCTAGGGTAGCTTCAATTTCACAATATGTCGCACGACGATCTTTCATTATTAGTTTTGCACAGCATCAATGTTTTCGGGCACAACAATTGATTTTGGACGACCTTCACGAACTTCATTATTGAGCAAACGGCGGCCACGATTAACAATGGCGTTTCACAGTGGCAAAGGATGGAGCTTCGTCGCCAAATGTGGAAGTTAGTTGATCGATGCACTCTTGTCTTGATAATCCACGTCGAATGTCGTAATAAATCATTGCACTAACATTTTCACGAGTTAATTCTGTGTTTTTGTTGACACATAATTTTCAAGTTTGTCTAAACAAAAAAAAAAAAAAATGACGCTCAATTGACAAAATGTTTGAAGTAGATTATGGTCTAAAATGTCAAACTTTCTATTGGAAACGTCAGATGGCACCTACAACATTCAGAGTTTCCAAGGCTCAAAATATAAATAGTGCCCCTCGTACATTCTTAAAATATAACCACTTCTTAAAATACCTCTAAATGTTTTACATAATGGATATTTTTATAATTCATTCTATTTACTTAGATACAATAAGAAGATTAATATTTCTATCAAAGTTTAAAATATTACAACATTCGGAAAAAACAAAATATACGTTGTTGGATCATGCACTAAAATATGAAATGGCACTGTACATCGCGATAAATTGCTTTTTATAAACTTTGATATTGTAATTTCTTATGAGTATTAGAGTACTACAGGTTTACCAATTTATGTTATCTTGTAAATTTCTGCTCAAGTACTGCCGATGTATTTAAAGTAATTTACTTATATATTCACCTCCCTTTAAAGGTGTATTATTTTACTGATCTCACGAATCTGATTTAAAGTATTTTGTTCAAATAAGATCTTTTAATGCTCCAAGTAACACTATCATACTTCAGAACTGGCACATACCTAGTTTAAGTTGTGTTTCTCCCCATTCGTACTAATATTATAAAAAAATTGTATGTGCGTGTGTGTGTGTGTATGTATTGATGAATGTATGTATGTGTAGTACTTTCAAAAACCACTCAACCGAATTCGATACTTCTTTCGTCATAGAGAAGATCCTATTTCTCTGACGGACATTGGCCATAAAATACATAATTTCAACGCACAACTTTTTAAAAGATTAAAAAGATTTGGAAAGCCTTCGTTAAGGATGGCATGGAGTAGAAAATGTCTCAACGGAGAACGCCTTTAGAAACAAAAGCCGGATAATGCTGCTTTTTGGCAGAGAATGCGTGGTAAAAACTAAAGCCGGTTACAGTTTATTTCAAGTAATACTTATAGATGACTATGATGTCACATTTACGGACAATCGATCCTGTATTACAGTGGTGGCGAAAACGCGACTCGCGACTGTCGTGGAGGAATGTGGAGGAGAGTGTCCAGCACGATACCTAACGTCACCTATACTCCGAGCGGTAACACAATTGCTCTGTTTACTCACTAAAACCCTCTGCCTCATAACACGACTCCTATAGACTTTCTGCGATTGCAAGGCGGAACAACAGGGCTAGGAGCATGCCAACACAAGCACTGTGACTCGCAGGCGCAACTCCTTTTCTAGCCGTTTATTCATGTGTTTTCCATGTGCTGCTGAGTGGTGTAGTGCGTGTTGCATATTTGATGACTCGAGAGGGAAAGACATTTTCGCCACCCTTGTTGTATTATAAGGAATTGTAGTACGAAGTGTATGCTATATTTATTTCTTTAATTGGGATTTAGCAAATATTGCAGGTGTGTGTGTGTGTGTGTGTGTGTGTGTGTGTGTGTGAGTGCGCGCGCGTATGTGTATGTAATGAAATGTTAACAAAACCTCTGAATAACCTTTATTCTAATTACATAGATGTATGCACTGAAGTTTATAGATGCCAAAACCTTCTAATAGCCCTTTTGTAAGAAAGGTTTTCTTTATTTCCTTTGTACTCATGTTGTAATCAAGTTCGTTATTAGGGCATGCTAAATAATTGTGTAAAGAGAGAGAAAATTGGTCACATTAGAAATAAGTGGATCAATATCTTATGTTAATAACTGAGAAGTTCTACGGTCGCAGACTTTAGGACAAGAGATTAACTTGGTCACATGGGAGTGCGGAATATTCATATTCACCAGCTTCGGCTCTAGTTCCTTGTATTTGTTAAGGTTTCCGAATCATCTGGAAACTATGCAGCTTTGATGTTATTAAATAATTAGCTTTGGACCCGCTAACGGGACCAAAGAGAAGATGCACGGGTTTAAAATTTCACCTACTGTGACTATTTAAAAATTAGTAGGTATATTATTCCGGCCGATGATTGTTGCCCTGCTAAAGGGTGCTTATAGGCTATGCAGCATTTCCAAAACTGGAAGATTGTCGAAGGAGGGGATTAAGGAAATCAGAAGTTTCGTCGATGTTTCACTTTCTTTTGTGTGAATATCAAGGAATTATTTGTTGGTTGGGGCTGTACAGAATTTCAAACATAAGAGATAAAGGGGAGGATTCGCAACAAAATTCTTTAAATCAGTGTAGAATAATTGCATAAGGAATGGGAGGGGGAAGTAAATGAAATTAATTTGTCGTTCATGTTTAAATTGCTAACTGTACAACGTCGGGTAAGCCGACTAGCACCTCACATTTTGCTTATCTGTCTCATCATTACCACCAAATATAAATCACACCAAGACAATTAATCCTGAGATGTAGTGGGGATACTGGAGCATTGCATGCAATACTCCAGCTTACACTTTACTACATTTGTTAACTACAAAAATAAATAAATAATAATAGGTTTTAGGTGCATAATAGAAATACATTTTAAACAAAATAGAATATAAGCTTAATTTTGCTCAATTAAATATAGAAAGAAAGAAAGAAAGAAAGAAAGACAAAGAAAGAAAGAAAGACAAAAAAAAAACTGTCGATCTTTTAAACACAAACAGTTTTTACTTTATGATATAAGCATTTTTAAATTGTGGTTTAGAAAATATAGTTGCCAAACAGCTTAAATGCTTATAAAAATCAGGAAAAATAATATTTGGTGCTTAGGAGAACATAGTTTCTCACACTTTTTACAAAATGCTTAGTTCCGGCCATTCATATATTGCAAGTAAGCCCATTATTTCGTTTCATTAGTTTTATTTATATAGTGACCAATGTCGGGTGTGAAGTTTTTGTTTGTATATGAATTATAGGAATTTCCAACACTAAATCATTAAAAGAAGTTTGGAAGTTTCTAGTGCAGCTAAGGCTTATTTAGCTGGCCTATATTTCCTGCCAGAGTAAAACCAAATCCCTTGCTCGGGATTTGATGGGATATTTTGTACATTTGTACCAAAGAATTTCACTCCGAACAGCATATACAGTGCGGACCATTTCAAACCAATCAGCTTCTAGCGGACCCTACGGCAGAAGTTGATTGGGGAGAACCAACCGCTCCCTCACGGAAAGAAAATCAATCTCCACACTCACAGTACCGGTCGACCGACCGACTACTCCATGCCATTCTAACGTCTTGTTAAAAACACGCCAGTTACAGCAAATCGCTTGTTTACAATGATGCGGTAGAGTGTCGAGCTACAAATAATGCGGTTTTTATTTGTGGGGGATTTAAAACAGAAAGGGAGCGTAAACATTCCATATTCTTCAATAAAATTATAATGAAATCAGACGAGTGCTTATAAAATTCGAAATAGAGAGTTGCAGTGTTTCAGAATTTTCTAGGCAGTTTTGGCCTTTACATTCAGAAAGATGTACATCATTTTTAATATATGATTTGATAAAAGGTAAGTCATCGTTTCGATTTCTTATTATTGTTTGTGTGGGACAGTAGGCGTAATCCCCCTCCATTCAAAGCACATGCGTTTTGGTATCGTGCGAGTCTGCGCACACATCTCCCCAGTTAATGCGGCCACTAGAACTCTGACAGGTTTGAAATGGTCCGCACTGTGCTACATATATACTGCTGTATACCACATATTTCTTCTAGAATACCGCATCGTCATATGAACCATTCTTAAGTATGCTTGCAATAAGTACACTGAATGTAGCATGACTCTTCTGTTTTTCCATGATTCTCTTACTAATTAAACAATAAATCAAAATTATACTTGTCTTTAGTCAGCAAGAATATGTAGACAAATACCTGGTATAATGGAGTACACATGCACTAAGTTATCTGCAACAATGGTGAATTTTCAAATAGAAAGCTTACTGAATAAAACAATATAACCGTTATTATGTACACCAAGGAAGCTCATAATGTTAATTACAACGCATCATCTACTAGTTGTTTTTATATACTCAGATACTCAAATGCGCAGAAGTATTCCAGGATTAAAGGTGTATACTTTATGCTTTTTAGCCGATTGTCAATTGTTTTCCTTTTATTACAGGATATCCCTGTTTCCATGGCATTGCCTTAGTCTGTTTCTCAAAACACCACAAATTCTAATCAAATGATTAGGTTTGTGTAGCGTAATTTCCTGCTCAAAATTAGCACTCAATAATTATTTTGAACAAATAGTTTGATATTGTGACTCATTGTTTTAAACTTGTATGTGCTAGTTCTAAAATTATTGCATTATCATATTAGACCCCAATTCTTGCTATGTGTTATGCTCCAAGTCTCTAATCTATCTTCAGCCATCCTGAGTTCTGTGCAGGCATTTCCTAATATCTTAGTCCAGTCCTTTAAGACGAGCATATGTGGAATTTGGAAAATCCATTCCTTCCAGCTCTTTAATAAACTTTATTCAATGACAGAAATTATTTTTCTTAGTCTGACACTTGACTTTCACGGTTATTTAAATATTAAAATTTTATTGTGTAAAATAAGTCATTGCAATTTTAAATGTATTTTTTTGTAGTTACTTAACTTATAAAATTATATATCGGCGTTTTTTCTTACTATTTTATTGCGAGCTCTGTTCTTGTTAGAGCCTCAAAAAAGATAAACTGTTTAGATATACAATTAACCCTTTTTATGAAAATTAAACCTTTTTTTCCAAAAAGTAATAGGACCATTTCCTTTTCTAAAGTGTGAGAATGGAATATTATTGCAAAATGTCGCAACACAATTTCTGAAAAACAAAATTCAGTAAATGCAATGTGTATATTCATTTAAAAGCTCACATTACTGGAATTTATTGCCCCAAATGCAAAACACAACCTGCTTTCCTAAATTTCAAAATTTATATTTACATTATGACTAGGCTAAGGATCCGGGACAATTTAGCAACCAGTGAAGCTACAACCTTATTATAGAGTTCCATAAACACAGTACTGTTGATGTAAACAAAGACGTCAAGCACTGCCTTATTTGCTACTGTAAACAGTACCGTCTAGTGTTGGTGGAAAATGAAGTAGGACACATGCATTAGAATAACAGACAAAGGTGTATTGTACCTCTAGTCACGAAGCGGATTGTACACGGCCTCACAGGTAAACAACACCCCAATGCGACACCTCACTCCACCCTACTTGATGTGGAGTTAACGTCATGCACTCTTAAGTTGTCCCGGATCCTTAGACTGGTCATTCAATGCTGAATTTTATGATTTATGATCAAATATCTGTGATGCACCCTTGTAAAGTTTGTTGAGCGTTCTAACTAAACTTATCCGCAAACTCTTTCCTCTCTTTAACTTACATAACTCTTTATCTCACTTCAACTTAATTTCATATGGTACACTCAAGGAGGTTCCTAGGTTGCATTAAATATCTTGTCTGCTGAATCTTATCACTCTTAATACAAAATGAAACCGGAAGCAGCTTAAACTCTCAGCGTCCAACTGGAAAGTGTTGGATCTACTCCCCTCTTTTTTTTTTGTCAAATTAAAAACTTTCCCTTTACCACCTCTATCATCCCTGAGGTGCTGTAAACGAACTTTTGAAACATTCTGTGGAATATGATAACGCCTAGATTGCACGGCATTTACTGCTTCAATCTGAAGGGAGCTGCTGGAAGGCAATTAGGGCATTTGGCGGGCAACGAAAGCCACATTTGCATATGACCTGTCAGTCAGTTCGTCCTCAAGGACCTCAGTTTTCTGATTGATACATTTAGGTGAATGCACAGTCACAACCTCTCCGTTGGTATTGTCATCCTCTTTGGTGTAGTGGTTACCATACTAGCCTCTAGTTCCCGAGGTCGCGGATTCAAACCCAGCGGAGGGCATGGGTTTTTTCGAGCGTAAAAATCCTTTGTGTGGCTTCCTTCGGAAGGGAAATAAAGCCGGTGGTCCCGTGTCAAAGATTTACGGCACGTAAAAGAACCTCAAGCTGATAAAAAGTCTCCGAGAAAAATCATCGCCCAATATAGAATGGGACTCCAAGGGCCATAATAGTTAAAGAGCGCCCATAAATAAAAACTCAGTTTAATTTTCTCCGTTACTATTATCTACATTTCATTTCATACATTATTGTATAACTAGAGTGTTAATGAATGATAATGAAATAATTTCATTGAGTAAATTAACTAAAATTAATCACCGCATATTTTTGATACGAGATATATTATAATGTACAGCTTCGCAGAAATTCCAGACAAAGTCTCCAAAATGAACCTTAGAAACATGAAGTATGATTGTATAATCTTTTGTTATTATTATTATTATTATTATTATTATTATTACTACTGAATACAGAATACCAAGTGTCTTCATTTGACGCTGAAGTTTTTCTTTCGGTTAATTTGTGATTAGATTTTCTCATTCCATTACAGCCATCTTTCTCAACAATATTTCTGTTAGGTATCGAAAAACCTTACTCCTCTCAGTTGTGTTCAAATAACCTCATTCATTTTCCATCCCTTCACTTTACACTGTCCCGCTTTCCAGCATATTAGATTCTTTCCTTTACAGCATCAACATATTGCGCTCACCTCGGTTATTCCCAGGTTAAACGATCATACGATCTGGATGAGGGCTGAGATACTAGGCACTGAAGGTGCGAAACCATTGGGGCTAGGTAAGGTCAGCTCCAAGTTTACATACTCTCGTGTCCCTAGGCTAACCCCAGTACACCTTTAAAAATACCAGATGATTTTGATGTATTACGAGTTTTCTAAAGCATCACAGTTAATAGCTGTTTTGTATATAACAGACAAATCTTAAGTATCATATTGTTTTGAACGTTTGCAAGAATCTCAACATTCCCATCGTATTTCCACAGGGAAATTTGGGATTTTTTCCAATCCCCTTGCCGCGTATCTTTGTTAGGTGGTGTGATGATCTGGTGAGACACATACCTACCTGTTGGAAGCTCTGAAGGCCCACTGGTGCACGTTGCTCATCTCTGGTAATGTTAACCCTGAGGCAATATTTTATATCATAACATGCTGTGAATGCCAGAGTGATTGTAGTGTAAATTAATATTATTGTATGTACATGATTTTAGATGTTTGTTAGCCATAATTATTGTTAGGAAATAAGTTTACACGGCCTCACTGAAACTGACAATAGAAGTGGGTAACAATAAACCGAGGGGGTGAGTTGTTTATCACTAAGAAGAGACAAACAAATGACGTCAGGTTATCGTGTTTTTTTTAGAAATGGAGGGAATATCTTCCCTAGAGTATATATGTTAGTAGTAGTGATTGGCTGACAAAACAGACGCTAAGGTGAGCGCGATTTGGTAACCAATAGCAGCTATATTATAATGTTTAGGCAATTCGTGGTGAAGGAGTATATATTCTCGAGCCATAAGCAAGTGTCTTTCACGAGGTTCAGGTCACGCAGTCCTGAAGAATCTCTCGCGAGGTGCACGTGCATAGTTAGTTACAAAAATGTGAATTACGCGAAGTAATTGGTGCGCGTCAACTAAAACGACTGTAGTTACTTTCGTAAATATTTTAGTTTCAGTCAGGCGTGTACAAAGATTAAGTATGTGAATTATTAATTAAGTGTGAGGGCAATAAAAGTTTAGGAACAAATTTTTTATCAGTGTTATCTTTTAGCAACAACTCCTTTTCGTTTACACACCCTGCTTAGAGATACTTGCTCGACTGAGTTATAATAGCTAGCCGGAGGACAAAGAACCCAAATTTAAAAATAATTAAACAATAAGCGCCCAACAAATAAGATAACACAAGCCATAGAGAACTGCGACAACCCTGGGATAACCTGCTCATTCCAGTTTGTGTGTGTACTTGTATTATTGTGAGTGTGGAGTATTAAAGTGTACGTAATTGTTTTAATATGCTCCTGTAGCTCACGGAGGCACTTTGTTCTTGCAGGGAGTGGGAAGACACAGGAGTTATGTTGAATAACTGGTACACTGTTCTTTAGTTTATATATAAACTAAACTATATACCGACCTAATATATATTAAAACGTTTCTTGTTGTTTACATACAAAAGGATGAATGCGTCTATGCATGTGTATGTTCTAAAGATTGCCTTTGAGTCGTAGTGAGCTTTAACGTGTATGTATGTGTATTGTTATGATCTTTGTACAGCACTATTTATACACGTCTGCCACTAAGGGTAACAAGCTACGAACTAAGTTATTTTAGTAAGAGTGTTGTAACGTCGTTTCTATGTTTGAACTTGTAGCTTAACTATGATTGGCTCTATGGATGACGTGTCCGTCTGTATAGTCAATAACAGCAATGTGCTTCCATATTTATTTCTTTGTTGACTCAACTGTCACCCAGCTTTCTCGAGAGGGTTGCTTATTGTTAGAGATAACCGCAAGACCTTGATTTGTTCATTTGTACTTAGGGTTTCTCTCCCTTACCATTGTGTGTTTGCGCCAAACAAGTGTCGTGCCTTGCCCTTACGACTCACATGACTTGACTTACTTCTATGATATCTTAAACTGTACAAAAATGTAGTATTACAAATATATTAATTTTTTATTTAGAATGCATTAACCATGTTAGGTCGGCTTTGTTAGTTAACACTTTAATTACAACTAATAATACATAAATAAATATATAAATATATACGAATATACATATCATAATTCCTGTTACACCCTTGAATACATCATTTTACAGAAAATATCCAAAAACATATACTTTCATCGATGCATTAAAGGATACGTTTCATTGAGAGGTAAAACTGACAAAGAAACAATGGAATATTTTAAAGCAGAAAATGACACAGCCAATTCAAACATCACAAGATTGGAATTTTTTAAGCCAGTTTCTTTCCTACACTTTAAATCGCTGTAAAAATGTGGTAGTTTTCTAGACATTCTTAAGGCAAAATGAAAAAAAAATGTGCTTAACCATAAAGTGCCATTAAAATAAACAGCGACAAGCATTTTAAACACGCTAAACAACAACTTCGGAGGTAAGATTTTTTCACATGTAACCAGAACTGAGTTTGTGTAAGCGCTTGTTTTCTTGGGGGGGTCAGTTACTGCATTTAGCGTGTTTTTCATGGTTGGGACTGAATTTATCGGCACCAGAAACTAAACTCTTTCTACAATCGTAGACAGTGGAAGCGGCTTATCACCCTGAATTCCATAGTCAACCAGTAGTCGTCTGCAGCAGCAGGGTGTAACTTTTAAGCGTAAGTGAAAAGGCAACGAAAGTTCTGCGCACAAACATTCGATGTATCAGACACCATCCCCGATACAAAGTCGCAGTTATGACTCGATTAGCACGAAAAAGAAGCGGATAAGCGGAGGGGTTAAACAGTCGCACGTGCAGTTCCAAGTATGTGCCGTGTTTTAGGGAAGCTAAATCTGTTTTACTTTATAACTAAGTGTGTCATTACATTAAATAAATACCAACCTTATAGGAGATATGGTGATCTTATCCGGAAGTTTACTGCCATCCTTTCGCCAAGTTACCTGCGATGAGGCGGTTTGTGCAGGTGTCAGCACGCGACATGTGAGTTCGATGGTGCTGCCAGTCTTGTAATATCGGTCGTGTACAGAATGACCATGTTCGTCTACTACCTTCAGCTCTGGAGCTAAATGAACAAACAAATTTTTAATATTATTACTGAAACAGGAGAGTGGTATTCTTAAGCTACAACCAAAGCTACACTCCTGCTGTCGATACGTCTCACTTCATTGGCGTGATGCTAAACTCACTCTACATGCTGAAATCCCAGTCAGTAAAACCTAAGCAAAGCAAAATCAAAACGTCCAAACATTTTGTGTGAAACTAAAACGAATGAAACAAGTATAACTAAGTATATACATGTTAGGATTTTAATACTATTCCTAATTGTTCCATCATAATTAAAAAAATGTTAAATAGTAGAAATAAGGGTCTAAAATAGATTTTCATGCAGAGAATGTTTCAACATTTCATGCATAACAATACAACAGAAATGCCTAATGTAAGATCAAATAATTTCTAATCTTAAGGGAATGTGCACCTATTGCTATTAAGAGTATTATTCTGTCAGCCTGCAAAACTTAAACAGCTGAGACAGTATTTTTAACACTTAAATGATATCAGTCTAATTATATAATATATAAATTCAATAACAGCCCGCCTTAAAGCAATATGTGTATAAATAACTTATAAAATGTATATTACAGTCATTGTATATGTTTATATTATTATGTACATGTTTAATAATGTTATGTGAATGTATTAGGTAATTTAACAATATAGGAGCTGTGATATTAATGGGTCAAATGTTTCTAACAATAAAGTAATCTTGAGGAAATAATGAATTAGAAAGTTTAATAATGCCACTGGTAATTCTTGGAGCAACAATAACGTAATTTTTGAGACAGTATATATATATATATATATATATATATATATATATATATATAGCCAATCAACAACTAGAAGGGCTAAAACGTTAAATCAAAGTATTCTATTGGGGTAGGATTAGCCAATCAGAAACTGAAATGGAGCAAAATTTACAAATTCAGAAGTCAGTTGCTAGTAGACAGCGTTCCAAACTGGACGCGTGACGCGTCCTCGAGAAGTTTAATACGTATTCAGTGTGAGACAAAAAATAGTTTACGTGTTAAAAAGTGCAAGTAATTAATAAATAATCGCACAGCTCTCTATATCAGTGAAGTGTTATTTAATTAGTGTCAAGGATTAATAAAAGAAGTGATGTAAAAAATTATAATCTGTATAAGCCTACATTCTTCAGCCGCACTACGCCCTGTTAAGAAATTCATATCCCTACAAATTAATACTGACGCAGCCGAGGAAAACGTATATATATATATATATATATTATTTAAAAAACAATCAAATTACAAAGTTAATATTTTTAAACTTGGGGCGAAGGCCACCGGGTACCATACCTGCGGTTGCAACTACTTCAAGTTCGGCTCCCCAACAGTCGAAATATAACTCCTAAAATAAACAACCTTCTCACAGTATTGTTCGAAGTTTCTAGAAAATGTGTAATATTTTCTATGTAGGTCTAATGCAGAGATTCAAAATGTGAGAGTAGCCAATTTTGTGTTTCTCTGCGAATAAATATCATGTTCTAAACGTAACTATATTATAGGTTTGTTCCAACATACGGTTCTGAACGGGTTCCGAACTAATTCCAACACATGCTAATGCACATGCGCCGCTCACAGAACTAATTCGGAATTTTGTGTGGTTGGAACACTACTTGAACCGTTCGCGTTCTGTCACGGCCTTCTTTGTTGCACGTCAATCAGAAGACGATCAAATATCTACGTTTACAGCGTTCTGTGGTTTACAGCGTTGATGAATGAAATCAAACTCCTTTCTTTCATACTGATTCCAGTCCTAATATTCGGGCAAAAATAAATCGCGTTCGTTTATCGGCTTAAAGCCATTGATACTGAGTTATTGCGAATAACAATTGTAATATATAGATATTATATTTAAACCAGAACCCGGAAAAAGTAATTTAACACAATTCCAATTTAACATTAGGTTTCCTGATACAGAAACTTCTAAACACAATGTTTAATTTAAAACTCCAATACTCTGAGACAATGACACCCCACATAAATTCTATTCCGAACGTAATGCAAATAATACAAAACTACATGGTACCAATGTATGCTTATGATCAGGGTTAGGATTTTTAGTTGCAAATTTCAGATGAAAAGAGGAAGGGAAAAGGTGCTCAAATAAGGTGAAAAAGGCACAAAAGGTGCTGGTTTATTTAAAGGGATGCACAACTGAAATTGCTATTTTCTAAACTATCCATTCAATTGGGCTGAAATTTTTATTTCTTTATATATAATTGTTTTGTGAATTATAACCCAGTCTTAATAATTCTCAGAACAGCGCGGTTGAGGTTATTGTCGTCTCTGCCTGCCCAGGCTTCGTCTCCACGCAAACAGATGACGTCTCTCACAGCAACAAACTCACATTCACGAACAGCAGGCTACTGATTCTGGTGGGATAGAATCACTCATTGTCAATTGCATTAGTGCGGGCTACTTTATAGTAGTAAAGTGAGAGAAAGAGGTTTTCGTCGAACACACAATTATTTTCCATTGTTGCGGGTGTGCTTTCAATTTCCGCGCGGCGTTTACTGAAAGAGGTAAGACTTACTATTCGCACGTACACAGCAAGCTGAGGAGACGTTAATTGAAAGTTAAAGAATAAATTGGAATGAAACTTAAAAGAAAAAAGGGGATTATGGGCATGGTTGGGGGAAAATGGTATAAAGGTGCCAAAAAGGGGTAAAGGTCCCAAAATAATGGAATAATGTTTAAATGGAAATAATCCTCTTCTTCGGAAGTCAATGCATCATTAAAAAATCTGATGTGTTACACTCGCATGACTTTCTCTACTCTTGTACAAACTATTTTTACAAACGCTTATTCTCCATATGCTTCATTATTAATGGAGATATCGAGATGTCAATCTTATTGATAACTTTCTTGTAGATGCAAGGGGAATATGGTAGGTTTTAAGCGATAGTCAAATATTTTAACGCTGGTTGCTATGTGGCGCGTTCCATTCTCTTTGCATGTCCAGAACATAAAAAAAATGAATAACGAAGTTGAGAAAAAGTGTAAGTATTGGAAAATTTAAGGGAATAACAAGCAATATCTCGCAAACGCTTCACTCAACAAAAGAAATGTATATGACATAAATTATGTATTTTAACGCGAACTACATTTTTCGTGTAGTAAAATTTTGTCTATCTGTTATGGTTTACCAGTTATGAAAAAGTCGTTCATAATGAAGAATACTTTTGGAGACATTCCCAGAAAATTCGAGATATACATTTTATTTGCCATGACAATATCTTAAACATATGATATTTTAATCAAAATCGTTAGAGCCGGTTTTGAGAAAATTAAAATTTTCGAAAAATGTTCCATGTAAAGGGTAGTCTGGGGTGGGGGATTTTCTTGAAAACCTTCGTGTCGCATCTCTGAAAGATACTGAACCTAAATACCAGGTTTGGTGTTTATCCGACTCTTCGTTTTTGAGTTATGCTGTTCACAGACACACAGACAGACACACACAGACACACAGACAGACACACACACGGACATGTTTCCAAAAATGCTTTTTTTGGATTCAGTGAGTCTCAAAACATGTATTTCCGGTGAAATCTCGGTATCGAATTTTTGGGTGGAATGCAATACTTCCCCTACTTACTATACGTAGTAGAGAAAGTAAAAGATCACTGTCACCTTCTAAATCCTCATTATTGTTATCTTTGAACGCTGTTTTGCTCCCTGGCTTTGTTAGACGTTTGTTGTTTTCCTTAAGTATGTCGCCATACTACTCAACAGCGAGCAACTGCTTACCAACACAGAACACCAAAGTATAGCTTACCAAACACCTTTGCTATTCCGTATTGAGAAATAAACACTAATGGAGGAATAAATTACATATTCAAATTTATTTCCTACTGAATACAGAGTGTATGTCGCTTTTTCAATAATCTCTGTCGGGTTTGTTCCAAGCGATTAGAATCGATTCTGAATTAACTGAGTATGCGCTGTAGACCATACAATCTGCGCATGTCTGGAAGTTTCAGTTCCTATACTTAATCACGAACCGATTTCACTGGTTCCGAACTAGTTCCCAAATACGTTGGAACAGCAAACTGGAAATTCAGAATTGGTTCTGAACTGATTCTCTGTCGTGTTGGAACGCCACTTAGCTACTGCGCACACTCAGATAATTCGGAATCGATTCTGAATCGTGTGGGAACAAACCTTATAAAATAATCGGAACTTTTACATCTGAATCGTGTTCTGCTCACTGATTGATTTCTTTGGTACCCAAAATTTGTTGTCCATAGCCAAAGAAGTGAAACTTTATAATGTGCTATATTCAATGTTACTTTTAATACAATGCACTTTCTCAATCCTTGAATTTTCATCCTAGTTTGATGCTACCACAGCGTAATAGCAGCCAAACATACTTGATTGTTTCACAAGTGGGTGATTATGGTAGCTACTGTGGCAACAGTCCTATTTCTTGAAGCACAACCCACGTGCCTATTGTTATGTAAAAGTAAAAGTATTATTTAGCATCGCGGGATGGTTGCACTATGGCTTCTTCCAGCGGAGCTAACGACTCATTGGAGGGTATATTCGAAAGTCCAAGTGCGTCACTTAAACATAGTGCATATTGTGACTTTGTCCAGTTTTATTTTTAACTGTCATTTCTCTCAGTTCTCATCGTCACTGTTCTAAGCTCTTATCTAGTTTAGTTTCACTGGGAGGTCATTTCGTTCACACTATCACTTCACTGAGGTGAACTAGTTCAATTCTTCGTCCGTTCACTTTCTTCGTGACGTAGCCCCTTCAGGCCGGACGGTTCACTTCCCTCGGGAATCAAGCACAAGGCCTCCACAACCGGTCGCTCCGCAGTAGTAATCGCTGTAAATCACAACAGCCGTCACCAACTCGCTCGCAGAATCGCTCTTAATGTCGCACCAGAGACACAACCGCTAACTTGCTCGCTCACTCACTGGCTCGACAACTTTCTGCTCTCGCGAGAACGCTCGCTTATATAGTCAGTGGAATCTTTCCACAAGGTTCTCAAAGTTCTATAGCAATTTCGACACATTATCTGGAGGAGAGAAGGAACAGAAGCTTCCAGTTCTAGTTATCTGCCAATAATGCTTCCGGTGTTTACGGTGGCAAGCGGTAGTTATCGCTGTTTACTGCAAGCGCCCTTCGCCAACCTCCCAACAACCTTGGGTCATAGGCGCTGCGTCACAGTTGACATTGAACACTTGTTTAACATTACCTATGATATTTTATATCGTAATATAATGCCCATTTTAGAAGCTTTATAAAATTACACATAGATATCGTATTATTTATGCTTTATTCTTTTGATTGTTTTGTTTATGTTTATAAATGGATATGTATTATTATTTCACCAAAAATACACGTTTTGAAACCCGCTGAATAAAGTAAACATTATAGGAAAGTATTAGTGAGTGAGTGTGTGTGTGTGTGTGTGTGTGTGTGTGTGTGTGGACAGTACAACTCAGAAATAAAAGTAGTTTAAATGCCAAAATTGGTATTTAAGCCCAGCATTTATACCAAAAATGGAACAAGAACATGTCAAGAACCCCCCCCCCCAAACATGGATAATTGTTCTTTAATTTTTATTTTCTCAAAAACAGTCCTAAAGATTTTGATTAAAATCTCAAATATTCAATACATTAGCACACAAATAAAACGTATATCTTGAATTTTCTATGATTAGCCTTTCATCTGATTAAAAAATAGACAAAAGCTTACTACGCAAAACATGCAAATAACACTAAAATAAGCAATTTGTGCCGAACGATTCGTAGCTTTAGCCGTTTGTGTTTGGGCATGTTATAACTAAGCACACCTTATTTAATTTTATATTATTCCTAAACAAAAAATCTAATGTGTTACACTCACATGACTTTCTCTACTCTTGTACAAACTATTTTTACAAACGCTTATTCTCCATATGCTTCATGTTAATCGAGATAAACATGTGCAGACTCTATCTTATTGCTAAGTTTCTTGTAGATGTAAGGGAAATATACAAGAGCAATATATAAATAAAGTAGCCTTTAAGCATAGACATTACTCTTAATGGCTGGTTGTTATGTGCAGCACCACTCTCTTTGCCACAGATTAATACTCTTTGCATATCCAAGACAAAAAAATGAATAATGAATTCCCATTTGAGAAAATAAGTATTGAAAAATTTAAGGGAATAGCAAACAATATTTCGAAAATGGTACACTCAACAAAAAAAATGTACATTACATAAATTGTGTATTATAACTCGATCTAAATTTTTATGTAGTAAAATTTTGTCTATCTCTTATGGTTTACTAGTTATGCAAAAGTCCTTTACAATGAAGAATACTTTTGGAGACTTCCCAGAAAATTCGAGATATACATTTTATTTGTCATGAAAATATCTTAAACATATGATGTTTTAATCAAAATCGTTAGAGCCATTTTTTAGAAAATTAAAATTTTCGAAAAATGTTTCATGTAAAGGATAATATGGGGTGGGGGGATTTCTCGAAAACCTTCGTGTCGCATCTCTGGAAGATACTGAACCAAAATACCAGTTTGGTGTTTATCCGACTGTTCGTTTCTGAGTTATGCTGTTCACCGACACATACACACAGACAGATACACACACGGATATGTTTCCAAAAATGCTTTTTTTTGGATTCAGGGGTCTCAAAACATATATTTCCGGTGAAATCTCGGTATCGAATTTTTGGGTGGAATACAATACTTGCCCTACTTACTATACGTAGTAGAGAAAGTAAAAATATATTGTAAGTAATGAAATGTGAATAGAAGCATCACTTTTTAGAATACTACGATGGATGTTTTTAAAGTATGGTCCGTTATGCAATAAAATAACTACTGAATATTTTGGTTAACTAATTATTTATTTCATTGTATATATCTTAAGCTTTCATTTGTGCCGACTTTTTTCTTTCGGCACAAGTATCTTTCGTATTTACCAACTTTACAGTTAATTTATGTTTCTGCCGTGGAGGTTACTGCGCTGTTTAATTAGTGCCGGTGGTAGGCGCGATAGTCGTTGCTGTCTATAAAGGGATAGGGGAGAATTTGAGGAGAGTCTTAGAAGGCGTAGCCGAGAAAGATCGACAGTGCAGGTTTCTCTCTGTTGAGCGTTTGGCCGTGGGGGATTGTGTACTTTGGTAAGTGTCCTGCGTATCGTACTTTGGGTTTTTGGGCTGTTACACATAATAGGATTAGCCGAATCTGACCGATTGCAATTGCTGTGTCTGCTCAAGTAATTTCAATTTGTGGGAATTGAGGCAGCATTTTTAACACTTAAATGATTTCAGTCTAATTATATAATATGTAAATTCAATAACAGCCCGACTTGAAGCAATATGTGTATGTAATAATTTGTAAAATGTATGTAACAGTCATTGCATATGCTTATATTATTGTATCCATGTGTAATAATGTTATGTGAATGCATTACATAATTTAATAATGTAGAAGCTGTGGGAATAATAAGTAAAAATTTGTTAACAATGAGGTAACCTTGAGTCAATAATGAGTATGATTCTTGTAGTAGCAATAATGTAAATTTTGAGACAGTTTAAAAATAGCTAATCAACAACCAGAAAAAGCTTTAGTTAAATGAACGTATTCTATTGGAGTAGGATTAGCCAATCAGAGACTTTAAATACAGAAATTTACAAGTTTAGATGGTTGAAATCAATTAGTTGCCTCCAAACAGTGCTCATAACACGACGTGTTGCTTCTAAACAGTGCTCATAACCAGACGTATTTCTTCTAAACAGTGCTCATAACCAGACGCGAGATGTGTCCTCGAGAAATTAAATACGTATTCGGGTGAGATGAAAACAGTATACGTGTTAAAAAGTGCAAGTATTAAATAAAAGAATCTCACAGCTCTCGATATCAGTGAAGTGCTATTTAATTTGTGTCAAGGATTAATAAAAAGGAGTGAATTAAAATTAAAAATCTGTGTAAGCCTACATTCTTCAGTCGTACCACAACCCTACCAAGAGAAACATGTCTCTAACAACAATACTGACGCAGCCGAGGCAAACATAAATATAATATCTAAAGAAACCGTCAAATTACAAAGCTAATATTTTTAAACTTGGGGCGAAGGCAACCGGATACCGGGTACAATACGTGCGGTTGCAAACAAATTACTTCAAGTTCGGTTCCCCAACAGTTAAAATACAATACAAACTACTTCAAATTGACGCCCAAAGCGTGATGCTAATAAATAACATAACAACAACTTTCTCAAATTAGCATCCATAAATGGAGCTAATAAAGACAATATCTGCTTCAAATGACTTCCATACGTGGTGCGTAATAATACAACATAACTACATCTCAGAATGTATTTCTGAATTACGAGAGTTCTAGATACTGGGCATGTATAACTGTAATTTGCTGAAGTTTCAAGGTGAAATGGGGCGTCATAATTATGTAAAATGTTATAATTCTGTCAGACTTATATAAAGGAATTACGTAAATGCTCGTATCCAGGCAACTTCTTAAATTCTTAACCTGGAATAATGTGTGATTTATGTGATTTTCAAAACAAACTATGAACTTACTTCAAGATCTTTTGGGTCAGCATATGCAAAATGTTTCTATGCAATATATACATTGCAGATTTTGTAAATCAGTCTTTTGATACGGTAAATACATGCACAGGCTTTTACCTTGCCGTTTTACTGTTTTGTACGGACCTACGGTAGTTAATTACCCCCGTTTTACTTATTTATTGAGTGGATAGTGAAAAATCTCTGAAGGGGGGGGCGCAGTTCATATTCTACATAGTTTTCACAATCAACTAAATTCTTATTCTGGTGTAGAATAAATGTTACTGGCTGTTCCTAATACTAGCTCACCGCCAATCCGCAAAACAATTCTACAGCTTCTAGATGCATTTTTTGTGTCTCAGATTCCGTGGCAGAAGCAATCGCGTTATTGGTATTGTTGCTATCATAAGGAGAATTCAAACTAGTGGTGCGGAAGTCAGATCTTTATCACAGTGTAGCTAAAAGGAAACAATTGTGAATCTGGAAGTTAATGTGATGTTAGCCAAAAGATCACGACTCATTGTTTATTTCCTTCAAGAAGCGTTGGTACATGATCCTCAAATGTTCCCAAAGAGATTACCATAGCTCATTCTTAGTACAGAAAAAATTAACTGCAGAAACAGCTACACGTTTCCTAGATCGTCAGTAACGATGTTCTGAAAAACGTAAGTTACGATACAGATTCTCGAAAAACAGGCATAGCTTGTAGAAAAGTAGTGTAAGGTTTGTAGACTTGCATAAAAAAACTAACTATCGAAAATATTTAGTAGTTCTACTTTATGGCAAAACGGACCCTACTTCATTATCGATATATGTAATTTGAGGCAGTATTTTTAATTCTTGAATAATTTCAATTAAATTATATAATATGTAATTTCAATGACCGCCCGCCTTGAAGCAATATGTATGTAATAATTTGTAAAAATCTATGTGACAGTCATTGCAAATGCTTATATTATTGTAAACATGTACAAAAATGTTATGTGAATGCATTATGAAATTTAATAGTGTAAGAGCTGTGAGAATAATAAGTTTAAAGTTGCTAACAATGAGGTAACAATGAGGTAACCTTGAGGCAATAATGAGTTTGAGAGTTTAAATATTACTAGTCATGATTAGAGCAACGATAATGTAAATTCTGTGACAGCTTAAAATAGCCAATCAACAGCCAGAAAAAGCTTTAGTAGCATACAGATATTTTATTGAACTAGGATTAGCCAATCAGAGACTTGAAATACAGAAGTTTACGAGTTTGGACAGTTGAAATATGTTCAGTTGCTGGCAGACCTTGGTAGTGACCGCATGGAAGATGTATTCTCTAAAGAAATATTACGTATTCGTCTGAATCGTAAACTAAATATACGCGTTAATAAAGTGCAAAGAATCTCACAGCTCTTAATATCAGTGTAGTGCTATTTAATTTGTGCCAAGGATTAATAAAAAGAAGTGAATTTAAAACTTAAAATCTGTTTAAGCCTACATTCTTGTCGCACCACACCCTGTCCAAGACAAACATTACTGACGCAGCCGAGGCAAAACATAAACATAAATACTATCTATAGAAGCAGTTTAATAACAAAGTTAAAATATTTTTTTTAAACTTGGAGCGTAACAACAAAAGTACATCATCTTCAAACCAGGTTCTTATATGTAGCAGTATATTACGTAACTAAAAATTTTCTTCAAATTAACGTCCATATGTGGAGCTAAATAAATAAACCCCAAGACAATAACTACTTCAAATTTTGTCTCTGGCAAAGAAAAACGTGTGAATATATGTATGAGATTTGATTCAAGTGCAAAGTCACTATTCACTCGTTTTTTGTGATGTCAAGCGAAGAGTATGAAATTGCAAAACCAGCATATAGCGATCCGTATTTTTAACGATTTTATTATCGCTTCAGCCTTCTGCATCCTTCTTGTACCTACAATGAAATGGAAAGGTGGGATCAGACTGAAAGATTCACCATAGCCGGGATTTGAACCCGGGATCTTCCGGTTTTCGTCCGGTTACTCTAACCAACTAAGATACTGTGATAACATGCCGGCACGACATTAAATTCCCAACTGATTCGCATTTTTCTGAGTAGATCACAAGGGACCATGATATCTTAGGTGGTTAGAGCAACCGGACGGCAACGGGAGGATCCGACTATGGCATTGAATATTTCAGCCCTATTCTGTCCTTCCTACACAGGATTTGTGTGAAAGAAAATTAATCACCAACAATGAAGTGTTTCATCCTACCATTTCTATAAATGTTTACCTGAATTAAATTTAAGTAGGTAGAAAAATATGCTTTTGTAAGAATAGTCTGTACCAAGCAGGATAGCTCAAATGGTACCGTCCGTGGTACACATTCGGGAGGATTTTCGCGGTTTTACTCACTCGTTAGAATGCTGGATTGGGTAACTGGAATTGCGGATTTTCCTATCGTCCCGTTCTTCATTACATTTCATTTCCTTCTGCTTCATCGCCATTCCAAACTTTGATCTGATCAGCCATCCTGGATTTGATTGCTCCTCGACAGACTACTGACCCAGCCATTGGCTTGTAAGTCCTATGGGTGAAAGTCCTACATAGTTGAGGATAATCAGAGAAGAATAATCGTTTGTAGAACGGATACAAAAATAAACGATAGTGGGTAGAGAAAAACTCATGTGAATATAACACAAGATTTCTTTTATATTAGTTTTCGATGAAAGAATTTTCATCAAGAAATCCATTTATAAGGGGAGACGTTCATTTTGTACTTGTTAAGGAAGATTTCCCCTTCCTTCCACGTCGTAAGCATTAGCGTTTAATCTGCAAGCGTCTAGAAGGCAAACTTAGCTTTTATATTCCTTTATTATTTTCCTACTGCTTCGTTGATTTAGACCTGGTGCACATTTAGTTTGATGAAGACAAATTAAATTTCTCTTTGAAAAGAGAATTTGTTTGAAATTACAGAATGGAATAGTGAAAATGCAATATCGCATAAAAGCGACACAGATACTGAACCACTTAACTGGCTGAATTCGTTACTTCATCTGAAGTCTCTTGGCAAACACACAAAGTAAAGCGTGACTAAGAACAAGTGTATCTCAGAAATTATTTAATTATCAAGCTTAAGAGCAGTATCCTCCTTCTTATTGAACTCCGAAACAAGAAAGCTTCTTACATAAACATTTCCTGGCGCTTTATACAAGGTAATTTCACTCCTTTAAGCGAAAAGAGAAATCTCTTTCTGCTAACCAAATTTTAAGAGCAGTTTTTCAAAAGTGCAATGTGATACGATACAATGACTATACTTTTATTTCGATGCTTGGAGTGGCTTGGTAGCATTAAAACAGATTGTACTAATTTTGCAATAAAATTGCACTGTAACAAGTATAAAATTAATTTAAATTATCTCAGACTTATCTTTGTTGACTAAATAATAATGATCATCAGCCGGATTTTGACGACTTAAAAATGTTTGAAAAAATTCTCATGTGTTGCACCCGCACGACTTTCTCTACTCTTCCATAAACTATTTTTACAAACCCTTATTCTCCACCTGCTTCATGTTAATCGAGATAAACATTTCTTATTGCTAATTTTCTTGTAGGTGCAAGGGGAATGTGATAGGCTTTAAGCGATAGTAAAATCTTTAAGAGTTGGTTGCTATCTGGCGCATTTCATTCTCTTTGTTTGTCCAGGACAGAAAACGATTAAGGAATTTCTGTTTGAGAAAAAGCATAAGTTTTGGAAAATTCATGCAAAAACAAGGAATATCTCGGAAATGTATGTGACATAAATTGTTTTGTAACGAGATCTACTTTTTTTTGTGTAGTGGAATTTTGTCTGTCTCTTACGGTTTATACATTTCATTTGCAATGAAAATATCTTAGTATATGTATTTTAATCAAAATCATTAGACGATTTTTGAATTTTTGAAAAATTTTCCATGTAAAGGGTAGTCTGAGTGGAGGGATTTTCTTGAAAATCTTCATGTCGCATACTTGAAAGGTACTCGACCCAAATACCAAGTTTGGTATTTATCAGACTTTTTTTTGAGTTATGCCCTTCACAGACATACACAGACATATTTCCAAAAAGGCTTTGTTTGGATTCAAAGCACCTCAAAACATGTATTTCCCGTGAAATCTTGGTATCGAATTTTTGGGTGAAATGCAACACTTCCCCTGCTTACTATACGTAGTAGAGAAAGTAAAAACCATCTAGAAACTGAAACGTATTTACTTTATTGTAATTAATTATAAATAAGTTATAAATTCATTTATACGTAATAGCAGAAACAGTATGCTAGAAATAATTATGCGATGATTTAGAAATTAATTTAAAATATATATTTGTTCTATGTGCTCGTTCGAAGAGTCTGAAAAGAAATTTCTGAAAATTATTTTTGAAGCCGAATAGAAACTTGTTACTTCTAATAAATACTACAATCAGAACTTGCGAATATTTTAATTTTCTTCTTCTTCTTCTCCCTCTCCTGTTGCTGTTACTGCTGTTCTTCATGGAATAGCCAGTATTGCCTGTTCCGTCTTCAAAGGTCCTGTCATCTTTACCTTGGACGTTCCTCTAGGTGTATACCTTGACACCTTCTTGGGGATTCTACTGTTCCGGATTCTTTCATTGCGTTCTTTCCATTTCATTCTGAATTTATCTGTTTAGTCGTTTAATGTGTAAACTTATAGTTCATTTCTAATGTCTTGATTCCGAATTCTATCTAGCCTCGTGCAGAATTTTATCCTTCTTAAAACCTCATCTCTGCTGCTTCTATTTTACGTCGTTCTCGATAGTCAGAACCCAACTTTTCGATCCATACAAAAGGACTAGTGCTGTCTTAACTTTATGAAATTTCATCATTATGTCACTCTTTGGTTTTATTTCAAAGTTGTATTTATTGACCGCATGTTAGTTGGAAAGGCTGCCGTTATCGTAGGCAATTTATGTCATATCCTAAGTGTTTAAAGTGAAATACTCGTTCTATCACTTCATTTTCAACTAGAATTTTGGATCTCACTGAGGACCTTCTGACAAAACCATTATTTTGGTTTGGAATTTATATATTAAAGTTGTAGTTCTTACAAAGTTGCTTGAGCTGATAGATCAGTACAGCTGAATCAGAAAATAAAAAAGTTGATGTCTTGCATTCACACGACTTCCTCTACTCACTCTTCTACAAAATATTCTTACAAAAGCTTATTATTTGATGATTATTTATTTCCACATTTCGTTGTGGGTATATGGGTATAAGAATACTACGGTAAATTAAGTGAGACTCAAATCTTTTCAAAACCGGTCGCTACATGTTCTCTTTGCATGAACAAGAAAAAAGAAAGAATAGCAATTTGCAAAAGAGACAAGTGTAAAGTATTCGAAAATTCAAACGAATAATAAAGAATATCTCGAAAATGGTTAAACCCACAAAAAATATGTTGACATAAATTATGTGCTTTTACGAGATCTATAATTTTTGTGTACTGATACTATGTCTATCTCTTACAGTTTACCAGTTATGTAAAAATAATTAAGAATGAATGAGAACTTCAGAGGCCATTCCCAGAAAATTTAGGAAACATTTTATTTGGCATGAAAATATATTAAACGTATGGTATTTTTATAAAATTCGTTAAGAGCCATTATTGTGAAAATCAAAATTTTGGCAAAATTTTTCAAGTAAAGGGTAGATTGGAGTCAGGGAGTTTCTTGAAAATCCTCATGTCGCATTCTTGGAAGATACTGAGCTTAACTACCAAGTTTGGTGTTTAACCGACTTTTCGTTTTTCAGTTATGATGTTCACACACACGCACACACACACACACAGACTGTAATATTACAAGACATATGTGCAGAATAGTATAATTGCTGAATATATTGCACATATAAGAGATGTAATATTAAACTTATGATAATGGAGCATGCTGTAAATAAATATGTAAAAAAGGCACATACAGGTTTAAACTCCATAAATAAAGATAAAACCTTTTTGGGCTAAATTCCATTATTAACTTTTTTACTTACTTAAACTTTTAAAAGAAAACTTTTAATTTAAAACCAAATTAATATATAATCTATTTTTAAAATTAATAAATTTAAAGGTAATCAATGTAATATTAATAATAAATATTCATAGCGACAACACACACATTTTTTAAAAAATAAGGTTTAGGTTTTAAGGGGACTCAAATCCTGATTTTCCGCTGAAATCTCGACATCGAATTTTTGAATGGAATACAATACTTCCAGTACTTGCTGTACATAATAGAGGAAGTGATGAAATGAAAAAATAACTGTAGCAAGAGTAGATGAGAGCAAAAGGTTTCAAGTAGTAAAATTAAAACAAGATAAACAACAGCTAAAATTGTAAACGAGAGTTATTTGTATACAGAACCAGCAACTATCGCACTTTCTTCGCTTACTTCGAATACTGTAACTCTTATAGCTACTTGAACTTCAATTCGTTGTTCCTGTAACGGCCCATTTTCCTCTTCGGAAATTTATCTTAAGCTGCTCTTGTCATTGACCCAGTCGAGGAAATCTCTTTTATCACCGCTTCATCGTCACATTCGCAGTCAGTTTAAGATTCTCATTTGTATGCAGCAAAAGCACTTCTATTGCTGCCTACCCGAGGTTGCCTAGATCCTGGTGGGATTACGACGTACAAAGTGGAAGTAAGGATCAGAAGTAAGGAGGAGTAGGTAAATGGGTACCCTTAGCACTAAAATTATCGGTCGAAATCGATTCTGGATTCATACCACCCCCTTCGTTGGAAGGCAGAGAGGAGTTATAGAAGAAAGAATACTGGTGCTAGACATGCCCACTTACTGTTAAAATAATTTCCAGAATTCAAATTTTGTTTTATGTTGATGGTATAGAATCAAAAATTGAGAGATTATTGCATTTCTTCACACACAGTATTAACACTACCCAATTAGGGTTAATTAGACGTTCTGCATGGCTTAAACATCTTTTAGGGCATAAGTATCATTTAGTTGAGGTGAATTTTGAGGCAGTCTAATTATATAATATAAAATATAATAACAGCCCGCCTTAAAGCAATATGTGTATTTAATAATGTATAAAATGTATGTGGCAGTCATTGTATTATGTTTATATTGTTATATACATGTATAATAACGTTATGTGAATGTGTTACATAATTTCGCAATGTAGGAGCTGTGAGAATAGAAGCCGAAAGTTGCTAACAATGAGGTAATCTTGGGACAACAATACATTAGAAAGTTTAATAATGCAACTAGTAACTCTAGAAACAATAATGTAATATTTAAAACAGTTTATAAATAGCCAATCAATAACTAGAAAGGCCAAAAGTTAAATAAAAGTATTCTATTGGAGTAGGATTAGCCAATCAGAAATTGAAATAGAGTAAAATGTGCAAATTCAAGCGCCAAACGCCACAAGACAGTGTTCCCAACCAGACGCTAGAAGGCAGCGTTCCCGAGCAGTTCGATACGTATTCAGTGTGAGACATAAAAAAATTCATTACGGCGTGAATAATATAAAGTTTATGTGTTAAAAAGTACAAGTAACAATAATCTCACACTCTAAGTAGGATATATCAGTGAAGTGTTATTTAATCGTGTGAAGGATTAATAAAAGGAGTGAAGTAAAAAAATTATAATTGGTGTAAGCCTTCATTCTTTAGCCGAACTACCCATGATAAGAGATACGTGTTCTGAAAATTACTACTGCGCAGCCGAGACATACATATATAATATTTAAATAAACATTAAAATACAAAGTTGATTTTTAAACTAGGGGCGAAGGCCACCAGAAAAGTGCACGTGGGGCGAAGGCCACCGGAGACTTTGTATAGTGCGTGGGGCGAACACTCCAAGAAACATATTTCCCGCAATCATGGTGCAACCACAACAATAATTCAACTACTTCAAAATTTGTGCCCAAAGTGAGGTGCTAATAACTTAAAGTTTCCGCTTTTCCGACCAATTAATTGACATTTTGGTACGTATATTTATATAAATTTATACAATTTTGACCACGTTGTAACAGGCTAGAACTGTTGATGCTTCACTTTATCAAATGCTTTTTATAAGTATGATTTTTATAAGTTGAATTATCTTCGTTGGTCAACAAATTTACAAAGAGAGTATATTACTTTTGCTACTACGTATAGAAAGTAGGGAAAGCATTGCATACTACCCAAAAGTTCGATATCGAGATTTCACTGGAATCCTGGAAAAGCATTTTTAGAAAAAGGTCTGCATATGTATGTACCTGTGTGTGTGTGTGTGTGTGTGTGTGTGTGTGTGTGTGTGTGTGTCTGTGAACAGCATAATTAAAAACGAAAATTCAGATAAACACTAAGCTTGGTATTCAAGTTCAACATCTTCTAAGGGTATGACACGAAGATTTTCAAGAAAATTCCCCACCCCAGACAAAGCTTTACATGGAAGATTCTTTCGAAATTATTTTCAAAAAAATAGTTTTAACGATTTAGATTAAAATATTATAAATTAAAGATCTTCACTGAAAAATAAAATATATGTCTTGAATAGCCTGTGAGGTTTACTGCATTCTGAACAAAATTTGTATAATCTAGTATAACCGGTAAACGTTAAGCCATAGACGAAAACGTACTGCACAAAAAATGTAGATATCTTTAAAACACACAATTTAGTTCAAATGAATTTTTTGACACAAGCCATTTCTGAGATATTGTTATTAAAGGTTTGAATTGTTCATTTCTTAGTCATTCTCCTAAAACCCTGCCAACATTCAGCTGTTTCTCGTGATTGCATGAAATGGAATTTTAAGCCCAGCATATAGCGTCCAGTTCTAAAACATTTGAATATCGCTGTTCTCTTTGTATCTATAACGAAATGCGTAACGTAACTATTTCTGCAAATGCGTGTTTGGTTTAAAATGTAGTAGATAGAGAAACAAAAATACGAATAGTCTGCTTACCCACTAATAAATGATAGAGGTACAGTAAGTCATGTGAATGTATCACATCAGAATTTTTTTGGTAGGAATCCTTAGACAAAACTGAGCTGTGCCCGAAGAATACAAAGACTGCAAATAATTAAAGAGCATAGACTACTGAATTTTGTGATTTTTGTTTCATTGTGGACGATTCACAACGAATCTGTTTTAGCCGCATATATTCATTTGAAGCTAAGGCAGAACGAATTTGTATCATATTATTTTTGTGAAGAATTACATTGTTTATATCCTACGACTTTTATCATTATTATTATTATTCATTTGAAGCTAATTATTATTCATTCATCTTCCCTGAGCATCATCGATCTTGAGATATATAGGATAGGACGAGTCAATGGAGGAAACACCTAACCCAATGGATCTGTTGTACGTACACCCCTGGGAGGAACTGTTGAGATGGGGGAACCGCAGGGGACTATGGGGCTGCAGAGCAAGGCCAGCGCATGTTGACAGAGACGCGCAGAGTTCCCTAACGTTACAGGCTTGATCACCGGGCACGGGAGGGCCGTAGAGAGACGTCCCTTTACTGGGAAATGTCCAAAGCGCAAGCCCCTACCCCATCTGCCCGACACCGTACCGAACCACAGCCCCGGAGTCAACCTGAAATGTGAAATGGATATGAAATGTGGCAGAGAGAGAGGTAGTATACAGCAATCGCCTATATCAACCAGGGAATACCACGAAAAACCCATTATCAGAATGGGTGATCATAGAGAATGGAACCCAGGACCTCCTGAATGCGATCCTCACACGCTACCCCGGAGCCATCTGCTCGGTCATCTTGAGAGATATGACAACTCATCGCTAACCGACTGGACATTCCCAAAAGAGAAAGATGGCAGCTTCTCCAGTACAATGCAAGCCTGTGAAGCATACACTGACCGATTACACCATTCGGTCTATACTTTAGAGATAAGTTGATCTGATTGTGACGTTTCCACCAAAACTGATACAACCACTTGGGGATATAACCGAATACAAATATGAATTAAACTTCAAAGGAGAGAATCTACATTCCAAACAACCACAGACACTAAACTCCAAAAGAATGAAGGCAGGTTCAAAAGCTAAAATGTTATGGCAAATAAGTAACGCTTCTGCGACGTATTTAGTTCGAATACCAGTGTGTAACAGTAAAGTGTAATGCAGAAATACAGAGAATCCTAGAGAAAGGGGTCAAGATGAAGAGGGGGAAACAGAAGGAATAAAAGACACGAGGAGTAACAGCCAAGAAACTTTTCGTTCCTACAAATTCTAGGATTTCTTCAAAGAAAAAATAAAATCTTGTGCTAGATGGCTACATTCCGTAATGTTGGCAGTTTCCCTGGAGAGACCTGCATGCTAGCCCTACACGAGTTGAGGTTCTCTAGAGAGACACTGTAGATTTTTTTTTTGTGCACCGGGCTTCCATACGAAAGAACTACCAGGCGAGTGAAAGAATTGAAGCTGAAAAAAGAAATCGCGAAACTTGAAGAAAGAGAGAGAGAGAGAGAAAAAGAATAGCACGAAAATAATACATCTTCCTTGGTGCGAGCTTTAAAAAGTTTCTTCCTTTTAAATTTTGCTGTCGTGACAGATCTAGTTCTACTGATTCCACTCCACTTCCCCTGTGTTAAATTCTCTTTTAGTAGCAATTTCTTTACACGGCTTGTATCTCCGTTACCGAATCTTGAACAATAAAAGGACTAAAATAAAAAGATACAAGACTGAAGGGTTGAGACTCACTTTTATGTCATATTTTACCTAGGATATGTATATATATATATATATATAATAATTTGTTTTAAAAATCAATTTTGGTGTGTTTTACAACACTATGCTGTAGGCTTTTAAAATATATAGGGTTTGGTGCTTCTATCAAACGTAGCTTTGTATACCATTGGCACCTAATGAACATGTTAACACCACTGGTGGAAAATTCTGTAAAATAGCTGATAGAACAAATTAGAACAGTAGGATTTCAAATCTGCTTATTAAACCTCTGTCAAAAGTACCTCATATTTGCTGGGGTACGCTGAATTACCCGGAACTATCATGAAAACGGGATGTATTTGATAAAAGTATAATAATAAAAATAAAACGAGTACCTGATATAGTACCTATAATTACACGAAATTACCTTTTTTCTGTTCCTACTGCCGTTCTAAGTTATTCTTCCATATACTTTACCTTAATTATGACCAATTGTTACGTAACTGATTACACGTTATATTCCAAGATAAACGAAAACTGTTTATATCATAGGTCAACTTTGCCACTAATGAGTCTATAAGGGAACAAGAAAACGCATATTTTAAAAAATGCTTTGTAAATGCAATATCGTGTTTCAACCAGGAAACAAATTTAAAAAAATCATGTCTCTGACTTTGCAGAAATAGCTACATTACACATTCCGTTATAGATACAAAGGGAATAGCGAAAGTCAAATGTTTAAGAACTGGACACTATATGCTGGCCTTAAAATTCCATACTATCTCAATGCAATGTTGAGAAACAGCTGAATGTTGACAGGACTTTGAATGACCAGGAAATGAACAATTCGAAATTTTAATAAGGATATCTTAGAAATGGCTTACGCCACAAAAAAAAACCTATTTGAAATAAATTGTATGTATTAAAGAGATCTACATGTTTGTGAAGTACGTTTTTGTCTATCGCGTAAGGTTTACCAGTTATACAAGATTACACAAAATTTCTTCCAAATGAAGTGGACTTCACAAACTGTTCCTAGAAAATTCAATATATATTTTATTTGTGATGTTAATATATTTAATGTGTGGTATTTTAATCAAAGTCTTAGGGGAAATTTTTGGAAAATAAAAGGTTTCGGATAATGCTCCATGTAAAGGGTAGTTTGGGATGGAGGAATTTTCTTGTATATCTTTGTGTCGCATCCTTGGAAAATACTACGCTCAAACACCAAGTTTTGGTATTTATCCGACTTTTCGTTTTGGAGTAATGTAGTTCACAGAAGGACTCGTTTCCAAAAATGTTTTATTTGGATTCAGGGCACCTCAAAACATGTATTTCCGGTGAAATCTCGGTATCCAATTTTTAGGTGAAATGCAGTACTTCCTCTGCTTACGGTACGTAGTAGAGAAAGTAAAAAAAGAATAAAATGTCATCCGTGCAACATAATTCAAAATGGATTAGTAGGTACAATAGTGAATAATACCCAATTTAGGGTTAAAACAGTTGGATTTTAAATGTTTTATATGGTAAATGTACGTATGTGTGTTACAAGCTATTACAGTTGCAGACAGGAAATTATCTCTTATTATCTTATCTTTTCGAGAATTTATAGCAGGTAGAGGGAAGTATGAATTCATCCGAAACTCCACTATTGTGATTTCAGGTAAAATACACGTTTTAAGGTTCCATAAACTCAAAACAGCGCTTGGGTATGTTCGTGTATGCGTGTCTGTGTATGTATGTATGAACAGCATAACTCATAAACAAAATGTTGCATAAATACCAATTTTGGTATGTAAACTCAGCATTATCCAACGCACGAAGAATTCTAAGAAAATGTCTCTAGCCCAAACCACCCTTTACACCGAAAAATTTGTAATTTTTATTTTTAAAAATATAATAATTGTGATTAAAATACCAGATGTTTATGACAAAAATCGAGCGAAGTGGCACCTGTTTGACTCGCATTCGGAGGTCCCGGGTTCGATCCACACCGTTCACCTACTCTGACCTTTGAGTTTTTCATGGTTTCCCAGGGTCGGCAGGCGAATGCTGGAGTGGTTCGTCTTCTACCACAACTCTCTTGTCCCCTTTCCTGTACCAGTCATCTTCCTTGTCATCTGTTTCAGGGTTGTAGGACCAGAGGCGCGGCTGGACGGTGGTTGTACGCTCTGTGGAAGTTTCATCCTAATGTCGTCCAGGGACTGCTCGTCTGGAGTCCGCTTTCGGGTGCTTTTGGGCGGGAGATCCTTCAGGGGACCTCCGAGGCTCGAGCCCAACTAAGTGGGCTCGGACAGCGTTAGAGGCGTTCAATCTGAAAACATTAAGTACCCCGCCTGCGCTTGCGCCCGTTGTCATCCGGATCTGGTTGCCCTTCGCAACTGTTCCCTCATTCCTCCCTACCAGGGGTCACGGTAGAAGCACAAGGGGCCGGCTGGCCTACGTGCGATGCTCTGCCCCGTCCGTTCATCAGTACCCTTACCCTTTACTTTTTACTTCGACAAGCTTTCCACTTTACAGTGGTTGCCTTTAATTCCTGTTGCACTCCTCCAAATTGTTCTATCCTACCACTGTCCTCCTTCCAGTTCTCTTCTCTGCAAGGATTTATTGACTTCATCCATCCATGTCAAGTGTGCCCTTTGAGAAGTAACTATGGCCATGCATATAAATATCAATAATAATGTAAAATAATAGTAATAAGCAAGATACTTGATATGTAATTACATATTAAGTATAAGTTTTATATATGTATAGGTGTTTAGGTGGAGCTTGGGACACTTGTATAAATCAGACAAACAACATTTTGCCAGAATTAGGGTGCAGGCAAACCGACTTGTAGGGGGATGACACAATAGCAGTCATTGTGTAGGAGAAAGCCACAAGCAAGTTCAGCTTATATGTTTGAAGAGAGGTCACAGGTCTGGAAACAGCGAATGTTAGCCTACTAAGTATTTCGAGAACGTTACAAGCTGAAGGAACGCAGCCGATAAGATTTTAAGAAAAATATGTTTGAATGTTTAATTTCAGGAAAGTTGGTGGTAGCGTTCCCAAACCTAAGTCAGTTGGGTGTAAAGTGCGATGATGTACACGCCCTACGTGTAAGCTCTCCGAAGTCGGAGTTGCTAATTACCTCACATAATATAGTGAGAACGTTAAAAATATATAAATTTAAAAGTGCAAGTTACTACAAAGAAAACTAGATATAATTTAGGCACGTGTGATAAATATTTACATTATTAATCGAACACTAATAAAAATAATCCTTGAGTGCTACGCGACCTAGCTATGGCCTTTTCTACAGCTCTAACAAACTCAGTTATTACTAAAGTAACAGTGCATCGTCGTACTACAAAATATAATGCGTGTGTAATTAAAGTATTGTGTTCATCCAACGACTTTTTCATGTGTTAGTGTTGTTACCGCATACTTTCCTTCCTGTACCAGGTGTTCCAATATTTTTAGTTTACTTGTAAACCAAAGATAAGAATAAATCTTTTAAAACTTCAAAGGAAAGAAAACTATCACTGTTAATGATAAAATTGAAATAAATACATATTTTCCAATCAAGAAAGTGTGTAGATCGAATATAAGTTGCAGTTATACATGCTCTATCATAAACCCACACAACAGCAGCCGTGGCAAGAAGGAAACAGAACACCTTTGATAATTTAATAGTAACAACTAAAACACAACGATAATCATCAGAGATAATATAGTAATTCAGATATTAATATATCAGCCTACGAACCTACTGCAAGCTAGGCTACCAGCAACGAGGAGTCTACCCCACCTTCCACGTTTACTTCTTCCAGGAGTTGTCCAGTTAACTACACCACATGCAATCTTTCTTTCTTCATTCTGTTTACGTGGCCATACCATTTTAAAGTCTTGTTTCTAGTCTATCGATTACTGTTTCTTCTGCATCCACATAATCATTCCTAATATGTTGACCTCTTGATATTCTCGTGCGCTTTCCTAATTCATCCATTTCTGTCGCCAACTTTTTTGCATCTTTTCTCGTATTGTCCAACCCCCCCCCCATTGTTAAAATACCGTCTACTTTTGCTTTTATTATCTTCAATTTTGTTTTTCTTGTCAAAATTCTGTTCCAAAAAAATACATTCAACCATCTAATTGCCTTTCTTGCAAGATGATTCTATTAGCTATGTCTTTTTCACTTGTACCAGATTTGTCAGTAATAGATCCAAGATACGTATTTAAACTCGTTAGCTTTTTGTAATATACTGCCATTTATTTTAAAATTTTCTCCAGGTCCTCCCAACACCATATATTTTGTCTTTTCAAAGTTTAATTTCAATCCACCCTGCTCAAAAGTATTCACAAGTTTACGCGTCATAAATTCATCATCATCTTGATCTTTTCCTCTTAAGACCTGGTCGTAAGAAAATAAATGATAGATCGCTTTGTCGTTCATTTCAATACCCATTCTGTAGCATGCACTGTTCCATTTTCTTAACACATCCTCCAAATATGTTTTGAATAATACTGGTAACATATCACAATTTTGCCTAAGTCCTTTAGTTACGTAGAACGCTTTGGAAATTTATTTCCCAATTTTAAACGGGCACTACAGTCATATAACCGCTTTATAAGTTGAATAAGTAATTCCGGAATTCCGAATCTATATAGAGAATTCCAAAGCTTAGTTATGGGAACTGAGTCATATACCGTTTCAAGATCAATAAATACAGTTGCACTTCCATTCCTTTAGTTAACATTTTTTCAATAACTTATGTGATTGTGAATACATATATTTACTGTATGACTAATAAACTTCTACTCATTCTCAATGTATTTTCCATACTTTTTATAACTGCAAATTACAAGAGACACACAAAAAGTTACTGCACAAAAATTAATTTCACATAAAATACCCAATTTATGTCAAGCATATTTTGGGTGTCATTAAACATTTCCTAGGTATTCGTTTTCATTGTTTTGAATTTTCGAATACTTCATATTGTTCTGAAGCATTAAAGTCGCCATTTCTTTGTTTCTCACGATATCGTGCAAATAGTACGGAATTTTAAAGCTAACGATCCTCTTTATAAAGATTGCAAGTAGGTGGGGAATTTAATGTCGTACCAGCATGCTACCATTGTAGCTCAGTTGATTAGAGCAACCGTGGTTCAAATCCCGTCTATGGTATTGAATTTTTCAGTCATCGGATTCTACATTTCCAACCTAGTCCTATACACGGCTTGTGTGGAAGAACAATTAATTCCATCGATTTGTCTATCACTTCAACCTCCTGTATTGCCCTTGTACCTCAAAGAAATGTGGAAAGAAACCATTTCTGCAAACGTGTCTCTGTTAAATGAAGTAGTTTAACCATTTTTAAGGTTAGTTTGTGAAAGATTTTTTAGTTTCTCAGAGTTATTCTACAAAATTTTATTAAAATATCATAAGCTTAACCTGACAGAAATATCTCCATCTTGAGTGTTCTCAGATTTCTTTACACTAAAGTGAATTTTGAAAGCTGCAAAAGATAAATTAAGGCTTACTGCAAGAAACACATAGATAGTTAAAATAAGCACTCTTATTTTAAACCTACTTTTGAAACACTGACCGCTTCCAAAGTAGTTTTTGCTTTAGTTTGTAAACGGAGACTAAATTTCCAAAAGTTTTTGCGTGGCCTTACAAATTCAAAGTGTTCGCTTTAAGTTGATATGTATTTTATCATTTTAAGTACAAAACTTATATTTTACATATATTTCTGCTGCATCTACCATGTTTAATCCGAATTCAGCACCACATCAAAGAAAAATAGCTCGTATGTATGCGTTAGCTTAACTTTTAGCAAAGTTTTTGAACTAAAACCTGGCACTACTTCTGTAGGTAAACATGGCATCTGTCGTATGTCTTTAGTAATGTGGTATTTTCTTTGTAAAATTATGTGAGATTTTCTTCTCCGTTTTTACTTTGAACGTTTTTTATATGAATGATGCTTTCTTATATAAATGACCGGTTTTCTCAAAAACTATTGAAGAAGTTTTGGAATGATAAACAACACTTCTGTACTATTATTGAATCCCTTTTGTATTTATAAGTTCGTTGGTTATGTTTTAAATATAAATTGTCTACACGTGTTAATAAAAAATATGTAATTAAGAAAAACTCGTATCTTCCAGCTTTATTGTATACTAACTAGTACATTAGTGAACTTAGAAGGCAGGCAGGTACATCCCACAATAACTTCCTTCTGGTATCATAATTCATTTTTGGTCGACCACACTGTAGTACCCTGATGTAACTGAACTGTTATGGTATCCGTATTACTTCAGCGACTCATTATGATATTACTTGGCCCCAATCGTCCATACATTTTAACACCTTCAAAGTAACAGTCCACAAATGCACTCCCCAGATAAACAATGAAATATGTGTATTTTAAAATAAATTAAATTCTGTTCATTGTAATTTTAATACTCTAATAAATTGAGTTTCCATTGCTTCAATGTGTGTGCTTTCGGTTATCTACAAAAGATCAATATATTCGGCATGGACTCAAGAGTACTGCCATCCTTTGCACTACTCGTAAACAACGCTCAAGTTCCTGCCATCCGATCAGCATTTAGTTATGCATGTAACAAGTAAGATTTTTTTTGTAAAAACTCAAAGTTATGAAATTATAGTGTGCTAAGTTAGCAAATGTAACATCGGCGGAATGGGATTTTAATCTCTCCTTAAAATCTAGTTGAAAAACCTCCGATTCTACTTTATGCACATGTATATTATCATGATAACAGTTACAATATTTTAATAGTCTATTAACGTAAAAGTTTTATTTATATATGTATTATTCTTATTTTGTAGTGATCGTATTTTTGGAATATTGAATTAGTTTGGAATGGGGACTCTTCAGTTGCCGGGCTTTTTGCGTTATACATACTGAATAACTTTCCAAAAGCCGATCTGTGATATTTGAAGTTATGATTAATCTTGCATCAAATTATTATTCTCTAACGAGATTTCATTCCTGGGTAAATATTCATCTTGATTCTGCGGATGAACACAAGAATGTGAACAGGACATTAGGGGTATCATACTGTTTATAGGAACTGTCAAATGGCTTTTACTCGACAAGTTGTTTTTTAGTTTTAATCATACTGATGGTGAGTAGATAAACGTTTAGGTTATTAAATCGGAAACAAAGTTAGATGGCATATGGAGCGACTCGAAGGAAAGCACTGAATGATTTATTTCTACGGCCCATGCCATTCGTTTATGATTTTACTTTCTAATGATTCCCAGCGCTGAGTTGGAATAGTAACATGTTTACAAGGAATTTGCATAAGCCGGTTTTGGACAGCAGGCTTGTTCCCTAACTCAGCATGTTCCATTTCCATCGGGATTAAGATGGCTGGGTAACTCTGGTGTGAATTTTCTGAAAAAGACAGTAAGTCCCACTTTTATAACGAGGCATTTGAATTCTGTACTATTGTTTTATTAACCTTTCTTGAATATTTTCAACACTAACTCTCACAAATTAACAGGTTTCAAAAATGCGAGTTGTTATTTCTAAATCTGTTGCAGTATGAGCTTATGTAGCTGTGTATATCAACTAGTGTTGTTTTCTGTGCTAAAGGTTGAAGTATTTTATAAACAACGTATCTTCTCATTTGAGAAGTTTATATTAAAAGCCACACTTAAGAGGATACGTTAATAAATTTTAATACTCACTCTCATGACAATTTGGCCAGTTATTCTTAAAAAATCAAGACTTATACAAGCTTTTATTTTAAATTTTGATATGCAAAAGGAAAACTGATTTTCAAAAAAGGAATTCTCAGGACAGTACTAAGTTACTATTTGAAGCAGAAAATTAATTTTTTTAGTTATTTTATTTTAATATTGTGGCTTTGACCAGTTTTTAAACTGTCACTTCTCTCAGCTCCTCATGCTACTTCACTGTTTTTATCTAGTTCAACTTCACTGGGAGTTCACTTAGTTCATGCTGTCACTTCACTAATGTGAACTTATTCAATTTCCGCGTCACCTCAGTTTCCTTCTTGCCATAGTGGCCTAATCCAAAACGCACGACGTAGTCAATTCTTCCGGAGGGTTTATTCACTGGGGTGCGTGAGAATGAAGACTTCTTCAATGTCACCTGCACGTCACAGTTGTCACAAACTCACTCGTAGAAGTGCACTTGATGTCGTAGCAGAATCGCAATAGCTAACTCGTTCACTAACTCAACTCACTCCATTTGTGAAAACGCTCGCTTAAATAAGAAACGGAATCTTCCACAAAACATTCCAAAAGTATCTGTTTACCCAAATTTTATGGAAGTGGGGAAGGAACTTCCAGAATTCTGGTTATATGCCAATAGCGCTTCCCATGTTTACACCGGGCGAGAGCGTTACTTATCTCTGTTTCTCTTAGCGGCACCAACCTCCCGATAGACTGGGGTCATAGCCGCTGCATCATAATATGCAGGACACTTCTTGCATAACCAAAAATATGTACGTATTTGTTGTATTGTTTTTTATAGAATAATGATAAGATTCTACTGGCAAACTTAAAAAGTGTGCGCCACTACAAATGATGACTTTTGAAACCATTTTTAAATCAGAACCATACTAATATACAGTTATTACATGTACTAAAGATTTAATGTCAGTATCTTGGATAGCTTTCCAGAAAAAGTATTTCCAAAAAATGCTGAAAAACACACTTGCACGTTTAAAGTGAAACGCGTATTTTTAGCACAGAATGCAATCCATTCTAAATCTAAAATGTTTCAGTAGTAAATTTCCATACATCTCATAGTTTCCCAGTGCCGTGACATTTTTAAACAGCAATAACAGTGAAGAAGTCTTCACAGCCTATTCATAAAAAAATTACGATATACCTATGCTTTATTTATCATGTCAATATACAAAAAATATATTTTAAACAAATTTCTGAAAGGGGTTTTGAAAAATTAATATATTTTCCAGTAAGGAAAACCCTTTGTACTGGATTTAAATAATGAATACAATATTCACACAAATTTAATTTCAGCTCCCTCCCCCACTCTCTCTCTCTTTTTCACTCACACACACACATACACATACACAATCTCGAAGTTTTGGGTAGAATACAATATGTGCTTTACCTACCTAAGCAGGTGGCAAAGAAGCTAAGAAAGATTCCGGCCTTTCTGGAAGAAGAGGAGATCATGTCCATTGTGTTCACGATCGCTATTGTTACACCAACACTAATTAAGCAAAAGCCAAAGCTTAAGCCCACCCGGCACAGCGCATTATCGTCAGCTGAAGAAAGAAAACGTAGAATTACTCTGATTGAAATTCAATGGGCGTTTCGAATGAGATCTTTCTGTTGGTTAGAAGGCGTGACCCCAGCCTCATATATCTCAAGAGTTGCTTTACAATTCACAACTTTAGATCAAAAGCACGTACCGCGTGGGCTTCTTATCTGGAACTGTGAACTATGAATCAACGACTTTGAAACCGAATGGACCCCCTTTTTTATGTAATCAAGAGGAAAAAGGCTATTTCGATTCTCCAGAGCATGGAAGAAAGCGCTGAGAATATGCAAGCACGTGCGTTAGAAGCAAACTCATTCAATTTGACTCTCTCTTCTGTCAGAGTGCGATGACGTATGGCTACGAAAATGAATATTTGATGTCCTTCGTATTCAGAGAAGAGATTGCAGAAGTAATGTATGTACATATGCTCATATTAGAATACTAATATTCATCATCTTTTTCCATTGTCGGAGAATACTATTGCACCATCACTAAAAAAATCCAGTGTGTTGTATTTATAATACCTTCTCTACTCACTCTCCCACAAATCATTCTTACAAAAGGTTATTCTTATACTTCTGGTTAATCAGATAAACTTACAATTCACACTTATCATTTCGTTGTAGGAATCAATAGGTAAAGCAAAAGTCAGATTTTTAAAGACAATTTCGCTGTGTGATGGCTGTCAAATTTCATTACCTTTGTACGAGCACGAGAAAAAAAAGAAAAAGAATAACGACTTCACAGTTGAAAAAGCGTACTACTTCGATATTGGATTATGGTCAAAATGGAGGCTTTTTACTTACTAAATTGGAGTTTTTGGCTACCCAGAGTAATCGTTCTTTAATGAGGAACGTTTTAGTGTAGTAGATGTTGCTCAGGCGGTAATTTATCCTACCCACCCTCCCTTCTGTGCGATTGTTCTTATATAGTTTTTTTGGCGACTTTTGGAAGGAAATACTGCCACGCGATCATTCGAGTTTTGAAAGCTCAGATCCTTCGACTACGCCTTGCGGCTTAGGACTATCAATCGTCTTTTCAGCTATGTTGGGATTTCAACGTTCCCATGATGCCACGGGTGAGTTGCGATTCCTGATAGTAATATTTGCTCTTTATTACATGTAATTATGTTTTGAAATCAACAACAAGCAGTATATATCGGTACCAATATGGACGTTTTACTGAAAAAAGCATAAGTATTTTGAAATTCAAACCAATAACAGAAAACATCTCACAGAAGAATTTTACATAAACTCTGAGTTTTAGCGAGATCTAAATTTTTTGTGAAGATCATTTTGTAACTTTCGGCTTACCAATTATTTAAAATTCCTTCGGAATGAAGAGGACTTCACAGGTTTCAAACTACAGGTTTCATTTGCCATGCAAATGTCTTAAAAATATAGAATTTTAATTAAAATAATTACAAATATTTTTCATAAAATCAAACATAACGAGAATGTTTCCATGTAAAGTGTAGTTCGGGGTGTGTTGTATCCTTTGAAGATGTTAAACTTAAATACTAAGCTTGGTGTTTAACAAACTTTTCGTTTTTGAGTTATGCTGTTCACTGATACATAAACACAGATATTTTATTTTCCCTACCACGTATATAGTAGGTAGAGGAGGTACTTTATTCCACCCTAAAACTTGATACCGAGATTTCACCGAAATACACATTTTGAGGCTCCCTGCATAAAAAAATATTTTTTTAGAAAAATATATGCATGTGTGTAAATGACATAACTAAAAAATGAAAAGTCGGATAAATACCAAACTTGGTATATCTGTTCAGTACCTTTCAAAGATGTCACACAATGATTTTCGAGAATGTCTCCCACCCCAAACTACCCTTTAAATCGAACATTTTTCGAAATTTTTGATTCTCTAAAAATAGCTCTAACGATTTTTATTAAAATACCATATATTGAAGCAGAATATTTGTAGGTAGTTGGAAAATGCTTCATGTTTATCTGCATCACGTATGGAAGCCAATTTGTCGCGGTCACTTCGTGTTATCTTTTTGCTGGGCGCTTGTTATTGTTTTACTATTTTTAAATTTGGGTTCATTGTCCTCCGGCTAGCTATTATTTCTCGGTCGAGCAAATCTCTTGAACAGGGTGTGTAAACGAAAAGGAGTTTTTACTGAAGGATAACACTGATAAAAGAATTTGTTTTTACACTTTTATTGCCGTCACACTTTATTCATTTCACATATCTTTTGATACATGCCAGACTGAAACTGTTATGTTTTCTAATGTTGTTATAATCACATATTTGCCGCACTTTATTAATTCGCGTATTTCACATTTATAACTAGCTTTACGACGCGAGAGATTCTGTAGAATTGCGTAACGTGTACTTGATGTATGCTTCCGTTGAACTACGCGACGTGTAACCCGTGGTATGATATTTTGTACTGAGCAACGTGTTACCCGCGAATGTTTCTTCTGGACTGAGCGACGTGTAATGCACAAATGTTTCTGTTGGACTGGACAATACTTGCCTCTGGCTTTAGCTTTTTATACTCCCACACCCCGATATGCCTAAAGATTATAACCGAGCTGCTATTGGTTAATAAAACGCGCCAACATTAGCGTCTATTTTTATATCCAATCAAAAATTACGAAAACATATGCTCTAGGGAAGAAATTCCCTCCATTTCTAAGAAAAGCGCGCCAATCTGACGTCATTTGCTTGTCTCTAATAATTGATAAACAACTCACCCCTCGCTCATTGTTACCCGCTCTTATTGTCAGTTTCAGTGAGGCCGTGTAAACTTATTTCCTAACAATGCTTATAATTAACAAACATCTCAAATCAATGTCATACAATAATGCTTATTTACACTACAATCACTCTGGCATTTACATTGTTGTGATATAATATACTGCCACAATATTAAACATATTTATGGATATAAATTTATAAGATATATGTATATCTTGAAATTTCAGGCAATGCCTGTAAAGTCCTCTTCATTCGGAAGGAATTTCGTATATTCTTGTGTAACTGCTAAACGTGAAGCGATAGACGAAAACGTACTACTTAAAAAATGTAGATCTCTATGAAACACACAATTTATTTCTAATGACGTTTTGTGGCATAAACCGTTTCCAAGATATCCGTTATTACTGCTTTGATTTGTTCAATACTTTTGTCATTCTCTTTAAGTCCCGTCGAGTTTCAGTTGTTTCGCGCGACTGCATGGAAAGAGTATGTAATTTTAAAGTCAGCGCATAGCGTTCAGTTCTTAAATAGTTGGCTATCGCTATTCCATTATCTATAACGCAATGTGTAATGCATTTACTTCTGCAAAGGTTTATCTTGATTAAGATGAAGTAGATAGAAAAATAAACTTTCGTAAGAATACTTTGTGTACCTACAAATAAACCATAGAGGGTAGAGAATGTTGTGAATATAACACATCAGATTTTTTCATCGAATATTTGTATGAGATGCAATACTCTTCTACTTACTATAGATAAATAGTAGAGGAAGAAGATGAGATATATCATTATAAGTCAGTAAACCTTACATTTACATATTTTAAACTACATATGCTAACAGAATTGAAACAGAAACTTTTACAAATCGTAATGAATGTACTGAAAATATTTAACATTTGTGTACCTTTTCATACTCTTCTTTTTTACTTTCTCTACTACGTATAAGTAGGGGAAGTATTGTATTCCACCCAAAAATTCGATACCGAGATATCACCGGAAATACATGTTTTGAGGCCTCCTGAATCCAAAAAAAGTATTTTTGAAAATATGTCCGCGTGTGTGTGTGTGTTTGTGTGTGTGTGTGTGTGTGTCTGACTCTATGAACAGCATAACTCAGAAACGAACAGTCGGATAAACACCAAACTTGCTATTTAGGTTCAGTATCTTCCAGCAATGCGACACGAAAGTTTTCAAGAAAATACCCCACCCAAGATTACCCTTTACATAGAACATTTTTCGAAAATTCTAATTTTCTCAAAAATGGCTCTAACGATTTTGATTAAAATATGTATTGTTTATGATATTTTCATGACAAACGAAATGTATATCTCGAATTTTCTGGGAATGTCTCCAAAAGTATTCTTCATTGTGAACAACTTTTGCATAACTGGTAAACCATAAGCAATAGACAAAATTTTACTGCACAAAAAATGTAGATCGCGTTAAAATACACAATTTATGTTATATACATTTTTTTGTTGAGGGAACCATTTTAGAGATATTGCTTGTTATTCCCTTAAATTTTCCAATACTTATACTTTTTCTCAAATTCGTTATTCAGTTTTGTTCAAAGAGAATACTCCACATAGCACCAGCTCTTAAAATATTTGACTATCGCTTAAAGCTAGCAATTCCCCTTGCATCTACAAGAAAATTAGCAATAAGATTAACATCTCCATATCTCGATTAACATGAAGCATATGGAGAATAAACGTTTCAAGAATAGTTTGTACAAGAGTAGAGAAAGTCATGTGAGTGTAACACATCAGATTTTTTCTTTACATAAACTATATGTTTAGTTTTCCTGAAATTACAGGTACAGGTATTTCAAGCAAATAATCTTATTTCTAAGTTTAAAAATAAATAAATAAATAAAACAGTAAACTCAGTCTCGGATGTATATATCTGGATGTATGTATGTATGTATGTATGTATGTATGTATGTATGTATGTATGTATGTATGTATGTATGTATGTATGTAAAATGGGAAACCTTGCATTCTAAAATATAAATTTTATTCAGGCTAATCCTGTTTGTTCACGATATGGCCACGTTAGCAGCTTACATTCATTTCCAAAATTACAGAATAAATATCATACTTGTATTAAAATGATATAAGCAAGGCTGGGAATATCCCTTCACACTGTCCAGTTAGTGATTAATGGGACCTATTTCTTGACGTAATTCTGGAAAAGTCAATTACCTCTTCGTTCTTATATAACGTCCTATAACGAATGCAATACCGAGGGAGATCGCTCAGTCAATGGATTCTGTCACTCGTATTTGGAAAGCTCAAATCCCATTGTCAGGACAATAGTTCTCTTGATGGTGAACAAATTGGATTCGGTACCGAGATGCCTAGGAACAGAAAGTTCAGGCTACAGCAATGACGCCTGTACTAATGAAACGCATTCCAAACATATTGATGTCTCTTAATTATGCTGAAAACTATATATTGTGGCATGTGCACAGATTATAGTAATAGTAATACGTCCTCTGGTTACCCAAGTTGAAGGTTGGCAGTTTATCTGAGGAGGGGCGATTGAGGGGAAACAGTCTCATTGGTGGGAATGGCCTTAGTGACGCCAAGTTAGAGGGGTTTTCTCAGTAGTCTGTGACGAGTCTTCGCGTGAGCTAGACGGATAACTGCACCATGGCGTCCTCGCCCGGCAGACACATGGGGTAAGACATTATTTTAATAAATCTACTAGTTGTCCATTCCTTTGCAGTTTTTAATTATGATAGTAGAATAGAATCCTTGCCACTCCCTTCAGCCAGAAATTATGTTGGTGTAGTAACTATTTTTATAATCTAACTTTAGCTGCGTCCCTTCGTCGTTGCCTCTTAAAGTAAAGTTCTTTGTTTGATTAACGATCCCTCTCATAAGCGAGTAGCTCTCCTCTGAAGTTAAATAACTACTAAATAAATAATTAAATGTGAGGTACACGACAAATTGGTGTGAGGCGCCGAGCAATTGGTTTGATTTGTTTTGAGATTTTAAGTGCAAAATTTTTTTTTCTTCCCTCCAAATTTAACGGTTTGTTCTCCACGTGGTCATGAAAAATGTAAAGTTCTTTCTGGCTGAAGGGTAAGGATTTTTATACTTTAATTTGTGATTCTCTTCTTCTAAATTTTGTTTCCATCATTTCTGAAAGTCTGGTGTCGAAATTTCAATTTTGAGTTCATTTTTGCATTTTTTCCCATTGTCTGCCGGGTGACGCTAAAACTTCTACTCCATTTTCCCCTTGTGTTGGCTTCATTTCCTTTAAATTATATCACTGTGTTCCGTTCTTCGTGCTGGTTATTTTCAAACAAATGTTTCTGTGAAAGTTGAGTTCTGAAACGAGCGAGATAGTTGTTTCAAAATGCGCTCGTCGCGTGTTGGCTATTTGTTTGCAAATCTTGTTTTTTGTGCTTATTAGCAGTGGTTTGGAAATGTATAACTTTATATTCCAGTGATTGTGATTTCTAGCTATTTACTTCACTTTTCTGGGTCATTTTTCGTGTATCTTTTATGTACGCACGTGTGTTGTGTAATTCCCGCGTGGTCGTGCATTTCAGCAATAATTTTAGCTTGTGAAACCAGTATTCCTCAGCACGTGTTTTGGCGCGTTTATTGGCGTGTGCATATCAGATTATATACATTTGATTTAAGAAAAAAAAGAAGTTTTGTGTGCTAGTATAAATTACAAGTCTGTATTCTGCTCCTTTTTGAGAATATTAGCGGTGGTCACAGTAAGTGTGACGTAGTTTTTTTAACTTCCAGTTCGAGGTTTCTCGCTGAAGCTATCATTTTGTTTTCTTCCATGTGTTCATTCTGATTCAAAATCTTGGTATTGTGTCCAAGTGGCTTGTGTAGCCGTGTGTTAGTTTAATTTTCTGATATTTCGCCGCGGGCGCCTTAATTGTGTTCTTTCTGCAACTGTTTTATTTGGTTATGTTCTGATCTTGCTACTTACATTCATGTGATGCTATAAGTGTTTAGTTTGGTGTAATCTGTATTGCTTGGTCCTACTGTTTGTTTATTGGTTGCGTTATCTTTTGTGTTGCAATCATGCCTAAGCGACGTACTGCACAGAAAGTTGATATAGTAATTGCTCCAGTTGGCGAGCACAGTGAGGTGGAATTTGTCCAGTGTTGGTACACCTGTTGCAAAGCAATCAGCTGTCTGCCGCCATGTCATTGACCCCTCTCACGTGAAGAATCCCAGTAGGATGTCGGCGTATGAGTTACTTTAGAATTTTGAAATGTAGGCTACTACTGCTATTGGCCGCTCTGAGAAAATCATAATGATGATAATTTTGCTTTACCGTTGCCAAGTTTGGTTTATTTAATTCCGCAATGCATATTTTTAGGGGCAAATCTTTCGCAGTTACTCATGTAAGTAAAAGTTTCAGGAGCTACCAACCTTGCCAGTATCTACACCTAATTAGGTTTGATGTGCTTCTGATATGGACCAGTACGATGTGGATGTTGATGAACCAGCTGTACGTGTGTTACCAGATTTTGGACAATTTGCACGGGAATTTTGTGGTAAACGAGTAAGAGAAAAGAAAAACATCACCTGTAAGTATGTAATCATTGTGAGTGCTAAAGTTTGGATGAATGAAACAGTTTTACGACTCACACAGGTATGCTAAATTTATTGTTTCACTGACTGATGCTTAATTAAGCTTTGTTTTTCAGGAATACTGTGCTATGAATGTCTCTGCTAAATTACGAGTGTATTATTATTGTGGGTGTAATTTAAATTTTGAATTATGTTTTGGGAACTGCAAATCATTTGTTTTGTTGTATTATGCTGCAGGAATGTGTTTCATATGTACTATATGCTTAATTGAGCTTTCATTTTCAGGAATGTTATGTGACAATATTGTTTTGAATAATGATGTGATGTTGTTTTGTTGCATTCGATTTGATTTGATATATGATTTGATTTTGACTCGATTTGATTTTGGGTTTCATAATGATGCTGTGATCTTTATTTGCAGAAAATTGTTGCATGAATAGTGTTTGTATGTATGTGTGTATTTGAGGTTATGTGATATAGGTGAGATTTGCCTCGGTGGGAGTGCCAAAGTGTAACCCCGATGGCGTAGTGTGAGGTTATGTGAGAAATAAGAGTTGAGATTTGCTTCGGTGGAAGTGCCAAAGAGTAACCCCGACGGTGTTGATGTGAGATGAGGAGAGATGAGACGAGATGATGTCAGCTTCGGTGGAAGTGCCACAGTGTAACCCCGACAGTTGTTGTATCATTTCAGAGATTTTGCTTATTGGTGTTGCTGTAACGTGCCCAGTATAGCGTGTGTGATGAATTCACACGAGAGATTATATAGATGGAAGTGAATGTAATGAAAATAATTTTTTTTCTCTGTTTATGCAACAAGTTTATTACCATCTTAGATAGCAAATGTTAATACCACCTGTTTTCCAGCTTAAATTTTCATTTTGAGGATGTAGATGCAACATTATAATGTCATGTTATTTCTGTAATTCCTGAATTGTTAATGTGATTTCTTGAAGGTTATGCCTATGTCAAATGTTTTGAATTTACAGCATGTTAAATGAGACACGTAAGTGCAGATGTTTTGTTTTGGAGAGAAAATTGAAAGATGATGATGCTTGAAGTAATGATCGAGATTGCACTATTACTGCTGATGATGTTGATGATTATGATTGCGTTGATGCTAATACTGCGATGAGAAAGATAATGATGTGGACAAGAAGTTGTATTGGTGACAAGAGTAGGACACTAGTAGTTGAAAGCATGTCACGTGGCGTAGTTTAGAAATGTATTGTGGATGTAGCTTGTAGTGATGTATACACTAGTTTGAGTAGATAGTTAAGTCAGTGTTGTGTGTAATTTGGGGCCATGGTCAGTGTGAATGAGTTCATTTCGTCGTCATGTGTGACTGTCTTGTAAGTGCACTTACTTTCTTTTGTTAGTGATACCAGCTGGTTATTGAGATGTAATATTGGGATCCCAAAACAAGGTTATGTTTCATTTCTGTCATGTTCATGTATTTTGATTCTGTTTTACTGTTATTTGGATTGTAAAGCATTGTAAGTTACACTTTGGATGGCAACTCTGTAAAATTTCTTTCTTATGCCAATTTGTACTAATTTTTTTTCTCTCTTTCTTTGCCCCATGTCATAAGAATTTTTTTAGTGTACATTTTTCAAACTTTAAAATCTTTAATTGTAAATGACATACCCTTCTTTTGTGTGTGATTCTTTGTGGGAGCATCCTGTTTATTGTGTGGTGGTTTTGTTTTAGTATTTTGCTGTGGCAGAGAGCGAGAAGGTGCATCAGCATCCCCAGGGCACACCAGAAGTCAAGAAACACCACAGGGAAGCTGTCGGGCAGCCACTACACTGCCGTGGCATATGGAGCCACCATGTCAGGGGGCAGTCCAAGCCAGCGACTGCCCACCCTGTTGTCATCACCAGAAACCTGCGGTGCTAATTCTACACCAGGACAAATCGTCGTTGTGGGCACTGTCTAAACCAACCCACAAACAGTTACGGCAGTTCATCACCCTTTTGCGCAGTGTAGTGTGCCTGTGAACTAAGGCAGCGTGGTGTGTGCGTGTGCGGGATGCTAAAGCTAAGTGCATTAACAATACTAAGTCGACAGCACTTACGTTCCTCGCCTCTCGTCATTGCCCAGCAATATTGTGTCGTCGGCTGGGTGCTTACCACACATATATATTATTGTTATATTTTACTTCATCACACATTTGTATGTCATTTTTGGTATGTCTTTGTTTTGTTTTTTCCTGTTTATTGTATTCATTTTCTTTCTGTCGACGAGGACGTCGACTTCGGTGGCCAGGGGGAGATGTGGCATGTGCACAGATTATAGTAATAGTAATACGTCCTCTGGTTACCCAAGTTGAAGGTTGGCAGTTTATCTGAGGAGGGGCGATTGAGGGGAAACAGTCTCATTGGTGGGAATGGCCTTAGTGACGCCAAGTTAGAGGGGTTTTCTCAGTAGTCTGTGACGAGTCTTCGCGTGAGCTAGACGGATAACTGCACCATGGCGTCCTCGCCCGGCAGACACATGGGGTAAGACATTATTTTAATAAATCTACTAGTTGTCCAATCCTTTGCAGTTTTTAATTATGATAGTAGAATAGAATCCTTGCCACTCCCTTCAGCCAGAAATTATGTTGGTGTAGTAACTATTTTTATAATCTAACTTTAGCTGCGTCCCTTCGTCGTTGCCTCTTAAAGTAAAGTTCTTTGTTTGATTAACGATCCCTCTCATAAGCGAGTAGCTCTCCTCTGAAGTTAAATAACTACTAAATAAATAATTAAATGTGAGGTACACGACAATATTTTATGTTGTATATTTTAGGACAAGCATCGTTATATAATTTTGTTGTATAAATAATAAAGCACCTATTAATTACCTTTACTGAGATTTAAATATAATTGCTTGCTACTTAATTATATAATCTGAAAGTTTTATATATACTAAAAGCAACAGTTAGTAGTACCTTTTCCTCCTTACAAGTATTGTTACATGCTGGGGTGAGGGCCAAAAGGTTTTCCAGAAAATGAATAAATTTAGTTCACCCCAGCACGCACATTGGAAACGCAACTCACTACAGCAAGAACACCGGGACCTTGATGTATAAAAAATAGAGGAAGGCTTGGGAGTTTACATTACACAAAAACATTACATAACACACATTACCTGGAATTTATTGAAAACGTTATGAACTAGGAAGAGAGGATGGAGGGAGATGCCCCGTAGCCGTGGACTGACCACACGCACCAACTGCACTTACTCAAGTGACGCTATTCATATTCCCTCACCAACCGTGTCTAGCCACCGCCAGACAGGTTTGGCGTCATACCAGCCGAATTTCAAACAAAGCGCTCTCTTTGGCGTATTCCGCACCAAAGGAGGGATCGTTAACTCGAAAAATTAAAGAAACCCAATAATGCTATGTCTAGTAGCGACAATGCAGCACAACAGCGTGTCTCGTAATGACAATGCACTTACTGATACGCCACAGTATTTAAGTTGTGATATTTCCCAAGTAAGATTAAAAAGTATATTTACTGTAAAGGTATCACGTATTTGCATATTTTAGTAAGTAAAGCTTTGCTAGTGCTAAAACACATAGGAATGTTATGCAGTTAATGCACTTTTGTTTGAATATTTGAGGTTCCTATACTCTGTATTTTTTGCAGCATACATAATGTATAAGACAACTAAAGCTTAAACATTTATTAAATTACGTGGTCTTGTAATTTATTACGAGTTGTTTTAAAACTAATCCTATGTTTCGTGTCTTTAATTATAAACTCGTCTCCATTTCTAAATTACTTGTCCACCACTGTGCTTGAAGCATCAATGTAATTTTCTTTACATCGAGCCACCATCCTTATCTCAGCGAGATACATACTGGGTGGAATATTCTTTAACAAAATTTCACACATAGAGCGAAACAAATACAGGAAGACAACTACTACGCAACTAAAGCAATCTATTAACAAGTTACCAAGCATATTATGGTACAGGAAGGCCACTTTCCAGCACCACAGAACAGCACGATCAGAAACGTCCATCTACCGATTGAATAAACCGCAATAAAACAAATGGCACTGACCTATAAAACAGTAGCAAATACATCTATTTTTACCACGTCATATTTTGAAATCCAGGTCTGACATGTAAATGTTATATTGCAGTGACCAGCTGCTATTATTTTATCCCTGGTGGTTCTCTTCTTGAAATCTCTGGCGAATTTAAATCTCTCTTGTGGATTCACTGAAGCATTTAACACTTATTTAGCTGGCCTGCATTATTTACATAAAGCTGATGTGAAACGAAGTACCATCTTTTCATCGTTGTGCTTTTTAAGGAAAATTAAATTGTACCCTTTTCTCTGATGTGTAAAACCCCTTCAGGCATAAGTCTTGGAATATTAAGCTGCCTTATAAATGCGTTTAATTAACTTAGTTTGAGGACTGACTGTATCTCTGCAGCGTTGTTGTTTCATTAACCGTATAATTAACGTTGCAAAAGGAAGTAATTGTTTTAAGGCAGCGAGATGCGGTCAAGCCACACTCAAATTAATTACTGGGAACATTCTCCTTTCTGTATTTCAGCATTTTGCGTTCTTTCTGTTGTGGGAACCGGAAGCTTTATCCAGTGAACCATTTTGGGAATCTATACATTCAAAAGAGCTAGTTGCTGTCCCAATTAAAAGCATGATTATGGTGAACAATAGTCAGCATTACGATGGAAGTGAATACTGACATTAGTAATGACTATGACAGCCCAGACACCTTGCATATTAGAACTTTGCATTAAACAGCAGGATGATATGAAGACGTGCGCTAAAAATAAACTGCATGCTCTATAGGCAGGACTCCTTCATGGAAAAAACTTTGACCGATTGATACAACTGCTTCAAGTTGATGTGGCAAAGAGTACTTAGGAGCACTCACATAGAGGGGTCTCCAGTACTAGAGCACAGCACTGAAGGGATAAAAGGACAACGATGTGTGCTAACAACGGTTCCAACATGACACCAGTCCTGACGCCGGCAAGTCCTGCCTTAGCCAACAGCAACCTGAGCTTACCGGGAATAGACGAGACAGCAGTCCCGCCTAGCGTAAGGAACAAATCTTTTCATATCGTAAATTCCACCGTCCAGCTGCAACATACCAACCACCTTAAACTGGTCATACAACCCTGAAACAGATAGGGGTAGGAAATGTAGAAAGGAAATTCGTGGTAGAAACGGAAACCACCTGCGAAAAAATCCAAGAACAGAGCGGTCGACTCGACAGAAATCGAACCCGGAACCTCCCAAATTCGAGCCTCTCATGTTACCGAGAAACCATCTCGTTCTATGCAAAGAATACTGATTGATAAAGTAAGATGATCAGCATTAGAAAAATTAGGCAGGCAGAAAGCCCACGAGTCCGGAAAGAAATCCTTATTGATTACTTAATTTTTCAAAATGCTTTTGGGCGAGATTTAATTAAGTAAAAAATGGAGAAGTCAGTCAAACTATTTTAAGACCAAGCGATAGACAGCATTAAATCATTCATTAGACAAGTATGCCTACATTTATGTATAATGCACTAGAATTTCGGCTTACTGTGCCATCGCTATTATGCTGAGCTACCAGGGCAACGTGCCAGAACGATATTATATTCTCTAACTAACACGGATTGATTTAGTTATGGTTAGATTCGAAGCCCGGGACTTGCAGGATTTACGAAATTGTAAGTCGTCATTTAAATCTATGCAGATCAATAAATTTTCACCACAGACTCCCCAGGTGACAGCTAGGGACTGGTGCCATGGCTGTCCACCTGAGAACCCAATCAATGCGCCTGACCGGCACCGCCGGCAGCATCCAAAAATTACGTGCAATGACGGAGGTGCTTATGCGGGACTCCACCATTCTTCCCTTTACTGAATATTCCTATCTACCACCTAGACTTCCTTACCTCACCAGGCGAAATAAGCCAAATGTATCTTCCCTTCCAACTCTTCAACTATCTCCCCTTTCCAAAAAAAAGAAAGAAAAAAAAAGACCAGTCTCTTCATATAGTGTGTCTGCTTAGTAACCTAAAGAGCCCAAATGTTTATAATTTAGAAATTTTAGAGTATTTTCTTAATCGTTAAAAATACAACAGAGCTCTTTGGACACCGGCTCATTCGAGCATTCATTAGACATCGTTACTTATTTCTTTGTTTTCATGAAATATAACAAGGGACAAAAATAATAAAAGAGATCAAGGGCTGTTCTAATTAATAGGTCCTGTTTACATGTCTACAAGCCCTTCTGAATGTTGTCTTCCTGTTAGTATAATACGGGATAAGCTGGTATAGGTCTCGCCAGGGATATTGGTATATGACCTTCAGGGCTAGTCCAGTCAGCCAGATGTTTCAATATCTCCCTTGCAAGTAGCACGTGGTTCCTTCTGTCCAGTTATGGTCCAGTCCCTTCCACCATATACAACTCCCGTCTCAACCTGCACCATTCTTCGAGCTGCAGCTCCGTATGTGCATACATCTATACGGTAAATGACTCGCATCGTAGCTTTCCATTAAAATTTTCACATGCCAAAATCCGTGGCGCGACCTATACACTGCTTGTGTGTTCCATCCTGTAATCACAGAAAGCCAATAGCTATAAACGTAACAAGTTGAACAATGCTATGGAATAATATAAGAGATGATAGGATGTAATGCCGATTCTAGCATTTCGTCCCTGCAGCTCAGCGGTTAAACAAAAAAGTGTAGAACCGAAACTCCGTATTTCGAGTCGAGGCCATTTCACTGAATTTTTCAAGTTGCTGTTTCTCACGGCCAGTGTGTAACTAGTATCAATCCAAAAATCACCCATTACATCGCTTTCTACGTCATGGTAATATTTTTATCTATTTATCCGTATAATGATGAATGCTGAATTCAAAGTAATAGCCCATTTTTCTTAGCCAGTCCAGTTTTATCACTTTTTTAGAATACAATTTAAAAAAAATCTGATGTGTTACACTCACATGACTTTCTCAACTCTTGTACAATCTAATTTTACAAACGCCTATTCTCCATATGCTTCATGTTAATCGAGATATCGAGATATCAATCTTATTGGTAATTTTCTTGTAGATGCAAGGGAAATATGGTACCTTTTAAGCGATAGTCAAATATTTTAACGCTGGTTGCTATGTGGCGCATTCCATTCTCTTTGCGTGTCCAGGACATAAAAAAAATGAATAACGAATTTGAGAAAAAGTATAAGTATTGGAAAATTTAAGGAAATAACAAGCAATATCTCGAAAACGGTTCACTCAACAAAAGAAATGTATGTAACATAAATTGTGTATTTTAACGCGATCTACATTTTTTGTGTAGTAAAATTTTGTCTATCTCTTATGGTTTACCAGTTATATAAAAGTCGTTCACAATGAAGAATACTTTTGGAGACATTCCCAGAAAATTCGAGATATACATTTCATTTCACATAACAGTATCTTAAACATATGATATTTTCATCAAAATCGTTGGAGCCATTTTTGAGAAAATTAAAATTTTCGAAAAATCTTCCATGTAAAGGGTAGTCTGGGGTGGGGGGATTTTCTTGAAAACCTTCGTGTCGCATCTCTGGAAAATACTGAACCTAAATACCAAGTTTGGTGCTTATCCGACTGTTCGTTTTTGAGTTATGCTGTTCACAGACACACACACAGACACACACACACACAGACACACACACGGACATGTTTCCAAAAAATGCTTTTTTTGGATTCAGGAGGTCCCAAAACATGTATTTCCGGTGAAATCTCGGTATCGAATTTTTGGGTGGAATGCAATACTTCCCCTACTTACTATACGTAGTAGAGAAAGTAATAATCTATTACTTACGAAACTGTGATAATTTTGTCTTTAAATCAAACCTAAGCGTACATGACTAATGTGTATGCATATACCTTTGCATATGTAATGAAACACGTGTGTGTGGATTATTGTGAAAAGAACTGATATGTTCACAACGAATTTCGTACATGCGAGTATTTTGAAACGTTCACATCCCAATGGCCCTCCATCATTGGAATGTCCATATGAAAGCGCTCACCCTGCGTCTGACGATTTATTCCCAGCAGTTTTGTGGAGACATAATATACACCAAGATTTTGGTTGATATGTGGGAGTTTTCCAACTGCATGTTCTACTATGGGCATCTGTGCTTGCCCAGAAAGTTCTTCATAATATATTTCAATGTAAACCGGGCGTTCCTTCCTTGAACCTCCATATTATCACTGAATTCACAATAATTTCTAAGATCTCTTATTTCGGCCTTAGTTTGGGAACTTGTGACTTAAGAAACTAAAAGCTCTTCACAATCAATAGAAAGCATTTTTCACTAGATCAAGCTTGATTTATTTATTCCTATATTTATTTATTTATGTTAAAGCCAGCTTCTCAACCACATAGAAAAATCCTGAATACAATGATGATGCATGTAAACCATATTAAAAGGAACACAAAACAGAAACATAAAATGTATTAGAATAATAATAATAATAATTATAATAATAATAATAATAATAATAATAAATTCAGTTATTCAAAACTATATAGAGGTTAAAAGTAATGAATACCTTAAAACTGTGTGTATACAACTATGTGTACAATGGAAAGGTCAATATTACTTCTAAATTAACAATGTTTACTTTAAATAAGTACGAAGGCTTTCACGGCCGGAGTTAATCGATAAAACATTAAAATCTTCCGGGCTGGAAGGCCGTGGTCTAAGGGTAAAACTACTAGCACCCGACGTTTCGGTCAACTCTGTGGTTGCCATCTTCAAGAGTGTACTGACGTGAGCTATATATTGCGGAACATCTCTTGCCTAGTTGGCAGTCGTTATCAAGCTGTCCTGCGTGTTACACTCTTGAAGATGGCAACCACAGAGTTGACCGAAACGTCGGGTGCTAGTAATTTTACCCTTAGACAACGGCCTTCCAGCCCGGAAGATTTAATGTTTTATCAATGTTTACTTTCTCTACCACGTACATAGAGGTAGACAAGGTATTGTATTCCACCCAAAAATTGCATACCGATTTCACCGGAAATATATGTTTTGAGGTCCCCTGGATAAAAAAGGTATTTTTAGAAAAATGTCGGTGTGTGTGTGTGTGTGCGCGCGTGTATGTTCGGGTCTGTGCACAGCATAACTCAAAAACGCAAAACCGAATAAAAACTAAACTTGTGTATTTAAATGCACTATCTTCCAAATATGCTATACGAAGATTTAAAAAAAATCCCCCACCTCAAACTACCCTTTACATGGAAGTTTTTTCGAAATTTTTTATTTCCTCAAAAATTACTAATGATTTTAATTAAAATATCATATATTAAAGATACTTATATGACATATAAAGTATATAGCTTGAATTCACTGGGAATAGCCTATGAAGTCCTCTTCATTCGAAAGGAATTTTGTATAAACGTTATGCGATAGATGAAAACGTACAACACAAAGAATGTAAATCTCTTAAAGACCACAATTTATTTTAAATAAATTTTTTATGGCGTCATCCATTTCCTATATATCCGTTATTAATGGTTTTAATTGTTCAACACTCGATTATTCATTTAAAGTATGTCGATATTCAGTTGTTTCTCGCGGTTGCATGGTATGGAATTTTAGGTATATGGTCTAGTTCTTAAACATTCGACTATCGCTATTTCCTTTGCATTTATATCAAAATGCGTAATGTAACTACTTCTACAAAGGTTTGTCTCGATTAAAATGAATTAAGAATAGATTTTATACCTATTAACAAATGTACTGTGGAGAAGCTCATGTGAATGTAACACATCATATCTTTTAAGTTACAATGTGCAACCTACAACGAAATGGTTTAAAGCTTGACAGCCCCCGAAATCCTGTGGTAATGAATTCCAGAACCTAGCAACCTTCACGGTGAAGGATGACGAGTATAGATATGTTCCGTAAAGTGGTAGGTATTGAAAGTATGTGAGATTTTCCGAAGGTTTTGGAAGATTGTGGCTGAGGAAAAACTTAAAACGAGAAGCTCTAGACATGTGTAGGAAGAAAAGTGAATGAGTTTAAAGATAAGTAAAAGACAATGAATATTTTGACAGTCAGTTAGACGGAACCATGACAACTCGTGTTGATTTTATACGATCATAACAATGTATATCACGATGTAACGTGTCATCCTCCGTGGTCTAGAGGTACCATGCTAGACTCTAGTTCCCGAGGTCACGGGTTTAAACCCCGGCGAAGGGCGATGCATCTTTTCGGGCGTAAACATTCTTAGCATAACTTCCATCGGAAGGGTAGTAAAGTCAGTGGTCCAGTGTTGTAGATTTACGGCACGTGAAACAAGCTCAAGCCTGATAAAGAGGCCTCTGAGCAAAATTCTCGGTCTTTCACGCCCAATATAGAATGGGGCGCTAAGAACCATAGTAGTTAAAGAGCGTTCACAAATAAAACTCAATTCAATGCACAGATGTAGCGCATGCATAGCCAGCTTACGTGACAGATACCTAAAATCGGTGAGAAGGGAAGAGCAATAATCGAAGTGGAGCATCACCATTGTTTATACCAATGTGCTTATTAAGTTTGATGTGCATTGGTAGGAGTAAAATTGTCTGAGGACAAAAAAACTCTAGCTTAACTCTGTGAGAGCCACATTTCAGGTTACTCCCCAGACCCGTAGTGCTCATCTGTTCGGCTGTCCCGCAGGCATAAAAACAAGTGTATTTGCTAGGCCTGACTTGTAGATTCAGAATTATTGACACCCTGTAAGTTCCAACAGTATTATGTATTTTATGTATTTATGTATTTTATTATATAATAATGAAATAAAAACATTAAATAGTGTTATAACAATAATGAATTGACATACATTCATATCTACGCATATTTTTAGTTACGATACGTATAGGGCACAGTTTAGTCACGTTTAGTCATCGTAACCGTGTTATCCACTGAAACAGATGAAATCTTTCTCCCGTTATTATTATTATTATTATTATTATTATTATTATTATTATTATTATTATTTAATCTCCAAAGTGCTGTGAAACCTCTTTTACAGTGAGGCATGTTAGGTTGTACATTGTCGTTGATGCAAATCAATACATAAACAATAAAGCAAAATAAACATGAAGAGAAATGGAAAAATAAAAATACGATACGTACAATTCTGAATGTTTAAAATATAAGATCCTTTGATGATCTTAATAATATATATGTTGAAACAGCTAAAAATAGTAAACATCAAATTATAAACGTTCAATGATTAATAAATTCTGAAAACTGAATAGAGTAGCGTTTTTATAGAATATTAAGCACAATGGTTTCTCAAAACACCTATTACAAGAACAAAAAGTGCTCTCTCAAATGCTTAAACGCTTTGAATCCCTTCAGAGCACTATGCGCTATTTAGTGTTGGAATTTTGAATGTTCAAAGAATTGACCACAACTGAAAGCCCTTGAGTTAAATAAAAGCTTCCCGTTATATATTTTCATCTCAGTATGCTATGTATATTTGCAAAAAACAAACAAACAAAAACACAAGTCCCGTTATAGAGTATTATAGCTTTCAAGCTTCTGCTTGAGGAATCTATCTATTTTATTCCTTAATATTAGAAGAGCTGTAGAAAGAGAAATTTTAATTAAAGAACTATGCTTAATAATATTGATGGTTTAATTTAAGTTATTTTTGTTATAATTTGAGTTTTTTTTTACTTTATTAGAGCGAAAAGTTTTAGGTTATATTCATATTCGTATATTATTATATACCAATTATATATAACATTGTTCTTATGATTATGATGATGATAAATATGGAATGATCATGAAAATATATAAGCTGTTCTATTAAAGCACAAAATGAATTAAATGTATAGAACATTCGTTTACTTGAAGTAGATAATCGTACTTCATTATCCATAAATACATTAACACGAATTCTAAGAGCCGCCACTCTGTAGTGTCATATGCTACATCCATAGCCTCAATGATGCCACCAGGTTCATTCCATTGCCAACACCCTGAATATGAAACGTGCACCGTAATCATTCCATGTCAATCGTTTCACAGTTTCAAACTTCCGTGAACTGGAATATTAAGTGTGTATATATATATATATATATATATATATATATATATATATATATATATATATATATATAAGCCACTCTCTGGAGTACCAGTTTGGAATATGATTTAAATGAATGAACCGGTTATGTTGTTCTTCATTAAATATAATTTGCCATGGCTGTCATCAGTTGGTAGATTATAACTCCCATAATATCTCAGGTAATTAGTTTGAGCACAGAAATGTAATTATTTAAATGAAATAAGATTATGTTAAGTGCACCAGTTTTTATTCTCATTGATTGACTCTTACGTCCAACAAAGATTATAGAGATACATTTTCATTCATTATAATAATGCTCGTAAACTTGTTATAGCAAGATTAGATTTATGTCGTCACAAATTTATATGCTGCTACGTGTATTACTTATTTTAAATTATTTATTTATTGACGCTCCAAGTAACGATGTCCAATATTATTCATAAATTCTAGAACATCTCCAAACTCGACGAATTGTGTTTTTACTTCTTACCAATTACATACAAGGTAAAAAAAAGCCACAAACTGTTTAATGTTTCTTCCAAATGCTTTATCTACATAATGACTGTGAAATAGATTTAAGTTACTCTTGAATTGAAGTGTAGTTTACTTATAGTGTTTATTTAAATGGCGATGAATCTTTGAGGCTAATAATATAATTACATTTCTTGAGCAATAAACTATAGTACTTATGGTCTCAGTGGTGCTTGCGGAGTTTCCCGACAGGTGTCACTTCCTCCGTTAGCTGAACTTGCTTCATCTTGTCTTCAGAGCTGCTAACATATGACAACAGCGCCACCTTTCGTGAATAATGAATACTCCTTTCACCCCGAAGTTAGGCTACGACGCCTTGGTTAGTGTGTGTATATGAATACGATGGCAGGGTCCTGTGGTATTGAAATTTAGCATAAGGTTAGGCTAGGACGCCTTTGTTAGTGTGTATATATAAATAGGATGAAAGGGTCCTGTGGTATTGAAATTTAGCAAAAGGTTAGGCTACTACGCCAAAGTTAGTGTATGTATATGAATAGGACAGCAGAGTCCTGTGGTATCGAAATTTAGCCAAAGGTTAGGCTACTACGCCTAGGTTAGTGTATGTGTATGAATAGGATAGCAGGGTCTTGTGGTATCAAAATTTAGCCAAAGGTTAGGCTACTACGCCTAGGTTAGTGTGTGTGTGTGTATGAATAGGATAGCAGGGTCTTGTGGTATCGAAATTTAGCCAAAGGTTAGGCTACTACGCCTAGGTTAGTGTGTGTGTATGAATAGGATAGCAGGGTCTTGTGGTATCGAAATTTAGCCAAAGGTTAGGCTACTACGCCTAGGTTAGTGTGTGTGTATGAATAGGATAGCAGGGTCTTGTGGTATCGAAATTTAGCCAAAGGTTAGGCTACTACGCCTAGGTGAGTGTGTGTGTATGAATAGGATAGCAGGGTCTTGTGGTATCGAAATTTAGCCAAAGGTTAGGCTACTACGCCTAGGTTAGTGTGTGTGTATGAATAGGATAGCACGGTCTTGTGGTATCGAAATTTAGCCGAAGGTTAGGCTACTACGCCTAGGTGAGTGTGCCAGCCTAAGCAGAAGAAGAACAACAACAATAATGATTTAAAACATTGCTAATCTAGCAGATTTGCCTAACTGCAATAGGTTGCCAATTCGCTACGTGCATGCACACTAACTACAAAATGATGAAGTTTATTGTCATTAAGCCAGAATTTTACTGTAAATGAATGGGTTCTTAAAACGGGGATGCGGGAAGTGCCAACATCTGCTACAAAATTCAATTCTGAGGTAATCTTACTAATTCTTTTAGCATTTTAACAGGACCCTAGGTACCATAGTTTTATTTTCTTGAGATGTAGTTTTCGAAGGATCTTCTGTAAGAGGTCTTGGTGAGAAACCTTCTTGCAAGAGAGCTTGAGTAAGAATGCTTTTAAATCTTTTTCCGCCTGAAACGTTGTATAATAACATAACAAATGTCTTGCAGTGTAAGTAAACTAATTCGAAAATACTAAGGTTCAAAACATTTATTTGTCACATTGTGTGTTTATAACAATATTGAGGCAATGTCTGCTAAGCTCATAATCATTGCATTAACCGGAATTACATTTATTATATACAATATATTTGCGTTTGTTTCTTCATGCTGACTTAACCTTAAACTTTGTTCCAGATTTACGGATTATTTTTCTTATTAAATACGAAATATAAATATGCGATGTTTGAAGGTTATCGAGTGTCGTCTTCATTTTATATATTAATTTAGTGTGTTGGCTATAAGAGGCGGCATTTATAAATTATACATAATACGATTTAGAGTTTGAGGATAGAAATTCATAATGTGTTTTATAAAGAACCTGAAACACTAATTCCTATCTCAACCGTCAGGATAAAATGTATTCATACGCCACCTGCACTTCAGTGTGTAAGCAGTGCAATGAATTTTTGTTTCACTGAGAATGAATAACCACATTCAGTTAAGACAAAATCTCTTTTACAAGTAGCTCTTCATGCGCTGTCTCACGGTAAACCTTCGACGAATGTTTTCGATCTAACGCTCATAGATTGTCCCCTGTCTAGCTTCAATTAGTGTCGTCCTCTGGTGTAGTGGTTTAGTTCCCGAGGTTGTACTTTCAAACCTGGCGGAAGGCGATAGATTTTTTCGGATGTAAAAATCGCTAGCAAGGTTTCCTTCGGAAAGAAAGGAAGGCGGGGGTCCCGTGTCATAGATTTACGGCACGTAAAAGAACCTCAAGCCTGATGGTCTTTCATGTCCAGTACAGAATGGGACGTTAAGAATCATAACAGCTAAAGAGCGTCCAAAATAAAATCCAATTTAATTTAGCTTCAACTAGCAAGCAGTCTCAAGTACAAACAAATGGCTTCCATAGTGATGCACAGAACTCCAATTCCTCCCCAGCTCAATCTAGCACTACAATTCACACAACATGGTGTTACACCCTGCTATCCTGTAAACCTTTTCGTATTGACTTCAATATCTACGATGATTGTCCAGACCTTTTGTTTTTACTTATTTTCCATTCAGCTTTACTTTCAAGCATAAAACGGTTGTCCATATTGTCTCTCGCTATATTGTTACACCGTCAGGTTGGCACCACTCCTATTACCTGTCAGACCACTCTGCTTACTTTCCTTCTTGTCTGCAAAAGGAAGATTGCGTTCAATATATAACATTATTTATGTTTTGGCGTTTTGAATTTGTATTTATGCGACGTTTTTATCCGCATGAATCTACATTTGCTGTTTTCCAATGAAGGGACTTTGTCGTTTTCGATATACCTGATGCAGAAAATTGTAGAATAGAAAGGCAGTACCAACATTATATATATATATATAAGCAACCCCCCATGCCGTCTTGGCTCTATAATTTTTAAGCTACAGAACTGCTTGAAGCTAATGAGTTTTTTTTTAATCCAGCAGAATTTGAAATACCTTTTGTCATAAGCAGCTAGTCTTGGAAAAAAGTAAGACGTGTCTACTATAAGGTGCAAACACTTAACTAAATTTCCGTTTTGTGTAGACATTCGGAAATGTGGATTCAAACTGTACTTTGATCACAAATTTTGAGATGAATTTCTCTTAAGTTCTATAAGCTCTTTATGCTACCTGAACTTGAGTAGTTCCATTAAAACATTCTCACTCCTGGAGGGATTTATGACGTGCTTGTAATGTTTGAATTGATTTTACCGGATGCGGCAAATTGCGATATATTCCCTGCAGGGTTTTAATTATGTATGCATATTGCTGAGCCCATTTTGTGCAGCAGACTCTTCGTGGTACTGCATATCTTAACATAATCCCTGAGCATGCAGTGTACTGCCAAGCTATTTCACTTTCAGCAGCAGCGAACGGCTTATCACATGCACATGTCAAGCTCTCTTTGTGTGTCCGTGAGCTTTAAAATGAGTGAAAGGAGAAAAAGAAAAATACAACGTGGTTTAAGGGAATTAGAGCCCCTCAAAATATGGGATGTAGGGCATGTAAATCAAGAGGATGGTATTAAGATATTCAAATCTCTTAGTGGTTATTCAGCACCTGTTTTAGATATTATGGTGGTCTTTCTGTTTTGCTAGACGTTTCTGTCTGTGTTAGATATAGGTTTTTACTTCTCCTATTAGAGTGCCATTAAAGCACGAGGATGACTGTTATGAACGTTTTCTTTCTCAGTCACTAACATATATTGTAATCTTAGATATTTCTTTTTTATATAAAATAATACCACAGGCGATTTCCATCTCACCCATAGTTCCAGGAGAGCTTGCGAGGAGATTGCTGCAGCCAATATCATAAAGGATTTGAAATTATCGAACAATTTGGGAGTGTGTATAACAGAGAAACCATATGATTAAGTTCAAAACGTCAACTGATATTTAATATAAGTAATTTACAAATAAAACCGATGTAAATAATGCGGTTATCATTATGAGTAATACAAACAAAAGTAACTTCTGATTACGTTCTGTTTAAAAGCAATCACTACATCTGCGTATTGCACTATTAATTATTTCCCTATCACGAAGTTGGCATATAGGGACACCGTTTACAGGTTGGAAGGGAACTACAGTCCTTCTAATATGTACTCCATAGAAGTATTATAAACAAAACAAACATAATAGCGTTTTGTTTTGTGATCAGGCGTCTTCGAAAAAAAAACATATATATATATATATATATATATATATATTATACATTCTCGTGGAATAAACCGTATAGTTGTTTTTTAGACGGTTTATTCCACGAGAATGTATAACAAACTGTTTTTTATTTGCAGGATGGGCAGAATAACGTATATCAAACCTAGATTTGGTAGTAACTAACTGACATCATACAGGGTTTTGACACCGTTTTGCAGACGTAATGTGGTTGCACACGTAGGCAATGTTGCTATGTCAAGGTAGGTCAATATGGGAACCGGCTCCGGTCGTAAACAAAACAGCATAACTGAACTGTGATGTGGGGGACTAGCGGTTTTGTTTTCCACACGATCGTTAATATTTTGGCGAAATAACAAGCACAGCTTGGTAGCTATTAACCCACACTAACAGCATGTAAGTAATGCCTTCATCGTGTTTATGTCAGCTCCACTAGAAGTTAAGTCATTATTAGAGTAGCATCGTACTACGCATTGGAACTCACAGGTTTAGCGGTAAAAGAATTCGAGGTGTGTTTGGTGGATAATCACTAGAGCACAAGATTTACGAGATGCCAGACTTTTCAAACCGTGAGTACCTTGATATGTTGTTAGTGTATGTTCTGCAATGTCGCCAGACCTGAATCCTCTGGACCTTTTTCTTCTGGGGAATATGTAAAGCAGGGTCCACAAAATATCGATTACTGACGTCGAATCTTTGAGATCCCGTATTCATCGTGCTTCGGAGGAAATACACAACAACGAAAGTGTCTTTGCTTGAGTACGATGTAATTGGTTATGAAGGTATAAAGCTTACAGGTGTGTAAATGGTGGACATTTTGAACAATTTCTGTGAATTGTCTGAATCATTTGGTTTATTGTTTATCCTTTTGCCAACCATTTAAAAGTATCATTTAGTACACTTCGTAAGAGCTTAACCATGTGGTTTGTTTGTGTTTACATATCAGAAAGGTGGTTTGGTTCATTAAATTAGCAGAATCAATTACAAAACGCATTTAAGTTTAATTCTAAACCACTTGATTATCTGTAGGCTCTGAGTTTAGGTTACAAAATGTGTCATTAGAAGATACAGATGCAATTATTAGAATGTTATAAACACGAAACGTTTATCTACACTTATGAACCACGTGCCTTACAACAAAAGTGAAACCTGTTTGAGCGCTGACCTACTTCTGGTTTTGAAAGAGAGAGTTACATCCACGCTCCCACCTACTGGTCGGCTGCCCGCAACGTTGACAGCTTGTGCGTTTTATGATCTCGAAAAACCTAAAATATTTCCGCAGAAAATAGCCATAGAAAAAATGAAAAATACAAAGTATGTTTCAAATAATGGAATCTATAACTGGTTTAAATTAATGTAATGACTTCACTTCCATCGGTATGTAATCAGGTGAATTACTATAGCCATTAATACCGTCAGAATTCGCGTATGGTGGCAGGTACCTAACTGCCCAAAGATAACGCCACCGGTGAGAGGCAAGACGCTGCGGGCATGAAACTGACTATAAGTTTACTCGGGGATCTTATCATTCAGGATACTTTTTCTTGCAAATAAACATTCCACGGAACCAATGACTTTATTTACCTTTCAAAGGAAGCCATAGTAGGAGTTCTACGCCCGAAAAAAGCCATCACCCTCTGCCAAGTGTGAACCCGCGACCTTGGGAAGCAAAGACCAACATGGTAACCACTAGGTCACGGATGATGTCACCTTGGGAAACTAAAAAGTCCCAAAACAGTGAACCCATGCCCGGGGCAACAGGGCAAAGACTTCGACGGCATCAAGGCGGAGGAGGCAGGCCTGCTCAGGGGGTTTCTATATAAGCAAACAAGTCTGGAGATTTTAAGGAGGCAGTCCCTCCACCAGAATACTTAACGTACGGTTGGTAGCCCCACTTAAGAAAATCTTTATATAGGTACTCCAACTCTTCAAATTGCTTAGCTTTAATTTTGTGTATTTATTGTGCCCAATCCTTGCAAGCTTGTTGATGATGGTGATGATTATGATGATGATTTCCATTTATCGCACGCAAACTGGGGGGTCATATCACAGGAGAAGCTTAATTTTCCCTACCACTTGCAAAATAACTAAAAACGATAAATGTAAAATTTTGTATTTAAGTTCAGTATCTTCCAAAGATTTGACACGTAGGTTTTCAAAAATCCCCCGTGCCCAAACAAGCTTTGATTAGAATATTTTTCTAAATTTCTGATTTTCTCAAAAATGGTTATAACGATTTGGATTAAAATACCACATGTGAAAGATATTTAAATGAAAAAATAAAATATATATCTTGAATTTTATGGGAATAGCCTCTGAAGTCTTATTGATTCGGAAGGAATTTTTATAAATGCTATACGTTAAACCGGTTAAGCGATAGAGGAAAATGTACTACACAAAAAACGGCTTCTCTGTTTAAAACACAGTATTTATTTCAAATATTTTGTAGCAAAATCTATCTTTGAGATATGGATTATTAATAGTTCCAATTGTTTATTTCTTTGTCATTCTTTTAAAATCCTGTCGATTTTTAGTAATTGTTTCTCGCGGTTGCACGGAAAGAGGTGGAATTTTTAGGCCAGCATATAGAATTCAGTTATTAAAATGCTCGAATATCGCTGTTCGCTTTGTATCCTAACGAAATGTGTAACGCAGCTATTTCTACAATAATTTATCTTGATTAAAATGAAGTAGATAGAAAAATAAGCTTTCGTAAGAATAGTTTATATACCCACTAATAAAGGATAGAGGGTAGAGCAGGTCATGTGAATATAGCACATCATATTTTTTTTTTTTTTTACTTTTCTACTACATAGATAAATGTATTGCATTCCACCCAAAAATTTGATGTCAGGATTTAATCGGAAATAGATATTTTGAGGCGCCATAAATCTCTCCCACCCAAAAGAAGCTTTTTAGAATAGGGTACGTGTATATGTGTGTATGTGTGTGTTTTTGTGTCTATGAACAGCATAACTCTATAACGAAAACTTTGACAAGTTCCAATTTCAGCAACTTCCAAAGATGTGACACGAAGATTTTCAAAAGCCCCCCACCCCAAACTACCCTTTATATGATGGACTTTTCGAAATGTTCGATTTTTTCAAAAATGACACTAAAGATTTTGATTAAAACTCCACTAATTTAACATATTTGTATGACAAATGAATTGTAGATCTTGAGTTTTCTGGGAATAGCCTGTGAACTCCTTTTCGTTCGGAAGGAATTTTCTACAGTTTTGTATAAGTGGTAAACCATAAGAGTTAGAGAACTACACAAAAAATGTATACCTCTTAAAAGCACACAATTTATTTCAAATAATATTTCTGAGGCATTAGCCATTCCTAAGATAGCCGTTAAAACTGGTTTGAATTTTTCATAAGCTGCTATAGTTATTCAGTTGTTTCTCGTGATGTCGGCAAGGAATTTCTAAGCCAACAGACACGGTCTGATTTTTAAACAGCTGATTAATCATTCGGTTTCTCTATTCTTCTTGCACCTTCGTACAAAATGCGTAATGAATCTAATTCCGGAAAGGTTGCCTTCCTGTGCCATCTATTTTATCACTGTCGATTTATTTGGGAAGTTTGGAGTTCGTGAAAGTGCCGATATGCACGTAGTCACTAGCACCATTAGCATGAATTGAAGAGTTGCACTCTGGTATCATCTACCTTGTTTCTATTTCTTGTTTCGCCTCTATGCGTGCTATGGTTCGCTAGGCATAAAAACATTTTTGGAGGCTCTCTTAGAAGGCCCTCAATCTGAATACCCTTAATATTGCACTGATTTCAATCAAATTTGAAATGTGTCTACAAATTCTCTTCATACTCTAATATATAAAATCTCAACTCAGTTCTTGCAACAGTTGAGCACTTATCTCATGACAGACGAAGCGACGATAATGAATGTCCTACAGTAGCCAACGTACACAGACGTACAAACAAAGTTGTCCATTCGCCTAGATCGCAATAGTTTTCTTCCCTCCTTAAGGGAATAATCTTAAGCATAACCAATATTTAGCTCCACACAACCAGCATCACTACTCTATGTGAATGGCCTGGAAAACAATTCAGTCACATAAAACCGAACCAAAAAAGACGTTATAATCGATGTGAAATAAAGGGAGGTTTGGATATCGCCTTCATGAAATGTTTCGCTTCAATTGGTACACAAAAAGGCTTAACCAGTACAACATAAATCGGCCTTCTAGGGGAAGGGATGAAGAGCTATTTACATGTGCCGTTTAAGCGAACTACACCTACGAAATTTGTATGAGCGCTTTCATATATTCATTATTTCTATGCTTTTACGAGGTGTGGTTTTAAAGTAAGTATCGTTTTAATCTTCTGCCGAAGCGGCGCTGCGGTCGCGATTTTGAGCATACGCCATGACTCCTTCCATTCATTAGGAAGCCAGACGAAGCTGTGGGCGATCATCAGTTGGTTGGGAACAATTCGACCACCCTCCCTACAGTCCGAAATTGGCACCAAGCGGTGTTCAAGTTTTTGTTTTCATTTAAAGAAATTCCTTGGTGAAAAACATTTCAAAGATGATGATGTCATGAAACATGAAGTACAGACTTGACTTTCATCATAGACGGCGTCATTCTTTGACGAAGGCATACGTTACGACAATTGCCTGAATAATGGCGGTGACTATGTGGAGAATAGTGTAAAATAATGAATGATAATTAAATATTTCGAAAATAATGTTCTCAAATTTTTTAAAAAATATCAGTACTTACTTGAAAAACGCACCTCGTATTATATATTATTTTATTTTTGCTTCAAAATTTTATTGAAAACTTAGACAGCTGGCTTGTAATGGTTACCTTTCAGCAATTCGGATATACTTTGGAGGAGGTAAAGTACCCTGCTAATCCAGCGGTTACAAGGAACACAAGTGGTCACGTTGGAGGGGGTGGGGCTAGATTTGTAAGTACCAGCATAAACACCTGCATTCCCTTATGGAAATTTTATGAATCCCAGTATACACAAATCGTACTTGCAGCATTCAGGTTATTCTTGAGGTATGCTATATCGGATCGACTTGGGGTATCCCTGGGATGTTAGAATCAGATAAACGAAGCCCAATGCGCGACAGTGGGCCTCAGCTAGTTACACAGGCGTAGCCCTAGGCCAGAAAGAAGATCTGTATTTCGAATCCAGGAGAAGGTAGTACTCTGTTCAAATCTCATTCGGTTTTCCAATGTTTCATTCGATTTACATACCGCCTATAGTATAAAATTCCTGAAAACTGCTTTACATTTCACTAGTACGTGGACCCCATTCTCTTTTGCACAGTCGAATAACATTTCCAAATTTCCATTGTAACGTATTTCATTGCACAGATTTTATATGTGCATTTCCTTGTTGGAAGTCTCACATTATTAAAACTGCATTAATTGCTGAATGTGAACCACAAGCTGTTATAGCTATACAAAATTTATGATTGTATACGTCACATTTATGTTTAAAGCTCTTAAATTCTGCGCTGTAAAATGTGAACTCCTAAGGGAATAGATAATAGTTCGCAGTTGTAGCTTCACAGTTTATAAAATTAGAAGCTACCCTCGTTTCATATTACAACTCGAGCAATAAAATCAGTGATTAAATTTCAATCACGTTTGGTTGAAAGCAGTTTATAAACCCGCATTATAGGAGTTTTATGGAACCATAAAGTGGTTTGTGTAGACCGAGAAAATTTCTCCCTCCTTAATGGTCTTTATTCTATAAACTACAATTCTGTAGACTTCAAACTGCCTTCTATCAGCTAATCTCAAAGCGTTTCATATGCTCACAGTCCAGTGCTTTTTTCTCTGATGTCCTTAGAATACTTCCTAAATAGATATCTAGAGGATGGTTTTTTACTGCAGTTCAGAAGTATTAGATACGACTGTGACAAACCTTATCTTCGTATAAACGGTTACAAGTAAGTATTAACATATTAACCCCTTAGTTTGTAGCCACTTGTTGCTGAAAGCAGTTTCTGACAAAGTATCCGTTACTCTAACAACACACTGGATTATAGCGGATGATCGTAAGATAACTTACCTACAATTATTGTACTTTAACAAATAAAATAATGACTTTCAAATGGGAAATGTTACCAAAACAATATTCTTCGTGGTTTCTAACGCTCCTCATATGTCTCTGAACTTTCAGGAGATACCTCATTCCACCAAGCGATGACTGAACCCATTTCTAAGATGGGCGGAATTTGTTTCCTCCAATGATAGGCTGATGATGAGGATGGCGGTGGGATGAGAGCATCTAGAGCTTTTACCGTGGTTCCGAACCTCGTTGAGCCTTGGGAATTTTTCAGATGAGCAAGGCAGCCCTTAAAATCACCTCAGAGCCGGGAATCGAACACCGGACCCTCAGTACGATAGCCGAAAACTAAAGTACTGCGCTACGCCAACGCCCCCAAATCAATATGTTTTCGTACTTAAAAATGCAACATTATATAAACTAATTTATAACCACGTAAATCATATTTAGCTTAATTTTTTATTTAAAAACATAAAATATGGAACTAGGAAATATGGAACAAGGGAACTAGTTTTCATCCCTTCCATCAGACCAATCGGACTAACCCAAATGGAGGCAGAGTATAAACTGAAACTAATTCTAAATATTGTGAATTCATCCAGTTTTTTCCCCACTTACTCTTCACTTTCTCTTTGCACGTAGCGTGTAATAAACCACTAGCGAAGAAGGCTTCTCTCTCTCTCGATTACTCACCCCGGAATCTCAAACATAGGATTCTGTTCTCTCTTCCGCGATCGCTCAATTCAGGCAAACACGGGCACGTCTTCTCTCGCTCTATCGCCCCCCCCCCGACGCCCGCACTGTTCACGTCACATCAGAAATCACATCCCTGGTGAATACACTGCTTTGTATACCTGCATGAGTCTTTGAAAAACTTATTATGCCGCCAAGGGAAAGTTAGTTCTCAAAGTATTAGAATTCTTCTCTATTAACTACCGAGATACTTCTAGGAAGACAGCACCTTCCACTCTCTCCAACCAATCACGCGCCGTTTAGCGCCTAGGAACACGCCCGCTATCCACAAGCGGAAGGTCCGACTTCATTACGATATATACATTAGGTGCTCTAAGGTAGGTACCTAGTTATTCTGAGGTCAGGTGATATAATAGAAGGATAGTGTCGCGCGAATTTCAGGGATGACGCAATACTGCGTAATGGCTTTTAGCTAAAGAGTTTTAGCGATAACTACTACAGAGTGGTCCGAAAGTTTCTCATCACCTATGGAAATGCCGTGAATGAAATTTATCAATAGTTTAAAATACATGCCTTGGTGTTCTGAGAAATCAATGTGGATAAGCTTATTATAGAAGACACCAGAACCATTATCATTTATGACGTTGTAGCAGTGTGTGAGTGGCATTCAACAATTTATGACTTTGGGCTGAACAACCTGGAAACCACATACCCAAATGTTAAACATTTGTGGACTAGACTGCAGATAAGTGTGTTTAAACAACTTAGACCACATACCACTCACCGAGAAGGTCAAAATCCTTCTTTTTTAATTCTACTAAAAACTAATATTCATGTCTATTTTATCTCACAAAATACAGAACTTGGCAATAACATACTATTATTAATGACAGTATTATTAATAAAAATGGAAGAATTGGCCAAGTAACTATTGTAACTTTTGTTAAAGAGTTTCCATAAACGCAAAACGGAATGTTACAGCAACAATAAAGATCACCAAACCACTGAAAACTCATGGTAGATTGTTAAATGACGTATCTTTGTGGCATTTCAAAACATTTCTAATCGTTATTTGACTCTAATTACTTTACACTATTGGGAGGAAATCAACTGCAGTAGCTTTTAGTCTATGTTTAATCTACATTATCTGTTCCCATTACTTATATAACCGTTGTAATAATGTAATTTTATATTACGTGTTTGACTATCTCGAGTGCTAAAGACACCTTGTTTGTTGAACTCTGCTTTCATCCATTGTAAAAATTCGGTTGATGGCATCTTTAAAATCGTCTTCGGAGGTTCAATTTTGCCACATATGATAAGTTCAGGAGTCAAATAATCATGGGCTTGAAATTCTGAAGAAATAGATAGAGAAAAAATAAAGGAAGAAAAAAAAAAGGAAGTTAAGTATTCATGTAGCTACATAAGTTCTTAGGACTACGTGTACAAGTTTATTACTTTTTCACATAAATTAATCAGCATTTATGTTCGAAAAATAGATTTTTATCGAAATTAAACTGAGACTCAGAATGTTAAACTATCCAAGTAATTCATACTTTATCGAAAAACTAGCAGGAAAGAAATTATGTGATTAAGCTTAAAACTGGAGTGACATTTATTACAACTTCTTTAGGTTAAAAAATCTATATAATTTCATTGTTATTATGAAATGCACACAATAAAAATATTCCGTTTAAAAACATCACCACATAGCCGTATATTGTATCATTAATGCTGAGATACTACTGAAACGGCAACTCTAGGCCGAGCCCAAGAACTATAATTACAGATAACTTATTAATTAACTTTTAGTGATGTTAAATCGTATTATGTAAATATCTTTTTCTCATACTGCTTGTATATTTTAAGAAGGGTGATTTAACATTATGTATCTATCTAGGTTATTAATATTAGTAGAGTTATAAATGGTTTAATGTAAATAATTTAAGCGCTATGTTAAAATACTGTCCACGAGGGAAAGTTTTAGCTACAGGAATAGTGCTTTCGAAGGCAGAAAACCTAGTTTTATTACCTCTCTCCGGTCGCTGTGCTATTATTCCTACAGCGAGGGTGTAGAGCCTTTGTCCCATTATTTGATAATTCGCCGTGACCAAGTGAGTGAGAAAGACAACCTTAACGGTAAATGTAGGAAAAGCCGCGATTTATATTAAAATTGGACCAATGAAATCCCTGGAAGTTTATTCGAAATAGTTAGACGCGTCGAGTCGCGCTAAAATTGGACCAATAGGAAAGGAAGCAGCCTCAGGAGCCTGAGACTATAAATGAATCTGTTTGGGGAAATTTCGGGGCAGTTTATGTCATGTGTGGTCAGGGAGAGATGCTGCAGGATGCGTGAGATATCGCGCCAAGAAGGGAATCAAGTCAGCTTTGTAATGTCAGCTTAGTATTGCATTTTATTCGAGAGTTTTCGTAATGTGTGGTCAGGGAGAGATGCTGCAGGATGTGTGAGATATCGCGCCAAGAAGGGAATCAAGTCAGCTTTGTAATGTCAGCTTAGTATTGCATTTTATTCGAGAGTTTTCGTAATGTGTGGTCAGGGAGAGATGCTGCAGGATGTGTGAGATATCGCGCCAAAACAGGGAATCAAAATAGTTTTAGCAACACACCTAAGATCCGCTACTCTGAAAGCGACAATAAGAATAGTTATATTTCGTGACATATCCACGCCATAGTCTAACAGCGGTGGACAGTATTTTACAGCGGCAATACCAGTTTTGTATACTACGAGTGTTAAATTAAATAAAAAGAAACGGCAGTGTCATCTTTTCATAAACAAAGCAAGTCTATGTCTTCCTATATCACCACCCGAGATCTACGTTTTCCTTTACCGAGGATAAGTCCATGCTCCCATATAATTTAAGGAAAATTACTGCAGCTAGCCGAGGATAAATTGAAGAACCAACACGCTGAGAACTTCTGGAAGCAACGGGAGAAGCATCAAGGTAAGCTACAGCAACGGATGAGGAGGTGATCGCCGCAAACTGGCGCCATAACGTGGAGCTCGAAGGGAAGAACGACACAAACGGAGGACTAGGAAACAACGAACAGACGAAGAATCTTCAGAGGAAAGGGGCACAGCAGAACAAAATTACAACGCGAACTTCTAGTCTACCTACGTGGGACAACAAAACAGCTGAGAGCATCGCTTCTAGAACTTCACCAGGATCCGAACCCGGAACGCATCAGTTAACATAAAAAAAAATACAGGTTAGAACATTTATTCAAAAACAAACAAAAAGGCATGCAGAGTAGTGACTCAGTTTTGGTGAACACATGTTATTGAGAGGGGGTAAAGTCATTACTAGGGAGGTAGAACTTGCTAACGGAACCATGAGTAGGTCAAGGGAAGGTTCAGAAGAACTGGATGGGGAGGCTATTGTCAGCATAACAACAGATGGAAAAAATATGGGTGCAGCAGAAGTAGAAGTTAGGCTAGAAAGGCAATCACCGATGGAGCAGGTCATTGACGCAGGTCAAAACCAGCTGCTAATATTGCTTCAACATTTGAGCACAAAGATAGACGAGATGGGTAAGGACTTAAATGAGCAGAGGAAGGACTCACGTGAACAAAATAAAAATTTAGAGGGGAAATTAGGTGAGCACAGTAAAAACTTAGAAAAATTAAGTGAACAAAGTAAAAATTTAGAAGGGAAATTAAATGAGCAGAGTATACATATAGGTGAATATGTCAGAGAGGAAAACAGGAAGATGAGAGGGGAATTAGCTCAGGAGATGAGGGAATATTTAGGTGAACAGGCCACCCGATTACAAAGTCAATTGGACTCCAAATTCAGTCAGCAAGGGAAGGTAGTGCAAGAAATTCAGGCAGGACAACTATGTCTAAGAAACGATGTAGAAAAACTAAGGAAGGATGTAGAAACAGAATTAAGTGTTACCAGCTTAGCCATAAAGGAGCAATTGGATGATGACTTAAGAGCTGTAAATGTTTCTTTAGAAAAAAAACAAAGTACATTAGAATCTAACATTCAAAGGGAGTTCAGAGAATTTAGAACAGTGTTAGAAAAGGATCAGGGAAAGATGAATGAACTTTCGTCAAAAATGACTGAACAGCTCTCAAATCATCATGAAATTGTGAAGAGGGTGGAAGAGCATGAAAATTGTGTAAAGGAGTTAAAACGCTCTATTGGTAGACTAGGGATAAGTGTGAGACAGAGTGATGATAGCTCACCCAGTGAAACTAGCACCACTTTTAGGGAGGTAAATGGAGGCCAAAGTCCAGCTGCCGACCCATATAATTTTAATTCAGGGCACCAATGTACATCTAACCATGCAAGTAATGCAAACTACCATTTATTAAATGAGATAGGGGTACCTACTTTCGAGGAAAATTCGGCTGATAATCCTAAACAATACCTAAATGACCTTGAGGAGTATTTCCGTTTGAAGCAGATTCCGGACGAGCTAAAGATGTTAATCGTTCGTAAAGGTTTACGTCAAAGGGTTCTCCAATGGGTAAGATTGACTTTGGGGGAGAATAATAATTTTGAATATTTCAGAAGGGCATTTTTGAATAAGTACTGGAGTACTAATACTCAGAACCAGGTGAGATCTATCCTAGTTAATGGCAAGTACGATGAACGCGGAAACCTAAGCATGGTAGATTATTTGCTAACTAAAGCACAGAGTAGTAGACTAATCGAGCCACCCATAAGCGAGAGGGATTTCATTAATATGATTGTACCACATTATCCAGAACGTATACACCATTACCTACTCATTGCGAAGCCAAATTCTATTCCCGAATTGATTGAGTTGGTATCATCATTCGAGACAAGTAGTAGGAAACACGTACAAAACTATACAGTTCGAACATTACCGGATAATTCAAGGAATGCGAATTGGAGAGGAAACGCGAGAGGGAACTATAACCCCAGAGAGAGATACTGGAACGACGTACCTCAATCCGGGAACAGAAACTGTCAAAATAACCGTTTCAGGAGGGAAGGTGATAACCAATATCACATAAATGCTATACAAACCAGACCAAGATATAGTGGCCGTTTTAATTATAGGAGAGGCAGAAACAATGAAAACAGATCCAGAGAACATTATTTTTCTGACCGAGGGGAAAGTGATGTAGGAGAAAGGTATGACGAAAATTATCCCGAAAGAAACGAAAGGAGAGAGAGACATTCCCGGGGACATTTTAGAGGAAGCAGAGGAAACTATAGGCAAATGCAGAGAGAGGGAAATGTGGAAGAGACTAGCGGAGCACCAAATAGTGTCGATAACCCGGAAAACTAAGACAGGATCCATTCAAGAGCTCGGAGCGGATTCTAAGCGCGCAAAATTCTCAAATAAACAGAAAATGTGAAACAGGGCTCAAAAATGAATTTATACTGGGAGAACTGATAACTACTATTCAAAATCACTCGGAAAAGGATCTGACAGATTCCCCTAGCATAAAAGTAGTATTATTGGATGAAGAATATAACGCTTTAATAGACTCCGGAGCCAATGTGAGTGTATGCAGCCTGAGGTTATATCAGAACCTGGTAAATAAAGGAATTAAGCTAATGACATTACCCATAAGGAACACGGTATGCCGGGTAGCAGTTAACAAAGAGGTTACCCGAATAAAAATGCAAGTAATGTTGAACATGAAAATAGGAGAAGAAAATTTTGAGTTTATTTTTCTGGTAATCAATAATTTGATTTGTGACATTTTGATTGGGTGTGACGTTTTGTTTGAATTAAGAGCTAGGGTTGATTTTGCTGATAAAGTTTTGAAAATAGAGAAGAACAGAAAAACATTAGAAATCCCTTTTGTAGAGGGTATGAAGCAGGATACTTATAACAAAACCCAAGGAGAAGAAGATATAGCCGAAGAAAGATTTTTCGTACAATTATTACAAACAGGTAGGAGTGAGAAATTAATTGCTATAGTACAAGGGGAAGAAACCGATGAGATGCATGCGTTCGCTGACAGGTTTTACAACGGGTATACGGAGCACAATGAGAAAGATTATGGTTACGCCCGAAATAAAGAATTCCAAGATACCGGCAGCCAGGTAGAAGCAGTAGAGGAGAAAGTGACCCTTGCCGAGAACCTCACAGAGACACAAAGGCATCTATTAAGGCGAATGTTACAAGAAAACAAAGCGGTATTTTCGGACGTCCCAGGCAAGTGCAAAGCATACAAACACAGTTTTAAGGTACAAGATATTGCACCCTTCACACACAAGTATCGGGATATTCCGATTGCATTAAGGGAGAGAGCCAAACAGGTGATCGATAAGATGTTGAGAGACCGAATAATACAAACGTCAAATTCTCCGTACAGCAGTCCATTATGTTGGGTGACGAAACGCAATGGCGAACTTAGGATGACAATAGATGCTCGAAGGATAAATAAATATACACAACCAGACAGATTTCGGAGCGAAAGTGTAGAAAAATTGCTGTCAAAAATAACCAAAGGCAAGTATTTCTCCACTATTGATTTAACGGCGTCATACTGGCAGATTGAGCTTCACGAGGATGTTAGAAAGTATACTTCTTTTTTATTTTTTGGGAAACAGTTCGAATTTTTGAGAATGCCTTTTGGTATGCTTACGTCATGTAGTGGACTATTAAGAGCCATCGATAAAATATTTGGCGACTCAGCCGACGAATTTTTGATCCAATATATCGACGATTTTCTAATAGTTGATGAAAATTTTGATGAGCATATTAAACATGTGAATTATGTGCTTAGAAAGCTGAGAGAAAACGGTATGACGGTGAACATTAATAAATCCAAATTTTGCATCCGTGAGGTGGAATTTCTAGGCTATGTAATTAATGATAGAGGAATGAAGCCAAACGAAGAAAGAGTAGCGGCTGTGAGAAGAATACCAGCGCCCAAGAGTGTTAAGCAGGTTAGGTCCTTTCTTGGAGTGCTAAATTATCAAAGCAAATTTATCCTGAGGTACGCCGCAGAAATAGCGCCTTTGCGCGAATTACTTAAAAAGAAAGTGCGATGGAAATGGGACGAGGTACACCAGAAAGCTTTTGAAAAGATAAAAGAACTATTTGCGAAATCAATTCTACTAGAGAGACCCAAGGACAACCTACCATATGTAATTTACGTGGATGCTTCAGGTCACGGGTATGGGTGTGTCCTAGCCCAATCAGATGAGGAAAATCAACTGCACGTGATAAGTACCGCTTCAAGAGGTTTAAGTCAAATAGAGAAAAATGCTTCGGTCACCGAATTAGAGATCTGTGCTGTGTATTACGCACTACAGAAATTTAGATCATATATATATCTACAGAAGGTTATTATATACACAGATCATGTGAGTCTTTCATTTATGAAACGTTGTCGGCTTACGAGTACTAAATTATCTAGGTACATCCATGAGATTCTTTCGTATGATGTTGAGGTGAAACACATTCCAGGAAAAACAAATGTTTTTAGCGATTTGCTGTCTAGGTTACATAACAACAGTGAAATACCGGAGAGAATAGAACGCCCTAAAAATGAAGTAACATTAATGAGTATTGAAATACCCTTGAGTAAAGGATTGATAAAAGAATTAAAAGGAATAGGGGACCAGCAGCGACGAGATGAGAAGTTAAATAAATTAATAAAAAGGGCCCCAGAAATAGATGAAAATATCAAGGGAAACATAGGGGTAAAAGGGGGCGTGTTATATAAACTACATGGCAGCGAAATACAGAAATGGAAGACATATATACCTAAGAACATGGAGAATGAACTCATAAGCACGTTCCATCAAGCTCTAGCACATTCTGGCTCAGAACGCACAGCTTTAATGATCCAAGAAAATCTGTATATTCCAAAATTACACCATAAAGTAAGGAGAATAATTTCGACATGCTTACAATGTCAAAAAGCAAAGCCATTGAATATACAATATGAATACGAGACAAACTCCATACTAAGGGAAAAACCCGGCATGTTAGTGACCTTGGACTGTCATGGTGAGATGCCTTGTAGTAAATTTGGATTTAGGTATATAGTGGTGTTAATAGATGTATTTTCAAAATTTGTGAAAATTTACCCAGTCAGGAAGATTACAAGTGAAACATGCCTAAGGAAGATAATGAAGTCGTATGTTCCACAATTTGGAAAGATGAAGGCAATTTTATGTGATAATGCTTCAATATTTACCAGCAGAAAATTTGTAGACACCTTAAAAGAAAACGAAATCACGTTGTATCATTGCTCAAAATACCACCCACAAAGCAATCCCTGCGAAAGAATAATACGGGACATTTCGGTTTATTTGAGAATTTTGGCCAATAAAAAAACACAGTGATTGGGCAAATCACTATCAGCGCATCGAAAGTATTTTAAATGAAAGTGTGAGCCCTACTACCGGTTATAAGCCCATCGAGCTGATGAAGGGGAAATTAATGGAAACACTTGAAGGGGAATTACCACAGACACTAGAAGCTAAAGATCCGAAAGCACTAACGGAAGAAGAGATGTTTAAGAAAGCTTTTGAAAGAATGGCCAATAAGGCGCAGAAAAGAAAAGAAAAGTTTAAGAAAAAGAAACGAAAACACTGGTTGATCAAATTGGGAGACTTAGTATTGGTACGGGACAAGAAAAAGTCTAGCATTCTGAACAAAAGGTATCATAGAATGGAAAATTTATTTAAAGGTCCATACCGGGTGATTAACATTTTTGGCTCGGATACATTTGAGTTACAAGAAATAAAGAATTCCAAGATCGTAGGGAGATACCATAAACAGTTGCTCAAACCGTACAAATGTTTAGAGAATGAGAAGGGTGAAGAATATAATGAAAAGAATCAGGTTAGTTTTACTCGAAATGAGGTAACACCCCTGTGAACAAATAGTAAAGGTAATACACCCGATAAATAAGGATGTAAAGAAATAAATAAAGGCATAATAATTATGTACCAATATGTATGTAAATAGATTTAATTTTAGAACTTAAATTGGGTATTAGAGTATTTGTATGCGTCACAAGTTATTCGTGTGCGGGAAATGTATTGTGTATAAGAATGTCTCTCGGAAACCTGTTTTTAAAGGGAGAGTGTAGAGTGAATGACCCAAATATAAACATCACCGGTTTGTCAGAGCCCTTGTGAAGGAGCAGGTATAGCGAAGGGTCTCTGTCAACAAAACAAACGAACAAAGGCCATAATCAGAGGAATTATTCTGTAAAAGAAAATTGTATCAAGTGTTGAAAAATTTATTCTTTTCCAGAACAGGGCAATTTGAAACGGCAACTCTAGGCCGAGCCCAAGAACTATAATTACAGATAACTTATTAATTAACTTTTAGTGATGTTAAATCGTATTATGTAAATATCTTTTTCTCATACTGCTTGTATATTTTAAGAAGGGTGATTTAACATTATGTATCTATCTAGGTTATTAATATTATTAGAGTTATAAATGGTTTAATGTAAATAATTTAAGCGCTATGTTAAAATACTGTCCACGAGGGAAAGTTTTAGCTACAGGAATAGTGCTTTCGAAGGCAGAAAACCTAGTTTTATTACCTCTCTCCGGTCGCTGTGCTATTATTCCTACAGCGAGGGTGTAGAGCCTTTGTCCCATTATTTGATAATTCGCCGTGACCAAGTGAGTGAGAAAGACAACCTTAACGGTAAATGTAGGAAAAGCCGCGATTTATATTAAAATTGGACCAATGAAATCCCTGGAAGTTTATTCGAAATAGTTAGACGCGTCGAGTCGCGCTAAAATTGGACCAATAGGAAAGGAAGCAGCCTCAGGAGCCTGAGACTATAAATGAATCTGTTTGGGGAAATTTCGGGGCAGTTTATGTCATGTGTGGTCAGGGAGAGATGCTGCAGGATGCGTGAGATATCGCGCCAAGAAGGGAATCAAGTCAGCTTTGTAATGTCAGCTTAGTATTGCATTTTATTCGAGAGTTTTCGTAATGTGTGGTCAGGGAGAGATGCTGCAGGATGTGTGAGATATCGCGCCAAGAAGGGAATCAAGTCAGCTTTGTAATGTCAGCTTAGTATTGCATTTTATTCGAGAGTTTTCGTAATGTGTGGTCAGGGAGAGATGCTGCAGGATGTGTGAGATATCGCGCCAAAACAGGGAATCAAAATAGTTTTAGCAACACACCTAAGATCCGCTACTCTGAAAGCGACAATAAGAATAGTTATATTTCGTGACATATCCACGCCATAGTCTAACAGCGGTGGACAGTATTTTACAGCGGCAATACCAGTTTTGTATACTACGAGTGTTAAATTAAATAAAAAGAAACGGCAGTGTCATCTTTTCATAAACAAAGCAAGTCTATGTCTTCCTATATCACCACCCGAGATCTACGTTTTCCTTTACCGAGGATAAGTCCATGCTCCCATATAATTTAAGGAAAATTACTGCAGCTAGCCGAGGATAAATTGAAGAACCAACACGCTGAGAACTTCTGGAAGCAACGGGAGAAGCATCAAGGTAAGCTACAGCAACGGATGAGGAGGTGATCGCCGCACTACACAGCACCTAATCAGGAGATAACTCACAAGCCTCCCACCCAAAAAATAGAGAAAAGGTTTTATTAACAAACTATAAAGCTAAATCCTCTGACAAAACCTTGTTTAATTTGTAAACAAACTTATTAAATGAATCACACTTGCCTTAAAGCCGTCACTTTTTTAATTTTCCACAATCGGAATCAAATGACGGAGGTATAAATATCTGATTATTATCACTTTCTTTAGATGTGATAAATAACCTGTAATCAAGCAGCATTTGGTTATCATCCATATCTGTTGGCACTCATTTCTGCAAAAATAATTTGCAATGGAATGGAATGAGAGGCGGAGGGGATGCGGCACTGATCCAGAGGGTCAGGACATTGTACCGTACGCCCCCACGAGGGCGGTCGCTCCAGGAGGAAGGAATGAAGTGAGGGAGACATCGGAATCAGGAGTGACGGCACGGCAATGACATGGTCCTTAAAGTTTCAAGATATAAACGCCCCGACAGATGGACAGGCTGACAGACAGGAGACCCCGCCACACATGGTGTCCAACACCCTCGCCAGGGAGGGGGGGATGACGGAAGCGGACCGAATTTTCCAAAACTCAAAATATTCTACTGAGTGTTCTGAACTTTTTTACGTCTTATGGTCTATATAAAGAAGTTTGGTTGCAATGTTTAATGCATGTATGTGTTAAATTGTTCCTGTATATTGCATTTTAAAACACCAATTTAAGCTACTTTCAAAAATAAATCTTAAGATGCAATTTACATAACTTTCAAATAGCATTTCAGATTTGAATCACTTATTGCGTTAGAAAATAATTTTACTAAGAAGTATAATGTTTAATAAATTTGTCTTAAGATAATTTTTGTTCAATTATAAGTTTTGGCTTTCGAAAAAGGTATAGACATAGTCATCAAACCTGGGTAAACTTTGTAGCATAATACATTTGTCTTATATCAATAACTGCATAGCAAGTTTTAGTTGGCATATATTGGGGAAACTGTTTCCAAAGTTTCACTCTGTTAACTTCAAATTGCATCGTAAGGATCACTTTAAATTCTGTAGAATGTCTGAAGTATTATAAGCCAGAAAAATGCCTCGGAAAACTACTCAAAACTCCCTGAAATTTTGTCTATGTATTGTTTTATTAAATAGTGTATATTTTTACCTAAAAATGTAATTTGGAAACTGATTAGCATATATGTGGCGAATTTTACAATATACTACTAGAAATTTTAGAAAACATTGTGATAAATATGAGAAAAGCCTCAAAGGGGCAACCAAATCCTCCGTTCAGGGTTATTTAAAATGTAAATCGTCATGCAACTCTCATATATTCCCTCGATAACAAAATGATTTACATGAAAACGTTCTTAGAGAATCGGACGTAATAAATAAAAAAGCCTAAATTGTAACTTTTTATTATTTTAGCTCAGTTTTCACGGATTGGTCCCTTAACAGATCAATAATTGATTCCTGATATTTACTCGATTCTCTGTTCATTTAATTCTAACATTCATTTAATTCTAAAATAAATATCATTGTTTAGTTATATCAGATGTACCACATGACGCGGTGTTTGCTGTCGATACATTAATAGATTCACTTTCTGCACTGTATTTAAGTAAACAGTTGAAATAATTCCTTGATATTTCATTTTTATTGGCAGGAATTAATTTCGCTTTTTACTCAGTTTATAACTCTCTGATGTGGAGCTACTTTTTATGCCTGCACACTGTTATCCGCCATCTTGGCCTCAGTGACTTTTCTCCACTTTAAAAATTCTAGTAACCGAAATAACGAAAACAATCCTTAAGTTATTCAGCAAGAAGTAATTATATTACGATTTCTTTTTATGGTGTTTTTAAGATTTTCCATTAAGTTAGTTTCATTTATTTTTAAATTGACCGATTTTTTAACATTTTACTATGTGGCATTCACAGAATTGTTTATATACATTTATTGAGGCACGTTATTTGGTGGTCTAGACGAAATTGTGGTGAAAATGGGTTTTGATCTGATGCTATACCTTAGTTTTATGATCTCACACATATATTTCTGAATCATTTTAATATCAATTAGCCACATTGTCAGGTATTTTATATGAAACATATTTTTCCACAAAATGCATATAAAATAATTTTGTAAATGCCACACATGAAGGAATTGAAGGATCCATGCAGTTTTCTAAAGATAATGTAAGCCATTAATAAAAAATCCTGAAAAACACCAGAACACAAACTGCAATATCCTCTTTGTTTATGTTTGTTGTTACATTCTAAAAACTACAATTCTATTCACGTTAATTTGCCTGCTACAATATATCACTTTTTGGATTCACTAAGTGTTTTTCTCCGCTTTGTTCGTAAGATACTTACATTTCTAGTAAGATGGTGCGCTAATTCATGGGCATCCCTATTTCTTGAAGGCTTCAGCTTTCTCTGATTAAGTGATTACTCTCTTCATTAAAGGACTTACCAGCTGCTGCTATGGAGATATAGCCTTTGATTCACAGAAGCCTTCTTTAGGTGAAAATTTCGACATAGAAGTGATGGTAAAGAATAAAATTAAAAGAAGAAATGAATGTCAGGAAAATTCATAAGTTAACCAATACAGCATTCACCTAACAAATAAGTGAAACTACGAAATTCCTCAAGTCATGTTGGCTGATCCCAAGGTATTTAAAATTTCATCTACCAAAAGCAAACCACAGATATTACCAGTTAAGCCTTGGGGGGACAAAAGCAATTTTTCACCCCATCTGTTGCTAGTTCTAGCCCCTTTTATGATCAAAATTGCCTATTTTCGTAAGGGAAATAGGCGATTCTTGTTATAGCCCACCTCCGTCTGTAGAGGTCTGCCTCACATTCAAGAGGTCTCGAATGCTGAGTAACTCTAGCTCTAGGGCTGTCGGGCCCATTTAAGATTTTCAAACATTACGTTCATTCACTGTCCGATGTGACCTATCCGGTTAAAGGACATCAACTTTCAAGCAATCGCCGTTTTGCAGTTCATGCTGCATGAATATCTAGTATCGTAGATAAGCAGTTGAGAATTGGGAATTCCGATAGTTGGCGCTTACAGGTGTAGTAATTGCATTAAAAAGATTCACTCGAAAGTTCCAATTTTTACCGCTTTCTTAAGACGTTTTGCACAAATTTAATGGCAATTTCAGAGCAGACGCTGGGTTCTGTTTTGCATCATCAATTTAGGTGTAATTTCATGGAACACTGACTCATTCGTCTGCTAACGTCGAAGTGAAGATGCACGTTACTGCATAAATCTTGATATTCTGCACGCTAGACTTCAGCAGTTGCGTATTTCTTGTTTACTCTCGAGGAATTCGGGACTTAGAGCAAACAACCACTACACTCTGAAATACACAGTTAATTATAAAGTTAAGAGAGTTAGGATTGTAAAAATGCAGTGTTAAGTTTCATGTTACAGCTTGGTGATGTGAACTACATTTAGTCAATTCGTAAATAATAGCTTTCTGACAACGAGTAAGGTCTTTAACTAAATTCCAGCCTCTTCCATTACTCCCCATTTTCACCTTCGTCCCCTTGCTCAAATTATCCTTCAATAAACATGTTCTTTATGTGTTTACTTTCTCTACCACGTATTGCTTTCCAACCAAAATCTGATACCAAGACTTCACCGGAAATGCATGTTTTGAGGACCTCTGAATTCAAATAAAACATTTTTGGAAACATATCAGTGTGTGTGTCTGTATGACTGTGAAACCATAATTGAAAAACGAAAAGTCGGATAAACACCAAACTTGGCATTTAGGAGCAATAACTTCCAAAGGCGCGAAATGAAGATTTTCAACAAAATCACCATACCCTAAACTACCCTCTACAAGGCAAAGTTGTTGAAATTTTTGATTTTTTAAAAAATGGTTCTAACGATTTTAATTAAAATACTATACATTAAAGATATTTACATGAAAAATAAAATATATATCTTGAATTTTCGGAGAATAGCTTATGAAGTCCTCTTCATTCGAAAGGAATTTTGTACAATATTGTATAACCGGTAAACATCAAGCGATAGACGAAAATGTCTACACAAAAAGTATACATCTCTTTAAAACACACAATTTATTTCAAGTGTTTTTTGTGGCATAAGCCGTTTATGAGATATCCGTTATTAAAGGTTCAAATTGTTCATTTCTTGGATTTATCGGTAATGTGCTCCTCACAACGATCCGCTCTCATCCATGTCTAAGCTACCACTAATTTTACTCCCTTGAAAAATCTTAGCGTTGCGTCTTTACCACGCATATAAAATTTGAAAGTTTACTTCAGCGCTTCTGGTTGGCTAATTTTAATATTTCAACTCTACCTCCTAGCTATGTAATTTGCTACTTCAAATATCACACGACACCATTACAGTTTGCACAGGCGCGTTCATTTTCCCTTTCCTACCATTTTTTTGTGTTCCTGACCAAATTTTTCTTCTAAGCTATAAAATTTAATGGGTTTTGTCGAGCTACTGACACAACTTCTTCACTTCTTGGCTTATACAACAGCTATCCCTGAAACATTCACTTACACCTTTTAGCTCAATACCTATATAAACATTGTTATTATTATATACACAATAAAATGTAAGAAATATTAATTAACCTGTAAATAATTGCTGCTTATTGTTGCTTAAGCTTGTCGTGTGAAGCATTGTTTATCTAATATTTTTTTTTGTGAGCCAAAAATACTACCGCAAGGTACTCTCGGGCGAGCACCCCTTCGGGAGACGACCGGGGGTTAGGAGCTTGTGGGTGGACCCAGGGTTGTCGGATACGTTCTATCCGGAAACGTTAGGGACCTCGTCCATGCTTGTACCCGATTTCGGGGACCCCTCCGTTCGTCCTACCTTTACTTTTGCCCTTGCACTTAAAACGAAATGTGTAATGAAAGCATTTCTGCACATGTTTAACTGGATATACATGAACTACTTAGAAAAATGAGCTTTTTTAAGAATAAATTATGGAATCTATATAAAAAAATCCGATGTTTTACACTCTCATACTTTCTCTGCTGTTGTACAAATTATTTATACAAACGCTTATTCTCCATCTACTTCATGTTAATCGAGATAAACGTTTGCAAAAATTATCTTATTGCTAATTTTTTCGGTAGATGCAAGGGGAATATGGTAGGCTTTAAGCGATAATAAACTCTTTTATGAACTGGTTGCTATGTGGAGCATTTCATTCTGTTTGCATGTACAAGACATAAGAATGGAATAATGAATTCCCATTTGAGATAAAGTATAACTATGAATATTCAAACAAACAACAAAGTATATCACGGAAATGGTTCAGCCCACAAAAAAAATTGTATACGACATAAATTGTGTATTTTAACAAGATCTATATTCTTTGTGTAGAAAAGCTTTGTCTATCTCTTACGAGTTACCAGTTATGCACAATCTATTCAGAATGAAAAGGACTTTGGGGATATTCCCAGAAAATTCAAGATATGTATTGCATTTGTCATAATAATATCTTAAATATTTTTTATTCTAAACAAAATCGTTAGAGCTATTTTTAAGAAAATCAAAATTTTCGAAACGATTTCCATGTAAAAGGTAGTCTGGGGTGCGGGATTTTCTTGAAAATCTTTGTGTCGTATCCTTGAAAGATACTGATCTTAAATACCAAGTTTGGTACTTATCCGACTTTTCGTTTTTGTATTATGCTGTTCACAGACACAGATACACATCCACACAGACACAGACACACATCCACACACACACACACACACTAGAAACATTTTTCTAAAAATGCTTCTTTTTATTCAGGGGCCTCATAACATGTATTTCCGGTGAAATCTCGGTGTAGAATTTTTGGGTGGAATGCAATACTTCCCCTACTTACTTTACGTAGTTGGGAAAGTAATAAACGATCGCGATAAAGCAAGGTGTATGAATGTGACACATTAGACTTTATTTTTGGTATGAAATACCATATATGTCTTTATTTCATAAGCTGCAGATAGAGAAGAACATAACACCAAAACCTCTTCCACATCTCAGAATCATATAAATTACATAGCCGTAGTCTGATGGGATCAAGGTAAAGGCTTCGCTGGACAAATACAATGCAAGTTGTGTTGGGAAAAACGTCAGCCGTTAGACAGCTGACTCTAACCCAGGGTGTCCTAGTGACCAGGCAGCATGGTAAATCCGCTCTCGCCGTCTCCTCTTTACTTCCGTTCGTTACAAGACCTGACACCTCCCTTTCTTCTCTAAGCTCCTGGCACAAGCAACACTTTTTTGTGTCGATACGCGGTCCACAATGAAACATTAAATAGGCTTATCTTTGACAAAGTTAACTTCTTTGGTGTGGTCTTTGCTTCTTGCCTCAATAGATCCGAGTCTGCAATTGTGGTGAGTTTTGGGTTAGGTTACAATGAAAGATAACAATATTATCCTTCCTCCTTTCCGTTTCTACGATAGTTTTCTTATTCGGGACCTTCCTTTAGACTAAACTAAAGCTGACAAGCATTTTGTGTCTATTCTACTGTTATGTGGTAAGTTATCCTGTATCTTTATCTAGATCTAAGAGGTTATTAGGGACACTGATCTTTCCAGTAGGTATAAGCATGTATGCATATACCTATGTATATATGTATATAAGTGTACATTTTCTAGATGCTGCCTAAGAAAGAAGTTCGACTAAAATGTTTTATATCGGAATTTCAATGGAAATATACGTTTTGAGGTTTTCTAAATACAAAAAAATTATTATTTTGTAGATTCACAAGGGTTTCTCTACCCACTAATCGTTTGTTTTTACACAGCTCCCGGAAGGCTGAAGCGACAGTCAAATGTCCGAAGGTGGGTACTTGAAATTCCATACTCTTTTCATGACATCATGAGAAAACACAGAATGGTGCAGCACTTCAAAACCTGATAAAGTATTAAAACATGCAAACCAATAACAACGGATATCTCCGAAGTGGTTGATGCCATAAGAGATTATTGGAGGTAAGTTGTTGGTTTTAAAGAGACATGCATTTTATGAGTTGCAAGCTTTTTCTATCTCTTACTATTATACAAAATTATACATTGTTTTCCAATAAGAAGGACTTCGCAAGCTATCACCAGAAAATTTAAGATATACATTTTATGTGTTATGTAGATACCTTAAATATGTGGCGCTTTAATAAAAATTGTGGTAGTAATTAGTGAAAATGATTTAAGATAAAGAAATATTTGCAATATATAATTTCCGTATATTAAATCCTGGTATAATATAATAATTTTGAGCTGAAAAGATTTGTTCAAGGAAAAGGTCATTAGCGAGTCATGATAAGCGAAGTTATTAGCGACAACCGAATTAGGGAACACGTTAGTATAAAAATTCTTGTTAGGTTATAAGCTCCAATACGTTTGAACAGCCACGTATAGCAGAAAGAGAAAGGGAATAAAATTCTCAGAATCAGGGAGGTACCCCAAAGTAACAAGGTAATACGTACACGTAGAATTTGTAAGTTGGTAGAGGTAATTATAAGGTAGGCGGAAATTGCGTTAAGAAATGGGCGTGCAATTCTAATCAGATACACATTCGTTCGTGCACACATTCGTGACAGTTTTTCTTCAAGAGTTAATCACTTAATCCGGTGATTACTTGTGTTTTAAAGGCTCAGCGACGCACTTGTGTGAGTAAGATAGCGGCCATCGCGACGGTTTTTGCCGGTAAGCATTTTAGGGACTCACGGCAAGTTGCGCTTCAGTTTCTTTACTACGGAAACAGTTATTTCAAACTGTTGATACTGCAGAAGTTAGCAGGTATAATTGAATTGTTATCGTTTCGGGTGCTATAATCAGTCTCATTCTTTATCTTCAAACGATCGACAACTCGCTTCAATAGCTCAGTTCTCAGTCAATTTAAACTGGTGTTATCCTTTCACACCGCCCAAGCATACCCTGAGAAATTACTCATAGCTCTACCACTGGAGCAGATGGCACACGAGACAACAGAACGAGCTACGAGATAACGATATCAGAAGCAGGTAAAGTATAAGGCTACATTATTGTCGCACCATCCGGAGACTTTAAAAATTCAGATAATATAGTACGTTATCAATCGTTAGAGCCATTTTTGAGAAAGTAAAAAATATCGACAAATTGTTGCATGTAAAGGGAAGTTTGAGATTGAAGCATTTGCTTGAAAATCTTCCTGCCGCATCTTTAGAAGCTACTCTTAAATACAAAGTTTGGTATTTATCCGACTTATCTTTTTGAGTTGTGCTGTTTACAAACACACGCATACGGGTCCTTTTCTAAAAATACTTTCTGAATTCAGCAGGCCTTCAAATACGTATCTTCGGGAAATCTCAACATAGAGCGTTTCAATGGAATGCAATAGTTCCTTTACGTACTAGGTACGTGGTAGAGAAACTAAAACGTAATGGAATAAACACCAAATTATCTAAATTGTGAAATGCATTGAAATATCTTATGATCCATTGCTTATAAATGTAACTTGCCTTTTGAATGAAGAGAGTACTTAATTCATGTGTATCCTAAAACGAAAATCTTACGGCTTTCCATCTCTGTTTTTAGTGTGCAGATTAACTGTACGCTCTTAATTTTTATCATTTTCTTTAGTGCATATGGGAGAATATGCGGCATACATATTTATTTTGGTGTTTACTTCCTCTGGAGAGAATAAATTATGGAGTCGGATCTGTCTAAAAATGTGTAGTTGAATAAATTTTAGGGATGTAACTCTCTCAAAACGTTATAGGAAATGTTCGTCAGAGTGAACCTTCTGGTAGCCATTGTATCAGGTCGCGAGAACAAGCGTCTCCTGTGGCCAGGGTAGGTAATACAGAGTGTATCTTTATTGGTGTCATATTTTGGGAAGTGCTCCATACATCAAAACAGTAAAACAAGTTCACTCAATTATAAAAATTGCTCAAAATGGCTTCGATGCATGCAGTAAGTCTGCGTTCCTTGCTCTGGCGTACTCTGTTGAAAATTTCTGGTGTGTTTCGTATTTGGTGAAATCGGGTTTGGATACGTCCTCTCAAAATGTCAACATCAGGTACAGGAGTTGCATAAACCAGAGACTTCAAATGTCCCCAGACGAAGAAATCCATTGGATTCAAATCAGATGTTCGAACAGGCCGTGGAATGGGTCCCCCTCGACCAATCCATCTTTGAGGAAATGGATCATTCAAAAACTTATGAACTATTATACTGAAATGAGCTGGAGCACCATCGTGTAAAAACCACATTCGTTGGAAGATGTCCAGAGGCACATTATCAGTAATGTGATGCAACTCATTTCTGAGAAACTGGAGATATGTTTGTCCGTTCAGACGCGGAGGGAAGAGGTAGGGACCAATAAGGGGATCATGAATGATTCCATCCCAAACGTTGAGAAGGAACCTCTGTTGATGGTTGTTCTGTCGTACTTTATTAGGATTTTCAAATGCTCAGTTATGAGTGTTATGAAAATTGAAGATGCCGTCGCGAGTAAAACCAGCCTCATTCGTGAATAAGATACAGGCTAGGAAATTGATGAACACAGCGCTCTGCTGTAACATGCGTTGACAGAAACGTCTTTTTGGCTCAAAGTTCGCTTCATTTAATCCTTGCACACGTTGAAACTGATACGGATACAGAAGCGTTTCATGCAGAATTCTCCAAATAGTCATATGACTAACTCTTTCCCTTGCATTGTGCTTTGTGATGGGTCTGCATCCACAGCACAAAAAACTCGTTCAAGCTCAATGCCTCGTACCGCTCTTGGTCTCCCAACATCCCTAGTACTCCTCTCAAATGCGCCATTCTCTCTCAAGCGTTGGTGAATTCGTGCGAATGTTCTTGCGCACGGTAATAGCCTGTCAGGGTACGTTTCTGCATAAAGTTCACGTGCTCGTGCTGCATTGCCGTCTGCACGGCCATACGTGTAGTGCATATCCGTCTGTTCACTCATGGAATACATCTTCTTTGACCTATAACAACGAAACGGTTGATTTTCAGACCCACGTACACATGAACTTTTTTTACTGTTTTTGATGTCAGGAACACGTCCTCCACATATATGACACCAATAAACATACACCCTATGTAATGGAGAGTTAAAGAAGGTGGCGCGGTTGATTGTAGAACTCCAGAACTTCTGATTTTTTCACGTATCTATTCCCTCTGTGAGGTTTACCGGACCAAGGGTAGACTACTTTATTATAAGTACTACGTAAATCAAGATTTACGATGACTAGCTCATGGTCGTTATAATCAACGACTTCCTGAAAATTTACATTTTCTGCTGATAATCTAAGGCTTACGGTTAGTGTTGTCATCATAAATTCAGTTGCCGGTTTTAATGTTAAAATTCGCAATGAAACATATCTCCGCACATAACTTCTTTGACCAAGCTATCGATACAGTAACAAATTCATGAACAGCATCAGTCGAGAATAATCAACAAATTGCGGAATCCAGAGCCTACAAGAGAATGTACATCATCATCTTTCACGTCCCTCTCTAATAACAGTAGATTCGTTGTTAGCAACAAGAAAGAAATATCCATCAATTAATAATTGTGTTTTTAATCACTGTACGTTTTAAAGCTCCCCATTTTATTTTGTTCAGATAAGCTGCATTCTCAATATTTTAGAGAATAATACAGCAGCAGAAGATAAATATAAATCAATGTCTATTTGGTTACGGATTATATCACATAACCTTAGTTGTTTGTTGTCATACAGCGGTAAAAAATAGGATTTTATTTTGTATGTTTACAAAGAGATTTAACAATAACAATATGCTATTTATGACAATCCGACAAACTTTATAAGACTTTGCATGACAAAAGCACAACTAAAGTTATTTAATGTATTCCGTAAGTAGTTTTTACATTTATTTTTGGGTTTTTTGTGTATTATTCGCTGAAATAGTCAACCAAATCTAACGCGAGGTTGTGTTATTCCTCAGAAAAAATCACTCACGACTTACACTCGCTCGCATTCTTTTTTTTCGGAACAACACAACCTCTTGCTAGTCTACTTACAATCAAAATGCTATAAAACATTGCCTTGTAGAGTCGGCGTGTAACTTTCTGTTGTTTATGTAATGCAAGGTTCGCTCCTCCCGAACAATGTATACTGTTGTAATGCATGTGATTAAGATGCTATAGGATTCTACTAGGTGGTGGAATGTTGAATGAATATTTAAACTACGAGTTGTGAGTTTAAAACTCAGATTACCGCAGCTTAGCTAATCGGTGGAAATAATTTAATTTTAGCTGCGTCATCTGTACCTATGAACATTGCGAATAGTTGGGATGAATAAAGATTAATAATTTTACATTGTACATATAAATGGATTTTTCTGTATGCAAAGGTTCTGCTTTATTGGCTTAGTATAAATCAAATAAAAATATTCATGTCACTACGTTACGTTAGGATATGAAATCCGATCTCACTAAGTTCACGACTAAACAACAAACACAATAACTCTACAGTTGATATCTCAAGCGACGATAGCCAGTTGCTCTTGGTGGAAAACACAGTAAAACTGGGTGTGGCAAATTGGTCATTATTCCATCTATCAATAAATGTAAATGATCTCGATGCTGACCCACTCCTACCAAAGAGAGGATCATATTGTATGGTTGCTTTTCAGAGATACAAAGTGAATGTGTCGTATGCTGTACAACTGTGGACAAAACAATGAGCGCACTGTGAGAGCAGGACTTATTCCATCTACACTTAGGTTTCAAGTGGGTTTTTCCCACGAATACATTTCCAAGCGTTCCAATAATGGTAAAAGCAATATCCATAGTAATCCTTATCGTCTGTCCAGCGCACAAATAGGAGGCGTTTTAAAACACTTCCTTCTATTTGTTTCGCGACAATAAAAGAAGTGATGGAGCAGGTTAATTCACTTACTCTCTTTTTAGGAAGCCAACGTGTCACTAGAACACCAACGCACTGTCTTTGTTAAGGATCCCTTTACGGTCAAATCACTTGCGTGGAACAACTCACTCGGAATGCATGGTGATGTCCCCTATCTCATGTTGTGTACGCGCCTGCTGCTCTGTTACTACTGAGCCAGCACCTCTCCCAGAAGATAAATGCACTTGTCTAGCTACTGCGCATACAGATAAGCGTGTTATGATGAAAAAATCTACCTGTACACACATACACTGACTTTTATATATTAAGATTAACTCTCAGGTCGGCAAATATGTTGAAAATTTAGATGAACAGAAGTGTTTGTTGTAAAATCTATAATACAGTATAAAAATACACTAATTTAACCATAATTAATTCACACTGGAACAGAGAACGCTTTTACTACAAGAGCACAAGTTTGCTGGACACACAACTACAAAAATCCCGTGGTTGCTATTTGCTTTTCTCAGCACACAGCTCTTCTATGACCACACTGAAAAAGATGGCATGATCTCATTGTTCAATAATGTTCTATAATCTATTTCAACCAATGAGAGAAAGTGAAGGACAAAATGAGAGCCGCTGTATAATGAGAAACTTTGTTGAATACAAAACGGAAATGAAGTTAACTTTCTAGACGTTAATGACTAAGATAAGGAATAGGGAAACTCGGAGCAAATGACAAGATCCATTATAAGTACGGAGATAGTGCATGGCAAAAGAGAATCATTAGAGAAGCTGGAAGCGATCTCTTCCAGAAGGAATTTCAGCTCTTTGTGTATTTTATCAATAACATATTCAGGTGCAAGTACTCTTGCAGTATTAGGATTCTTGAACTGAAGAATATAACTGATCTGTTTCAACTTTCTCTATTATTGCGAGTTTATGGCGATTCATTTTGGGATGTCATTCTGCAAAAACTGGCATAATTCATAAATTTGTATTTTAGTGTTATTAAAGACTACAGAACTTTTACTTTAGTTCAATGTAGTTATTATGGCTGAATGATCTTATAAAGCATCTCATATAGCGATTTAATGCCTGCCTGGAAGCCTAGCTTGGTGTAACACTGTAGTAAAAAACATATGTTTAAACATTAATGTGAACAAACTATTCAAGAGATATCTCAGAATCTTCAAATGCTAAACTACACACAGATGGGTAGAAAACGATGGAGGGCTTGTATATGCATTAAATATTTTTTTACACAGCACAAACTAAGAAACAGTGTTATTTTTGGCGTTATAATTGTTTTAAAACTCTCTTTTGTCACATTTTCATTTGCCAACACATTCTCATTTTAAAATTGTTTCATACGATATACTTTTCGTAATAAATCAATAAAATTTTATACACCTCCTTGTAAATAACAGGATATTGAATTAGGCTACTAGTCTGTTTCTTCTAGAGTTATGAATCCCTCCATCTTTTCCTTGGTCTTTTTAGGCTTTTCCTCCTTCTGGAATGTTATTTCTAGATATCCTTAAAATTCTATCAGGTCCATTGTTGAAATATCATTCCCTTTTTCTTTTCTTTTCAATGCCCATTCCACAATATTCTTTATTCTGCATTTGTCCCTAATATCTTTGTTCCTGTTTCAATCACGTTTCGTTACTTCCACTATTTTTCTTAAGGTTTTCATTTTTATTACTCCTATTCATTTCTTTGTGTTTATAGTCCGCTATGGTTTCGGACGAGTATGTTAATATTGGACTAATGAAAGTTTTATAAATCCTTATCTTATGTTCCATATTTGCTTTTCCATATGAAATCGTTCAGTAAACCATATATCTGATTTTCCTTCATTGCTTGGGGAAGTACTTTGTTTTGCAGTATACTAGTACTGGTTATTTCCGCTTTAGACAATAGCATTTCTATATCTATTTATTTTACGTCACTTTAACAACGAGGTCACTTCGCGACAGGTCTGTTAGGAGGTACCTTATGGAACGGTGTGTGGCGGTCATTTAGGGCGGTATTCATAGTCGATTTTGCTCCGGATTAACTTACTAATTCCGCTATATTTACAGCGTACCATCGATTTTCTTATTCGTAGACCGGGATTTGTGTTGGTCTGGGGAGCAAGCGCCTTGGTCCGGACCAAATTTTGGTCTACTTCAGAGGGTTAGATTAAACGCAGATCATCATTACAAAATGGATGACTTGGAGGAATGGGCGTGGCTGCTGTGCGTAGAATTCGCAAAATGAGACTGTCAAGTAAAACTATCTAGCAAAATTCGACATAATTGGAAAGTATGACCACCTAAATTAAAAAAAAGGAAAATACAGGTTTGGTAAAGCAAGAGTTAGAAGCCTGATAAAACTGGTTCACCCTAACCTATATGACAGAGACGAAAACAGAAGCTTGAGTATCTCGATATATAAATGCTAACAGCACTTCCGTATTATGGAAGAGGAGAGCATCAAGAAAACACTACTGACCTTAGAAAGGCTTCAATAAGCCTCATTACGACTAATTGCTCATGTGACATTGTCAAACTTTCCATTCTTAAACCGGGATTACGATGCACTTTACGTAACATGACGGGATGTAACGCGAAGTTAAGAAATTCTGCTAAAGTAACGGTCTAATTAGGATGCACCTAGCGTAGCGGGAATTAATCTTCAATGATTGTTCCTTTATTGCTTCATACTACTGCTTCGCGCCGATTGGTTCTAATTACCGTGCCACATTAAACTTGATGTAACGCAAGGAAAATTTTGACACCGCCAAATTCTTAAGTTACATTGCGTCAAATGAAGCAACGTTAATACAACGCTAAATAGCTCCATTTAATACAATGTGTATGAACTTCGTTACTTCGCGTTGAGTTACGTCACTTGGGTTAATTCAAAGTAATTCAGGCTTTACGAGTACTATGTTTCCCCTGGAGGAGAGGAGGGTTACAACTCCCGGAAAATTTATGATATATCTGGATTTTCTCGTGTAATTATTTTTGTATAATTACTATCACACAACATTTCATTACTTGGTTAAGATCCAAGATGAGATATATTTTAATAACAGAAAATGTTGCTTGCTATTTAAATTCGATTTCATTCTGTAATTTTAAGCTTAAAGGTTAATATTCCGCAAGTTAAATTCTTATTGAAATGACCAACATGGCCATGAAACTGTATAGCTGGTGGATAAGAACGTTTTCAAAAAGGAAGGGGTGGCACAATACTGCCTATACACATGTTATCTTCCTCTGTGTCTCCCCCTTTATTTATTTAATTAGTTAATTATTTATTTTTTCATTTGTCAAAACCGATTTTTTTCAGTAATATCCATCACTTTTTGTATTAAGGAAACAGGCATTTTCCTCCTTTGACCGTTTTAATGTACGCTGTTTGCTAAGCGTGAGGAGTGAGCACTGAACGATGAAGAAATAACTGTAAAACGACCATAAAAGTTAAAAACTAGGGAGTAACAGTGCTTAGTTTACTGCTCTATGGAAGTCGTGCATTCTCAGAACTACCTTTCTTCGGCGTGTAACATTTTCTCTTTGTTGATCCATGGGCCTTTCTTGGTCTGAGACTTTTTGTCTTCTATGAATCTCAAAAACATGGTCGGCATTTGGTCCGGACCAAATGAGTCTGGAGATAGTCCATACTTCGATATGTATCCACAGAGATATGTGTACAGCAACGGTACCTCTGCTTCTATACGTGCTGGGCAATGGCATTAGGTTGCCGTCAAGCCTAACTGCTTCCACTATATGTGGATAGATGGTAGAGAATTGGTTATTATCCTCTATTTTCCATTTTACTGTTGTTTTGTACCTAAGATGAAACTTTGGGCCGTTGTATTAAATATCCAATAAGTATTTACTTTGATGACTGAGGGAAACCACGAAAAAAAATAGGCAGATTGGTCGGCTCGGCTGAATGCTTAAGCACAAAATATAAAGTCTGACGCAGCCGCGCTACGTCCTCTAACAATGAAGCACTACCTTTGCCTCACGATTGCTGCGTTTCTCCTCCTAGTTGTTTTTTTATACTTTGCTACGGCTGCTCGAGCATGAGATCTTAATCTCTGGGTATGCGTGGATGTGTACAGAGAAACACGAACGCTTTCTTGGGACACTTTTATTTTCACCATTTAAAATAAAACTTAGGTTTGCCGATCACTTTTAAATGCATACGATGCTACTGTGTCTTTACCAAGACAGAAGATTATTAACTACAGCTGAACGTTCTACCTACCCTCTTGTATGTTCGCCACCAATGTTCACAACTCGACGAGAATGTCGTCCCGTTCTCACCAATCGCTCAGGACAGAATGAATTTCACCACCGCATTACAAAGAGGAAAAACTCCTAACTTCCCCTCTCTCCCCTCAAACCTCTCCTCAAACTTAGCGTCATGAAGCCTCTAATGACCTTCACATCCCGGCCAGTGCAACTTTACCCACTAATTCCAAGAGAAACTGGCTTCAGCTATTTTACCCTGGGGCTGGTCCCTAATTAGCTAAACTGTGCCTGTCTGATCTTTCTGTCGCTTTTAACAGTCAACAATTTTCCAATGCTTCTCCTTTTTATACATACACTAAAATTGAATATTTTATTATTTATTTTATATCACTATCCTTCTCAGGTTATTATGATAATTATTGACTTCATAATTTCGGCTTCAAGTCTAATATTTAACATTTATTTCCCAAAGTAATAAGACATTTAAACATTTATCTTCACAGTTTATTAATATACTGTTAAAGAGTATAATAATAAAATATTACTGTTTTCAAAGAATAAATGCATCATGTGGAGTAATTTTGCAAAACAGCAAAAGGTAAAAATAAAGCTTAATAACTCAAGAACTAATTTTAAAATAAGCATGAAAGTTGGTGCACATGTTATACATTAAACTTTAATTGCTGTGCTACAATTTCATATAAATTTAACTGAAATTTAGAATTTCAGAAATTGCACAGATGAGTATCCCTAATTTTTATATTCTAGGCATCTCAGATAGAGAAAGTGTTACGGTAGACCAAAATATAAAATTCATAGCAAAATTTTGCAGAAACAACCTTTAGAAATCCACTAAGTCCAGAAAAAAAGAAGAAACATTTAAGACAAACGTCGGTGTTGTGTGTGTGTGTGTGTGTGTGTGTGTGTGTGTGTGTGACGGGGAAGAGATAGATAGAGAAGGAAGGGCAGAGAGACATCCAAAGCTTCATGGTGAGATGATAATATTAGAGTGAAGTCATAGGTATACTAAACCGGTGTTTGAACTTGGAATTGTGCAATTTTGCGTTCCATTCCTAACAAGTTAGAAGTTACTGTATTGTTAGGTTTAGTAGAGTGAGCCTGTGTCTGTGTTTGTAATCCAAAAACAAAATTAGGATGAATCCCAGATTTCAGACTTAATATGTGGTACTATTGTGAAGAAATAGTTACTTTTTTCACGATATTCGCCAACCCAAATACTTCTTTTCATTGAAATAGTTCTTTATACTCAAATTTTCTATAACTAGGCTTTGAAGGTTTGGTTAAACTGTCTCTTGTTTTATACATTGAGAGATAAATAAAATTCAATTTTAAACAAACCCTGAAGTTTTAAACTATACCTCTTTGTATAACTGAGAAGGATAGATGAAGATATCTTTAAGATACAAAATTGCTATAAAATAAACGTTTTTGTAACATTATTCATTCCAGAAGTACACCCTCTTGTGTACTCCAGTGTTTTTAACATTTTACTTAGTATACTTTGAAATGTTAAGTAGTCGCTCTTTCGTCTCTCATAAGCTCATAGAAATAATAAGTGATATTCAGGACTGTGATAATATTTTCATTGCGTGATTTCAAACATTGAGTATTTAATTCCTTTAAACGGCACCTTTAACATCCAAGATTATATATTGATGGCTTTTGATATTTTAAACACAATTTGTGTACTATGTTATAGCAGAAGGATAAAACAGGACACAGCTGTTCAGAAAATAACTGTATATATATAATGTTATATCTGATATTAAGTGAAACCTATCTAGAACAATTTGAAATAAATGTATTATCAAAGTTCGAAGTTTGCGATGCGATGTGCCCTGCGGTCAACTGGAGCTACAAATATAACTAAACAAAGTTAACACAGCCTGTATTTAATGATAAAAATAAGCAATATCCAAAGTAATGTTAATTTCACGTTAAGTTTTAAACTTTGCTATGTCGACATATTAACACACATCACTAGAATGTTGAAGGTAAAGGCGTAGAAACGTTTTTGAGCTGTGGATTCACCCCATCTTCAGCTGAAGGTTGACTGTCGGGTTCATTTCTCCTGTATCTTGTATAAGAAGTGGAAAGTGTTTCTGCTGTCATCTGATGTGACGGCTTAATATTCAATTTTGCTTCTTTTGTTTTTCTGTTAAGTGAGTATTTGCCCTTTGAGCTATAGATGGACAACCCTTCCCTTTCCCAACTTGATTCCTATGAAGTGATTGCATATTGATGCCAGGTGATGGGATTGCAAGATTCAAAGTATTTTTGATTTTATCATAAATGAGTATTTTTCCCCAAATATCAAGCTGATTTTGAGATTTAACTGAATGCAAACATTTTATTTTTCGACCTATATCATGGTTTCAGGCCAGAAGTGATTGTTAAAAGCAGATTTATCAATTTGTTTTAATTTAAGTTCATTTGATATTCGCTCATACGAGTTTTCAAATTTCGTTTCGTTCAACCAATGTAAATACCACCACAATTTGCAATCCATTTGACAAACTTCTGATTTAATTTATCTACAGCTTTATCTAATGGTATATTCCAATTCCTTACACTAAAATGTTTTGTGGAGCAAGATGAATGTTGTAATTTCTGAAAATCCTTTCAAACTGTTTAAATATACGTAGTTGATGAAATTGTTATTATTGATACCGTAATTATTGGCGGGAAGATATAAATAATTAAATAAAGAAATGATATTAGGATAAAGACATAATTGCAATAAATACATTCTACCAATGTATAATATAGTAAGCTGGAATTGAAACGATTTGTCCGGAAAGAAAAAGGTCTTTAGCAAGGCAGCCGAAGTAGCGAACGCGTTAGTATAAAAGTTCTTGGAATGGAGTTTAGAGTTAAGTTTAATACTTTTGCAGGGTCAAATAGGCAGAAATTCTGAAAAAGAGAAAGGGAATTAAATTCTTAGAGTCAGGGTGGTATCACATTGTAACAAGTAACAGACCTATACGAAGAGTTTGAGATTGGCTCCGCGTGAGAAAGGACCTTGGTAGAGGTAGCTAAAGTAGGCGGAGCTTATATAATAAAAGACCTTGCATTGCTAAAATTAGCATCTAACCTTTCTTTTTTTCGTGTACAGCTTTAGGGGCTTACAGTCTTTTACAGTGATCGGCAGTTCGTAGCGTCAAAGACCACGCTGGATTATCATTGCTTAGCGGTAGCAGCTAAGCATTTTAGCGACTCACGGCAAGTTACTTTTCCAGTTTCTTTTATTCCGGAAATAGTTACTTCAAACCGTGAAATTAATACTGAAATAGTTAGGGGGCACAATAATTCACACAATAATAGTTTCGAATGCTATGATTCATAATCAGTTTAATTCTTTATCTTCAAACGATCGGCAACTCGCTTCAATAGCTCAATTATTAGATCACATTAACTTTCTCGGTCAATTTAGACTGCTGTTATTCTTTAAAATACGCTCACGCATACACTGATAGAAACATCTCATAACTGTACCACTGTAGCAGCCCGCAGCAGATTTAACAACAGATATTGAAACAAAGGGTACGGCTTCAAAAAGTGATGATAAACGACCGATTTCATTATGGATTATGTTTTAAGTTCTGTAAAATACTAACTGTTTGTATTTTGTTTTTATTCTTATGTTTCTTAAATAAAGGTTTTATAAGCTGCGCTTATCAAATGGATTTTCAATGACTATGATATTTATGCATCCTAATTCTCTTTTAAAATCTTTCCTTGTAAAAGGCACATTCAATAATCTGTGAATCAATGGTGGAAAACTGCATGTTAATGGGATATTGTATTGCAAGTGTTGTTTTTATATAATTATACAAATCTATAAATTCCAAGCTTAATGTACAGGTTTGCCTTGTTCACGTTAAATCCAAAAAAGTAGCATGTAATCCTTTTCTATTTCCATAATAAATTTAGTATTGTTATCTCGTTCATTCAGAATGTTCAAAGCAGTGTCTGTAGCTTGCTGTGGAATAATAACAAATATATTATCAGCATGTCTTAACTAGATTTGAGCATTTGTGGATGAGATGTGTATGAAAATTACCCGACATTCGTTTGAAACCTCAGTAAAATATAAGATATAATAAAAATAAAAAACAAATAAAATAAAATAAAACGTATTCAGGCAACTCATTCCACTCACTAGTGTCCTGCAGGTGGAACTTTAGATCGTATACTGAATAACTGGAGGCTAAAGTAAACCACGAAAGTCAGTCAAGTTGTCCTGTTTACTGTATTTGAACCTGCCATCTTCCAAATATAAGCCATATACACTACCGCCTCAGGCGTTTCCCTCATAAGCTTATGAAAAGCAACCAAAAATAAATTAAAACCACAATCCAAATATTGCAGTGGGATATGTAGAGAAGAGGCTGTCCTCTTGCAAATAATTTAAGAATTACTTATCAGGTGAGTTGAGGCAGCATTTTTAACACTTAAATGATTTCAATCTAGTTATATAATATTTAAATTCAATAACAGCCCGCCTTGAAGCAATATGTGTATGTAATAATTTGTGAAATGTATGTAACAGTCATTGTATATGTTTAAATTATTGTATACATGTTCAATAATGTTATATGAATGTATTACGTAATTTAATAATGTAGGAGCTTGAGAAATAGATCAAACATTGCTAACAATGAGGTAACCTTGAGGCAATAATGAATTAGAAAGTTTAAATGTTACTTGTGATTCTTGGAAGCAATAATGTAATTTTAGTGACAGTTTATAAAAATAGCCAATCAACAACCAGAAAAAGCTTTAGTTAAATGAAGGCATTATATTGGATTAGGAATAACCAATCAGAGACTTGAAATACAGAAATTTACAAGTTTAGATGGTTGAAATTAGTTCAGTTGCCTGTAAACAGTGTTCCTAACCGGACGCGCGACACATCCTCGAGAGATTTAATACGTATTCGTGTGAGACGAAAAATAGTTTACGTGTTAAAAAGTGCAAGTAATTCATAAAAGGATCTCACAGCTCTCTATCAGTGAAGCATTATTTAAATCGTGTCAAGCATTAATAAAAGGAGTGAACTAAAATTATAATCTGTGTAAGCCTACATCCTTAGTCGTACCACAACCCTGCCAAGACATCCATGACTCTAACAATAATACTGATGCAGCCGACGCAAACATAAATATATAATATTTAAAGAAAAGTAAAACTACATTTGGGGCGAAGGCTACCGGAAACTGTTTACTATACGTGAGGTCTCAACTACTACAAGTTCGGTTCCCCAAAAGTTGGAGTATAATACATCAACTTCAACCTGACTTTCCATGCGAGCAGCAACAAACCTTCTTCAAATTGGCTCCAAAAACGTGATGAAAATAATTTAAAAATAACAATACAACAAACCATCTTCTCAGAGTAGACATTCTTTTAGACCACGTAATTCGGTGTCAGCATCTTGAGTTCCCTCTTTTATTACATTTTTAGTAGTGTTTCTCGCCATTCTGACCGCATACGGCACCACAGGCGGTGGACACTGATAATACATGAAGTGAAATAGGATTTGAAAAACATAATTTGATAAGGAAACGCTCCAGGCGTAAGTTTAGGGTATCTCTCTGACATTTTCTAGTTATGAGGACTGAGGAAAACCTGGAAAAAACCCAGTCAGAGCTGGATTTGACTCGTGAACCGCGGTCTTATCACGAGTCTGTGCCTATGCCACCCGTGTCGGTAGTTATTGCATTACGTTCCTCCATGCTTGAACATTAAAAGCTCATATAAAAATAATGTTGAGCAATGTGTTTTCGCACAAATGTTTTATATTTGTCAACACAAATTTAAATACACATATCACTCTGGTATTTTTACTTAAATAAAATTTCTATTCTTCTTATGCTTCCCTTCATTAGTTCCAAACATGACCATTTGAGCTTTTACATTCACTAAAAGGTTCAAAAGTTCCACAGCGATCAAAGTCGGGCCATATTTTTGTTGTCAAGCGAGAAGTTCACTGTGTACTGATATTTTGAAAATGCAAGAATAGTGGGAACTCCCCAAATGAGAGTGGACGTGTAGAGATAAACAATTGAATTACCTTGTGAGCTGCGAATTTTCATGAGGAACGTTTGTATGTAACCGAATTTCTACAACGAGCTCCGCTGCATCGCATCGTTGATTTGCTAAATCATTTGATCGGATGCATTGTCAACGTGGGACCAAACAAAAACCAACCATCACTCAATTGCGTCTACGGCTTATTCATTTTTAATCCCCAGATATAGAGGTACATGCAGTCCCTAGAGTGTCATTGAATTTTTTCATCCCTTCAGTGTAAACATCAAATGAATGGACAGGTTTAATGCAGTTATTGGAAGTAGATTATGATTTCTGTGCACTGAGTGGGTGTAGTTTCATTTTACCGTGTTTGTGGATTTTTCAAGATTATTAGGTGCGTTTCGTGGAAAAATGAAATATTGTTCATCATGTTCAACATCAGCCTTTCGGGGACTAGGCCCTGTGACCTCAATCCAACTTCACCTCAGGCTTTGTGGGGGTCTTCCACTTATATATATATATATATATATATATATATATATATATATATAACAATACTATTTTCGGGTACCTTGTTTTATTCATTCTTTCTAAATACTCCTCTGAGTTTCACCTATTTATCTCTTATTGAAAATATTTATAATTGACTCCGTATATTCTGATTTCTTATTGTATCTAGGCGCGTGTGTCCTCAGTAATGCCTGTAGGTCGTATGTGCTATCACACCATGTTGAACTTGTGCTAAAATGCTATTTAAAACAATATTTGTTTTTTAAATGGATGTTTTAGCTGGAATGATACGGTAACTGATTTCGAAGTGGAGATTTTTAAAACAACTTCTTTACAAATCTCCTGAAATATATAGATAGCTCTTCGAAGATTATCTTTTGTCTTTCAAAATCACTAAGGTATCGGCGTATGCTAACATATTCAAAATAGTCCTTCCATAGATAATTCCAGGTTAGGAAAGACGTTGTAGGAATTTCCAGGTCGTTCTTGAAACATTTCTTTATTGATGTTTAGTGCACAGTTGACTTCAGTAACTATAGTTACTGGTCTATTCACCAACAGAGTGGATGCCAGTTTCGTCTTCATCAAGATATGACACACCCGCTTATGTCAGATACAGCCGGTTGATACCTTGAGGCAGCGATAGGCCCAATTATAGGGTAGGAGGCGACGCTGGCCTAATTTTAGACAACGAATGCACATACACTCACTTACAAATAGCAGGCACAGGCATAATATTCGGTTTCATATCAATAAAAGTATCACTTACTCTTCGCTACCAAAGCGGGATGGCTCGACGGTAACGTCTGTGGCCCGCAATCGGGAGGTCGTAGAGTTTGATTCCCGCGGCCGACCTTCCTGTCCCATAGGTTTTTTGGAGGTTTTCCTGGGTCGCTAGTTAAATGCTGGGAAGGTTCATTACATCCCCCGGAATTCCTGTCCCTCCATTTTACCTCCATTCCCATTTCACTTCACCTTCATCTGCTTGGTATGTTTCAGGCTTGAAATATCAGCGGAGTCTCGGTGTTGCGTTGCAGGGGAAAATGATGCTCTATGTAAACCTCCGTCCCCAGGAATGGGGCGGTCTTCGAGTCCCGGGCCTACCAGTGGTATGTGGAAGACTGCAGGGGGGAGGGGGCCGGTTGCACCAGCTGTCATCCGGGAAGTTTTAATCTGTAAAAGATAGGGACCCTGCCTTCTGCCTTGCCGTGACTCCTGGTCCGGCCACCCTCTGTCTCCTCTCACCTCTCTCCTCCCTACCAGGGCAATCCGTCAGGGACTTAAGCACAAAGGATCTTGTAGGTCAAGGTGCTAAGGCCCCCCTCCGTGCCTACTACTGTTCGCTTTCCCCTCATGCGTTGTAATCATCCTCCGTAGTCTAGGGGTACCCTCTGGAGGTCGCGGGGTCACACCCGATGGAGGGCGATGGATTTTTTTCGGATGTAAAAATACTTAGCACGGTTTCCTTCGGAAGGTAAGTAAGTACATTTACGGTGCGTAAAAGAACCTCAAATCTGATAAAGAGGCCTCTAAGCAAAATGACTGGCCATACACGGCCAATATAGAATGCGACGCTAAGAACCATAGCAGTTAAAGAGCGTCCATAAGTAAAATTCAGTTCATTTGTATTTCATCTTTCTACGTGGCAAAAGGTGTAACACGTGGATACGCTTCACTTTCACAAATCAAAACTACAGACTCCAAAGAACACGTTTATCTGAATTATACTAATTCACTTCGATATGCCTTTCTCCATAGACCATGGATATTCCCGAAGTAATTGAAGTCCACCAAGAGAGCTATGAAATACTCTACAACTCATATCTATAACGTGTTGACCTCTACCTGCAAATCCTCATCCTAATAGATCTAACAGAGGACTAAAGAGAATAACACGTTTCATAGTTAATAGCGTACACGTATGAACTTTTGACCAAAAACTATACGAGAGTTTCAAATATAATTCAACAGTCAATAAATGTGGGCAACTGCTTTTTATCGTGTACTAAGAGTTACCTTACATTCATAGCATCATTATTATTATTGTTATTATTAACTCAAGGTATATTGATGAAAACAACGGAGTAGATTTCCTCAATGAGGTCTGCATAACGATTTAATTTCTGCCCTCTCCACCACCTAGAGCAGATTAAGCCCGTTCGCTACTCACCCTACAGTTGCATTCTTCTCATAGGTGAATAGTACGATTTTGGCTTTCTGTGCATACCATAGCTTACAATGCTTAAATGAAATTTATTGTATCTATGGTGGTTAAGGATGATTAGAGAGAGAATTAAGGTTTCTTATAAGTAGTACATTTCTATCAAATAATGAATAGAAAAACCCGGGTGAGTATTATATACAGGTTGAAACGTTATATGTTTATTTATTTATTGAGCCCCACGTTCGGGAGCCAATTTGCGATGTTATCAGTGTTAGTTTGAAGGAATGCTACTGTTTATTTGCCGCACGTATAAAAGACAATTTGTCGCGGTCACTTCGTGTTATCATTTACTGAGCGCCTGTTATTTTATTTAATATTTGGTTCACTGTCCTCCGGCTAGCTATGATCTCTCGGTCAAGCAAATCTCTTAATCAAGGTGTGTAAGGAGTTTTTATCCAAAGATAACACTGATGAAGAATTTCTTTTACACTTTTATTGTCATAACATATTATGCACTTTCACATATTAATCTTGACACTCGCCAAACTGAAACTGTTATAATAACTTATTTACTGCTCATTCTTAATTCGCGTACATCAACCTTTTGTGTAATTAACTTTACAACACTTGAGATTTTTCATAACTCTGCTACGCGTACACTGCAAATCGATAAACTATGCTATGTATTCACCATGACTTTTTCTGTTGAACTCAGCGACGTGTGATGCCCAAATGTTTCCGATGGACTGAACGAATTTGACTCTGACTTAGCCCGTCTTATACTCCTACACCCCGATATGCCTAAAGATTATAACCGAGCTGCTATTGGTTAATAAAACGCGCCAACATTAGCGTCTATTTTTATATCCAATGAAAATTACGAAAACATATGCTCTAGGGAAAATGTTCCAGCAAATTCCTAAGAAAAACGCGCCAATATTACGTCATTTGCTCGTCTCTAATAATGATAAACAGCTCACCCCCTCGCTACATTATTGCACGCTATTATTGTCAGTTTCAGTAAGGCCGTATAAACTTACTTCTCGACAATGCTTACAATCAATAAACATCTCAAATCAATGTCACACAAAAATGCATATTCACACTTCAATCACTCTTTACATTTACATAATTTGGGATACAAATTACTGCGTCATATGCCTCACTAGAAACATAATTATAAATATTTACAACTTGTTTGGAAATTTTATAATTGGGTTTTTAGTCTCCTGAATCTTGGAACACACGCTATTTATCACTTTCACTTAACACTTCACACGCAGTTAACCACGTCATATATTTTGCCTTTATCTTGCCACTATTTACTGGCTCTGGTTTAATGTGTTTAGACATTAATCTGACAGTACAATTTTTATTTTATAGCAAATACTGTACCCTGAATTATTTAGTTACTGTTACAAAAATGGTTTACTCTCTTAGATTGTTGACAAAAATTTATGCATTCAAGAATTTTTTGTAATTATTAAACATATTTACCAAAATATTCACCCTCTACATAAATATATTTACATCTCTTAAATCTAGACACTGTTTCACATTTTCTGTTTGCTACATAACTATTTGTTTTAATTATTTTTACCCCATTTTTTGTTGTTTTGTACTTTATATTCACAATACTCTTGGAATTATATCTACGTACTTTTACTTTAATACAACATTAAGTTTTAATTATTACATCTTCATTTCAAATGCTGTTACAGTTACTAAGAAAATGTTATTTTTCCATTTAAACATTTAGTTATGTCCAGAATTTTATTTCTCCTTTCTCATGACGTACATACATAATTAACCCTCTTACATTCCAATACTTTGTTTTGCAGTTCAACTTTAACTATCCTGAATTTACTTTTTATCATCTTGGTCTTCTGTTTCAGCTTTATTGTACATTGTTGTATGGTTTCAGCATCTCAATATGGAACTTTCCAATGCTTTTTCGAGTTGTTGGGTTACATAATGCATATGTATTTGTTCCATATACTTCAACAACTTCATATGGTCCATGGTATATTAGAAACATTCGCCAATAAAGTTTATTTGCTTTATCCGACAATTTCTTGGTTTTAACCAAAACTAAATCTCCTATTTTGATCCTCCATTCCTTTCTTTTCTTTTCTTCACGTTTAAATTTTCTTTTTATGGCCTTTTTCTTCATCCTCTCGAATGCGTGTCGGAACATCTCTTCTTCTGTTTGTGGTATCGAATGAGCATCTAGAATGGCTTCTGGAATTTTCTTACAAATTGTATTTATCTTCTTTCCTAACTTTTCACATGGTTTGTATCCTGTCACATTATTTACTGTTTCATTTAGTAGATTCTGAACGAAATTCACGTATCCATACCATTGGGTTTGTTTTCGACGACACAGCACCCTTAAATAATTCGAAATTTCCTTAATTTCCCTCTCCACTGGGTTGGAGTTCGGTCTGTATCTTGAAGAAAAATATTGTTTAATGCCATTTTCTTTCAGTCCCTCCATAAATTTTTTTCCTGTGAAGGACGAAGCATTATCGCTCAATACAGATTGGATCGGTCCTTCTTCTATCACATACGATTTGAGTAGTCTATTTAAACATGCTAAACTTGTAGGTTTTCTCAAAGGGTAAATTCTTACATATTTGCTGAATATATCATAACAGATAAATATATATATTTGTTTCCAAATTGACTTGGAGGCATCGGACCATGAATATCAATACTAATTACGCACCTCGGCTTATCCCTTATAACTGAATTAGTCTCAAATGCATATGCTGCATTTATTTGCTTTGCCTTCTGACACAGGTTGCAGCACGATATAAATTTCCGAACTTTCTGACGCAATTTGGATATGTATAAATGTTCTAAAATCATAGAAGTTGTCCGGTCCGTCCCTGAGTGTGCTAACCCTTCGTGAAAATTCTTAATTAGTTCCTTTTCCCTGCTTTTCGGAACCATTACCTTCCAACTAGGCATTTCTTTTCCATGCTTCTTGTATAATGTCCCATTCCGAATTGCTACAATATCTTTCTTTGCCTCTTCAATTAGTGGTGCATTTCCTTTTAGTTCAAATAATTTTGCGTCCTCATTTTGAATTTCCACCATATTTTTCAATTTTCTCTTCATTTCTTTGCTTAAAGGAATTTCAATTGTCAATATTTTGACTTCATTTCTAGGCCTTTCAATATTCTCGGGAATTTGTGAGTTGTAGTTTAATCTTGATAGCAAATCACTGAAGGTATTATTCTTGCCAGGAATGTGTATAATCTCAATATCGAATGCAGATATTGCGTGAATGTATCTAGCAAGTTTTCCACTACATAATCTACACCGTTGGATGAAAGTTAAACTGATGTGATCTGAATATACTTTCACCTTTTGCTGATAAATATAGGTTTTAAAACGAATTAATGAAAAATATAGTGCTCCAATTTCTAACTGAGTCACTGAAGAATTCCGCTCAATGTTTGTAAGTCCTCTAGAAGCTGTACTAATGACGTGAAAGTCATTGTTGATGTCTCGCTGTCCTTAAATTCCGGCGTATCTTTGCATTGATGCGTGGACATAAATCTCGTATTCCAAATTTTCTCTGGGCCTCTCGAGCAATATGGACTTAGCAAAGAGTTCTTTTACTCTCTCAAAACATTTTTGATGATCCTCTGTCCATCTCCACTTATTATTCTTTCGGAGTAGCTGCCGCAGTGGTTCTATTTCAGCCGAATACCTTGGTACGAACTTACTCTGAAAGTTCAATACCCCTAAGAGACGTCTAATTTGCTTTACGTGCCTTGGTGGTGGAATTTTCATTATTGTTTCTCTTCTCTTCTGGTCAGGTCTTATACCTCGTTCATCAACTACATAACCCAGAAAATTTATTTCCTTGACACAAAATTTTGATTTTTGTATGTTTACAGTAATACCATGTTGTTGCAGTTTATTTAACACGTAATGTACATTATTCATATGTTCTTCAAATGTTTGACTAATGATGAGGAAATCGTCAATATACTTTATTAAAGTCATCTGCAGAATTTCCAAAGATACTGTGAATGGCTCTCAAAAATCCACTTCCTGAGTTTTTTAAACCAAAAGGATTTACACAAAAACGATACTGGATCCCCGAGTATTGAAATGAAGTGTAATCACGCACTTGTGGATCTAATTCCACTTGCCAATATGAAGCAGTGAGGTCAATGGATGTCAAAAATCTCCCTCTTGAAAGTTTCGTAATTAGTTGTTCGATACCTTCACTTTGAAAATGATCTGGTTTCATATATTTCTTGACATATCTACCGTCTAATGTTAATCTCAAACTACCATCTCGTTTAATACTCCAACAGATTGAATTTATATACTGAGAATAACTTTGCTCAATAATCCCATTTTCTAACATGCTATTTATTAGTTTTCTAGCTTTGTCCCGAAGACTTATAGGCAAATTGTCATACTTATGTCTTTATGGTGGCACGTCTTCTACCTGAAATGTATGCTGATATACATTACATCTGCCTGGGATATTACGAAATACGGAACTATTGTTCATCAAAACATCATGAAGGATTTGTTTTTGCGTTTTCGTAATGTTATAAGCTTCTTCACACTTGTGTATTATTTCCTCATTTCTCTTTTCTTCCCAGCTGTTGTCTGTCTCGCTCACATGGTCGTCTTTTGTTTGGATTGTAAATTTCTCTACTTTCTCTGGCATTTCTACTAGCTGTTGAAAATATGGCGTGGTATTCCCTTCATATACTGTGACTACCTGATTTATCTGACTATTTCTATCGGTCTCTGTTATTTGCACAAAAAACTCTTGGTCAGAAAGATTTTTCTCATCCTTTGTCATTTCAATCATAGAAACTTTCTCTTTTATAAATGGTACCTTTATTTCTCTATCGTCTTTTGTCATTTTTAACTCTTCATGTTTAAAATCTATACGTGCTTCATATTCATGTAGGAAGTCACATCCTAAAATTATGTCACAAATCAGATGGTTTACAATTAGAAACATAACCTCAAAATTCTCTCCGCCGATAAGTATGTTAAGTAGAGCTTGTGTTTTTATGACCTGTGTCGTTCTTCCGATTGCAACACGACAAACTAAATTACTAGTGGGAAGAGCCATAATTTTGTTACCTTCATTTATCAAATTTATGTAAAATCTCTGCGAACAAATTGAAGCTGACGAACCAGAATTTATAGTTGCAATGATCTCTTTCTTCGCGATTTCCATCCTAACATGAGGTGACTCGAAATTTTCCCCCTTATCTTTTGTTGCTGCAATCTTATTACAGGGTGTGTGTGTAGGCATATTATTTGTATTAATAATGGATACTGAATTATTAAAGACGTCTTGAGAGCCTACTGCACAGGAGTCAATTAACAGTTTTTCTGGTTACTTCCATGTTCACGTACGGGACTGCCATTCATAACAGGAGCTAAATCTATCTCATTTTCGCTACCATTGTTTTGAGTTCCCCTTCCTCGAGTTCGAAATACTCGATTTCTTAAATTATGTCCTCTTGGCACGTAATTTTCTTGTCGTTCTTCGGATCTTTCCCGGTTAGTGTTTTCCCTCCAGTGAGTGAAATTTCCCCTTTGTCTTATGTACCGCCTTCTTTGATTTTGCCCTCTTTCCGGCAATCATTCTGTCCTGACGTAATTTATTTGTTCCTGTGGACCTGGTCTCCCATCTATCCTCGTTCTTTCAAATTTTGGAACGTATGATTGATACCGTTGTCTGGTATTATTCTCATGATATCTATCTTGTCCTCTGCTTTGGTGATAATAACTACCTTGGTAATTTCGTCTATCTCGCACATCTAAAAATCTATTCTCCCACTCCCGAGATATATCTTCTTCCTGTTGTTCCAAAGCTGTTATTAATTCTGTCATCTCATAGATGCTACGTGGTTTTGTAATTAATAAATAACTTTGTATCCTTAAAGGATAATGCCTGGTAAGCAAACTCACAAAATCTTCCTCATTGATTGGAGGTGACAAATTCCTAACCTGACTTGCATGTTTCAGTAAGTAATCAGTCATTGATATTCCCTCTCGTGGATCAAATTGACCATGACTAAGCATTGCTCGAATTCTGTGCTGTACCGTAACATTCCAAAATCTGTTCATGAATAGCCTTTTAAAGGATTCATATGAAATTTCACCCCCTGATACCATTTGTAACCAATCTAAAGTTTTCTGGTCCAAACATCTTTTGACAACTATCATTTTCAATGCTTCAGGTATCTTTTTAATTTGAAAATACTCTGATAATTCTGCAATGAACTGTACTGGACTGGAGTTTTCATTAAATTTTGGAAGTGGAAAATCACTTAAGATATGATTGTAATTTTGCAAATTCCCTACTCCCATATTTAAATTCTCTAGTGTTACTTGTGCACTCTGAGTTTCAGCATTAGCTATGGATGAAGCCGCCGCATCACTCACATTATTTGTCATACCTGAGGAACTACCTCTATCATTATTTTGTACATCTGATACATTCACATCACATATATTTACCCTTGAATTCAATTCTAACCTATTTACAGTACCTTGCAGATTTTCTATTGCCTGTTCCAATTTTTTATTATTCTCATTTTGAACAGTTTGGTGTTTGTTAATTTCAGAAGTTAGCTTTTGATTCAAAACTATAGACAAAACTTTAACTTCTTCAGACAATTTATTTCTTTGTGTTTCTGACTCCTTCTGTATTTCAGATATCTCCCCTCTGAAATTAACTTGCACCTGAATTAAATCTGCATTCGTAGCCTCCATCATTTCTCTAAGCTCACTTGAAATGCTACTCATTCGGCTACCTAACTCTGTACATTTTACATCAACATGTTCTATTTTATTATTAACCTCACTTTTTTGGTTAGATATTTCCCTGCTTATGTCTAACATTTGAAACTTCCCCTATCTCATTCGCTATCATTTCCTGATTTTCATTTCTCATTCTCATCATACTACTATCTAGCTCCATAAATTTCTTTTCAATTTCTTCCCTGTTTTGTTCTAAGCTCTTACCAATATCTTCCCTTAATTCCCCATTATTCTTTTCCATATTCTGAGATAGTTTTTGTTCTAGTTTCTCATTATTCTGAGTTAGTTTTTCTAATTTCTCATTATTCTTACCAATATCTTCCCTTAATTGATCTGATTTTTGCTCTAATTTCTGAATATTCTTATTAATATCTTCCCTGTTTTGATCTATTTTCTTTTCTAATTTCTCACCAATATTTCTCAGCATTTCCATCATCATACTAGCATCAAAATTAACATTTCCTGCTATTCTATGCTCACCTTCTGCACTAATATTTCCTCCCTCAAATACTACATTGTTTGAGCTATTTTCTGTAACCTGTATTGAATTACAGCTAACTGTTACACTATCCCTTCCATCATTATTTCTTCAATATTATTAGTAGACATTGTTCTCTTAATCCTGCCACTCCTCAAGTACATTTGATTGTTACAATTTTTTTAGAATAAAAAAATTACACTTTTCTAACCTTTCTGATGCTATCTGCTGATGTTGCTTTGATGTCCAGCTTCCTGCCCCTCTCTCCTAGATTATATGTCGCTTCTGCGTCGTATTATGATGAATCTGCGTCGTCTCGATGTTTTTGTGTCCACTCATCCGCGTCGTCTGTCGTTCCTGTAGTTGTTTCTGGAATCTGCGTCTTGTAGTTCAGTTCACTGCTCCATTCACTCCTTCCTGGTTATTCTGCCCCACATTCTGGGTGCCAAATATGCGGCGGTATAGTTTGTTTATTTATTTATTGAGCCCCACGTTGGGCGCTAAATATGCGACGTTATATGTTTATTTATTATTGAGCCCCACGTTCGGGAGCCAATTTGCGATGTTATCAGTGTTAGTTTGAAGGAATGCTACTGTTTATTTGCCGCACGTATAAAAGACAATTTGTCGCGGTCACTTCGTGTTATCATTTACTGAGCGCCTGTTATTTTATTTAATATTTGGTTCACTGTCCTCCGGCTAGCTATGATCTCTCGGTCAAGCAAATCTCTTAATCAAGGTGTGTAAGGAGTTTTTATCCAAAGATAACACTGATGAAGAATTTCTTTTACACTTTTATTGTCGTAACATATTATGCACTTTCACATATTAATCTTGACACTCGCCAAACTGAAACTATTATAATACTTATTTACTGCTCATTCTTAATTCGCGTACATCAACTTTTTGTGTAATTAACTTTACAACACTTGAGATTTTTCATAACTCTGCTACGCGTACACTGCAAATCGATAAACTATGCTATGTATTCACCATGACTTTTTCTGTTGAACTCAGCGACGTGTGATGCCCAAATGTTTCCGATGGACTTAACGAACTTGACTCTGACCTAGCCCGTTTTATACTCCTACACCCCGATATGCCTAAAGATTATAACCGAGCTGCTATTGGTTAATAAAACGCGCCAACATTAGCGTCTATTTTTATATCCAATGAAAATTACGAAAACATATGCTCTAGGGAAAATGTTCCAGCAAATTCTAAGAAAAAACGCGCCAACATTACGTCATTTGCTCGTCTCTAATAATGATAAACAGCTCACCCCCTCGCTACATTATTGCACGCTATTATTGTCAGTTTCAGTAAGGCCGTATAAACTTACTTCTCGACAATGCTTACAATCAACAAACATCTCAAATCAATGTCACACAAAAATGCATATTCACACTACAATCACTCTTTACATTTACATAATTTGTGATACAAATTACTGCGTCAAACTTTTAATAGTAGCAAGTATTTATTTATTACCACTCGTATTACAAGAGTGATACATGTTTGCAACCATTACACTCCTTAAAAATTCCTTCATTAGGTTATAATCATAGAGGCTTAGATCCGGTGAATATGGAGGATCGGAAAGCACCTCCCAAACTCAGCGACGGTACAGATCAGCTACAGGCTGTAACACGCGAGCCGAAGCTTTGTGCTGCAAAATGATGTGAGGGGTCTGCAAAATGTGCCACCCCTTTCCTCACAGCGCTAGTCTGTGATGATGTTCCAAAACTTACAGAAATACGAGGCGTATTTTTAAAGTAAGTATCGTCTTAATACTTCGCCGCTGCGGCGCTGCAACCACGATTTTGTGCATGTGCAATCCTTCTTCCATCATTAGGAAACCAGACGCAGCTGTTAGCGATCACTACTTTTGTGTTTTCCTGCTGTTAGAGCGTTTAGAAATGTTCAAAACAATCGAATGATCCGCCTACAGTGAAGTCAGATCAGTGTTTTGTTTTCTGAATACGAGAAATGCTACGCCAGCAAACATTCATCGAAAATTGTGTGAGGTTTATGGGGAAACAATAATGAGTGACAATGCCCGGCTACACACAGCCAAACAAACTCGACATCTGATAGTATCATTTGGTTGGGAACAATTCGACCATCCTCCCTACAATCCGGATTTGGCCCAAGCGATTTTCATCTGTTTCTTCGTCTGAAGAAATTCCTTAGTGGAAAACATTTCAACGACAATGATGTTGTGAAACAAGAAGTGCAGACTTGGCTCTCATCATTGGCGGCATCATTTTTGAGGAATGTGTACAAAAATTGGTTCTCTGTTACGACAATTACCTGAATAACGGCGGTGACAATGTGTAGAATTAGTATAAGGTAATGGGTGATAATAAATTATTTGGAAAGTAATGTTCGATTATATTTTTAAATATTATCGGTATTACTTTAAAAACACACCTCGCTCTGTCCTTGCTGTGCGGTATGCAATAACGCCATCACATTCGTACACAAGAGGCACCAAAACCTTCGTATTTGTAGGGGTTTGGCGGACATTTGTTTTAGGCGGTGATCCGCAATGATGCCACTTTTTGAGGTTCGTTTGCGAGAATCCTACTTCTTGATCTAACTCGCGCATGGTCTGACGTCGATCGGTGTGTAAACAGCGCTGCTACAGCCTGTGCTTGCTCTTCACTTACACTTGGGTGACCCGACCAAGACATGTCTGTTACGCCTTCAAGTTCCTCAATGAAAGCTCTAACCCGCTTCGCCACTTGCCTGTATGGTAAAAGCAGTTTTCCCACATGCCTCAACAAGACCGGACAGTATCCGGACACCTGGCTGAAAATGACGTAAAAGTTCGTGGCGCCCTCCATCGGCAATGCTGGAAGTCAGTATGGTGTTGGCCCACCCTTAGCCTTGATGGCAGCATTCACTCTCGCAGGCATATTTTCAATGAGGTGCTGAAAGGTTTCTTGGAGAATGGCAGCCCATTCTTCACGGAATGTGGAACTGAGAAGAGGTATCAATGTAGGCCGATGAGGCCTGGCACGAAGTCGGCGTTCCAAAACATCCCAAAAGTGTTCTATAGTATTCAAGTCAGGACTCTGTGTAGGCCAGTCCATTACAGGGATGTTATTGTCGTATAACCACTCCGCCACAGTCCGTGCAGTATGAACAGATGCTCGATCGTGTTGAAAGATGCAATCGCCATCCTCGAATTGCTTTTTAATAGTGGGAAGCAAGAAGGTGCTTAAAATATCAATGTAGTTCTGCGCTGTGATCGTGCCACGCAAAACAACAAGGGATGCAAGCCCCCTCCAGGAAAAACACGACCGCACCATAACACCACCACCACCTCCGAATTTCACTGTTGGCACTACACACGCTGGCAGATGACGTTCACCGGGAATTCGCCATACCCACACCCTGCCATCGGATTGCCACATTGTGTACCGTGATTCGTCACTCCACACAACGTTTTGTCACTGTTCAATCGTGTAATGTTGACGCTCCTTACACCAAGCGAGGCGTCGTTTGGCATTTTCCTGCGTGATGTGTGGCTTATGAGCAGCCGCTAGACCATGGAATCCAAGGTTTCTTACCTCACGCCTGTCATAGTACTTGGAGTGGATCCTGATGCAGTTTGGAATTCCTGTGCGGTGGTCTGGATAGATGTCTGCCTATTACTCTTTACGACCCTCTTCAAATGTCGGCGGTCTCTGTCAGTCAACGGACGAGGTCGGCCTGTACATTTTTGTGCTGACATGTCCCTTCACGTTTCCACTTCACTATCATAGCAAAAACAGTGGACCTAGGGATGTTTAGGAGTGTGGAAATCTCGCGTACAGACTTCTGACACAAGTGACACCCAATCACCTGACCACGTTCGAAGTCCGTGAGTTCCACGGAGCGTCCCATTCTGCTGTTTCACGATGTCTAATGACTACTGTGGTCGCGGATAATGCGTACCAGGCAGTAGGTGGCAGCACAATGCAACTAAGGTGAAAGACGTATGTTTGTGGGGTGTCCGGATACTTTTGATCACATAGTGTACATGACATTGTCTTGTACAACCAAGCACATTCAATCTTCAACCAACTTTACTGTTCATGTTTTGTGAACACGGTGAAAACACAACACACAACATTTAGATCGGTTTACTGAAACAGGTCTATTTTCCATTCGCCACAGCTCATGCACATGAGAGAAGGGAGAAACTATTCATTGGGAGGTGGGTAAAACATAGTCAAACACATGGTAAACATGAGAATAATTAGATTTGTTCCCACAGGATTCGGAATCGATTCTGAATTATTTGAGAATGTGCAGTAGCTAAGTGGCGTTCCAACACAACAGATAATCAGTTCAGAACTAGTTCTGAATTTCCAACTTGCTATTCCAACGTATTTGGGAACTAGTTCAGTGCGAGTGAAATAGGTTCGTGATCAAGAGTAGAAACTGAAAATTCTGGACAGGCACAAATTGTATAGCCTACTGCGTATACTCAGTTAATCCAGAATCCATTCTAATAGGTAGAAACAAACCTGTCAAAGAGTATAGAGAAAGTAATATTTTATTTTGAAAGAAAAGACTTTCTATTTCTTATTCTGAGACTACCATAAAAATAGAGCGAAACAAATAAATTAATCAAATGTTAAAAAAGTAAATAAGTAAAAACATAATATAAAACGTAATAAAATGCATCAAAAGGCCCAGGAACAATAATTATAAAAAACAAACAACAAAATCAAAACGAACAATTAACAAAATAAAATATCAAATGGCAGTTAAAGAGGTAAGTTTTTAAAATTGAAACGGATCATTTATTAGCCAAGAGTGAAACATTCTTAATTAGCTGGCTAAACTAAATTGAATTTTATTTATGGACGCTCCTTAACTACTGATGTTTTAGTGTCCCATTCTATATGCGGCGTGATAGACCAGAAATGGCCTCCTCATCAGACTTGAGGTTTATTTGCGTGCCGTAAATCTACAACATGGGACTACCGGCTTTACTTCCTTACGAGGAAGCCATGCTAAGGATTTTTACGCCTAAAAAAAAATTAAAAGGTTTAGTTGGCTGCCTAGGCTTGCAGAAGTGAACGAAGAATTCGGGGATCGTGCCTCTTGTTCCGACCATTAGACATACGTTTTCAATAAAGTTAAGGCCGTGTTTCTCCAGGTAGTATTTTTCTGTATTATTCAGCAGAAAAAGCGTTATTACTTGGAGGAATAAATTTTAATATGTAATTTATTCCTCCACACGTGATTACTTCTACAATATGGAATATCAAAGGTCTTCGGTAGGAATGCTAGATTGAACACCTTCCATCTTTGTAATTGATGTTGTGAAATTAAGAAGGCCACAAGAGAACAGTTCTGAATTAGTTCTGAGAGCGTACTCGACTGGCGCATGCGACTAAGAATGCGTTGGTATTAGTTCGGAACGTGTTGAGAACCGAGTGTTGGAACAAACCTATTACTTTCTTCTCATTTCCTTTCTACAGCAGTTTTGTCGCTATTGAAGCTACAATATTTTCCAGAGTTTAAAATCCTTTAGGTGCAGCACGGTCATCTTTTCCCTGTAACTTTTTTCTAAAATACTTCTATTTCCAGCGTACCTCAAAATATGTATTTTTGGCGAAGGTTTTATCAAAATTCAAATGTAAAAGTTTCTGTAGTTTGCTGTACACTATCAAACCTGTATACAGACATACGTAAAACAAATGTCAATTCTGAAAACTGGCTTCAATCAGTACAGAGGGAGTCACTATTGAGACGGAGCACAGGCGAAGTTACAAATTTCGGTTTGCTACCGTTTGTTGTAAGGACTTCGCAACAGTTCTTGTCAAGGATTCAGATCTCGGTGCTTGTATTAATTTTGGAATCCTACTCCCCTTGGTATGAATAACTTTTCTGAATTGGTGTTCTCCCCCACCCCTGCCCCGCACGTCAAGCCTCTCGTGTAGCGTACGAGGTTTTTCTCGACTAATTTGCGAGTTAGCGGAAAGTTTAACAGTTAGCTCATCTGTAGTACAGACACATTTCTGCGCTCTAGAAATGTATCATTGAAACACACTTGGAGAGAACAAAATACTAATTAAATAGCCGCGGCGCGGGCTCCAACAGAAAGGAAATCAAATTAAAGGAGAACGCTTCGACCGTCGCCCAAAGCAAACGAAGTGACGCGCTCCTACAGTTGCTTAACCCTTCAGCAAGCTTTTCCCAAGTGGGATGCTTCATTGAGTTACATCACACACATTAAAATTCACTCAATGTTCGCATCCGTGGAGAATAAAAATATAAATTGCGGCGGAATAATGTTTCGACATAGGTATTTCCTTAGCCTAGGTCCCACGCATTAGAATACGCGATGAGATGCAGATCCACACTTAATTACTTTAGCATAAGCTGTCTTTAATGTTCTGTAACTCCGTTAAGTATATGAATGAAGGCTAAGACGTTTATATATTCACAGTCAACATTATAAATGAGTGTAATGTTTAAGTGGTAGGTACTCAAGCATCTGAATTCTTAAGCATCAAATTATTTGCATCCAACACATTAATGCAAAGAAGGAAGCACTGCAGATTAAATGGTAGTTATTTGTAAGTAAAATAACTCAAGGTGCACCATCATGAGTTCAGAGGGGAGACGGGTGTGTATATTTACGACATTCCCTATGCACTATATCTCAAACTTTTCTTCGGGGTATGTTGTAATAGTCAGCGGGCCCATTCTGCATCTGTTGGAATGACCTGAGTATGTTTATATGTAAACACTTATAGTTAAACACTTCCATAAAGGGTATGCCCATCCCTGTTAACTATTATTTATTATAATAGTTAATAATAATAATAATAATAATAATAATAGATGTGAAAGTGAAGTGTCTTGTGAAATAGTTAATATGACATCAATATAAATTATTTTCAGATTACTGAAGTGACATGGAAGTGAAGGGTAAATTTAATAATTGTTAATTTAGTATATATTTTAGTGCTGAGAAGTTAGTGTAAAAGAGTGAATTGATTATAAATTAAAATTTAACTAATTAGGGTATATAATTACATAAACACCTCAAAAGAAATAATAAATAAATAAGTTTAAATTTCTCATACACAATTAAAGCAGACAAGAATAAAAACATTTTAACCATAAATGAATTATTATGAATTATTTGATTATTTTAGTGTTAGTTTTGTATTAGAGGTGCTGAATACCAGCACCTAAGTTGTCGGTTTCCGACGTATATTTAGTCAGTATGTATTTAGATGGTTTAGTTAGATAGCTGGCTACCAGTTAGTAATTTTTACTGGCTGGTAGTAGAAATGTAATTGTACGTCTATTTTGAGTTAGTGGGTGGAAATTTAAAAATTTTATTTTAGTTACTTTTACTATTATTTCTTGTATTTTCTTTCTTTTTATTACTTATAGTTAATTATCTGTACAATGATAATGTAAGTGCATTGTATTAATAAACTGAAAATTTGTTAATACACGTTCCGGTTTAGGTAACACGGTGCCGGAATGGAGTATTACAGATCTTATTTATTTATTTATTATCCTTGTTAACCACTTTCAGATTCCAAAGTGAATTACAAAGGATATAGTTATTTTTAATTCTCAAAGAGCAATCTCCACTCTTTGGAAAGTGAGATTTAATTTGTATTGCAAGGTCAGCCAACTGAGGTGATATGTCTTAAACATGCCTGTTTTGCAGAACTGGGAAGAGAAGGCAAGCAAGAATGAGTGCTAGTACAGCTCAATTTTTTCGGCTCCAGTATATTTTTAATTTCTCACCTGGAAATCCCTCCGAAGAAGTGAATATAAATGTAATTACTGCCTCATTTAGGTAAGGGATCAACAATGGAATACCAAGTCAATTCTTCAATAATCAGAGTTGTCAGTTTTCTGCTTGTGTGAACTATTGCTAGGGAGGCACTCCAAGACACAGGAAGGGAGTGAAGGACGAACGGCTTTATAATAAAAGTGGCAGCAGCCGGAAATCCCCCAAAGCTTCCTGTCACTCTATAGTTAGTAAAGGTGAGGAAAGGTTAGAGTACGGTTGTTTCTTTTATTGGCGAAACAAACAGCAAATACAGTGTCCCGTTGAATCACTACCAATAACAAGTGTGAATATTCCCTCATTCAATTATGTTGGCAGTATGATTTTCATTTTATACTGTTTAGAAACTCTCCCAGTTTTTATAACAATAGAAATACTCTAGTGCACGTGTGCGTGGTATGACACCACAGAATGGCGGAATTTACAGTTCAGTAGAAACTGAAATGTTAATGGTTGGCAGAATCAAGTTCCAGCGCAAAGAAGATTTAGGCAAGAATTTGGTGCAAATGTTGCAGCTGTATAACCAGGTTATGTGCCAGAAAAAGGAAAGCGATAAAAACAATGCATATAGCTAAAGTTGAAGAAGTTAGGCAAGCAATTAAGCGCAGACCCCAGAAATCAGAGGATATTCCAAAGTTCAGTGTTCACAATACTGTCCATAAAAGATTGCGACTCAAAATATATAAAATTGAAATTGTACAGAAGCTGCAACCAAATGATAAACCCAGACGGGCGGAGTTCGCCAACCCATTGTTATCTCACATTGAAGATCAGAATGTATTCTTCAATCATGGCATTCTCAGTTGGAAGCACCTTTCACACGTAAAATGCACTGGCAAAACTGTAAAATATGAGAAGAAAACCCACGCATCGTAATGGAGCACGAACGCGATAGCCCTAAAGTTATCGTGTGATGTGTTTTAAACCCGCCGTTTTAACTGTATGTATTGCCATAAAACGTGCAGGCGCACTAGATTCATCATTTTCATTCTTATAAAAACTCGACGTGTTTCTCAACAAGAGAAGATGAAAATCGCATTACCAACTTAAGTGACTACATATTCACACTACAGGTCTGGACGGGCGCGGATCCCTGGGCTTAGGCCGGTCTCAGGCTTAATTTTCAAATTATTGAAAATAATCACGAAGAAAAACTAATATATTGCCTTATACATAGCATTTTATTTGTCACGTTAATATCTTAAACATGTGCTACATTTTTTGACCGCAATGTTGAGATATCCGGAATAGCACAATTTATCGCAGCATGCATCTATAGTAGTAGTAACAGTAGTCATAATAAATAAATGACCACTAAGACTATTTAGGATAACGTTAAAACAGCATGGCAGTGCAAAATTCGACTCCCTCCATCCACCCACACCCAGAACATTTTAGGCAGGGTGCAGTAATAGGGGCAGCATGTGATCAATAAGGCAGTATGCCGATAACATGCCATTTACTACATGCGGGGACCTCAGTCGCCACTATTTCTGTAAAGTGGCACATCAATTGTCCCAAGGACCCTAGTGCATCTCACACGAGGCCTCCCAGCAGGAGAAAAGTTTGTATTTCGGTACCGGAAATCGGAGCCGAGTCCCTTCGCGTGCAGCGCTGAATGCACTATTATTATTATTATTAAATTATTATATTATTATTATTATTATTATTAATGGTCAATAACTGCAAAAAAAACTTCATTTAAAACAATTGGGCCCAGGTCGGGTTGTACAGTGTAACCCATTCTCGGACTCGGGCCGGGCCTCAGAATTTCCGCGCGTGCAGACCTCTAATTCTCACTTGTTATTGGTAGTGATAATACAAAGGGGCACACTGTATTACTCATAAGTTTCGATTACCAGAATAGATCTCAACAGATGCCTGTTTTTGTATCTTATCTTTTCATTTCAGATTAATTATTTCGTTTCAGCATTAGAAGCCCAGATCTAACGACAGCCTAAAGTCTAACAATACGAAATTATTAAACAATGGGATATACGTTTGATACGGAAGTAGGATGATTTTGTAAGATAATGCCGATATATACGAGGTGCGATCATTAAATTCCAGGACTGAGCCTGCTTTGACCGAACGGAGCACGTGATCGACATGCACGTGCAGCACAGACGAGTAATAACCTTGAATACAAGCTACACAAAGTTTCAGAGCGATAGCGTCATTGATACCTGTGTTACACAAGTTTGTACTAGCACGTGCACGCTCATCTTGGCGAAATCACGATGGACTCGAAATTGGCGCAGAGAGAAAACATCAAATTCTGTGTGAAACTTGGGAAATGGGCAACCGAAACCCATGAAGTGTTGAAATAAGCTTACGGGAATGAATCAATGAGTCGGACGAGATGATTTGAGTGGAATTCACGTTTCACAAATGGCAGAATATCGCTGGAGGACAATCAGGAGGCCAGAGCGGCCACACACGAACATGATCATTGCTTTTTTTCGACATTTACGGTATTGTGGACCCTGAAATTATTCCTGCAGGCAAACAGTGACTGCTATATTTTACTGTGACGTTTTGAGACGTCTCAGGGCGGACATTTGTCGGAAACGACCGCAACTGTGGGCAGAGAAAAATTAGGAGCTGCAGGATGACAACGCACCAGCTCACAGAGCTCTCGCAATACGCCAGTTTTGTGCTGGCAACAACATGGTCGTCCTTCCCCAACCCCCATATTCACCAGATTCGGCCCCCAGCGACTTATTTTTGTTTTCCAAGATGAAATTAAAGTTAAAGGATCGCCGTTTGGCACGGTGGAGGAGATCCAATGCGAATCGCAGCAGATGCTTAACACGCTTCAAGAACGAGACATCCAGGGCGCATTCCAAAAATGGCAGAAGCGCTGGGATCGGTGCATAGTTACCCAAGGGGTCTACTTTAGAGGAGATGGTAGCCAAATTTAAATCAGGTAATTTTATTTCCATTTACGGGACCAGTCCCGGAATTATAGGTCGCACCTCGTATTCATTCAATACAATTGCTGGATGATTAATTTACATTCCTCTCTCAGATTTGCTCTTCCAAACCCTAAGGAAGGTAGTGAATGATCCTGCTTAAGGAAAGGTTATCCCGCTTCAAAAGAAAATAGAACCCCACAATGAAGCTAGCTCGTTGAACGCAGAGGTAATTCACATGCTTTATTTGCCAAAAATAGAAATTTACATGTAGGTACAATGCACCTTTCAGCGTTGGCATTTCAGTGCATTTAGTCTTCGATCTTTTACGCCACAAATTCTCTCCGATTCACAGCTTTCACCTTTGCAGCCTTTATTCACAGAAATACGTTTGAAACGAAACACAGAAGACAAGCAGCAAATGAATGGCTGTTGTTTGTTTTGCTGATATATGGACAAGGTACAAGAGTCAATAGAATATTGTATCTTCGTACAATAGATCGCATTCGTTTCAAATCAAATGCGCTTTGTTATATTTTCATAAATTTTAACGCCTAACAAAGTTGTAGCATTTTCAATTCATTTTTCAACATAGTGCCCACATATGGGATATTTTTGTTTGAGATATATTGGCATTTAATAACGATCATCTAAACCACTGAGCAGTCAAGCAGTAAACAACGATAAATTTTCGGAATGAGTTGTATTTGTTTTGTATTCATAGCGTTCGTTAATCTATATTTAATTTGAGGAAAACAGTGATCATTTTGATGTGGATGGAATACCAAGTGAGCAACCTAAAGGGCCATAATTTGAAACTAATGTCAGCTTCCTGGACCTACCGAAGACCACATCAGCACCTATTCTTAAATATAGACAATGAAGAGGATAAAATAGGATAGAGTCTAAGTAGATGCATTGCCTGAAATTTGTAGCGCAGTATTCTCTTATGGATCAAAACCATAGTGAAACAATAAAAGGCAAACTCCACGTATTATTACATTAACGGAAGGTTATATTAAAAAAATGTTCATTTGTATCAAATTGTAGTGATGTTTTTCTGTTTCTGCTATTAGTTCGTTTAAGTACATATTGATTTTTTTTGCTTTTGATAACAATAAAGTTATCAAACTTGAACGAAACCAAAAAGAACACCTTATCTTTGTTTTTGCATGAGCATGTGGCCATAAAACTTAAATTTTTATATGTAAATATAAATATTTGAATAATGAATCAGAATGCTACAATTTATTAACCCATAAATTTAGAGCAGTATGCTCAAATGCTTAAGGCTTGTTCAGTATCATAATATGACCAGTGATAACAATTTGAGTATTTTAGCTTTGATACAAAGTAAAACTGTATTTTCATTTTAAATTTTCCTTAAACAGCAGAAATGTTCGATATAAAGTAAAACTGGTCCCATCACACATTACGAGTGCAAGAAGATAATTTGGTAGATACGTATAGCCAACGATTCTTATATGTTTAATAGTTAAAAACAATAAATTTGAGGGAAAAAAGGGCGAAACTATTAACCTTTGGATAGGATTGTAAAGCAGAGGGGATTCGGCACCGATACTGTACCGACACCCCTGGAAGGGAGGGATGAGGTGAAGGTAGATATCGGGCGGCCAGAACCAGGAGTGACGGCACAGCAAATGACAGGATTCCTATAGTTTCCAGATTGAGACGCCCCGGTAGTCCGACAGACGGACTGGGGACCCCGCCTCACATAGTCCACCGCCCCCCCCAAGAGTCGGCAACCAGCTGAAGGTCGAGGGACGGAGAAAGTTCACAGAAAGTCCTTTATCCCTGCCACGCTGCACCGAAACACTATCGCCGACACTTTCAACCCTTGTCATAAGGGGGGGGTGTTCCAACCCCTTCATCTGCCGTGGTGCGGGCGTTGCGGACCCTGAGCACTCGTGGTACTTCTGACGTTACTAGAAGTGCGCCTGACGAAACGTCCGAGCTTCACCCGAAGGAGTGTCTTTTGGAATGGGTTGGACTCGGCGGGGAGATTGGGTACGACTGTGCCCGTACAGGCGGCGTTGTGAGACGCCTCAATGTCCTCCGGTACTGCCCTGGATAACCGGTAGACGGCATGCTGGATTGCTGTCGGCCCTACCGAGGTTTTCGGTAGTCATTCCTCTGGGATGACGCGCGAAAGTGGCGTATCCACCTCCATCCTCAGGAAAGCGGGTGCGGAGGCTTTTAGACTCTAGGTATTGGCCTCATGGGAAAATCCACGGACCGGAGAGGCACTCGGTTGGCGTCATCGTGGGCTTAGGAGGGGGTTTGGGCTTCGACTCTTGCTCTGGTAGACCTTTGTGCATTACTTTTAACCCTAAAACAGACCAAACGGGGTGAAGGCTGAATGACATGATAAAGGCAACGAAATGGGGGGACAGGAAAATCGGGAAATAAAAGAAACCACTCCAGCTTTCGCCTGACGACCGGGAAAATACCATGGGTCAGAGTGGGTGGTCGCCGGGAATCGAACCCGGGGCCTTCGAATACGGGTAACAGACATTGCCGCCTAAGCCATCCCACTCGGTATATTAACCTTTCCAGCAGCCTATTCATCAAATGCATTGCTCCCTATCCAGAAAGTAATACACAAGTTTATAATCTGGAAAAGAATGTTGCAATTCTTCTCTCGATAAGTTTAGCGCAATATCAGAGCTAAAGTAATGTTATTTTCTATTATACCGAAACTTAATTTTAAGCTTCTATAATTTCAATCATAAATGGAATTTATTATGGTTTCTGCTAGTAATGAAATACAGCGATGCGTAGTTTACTTAGCTAAACTCAAAACAGCATAGTAAGAATATTTTAATTATTATTACAATTTAACCAATACTTATATGTACGCAGGCAAAATAAATGACCAGTTGCGGAGTTGAGAATCTTTATTCTTTTATTTTTATGGAATAGTGTTCAGCCCGCTCTTATTACATACGGCACAAAAGGAATAAAATTTTAGAAGGAAACGTCCCAGGCTTAATTTTGGGTTACCTCCGCGGCATTTGCCAGCTATAAGGACTGCGGAAAACCTATAAAAAGACTCAAAGCGGACGATTCTGGCGGGATTTGAACCAGGGACCTCCAGGTAGGAGTCTGTATTTTAACGTCCTCGACTACTCGTGCCGGTACTTTTAAATAAACAGTCTCTCAACATCAGTAAAATAAAGAGGCATTAGTATTAGCCTCCAAATACCACAACTTAAGTGATACACATTTCCTTAAACGAAATGCTTACTCAAACAAGCAATCTCAGCAAGTCAATGAGGGACTGAATGGTAATAAATGAAGTTCTCAGGTGGTTAGTTGGGGCTAGGTGTAAACGTCAGCATCCTGCCTGACGGGAGAGTAGTTTGCGCCTTCTAGTTGCTGAACCTTTTGAGGCTATGATATGAGAATTTGTGTTCTCTAGCAATATTGTTGCACGATTTCTCTGTACAATACGGTCCCGCAGAGCTACTACCTGAATTTGTGGACAAAATGAATGTTCAGTAACCTATGAAGCACAAAAACAATAAATTACCTTTTTTTGGCAAACATCGCAGCGTTGTTCGATGATTTTTCGAAGAATACGATTCCGTAATGTTACTAATATGAATCTTTGGATACAGTGAATGTGCAGGAACCTCATGAAGCACATAAATAAAATTTGCCTGCCTTTCGCGAACATCAGAACATTAACTTTTTTTCAATCGTGTGAAGATTACTGTCATAGGACGATCAAACAAATAAACATCGTAATCCATCCCCGTAAAACCAGTAATGCATTTTGTCACTCGTTAATATTCGATGCAAAAGTACATTTATACCAGAAGCAGTGCGTGATAGCTAATTCACTGGTGAGTTCTTTGTGGAAATCCTCCCTATAAATGAAAGAACCTATTGTATAACAATATGTAGAGAAGTGGCTGAAAGTATGCAGATTCTGTCCAAAAATATGTTACCAAAAACATTCAGAAATTCATATTTACTCCCAAAAAGTTTTAAATTTAAAGCTATCCTCATATTATGGTGAGTGAATAGATGTTGGGACAATAGACATGCCTGCAATAATTATAGTATAGAAGTGAGAGGGCGGATGGAGGAACGGACAGATGGATATACAGCAAGAAAATAAATACCATGTAGCAGATGCACACAGACTGTGCATGACAGAGGCTGGTCGAGATTACTTTTCCTCTGAAAGATGGGCGTTTCTTTGGCAAAGTTTGAAATTCGCCACTCTATTATTTACCCGGACTTTGCAAAGAGAAGTTATTTCTTTACCTTTCTTGCACTCCGACTTTATGAGTTGTGTACTCCTGAATTAGCAGGATGCTAAGCAATTGCTTTAGACAGCACTGAAAGAAAAATAGTCTCAAGGTCCTAATTTTCTCACTGGAATTTCTTAACCACTCCTAAATCTATTTTTTAAAACTCGCCTGAAGGTCTAGCGCTATGATGAACAAATGTCTCAAAGAGATCCGGAAAACACACTTCGTGTCTATGCCAGAAATCAAATATATAACCATCCCCAGAATGTCATGCGTATCATTTGTCATTGACTCTAGAAGGAAAAACTATATCTTCCGCTCTCTCTTTCTGAGTTATATCACCCTTACATAGCCCAAGAATGCTGAATACATGTTATACCTTAGAATTAGTTGCCTGGATACGATATCATTGTATTTTATTAAACCATAGGTGTGCTTTCCTACATAAATTTATTTCTTCTACACAACCATGTAGTTTTCACTTTTATTTATTCATCTTCTAGCCTGGCAGGTATTCTTGCAACAACTGTGTAACATGTTGACAATTAAAGTTGTGGTACATCTTGTGCACGAGATGAGGGCGTGATATTTATGTGGTTTATGCACGGCGTGGGAGGTCATTGTTATTCAGGTCACAGACAAGCACCATTTGGATTTCGCTGCAATGCCCAACAAAAGGGAGGCGGTACAAGCTTTCCGTGGTGGGGGGAATAAACATGACCATTCTCTCACTTTGAGGGTTAGCCCAATCTAATCCACACGACAGTGCAATGAATGATAATTAAGGAGGAATTAGTTTCAACGTGACCGAGGAGAATGTCAGCAGAAATTATCCCAGATACGATGAAAAGTGGACTTAGATACTTCAAAGCATGTGGCTTATGCCTTTAAAAGTAAAGAAACCAAGATTAAGTTATTTCTTCATTTGAATGAGATTAATGAAGGTTTATAAAATAAAAAATTTATACTAGCCATCAAGCCAAATAAAATTACAGTTTGCATCGTTTAAAACTAGAAGAAAAAGTACATTAAAGGATTTTATTTGTTCAGTAATGGTTAGACATCATTCAATAAAAACTAATCGTGTGTGTGTGTGTGTGCGCGCGCGCGAGCGCAGGCGCGCGCCAGAATACATACGTGTTGTGTGCTTATATTCCAAATCTCTTGCCAAATCACTCAACAATCTTGGCTCACGTATGATCTAATATCTAGACAAAAACAGTTGGGGATTACTCATCCCTTAAAAGTGACGAAGTGTCAAATTGATAAGGCACTACGTTATCTGAATTCTTAAAGCCGCGCGATGGTGCAAGAATTTTGAAGCCGATAGCACCACGAAGAGGCGTCCATTTTTGAAGCCGAGCGCTGGTCATCACTTTTTGAAAACCGTACCCTTTGCTTCGGTATCTGCTGTAGAGTCTGCTGCCGACTGCTACAGTGGTAAAGTTATGAGATCTTTCTCTCAGGGTATGCGTGGGCGTATTTTGGAAGGATAACCGCAGTTTAAATTGACGGAGAATGTGATCTAATAGGAGCTATTGAAGCGAGTTGCTGACCGTTTCAAAATAAAAACTAAAACTGATTATGAATCACTCGAAATTATAGTAATTGAATTACTACCTGCTACTTCTGCACTATCAATTTTGCTGTTTGAAATAACTGTTTCCGCAATAAAAGAAAGTAGAAGCGTAAATTGCCGGTAAAATGCTTACCGGCAAGATCCCTTGCAATAGCCGCTAAATCTTACTCACACAAGCGCGTTACTGGACGCTTAAAACAACACATCAATAATCATCAGATTAAGTGATTTATTCTAAAGAAAGAGTGTTGCAAATGTACTTGGAATGTGTGCGCGAGCAAATGTGTGTCTGACTTATAATACACGCCCCTCAAGCTACATTTTACTCTCCTACCAACATCCATTTATAAGCACTCTAATCTCAAAAATCCTGCGTATGCGTATGTGGCACTGTTTCTTGGCGGTACCTCCCCGACTCTCAAGTTACATTACCTTTCTCTTTTTCAGAATTTCCGGTATACGTGACTCTTAAACGTACTGAATTCACCCCTTAAATGCAGTCCAATGACTTTTATACTAGCACGTTCGCCACTTTGGCTTTACTAATGACTTCGTTTAACATGGCTTTCTAATGACCTTTTCCTCGCACAAATCTTTCAACTCAAACTTGTTACATTAAACACTGATTTAATATAAGAAATTATTTATTACAACTATTTCTCTATCTCACAATCATTCCCTTATTTAATTTATATATATATATTATATTCCCGTCAATAATTACGGCGTCAAAAACCATAGGATCGCCAGAACTAACATCTGCACGGCACGGCACGGTTAAGGAATGGGAGTGGTTAAACAACATCCTAGAACACTCTGGCTTACGTTAATTATAAAAACCTCTGAAATATTGTAAATGTTCCTAGAACTTTTGAAATATTCTAGAATGCACCGAAGCGTTCTAAAACATTTTGTCTAAGGCAAATATTGAGTTAATCTCATTCGTTAAACACTTACATTTGATACTGTATCATAGTTCCAAGACGTTATTTATTTGTATGCATACTGTATATTAATTTGTGCATCAATGCTAACTTCCTAACACATTATTCTGTTTTAAAACTCCTCATATTTTCACGGGAACTCAAACTGTTGTAACAAAAAGGCTACATTTTAAAGCTTTAAATTTAGTAAAATAGCATTGAAAGGACTTTAATTTGCGATGAAAGTTAGTGACACTTTTTAAAAAACATAAATGTAAGGACAGTGCAGAAATGATGATTCGGAGTAACTCTGGATAAATCGAGTAGTTAGTAAAGAATATGAAGGAAAGGAAAGGTTAGACTATTGTTAAAATAAGTATGAAGTTTCATATTTTTATTTAAAATATGGGTGCAAAGAAATCAACACGTTTACATTTCAGAGTGGAGAATCCAGTGAAAGAGATACAATTTTCAAATGTAGTAAATATTCATATATTATACATTTATTCATATACAACCTTCATATTCTGTCTGTCGAAGTTATTTTAAAACTTTAATAAAGAACATTATGGTCGAGCTTTCTGATATGTTTCGAAGTTTACTGTCAATAGCAGAACACATGCCTCGCAGTAAATTGAGAGGTGGGAGAGCACTCTGAACCATAACAAACAACATATGATAAACATATGTATTGTATGGGTCTGCCCATGCGGAAAGTGAGCAGTAATTTATACTGCAATATTTTCCAAACAGGAATTGTATGTTTTACATCACTGCGGCAGATAGAAGTTCATCACCAGTTCATCACACTGAAATAGTTTTAGATATTACGGAACGGGATGGCTACGCGGCAACGTCTGTGGCCCGCGTTCGGAAGGTCGCGTGTTCAATTCCCGGCGACCGCCCACTCTGATCCATGGGTTTCTTGGGCTTTTCCCAGGTCCTGTCCCTCTATTTTGTTTCATTATCATTTCATTAACCTTCGTTCGTCTTTCAGGATCGGAAGTGTCGGCGATGTTTCGGTGCAGCGTGGTAGGGGAAAAGGATTCCCTCTGGGAACTCCTTCCGTCCTTCGGCTTTCACCTTACTGTCGGTGTATCCGAGGCACCTTGAGGAGCGTTGGACCCCTCTGTGTGGGGCGGGGACCCGCGTCGTCTTCCGGGGTGTCTACATCTGGAAACATAAGAACGTGTCATTGCTGTACCGTCGCTCCTGAATCCGGCAGCTTGGTGTCTCCTCTCGCCTCATCCTTTCTCCCGGGGACGACCCCTCGTGGGGGTAGGTGAAATATTCCCTTTGGAACGGTGTCGAATCCCCTCCGTCAAGGAAGATAAGATTTAGGGATTTCTCCATGACTCGTAGAATAGGACCTGAATCTGCATAAGCAGGTAGAGATAGCGAACTTCCAGGAATGGTTCCGTTACCATATTAAGGTGCACCAGTAAGCTCTGACGGTATGACCAGCGAACGGAGGGGACACCTCGCACCCAACGAGGAACTTTTGTGCTTACCACCCCCGGGAGGAACGAATGAGGTGAAGCAACCGTGAAGACTATATTCCATAGGCAGGCCGCCAAAAGAGACGCGCAGGGGTCCCTAACGATTCCAAGATTAATGAGTCACACCAGCGGACTGCTCAGAGAAGGCTTGCCTCTAGTGAAGCCGGGGAGAACTCGTTCTACCTGAGGCGGCTCAGAGTAGGCTTCCCTCTTGTGAAACAGGGGAGAACTCGACCTACCTGAGGCGGCTCAGAGAAGGCTCTCCTCTTGTGAAACCGGGAGAACTCAACCTAGCTGAGGCGCCTCGGAGAAGACTTCCCGCTTGTGAAACCGGGAGAACTCGACCTACCTGAGGCGGCTCAGAGAAGGCTTCCCTCTTGTGAAACCGGGGAGAACTCGACCTACCTGAGGCGGCTCAGCCTACCTGAGGCGGCTCAGAGAAGGCTTCCCTCTTGTGAAACCGGGGAGAACACGACGTACTGTCTGTGACTCAGGAGTTTAGCTTTGTCCTTGTGGTTGATGTAAACGAACCTGAAAGAGCGTTGTGTTATTCTCGCTTTATTTTTTACACCCTGTTCCAAAGGTACTTATCCTTTCTTTCAGCGACAACAAATATTAGGCGAAGTAACATCAATAGTACATGATTACCGCATCAAACAAAACAATTATGATCATACTTTCAATAAGTGAACTTGTAAAGCCTGCATACATGTAAAACAGTATATTTATGACAATATAAATGTTGAATATTATTTTACTAACCTCATTGGTCTAAAGGGTGTGCAAGATCCGATGCAGATGATTCGGAGTCCGAGTCATCGGATGATATCGCTACTTGCTCATCAGAAGAACTGTCGTTTGCATTTGAAATAGCAATCTGATTTATCACATCAGAAACCAAACGATCCATGGACCAGTAACCATCTTCTAATTTTCTAACATGTCGGTGATATCCTACCCAGTGTTCTGCAGGTACCGCAGAGATTCCTTCGTTGGTTAAACTCAATAAACGAGATAACGAAAATTCGCCAGTAACATTGCGCTCCCTTATGAAGTGCTTTACTGTCGCCCATGCAAGTGTAAGGCGGCAGATACAGATTGGAGTGTCCATGAGCATTGAAGATGCGGTCAATCTTAAATGCCTTCTCTCTTGGTCTGTTCATTTCTATCAAAGAAAAAAGTTGATGCTTTAGCATGCTTTCTTCACAATGAACTCCATTTCTCTGAAGCCATGATATCATGTTAACTTTAGTGTCGTATTTATTTGGGGGCTTATTGATCTGAATGGTGTAATAAGGAGCATTATCTAGAATGATTACAGATTTTTCCGGAAGGTTTGGAATCAAGCGTTCATTCACCCATCGTTCGAAGTTGACACCGTTCATTTGCCCAAGGTAATCACCTGTTACTGATCCTGCCTTGTAAATCAGCAATGCTCCAGAAATAAATCCATTCTCGGAGCATGCGTGAACAACAATGAGTTTATTTCCTGCACTTCCTCAGTAAGCACCCCTGTGATCCCATAAATTTGCCAACATTTCTTGAATGTTAAATTACTGTCCATCCACGTTTCATCCAAATAAACGATATCCCTGCCTTGTCTTCGGTATTCCCTTAGCTCAGCTAAGTATTTGCATCTCCATTCAACAATTCTTGGCTTTTCGATTAAGATTGTTCGCTTACCTCGGCACTTGCGCCATCTAAATTCCAATTTCCGAATAACTCTCCTTACAGACTGTACCCCCCAAGGAAATTATATCTTACTTCTAACTACAGGAAGTAACTTTCGGCATGTCGAACTATCTTTTTATTGACGTAGAAGTCCATTACTGTCCGCTTAATGACGCACATGTCGAAATCGCCTATATTTATGTTTCTTTCTGGATTTCGAGGTCTTGTCTGGCCTGGAGTGCGTAAAGGGCTTCCTTCTGTTCTCTTCGCACTTTCTTGTCTTATATTCATAATTGTTTCCACAGACACACCGCAGTGATCTGCTGTTCTCTCGTCCGCTTGCGAAATCAATAGAATTAGTTGTTTCTGCTCTGCTTCCTTTTTGCATTGCTCGTTTACATGATTTATTATTTCGCGAGCCTCGCTATGAATGGTTTTTTCCTTTTTCGGAAAGTTAGCCATTTCACTGATGAATTATATTAACTTGACACTCGCGATACAACGCGTTTTAACACTGTAGCCTCCACTAACACTGCTGCAGTAAGACTGCACTTGTTGACAATATTTTTGAACTGTTGGTGTTACACTATCTACACCTTACGCATGAAGCTCCCCAGTACACTGCACGTTTGCAGTTCAAGGACAAAGTCAATCTCGTGGGTCACTGACAGTACCTGAGGCGGCTCAGAGAAGGCTTCCCTCTTGTGAAACCGGGGATAACTCGACCTACCTTAGGCGGCTCAGAGAAGGCTTCCCTGTTGTGAAACCGGGGAGAACTCGACCTACCTGAGGCGGCTCAGAGAAGCAATAAAGATTAATTTCAAATAAAATATAAATGAATTTAAATTAGAGCACATTTTATCACTATTTGTATTGCAACGATGGTTATTCTCAACAAATCATAAAGATTTGGACCGTTATATTTTATTTTGGTACATGAGTAGGAATATTAGGATCTATCTGCCAGGGCCGAGAAGAACTTCCCAACGAGCAAGCATCTGCGCCATCTGTCCGATCCCAAAGCCTATCTGAAACATGAAAGGAGAAGCGAACTTACAGGAAATGGGGGAAAGGAAATTTGTGGTAGAAGAGAAACCACCCCAGGATTCGCTTTTGTCAACCGGTGAAACCTACGAAAAACTTATAGTCAGAGCAGCCGGTCCCAGGAATCGAACCCAGGACTTCTCAAATGCGAGCCTTGCACGTTACCGCGGAGCCATTTCGATTGGTACGGTAAGCAGCCGATAAATTTATTATACGTATTTAGTGAGAAGAAGTAATCTTTTGTGGCTTAATGAACACTTGATTATTTTAACGTGCAGCTATCATTTACTGAATTAAAAACTTAATATTTTTACTAGTGTACTATTTTAGAGAAGTAGGTAAAAAAATCCTCGAACAAGCCTGAAATTTTAAACAGAGTTGATTTGCGCATGAACAACAATAAAGAAGAAAGCTTCACTCTAGCTATCACAATAAGTTACCTGAATCTGAGGTTAAAGTAGACCGACTAACCAGTGATCTTGGACTTCGCGACATTTAGCGCGATGTTTATCAGTAAGTTCTATAGTTACATGAGAATAAAGTTCGTCGTTATGTGCGTAGTAATAAGATTTTAAATATATTTGAGAAGCACTACATCAGCAACTTTTGTTTATCATACTTTCGCCAACACAGATTCGTACACAATTCCATTACAAGTTTCAAATTTAGCGGACATTCACAATTGAAATTAAGCATCAACGATGTGGAGTTCAAAGATAAGCTTAAAGCGATATGTTGCAATTTACAATGACAAACGGAAACTTAAACAGCAGCCAATCGCAGGGGAGCGTGAAACAGCTGAGCTAATGTGGTGATCTGCAATGCGACTACCGACAGTACTCACGACAAAAAAGGAGGCTATGTATATGAATTAAAATAATATCGTTTAGCCCAGTGGCAGGCAGATGCCTTGCTCTGTGACGTCATACTCGCGAGCAAAATTACTCACTGCCCAGCGATATCTGTGTAGTGAGTACAGAATTCAACTGAACAGTGGCGCCTCGGTGCCTGAGCTTTACCCGACTATGCATTACTTTTCCGAGGTGCTATAATGGCAGTACACATTATTTACAACTGACTACAAATTCCAATCAATCACAGTAGGAATAACATTACATCTGTATGAAAATACCCACAGTAAAACAATGCAACAAATATTTTACTTTAATGTACTAATAGAACTAGAAATAACCGTAGAGGCATTCGATTCATAAATGTGGCTGTGAAATTTCTTCGAACACTTTAAGCAAGAGTGCCACATTTTTCGTTTAGAATGTTGAAAGCAGGCTGCGGCCTCTCTCTCGCTCTCTCTCAAGTTCTTTTACGCAATACAGTTTTATACATTTGACTTTGAATTGTGCATGCATTCATGTAAAACACACAATTATTTTGTATCACTGACCTACCCAAGCTCGACACATTCTCGAGCTTTTCTCCCCCATTTCATCCACAGTTTTATAGTATTTGGAGCCATAGCCTGGCTAAAACGCAAGCGAAGAGCGTTTTTCAATTGCAGATCAGAAAGTTAGTTTCTACGTTGTGGTTTATGATCTTCATATCAGAAAAGAACTGCTCATATACGTATATGCTCAGGACCCTGGCAGAAAACTTGTACATCCAAGGAGACTTTATTTAGCGGAAATTTCTATTAAACGAAGACAAAATCCTTTTTGTTTTGCAAACTGTCCTTTAGTAAATATTTATTTGCAAGTCAATTATTTTGAATTACAATGACGGCACTCTGTCGATATCCACTGAAAATGGTGTTGCAAATATGTAGATTTATGTCATCTTGAAATCGGTATCAAATTCCTGACTTAGTTCTTCCAATATTTGTACTTACTGTTATTCATATCGGACATACTGTAGACACTGAAAAATATGGGAGTTGATAATCTTTCACTACTGCACTGTTGTATCTTCGCCATGATTAATATATCCACTTCAATAAACACTGTCACGGCCCACCTTCATTACTGCAATATCGTATCCGCCACTGTGCCAGTTCGTGTTTACGGTGATGTGCGTCTAACGCTCGCTCTGTGCTGCTCTTTGCTCGAAACTGGCTCTTAGGTCACAAGCGCAGTCGCTGCCGATCTCGGAACCCACAGAAAGGCACCGCAAAACATCAGAATTTGTTTTGCTGCGATCAATGATTCCCGGCCCGTGATCTTAGACAGAAAGATAGCGAGTCAACACATGGAAAGAATCAAAGCAAATGCTAAAAATAATTTGATCACCTCCTCCTGCTGGGTCAAAGGAGACTGTATTAAGATTGCGGTCAGATGAAAAATCTGAAGGGAGGAGGTAAAATGATCACCTGATGATATGGAAAATCGCTCTCTGAATGGCTAGTTTCTTATGGTTAAAGTATACATAAACAAGAAGGTTTATGGCCATGTTTATGAAAACGTCAGCCAGTGTGAACGCATGCATTAAACTAACATAAAAGAAGATTCTATGTTACGTTATCCTTATGTGTCAGTTTCACGGTGAAAGGCCCCTAACAGTTCGTAAACAGCATTCCTGTGAATGAGTCAATAGTAGAGGGTCTTTTCGCAACAAATAAACGAATTCTCCAAGGCCAAGCGCTTATTCATGGAGACAAAAATACAGGCAATCAATAAACAAGAACTTCTTTGAGTATACCAATTTCTTTGGGGGGGTTGAGATACAATAAGTGTGTTCGTATTTAAGCATAATTTGTAACACCTGTTGCAATTCAGGTAAGTCAAGTGTGTATGTTTATATACATTTCGGTGTGAATTTCACTTATGTTGCCGTAACTTGATGAGTGGTTATATGTAATTCTGACAGTAAATGGAGCAATCGTCACCCAATCCAAGACCGCTGCGCAGTCGATATAATCTAATTCCAAATTCACTTTAATATCCGCATGTAGGAGTATAAAGACAATCCATAATGTTGCGGAAGAGAGGAACTCGGGGTGATGAACAGCTGGGACGGAGGAAGGGGAAGCGGTGTAGCAGCTTGCTTCCACCAAGTTTCTTTTCAATGTGGTAAACCTGTATGACAGAAAGTCGGTACATACCCAAGACGGTGACGTTGGTAATAAGCACCCTGGGAGGATGTGTAGATACCTGGCACAAATAGAGACCGTCGTCTTCACGCTGTACTGGGTTGATGTACAGCCGCCAATTGTTGGGGTACTGGAACTTGACCTGAAGCCGCGGGTCACTGGTGTAGGGACTCAAACCCACAGTAAGTAGGTTAACGCGTTCCCCATTTTTTCTCAGCCACATCACCTGTAAAGATAAACGTTTCGTAATAATGTTAGTATAATGTACTTGAAAGTAATACCATGAGGGTTAGAGAAATTGTATTTGTGGCCCTCACTTGCAATAACGATGGCGGTGAAATTACTTTCTTTTCACCTGAGCGTATGCTCATAAAGCAATATATATGTATATGAGACAGACACTAAAGACATTACAACTGGTCACATTGATATTTTACCATTTCGCGTTTATTTTTTCGCGTATACTTTACCATTCATTTTTTAAAGTATATTTCACATCCTAGTACTTAAACTGACAGACCTTAAGTTGTTCCGTTGCTGCTCAACATTTATTACCTCCAAGCTTAGTTCATCCTTATTTAGATCCGTCTATGATTATTGTGAGTAATGATATAGGCTATACAACCGAGGGGGGACACCTCGAGCACTGTGATGTCCTAGATGTATTGTGGTTACCACTAACCAGGAGGAAGGGATGAAGTGTAAGTGGCTACAGGTAGACAGGCCAAAGGGACGCGCGGAAGTCCCTAACAATTACAGGTTCGAAGACCTGTCCCACTAATGGAGCTGCCTAGAAAGGGCGTCGACTAAACAGCCCTTTAGTTTCCACGGGGAGTAAATTCTTTCCTTTGATCAAGCATCCGCGCTATTGCCAGGCACCATCACACCACAAAACCTAGAATCACACCTGAAAGATGAGGAGGAGACGGAATGCAAGGTAAATGATGGAGAGGAAATTGTGGTAGATAAGAGTCCATCACAGCATTCGCCTGCCGACCAGAAAAACAACAAAAAAGAACGCTGTCAGATTGGGCGGTCAAGAGAATCGAATTCGGAACCTCCCGAATGGGAATATCACACGTTACCGCGGGGCAATCTTGTTCGGCACGAGTAGTAATAGGTTATACAATTAAGTGTGCATTAAATTTATATCTGCCAACAGCGATTAGTTTATGTTATAACTATGGAATAAGTTACAGCGTATAGAACAAATCCCATGGTTGTAATACATCAAATTTCTCGTTCTTAAACAAATACATAAGAACTGTTATTACAGAGCACACTCTTCAGCATATCCTCGTTAAGTTATACAACATCTTTAAAATTTCGCCATCTCATAGCTCAGTCATGGGCAGGAAGTGTGTGATCGTCTGCTTCACAAGCACTTACGTATGCTTGCAAGGTGCAGATCCTTGAGTGTAATCGCTGCAGGTTAGTTAGCCTGTGATTTGTTAATAGCAGCAAAGTAGGAAGGGGTGGAAGGTCGTCTGACACCTTAGTGTCAACAATGACCATACCTACTTTGTAGGATATACGTTCAGTGGACGTGAGTTTCATGTTTTTTCCCATGTACCTAGTAGGAGTAGGCAGTATTGCATTCCTCCGAAAATTTTGATACTGAGAGTTCACCAAAAACACATTTTGAATAAAAAATGAATTTTTCGAAAAATACTTTGTGTATGTTACTTTTGTGCTTGAACAGCATAACCGAAAAATCAAATTTTGTATAAATGCCAAACATGGTATTTAAATTCAATGTCCTGCAAAGATTGTGCCAAATCCACCCTCCCAGGAGAAATATACATTACGCAACGGGCATGTATCAAAAGAACGCTGCCGAATGCGGGAAAAAGAAGTGCAACGATCAACGTAGTAATTCTTTAACCATTCGCTACAAGAAGAAGAACCAGCACAAGTTTGGACTCACGTAGTGGGTCACGCCACGCGACTCGTCGACTGCGCACGCGCAAAACACTCTCGAGCTGCTCCAAGGTGCGGGGGTAGCATGACGAACCAGTCTGTCTTCACCGAGGGAAACAAGCAGGATCACGTCAGATAGAGGCATTCGGCACGGTATACAAAATTCTCTTTCGGCTAAATATATTTAAAATTCTTTTTGGTAATTGGGCAGCGGTAAAGAGTTATCGTCGGGTAGAGATATTTATTCTTGGCGTATAACTATAAAGCTTTAAATGTGAGAGCAGGAAGCAAATTGTAAAAATTGTAATCGAATAATAATGTTGAAACTGTAAACTCTAAAATGAAATAGGGAATGATAATTGTAATCATTTGTGTGATATTGATGTTGAGTTATTAAAGTAAAGAATACGGTTGTTAATTATTTTTATGAATATATCTTCAAGCCATTATTCCTTGTATAATCCAGGTAATCTTGGGTCAAAGTAATCGCTTCAAGATGCAACACTTATATTTTCAAGAAAATACTCCCATTGCAAATTATCCAATACATGGACTTTTTTCGTTTTTTCCCTCAAAAATGGCTGGAATGAATTTGGTTAAAATTTCGTATATTTAAGATATTTACATGATAAATAAAATGTGTATCTTGAATGTTCTGAGAATTGCCTGCAAGTGCTCTTCATTCGGAAATAATTTTGTGTAATTCTGTTTGATTAGTAAACCATAAGAGATAGACAAAGTCTTATTGCACAAGAAAGGTAGGTATATCTCTTTAATGCATACAACTCATTTTAAACAACTCTTTTGTGGATACAGCAATTTTCTAGATATCCTTATTATTGGTGGGTATTTTTCAATACTTCTTATCATTTTAATCACTCAATTGTTTCTCCCAATTTCATGGAAATTTTATGGAATTTTAAGCAACCTCATTTAAACACCTATCAATTCAGTTTCCTGCATCCCCTTTGTACCTATAACAAAATGTGTAATAAAGAAATTTACTGCTTTATCTCGATTAACAAACAGTATACAGAAGAATAAGAGATTTTAGGTTTGTGAAGAAGGCCACGTGAATGTAACACATCAACTTTTTATACCCGAGTATGTTAATTTTTAATATGGCAGAAACAATGACTTGTGGATCATCCTGCTTTTCAGCCTGTGATTTCGTTCCAAATCGTTCTATCTGCTTCCTTCCCTCCCTTATCTCTTGTACCATCTTTACGAGACTTTTATCTAAGAAGAGTTGAAAGTTTTCTTCCTTCGGAACAACGGAAATCTTACTGAAAGCATTGCAGTATTGAACGGTACTTGAAATCCTTGTTGATGAAGAAATAGCACTAACATCAGCAGTGAAACGCGTATTCTCTGCTACGAGGCAGATAAATTACCGCTGTTGACCCAGTCAATGCAGAAGTTACACATTTCTAGTTAGAATTTTAATTGATCGTTGGTTAAAATCGGCAAATAAGAGATTTATCATAAGGGAGACTCCGCTAAAAAAAACGTTGGTACTTTAAAGCGATTTGTAACCGATTTAGTATCTTTTGAAAGCTTATTTCAATACTTAAGGGACATATACCACAATATAATAGAGAATTGAAATAAAAGGAACAACTAGTAATGTAAAATAATTTGCACTAGAATGCAATTAATTTGAAAGCAGCCATGCCAGAAACAGTGTAAGTAGTAACTACCAGGCGCGCAAGCAACAGAGGAAAAGTCCACAGGCTCATACACGCTAATGCGCACACGTTTAGGCAAAGTCACAGAAAATAGAGAGAGAGATCCGAGATCAGAGAGAAATAGAGATAGTGGTCCAATTCTTGAAACACAAGGGAGTTGGAAAAACAGAATGAGAAACGAGAGCTGTAAAGTGAGACGGACATAGTGGATTTTACCAGAGAAGTCAAAGGGAGGCGTGACTCCTAAAATTGGAGCATTTTATTTTCATAGCACGCTAAGTGTAGATAACCAAAGATAATTGTTACACATAAAGGTGCGAATTCTAGCGTCATAGTAGGAAGGTATAGAAAGGGGAGGAGGCCCCAAGTTACACACACTGAGTTTACTCTCACGGTCTAAAACATGCGACTCAGGCGGAAGATTTTGTGGTGTATGTGGGTGGGAAAATATCACGTGACGCATTTTTTAACAGGTCTACGTAAATAATTCACAGCAGCCGGAAGATTACATGCACAACTTTTGTATTAAGCAAGGGAAAGTTGCTAGCTGGCTCATTAGGCATTATATTGTGATTAAACTAAGCTGTTTAAGGGAAAGTCAGATTATTATTTGCCTTCACCTACATAGAATCCTGAGAAAGATCAAATTAGCTCGCTCGGATAGGAATTTCTCCTCAGCTCTACGACAAGAAGCCAGGCAGAGAACTTCAAGGAACTTCGGAGATCCGACACATTACGTGTGATAGCACGTGGTACTCACGTGTGAGCACATCCCCCCCCCCGACTACAAGTACTTAGACGTAATTTACTTTATTTGAATTAAAAGTATGCAGAACATTTAAATCAACAAAATAAAAGGGACTCGTTATTGTATTCAATTCAATTAATCCTTTTAAATCAAATACTCTGCACTATACAGATTCAGAATACGTCAAAAAGTAAGTATATTACATATTATCGTACGTATCAAAGCTTATTTACAATAAATTATTGTACAAATGTAATTAATCTTAGGAGACCAAATACATTAACAAATATATACAAGATAATGAAGCAAGGAATATAATACACGGTAAGTCCATTATTGTATTTCAAATGTCCATTGTATACAGTGTTCCTGCAAATAATAAAAAACAATAAAAAATCTTCACTCTGGATTTAAATTATTAAAACTTACTATATCTTTAATAGTATTAGGAAGTGAATTATATATTTTATACTGGAATGTAAAACTCTATTTTTGCAAAGAAGAAGTCTAGTGGGGGTTACGTGAATATCCCGATTGTTTCTAGTAAAATGAATATGAAAATGTCCGTTGTTTTGAAAATTATATCTATTTTTACTTATAAATAATGCTGTTGTATGTAAGTATACTAAGATTTTTAACAGTGATTTATATGTACATAATTTCTTTTCATTGCATATAACACACTCGGCTTGCTTTTGTTTAATAAATACATCTTTAGCTTCTGAAGAATTTCCCCAAAATATGCTATTATTCAAATTTCAATATATGTGCCTGATATGCTACTGAAACTATTTGGAGGCTGACATTTTGTATTAAAATTGTTAAGACATATATTCTCTTTTTTAATTTAAGAGACTTTTAATGTAATCTTTTCCATTTTAGATTAGTCTGTAGAAAGTTTGTGTTTTACACATAATTATTTGCTCATTTAATTTTAATTTAGGGATATATATATTTTATACTATCTGTAAAATTAAAATTAAGATAAACCTTTATCAGTGTTTAGAGCCAAGTTATTAATTTGCACCCACTTCAATTATTTACTAGCGTGATTTAGAGATTTGTCTAATCTTGTGTTATTAATAAATTAGTATTATCCACAAATAATATTGTGAACCTGAATAATATCGGTTGTCATTTATATACAAAATAAACAGAAACGGCCCTAAAATAGTTCTGTAGTACTCCGTATTTTAAATCAAGCTTGATATGAATTATACTTCATATTGTTCTCATTTTAATAGCAAAAATTTGTGCCAAATGTTAAGCTATCCAAAGAAAATCAATTCTACGGAATAATAATTCAAAAATAGTTTATACTTACTGTACCTTTTATGCATAAATAAATAAATTAAAATTAAAGTAAGTAATATATTTCACCAAACGTACTCACAAAACTGCTGTATTAGCAAGGTAACCCCCAAATTCAGAGGTTCGTGTTCGATTCCCGGCTGAAGGATGGGAATTAATCTTTAGCCAGGATTATTCTCCACCTTTCCTGGTGTCTAGAAGTATGAATGAGAGTGTGAATGTGTGTGCGTGAATTTAATATAACAACAAAAGTAATATCGACCCACTGCAAGCGAGTGCACATCATTGCTCATGAGCAATTGTTCCAAAAGAAAAGCCGCCGATATGACCTTAGATGTTAAAGGCGGCTTATAAATGGAACTTAAACTGTGCGCTCTTGTCCAGAAATTGTTACTTAAAAAGTATGAATAAAACAGCTATGGGCAACCAATCACAACTAATTTTGAAAGCATTCATAAATATGTACTTTATAAGGCTAAAGAGAGTACCAATCAAACTTAGAACTCAAAGCTTTGGAATTTGTTGTTTCTTTACATGTAAAGCTATTATTGTCATAGACAGTACAACATTTTTACTTTTTAATGAGAAGTCCCCTTAAGCTAATATAAACCATTAGCTCTAAACTCCTGAGTTCTATAACCATTGGTTAACCAGTAAATTATTATGCCGTTAAATGGGAAATTATAAATTAGCTATTATCTACTGTCTTTCATCACACCCACCTCCTATAAAAGGCATATTGGAAGCTGTTAATTACAATGATGACAAAAGCAAGCGATTTAATTGTGTTTTATAAAATTAACTGGTTTGAGGTGGGCACATTTCACGGATGAAGTGAATTTTGTGGTTCACTGAAGTTCATGTACACTGAAGCGGCTAATATAAATAATCAAACACACAGAGATTTATCCCACCTGATTCATAGGTTGCATCAAAACTAAGCCTTGCATACTGTGCGATTCTGGTTAGCAATTTTTGAAGAGTTCTGAAAAAGATTTTAATTTCGAAATTAGCGACTAAAAATAGCTATATTTTTCTTTAATTTAATATATCTTCTGTTGTAATCAAATTTTGTATACATTTAAAAAGGGCGGATACAGTGTGCAATTTGTAGCACCCGAGGGCGGGCCAAATAAGGGACCTTGAAAAAGAGTTAAGATACATAATAATATCTAGAAATTCTGATGCAGTATACTTTTTATTTACGTTTTTAGTACTTTAGGTATACGAGGGCGGATGATAAGTCCATGACTTTGACGAGAAATAGCATTTTAATCATAAGTTTCTTATTTACACCAAGTCTTACATCTATTCTGGGTATAATCGCAGAGTTTACTTGAACTTAAATAAGTTCAAGTAAACTCTCAACTTAAGTTATGAACTTAAATAGCAGGTTTTGTATCTATCTATTCATCATTTCGTTTTAGTTATGATGTTCACACACACATGCACCGACCATTTCTAAAAGTGGTGTTTTAATTCAGTGGACCTTAAAACATGTATTTTTGGAAAATCTCGACATCGAGTTTTTGGGTGTAATGCAAGCTAAAAAATTAAAATTAAACGTGTAAATCGACCGAAGAACAAATTGTTCATGATCAGAATCAAAAAGCAAATATGAATGGAATGGAACACTGTAAACATTTTATGACACAATAAATGACTGAATTTGAAGTCTTAATGAATATATAGAAGCTTTTTAAAAGCTGAAGCGAATTTTGAAAAAGGTAAATACCACGTATATATTTCAGGATAATAACGAGACTTCTCCCTAGGTATTTTGAAATGTCGCGTACGATACCAGAAAGGTTTTATGCTTTACCAGTGGTTTATTTCGTGAACTTTATACGCGCCGGAGTAATCCTTGCTGCACGTCCCAGCCTGTTTAAGCGCACTAAATGCTTCCCAGAGGGTTGTTTAATAGGTAGACTCCTATGTCACTACTCTAAGAGCATGTTAAGCAAATGCAAACACCAAATGCTTCATAAAAATTCAAGCTGCACGCTCAAGAAATTCTCAACGACGTCATAAAAGTTTCTGGGGCTTGACTTAGCAATTTCACACATGGTAACTTAAGGGAAGGTCAAACGGCCATAAGTGATTCTATCCTGTAAAGTATGTAAATGACAGCAGAGATTCTATTGGCTATAATAGTAAAGAATCGTAAGCGTAGAGCAGTTTTTTGACGGCTTTTGTCATTATCCAGGAGGAAAAACCTCAATGTAATTCCCCCATTTAAGGATGTTTCATTGAAATTGTTGTTCCTTCGCCTACTGCCAGTAACTGGAAGAACTATCTGTACTAGAAGCTAGATGGATTGGATTGGCTACGGAGGGGATTTGGCACTGATCCACAAGGGGGATTTTGTACCTACGCCACACAAGGGGCGGCCCCGGGAGGAAGGGTAACGCGAGAGGAGACACCGGGCGGCTGGAACCAGGAGTGACAGCACAGGAATGGTAGGGTCCCTAAGTTTCCAGATATAGACACCCTAGCAGGCAGACAGGCAGATCGGGGACCCCACTCCGCAAAGAGGGGGCCCAACGCCCGTTTCGGATACCCCCGGCAGCCAGCCGAAAGCCGAGGGACGGAGAGAGTCATAAAGAGCATCCTTTTCCCTGCCACACTGCACTGAAACACCATCCCGAACACTTCCAATCCTGAAAGAGACCAACAGATGAAAGAGGAAGTGAAATGAGAATGGAGATGAAATGGAGGGACAGGAAATTTGTGGGATGTGAAAATCCTTCCCAGCATTCGCCTGGCAACCCGGGAAAACCCCCTAAAAATCCATGTGTCAGAAAGGTCTGCAATGGGAATCCAACCCACAAGCTCCCGAATGCAGCCACAGATGAAACCGCCATTCCGCTCGGTAGAAGCTATGAGTACTACTGCAAATTATGGACGATCAACCAGTACAGAAAGTTTGCGAACGATCAGGAAAAGAAAAAGGTTTCCCAGGTTTAAGTTTATTTACATTATTTTTGTGTAAAGTGGTTGGAATCTCTAGTATAGAGTACTTTTGTGTAGGTTTAAGCTAAATTAAGGGAAGCATGATTTCGTAAATTATTAGAGGCTGTCATAGAATAATGAAAAAATAACTACCATACTATTCAAGTGCTTTATAAACTATAAAACTGTCACATATATAAGCCAGACTGGTTACGTAACTCAGCCGGTAGAATACCTACCTGCTGTGCGAGGGACCGCGAGTTCGACTCTCAGCTGGAATGTTTGTTTAAAGAAAGCTTTCTTTAAACAAAAAGGTTCTCAGTATATCCTGAGTCTGATTCGTAAATGTGAGTGTGCTTGTATGTGTTATGTAATAACCAATTCGCCACTTGAATATCCCATAGTAGCAGCTGGGTATAACTCTGAATACATCTGCCAAGTCATATATAGTTAGCTATACAACAACCACAATCAGGACAACTATGTGCCAGCAATAAATGCTGCAAGAGTAACAAATTTTTTAAAATGTTACATAAGCCAGGATAAATTGAATAGTATTTGTTTTTTAACACTATTCAGACTTCAGTTTTGATAAACCATGCTTGAGAAAGTTCATAAAGCAAATACATTATGTTAAATTTCAATTACAAGCTGCAATTCTAAATTCTAATATATTCAGCGCAAAAGTTGTGCAATCCTCAGATCAAGAGTTGTCAGGTAATTCATCTGTTCTGTAATGAAGGACTGCTAATGATATAATCTGGCAATGAATTCAAATTTTGAATTATGCGTACAGCTTCTTATACTTAATATGATCCTAAGCCATTTTATGTCCTAGAGGTGTTATCTATCGGTTTTATGGATTTATAATTTGATGTTACTTCACCTTTGTGGGTACCATAGGTATCATAAATGTTTCAAGTTTCATACTTAAGAATTTGGTCACATTCCGTAACCCGGCATGATTACTTAGACTCATCATTATGTTATGGACATGAAACGTGAGTCTGAGTTTTGGAATACATCAGCAATAATACCATACTACGACATTTTAAGAGTGAAATCAATTGCATAATGGAAACAATAAAACTATATTTGAGCTAGGTTTCTGGTAACGTTTGGATGACTTCAATCGTACATTTTAAAGTTTCATTTTGCAACTAATTTAGAATTGAGAGAACAGTGTTGCTTATCACGCGTTCCTTTAGGTGAAATGATGAAATGAAAAAAAAAATCAGTGCATCTAGAAATATTTTTACACAGTAGAATGTTTATAAACTCATTTATTTGCTAACGGTCTAGCAATTTTTCAAAATAATGAAGATGATATTTAAAAAATCAGTATCAGTTCAACCAAATTTGTAAGGATTATAGCTTTAAAGCATCAATTCCGAAAACTAAACTAATGGCTTTTGTGGGAAGTTTCTCGGCGAGATCCAAAATTGTAATAGAAAATGAAATAAAGAACAAGTATCTTACTTTAAATACCTAGGATGCGATATAAGCTATATATCTATACAAAAAGGCATACAAATAAATCTCAGCCTTCTAGGCTTTATACGCACAATAAATAAGAGTTTTGTGACACAATGATGGAATTTAATTAAGTTATGGCAGCACAAGTGCTTTTATATGAATCGGAAAGTTGGGCCCTGACTAATCGAGAACGAAGTAAAATAGAAGCAGCAGAAATACGAATTTTAAGAAGGGTCGTGAGTTTAAATAGAATTCTATATCAAGACATTAGAAATGAACTAAACATTTACGAATTAAAGGATAAAATATATGAAAATACAAGGGTGATTTTTTAAGTAAAAACCGTTTCCAAACGCCAAGGTCAGCCTCTGTCGGCCGATCCTCCACTACTTTGCCAGTGAGTAGGTGCGTTCCGTCATTAGATTTTTATACGCAGAAAAGGTCCGTCCTGCTGAAATTTATCGAGGAATTGTTACAGTGTATGGGGAAGGTGTGATGAATGATGGAAATATGGATAAATGGTGCTGACCGTTTGATGAAGGAGGGACAAACCTTCATATGAGGATCGGCCTGAACGACCTACTATCATTATGAGTTGACACCTAAAGTTGAAGAGAATATTTGTGAAAACAGGACTTCACTGTTGACGAGCTTCATTAATGTTTCTCTCAAGTTTCAAGGTCAGTAATTTATGCAGCTGTTACTGAAAAACTTCAGTACCAAAAATGTTGCAAGATGGACTGGCGGCGGAGCTCTGTGATGACGGTATCCAAAAGTTGGTGCCACGACTGAACGAGTGTTTAGACATTAATGGTGACTATGTAGAAAACTAGAATAGTTTTCATAAATAAAATGTTTCGTGTGCCATAACAAAACGGTTCTTACTTAAAAAAACAACCCTCATAGAAAGAAGATAAAGAATATAATGTAAAAATGGATGACAGAATCCCCACAGCAAAGTGTACATTTAGAGAAAGAAGACATCTGGGACGTCAATCGTATTTAAGCGGATACATCGAGTTAGTATGTACTTTATAAACATTATAAAAATGCGTATGCAGTTTATTTTAGTAAAAGTTGAATAATTTAAATGGAGAGTAGTTTTTTTTCTACTTTTAACACTCTGGCCACAAATTTAAAGGTAATACGGCAGGGATGCTGGTAATTCTTGTAATATAACCTAAAGTAGAATTTGAATAATCTCGAAATTGAGTTACAGCATATATTATAATGTATTTCCTCCAAAAATCTCAGTAATTTGTGCGAGTATTTTCAGCACTGAATTCTCATTGCCATTAGTCTATCTCCTCTCTTTGTCCAAACTTTCAATCCAGGAAGCTCTTCTTTGCTCTTTAGGTACACTGTACACATGTATTTCAAGACCAAAATCAATTTCAATACAACTACAGAAAATCATATTTTTTCCTTGCGTTGAATAGGGAACATAAAGCAGTAACATGTGTGGTTCTTACACAACAGTTGCAGGAGTTGCTGTAGCCCCACATATGGGAGCCAAACTTGCTGGAGTTGCTTTGTAGCCCCACCGTTGGAGAGCCAAACTTGCAGTTGTTGTTGCCCTACTGTTTCTCCGGTGGCCTTCGCCCCACGTTCACCTTTCCGGTGGCCTTCGCCCCACGTTTAAAAATCAACTTTGTATTTTAATGTTTATTTTAATATTATATGTATACCTCGGCTATGTCATTAGTCTTTTTTAGTGCACGTATCTCTTAGCAGGACTGGTAAGGCTAAAGAACAAGGCTTACACAAATTATAATTGTATTATACTTTGGTTATTAGCCATTCACACGATTAAATAACATTTCACTGATATGTTCTACTGTAGAGGTGTGAGATGATTGTTAATTGCACTTTTTAACACGTAAACTTTATATTATTATCATCGCAATAAATGTTTATGTCTCACACTGAACACATACCGTATCAAACTGCTCGGGTACGCAATCTTGTAGCGTCTCCGTGAATCTGCACATTTCCTCTATTTCAAGTCTCTGATTGGTTAAGCCTACTCCAATAGAATACTTTTATTTAACTTAAGCTTTTTGTAGTTTTTGATTGGCTATTTATAAAATGTTTAAATATTACATTATTGTTTCAAGATTTACTGGTCACCCCAATAATAAACAAAATCGTGCTATACAGAAAATTTAGACATATTTAAAAAACATGATTAATATCAAATAAATCTTTATGACATCGACCGTTTCCGAGATATTGATTGGTATTGGCTTGTTGAAGCGCTGCATCAATCGGTTATTTCTCGTCATGTTATGGAAAGAACATGGAATTTCATGGCCATACCCGCTTTTAAACAGTTTACTATCACTTCGGTTTCCTGTATACCCTTGTATCCACAACGAAACGTGTAATGAAAACCACATCTGCAAATGTATCTCGAATAGCATTAAGGTAAGAGAAAAATAGCTTATGTAATAAAATTGTGACTTTCTCCAGTTCACTTTCACTTCACTAAGTTCTCACTAACACTTCACTGGCTTTATCTAGTTCAACGTTCACTGTGACTTCACTTAGTTCACACGGTCATTTCACTAATGCGAACTAGTTCAAATTTCCCTGTCACTTCACTTTCTTTGCGACATAACGGCGTAATGAAATATACAATGCACAACGTAGCCTCTTCTTTGGTTTACTTCACTCACTGGGGAGTCAAACACGAGACGTCGCTAATCTCTCGTGGAAGCAGTACTCACCGTACATGACAATAGGCGTCACAAACTCACTTGTGAAACCGCACTTGATGTTGCATCGGAAACGCGCTCACCACTAACTTACTAACCTACTAACTTCTGCTGATACCGCTTCCGATGTTTACGCTGCATGAGAGCGCTGCCGCGTCTACTTATCTCTGTTTATCTTTCCAACCGCTCGGCGACGACCTCCGGATAAGCTTGGGTCATTGCCACTGCGTCACAATAGTTTCTAGCAGCTTTATAGAAATAAACGATACAGGGAATAGAAAGTCATGTGAAGCAACACCAGACTTTTGTAGTGAAATTAGTATATCAAATTAAGTGAGCGACTATGCCACAATCCTTGGATAGCAGGTATAGAGCCATTACTGACTGAGCATCATGAGGAATGTGAAGAGTTACGATTGGTAGCGCTCAGGCGTTGCGAAAAGCCATATTCCGTTTGGGGGAAGCTTGGAGCTGATCACATTAACTCTCCGTACCGGTTGAATGATCGCACATCTCTGTATGGCATCAGTTCCCGACACGGGGACTGCTAGCTTTTGCTTTTCATAGTTATTGTGCCAAAATTATTTGTATACTTTATGCCCCAAACCTGAAGGCACCTATACAACAAGATAGGAGACCAGGTACTTCAGTACAGTGGTTGGCTGTCGGATTGGTTATCAGATACTTTGATTGGTCCTCAAGAACTACAGATTTCTACATTGGTCAATTTTTTCTTGCGGCATTTGGACACCCTGCTGCATGTGGTCCATCCATAGCGTAACTGCTACTACCACACCAAGCTCCCTATTCCATCATGAAGAATTGGAGACACAGTCTTGCACGTGCGAAATAGTTCATGGAATACTTTGTTTTGTGATTTCGCCTGATTCCGATCCTATAGGGCACACTTTGTCAAACAGGTCAACACAATGGTGCTTCTTTTGGCCTTACAGAATACTAAGCAAGCACTGGAAGTGGATTTTTCAAATTATATTCAAAGCCAAGGTTATTAACGTACATAATGATGTCATTATACTTTTTGAAATTTATTGAAACGGTAGCTATCGTGGGATTGGGAACGATTACACTTACTTGAATCTACAATAGTCTCAATTTACGGCACTCAGTCTTCCCAATGAAACAGGTTAATTTCAATATAAACTTGTTTCCGTTAATCTCGCCTTCCAATATTTTATTTTAATATGTTATATCCACATTAATTTTCAATAAAATATTTTGGTAAAGACAACAGTTTCATACCACACGACATATCCATCGCACTAAATAGCAAAAATTATGTTTCTGCATTTAAGAACTTCCTCCTAAGCGCTTATTATTTGATTCATTGTAAACTTAACTTCTCTGTTATTATTATTTTATTAATAAAATAAAAAAACTTTCATGCAAAACCTTCTGCTGAAAAATATGGAAACTGAAACTTGCCCCCTTTTAGAAATAAGAAGATATTATGTCTATAATTTTTTCAAGTAAGCTCAAATAGTATCTCCGAGCATATCGATGATGTTTCGATATCCATATGTCAAAACTTCTAAGATAACTACGAGGGCTGATCAACAAGGACTGAGACTGATTTTTTTTTCACAGATGTTTATTACTCCAATTCAATGTTTACATGATCTTTTTCAAAGTAGTCCCTTCCTACTTCAATGCACTTTTTATAACGTCTCTGCCAGTCCTTGAACACGTGCTGCAGACCATTCTTTGTCAGGTCCTTGAGAATCGCCTCACTTTTCTTGAGCACTGCTTCAGAGTTCTCAAATTGAATACCCCTAAGCTTTGCCTTTAGTGATGGGGATAAAAAAAAGTCTCAGGGTGCAAGATCGGGGCTATAAGGTGGATGTGGTACACAGGTAATGTTGAATCGAGACAGAAACTGCATGACTTGATTTGCGACGTGAGGCTGTGCATTGTCATGATGAAGTCGCCACCCAGTCCGAGAAAGCTCTGGTCGTTTCTTTGCAGTGTGCTTCCTCAGTGTAGCCAATACTCACGTGTAGTATGTTGCTGTAACAGTGGTGTGAGGGGGAACTGCATGCTGGTAAATCATTCCATTACAATCAAAAAATGTGATCACCATCGCTTTCCCTGAAGATGGAACAACTTTTGCCTTTTTTGGTGTTGGAGAACCTGGCGATTTCCACACTGTGCTGGCTTGTTTTCCTTCAGGATCATAATGATGCAGCCATGACTCATCACCGGTGATAATCGATTTAAAGAATGCATCACCTCCATTGTGTGGTATGCGAAATGCACATAGGGTCTACAAAATAGAGCATTACTACCAACCTACCAATACGAGAGTGCTGCCGCCTACCAACATTATACATAAAACCCGCTCTTTTCAAATATTTATGTTACAGATACGAAACTATCACGGAAGCTATAGGTAAAAATCAGTCTCAGTCTTTGTTGATCAGCCCTCGTAGATGGTAGAGCCTACAGGTCCGGGAATACTTTATAAGTTTCAACACAGGCGGGATGACATTGGGAGCGAAGCCTACAACTTTTTAGAATTATCCAGCTATAAGAATTTAGAGGATATCTATTACAGGAACTGAAAGGGAAGCGGCTGTAGTTTTAAAAGATAAACATATTTCAAAACCTAAATACTAAGTTTATTATAAATTAAAAATTATAAAACACATGCTTTACCTTTTATTACGATGAGGATTGTTTCCCCCCCATGTTGACCCACTGACACACTGTGCTCAAAAGAGAAAATGCTGTATGCACTTCAATATCTATATGATAACTCCGCCCATAGCTCCTACGTCACTACCGGCACAAACTGTCAATAAGTGAATATTTAATTATTCCACGTATACCACAATTATCCCCAGTATACTAAATGTCACAATATATATCCATTGTGTTACATTCATATGACTCTGTAGTCGTCCTCCGTGGACTAGTGGTAACGTGCTAGCCTCTAGTTCCCAAGGTTGCGGGTTCAAACCCGGCGGAGGGCGATGGATTTTTTCGGGCGTAAAAATCCTTAGCATGGCTTCCTTCGGAAGGGAAGTGAAGCCGGTGGTCCCGTGTCGTAGATTAAACGGCACGTAAAAGAAGCTCAAGCCTGATAAAGAGGCCTCTGAGCAAAATTATCGGTCTTTCACGCCCAATATAGAATCGAACGCTAAGGACCATAACAGTTAAAGTGCATCCACAAATAAAACTCAATTTAATTTAACATGACTCTCTCTGCACTATCGTTCGTTTTAAATACGCTTCTGCAAATTATTCCGAAAGATTACCTTTCTATATAATTAATGTTAATCAAGATAAATTTTTTCAGAAATACTTTCATATGCACTTCGTTGTAACGTTCCACTCTCAGATGTTTATGAGCGGAAAGCTATACGCAGGCCTTAAATTTTCACTCTCTTTCTCGGACATCTCGAAAAACAGGTGAACTTTAAAAGATGACGACTTCTTGAAAAATTCAAAACAATAATAACGAATTTCTCGGAAATGGGCGATACCACAAAAAAACTTATTTTTAAAGAAATTGCATGTTTTAAAGAGATCTAGATATTTTTATGCAGTATGTTTATGTAGGCGGCGCCGTGGCCGAGTGGTTAGACCGCTCGCCTCCCACCGAAGCGGCCCGGGTTCAATCCCAGGGACCTGCATGTGGGATTTGTGGTGGACGAAGCGGCGTCTGGGCGGGTTTTCTTCGGGTTCTCCGGTTTCCCCCGCCATTCATTCCACCGACTGCTCCATCATCACCTTTCCTTTCATCCATTTCACCAACATTTCGTTTCATCTACTTCCTTCATCCCATACCAGGCATCGGGCTGATCACCCATCCTGGATGCTCTATCTGATCCATGAGTGTCTGCTCCTTGACGGGCTTCTGACCCCAGGCACCCGCTTGTAAGTCCTGGGGGGTGTAAGTCCTACATAAGAGGAGGGTAAACAGATAATGAATGAATGAATGAATATGTTTATGTATATCTCTCACAGGCTATTCCCAGAAAACTTTAGATACACATAGTATTTGTCATATAAATATGTTAATTATATGTAATTTAATCCTTTTTTGAGAAAATAAAAACGATCTAATATATTGTGGCATGTGCACAGATTATATTAATGGTAATACGCCCTCTTGTTACCGAGTCGAAGGTTGGCAGTTTATCTGAGAGTAGGAGCGATTCAGTGGAAGCAGTGTGTCATTGGGGGGGATATGGCGTCAGTGACGCTAAGCTTAGCGTGGGTTTTCTTAGCATTCTGTGACTAGTCTTCGCGTGAGCTGGACGGATAACTGTCTACGACATGGCGTCCTCGCCCGGCAGACACATGGGGTAAGCATTTGTTATAATAAATCTATTAGTCATCCTTTATTTCAACTTTTATTATGGTAGAATAGAATCCTTGCCTCTCCCTTCAGCCAGAAATTATGTTAGTGTAATTATGTTGTGAATCTAACTTTAGCTGCGTCCCTTGTCGATGCCTCGAGTTTAAAGTTCTTTGTTTGTTCAACGATCCCTCTCATAAGCGAGTTGCCCTCCTCTGAAGTTAAATAATTACTGAATATATGAGGTATACGACAAATTGGCGGAGGCGCCGAGAAATTGGTTTGATTTGTTTTGAGATTTTCAGTGCAAAATTTTTTTTCCCCTCCAAATTTAACGGTTTGTGCTCCACGTGGTCGTGAAAAATGTAAAGTTCTTTCTGGCTAAAGGGTAAGGATTTTTATACTTTAATTTGTGATTCTCTTCTTCTAAATTTTGTTTCCATCATTTCTGAAAGTCTGGTGTCGAAATTTCAATTTTGAGTTCATTTTTGCATTTTTTCCCATTGTCTGCCGGGTGACGCTAAAACTTCTACTCCATTTTCCCCTTGTTTTGGCTTCATTTCTTTTTAAATTATATCAGTGTTCCGTTCTTCGTGCTGGTTATTTTAAAAAAAAAAAATGTTTTTGTGAAAGTTGAGTTGTGAAACGAGCGATATAGTTGTAGTTTCAAAATGTGCTCGTCACGTGTTGGCTATCTGTTTGCAAATCTTGTTTTTGTGCTTATTAGCAGTGGTTTGGAAATGTATAACTTTATATTCCAGTGATTGTGATTTCTAACTATTTACTGCACTTTTCTGGGTTATTTTTCGTGTAACTTTTATGTACGCACGTGTGTTGTGTAATTCCCGCGTGGTCGTGCATTTCAGCAATAATTTTTAGCTTGTGAAATCAGTCTTCCTCAGCACGTGTTTTGGCGCGTTTATTTGCGTGTGCATATCAGATTATATACATTTGATTTAAGAAAAAAAAGAGAAGTTTGTGTGCTAGTATAAATTACAAGTCTGTATTCTGCTCCTTTTGAGAATCTTCGCGGTGGTCACAGTAAGTGTGACGTAGTTTTTTTTTTTAACTTCCAGTTCGAAGTTTCTCACTGAAGCTATCATTTTGTTATCTTCCATGTGTTCATTCTGATTAAAAATCTTGGTATTGTGTCCAAGTGGCTTGTGTAGCCGTGTGTTAGTATAATTTTCTGATATTTCGCCGCGGGCGCTTAATTGTGTTCTTTCTGCAACTGTTTTATTTGGCTATGTTCTGATCTTGCTACTTACATTCATATGATGCTATAAGTGTTTAGTTTGGTGTAATCTGTATTGCTTGGTCCTACTGTTTGTTTATTGGTTGCGTTATCTTTTGTGCTGCAATCATGCCTAAGCGATGTACTGCACAGAAATCTGATATAGTAATTGCTCCAGTTAGCGAGCACAGTGAAGTAGACTTTATGTCCAGTGTTGGTACGCCTGTTGTTGCAAAGCAATCAGCTGTCTGCCGCCCGGTCATTGACCCCTCTCACGTGGAGAACCCCAGCGAGTTGTCGGCGTATGAGTTACTTTAGAATTTTGAAATGTTGGCTACTACAGCTATTGGCCGCTCTGAGAAACTGATAATTTTGCTTTATCGTTGCCAAGTTTGGTTTATTTAATTCCGCAATGCATATTTTTAGGGGAAAATCTTTCGCAGTTACTCATGTAAGTAAACGTTTCAGGAGCTACCAACCTTGCCAGTATCTGCACCTAATTAGGTTTGATGTGCTTCTAATATGGACCAGTACGATGTGGATGTTGATGAACCAGCTGTACGTGTGTTACCAGATTTTGGACCATTTGCACGGGAATTTTGTGGTAAACGAGTAAGAGAAAAGAAAAAAATCACCTGTAAGTATGTAAGCATTGTGAGTGCTAAAGTTTGGATGAATGAAACAGTTTTACGACTCACTCAGGTATGCTAAATTTTTATTGTTTCACTGACTGATGCTTAATTAAGCTTTGTTTTTCAGGAATATGTGATATGACTGTCTCTGCTAAATTACAAATATATTATTATTTTGGGTGTAACTTAAATTTTGAATTATGTTTTGGGAACTGCAAATCATTTGTTTTGTTGTATTATGCTGCAGGAATGTGTTTCAGGTGTACTATGTGCTTAATTGAGCTTTCATTTTCAGGAATGTTATGTGACAATATTGTTGTGAACAATGATGTGATGTTGTTTTGTTGCATTCGATTTGATTTGATATATGATATGATTTGATTTGACTTGACTCGATTTGATTTTGGGTTCCATAATGATGCTGTGATCTTTATTTGCAGAAAATTGTTGCATGAATAGTGTTTGTATGTATGTGTGTATTTGAGGTTATGTGATATAGGTGAGATTTGCCTCGGTGGGAGTGCCAAAGTGTAACCCCGATAGCGTAGTGTGAGGTTATGTGAGAAATAAGAGTTGAGATTTGCCTCGGTGGAAGTGCCAAAGAGTAACCCCGACGGTGTTGATGAGGAGAGATGAGAAGAGGCGAGATGATGTCAGCTTCGGTGGAAGTGCCACAGTGTAACCCCGACAGTTGTTGTCTGATTTCAGAGATTTTGCTTATTGGTGTTGCTGTAACGTGCCCAGTATAGCGTGTGTGATGAATTCACACGAGAGATTATATGGATGGAAGTGAATGTAATGAAAATAATTTTTTTTTCTTTTCTCTGTTTATGCAACAAGTTTATTACCATCTTAGATAGCAAACTTTAATACCGCCTGTTTTCCAGCTTAAATTTTCATTTTGAGGATGTAGATGCAACATTATAGTGTCATGTTATTTGTGTCATTCCTGAATTGTTAATGTGATTTCTTGAAGGTTATGCCTATGTCAGATGTTTTGAATTTGCAGCATGTTAAATGAGACATGTAAGTGCAGATGTTTTGTTTTGAAGAGAAAATTGAAAGATGATGATGCTTGAAGTAATGATCGAGATTGCACTATTACTGCTGATGATGTTGATGATGATTATGATTGAGTTAATGCTCATACTGCGATGAGAAAGATAGTGATGTGGACGAGAAGTTGTATTGGTGACAAGAGTAGGACAAAAGTAGTTGAAAGCATGTCACGTGGCGTAGTTTAGAAATGTATTGTGGATGTAGCTTGTAGTGATGCATACACTAGTTTGAGTAGATAATTAAGTCAGTGTTGTGTGTAATTTGGGGCCATGGTCAGTGTGAATGAGTTCATTTCATCGTCATGTGTGATTGTCTTGTAAGTGCACTTACTTTCTTTTGTTAGTGATACCAGCTGGTTATTGAGATGTAATATTGGGATCCCAAAACAAGGTTATGTTTCATTTCTGTCATGTTCATGTATTTTGAATCTGTTTTACTGTTATTTGGATTATGAAGCATTGTAAGTTACACTTTGGATGGGAACTCTGTAAAATTTCTTTCTTATGCCAATTTGTTCTAATTCTTTTTTTCTCTTTCTTTGCCCCATGTCATAAGAATTTTTTTAGTGTACACTTTTCGAAATTTAAAATCTTTAATTCTAAATGACATACCCTTCTTTTATGTGTGATTCTTTGTGGGAGCATCCTGTTTATTGTGTGGTGGTTTTGTTTTAGTATTTCGTTGTGGCAGAGAGCGAGAAAGTGCATCAGCATCCCCAGGGCACACTAGAAGTCAAGAAACACCACAGGGAAGCTGTCGGGCAGCCACTACACTGCCGTGGCATAAGGAGCCACCATGTCGGGGGGCAGTCCAAGCCAGCGACTGCCCACTCTGTTGTCACCACCAGAGACCTGCGGTGCTAATTCTACACCAGGACAAATCGTCGTTGTGGGCACTGTCTAAATCCACCCACAAACAGTTACGGCAGACCATCACCATTTTGCGCAGTGTAGTGTGCCTGTGAACTAAGGCAGCGTGGTGTGTGCGTGTGCGGGATGCTAAAGCTAAGTGCATTAACAATACTAAGTCGACAGCACTTACGTCTCTCGTCTCTCCACATCACCCAGCACCATTGTTTCGTCGGCTGGGTGCTTACCACACACATGTCTATTGTTATATTTTACTTCACAAATTTGTATATCATTTTTGGTATGTCTTTGTTTTGTTTTTTCATGTTTATTGTATTTATTTTCTTTCTGTCGACGAGGACGTCGACTTCGGTGGCCAGGGGGAGATGTGGCATGTGCACAGATTATATTAATGTTAATACGCCCTCTGGTTACCGAGTCGAAGGTTGGCAGTTTATCTGAGAGTAGGAGCGATTCAGGGGAAGCAGTGTGTCATTGGGGGGGATATGGCGTCAGTGACGCTAAGCTTAGCGTGGGTTTTCTTAGCATTCTGCGACTAGTCTTCGCGTGAGCTGGACGGATAACTGTCTACGACATGGCGTCCTCGCCCGGCAGACACATGGGGTAAGCATTTGTTATAATAAATCTATTAGTCATCCTTTATTTCAACTTTTATTATGGTAGAATAGAATCCTTGCCTCTCCCTTCAGCCAGGAATTATGTTAGTGTAATTATGTTGTGAATCTAACTTTAGCTGCGTCCCTTGTCGATGCCTCGAGTTTAAAGTTCTTTGTTTGTTCAACGATCCCTCTCATAAGCGAGTTGCCCTCCTCTGAAGTTAAATAATTACTGAATATATGAGGTATACGACAATATTTCCATATATAGGATAATTTGGTGTAGGGTTATTTTCTTCCAAATTTTAGTGACGCATCTTTGGAAGATACTGAACTTAAATACAAAGTTTGGTACTGATCAAACATTTATTTTGTTCAACCCATACATGCGGACCGCTTTTTCGGACTTTAAGAACGCCAAAATATGTATTTCAAGGAAAGAGAGTAAAAAACAGTACATAGGTACCTGTTTTAGTCACCTGATGTCTATCGTTACTTAAAGAGACAGTTTTAATTAAGAAATCCCAGAAGAATATTCTACGCACTGTTCGTTATGGAGTGATAGCTACACTGGTTCTTTCCACTGGTTGTGATCGAAGAGGCAGAACACTAATAACAACTGAAATCAGTGATGCGCAAACCTCGCGGCTATTAATTCTCGACCAATAACCGTGTACAAGCTGTCATATCTATCATTCGTATGTATCCGCTTTTCATCACGGCATTTTGGCACTGGATACGGCCATGGTCCCCTTTGTGTTGCGGGAACATTTTAATTTACATACATGAAAAATATGATGTGTGAGAGGCACATGACTTTGACTACCAATTTTCATTAATTTTCATAGAAATTGTACAAATTATAAACACAGAATTTTATTTGTCTCTATACTTGCTGCTAATCATTATTGATATTCATAAGAAACGGTTTTAGTCAGTAAATGTCACGGAAAAGCAGTTTCTGGACTGAGGCAGTAGCCAACAGTTAAAGTCGATAACTTCTTCTTCTTTAACTGACCACCCTCCTCATTGTAGGAAGTATCCCCAAGAACTTACAAGCCAATGCCTTGGGTCAGTAGCCCGTCAAACAGCAAGCAAACTTTGGATCACAGCATACCCAGGATGGGTGATCAGCCCAGTGCCTGGTATGGAGATGAAGAACAAGGAAGTGAAACGTAATGGTGAAAGGAATTACAGGAAAATGGGTGGATCAAACTATCCAACCCAGCATAACCCTAGCGACCAAGGAAAACCGGGAAAAACTTTTCGGTCAGACTGTCGGCCCCGGAAATTTAAATCCGGGATCTTCGGAATGTGAGTTGCGCACGTTACCGCGGCACCAGTTACACGGTTTAAGTCGGTATCAAGGCTCTATAGCCTTGTTAAACATTGTAAGTGTTTGTTAAACATGGTATCACAGATTCGTTAAGATCATGGGAAACAATAATGAACACTTGATATATTGGAAATATTTGAACACTTCAAGATAAACTATGAGAAAAATTAAACCTACAATAACTAACAATTCGAAGGTTATAATGTCACAGAAGCTTTCATTTCTCATACCGGTCATTCCCGAGTCGGTGTCTACTTTGTTCGAATAAGCAACCCACATGACAATATGAGGGATGGTAAAAGACCCCTACTGCAGTATCATTACAAGTAGGACTACTTGCATCCTTTTCATTTCTTTTACGTACAGGCTTTCCCGTATTGCTAACACTGTCACCGCGTACGAGGCTAGTGTATTTGGTGTAGGTACTAACTTTTAGCTTTGATTGTTACATCGATCTATTCGACGTACTGTATTTATTATTGTTTTAGTGGTAAGGTATAATGCTTATAATCCTGAATACTAGTTTAGTATTCCAAAATACAGTGTCATCGTTTTATGCCAAGGCCGCGGATCGCGGGAATGCGTGCTCCATACCTAGTCTGTTACGCTGCGGGGTTTTCCGTTCCATAACTTCCGCGTTACTTACTCACGAGTGTTAGTAACATATATTATGTAATGAGTAATAACCTTGTTATAAGTTCTGTTAAAAGTGGTGTCCATCTGAGCGAGGACATTCTTGACATCGTCGGATGAAGTTACCATTCACACCCATAAGTTCTTCAGTAATGTTCATAATTTCTGTTTTTATATTGTCATTAAGTTCGTCTCCGATATGGGGATTGTTCCTATAAACTTTATTTTTTAGCGCTTAGAGGTCCCATTGTTATAAATTTATTAACCAAACATCTAACAGTGTCTCTACCCGGAAGTGGATAATCAGGAAATGGCTGCTGAAATTGTTTACACACCTGTCTACATCATTCAGTTTTCACGTATGTATCATACATAAAAATACGCTGCTCAAGTGTGAATTTGCTGGCAGGCATTTCCGTGGACTAATAAGAGAATAACATTCCTGAGGAAATCACACGCAACACACGTATTGTCGAAGCACTTCACAACACGCAGACAAAACAACGACTGAGACAGCTCACAGCTGATAATGTACCCTTGACACGCCATGCACGCTTCTGCGCTGTGCCGTAATACCGAGTTCACTGCCGTCTCGGCCGATACACACATAAGGTAGTTGTGGCTTTGGTATAAAACGAAGGCACTGTACCTACAGTTTAATAATAATAATAATAATAATAATAATAATAATAATAATAATAATAATAATAATAATAATAATAATAACAACAAAAAATAATACGTCTCGTTCGGTAGGAATTAGAAATTGGAATATTATCTGTTGGGTAGCTGCATTAACTTACACATCCGCAGCTGTGCTTTGTGTACGAGTGGTTATGTGACGGGTTTTTAAAGAAGAGGTTCCGAGTTCGAATCCCGGTCCCGTCTATCTCCCCGCATGACTCATATCTAGCTACCCCTCGCAAAATGAGGCCTTAGCCCTTCTGGGACAAATCGGCTATTCAGATAATACATACTACTAATAATTAGTATGTCTTTATTTCTAGGCTTTTGAGGAAGACTATCTGGTTAGTGCAGATGAATACTTTTCCTGAATATTCATTTCAGATATAACAGCGTTGGTTTTCTCGTACTCTTGAATTTCAAATGCAAACAGAGTGGGAGACGGAAGGTTTACGACAAATGCATAATTATTAATTGACAGTCATGTTTCATTTGTACTAAGGAAACAAAATAGGAGTTTTGTTTTGCCAAAACCGTCATGCTGTTTGATTTAACGTAAAACCCGCCTTGAATTTTCATCGCGTAACAAACCATTTTGAGGCGGTATTTTTAACACTTAAATGATATCAGTCTAATTATATAATATATGAATTCAATAACAGCCCGCCTAAAAGCAAGCAATATGTGTATAAATAACATATAAAATGTATATGACAGTATTGTATATGTTTATATTATTATGTACATGTTTAATAACGTTATGTGAATGTATTACGTAATTTAACAATACAGGAGCTGTGATAGATCAAAAGTTTCTAACAGTGACGTAACAATGAGGTAACCTTGAGCCAATAATGAATTAGAAAGTTTAATAATGCTACTGGTAATTCTTGGAGCAACAATAATGTAATTTTTGAGACAGTTTATAAATAGCCAATCAACAACTAGAAAGGCTAAAAAGATAAATAAAACCATTCTATTGGAGTAGGATTAGCCAATCAGAAACTGAAATAGGGCAAATTGTACAAATTCAGAAGTCAGTTGGTAGCAGGTAGCGTTCCTAACCGGACGCGTGACGCGTCCTCGAGAAGTTTAATACGTATTCAGTGTGAGACAAAGAATAGTCTGCGTGTTAAAAAGTGCAAGTAATTAATAAATAATGGCACAGCTCTCTATATCATCGAAGTGTTATTTAATTCGTGTCAAGGATTAATAAAAGGAGTGATGTAAAAATTATAATCTATGTAAGCCTACATTCTTCAAGTGATGTAAAAATTATAATCTATGTAAGCCTACATTCTTCAGCCGCACTACGCACTGTTAAGAAATTCATGTCTCTACAAATTAATACTGACGCAGCTGAGGCAAATATATATATATAAAGAAACATATATAATATTTATATATAAATATATTTATATTTAAAGAAACATTCAAAATACAAAGTTGATTCTTAAACTTGGGGCGAAGGCCACTGGGTACCATACGTGTGGTTGCAACTACTTCAAGTTCGGCTCCGCAACAGTCGAAATATAATTTGAGAAAGGATTTGTATTGTTTTTCAACTGTTGGGGAGCCGAATTTAAAGTAGTTGCAACCGCACTTATGGTAAAAAGTTTCCGGTAGCCTTTGCCCCAAATGTACTTTCCGGTGGCCTTTGTCCCAAAAATGTTTAAAAAATATTAACTTTGTAATTTTTGACTGTTTCTTTAAATATTATATATTTATGTTTGCCTCGGCTGCGTCAGTATTTATATATATTTTTATAGGCATGAATGTCTTAGCAAGGAGTGGTGCGACTGAAGAATGTAGGCTTACACAGATTATAATTTTACTTCACTCCTTTTATTAATGCTTGACACGATTTAAATAACACTTCACTGATGTAGAGAGAGAGAGAGCTGTGAGATTTTTTTTATTAATTACTTGCACTTTTTAACACGTAAACGATTTTTGTCTCACACGAATACGTATTAAATTTCTCGAGGACGCATCTCGCGTCCCGTTAGGAACACTGTCTACAAGTAACTGACTTCTGAATTTGTAAATTTTGCTATATTTCAGTTTCTGATTGGCTAATCCTACTCCAATAGAATACCTTCATTTAACTAAAGCTTTTTTCTTGTTGTTGATTGGCTATTTTATAAACTGTTACAAAAATTACATTATTGCTTCCAAGAATCAAGTAGCATTAAACTTTCAAATTCATTATTGCCTCAAGGTTACTCATTGTTACACCATTGTTAGCAACTTTTAACCTATTTTTCTCCAGATCCCACATTATTAAATTACGTAATTCATTCACATAACGTTATTACACATGTATACAATAATATAAACATATACAATGACTGTAATATACACCTTTTATATAATGTTTTATACACATTTTGCTTTAAGGCGGCCTGTTATTATATTTCATATTATATAATTTTACTGAAATAATTTAAGTGTTAAAAATGCTGCTTCAAACTCCTCCTAAAATAAACAACCTTCTCAATTTGTACTGTCTTCAGTACCATCTTAATTGCATTCGATGCAGGTATTTTTATTAGTGCTTTTACGAATCATTACAGCTTATTTTGATGCATACATATCACTACACTTAAACAGCCACAGCTCATAACCGAGTACAGAGTACCTCGTGTATCCCTTAACCTCTGCAACATGCAACCAACCCTACTGGCGCGCCATGCGTGTTTACGACGTATAACTTCAAGAACTGGACGGCAATTCGGGAATATGTTTGTATTTAAGGAAAGCTATATTTCTTTGTGTGGAACATTTTAGTTTCTCTTTCGCGTCGCTAATAAGGCATGGATTTCCGATAAGAGGCAAGAAATCAATACCATGTGAAAATATACTATTGATTTTAAAGGTAAATAAATCGGTTTATAGAAAAATCTAAATCTATCACATTTGACCCTATAGAAACTTCCTTGGCAGCTAAAGGTTTTCATCGTCATCAGAAACGATATATTCCACCTGTTAAATCTAGATTAATAAGTCCATGTATTTGACAGCGACAGGTTCCAGCGATGTAACCAAAATTTTCGACTCAACAAAACAAAATTTAGATTTCTAGATGAATGTTTTAAACAATTCCAGTAAGGTGCGGCGTTATAAATTATTTCCTTTATAACCTGTGGTCATTTGATGACCTCAGGTTACAAGGTTCCTACCATAAAGATGACACCAATTGATTGAATGAAGAAAGGGAACCTACTAGAGAATCTTCACACACAGACAGAGTGTGACGCTTTCACCCAGAAACTGACAATGCCTGGTGGAATTAACATATACCACGTACATAGTAGAGAAGGTGTTGCATTCCATCCAAAAATTTGACACCAATATTTCACTGTAAATACATGCTTTGAGGCCCCCTAAATAAAAAAGGCACAACATTTTTCAAAAAAGGTCCGTGGGTAACTGACTTGAGTGTATGTTACAATAATTCAAAAACAAAAGTCGGATAAATACCAAAGTTGGTATTTAAGTTCAGTATCTTCCAAAAATGTGACACCTCTAACTCCTCGCTACATGGAAGATTGCTTTCAAAAATGTTTATTTTCTAAAACATGGGGTAACGATTTTTTTTAAAATACGATATATTAAAGATACTTGCATGTAAAATAAAATATCTATGTTGAATTTTCTAGGAATAGCTTGTGAAGTCCTCTTTATTCGAAGGAATTTTATATAATCTTGTACAACCGGTAAACGTTAGGCGACAGAGGAAAACGTATTGCACAAACAATTTACATTTCTTTAAAGCACACAGTTTATTTATTTTTTTTAGCAAAGTCATTTCTGAGATACCCGTTATTAATGGTTTGAATTCTTCATCATTTGTTAATCATCTTAAGTCCTGTCTACATTCAGTTGTTTCCCGCGATGTCATGAAAGGAGTATGAAACTTTTAAGGCCAGCATATAGCGTCAGGTTTTTAAATATTTGACTATCGTTATTTTCTTTGTGTCTATAACGAAATCTGTAACGTAGCTAACGCTGAAAAGGTTTATTTGGATTAAAATGTAGCATATAGAAAAATAAGCTTCAGTAAGAATGTTAGGTATACTCACTAATAAACGATGGAATGTAGAAAAAGTATAACGTTATATTTTTAATTTCTAATTCATATTCTTCAGAGCGTAACTTGCATTACTTCCACTGACATTTTTATAAGTTGAAATAAGGATGCTTTATCCACGATTAGATAATTGTTGGAACGCATTTCATCTGTTTATGTATTGAAAGTGCAAAATATTAGATATAACTATTCAGAAAAATATGCGCATAGTGCAGGAAAAACAGTAATAAAAACATGACAATTGCAAAAAAAAAGAATAAAAAAGTAAGTACAGAAATATTCCATTATACCCCAAATTTAATATAAGGATTTCATTATAAGTACATCGCGCGCTCTCGTCAGTGAGTGTGTGTGTACATCGTAATCAACATACGAATTGTCGGAGTTGCAAAAATGAAATGTCTTGCAAATATAAAACACAAAGAGTTTTCAGACTGCTGACCCCTCGCCCAAAGGTCCCGGGGGAATTTTTACTTTCTCTACTACGTATAGTAAGTAGGGGAAGTATTGCATTCCACCAAAAATTCGATAATGAGATTTCACAGGAAATACATGTTTTGAGACCCCCTGAATTAAAAAAAAGCATTTTTGGAAACATGTCTATGTGTGTGTGTGAACAGCATAACTCAGAAACGAACAGTCGGATAAACACCAAACTTGGTATTTAGGTTCAGTATCTTCCAGAGATGCGACACGAAGGTTTTCAAGAAAATCCCCCTACCCCAAATTACCCTTTACATGGAACATTTTTCAGAAAATTAAAATTTTCGAAAAATGTTCGAAACGATTTTGTGGAAATATCATATACTTTTATGACAAATAAAATGTACATCTCGAATTTTCTAGAAATATCTCCAAAAGTATTCTTCATTGTGAACAACTTTTGCATAACTGGTAAACCATAAGAAATAGACAGACTTTCACTACACAAAAAGTGTATATCGCGTTAAAATACATAATTTATATCATATACATTTTTGTTGTTGAGTGAACCATTTACGAGATATTGCTTGTTATTCCCTTAAATTTTCCAATACTTATACTTTTTCTCAAATTCGTTATGCAATTTTTTGTGCTGGTAATGCCAAAAAATGGAATACTCCACATAGCAACCAGCTCTTAAAACATTTGAATATTACTTAAAGCCTACCAATACCCCTTGCATCTACAAGAAAATTAGCAATAAGATTAACATCTCGATATCTTGATTAACATGAAGCATATGGAGAATAAGCGTTTGTAAAAATAGTTTGTACAAGAGTAGAGAAAGTCATGTGAGTGTATCACATCAGATTTTTGTTAATTACGACTATCCCCTTCCCTGCATATAACCTGAAAGTGTGTGCGAGAATGTGCGTATGAAAATAAGTTAAAAACGACAAAACCTATAGTAAACCTAACCCTAAAGTTCACAGAACAGAAAGATGGTCAAATGTTTCAGTCAAAGCTACCGATATGACTATAGGAGTTAAAGAGGGCTATAGAAATTAGCAAATAGAAAAGTTTTTAAGAAAATTCCCCCAAAACACTTCACATATAAATTTGTCCTTGTTTTTTTTTATTTTCTAAAAAACAACCCCAACAACTTTAATTGAACTGCTATATACGTATTTAAGGTATTTACATAACAAATTGTAAATCTGGAATTCTCTAGGAATAACCTCTGAAGTTCGTTTAATTTGGAAGGAATTTTGTACAACTTGAAAACCATAAGAGGAAGACAAAAAATTAGTACAGAAAAATATAGATATATTTAAAGTTCACAATTCGTTTCAAATAACTATTTTTTGTGACATCAGTCATTTCTGTGTAGTCATTACTTTGTAATTTTTCTTACTGTTACCATTCAGTTGTGTGGAAGGAGAGTGAAGTTTTGGCCGGTATATACTAACGCGGTTTCAAGTATCTGACTAACGCCTCATTCTGCTGTATCCACCTTCTACCCACAACGAAATATGTACTTAAACTATTTCTGAAAACGTTTATCTTTATGAAGTATATAACCATATATTATTTAATAAGAATGGTGAAAGCTATATAAAATGAATTATTGTGGGTAGAGAAGGCCAAGTGAATGTAATATGCCAGATTTCAAACCACTTCTTACAGCTATTCAGTTTCATATCATTCAATGGTAATAAATAAATTAAACTTCACGGATTATTTACAGAAACATAATTATATACATTTTTGCCATGGTAATATGAACTTTTGATCCAAATCGTTTGAGCCATAGTTGAGAAAATAAAAGTATAATGAAAACATTGTTTGTGGGTGAGGAATACATTGAAAGTCGTTATCTGTCTTAGTAAAAGATATCTGAGCTAAATAATTTGGTGGTCGGTTTTAGGTTTTCATGTTTAGTTTATACATGCGAACACAAAAGTATGTTTGCTTATGAGGTGGAGGGGGGGCAGGGAATCACAAAATATGTGTTTACAATAAAATTCGACATTTAACTTTTGGGCACAATACAGCACCTCCCCTTCAGTAAGACCTGTAAGAGTTAAAATGTTAAACTTATGGCCCCACAGTCCATATGGGACCTTGCTTACTAACGCGGCTGTCGAGCTCACACCAAATACGCAATACAGAGGAGGATGATTATCCAACAGATATGGGGAGATTACGTGGTCAACACCATGCTTTCCCCAGGAGCAATGTTTGTTTTCGTGACCTACGGACCGCTACCTATATTGGCTCCTCAAACGCACCACGATATTGAGTGGGCTCGACCCCACTGGCTGGAAACTGATGCACCACGCTCTTACCCACTACGCCACGCTGCACGAGGAACTATAGGATTAGATACTCATCTTAATCTCACTTGAAGTGTCTGTTATAAGAGTGTTAAATGATGGTTTAAAACGGTTGTTGCTTCGTGTCACACTTATGTGGACAGATGCATAAGATTTGAAACAATAGAGTAACGGTAAAGAATGCACCATGATGTTCAAATACTGTTTCTTTTGTAAATGTACGAACCTGCGATACTTCTTGTTCGTATCATTCGTATCAGGATGTACAATACAACAGATTTACAGAGTGAAACAGACAGTTCCATATTTACGTTTATATGAATTTCTGAAGGTAACGACAAAACTACTCTTGCTCACCTCCATGGCGTGGGAGCAGCGTATATGCCTCTAACAAGAAATTTGAATTGGTATAATATATCTTGATATGGCTTTAAACAACGACATACCCGATATTACATACTTTTACAAGAGTTAAAACTAAACGATCACTTCAAAATATAAGGATTAAATACTAGATGATTCAAACGAACATGGGGAACATTTTAGAAACAGCTGGTGCTACGAAAAATCTTACTTGACAAAAATTGTGTAAGCCAAGTCAAGTAAATTTTATACCTCATATTGTTTTCCAGTTATATAAACTTATATAAAATTGAAAAAGAACGAGAGGAGTACTGCTCAACCATTACACAGAAATTCAACATATGCATTTATTTTCTATGTATTTCAATATATGATATTTTAATTAAACACTTGTCGATTTGATAAATAAGGAAATAATGGAAAATTTTCCATTTGAAAAATAGGTTCATGGAACATCTTTAAACGATGTCTGACAAATTTGAAATTTGATATTTATTGAACTTTTTACTTTCGAATTCAAAAAGACAAGACATCATACGTGCGCACGTTGACATTCAGTTCCTGTATCTACCACAGATAAGATATATAGAAAGTGCAAAACTATTTTAGATGCTAGTAATACTAGTAATGAGAGACTATACCAGGTGGCCCAAACAAGCCGTTCTTTGCAGTTTTATGTTTCCCGCAAGTGTAAAGGAAGCTGTTGCATCATCAGTTTTCAAAGGTGCAGTGCAGGTACGAAGTGTAAGGCCGCTTAGGTAGTACTTGCTGTCTGCATGTGTTTCGTGGTTTCGTAGTGATACGCGTTGCGAGATCGCCTGCTTGTAGTCCGAGCCAGGTCTCTTAGGCAAACATTAATAATAACAATAATTATAAAACGAATGCACGGTTGTGGTTATAATCTTTGGGAAGACGCTCCAAAATGCGTGCGGCTGAGGCTCCAAGAATGCATTTTGAAGGTTTTCCGACTTGACGTCTGCCTTCTGCGTGAGTTATTTGCCTTAGACAGATGCGATTAAGAATTGTTGGGTCATTCCAGGTATCATTTATTAACCACAAATTTCTCTCGTCGTAATTAGGGCAAAGAAAAGCTGCAGGTAACCTAGGAGTTCAAGGACTTGAACGCAACGGAGTTTGAAGGAGCGGAAATAGCATCCTGCAAACGGCACTTACACCAACAGCTTTATGGGAACGACTTCCGGAATCGCGTGCCTTTTTGCAGAAGTCTCAGAAAATAAACGAAAATTCGGTTTACACCAGGCAGGTATTAATGGGGAGATGAATGTTATTCGGTCAATGATTTTAATGCAAACAAACATTATTGGGCTCTTGAGAATCCTTACTGGTTACGACCACATCACATGCAAGTTCAGTGGGTTGTTAACGTGTGGTACGGCAGGCATTTAGGGAGTTATCATTGAGCCAGTTTATTTGGCTCCTCGGTATATTGGACAGCTTTATTTAAAATTCCTATACTGGTTTCGGTACACCATCCCATTATTCCAAAGGAGTTAAAGAAAATCTGAACAATGTGTACCGCGGAAGCTGGATAGGTCATGGTGGTTGCACTCGGTGGCCTGCGAGATCCTCCCCTTGATTATTCTTGTTGGAATATATCAAAGCCAGGATTTAAAAACGGAATCAGAAAAACCAAAAATTTCAGGAGAAAGTCATGTCTGTGCTCAATACCAGAAGAAATATTAAAACGTGTTCATACTTATACTTAAAGTGTTTACTTCCATGCATCCAAATAAATTGAGTTTTATTTTGGACGATATTTAACTACTAAGGCGTATATATATATATATATATATATATATATATATATATTGGAATATATTTATTAGGAATGATGCACTACTAGAATATCATTTAATTCTAGCGTAGCTTTAAAGAACATAAATGAATAAAAATCTGATGTGTTATACTCACATGACTTTCTCAACTCTTGTACAAACTATTTTTTCAAACGCTTATTCTCCATATGCTTCATGTTAATCGAGATGTCAATCTTATTGCTAATTTTCCTGTAGGTGCAAGGGGAATACGGTAGGTTTTAAGCGATAGTCAAATATTTTAAGCGCTGGTTGCTATGTGGTGCATTCCATTCTCTTTGCATGTCCAGGACATAAAAAAATCTGATGTGTTACGCTCACATGACTTTTTCTACTCTTGTACAAACTATTTTTACAAACGCTTATTCTCCATCTATTTCATGTTAATCGAGATAAAGATTTGCAGAGTCTATCTTATTGCTAATTTTCTTGTAGATGTAAGGGGATAATATATTTACAAGGGCAATTTGGAAATACAGTAGTCTTTAAGCACATACATATCTCTTAATAGCTGGTTCCTAGGTGCAGCACCATTCCCTTTCCCACAGATTAACACTCTTTGCATATCCAAGACAAAAGAATCTGATGTGTTACACTCACATGACTTTCTCTACTCTTGTACAAACTATTTTTACAAACGCTTATTCTCCATCTACTTCATGTTAATCGAGATAAACATTTCAGAGTCTATCTTATTGCTAATTTTCTTGTAGATGTAAGGGGATAATATATTTACAAGGGCAATTTGGAAATACAGTAGCCTTTAAGCACATACCTATCTCTTAATAGCTGGTTGCTAGGTGCAGCACCATTCCCTTTCCCACAGATTAATACTCTTTGCATATCCAAGACAAAAAAAATGAATAACGAATTCTCATTTGAGAAAATAAGTACTGAAAATTTTAAGGGAATAACAAGCAATATCTTGAAAATGGTTCACTCAACAAAAAATTGTATATGACATAAATTGTGTATTTTAACGCGATCTACATTTTTGTGTATTAAAATTTGTCTATCTCTTATGGTTTAGCAGTTATGCAAAAGCCGTTCACAATGAAGAATACTTTTGGAGACATTCCCAGAAAATTCAAGATATATATTTTATTTGTCATACAAAATATCATAAACACATGATATTTTAATCAAAATCGTTGGAGCCATTTTTGAGAAAATTAAAATTTTCGAAAAATCTTCCATGTAAAGGGTAATCTGCGGTGGGGGGATTTTCTTGAAAACCTTCGTGTCGCATCCTTGGAAGATACTGAACCTAAATACCAAGTTTGGTGTTTATCCGACTGTTCGTTTCTGAGTTATGCTGTTCACAGACAGACACACACACACACGCACACACACACACACACAGACAGACAGACACACATACGGACATGTTTCCAAAAATGTTTTTTTTTGAATTCAGGGGGTCTCAAAACATATATTTCCGGTGAAATCTCGGTATCGAATTTTTGGGTGGAATACAATACTTCCCCTACTTACTATACGTAGTAGAGAAAGTAAAAATAGTGTTTTGTTTAATATTGTCAAGTTTGTAGCACCAATTTGTGCCATATAGTTGTTCTGATTGTAGATTTACTTAATGTAATTGTATGACTTAACAGGTGTGATTAGGTTTTTGTCCAGGGTCAATCCTGAATTCTTGTTTATGGGTGAATTGGTTATTAAATAATCAGTAAATTCACACACAGGCATTCAAACACCAGATCCTGGGCATAACGGGAAAAGAATTTTATTAAAAAAAGTTTCTTGAGCCCGGCCGGGAATCAAATCCTGGACCTCTCACATAGCAGGCAGGTGCTCTACCGACTAAGCTACGGGACCAGTAATATCAGTTAGTGTTTGTTTTCAAGCATTGGTCTTTCGTTCAGCAAAGTCTCCTCTATGCCGGTATGGAGTCCTCCTCACAGTTCTGCTTTGGCAAACCTTTTTACATCCGCATTATCAGGGGTAAACTAAGTTCAACGAAGAATTGCTTGTGTGGTCCACCTGATGCAGTGTGGCCAGAAAATCATTTTATGTAATATAACAATATTTTAACGTAACGGTTTTGTAGACAATGAATGTGGAGGGAAGCGAAGGATAGACCTTGAGTCTTACAAATACGTGGACACAAAGTACAACATACATTCCCCTTGTCTCATCTGCCCTACACTTATGAGTTCCTCACTAGAGGCGAAAGCAAGAAGAGATTTGCCTGTTGACGTCACAGAGCCTTCAGTTGACCGTCATCAGGGTATACAGTTGAATCACAACATACTATAAGATGGTGTACAGAAATCTCCGTTCGAGCCGAAACCCTTCCTTGTTAGTCCCTTAAATGTTTAGCAAAGTGTTAAAAAAACAATGGAGAATCTGTCAGTAAATGGAAATGCAATGCAAACATTCTAATTAAGAGAGAGTGCCACAATCTCAATCAAATATTAAATTATTCAAACACAGATTTATAAAACTGCTCTTTGCACTCTTAAGGAAACAAAAGAAGGACGCTATAGGAAAACAAGTCCGATATATCGATCGAAACTTTGCCAATGCAAACTAAAGCTTGTTGGTTTTCAGGGCAGCATAGAGATGCAGGAGAGAGGGGGAGGAGAAAAACACCAACGTACTGCGATTGAATGTCGAATGAAGTGTTCTGCGGCGTTTCCTGTGGTGTTCAAACAACGGTCATAAGAGTTTTCATGGTCGCCATTAACAGAGGAGTAGAGTCCGACAGATGGACAATTCTAAATGTTTTTATAGCATGCACTTCAACTTTTAGAGAGCCATGTAGGGACTAAAACGCGACTAGGAAATAAAAATAGGCATGCTTGACAGTTAAGGGAATGTAGTTTAGTATAATAACGTTTATCAACGACACTAAAGCGAACTTTATTTAGCAATTACAGTACCTGAAGGACAGGAGATGGAAGGCTGATATTTGCAGGAACACTCCGAGATTTAGTTCACACGTAAAAATTGGGTCAATGCCTTCCAAATGTTGTTAGGCGTAAGTCGCCTGCACGCACTCTGTATGCTGTAGTACGTTTTCATTTAGCTTAACAACAGCGCTGGGGGTCATTTCCAGATATGGTAACGGCAGGAAAGGTAGCAAGAGAGAAAATGTATAGACTTGAATAAGCTAGAGCATATAAATACACCCCCTTGGTGTAAACAACTTTACAGTAGAGTACCTTTCCTGTTTTATCCCTTTATGGCATCCCTTACCATATTTGGGAGTCGCTTTTAAGTAACTTCCCGTTATACCAGAGAACGTTCACATACTGGATGAAAAATTATGTGGGTTTTCTTTCACAAGCATCGTGTTATGCATTTGTTCTTCCAGTTCAAGAATGGTAAGGCAACAAAGAGCTTATCCCTCACGGGAACGGGAAGACACAAAGAACATATACTATGTGAACACCGGGGGTGTATTACTTGTTCCATTTGCCTAGCTCTGTTAAAACTTGAGAAACCTTCTAATATCTTCCTCTACATTCACGGAAGTAACACAGGCTTCGAAGAAAGGTGTGGTTATTGTAGCTACGTTTATGACTACATTTCGTACCGAGCGAGATGCTCCGCTGTAATGTATTCCCTGGGGCCGACCACTCTTGAGTTTTAAGTAATTTCCCTTGTCAGTAGGTGAATAATGAGGTTGATTATACAATGTCACGACTTTTCCTATTCCCCTGTAATTTCATTTCCTTAACATGTTTCAGAGTGGAAAGATCGGGCGAGTGGATGGCGGGCGAGGCGTAGGCCAATGGAAGTTTCTTTGAGGAACTGTCCGGTCTGGAACTCGGGATGGAAATGGCACTCAAAGAGACCCATCCTTGGAGACTTCTCCTGTGGAAGGTACTTCCTGCATCAGAATGTAATATCTGGAGACGTTAGAGAGCCTGCCTGTGTCGGAACTACCGCTCCGGATCTATCGCCTCTGCATCCTTTGCTTCACCTCTACCTCCTGGAGGTATCCTAAAGCGAAATAGGCGCCTGTGCGCTTAAGTCCTTCTCCACTTCCTAATAACCATAACCATAATAGATTTCGTGAACAGTTACTTCATAAATCAAACTTATTTTCTGCCCAAGGCAGGCTCTTCACTACAAATCCCGACTTCTTATTCTTTCTTCTTTTCTGATTTTCTATTTGTCCTTTTTATCATAATGTATTATGCATGATGTATTCTCTTCCCTCCGAACATTCTTATTTATCCTGGCATTTTCCTGTGTAGGAGGAATTTTTACATTCCAAACAAAGGTTCGATATCGATAATTTGCGAAAATATACGATCTGAAGTTCGCTGAACTCTGGAAGATCATTTTTAGAAAAACATTCGCGTGGTATATGTGAGGGAGAGAAAGAATAGAGAGAGAGAACAAAAACAAAACTTGAAAACAAAAAGTCTTATTATCTTCAGAAGGCAAGTACTACGCCAACCTCAACCACTTATATAAGTGAGGTAATTCCTCCTGACAGAAGAGCGAGTTTTTTCTTCAACATTCCGAAAGACTAATGCACATATATACGATATCATTATACGTGGGACATTATCGCGTAATTTGATTTGAGGTTGTATATTATATCCCTTAGACTATCAACACACGAGAAACATTACTAATAACTTCTGCTAATAAATCAATCAAATACCCTTCACTGTAATATAATTTGCACAGGAGCAGATAACAAAACATTACAAAACGAATTATATGATTAATGCAAACAATCCTCAGGGAAAACCGCAGGTCTTTATTACATAATTGCTCCGTACCTGTTCTTTATTATTTATGGACATAACTGTTTCTTTAAATCTGCTTTTCAAAATGTTAATCGTCATAATAACTATAAACTCTGCAGCGACACGTCACAAACTACCGCAAACGCTCTGGCATACAAGTAGATTGGCATGGATTTTCAGCGACCGACAAAGCTAACATTCAGGCCCATGGGACCATCAGCTTGAGGCCGACCAGGCTCTTCAATAACCCCATAAGAGTAAGTCTTCAGCATCAAATTTGTTCACCATAGACCAAGATCACCAGAGTAATCCATCTTCGCCAAAAATACAGTGTTACGAATAAACATTTTGTTTGCAAACACGATGCATATTATATGACAACAGGTACAAAGTAGCCATGGAAACAAAAAGAACGAAATGAAATTATACGGTCATGAGTAGGGCCTGGAGTTTTAGATGTTAACCTATATTTTTCCGCGCTATTTAATTATCCAATTTCAAGATATACAGATTCGTTTAACACTTCCTGAAGCAGAATATGTGAATTTCATTGCACCTAAAAACTCTGATGTGTTACACTCACATGACTTTGTCTACTCTTGTACAAACTATTTTTGCAAACTCTTATTCTCCATCTATTTCATATTAATCGAGATAAACATTTGCAGAAATGATCTTTTGACATGCAAAGAGAATTACATTTTAAACATAGTGACCAGTTCTAAAAATATTTGACTATCGCTTAAGGCCTACTAAGTTCTCCTTGTTTTGTATTTGCAAGGGCAATATAGAAATACGGTAGTCTTTAAGCATCGACATATCTCTTAATAGTTGGTTGCTAGGTGCAGCACCATTCTCTTTGCCTCAGATTAATACTCTTTACATATCCAAGACAAAAAAATTAATAAAGAATTCCCATTTGAGAAAATAAGTATTGTAAAAATTAACACAATAACAAGCAATATCTCGAAAATGGTTCACTCAACAAAAAAAATGTATATGACATAAGTTGTGTATTTTAACGCGATCTTCATTTTTTGTGTAGTAAAATTTTGTTTATCTCTTATAGTTTACCAGTTATGCAAAAGCCGTTCACAATGAAGAATACTTTTGGAGACATTCCCAGAAAATTCAAGATATGCATTTTATTTGTCATGATAATATGATAATTTAATCAAAATCTTTAAGGCGATTTTTGAGAAAATTAAAATATTCGAAAAATGTTCCACGTAAAGGGTAGTCTGGGGTGGGGATTTTCTTGAAAACCTTCGTGTCGCATCTCTGGAAGATACTGAACCAAAATACCAAGTTTGGTGTTTATCCGACTGTTCGTTTCTGAGTTATGCTATTCACAGACACACACACACGGAAATTTTTCCAAAAATGCTTTTTTTGTATTCAGGGGGTCTCAAAACATATATTTCCGGTGAAATCTCGGTATCGAATTTTTGGGTGGAATGCAATACCTCCCCTACTTACTATATGTAGTAGAGAAAGTAAAAACCTACATGAGGGGTTGACACCTAAAATACCTAAATAGCTGCTTTCCCATTTTTTAAATGAAGAATGTTATTTTCCGACTGAAACTCTTCGTAAAATTATTTCCACCACTTATAGCCAGTAGATAGTTCAAGTTACTAGCGTTAAACGCAGCATATGGTTACAGCTGATCAGAAGGAGTGTAACCCGTGTAACGGGATCGCCTCCAGTCGTTCACCGTAAGTACAACAGGCAGAAAGTGTGCTGATTGATTGTTGCAATACTTTTCTAATGAGTTGATGAATAGTGAATGAATGCCTAAGTCACATTTACTGAAAAAATGAATTGCTGCAGATTCACACTTCATTACGGATGGTCGAGTGGTCTTCGTCAGGCATGCTCCAAGCAAGTTTCCATAAGTAAAACTGCACTGAAATTCCCTAGCACGCTTATTTAAGTTTTGAATTTTTATTTCAGGCAAAATGTGAGCAGAAACCTCATCTTGAGCAGCACACTGCAAATGTGGCTAGGGAAATAAGTCCAGCAACAACAGTAAGCAAACGCTTATTTTTTCCACATTTGGCAATCCTGAAGATGATTTTAACTTTCGTCTGTGCGTTGGTGTCTGCTAATATCCCATGGAATGTGCTAATCAACCCGAGCTTGAAAACAGTTTTAGAAGACATCAGTGGCCGCAATATACCTAATCAATCCACTTTAAGGAAGAATTATTTAGTTCCTGTCCACCGGAAGACAATAGATTAAATAAGAAAAGACGGGGACCACAGTGCTCTGTCGATGAAACATCTGACAGTTGCGGCCGCTTTATTTTGAATGCATTAGTAGGTAAGCTGGACCCAAATGAACCAGGCATTCCTCATCTAATAATTTCTTTGTAAACAAATAAAAACAAAGTAACAGGAGTACAATACCCTGTGCAATGAGGAGTGCTTTACGCATATTGTGGTCAGCAAAGAATCACGATAGTAAGTTCCTTTTGTTAGTGACAGACAGTGCTGCCTACATGTTGAAGGCCGACGGTGGGGAGTTCTACAGTCCTTCCACCCGACCATAGCACATGATACATGCTTGGCCCACGGCCTGCACCGCCTTGCGGAAGAGATTAGAAGCCACTTCGATGACGTGAACAGCCTCATATCTTCGTTCACGAAGGTTTTCTTAAAAGTCCCGACACGTATACAATTGTTCAAAGAGAAAGTACCGGCGACCCCTCTTCTATCTGAGCCGATACTTACCGCTGGGGAACTTGGCTGTCTGCTGCCATTTGCTATGCAGAATATTTGAATGGGATGAAATAGAAACTTTCTGCATTGCCAAGGCCGAGAAATCACTCGAGTGCACCACTCTTACTGCTTCTCTTGCATATATTAAGAAACATTTTAGTTTTATACTAGAAGCTATTCTCCGGTTGTAAAATACAACTTTGATACTGAAAGATGCTCTAGATATCATTGACAACGTTTCCAGTAAAGAAATACCTGTACCAGTGGGAGTTACATGTTCTTCGAAGTTGCAGAAGATCCTTCAACGAAATCCTGGTTTTGAAGATGCGAAAATTATCAATTCGGTATTGCAGGAGAAAAGTATACAGGGAAACTACCCTTAGAACTTGCTGCACTGGAATCTATCTTCTACGCTCCAAAGACGTCACGTTCCGCTGAAAAAAACCTTTTCTTTATACAACAGTGTGTTACGTGATAATAGGAAATCGTTTACGCCAGAAAATTTTTTAATCAATAAAAACCTAAAGCAAACCCTATTTTAAGCATATAAAAAACCTAAAATGAAGGTTTATTTAACCTAAAAATCCTGACCCTATTCATGAGTCATCGGAGGCCATGGGTTCTGTATATCAAAGCGAAAGTCTCCGAACCACTGTGCTAGAGGCCGCTAGCCCTGAAATCATCACTGCCTGTAACCGTCGAAAAAAAGAGAGAAGACAGAACATCGGTTGTGTATCTTATACTACTACCACTAGTGACATTTGAGGGTTTTATTTAACCATTGAGTTTATATCGTTCTATGACTGTTTCAGGGGTTTTGTCCTTCTTCGCAGCAAATTACTTTTTATTTTGGGGCTGAAGGCGGCAGTAACCTCTTTTTATTTGGCCGGCTGTTTTTAGTTTCTCTACCACGTACATAGTATGTAGAAGGTATTCCATTTAACCCAAAAATTTGATATCGATATTTTACCATAAATATATGTTTTAAGGACCTCCGAATCCAAAAATAGCATTTTCAGAAGGTCCGTGTATGAGTGTGTGTGTGTGTGTGTGTGTGTGTGTGTGTGTGTGTGTCTGTTTGTCTCTGTCTATGAAGGCCATAACTAAAAAGCGAAAATTTAGATAAATACCAAACTTTGTAATACAAACTTTTAAGTCCAGTATCTCCCAGAGATGTGACACGAAGTTTTTCAGGAAAATCCACAACCCATTACCATTTACATGGAACATTTTTCAATTTTTTTTGAAAAATGGCTCTAACGATTTTGATTAAAATACCATACATTAAAAATCTTTACATGCCTAAAATAACGCATCTCTTGAATTTTCTGAGAATAGCCTGTAAAGTCCTCTTCATTCGGAAGGAATTTTGTATAATCTTATATAAATTGTAAACGTTGAGCCATAGACGAAAACGTAGTACACAAAAATGTAGATCTCTTTAAGATACACAATTTATTTCACACAATTGTGCTGTAAGCCCTTTCCAGGATATCCGTTATTAATAGTTCGCATTTTTCAATACTTTGTCATTCTTTTCAAGTCCTGTCGATATTCGGCTGTTTCTTTGCAATTCCACGGAAAGATTATGGAATTTTAAGGCAGCATAAAGCGTTCCATTCTTAAACATTTGAATGCCACTACTTCCGTTGTATCTATAACGAAATTTGTAATATAGCTATTTCTGAGGTTTATCTCAATTAAAATGTAGTAAATGGAAAAATAAGCGTTCATAAAAATTAATTGTATACCCACTTTAAAATGATAGAGAGTAGAGAAGGTCATGTGAATATATCACTTCAGATTTTTATTTTCGCTGAGTTATGTTTTATACATTTATACATAGAGTACATAACAATGTAACATTTATACATGGAATATATATGATACCTGTGGTGCCACAATTACTTTATACGTTGAAATTAGTTGTGTATTAATATATTTATGGTTACATGATGGTTTTGGTACCGTGTTAGAGTACTTTATATACATTATATACATATAGATATATATATTCATGACTATTTTTATTTAGATTGCTTGCTTAACCTAGTACTTCTTTAAATGTGCTACTATTTGTTGTTCTATTTCCTTGACTTCTCGACGATTTTGTATCAGGATGACAATCGGGGGGGGGGCTGTGTTCGCTGTTGTGGCGGTACTCTGTATAATTTCGCTTCTGTACGGCCTCTCTGCTCGTTTTTCTATGTATGTGTTCATCTGGTGTTTAATGTAATCGTCTATTGTGACTGTACTTGTCACGTCGTATATTCCATATGCTTTGTACCTACCATTGTGGCATCTCGTAGACTATTCTCAGACATTTGCGGTCGATTTTATTTATGGCTTTCTAATATGGACGGTGATGTGATAGAGGTGGTACATATACCATGGTCTTTCAATTCATCTGGCATGCGACTCAAGAGCTTTATATCGAAGTGGCGTAGAACTATTTTTGAGCATAACTTTAGAGTGAGTCACTGTCGTTTACTGCATAAAAGTTTCTCCGTTTATTTTTGAGAATAACTTTTTATTTTCTCTACTAGATACCTATAGTAAGTCAAGGAGACATTGTATTCAACCCAAAAATTCAATATCGATATTTCACTGGAAATACAAATTTTGAGACTCGCTAAATCTAGATATTTGTGATTATGCGCACGCGCGTTTGTGTGTGTCTGTAAAGTGAATAAGTCAAAAACGAAACACTGGTCAAATATCCAACTTGGTGTTTATGTTCAGTAACTTCCAAGGATGCTACACAAAGATTTTGAAGAAAAATCCCTCATCCTAAACTACCCGGGAAGTTAATACCAGAATTATTAACTCGTATGATTAATAGTTTTATAAAGACCCGATAGGTAGATAGATAAATATTTACCATATGGATCAGAGAAAAATTGTAGAAGAAAGATTTAAAATTTTGTAAGTAAATAAGGAATTCCATACCAGGCAGCTCAGGAAAAGCAATTAGTTAGAATTTAGAATATCTGAGGCAATTAGGTTCCGAAGAACTCTAGTCACAAAGAAGCCCATTAGCTCAAGGTTCAGATAGCTGGAACTCAAGAGTTAAGAGGTGTGTGAAAGTGCACATAGGCGAGTTTTGAAAAATTAGAAAGCGAAATAATTCTTAGAATTTATCTAGTCAAAGAGTAAAATCTGCGTACAACGTAGGAACTTTGGTGCGGTAGTTATGAAGTAGGCAGAAATTGAGTTAATAAAAGAGTGGGTATTGCCAGTATTAGCCTTCTTTGACCTTTGTTCGTGTACAGCCTTACAAGCTCACATCATTTAGGATGATCGACAGTCCGTAGCGCATAAAGACCGCGCTGGGTTATCACTTAATTAACGGTAGTCGCGAGGGGTTCTGGCGGTAAGTATTTCAGCGACTCAGGGCAACTTACATGTCTCGTTGTTCTTATGAAAGAGCTATTTTAAACGGTAAATTTGATACTTCAGAAGTTAGCAGATATGTTACATATATTACAAATATTAGAGTTTCTCATGCTCAGATTCAGAATCAGTTTAATTCTTCAACCAAACGGTCGGAAACTCAATTCAATAGCTCAGTATTAGATCACATTAAATTTCTCAGGCATCCTAACTAATGTTGTGTGTCCTCACTTCACCCACGCATACCCTGAGAGAAAGATCTCGTAGCCAACCACTGTAGTAGCCGGCAGCAGATTCATTAGAAGATATTGGAGACGGCATCGAAAGTGTCACAGAGGGATACGTCAATCGTCAATCTTGGTGTACACCGGGTTAGTCAACGTTGTCAAATTTAGTTATTTTTTATCCTTTATAAGATGGCACTAACGATTTTGATTAAAATACAATGCCCTTAATATATTTACATAAAATATAAAATGTAGATCTTGAATTTTCTGTGAATAGCTTGTGAAGCCCTCTTCATTCTTAATAACTGTTGCACAATTTGTGAACCGCAAGAAAAAGAATAAAAAGTTTTGGGCAAAAAAAGTAGATCTCGTTAAAGCACACAACTGATATTAATTAAAGGTTCTTATAGTGCTTACTATTTCTCAGATATTCTTTTATTATTATTATTTTGAATTTTTGAATACTTGTACTTTGTTCAAGTTATAAGTCGTTATTAATTTTTTCAGTTACACAGTCATCCACTTTTAACAGATCTGACTATCCCTTAGGCCTACTATATTACCCTTGCACCTACAACAAACTGCGTAATAAAGCCAGTTTTGCAAATGCTTAAAGTGCAGCAAATAGAAGAATAAGCTCTCGTAAGAACAGTTTGTAGCAGAATTCGTAGAGAAAGTCATGTAAATATAATACCTCACATTTTGGTTTTGTTGCACGTATCCTTAATCCAGACACACTGTATTACAAATATTCAATACACATTAATTCCTAAAATGTGACCCGTTTTCTGCCAAGCTGCCCAGAGCAACAAAAACATGAATGGAGATTGCACTGGTTCGGTTTCCTTTAGGTATAGAATGTCAACCAGCATATTTGCAACTGTACTCCAAACTTCCAACTCGCCTAATGTGTATCGCTTTCTAAAATGTGAAGGGAGATGGCTCCGTTTTAACTTGTGAGGCTCACATTCTTGAGGTCCCGTGTTCGAATCCCGTTGACCGCTGAAAGGGGAAATATCACACACATACACTATGTGATCAAAAGTATCCGGACACTCCCACAAAACATACGCCTTTCATCTTAGGTGCATTTTGCTGCCACCTACTGCCTGGTACTTATTATCCGTGACCTCAGTAGTCATTAGACATCGTGAAACAGCAGAATGGGACGCTCCGTGGAACTCACGGACTTCGAACGTGGTCAGGTGATTGGGTGTCACTTGTGTCAGAAGTCTGTACGCGAGATTTCCACACTCCTAACATCCCTAGGTCCACTGTTTCTGATGTGATAGTGAAGTGGAAACGTGAAGGGACGTGTACAGCACAAAAGTGTACATACCGACCTCGTCTGTTGACTACAGAGACCGCCGACATTTGAAGAGGGTCGTAAAGCGTAATAGGCAGACATCTATCCGGACCATCACACAGGAATTCCAAACTGCATCAGAATCCACTCCAAGTACTATGACAGTTAGGCGTGAGATGAGAAACCTTGGATTCCATGGTCGAGCGGCTGCTCATAAGCCACACATCACACAGGAAAATGCCAAACGACGCCCCGCTTGGTGTAAGGAGCTTCAACATTGCACGATTGAACAGTGGCAAAACGTTGTGTGAGTGACAAATCACCGTGCACAATGTGGCGATCCGATGGCAGGGTGTAGGTATGGCGAATACCCGATGAACGACATCTGCCAGCGTGTGTAGTGCCAATAGCGAAATTCGGAGGTAGTGGTGTTATGGTATGATCGTGTTTTTCCTGCAGGGGGCTTGCACCCCTTGTTGTTCTGCGTGCCACGATCACAGCGCACACCTACATTAATATTTTAAACACCTTCCTTCCTCCCACCGTTGAAGAGCAATTCGAGGATGGCGATTGCATCTTTCAACACGATCGAGAACCTGTCCATACTGCATGGGCTGTGGCGGAGTGGTTACACGACAATAACATCCCTGTAATGGACTGGCCTGCACAGAGTCCTGACTGGAATCCTATAGAACACCTTTGGGATGTTTTGGAACGCCGACCTCGTGCCAGGCCTCACCGACCTTCATCGATACCTCTCCTCAGTTCCGCACTCCGTGAAGAATGGGCTGCCATTCCCCAAGAAACCTTCCAGCACCTGATTGAAAGTATGCCTGCGAGAGTGAACGCTATCATCAAGGCTAAGGGTGGGCCAACACCATATGGACTTCCAGCATTACCGATGGAAGGCGCCACGAACTTGTACGTCATTTTCAGCCAGGTGTCCGGATACTTTTGATCATGTAGTATACATACATACATACATACATACATACATACATACATACATACATACATACATACATACATACATATAAATCAATATTGAACAATAATTGCACATAATAATATAATTCACCAAGAAAGATGTTAGAATATTTAGCAACCAAGAAATGTACAAAAGCAGTTTATAACTTAGGGACGGGCGAGCTAGCTAATTCCAGGTAAAAAATAATTCTAGGTAGAGTCCACCTTTCACCAATCTAATGAGCAAGGAACTGGAAGCAATAACCAGAAATAAAAAGAGACAGATACTGAAATGAAAGAGACAGACATATTGAATCTCCTTCCGGGCGCTTCACTGGGACGCGTGTGCGAAACGTTTTGGAGCAGAATATTTTCATACATAATAAGGTAATGCGGTCTGAAGGCCAATTACAAATGTCGTTACATCTTGAGGTGCGAAGGTGAGCATCACGAAGTTTGAGTATAAAAAGGGGAAGAAAGCCACAGATTTTCACTGTCTTATACATTCTTATAGATTCTCGTCGACACACAGTGATACACTCTGGACGAGGATGCACGTGTGTGTATGGGTGGGAAGCGTATGCAGTTAGACTAGGCTCCTAATGTATTATAATGGTGGAAATTGTTACAGATGGGAAAAGCTAGCAGCGTATAAGTATTTATTTGATAATAAACCATCTTTTAAGGGAACTGCAGTGTATTTTAATTCGCCGCACCTACGAAACTGCCTGAGACCAGTGAAACTAGTTAGATACGTAAGTTATTAGGAATGGAGAAATCAGCAGCCGCTGAATAGAGGTAGCCGGAGACCAGGGCACTGCAGCAGAGGGCATCAACCAGAGGACCAACGTTTTCCCTCTACAAAAGACGCTCAACGTTGTCCCACTACCCTACCCAATCTAACCTTGGGCGTTTCGTGGTTTTCCCTGATCGGTAGGTGAATGCTGCTGTGGTTTCTCATGTACCACAATTTCCTTTCCATAATTTCCCTTTCATTCGGCTTCTTTCTAATATTTCAGATGTGCTTCTATTTTAGTGACGTATGCCAGTACCGGAAATATGGCGCGGATGCTTGCTCAAAGAAAATAGTACTCCCAATGGACAACAGAGGGCTGTTTGATCGACAGTTCCAGCTGTAGGACGGGTCTTCGATCCTGGAGCTATTTGGAACTTCCGCGCGTCTCTGTTGCTTGTCTGCCTGCGCCTGTAGCCTATCCCTTATTCACAATGGATCTGTGCAGGTCGCAGTGTGCGAGGTGTCTCCTTAGGTCCCATTTACCTTTAGAACTGGATATTAATTTCCGAAAGAAATACTTCACTGTGGTAACGTTACCTTTAACTAATGTTAGACTATTTTGAGAGTTAAAACTAGCTAGAACAGTTTCTAACGCTTCTATAAGATAGATATTGTACAACTGAGAGGTACAAGACGAGTAAACTGACGCATTAATAGCTTTCTCGTTTACTCTCCGAAGTTTAAATTCAACTTAAACTTCCATTTCCTTCTCATTCCTTTTGGTTACTTTTGTGAGATCTCTTCACTTGAAGTTTGGTGAATGATTTCAACGCTGTAATTTAAGTAGAATTTCCTTATTTGTCAGTGCTCCTCCATGTTAGACATCAAAAGTGCTTTTAAGGGCGCCATTAACCAGATAGTGATGAGTGAAATGTTTGTAAAGCATTAATGTAAACTTTAGGAAGCATATCAGAAAATACACGTAAAAGCCCAGGAGAAATTAACTCACTTCGGAGATAGGAATGTTTTTAGCTTAAACAAAAGAGTTGCCTATTATTTTACTTTCATTTACAGGAAATGAAAGAATTGTTAAAGCTCAAGACCCAGGTAACATGCATTTAGGAAAATCTATAAGGTAGTTATTGACAACAGAACAAAAATTTAGTTTTGAAGATCTTCAGCAGAGATTGGCCATGATGCTAATCGTGAACACAGAATAATCGTTTATAGATAAATATAATTCTAATGGCATTGTTTCCACTAAAAGTCATAGGTAATAGTAAGAGAAATAACAATAATAATAAGAAAAGAAGAAAATAAAAACATTACACTGCTTCGATAAGTGAAAAATATTTCAAGAAAGCTAAACGGAAACAAATACCTCAGATAAGTAGAGATAAACATAAAACAAAAAGACTAAGAAGATATTCTTGAAAGAAAAACGAAAAAATACACTTGCGAGTTCTAGAAAAAGTATTGGAGTAACTTGGCAGCTAGATAATTGAGGTGTACCACAAATAGCAACATAAACCGTTGTCAAAATGTCAAAGAGAGAATAGAAATTCCTTAAAGTTTTTAAATACAAAACAGAAACACCTTCTATTAAACAAAGAACTAAGGAAGTATAGTGCTGTAAAATGGACGTTGACGCAAATTGGGGATAAAATATTAATTGTATATGAACTATGGAATGGAAAAGAATCGAATGTATGACTTAAGACTAGCAAATAAGAATGAAAATGCTTTAGAGACTAGTCGAAGAAAGAACAATGCTGAAACTGACCAAGGAGAGGAAAATAATTTATAAGAAGAATCTCTTTACTTACTGGAAGGACTTATAAATTGATTCAAAGATTTGAGACAGAAGAAGGTATCAAATTGTAGATAATATTCAGTGGTCAAAAAGAGGAAATAACGGAGGAGGCTGAGGCTTGGCATAATATGCTCTTGGGAGGAAAATTGAGGCGACTGAAAAATCATAACATTATTGGCCTATAAGTATTCTCTATTATGAAAATATATTATGAAGTACTGAAAGAACTCATTTTATTATCTTTTCATGTGCCACACTTAGGACTTTATATGGAATAATATATTAATTTCGTTGAATTTCTGTATTATCAGCTACGCCTGAATGCTATTGAAGAAGTCGAATTTTACCACTAATGAATATGCATTAGTGGTAAATTTGGAGCAGAACATTTTCATACATAATAAGGTAATGCGGTCTGAAGGCCAATTACAAATGTCGTTACATCTTGAGTTGCGAAGGTGAGCATCACGAAGTTTGAGTATATGTATTTCCGTCTAATACCTCTCCTGCTTTGCTATTTGGCTTACACGAAGTAAAATTCAGAAATTCATGAATATAACCATAAGGTTAATAATCGATTCTTTGCTTAAACTGGTTGTAAATAGTAATATTGTGACTTGGGACTAATTTGATGGTGCAATGAAAGGGACATTAGCAGTGGAGAGATAGAAGTATCACCTACTGAACAATGATTGCCGGACTTACTTAAATTATTATTAAAATAGTTGAGTCGATACGTTTTTTTCCTCACCTCACATATGCGCTTCTTGGAAGAGAAAATGGGGAAAATGTTGACAGTGGATGAGGTTGGAACTATTTGTAATTTCCATATCAACTGAAATTAGAGCACTCATATATTGACTAACTTTCTTCACGTAGGTTTCCAAATGTTTAAACAGCGATTATGCTTGTCGGTGTGGGTGGCTCAACTGGTTAGTCGCTAGCTTCTGATCCCAAGGTCGCGAGTTCAAACCCCGCCCAGATTACCAGTTTTAAACCGTGCTTAAAAGCGACATACCCATTGCAGTAAATTTACTAATATGTAAAAGAACTGATGGAAGAGATTCTGGCACACCAGCGGCGCTGATATGATCCTAGCAATTAAAAGCTTCGTTAACAAACAAGCTTACAGGAAATGGAAAACAAAAAATAACGAAGACAGCATGTCGACAGAATTCCCTCAGTTAAGATCCTAAAGAAGTCAACTGTAAATCCATTGTAAATACAATGGTCTGGCATCATTTGGAACCGGAACAATCATTCTGAAGCTAAAAGATGGAGGAGGAGAATGCAGGGAAGAAGAGCACCCATTGGAGTCCTTCATTTCTACGTATGCGGATGGAATGGTCCAAATAAACAGAAGTGTATGACAACAATACTTACAAATTGTGTAGTTATGCTGTTACACGCTGGGGTGAGGGCACAAAGTGACGTATTAGTGAGCATTGTCATACCGGACGCATTATTGTGTCACATAGTCGACAGTATTATTGGGTAACCGATTATTTCTTTCAGCTGAATGAGACTTCTCTATCTGGCGTGTTCTGCGCCAAAAGAGGAGGCTCGTTCAGCCGAAAGAAATAATCAAAGTCGCCCAATAATATTGTCGACAATACGACACAATAATTCGTCCGGTATGACAATGCTCACTGATACACCACAATATTGAATCAAAAAATTCCACTTAACACATCAATGTTAGGGAATTTGGTGAATTGGTTAGTTTTTAATGTAACTTGTCTACAAATAAATAGGTATTTAAACAGTTTTTACTTTCTCTATTACGTATAGTAAGTAGTGGAAGTATTGAATTACACCCAAAAATTGGATACTGAAATTTCACCGAAAATACGCATTTTGAGACTCCTTGAATCCAAAACAACCATTTTTGGAAACGTCCGTGTGTGTGTGTGTGTGTGTGTGTGTGTGTGTGTGTGTGTGTGTGTGTGTCTGAGGTTTGACGCAGTAATTTGTATCACAAAAATGTAAATGTCAGAGTGATTGTAGTGTGAATATGCATTGTTGTGTGACATTGATTTGAGATGTTTGTTGATTGTAAGCATTGTCGAGAAGTGGGTTTATACGGCCTTACTGAAACTGACAATAATAGCGTGCAATAATGTAGCGAGGGGGTGAGCTGTTTATCATTATTAGAGACGAACAAATGACGTCAGAGTGGCACGTTTTTTTTAGAATTTGCTGGAACATTTTTCCCCAGAGCATATGTTTTCGTAATTTTCATTGGATATAAATATAGACGCTAATGTTGGCGCGTTTTATTAACCAATAGCAGCTCGGTTATAATCTTTAGGCATATTGGGGCGAGGAAGTATAAATTCAGTGTCAGGGTTAAGTTTCATGTAGTTCAACGGAGGCATTCATGGAGTATGCATCGCACACAGTTCAAGGTTGCGCGTCGCAAAGTTATGAAAAATCTCTCGTGTCGTAAAGTTAATTACACAAAAAGTTGAAGTACGCGAATTAATAATGTGCAGTAAAGAAGTTATTATAACAGTTTCAGTTTGGCGAGTGTCAAGGTTAATAGGTGAAAGTGAATAATGTGTTACGACAATAAAAGTGCAAAACAAATTCTTTCATCAGTGTTATCTTTGGATAAAAAACTCCTTTTCGTTTACACACCTGTAGAAGATAAGTGCTTGACCGAAAAATCATAGCTAGCCGGAGGACAGTGAACCCAAAATTAAATACAATAACAGGCGCTCAGTAAAAGATAACACGAAGTGACCGCGACAAATTGTCTTTTATACGTGCGGCAGATAAAAATGAAACATCTTCCAACTACCAACATTAATACCCTCACAAAATGGCTACCACAACGTGGGGCTAACAAATAAATAACATTAAAACTACTTCAAAATGGCGCCCAACGTGGGGCTAACAAATAAATAACATTAATAATACCGCCACAGGTTGTGTTTTTGTGTCTGTGTGTGTGAACAGCTTAACTCAGAAACGAACAGTCGGATAAATACCAAACTTGGTATTTAGATTCAGTATCTTCCAGAGATGCGACACGAAGGTTTTCAAGAAAATCTCCCCACCCCAGATTACCCTTTACATGGAAGATTTTTCGAAAATTTTAATTTTCCCAAAAATGGCTCTAACGATTTTGATTAAAATATCATACGTTTAAGTTATTTTCATGACAAATAAAATGTATGTCTTGAATGTTCTAGGAATGTCTCTAAAAGCATTCTTCATTGTGAACGACTTTTGCATAACTGGTAAACCATAAGAGATAGACAAAATTTTACTACACAAAAAATGTATATCGCATTAAAATACACAATTTATGTCATGTACATTTTTTTTGTTGAGTGAACCTTTTTCGAGATATTGCTTGTTATTCCTTTAAGTTTATCAATACTTATTTTCTCAAATGGGAATTCGTTATTCTTTTTTTTACCTTGGATATGCAAAGAGTATTAATCTGTGGCAAAGAGAATGGTGCTGCACATAGCAACCAGCTATTAAGAGTAATGTCTATGCTTAAAGGCTACTGTATTTCTATATAGCCCTTTTAACTATACATTCCCCTTACATCTACAAGAAAATTAGCAATAAGATAGAGTCTGCAAATGTTTATCTGGATTAACATGAAGTAGATGGAGAATAATCGTTTGTAAAAATAGTTTATACAAGAGTAGAGAAAGTCATGTGAGTGTAACACATCAGATTTTTTCATAATATATTTTCTTTAAAAACTTCTGCTTCAAACATAAGACCAATAGTTGTAACAAAATAGCGTTTGAAAATCTCAGATTTTTCTTAAACAAATTAAATGCTTATGTATCAAATTCATGATACTTATTTCTGAAGATAAAGGCATAATTAAAAATGTAAAGATTTAATTTCAGCTTGATAATTTTAGGGACTCATCCTCATCAATTGAAGATGTTCAATTACATTCTGTGTATTTTGAAAATCTTAGCACAATATCAGAACTAGAGCGGCTTGCTCCGGTTCACTGGATTACATTATTTGGAATGACATATTCACATATCGTACTTGATCAGAGATGAAGCATCCTAACTGTATCAGTGATAGTGTAGACATCTCAACTGATATCATACATGGAAACTCAATAATGTCACGCACAGAAATAAAGGAAACACGAGACTCACATTCATATCAACTGATTGAAATGGATGCAGATTGTCAATACGAATCATTATCTTAAACTAGAAATGCTAATGTGGGTTTTAGTTTACTCTAGATATCTATACGACATCACACATGAAAGCTAATAGCGTCAGACACTGAAATAAAGGAAACAGGAAACATATATACACGTCACCTAATTTTAGTGGATAAACATACACGATTGTCATTACGAATCACCATTTTAAGACATTGGAGATTTTAATGTTGCATCTGGTTACAAAAGAGAGCTATGGTGGAAACATATGTCTGCAAATTGTATATTGAGATTTTAACCTTTGTAAATGTAGTATGCGTAACTTTTACATGAACTCGTATACAGGATGACAAAATCTGGAACCATGGATGGCTATTTTATTTCTATGTGTTTGGAACTTATAGGCAGTATACCATCCTCCTCCTTTGGATGCTGCAAAAGAGCTCAAGAAAGTAACAAGTCAACGGACAAAACATGAAACATAATCAAACAAAACCTCCAATTGGATCATTGCTAACAGAATTCGAAGTTCTTCAGAAGTAATTGTGTGGTGCGATTTATAAGACGATAAAATAGTTCATTGGTCTGTTCTTTGATTCTTTATTCACCAAAGAGAATTATCGATGTACTCTGGAGATGAATGGGTTCCATGCCCATGGTTATGGCCATCAAGGGGACAGATTAAAAGCCCTATTTCATCAATATTCTTCTTTTTCCAGCCACGGTTTCGAAGCCTGTTCCGTTCTCACATTTCCCCAAGTTTCCTTGATAGTCCGATTGATCGTCGCCCTGTAGGTTTATAGTCGAAGCCTTGCCTAGTTCATTCTTCTGGCATTCTTTATAAGTTTTCTTGCCCATTTCTGTCTATGTTTGGAAATTAAGCCTAAAATGGACCACACACATAATTCTTTTCTCATTCTCTCATTCTTTAGATGTTTTTCTCTTGTGCAGATTTTGACGTTAGAATCTCATTTCAGCTTCTTGAAGTTTCTCTTTAATTGTCCATGCCTCACTACCCTACTGAATGACCGGTGTATTAAATCTGGTAACTTCATATCCATTACCTCAGAAACTATTTAAAATATTAGACTGAAATATTTACAGGATTTAGATGAACGCCTTCTACGTTCACTGATCTGATTTTATACAATAAGTTTGTTTATTTGGGAATATATTCGCATAATAGCATTTAGCATTTAGAGACTACTTTTATTGCTCTAAAATTTAATTCAGCTATCTTCAATAGTTTCTGTGAAAACGGGTCATTTATGCCATGAAATCCCATTCACATAAAAATCTTTTCAAAGCAAAAATAGAGAAAAGAAACTCGCATATATTTGAAAAAAATAAACACGTGGCTTGAGCCACAGAAACTGCCGTACTTAAGAATAGTACCAATGTTTAGAGCAAGCTTATCCTAAAGATGGGGTAAAGTTTACCGCTCTACTTCAAAGTGTGAAGTGGTGCAGAAGTCACCATACAAAATGGCAGGTGCAGTAATATTTTTAAAGATATATTTAAAATATAAAGATTGTATCTTCAGTGATAATGTATCTCAAACTAAAGAGTAAATTCCAATTAATAAGACTGTACAAACAACTAAAAATGTCATTTTTGGCAATATTTGCCATTGTTCCCTATAGGGTGCTTGGCTTGGTGTTCCCTCGCATGAAGCACCGCAAGTTAGATTCCCGCTTCAGACATAAGTGCTGTTTTTTGCAAATATATGTGTACGTAAAAGCAAAAAAATAAACGAAAGTAAATTTGAAACAAAGTGTTTTTTAAAAATTGTACTTGGTGCAACCAGCAGTTGAGTGGTTTACGAAAGACGTGATCTCACCTCAATATGATCTTCCAAACACCAGTGGTTGGACGCATATCTTACGCGAGATTGAAGAAGAATCACTGTGTAATAGTCAGCACGGTAACTACATGGGAGCTCTGGTCTTTGCCGTTTGGGAGATTCTGAAGTTCAAGTGCTTGTTACAAAACTTCGGAACGACAGTCATCTTCGGGAAAGGATAACCACCACAACAGCAACATACAAAGCTACGTGGTAAAACACTAGGATTATGGTGGGCATGAGTTCAATAGTTGGTGAATCTGCTGTTGTGTGTTCTGTGCTCTATGTTTATGTTCATAATGCCTATATGTGTATACATTTAAAGCAAGTTGAGAAAATGCCTTCCTTCTGCTAGTCACCAAATATGCAACACGCACTACCCACAAGAATTGGAAAGTCAGCCGGAAAGCGAGCAGCACCTGCGTGTCCAAATGACCCTTTTCGCTAGATGGATTTAGAGCTTTGTTTAAAACTGAATTTATGATTTCTTACTGAATGTGGGCAGGACTAATATAATTATTTCTACATAGAATTGCTGTTAATTAAAAACATAATTAGTTCATTATCAAAATATGATGGTGCGAGGGAATCGTCGCTGAATTTCATGGGTTGACAATAGCACAAAGGCATCCATCCGAAACGCAGTGGCTGCATTCATCTGTGTCAGACGAAGCATGTATCCCTTGGTTACGAAGGGTGAAGTCCAAGCCACCAGTTCAAGTTCGCATCCTGTTACAGTCAGTTTACTCAATTTTATTTTCTCTACCCTTTAGGTACATAATCTAGAGGAAGTATTGTATTGGATCCAAACATTCAATATCGAGATCTCATCAGAACAGAAATAAACATTTTAAGATCCCCTAAACCCTAAAAGGAACAAAAAGAAAAAAAAACATCACTCTTTTGGAAAAGCGTGCATGCGTACTAATTTCAGTTACTGGGTCTGTGAACCGCACAACCAAAAACCAAACGTCGCGTAAATGCTAAATTTCCTACTTAAGTCAGATACCTTTTAAGATTACAAGGCACAAATTTTAAAGGAATTTTCCCAAAAAATATTCTGCGGTACAATTTTTTGTCAGCTTTTTTTATTTTTTCAAAAACCTTTTTGTTGATTCTTATTAAAATGTCATATGCTTATTTGAATGATAAACAATAAGATTAGCTAGAATTTTATCTAAACAACCTTTGAAACCATTTACATTCTTGGATGTTCTATAAGCGAGAAACCATAAATAAACAAAGCCTTACTACATGAATAAAATATTAAAAACATACTTCTTAACTAAAACGGGGGACCTTCGATAAAAAAGAAGCAAAATTGTTAGTAATAATAATGAAATAGAACAAGTTACTTTATTTAACATTTTTGGATATGTATAATCTTGATGGTATCGGTATATTCAAATTATGTCCAAGGAAGTTCAAAAATAAACTCACAAAAGACGCCTGCATGTTAGGAGTGAGATTGGAAGTGAACCTCCATCTAGATCTGATAAAATAAGGGAAGTGCTTCAACGTAAGCTGAGGATAGCGAGTCATTTACGAAGATGTACACTGCTGATGGCTACTGTAGACTCGATACAACCTTCTCCTGTCTCGTCCAGGCACCTGCTTCTCCATCACTTAACTCGACGCTCAAGCTGAAGAGTGCTGGCGGATAAAAGAGCGAAGTGGAAGTGGGAGTAAACCTAGTAAATGAAAGGAAACTGTGCCACTAGGCCGTTCAAATCAGTCCTAATGAAATAACTGAAGCGATTCAGTGTTTAATTCAGTTTGTGTGTTGTGTTATGGTTAAGTACTTCATTACTTGTGGGCAGGTTGTAGACAGGATACTGTACAAAAAATTGAGTGAAAATGTAGATATGAAAGACAGACTAAATGGCAAAAATTAGCAAAATATTATATTTTTATTTTCTGTGCAGTCCTACAGATTAGAATTTCCTCTTCAACTTGGTAAATATTTTAATTATCGTAGGCACAATACTTATATTTTAAATATATTATTTTAAAAGTGGTGCTACGCCTGCCATTTTGTATTGTGAATTCTGCATCACTTCACAGAAAATACTCCTATACACTTTGGAGTAGAGTAGCAAGAGTTTTTTTGCAAATGTATACTTAAATAAATGTATTTTATAAATGTATTTTTGCTATTGTTTAAAACCCCCGAAAGAGGAAATATTACTGAAATTACTTTTTATGGCAGTAACAATGATTTTGATATCAATTGTCCGCTGTATAAGTTCGAATCTACAGTTTCCCCTACATATTATGGGCATCTAAACGTAAAGGTAAATGTACATACTACGGAAGGGTCCCGCAGAGCATCGCACATATGCTAATGCACCCTTTGTGCTTCTACCGTGAGCTCTTGGGATAACGGGTGAGGGGAGACGGATCCGGGTGACGACGTGCGCAAGCATGGACGCGGTTCCTAAAGCTTCCAGTTCGAACGCATCCGACATCGCTCAAGCCCACCCACTAGACTGCACCCGAGAGCACCCGGAGATAGGACCTAGCTGAGCAGTCCGACCGACGCCAGGAAGGAACCTCTACATCGCCCAACCGCAGCATGCCAAATACCGTCATCTGATTCTTCAATCCTAAAATAGATGGTGATGCTGATCAAACATAGAGGGACAGGAAAGTCGTGGTAGAAGAGGAACCACCCCAACGCTCGCCTACCGACTAATGGAAAAACTCCAGCGTCAGAGTGGGTGATCGACGGGAATAGAACCCAGTGCCTTCCGAATGCAGGCTTCACAAGTTACTGCGCAGCCGTTTCGCTCGGTTTGTGAGTATCTAATTCTACTATTCCAATTTACTCTGTCGTCTTCCTTTTGTAAATAACACTTCAGTAATGTAAGTCTTGAATATATTGGGAAATACTTCACTATATTCCAGCATATAAGTATTCACTTGAACGCTCACATTTTTATGCTTGACTGAAGAACTAACAATCAATTCAAGTATTTTAATATATTGCACATTATAATAGCTTGTTTTTCTCCAGCTTGCTATACAACCTTAACCAGAAAGCTCCTCAAAAGGAGTGGATTATGAAGACTTGTCGTCTTCGGAAATTTTATTCACCTCTAAGACTGTAGCAGAGATGCATATTTCAAAGTTTGGGATGTCAGAGGAAACGTGGAGTATGTATTCAGGTGGCTTCATTCTCAACATCTAATTGTAAAATTCCAATACAATCAAGGAAATCATAACGCGTGGTATAGAGCTTTGCTCGAACACTAATATCTCATAGACAAAGCAATCAGTACGTAATATGGTGTGTCTCAGGGCTGGAAATGAACCTCAGGAATCAGAATGAGTCAACATTCGGAATAGTGTTGAAATCGGGGTACGTGGTAAATCTAGATTAACAGAACACTGATGACGCCTCACAGGGTAGAATATTTAAGCCGACCAAAGTGAGGTCGGGACAGACCGCCACGGGATCCGATACAGAACGTCTTCACGCCGATCGTGGTCACAACGAGTACTCTTATAATTTGTGAATAAGAAGTAACTTCGCCACCAGACAGGTATATAAGCTGAGGTATAGGCTTTGGAATAGAATAAAGAGCATCTGTACTAGCTTTACCTCATCACCGCAATCAACACAGCTATCCCTAGACGATTGCTTGAACTCTGAGCAAGTTACATCCCCCGAGTCGTTGCAATATCGCCAGCTTCCAGGTCTTTCGCTGTTTTTATTTTCTGAAATGTCAGAAATAGATTAGAACGTCTCCAAAACGATCAATAAATGAAGGAGCCTCAAGTCGATGCAACAAGCTAACACTTGTCTTAAATTACAAGTTCTGGTGGTAGAACGCTTAAATCTATTTCTCCATCCAGTATTCTGCAGCCCGCTATGGTGGCTTTACATTTCGACTCTTGCTAAACTCTTGCAGACCAGACTGATAATATTTCTTTTCATTTCATTATCATAGTGTATTCCGACATAAATAAACTTTCTTACTATAATAGCCATTTGTTTTACTAAATCACTAAACCTTACTTGAAAAGTATTTCCGTGCATCAGTGTATTATCGCATAATCGGGATTTTAGCTGAGAAGATTACCACATGTGGCAGTCATTAAAGGTGACCGTTTTATTACTTTCTCTACCGCGTACCTAGGAGGTAGAAAAGGTGTTACATTCGACCCAAAAATTTTCAATATCGAGATTTCACCGGAAATACATGTTTTGGGGCCTCTGGAGTTTTAGAAAAACATCTCTGTGTGTCTCTGAACAGCATAACTCAAAAACTAAAAGTCAGATAAATATCAAACTTGATATTTGGATTCAGTACCTTTAAAAAACGTCCCCCACTTCATACTACCCTTTATATGGAACGATTTTATAATTTTTTATTTTATTAAAAGAATGGCTCTAACGGTTTTGAATTAAAATACATATATTGAAGATACTTGCATGACAAATAAAATGTGTACTTTGAATTTTCTGGAAATAGCCTAACAAGACCTCTTCATTGGGAAAGAATTTTGTACAATATTGTATAACTACTAAACTTAAACGATAGACGAAAACGCACAGTATAAAACATGTAAATATCTTTAAAACACACAGTTTACATGAAATACGTTCTTTTGTGACATAAGTTATTTCTGAAATATGCGTTATTAAGGGTTCGTAATGTTCAATACCGTGGTTCTCTTGAAGTCTTGTCAACATTCAGTTGTTTCTCGCGATTCCATAAAACAGCATGGAATTTTGGCCAGCATATTGCGTCCAGTTCTAAAGCATTTGACCATCGCAGTTCCCTTTGTACCTATAACGAAATGTGTAATGTAAACCTTTCTGCAAAGGTTTACTTGGATTAAAATGTAGTATACAGAAAAATATGCTTTAGTAAGAATATTATGCATACCCACAAATAAACGATAGAGGGTAGAGAAAGCCATGTGAATGCATCGCATCAGATATTTTTTTTATTGGCAAACATTTAGTTGTTACAAAGAAATGCTGAATAAGTATTATACCAAATGTAGATTTGTACTGAAACACCTAGGGCTATTCAATAAACTTTGCCTCTTGAACGAAAAGTTCATTAAGCCCATTATTATTATTATTATTATTATTATTATTATTATTATTATTATTATTATTATTATAAACGCCTGAGGTACTAACAGTACTTGCAGCAATTTATATTTCTCGCTCCTTCCATCATTTGCTGGGAAGTTCGATGTCTGTTTTTCCTAAAGATTAATAGCTAATAATTTTATATGGCAGTCTAACGGTGCCCATTTTTGTATAGAGTATATCGATTTACTTCCATATTACTTTATAATTTAAATTAAATCGCTTCTTATGTTTCCTTATTGGGCCCTTCTTATGTGTCATTTCATTTACTTGGATTCTTCTTTTATCTTTCTTCATTAATGACCATATGTCTCACCCACTTTGCCACTGACGTAATTTTATAAAAATGTAATTATATTTTCTGTTATCCTAATTATTCAGTTTATATGGTTAAGTTTTTTCGGTTATTTTTTCTTTTGGTTCGAATTTCTATTTGGTGATACTTTGTATTATAAGTACCTACTTAAATTCACACTCGTTCGAGATATTTATTTTTTATAATTGTGTGTTATTATACATTTCATTGGTCGTATAAAACCACAACATTAGTTTAATTAGTAGATATTATCATAATATATTATCTAACTGATTATAATCACTTGTCCCGCATTTTCGCATATGCGGTGCTACAGTGTAAACTTGTGGAAGACATAAGTTCATTATCTACACGTTCTTCAGACCTGAACCATGTAATTTTTTTCTAACTTATTATACATCACTTTTATTACCTCTATTAAATGAAGTGGAAGGTCTCTTTGATCCATGATTCTCCGTAAAGGTAACTATTTAGTTTATTAAAAGCCTTTATTGTAGTCAACAAATAGTATACGTGTTTCTGAATTTTCTCTGTATTTTCTATAATCTGTTACCTGCTTCATCCAAAAGCATATTGCTCTTCTAACATAGCTTCAAATATTGGCTTCCATCTCTGCGTTATTACGTTACAGTATTTAATACACATATACTCTTATAATCATCACATTTTGGCCTGTCAGCTTTATTAATAATGGGTTTATTAATTAATTAATGTAAAAGTAAGTTTCTCTCAAAAGAAAGTTTGAAAAAGTAGCTTTGAGAAGATGTATGCATTTTTCAGGTGGCATTACCAACGTCAAAGCAGCCGCTTGCAAAATGTCGGCCAGTATGGAAGGGACTGTAATCGAATTTTTGACAGCAGACTATCGATATCGACCGTCAAATGACTACCGGGAAGGGTGCGCTGATGTTAACGTAGTTAGGGTATCGGTGCAGACTATTTTTTTTTTTTTGACAACCTAGGACCGACGAATCTGAAAGGGCGCTCTGAATAATTGGCAGTGCTGATGGACTGTTCGTAGTTACTCTCGCCTTAAGCAGAAGACGATTGCGTATATTCCTGGTATATTGCTCAGAACAATTAATCAAATCATAAACAGTGAACTCGGCTGTTCCAGATGGCCTCGTACTTCTTCAACACCATCATAAAACCAATGCAGGTGCTGGAACTTCATTATTTTAATGTAACACATTTCCCTTTCATCAATTAATAAACCAGTTGGTGCCCAGGAGACAAAACCTACTGAATAGCCCCCATAGTATCCCTCTAGTTGGTAGTTGAGTTTAAGTTGCGGTTATAAACGATCAGTTAAAATGTCATCGGGGCTTCTGGAACAAGACAAAAGCGAGCGTTGGTACAGAAGCATGCGGGTAGCCACTTCTGTGCTGAGAAAGGACTATGACAATTGCACCGTTTGCTTTTGTCCTCAAGCAAATAATTCCTTATCATTTCGAAATATAGCTTCCTTTCGAATTGTACTACAAACGGGTTTTTAAATTTAAAAAATCTATATGTTATATTCATGTGATTTTCTCTGCTGTTCATTTTATCTAGCTTCCACAAACTATTGCTACGAAAGCTAATTTTTCTATCCATTTCATGTTGATGCAGACAAACTTTGCACCAATAGATTTATCCATTACACATTTTATTGTAGATACAAGAGGAAACCCAATCGACAGTCAGACTTTAAAATCATAAAGCTGTATACTGACCTTAAAATTTCACATTCTTTCCACGATATAGCAAGAAATAACTGAATAGTGACACTACTTTTAAAAAATGAGAAAATAATGAACATTTCAAAATAATAACAATGAATACTCAAGTAATGGCTGATGCTACAAAAAAATATTATTTGAAACAAGTTGCGTTTCAAAGAGACCTACATATTTTGTATAGTGTGCTTTCGTCTCTCACTTATGGTTTAAGAAAATTGCTTCCGAATGATGAGAATTTTACAGAATATTCACCTAAAGTTCAACATATACATTTTATTTGCCATGAAAATATCTTAAATTTATGGAATTTAATCAAAACCGTTAATGGCAGTGAGTGAATTTTTTTGAAAATCTTCGTAGAGTATCTTTGAAGATACTAAACTTAAGCTTGGTATTTATCACAAGTTTCATTTAGAGTTATGATGTTCAGTCGCACAGATAAACATCATACCCACACACACAGACCTTTTTTTCTAAAAAGTTTTTTTTATTATTCAGGGGTCTCAAAACATATATTTGCGGCGAAATCTCGAACCTAGTATTGGGGTGGAATACAATACTTCATCTTATTCATTATAGGTAGGTAGCATAGATCGCAAAAAACAATAGTAGTCAGCTTTTGAGCGAAATATACCATATTGACCTAGCATATTGACTTCATAACCTCTGTAACTGACAAACAAAGGCATTCTAAGATCTCTAGAAGTACGTAAGCAAAGATTAAATTTGCGTTTGAAATATAAATTGTACTTATCAAAGCTTAGTTTTTATGTTGTTCGCTTGAAAATACGCCATAATATTTTCTGAAGCAATAGAGCGCCCCCGTAGCGCATTTATTTGTGTAGCATAGGGGGCAGCTAACACGTCGTTTTCATTGAAGTTTGATTTAATTAAACCACTCACCATAAACTTCAATTAGAGAATTCCAAATGTACAGCACGCAAAATAATTGTTTCGTTCCACCTACAGAATTAATCAACACTGAAAGCAATTTTTAAACGCACGGCTTTAACAATTAGTCCCGGCATTTTGATCCGAAGAAGAAAGCGTCGCATTTGTCATACAGTGTATATCACAACACGCGTAGAAATAACCTCTGTGACTGGTCCTATGACGACCATTAAGAAAGATTCATACATGAGGGATGATTAAATCCATGTAAGATATTATTCACGTGATTTATCAAACCAAAGTACAAATTGGTGACAATACTAACAACCTTGTTTTGTAAAGAAAAAAGTATTTCTCCAAGAACCATTTAACCTTTAAAGAATTCAACCACTGAAGTTAAGATTCATAAAAACTGCTCAGAAATATTAATAGATGTTCTCGTTCAGCAATGATGAGGTTAGTAATCCCAGCTAGCTCTTCTGAACTTCTCACAAATTAGTAAAATACTTACTTATGTATACAGCTATAATAATGTCCATATACCGGAGACAATGCTGTTACACTCGAAGTCATATAATGTCAAAATTACAATGAATTTATTTCTTAAGGAGCGGTATCTGGGTCTTGATTTCGATAAACAACATTCATCAAAGCATCTGGTGAAATCTTCCTACAAATCTGCTAAAGAAATAACAAAAGCCGTAGGTATTGATTTTGGACCTACGGAATACGTCTTTATCGAAGTTTGCTTGCGAAAAACAGTTGTGAGGATGCTACTGCACTATATTTATAAATTATTAGCACAGAAGGTGACTACTTTAATGAATTTATTTCACAAATACAAATATTACCCTCCAAGTTACCCTGGACATTCACAGATATTCGATATGGGCATCATTTGAACACAGAAGATTTCTATGCGATATTCACTCTTGCCAAAGCAGATTTAACATAGCCCAATTACCTGAGTTAACCGCACAGACTATCCGTTGCTGTAAGCCCTGTGGAAATGGAGGCACTACACCATGCCCTTCTTTACATGCCCCCAGAAGAAAACACCAGCTTGGTGTAAGGTTGGGTGGCCCAGAGGGGGGCACAATAAATAGCACATCATCGAACCTGGGATGGCCAATATACCGTGGGGAATATGCTTGTTAAGGTGATTGCGTACGAGGCGTCGGAGATGAGTAAGAGAAGGACACGCAGAGCCGCTGACGCTTCGGCACCCGCCGAAAAGGCCGTCGCCCAGTCGTCCACAGTTGAGGCTGCTCCGGGCTTCGTCACTACTTACTCGTCGGCCGCTCCTCAGACAACTGCCGGGAGCGCTGCCACCCCGCCGCCGGTGACCGGGCCTTCATTCACCGCGGTCACTGCTTCGCCCCGGCACCAGCAGCCTCAGTTCTCTTGCCCAGTCAGCACGACACCTCACCTTCAGCCGCAGCAGTCGAATCCGCCAACCGGAACACCAGCTTCACACATCAGCATCAATATAACTCTGCATCCGACGCAGCAGACAACACCACAGACTACTACACCACCGCCGCTGTCATCACGATGCAGCGCAGTGATTTCTGGAGTTCCCCGGGATCTGCCTACAAGATAAATCCTGTCTGCCGCACAACTCCAGTGGCCTTCAACCATGAAGGCCACAAGAATCATCACGTCCCGTGGACCTATAACGCTGGTTCGCTTGAAATTGGCTGATCCGGCCGACCGCGAGGCAGCCGTGACGTCTTGCCCTTATTAGGGCGGGTTTTACGTATTGAGGCTAGCCGAGCGAAAAGCCACCAGCCATGCTGCCGATGCTGCTGCTACGGATACGAGCGCTGCACCTTCCGGGTGCCACTACTGCGGTGCACCAGCCACGACATCCGGTGCCGCTGCCGGTACTACGCTCCTTGCAACTGCCACGGCCACTTCACCGGGCAGGTGCAGTGTCCGCTCTATTCAAGAAGCCGTGACAGACTCCGGACTCAACAGCTCCTCAGACGCCAACACCATTACAACCACCTCCAGCACCGGTCTCAACAGACAAAACCTTGCAGAGGTCCTGAACATAGGTTCCCGCATCTATCTACCGGACGAAAACCACTCATCGCTCACCACCGCAGTCAACTCGGCCAACTCAAATTATCATCTCCGCCGACTTGCAACCATTGAATCAGGAATCCAGGATCTCCACGCTATCACTGCCGCCCTTCTCAACTGCCTTCTACACTTTTACCACCAGCTGCCTTCAGCGAAGGACACCACAGAACCACAATCCGTGGCCGGGGTGAAGTCATCACCTGCCTGCCACAAAACACACCTCCGCCAGCTCCGATAGATTTTCTGGAGGAGTTTAGGCGTACGCTGACTGGCCTTGCTGAATCTCATACGAGTCCTGCTCACGACGATGGCCGACTGGACTTGGGTGCTAGCCGACCCTGAGAGTGGGCAGGAACACTGCGGAACTACATGGCTGCACAAGGAGTTTCTTGAACGTATGGCACTAGATATCACAGGCAAAACTTAGCGAACCTCTTGAGAGGCGCTCAAGAAATATTTTAAGTACAAATAATAAAGAAATACAAAAATCTCTATCTATTCCCGATCCATTACATTAGCCTTCGGAGAATCGTGTTCATGATCCAGAGTGATATGTGGGTTTTGTGTGTCCCAAGTTATCAAATTACCTATGTTCACTTTGCCATTTAAGCGAAACGCTTCGTAACATAACACAAGTCTGTCTGCGAAATCATCCATCTCCAGCCATGTCTGTAAATCCAAGCAGAATTCTCCGTTTTGGTTTGTGGATTCATTATATCGACTGTAGCGTTTGAAATTAGTAAGGTTTTATCTGCAGACGCTTGCGTAACACTTGCCACCATTTGTTTGTAGCACATGAACTGGTCTGCTGGCACGACGTCGATTTTTGAGAGCTTCGTAGGTAGGTTCGCCTGCATACCTACTTGATAGAACTGTTTCAGCTGTAGTCGAGCTGCGGAGCCGGCGCGCGAGCAGCGGCCACAGTGTGAAGGAGTGTGATGTAATTGTAAACTTAAATACCTACTAAAGTAAACTTCTATGTTTTGTTATGTTTTTTATTTTAATTAATGCTAATATATTGTTATATTTGTGATATGTACTTATTGTGAGAAGGAATATCAAATATATTGAAATTTTTGTATCCGAAAACGCAAATATACACAATGTGGTTGCTCACGACCTAGCTGTTAAAACGACATTAACTAAATAAAAAACTATTAACTAGGGATGGAACCTCGATACCGTCGATACCTCGATGCTCGGTGATATCGAGGTGTTTCTAATACTTGGAGACAAACCTTCATTACATTTTGGATACTTTTAAATGTTTAAGTTTTGCATTATTCAAAGTTGTTGAGTTCAGCCGGATAAAGAATAAAAAGAATCAATACTTCACATTATTGTCTCGCACGTGTCCCCAAAGTGTTTCTGGACTATAGTTGTTGATAGACCTTGACTGTGTGTGGGTGAATAAATGCAACATTCCATAGACTCGTGTCTAAATGAAGAATCAAAACAATGGGGGAAGGAGTAGAGGTACTCATTTAATACAGCGTTAACTGAGTTGTGAATGAAACTGATTTAGCGGACGCACTAATTCACGTTTCTGCAATAACCTGGCTTGGTAATTCACTCTAAGCCGTAACATTTACCTACCCCGATGACCAAAATGTGATCTAGCAGAAACAAAACAGAAGTTAGTACATGAGATAAGTGCATGGAAAGGTTTGTTTTTTTCAAGAATGCTCGTGTTCTTAAATAAAAATCCTTGATTTCTTTTATCTCTGCATTTCGTATAATATTTATTTCCTTGGCTTTTTTCTTCAAAATTTTGATTGTGTCTTTGTCTAATATACCTTTGCATTAAGCAGGTATATCCTAATGTATGGGGGTGGTTATTGTGACTTATTAATTTTATTGTCATTACCAGACGCACTGTTGTGCTGAATTGTTGTTACCGGACGTAGCATTATTGGGTCTTAGTTATATTTCGGTTTGACGGTCTTTCCTTTTGGCCAAAGGGAACGATCTGTTTGAAATTGTCTGGTATGACGTCAGCCCTGCATGCCTCTAGCTAGACCCGGTTGGTGGGGGCAAGATAGTGTCACTCGAGAGTAAGTGGTCGTTGGAACCAGTCGTGTGTGGCTGGTCTACGGTCCGTGAAATATCCCTTCATTCTGTTTCCTTTGTTAACTATGTAGAGAAACCAAACGTTTTTGTTAATAAATCCCAGGTAATGTGTATTATGTAATCTTTCAATGTAATATAGTACCCACGCCTTCCCCTTAATTTTACACACTAAGGTCCCGGACTTTTTGCTGCCAGCGAGTTGCGCCCCTCATGTACTTGTTCGGGTGACCTAAATTAATCATTTTCTGGTAACCCTTTTGGCCTTCACCCCAACATGTAACAGTATTTGAAAAGTTTATTCCACTAACTTAATCATGGTATTAATTATATGGCTAATTACTTATTGCGAATGAAAAAATACATGTCATGTGATATATGTGAATGTGGTAGAATGGTGTAACCCACACGTTATTTGTTTGAGTCTCATTAAAGTATATACTGGTTTATAATTTCAAGTTGTAGAATAAAGAAGAATTATTGGTATTTGCTTTTCTATGGATATAAAATCCTTTAAAAGAAAGTTTTCAACACAAAATATAGTTACACAAAAAGTGGAAAATATTATCAACCTTGACTAACAATATGGAATATAATACCACACACACATGTGTGTATATATGGTATTATCAAGATAAAAAAAATTCTATCAATTGAAAAATATTAAATAGGAACAATTTCGGAATTAGCATACAATACAAAATAGGTTAGATGCGTTTATACACAGAAAACTACTAATAAGAAAATAACTCAGTGAACAAGCCAATCACCTTTTCAAATTTTTATAAAGCGAGTATCAGTATCGGTATTGAGTATCGAGAAATAGTGATATCGTTCCATGACTACTAAATAGTAAATAGTACTATGTACTTTCTTACTGAACCACTTCGTATGGAGTGTAGGAGTAATATATGTTAACTTACCGTTTTATCGTGTAGCATGCCGACGCGACAGTTGAGGTGCATGGAACTCCCCAGCGGCACGGCGATAGCCAGTTGTCCACCCTCGCTCGAGTTGTGACCCTCCTCTTCGAAGAAAGGGCCCCAGTGATGCTCGTGATGATGTCGAACGTAGCTGTGCTGATGACGCACTGGGATGGGCTGGTGATAATGCGGGTGATGATTGTGTGCAGGGGTAATCCACGTAACGTTGCTATCGAGGCCATTTTGCATACCCGCATCTACAAAACACAGAACGATACTTGTGTAAAGATATGTTTACTAAATGCAATGCCATGATAAAAAATGAAAATAATTCAATAACGGTATGATATTTTGACTATATGTACTGTGGTGTATTAATACCAAATTATTTAAAACTCTATGTGAAGAATATTGAGTTGGGTGTTTCCAATTATTTGACATCCGTAACTCTTAGAAACCAGGATCTTAGCATGATGTTCAATTTGTTGTTTATCGCTTTAACACTAAACGTAAAAAATCCTTCGCAATTCTATTTCTCTTGCGCGGTAAAAACATAACGTTTTTCTAATTAGGCATGGTTTTGGCTTAAGTTCAGTATTGTATTGCGACGTCAATAGCAACCAGATATATTTCAAAATTAGATAACTTTAGGCAGATGTGTTTCCGTATAAAGCTCATAAAATCTTTGATTTCTCCCAGAGGCAATTGGGAAATATTGCTGGAATCTGCATAACTTCTATTGAAGGTGGGAGCACGGATTTCTAGGGCAAGAAATAATTACGAAAGGGGACTTAGTACCTCGATCTATAGGATCTTTTGTGTCTGAAGCCACTGACAGAGTGCCCCCGGGAGGTAGGGTGAGGTGAGGTGAGGTGAGGTGAGGTGAGATGAGAGGGTACAGAGTAAGATAGGGTCCCTACGTTTTACAGATTGAAACACCCCGAGTGGCAATTGGTGCAACCGGCTCCCCTCCCCACATGCGGGCTTACACATCCCCTGGGGGGGGGCTTGGAACTCGGATACTGCCCTCATTCAGGGGGATGAAGGTTAATATAGAGCATCCTTTCCCCCTGCCGTACAACGCCGAGACTCCCGCCCACACTTTCAACTCTGAAACAGACCAAGCACGTGAAAGGTGAAGTGAAATGAGAATGTAGGTTAAATAGAGGGATAGGAAATTTGGGATATGTAATAATCCTTCCCAGCACTCGACCCGGAGATACTCCTGAGAAAATCCATAGGTCAGGAAGGTCAGCCGTGGGAATCGAACCCACCACCTCCCGAATGCGGGCCACAGACTTATCGCCTGAGCCATTCCGCTCGGTACGGATTTTCTAACTTCTGTAGGGCCATACAAATTGTATGAATAAGCGAGTGGTGTTCTTGATTTCTTACCCCCCTATAATTCCGCTGGTCAAACACGAGTGCGTGACGGTATGATGTCCAAAGTCAGTTAAACAATATTGTGAATGTACACAGTAAAGGAAGGACTATTTGTGTTGTATCTATTATCAAGTGGAGACTGCATATCGCATATTACTGTATTTCATTCGCCAATAATTTTATAGCAGGAATACATAATTGCACTGTCGTTTGTGAAAATTGCAACACCAAGAAAGAATTTCCCGAATAACTCCAAACTTGGTAGAAGTGTAGAAGAGTGTGCAAGAAATAAGTGATTAGGTTTGCAGAGAGATGGGGTACACGTAGGCCGAGCAGAGCCCTCCCGTGTTGGTCCGACAAGGTCAGAGTGATCAGTGCAGAGCTGACAAACAAGGCGGAAACAATAAAAAGAGTGCCAGTATGCCTGGTTGACGTCAAAAGAAGTCATATCGGCATGTGAGCGAGTTCGAACGGGACAGAATGATCGGTCTCCGGGAAGCGGATTTGTCATACCGTGACATTTCTGCTCGTACAGGGCATGCTGCTACGACAGTGTCGCGTGTGTGCAAGCAGTGGATAGATGAAGGTCGTACGCAGCGAAGAGCGGGTACTGAACCACGGAATATGACCACAGCACGGGATGACCGTCATCATGTCCACATGACCATAACGGACCGTACAGCTTCATCCACAGTGTTGGCTCGACGCTGGAGCACCGCAACAGGTGTGAACTTGTCTGAATCAACAGTTCGTCGCCGTCTGCTGCAGATTGGACTGGTTGCATGCATGCCATTACGTCGGCTTCCATTGTCCAGAAGTCACAAGATCCTCCGACTGCAATGGGCACGTGAACACCGTCACTGGGGTGCTGAGTGGCAAAATGTAGTCTTTTCAGACGAGTCCTACTTCAACGGGTATTACAGCGGTGGTCGCATTCGTGTCCGCCGGTACTGTGGTGAGCGCAACCTGGAGGGCTGCATTGTAGAGCGGTAGCGGACAAACACCAGGTGTGATGATTTGGGGCGCATTGGTTACAGCAACCGATCTTGCCTCCTACGAATTGAGGGCGCTTTGAACAGCAACCGCACCTAACGGTGGTTGCAGAGCCCTCTGCTTCAGGCATCTCTACAGGCCACATTTCAACAGGACAATTCCTGGTCACATATTGCGAGGAATGTACAAGCCTTCTTCGTAGAGCGACGGGTACCATTGCTTCCCTAGCCTGCACGTTCTTCTGACATGTCGCCCATCGAACATGTCTGGTATATGGTTGTCGGCACCTGTGCATCTGATCCTCCAGTAACCAATATCACGGATTTGTGCGCTTGAATAGAAACTACGTGGAGGGAAATCCCTCAGGAACTTATTCAAAACCTTTTTGATTCAATGCCATGGCGTATATCAGCTCTAATTGTAGCGCATGGAGGCCACACCAAATACTGAATATTAGGGCTCAAAGGTCTTGTATAGATTTGAAAAGTTTATCATTTGTTACTTGTCATGTACCTAACCTGTGGTATTAAATTCATTGAATTCATGCATTTCCTTCTTGGTGGTGCAATTTTCACAAACGGCAGTGTATTAAATAATACAAACACTAATAGTATACCAAGTCAGCAAAATCATTGGTTACAAAAGCAAAGTGTCCCAGCTAATTACAAGTAGGATTATGTGTGTTGAATACTGAAGAAATATGGTCAGTTTTAAATATGAAAAAGTATTGTAGATTTCAGCAGGGGTTAAAGTACGGACGATCTTGCTTTAAGGACAAACCTCAGCAGAAGTTATTTTTGCAGCCGGAACATTCTAGAATGAGGAAATCCTTACTGGCATAAGCCAAAGAAAAACTAACAAATTGGAAAGTTGTGGTAAACGAATTAAAAATAAGTTAGTACGTTACTGATTAAAAAAACTCATCACGTAATATTTTATGTGTAACACGGCAAACGCACAGATTTCTTAACAAAAAAAATCTTCGAAAACACAATTGTAACGTCAGGAACTGGAGTGGTGGCGAGAAGGTTGGATAAATAGCCAGTAACGTGTGACAGTAAAATATAAGACAGGTTAACAGAGAAATGACCAAAACGTATTTAACGGAATTGCCCACACTAATCCCGAGATACGAGATACTGTCGCTGAGTTGGAGAGATGAATCACAGTTACCCATTAACCACGAATAAAATTCCCCTTTCCAACAAACTCTCCCACTCAATTGGCCCGTCGCGCCGCGAACTTATAGGTATGTACTTTTCCAAAAGCAGCAGTAGCGACAACAACAACAATAATAATAATAACAATAATAATAATTCGGTCTGCACCGTCTCCCATTCAACTGATCTCGTGAACTTGATTTTTGGCCATCTTGAAACGATACGTTGAAGCCATAATTTCGATTATACATAGTCTATTTGTGAACCACCTAGAAAAGTGTGGAAACATATAACATGTCTTTATAAGACTGTACAGAGCAGGTATACGACGGGAAATGAACGTACCGTTAGGGGATTGGAATGCGGGCTGAACATGCCCATTGTAACGACACATGTGTGAATTGGGGGAAACATGCCAGGCAGAAAGTTAGGGTTAAGAAACTTTCAGGAATGCGAACCGAAGGGTAAATGCAGACACTCGTACTCTGGAATTCAATGTGAGCAGACGTGTGTAACACCACAGGGTATCATGTGGCTATAGTTTGATTTGGCGATGGCATAGTTCGATATATTTGTGTGGTCGGACATTAAACATATTTGTGTGAACGGATCGGTTATGGGAATGATTTTAAGGAGGTCAGAATAAAACGTAATAAAACCATATAAATGTCATCGGTTAACACGACCCGAGATTAAGAGAACCTACTTGTATCCATGCTCTTCCGACATTTCACCGATACCTTTTCCTTTTCCCCCTACAAAAACACCGATACCGTACATAAAAGGAAAACACACAATAAAGTCCATCCCACTAAGGCGCCCAACGAAGACAACACCCAAAGAAGCCGACTCAATACGGCGCCCAACGATAAAGTCCATCCCAATCTTAATTACTTCTTCTGGTATATAGGTATGTCAGCTCCACCTAAACAAGGTAACAATTTTCATGCCAAAGTTATTAAGGTTTGATCAATCAGAAGATACCAATTCAATCACTTGTTGTGCTAGGCACTTGGGAGCTTGCTGCTGATGTTCACACCCAGGCTTGGTGAGCCGGTTGAAGGTCAACTTTTTGCTGCACTTTCTCAAAATAAAAGGTTTCCTTTAAACTTTGCATTATAAATCACCATATTAAAATAATGTAAAAATAAAATTGCAAACAAAACTGCGATAACTCAAGAATTTTCATTTCAAGGAAGTATCACAAAGATTATTCCGCTGAAAGAGGTTGGCGTATTGTAGAAAGAAAATGTGTTAAATGATAATATATAGATGGCGAAAAGCTCTCTCTCTAGGAAAGAGAGTAACAGGTTACCCAAATGCGAGCGGCGCAGTGCTAGTTTCCCCGAGGCCCCTTATCTTCATACAGGATAAGGATTACAAATCAATACCACACCCGTAAATCGCGCTTGGATTCCCTTCCATTTTATACGTTCCGCTGCACCAGAAAATATCTGCGGGCTTTAGTCAGTGACAGATCTGATGCAGTGTGTATTATTTTACCAGTGAACAAGCAACAGATGGGAGCGTTAACAGATGATGTCACTGTTAAAATAATGCTTTGCGTGCTCCTTGCCCACAGTGTAAACACAAGGGAATCCGATTGTTTTACACGTCTCTCAGAGTAAATAAAGAAATCTCTGTTGGGAAACGCACATAAAAACGGAACGATCTTCTGTAATACAGCGAGAGTTGAAACTTTACTTATCCCAGCGATTATTAATTATTTCAGGTCGAATGAATATCCCATGGCTAGCCTTAACTTAAAGTGCATTTCTCTCGAGAAAACTGACATCTATGAGTGGTGTTTGGCATGATAATTTCAATACAAACAACAATTTTGGCTTTAATTTTACTATAGACAGCTAACATCAAGCCACTGCAGTAATGTAGGATTGAAATTCTTAGCTCTCAAGCTGCGGGCTGGGAACCTATCCCCATTTGGGTATATCTGCCAGATTGAGCATCTTTATTTGGATTATATTCATTTAATTTTTTCTGCAACCCAACAGTTCCATCTGAGGCTCCCTGAATCCAAAAAACATTTTTATAATAAAGTCTGTGTGTATGTTAATAGCATAATCCCAAACGAAATCTCCAATAAATAGCAAACTTGGTATTTAGGTGCAGAATCCTCGAAAAGTTCGAAATGAAGATTTTCAAGAACATTTCATCATCCCAATCTACGCTTTACATCCAAAATTCTCTCAAAAATGACCAACGATTGTGATTAAAATAACATACAATTAAGATGCATGTATTTACATAAGAAATAAAGTTGTTATATCTTGATTTTTTCTAGGTATAGCCCGAGAAGTCCTCTTCAATCAGAAGCAGCTTTATATAATTTTGTATACTGAAACCATAAAAGTTGGGGAAAAACGTACTATATTGCAAATACAGATCTATTTCAAACCACATAATTTATTTCAAATTAATCTTTTGTGGCATCATCCATTTTCGAGATATCCGATGTCATGGGTTCGAATTTATCAATACTTTTGCCATTTTTTCAATTGCTGTCGCTATTCAGCTATTAACGATTGGCGGACAGCTCGGTTGTATTTCGTTTCGTGTTGTATGTTGTCGAGAAGACACCGCTGCCTTTGGGTGCTTTTTGGACATGTCAAGTCTGAGAAGGAACACCTTGTTCCCTTGTGGGAACACCTATGATAGTGCACTACCGAGCAAGGCAGAATGGACTTGAGTTATATGGGAGCCCGGATGTATTTCTTATCAAGCAAACACAAGATTCTTCTCTTTCCGAAAATATCGCAGATGATGGCGTGTTAAAAAATATTGAGAATACTGCGTGTCAAACTACTGTGACAAAGCGGCTATGGACCAAGGTTATCGGGAGATCGGCACCGAGCGTTCGGAGATAAACAAAGATAAGTAGCGCTCGCCAGCGTAAATACCACAAGCGCTATCGTCAGATTACTAGAATCTTCTAGATGTTTCTCCTTCTATAAAGTTCTAGAATGTTCTGTGGAATGTTTCATTGACTATATAAGCGAGCGTTCTCGCGAATTAGTTGAGTCGACCAGTGAATGAGTAAACATGTAGGTGGGCGTGTTTCTGCTGCGACATCAAGTGAGGTTTTCCGAGTGAGTTGGTGACGACTGCTGTGACGTGCAGCAACTGCTACTGCGGAGCGAGAATTATGGAAATCTCGAATTCGACTCCACAGCAAGTGAACCGTCCGGAAGAAGCTATATCACGAAGAAAGTGAACTGACGAAATTGAACTCATTCACGTTAATGAAGTCATACTAGTGGCTAAATAAAGCCCCAGTGAAAGTTGAACCAAATCAAAACAGTGACAATGAGGACTGAGGGAAGCGACAGTTGAAAACTGGATAAAGTCACATTAAATACTTGAGTGTAGGAAATATATTATCAAATAAATCATATATGTAATGCACATATATTAAGGAATTGCTGAATAATACTCTATTTTTGCAGACAAACAAAAAACAAAGAAATACAAACTAAATACAAAACATTGCTACAAAGTAAACTAAGAATGGGGTGTCTGTATTCCCATGATGAATAGGTGTGACTTCATTATAGCCTCTCTTGTGAAAGACACTGGCAGTTTCGCTGAGAGAATTAACAATGTCCAACACTGCCTTTTGTGGCTAACGTTTTAATTTGTTAAACGAACACGGAGGCTGGAAATTTATAGCCTTCAGCTGTCAGGGCATCGCTTCCAATTCCAAATAAACAAGAACAAATGAAAACTCTCTCACTGTGCATGTAGCCTGAAATAATAGAGAAAGTCTCGCATTGTTAGCTCTATTTGTCCGGCGTCAGTTTGCCCTAGGAGCTTTAATAACGAAATTCAAATTTGGGAGTTAAGCGACTCTGACGTTTCAAAGCATTTTTTGTGTTAAGTTATGTTTTAATTATGAGCTATTGACTATGTTGGAAGACAGTAAGCGTACAATGTCATGGAATGACTGTCATCAGTATTTTCTGATGGAAGCGAACATTGAATTTTGAGCTACTTAGCCTAGGTGTTCAATACTAGCTTAACGCTCATCATATAAACATTAGGTACGATACATCTTAACTGAACATTTTTTTCCGTATTTATTTGCATTTGTTTCGTTATCAGGATTTCTGTGAATTTTATGACAACGAATATTTAATAATTTATTGTAAATAAGTTTTATAAGCGCACATTAAATATAATTCTATATAGATCTAGTATTAATTTATATCCCTATTTGTAAATTTAAAAAAATAAAGTGTTTTCTTGAGAGTAAAACTTAAGGAGCTGTGAGAAATAGGTCAAAAGTTGCTAACAATGAGGTAACCTTGAGGCAATAATTAATTTGAAAGTTTAAATGCTACTAGTCATTATTGGAGCAACGATAATGTAAATTTTGAGACATTTAAAAATAGCCAATCAACAACCAGAAAAAAGCTTTAGTTAAATGAAGGTATTCTATTGGAGAGAATTAGCCAATCAGAGACTTGAAATCCAGAAAGTTACAAGTTTAGGCGGTTGAAATCACTTCAGTTGCCTGCGGACAGTGATTGTAACCGGATGCAAGATGCATCCTCGAGAGATTTAATATGTATTCGTGTGAGACAAAAATAGTTTTACGTGTTAAAAAGTGCAATTATTTAACAAAAAGAATCTCACAACTCTCTATATCAGTGAAGCGTTATTTAAATCGTATCAAGCATTAATAAAAGGAGTGAAGTAACATTATAATCTATGTAAGCCTACATTCTTGTCGCATCACGCCCTGCTGAGAGAAACGTGTCTCTAACAATAATACTGACGCAGCCGAGGCAAACATGAATATTTAATACTTAAAGAAACACTCAAATTACAAAGTTAATATTTTTTAAACTTGGGTCAAAGGCCACCTGAAAGTACATTTGGGGCGAAGGCTACCGGAAACCGGGTACCATACGTGCGGTTGCAAACACACTTCAAGTTTTGCTCCCCAACAGTTGAAATACGATACAACTCCTAAAATACACCTCTTTCAGAACAACATGCTCTTAGGAAAACATATTATCTTTTAATAAAACTGTTTCAAAATTAGGCAGAAACCCATCAACGTTTACTTCTCATAGTACCGCAAACACGTAATATCTATTATTTGCACAACTGCTTACTGAAGTGATTAGAGTATTTAGTTCCACACTATGCAGAATTACAGAATGCTGATTAACAATGAATTAGAATTTGCGTATAACTTTCAGGCAGATATACTGTTCACCACACAATGAGACAAAAGTGTGAATGTGCGCTGTTCTGGGAGCAGCAGATCTTAAGAATTAACTTATGCATTCAGCGAAATGTTCTGTAATAAATCTGTTCTTTGCAAAAATATCTAAAAGCCGTCAAGTACTCGTTTATTGCAGCAAAACACAAGTTCTATCATATATGGTTTAATATTGTGGCGTATGCACATATATTAGGATACACTACTCTCTGGGCACCGAGGTTAGAGACGGCAGTTTGTCTGTGAGTAGGGGTAAGTCAGGGGAACTAAGTATTAGGGAGGGGATAGCGTCAGTGACGCTTGTGTGTTAGCGTTGTTTTGAGAGTCAGTGGGCAACCTGCAAGTAGCAAAATCGTTGAACTGCCATCTCCGTGCAAAGGCAAGCATGGCGTCCTCGCCCGGCAGACACATGGGGTAAGAAATCCATTTTCATATAATAAATAACCATCCATCTATTCTCTTTTTATATTAATTATGATAGTGTAGAGTTCCTTTCTTCCTTCCAAGCCATGTAGCGTCCCTGTTTGCCAGTGATTAATAATATTTTTGGTACTTTCTTTAGCTGCGTCCCTCGTCGTAGCCTCGCATGTGAAGTTCTTGTTTAATTTGCCCGTACCTCTTGCAAGCGAGTAGCTCCCATCTGTCCTTGTAAAGTAATTTAAAGAGAGGCATACGACAATATCACTGATGTTATTTGAAATAGTCCAGTGTTAGATATTTCCTATTGAATAGTAAGCATACAGTATGTAAGCTTAAGCCTAAGGTTCCATTATCGATTATGTTTTGTATCGAGGTAAGGCTGCTAAGCAACTAGCGTTGCGATTTCGCTGATGTGAAGTTATTTAAACGTATTATTTATGTTGAAAAACTAGTTTTCAATGTACATTTCATTGTTGGGCAAGTTCACCCTTGAAGTAACATGTATATTATACCTATGTTTCATCATAACACGCTTATCACAAAGGTATAGGATGACATACGAGTGTTTGAAGAGATAGCCTAAAATAGCATATCACATTATTGCTATTTGGTTTGTAGTTATTTTCTTCAAAGTGGATCTAATGGAGTACGAAGTAAAAGTTTTGATATATTTCGTTTACTACTGAGTTTTTAAAGACTCAAGTTTATCTACTTGATTTCCCAACTATTCCGATTTTATGCCATTTTGATCACTCCAATCTAATACTAATTGATCCTAAAACGAATCATGGACGTAAAATTTGCTATGGCTTACAATATTCATTTTATTTGTTTCTTTCTTTGTGTTACTATTCCGCTTTTTGTTTCTTTCTCTACTACGTACAGTAAGTAGGGGAAGTATTGCATTCCACCCAAAAATCAATTTCGAAATTTCAACGTAAATATATGTTTTGAGGACTCCTGAATCTGCGTGGATGTGTATCTGTGAACATCATAACCAAAAAACGAAAAGTCGGAGAAATACCAACTTGGTATTTAGGTTCAATATTTTTCAAACATGCCACGCGAAGATTTTCAAAAAAATCCGCCACCCCAGACTACCCTTTACATGGCACATTTTTCTAAAATTTTGATTTTCTCAAAAATGTCTCTATCGATTTTTATTAAAACATATGTTCAAGGTACTTTTATGGCAAATGAAATGCATATCTAAATTTCTGGGAATGTCCCCAAAAGTCGTCTTCATTTCGAATGAATTTTGCGTAAGTGGTAAACACTAAAAGACAAAATTTTACTACACAAAAATTTAGATCTCGTTAAAACACACAATTATTGTCATATACATTGTTTTGTCGAGTGAACCGTTTCCGATATATTCCTTTGTTATTTGTTTGAATTTTTCAATACATACTTTTTCTAAACAGAAATTCGTATTCTTTATTTATTTTTTTAATGTCCTGGACATGCAAAGAGAATGTAATACTCCAAATAACAACCATCTCTTAAAATATTTGACTATCGCTAAAGCCTACCATATTCCCCTTACACCTGTAAGAAAATTAGCAATACGATTATATCGATTAACATGAAGTAGATGGAGAATAAGCGATTGTAAAAATAGTTTGTTCAAGAGTAGAGAAAGTCACTGAGTGTAACACATCAGATTTTTTTTTCTTTCTTGTCGTAGTACCGGGTTTTGCTTGAATAACGCGCCCGGCAGCCCGCTGCTCACATGGCACTTCTATATAACGTACATCAATTCGTTCTGTAGTGGCGAGCCGGCCCACCATTTTTACCCAAGATAAATGCTATACGAAACAACGTGGGTATGTTGCGTTTACCTTTCGTTATAAAAGCTGTTCGAAATGATGACCCTTTACGTATACACAGGCCTGTGGAACACTTTATTGAACACTCGATGAATTTCTGAGCCAAAATATTGAAAGACGTGCGCTGGATACTATCGTTTAATTTGAGCGTTGGATTTGTTGCACAAACTTTAAGCGTTTTCAACAGATAATAACCACACGGACTTAAATCTGAGAGCGAGCGGTCAGTCAGTTGTTCTGTAATGAAAAACACGTTGTAGCACCAGGTAGCTATTTTCTTGGACTTCTTTCGACAACAGTCCTATTTAGCTTACGTTTTCCTGGGTTAGAAGCGCTGGCTGTCTATATTCGTTTTGTCTAACATGGATCCAGTCTGTTTAATTTTTTCTAACAATCTATAAATTGTGGATTTAATAGAAACAGTGACACTGGGAATTTTTGTATAATGACAACCCCCATGTGACTCCACTGGAACAAAACTTAACACAATAAACACAGGCGTTCTGTATTATACACCGGAATAACTGCACACAGTAAACACAGTGAACAAATAGCCTCACATAATGTGAGCTAGGCTAGCTCAGAGTGGTATTATCCAACCGATACCTTCTACAAGTTAGACACGGCGGACGCCAGTTGCGTCGTTCAAGATAAACCCGATAGCGAGTTGCTTACAATTTCTACCAATGTACGTACTAATGAATGCACTTCCATAATCTAAATTGGGTACATCACCTATGTATAAGGTGGCAAAAAGAAAGACAAGGAGAATACTGGTTCTGGAGTGACTGATGATGCGGGATCTACCAGTGTTTCAGTTAGAATTACTATCGTTAAGTATGAAACGCGATCTTCATTTAATTATAACCCCTTTTTAACTTCTGTGCTATTATCCAATACATAAATTCTTTGACTTATCTCAAAGTTGAGTGCTCTCAGTTTTATTACCGGTTGATTGGCCTATCTTGGCTGGAGTCTCTAGAGTGCGATAACGTTGCCGACTTGAGCTAGATTGACGGCCACAACGCGAACTGTGATTAGAGAAGCTAACTGCTTCAGACTCCTGCTCTCCTGGGAGGTATGACTTAAACAAGATTCTAATTGGATGCGAAAGTCTCAGGATGACTCATTACCGGCCCCAACAATGGCTCCTCGAGGATCCCTTAATGGATGCGTTAATGATTGTCCTCGCTGCATTTACAATCAAGAAACTGTAATGAGGTCTAAACAAGCTTAGTGTTAGACGAAAAGAAACACTTGTTCTTGATTTCTAATTGGCTCGGATGTGAGGTAGCTAGGACTGATTTCATTATTTCTTGTTGTGAAGCAATTAGAGCTGAAGGCACGCTTCTATTGTTTTCTTACCCTTTCTGTAACAGAACATGACAGTTGAACTCTGTTTCTTCTTTCTTCTTTTCCTCGCTTGTATACCCGTCAACTTCTAACAAGTTCTGAACGTCTGGTTATGGTGATACTGCTTCTTAAAATGAAAAGGGGCAACGACATTTTTGTTTGTCTGGCTTGTGGGTCTTGTTTTCGTTTTCATTTAATACCTAAGAGTGCATGTTAAATTTATTGCTAGCGGTTTATGGCGACGAATAATATAAAAGATTTCTATAATTAAATATTGTTAAAAAAGTTCTTAAGAGATGGTACTTTGTAATCACATGAGCTTCTCTATGCACTATCACCTACTTTAATATTTATTCTGTAAATTAGTTGAAAAATAGTGTGTAGTTCTAATTATTATTATCAATCATGGTAAATGTATTACGAAATCACATATTGTGTGCATGGCCAGATACAAAAAATAACGTGTGTAACCTGAAATACTAGAAAATTCCGACCAACAACAGGGAATATCTAGTAAATGCCCACAGTTACAAAAAAGCATGTTTCAACACAATTTGAATCTTTTAAAAAATCTGCACTTTTTGAACTATTTTTATCTGACTCCCATCAGAATGAAGGGGTATTAATAGGCACAAAAATGTTAAAATATACAGAATATTCATCATGTCAATATGTTAAATGTATGATGCTTTAGTCAAAATCAATAGAGCAATTTTTAGGAAATCAAAAATTACATTTTCATGCACACTTTGGGGAAGAGAGATTTTCTTGGAAATCGCTGTGTCGAAACCCTGAAAGATACTGAACTGAAATACCACGTTTGGTTTCAACCTTTAGTATTCGAGTTATGCCGCTCACACATACGCGAGTATCTTTGTTGGGTTTAATGGACCTCGAAACCTATATTTGATATCAAACTTGTGGGTAGAATGCTGTATTTCCACTACGTACAACAAGTAGATGGTAGAGAAACTAGAAAGGTTCAATATATTTACAGAATTTTGTTTTGAAACAATAATGCTTAAACCCACAACAAACAGTAGTTGAGTCGTAATGGTAAAGTTTGAAACGGCAACTCTAGGCCGAGCCCGAGAACTGTAATTATAGATAATTTATTAATTAACTTTTATTGATGTTAAATCGTACTATGTAAATATCTTTTTCTTATTCTGCTTGTATATTGTAAGAAGGGTGATTTAACATTATGTATGTATCTAGGTTACTAATATTAGTAGAGTTATAAATGGTTTAATGTAAATAATTTAAGCGCTGTGTTAAAATACTGTCCACGACGAAATGTTTTAGCTACAGGAATAGTGCTGTCGAAGGCAGAAAATCTAGTTTTATGACATCTCTTTGGGTCGCAGGGCCATTATTCCTACAGCGAGGGTGTAACGCCTTTGTCCCTTTATTTGATAATTCGCCGTGACCAAGTGAGAGAGACAGATAGCTTAATGGTAAACTTGGGAAAAGCCGCGATTTATATTAAACTTGGACCAATGAGATCCATGGAAGTTTATACGAAATAGTTAGCCGCGTCGAGTGGCGTTAAAAATGGACCAATAGGAAAGGAAGCAGCCCCAGAAGCCTGCGACTATAAATGGATCTGTTTGGAGCAAATTCGGGACAGTTTTGTCATGTCAGTTTAGCATTGCAGTTTGTTTGACAGTTTTTGTCATGTGAGGTCAGGGAGAGATGCTGCAGGATGGGTGAGATATCGCGCCAAAAAGGGAATCAAGACAGCTTTAGAAACACACCTAAGATCCGCTACTCGTAAAGAGATAATAAGCATATTTAAACTTCGTGTCATATCCGCGCCGCATTTTAACAGCGGTGGACAGTATTTTACGGCGACAATACCAGTGTTGTATACTACGAGTGTTAATTAAATAAAAAGAAACGGCAGTGTCATCTTTTCATAAACAAAGCACGTCTATGTCTTCCTATATCAGCACCCGAGATCTACGCTTTCCTTTACCGAGGATAAGTCCATGCTCCTATATAGTTTAAAGAAAACTACTGCAGCTAGCCGAGGATAAAATTGAAGAGAACCAGCACACTGTGAACTTTTGGAACCAACGGGAGAAGCATCAAGGTAAGCCTAAAGCAACGGACGAAGGAGGTGAATGCCGCAAGTTGTAATAGAACTATCGGTAACTCCGAGCCTAGAATAAAGTTTTAAATTAATGATTCGTTTATATCGGGTTGAATAAACCAAAGTTGCGTATTTTGTTACATTTAAAACGCTTACATTCATCCTTCAATTCAATACTATTGATAGTTGGAAATAATTCTAATTAAAGAAAACTTGAATGGTAATGGCGACTCCTGTTTTTTTAATGTGATCACCGTCATCTGTTGTCAACTCAAGAGCTGCAGAGATGGTGAATGAAACTGCGAAATGATGTTCAAATGAGCCTGTGGTCCACTGTGCTGGGAATTACCAGAAAGTTGTCTTACTAAGACAAGAGAAAAATCCCCCTCCCAAAACAAAATTATCCAGGCAATTTACCCCAACCGGGATTTGAACTTAAGTACTTCCGTATCAAGGAGACGGTCGACTCTTAAAGAAACCCAAACGATTAAATAATAATTTACTTTGTGAAAGTTCTTTAAGTATTAGTTCCCAGTGTGTCTCAAGCTGCAACACCTTGGCTGACCTCAGGACCACTACATTCTCTGCCTCCGTCCGCACAAGGCATTATGGACAGTGTGTAGTAGCGGCGCTGGCGTACATTCTGAAGGGCGAGTTACCCCGGCCGCTTATGCGCAGTTTTTGAAACAGAGCCACTAGTTCTCCCTCCAGTATTTCCTCACTTGGTCCCATGAGGATAAGAGTATTCCATTCCACACCTTCAGCATGTCAGTATCGTGAATCTAAGCAGAGTTGCCCATTCTGCAGCGGAAAAGACACTACTTCATTATCTACAAGGACACGTAACCTTATGCTGAAATTCCGGTCAGTAAGAAAAACTTTCAGGAATTTTGTCAATGTTTCTTACGTTATATTATCAAATAAATTCTGTGAAAGTTTTGGACTGTGCGGGTGAGTCCTTGGTGCCCAGTGCACCAAAGATTTTATATTTTGTTAATTCATATATTGTTTTCCCAGAAATTATGCTTCTAGCTAAATTTCACCCAGATGCAGATTTTCATGCATTTAAATAAAATTTTCCAGCTAAGTACAGAACATGACTCTCTGAAAAGACTTTTGGTAGACCACACTATAATACGCTGATTACATATCACGTAACTGAACTGTTGTGATACTTCAGCGACTCATAATGATCTTACTCGGCAGTGCGTGCAACTCCCTTTCACCCATTCCTTCTAACACCTTCAAAGCAGCAGTCCACTGCTGCATTCCTTAGATATACAATGAAATATGTGTATTTATAATAAAATTAATTCTGTTCATTGTAATTTTTATATATTAATAAATTAACTTCATTTCCTTTGCTTCAATGTGTTCCTTTCACGATACCTGCAAAAATCAATAAATACAATGTAGACTCAACAGTGCCGCCATCTATTGCACTATTCACGAACACGCTCAAGGTCCTGTCATCAGTAACTGCCATCCGATTAACATTTAATTATACACAATTAACAAGGTAACACATTGTTTTAAAAAGTAATAGTTTAACACTATAGTGTGGTTGACCAAAGACAGTCTATACAACTTCACTATAATGGTAATTAAGACGCTCATGTGAAAATTATGAAACGAGCTAACATACTCGTGTCTTAATTACCAACATTATTGCCTTGTTGCATAATATACTTTCTCCTCACATTTTAAATAAGATAGGAAGCATAATTTGTACATGAGTACTTTAATAACCTCCAGCGACAGAAAAGTGTTTTAGACAAAGAAATATGCAGAGGAAATGGCTGCTGATGTTTCTTTATGCTTTTGTTAATATAATGAAGCCAATATGTTAAATGTATAAATGAATGGTTTGTGAAAGAGCCAAATTCCAAATTTTCCTGTAGTTCCAGTGAAAGGTACATTTAATTGACCACACATGAGATTCCCTAGCAAGATAAGCAACATTAGCATCTGTGGTTGAATTCGCAACCGCGGAATAGCCTCTCTGTTTCCCATTTAAATGATTGGACGCACCTGGATTTGCATTAGCAGACCGGTTTCAGTAATTATCAAGACAATATTAGTGCGTGCTCATGGATTTCATTAGATATTACCCAATTTACGTTGCGGAGAGCTTGTGGTGGAATATCTGGTTACTCCGTGGTCATAACGCTATATTTCTCCATCATTAACACTCCTTCTTTACGATTCCCCTCTGCTCCATTGGACTGTTTGAAATAGGAAAGCTAATGAAGTTACACAACTGCTTCATTGAATATTGTCCAAGGAGTGATAAAGGTTGTACACCGTTAAAACTATTTGGTTCACATTAAAGTTACTTGTTTCCAAAAATGAAAACAGTAGGGAAAATGGAACTTGACGCTTGACTAGACTTATTTCACACTTGTTTACTAAATAAACCAAGTATATTTTAGATTATTTCTGGATAAGAACTCAAAACAATACATAACACAAATTAAGGAAGTACAAATCGTTTCTTACTGCGTAACAATAAATTATCGGACAAAGGGGAAATTTACTACAGAAATTTGTGTGTAGGGCCATCTGATTTTCAATGCATTAACCCAGTTCTCAGAAAATAAAACGAATTCATATAATAAAACCTGAATTATTTGTGTATGTGTACTTTTTACTTGTTTGTCATTTTTGGTTTTGAATGAATAATTTATTCTAGCGTGTATAATGGGTTAAAATGTCAGTGTGTTTCTGTGTGTCTTTGTTATTCTTCATACAAGAATGACTGAAACAGAATCTTGGTATACAACATGCCTTAGCTAGCATTAAAGAACAGCCTGTTCTAGCTTTGCTCAGCTCCGAGTACTCGCGCTCGCGTGTACGCAGCAACAGTGCTGAGAGTTCGGCTGGAGGGGGAGCGTGATAGCTAATGCGTAGCTGGACGAAGGTAATAGCACAAGTGCTTGCGCTTCCTGCCAGTCTTGAGGTTGTGTCATTTTTCATAACATATATCACTATGCCAAGCAGGGGAGAGACCCGCTGACTATTTTATGGGAAGCACAGTTTCAATTTATCGAAAAGGACGGACTCCCGCAGTATCCTGTATATCTAAGTGTGCTGAATTGGACGATAAAATGGAACATACACGTCATTATACAACTCTTCATCCAGCCCTGACAACAGTATTGCATGGAGCGTGAGTACCCGCTACTCACTGATGGACAACCAAGTTGGAACATCTGATTTAGAAAATAGGTCATGTACCATCTTAATTATTTGTCTAAAGGTGAGTTCTAAAAGAGACACAAAAACTTGAAATATCTTGCTTATTATCAATTGTTTGAAACTAATTTTTATCAAGTTTAAAATCATAAATTTTATAGCCCGTTTTGATATTTACAACAGTTGAAATAACCCTTCTTTACCCTTATACTCTTTATAAACCCCTTACCGTGAGAAAAAAAATGTTGATTCCCATGACCTAATAAGTATAATGCTATTAAAACTTTTACTTATGTTTTAATCTTTACTAACACAATTGTTTTATTAAGTTTTCAAAAAGTCCCATTTAAGTTGCGCCGAGGGGAGAAAGGGGTTTAGGAGGATGGAGTATAGAGAGAGTGAGAAGAGAAAGGAATAGAGACGGAAAGGGGAGAGTGAAAAAGAGGTGACGGAGTAAGGAGTAATAGGGAGAGGGAAAGAAAATGAGAAACAGTGTGAGGCAGACGGTATCACAGAGACGCACAGACGTCGCTATCATTTCCAGTATGAAACACCCGCACTCGTCAGTAGAGGCGGAGTCCCGAGAGGGCGACAAATGAACCTTACAGGCAGGCCAAAGCGCCTTGACGTTGGTGGGGAGAAATCTTTCCAGAGCGTGGCAACACTCTATCACGACTCACTGCGGAACTCGGGTACACTGTCGGAAAGATGAAAGGGAGAAAGATGAAATGACAGGAAATGAGGGAAAGGAGAAATCGTGATAGAATACACCACACAGCATTCGCCTAAGCGGCCAGAGGAAAACCACGATTAACCCCATGGCCAGAATGGCCGGCCACCGGGAATCGAACCCGGGACCTCCCGAATGCAGACCACAGACGTTGCCGCCGGAGCGAACCCGCTCGGTCATGTCTGCTCATAAGAGAATGCACTACTTTTTTAGCAATTACATAAATACTCCAACCCTTTGTAATTAATATAGCAAACGATAGATATAATAATATAAGGCGTATATTAAGTTGATAATGCAAGATGTGCAAACAACGAAATCTTGATGAGGCAAAAATTAATAGGCATGAAGGAAAACGAAACTATATTACTTGAGTTTCATTTAGAAAATACATTGAATTGCTTTTTAAGATCAATGTGACAGTTCTTGCATAAAATCTACGCATTGTATTTTTATTCGTAATATTATTCTGACAACACAAACATTTCACTGATATTTACGTCTAAAGCTTGTAAACAGAAGTCTATAACATGTAATAGTGTGTCGTTTCATAGGTGTGTAGAACATGGTTTAAAAATAAAAACAACAATATATATCATTAAATTACAGACGTGGCTACGTATGATCATAGATATGATGTTGAAATTCTCAAATACCGAATTATATCATTGAAATCGTTATTAAAAATTAACGATAGCTTTACCTCTACTTAATAATATCAAATTAAATATGTTTATATTCAAAAGGTATTTAATAATTTCTGGTTAACCATATCTCTGCCACAATACAGATTTCCGTCATTGCTTGGATGCATTTCATACTTGGCTTATTGTGCTACCTGTATCGTGTTAACGCCAATCCATTATGCCTGCATCCTTTACCAAGGAATACAGTCTCATACCAGATAAGATTTCAAATTCTTCTGGTTCTAAAAACATTTTCCCAAAAGCAACATACCTCCTGTGAGCCAAAACCTCACAGGAGCATATAATGTGCTGGGCTATTTCAGTTTCTTTCTTGCACAATATGCAAGCTAAAGTTACCCCGAAACACTCTTATCGTGTTAAGATGCTCTTTAACAGGAGCTTTTCCTGCGAGAAATGCAATAATTGTTCTCAGCTGAAGTTTGTTATATTTGAGTAAGCTTTCAGCTCTTTTCTTATTGGTTTTCTGATAAATAGTTTACATGCTTGTTTCCTGGAGGTTTAAGCCAGGTTTAATAAGGTTCTACTTTGGACCAGTTAATAGCTACTCTTAATAATGAGGCAGTATTTTAACATTTAAATAATTTCATCTAATTATATAATATGTAAATTCAATAACAGCCCGCCTTAAAGCAATATGTGTATGTAATAATTTGTAAAATGTATGTAACATACATTGTATATGCTTATATTAGTGTATCCATGTGTAATAATGCTGACAGGAATGTGCTAACCTTATGTGTTTGGAAAAAGTGCGACAAGTACAGTGAATGTGTGACAGAGAACGCATGCTACGCAAGGAGTAAAACTATTCATCTGAGCTGCCGTGTGTGTCATAAATAAGGGTAACATAAGCAAGTAGGCGGGGTTCGGACCGTATCTAATCAGCAATTTACCCTCTGTCCTTCATTCCCCGGGGACTTTCTTTGCTGTGAAAGACAGTACGTAATATAATAATGTAGGAGCTGTGAGCATAATAAGTTAGAAGTTGCTAACAATGAGGTAGCCTTGAGGCAATAATAGGTTTGAGAGTTTAAATATTACTTGTGATTCTTGGAAGCAATAATGTAATTTTAGTGACAGTTTATAAAATAGCCAACCAACAACCAGAGAAAGCTTTAGTTAAATGAAGGTATTCTATTGGAGTAGGATTAGACAATTAGAAACTGAAATATAGCAAAATTTACAAATCTAGAAGTCAGTTGCCTGCAGACAGCGTTAATAACCAGACGCAAAAAGTGTCCTCGAGAAGTACAGTACGTATTCGTGTGAGACAAAAAAAAATAGTTTACGCATTAAAAAGTGCAAGTATTTAATAAAAACATCTCACAGCTCTCTCTCTCTCTCTTTATCAGTGAAGTGTTATTTAAATCGTATCAAGCATTAATAAAAGGAGTGAAGTAAAATTATAATCTGTGTAAACCTACATTCTTGTCGCATCACGCCCTACTAAGAGAAACGTGTCTCTAACAATAATACTGACGCAGCTGAGGCAAACACAAATATTTAATACTTAAACAAACAGTCAAATTACAAAGTTAATATTTTTTAAACTTGGGGCAAAGGCCACCTGAAAGTACATTTGGGGCAAATAACAAACCATCTCTTTTTTCAATAAACATCGAGATGCTTCTAGAGCCGGCTCTGGCCCAATACATTATATAGCTTGAAGTTCATCAGTTTTTTCATTTCCCTCTACGCCACTATGAACCGAAATAAGTTTAAATTCATTCTGTTCTGCTATGTTTGTGTACGTGTTAAAACCAATCCTTGCGTTACCTTATGACTGCTTAAAGGCTTAAGTGAAGCCTGGCTATCTGAGAAGATAAGGGTCTGGTTACCACTGTAAGCTCTACTTATGTTTTTATGTATGCATTGAATAATACAATAAATTTATGTTTGAAAAATTCACCCAAGGGGAAAAAACTTTTCGCAACTTGGTCTTATGGCATATACTCCGGATCATTTTTTGAGCCATCTTTGAGCCGTCTGTAAACCACATCATAGTTTCTCAGGAGTTTCCAGAGTTTCATTCGTCCAACATTCAGGATCACTAACAACCATGAAGCTCTTTATAAAGTGCTTAATTAGAATTATATAGTCTCACAGCATTTTAAAGATAATCTCCTATGTATTTCCTAATCCTTAGCAAACCTCAGTAATTTCAGTTGCTGAGAGTGTTGCAGTTATATAGCGCCATTCTTGCCTTCTTCATTACAACTAAATGCAATGGAGTCAGGTTCAAGAGTGTTTCCATTGCTGCAATGGGAGTTGTTTTCATAACTCCGCTTTAATGTCCTAAGAGAAGGATACAGTTTCTCTCCACTGTTATTTAATGTATACATAGATGATATTCTCCGAAAATTAAAAGAAGAAATACCATTTGGAATAAAATTAAATAAAAACGACACACTAAATACGTTTGGTGGTTTGTGGTTTACCGGCAAAAATGTGAATCAGTTGGAGAATTTAATGTCGTGTCGGCATGTTGACATGGTAGCTCAGTGGTTAGAGCAAATCCTGGCTATGGCATTGAATTTTTCAATCGTCTGGTTCTACCTTTCCAACCCTGTCGAACACACGGCTTGTGTGAAAAACAAATAATTCCACTAAATACGTTACTCTTTGCAGATGACATGATATTAATTCAAGACAGTGCAAATAGGCTGCAAATTACTATCCATAAACTAAAACAATTCACTCAACATTACAGTCTAAATATTTCGGTCAAGAAATCAAAGGTAATGGCATTCAAAGAACACAAATAATACGATCTAAGATAGCTTTAATAAGTTAAAGTTAGTTTTAGTTTTAATATCTGGCCTGCAATATAACATCTAAAATAAATAACGAATAAATAAACAAAGATCCAGTACATTTGTGTAATAAGAACAAATACTTTGTAAAGAAAAACTCGAAGAGAAACAAATTTAAAATTTTACAAGGCAATGGCAGCTCTTGTTTTACTGTATGGTTCGGAGACATGGACTATCAAAAAGAAGGTTTGGACAAAATTCAAGCTGCAGAAATGAAATATCTCCGAACAGTGAAAGAGTGTACAAGATTAGACCGAATTTGAAACGAGGACATAAGAAAATTAAGTATATTTTCCTAAATGACAAAATATTAACAAACAGAGAAAAATGGAAAAAATCATGTACAAAGAATGAATAATACCCGCATTCCATTTCAAAAATATACATACAAACCACCAGGTTATAGAAATATAGGAAGACCGTTGAAGCGATGGAGGGAAGTATGAGGCCGGAACCGGGACATCTCCTAAACCGTGAAGTGTTGTTGATGATGGTGATGATGTGTAACATTTGAACCATTAGATTGAAGTCGCAGTTCTGCTTTACTCCTTGTGTTACAGCTTAGGAAAATATCTGTCATTTGAAAAATACTTAGGGGCCATTCACAATCAAAATTAAGCATTAACATAACGGCGTAAAACGTAAGCATAAACTTAACGGGATTTGTTGTCATCCACAACCAAAACGGAAACAAATGGCAATCAAGCGCAAGAGAGCGCAAAACTGCAGAGCTAATATGGCGGTCTACGAAGCGATCACCACACGACAAAAGAGGTTATATACTAGTCGGCCACGATTCGAGTGCGCTTGGAGGAGTATGTCATTTTATTGACAATACCTAACGTCATCTAGTCTAGGGATCAGAGGGTAGTGAGGGGCAAGGCGGTAGGAGAATGCGCAATAGCACAACGAAAACAATACTACATTTTGCAGGCATCAGCCTCACTAGTAAATGCAACTTGGAACTGACTGTCCTTCCGATGCCCCGCCCACTTGTTCCGAAACTGTTTAATTCCTCTTCCCACCACACGTGCTCATATCGTTGCCGATTAGTACCCGGCTAAGGGACGTGAAACACACAAAAATGGCACTATCCAGCATTACTTTTTGCTGCGATTTTTATAGATATTCCAATTCCCAGTCCGTGATCTTACACAGAAAGGCAGTTAGCGAGTCAACACATGGCAATGAAAAATCTCGAGAGATGGCACAATGATCATGTTATGAGAATCGCAATCTGATTGGCTAGTTTTTTAGGTTTAACGTACACAAACTTGAACGTTTGGAACTTGAAAACGTGTAAGTTTATGTTTAATTCAATGTTTATTTTCATGTTACGTGATTCATTGTGAACGATTCCGTTAGGATACGTATCATCTTGGTTTTAAGCTTACGTTATGCTTAACTTAATTTTCATTATGAATGAGGACTAATGAGTGCCATCTTTGAAACCGTTTATCTTGTATTCCCTACCTAAAGTATATGTTAAAAACCTGAAAACAGGTATTAATTTTTCTTCCACGTATCTCCCTAGTAGGTAGAGAAGGTATTCCATTCCGCCCAAAAATTAGATATCGGGTTTATTGGAAATATATGTTTTGATACCCCTTGAATTTTTACTTTCTCTACTACGTATAGTAAGTAAGGGGAAGTATTGCAGTCCACCCAAAAATTTCGAAATACGTGTTTTGAGGCCCCTGAATCCAAAAAGAAGCATTTTTAGCAAAAGCTCCATGCGTCTGTATGTATGGAACAGCATAACTCAAGAACGAAAAATCGGATAAATATCAACCTTGGTATTTAGGTTCAGTATCTTTCAAAGATTCGACACGAAGATTTTCAAGAAACCTCCCCACTGCAGACTACCCATTACATGGAACATTTTTCAAAAAGTTTGATTTTCTCAAAATGGCTCTAACGATTTTGATTAAAACACCATGCATTTAAGATATTTTCATGACAAACGAAATGTATATCATGAGTTTTCTGGGAGTGTCCCCAAAAATTCTCTTCATTCTAAATGACTTTTGCATAACTGGTAAACCGTAAGAGATAGACAAAGATTTAGTACACAACGTATAGCTCATTAAAACGCATAATTTATGTGATTTCCGAAATATTCCTTGTTAGTGTTTGACTTTTCCAATACTTAATACTTTTTCTCAAATGGGAATTCCTTATTCTTTGTTTTCATATCCTGGACATGCAAAGAGAATGGAATGTTCCACATAGCAACCGGCTCTTAAAAGGTTTGACTATCGCTTAAAGCCTACCATACTCCCCTTGTATCTACGAGGAAGTTAACAATAAGATAATTTCTGCAAAGGTTTATCTCGATTAACATGAAGTAAATGGAGAATAAATGTTTGTAAAAATAGTTTGTACAAGAGTAGAGAAAGTCATGCGAGTGTAACACATCACATTCATTAGACAAAGGTCTCTGTGTGCGCGCGAGTGTGTGCGCATCAGTGAACAGCATGATTCAAAAACGAAATGTCGGTTAAATACCAAACTTGGTATTTAAGTTCAGTATCTTCCAACGTGCGACACGAAGACTTTCCAAAAAATTCTCCATCTTAAACTACCTTTATATGGAACATTTCTCTATTTTTTTATTTTCTCTAAAATGGTTCTAACGATGTTTATTAAAATACCATATTATATTTCAGATATTTAAATGACAAATAAAATGTGTATCTTGAATTTTCGGAGAATAGCCTATGACGCTCTCTTCATTCGGAAAAAAAGTTTGTATAACTAGAAAACATTAAGAGGTAGACAAAAACGTGGTACACAAAAAGTGTAGATCTCTTTATTTAAAACACACAATTTATTTGAAATAACTTTTGTGTGTAATAAGCTATTTCCGAGATATCAGTAAACATTGCTATCAATTGTGAATATATTTTTTTATTTTTTAAACTTCTTTCGCCATTCACTTTTTTTCGGACGATGTAATGAAAATATTGTGGAATTTTTAAGCCATAGCCGCTTTTAAATACCTTGGATTCAAGGGGTATCAATCGCCCTTGCAGTTACAATGCAATATGTAACTAAACTATTCTGGAAATATTTATCTGGATCAATATGATGCATACTGCAAAAAAAAAAAAAAAAAAAATCGATGTGTTAATTCACATGGGTTTTGGTATACAAATTGTTACGCAACTTTATTTTCCTATGTTTTTCATTTTGATGGAGATAAATCTTTGAGGAAATGGCTGCATTACACATTTCGTTACTGATATAAACAAAATGGCGACAGTCAAATGTTTTAGAACAGGAACTGGGCTTAAAATTCCATACTCTTTCCATGACATCGCAAGAAACAAATGAAACTCAACAGGACTTGTAAACAATAGCTAAGTATCGAACGAAAGTGGTGAATTCCACAAAAAAAAAAAAGATTTGAAATAAATTTGCGTTTTAAGGAGATCTACATTTCTTGTGTAGTACGTTTTCGTCTATCGCTTAACGTTTACCAATTATACAAGACTATACAAATTTTCTTGTGAATGACGAGGACTATTAAAGACTATTCCCAGAAACTTCAAGATATACATTCCTTTTGTCAGGTAAATATCTTTAATATATGGCATTTTGTTGGAGTCACTTCTTAGAAAATAGAAAACCTTGAAAAAATGTTGCACGTAAAGTGTAGTTTCGTATAGGGGAATTTTCTTGAAACTTTTAGTGTTGCACCACTGAAAGATGCTGAACTTAAATACCAAGTTTGGTATGCATGCGAATTTACGTTTTTGAGTTATGCTGTTCACAGACACACACGGACCGTTTTCTAAAAACGCTCTTTTTGGATTCAGGGACCTCAAAACATGTATTTTCTGTGAAATATCGATATCGAAGTTTTAGGTTGAATACAACACCTTCCCTACCTATTAGCTACCTGATAGAGAAAGCAATAGGCTGTCCTCAGAGTAATCTATAGAAGCTATATAAAAATAAATGATAGTGGGTAGTGAAAGTCATTTGAGTGTAACACAGACGTTTTAATTGACAGCTGGCATATTGTTATTTCTTTCCTTTTCTCGTGCTATACTCAATATATCGTTGCTGTTATGCTATGCCCTTTATGATGTCACCTGAGAGCGCAGCTGAAGCAATATCATTACTTGTCATTCATGTGACTGTTTAGTGGAGCATAAAGTATTCTGGCTAATCTCTGGTGATTCTATTTGCCATCTTCCATCACAGGCACTAACGAGTTAAGGAAATTGATTCATGCCAGACCAAAATGGGAGCCTAATTCAGTGTTACCAAATTGCAAATTACCAATTATTTGATTAGTGCTTCCGTGGATTGCAAATTGTCCATTTTCAAGTTGTTCTCAATCTGCATACGGCGAAAGCCAATAATTAGTTTGAACTAGTTTGCGTGGTGGTGCTGGTTTAATCCATAGCAAAAGAAAATAAGGACATGCAATTTTAAATCATATAATAAGCTAGAAATATTACACAGTGTAGTAAAATGTGAGTCAGGACACGTAAGGGAGATGTTCTCTTCTTAAAATTGCTATATTGAAGAAGTTATTTTGTTGTAAGAGTTGTATTGTAGTTCAACTGTTGGGGAGCCGAACTTGAAGTAGTTGCAACCGCACGTATGGTACCCGGTCGCCTTCGTCCCAAAATTTAAAAATATTAACTTTGTAATTTGACTGATTCTTTAAATATTATATATTTATGTTAGCTTCGGCTGCCTCAGTATTATTGTTAGAGACATGGATGTCTTAGCAGTGTTCTGGTGCGACTGTAGAATGTAGGCTTATACAGATTAGAATTTTACTTCACTCCTTTTATTAATGCTTGACACTATTTAAATAACACTTCACTGATATAGAAAGCTGAGAGATTTTTTTATTCATTACTTACACTTTTTAACACGTAAACTATTTTTGTCTCACACGAATACGTATTAATTTCTCGAGGACGTATCTAGCATCCGGTGAGAAATGCTGTCTACAAGCAGCGGGTCCAGTTATGAGCACTGTCTACAAGCAACTGACTTGATTTCTACCGCCACATTTGTAAATTTCTGTATTTCAAGTCTCTGATTGGCTATTCCTAATCCAATAGAATACTTTTATTTAACTTAAGCCTTTTTTGGTTGTTGATTGGATATTTTATAAACTGCCTTAAAATTTAAATTATTGTTGCTCCAATAATGACTAGTAGCATTATTAAACATTCTTTCTCATTATTGCCTCTAAGTTACCTCATTTTTACCTCATTGTTAGCAACTTTTAATCTATTATTCTCACAGCTCCTACATTATTAAATTACGTAATACATTCACATAACATTATTGAACATGTATACAATAGTATATAATAATATAAACATATATAATAACTGTAATATACGCTTTTTATATATATTGATACATACACATATTGCTTTAAGGCGGGCTGTTATTGAATTTACATATTATATAGTTTGACTGAAATCATTTAAGTGTTTAAAAATATTGTCTCAATATGAACGTAGGTCCTAAAACTGTTTGTTCCTTTGTTGCAGCAGCATTTCTATATAACTTCTTAAATAATTAATTGCGATTATTTGAATTAAAATAGTGTTTCATATGAAAATCTACATAAAAGCAAGTGATAGACATACATACTTGCATCAATCTGTCATACAGGGACATGAGCGCCATTTTAGGTGAATAAAATTCAATTTGCCATTCTACTTGCCGTTTGCGATATATTTTGATACAAATTAATTCCATATGGCCTGGTTTGGACTACAATGCTTGAGTCCAATCGAGTGAGTTAAATTTACGGTTAAAGCAATATTATTTATTTATTTATTTTATATAATATAATCATCGTGAGGGATGGTGGCTATACAAAACAAGGGGTTTCCTTGCTTCTCAATTCTTGGGTTTCAAGGGTAAAAGGTAGATGTTTCAAGTACGTGGTGAACAGATAATTCAGAATTGTAGATTATGGAGACTAGTTTATCATTAAAAGCGAGACCCCTATGATTTGTTTAAAACATTGTGAACTGAATTATATGATATGTATGTTGAAGTAGGTAGTTTGTTACGTTATTTGTATCACGCTTTGGGCGTCAATTTGAAGTAGTTGTTTTGCTTCACGTATGGAAAGCCAATTTGAAGAAGGTATTTTGTTGTAACTTGATTGCAACACGCTTTGGGCGACAATTTTAAGTAGGTCGTATTGAAGGAGTTCTATTATATTTCAACTGTTGGGGAACCGAACTTGAAATTCGTTGCAACCACACGTATAGTACCCGGTTTCCGGTAGCCTTCGCCCCAAGTGTACTTTCAGGTGGCCTTTACCCCAAGTTTAAAAAAAATATTAACTTTGTAATTTGACTGTTTCTTTAAATATTATATATTTATGTTTGCCTCGGCTGCGTCAGTATTATTTTTAGAGACATGGATGTCTTGGCAGGGTTGTGTTGCGACTTAAGAGCGTAGGCTTACACAGATTATAATTTTACTTCACTTTTTTTATTAATGCTTGACACGATTTAAATAACACTTCACTGATATAGAGAGCTGTGAGATTCTTTTATTAATTACTTGTACTTTTTAACACGTAAACTTATTTTTCGTCTCACACGAATACGTATTAAATCTCTCGAGGATGCATCTCGCATCCGGTTACAAACACTGTCTGCAGGCAACTGAATTGATTTCAACCGCCTAAACTTGAAAATTTCTGCATTTCAAGTCTCTGATTGGTTATTCCTAATCCAATAGAATATCTTCATTTAACTAAAGCTTTTTCTAGTTGTTGATTGGCTATTTTTGAACTATCTCAAAATTTAAATTATTGCTTCTAAGAATCACAAGTAACATTATTAAACTCTCAAACTCATTATTGCCTCAATATTACCTCATTGTTAGCAACTTTTGACCTATTTCTCACAGTTCCTACATTATTAAATTACGTAATACATTCACATAACATTGTTACACATGTATACAATAATATAAACATATACAATGACTGTAATATACACTTTTTATATATTGTTACATACACATATTGCTTTAACGCGGGCGGTTATTATATTTTTTTATTATATAATTTGACTAAAATCATTAAGTGTTAAAAATACTGCCTCAAAATTTAAAAATATTTTTAAGACTTATGGAATAAAGTTAGCTCTACAGAATAGATTCAGTCTTAATAATTTGTTAAACAAGCCAACCGCTAACATCAAAGATAGTCTGGTATTTATAAAATTAAATTTGATCATTGTGACAAGTTTTTCATTGAAAAAAAACGTAATCTTTCAGTTCGTTTAAAAGAACACCAAAGAAACATCAAACTTCAACAAATTGATAAATCAGTCGTTTCTAATCACTTTTGGAATAATCAGCACGAAATTGGCCAAGATATAGCATTGCTAAAACCTGTACAATTCAGCCCATTTGGATGCTTGGGAAAAAATTATAATAAAAAACAATCAACAACCTTTGAATTTTGAAATTCCGCCGTTGGATGACGTCACTCATCTTCTGGTCCAACCACAGAAGAAATTGGATTAAAATGGAGTCCATTCTACTCCAAGGTCTCAAAAACACCAAGAGAGGGCAGTACAGCAGTTTTTTGGTTCACCTTTGGCAGTTCCAGAAACTTCCACCTGAAGTCCTTCTATTAGACTTCATGGGCTTCACATACTTTTCTTTTGACTTTGTAAGCTCAGTCGACCTTTCCCGCTGAAGATGAGGCCATAGATGCCTCGAAACGATTGTTCATCCTTCTAGACCATCACGATGACTTAATTGAAGGCTTTTAATATTATGTAGACTCAAAATTAAATCACTTTGTTACTTCACTGTTAATAACGCCCCATTGTAACTAAGTTAATTTAAAGGGATATTAAGGTATTTGATTACATTTCGAGTGCATCCCTCCAGTAGCTAGTCCAACCCTACTGACCATCACGTCATTCAGACATCCAACACTGCAAAAGGACATCGATTTTGGGCTTGTTTACATCGAGTCATTATTACTGACGGTGTTGCTACGCAGGTACTTTATTAAATCAAGATCATCATTGCAGTTACTCAGCTTAAACGAACTGATAATTTTTGTAGTTTTACTTTTTAATATAAATTGTAATGTATTGTAGAAAATAAGCTGAAATATTGAAGCTTGTTATAATATTTTATAGTGATGTTGTAATACTTTTAGGTTTACAATAATGTCGATAATATCTTCAAATCCTACATTTCACGAATTACATAATTAACTAGAGACCTAAGGATTGACGACTTGAAGTGATAAATTTACAATACAAAAATAACGATAATAATAATAATAATAATAATAATAATGTTAGCTTAATTAAACACAACTGTTACGCACTCAACCTTATATGAATATACATTACAAATTTTGTGAATATAAATAGTTTAAGAACCTTGATGTATATGACATGTGAATTTATTTTCCTAAAGATGTCCTTCACACTCACCATTTGCTCCTTTACTCCTCTCCCCTTCCTTCAAAGGAAATGTTGGTGCTTTACGCTTCATTGTACCCAACTCATCAAGTAGCTGAAATATAGTTATACACTTCTAAAGTCTAACCACAGGTTGCTAATCCATTGCCTCTACGAGTATATTTTCGATTCTTAACATGCATTTGCACTGCTGTCATAAGAGTAACTCTCGATAAATTCCCCATTCACTATAATATTAAAAGTTTACAAAAACTGTTGAAAAATAGAAGGGTTCCTTCAACATTTTGAATTCAAAAAGCTAAGCCACCTAATTCGTACACTGCAGCCCAAAAGTGGCACATATGAAGCTATAGAAGGTAGCAGTTAAGTCTACATTGTAACATATTCAACAGTGTTTGTGTATGTAGCTTTAAAATCCAAACTTGATTGTGGCTGACTGTCTTAGATGATGAAATTTTAAATGTGTTGTTTGGATGCTCATTAACAGTGTAATTGCAATTGTTAGTACTACACTTCTGATGCGGAATCACACACACACCTACAAACCTCTCTGCGTGATCTCCACATGAAGTTATCACTACACCAGTACTAAAGTAGATCTTCAGTATTCCTTACAAACCGGAATTGGGAGCATAGGATATCCATTTTCCCAGTGTCACTTCTATAGGGTATACAGATGGTAAGAGAGGTCCTACGGGCTTTGTGTATAGATACGTTGTCCTTGCCTGTTCTACAAGAAGTGTGTGATCCAAGATACGCTGATGTATCCCTGGAGAATGTCACATTGTTGTTAAAACAATGAAATGAGTACGACGTCCAAGTAGTGTAGTCGTGTTGGGACATAAGCCCATCCAACCGTAATCATATTTAAACCAGAGATATGTAGCTACCAAATAGATATAATTCGAATGTGTGGGGTGGTTGTTACACGAAAAATTATTACGATGCCATTCTACACAAATACAAAGTCTTACCTATCATACTGCATAAGTAGAGCTGTACGGAGATTACATCGGGTAAGACATAAGTTTGCGAACCATATTCATATTAGACGTTTTCATTCTCCACACACGGAGAGTGCCTTGTATTTTGGATTGTAATGACCAGAAAATCGCTAATGTTTTCGTCTATGCTCCCTTCTTAAGCAAGTACAACATTCATTTAAACATCAATATCTTGACCAGTTAACGCTGCAAAATCTTTGTTCTTAATTACAAGAGCACTTATCTAACAGTAACAAAAGAAATAGCCTTTTCTCAGTCGTTCCACTGTCGCGAACATCTCTATAGAGAAAGTGCTATCAATGAAATTTATAGACAGTTCCACGGCCCCCTAAAGAACAGATTCGTTTTTCCTTTTTCTCTGCGTTAACTGTCGTGGGGAATATACCATCTTCACTAAAACTGCCTCTTGCTCGAGGATGTCTTATGTCATTCTCTTGCGCGGCCATTGTGCTGTGAAAGCAGCAGAGCCGATATCGGAATTGCTGGGCATTATCATGGTTCCGTCACGGCTTCATAACTTGAGAGCAGCGTAATTTTCATTTCTTTTGTAAAGAAAAGCATTATGGCTGCAAAGTAGCTGCTCTGATTAACTCAATTGTTCGCTATGATTACATTTAAATTTTCCTTACTCTTACAGTTAACTGCATCAAAATTCAAGAACAATTACTACAGACCGTATTCAAAATAAATACGATATGTAGTGACGATTATATAGTGCACGTAACTTTTCCATTCGTTGCTTCACTTAGTAAAAATAGTTGCTCATTATCTTAGATTTGTAAACAAAATACTACGAGTACCTTAACGTTAGCGTTAACGTTTTGGTAAATCATCGTTATGTACAGAAGCATCCATTAGTATTTTGAGGGGCATTTACGTAATTTTTTGAGAGTTTGAGTTAATGTGACTGGATTTAGAACTCTTATCGGATATTAATACTAAGGCAGTCTATTTACATCAACACTGATATTTTCGTTTCATTATCTTTCTCTATTTTCTTCAAATCATAGTATATATACGTAGCTATAACGCATTTTCTTAGGTAAACTTTATAAGTAGTCTGAATTTCTAGGTTAACTCAAAATAAATAAATTAAAAATAAGATTTGTTCCATTCACAGTACTCTCTCCTCCCATTCTTCAACAAACTAGCATTAGAAAAGCTTATTCTTCTGTCTACTTCAGTTAAAATATATACTCAGTTATTAAATATTTACTTGTAGGCACAAGGGGATTAAGGGAATACAATAGGCTTAAGCTATAGTCAATCTTTTAAGAGGGGGTCACTATGTAATGGCTTTGAAATTCCATTCTCTTAGCATGGGCACGAGAAAAAAGAACAATAGCAATTTTCCTCCTGAGAAAATTATAAATGTTTAAAAATTCAAACGACCAAGAAAGAATATATGCGTCTTTTAACGAGATCTAAATTTTTTGTGTGTTAAGATTCTTTCCATCTATTACGTTTACCTACTAAACAAAATCCGTTCAGAATGAAGATGACTTCATAATACAATTCCCAGAAAGTTAAAGACTTTTTTGCCACAAAAATGCCTTAAACCTTTTAGAGCCATTTTTGAGAACATCAAACATAATGAAACATTTTCCATATAAAGAGTAGTTAGATCTGTGGGAGATTTCTTTGAAAATCCTTGGGTCGCATCTTTGGAAGATACATAAATTAAATACTAAGTTTGGTATATAATCAGGCTCTTCGCTTTCGAGTTATGCCGTTCACAGATACACACACGAGAGCGCGCGCGCACACATCGACCTGTTTCTAAATTTTTGGGGAATACAACACTTCCTCTATTTACTACACGTGCGTTGTAGATAATAAAAATATATTGTGTGCTATATTCCCATGCCTTTCTCCAAACTATGGTATAATAGTGGATATTGAAACTATGCTTACGAAATTTTATTTGCCTATCTATTTCATTTAGTCGAGATAAACATTTCCGGAAATAGCTGCATTACATATTTTTATTTAGGTACAAAGGCAATACAGATGGCCAAATGATTAAGAACTCAACAGTATGGACAGTCTAGCAGATAGTATATAGTCTGATGGTTAGTATGCTAGTCTCCTAACCCAGAAGTCCATGGATCGATTCCCGGCTGGAGATGGGAATGTCTCTTTAGTCCGATCATTCCCAACCCTCCCTAGAGTCTGGAAGTATAAAGAGAGTATGAATGTGTGTGTGTGTGTGTGTGTGTATGATTTTAAAGACCACCCAAAATAAAACCTAACAAATAACACAAGTAGAACCAAGAATATCATTGCCAGTGAGCAATTTTTCAAAGGTAAAGCTGCCGATATGACCTAAGATGTTACAGACGGCATAAAATGGTACAAAGAATCCATACTCATATGACATCGGGAGAAACCAAATAAAAATTAATATACATAATAATAAAATAAAATAAAATCCGCAATACGCCAAATTATTTTCTTTTATATTATATTATTGAAACAATTGAAAATCGACAAGTCCTTTGGAGTATGCAGTATCCACGTGGTGCCGCACATTTGCATCAAAGTGAGCTGGAGCTCCGTCGTGTTGTAGCACATTACCTGACGACCTGTAGTGGCACCACATAAAGTAAAGTAGAAAGGACATTTTTGACAAAAGTGAGCTGTGTCGGTGCTGTTAGTCTGGTTGGCAGTAAATACGCCCCTATAATCTGGTCATCCTGGCCCATATGTTCACACTGAGCTTGTATTGGTTACTTCTAACCACTGCGCACGCGGATTTTCGTCTGCCCAAATATGAACATTGTGCAAAATTTGACATCCTAAGGGTCCAAACCGTGTATTTTCGGACATGAGTTCCCTCTTGAAAAATGCTCACTTTAATATCACGCCCAACATACGAAGCTATGTCATTGCTTTTTTACTCTCTCTACTACGTATAGTAAGTAGGGGAAGTATTGTATTCCACCCAGAATTTCGATACCGAGATTTCACCAGAAATATATGTTTTGAGACCCCCTGAATCCAAAGAAAAGCATTTTTGGAAACATGTCCCTGTGAATCTGTGTGTCCGTGTGTGTGTGTGTGTGTCTGTGTGTGTCTGTGTGTGTCTGTGAACAGCATAACTCAGAAACGAACAGTCGGATAAACACCAAACTTGGTATTTAGTTTCAGTATCTTCCAGAGATGCGACACAAAAGTTTTCAGGAAAATCCCTCACGCCAGATAACTCTTTACATGGAACATTTTTCGAAAATTTTAACTTTTTCAAAAATGGCTCTAACGATTTTGATTAAAATATCATATGTTTAAGATATTTTCATGACAAATAAAATGTATATCTTGAATTTTCTGGGAATGTCTCCAAAAGTATTCTTCGTTGTGAACGACTTTTGCATAACTGGTAAACCATAATAGAAGGACAAAATTTTACTACACAAAAAATGTAGATTGTGTTAAAATACACAATTTATGTCATATACATTTTTTTGTTGAGTGAACCATTTTCGAGATATTGCTTGTTATTCGTTTAAATTTTTCAATACTTATTTTCTCAAATGGGAATTCGTTATCATTTTTGTCTTGGATATGCAAAGGGTATTAATCTGTGGCAAAGAGAATGCTGCTGCACCTAGCAACCAGCTATTAAGAGATATGTCTATGCTTAAAGGCTACTATATTTCTATATTGCCCTTGCAAATACTAAACAAGGGGAACATAGTACGCCTTAAGCGACAGTCAAATATTTTTAGAACTGGTCGCTATGTGTAAAATGTAATTCTCTTTGCATGTCAAAAGATCGTTTCTGCAAATGTTTATCTCGATTAATATGAAATAGATGGAGAATAAGAGCTTGTAAAAATAGTTTTTGCAAGAGTAGAGAAAGTCATGTAAGTGTAACACAACAGATTTGTTTTTCTATACACACGGTATATGGTATATTTGAGAAAATCAAAACGCTCAAAAATGTTCCATGTAAAAGATAGTCGAGGTGGGTGGATGTTCTTTAAAATCTTCGTGTCGTATCTTTGGAAGATAATTAACTCAAATACCAAGTTTCATATTTATCCGACTTATGTGTTTGAGTTATGCTGTTCATAGACATACTCACCCTCACACACACACACACACACACACACACACACATATATATATATATATACACGAACCTTTTTCTAAATAAAGCGTGCGGATTCAGGAGTACATAAAACATGCATTCTCACTGAAATCTCGATATCAAGTTATTGGGTGGAATATAGAACCTTCTCTACCTACTACGTACACTCGGTCAATTTAAAACTAGCTGGCGTCTGAGAGCTCGAATCGAGTACTTCCGTGAGCGCTTCGGACAGCAAGGTCTTGTTCACAAGACTGCGTATATTCATTTAGTGGTTATAATGGGGAACACAATTATAATAACAAAAGCCTTCCGAGGAAATAATTCATATACCATTTCAAATAGACCTATATTTCAGAGTGTTTCAACACTGAATATTCGTAACCAAAACACACCCTATTGAGTTATGGTTCTCAAGTGGAGTATGGCTAAATCTCGTTAGAATGCCATGCTTACTGCAGCCTCTTAGCTCTGTGGTAGAGAGCTTACTGTTACTAAAATCTAAGTGGAGTAACTGAAGTTTCATTTTAAATACCCGAGTAAAAAGATAACAAGTTTTCTTATTTTTGATGTACGTGGCGTTTATTTAGTGGTCCGTCACAGCAGTAGATGACAACCATGACATAACGTATTGGTCAGGAGGAGATTTCATCCTCAAGAAATTTGATTTTATGAACACAATTTTCACCATTATTATAATTATATTTGCAAGCGAAGTTGAATACACAAGCGGTATTATTTAACTATATTGCAGTAAACCAGTTGTAAATAACAGAAGATATTAATAACCCATCATGAAGAATCGAACTCGAGTTGTTTACCTAGAAGTTAAGTAATCACTGTTCCACGCCAAGTACGGCACACAAAAGGTGACGGTTGTGAATCGCGCGCTTACTAGGAGGGACTTCGAAAAACTGAACTGCTTAAGAGACCTAGCAGTTTTTGTTTGACCGTACGTGTGTGGTAAAGAAAGTAAAAACACTTTCAGTAACATCAGTGCCAAGTGCTAATATACGTGATGTTCTCCAGTTTTCACCGTCACTTCGATAAGTTTTCACTGTTGCTTCACTAATGTATTCTAGATCAATTTTCCGTATAACTTCACTTTTCTTCGAGGCGTAATGAAATATGCGCGAAATAGGCTCTTCGAATGGTTAACTCGCTGGGGAGTCGAACGACGTCTCTAATCTCTCGCAGGAGGAGTACTCGATGTATGCCACAACTATCGTACAAACGGTCTTGTAGAAACGCCATTGATGTCGCGTCAGAAACGCTCTCAACAATTCACTGACTCTCTCACTCACTCACTCACTCACTCACTCACTCACTCACTCACTCACTCCCGAACACGCTGGCTTATATGTCATTCCAGTTAAAATAGTTCAGTGACATTTTAACCTCTTGTTAGTTTAAATCTGTGTTAATGCTTAGTTCCGAATGAGACAAAACTATTTCGGCACGAAAACTTAATTAAACTCTTTCGCTTGTACATTTTATATTTTTATTTTATGAATATTTATTACTGTATATGCCATGTACATTAGGGCAATCCCTTTATTTTCAAGGGTGTATTTGGTACGGTTCTGGTGAAGCCGGCAAGTAACTGCTAGAATGAACATGTCTTTGTTTTTCTTTAGAATGGACCTGAGATTCTGAAAGCTAGCCAGGAAGTGTTAAGGGGTCATATTCTTTCTACGATATTTTTACTTAAGGAGAGCCTGTTTCATCTCCATTCTCCTTTCACTTTACCTTTTATCTTCTTGCTCTCTTTCAGGGTTGCAAGTGTCGGTGAGAGGTCTCGGCATGTGCATGGTAGGGGAAAAGGATGCTCTGAGTAAACCTTCGTCCTCCGGGCTGCAAGCTGTCTCGGGCCCCCCCCAGTGGATATATAAACCTACAGGAGGAGGGGAGCCGGCTGCACCAGCCACCACGGGCAGTTCAAAAAAAAATTTGTCCTCTGCCTATCGTGTCCCCTGGTCCGGCCACCGTGTTCGTTTCACCTCATCTCTCCCTCCAGGGGGCGCCCCATCAGGGGGCTAGGTACAAAAGATCGGCGTAAGTCGAGGTGCTAAGTCCTTCTCCGCTTCTAGCCCTATCCTATCCTAAGGGAAGTCTGAGAAAATTGCCAAGAATGGCGTTTTTAGTTCTATGTACAGTCTTATGAATTGGAATTTCTTCTTTAATTTGATACATAGTTAAAATGGCACTGCATATGTCACTTTCTACAGTAAATTCTGCACCAGTTCACAGAAAAAAGGACGAACTCCTACACAATTAGGAGTGGAATGGCAACTTTAGCCCATCTTTTAGGGGAAGTTTTGTTCTATAAAATGATATTACTGCTAAATATGGCGAATTATGTGTGGACTAGCAATGTGATTTCTTTGTTAAACATATATATGCTCGTTTGTTTTCTCCATTCTTGCTTTGAACAGCTTTTTCTGTGAATTGCACTTTCTAGTGCAACTAATCCGCTTTCTCGGGGACTATTAAGATGTCTAAATTAAATTTTAGGATGATAACATCTAAGTGCCGTTATGGGTCTACTTTGATATCAATAACATGTTTGGACACTTAAAAAAATTACAGATAAATTTTGAAAAAAAAATGGCATCATTAAGAAAATAATCATTTCATGTTTAATAAACAAACTTAAGGGATATAAGTATATCAGTGAACTTGGTAGGCATCCATCTACATTCTGTAAAAAATTACGTCTGATATCTTAAATATTTTCTGAGATAATGGATCATGAATTTAGTAGATTTAACATTGGTGGGATAGGGCCTTTAATATCCCCTTAAATTTAATTTATGTTTAATGTAACTTTAATAGATTTATTGCATTACAGATTATCTCACTAATATAACATTAAAGATTATTATTACACTAAATGTTACAGTTGGAATATCTGCAGGTCCTTCCCCTTTTAAGATTCACTGAAACCCTATCAATCGCCTTTGCTCCGTTCTTCCTCTCAATTCCTCGGTGGTGGACGTGCAGTGCGGTAAATAAACAGTTTTTAAATACTTATTTTTAAATTACAGCTAATAAAATTGATCAATTTAATACTAATGCAGCCAAAGTAACAATAGAACTATTCCAAACTGAATGCAACATTAGATGACATGAAGTAATGTATGATAATAGTGAAGAGCACTATTTCCTAATGCGGAACAAAAATATAATGAACATAGCAGCATAGCATTTAATGATGTTGAATACACCAAGCACTTATTGTCTCTATTGTGTCGTATACCCTTTTTTCATTAGGAGCTGCTGCTTGAACTTAAGGAGAATGGCTACAGGCAACATCTAAATTGAAAATCCTTCTGTGGTATTCCAACAAATAAACTAGGTACATAACGCAATACATGGAACTTTACTATGGTATCGGTATGATAAATTAATATATTTAGCATGAAATGTGCGAGCGTATGGCAATTTTTTTGAGATAAACGGTACATAACCAGTTTGTGTGTTTCGAAATTTAGTAATTTATAATCATATTTTATTATTTTTAAGACTTTTAATATATAAGGTATATAAATAATATTAACACCAACAGCAAAATTAACAATTTGTTACTGCTAAATCGTACTTATGTTCTGCACCGTGGCACAGTGGGCTTCAGCGCGGTGCTCTGGTTCCCGGCCACGGAATGCCCCCGGGTTCGATCCCACCCATGAAGGTGCGGATTTTAGGTCTCGGGTATAGGACCGGTGCCCTCTCAGCATCGTGAGGAAAGTGAGAAGCTGCGATAGGCAGCGGTCCCGGCCTAGTGAGTCAAATTTTCGGCTGAGGGATGCGTGATGTTGGCCACATCACCTATCATATCGGTTTTATGATCGCCCACCTCTGGGCTGCGCACATGGGCGTGAGACCGGCAGGCCCAGGCCCTTCGCGGACTATAGCGCCACAGAATTTAGATCGTATTATGCATCATAGAAAACGTTTTCGGTAATTTTTATGGGATATTATACTGGCTTATTTCTGTTAACCTCTCTTGGATGCCAGCCCAAAATGGTAAACAGAGCGATGGAACACAACAAAATAGGAATATAACTGCATTTATATAGTATTGCTACGGTCATATATTAAATGATCTTGGAAACGCATTATCCTATACTAGTTTTCTACCCGAAGTTGTAAGCGTAGATCCCCAATTCATGAACGATTATTTAGCTGCTGACCCCCTTCATATACGTGCTCGGATTTTATTAAATAATTTCGCTCAGCTTAGTAGCAAATAGTCGACTATATACTTCGACGAGAAACGCGCAAATGTTCCCCTCATGTCTTACTTACAAGCGGGGTGCTGCAAGAATTTGTAATTTTTAATTTCTACGCCGAAAGTAACGAAAAGGGAGCGACAATAACTGAGATATGAGGATAAAGTCGCTTAAAAAGGGTAATAAATTATTTGGCTACGAATTGAAGATAGTATGAATACTTTTTTCTTAAACACACCGTAAATTACAGATTTATCCACTCCCTTTACTTTGTATCGACTTTGAACTAACAAGCTTAGCTGTTTACAATTTGCTGCTTCAAGTTATAATTACAATTAAATGCTCTATCGTTGTTCTATCGTAAAGAAGTTTACCATGAACAGACGCAAAAAGTATATGAGAACGTATTGCAAACATAAGAGCATTTCGCCAAGTTCTAATTTTAATTAAATGCCTGTCTGCCTGTCCGCTGCCTCGTAATAATTCCAGCACAGAGAACTCAAAAAAAAAGTCGTCATACCTTTTAGCCAAACAAATCGATGATGAAGATTTATTAACGCAAAAGCTACATGCATGATGAAAGATAATGTAACTTGATCTTGCTCTAAAGAGTAGATTAGTCTGCTATAGAGAGACTTTTCTTACTGAAATTATATTAGAATTTCTGTCTTTTATTTAAGGGTACAGAAAAGTATATGGACGTATGAAAACCGAATAAAATAGTTTAAGACCTTAAAAATTACACCTTAAATCATAGCGAAATTATTTGTGTTTTAATACATCAATTTTAGGATAATATACATTTTCAAAACTTATTCAGATGGAATGTAGAAAGCAAGTTTCATGTTTAAATGCTGCCCCTCCTTATCGTTTGTGAAATATTTTGTAAAACATGTATCAAGTCACTTTTTTCGTTTTTTTTTGTTTTGTTTTGTTATTTTGTTTTCTCATTCTTAATTTCACTCAGCCACTTAAAATTTAAACCCCACTATGTTATTGCAATACACTGCTACAACACAGAGTTTTATGCCCCCATAGAAAACAAACATTAGAAACAAGATATCTCATACTGCTTAAGCACAAGCGCTTAAATTGTGATACTCTTATATGTATACAATGCATGTAATGTTTACCACAGCAAACTTCAAAAGTTTTCTCGTGTAAAATTATTATTTTTTATCTTACAAATACGAATAATTAATCTCTAGAAGTTAGAGCTAATGTAATTGATATATCATGAAAGTCGTTACTTCATAATATTATTTTGACATCCTTCTCATACTGATAATATGGTAAAGATAAGAATAATAAATAAACCATAGGCAATTATCATATCTGAAAGTGCTTTTATTGAAACCAATACATCTTTCGTTAGTAAAATATATCATGTTTTTAGCTTTTCTACTGCTTACCTGTTGTATTTGGAGGAGATTTTAAACTTCAACCAAAATTTCTATATCGAGATTTGACTGGAAATACATCTTTGAGTCTTTTTTTAATATACCTGTGTGCGTTTGTTTGTGTGAGAGTGTGCGTTGTCTGTTCATCTATCTGTGAACAGCATACTATAAAAAATCTGATGGTTACACTCACATGACTTTCTCTACTCTTGTACAAACTATTTTTACAAACGCTTATTCTCCATATGCTTCATGTTAATCGAGATGTTAATCTCATTGCAAATTTTCTTGTAGGTGCAAGGGGAATATGCTAGACTTTAAGAGATAGTCAAATCTTTTAAGAGCCGGTTGCGATGTGGCGCTTTCCATTCTCTTTGCATGTGCAGGACATAAAAAATGAATAACGAATTCCCATTTGAGAAAAAGTATAAGTATTGGAAAACTTAAGGCAATAACAAACAATATCTCGAAAATGGTACATTCAAAAAGAATGTATATGTCATAAATTGTGTATTTTAACGCGATCTATATTTTTTGTGTAGTAAAATTTTGTCTATCTCTTTATGGTTTACCAGTTATGCAAAAGTTGTTCACAATGAAGAATACTTTTGGAGACATTCCCAGAAAATTCGAGATATACATTTCATTTGTTATGAAAATATCTTAAACATATGATACTTTAATCAAAATTGTTAGGCATTTTTGAGGAAATTAAAATTTTCGAAAAATGTTCCATGTAAAGGGTAATCTGGAGTGGGGAATTTTCTTGAAAACCACCGTGTCGCATCTCTGGAAGATGCTGAACCTAAATACCAAGTTTGGTGTTTATCCGACTGTTCGTTTCTGAGTTATGCTGTTCACACACAGACACACACACGGGAATGTTTCCAAAAATCCTTTTTTTTGGATTCAGAGGGTCTCAAAACATATTTTTCCGGTGAAACCTCGGTATCAAATTTATGGGTGGAATACTATACTTCCCCTACTTACTATACGTAGTAGAAAAAGTAAAAAGTCGTTTAAACACCAAACATTTCAGTTCAGCGGCAGGATGCGAAACAAAGATTTTCATGAAAATTCCCCCCCTCAAACTACCCTTTAGATGGAACATTTTCGTTATTTTTTTTTTGTTTTCTCAAAAGTGGCCCTAGCGATTTTGTTTAAAATATTATATATTTATAACATAGACAAGGCAAATAAAATCTATATCTGGAATTTCCTGGAAATGGTCTACAGATGCTCTTCATTCTAAATGAATTTTGTATTAATGGTAAATCGTAAGAGAGGTATTATATAAAACACAATTTATGTCAAATAAAAATTGTTCTGCTGTTAACCTTTTCGAGATATTCTTTGTCACTGGTTATAATTTTCAAATACTTGTACTTTTTTGAACTGTTAAGTCGAGCAATATGCTGTATAAACATCTGATGTGTTAGAATCACATAATCTTCTCTAACCATTCGTCAACAAACTATTCCTATAAAAGCCTTATTCTTCTATCTACTTCATGCTAATCGAGATAAAAATTTGCAGAATGCATATAGGTACAGTTGGATTAGGGTAATACAGTAAGCTTTAAGCGATAGTCACATCTTTAAGAGCGGGTTTCCTTGTATGACCATGAGGGAAAAAAACAATATCGGGTATGGTTAATGACACAAAAAAATGTTATTTGACATGAATTGCGTGCTTCAACGAGATGTACATTTTTATACAGTAAGATGTTGTCTGTCTTTTTACTGTTTACCAGTTACGCAAAACTGATTTAGAATGAGGCCATTCCCAGAAAATTCAAGGTATGCATTTAATTATTCATAAAAATATCTTAAACATATGGCATTTTAATCAAAATCGCTAGAGCCATTTTGCAGAAAATAAACATTTTCGAAAAATGTTGCTCCTAAAGGACAGTTTGGGGTGGGGGTATTTACTTGAAAATTTTCTGCTGCATCCTTGAAAGATGCTGAACTTAAATACCAAGTCTGTTTTTTACCAAATTTTAGTTCACACACACATTTTTCTAAAAATGCTTTTTGGGGGGGAATAAGGTCCCCAAAACATGTATTTCTGGTGAAGTCTCGGTATGGAATACAATACTTACTTTATTCAATATAAACACGTAGTAGAGAGACTAAGAATCTGTCAATCGTTTTAGCCTAAACAAAATACGTGCATCTTGCATGTAAACGTGTAATGAAAGTTTCTCTCATTAATAAGAAATAGATAGAAGAATAAGCTTTGTAAGAATAATTTGTAGAAGAGTGAGTGGATAAAGTCGTATGAATGCAGCATATAAGGGGTTTTAAACGCTCTAAGAATCGGAATAGATGCCTTGTATCGTTTGTGATGCCACAAATATCTACGAAATATAAACCAAACTTGTTTTGTTTGTTTCAGAGCAGAATCGAACCAGAAGTTTGTTGGCTTAGAATTATTTCGCTGACCATTTGATGGCAGAAGCAGGAAATTCATCTAAATTGCATCTAAACGTACTTCCGAAATACAAGCTTCAAAAATACTCAGTTCCTCAATGCGGAGCTCCGACTGAGCCACTGTGTTCTCCCCGGTATGAGAAATAATGCCCCTTAACCTGAAGAGAACGACTTACATGGTACACCTGATATACATAACAAACACTCCAAAAAGAATAACTGCTCACTTTCTCAGTTTTGAAGCAATATCTTTATGACAGAGAAACATGCAGTTTTGAATGTGTTCAGTTGTATGGAACACTGATTGAACCTAGGTAGAATACCAAGAAAATACTTCGCTCCCACAATAGCGTCTACAAAAGCAATAACAAACCCTATAGCAATGTTACTTCCCTCACAAAAATATAAACAGTGCTGCAGACACACAAGAAGACAATAAAGCTAGCAGTATTAAACAGGAACTTTCTCATAAAGACCATTTCACGGTATAAGGAAAGCTACGCTTGATTAGCTTGGAGAAGCTGTTGGCTGTTTAAAGACGTAACGCTTGGCTGCAGGTGCCCCAAATGTTTCCCTGCCTTTATGTGTCCCTTATTTCATTGCTCTTTGGCGTTCGGTGTACCTTACAAGAGTTGATGAAACTAAACAGATATATACCCTCTCTCTACTTTATGGCTTTCCTCAAATCCCAAGACTTTTCTTGCCATTTCTTTTCTTCCTCCTCCATTTGGGAGCTACGAGATACTCGAAGCAAAGGAAAATAGATAGATACGTGCGCAAGAAAACAAATATAACAGGAGATACGGTTGCAGATAAGCAGGAAGACTTCATTTCTGTTTCTTCTTTAGTACGTGTCTAAGGGAAGTTGATCGAAAAGGTTCTCGTTCCGTTCTATCCCCCTTCCGTATCTCCAAGAGGTGACGAGAGGCTCTGTAACCATCTAAAGACATTTCCTGCATCTTGGCTTACATCCACCCTCTAAGGTGATAGTTAAATAAAAGTATTACACCATCAGATAAGGCTACATATGAAGAACAGCAACAAAAGTCTGGGTGGAGGCAGTGACAGTCCTAAGGGTAGCACCATTATTTTAAAACAAACATTTGTTTATTTCACTTTCTGTACAACAAGAATACAAGAACATTTCTCGCTAAGAATGCGATGCTGGTCATGGTGATAGCTACCAAGCGAAGTTAACGAAAAAGTTGTCATTTATCATTATACTACTCTATGGATTCGTGGTTGCATAGCAATGAAACATCCCACTCATGCGCAGAAGAATTCTAGGCATGAGGATAGCACATATCCGTGCCAATTGGTACCTTACATGTGGTAGCATGTGAAGTGTAGCTACCAGTGTCACGTTATACAAAGAGTTAGTGAGTGTAATGCGAATTAAGGTACTCATCGATGTTGGGAAAGCGCATAAAAACAAGAAAAGGACTCAGCATAGAAAATAGAGATATCAACAAAGATGTAAGGCAAGAATGTCCCTTCTCACCAATCTTATTTGATATATATGTACATTGACGAGATTACCAGAAGAAGGCAATCATAATTTTACTTTAATTTTAAAGCGAATGACTTACCTGTAAATACTCTATGCTGACGAACAACTTGTGTTTACGACTTCGGAGGACGCTTTACAGAGAGCGTTGTTTTAATTAAACTATGTTGATTAACGATATGATTTAAATACATCAGAGACGTAAATCGTTTTCAAGGAAAAGCGCCAGTCTGAACAAAAATTATTATTATTATTGAGCCAACAGAACAGGAAAATAAGTTCAATTACTTAGGTTACAATATATCTTACATCTATACAAATGGCATTGACAATAAGCTACCCAAACTTCAAGGCTATTTGGGATAATTGAAAGAAAACTTGTTGGAAAAGTCAGAACAGAGACTGCTAAAACGTTCTGGTGATCCCATCACTGCTCTATGGATCAGAAACTTGTTCCCTAACAAAACAGCAGAATTCAAAGGTAGAGGCAGCGGATTATTAAGATGCTAGCAGGATACAGAATGCTAGATCGTCCGAAATTTGCAAAGAGCTTGGGATTACCAGTATATACAGATAAGAATGGCACGATCGTGTCATTAGTATGGATTCTAAAATAGTACACAACTGTAGAACCAGAAAACGACGAGATATTGTACGCTTAAGAAGAGATGAAGGGTCCATTTCAATAGAAAATACATATAGTGGAACACGATGTATATAATGATGATTAAGGTAGCACAAAATTGTATTTTATTTTACTTTTTGAAAGTGCGATCCTTTAACAAGACTTAAAATTAAACACTGAAGTCGCTGTGGGTGTTGCCTATAAGGCTTTCCAAATGCACGAGTAGCAATACACCAAGATTTACAAACTCAATAAACAAAATTTCTGCAAACGTTCGTGAAATCACAGTTAAGAGGTGACTAAAGTCACCTATATGCTAAATGTTTATTAATAAACTGTATACATTTACATGTAAACTCAGAGCTTTCCTTACTTACAGAAACTTGCACTTTTGTCATCAGAGACATCCGATATTTTCAGTAGGTTACATCTGGTTAGTTTATGCTTCGGCCACCATTGGTTAATGTTGCAGTAAATTATAGCATGGCATGTTCCCCATCTGTAATGACGACTGCAAGCTTTTTATTTTGACCATTAAAACTAAAAAGGAACGTATTCTCTTTAATTTGTTAATATCGTTCAGCTCTTAGATATAGTATTACGATATGTAAAGTTTAACTTATAATAGCTGCAGTCTTAGGATACTTAGCCATCTAGGATTGCAAATCTTCGCTTGATGAAACCAGTAGCTTACTTTGGCAAATTAAACGTCTCAGCTAGCAGTACACGTTCCATTCACTTGTTTTTCCTTTTCTGGATAAGGGAGATAGCATTAACATCAGAGACTTATCTTGTCAGCAAGAACTGTTTGTAATGAAAGATTGAAATGGAAATATAGGTGACGGCGGTGGAGTCTAACATTACCACCTTGTTGGTCTTAGATGATAAGGAACTGTCTGTAATTGACAGAAAGCGAGTGGAATGATTGATTTTAGGCTGCAGCCAATTATGAAATCCTGGACTACAGCCTAAGGGATAGAAGGTGATTGTGTGATAGGAAGTAGAAAATAAATATGAAGGAACTTTTATTCAAGTCCTTTTAACTGGATAAAATTCTCTGCATAATTTCGTGGCATTTCTGTAGAAAACTTTACGTTTTTGCAAGAATTTTGTATGGTGCTTGCTGACTGGTTGTCGTTGGTTGTGTTTGTTGTTCTGTTGAAGGTGTCCAATATTTTGGTGCAGGCGTGCAGTGGGCGTGCCTCTCCATGAAGCTGGAGGTGTTTTGGTAGTTGCTGTCCAGGGTGTACAACTGGGCTGGGATTGTCTCAAGCCTAGTTCACACTTTTCTCTGAAGCGATGTCCTGGTGTTGCGTTTCGCGGTTAGTGAGGCTGGCGTGCAGGTCCTTTTCAATTGTGGCCAAAAAGGACGTCAATATTCAGCATCTCCGAGTGTAAGTTCTGGATAGCTTCTTGAAAGCCATGGAGTGCTCTTTTGGCGTTGCTGTCTAAGGCGTAGTTCTGCCAGTGTTGTCTCGCAAGTGTTATCACACGTAGCACAGCAGCGTCGGCGACGTCATACTGATACATTAGGCTGATGACCCTAATGACTTTCGCTAATGAAGAACACTGGTGTGGTGCTAAGTTTAATAGTAGATTCTTAGACAGTTGGCGGTGGATGACCACCACTACGGCGCTATTAAGAGCCGGTTTTACGAACTTGGAGTAAATCTTGGAATCGTTTCTTGGAATACTCTATCAAGGTACGCTTATGTTATCATTAGTTGCACCGTTGTTAAGCTTTCACATAACCTCCAAATACTACATATGCGCACAATATTCACACCAACATTTGCATTTGTGGCTATGTTACATTTTTAATTACGTTTTTGTACTTTATGAATTAACCAGTCCTTTGCGTTTCTGCGTTTCATTAATAATAACTTAGCCTCACTCTTTACATCGCCGATCATTATGATAGTGAATTGCTATACTGAATTTTGTGTTTATCTTGGGTAGTATTTAACTTCACTGTTTCCATAAAACTAGATGTATTCTGATAATAATATTCTAGGTACGTTATACTGTTCCAATAGTAACCTGCCTGTCATACGTTCTAAATAACCATCCCAATGCGATGTCCTTTCTCAGCTTGAATCTCATTGACGTCATATTCATTCATCGAACTGTCTCTGCAGTGCATTGTGTTACATTTTCTATTTCTCTAAATAAATATAATAAAGAAGTTCATCGTTTATACTGGTCAAAGGTGTGTCTAATACCTAAGCAGCCGGAACAACGGCTTATACCAGCGTGGAAAAAAATTAAATTAAATTGAAACGCTCTTTAACTACCAAGGTAATTGGCGTCCCGTTCTATACTGACCGGAAAGTTTGCTCAGAGCCCTCTTTATCAGGCTTGTGGTACGACACGAGACCAATGGCTTCGCTTCCCTTCTGAAGGAAGCCATGCTACGGATTTTTACACCCGAAAAAAATCCATTGTCTCCGTGGGGTCTGAACCGGCGAGCTCGGAATCTAGAAGCTAACATGATACCTCTAGACCACGGAGGATGGTCCCAGCGTGGAATCATTAAATAAGCTATTTCATGATTATTCTCTTGATAGGTTCTGTTCCGGTGTCGTACAACACAATTTAGGGCCTAACCATGGAACAACGTATAACAGAAGTTTATCCAAGTTCCCACAATTGGTCCTAAGTGCAACAGCGGCCAACCTAAGCTGCGCAAGAGGTGGTTACAGCCTTGCAGTTGCGGAGGCTGCGGCATTTCATTTTGAATGGTACCGTCCGTGGAGGCAGCTGTGTTGTCGGTAGCTGCTTGAACAGTCAGAGGTGTATTGATGGGCTGTTGCCGGTTTTCCCAGCGTCGGAGATTGAGGCAGTAGGCTCTTCCGTCCCTTTTCTCCTTTGTGACTGTCAAGTCTTATGCTTTTTCTTGGAGGTGCCTATGAAACTGAGAAGATTGTGTCGTGATTCTGGGTCTCCTCACAAAGAGTTGCAAGTGTTGCAGGTTATAAGGAAACAGAGCATTGATATAAGTAGTGGCTGATATTGCTTAAAATTTGTCTTTAAAACTATGCATTCCACAAACGAAACTGAGCAATGTCACGAATTAGGGGATAGCTTTGGTACAGAAGAGCTAGTTACGATAAAACCGGGGCTAGTTAATTATTCGGCAATTTACTCGTCACTAAATGCACCAGTGGCGCATGAGACCAGTGAGTTTTATGTTTGACTCAGTAGTGTGCATCTAATTCTGGGGTTTTAAAGTTATACTCACAAACAAGACATATAGCGTTAAACTAAAGAAAGATATAAGGAACAGCTGCATTCTACCTCCCCTATTGTGTGATGCTAAAACTTTGTTTTTAACAGGCAGAGAAATAAAAATGTTAGAAAGATATCAAAGGAAAATTGAGAGAAAGGTTCTTGGCGTCAATCTTCAGGATACAATCCGCAATAAGGATGTGAGAAAGATGACGGGCATCCAAGACGTAACATCAGACATTCATACCAAATGGCAGTGGTCAGGTCATGTCATGAGGATGGACACACAAAATAACAGTTTGGGATCCATGAACTGGCCACAGAAAAGTAGGACGACAGAAGAGAAGATGGGCAGACGTCCTAGAACTCCAATTTCGAACCAGCTGGACTTAAGAAGCTAGGGACCTAAGCGAGTGGAAACTATTGGTAGAAGCAGCAATGGAGGAATGAGGACCTTTCCCGCACTGGCTAAGCGGGATCGCCATAACTGTCACCTTGCCAGCCAGGAAGTCCTTATCCTTCAGGGATTATATAGGCTAATTTTAAATTCTTAATCTATAAACATGATAATACGATCATTACACATGGAGAAATATTCCTTGATTTTGGTAATTTATTGCGAGTACTAATTATTATTATTATTATTTAAGTATGCTATTTCACTTTAATTTATGCGTTTTAGAATGCACAAATCATACGCTTTCAGGTGAAAATGTAAAACAGAAGAGCATTTTGAGAAGCTGTTTTAACAACATGAATTATTTAATGCGTTATCTCTCTCTCTTCTCTTTACTAATTCAAATTCTTTAATAATGTATACAACAAGGGATGTTTATGCGTCTTTAAAACTGTATGAATTCCACAGACACCATTTTATACTCGCTGCTTTATAAATGTTTTTAATTTTTCAAAAACGCATTCCTTTATTTAAGATCAACTTTAGCGCTTCTCTAGGTTCTTGATGCGTAATGTTGGATGGCCACAGTCGCTTAGTTACTTTTATGTGAAGGTGAAATTTTGAGTTATGATACTGGAATATCCAGTTAAATTTTACCTCGTGAAGGGGGAAACTACAGAAAAAGATAGATATGTTGATACAAGGGATCTCAACCACGGACCATCAAAATGACGTATCATTTGAGACATGTTTCTGTGCAGTAATATTGTCTTATTGGTTTCTGATGGCGTCGTTCCGATTGTGTAACATGCACAGTTCAAAAGCATCAATAAAAACATTAGCTGCTCTTCAGTGATCTTTTAAAGGCTTGTTATTTTTTATTGTTTTTCATCGTTCCTTTTTAGACATCAAGCGAACTGCCAATTAAGAGGCTGTATTTTTCTTAGCCTCTGTGAATATTCTCTCCCCCTTCCCAGGTTTTTACATTAGAGGGCTGGCCTGCTTTTCTTCATTCATGATCATGTTCCTTCCATCTTTTCTGTTTTCTTTTATCGAATCATTCCGAGTAAAATCCAATCTCTTGTGTTCCACGTCCCTGGGGCTGAGTGACAAGACGATACCGAACTACCTTTTGGAGACATCGTATAGCCCTGGGGCCATGCGGGGTAACAACTTTCCGAAACTTGTAGAAAATACAAAGAGGCTGTTCTCCAGTCTGGGGATTGAGTGACAGGCCATGCACAATTTTTCTTCCATGATCGTCATCAATAACGCCCGAGGTGAAGGGTTTTCTAGCTGTATTGTTTTCTTTATTACATTTACCACCTTAAAGCTCCATCTTTTCCAGAATAAAAAGCCTTTAGAAGCTCACAGATCTACATTAAAGTTAGCTCAAAATCATAACTGAGGCATTAAACATATGCTAATAGTATCCCTTTTTCTACCACGCTCTAGTAGGTAGAGAACGTATTGCATTCCACCCAAAAATTAAATATCGAGATTTCACCGGGAAATGCATGTTTTGCGATCCCCTGAATCCAAAAAATTATTTTAAAAATATCTATGTATGCATCTGTGAATATGAGATCGTATTTTCCACCGTATAAATAATTTTGTCACATAGTTTATTCTAACGATCACTTTTATATTTATGTATAATGTGCTATTGTTAAAGCAATAGGCATAATTCTTAATTTTTAATGTTGTAATATTCGCCCATTTAAAATGTTCGTGTTTCTTCAGCGTAGGAGAAGGCAAAATATTGAAGGAAACAGGATTAGTTTCGAATGACGTAAAGTAAAAAGCCACGTGATTGCGTTCTTAGAGGAGTGAGAATCTAGCAAAATTACGTAATTGTAAACTGATACCAACATTGGCGCGAAAATGTAACAATGAGGAATTAGTTGAATTATATTCCACGCGCGTGGGGTAGCGAGGATTTCTGTCAGTAGATATCCTTACCATGTAAGACACGCCGCTACGCGAGAGAAAGTTCGCGCATAAGGTAAAGAAATATTCCGCGGAAAGCTAATGTGCCGACGTATACATTCCGGCGTAATTAGTGTGAAAACCGCGAAAGTGTTGAGTATAATTGCACGTAGTACATAATAAACATGGTCGCCTAAAGCAGAAGTTAGCGCGTAAATTAGTAGTAGTAAAATTCGCTGCCGATCATGCCAAAACTTCACCAGGAACATTATTAAATGCGGCACTATTAAATGAATGTGTTCAAAAGGAATACACTCAGATTTATGCAGGGTTAAGAAACGTTCAATTACAATTCAGATTCAAATAGTACGTGTGTTTGTGTTATCACCTCTTCCAGTTACCTGTCCAAGCACTGAGATCTCCTTTATCGCTAACCATCCCGTAAGCAAAGATGCATGTCTCTCTGCTGAGGAAAAACCAGCCAGAGCAAGCCTTTATTATTTCGCGATAATACCATAACGCGATGGAGATTAGCAGCTGAAGCAGAGGCAACGCCCAGAAAGAGGGAACTTCTGTGAGACCGGCGGGCTTCGAGCCGAGTCAGGCCGTTTCCTCCGACGCAGTCTTCAGGAAAGGTAACCAACAAGTTCTCGCCTCAAAGAGCATAGTTCAAATACAGGAGTTGGTTAAATACCAAACTTAGTATTCAAGCTCATACCTTCCAAAAATGAGAAACAAGATTTTCAAAAAAACTCCCCACCCCAAAGCTACCCTTTACATGCAAATATTTTCCAGGTGTTTTATTTTCTCACAAATGGCCCTAACGATCTGATTAAAATCCCATCTAATTAAGGCATTTACAAGACAATAATTCATTCAGAAGGAATATTGCATAATTTTGTATAGTTGGTAAACGTTAAGGGATAGATGCAAACGCACTACAATAAAAAATGCACATATTGTGGCTGTCCAGTTTTTCAACTGTCACGTTTTATTCAGTTCTCACTGACACTGTTTTGTTTTTGAATGACACTGTTTTGTTTGTATATAGTTCACCTTCACCAATCTCACTTCACAAGGTGAACTAGTTCAATTCTCCATCGCTTCATTTCCTTCGTAACGCAGCTTCTTCACACCTGACGGATCACTTCACTCGGGAGTCGAACACAAGTCCTCCACAATTGCCGCTCCGCGGTAGCACTCGCTGCACGTCACCGAAGCCTTCACCATCTCGCTTGGAGAATCGCTCTTGATGTCGCACGGGAAATTCACCCGCTAACTCGCCCACTCACCGGCTGACCGAAGCGATTCACTCTACTGTTGCCACTGACTGACTTAACAACTCTGTTGTACTCGACTTGCATCTGCATACGCTCTGCCTCGACTCCCCGCGAGAGCGCTCGCTTATATAAGAAGTGGAATCTTCCACAGAAGGTTCCCGAATCTTCTCGAACTACAGTGCCTTCGTTTTATTCAAAGGTCACAACCGTCTTACATGTGTATCGGCCGAGACGGCAGTGCGACACAGCGCGGGACGTGCGTTTATTAGCTGTGAGGTGTCACAGTCGTTGTTTTGTCTTCGTGTTTTGAAGGTTTCGACAATACGTGTGTGTGTGTGTGTGTGTGTGTGATCTCCTTAGGAATATTATCCTCTTATTAGTCCAAGGAAATGCCTGGCAACAAATTCGCGCTTGAACAGCGTCTTTTTATGTACATGAAAACTGAATCATGTGGACAGGTGTGCAGACCATTTCAGCAGCAATTTCCTGGTTATCCAGTTCCAGATAGACGCTTTAGACGCTTTATTAATAAATTTAGAACAACGAGATCGCTAAAAGCTAAAATATAAAGCTTACAGGAACAATCCCCACGTCATAGATGAACTTAGGGACAATATAAAAGCAGAAATTATCAACATTACGCAAGAAGCACTTATGGATGTGAATGGCAATTTCATCCGACGATGAGTATTTCGCGCAGATGGACACCACTTTCAACCACACTTATAACATGGTAGTGCTTACTGCATATATGTTATCAGCGCTCGTAAGTAGCGCGGGAGTTACGGAATGGAAAATCCCGCACTATAGTAGACTGTGTGCGATCCTTGGCCTTTGCATAAAACGAACGCACTGTATTTCGACACTGTTTCTGCAGGAGAGAGGGAGATAAAACTTCCAGAAAGCTCCAGTTATCTCCCAATAGTGTTTACACGGGCAAATGGCCTTATCGTTGTTTACTTGGACCGCTCGGCGCCGACCTCCCGATAACCTTGCGCTATAGCTGCTGTGTCAGAATGTGTTTAAAACACACAACCTACTTCAAATAACTTTCCCATATAGCCATTCTTAATGCTTCGAATTGTTCAATGCGTTATTATTCTTTTAAAATCCTGTCGATATTCAATTGCTTCTCGGGATTGCATGGAAAGAGTTCGGAATTTTAAGGCAAGCATATAGCGCCCATTTCTTAAACATTTGAATCTATTGTTACCCTCTTTGTACCTATAAGGAAATTTATAATATAGCTATTCCTGTAAATGTTCATTTCGATTAAAATGAAGTAGATAGAAAAATAAGCTTTCGCAAGAATATTTTGTATACCAACTGAGTAATGAGAGAGGATAGAGAAATTCATGTGAATGTAATATCTTTTTTTCTTTCCTTTTACATTCTCTTCTGCTTAGGTAGCTAAGCTCTTCATTCTGAGTGAATTTTGTGTAATTCTTAACTGGTAAACCACAAAAGATTAAAGGCTTGCAAAATGAAAAGTGTAGAGACATAGAAATTATGTCAAAAATATTTCTGTAGCATTACCTATTCCCGAAGCATTATTATAAACATTCAGATTTTACCAGGTTGAACTGTCATGGCACCTATAGACTATATTAGCCGATTCCTTTTCTTCCCCTTTCTTTTCTTTGTTTCTTCTCCTCGTGGGAGTTCATGATTAACAAAGAATTACTTAAAATACGAATGTTTTGTTTTCCATATGTACCGTAAGTGACGTACGCTTGAGCAGAAAATCACCTTTATACCAATATGTACTAAAATGCATTAAGGATTATATGATGTTGTAATGGGTAGAGAAAGCCATCTGTATGCATCGCATAAGATGTTTAGAAGAATATTAGCATTTTGTGTGCGCGTATGAATATGTATGAATAATTATGCAATAATTAATGCTTCACATGAAATATGTTCTTTGTATGCTTTAAGTTTTCACAGCTATTAAAACTGACTATCCCATTCAGACATCGCGAATTTGATACTGAACAGTAACATTTAGCAACGCCTCGAATATCGACCAATCGCATTCGTTTAACTTATAGTATGCTTGCAAGAATGCTATTTCATCGAACAGAGCGTAGATCGTTACTGGACAATAATTGTATAAGTATACTGGTTTTTATTCACTGAACATTCAAATAGTATACTGTAGTTTATTCACTGAACAAACTATGTTTCGAAATAAAATGTGTCATTGTGTTCTGACTTTATATTAATTTTGAGGTTTACTATTTTGTTATTCCCTCTGTGGCATTGGTTAATTTTCCGTAACACATTTGATTGTTCACCCACTTAGTAGATATGCCATGATCTGCAGCTGATGCAGTAGTCATTTAAATAAACGTAAGAAAGTAACTATTATTTATATAATCTGTTATATTTTATTCATGGAAGAGTCTTAATAAACTGCAGTCGAGGTTAGAGTTTAATCAGATAAATTCGTGACCCCTCGTGGGATTACCTGTTGTTACACGCTGGGGTGAGGGCCAAAAGGTTCCCAGCACATTACTAAATTTTGATCACCCCAACACGCACATGGAAGAGCGTAGCTTACAAACGGCGAGAGGACCGGGACCTTGGTGTCTACATTCAGATGAAGGCTTGCGTTTTTTTAACAAATATGCACAAATATTACATCGCATATATTACCTGTAATTTATTGATAAAACACTTGGCGGCTCTACATTACACTTAGGGAAACAAAGGATGAGGGGAGATGCCTCGCAGTCGAGGACTGGGCACCGCGACTTGCTTCTTACACTCTCACACACAAAGTGACGCTAACACATTCAAGTAACGCTAACTATATTCCCCCCTCTCCAACCCTGTCTAGGCAAGCTAGCTAGCTAGGGCTGGCGTCATAGTGGACGGGAACTTCAAACAAAGCCATCTCTCTCTGGCGTGATCCGCGACAAAGGAGAAGGCCGAAAGAAATAATCAGTCACCCAATAATACTGTCGACAATATGACACAATAATGCGTCTGGTATAACACTGCTTATTGATAAGCCACATCTCCCCCCACTTACAAAAGTGAGGCGTGAGAAAAACATAGAAAATACATATTACTTGAATATAAATGAATTAAATTTAATGGAATTGTAAAACCCCTAATGAATCCGCACATCAACATTAATAATGAATCGATTAATAATGTAGCCCCACAGGAACCCCCCCCAGATCGCAGATCCTCTGCGCCATCGATCCCGGTACCTCTCACACTATGATAAGAGTTTCTCGGAAGATAGGCGTATCAATAAAGCCAATTTCAAGATTTCGGTCAACATTAGCTCTGCGGCCATCATCCGGGGTATTGGTTAATCAATCTTGCTTCAAAATAGTGAAGAAGTTCAATCAGAAACAAGGAGCAAGGAAGCACAGAGTTACTGTAAATGTGTTTCCTTAACCAGCAAGATTCTGGGAAACAAAGGAAGTACGACCTAATATTATATTCAGGTTAGGAATGTAATCTTGAATTATGTTATTATTACTATGCAAAGTTGGTGCTAGGAAATTGTGTTTCAGTAAACGTCTTCCAAGTATTATTCTGTTGTTCGAGACGCTACGGGCTAGAATTACTTGCAACTTTATCTTCCATTTCTCTTTCTGTCCTTTCAAGGGTTTGAAATAACCGTCTACCACCCCTTTGTTTAAACATCTTGCTTCTAGTGGAGTTAGCTGCATTAGATGAACTGTTGGCCCAAGAGCTACAGTAACCTTAAAGCAGGTCAGTAACAGCATGTGCTGACAGGATAGTACAGGGTGATTTATGAAGAACTGACACATTTCTTTCTTTAATAATTCTGTTCCAAATTCACTAAATGCCCCAATTTTAGCATCAAATTAAGCAGAATGTTCTGGAGTTTCGATTGCCTGTCACTAGATGTGCAGATGTTTATGCTTTATTCGCAATTGTTAGTTCTATTGTCGGCAACTACGTTTGAGATTTTGTTCTAGTCAACGTGAAAATGGAGTACACATTAAATGAACGACTCTTCCTTGTAAAGCAACATTGGATTACGAATTAAATTGCAGCTACTCAAAGGGCACACCAGAGAGAATTTGTGTTCGGAATCCTCCCCAAAGAAACACAATATTGGGATTGGTAAACAAATTGGAACCAACTGGATCTCTGGTGAGTGAAAAAGGCAAAACCTCGTTCATCTAGGCTTCCCACGGTTTTTGTTAACTTAAGAGCACTATTGGATCAGTCACCTAAAAAATCGTTAAGACGTATGTGGCAGGAGACAGGGTACAGCTACTCAATGTGTCAGAGAGCTGTGAAAAGTGCAAGCCTAAAGCCATATAGGATTACGGTTATACATGAGTTACAGGAACCAGATAAAGATAGACGACTGAATTATTCTCGTTGGTTTCAAACTTCATTGTGCAAAATCCTGCCATATTGTCCAGCATATGGCTCACAGATGAGGCATGGTTTCATTTGTCCGGCTATGTGAACTCAAATAACTCACGCTATTGGGCCAACGAAAGTTCACATGTTATTCATGAAGCACCTATGCACTCGGTTAAAATCGGAGTTTGGTGCACAATATCCGCACAGAGAATAGTGGGACCAAGTTTTTTTTAAACAATGGAAACACAGCAGAGTACTGACGGATTTTATGTAGTTTGCTGATCAACTAGACCAGGTAGAGCTGAGTCAAGGATATTTTCAGCAGGACGGCGCTACATGCTATCGCAGTTCTCGGTGGCTTGTGCTATCTTATTTTTTGGGCGCCTATTGTTTTAGTATTTTTAAATTTGGGTTCTTTGTCCTCCGACTACCAATTGTACCTCAGTCGAGCACGTATCTCTAAGCAGGGTGTGTAAACGGAAAGTAGTTGTTGCTAAAAGGTAACACTGATGAAAAACATTGACATAGATTTTTATTGCCGTCACGCTTAATTAATAATTGACATATTTAATTTTTATACACGCCTGACTGAAACTGCTATATTTTGGAATGTAACTACAGTCGTTTTAGTTGTCAAACACCAATTACTTCACGTACTTTACATTTTTTCTAACTCTGCGACGTGTACCTCGTGAGAGATTCTTCAGAACTGTGTGTCACTTCCTTATGGCTCGAGAATATATACTCTTTCACCTCGAATTGCCCAAACATTATAATATAGCTGCTATTGGTTACCAAATTGCGCCAACTTTAGCGTCTGTTTTGCTCAGCCAATCACAACTACTGACATATATGCACTAGGGAAGATATATCCTCCATTTCTAAAAGGACAGGCTACCCTGACCTCTATTTCGGCTTTCTCTTCTTGGTAACAAACAACTCTTTCCCTCGGTTTGTTGTTACCCACTTCTATTGTCAGTTTCACTGAGGCAGTGCAAACTTATTTCCAAACAAGTCCTTAAAGTTAACAAACATCTAAAAGCATGTATATATAATAATATTAATTTTCACTATAATCACTCTGGCATACACAGCATGTTGTAATATAAAATATTGCCTCAATGCCATACCTAAATGAATCCATGGCACTAATTGCAAGTTTCTTTGACGACCGGATAAATTTCAAAGAACCTGCAGCCACCGAGATTTCCGGATTTGACATCGCCGGACTTCTTTCTATGGGGTTACTTAAAAGACAGGGTTTATGCCTCATGTCCCCAGACATTGGGCTATATGAAGCACAACATTACACAGGAGATTCAAGCTATTGAAAACAGAGTCCTCCAACGAGTGGACAGTAACATGGAATGACGTGTTGAGTTGTGCCTTATGCAGCAAGGAGGACATTTTCAACATTTGCTATAGAGGTAAATAATTTCCCAAAATTTCTCTGCATTTCAGGTATAATAAGTTGTCGCTAGCATAACTCGTTTTGAAACAATTAAACAAATTAATGTGTCATTACTTCATAAATCATCATGTATAATGGGTTTGACATTACAGTTCTCGTTGAAATAATTTTTAAATGGAATTCAAAACAAAGCACATTTAATACAAAAATGAACGTTGCGAAACAAGCTTATACTGTAGCCAATTGTTTTGCTAGTAAATCACAAACTGAGATGTTACAGCAGAGCTACTATATATGAAAACATAATTTTCAGGACATTCATCATTATGGGACAATCTGTTTTATGGAAGGTGCAACATTGTTTAAAATCACAGCGCAGGTTTGAATAACGTGGAAATTTTGTGAAATCAGCAACAATTTAAAAGAGGCATTTGTGATATTTTATGGTGTTTCTAATATATATATATATACTTTTATGTCCATCTACACTAGTTGTGAATTTTAATTTCTTCATGGTGTGATTACATGGCATTATATTTTTCCCGCTGACAAATGTGTATCGTGGCTTTCTTCGGAAGGAAAGTAGGTCTACTGATCTCGTGTGATGTTTTTTACATTTAAAAGAACCCGAGAAAAGTGTTCCTGCACAAAACTGTCGGCATTTTCACACCCAAAATGCACCTGCTTCCCGATAGTAAATTAATAGACACTGAAGTAATCATTCGTCACCACTACCCTATTACCAGATATCAAATTCTACTAAATGAGTTACAGCCGTTGACTGAGATGACAGTTAAAATTAAAGATTAAAAATAGTTTTGAAACAGAGTTTTCTAAAGGGAATTTTTTTTCTGTGATTTATCGTATTTGAAGTTGCTAAATAATTCCAAAATTGCTTCATTATTGCAATACTAATAAATAAATATATTTATTCAGAAGCTTAATAACTTTACCTCCATGTCGGAAAGCTAATTTTACATATTTTCAAAGGGAACTACATTAAACCGTTTACTCTCAAATAAAATCGTCATGCCATTCGCAGTAATATAGAAGTTATAAGTTTAACTCAAAGAAACTGAGAAACATTTGCCAGACATAATGACCAACTTAAGAAATCAACTTAAGCGTTTTATGTAGGATGTGCCGCCCATAAATGAAGTTAGTTTATAATTTAAACCTTTATTATGATTCTAGATAATCGTAAATAACCTTTACTAAAGGTAACGAATACAAAATATTAACATTGTTATTGAATGGAAACTAGCGTAGATTGAACTATCTTCCTGAGCAATCTGCTTACTTATTTCCTCTTTATGCACCTTTTGAATACATGCGTATACATGTACATTTACACTGGTTAGGAACAACTCAAGAGGTGATACAATCTTATGAAAGGAAAGGATTGTTCTACCCAAAGGATAAAAGCACACCACATACACTAAAATCTATTCTATATTTTGGGGATTTTCCCTTTATAAGGAAATTAAGAAAAACTGAATGAGTTGCGTTTATAAACTAAAACCTTTAGTATACTTCATTTAACTATAAGTAATAGGATATATTGAAACCATGAATAAACGCAATTCAGTGATGGGAAACCAAACGTTGGTTTGTGATTTTTTGCGAATTCTGCTTTACTTTTATAAATATGTAATATTCTGAATTCGTTCTTGTTTAGATTCTTACCGTTGTTATCAAGTATGAAATATTTCAACGTAGTGAAATTACAGTATCCTTTATAATATGAAACTTAATTAAAATCAATAGCTTTGGGGAAATTTTAAAAGCATGTCCTTAGATTTTCAATACAGAAGTCATGATCATCATCATCCCCATCATCATAAACTACCCGTTTGGAACTTAGGATCTGTTCCGGCTATACGGAGTTACAGCTGATCTCTCTATCACCTTTTGGGTCTTCCTATTCTTCTTCTATCTGTTCGACGGTAATTTAATACTTGGAGAAGACTACGGTGTGAGCCCATTCTATGAGGCAGTATTTTTATCACTTAAATGATATCAGTCTAATTATATAATATAAAATATAATAACAGGCCGCCTAAAAGTAATATGTGTATAATATAATATGTACATGTATAATAATGTTATGTGAATGTATTATGTAATTTAACAATGTAGGAGCTGTGAGAATAGAAGCCGAAAGTTGCTAACAATGAGGTAACTTTGAGGCAATAATGAATTAGAAAGTTTAATAAAGGCTACTAGTAAGTCTTAGGACAATAACGTAATATTTAAAACAGTTTATAAATAGCCATCAACAACTAGAAAAAGCTTAAGTTAAATAAAAGTATTATATTGGAGTAGGCTTAGCCAATTAGAGACTTAAAATAGGGAAAATGTGCAAATTCAAGCGGCAGACGCTACAAAACAGTGTTCCCAACCAGACCTAGAAGATAGCGTACCTTAGCAGTGTGTTCGCTCGATACGTATTCAGTATGAGACATAATAAATTCATTACGGCGTGAATAATATCAAGTTTACGTGTTTAAAAGTGCAATTAATAAAAAATCTCACAGCTCTACAGTAGGATATATCAGTGAAGTGTTATTTAATGGTGTGTGAAGGATTAATACAAGAGTGAAGTAAACAGTTATAATTTACGTAAGCCTTATTCTTTAGCCGCACCAACACCTGCTAAGAGATACGTGTTGCTATAAATTACTACTGACTAAGCCGAGGCAAATATACATATATAATATTTAAAGAAACATTCAAATTACAAAGTTGATTTTTTGTAAATTGTAGCGAAGGCCACCGGAAAGTAAACGTGGGGCGTAAGCCACCGGAAAGTTTGTATCGTACATGGTTGCAACTACTTCAAGTTTTGACTCCCCAACAGTGGAACTACAATACCACTTCTTCAAGTTTGGTGCCCAAAGCGTGGTGCTAATAATTTAAAGATAATCTACTTCATCTACGAAGGTGCGTGTACCAATTAATAAGAAGTAATTCTTGGAAAACACTGTGCTAACTTTTACGCACTGCATCCTCACTTAGGCGCAGGAATTTACATCTTATAAAACGTTCGACATGGAAAGCTTCGTTAACGCTCTCTCCAAGAGGTGGGGGTAGCCGCTGGAAAGGTGCGCCGAAACTTTCCTGCGCTCATGATATCGCACGACTGCAGCGCCAACTTCTACGCATATAGAGCTCGGCGGGCACCTCCCGGGACAACTGAGACGTCCAGCAGGCAGACATCGATAGCCCACGAGAGTAGCACGGAGCGAACGCACAGGCACGTTTTACATCTTGTAACGAGTGTAGGCAAAATTACATGTTTCGGACTATTCTAAATTCCAGCTCCTCAAATTTGGTACTTTTACACAAAATTCCTTTTAGTGTTTGGCGCTAGGTATATGTCAATAAGAGTAAATTTCGACATACGTCACGAGCATTAAATTTGTACTGATTCAATTCAAAGTGTTTTACAGAAAGCAATGAACTTATAATGTGTTTAACTTTTTCTTTAGACTTTATTGTTATAGCTGGCAAATGAGAAAACGAAATGTACTAAGTCAAATCAAAATTGTTAATTGAATTATATTTGCAATGTTGGTAAATGTTTATTACAAGAGTTAAAGTTATGTTGTAATAAAGTAACATATGGTGGCTTCTCTTGGTACCCTTTGCCTTAAATATTCCTTTATAGTAAACCTATACTTGGAAATTAAGATAGCAAATCTTCTGGGCAGACGCTAAACGTCAAAGTTCAGCACTTGTATTTAAGCATCCTAAATATAAATCATTTCACCGGTAGCAAATAGCGTGGGTCTTTTTATCGCTTTATCATTACAATACGCATATGAATATATCAGATCCTAATGCGAAATATGACCATAAGAAAATACAGAGATAAATATAATTTTTAAAAATGAGGTCACTACCGTAATGCTGTGCGCCTTACACATATTCTAGAACATAAATGCTTTGGAAATATCTAAAAAAACTTTCCTTTTTGTTTCTATTTAACCACCTAAATAATAATTGTCACCGTGATTACTATTGAGATGTAATAATGATGATAATAATAATGCCTTGTCACGCATGTATTGTATATTCTTTGGTATTAAAATAATATCAGTTCAACTTTTAATCTTTAAGACAACATACCTTTAAACATTTGAAGGTGTAAGACTACTGTCAAGATTTTTTCTGAACTATAAAGAGCCTAAAACCTTGCAGCTTCTTGTCCTTGCAAGGAAGCCAGAGAAAAAGTAGCAAGCAATGAGCGTGTTAGTTCCTAACTGTTATTTATATGCTTTTGGAAGCGAATGTAGGCTGTTCATTTGTTCAGTAACCGCGAGCGGTTTCTCCCCACTCACCGTTACCTATAAATCCGACGCCTCTTTCTCCCGTCACGACGTTCTGAGAAGTTTTATTACATTTAATTAATGTCTCCTCTCACACGCTCCTCGGTCTAGCAGGGTTCCTCTTCCAGACAGCCTTCATTTTGCTACATCATACAGTTCAAACTTCTCAACTTTTCTCTCTTTGCGACCATTTACTTTTCGTACCTAATTTTCGCCGTTCTTCTCACTTTGAATGCTGTTTCAACTTGGATTGCATTCTAGTTGCTAACACTGGAGCTAGAAGTGATTCAGAGAACTCGCATAAGAATGTTCTTATTCTTAAAAGTAGTAGAATGCATTAAATATATTGGATTTAACCTCCATGGATCTTCTCATCTGTTTTGTTTATTTAGGCAAGAATAACAGTTAATACCAGGAGTACTATTTAAATAAAGTAGTTTTAGCAGTAAAGTATAAGTGGGAACGCAACACATAAGTAGAGACACGAAAAATAGGAACTATCGTATTCTAAACCATGCCCGCTACGTTTTGAAATGTGCAGAATTCAATGCTTGTGACAAAAATTTAATATCTTGTAATATTTAGATAAAATCTTCATATTTCTTCACACGCTGTAAGAATTACAATTTTCGCTTTTTAAATAGCTTCTGTTAGTAATGAACTGATTTCTAATCGGACAGTTTTCTGTGAAACACATTTAGAAAATCCAAGAAACTTTTTTCAGTAAACGCGTCTGGAAAAATAGGCACCTCTTTTCCAACAAGTCAGGTACAGTTGAGAAAATGTAGCAGTCACTACAAAATTAAACGCACTTTATTTTCGAAGAGATTTTAATTCCGCGGAGCGATGGTTTTAGTGGTATAGTGTAGTTAGTATTAAGCAACAAAGTTATCAGTATATTATTTTTCTAGCCTTAAATGTTTCACAATGATTAAAATTGAAAAGCTCCATTTAATTTGTTGTATTTCGTTTTATATCTTACTACTAAACACAATAATATCTAACAATATTATTTTGGAAGAAAATATAAACGCATTTTTTAAACTAATGTACTGCTCCAAACCCTTAAAAGTATGAAATGTTTTGGCTTTAAAACATGTATTTAATATTTCTTTAGTTTTTCTTCATATTTTGGTAAAATAAAATCATATTTGGGGTAGTTTTTCTGTGTGTTTATACGCAAGTAAAATATTCGATTCTACAATAGAAACTGTGATGCGTTACATTCACATGCCTTTCTATACCCTCTATCGTTTATTAGTGGGTATACAAATTATTATTATTATTACTATTACAGCATTTATTTTACTACCTACTTCATTTTAATCCAGGTAAATCTTTCCAGAAATAACTGTATTATACATTTCCTTATAGATACAAAGGGAATTGGACAGCCAAATGTTTTAGAAATGGACGCCGTACGCTAGCCTTAAAATTCCATATTCTTTCCACGACATCGCGAGAAACAATTGAATATCGACAGTACTTTAAAAGAATTGCTAAGTATTAAACAATTCGTAACATTCATAACGGATATCTCGGAAATGGCTGTTGCTACAAAAAAAGTTATTTGAAATAAACTGTGTGTTTTAAAGATCTCTACATTTCTTGTGTAGTACGTTTCCATCTATCGCTTAGCGTTTATCAGTTATACAAGATTATACAGAGTTTCTTCCGAATGAAGAAGACTTCACCGGCTATTTCCAGAAAATTCAAGATATACATTTTGTTTGTCATGTAAATATCTTAAATATATAGTATTTTAATCATATAGTTAGTTGCATTTTTTAGAAATTACAAATTTCGAAAATTATTTCATGTAAAGGGCTGTTTGGGATGAGGAATTTTCTTGAAACTCTACGTGTAGCTTCTTTGGAAGATATTGAACTTAAATACCAGGTTTTGTGTTTATTCTACTTTTCTTTTTGAGTTATGCTGTTCACACACCCACATGCACACACAATGGGCATTTTTATAGAAATGCTTGTTTTTGGGTTCAGAGCATGTATTTCCGGCGAAATCTCGGTATCGAATTTTTGGGTGGAATACAATACTTCCTTACTTACTATATGTAGTAGAGAAACTAAAAGGCAGTTGCAGTAGGAATGTATTGATGGTGTACTTAAGTGATAGATAAGACCGCTCCGCAAATGACTGCTTTCGAATCGTAGCTTATCTCATTGTCTGTGTTACCTTAGTGCTCTGTATTTACTACAATTTAGTTAAAAATAAAAAGTAAAATTTAGGTTACATTAGACTGCTGTAAAGAGTTCGACAGCTACTTTTGTAACTAAGTGATGTGAGTTCTCGCCAATTCTCTCCCCCTCTTCCGTTTCTTGTGGTTGTAGGGAGGGTTCGAATGCACATTTGCGCTAGTACTGTTCAATTCTAAGCTTCCTAGTTGTAACAACTGATAATTATTTTTAAACGTAAATTCTCCACTCCTTACTAAAGTAGACACAATAGTGCATTTATTATGATATAAATGTATAATGCATAATTTTAATATGACTATGACGGTACACTCGCTTCCATTTATGCCGTCACGCAGCTTCAGGTGACATTCTACTGACCTTCACATTGGAGTATGTATAGCAATGAAGAGGTGTGTGTATATGTTTACCTTTTCGCGCATGCAGTGGCGCCCTGTTTTACGTGCACAGTTCTACATTATTCGCAAATGAATATGTACTTTTGAGTTGTAACTTATGTAACTCATCATCACCTATAATTTGAAGTAGATGGTTTGTTAGCCCCACGTTTGTGCGCCAATTTGAAGTGGAATATTTGTTGGTAGTTGGAAGATGCTTCATGTTTATCTGCACCACGTAAGGGAGCTAATTTGTCGTGGTCACTTCGTGTTATCTTATTTCTGAGCGCCTGTTATTGTTTTACTACTTTAAATGTTGGGTTCATTGTCCTCCGGCTAGCTATTATTTCTCGGTCGAGCACATCTCTTGAACAGGGTGTGTAAACGGAAAGGAGTTTTTACTAAAAGATAACACCGATAAAAGAATTTGTTTTTACACTTTTATTGCCGTCACACTTTATTCATTTCACATATCTTTAGATACACGCCAGACTGAAACTGTTATGTTTTCTAATGTTATTATAATCACTTATTTGCCGCACTTTATTAATTCGCGTATTTCACATTTATAACTAACTTTACGACGCGAGAGATTCTGTAGAATTGCGTAACGTGTACTTTAAGTATACTTCCGTTGAACTACGCGACGTGTAACCCGCGAACGATTCTGATGAACTAAGCGACGTTTAACTTCTGAATGATTCTGTTGAACTGGGCAATACTTGCCTCTGGCTTTAGCTTTTTATACTCCCTCACCCCGATATGCTTAAAGATTATAATCGAGCTGCTATTGGTTAATAAAACGCGCCAACATTAGCGTCTATTTTTATATCCAATCAAAAATTACGAAAACATATGCTCTAGGGAAGAAATTCCCGCCATTTCTAAGAAAAGCGCGCCAATCTGACGTCATTTGCTTGTCTCTAATAATTGAAAAACAACTCACCCCCTCGCTCATTGTTACCCGCTCTTATTGTCAGTTTAAGTGAGGCCGTGTAAACTTATTTCCTAACAATGCTTATAATTAATAAACATCTCAAATCATTGTCATACAATAATGTTAATTTACACTACAATCATTCTGGCATTTACATTATTGTGATACAAATTACTGCCACAAATAACCATGTTTAAATATGTAATTTATAAAACCTTGTTTGCACAATATCTCCACAAAAAGTGCTTTAATGGCAACATAATATATAACTGAAGCCCATTATACTTTCTACTCTCAAAGAGGATTCATTTACTAGACACTATTGGAATCATCTGTACAATCTAAATACACAACTAAATAAAACACTGTTTTGCATAATTTCTGCATCCTCTGTGGTGTGCAAGTAGTGTGCGTGCCTCACATTCAAGAGCTTCCGAGTTCGAATCTCGATTAGGGTGGGTTACCCGGATAAGGTTTCTTCGGGGTTTTCCCTTATCCTGAAAAGACGAATGCTGGGTATCTTTAAGCTCTGTGGGCTCCGGACTCATTTAAGTATAACTTCATTCACATATGATCTAAATGGTTAAATGACGCTAAACTAAAAAAAATCTCTATGAAAAAGTACTTTAAGACTACAATTATAGTCTAAAACTGAAGTAAACTATACTTTTTACTTTCAAAGAGGACACATTTATAAACATTGTTTTAACAATCTGTACATACGAATGTTGCATGGAGGACATGCCCTATCAATGTCTTCAAATGGCAAATTGGCTTCCCACGTATCCACAATTTCTCCGCGATGCACCTCCAAAGTATTCCCATATACATCACGTGAGCTACAGCTAACACATAAACTGCTTGGTCGAACAACAAAGGCAGAGTGCTTCAGACACAACTCTCCCTGCTGTGTACGCGCCCGCTGAGAAAGTTGGTAAAATACCTCCCGAAACTGCGGTGACGGCATAAATGTTAGCGAGTGTACCATACACAATATTCATGCCAATGGTATAAATAAATCAATTATGAACTGCAATTGCCGGAGCTTAGAAAACATAATGTAATCATAAAAAATTAATAATTTTTAAATGAATGTGGTATGAAATCTGTATAATATGCAAAAATATACTCAACAATGTCGAACTTGCAGATGAGAATGCCCGTTGCTAATTTCTGCTAGGCAAACAAAATCCTCGGAGAAGAATGGAATTATCGGAAAAACAGAAAAGAAGACAGAAGGGAGAAGGCAGTTCATAACTCCGAAATAAAAATGCATGGACGAAGTTATTAAATCACGCAACAGAATTAAATGAATGCTTTAGGAAACAAAAACTGAAACAGAAACAAAAATCTGTTATAAGATAAGAAAGGATGTTGTCTAGATTTGAAAGAAAGCCTTGCTCTGCAGCTGCCCGATAGGAAAATAGCTTCACGAAAGCGAGTGTTGTTATGCAGAATTACAAATAAAACCCCAAATGTTCAAAGATGAGTGAATAAGACATTGGCGTATCCCTTTTCTAAAGTCTAATGTTGTTTTTCATGTAATTACTACATGTCTGTACTCTACTACTATCTATATACATTGGGTTAAAGTGTGAGAACTTTATATAAAACATTAACATTCCTTAAGCGTTAGTTAAAAAGCAACGTCTTTATAGCACCGCTTCATGCCAAGGGTTTTTTTTGGGTATCCGACTTACGTGCCATAACGCTCACGGGTACTTTTAGTGTTTATTACGTTAACGTTGGTGCTTCACCCTACTAATTTCTTTGCGCATTTGGTAGAACAGTTCAAAGAATTTCTATGTATTGACCATTTATAACATGTTGAACAATAAATACATTTTCTATTAAACACAACACAATATAATCAACTGAGAGAATATTAGATATATAAAGTAATGTGGTTATTGAATACTATTCATAAATCTCATTTGTACCACATATTTCTAAGCATTGGCCATAAAATAGTACACTTTTAATTTTTATTGACATCCTTCTCTTCTATTCTTAAATTGACGAACATTCCAATCCATGTACCTGTTGCTACAATTCGTTCTGCTCTCAGCACAAGATAACGCCTGGGCTGTTAAGAAATAAGAGAAGAACATATTTATTAGAGTTAAAATCGTCAGCTGTAAACGCAAGTGGCGATTAGTAGAGGGAAGAATTTCACTGAAAAAGAATTATTGCCTAGGATGATTACACGATAACCATTTCGAAACCAGAACAATGTTAACCTAATGACTGCGGTGATTTATATTTCTTCTTCTTCAATAGGTTACCCTCATCTCTATAGGACTTACACCCCCAAGGACTTACAAGGCAATGCCTTGGGACAGTAACCTGCCGAGGAGGAGCAAACTCTAGATCATAGCTTATCCAGGATGGGTGATCTACCGAATACCTGATATGGCAGTAAAGAAGGAAATTAAATGTAATGATGAAAGGGATGATAGGAAAATTTGCGGATCAAATTATCCAACCCAGCCTTCGCTTAGCGACCGAGGAAAACCGCGAAAAAACCTTTGGTTCAGGTTGGTCGGCCCCGGGGGTTTGAGGGAACCTCTAGAATGCCAGTACCCTTATTTGATTATAAGCATATTTCAGTAAGCAAAAATAAGTGACTTCTCCCTTAATTCTCAGTTTCAGAACTAACATCTCGCTTTCCGCTACGATAAGATCACAAAATATCTGTAATTTGGTTAATTAAGCATCTGCTGGTTGACTTTTAAAGCCATACTTTCTACGAAGGCTTTAAGAAGAGACCATTTCCTGCATCTTTTTGTTTGTATATTGTACGAGATTAAATCTTAACCTTTCCTCAACAAATTCTTTCGATGCATTTTCTGGCATTTTAGATTTGCATTTGGGCTTTAGAAAGCCGACAACTGTAACATTCTGCTCGTGTACCACTTAAATGTTACGCTCCAAATTCCCTATTAAGTAGAAGAAAGTGTGTTTTTGGGTGCCTGTGCTTTGATTTTGCCTATGTTTTCCTCTAATGTTGAATTTCACATATGGGAAAATATTTCAAAACGTTTGTTCCAAAAATGAACTAATTTAAAGAAGATTGTAGTGCTTCCGAAGATTTTGCCTACTCTGGTACCATGCTGGATATTGTTAAGAATTCTAATAGTATTTGTAACTGATTTAAAAATTAGATTAAGAGGAATCAAATCAGGTGTTTCTCATCTGGATATTCGGTTGAAAGAAACCTCTAAGCTTCAAGTACATTGATCCTTCGTCCTTTGAAGTAGATGAAACAATCGTACGTGGTTTTCACCAATAATCTACAGGGTAAATACACTACGTGATCAAAAGTATCCGGACACCTGGATGAAAATGACGCACAAGTTCGTGGCGCCCTCCATCGGTAATGCTGGAACTCAATATGGTGTTGGCCCACCCTTAACCTTGTTGACAAGAGTTCACTCTCGCAGGCATACTTTCAATCAGGTGCCGGAAGGTTTCTTGGGAAATGGCAGCCCATTTTTCGCGGAGTGCGGAACGGAGGAGAGGTATTGATGTAGGTCGGTGAGGCCTGGCACGAAGTCGGCGTTCCAAACATCCCAAAGGGTTCTATAGGATTCAAGTCAGGACTCTCTGTAGGCCAGTACATTACAGGGATGTTATTGTCGTGTAACCACTCCGCCACAGCCCGTGCAGTATGAACAGGTGCTCGATCGTATTGAAAGATGCAATGGCCATCCCCGAATTGCTCTTCAACAGCGAGAAGCAAGAAGGTGCTTAAAATATCAATATAGGTCTGCGCTGTGATCATACCAAGCAAAACAACAAGGGGTGCAAGCTCCCTCCAGGAAAAAAACGACCACACCATAACACCACCGCCACAAGTGACACCCAATCACCTGACCACGTTCGAAGCCCTAGAGTTCCACGGAGCGTCCCATTCTGCTGTTTCGCGATGTCTAATGACTACTGAGGTCGCAGATAATGAGTATCAGGCAGGAGGTGGCAGCACAAAGCACCTAAGATGTAACACGTATGTTTGTGGGGGTGTATATGTTTCACTTTAACATTTAAAAAGCCTAATGCAGTATTTCATATCTTAGAAACATACTTTAAGCTCTGAGCGAAGTTAACCGAGGATTTTCGTGAATTCAGAAGGGTCTAAGCCAAGCCTTGGACACCTTTGAGTCTTGGTCAGCACCTGTTATCCAATGAAAAGTCACACTCTGCATAACGTCATACTACTGAATTTGAGTCTAAATATAAACCCCCATAGCGCGTGGGTAAAATCTGTATAAACTGGCGAAGAACGTGAATTTTGTTCAATATTCTTTTCTGGGCTCCGGCGGGTATAGATTCATCTGCGCTCACGCGAACACGTTTCCAAGATGTGAAGTGATAAGTGGCCTAGGAATACTTTTATTTCTGCAGCAATTAAATAATTTTGTCGCCGCTTATAGACTGGAGCGAGTTTTGGTTATATTTAGTGAGTGGGAAAAAAAGTTAACGCCACGAGCTCCCTCAAAGTTCTCAGTTACCCTTCGCTCCGAGCACAAAGTCTTGTCTGTAAAGTTTAATATCACAAGTGAGTAATAAAGAAGTAAAGTAAATCTTGTCTTCATTTCAACGTGGTAATCCTAGTCATCCTGAGATAAGATTTCCTCATTGGGCATTTGAGCAAGCCCTTTTAGCTTTCCTATTCTTGTTCCCATTCTTCTTCTTCTTCAACGGATTAACCTCGTCTTTGTAGCACTTGCACTCCCAAGGACATACAAGCTAGGTAAGTGCCTTGGGTCAGTAGTATGTCGAGGAGCAAATAAACTCTGAATCTCAGCATGGGTAATCAGCCCAATGCCTGGTATGGTGGTGAAGTAGTAGAAGGAAATAAAATGCAGTGTTGAAACAGATGATAGGAAAATCCGCGGATCAAATTATCCAACTCAACATTTGTCTAGCGATCGGAGAAAACCGCAAATAAGCTTTCGCCCAGGTTGGTCGACCCCGGGGGGTTGATCCTGGAAATCCGAATGTGAATCGCACTCGTTACTGCGGCGCCACCTTGCTCGTGGCTTTCCTATTCATGTGGGATATTTCCGATAGGACAGTAAACACAGAATTGGCGAGATTCGTGCCACTTGACTGTCTTTAGCACCTTACGTGTGACATCAATCTATATTTTGAAACGTACTATGGCTCGGTATGCAATTCAGGTATGCGTGCAGTAATTCCCGCATGCAATTCAATGTTTACTGTTTGGTTTTGATCAAATCCCGTATGCAGTTCGAGTGCTCCCTATGTCGCAAACAGGTTTCCTGAAATAACGGAATAGAAATACCACAAATGGTGTCAATATAACGATCATATTAAAACGGGAGTGATTTAAAGTAATTTCACATTTCTGCAAAACCACACATGAAGCATTCGGAAGCTCTTCACCAATGTGCTTATGTTTAAGAAACGAAAGCTTTAACATTATAAATAAAAAGTAGTTTTACTCTATTTTATGAATGTTACAAAGGTTGCTAATGTGCTTTTCTTTAGATTTTAGGAGCTGAATAATGAATAAGTGTAGGGTTATTCAAAAGAAGGAACGGACTTTAAATATTTATTTCTAATGAATGCCAATAGATGGCGACACGTGATATATCACTGAACGTTTTATTTTGTGTGTTCAAAATGTGCACCATTTGTTATGCGAGGACGACCAAGCTTTTCCGTTTGCATACGAAACCATCTTCTACGAATTTATTGTATCCATTGTAATTTTTTTATTCACGCTGCAATGAAACAATGGATTCACTCTTTGCATACTGCAACACATAAAATCACTTTTCCTGTGGCGTTGCCATTTTCTCGTAAACAAACCAAGCGCCGCTGTAGGCACTGAATGGAATTAATGGGTGGGGCTTAAAAATTTGTACCTTCCTCTATTTAATGATGTGTTGTATGTGTTGCTATCTATTGTCGTTCATTAGAAATAAATATGTAAATTCTGTTGCTTCCCTTTGAATAACCGTGTATAATAGATGGTTATTTGGTTAATTATCACAGGTAATAGTACAAGATGCTTTAAAATTAAAAAAAATGTGTAAGTGCTTAAAACTTAACTCATTAAGCTTAAACTGCGATTGTTGTGTATTATAACTATTCCACGAATAAAATATATATATATATATAATTCTGTTATTATTACAAAATGTGTATAAACAGTAGTTTCTACGTACGTTCTACAGCAATCAAACATAAAACTTTAAGTCAGCAGAGTAAAAATGTAAACCGTCTTGAAGAACAACATTTAATTTAAAACAAACTAATTAAATGCATGACCTTCACCAAATTAGTTTGTTTTGAACCTCCCAACAAAACCCAATTAGGGCTATTTTCACTACATTAAGATGTGTATAATCGAGTAGAGCTAATTATCTGTAAACAGGCCGTGATGGGTTGACATTCACTGGTTCTTAAAGCTGGTTGTCCATGTTGTGCTTACTTATATGTATAAAATGCGTGGTAAACGATTAATTAATTGTCTTTCTCAAATAAAATTATGGTTTAGCTGCATTCGCCACTGCAGAAGATGACTCTTAATTATTGTTATTAAGAAATAATACAGATAACATTGTAGTAGATAATGAAGTAAATTATCCATAAGCTGGAAACATAATAATTTATGACTATACTATCAATCCAATATTATTAATAGATGGAAATCAACCAATGTCTTTACAAAGGGATTTTCATAAAAATATTTGATTAAGGCCATCATTGGCCTCGGTTTGCTTTTCTGTCCGTTCATCCATCTGCTGTACTTAGAGAGTTGAAGCTTTATTTATTATAACTTCCCCCATAATGAGGCTGCCATTGAGACAAATTATGGGTCTATCACCCAATCACCTATGAATTGTATAAAAATAATGTTGTTGAGCATTAAGATTTATAAAATATATCAATTAGAATATACAGGTAGAGCCAAAAAACTCCGAATCGGCTGCGCGGTGTTTTTCCTGTCCGCGTCCTGACGCTTGTTGCCGTCCGCCGCTATCATAGTAAGGCGCGAATGAAACAATACAACATTTCTAAAACTACTTTTAAAGGCTTTACTCATCAACTTTATGAAAGGAGCTGCTGAAACTGGTCACATCGTTGTCCATACATTTTTTGCACCATTTTTCTTCGAGTCATAGTTGAAGGCCGTGCATACCTGAATACCCTGTTTTTAGAGAATTAACTGACAGAGACCGTGATTTTGTCTTTTTTTCAACAAGACCCTTCAACAGCGCATAGGCCAATACTTCGATGAGAACAATTGAAAGTGCGTTTGAGGACAGAATTATTAGTAGAGATTAGTGGGCACCTCGGTCCCCCGACCTAACCCTCTGCGATTTGTATCTCTGGGGTAACTTAAAACAAAGTGTACAAGAAAAACTCACACACCCTGGAAGAATTGAAACAAAATATCCGCCAGGAAATTGCCAGCATTTCTTAACGTGAACTACGGCGAGTGATGGATGGTTTCCTAAGTGCCAAAAATGTATGGAACAACGACGATGGCCAGTTTCAGCATCTCCTTTCATAAAGTTGGTAAGTAAAGCCTTTAAAAGTAGCTTTAAAAATGGTGCATGGTTTCATCCAAGCCTTTCTATGATAGCGGCAGACGGCAACGAGCGCCGAGGACGCAGACAGGAAAAACACCACGCAGCCGGTTGGTAGTTTTTTGGCTCTCCCTCTATTATATATATTGCAAGTTAATTAGTTATCTTCTGTTGATTATTTTACTCTGTTGTCCGTGAAGGTGGTTTCGAAGGATAGCTATGGAACCCCGTATTATATAGGCGTGCCTTTTCAAGAGCTATGGAGAACTACAGTTTAACTACAAGTTAAGAAATTGCACCCCGAGCAGCAATTAATAGGCAGTGAACTTAAATGTCCACCAGTTTATATTTGCCGTTATAATATCTCACGGTTGTCAAATAAATGCTTTTTTTTCGCGCTGTGGACTACATCCGGCAGCTCACTATGGGATTAAAAGCGTACTGTAGGATACAAAATATAAACCTGTCTACTTAATAGACGGTAAACGATTATATCTATAAGCCTATTGCTCCCATTAGTGCAAGACCGGAAACCTGTTCGTAAATAGAAAACCCATGATTTCGTAGGGAGTTGGCGATCACGACGTACTGAGTGATGATTTCGGAGCACTTCAACATTTGGGCAGACACCAAGAATACGGGCAAGAGATTGAAGAGAAATCTGCCGACAGTTTGATTGAAATACATATGAAATGGAGAGTCCCTCGAAACTTTTTCTACTTAACTTCAGATGGCAGCACAGGCGACGGTAGTGGTGATACATGAAATGAAATAACAAAGGGAAAGGGCTTTTGTGAAGGAAAGGTTGCGAGCCTAAGGTCCCTGAAGCCGTTGGACGTGCGAAATTGAACATTTGTAAGGGGCTTACAATCGATTATGTTTTTCTTTAAAAAGCCGGCGTGGAATGCGATGGGGAGAAGGATGATACGGAGCCCAGGATGTGATAGAGGCACCTACAGCAAATCAATATTCAGCTCTCACAGGTAGTTAAAGACACATTCATTAAGCAGGTTGTAGTTTCAATTGCATTAAAACAGCATTAAATTTACGAAAACAGAGAAGTTCCTGAAATGAAGCCAAAAGAATAAGACAATATCATATGACCTGTAGATATAGTTGAATCAACAATGATTGCAACACTACTACATTTCAAGTATGTCTTGACCTCTTTGTTTTGAGTCAATTTTTAGAAGCGAGAGTTACCTCTAAGGGGAAGGACGTAACTTAATACACACGTGGCGGAGAAGTTGCCTAACGAGCACGGCGTTCATTCCGAAGAGTACTAATACGGTAATGACAATCGTAAACCAGATGAAATAATGTGCCTCCAAATGTCACACGCAACAGAGAAAAATAAAATAAACGATAAAAAACGTTAATCTTTCTTGCATAACCAACGTCTAGTCATTCTACACAGATAATATTTTTATTTACATTTGCAGAAGATGCACACTGTTGATAAATTCAGTTGCCTTACGCTAGCAATTTGATACCGTAATCATTGACAGGAAGATATAAATAATTAGATAAAGAAATGATAGTAAGATATAGAAATAATTTCAATAAATAATTAGTGTATATTAAATCAATGTATAATATAATAAGCCTGAGTTAAAAGATGTGTCCGGAGAAAAAGGTCATTAGCGAGTCATGTTAAGGAAAGATTGGATTTATAGGAATTTTACAGTTTTTAGTGATGCTATTAAATTATTTTGTAAAGAATATGTATATCCTTTAATGAGTAACAGCGGAGTAGCGAAAACATTAGCATAAACATTCCTGGAAGGTAGTTGAGGTTGAATTCAGTACGTTTGTAAAGTCACATAAATTAGAGAGGGAATAAAATTCTTAGATTCGAGCGAGGCACCACATGGCAACAGCTTCAGATGTGCATATGTAAAGTTTTAAGATTGGACCGCGTGAGTAGGAACGTTGGTAGGGGTAGTAAGCGGAGCCTAAGTAAAAATCATGCATTCTAAGTCAACTTCCCTTTTACTTAACCATGTGACTTACTCACAAGACGGCTTTTTTGACTACTCGTGTGGTATTTAGCTTCATTTTAAGTTGGGTAGCACCTAGGGACCGCTTGAGTTAGAAAGACTTAGCGGTACTGCGAGGGATCTTTCCGTGTAACATTTCTGCGACTTATGGCAACTGACGCTTTGTATTATTATTATTTCTATTTTTATTATAGAAATAATTTAATTATTTAATTCAATAGTTGGCGACTCTCTTCAACGGAACATTTTAATTAACATTAAAATTTACAGCTAATTAAACTGGTATTGTCACGCCTTTAATTTGAAGGGGGTTGAGGACGTGCATTTGGGAGCGTAGCAGGATTAAGAGTTGGTGAGCAACTCTGAATAGCAAGACACAATTAACAGAAACGATAACAGATTTAATATAATAAACGAGTAGACACAAAGACAGTGAGCAAGCAAGCCATTTTAGGATTAAGTATTTAAGAAAGATCGGTTTCTAGTTACCTAGTGCCATTGAGCAGATGTTACACTGGTTGCCATACCCAAAGGTGAATGTTAATCTGGGCAGCGCCTCCGGCCGCACCTGGGTTGTTCCTATCAAGACTACCATCCCCATAAACTTATGAACGGGGTTTTATATTATAATAGACGCCTCCACACAGGACATGGCCATATATGGAGAGTTAACCTCTACTCTATGAGTTGGCATCACCCACATAATAGCACAAGGATATGACTAGCACTGAATGTCCACCCATGCATCCTGTGTTGCACCATGTGAAGTAAGAATGCAAGAAATAAGCTTCACATGAACCAAGTTCTAAAGAAAAGTAATTTTTAGGAAAATAATTTAACTTGACCCATACGTTACGGTATTATCCTTTCACATTATTCTAGCGCATATCCTGTGACAAAGTGTTTTTAGCTATACCACTGAAGCAGCTGACGGACGAGACAATGCAGAATGAGCTGGGAGATGGCGACATTGTAGAACTCAACGATAAAGTAGGTAACATTAAACGTTGTCTAAATGAATGAAACTTCGAGATAGCAGCATCAAAATTTGAAGCAAAGGGTACGGCTTCAAAATTATCACACCGAGAAAGGCTTACAGCCTTCACAAACCTTCGTTATAGACCAAACAAAACACAGTGTGAATGAGTTTTTGGAAGGACACATACCATACAAACCTCTATCTGTGGCTTCGATATGGAAGGTTATCACGTTTAGAGTGAACGCCTTGCTTGCAAGGCAACTTCTCCAACACATATGTCACACGCCTTTGAGGAAGTACTAGGCGGATTGAATTCTAGGCTCAGTGGCTAGACAAGTGATACCATACAGGCATACAGCATATCACGGTGCACTTTGAAATGAAGACCCACTATATACAGTGATTCCATAGTTCCTCCTGCTGTCTACAGTCACCGGTTACGCCACCATTTGTCGCATCACCGAGAGGAGCAGAAAAGGTCCAATCCTATGAAAGAAAATGAGAAGGAAAATGAACGAAAGGACCCTGGCACAAACAATTACCCTAACAAGTTATTGAAATGATGAAAGAAACTGAGGCCAAGCTGTCGGTTCTCGGGCTTCAAATAAAGTCATCCAAAAAGCAAGCCCTCCCGCTACTTATGTATACATATTGTTTTCACCTAAACAATAGTTTAATATTTATTTTCCAGGGAAATATTTCTAGAATCATTTGTGAATACGAGTCATAAAATTTAAACCACGTGATACTTGCTACAGGAAACAATTAACTCTTAAATGTGCCTTTGGTGTCTTTTGCCAAGAAAAGTGCTTTCAAATTACCATATCTGAAAGAGCATTTAGAGGAGATTATTATTTTAGGTTTCTTATAAACTCGGCGAGAACGTGCACAGCAATTTTTTATTTTAAGGCTGTGGGTAATACTTTATTTCACCATTCTTGCGATCAGCGCTCCTGCTCTAACGTGAGCTGTATCAATTTAATTTCGAGAGTGTCCCTTAGGGATAATAATTTTCAACTTTAATTAAGATAGAATAAGCATTGTAGTATTAGTGCTGGTTCAGTAATAAAGCAAGGCTGTGTGACAGCTTCTCGTGTAGCCTTGTTTTTCGAAGAGTCGGGAAAAAATGCATTCCTTTTAGGTGAAAATTAAAATGTGGTCCCAAGAGATAGCACAAGTAAAGAAGATTCGTGACTAGTACATCAACAGACTCGCAAAATGACGAACATACATTCTTGCATAGATCCATTTTTGGGGACCTTTATTTAAATATAATTCATTTACAGTTTGACGGCAATTGTTTATTTGTGTTATTTAGTAAACTTAAGTGTATTTATACATAAATTACGTTGCCAACCTCACATTAAATGAACTAGGAGAAGTATTACAGCGCTTTTCAAGCTAAGTGTTGAAGGCTCTATTTTGTAACTATAGCTCACTTACCAAATGTTTAGGTGACATTGATATCTAAAAATATCCAGAAGAAAAGACTTAATTACACTTAATTTTAATTGCTCCAAAAAAGGTCAATAATTTTAAAAATAAAATAAGAAAGACTGCGTAGTCGTGCGGTCAGCATTCTGACTTCCCAACCCAGAAGCTTCAGGTTCGATTCTCACCTAGGGCGTAGAATTTTTCTTTAACCAGAATAATTCCCTATACTCCGCAGAGTCTAGAAGTATGGTTATGAGAATAAATGTGAAATTAATATCAAACTTATTAAAATCCAAAGCTTATTTACTTTTTATACTTTACTTGCTTTTTACTATTATTATTAGAAATTATACAGGGTGGACAATTTAAGTTGAGACTGCACATCTCCAAAACCAAGCGTTGTAGAAAGAAATGTCTTTAATAAAAGTTGCTTGATATTATGTGGGAACGTAAATGCCATTAGTCGTGTTTTATTTGGAGGACGTTGTGATGGTTCATTTTAAGGTCAATTTAAAGTCACTCTAATTGTAAATTGACCCTAAAATAATCATCCTAACGTCCTCAAAACAAGACATGACCAATAGCATTTACTTTCCCCCATAAGATCAAGCAACTTTTATTAAAGACACTTCTTTCTAAAACGCTTGGTTTTGGAGATATTGTACAGTATCAACTTAAATGGTCCACCCTGTATATCTCCATAATAATTGAAGTTTTTAATTCTTTCCTTGGTTTATATAGGCGATTTTATGATTTTTAATTTACTTATAGCTTACAATAAACTATTATAGCGTTGTAGTTAAAATAACAATATATTTTCACAGTTAAAGAGCAATAAAGTCAAAGTCTTAAGTCAAAATGGCAAAGCCCCAATATGACTATAGAAATTAAAGGGAGATATACAAATTAGAAAACTAAAATAAATTGAAAACTTGAAAATACATTAAAATCCATTATTGAAAAGTTCTCTCCGAAATAAACGTATTAAAACGTTAATGTACTCCCTAGGTACTCATTGTTTGTTCACAAATGGATTCGAATGCAACAGTGTTTGGCATTCGCAAGAGAAAGTTTTCATTACACCACTTCAATTTTTATAACTCATTCATCTTATGTAATATACAAAATTCTATAAATTCTATAAAACCGAATGCAATATTTCAATGTGTAAAGTAATCGTTTAAATACTACATTACTTAAGCATTTGTTGGGCTAGTGGAATAGATTAGGTAAGAAATCTAGGCTCGGTCGCTACTTTCTTCGTCTCTCTTTCTCTCCTCTCAAAATAAAAATATAAGGAGTAGCACATGCAGATGAATTTACTAAAAATATAAACGTGGAGGAGATTAAAGTAATGCAGTTTATTCCAAGAAAGTGCAAAAATGGATTAAAAACATATTTTCAATTTTAGGTGTACTGGATAGGTTTGCCTCTTGTATAATTTACGAGAAAAATAACTATTTTTAATATATAAGGATTCTACGCCAGTTTTTAAACGTATTGAGTCGGGAAAGTTTAGTTCCGTTCTTAATGTAGGTTATTGCTCATCTAAATATAGTTTAAGCACCTTCTATATACACTTCGACTAAGTATTCATGCATTTTCAAATATAACTCAATATCTAATGTATTGCATTCACACGTCTTTTTCTACTCACTCCGATAAAGTACTCGTCTGATTTTTAAACGTACTCGATGGTATGACAGTTTCGATGCCGGGCGATGGTCCTCATTTTTGAAACTCTTTACTTTATCTGCTTCTCGTAGCGCGTTGTGTTGTCTAGGGCGCCAGCTGCTCCAGTGGTAGAACTATGAGTACTTTCTCAAGGTATGCTTGGGCGTTTTGAAAGGATTACACCAGTTAATTTGATAGAGAAATTTAATGTGATGTAATACTTGAGCTATTGAAGCGAGCTGCCACCGTTTGAAAATAAAGAATTAAGCTGATTATGAATCGTAGTACTTGAAGCTATAACAGCTGAATATTATCTGCTAGCTTTTGCAGTATCAATTTTGTGGTTTGAAATAAGTGTTTCCGCAATAATGAAAGTACAAACCTAACTTGTCGTGAGTAGTCGCTAAAGTGCTTACCGGCAAAACCCGTCGCGATGGCCGCTAAATCTTACTCACAAAAGCGCGTCCGCTTAAAGTAAAACACGAGTCGTTACAAGTATCCGGAGTGCGGAATGTATGCACGAATGTGTGAAAAACGAATGCCTCTGTTTAGATTTCACGCCTTTATCTAAGCTCCGCATACTTTGGAATACCCCACTAACGTCTCCTCTTGCTCTGGCCAATCTTACAATTTTTACGAGTGCGTCTGTTACCTCTCTGCTAGGGAGGCCTGGATAAACTCTTAGAAATAACTTTTACCTCTCTTTTTCAGAATTTATGCCTACGTGACTGTTCAAACGTACTTAACTTAACTCTAAACTGCCTTCCAAGAACTTTTATACTAACGCGTTCACTACTTCGGCTGTCGCTAATGAGTTTGCTTAACATGGCACGCTGATGACCTTTTCCTTGTACAAATATTTTCCACTCAAGCTTATTATTATACCTTGATTTAATATACGAAAAAAACGTATTGCAATTATTTCTTTATCTTACTATAATTTCTTTATTTAATTATTTATATCCTCCTGACAATAATTATGGTATCAACTCTTATACAAACTATTCTTAAATAGGCTTATTCTTCTATTTATTTTTTTTAATCGAGAACAGCTTTCATTACACATTTACACATTTCCTTTTATTAGAATACAGTAAGCTAACGTGATAATCAAATTTTTAAAAAGCAGGTCTCTGTGATAAGCAAAGAGAATTTCATGCTCTCTGCAGAACTACGACAAAAACATATAAGGATTTACCACTTTAAAATAGTATAAGTATTTGAAAGTTCAAACCAATTACAAAGAATATCTCGGTTTAGTTACATCACAAAAATTTTGGCAGAAATTTGTGTTTCAAGGATATCTACATTTTTAAGCAGTAAGAGTTTATCTGTCTCTTACGGTTTATTAATTCATTCAAAATGAAGAGGACTTCACATGCTACTCCCTGAAGACTCAATATATACATTTCATTTGTTTTACATACATCTTAAACTTGTTAGAAGCATTTAAAAAATAAAAACAACAAAACGTTCTCCATGTAGAGGATAGTTTCGGGTGGGAGATTTTCTTGAAATTCTTCCTATCGCATCCTGGAAGATACTATTTAAGCAGTAAGTTTAGCATTAGTCGACTTTTCGTTTTTGAGTTACTGCTGTTCACACACACACAGGAGCGGGTTCAAATCCGGCCCAGAACATGGTTTTTAAGTGTGCTTAAAAGCGACAGCCCCATGTCAGTAGATTTGCTAGCATGTCAGAGAACTCCTGTGGGATGAAATCTTGGCACACGGGTTGCGCTGATATGACCTTGGCAATGATACCTTTGCTAGCAAAGAAAATATTGCTTTATACACACAGGAACTGTTTCTTAAAACAATTTTGTTTTTGGATTTAGGCAACCTTAAAACATATATTTCTGATGAAGTCTCGGAATACTTCCATTACTTACTGTAGGTAATCAGTAGAGAAAGTAATAAGGAAAATGCTGATTTATGGACGTGATGTACTGTCTTTCTCCCATTATATTGTTTCGAGTTAGATATATCAGCGTAATATATGTTCCACTGACTGTTCAGCGACTCTTTAGCTAGTGGGTTGGAGCGCCATTCCAAGCAGGTAGGGGTTTAAACTAGTGGAAGAAGGTAGTTTGTCTGAAGCACTTACGGCACGAGTTCAGCATACTGTGCACCCCTTCCACCAGCGAAACTTTACCTGAGATAAGTCACCCTATTCCCCTTGCTGAAACGTCGCTGAACAGATATTATGTCACTTTCTAATTCCCATTTTCATTTTATGTTAGACAACGTGATTAAAATAAATTACACCATTACATTTTATATGTAAAACCCAAGCATTTATTATGCTTCTTCGATTTAAAGAAACACTGATTTCAGATTAATGTAAATCATTGGGTGGGCAAAAGCATACTACGTATATTTAGGCTATACCTACTATAAAGCAGAACAGGTAGGTAATTGTCACCTTGCACAGTGATTTTTAATTTTAGCTTCATATTTCGCTTTAATTTTACTTTATCTATTCGAACACTATCATAGAACCTCTCCTTTTTTCTTTCGTTTTGTGTAAAGGGTGTTTATAATGCTCTGGCAGGCAGATATTCATTTTAAAATTACTTCGTATTATTGTTGGTTCTTGTAAGTTTTCTTTAAGAAGATGCACAAATGGACGTATGTGTAAAGTTTTCTAAAAGTATAACGACATTGCTTCAAGCAGATACGCAGAGATTTTTGGTGATTTTTTCAAATATATCAATTTTTTTGTCATTAGCTATACTTGCACTTAAAATGTAACATATAATTCCTACTTTTCAGACCAACAAATTTTGTTTCCACATAGGAATATTTTAAGGTTGGAAAAATAAATATAACTGGAATAAACATTTTTAAGCTGATTAGCAAGTAGAGAGTGGGAACTATAATTAACACTCCAGCTCCTCCTGACCCAGGAAGTGGTACCTGGCATGTGCCTCTTCTCCATGACTAAACAAAGGGGATAATTAAACTCAGTTTTGGTAAAGGTGAAGATACTGACGAAAGGAAGGAGCCCCCGAAACCGACAGAACACCGCTTGCATGCCATTCGGCCCCTTGCACTTCTCCTAACCCCTGAGAGGGAGGGATGAGGGTAGACACTTGAAGGGCGACCAGATCCGTGTGACGGCGGGCGCAAGCACGGACGGGGTCCCTATTGTTTCCAGATTGAACGCCTCCAACGCCATCCGAGCCCACCCATTGGGTTCCGAGCCTTCGAGAGGTCCCCGACGGAACGTCAGCCCGAAAGCAACCAGAAACGGATATCCAACTGAGGGGTCCCTGGGCGACGTCAGGAAGTATCAGGAAGTAACCTCCACACAGTGCATAGCCACCGCCAAACACTAACGCCTGCTCCTACAACGCTGAAACAGATACAAGGAAGATGATAGGTACAGGAAATGAGGGACAGGAGAGCCGTGGTAGAAGATAAACCACCGCAACATACGCCTGCCGACCACGGGAAGCCACAAAATAACCATGGGTCAAATTGGGTGGTCCCCGGAGATCGAACTTGAGACCTCCCGAATGCGAGTTCGTAGTTACAGCTGCGCCATCTCGTTCGGTACTCAGTTGTGGTAGATACAGCCTATATAGGAGAAACAACTCCAAAATTAAAGTACGGTACTCCAGGTGGGGACGAACCCCTCACATTCTTTACTGCCAGTAAAGAAAAGCCGGGTGGACATAATAAAGCACGACTTGACATCGTGGGTCGAATGGAAGGGGGACGCTGTCCAAGATCTTAGAATGGACTCCTATAGAACGAAGGAGGAGAAGACCAGGAAGGGTTAGATGGACAATATAGCATCAGCTACTACAGACAGAAATCTTTAAAAGGGAGACTGGCAGGATAGAAAGTACTGGGATGCGAGAAACAGCCTTGGTGTTGTCAAGTACGCACATGTATCAATAATATACTGCCATACAAGCGCGATAAGTGCATCTTTGGAGAACGAGAAAGAGCTTGGAAATATGAGACGAAGTCGAGTCTCTACTTCCCAGATTCTCCAATGATGTACTTAACACATGTGTGTTGCATACTATATTTTCGACAATAGTGAATAGTGCATACAATACTTACACAAAAAAATCTGATGTGTTACACTCACATGACTTTCTCTACTGTTGTACAAACTATTTTTACAAACTCTTATTCTCCATCTATTTCATATCAATCGAGATAAACATTTGCAGAAACGAATTTTTGACATGCAAAGAGAATTACATTTTACACATAGCGACCAGTTCTAAAAATATTTGATTATCGCTTCAGGCGTACTATGTTCCCCCTTGTTTTGTATTCGCAAGGGCAATATATAAATACAGTAGCCTTTAAACATAGACGTATCTCGTAGTACCTGGTTGCTAGGTGCAGCACCACTCTCTTTGCCACAGATTAATACTCTTTGCATATCCAAGACAAAAAATGAATAACGAATTCCCATTTGAGAAAATAAGTATTGAAAAATTTAAGAGAATAATAAGCAATATCTCGAAAATGGTTCACTTAAAACAAATGTATATGACATAAATTGTGTATTTTAACGCAATCTACATTTTTGGTGTAGTAAAGTTTTGTCTGTCTCTTATGGTTTACCAGTTATGCAAAAGTCGTTCACAATAAAGAATACTTTTGGAGACATTCCCAGAAAATTCAAGATATACATTTTTATTTGTCATGAAAATATCCAAGTTTGGTGTTTATCCGACTGTTCGTTTCTGAGTTATGCTGTTCACGGACACACACACACACACACACACACGGACATGTTTCCAAAAATGCTTTTTTTGGATTCAGGGGGTCTCAAAACATATATTTCCGGTGAAATCTCGATATCGAATTTTTGGGTGGAATACAGTACTTCCCCTACTTACTATACGTAGTAGAGAAAGTAATAAAATTAATTACCAAGAGCTGTTGAATATTGGTTCCATAAGATCACCAATCTTACAGTGATAGCGAACTGTCAATCGACTATCCACGCCGGGTGTTAGCCTTAAAATATAACAACTTGTTGCTCCTACCTAGCTGTTACATGAATTAAACCGTAAAAAACAATAAAGAATAAAAGTCAAGTGAATATACAGATAAAATTTAAATAGTAAAATTCAACTATAAAATATGATTACATTTTATGTGTGCAATAATAAATACTTCACCAGTTAGAGAATGTAATATAGTTCATGCACATATGTGCAGTAGATTAGGCAAAACTCGCCTGTAGTTTATCTTACCAGAACTGAATGCAGGAAATTCAACTTTCTATCATGATAGCATGATAGCCCAAAAATATCAAATTTCAAGGATAGAAGAGAGATTAACTCAAATTAAAACATTTAACTATCTTTCGGTAAAACCTCCATCTTATTCCACGAACATTCAGAATCATCGATTTTAAACAATTGGAAAAATGTTTATTTGGTGCCTTATTTAATTAAAAAGCTTTCATTGCAGACTGTGATATTCTTATTTCCAATAAAAACAGCAAAAGAATTGGACGTTCACATTTCAGTTTACCAATATGCACGAGGAAGACTAGTAGTATTTAAGGTTACGACAGATGTTTAACGGTCAACTAAATTTACAACCACTCTAGACTTTGGGTACTTTTAAATCTCTGATGCTTCAATAAATAGGTAGTATGCTTCGTTTAGGTAGCCTAATTTTCAAAGCCTTCTAAATGCAACTCCCAAAAATGAACACAGTGTCGCATTCAAGTGTGTATATAAAATGGAAAGATCTACATGAACATACATTCCAAGTTTATGGAAGCAAAATTTCAACTGTGTGATGTGGTGGTCATATATGAGAGTTTATCACTCCCACAGTAACAGCTACTGGAGCTTTTATGTCATCCGTTTATCCAAGATAGGAATTGTAGCTATCCTATGTCAGGATCTTGAATATTGTCTAGTGGAGACGTCAAAGAAGCGTAATCTTTTCTTCTATAGCGCCTCACATTACACGCATATATAGCAGTTTCTATGTACTAACCCTATAGCCTACAGCAGAGGTGGCGAAAACGGGATTCGCGTTCCCTCTCTGCCACTGTCCCTTTGTTTTTCACATGCTGCTGAGTGCGTGTTGCATATTTGGTGACTCGCGGAAGGAATCGCCACCCATGATCTACAGATAGGGTTTCCTTGAAAGTGCCCTTTGGTCCTTCGGTGGTTTCTAGAGTAACCATCTACAATAATAAGTCCAACTTCTTTTCCAAATTTTTCTGTGCTTATTTTCAGAACACACCAGGTGTGCTTTTTTGATAAATTGATTTTCCAAGAAATTCACCAGGATGTTTGGATCACCTTTCAGGACCATTAGTGGTTCTAGTATATAGTTTGCTAATTCTACAACTGGTTCAGGAACTATAAGTGGAGTCCTAGCATCTTTCTTGTCCAGCTTATTAACTTTTTCATTTCCTTCAGTTCCCTGGTGGCCTGGTACCCATTTCACCACTACAGAGTTGTGCACTCCCATACAGACTTTTAGAACAAGGTATATCATGCAACCACTCCTTACTTGTATCCAATTGCCAACCTTACTCATACTTAAGTTGCTTTGTTACTTTCCTTAGGAGTACCTTAATAGGACTATCTTTGTAGGATCATATATTTGGGGTTTTCAAAGCAACTGTAAATCTCCTGTTAGACCTCAAATTAATACTAACAAAATAATTAAGAAACTATCGGCTAACTGCACTATGGATGTGTTAAACAGAATGTAAAAATATAATTTTAAAGCTTTTCCCGCATATTTTTCAGACATAAATTACGAACGACTAAATAAACAGCCCTGTCTAATGCATGAAGATTTGCTATTTTGAATATAAAGGAGTTTATTTTCTGTCCACTCTGTGTTATCTTATTGTCATCTCCACCAAAGGCCCTTTATAAGAGAAATAACTCAGGGTTCCAGCACCACCTTCGTAATTGGTACTGGAAGCAAGAGTCTTAAGCATCAAAGTAGCAGTGCCTTTGAAAGAGCGGGATTACTGCGCCTCAACTCTCGAGCACGGACGGGCCTTTTATAAATACTCAGCACGCAGTCCGACTGGCTGCTGTTTCTCTATTCATGTTGTAATGTATGTAAATCTTGACATTCCCGGCGCGTTTAAATCACTTCGTTTGTTTGAAAATTCTGTGCCTTTATTATTGGTACGAACTATGTAATAGCTTTGCTAGCTTTTCACGTCTCTTTCCTTTCACAGGAAATTTAATAATACACGCTCCCCGTTGTTTCAAAAGTTTGCTAGCAAATTAGAGGATTCCCAGCGACTATTCTCTTTTCTGACGTGATTCCCATTTGCAGCGATAGTAGCAATTCTATTAAATAGTGTAATATTATAGCATATTCATCATCCATTAGGATAGATATGTAATGATGCCGAAATTATTGACAGGAAGATATAAATAATTAAATATCGAAGCGATAGTAAGATAGAGAAATAGTTGCAATAAATAATGTCTGTATATTAAATCAAGGTATAATGCAATAAATAACCTTGAGTTGAAAAGATCATTAGCGAGTCATGTTAAAGTCATTAGTAACAACCGAAGTAGCGAACGCGTTAGTATAAAAGTTCTTGGAATGCAGTTAAGGAATGAATTCAGTACGTTTGAATAGCCGCGTGCACCAGAATTCTGTGAAAGAGAAAGGGATTGAAATTCTGAGATTCAGGGAGGTACCCCAAAGCAACAAGGCAACAGACGTACACGTAAGAATTGCAAGAGCACATTCACAATGAAATGTAAGCGCAGACATAGCATAACCTAGCAAGACTTTGTATTCATGTTATTTAATGGAAGCATTCACATAGAGTCATGCAACGCGCTACGCAACGCAATAGTTTGCAAACTCCAAACGTTATGCTTGCGTTGAGTGCATAGAGGAAGAATTCTGCATTTCTTTCTCTTTGCATTACCTGCTGTTCAACAGCAGACGATCGCGATGCTAGACTTTAGCCGTCTAATGTCCATACGTGCACTCTTCCATTAGGCCGTGCAACAAATTATGGGTCATGATCTCTCATTTCTAACAAGAGGTTATGGTAGTGTCCTTACTGAATCCTCTTTCATTTAGTGGATGAACCCGGCATCTGTGCCTAGATTACTTGGCTCAGGCGCAAAGAGATAATGAACATTGCATTAATATAACTTGTGCAGCTTTATCATCACATGTATAACTTGCTGCAGTTTACGGACATTATTCCGTACGCGAGAAGGAGGTATGAAATTTTAAGAAACTTGCGGAATCGGAGTTTTTTAATACGCAGAGCAGATTGTGTAGTATCTTGGGTTCTTAAATTGTGTAGGAGTTGTTGCTTTATCGAAAACATTGGGCCGTTCTTGGCGACCGCTTAGCTTTTGCGGAAATCCTGTCAGAAGATATTGCGAACGTAATGAAAAAAAATATGGCTAATGCAATGTTGCTAAGCAAGGAAAATATAGCTAAAGTGGATCATTCGAGTTTAGACGTGCAGATCCTACAGCTATTCTGTGACTACGGATACGCCCTGTCGTCGCTCCTTAGCTGTGGCCCTTACGGCTTAGAGCCCACCAAAGTGCCTATGATGTTACAATTTTGGCAGCAGAATGCCAATGACAGCAACGCTAACATGATGCAAGTGCGTGTATTACATACTGATAACGAAAATGCTCACTACCCACATACGTAATAATGGCCCTGTTTCCATAATACTTGCAGAACTACTTTCAATAAGCAAACAGTCGTGATGTCACTAACACTACGGGCGGCTGTTGGTTGGATGGATGTATGTAATTATTTTTTTTACTTGTTTATTTATAAAATATTGAGTGAACTTTCTTATTTGGTATTGTTGATTACATTATTCAATTTGAAACTCGGTGCAATCGGAACATTTCCGCAGTTAGTTTAAGGATCTAGAAGCCCGTGAAAACTTCTTGCGTTACGCCTACGGCTGCATTGTGAATGGTGTTCCCTCACGCCTGCGCTTATGTTGCATTATGTTAACGCTTACATTTCATTGTGAATGAAGCCTTACATTGGCTCCGCGCAAGATGGTGACTGGCCCCGTAGCTCAGTCGGTAGACCACCTGCCTGCTGTGCGAGGGTTCTCGGGTTTGATTCCCGGCTGGTGGGTGGGAGGTTTTCCCTAGCTAAGATTAATACCTGCCCTCCCCAGAATTTGGAAGTATGAATGAGAGTGTGAATGTGTGTGCAATCTAATGATTAAAACCCAAAGTGTAAGAAACCCAACGACAAGCGAATACGAGTTAACATCATTGCCTTAGGTTATAAGTTCCAAAGAAAAGGCCGCTGATAAGACCAATGTAGCTAAAGACGGGGTATAAATGGAACTAAAAAGTTAACAAAGAAGAAAAAAGGAGACTTGGTGGGGTATTTCTAAAGTAGACTAAGCTTAAGTAATAAAAGAGTGTGTATTGCAAAAATTAGCGTTTTTACTTCTTTTTTCTCTTTCTTCGTGCACAGCCTTTCTTCGTGTACAGGTACTTACACTCTAGTTCCCTCTATTGCGGAAAGTTATTTCAAACCGTAGAATTGATAGTGCATAATTTAGAAGGAATAATTAGTTCGAGTGCTACGATTCCAAATCAGTTTCATTCTCTATCTTGAAACCGTTGGTAACTCCCTTCAATAGCTCATGTATTAGATCATACTAATTTTTTCAGGTAATTTAAACCGGTGTTATCCTTTCACATCCGCCCTCGCAAACCCTGAAAGAAAGCTCTCATAGCCAGGCACTGTAGCAGCGGGCAGCAGCCGGCAGCAATGGTAGCAGCTGGCAGCTTCAAAAGTGACGATCATCGTCCGGCTTCAAAATTGGTGCCTCATTGTGGTGCTACACGGCTTCATAACTTAATTGGCTTGTATCAGAAATTAAGAGGACAATTCTGGCTAGGGTTTTAGCGATTCCTCATGCCACACGATGAAAGAGCTGCGAACAACCGAAATCAAAAAAGCACCCAGTTATTTCTGTTACCTGTTATTGCTTTGGAGAATACATCAGTTCATCTTTTTATACTGCAATTTTCATACAACATAAGAAGCAAAATATTTTTGTAACTTGAATGAATATAGCCTACAGTGTCCGGTAAAGGGCAAAGACCTGCGAGAGGGAACGCTCTTTTGCAAAGATTCATGTGGTGAGCTATTCCACGTGAGTAGAGTTAGCACTGCGAATATTAGTTCTTGCATACATTGGATTTCACTTAGACTTCCACTAATAATTCTTAAAAATCGTTCTATAATTAAATATTTAAAAATAAATACACAATGGGTATCCATCTCTGTTCCGAACTTCATTTACTTTTACTTCTATGCCACCTACATATAATAGACAGGGGAAACATTGCATTCCACCAAAAAAATTTAAAAATAGTATCAAAATTACACATTTGAGGTCCACTGAATCCAATAGCATGTGTGTATGAGTGAACAACATAACTAAAAAAAAATAATGTCGATAAATGCAAACATAGGTTCAGATTCTAAGAATGTGACATGAATATTTTCAAAAAATTCTGTTACCCTAAACTACCTTTTATATGGAAAATGTTTCGAATTTTTTTATTTTCTCAAAATGGCTCTAATGGTTTTGACAAAATACCGAATGTTTTATAATCGGTATATCTGGAATTTTCCTTTGAATAGCTTGCGAAGAAATCTTACTTCATTTTGTATAACTGGTGAACCATACAACATAGACAAAGGGGCTTATAACTGATTCGCACAATTTATGTCAAATGATTGACATATCTATAAAGCATCCTAAACGATTCTTCTTTTTTCACCCATGGATTTATTAGGAACATAAACGCCTTTACGATATGCAAACATTTGTGTTTGGGTGTGAATTCAATCAAATCCATATTTCTTAATTTGGAATTGTTTCTAGTCATAAATTAACCCCGTGAAGGAACTAACAAATAGCACATTAGTTTTTATATGAATACAACAAAAATAGTATATAAGAGACTATGTGAAGTTGCAATGCAAGTGCAAGTTCGGCACGTGGGATTTATTAACACAGTGAAAGTCTCTTAACAACAATTCCTATTAAGATACCACGTCCCTTAAGGACAATTTTTGCAGGAACCGATTTAAAAATCCATAAAATCAATGTAGGGACCGCCCCCTTTCTCAGACCAGACAGCAGCCTTTGGTGAGCTATTTTCTTCGTTTACACACCTTGTTATTACTTTGGAGGTATTGCATTCCATCCAAACTTCGAAACCAATATTTCGCCTGAAATACATATTTTTAGGCGTCCTGAATCCAACTAAAACATTTTTGGAAACATGTCCGTGTATGTGTGTGTGTCAGCGTGTCTGTCTGTGTCTGTGAACAGCATAACTCAAAAACGAAAAGTCGGATAAATACCAAACTTGGCATTTGAGTTTAGTATCTTCTAACGATGCAACACGAAGATTTACAAGAAAATCTCTCCTCCAACTACCCTTTACATGGATCATATCTCGAAAATTTGGATTTGATAAAAAATGGCTGAAACGATTTTGATTAAAATACCATATATCAAAGATATTTACACGACAAATAAAATTTATATCTTGAATTTTCTGGGAATAGCTTAGGAATTCCTCTTAATTTGGAGGGAATTTTGTATAAACTTCCATAATTTTTAAACGTTAAGCGTTAGACACAAACACACCATACAAAAAAAATGTAGATCTCTTTAAAACACACAATTTACTTATCATAAGCTTTGTTCTGGCTTAAGCCGTTTATGATATATGTCCGTTATTAAAGGTTCGAATTGTTCAATACTTGTCATTTTTTAAAGTCCCATCGATTTTCAGCTGCTTCTCGCGATTGCATGAAAACAGTATGGAATTTTAAGGTCCCACATAGCTTCAGCTCTTAAAAATTTGACTATCGCTGTTCTCTTTATAATTATAACGAAATGTATAATGTAGATATTTTTGCAAAGGTTTATTTGGATTAAATGGTAGATAGAAAGATAAGCTTTAATAAGAATAATTTTTATACCTACTAATAAAGATAGAAGCTAGAGAAAGTCATGTGAGTGCATCACGTCAGATTTTTTAATTGAACATTTCAGGATTTTGAAGTCATTTTTAGAGTGATAATACAGGTTCGTAGCACGCCTATCCCAAATACACCTAGATAGACAGGACCTTTTTCTTTCTCTCACCCTTTCCATTTCGACAAATTGCTTCGAATCTACTGTCACCTGAGGAGGTGTACAGATTGACCATGTGACTCATCTCTCTTTACCTCACAAATCTCAAGCGGTTGTCCCACAGAATAACAGACGGGAACGGGGGTATGAACCGTTGAATACATAGCTGAACATAATTTTACTGGGGTAGGTGTTCACTTTTGACAAACTGGCCGTGATGAGTCTGTGTGCGAAAAAGAAGGCGAGTCTCTTTATTTACATCCCCTCTCTCTGTCTAAGAATGAACTTTTCGAAGAACCGAAGGAGTGCTTTTACTATAACCAGACTTAAAAGCTGATGAACCAACAAGAAAAGGAAGAGCTTCACAATTTATTGGGCCAGAGTCGGCTCTAGAACATCTCTATGTTTAATAAGGGTAGCTATTAAGAACCGGTCAAAAGTAGAACATCATTATACCTGACTTAAGACTCCAGGAAACAAGCATGTGAACTATTTATTAGAAAATCATCTAAGCAAAGAGCTGAAAGGTTACTTAAATGAAACAGGCTTCAGCTGAGAACAACAATTGCATTTCTCAAGATTATGCTCTTGTGAATTTGTTATTATTATTGTTTATGTACGCTCTATACCTGCTATGGTTCTTAGAGCCTCATTCTATATTGGGCGTGAAAGACCGGGAATTTTGCTCAGAGGTGCTTGAGGTTCTTTTATGTGCCGTAAATCGAATACACGGAACCAACGCCTTTGCTTTCCTTCCAAAGGAAGCCATGCTGAAGACTTTTACGCCAAAAAAAAATCTATCGCCCTCCGCGGGTTTGAACCCGCGACCTCAAGAACTAGAGGCTAGCATGGTACCACTAGACTACGAAGGACGACATGCTCCTGTGAAAAGGATCTTAACACGATGGGAGTGTTTCAGGGTAACTTAGCTTACAGATTATGCAAGAAATAAACTGGAACAGCCCAGCACATCATATGTTCCATGAGGCTTTGGCTCACAGGAGATATATATTGCTTGGAAAACGTTTTTAGAAGCAGAAGAATTTGAAACCACATCTATTATGAGGCTGTATCTGTTGATAAAGGATGCAGACATAATGAACTGGCTTTAAAACAGGTAGCACAATGAGCCCAAGGCTGAATGCGTCCGGAGCAATGACAGAAATCTGTATCAATAAGACAAGAGAATACCAGACTTCACGATGTCTGTAACGTTGTTTACTGTACATTTTGAAACATGGGTAATTCCCAAGGAAATGTGAGGAGGAACAGTGCTACTTTAAGGGATCAGAACACTTGCATTCCATACCAAGGTTTCCAAGTTCCTGGATCTACACTTCAGGTCCTTTATGTTGTATGCCTAATTAATGTAGCATATGTGCAAAATAAATCTTCAACTGTTAACTAACCATCGCTCTAAAAGACCAGTGGTCACTTAATACTGTATTATTATTATTAATTATTATTATTTAATAATAGGCTACAGCTTTTTGTGTGTGAGAATACATTGGTTACTCTATAAAGAATGAAAGGCTTATTTATTTGAATTCTGAAGTATTAGTTGTTGTGATTGACATTATAGAAACACATTGCTTTTACAGAATTCTATAAAAAGAGGTAAGAACATAGCTAGGGATTTATCGATTTGTCACGATCCTGCTGAGAATATTTGTTTAAGAGAAGGGAAATTCATGATGGTGCTCCAAATGGAACGGCACTAAATTTCATAATTGCAGACTTACAAACTTTAGCTTTAATTCTCCAAGAAATCCTTGGAACTTTTTATTGTTCGTCTTGAATCCCTAGAATAAAACAAACATGAGACTGTGCTAACCTCACGAACTGTTGTTTTTATACTTCTGCTCAAATTAATACCAGCAATTAGCTTGCTTGCCTTTACTAGCAGTTTTACACGTTTGTAATGGCCAGGGCTCCAGGTTTAGATCCTTGACGCCCGCAGTGTTTATGGCTTTTTCTGAACAATCTGTAGCTATCTGGGTAACTTAATTATCGCCTGTTTTAACAACGGATTCACTCTATTCTAATTGCGTCATTAAAGCTATTTAAAGGGCAATCTTTTACTGGTTTTAACGCTTTATGCATAGGCAACATTTGGTCATTACGCTGCTATTATATACATAATGCCCTATAATTATACAGCACTAAAGCAAATATTGCTTTACAATCAGGAAGAGATTAAACGTTAAATTTTTTTCTCACTTGTTTGATGACTTCCATAACCATGCGCAACGCTTTAAACCAGGTTGCCCAACCTCGCCGCATTTCACGTGTATAAATATCCCTCCGTGCGTTAAAAGAGTTGCAGAACTCAACGGGACAATTCCAAGTAAACACAGGTCAGTGGGGAACCGGCAAATTATCGTGAGCGAGTTTCGGTTTCTATTTTCAAGTTCCATTTTTACCCCGTCTTTAACTACTATTGTCTTATCGGCAGCATTTATTTTGTTTACTTTGGAAAAATGGCATTAACTCGTACTTTGGACTGTAATCATTAGATCATATATACATTTACGCCCTCATTCATACTTCCAGACCCTGGGAGGATAGGAAATAATCTCAGCTAGAGAAAAACTCCCACTCCAGTCGGGAATCGAACCCGGGACCCTTCACACAGACAGTAGGCAGGTGCTCTACCAACTGAACTACGGGAGCAGCCCAGCTTTGTTCTGCTCCTCTTGCTTATCAACAAAGTTGATGAGCGATAAGCGGATCGTGCTCATTAGGGGCACTTCCCAGGTTTGCAATAATGTGCACAATCCATAACGATAGACAAAAGTAGACCCAAAGGGTCTTAAAATAGTTTCCACTTCACTTGCACAGGCTTTATTTTCTGGGAATAAACTCACTTTTTAGACTGACAAATAATTTAAATGTCTTTATTTGACCTATCAATATCCGCCCTTAGCTCTTTTCTTTATTGTATTTACGCTGTTCTTGTCTAACATTACGGACTATAAGTAACAAACATAAGAGTACGCAGTGCTACATTACCATTTTTTCGCTTGTTATTATATATGTTATTATTATTATTATTATATTATTATTATCATCATCATTGTTTAATGGTCCTGTTATGCTGACTTCGCTCATGGAATAAATGTTCAAATTTTGTCCCTGTTGATAGATGCGATGTTCCAATTGTCTCGTGTATCGTGTATATGGATTTTACAATACTAAAGAAAAAACGTAAACCTATTCACTACCAAATTCGTTTCGTAATGATACCTCACTACGCAACAAGTTTCGTAATGTAACTCTTATCACGAAACTGGTTGCGTATTATGAACCCTGCGTAAATAATAAACTATTATTTATTGTTAATAAAATCGCGATTTATTAGAAATTAAACTATCTATAACAGAATTTGCTGCGTTTGCAATATCTTCGTCAGAAGCCATTCTTCAAAGCTTATTTAATTCACCTAGTACTTATGTTCTTCTGTTTTAAACAAAAACCTAACAAATAAGTCGTTTTATCCAACCATGCAGAGCCCACTACACACAGTATCAACTATGTACCAATGCAGTGTACTGTTTCAGTGATTCCTAATACTACATCTGAAATAAAAATGCAATTTACCAAAGTAAATAAAAAAATCGATATTACGCAAGTAAATTAGATAAAACGTTGTACAATACACATGTCGTAACTATATATTACAATACTCGATTGGTTATAAAAGTCATATTGTAATATATGTTACGATATTCGTATCGTAAATTACTATTACATTAAGTGATAACAATATTAGTTGTTTCTCAAGTAAGAGCCTCCAATATGATCAAAGAGGCTGCAGCAGACTATACAATAAAAAAATCTGATGTGTTACACTCATATGACTTTCTCTACTCTTGTACAAACTATTTTTACAAACACTTATTCTCCATATGCTTCATGTTAATCGAGATATCGAGATGTTAACCTTATTGCTAATTTTCTTGTAGATGCAAGGGGAATTGGTAGGCTTTAAGCGATAGTCAAATATTTTAAGAGCTGGTTGCTATGTGGAGTATTCCATTTTCTTTGCATTACCAGGACAAAAAAAAAGTGAATAACGAATTCCCATTTGAAAAAAAGTGTAAGTATCGGAAAATTTAAGGGAATAAAAAGCAATATCTCGAAAAAAGTTCACTTAACAAAAACCATGTATATGACAAATTGTGTATTTTAACGCGATCTACATTTTTTGTGTAGTAAAGTTCTGTCTATCTCTTATGGTTTAACAGTTACGAAAAAGTCGTTCACAATGAGGAATACTTTTGGAGACATTCCCAGATAATTCAAGATATACATTTTATTTGTCATGAAATTATCTTAAATATATGATATTTTAATCAAAATCGTAAGAGCCATTTTTGGGAAAATTAAAATTTTCGAAAAATATTCCATGTAAAGGGTTATCTGGGGTGGGGGGATTTTCTTGAAAACCTTCGTGTCGCATCTCTGGAAGATACTGAACCTAAATACCAAGTTTGCTGTTTACCCGATTGTTCGTTTCTGAGTTATGCTGTTCACAGACACACAGACACACACACACACACACGGACATGTTTCCAAAAATGCTTTTTTTTTATTCAGGGGGTCTCAAAACATGTATTTCCGGTGAAATACAACACTTCCACTACTAACTATACGTATATAGTATATGCATATACCAGGCAAATCCGCGCCGTTTCGACGTGCGCAGATTTCCATTCTCTCTTTATTTGCTTCCGTTAATAGCTTGGCATCCGTCAAAATTATTGTAAAATTTTAGTATTTCCAAAGCATCGTAAACCATATATTTGGAGTTTCTGTCTAAACTCCTAAAACACAGCTTAGGAAATAAAATGAATAATTCAAGCTAAAGAGAGGCAAAAATCCCCTGAGCAACTTCTTTTGTGCTTTATAAGTCCATGCTCTAATGACGTAAAACAATGTTTTAATGTCAATTACGATAAATATTGACACAACGACATTTAAATTAAATAATAGCTACAATATTCGATATGCACAAGAAGCAGAGATAGCAGGCATACTTTGGCAAATCAATTGATATACTCGATTAAATATGAAGTCTCGGAAACCTAAAATAACGAATACCTATCATTTCATACAATTGAACATTAAGTGTGGGTAAACCTAAACATGTAATCCAGTGTACTAAAGAAATAATAAGACTAATTACGTCTCAAAAATATAATGTGATACAAACTATATTATGTCTTTCATACATCTCTACCTCTGAACTATGTCATCGCTGGCATAATTTAAAATTTGTTGTGGGAAGATTAAGGACGCGGAAGAGAGTGACAAGGAAGCGCGTCCTACATCTGCTGCAGTGTTATGAGCACCTGCATTTGGTAATCGCACTGGTTTTCGCTCTGGAGTCAATATTCACAGCATTGTTTCTTCTGGGTTTTGTTGACATGTTTAATTCTTTATATATAAACTACATATCCTTCTATGCAGTGCTAACTATTGGTTGAGTGAAACGTGCAGAAAGTGAAAGAAGGTGAGAAGGAGTTTCTTTAAGTATTAAACGTTTATGTTTGCCTCGACTGCGTCAGTATTATTGTTAGAGACATGGATGTCTTGGCAGGGTTGTGGTGCGACTACAAATGTAGGCTTACACAGATTATAATTTTACTTCACTCCTTTTTTTAATGCTTGACACTATTTAAATAACACTTCACTGATTAGAGAGGTGAGATTATTTTTATTATAAATACTTGCACTTTTTAACACGTAAACGTATTTTCGACTCACACAATACCTATTAAATCTCTCGAGGACGCATCTCGCATCCGGTTACAATCACTGTCTGCAGGCAACTGAACTGATTTCAACCGCCTAAACTTGTAAATTTCTGAATTTAAAGTCTCTGATTGGCTATTCCTAATCCAATAGAATACCTTCATTTTACTAAAGCTTTTTCTGGTTGTTGATTGGCCATTTTATAAAATGTCTGAAAATTTACATTAATGTTGCTCCAATAATGACCAGTAGCATTTAAATTTCAAAGTCATTATTGCCTGAAGGTTACTTCATTGTTAGCAACTTTTAACCTATTATTCTCACAGCTCCTACATTATTAAATTACGTAATATATTCACATAACATGTTACACATGGATATAATAATACAAATATATACAATGACTGTTACATACATTTTTATATATTGTTACATACACATATTGCTTTATGGCGGGGTGTTATTGAATTATATATATTATACAATTAGACTGAAATTATGTGTGTTAAAAGTGCTGCCTCAAAGGGGAGAGAAAGTACGTCATTAACATGTCGTTTTGGCAAGTACAAGAATTCACTGATATCGTAATTATTGGCAGGAAATTATAAATAACTAATTAAGAAACAACAGTAGGAGAAATAACTGCAGTACATAATATCCGCACATTAAATCAATGCATAGTATAACAAGCTTGAGTTGAAATATTTGTCCGAGGAAAAGGTCATTAGCGAGTCGTGTTAAGCAACGTCAGCCGAAGTAGTGAACGTATCAGTATAAAAGTTCTTGGGATGCAGTTTTCGAAAAACGTTCCATGTAAAGGGTTATCTGGGGTGGGGGATTTTCTTGAAAACCTTCGTGTCGCATCTCTGGAAGATACTGAACCTAAATACCAAGTTTGGTGTTTACCCGATTGTTCGTTTCTGAGTTATGCTGTTCACACAGACACACAGATACTCAGACACGTTTCCAAAAATGCTGTTTTTCGGATTTAGGGGGTCTCAAAACATGTATTTCCGGTGAAATCTCGGTATCGAATTTTTGGGTGGAATACAATACTTCCACTACTTACTATACCTATATAGTATATGTATATACCAGGCAAATCCGCGCCGTTTCGACGTGTGCAGATAATCCTTCGTGCGTTAAAAGAATCGCAGTGCTCAATGGAGCAATTCCAAGTAAACAAGGCCAGTGGGGAATAGGGGCATTAACGCCCTAAAATAACTACAACTGCCACCCCACCACCACGAGTACAACCATTACTGCAACCACCACTACCACTACAGTAGCGGTGTTGGTGATGGTAGTAGGCAATAAGTCTGTTAGCTAACTAAACTAATGCTGTAGTGGTGTTAACTGGTGTTTGAAGCAGGGAGCGGCATTGCACCGAGAACGGCTTCAAACATCTCCCTTTACTCCTTACGATTGTAACCTCAACAATCACCGTTATGTATGCTCTTGGGATTGGATTCGATGCAATGCAAGTAGAAATATTAAGCCGGTTCTGGCCCACAGAGAGATGCCGACAAGCGATAAGGTTCTTTGTTCTACGCCGACAAGCCCCGCCCCCTCCCTTTGAGGGCTAACATGCCGCCAGATCTCGTGTCGTTAGGCCCCGCCCCCTATCGCTTTGTGTGCTTACCTAATGCCGACAGTGTCTGTGTAAACAGGTCCTACCCCCTCCCCCATGCGTTCTACTGTGGCGTCCTGACTTGAGGGAATTGTTTTCTCGAGGCCTGCCGCCCCTCGGCAAATTAATTAGGTAATGTTCGTCAAACATTCTTTTATGACTACTAAGGCCTGCATTTCTAAGGCTCCTCGAGCAATTAAGTTTTTTGAATAATGAATTGTTGACTCGAGCGTGAGTATAAGTAGTCTGCTCACGGGAACAGTCTGTAATGTAATGAAAACACTGCAGCCTACTTCTATCTGGGGAAAGCGCTTGTCCATTAGCTGGCCATGTTAGACGCTTTCACCACATTAATAGACTTTTAAGTTTGCATTCAGGATCTGTTTACGTACATTAACGAACAACATCCTACTTCTGCCTGATGGTAACGGTGACCTACATTAGCTGACAACGTTAGACGCTTTCACCACATTAGCGAACAAGGTCAGTAATTGTTTTCCTAAGTGCTCTGCACAACTCTCACCGCTTCAGCTTTAGCGGGGGAAATGATATAAAAAGCAGCAGCTTCTCCAATGATTTTCACAGTATCGTAAGAACACTGCGATCTAAGCACTCTGCAAACTTTATTCTTTCAACGTGGAAATTACATCGAACATCATGTCTGGTAAGTTGTATCACCAATTCATCTTCATTAAAAAGTTAACTTATTACTTAGTACATTTAACTTATATTTGCGTTCTTGTTTTTAATGACGGCCCTTTATTTGTAAATAGCTGAGTATTCTAAAAGTTAATAGCTAGACAGTTGAATTTTTTCTGAAATGTGAACAGTTTAGTTAAGTATTCATTTTAGACAAGCTTATTCTACATTTAATAGCTAACTGCGCGAATTCTCAAAAAATGTGAACAATTTAGTTAAGTATTCATCTTGTTGAGTAATTATTATTCCAGATATTTAAATACAGAATTTCACAGAGTGAATTATATTCTTTCTAGACAAAATACAATTACTTGAATACCCTACGAACCGAATAAAAAAATGTTCTGTATAAATATTCTTCCGAGAGTAACCGGCGGTATTCGATCCGGGGACCTCATGTTTGCATGCATTGATCGAACATTCATCAGTTAATGAGTTTAGTTAAGTATTCATTTTAGACAAGCTTATTCTACATTTAAAAGCTAACTGCGCGAATTCTCAAAAAATGTGAACAATTTAGTTAAGTATTCATCTTGTTGAGTAATTATTATTCCAGATATTTAAATACAGGATTTCACAGAGTGAATTATATTCCTTTCTAGACAAAATACAATTACTTGAATACCCTACGATTCGAATAAAGAATGTTCTGTATAAATATTCTTCCGAGTGTAACCGGTGGTAATCGATCCTGGGACTTCATGTTTGCATGCAATGATCGAACATTCATCAGTTAATGTTTCATTCCTCTTGTGCATTTTATTTAGTAAAAACTTCCAGTCTGTTTCCATCACATTAAAAATTAACGTTTTTGCTTTAGAATATTACAAAAAGTCTGTTGCGCGAATCATTCACTCTAACAAAGTAAATGTTTACATTATACTAAAACATTTAAATCGGAAAATATAGTACTTATTGAACTTCATTAGTGAATCAGAACCTCAATTATATTTACACATATTATCATTTTTATTATTATATTATACAGAAAAAAGTTAATAATGTTGTAACTTTCAAATAAATGAAATTTGGTTATGCAACACATTCTCTAATAAAGAGTATGTTTTTTTCTCTTCCTATATAAAATCCATAAGAAAAATTGATACGAGATACAGTGCTAGAGTGGTTGCAGTTTTAGACAATAAGCAAGTGTTTCTTCTGACAAGATATTCAACGCTAACAAGCCAACAGTTGGAGGAAATGCCAGGAAAGTTTCAAATGGTATATCATGATGTAGTACCATCCGGCAAGTTTAAGACATGTAAATTGTCTTTTCTTCCTGTTAAGGTTTGTAGAAATAATTCAGCTATCCTTTCAAAGCTTCATTTAGAGTTACATTTGTTGAGTTTATAAATTCACACTTCACTAGGATAACGTTCATCTAAAGTAAACATCACTGTGTAAATAACGCCTAGGATGTAGTCTGGGCGAGGACCTGCAGAAAGAAGTTTTAATAGTCTATTCACTGATTCTTTACCTCAAAGCAGATACCTTCAGCAAGTTGCAAATAATTTCCATTAGGGTAGCAGTTGTCAAAGCATGCATCACTGTATTAAAACAAATATGTGTAAATGATGTCTAGATTGTAGTCTGAGTGATTTCGTACAGAAAGAAGTTTAATACCCTTTGCATTGATTCTCCGCATCGAAGTATATACCTACAACAAGCTACAAATAATGTGAATGTTTGTTACAGGAATGTCCAGATGAATGTAAATTAAGAGGAAGAAGGAGATAGCTTAAAACAAAATGAACAGAAATGTGATAGGAACATTCTCAACATGAAGAATTGCAACACCGTGCAGCAGGGAACATTTGCGTGTGTAGAATATAGCAATAATATATAAATTATGTACTCATTATTACTGCTATACCTGCCAATACCATTGATTTCATAAATAATTTCATAATTGTTTAAAGAAGAATGTATTATCTTAAAACATTGATGCTACATAAAATCTAAACAAAAAAATTATTGAACTATTACTGAAAGAGACTTGAATAAATGGGAATCTAGAAGCCAGAACCATCTTAATATTGGACTGTATGATATGAGGTGTATAAAAAGATTAATAAAAATGAGGGCTATGTAATATAAACACCATTATTTTTTATAAAACATTATCCTATTACATTCCTTCACAAAAAACCCGAACATATTTCCTAAAGACAAAAGTGATAGTCTAGACCTTCTAAACATGCAGTTATAGGGGGAAGGATGCTCTCCTGAAACATTAGGCCTCTAGACAGAAGCATTTATAGGGGAGAGGTAGGGAATACCAGGGTTGATGCTAGGCTAGTCAGATGCTAAAGGAGGGAGGGATATGCTTTATACGAGAGAGATAGGGAATACAAGGAAAGATGCTATACTAAACAGGACTTGAAGGGTAGAATATGAGCGATATATCGAAACGAGGAGAGGTATTAGGATATGAGTTTTGAACGATAGAGTAGGCGTTCATATGCGAGAGATAGGGAATACGAGGGTCGATGCTAGGCTAGACGGTGTTGAATGAGGGAATGCATCTTATATGAGAGAGGTAGGGGAATATGAGAAGTGCTAGGCTAGTCGTGAAGGTCTGAATGACAGAGTATACGTCTATATGGGAAAAGATAGGGAAAACGAAGGTAGGTGCTAGGTTGAGAGAGCCTTCAAGGAGGAAAATGCATTTATATGAGAGCGGTAGGGCATACGAAGAGAGGTGCTAGTCTAGACATGGTTTGAGGATTAGAGTATACCTTTATAAGGGAGAAATATGGAAAACGGGAGAGATACAAGGATAGACAGAGATTGAAGGAGGAGGAATGTAGGTTTATACTGTAATATAGAGAGTAATTCGATTATAAAACTTTTCTCATCCAGCGTTACAACACTTTTATATACTTATTTTCTAAACCTTACAAACTTTATATAAGTTAAACAGTAGTGCGCGAGACGGAGAGGGACAAACAGTATATCGGTTTACAGTGAAGTATACGTCCTAACCTATTCCCACCTTGTTTGTTCTGGATCTTCTCATTGTCTATCATCATCTAACGTAACCACGTAACAAGACGTAACACAGGAAATCATACATATGGCACATTAATAAAAAAAATAAATAAAGGTATATATAATGAAACATAAACAAGTAGACAGAGGGTCATCGATACATAGAAAACTAGGAGTTGTATGTACTGAGACCATAGATTAGTATAGGCAAACAACAAAGAAGTGAATTTATAGTGTAAATAGCCTAATATTTTCAAATATTATTATAGTCTAAAAGTATATAACTTAATTATGTATCGAGTATTGAGAAATAAACGTTATTCATTATTCACTAATCTCAGATCACTGCAGTTGTATTGAATCAATTCACAATTGCTAATGCCATTCAACTTTCATTTGTCTCTGATACATAAACAAATTGCAAAATGGAGAAGGGCGAAAGTAATAAAAAGACTCAGCCAGCAAATTTTAAGAAAGAAGAGAAAGATATATGACCGACATTGTTTAGAACACAAATTAGTGTTGAAAATAAAATGACTGATAGCTCTGCTAAGCGTAAGGAAGAGACATGGAAATAAATTGCAAATGAGTACAATTCTAGGAAGATCATCCAGTGTGAATGAAAATCCCTGAAATGATATTATGAGAACATAAAGAAAAGAATGAAGCAAGCAAATGCCATTGACAAGGTACGATTGTACAAAACTGGAGGCGTATGTATGTACCGCCTTTCTTAGACAATAGTACCCAAATAACAATTGTTGCTCTTCTATTCAATCGCCAATGAGTTTGATGATGAAGTTGGATTCCATTCAGAAGTAATCACCACAGTGAAGGACATTGAAATAGTAAATCCAGATCCAACATGTCCTTCAGCAATTTTAATAACAGGTAAGGAATTTGAAGAAAGAGAAAGTGTAAAGGTGGCGTCTGCAGTTCCCATACAGAACTTTCAACTCCATTGCCTGAAAAGAACAAAGATGGCATAAGAGAGGGTTTTTATGAGAGGAGGCTTGAGTGTTTGGAAGAAGAGTACACAGTGAAAATGAAGATCTTGAAATTCGAACTAGAAATGAAAGAATCTCAGAAAAATTAAGCGTTGTTAATAACTTATACAACCATAAATATATTACAAAAAAGTAATGAAACAGGCAAGGAATAATATGGATAAAGAAACTGTTAAGCAGATCTACTACACTTTCATTTATTTGCAGATACTCAAAGTATGGAATTACACTTTCGGGAAATATTGCAGAAATAGAAATGAAAAAGATGTTTACGCAAAAAATAAAAAAGGACTTAGAATATTAGAAAAAGAAGATAAACAACATTCATGTAAACCAATTTTTAAAAATCAGTTTACCTGAATACCTGTAAAAAACATATCACTTTACAAAAAGTAATGCAGACAACATTTATTTTTATAAACATTATCCTATTACATTCCTTCACAAAAAACCATACATATTTCCTAAAGGCAAAGGTGATAGTCTAGACATTCTAAACACTCAGTTATATAATCATATACATCACACAGAAAGAGACCTGCATTATCAGTAAAAAAACTAAACATCTCAACAATGTCTGAATGATGTATTTTTATAAGAGCAAGTTTTTGATATTTCAAAGTTCCTGTTAACCATGGTCGTAATTGATTAACACAATTTCTCGATCCTGTCATGCTATAACTTTAGATGCTTTCAACTCCCGGATAATTTCCTCAATCTCTGGAGTGTGACTATTATTACCAGCGTTGACGCGCTCCTGTCATCTACATTTCGACGAAATTTTACCTCCTGAATTAAAGTTTGGTGCTCTGTATAGAACTGCACAACATGCATTACGCTGCGTGTCCCTAGCGTTTCCAGCTCCTGAATCGTTCCAGCTAGTGGAATGCCTCTACCATCATCATGTCAACGATCTGTTACTCTGAATTAAAGTTTGGTGATCTGTATAGACCTGTACAACATGCATTACGCTATGTAACAGACTCATCACGCTATGTAACAACATGATCACGCTATGTAACAACATGATCACGCTATGTAACAACCTGATCACGCTATGTAACAACATGATCACGCTATGTAACAACATGATGACGATATGTAACAACATGATCACGCTATGTAACAACATGATCACGCTATGTAACAACCTGAGCACGCTATGTAACAACACGATCACGCTATGTAACTACACGATCACGCTATGTAACAACCTGATCACGCCATGTAACAACATGTTCACGCTACGTAACAACATGTTCACGCTATGTAACAACATGTTCACGCTATGTAACAACATGATCACGCTATGTAACAACATGATCACGCTATGTAACAACCTGATCACGCTATGTAACAACCTGATCACGCTATGTAACAACATGATCACGCTATGTAACAACATGATGACGCTATGTAACAACCTGATCACGCTATGTAACAACATGATCACGCTATGTAACAACCTGAGCACACTATGTAACAACATGATCACGCTATGTAACAACATGATCACGCTATGTAACAACACGATGACGCTATGTAACAACATGTTCACGCTATGTAACAACATGATCACGCTATGTAACAACATGATCACGCTATGTAACAACCTGATCACGCTATGTAACAACATGATCACGCTATGTAACAACCTGAGCACGCTATGTAACAACATGATCACGCTATGTAACAACATGATTACGCTATGTAACAACCTGATCACGCTATGTAACAGCATGATCACGCTATGTAACAACATGATCATGTTGTTACATAGCGTGATCGGGTTGTTACATAGCGTGATCATTCTAATACATAGCGTGAACATGTTGTTACATAGCGGGATCAAGTTGTTACATAGCGTAATCATGTTGTTACATAGCGTGATCATGTTGTTACATAGCGTGATCGTGTTGTTATATAGCGTGATCATGTTGTTACATAGCGTGATCATGTTGTTACCTAGCGTGATCGGGTTGTTACATAGCGTGATCATGTTGTTACATAGAGTCATCAGGTTGTTACATAGCGTGAACATGTTGTTACATAGCGTGAACATGTTGTTACATAGCGTGATCATGTTGTTACATAGCGTGATCATGTTGTTACATAGCGTGAACATGTTGTTACATAGCGTGAACATGTTGTTACATAGCGTGATCATGTTGTTACATAGCGTGAACATGTTGTTACATAGCGTGAACATGTTGTTACATAGCGTGCTCAGGTTGTTACATAGCGTGCTCAGGTTGTTACATAGCGTGCTCAGGTTGTTACATAGCGTGATCATGTTGTTACATAGCGTGATCGGGTTGTTTCATAGCGTGATCATGTCGTTACATAGCGTGATCAGGTTGTTACATAGCGTGAACAGGTTGTTACATAGCGTGAAACATGTTGTTACATAGCGTGTTCGTGTTGTTACATAGCGTGATCATGTTGTTACATAGCGTGATCATGTTGTTACATAGCGTGCTCAGGTTGTTTCATAGCGTGATCATGTTGTTACATAGCGTGATCAGGTTGTTACAAAGCGTATCATGTTGTTACATAGCGTGATCATGTTGTTACATAGCGTGAACATGTTGTTACATAGCTTGATCGTGTTGTTACATAGCGTGATCATGTTGTTACATAGCGTGATCAGGTTGTTACATAGCGTGCTCAGGTTGTTACATAGCGTGATTAGGTTGTTACATAGCGTGATCATGTTGTTACATAGCGTGATCGTGTTGTTACATAGCGTGATCATGTTGTTACATAGCGTGGTCATGTTGTTACATAGCGTGCTCAGGTTGTTACATAGCGTGATCATGTTGTTACATAGCGTGATCAGCTTGTTACAAAGCGTATCATGTTGTTACATAGCGTGATCATGTTGTTACATAGCGTGATCATGTTGTTACATAGCGTGATCGTGTTGTTACATAGCGTGGTCATGTTGTTACATAGCGTGCTCAGGTTGTTACATAGCGTGCTCAGGTTCATACATAGCGTGATCATGTTGTTACTTAGCGTGATCAGGTTGTTACATAGCGTGATCATGCGTTTACATAGCGTGATCATGTTGTTACATAGCGTGATCAGGTTGTTACATAGCGTGATCATGTTGTTACATAGCGTGATCATGTTGTTACATAGCGTGAACATGTAGTTACATAGCGTGAACATGTTGTTTCATGGCGTGAACATGTTGTTACATAGCGTGATCAGGTTGTTACATAGCGTGATCGTGTTGTTACATAGCGTGATCGTGTTGTTACATAGCGTGAACATGTTGTTACATAGCGTGATCAGGTTGTTACATAGCGTGATCATGTTGTTACATAGCGTGATCATGTTGTTACATAGCGTGATCATGTTGTTACATAGCGTGATCGGGTTGTTACATAGCGTGATCAGGTTGTTACATAGCGTGAACATGTTGTTACATAGCGTGGACATGTTGTTACATAGCGTGATAATGTTGTTACATAGCGTGATCATGTTGTTACATAGCGTTGTCATGCTGTTACATAGCGTAATCGTGTTTGTTACATAGCGTGATCGTGTTGTTACATAGCGTGCTCGTGTTGTTACATAGCGTGATCATGTTGTTACATAGCGTGATCATGTTGTTACATAGCGTGATCATGTTGTTACATAGCGTGATCATGTTGTTACATAGCGTGATCGGGTTGTTACATAGCGTGATCATGTTGTTACAAAGCGTGATCAGGTTGTTACATAGCGTGAACATGTTGTTACATAGCGTGAACATGTTACATAGCGTGATCAGGTTTTTACATAGCGTGATCGTGTTGTTACATGGCGTGATCATATTGTTACATAGCGTGCTCAGGTTGTTACATAGCGTGATCATGTTGTTACATAGCGTGATCATGTTGTTACATAGCGTGATCATGTTGTTACATAGCGTGAACATGTTGTTACATAGCGTGATCGTGTTGTTACATAGCGTGATCATGTTGTTACATAGCGTGATCATGTTGTTACATAGCGTGATCATGTTGTTACATGGCGTGCTCAGGTTGTTGCATAGCGTGATCATGTTGTTACATAGCGTGATCAGGTTGTTACATAGCGTCATCATGTTGTTACGTAGCGTGATCATGTTGTTACATAGCGTGATGAGGTTGTTACATAGCGTGATCAGGTTGTTACATAGCGTGATCATGTTGTTACATAGCGTGATCATGTTGTTACATAGCGTGAACATGTTGTTACATAGCGTGAACATGTTGTTTCTAAGCGTGATCAGGTTGTTACATAGCGTGATCGTGTTGTTACATAGCGTGATCGTGTAGTTACATAGCGTGATCGTGTTGTTACATAGCGTGCTCAGGTTGTTACATAGCGTGATCATGTTGTTACATAGTGTGATCATGTTGTTACATATCGTCATCATGTTGTTACATAGCGTGATCATGTTGTTACATAGCGTGATCATGTTGTTACATAGCGTGATCAGGTTGTTACATAGCGTGATCATGTTGTTACATAGCGTAACCATGTAGTTACATAGCGTGATGAGTCTGTTACGTAGCGTAATGCATGTTGTTCAGGTCTATACAGATCACCAAACTTTAATTCAGAGTAACAGATCGTTGACATGAAGATGGTAGAGGCATTCTACTAGCTGGAACGATTCAGGAGCTGGAAACGCTAGGGACACGCAGCGTAATGCATGTTGTGCAGTTCTATACAGAGCACCAAACTTTAATTCAGGAGGTAAAATTTCGTCGAAATGTAGATGACAGGAGCGCGTCAACGCTGGTAATAATAGTCACACTCAAGAGATTGAGGAAATTATCCGGGATTTGAAAGCATCTAAAGTTATAGCATGACAGGATCGAGAAATTGTGTTAATCAATTACGACCATGGTTAACAGGAACATTGAAATATCAAAATCTTGTACTTATAAAAATACATTATTCAGACATTGTTGAGATGTTTAGTTTGTTTACTGATAATGCAGGTCTCTTTCTGTGTGATGTATATGATTATATAACTGAGTGTTTAGAATGTCTAGACTATCACCTTTGCCTTTAGGAAATATATATGGTTTTTTTGTGAAGGAATGTAATAGGATAATGTTTATAAAAATAAATGTTGTCTGCATTACTTTTTGTAAAGTGATATGTTTTTTGCAGGTATTCAGGTAAACTGATTTTTAAAAATTGGTTTACATAAATGTTGTTTATCTTCTTTTTCTAATATTCTAAGTCCTTTTTTATTTTTTGCGTAAATATCTTTTTCATTTCTATTTCTGCAATATTTCCCGAAAGTGTAATTTCATACTTTGAGTATCTGCAAATAAATGAAAGTGTAGTAGATCTGCTTAACAGTTTCTTTATCCATATTATTCCTTGCCTGTTTCATTAATTTTTTGTAATATATTTATGGTTGTATAAGTTATTAACAACGCTTAATTTTTCTGAGATTCTTTCACTCCTAGTTCCAATTTCAAGATCTTCATTTTCACTGTGTACTCTTCTTCCAAACACTCAAGCCTCCTCTCATAAAAACCCTCTCTTATGCCATCTTTGTTCTTTTCAGGCAATGGAGTTGAAAGTTCTGTATGGGAACTGCAGACGCCACCTTTACACTTTCTCTTTCTTCAAATTCCTTACCTGTTATTAAAATTGCTGAAGGACATGTTGGATCTGGATTTACTATTTCAATGTCCTTCACTGTGGTGATTACTTCTGAATGGAATCCAACTTCATCATCAAACTCATTGGCGATTGAATAGAAGAGCAACAATTGTTATTTGGGTACTATTGTCTAAGAAAGGCGGTACATACATACGCCTCCAGTTTTGTACAATCGTACCTTGTCAATGGCATTTGCTTGCTTCATTCTTTTCTTTATGTTCTCATAATATCATTTCAGGGATTTTCATTCACACTGGATGATCTTCCTAGAATTGTACTCATTTGCAATTTATTTCCATGTCTCTTCCTTACGCTTAGCAGAGCTATCAGTCATTTTATTTTCAACACTAATTTGTGTTCTAAACAATGTCGGTCATATATCTTTCTCTTCTTTCTTAAAATTTGCTGGCTGAGTCTTTTTATTACTTTCGCCCTTCTCCATTTTGCAATTTGTTTATGTATCAGAGACAAATGAAAGTTGAATGGCATTAGCAATTGTGAATTGATTCAATACAACTGCAGTGATCTGAGATTAGTGAATAATGAATAACGTTTATTTCTCAATACTCGATACATAATTAAGTTATATACTTTTAGACTATAATAATATTTGAAAATATTAGGCTATTTACACTATAAATTCACCTCTTTGTTGTTTGCCTATACTAATCTATGGTCTCAGTACATGCAACTCCTAGTTTTCTATGTATCGATGACCCTCTGTCTACTTGTTTATGTTTCATTATATATACCTTTATTTATTTATTTTTTTTATTAATGTGCCATATGTATGATTTCCTGTGTTACGTCTTTGTTACGTGGTTACGTTAGATGATGATAGACAATGAGAGGATCCAGAACAAACAAGGTGGGAATAGGTTAGGACGTATACTACACTGTAAACCGATATACTGTTTGTCCCTCTCCGTCTCGCGCACTACTGTTTAACTTATATAAAGTTTGTAAGGTTTAGAAAATAAGTATATAAAAGTGTTGTAACGCTGGATGAGAAAAGTTTTATAATCGAATTACTCTCTATATTACAGTATAAACCTACATTCCTCCTCCTTCAATCTCTGTCTATCCTTGTATCTCTCCCGTTTTCCATATTTCTCCCTTATAAAGGTATACTCTAATCCTCAAACCATGTCTAGACTAGCACCTCTCTTCGTATGCCCTACCGCTCTCATATAAATGCATTTTCCTCCTTGAAGACTCTCTCAACCTAGCACCTACCTTCGTTTTCCCTATCTTTTCCCATATAGACGTATACTCTGTCATTCAGACCTTCCCGACTAGCCTAGCACTTCTCATATTCCCCTACCTCTCTCATATAAGATGCATTCCCTCATTCAACACCGTCTAGCCTAGCATCGACCCTCGTATTCCCTATCTCTCGCATATAAATGCCTACTCTATCATTCAAAACTCCTATCCTAATACCTCTCCTCGGTTCGCTATATCGCTCATATTCTACCCTTCAAGTCCTGTTTAGTATAGCATCTTTCCTTGTATTCCCTATCTCTCTCGTATAAAGCATATCCCTCCCTCCTTTAGCATCTGACTAGCCTAGCATCAGCCCTGGTATTCCCTACCTCTCCCCTATAAATGCTTCTGTCTAGAGGCCTAATGTTTCAGGAGAGCATCCTTCCCCCTATAACTGCATGTTTAGAAGGTCTAGACTATCACTTTTGTCTTTAGGAAATATGTTCGGGTTTTTTGTGAAGGTATGTAATAGGATAATGTTTTATAAAAAATAATGGTGTTTATATTACATAGCCCTCATTTTTATTAATCTTTTTATACACCTCATATCATACAGTCCAATGTTAAGATGGTTCTGGCTTCTAGATTCCCATTTATTCAAGTCTCTTTCAGTTATAGTTCAATAATTTTTTTGTTTAGATTTCATGTAGCATCAATGTTTTAAGATAATACATTCTTCTTTAAACAATTATGAAATTATTTATGAAATCAATGGTATTGGCAGGTATAGCAGTAATAATGAGTACATAATTTATATATTATTGCTATATTCTACACACGCAAATGTTCCATGCTGCACGGTGTTGCAATTCTTCATGTTGAGAATGTTCCTATCACATTTCTGTTCATTTTGTTTTAAGCTATCTCCTTCTTCCTCTTCATTTACATTCATCTGGACATTCCTGTAACAAACATTCACATTATTTGTAGCTTGTTGTAGGTATATACTTCGATGCGGAGAATCAATGCAAAGGGTATTAAGCTTCTTTCTGTACGAAATCACTCAGACTACAATCTAGACATTATTTACACATATTTGTTTTAATACAGTGATGCATTCTTTGACAACTGCTACCCTAATGGAAATTATTTGCAACTTGCTGAAGGTATCTGCTTTGAGGTAAAGAATCAGTGAATAGACTATTAAAACTTCTTTCTGCAGATCCTCGCCCAGACTACATCCTAGGCGTTATTTACACAGTGATGTTTACTTTAGATGAACGTTATCCTAGTGAAGTGTGAATTTATAAACTCAACAAATGTAACTCTAAATGAAGCTTTGAAAGGATAGCTGAATTATTTCTACAAACCTTAACAGGAAGAAAAGACAATTTACATGTCTTAAACTTGCCGGATGGTACTACACCATGATATACCATTTGAAACTTTCCTGGCATTTCCTCCAACTGTTGGCTTGTTAGGGTTGAATATCTTTGCGGAAGAAACACTTGCTTATTGTCTAAAACTGCAACCACTCTAGCACTGTATCTCGTATCAATTTTTCTTATGGATTTTATATTATAAGGCTCCTCTGGCTGAAGATCTTGTAGTCTTTGAACGGTCGGGTAAATGCTACCCTCAGCCAATGTGTTAAGTTGAGATGTCAAACTTTCTGCATTAGGAAGAGAAAAAAACATACACTTTATTAGAGAATGTGTTGCATAACCAAATTTCATTTATTTGAAAGTTATAAAATTATTAACTTTTTTCTGTATAATATAATAATAAAAATGATAATATGTGTAAATATGATTGAGGTTCTGATTCACTAATGAAGTTCAATAAGTACTATATTTTCCGATTTAAATGTTTTAATATAATGTAAACATTTACTTTGTTAGAGTGAATGATTCGCGCAACAGACTTTTTGTAATATTCTAAAGCAAAAAACCTTAATTTTTAATGTGATGGAAACAGACTGGAAGTTTTTACTAAATAAAATGCACAGGAGGAATGAAACATTAACCGATGAATGTTCGATCATTGCATGCAAACATGAAGTCCCAGGATCGATTACCACCGGTTACACTCGGAAGAATATTTATACAGAACATTCTTTATTCGAATCGTAGGGTATTCAAGTAATTGTATTTTGTCTAGAAAGGAATATAATTCACTCTGTGAAATCCTGTATTTAAATATCTGGAATAATAATTACTCAACAAGATGAATACTTAACTAAATTGTTCACATTTTTTGAGAATTCGCGCAGTTAGCTATTAAATGTAGAATAAGCTTGTTAAAATGAATACTTAACTAAACTCATTAACTGATGAATGTTCGATCAATGCATGCAAACATGAAGTCCCCGGATCGAATACCGCCGGTTACTCTCGGAAGAATATTTATACAGAACATTTTTTTATTCGGTTCGTAGGGTATTCAAGTAATTGTATTTTGTCTAGAAAGAATATAATTCACTCTGTGAAATCCTGTATTTAAATATCTGGAATAATAATTACTCAACAAGATGAATACTTAACTAAATTGTTCACATTTTTTGAGAATTCGCGCAGTTAGCTATTAAATGTAGAATAAGCTTGTCTAAAATGAATACTTAACTAAACTGTTCACATTTCAGAAAAAATCCAACTGTCTAGCTATTAACTTTTAGAATACTCAGCTATTTACAAATAAAGGGCCGTCATTAAAAACAAGAACGCAAATATAAGTTAAATGTACTAAGTAATAAGTTAACTTTTTAATGAAGATGAATTGGTGATACAACTTACCAGACATGATGTTCGATGTAATTTCCACGTTGAAAGAATAAAGTTTGCAGAGTGCTTAGATCGCAGTGTTCTTACGATACTGTGAAAATCATTGGAGAAGCTGCTGCTTTTTATATCATTTCCCCCGCTAAAGCTGAAGCGGTGAGAGTTGTGCAGAGCACTTAGGAAAACAATTACTGACCTTGTTCGCTAATGTGGTGAAAGCGTCTAACGTTGTCAGCTAATGTAGGTCACCGTTACCATCAGGCAGAAGTAGGATGTTGTTCGTTAATGTACGTAAACAGATCCTGAATGCAAACTTAAAAGTCTATTAATGTGGTGAAAGCGTCTAACATGGCCAGCTAATGGACAAGCGCTTTCCCCAGATAGAAGTAGGCTGCAGTGTTTTCATTACATTACAGACTGTTGCCGTGAGCAGACTACTTATACTCACGCTCGAGTCAACAATTCATTATTCAAAAAACTTAATTGCTCGAGGAGCCTTAGATATGCAGGCCTTAGTAGTCATAAAAAAATGTTTGACGAACATTACCTAATTAATTTGCCGAGGGGCGGCAGGCCTCGAGAAAACAATTCCCTCAAGTCAGGACGTCACAGTAGAACGCATGGGGGAGGGAGTAGGACCTGTTAGCACAGACACTGTCGGCATTAGGTAAGCACACAAAGCGAGAGGGGGCGGGGCCTAACGACACGAGACCTGGCGGCATGTAAGCCCTCAAAGGGAGGGGGCGGGGCTTGTCGGCGTAGAACAAAGAACCTTATCGCTTGTCGGCATCTCTCTGTGGGCCAGAACCGGCTTAATATTCCTACTAATGCATTTATGATTTTCTTAACCTCCCCGACAATGTTCCAAGTTCTGGAAAAATGAAGCGTCTTAAATATCTTTTGCGAGAAATAATACTCTGAATGATCAAATAAGTTTTTGTATAATCATAAGGCATCACATTTTAAACCATAGTAGCTCTCTTTGGTGCCATAGTTACTCAGTAACAGTTTTCACATAATGCAGAAATCCCTGACATCAATATAAAGCGAAATAGGGGTGTTAATTTAAAAATGTCACGTAATATTCTGCATCATTGACTGTAGAGACGTGCGCTGTTAGCCCAAGGCATTATGGGCTATACTGAAGGGATTATAACGTAGTTCCATATCGCAGATTTGTTATTAAATCCACTCATTTATTGCTTCCTTTTAATTGCTCTATTATGTACTTACAGAAAGTATAAGTGCAGTATACCCCTAAAACTTTTATACCGAGATTTTAACGGGAATGCCTGCTTTGAGGCCCTCTTGAACCCAAAAATGTTTTCAGAATAAGGTCCATGTGTGTGTGCGCGTATTTGCGTCTGCCTGTCTATATGTTTGTGAACAGTAGTTTGTATAATTGGTTAACCGTAAGAGATAAGCAAAACTATAGTGGATAACAAAGTGGATCTCGTTAAAACACAATTTATGACCAACAAACTTTTTTGTGGCGTTAACCATTTTCGAGATACTCTTTCTTGTTTGTTTTAATTTTCAAATACACACACTTTTCTCAACGGGAATGGAACTTCAAAGCCATCACATCCACCCGCTCTTAAAAGATTTTACTATCGCTTAAGTTACTGTACTCCACTAATCCTCCTGTACCTCCAAGGAAATATGTAATAAAACCATCTTTGCAAATGTTAACCTTCAAGTCTGCTGTACTTTTGTACCTCAAACCACCGAGCGGGGTACATGGATCTCAGGCAGAAAACTCGACATAATGCAATATAATTATCTTATGTTCTACTTAGAAAAAATAAAATCATTTTAAAACAAAATTCTGATGTCTTAACATTTTTTACCAACAATGTACCTCAAAATTAGCATTGTCAGACAAACAACCGAATTACAAATTACAGTATTATTTTTATTTTCCATAACTTTCGCATTAGACGAAATAATTTGTTTTATTTTTTATTTTTCACTGGGATTCACAACTGTATTTTAAAATTTGTGTAATAATTTACCACTACCGTTAAAGTATTTTTACATGGAGCTTTATAATTCATGTTCACTAACTGCAACATCCAAGACAAACTACTCTCTACATTTTCTTACAGCGGGTATCGCAAATTAATTTCTTGCAACTCTCACACTTTGTTCTAGTTTTTCTATATATTTTTTCTTGTACATAACTGATATCCACCTTTTAAAAATTTCACCTTTCCGTTTCGATATGACTATAACTTACAATGCACACTAGGAGAGCATTGAATGTTTCCACCACAATTTCAAACCATCAATGTGCATGTAGAATAACTGAAAAATACAAGCTGGCCAACTTAAGACTCCCAAGATGCAGTAAACGTTATGAGACTTGAACTGCTGTGAGGGGTGCAAGTGGACCGCAAGTTGTATTTTATGTTTTACAATTGTATTTAATGAACATTTAAGGAATTATTTTATGGTCATAAAGTATATTAAATTTGTAACATATTACAAAAACTTAAAATTCTAACTAAGATATTTCACTTCTAAAAACTAAAAAGCTTAATATTGGAGCCTAACTGATCCCGCATAGTAGTCTAAAGGCTAAACTCGATTAACACGAAGTAGATAGAGAAATAAGCTTTCGTAATAATACTTTGTTGAATAATGGGAGAGAAATTCATGTGAATGCAACACATCAGATTTTTAGAGATACTCTCTGGTTAATACCCACGTCACGCTATCTGGTGTTCTTAAGCACAGTTCAGTAAAGGTTTTATTTAGTAGTCATTGACACCTGGCAAAGTGCCCTAATTATTCCTTCAGCTGTTGTGAGGAAAACTTTCAAAAATATAAAGATGTTTTAATTTGTAAACTTTTATTACAAAACTGCCTGAATCTTGAGAGAAAGGTATAACTTTCTGCACTGTGTCCACCGGGTGATGTGCACAATCAATGGTGCCTACCTTGTCAGGAGAGTTTGCTAGTGTGTAACAATGAATAATGCAGAAGAATTTTCACTTTCCAGCTACTTAAAATACCTTGGACGTAAGGAAGCAGTAATTGCTTCAAATACTTTCTTGCATCTGTATCCCGTGGCTTTTGAAACACTGCTGGAGCCATGATTAATAAAACCGTGGTGGAATATCAGTCCTGATTAAGTTTTCTCGAATGTTTATAACAAATTTCCCACCATTCCCTTGGTTGAAGTTGTTATTTATAACTTAATTTACACGTTATAGACAAATATTTTCTATAAACTCAACGAACTACACTTAAAAGTTGGAAATATCCTTTATTATTTAGTGAAAAAAACTGCGCGTTAAAAGTGTCTACATAATCTTTAACAAAGAACTGACAAATTGTGACGAGTCACCGTGGTGTAACGGATCTGCCGAACTTCCGATTTTAACGAACCTTCATCAGCTTGACGATCCGCAAATGCCTTGACGAAGCTTGGCGAACTGAGCTTTAGGACCGATTCATAGTCGAACCTTATGCGTGAACTGAAGCCTTTAACTTATAAGCGCTCGCTCACGGTGAGTGAATGCTTAAAGATGTTTGCAATTCATATATGGCACTTTAAAGGACGTATGATCTGTGAGCACTTACAACTGTAGAAGAAATGGCAACATGCAAAGTTCTATGACGTCATTTACATTCTCGCATGCCATTGGTCATTTGGCGACAAACGCATGTCGACCGCTACAAGTTTGATACACGTTTCCATTTTGCTTGGTTGCTGCTGCAGGAATAGCACATGTGGAATTTTTAACAGCTGCTTTATTTATTTTTTATGTGGTTTGTTTTTAGAGAGAAAATCCTATTAAAAGCAATATAGGGTAAAGAGGTTGCTCACGTACAAAGAAAGTACGCAACAGTAGACGTTTTTAATTTTTGTTGGTTAGGAACTATGTGAAAGGAGTGGTTTCACGGTAATTTATGATATCGTTTGTGTCCAAAACAACTGCAATGCAACTTTTTGCTGCCACTTCTCATAGAGAAGTTATGTGAATGACTAACTTTCATGTAAAGCGCCCGCAGCATTCTCAGTTTATAACAAGGTTGCTATAACATGTGAAAATAAATGAAATTGCTATTGCTTGTGGTTGTCAGAGGTTAGGTTTTAATATAAAGGGAAAAGTAGCAATGCTTACAGTTAAAAGGTATAATTTAGTAGTGAAGTGAGACTTTATTATGTTTTATATTGTAACATTATTACTACATGCTTGCTACAACTAACTTCAGTGTTAATGTGTAATGAATGATGCTTTATTATATTTTGCATTAAGGCATTATACTCAAGAAAATTGCTTCGTGTAGCTGGAAAGATTACTTCGTATCCAAGGGATAAAATAAATAGCACTTTGCTCTTTGTTAATCTCCATTATTTTTACGTGAAATAAGGCATGACTTTTTTACACTCAAGTACAATGCAACAGTTTGCTGCTTGTAATTCCTGAGTAGAAGCCCCATGAAACATTAACAGCGATACAAAACAAAACCACAAGTAGAGGTAAGTGGCTGCTTTAATGCGCCAATAACGATTTAAGAGCAGAAAATTTAACAGCAGTAAGAGTGAAATAAGTTAATACTGTTTTCGTATGCACATTGCTTACTCTTTTTGCACTGAATGGTGTTTAAAATAGGGAAATATAGGTTAGGTGTTATTGGTTGATGAAATACTTGCCATGCCTATAGTTCCGATGTTATAGGTTAGGTTTTGTGTATATTGATAAGTGCGGATAAAACTAATGACAATACTGCTCAACGCTAATTTCCAAAGGATTGTTTGCATCCCTAATGTATCTTTTTGCAATGCGGAAAGCATTATTAGCGTGGAACTCTACATATTCCGCAAATTCCTGATTCTCCATTTTGACTATGTGGTGGTCTGCTGATACATAAACAACCATAGAGTGACACTTACGTGAACGAGCATGCACCTTAAAGTGTCCGTGTCCCTCAAGTGGCGACTGTGAACTGAAACGCAACCCTTAAGGAGCACTTTCACTTGAGTATTGACTATGAATCTGGCCCTTAGCGTTGATTCTTTAAAAAAGAAATAGATGCGTTACATTAGCATAACTTTCTCTACGCACTGCATTTTATTTTTGTATCCCTTATACAAACTATTCTTCCAAAAGCTTATTTTTCTACCTACTTCATGTCAATGGAGACAAACGTTTGCATAAGTTGTGTCATTACGCATTTCGTTATAGGTACAAGTGGTTACAAGAGGCTGAAGCTATAATCAAATCTTTAAAAGCAGTTTGCTATAACTTGGCTTTGATACTTCACATTCCTTGCATGATTTTGCGTCTCCCAACAAAAGAAAAGTAAATTAGTACTTGAAAACTACTAGATATGCATTCATTAAGAATGAGAAGGACTTTACAACCTATTCCACATATAAATTTTATTTATCATACAAATTATCCAAACCGTTAGAACCAATTTTGAGACAACAAAACTAAAGAATTGAGAAAAGAAAGAAAAAAAACGAAACCTTAAACAATACTCAGGTATTTTGTTGAAAATTGAAGAAGGTAATAGTTGCTATTCAGCTTTATTGCCCCACGTATGGGCGCCAACTTGAGAAGGTGTTGTTAAAGTTTCCACCACGCTTTGGGCGTTAATTTGAGACAGAATTGTTCTTTACGTTGTTTATTTATGTAATTTATTGTTACGTGAGTTATCAGCCTCACGCTTGGGTAGCCAACTTGAAGTAGATATGCCGCAAGTATGGGTGCCAACTTGAAGTATATTTTCTTGGAGTTTATTTATTTATTTCCACACTTGGGAAACCAATTTAAAGTTGTTGTTCACGTAATTTAGCACCATGCTTTGGGCGTTCATTTGAAGTAGATTGTTTGTTACGTAATATGCTGCTACGTATGAAAAAGCAGATTTTTGAAGATGTATTTTTGTTGTTACACTCCAAGTTTAAAAACAATTACTATATTAACTTTGTTATTAAACTGCTTCTATAGATAGTATTTATGTTTATGTTTGCCTCGGCTGCGTCAGTAATGTTTGTAGAGACACGTTTCTCTTAATCAGGTGTGGTACGACAAGAATGTAGGTTACACAGATTTTAAGTTTACATTCATTTCTTTTTATTAATCCTTGACCCAGATTAAATAGCACTATTAAGAGCTGTGAGATTCTTTAATTTAAAACTTGTGCTTTGTTAACGCGTAAATTTAATTTTACGATTCACACGAATACGTAAAATTTTCTTTAAAGATCACATCTTCCATCCGGTCACTACCAAGGTCTACAGGCAACTGAACATATTTTCAACCATGTAAGCTTTTTAACTTTTTGTATTTCAAGTCTCTGATTGGCTAATGCTAGTCCAATAGAATACCTGAATTTTACTAAAGCTTTTCTGGCTGTTGATTGGCTAATTTTAAACTGTCACAAACATATATATTATCGTTGCTCTAATCATGACTAGTAATATTCAAACTCTCAAACTCATTATTGCCTCAAGGTTACCTCATTGTTAGCAACTTTAAACTTATTATTTTCACAGCTCTTGCATTACTAAATTACATAATGTATTCACATAACCTTATTAAACATGTTTACAATAAGATAAGCATATGCAATGACTGTTACATACATTTTTTATTAATTATTACATACATATTGTTTCAAGGCGGGCTGTTATTGAATTTACGTATACAATTCAATTGAAACTATTCAAGTATTAAAATACTGCCTCAAAATCTTCGTGGCATATCTTTAGTATTCATCCGAAATTTTGTTTTTGTTTCTAAGTTATGCTGTTCTCTTTGCCTTAAACACACACACATGCGCGTGCACACACACAGATGTAGGTATTTCTAATTTTTTATTCAGGGACTTCAAAGCCTGTATTTCCTATAATATCTCGATATTTAATTATTTTGTGGAATACAATACTTTCTCTACTTACTATAGGTAAAGAATAGAGAAGATTAAACTAGTGACTGCTGTTTCCGTACACAATAATTGACTGCAGTTTCTGCATGTTGTGTTTAAGAAAGCGCATTTTAATGCCTTACACTTTCTTATTCTACTCATTAGTTTCTTGGAATTTCTTTGTTTTATTTTTGTCTTAGTGAAATCCTTCATGTTATAATGAAACCTAGTGCACCATTTAAGAGATTACGTTTACTTCATAATAAACTGCATTGATTAGCCAATGTTTATTGAATTTTCAGTTTATTACCTACAAAATTGTTACTTCGCCATTAGGGTTGTTTCTTTAAAGTAACTACATGATCGATTAAAAAATGTGGGTAGTTCAGTAACATTTTATCGTCAGAATGAGAAAAACACGTACCGTGCTTAGAAATGTGTAAAAACAATGAGATTACCCTCCCACGAAATGTTTCACTGGTAGATGCAGACACAGATAGTTAGCTTGTTATTCCGTGTATTCTCGGAACTTGCTGCAATGAGAACAATACAAGACTAATCAGATGGGAATATAACGTCTTGCATAATTGCACTTAACGCTTTCATGCAATACTGATGGCTTTTGTACAAAGCAGCCATTTACATAATACCTCTGCAATTACCGTTTCCCAAAACATACCAAGGCCAATTTGGAACACCAAATTAGCATAGTACAAATCATTCCGCTCGCGATCAAAATTCAAGTGGTACCTACTCGAACGAACAGAAGCAGTGGCTCAGAATTTGTACTTCCAAGTCAATTGTTATGGACAAAAGAAAACGGGTTTGCGCTATGTTTAAATGAAATCGTGATAAATTAATAATGTACATGCAGCTCTTTCAAAAATCTCTTTAAAGTATAATAAACCTAACAATAATCTCGTTAGGGCACAAACAACAGCATATTGTGTTGTATAATTAATGTGTTTTGTTTCTTACTTTTATTTTGATTACGGCACATTTACCTACTGTTTTAATTAAAACATTATTTAGTTAGTATTACAACAAGAATGTTATGACTGGAAACATAGCCATTATACATATCACCCGTTGCCACAAAGTTGATAAAAATATTACCAGCATTTAATTATTAACAGGATGAACTCAGTTAACGTCAGATTTGCAAACAATTGGTCATTAATATCATCAGCAAGGACATTTCATCAATCTGACGCCACGGCCGCCACGGCATCCTCCGTGGTGTAGTCGTTACCATGCTAGACTCTAGTTCCAGGTCGCGGGTTTAACCCCAGCGGAAAAAATCCTTCGTATGGCTTCCTTCGGAAGGGAACTAAATCCGGTGGTCCCGTGTCGTACATTTACGGCACGTAAAAGAACCTCAAGCCTGATAAAGAGGCCTCTGAGCAAAATTACCGGTTTTTCACGCCCAATATAGAATGGGATGCTAACGTCCATAGTAGTTAAAGAGCGTCCATAAGTAAAACTCAATTTCAATTTCATAAATCTGACGTAAACATCTTTGCATCTCAAGCTTCCCACTTTCGGTTGCTGGTTTACATAAAGGAATGTGTTTTGGTGATCTACCAAATGACTTTACAGTAAATTCCAAAGCTCTAGCATCACAGAAACAATAGTTAAAAGTAATTTCTGCATATTCCCAAAGTTCCACTTATTCCTTTTCTACTCACGTACTGCAAAATGTATAGTGCTTTAAACGTTTCAAGTAACTTTTGCACAGGAACACTGACGTTCATTCTTTCATAATAGAATTACATACAACTATGTAAAGAAGTCTTAAGGAGAGTTTCTGGTGAACTTTCAGAGGTCCTACCCAGACCAAAATAATCTCTAGCATAAAATCACAACACTCTGAAATAAATTAATTCCTCCCATAGTCAAATACTATCCGACCGGGTAAATGCATTACTGGTAATTGACGGCAAGACGGTTCAGTCAGCCGAGGTGAGCAACTTCCCATGGGTACCGTGTTAGGTCAGACTTGCCTCGGACGGGTAATAGCTTTTACTCATTTATTGTGTGCATTTGTCATAACCAGGGTTAGGATTTTTAGGTGCGCACCTTTTTGCTTAGGGTAAGTAAGTTAAAGCTGTGCGAAAACATATCACAGTGTGAAATTTTGTTTCTAGTTGCGAAAAGAGGCATTTTTCTCGCATATTTTTCCTTGTTTTTGGGGGACCTTTACCCCTTTTTGGCACCTTTATCCCATTTCCCCCAACCATGCCCATAATCCCTTTTTCCCCTTTTTTTCTTTTAAGTTTAAGTCCAATTTATTCTTTAACTTTCAATCGTCTCCTCAGCTTGCTGTGTACGTGCGAATAGTAAGCCTACCTCTTTCAGTAAACGCCGCGCGGGAATTGAAAGCACACCCGCAACAATGGAAAATAATTGTGTGTTCGACGAAAACCTCTTTCTCTCCCTTTACCGCTATAAAGTAGCCCGCAATAATGCAATTGACAATGAGCGATTTTATCCCACCAGAATCAGTAGCCTGCTGTTCGCGAATGTGAGCTTGTTATTGCCAGAGACGTCATCTGTTTGCGTGGAGGCGAAGGATGGGCACGCAGAAACGTCAGTAATCTCATCCGCGCAGTTCCAAGAATTATTAAGACTGGGTTCTGCTCGAAACTACTAGAAATCGCTGAGACTGAAGTTCCAGTATGAATGAGAACATTCTGGTAATTGTTGCGGTGTTATAAGAGAATGTGGACAGCGAATGGGCGCAAGAGTGAGTTGTGTGACAGTCGCATTGTGTTAGCAAGTGAACTAATGTTAGCTCTCCAAACGAGAGTACTAGTACTAGGTTTTACCATGCCAAAGGTGTCCAGTGCTCGATTTATTGTTCTGGCAGAGGAACTAAAACAAGATTTCATAGACACTGATGGCACTGTTACGCAATGTACTATTTGTGATTCAGGAATTTTGTTAGATGAAAAACACCAGCGAGATCGCATCAAACAACACATTTCCAGCTCTAAGTATCAAATGAATAAGACTCTTCAAGCAAACAAATCATGGTAACCTCTATTACGAAATGTGTTCTTCAAAAAGCCAAAATTTGAAGGAATTAAACATTGATTTGTGTGCAGCTCTTACACAAGCAGGAATTCCACTCAATAAGGTGAATCATCCAGCCTTCAAGGGGTTTCTTGAAAAATACACAAAGATGTCAATGCCCGATGAGAGTACTTTAAGAAAAAACTACATGCAGCTTGTTTACCAAGAAACCATAGAAATACTCAAGGAGAAAGTGTCTGATTGTGATGTGGGAATCGTTGTGGATGAAACCATAGACTCAATGGAACGATATGTTTTCAACATTTTAGTTTTTCCCTTAGCAGGGGAGAAAGTTAAGCCCATGTTGTTAAAAATATACAAGCTCGAGAAAGCCAATGCCAGTACAGTAATGCAATCCATTATGGACTTCTGCCAAAAACTCTGGCCTACTGGTATCGAGTTTGAAAAACTTCTTCTTGTGGTTACGGACCAGGCTCCATACATGGTTTCAGCTATTAACCAATTGAAACCTTTATTTCCTAACTTGAAGCATGTGAGATGCTTGGCTCATGCCCTTCACAGGGTTTGTGAATCCATAAGGAACGAATACGACATCGCAAATCAATTAATTCATCTCTGCCCTGAAGAAGATTCTACTGAAAGCTCCGAGCCATGTTGTTTACTACAGGGAAATCACTGGCCTGCCCCTTCCAAATTTCCTAGTCAGTACTCGCTGGGGATCTTGGATTGTGAGAATTTTGACAAAATTAAAGAGTTTGTGCTTTCTTTGAATCCATCCGACGCATGTGCAATTTCCAAGGCACAGCAACTTCTGTTACCGGAGAAAATACATAACTTGCAGACATAACTATATTGTGTCCATAGTTACAAGTACCTGCCTGCAGCTATTAAACGATTGGAAGAACAAGATCTGGAAAAGGAAAAACAATGGGATATTTTTACTTCCGTTAGGGAGCAGATAGATGGCTTTGTCAAAGACAAACTTGAATCTAGTCTTCAGATGAATCCAGACATTGAGGAATTCGCCACATCTGTAGAGTTGCCATTCCGAGGGAATACAAGGTTTGCCCCACTGGTTTCTGTGGATGTTGAAAGAAGCTTTAGCATCTACAAAGACATTCTATCGCGTAATAGAAACACACTTACTTTTAAAAATGTGGAGATACTTAATGTTCGAGGTACAACAGCTTCATGTTTTTTCCTTCTTTTGATGAGTGATAATTTGATGTACTTGTTTGTAGTTCAATAAATTAGAACAGAGGAAAGAGAAATCGTTGAATAAGTTAAGGGAATGCACAACTGAAATTAACCCAAAATCTCAAAACCTCAACAAAAAAAAGTCATGTTCCCAAAAAATTCTCCATTGCTTGTAGTTTTAGAATTCACGTTTATTTTTGACCTAGCGAACGCTTCAGGATCCTTACGAGACTTTTTAAATACCCTTGCGCATTTGGTTGCTAGCTGTTTATATTTTTAAAACTTCATTTCAAGGCGTTTCTTATTTTCAATATTTTTGCATATTCAAAATGTTCCACACGATGTAGTTTTCATCCATTCATACTGATATTTTTATGCTTATTTCAAAAACCCAAATGAATAAAATTGTAATATAATTTTTCTGTGTAATGAATAGTTTTTGCGCTACTAATTTTTGAATATAACAATATTTGAAGATGCAAATACAAAACTGCAAAACATTTTTTTCTTAAACTAAGAATGGTAGAAAAAATTATATAACAGATTTGTAGTTCCTTGACATAGAAGCAAAATAAGATTTTTCTTTAAATGCATAATGTGTTGCATTTTGCACATATCCATAATTTTATATTTTGAAAATTAATAACTTGAAAGCTAATTAATATTTTGGATTGAACTTCACAAAAAAATTATATCTGAAAAAGGCTGACATGTGGTTAAAATTTCGGCGCAATTGAATGGATACTTTAGAAAATAGCAATTTCAGTTGTGCATCCCCTTAAATAAACCAGCACCTTATTGTCCCTTTTTTCACCTTATTTGAGCACCTTTTCCCTTCCTTTTTTCATCTGAAATTTGTACCTAAAAATCCTAACCCAGGTCATAACTGATGCATGCATACTCCTCACCTGTTGCTTTGGGGGCCGATTCTAGGAAATGGAGTGTGCATTTGGAGGAAAAACAAACTTGCTACTAAAATGCGAAAATTCACTTGGTGTATTCATTCTATAGTAATTTTGCAAATAGCAAAACTTTTCTATTTTTACAAATATATGCGGGATTTTTGGTTGAATAACTTATTCTGAATGGCATTTTGTGGTGTAAGTGACCCGTTTTCTCAGAAACTATTGAAGGTATTCAAAATTAAATTTTTAGGATGATAAAAGTAGCCTTTAAGTGCTGTTGTGGGTCTACTTTGCGTGTTTTTTAAACAATTATTAATAAATTTTTAATCAGAATACAGTGTAATTAGAAAAAAATCCTGCCTTCCTTAATAAACAAACTTATTGAATCAAAATAGATTAGTGAACTTAGAAGGCATTCGTCTATATTGTGACTTTGTCCAGGTTTTCAATTGTCACTTTTCTCACTATTATTGTTTTATTTTTCAATGTTACTGTTTCGTTTTTATGTAGTTCACCTTCACTAAAGTGAACTGGTTCAATTCTCCGTCACTTCACTTTCTTCGTGGCGTAGCCTCTTCATGCCGGACGGTTCACTTTATTCGTGAGTCAAACACAAGACTCCACAACCGTCGCTCCACAAGACGCCACAACAGGTAGCACTCGCTGCACGTCACAGAAACCGTCACCAACTCGCTCGGAGAATCGCTCTCGATGTCGCACGGAAAACTCACCCACCAAATCGCTCGCTCAACTCAGTCGACTCGCCTCGACACGCACTGAATCCACTCTGTTGCACTCGACTCGCTTTCCACTCGTGACTGCTTCGACTAGCACTGACCGATTGTCCGCGAGAGTGCTCGCTTATATAGGCGTGGAATCCTCCAAAGAACATTCTAGAATTATTTCGACACATTTTCTGGAGAAGGAGGAAGATAGAGGTTGCAGAAAGTTCTAGTTATCTCCCGATAGCACCCCCCGGTGTTTACGATGTTTATTGGCAAGCGGCCTTATCGTTGTTTACTCGGAATGCTCGGCGCCGACTTCCCGATAATCTTGCGGCATAGCAGTTGTGTCACAATATGCTCTAAAATTTCAGTCCTATATCCTAAATAATTTCTGAGATAATCGTTCTGAGATACTGAATTCAGCAGATTTAACATTCGCTATATAGCGCTTTTAATCTTCCCTTAAGCAAAACTAAATATTAGGAGAGACATAGGGATTACGTTTTATTCGTATCATGTTTATACCCGCCCTGCATGGAAAATATTTACGCTGTCGGCTAATCTGACGTCAACATTAACCAAGTTTTAACTGGTTCAGTCATTCTTGGGTGAAAATATCACGTCCTCAAGTAGACATTACTCAACCAGCCTATATATGCATAGACACACACAAAGCATTCAAGTTGAAAGCAGTAATTTAGTCAAAATCAAAAAAATATAATTAATGATTCCAATATTTATTTCTGTTTCATATTTAGATTTACGAGGAGAGTGCTGCTATAATTTAAACAAGGAATGAGTTGCTGGTATTTTGAAGCAAATACATATCTTTGAAAGTATGTGTCATTCGGAGTTTGTTCTCTTTCCAAATAGATACACACATAATCTTATCAATCAACCTATCGAATATAATTTTGATTTGTCAAGGAGAATACAGCAGCTGGTCATCGAAAACTGTCAGAATTCAGTAAATATATACGCATAAAAATAAAAAACCTAATATCACTTATAATACTTTCATTAAGACTAAAATACATATATTAGCAACTAATCAGTTCATTAGAACGGGCTTAAATATAGGCTACCTCATTGAGAGGGAATTCCAAAAGGAGTTGAACACGTCCAAAGCAAGTGATTTGAACCGCCACTTACATCTGGAAAAAATTACATTGGGAGGAATCTGAAAATGGCACTGCGAAAAGAAAAGATGGCGATTTAAATTATCTTTAGTAACTGACGAAACAATTATATATGTATACTAACTTAAGGAATATAACTTTCTGGAATAAAGGACGACAATGGGCATCATAGATAAACCAGTTATTCTCAATGTCTATTTCAGTAAAATAAATATTGCTCCATTACCCCAGGTATGAAACTACTAGATAATAATATACCATGCTAGCCTCTAGTTCCCGGGGTCGCAGGTTCAAACCCGGCGGACGAAGATGGATTTTTTGGGGCGTAAAAATCCTTAACATGGCTTCCTTCGGAAGGGAAGTAATGTCTTGAAAGCAAATAAGGTCATGCTCTAAACGTCAAAGATTTCACAATGATTTGATGGCTTTGGCCAATGAAATGCAAGTATTCACAGTACGTCACGAAATCTGCAACAATAAACAAAAATGACTACCCGGCCAAGGTATGTCGTATGCGAACTGTTTAGGTTATACATATGCTGGCCATGTCTGTACATCAGAGTTCCGTGGACTACCACAAGATGGAGGAGATGAAGGCGATTATGAAGAAATAATTGCCAGGCAGTATAAATTAATGCAATGTTATATAGTGTGGTTAACCTATCGGTTGGTGTTATTTTCATTGTATTCCACACTCGTAATGTGGTTTCATTGGATATAATACGTGAAAGTGCTACATAATATTAGTAGTGAACAATATTTCATTGCGAATTGTTATACTGTGACGCACATACTAAATTGCTTTGCGCGTGATAAACTATCAATATGTTCTGAAGGGTTTCAGTTTGGCGAAGAGACAACTTGTAAATATACATTTTTGACATTGTCAAGTCTTGCCAAGTCTTTTCCAATCTTGTCACATATTGAAAAATATTTCAAATTTTTGTTGTAATCTCTTGAATTGAAAACAAAAGTTTGATCGTGTACAAGGGGCTTAAGAAATGCTCATATTATATAAAACATTAATGCCTTACAACGCAGTATTGTAAAACAAGGGAAATAAAACAACTATTGTAATAGACTTGGATGCTACATCATCTTCCTTACTTGGTCCATCAGGCGGTAACAAGATTCGTGTCACATTACATACTCCATATCCCGTACTGGGTCGCATACACAGGGGATTCAGCTCCGTGTTTCCCCGGCTACCGCTTCCAGTATCACCGAATTTTTAGCTTAAAGGTGAACATCAGCTAGCATTTGGTCTTTCATACTGTGTAAGGCGTCATGTTCCTATCCACTCTAAACTTTTTGTAATCAGTCGAATGTTTTTATTTACATGTAGGTACATATATAAAGGAGTAAGTTTATCTGATTGTCAATTCAATGTGCGTGTCCAGATGACCCAACATATGGCATTCAAAATTTTCTCAGATAAGTAATTTTCAACGGGGATCTACTGGCGCTCTTTGAACATTCGGAACATTTGGACTGTAACTATACTTATACCTTACTTGTGAATTTCTGAATGAATTCTGCTGTAATTTTTTAATTGCGATAAACCTTTACTGAAGTAATTAGTTTAGTTATGTTCCTGTGTTAACTAATTCCTTTCATAAAAGTTAGTATATGTAGAAAAAATAGCATTTACCCCAAAATTACTCTTTTCGATATTGAAATAAATTTTTTTCTGAAAAAGGCGTATGAGTTGTGGAGCAGAAATTTTGTAACAGCTCAAGAGATGCATTAATTCGTTATGGTAATATCTGAAATATGTGAAGTGGTAATAAGACTCTTCAATAATATATTTTCGGATAAATTCCTGAAAATGTCCTTGCATTACTAAAAGATGTCTGGACCCAAGTTTGAACTTTGATAATTCTTCAGGTTTATATAAATACGAATACGCCCGCGCGGATCCATACAAATACACCCAGTTTATAAAATTGTTCTCTTTATGTTTGAAGGCCTTCGGTGAAATTTCTCTATCGATTACTCGTGTAAATTGCAATATCTTCTTTGCTTTAGGTATTTAAGGCGTATCAGTTCTATGTTCTCCAGAAACAAAACTTGACAAGATACACAGCACAACAGTGCTATAAACAAACAATTAAAAATACAACACAAAGTATGTATGAATTATTTTCTATGCGTTTATATTGAAGGTTTATGGTATGTTTCACTGTTCTTGGAGTGTTGTTATTTTTGGATATCATACATCTAACACTCTAGTTGTTGTGTACAATGGACTCTGATACACTCTAACTATACACGTTTTATTAAAATGGACATTAATATTTTGATGTTTTATTATTTCCAACCCTTTCTTCATTATCTTCATTAAATTCTTCCTTTGTTTTAATCACTTTCCTCCACTAATTTTCACTTACTTAACTACATAGTTGACAAGTTGTTCTAAAAACTCACTTCTACTAACAAATTTCTGTCTGCACATCATCTCACTTACTGTTCCATACTTCCTCTCTCCATATTTTAGTTTCTGGACAATCTACTACAGAATGAAGACCTTTATCTGTAGATGGTGATGCTTCTGTTTCATTTGAGAGTCATTTAACCTCAATATACCTTCTCTGCCCCATGAAAATTCTTCCCTTCCCCTTCTGTTACACACATCCACATATTGTTTCTGCCCCATCCAACAGGCAGTAAAATAAACTACAATAAACAAATAAAAATGAATGAAATCCTGCTGTACAGTATAAAATAATAGAAAATGGATAGTTTAATACTTAACATTCGAATAACAATTCATGCAAACTCAGTATACGCGAGAAAATTCGATAAATCTGGACCGAGAGTAAAAAAGGTGACCTCAGGTGATAAAGCACTAGAAATGGAGTATATAAACCAGTTAACTTTAGTAGTAGCGGAAGCATCTTCTAGTTTCCGTTTGGTTGCTCTAATCAACTGAGCTAACATGGCAACATGCGGTACGACAATGAATTCCCCAACAGACCCGCATTTTTTCCTGGTAAACTACAAGAAGATCCCAAATTAATTTTGAGACAACATACCCCAATGGCGACTTACAATTTCGTAAGTACAATAGAGCTATTACTGTGCAAACATGGACACTTTCAAGCGTTTCAGCTTGCGTTATCATTGTTGACACACCCCATATTGTGTTCATTCTAAGTTTAAGAACATGTTAGTGCAGAAAAACCGTATTGCAATGCTACAATTAGGTCCATATAATCCTGTTTTTTTACGGGCATGTTCTTTAGAAAAGTCTGTATACACCGAGGAGATTGGTAGCGGAGAAGGAAAGCAAATAAAAATATAGCAGGGAATATCGGAAGTAGCTGTGGAGCAGAGCGGCAGGAAGTCCATTACTTGGTGGGAATTACGTCGCCAGCGTCCTTTTTCTGGATCCTTCTAGAAAATCCAATAATGTAGTCTATCAAAGTCCTTGGATTGTCAGTCTGCATGACGACGGGACGGTCTTTTATAGAGATTTGCAAGTGGAAATGGGATGCGAGGCGCTGGTACGTCACATTCCCTCAGACATGTGGTTTGACAGCTTGACTTACATGCGTTTTTCATTTCGAGAGTTTAGCAAACCTTCTTTGTTTTCAATAAAATCTTTACTACCACTGCTATAGAACTTATACCGAAACGAAATTACGAGACACATAGCGTCGTTTTCAGGCACTAAAGCTGTCGATCTCTTTCGATTCCCTCTTTATTTTCTTCAGTTAATAGCTTGGCATCAGTCAAAATTGTTTAAAAAGTTTAGTATTTCCAAATCATCGTAAACCATATATTTGGAGCTTCTGTCTAAACTCCTAAAACACAGTTTAGGAAATAAAATAAATATTTCAAGCTAAAGAGAGGCAAAAATCCCCCAAGGCAACTTTTTGTGTGCTTTATAAGTCCATGCTCTAATGACGTAAAACAATGTTTTATTGTCAATTAAATATTGACACAACACGATTTAAATTAAATAATAGCCACAATATTCGATATACGCAAGAAGCAGAGATAGCAGGCAAAATTTGGCAAATCAATTGATATACTCGATTAAATATGAAGTCTCGGAAAACCACAATAACGAATACTTATCATTTCATACAATTGAACATTAAGTGTGGGTAAACCTAAACATATAATCCAGTATACCAAAGAAATAATAAGACTAATTAGGACTCAAAAATATAATGTGATACAAACTATATTGTCTATTTCGTACATCTCTACCTCTGAACTATGTCATCGCTGGCATAATTTAAAATTTGTTGTGGGAAGATTAAGGACGCGGAAGAGAGTGACAAGAAAGCGCGTCCTACAACTGCTGCAGTGTTATGAACAACTGCATTTGATAATGGCACTGGCTTTCGCTGCTGGAGTCAATATTCACAGCATTGTTTCTTCTGGGTTTTGTTGACATGTTTAATTGTTTATATATACTATATATCCTTCTATGCGGTACTAATTATTGATTGAGTGGTTGAGTGAAACGTGCAGAAAGTGAAAGAAGGTGAGAAGAAATTTGTTTAAGTATTAAATATTTACGTTTGCCTCGGCTGCGTCAGTATTATTGTTAGAGACATGGATGTCTTGGCAGGGTTATGGTGCGACTAAGAATGTAGGCCTACACAGATTATAATTTTACTTCACTCCTATTTTAATGCTTGATACTATTTAAATAAAACTTCCCTGATTAGAGAGGTGAGATTATTTTTATTTTAAATACTTGCACTTTTTAACACGTAAACTTATTTTTCGTCTCACACAATACGTATTAAATCTCTCGAGGACGCATCTCGCATCCGGTTACAATCACTGTCTGCAGGCAACTGAACTGATTTCAACCGCCTAAACTTGTAAATTTCTGTATTTCAAGTCTCTGATTGGCTATTCCTAATTCAATGGAATACCTTTACTAAAGCTTTTTCTGGTTGTTGTTTGGCTATTTTATAAACTGTCTCAAAATTTACATTATTGTTACTCCAATAATGACTAGTAGCACTATTAAACTTCCTTACTTATTATTGCCTCAAGGGTACCTCATTGTTAACAAATTTTAACCTATAATTCTCACAGCTCCTACCTTATTAAATTACGTAATATATTCACTTAACATTATTATACATGGATACAATAATACAAACATATACAATGACTGTTACATACATTTTTATATATTGTTACATACACATATTGCTTTAAGGCGGGCTGTTATTGAATTACATATATTATACAATTAGACTGAAATTATTTGTGTTAAAAATACTGCCTCAAAGGGGAGAGAAAGTACGGCATTAACATGTCTTTTTGGCAAGTACAGGTATTCACTGATATCGTAATTATTGGCAGGAAGATATAAATAACTAATTAAGAAACAACAGTAGGAGAAAAAATTGCAGTACATAATATCCGCACATTAAATCAATGCATAGTGTCACAAACTTGAGTTGAAAGATTTGTCCGAGGAAAAGGTCATTAGCGAATCGTGTTAAGCAACGTCTTCCGAAGTAGTGAACGTTTGAACAGTCACGTAGACCAGAGTTCTGTAAAAGACAAAGGTGAATTAAATTCTTAGATTCGGGGAGGAACTAAAAATTAAATTCACTTTAATTTATGAATGCTCTTTAACTGCTCCTTAGCGTCCCATTCCAATTGAGCATGGAAGACCGTTAATTTTGCTCAGAGACCTCTTATCTGGCTTGAGGTTCTTTTACGTACCGTAAATCTAAGACACGGGACCACCGACTTTACTTCCTTTCTGAAGGAAGCCATGCCCGAAAAAAAATCCATCGCCCTCTGCAGGGTTTGAACCCGCGACCTCGGGAACCAGAGGCTAACATGGTAGCCACTACACCACGGAGGACGACTCGGAGAGATACAGCTTAGCAATAAGGTAACAGATGCATACGTAAGAATTTTAAGATTGGACCGTATGAATAGTAACGTTGGTGGGGGTAGCGATAGGTAGGCGGAGCTTAAGTTAAGGAAAGTTCGTGCATTCTAAATCAGACACTCTCTCTCTTGAATTTATTCACTTAATTATGTGGCTTAATCGCGTGAAGACGACCCTTGTGACTATGCGTCTGATAGTTTCATTTTAAGCTGTGTAGCGCATAATGACCCACTTATATGAGTAAGACTTAGCAACTTTTACGAGGGATCTCTCCGAGTAACATTTTTGCGACTTACGGTAACTGAAGCTTTGCATAATTATTGCCATAGAAGTAATCAATACATAAATTCAACAGTGGGCAACTCTTCTCAAACTAAACATTTTAGTCAAGATTAAAATTTCTCCGCTAACTGTTTTTGTTTATCCTTTCAAAACACGCCCACGTATGCCCTAAGAGAAATATCTCATAGCCAACCACTGTAGCAGCTGGCAGCAGAATCGATAGCAGATATTGGAGACGACGTCAAAAAGTGACACTGGGCATTCGCTGTCAAACTTGGCGATCATCGCGTGGCTGGAAACGGCTTCACCATGATTGATGTTTCAGATTTATAGGCTCAGGCAACATGCGTTGGTACGCTGTGGCAGGACGGTGGAATTTGTTCGATGGAAATGATTTCCCCCTCGCGCCCGGTTATTTGGACAGTTGGAACATCTGTCTGCCTGTCGAGTACTCTCCGGTAGGTACCCCTTTATGGTAAGCTAGCACCGAATTTAGGATAGGAACACTCTGGAATCGCCTAGTGAACGCCATATTTCGGATCTGGTTTCACTTCGATTTTTCTACTGTATCTCTTCCTCCCGGAAGTCAATGCAAGGCACACTGAGGCCAATCTGCCGGCGTGTCCAATACTGCATTGTTTGTAACCTCCTTCGCAGCTTCCATATCTTCATCTTTAAGAATTTGTAAACGTATGCACTGACCCACATTTTCAGTGGTATGCTCAAAGCATTATTAAACTGTTTCTAAAATCCGTGGCCCCTAACAATCTTATCATCAGTGCTAGAATTTATTAAGCATTAAAGTTCATTAAATGCGCGCTCATATAAGTCTACTTCTTTCTTGCAATAACTTAACATAATTTTGGAACATAATTTTTAAAAATCTGATGTGTTACGTTCACATGACCTTCTCTACCCTGTATACTTTATTAATGGGCATAAAATTATTCTTATGCAAAGCTATTTTCTATCTCCGTTTTAATCGAGATAATGCGTTGCAGAAATAGCCACATTACACATTTCGTTATAGATGCAAAGAGAACAACGATGGTCAAATGTTTATGAACTGGGCGCTACATGCTGGTTTTAAAATTCCATACTGTTTCCATGCAATCACGAAAAAAACTGAATGTTGATAGGAGTTTAAGAGAATGATCAAGAAAATATCAATTCGAACTTTTAGTAACGAATATCTAAGAAATAGCTTATGCCACAAAAATTTACTTTAAATATTTTGTGTGTTTTAAAGATATCAAAACTCTTGTATACGCATTTTACTGCTTAACCTTTACCAGCTATGCACGATTATACAAAATTCCTTCCGAGTGAAATGAACTTCATGGTCTATTTCCAGAAAATTCAAGATATGCATTTTATTTGTTGTGTAAATATCTTTAATATTTGGTATTTTAATTGAAATCTTTAGAGCCACGTTTTAAAAATAAAAAAATTCGAAAAGCTTTCCATGTAAAGGATAGTTTGGGGTGGAGGGATTTTGTTGAAAAATCTTTGTGAATCATCTTTGAAAAATATTGAACTTAAATAGCAAGGTTTGTATTTATCCGAATTTTCGATTTTTAGGTATGCTAATCACCGACACATACAGAGAAAGTCCTTTTTCTAAAAAAGCTTTTTTTTTTAATTCGGGGGGCCTTAAAACATGTTTTATTTCAGGTGAAATCTCGGTATCGAATTTTTGGGTGGAATGTAATTGAAGCGCCTAGTTTTATGATTTCCATAAAAACACTTACAAGTGTTCATCTTGCATTGCAAAAGCATTGGAATAGCACATAAAATACTGGAAGTATGGTTTTCTTCATAATCATTTCTCTATGAATACTAAATTACTTTTTAATTAAAATGATAAATATAGTATACAAAAAGTAAAGCAAAACCAAAATAACCATGCAGCACGTTGATAGCATTATTTTTTTTAACTATAATATTGTTATATTTACAATAGTTTAAGGTTTGAAGTGATGTTTGAAAGAGGCTAAATATTCCGAAACGAAACCAAAGCTATGCTTTAATTCATATTCGGTTATTACTTTTTATATTGCTGGTGTGTTGTTACTTTGCTATAAATATTCAAGTAATTTATAAGCATATGTATGTATTATGTATGTATGTATGTATGTATTATGTATGTATGTGAATTGAATGATTTTTACAGAGCACTAAAAAAATTAAATTAGATTTTCTCGTATTTATAAAGTAAACGAACTGTAGCTTTGACTAATTAATATTTAGTTTTGAAACCCATTCATTATTTATAATAAGGCGGCAAAATAAATGCAGATTCTTACCATTTTCGGCTTCTTTTATGAGAGGATTTTAGGACTAATTTTCTTCTCAACTGTCTACAAAACTGTTGTGCCAACAAACACAATTGGAAAGGGAAGTCTGTGGTCTTGTGGAAAGCGCTGGGCTTTGAGAGGATTTAAAATATTAATTTAACATTCATAAAAAGAAACTCTACCCCTACCATCTCCGGCTTAAGTCCCTAATGACTCTGATTTTCACTTTTACAGAGATTAGCTCGGAATATTAAGTCTGGATATATACTCTGTGCTTGTCTTTAACCAAACAAAGCAGTGAGGTATTTACGCAGTAATCGTAATACTATTCCTTTAAAGAAATTTAAGAATTTGCTTAAAAAGTATTATAATAAATGTGTGGTTAGTTGGCATAAGTAGATGTGTCACTTTTTCTAAAATTCAAGCTCCTTTCACCTCTTTTCCACCCCCATTATGATGGAATGTGATGGATTTATTAAGCAGTGGAAATTATTTGTTTTTATTTTCTGGTATGTCAGTTGTACAATAGCAGGAGATGTCTAGATTAGCAAAATCGGGTAACTATTATGCAGATATTGAGTGCGGTCTTCCAAAGATTTAGTAATGTATTATAAATGTCATTTATTGCATGTTGTAATTTTCAATAATTTCATATATTTTCTAAATTAATTAGGAATTCATTTTATTTACGGCTTTACTTAGACCATGTATGTCAAGATTGCATTCTGGTGGCAGCAGCACTGACAATTCCAAAGTAGGGTACAATAAGACAGTTATTTCCCCTTATTTAGGGTCATGGTACTACTCATTGGTTTAAATATGGACTGCATTTGATCCGGTACTATCTACTATACTCGTGAATTTGTCACGTCACACCAAAGCCAATACAGGTTATCCATAAAACTGACCTTGATACCCAAAGATAGACAAAGGCCTCATGTTTAGTGGAAAACCGGTTTATTACATATGTTTTTTCTGGGATAAGGTTCCTCTAAACAACATAGCATCTTATACTACAGATAAACCAGTTTTCTGGCCGTTTTTGCAAACCTTTTCTGCAATATATACTTCCTTATTCACACTTTATAATACGCGTTCTAAGAGTACATATTACACTAGTCCGCATGACATCGGATGACTGAAAACAAATAAGTGATTCTGACTCACTTTTTCATGCGGATTTCAGAACTGCTTTTAGTTTTCTTTTCTATCACGTACAGTTTTTTTCACAATTTCACTTCAAAAAAATCTGATGTGTTACACTCATAATACTTTTTCTACTCTTGTACAAACTATTTTGACAAACGCGTATTCTCCATATGCTTCATGTTTATCGAGATGTTAATCTTATTGCTAATTTTCTTGTAGATGCAAGGGGAATTGGTAGGATTTAAGCGATAGTCAAATATTTTAAGAGCTGGTTGCTATGTGGAGTATTCCATTCTCTTGGCATGACCAGGACAAAAAATAATCTGATGTGTTACACTCACATGACTTTCTCTACTCTTGTACAAACTATTTTTACAAACTCTTATTCTCCATCTATTTCATACTAATCGAGTAAACTTTTGCTGAAACGATCTTTTGACATGCAAAGAGAATTACATTTTACACATAGCGACCAGTTCTAGAATATTTGACTATCGCTTAAGGCGTACTATGTTACCCTTGTTTTGTATTTGCAACGGCTATATAGAAACACAGTAGCCTTTAAGCATAGACATATATCTTAATAGCTGGTTGCTAGGTGCAGCACCATTCCCTTTGGCACAGATTAATACTCTTTGCATATCCAAGACAAAAAAAATGAATAACGAATTCCATTTGAGAAAATAAGTATTGAAAAATTTAAGGTAATAACAAGCAATATCTCGAACATGGTTCACTTAACAAAAACAATGTCTATGACATAAATTGTGTATTTTAACGCGATCTACATTTTTTTGTGTAGTAAAGTTTTGTCTATCTCTTATGGTTTACCAGTTATACAAAAGTCGTTTACAATGAAGAATACTTTTGGAGACATTCCCAGCAAAATTCGAGATATACATTTCATTTGTCATAAAAATATCTTACACATATGATATTTTAATAAAAATCGTTACCGCCATTTTTGAGAAAATTGAAATTTTCGAAAAATGTTCCATGTAAAGGGTAATCTGGGGTGGGGATTTTCTTGAAATCTTCGTGTCGCATCTCTGGAAGATACTGAACATAAATACCAAGTTTGGTGTTTATCCGACTGTTCGTTTCTGCGTTATGCTGGTCACAGACACACACACACACACACACACACACACAGACACACGGACATGTTTCCAAAAATGCTGTTTTTGGATTCAGGGGGTCTCAAAACATGTATTTCTCGGTATCGAATTTTTGGGTGGAATACAATACTTCCCCTACTTACTATACGTAGTAGAGAAAGTAATAAATAACGAATTCCCATTTGAGAAGAAGTATAAGTATTGGGAAATTTAAGGGAATAACAAGCAATATCTCGAAAATGGTTCACTCAACAAAAATGTATATGACATAAATTGTGTATTTTAACGCGATCTATATTTTTCGTGTAGTAAAATTTTGTCTATCTCTTATGGGTTACCAGTTATGCAAAAGTCGTTCACAATAAAGAACACTTTTGGAGACATTACCAGAATATTCGAGATATACATTTCATTTGTCATGAAAATATCTTAAACATATGATATTTTAATAAACATCGTTAGGGCTATTTTTGAGGAAATTAAAATTTTCGAAAAATGTTCCATGTAAAGGGTAATCTAGGGTGGGGGGATTTTCCTGAAAAGCCGTGTGTCGCATTTCTGGAAGATACTGAACCTAAATACCAAGTTTGGTGTTTATCAGACTGTTCGTTTCTGAGTTATGCTATTCACAGACACACACACACACACACACACACGCATACAGACATGTTTCCAAAAATCCTTTTTTTTGGATTCAGGGGGTCTCAAAACATATATTTAGGGTGAAATCTCAGTATCGATTTTTTTGGGTGGAATACAATGCTTCCCCTACTTACTATAGAGAAAGTAATATAGAGTGAGCCAGGAGATGATGAGTATTGTTGAAGGGAAATTTATCACTTCATTGAGGGAAATTTCTTAATACAGACTTTTAGGTTACACCTGGTTGGTATTTGTAAGTTAGGCATTGTTGTTAATATCACAGGCTTGCATTACTAGTGGTATATCGTGATTGAAGTTATAAATACATTATGTCTACACGCAAGTGTGTGAACAATCCAAATGTTTTCTGCTACATTTGTGGAAATTATACAGTGCTTCAGCAGAGAACTGATATAACAGACTTTGTGAAAAAAGTGTACCATGCTTATTTTAAAATGAAACTTGGTGACCAAGACAAGGCCTGGGCTCCAAAGACAGTTTGCCGTTATTGTGTTGAGAGGCTAAGATAGTGGATAAAAGGAAAGAAATCATGCATGCCATTTGCAATTCCTATGGTGTGGAGGGAGCCTAAAGACCACCTTAAAGACTGTTATTTCTGTTTAGTTAATGTTCAGGGGTGCAATTCAAAAATAAGAAACACATTGTGTATCCAAGTATTCCTTCGGCCATTAGGCCAGTTCCACACGGCGAACATCTGCCTGCTCCTCTTCCTACAGCTGTTTTAGAGAACTTGGAAGAAGATGGTGTTGAAAGTGAACCTCATGCAATCACCGAAGACGATTTGATGATGTCTACCGCCCTGAATACGACGTGAATCCACAACTGTTCTCTCAAAGTGAACTAAATGGTCTAGTACGTGATTTGAATTTTTCTAAGGAATCTGCAGAGTAACTAGGCTCCCGTCTTAAAAATAAGAATCCTCTGGAACCAGGAACACATTACTCATGGTACAGATACAGAGAACAAGAGCTAGTTCCTTTTTGCTCACAGATTGAGTCCTTGGTTTACTGCACTAACATAAACGAGTTAATGCACTTTTATGACATTGAACATGATCCTACTCAGTGGAGACGTTTTATAGATCCATCATAGAGGAGCCTGAAAGGCGTGTTACTGCATAATGGGAATTTGTATGGGTCCATTCCTATCGCACATTCAGTTCAAATGAAAGAGATAGTTGAAAACATGAAGATACTTTTAACAAGTTTCCAATACGAGGAACACAAACTGTGTATCTGCGGTGATTTCAAAGTTATTGGAATAGTATTAAGACAACAAGCTGGGTTCACAAAAATGCCTTGTTTTCTGTGCGATTGGGACAGTCGGGCAAAGCAAAGACATTGGAGTGTGAAAGTATGGCCACAGCAGAGAAACTTGTTGCCTGGATCTAAAAACATCCTGCACGAACTGCTTGTAGAGAGACAAAAGATATTGCTTCCGCCACTATTGGGCTTTGACGCTGACCTTTGAAACATCTGTGTTGTTCCTTGCTGTCACATCAGGAGACTCAGAGTCCGGGGATCGATTGTTGGATGGCAAGGATTAGGAATTTGTTCTGGCAGAGCTAAGGTTCTGGTTTTCAGGGGTGGCGACACTGCCTTGATAATATTAATAATGCTGCCGGCGAAGATTGAGTTATTATTTCTTTATTTTGTTACGAATATTCCTATCTGGTCGACCCGCCAGCTTCGTCGTCAAAACCACTGTTATTATTGTCATCACTTTCGAAGCCACTACTTATGTGTTCCTCCGACTAGCCCTTGAATTGTCTAGATTTCACAACTTCATTTCACACTTCAAACTTTCTGATTATTTTCTTCTTATTTTGTTTCATCAACCGTCCTCGTAGTTAGTTTTTACCCGAATGTGGTTCGGCGTTTCTTTTCCTTTTTCACGCCTTTCGCCAAACTTAGAATTTTCCTCCATCTTTCTTATGTTTCGTTCCGCTTTAAATTCAACGTATCATATGATGTATACGCGATACTTGATTGGCTATCATTTTTGTTTCATGATTTTATTATTGGCTACCCCACTTTGACAACTTTCACGTCTGCTTGTTACAACTTATTTTGAGTTTAAAATCTTCCCACGAATATAAGACACGTATCCTTTCTGACCCTGCTAAGCTTTGAGACCATTGTTAACTTCACGTCCAAGCCAAAGTACAAAAGCGAAGCTTCCGGTAGACTTCTTGTCGCCGATAGCAGGTACATCTACTTTCCTTTCGAGGAAAACAAAAATTGTTTTTCTGCGTGTTCAACAAAACCCTTTCCTAGTATGAAATTACAGAGCGGGCATCTTTTTATTTTATAAATTGATTCTCTTTATACCCTTTATCTCTTTTCAGCACATTTTTGTCGTTATGTTTGATTTCGATCGTATATTATTATTATTATTATTATTATTATTATTATTATTATTATTATTATTATTATTTTCTCCTGGGTCTCGATAACCGGCTTTAGCTTGATGAAGCAATTTGTAAGGGCTTTACCACAGGATGGACCCTGCTTCAAGTACCTTTCCAAGAAATTTCCCTTCATTACACAAGACAAATTAAAGGCTGGAATTTTTGTTGGTCCTCAAATAAAGAAATTGATGAAGGATGATGATTTTGAAAAGACAATGAATAAGAAAGGAATAGAAGTATGGACCGCCTTCCGATCAGTTACTGAAAACTTCTTAGTCAATAACAAAGATCCTAATTACAAGGCCGTTGTCGAAACAATGTTGGAAAATTTCAAGAAGATGGGTTGTAACATGAGTGTAAAGGTGCATTTTCTGCATTCACATATCGACTACTTTCCAGAAAATCTGGGACATTATAGTGAAGAGCAGGGTGAACGTTTTCACCAAGATATTCAGGAAATGGAGAGAAGGTACCAGGGGAGATGGCATGAAACTATGATGGCCGAGTACTGTTGGATGTTGAGGAGGGATAGCCATCTTCAAGGATCTGCAATGAAGTCAAAGAAGAGAAAGTTTGAAAAAAATTAAATGAAACACTTTGGCTTCTTGTTTTGATAAATTGCAGTCATGAAATGTAGTCCTCTACTGTTTTGCTGCTAAGGTGTGTATGTGTGGTATAGTCGCGCGACTGTTACACAGGAGTTTAGAATGTGTAATTGCAAGCTTCTGAATCTCCAAACTCTAGTGAAACTTCACTAAAATGAATTAATACTTAAAAAGAATAAAGCAGTTGTGAAAACACGAGAAACATAGTGTGAATAACGAGAAGAAAGTGATATATATATATATATATATATTTTATCACTTCGAGCGTAAATAATTTTTGCACAACCTAAATCAAGCAAACACGTGCGTAAGTTATTACGAACTGATACCAAGCATCGCCTCCCAACACCATCTGCCCGTAATTAGGATGATTAGCAATAATTCATGCAAAATTTAATTTGTAATCAAAATGATACAGTTACAGCCGTCGGCGATGAAAACGCTCAGGTGCGGTTTCCGGTTAATGGATTTACTTTGATCGTTAATGTTTCGTGCTTTCGGCAGCGAAAATGCTTTTCATTATACAGCAGTTGTATCGCCTGTGTTCCTGGCAGTAGTACTGTCTTTTCATAAAACAATGCAGTGGTCTATACTGATAGCAAAAACGTTATCTTTGTTAGTGCATTTGTATTTTACCCTATAATTAAAAACGATTGTTGCTTAGCTAGTTAAAATATCAGCTGTATGTATTTATGCATGTATGCATGTATGGATGTATGCGTGTATATGGTGTATGTACGTATGTATTCACTGCAAATGGCTATTATCCGGTGACAGAGTTAAATATACAAAATAATATCACAAAAAATAAGTGCACAAACAATAATAATACAATGAACAATAAACAATAATGTGTATATCTGTCTATCAACACCCATATTGGTGTAGCTACTAGTGTAACATAACAGCTAAAAGTTTTGAAATCATTAATTGCTTTGCTATTTACACTCACTAATTACCTATCCAGACAGCATAATCAATAAGTTTACCATTAGTATTCACAACGAGTTTATAACGTTTCCAATATACATCAGTAAGGTTTATAATTAATTATCCAACATTTATTCTACTCAGGTTTTCCCTAACATTCTTCACCGGCAGAGGATAGACCTAAAAGGCTGCTAAAGGCAATTCGTTCCGTTCTTCAATGGTTCTACTAACAAAGCAGAATTTTCCTACGCCAGTTCTGTACCTTCTTCCTTAATTTTGAACAAATGATCGTTTCTTCCGTAATATGTCGGTTCTTCAATCCTTCACTAACGCCCACCCATGAGTTTAAACCAGTATAAGCTTTAAATAAGTGCATAACCGATGTCTCTTATGCCGAAATTTTAAAGCCTTCAATTGAATCTATTCGGCTTTTGTAGGGCTAAAATATTTACCTCTTTTTTATCAATTTTATAGCCTTCTCCTTTATCTTTTCTAAAGAATCAATATGACTAATTCTATAGGGTCCCAACATGCTCCTCCATATTCCATAACCGGACGCACTAAAGACTTATAGGCAATTTCTCTGCACTTTGTGCTCCACTTTATGAGTATCTTCATTATGAAATGTAATGATTCCCACGCTTTCCTAGATGCAGAATTTACCTGGTCGTCCCATTCAGCTCTCACCAAGTACACACCCAAATATCTACAGCTGGCCACCTGCAAAACTTTTTCCCTCCCATGTGATAGTTCCACTATGTGATCAAAAGTATCCGGACACCCTACAAACATACGTTTTTATCTTAGGTGCTTTGTGCTGCCACCTACTGTCTGGTACTCATTATCCGCGACCTCAGCAGTCATTAGATATCGTGAAACAGCAGAGTGGGACGCTCAGTGGAACTCACGGACTTCGAACGTGGTCAGGTGATTGGGTGTCACTGGTGTCACAAATCTGTACTCGAGATTTCCACACTCCTAAACATCCCTATGTCCACTGTTTCTGATGTGATAGTGAAGCGGAAACATGAAGGCACATGTACAGCACAAAAGCGTACAGGCCGATCTCGTCTGTTGACTGACAGAGACCGCCGACGTTTGAAGAGAGTCGTAAAGAGTAATAGCCAGACATCTATCCAGACCATCACACAGGAATTCCAAACTGCATCAGGATGCACTCCAAGTACTATGACAGTTAGGCGTGAAGTGAGAAACCTTGGATTCCATGGTCGAGCGGCTGCTCATAAGCCACACATCCCGCAGGAAAACGTCAAACAACGCCTTGCTTGGTGTAAGGAGCGTAAAAGGTTACACGATAAAACAGTGGCAAAACGTGTGGAGTGACACATCACGGTACATAATGTGGCGATCCGATGGCAGGGTGTGGATATGGCGAATGCCAGCGTGTGTAGTGCCAACAGTGAAATTCGGAGGTGGTGGTGATATGGTGTGGTCGTGTTTTTACTGGAGAGGACATGCACTCGTTGTTTTGCGTGGCATGATCACAGTGCAGACCTACATTGATATTTTCAGCACCTTCTTGCTTCCCTCTGTTGAAGAGCAATTCGGGGATGGCGATTGTATCTTTCAATACGATCGAGCACCTGTTCATACTGCACGGGCTGTGGTGGAGTGGTTACACGACAATAACATCCCTGTAATGGACTGGCCTGCACAGAGTCCCAACTTGAATTCTCTAGAACACCTTTGGGATGTTTTGGAATGCCGGCTTCGTGCCAGGCCTCACCGACCTACATCCATACCTCTCCTCAGTTCCGCACTCCTTGAAGAATGGCCTGGCATTCCCCAAGAAAAATTCCAGCATGTGATTGAAAGTATGTCTGCGAGAGTGAACGCTGTCATCAACGCTAAGGATGGGTCAACACCATATTGACTGCCAGCATTACCGATGGAGGACGCCACGAACTAGTACGTCATTTGCAGCCAGGTGTCCGGACACATTTGAACACGTAGGGTATGTAGGATTTCCCCCTTAGATCTACTAATTGCAATGTACTTAATTTTCTTAGCATTAATTGTCATTTTATTTGCAGCAGCCCAATTACTTATTTCATTTAAATTACCCTGAAGCGTGGATTCATCTACAATAACCGACAATATGAAACTTAAGTTTGTAATACAAATAGTAAAATACTGTTTGTATAGTGAAATTTTAACTGGTGCGGTAGGGTGGATTATCTCTCATATGAATCTTTATTTGGTGAATAGGGTACACAGTATGCTGAACTACTGCCGCGCGTGACGCGTACAGTAGAAAATGCCAAAGGTCTTTCATGTCGCGCATCTTTAATCTTCGCTTGCCTTATATCAAGTAAACACTATTTTCTTCCAGTAGCTAAACCCCTACCTACTTGCTAAAATGTCGCTAAACACACAATATAAACAGTAATAGATCTGAATCCCAAGTTAAGGGATCCACGTGTGAAAATTGCACAAAATTATATAAAGAAATTAGATTTTGTGCAGTAATAGATGTTTATAGGTTTAAGTGGGATGGGTAGGTATATAATAATGCAGGCACTAAAATTATTTAAGTGCCAGCCAAGGAAGGACTTAAGTTTTGAACTCCAAACTCATTTGTCTACACTTAAGATTACTATTTAACGCATGCACAAACCAACCAATGGAGTATTAAGAACGTATAAACGTAATTTCGATATCAAATTTTTGGGTAGAATACGACACTTCCTTTTCTTACTATAGGTAAGCGTTAGAGAGAAATCAGTACTATAAAGCTTTCTTTAAGTTAAGATCGTCTTGAGGCAATGTTTGAGGTTCAGAGTTGCTGGAAAATGATCTTTGAATTACTCCATTATTTTTCTCTCTTTTTGCAGGTTTTAATACTTCATCGTCCACCTTCTTTAACTGTCTCCCTGCTGGCATCGTATACTGTTCTCTTTATCACCGCTTGTGACTTAATCTCTGCTCTTTTGGTTCTCTATGCGTGAAGTTATACAAGCGAGTTTCTGGCAGTGACTCCTACATTACCACCCCAGGACTTCTGGTTGTATTCCACTCTTTTCACATCCCCAGGCTCGCCGAGAGAGAGGGTATGTATACTCGCACAAATCATCTACGTGCACAACCTCGGCAAGGGAAGAAGGCAAGATTGAATTAAGTTCAAGGCCGTTCCCTCGCTTCCTTGCTCAAATAAGAAAACATTTTTATTCACTTCCACTTCTGTATGCAGATTTTCATCGTAGCGAATTCTTTTCCGACTTGCTGGATAAATATTTATATCCACTTTCCCGCTCTAAATCTAACCTTTGCAATGCGATACTGCTGGTGTATATTTTTTCCTGCATCCAATTTGTGCCCGGTAAAATAATAACTGAGAAGCTTTCTCCTCTCAGGGTTATAAAGGTCTAGCTTATACGTAGATGCTTAAAGAAGGCATAAAAGTAATGCAGGGTGAAAGTTCTTCAGATGTTTATAAACACTTAGTATGCCTATTGTTGCCGTTAAACGTTGAATCGACTAATGTGTGTTTGAACGACTTTCTATTTGAATTGACGCCGGGCCAGAAAAAAAATTAAGTAAAGTGTAACATATCGAAAATTTCTTATTAAGTAAAACCAATATGCACACTATACTCTAAACTGACACATTTACCGAGGTCGTTATGGCATGGAATAGTGAACAGGAGGTCTGCAGTTCAAATCCAGTCAAGATCGTTCTCCCCTACCGAGCTTTTTCCAGGCTTTCCTGGCAAATGCCGGGGAGGTAACCTAAAGTAGGCCTGGAATGCTTTCTTTACAAATTTCTTTTCCCAGTTATCATTTTATTTCATATACAATCCGTCTGTGGTGCTCTTCCTTCACACTGTGGCCATCGTACGGCTGCTCGTGCACCGGCCACCGCAGCTTGGACTCCCACCGAAACAGTTATAATATTGCAACCCCCTCACTTCTCATAGTTACCATCAAATAAGAAAAAGCGCATATCGTAAGAGATGAAAATGTTCTTCTCTATCCGCATATTTCTGGCATATTTTCAGGAAATTTTCATTCGCACTGTTTGCGATGCGTCGGAGAACGAACGTACGCTTCATTTGCTTAGGATTCGATTCCTTGCTATTCAGAAGTGTGTGAAGTAAACGGCAAGCAGCACGGTTTCAATAACATAGACAATAGTGTTCATTTTAAATGTGCACCCAGCACTTCGTGCGATGTTGAAGGTAAATGCTGTGTTTGGTATTACGCATTATTTGGCTCTCGCTGTTTAACGTGCGTTACAGTATATAGTACAAAGTGAAGCCATGGATGAGTTATCTGACAACAATGTGTATTTTATACGATACTAGTGTGCTTAAACATGATAGGGCAGTAGAACATGATTACGTAGGACGTTCCTCTCGCTCGCTTTCTTCTGGTGGTGCATGTGTAGAGCTCGTTAAATCACACAATTTATGTCCAACAAACATTTTTGTAATTTTAATCATTTTCGAGGTATTCTCTGTTATTGGTCTTGAGTTTTCAAATGCTCATTTTTTGACGTGGCCAAGTGCTATTCGTTTTTTTCTCGTGGCATGCAAAGAGCAAAGAATTTCAAAGACATCACATAACGACCTGTTTTTTAAAAAATGTGGAATCGCTTTAGTCTGATACCGGAAAATATAAATAACTATATAAAGAAATTGCAGCAACATAGAGAAACAGTTGTAATAAATAATTTCCACATATTAAATCATTGTACAATGTAATAATCTTGAATTAAAAAACTTGTCAGGACAGAAAAGGTTATTAAGAGTCATGTTAAGGAAATACAATTAATAACAGCTGAATATATAACACTTTAGCTTAAAGATTCTTGAATGCTGTTAGGTTTGAGTTCAGTACGTTAGCAAAGTCATGTAGGCAGGAATTCTGTAAATTAGAAAGGGAATGAAATTCTGAGATTCGAGGAGGTACCGCATAGCAACAGCTTCAGTAGGGTTTTAGGATTAGTCCGCGTATGAAGGAAACTTTGGAGTTGGGCGGAACTTAAGTCAAGAAGAGAGCACGCATTCTAAATCAGGAGCTCATTCGTGCATACATTCGTGAGATATTCGTGACTCACATATATTGTTGACTAATATGTGTAATTTTAAGTTGTGTAGCGCACATGAACGTGCCGGCGTTAGAAGATTTAGCGGCTATTGAAAGGGGTCGTATCGAGCAACATTTCTGCGACTTATGGCAACAGACGCTTCGCTTAATTATTGTTATAGAAGTAATTAATTCGTAAATTCAACAGTGGTGACTCTTTTCAAACTGAACGTTTTAGTAACATTAAAACCTATCAGCTAACTAAACTGAAAAATGAACTCACGCATACCCCCAGATAAAGAACTCATAGCTATACCACTAGAGCAGCTGGTGCACGAGTACAACGCAGAAGGAGCTACGAGGCGACGTCATAAAGCTCAACAACAGAGCAGGTAGCGTTAAATGTTATCTTGATGAAAATACAAGATAGCAACTTCAAAATATGAAGCAAAGGGTACGGCTTCAAAAGCGTGCATCGCGAAAGACTTCGACTGTATTCTTCTTATACCTACAAAAAAAGTGTAAACGTGTGATGCAATCTTTCTATAAGTGTACAACATGCAGGTAGAAGAATAAGCCCTTTATAAGAATAGTTTGTAGAACAGCCAGCAGAGAAGGAATATTAATGCAACACTCAGATATTTTTTATCTTATGGTAACTGGTATTAAGTGAAGCGTTTTATGAATTAAGTATATTTTTTAAACACAATTGTACTGATATACCAAAAATGATCTTTTTATATAATTTTCAACTATTTAATGAAATATAATATTCAGAATTTTAGTTAAGTGACTAAAGAAATGTGATATAAATAAATGTCATAGATGTTTCTTTCTCTTCATGCATTCTTAATATTTTTAAAATTCATTTGTAGACATTTGTACTCATAAACTCAGTGAAGGATAACATGCACTTTCCATCAAGTATTGCATGGAAGATTTCAGTTGCATCTCGTATTGGAGAAAATCCCTACATGGTTTTATATTAATAACTTCAAAATTACATCACAGAAGCTTTTTTTAAGATTTGGCAGACTTCTGAATATCTATAATGGGGTTAATATTCATATATGGTAAAATTATACCAAAATGCCGTCAAAGAATCATTGCAAATAATAGACACAAACGTTAAATTGACAATTGATCAATATACATCCGTTTTAATGTAACTGCATGTTGCTTTATTTTGAGGATTTATTCATAAAAATTTCTCAGTATTCTCTATCCATTATAATTAACCTACTTGATGTACGAGGCTGTTCAGAAAGTAAACTCCGTTTTGAAATAAACATGAAACCCGTGTACATACAAAGGTTTATTATATACATCTGAAAACTATAGCTTTTCTCTATTTGTCTATATAGTCTCCAAACAGATTCAAGAACTTGTCATACCTTTTCAGAGTCTTTGAAATACCCTCTGCATAAAATTCTGCCGCTTGTCAATTAAACCAGCCTGCCACGGCATTTTGAAGCTCTTCGACATTGCCAAAACGCTAAGCTGCATGCCACTGTTTCATGTGCGGGAATAGATAGAAGTCGCTAGGGGCCAAGTCCGGACTGTGTGGGGGATGGTTAAAAAAGTCCCATTTGAACTTGGCCAAAAGTTCATTTGTGTTGTTTGCTGTGTGAGGGCGAGCGTTGTAATGCAAAAACACCAGAATTCAGAAGACCACGATGCTTGTTTTGGATTGCCTTTTCACACTTCACACGCACTTCACACTTGGCGGGATTTGTTATTTCGGCGCTCATGTTGTTAGGTTATAACTAGCAAACACGGGACAGTACGATGCTCCACCTTGCACAGCTAGAAGCGTACTGAGCCACTGCGCAAACTGAAGTCGAAATGGGCTACCTCCTCTACTTCTCGTGCTATGCATGAACGGAGATTACTTTCTGAACAGCCCTCGTAAATAAATGTACGTGGCACAAAAGAATGTGATTGGCTACCGCTGAAATATCCTTCTAATAAAGGCTAAGCAAGAAATCATCCCCTTGCTATTTCACATTGTCATGTAAATATAAAGATGTATTTAAAGACGAATAAAATAAGCATTATTAGACAGTATCTGCATCATTTTGAGCATTTTCACACCAAACTGTGTCTCTTAGGCTTATAGTTTAAAACTTGTTTTCTAGTTATTTCGTCAATCATTCATAAAACATAGCCATTTTTGCCTATAGTTTTTATTAGTTGGCGCAATGGTTTAATTCCTAGCTCTATGTTCTTCTCTTGTATATATCTCTTCACTGCGCGGAAGAATCCAATTTCTACTGCTTAAATTTTGCTTTCATCTTTTGCTTTAAGAGTCTATGCCTGGCTTCCGTAGAGTATTTTTGGTAGAGCCGTTACTGAAGAAAATCTGAATTTTGTCTCTTTTCTAGTTTTATTTTTAAAAATGTTCTATGTAGTGTTCCGTAAATTTCTTTGAATTTATATTGAGTTTTAACTATACCTCCATCTTTATACGTCACATCACAGACTAGATACTGGAAGTGCTTTGTTTGTATTACTGGAGTGTCATGTATCACTATTTTGTTCTTTTCTAGTGTCTACCTTTGAAAGCGATTGCCTTTGTTTTAGTTTTAGAAATTATCAGGGTATTCCTGGGGTTAAGTTGATGTACAGCCATTTATAATCTCCTCATTGTCAAAAACAGCACTACGTCCTATTTTGATTCTCTTGTGTACTACAATTTTCCATTCTTGAATAATATTATCCAGACAAATATTAAAAAGTACTGGGGATATACAGGATGTAACAAAACTGTACAGCACAAATTGCAGGACACATTTCTCGCATGTAGACGGCGAAAATATGTTTTAAGAACATGGGTCTGGAAAAGCTTTGTTTCCATGTTACAACTCATTTTCTCCAACTCATTAACCATGGGAAACACACACGAACAGAACATTAGAATCACGGGGAACATGCACTCTGGTTACGTCTGGTTACGTTGTCATTATCGTAAGTCCACCGCCAGTGTTTTGTTGCCATGCGACTTACGTCATTGCTTGTTTACAGATAACATCAACTGTTCCAGTGAGCAGTACGACCCTGGCAAGCACATCGGTTACTACTGTCAGTGACCCACGAGATTGACTTTGTCCTTCAACTGCAAGCGTGCAGTGGACCGGGTGCTTCTTGCGTAAGGTATAGATAGTGTAACACAGACAGTTCAAAAATATTGTCAACAAGTGCAGTCTTACTGCAGGCGGTGTCAGTGGATGCTACAGTGTCAAACGCGTTGTATCGCGAGTGTCAAATTAATATAATTCATTAGTGAAATGACTAACTTTCGGAAAAAGGGAAAAACCATTCATAGCGAGGCTCGCGAAATAATAAACTATGTAAAGTAGCAATGCAAAAACGAAGCAGAGCAGAAACAACTAATTCTGACGATTTCGCAAAAGCGGATGAGAGAACAGCAAATTACTGCGGTGTGTCTGTGGGAACAATTAAGAATTTAAGACAAGAAAGTGCGAAGAGAACAGAAGGAAGCCCTTTACGCACTCCAGGCAAGGCAAGACCTCGAAATCCAGAAAGAGACATAGATATAGACGATTTCGACATGTGCGTCATTAAGCGGACAATAATGGACTTGTGCGTCAATAAAAAGATAGTTCCGACATGCAGAAAGATACTTCCTGTAGTTAGAAGTAAGATACAATTTCCTTGCGGGGTACAGTTTTCAAGGAGAGTTATTCGGAAATTGGGATTTAGATTGGCGCAAGTGCGGAGGAAAGCGAACAATCTTAATCGAAAAGCCAGGAATTGTTGAATGGAGATGCAAATACTTAGCTGAGCTAAGGGAATACCGAAGACAAGGCAGGGATATCGTTTATTTGGATGAAACGTGGATGGACAGTAATTTAACATTCAAAAAATGTTGGCAAGCTGATGGGATCACAGGGGTGCTTACTGATGGTAGTGCAGGAAACAGACTCATTGTTATTCACGCATGCTCCGAGAATGGATTTATTTCTGGAGCATTGCTGATTTACAAGGCAGGATCAGTAACAGGTGATTACCATGGGCAAATGAATGCTGTCAACTTCGAACGATGGGTGAATGAACGCTTGATTCCAAACCTTCCGGAAAAATCGTAATCATTCTAGATAATGCTCCATTCAGATCAATAAGCCCCCAAATAAATACGACACTAAAGTTAACATGATGTCATGACTTTAGAAAAATGGAGTTGAACAGACCAAGAGAAAAGGTATTTAAGATTGACCGCATCCTCAATGCACATGAACACTCCACTCTGTATCTGCCGCCTTACAAATGCGATCTTAATCCCATGGGTAAAGGTAAAGCACTTCATAAGTGAGCGGAATGTTACTGGCGAATTTTCGTTATTTTGTTTAACCAACGAAGGAATCTCTGCGGTACCTGCAGAACGCTGGGTAGGATATCACCGGCATGTTAGAAAATTAGAAGATGGTTACTGGTCCAAGGATCGTGTGATTTCTGATTTGATCGATCAGATTATTATTTCAAATGCAAATGATGAGCAAGAAGGGATATCATCCGATGACTCGGACTCCGAATCGTCTGCATCAGATCGTGCACACCCTTTGGATTAATCAGATTAGTAAAATAATATTCCACATTTATATTGTCATAAATATACTGTCTTACATGTATACAGACTTCGCAAGTTCACTTATTGAAAGTATGATCATAATTGTTTTGTTTGATGCGGTAATAATGTACTACTGATGTTACTTCGCCTAATATTGGTTGTCGCTGAAAGAATGGAACAGGGTGTAAAACAACAAAGCGATAGGAAAGAATAAACAACACTCTCTCAGGTTCGCTTACGTCAACTCCAAGGACAAAGCTAAACTCCTGAGTCACAGACAGTACGTACTAATAGAGCTGATCACAGACTTGGCTCGTGCAATGGCAGTGTACACAAATGCAGGGATGGCAGATGCCCATTTGATATATGGGTTAGCAGACGGCAATGGCACTTGCGATCAACGTTTATACCGGGAGAGATTTCCAGGACGAAAGTGCCCCGACAGGAAAACGTTTGAAGCCATTGATCGTCATGTTAGGGAACATGGGGCATTTCAGCCTTATACTCCCGACCGTGGGAGGACTAAAAGGACGAGGACACCAAAACGGGAGGCGGCAATTCTTCAGGCAGTCGACGATGACCCTAGTGCAGTACAAGATAAGTAGCTGCAACAATGAATGTTGGCCATATGACTGCCGAGTGTTACACGAAGTCCGGCTGTACCCATACCATTTACAGCGTGTGCAGCCACAATCAGCAGCTGATTTTCCTGCATGGGTACGCTTCTGCAAATGGTTCATGCAACAAAGTGTCAACCCTAATTTTAGTGCAACGGTGCTGTTCACAGATGAGGCGTCGTTTCAACGAGATCATATTGTAAATTATCACAATCGGCATATATGGGCTGACGCCGATCCTCAGGCAACTGTTGAAGCTAGTCATCTACAACGATTTCTGTCAATGTTTGGTAGGGCCTCCGTTCTTCCACCCAGGTTCAACGAAAAAAGCTACCATAATTTCGTAGAGAATGTTCTACCTGATCTGTTAGCAATGTGCCTTTAGCTGTGCGACAAAACATGTACTTCATGCACGATGGAGCGCCTCCTCATTTTAGTGTTAATGTCCGTCGACTTATAAGTAACAGATTCGGTGGCAGATGGGTAGGTAGAGGTGGACCAATTTCCTGGCCTCCACGCCCCCCGGACCTAAACCCACTGGGCTTCTATTCGTGGGGGCATTTGAAAGCTGTTGTGTATCGAACCCCAGTACCAAATGTTCAGAGTCTTCGTGCCCGTATTATGGAAGGCTGCGAAACCATACACAATACTCCAGGGATACATCAGCGCATCCGGGATTCACTACGACGGCGGGTTAATACATATATCACGCTCACGCAGGGCATATTGAATATTTCCTGTGAGAAAGAGTTGCATGTGGTATGCTGAAACGTTCTATTCTTGTGTGTTTCTCATTGTTAATGAGTTGGATTAAATGAGTTGTAACATGGTAACAAAGCGTTTTCAGACCCATCGTCATATAACATAATTTCTTCGTCTGCGTGTGAGGAATGTGTCCTGCAATTTGTGCCGTACATTTTTGTTACATCCTGTATGAATTATTTTAAGCCCTGATTGTTATAATTCCTATGTCAATGTTCTATAATTTACAATTACTATTCATGTGTTTTTTTTACAAACTTTGTTTCTGCAAATGTAATGGATAACTCTGTTATCTTCCATAATACCCTTCACCTAGGTTGGGGTTGTGCGCTCGGCTGGAAATCCGCCACGTAAAAACAACATTTCTCAAAAGTCTCACGTTCAACATACACAGCATTATGTTACTGCTTCTAAGGGCCATTTTCAGTAATTCTGGTTTAGTATGATTCAATCAAGCGCAAATGCAGTTAAGGAGCTAATGGTAAGGATGGCCAATAACTTGAATACGTCCTATGTCAAGAAGCCTCCATAACAAACGATCAACAATAGACAAAGTTTTAAATGCAGTTAATAATGATCCAGATTTGTCAGACTTTAAGAGGTCGACTACTCACTAACTCCTGTTACAAATAGGTTTCATGATCATGAAAAGAAAGAGGTAACATTACAATAGACAGGGAAGGCATGGCATTGTAGAGGTGCAATTATTTGAGAGCTATGTTCAATATAGAAAGGAAACACATAGAAGAATATGCTGTTTACAGGAACTTGGGTAAATGAGGAATTTACTACCAACAAAGCTAGGGTCGATACAACTGATGGTTCTTTCCATACATTAATATTATCAGCGCATAAAGAATACACTTCAAAACCTAAATAGCTGCCGCGGTTGCAGAAGAAAGGAACTATGCAATTTTAACGACTAATCACAACACACTCACGCGGACGGATATTTTAATGCTATGTTTACATCCCTATGTTAAGTCTTACACCTGGAAGGTACCTCCTTATCGAGCAACATGTCACAGGTTCGAATAAATATATCTGATATATGCACTCCTCGGTTAATTCATTTTTCCCTTACTCAGTTTCGCATTAGTTTTTTAATTAAGTTCATTGAAACATAGTTTAATATCCAGATCGACCTCTAACCTACTTTGCTTCGCTACAGTGAAGCTTTTACGACTTACTCTTCAGAGAAGTGAAATGATGACGATACTGGACGTTCTTCTTATACTCATCGTGTAGAACCCCTATTAACGTCTAACCACAGAAGTATTTTCTAGTCCATAATAGTATTTTCAACTTCTTACCCTTTCAGGGATTAGTTGATTTTATCCATACCGATCTCTAAAATAAGCCCATCTCTTGCCTAAGTGTACCCAAATCTGTGCTTCCATTGGGCGACAACAGCTGAGAGTATTTTTAACACTTAAATAATTTCAGTCTAATTATATGATGTATAAATTCAATAACAGCCCACCTTAAAACAATATGTGTATGTAACAATATCTAAAAAGTGTATATTACAGTCATTTTATGTTTATACTATTGTATCCATATGTAATAATGTTATGTGAATGTATTACGTAATTTAATAATGTAGAAGCTGTGAGAAATAGGTTTAAAAGTGCTAACAATGAGATAACAATGAGGTAACCTTGAGGCAATAATGAAATTGAAAGTTTAATAATGCTACTAATCATTATTAAAGCAGCGATAATGTAAATTTTGAGACAGTTTAAAAATAGCCAATCAACAACCAGAAAAAGCTTTAGTTAAAAGAAGGTATTCTATTGCACTAGGATTAGCCAATCAGAGACTTGAAATACAGAAATTTACAAATTTAGGCGGTGAAAAACAGTTCAGTTGCTTCTAGACAGTGCCCATAACCAGACGCGAGATGTGTCCTCGAGAAATTATATACGTATTTGTGTGAGACGAAAATAGTTTACGAGTTATAAAGTGCAAGTATTAAATAAAAGAATCTCACAGCTCTCTATATTAGTGAAGTGCTGTTTAATTTGTGTCAAGGATTAATAAAAAGGAGTGAATTAAAACTTAAAATCTGTGTAAGCCTACATTCTTCAGTCGTACCGCAACCCTACCAAGAGAAACATGTCTCTAACAATAGTACTGACGCACCCGAGGCAAACATAAATATAATATCTAAAGAAGTAGTCAAATTACAAGGCTAATATTTTTAAACTTGGGGCAAAGGTTTGTGTATCCTCTTACATATCACTTGTGCTGATTCGGAACTATATACGAGTAGGCACAGAAGAAAATAGAACTTTTTTAAATTCATTTCTGATTTGTTTTCCAAAACGTTCTTCCGTAAATGGCTTGTAATTTATTGACTTTCATCTCAATATCTGTCAAATTTTAAACTATTACCGCAGATACTAAAGATGAGATGTTTGTTCCACCATTTTTCCATATATTAAAATCTTCAATTTAGCAGGATTCTTTCCTTTAAGAGCCAAAATCTTGGTTTTAATTTTAGATATCAATAAATTAAAATATACAATAATGGTTGAAGTTTCTCTTCTGTATCCTGAATAATTATTTGATCAATTGCTATAAGAAATTTAACATGTATTTAACTTTATTATAATGAAAAATGATACATCACTTTTCCATCTCTTACTAGAGCGTGAGTATATAAATTAAACATTTACATTAAACTATACTGATTTGTTAAAATTTCATCTTACATTTTAAATTGAGTACTTATAACTATAAGACAATAAATGAGGGGCTTAGAGACATCCTGTATGTAATATCTTCAGGCTATATTACAAATAAATACATATTATAACCATTCAATTCAATTACTAGCAAAAGGCTTTTAATACGTATTTTGGTAGCATTGTTTATAAAACAACGTGTTCATCTAATTAAAAGCGCACTATTTTCTCTATCACCTATCTACAATAGTTTAGAAGAGGTACTCTATTCCACCCAAAAATTCGATGTCTATATTTTGCTGGAAATACACGTTTTGAGGACCCATAAATTAAAATGGCATGTTTAGAAAAAGGTCCGCGTGTGTGCGTGTTCCCGATAAATACGAAACATGATATTTAGATTCGGCATCTTTCAAAGAAGTGACACAAAGATTTTCAAGAAAATTCCCCCAGTACAAACTACATTTTACATGGAAGCATTTTGAAAATGTTAACATTTTCTAAAACATGCTTATAACCATTTAATTAAAATATTATATATTTAAGACAATTACATGGCAAATAGAGGTATATATAGAACTTTGAGTAATTGGTATTCTTTAACAGATAGACAAAAACGCACTGCACAAAAACTTTAAATCGCTTTCAAACCAAAAATTTATTTCAAACATGTTTGTTGTGGCATAAGTCAATTCCGATATTTCGTCATTTTCTTAAAATGTTGTTGCTATTCAGTTGTTTCTCGCAATGCCACGGATAGAGTATGGAATTTCTGGGCCAGAAAATAGTGATCCGAATTTTAAACATCTTACTATCTATTCGGTTTCTTCAAGTTCCCTTGTACCTTCAAAGAAATGTGTGATTAAACTCTTTCTGCAAACATTATCTCGATTAAGATGAGACAGCCCTGTGAATATCCTGTAAGTTGATCCTTGGTTGAGAATCCACTGCTCCTTTTCAAACTACAATCCTAATATTTGGCTGTTTCAAGAGAAGAAAAGCTCAAGAAAACAGCGTGAGAAGAACAGTATCCTATTGATAAATTCCATACATGTTTCACCTTTTTATAATTATGTAAATTAAAATTTCTTTCCGTTGACTCTCTTGTTTCCGATAACAGCCTGACAACTTCTTAGAACCATCTTCCTATACTTCATTTTTATTTCCCAGTTTTCCCTCGTGGTGTCTGGGGACTCTTCACCTTGTCCCTTAATATAGGAAGCGATGTCTAGGGCGGCAACCGATCTGTCCCTTCCCATGAATGCCGTCCCCAGGCTATCAACGTTTTTCAATGGCTAAAAGAAGAAATCAATTCCTCTTGGAACTATCTTGAGAGTCGCTACACCAGGATATCCGGTCCATCAACTACTGGCAAGTATATGAAAAGACTACATCACCTTTACTTCAGTGCTTTTCTTCTTTGGCTATATTTTCTGACCATCATTCCTCAAAGCATGTTCTTTATTCCTATTTTACTTTCTCTAGGTCATACCTAAATAGTCTTATATATTGCTCATTTTAGCGAAAATTCACATCTTAATGCATATTAAATCCTTCTCTAAAACAAAGCACGTTTTCAGAAAATGATTCCATGTATGCGTTCATGAAAACTAGAAAAAATATCATGCCGACATTTAAAATTGGACAGGTTTTAAGAATGCCAGACGAAGACACACGAAATTCTTCGCTACTCCCAAATGTATTAGCATGAAATAATTTCTTTTATTTTTACGTTCTTAAATGGCCCAAATAGTTTTCATTAAAATAGTTTGAAATAATTCCATGGCGGATAACACAATAGGCAAATCATCCGTTTTCTGTAAACAGGTATTCAAGTCTTTTTCAATTTCTTTGGATGTTACGTAATTGGAAAACCATAAATAACAGACGGATAGACACAGAAAAATCATATACTTTATGTCAAACCGAGTCTTCGTAGTACTGCTAATTAAATTAGATTGAGTTTTACTTATGGACGCTTTTTAACTATTCGGCTCTTTGCGTCCCATTCTATATTGGGTATGGAAAATCGGACATTTTTGTTCAGAGGCCACCTTATCAGGCTTGAGATTCTTTTATGTGTCTTAAATCTACGACACGAGCCACCAGGTTTACTTCCCTTCCGAAGGAACTCTTGCTTAGCCGGGTTTGAACCACGACCTCAGGAACTAGAGTCCAGTATGATACCCCTAGATCACAGAGGTCGACAAGTAGTATGTACTGTTGCCAACGGGTTTAAATTTTTATTATTTCTTTCAGTATTGCATACTAGGCACTTCATTCGAATCAGAAGTACTATGTCAAAATTTCAGCTGAAATATGCGCTTTGAGATTCGGAAATCCAAACAGGTTTTGTGTGTGTGTGCGTGTATAAGAATAACATGACTCAAAAGCGAAAACTAGTGAAAATTCACAATTTCCTTCCCCAATCCAATATCTTTTAAGGATGTAATTCAAAGATTTTCAGAGAACCCTGCATCCAAAGCAGCCCTTAACATGCAACATGTTTTATATTTTTGTGTTACCAAAATATTTTTAATGATTTTAAGAAAAACATATTGAGATAAAGTGGCATGGTAAATAAAATGTATTGGCGTATCTCGAATTTCTTTATATAGCGGTGTAACAAATGGGAGCAACTTACTGCACGAAGACTATAGATTCGACTAAAATATGCATTTTATGTCAAATAAAATTGTTTGTAGTATTAACTATATTCGCGATTTTCAACTTTTCCCAGGTTTTAATCATTGCACTTAAGAATATTATTCTCAATTTTTTTTAATTATTTCAAAGCTGGAACACTGCATCTTCACATAACACAGTGTTTTTTATCCACAACACCCCAAATCGCATGAAAAAGCATATAATTTTACTTCAGGAATTTACATATTAGGAAGATGATAAAACAAATAGAATAGTTGAATAATTTGTGTAGCACGTAGATTGTCTATGAAAATAAATAAATAAATATTGTTCTACAGAAAGCTGTAGCTGATTACTACATATAAAATTCTTAAATATTAAATGTGTATATCCACTTACTTCATTGAAATTTGACTCCTAGTTTTATTGAACATAACCTTGAGGCAACCATTTGTGTAATTTTATAAATGGCCCATTTCAGATTCGGAAAGGGTTATATAATATGTCAATATTTAAATCAAAGAGAGATCTCAGAATACACTGAAAACGTTTATGAATGCTTTTGTTCTACCTTTAGGTTTGCAGAAACATCCTTGGAAAAACAGATACTTCGACCATAGCTGACTTTTTCTTACAAGCAGATGACACAAGTGGCACTTGAAGTCGGTCATGACTGCTTCGAATAGAATGTGTGTTGGATTCCGGTAGCCGGCTGCGAATGCAATTCTGCATTACTGAAATGTCAATTACTTTTGTTAGTGGAATTTCATTCCCTGCGAAAATTCTTTCTTGTATTTGCAGCGAATATCTTGTTTAGCTAAAATCGAAATACTTGTTTTAATCCTGTACGAAAAAAGATAGATATTTTAATATAAACATTTGGTTTACATAGAGTAGCTTGTAACTACCAAATACAAAACATTCAAACACTTATCTAACCATACAGTCAATATAAAACCAAAGGGTATTTTCACTCAGTGTTTATGGGGAATTGAATAAAACATTGAATAAACGAGATCAACAATCTTATTATATATAAATCTATATTAATATTGTGACCGTGCTCAAGCAGGTACCTGAGGACCGCCGGCACTTTGGCGGGAGCCGATGCCGGCCGGTCGTTGGAAGAATAACTAGTGCGGTAACAAAAGCGAGTGTATAATAAAATGCCCCTTGATATGGCGCTTACTTGTCCCTGAACCTTCGCTTCGGCATGTTCTGGTAGGATCTTCTTCTAGAAGGTTTTGCTCTGTATGCGAGGCCTATATAAGGGACCGCTGTCGGTAGGACAACAGTGTTGAGTTCAGCTGAGTCGAGTGCTGTTAGAATGACAAAGTGAACAGTGCAAGTGGACAATGCAGTTTAATTGTGATTTGTGCAGGTAAGTTGTGTTTCAACGGATCAGCTGAGTTGTATTCTGAGGCAGTGTCAAACTGACTCAAATGTAACGCTTGTGTTATTCTGAGTGCCCACTGATAAATAAAGTGTGTTCCACAATAACTGGTGGTTTCACTTGTTACAATATTATAAAGAGATAACATTTGATATGTGTGGGTGTATGTAGGGTAATCTCAAAAACCACTGAAATAATTCTGATAATTATTTCACAATTAAAGATCCCAGGTCTTTCTGATGGATAAAACACCGTCTAATTTCATTTCATAAATTACTAAAAGTTTAAAACGTATTTATAAAGCCGTTGTACTTGAATACGACCCCTTTAAGATTATAAATAACGTGCCTGCTAAGACTTTCAGTTGAAAATGCCATAGAGTAGAAAATAGTTGTTGTTTTTAAGTTATTATTCTCGCTTTAACATTAAAGTCACAACGCAACTACAACAACATAATCGTTGATTATGTAACATTATACAATTTTATTTCTTTTAAAATCTTTACTATGATATGACAGATGGCTGGATCACTCAAGGCCACCGAGAGGTTAGCAGGAATACCACACTGAAGCCGACGAACATCGTACTATATGCTGAATTGTGAGAATGGAGTGACAGTGCTTGCATGTAGGCTGATGAGATATGAATGGGTAATTGCAGTATGTCCCACACGTAGCCTGGTGAGAAGTACCTGGTCACGACGAATTGGATGTTTTATTGGGTAACTGAAACTAGGATTGGAGCTTAAAGCGATTAGTTTGCTATTGGATGTGGAACTTCAGTGTAGCTTCCATTTCTTACATATTTCATACTTGAGGAAATTTTGGAAATCGTGATGCGGAACCTTGAGGTCGGCCAGGCTTGGAGAGTGCTATATTGCTTCTTCAGGTTTTTCATTTCCAGATATGCCTATGTGAGATGGCCTGCTCTGTGTTGATGGCCTAATTGTTGTCATTCCACAGGATGTAAACTAAGACAAAAGCCGGGGATATTTCATTCCAAAAAATACACGAGGTCTAGCAAAACAAAATAGAACCGAATCTGTTTATAAGGTAACGATACGCATGCGATACCAATGCGAAACAGTTTTAATAACCCTGATGTAAGAAAATTTTGTTTCATTTTCTTTGTACTTTGAAAAAGGTCATATTATTAGCTCCACGTATGGAAGCCGGTTTGAAGATGATGTTTTGTTGTTATTTATTAGCACCACGATTTGGGCGTCAATTTAAAGTAGTTTGTATTGAAGGAGTTGTATTATATTTCAACTGTTGGGGAGCAGAATTTGTAGCAGTTGCAACCGCACGTATAGTAAACAGTTTTCGGTAGCCTTCATCCCAAATGTACTTTCAGGTGGCCTTTGACCCAAGTTTACATAAAATATTAACTTTGTAATTTGGCGGTTTCTTTAAATATTTAATATTTATGTTTGCCCTGGCTGCGTCAGTATTTATTTTAGATACATGTATATCTTGGCAGGGTTTTGGTACGACTAAGAATGTAGGCTTACACAGATTTTAAGTTTTAATTCACTCCTTTTTATTAATCCTTGACACAAATTAAATAACACTTCACTGATATAGAGAGCTGTGAGATTCTTTTATTTAATACTTGCACTTTTTTAACACGTATACTATTTTCGTCTGACACGAATACATAATTAATTTCTCGAGGACACATCTCGCGTCTGGTTATGAGCACTGTTTAAAAGCAACACGTCGTGTTATGAGCACTGTTTGGATGCAACTGAATTGATTTCAACCGTCTAAACTTGTACATTTCTGTATTTCAAGTCTCTGATTGGCTAATCCTACTCCAATAGAATACCTGCATTTAACTAAAGCTTTTTCTGGTTGTTGATTGGCTATTTTTAAACTGTTTCAAAATTAAATTATTGCTGCTCTAATAATGACTAGTAGTATTTAAACTCTCAGACTCATTATTGACTCAAGGATACCTCATTGTTATCTCATTGTTAGCAACTTTTAACTTATTATTCTCACAGCTCCTACATTATTAAATTACGTAATGTATTCACATAACATTATTGAACATGTTTACAATAATATAAGCATCTACAATGACTGTTACATACATTTTACAAATTATTACTCGTACATACACATATTGCTTCAAGGCGGGCTGTTATTGAATTTACATATTATATAATTTAATTGAAATTATTCAAGTGTTAAAAATAGTGCCTCAACTTATAGTGTATTCAACTTCGTTACTAGGGCATGTTAAATAGTCGTATAAAGAGAAAACTGCTAACAGAATACAATGAACCAAATCTTTTAATTAGCAACTGAGAATATTGTTTTTCTCAATGGTAGCAAGCTATGTATCTTATGCAAAGAGGTTAACTTGGCGGTTTGGGAGTGCAAAATCTACATCTATACAGGGTGTAACAAAAATTACGGCAGAAATTGCGGGACACATTCCTTATGATTAATGAGTTGGAGAAAATGAGTTGTAACAGTAAAAAAGCGTTTCCAGACCCATGTTCATATAACATAATTTCTTCGTCTACGTGTGAGGAATATGTCCTGTTATTTGTGCCGTAAATTTATGTTACACTCCCTATATTCACCAGGTGCACCTCTAAAAGGGTTTCTGTATTATGTGCTATCATATTGTTTAGTGTTTACCGGAACAAAGAGAAGATACGAAGGTTTAAAATTTTACCATCTGTAATTATTAAGAAGTTACCTGACCATTCTGACCGACGATTGTTCCACAGCCAAAGGGTACTTAAAAGCTATGCAGCATTTCCAGAACTCGGACTACTGTCGGGGGGAGGTTAAGGCAGTCAGACGTTCTGCCGATGTTTCATATCTTTTTGGATGATGGGTATTTTTTTTATCTGTTATTAAGAATAGTCGGGTTTTTACCAAATTACAATTATAAGAGCTAAAGGGGAGGATTTATCATAAAACTCTTTTAGATCTTTGAACAATAATTTTATAAAGAACGCGAGGAAGTAAATGAAATTAATTAAAAGCTACCGTGCAGCCGGCTAGCACCAAATAAAAGGAAATAAAAATGGAGCACAATGTTGGTAGTATTGTTCGTATCGCAACGACTTACATATCTGAGGTGTGCGCTAGGTCAGCTTTTAAGGTTCTCTTGCTATTAAAAAAAAATTGAGTTTTATTTATGGACGCTCTTTAACTACTATGGTTCTCAGCGTCCCATTCTATATTGGGCGTGAAACATCGGTAATTTTGCTCAGAGGCCTCTTTATCAGGCTTGAGGTTCTTTTACGTGCCGTAAATCTACGACACGGGACCACCGGCTTTACTTCCCTTCCGAAGGAAGCCGTGCTAACGATTTTTACGCCCGAAAAAATCCATCGCCCCATCGTTTGAACCCGCGACCTTGGGAACTAGAGGCTAGCACGGTACCACTAGTCCACGGAGGACGACTCTCTTGCTATGTATTAACTTCAGTGTAAATTACAATAGTATTACAACTTTGCAGTAGCCTTTATGGAGATAATCGCCTCATACGTGGCTGACCACTACAGAGTGAGTCAAAAAACTACGAACCGGCTTTGCGGTGTTTTCCCTGTCCACGTCCTCGGCGCTTGCTTCCGCCTGCCGCTATCATAGAAAGGCGCGGATGAAACCATACAACATTTTTAAAACTACTTTTAAAGACTTTACTTACCAACTTTATGAATGTAGATGCTAAAACTGGCCACCGACGTTGTCCATACATTTTTGTCACCTCTTTAGGAAACTATCCATCACTCCCGTAGTTCACGTTGAGAAGTGCTGGCAATTTCCTGGCGGATATTTTGTTTTAATTCTTCCAGGGTGTGCGGATTTGTCTGGTATACTTTGTTTTAAGTTACCCTAGAGATAGAAATCGCAGGGGAGTTAGGTCGGGGGACCGAGGGGGCCACAAATCTGTACTAATAATTCTGTCCTCAAACACACTTTCAATTTTTCTCATCGAAAAATTGGCCGTATAAGCTGTTGCAGAGTCTTGTTGAAAAAAGGCAAAACCGCGCTCCCTGGCTGTTAATTCTCTAAAAATGGGGGGGGGTCAAATCATATTCACATATGTACGGGCTTCAACTGTTGACTCGAAAAAAATTGGCGAGTGATGGATAGTTTCCTAAAGAGTTGCCAAAAATGTATGGACAACAATGGTGGCCAGTTTCAGCATCTCCTTTCATAAAGTTGGTAAGTAAAGCCTTTAAATGCAGCTTTTAAAATGTTGCATGGTCTCATCCGTGCCTTTCTATTATAGCGGCAGACGGCAACGAGCGCAGAGGACGCGGACAGGAAAAACACCGCGCAGGCGGTTCATAGTTTTCTGGCTCTTCCTGTATAACTCTTCAATGTCCGTTACACGTTGGAATGGACACGCGTTCCCAGGTACCCAAATCGGAATGTTGGTTCACAGGTTGAACCGGTTACCTTCTGCGTGTAGGTTTTTTTGAATGCTTCTACATAATTTCTATGGAGCTATCAACAGACTTGAAACTTAAACAGCGCAGAGCGAACTCTACCCCAAGCAATAAATCACTCATGTTGCTCTTGGGGCACACAGGCCATCCAATTTCGACTCTGTACAAGGGGCGGATAATGGGTGGGTCTCTGGAACGGCAATAAGTTTCACAATTATTACCCGAGCATTTATCAGGGACTGAAAAAAGAGGCGGTCATTATTCTAATTCGCCACTAAGCTCACATCGTCCGACCCATTTCTGTCTATCAGTGAAAATCAATTATCTGATTCTTCTTACATCCACATTTCGGAAATTGTGTTTCAAGCATACGGGTTTACAAAATGGAAATGCAAGCTCTAAATAATGCTGGAAAACCCATACGAGTGTAACAGCGGTATCTGAAATTTGCTTCTCCCGTGTTTCCTGTTGCAATTTGCAGAAAATGAACTATAGAAAACAAGCAAACATTTGTTATTGAGGTTATGATTGCTGAATGTGACGTGTGACGGCATATGAAGTAGTTTATCTTTACGTTATTAGCACCACGCTTTGGGCACCAAACTTGAGGTAGTTGCAGCCCCACGTACGATACAAACCTTTCGGTGGCCTTGGCCCCCACGTTTAAAAAATCAACTTTGTATTTTAATGTTTATTTAAATATTATATATATGTGTGTGTGTGTTTACCTCAGCTCGTCAGTAGTAATTTGCAGAAACACCTATCTCTTAGCAGGGGTTGGTGCGGCTAAAGAATGAAGGCTTACACAAAATTATAATTATTTTACTTCACTCCTTTTATGATTCCTTCTCACTATTAAATAACACTTCACTGATGTATTCTACTGTAAAGCTGTGAGATTATTATTACTTGTACTTTTTAACACGTAAACTTTATATTATTCACGCTGTAATTAATTTTTTATGTCTCACTGAATACGTATCGACGCTGCCTAGCTATCTAGGTACGCTATCTTCTAGCGTCTGGCTTCTGCCGCCTAAATTTATACTTTTACTATATTTCAAATCTCTGATTGGCTAATTTTATTCCAATAGAATACTTTATTTAACTTAAGCTTTTTCTAGTTTTTGATTGGCTATTTATAAACTGTTTTAAATATTACATTATTGTTCCAAGAATTATTAGTAGCATTATTAAACTTTCTAATTTATTGTTGCCTCAAGGTTACCTCATTGTTAGCAACTGTCGGCTTCTATTCTCACAGCTCCTACATTGTTAAATTGCGTAATACATTCACATAGCATTATTATACATGTACACAATAATATAAACATAATACAATAACTGTAACAAACACTTTTTATATATTACAGTATACACATATTGCTTTAAGGCGGGCTGTTATTGAATTTATATATTATATAATTAGACTGATACCATTTATGTGTTAAAAATACTGCCTCACATATAAGCCCGAAAATAATATTCAGAAAGAAATGAGTAAAATAAGAAAACATAAAAACTAAAATAATACTAATTTAAACCTAAAATTCTAACATAAGCTAAGCACAGGAAGCTTTGACACACACCCAAAAGTTCGTTTCCCAGATTTCACCTTAATGTTTCTTGAAACCTAAGAACGCATATTTATATAAAGCTTTGCTTTCTATGTGTGCGTGTATCCTAAAAATATAACAAACACAAAGTTTTATTCCCAAGTAAGACACCGATTAGGAATGCTATATGAAGATTTTTCAGAAAATTGAACCTAAAAAAGCTTACGTTGAACAATTTTAATTATTTTTTATTTCTTCAAAGCCAGCTCTAATGATTTTAATTACAACATTATATATTTGAGACCAATACATGATAAGTAAAACGTATAGTATATTACAAAATACTACAAAATTTTAATGCGTAAGAGGCAGTTCAAACACAAAAGACTACAAACAAGCAATGATGGAAAGAAAATGGAGCGAATATCTTTAATGTAATAAATATTCTATGATTAACCTTTTTTCTTTCAGGAACTAGTTTGATAGTAAACGTTAAACTTTGAATTTTCGTTTTATCTATGTAGTTTTGCTTGCATAACCTAAAAGTTTAAAAAGAAAATAATGAAATACTTCTTAATTAGATTCTACAAAATATCCTTACAAAAGCTTGTTTTCCTATCTGCATAATGTTAATTCAGATACACGTGGGCAGAAATGGTTCCATTACACATCGTTCTGGCTACAGGATTGAAGCGATAATCAAATGTTGAAAAAGTGGGTAGCTACTTATGATGCCTTTGAAATTTAATATTCTTTCCAGGACATCGAGAGAACCAACTGAATTTTTAGAGCGCTGCTAAAAAGCTTATTGAAAAATTTAAAACAAGAAAAAAATCTCGAAGATGACAGAATGCTACAAAAAAGTTATTTTAAAGAAATTGTGTGTTTCAAAGAGAGATACATTTTTAGTGCAGTATCTTACGGTTTACCTGTTATTCTTCCGCATGAAGAAGACTTCCGAGGTTATCCTAAACAATTCAAGACATTTGATATTTTAATCAAAATCGTAAAGAGCAATTTTTGAGAAAATAAAAAATAACTAAACATTTTCCATGTAAAGGGAAGTATGCTGTGAAGGAGCTTTCCTGAAAGTTTTTGTGTCACATTCGTGGATTATGCTGAATTAAAATACCAAATTTGCTATTTATCCGACTTTTCGATTTTGAATTATGCTGTTCACAGACGTGAGCACGCACGCGCGTACTCGCAAACAAATACGCATATACACGCATTCGTGCAAATGACAATTTTAAAGTTGTTCAGAGGACATCAAAACGCGTATTTCCGGTAAAATATCTATATCGAAATGTTGGTTGGAATACAATACTTCCTCTACTTACTAAAGATATGCAGCACAGAGAGTAAAATCTGATAAGACGGTTTTTGCTGTGCAGCTATTAGACATTATTGAAAACAGAATTAACTACCCGCATGCCTCCCTCTTCTTTTGTTTGTTTGCTAATAACGATGTAATGGGAGGGGCCGTTGAGAGTATAGAAGCTTCTACCATTTGCATAGTTAACCATGACATAGCGATCGGAGAGACATCTGAGGGGCAGCGACCTTTAACAAAAGCTATGCTCGTTACCTGGGCCATTGAATCTCCCAGCACCTCGTCCACCTCAGCAGTGATGTCCGATAATTGGACAAAATGACGTGCAGGGTAGAAAACCTGTGTTAAGCTCAGATAACTGAGAGAAAAAAGAGAATCCCAGTGCGGTAGATCGGGGACAGAGAAGCATTGGACTGCACAACGCACCTAGTACACACAGTACACAGGTTGTTTGGAAAACATTAACTTTAACTACAGAAAACTAAATGAAATACTATTTAAATTGTTTTGTTGCGATACATTTTCCATAAGTAGATAACACACACACACACACACACACACACATATATATATATATATATATATATAAACAGGGTATAATGTGTTACTCAATTGTTGTAGTATTATAAAGCTATTTAAATTGTTTAAATTGTTTTGCTGCGTTACCTATTCCATAAATGCATAACACACACACACACACACACACACATATATATATATATATATATATATATATATATATGATGTATCTTTATTGGTGTCATATTTTGGGGGACGTGTTCCTGACATCAAAACAGTAAAAAAAGTTCATATGAACAAGGATCTGAAAATCATTTATTTCACAGTTACAACGCAAAATCGAAAGTTACAAAAATTGCCCGAAAGGCTTCCTCTAGCTTCGATGCATGCAGTAAACCTGCGTTCCATGCTCTGGCATACTCTGTTGAAAATTCCTGGTGTGTTTCGTATTTGGTCAAAGTTAGTTTGGATACGTTCTCTCAAAATGTCAACATCAGGTACAGGAGTCTCATAAACCAAGGACTTCAAATGTCCCGAGACGAAGAAATCCATTGGATTCAAATCAGGCGATCGAACAGGCCATGCAATGAGTCCCCCTCGAGCAATCCATCTTTGCTGAAATCGATCATTTAAAAACTTAAGAAATGAGCTGGAGAACCATCGTGTAAAAACTATCTTCGTTGGATGATGTCCAGAGGCACATTATCAGTTAAGTAATGCAACTCATTTCTGAGAAACTGGAGAGAGGTTTGTCCATTCAGACGCTGAGGGAAAAAGTAGGGACCAATAAGGTGATCATTAATGATTCCACCCCAAACGTTGAGAGAGAACCTCTGTTGATGGTTGTCCTGTCGTACTTCATTAGGATTTTCAAATGCCAGTTATGAAAGTTATGAAAACTGAAGATGCCGTCGCGAGTAAAACCAGCCTCATCCGTGAATAAGATACAGACTAGGAAATTGATGAACACAGCGCACTGCTGTAACATGCGTTGACAGAAACGTCTTCTTGGCTCAAACTCCGCCTCATTTAATACTTACACACGTTGAAGGCGATACGGGTGCAGAAGATTTTCATGCAGAATTCTTCAGATAGTCGTATGACTAACTCTTTCCATTACAGCCATACGTCTTGTGCTTTGTGATGGATCTGCATCCACAGCACGAAGAACTCGTTCTTCAAGCTCAATGCCTCGTACCGCTCTTGGTCTCCCAACATCCCTAGTACTCCTCTCAAATGCGCCATTCTTTCTCAAGCGTTGGTGAATTCGTGCGAATGTTCTTGCACACGGTAATGGCCTGTCAGGGTACCTTTCTGCATAACGTTCACGTGCTCGTGCTGCATTGCCGTCTGCACAGCCATATGTGTAGTGCATATCCGTCGTTCACTCATGGACTACGTCTTGTTTGACCTATAACAACGAAACGGTTGATTTTCAGACCCATGTACATACGAACTTTTTTACTGTTTCGGTGTCAGGAACACGTCCTCCAAATATATGACACCAATAAAGGTACACTATATATACATATATATACATATATATATATATACATATATATAAATATAGGTTCCTAAATTTGTTAGTTTTATAATAAGCGTGTCAGTATATTTTTGAAGTTGTGTTAAGGTTCCTGAAGGAATGTTCCCCTGTCCTTCCTGATTAGATGGAATTTCGAAAACTTGAAAATTTAATGCATGAATAGTTAGGCTACGCTTCCTATGTTAATATAAAATGTTTCCGGTAACCCTTGCTCTATCATCTGAATTTGTTTGAGATCGCAACAATATTAATCTAAATATATTTTCTATGTGTAACGATAACATGCTCAAGAAATTACTTGAAGATACAGTATGTTGAGATGAAATTTGAGTTAACAAATGGATAAAGTTTATAAGTTCAATATCCATGTATGGGTAGTGGTTGCTTTATCAAACGAAAAACTTTAAAATTCGTTCTTGCAACACCGCACCAAATAGACGCTTGTGTACGACCGGTAGCCTTTAAAAATCAAATAATGTTTACTTGCAACTCAAACTGAGCTTTTTAAGGAATCACATTTCTGACTAGCTGATTTGTAGAATATTAAAAGCAGAACACTAGAAATGTTTTAACGTTCCAAGATACAATTTACAGACGAACCATTTCATAAATGTGGATACAACTTCTATTTACTGATCATTATGTCTACCGCAGTCTCCGGCAGCATAATACCAAGTACTGCCGGCCCTCGTAGCCGTGGTCGCTGGAGTGGTCGCTCCGGCGCTCCGCCAGGCTGAGGGTCGCGGGTTCGAGTCCTGCCACGGGCATGGGTGTTTGTGTGTGTATGTGTGTTGCGGAAATATGAGGTATAAAACAGTAAAAACACAGTAGTATAAACTGGGAACGACAAGGGAACTTTAAAAAAAAATAAAAAAAAAAAAAAAAAAAAAGTACTCACATTTCTTTCATTTACCCAAATATCTATATCTCTCCTTACTGGAATATGTGTCGTGTTTGCAAAACAAAGTTATCCGTGGATTCATGGTACCCACTATGGACAACGTAGTTATATATCGCTCTTTTCTCTTCACCCCGAAAACTCAGTCATCTCTCACGTTATGTTTCTTGTAGTGTCAGTTTATCTTGATAATGGATTTCGGTGTTTTGGTGAGCTATATAAATAAACAATTGTGCAGTCCAGTAACGTAAAAAAGTCACGTGTTTTGTCTGAGGATAGTCGCAATGCACGTAATTTGTTTTCTAACTTGGTTACAGGTGGAACAGAAAATAGTCGCATACTGCTTTAGAAATTCTAGCAGCCAAAATTTTGCAAATAAAGCTATTAATATAAACAAAGATTAAACAATAATACAGTTTTACATATTCTGCAAATTTTCAATAGTTTGCACTTAATGGGTTCAATAAGTTTTGGAAAACTGCACAAATTGTTTGTACGTTATAGGGGGTAGCGAAAAGGGACTAGATAGCCCTGCTTGAGGGATAGTAACCCTGCCCATGCGATGCACCGAGGATTTAGTAATTGGAAAGCCCTTACCCAGGGTTATGCTGAACACTCCAAAGGTTCAAAGGTATGGTTGGCGAGGAGAGTGAAGGGAGCAACCCTTCATTATGGGTTTTATACATCAAGGAAGCTAGGTTTGACGCTTAAAATGTGGCAGTTCCACCACAAACCTAACCCTGCACAGCGCTCATAACGCGGTCAGAGGGCATTATTATTACCACTCAGTTTTCTCAAATAAATCGGATTGATCTTACAATGACAAAAGCAAAAAAGAAGCATAAAAGACTTGACACTGTGGAAAATATGAACAGACCACGAACAAGATGTAAGGATACATTTAACTGAGGGCGGAACAGGTCGACAGCCTATAGCTTGGGGAAAAAGAAGAAGAAATTAATGTGCAGTGGTATAAAAAGGTAACTTACATTAATTTAGATAAGCAAATATTTTATATAGCACCTGGAAGCTTCATGAAATTAAATTCGTCAAAGTCATGAATAGTATATATTTTTTACCGTAATTTTATCAAGTTCACGATTTTATTTTACCACCACTTGAAAGTATATCTACACAAACTTCGCAAATATTATACAAAAAATAAAACAATCACATGACTTTCTTTACCTTTTATCTTTATTAGTGGGTATACAAGCTATTCTTACTAAAGCTTACTTTTCTATCAATTACATTTATTCCAAACAAACCTTTGAAAAAAGGTTTGAAAAAATAGCTACATCACATTTCGTTATAAACAAAAAGAAAACATGGATAGTCTAATGTTCAAGAACTGGATGCTATATGCTTGCCTTAAAATCCCATACTGCTTCCACGCAATCACCAGAAACAACTGAAAATCGAAAGATTTTTATTTAAAAGAATGACAACTAATGAACAATTCGAACCTTTAATAATGCATATCTTAGTAATGGCTTATACCACAAAAAAATTATTTTGAGTAAATTGTATGTCTTAAATAGATCTACATTTATTTTGTGTGGTATGTTTGCGTCTATCGCTTAACATTTACAAGTTCCACAAGATTATACAAAATTCCTTCCGAATGAGGAGGGCTTCCTAGACTATTTCCAGAAAATTCAGGATATACATTTTATTTGTCATGTAAATATATTTCATATATGTTATTTTAATCAAAATTGTTAGCCATTTTAGTAAATCAAAATTTTGAAAAAATATTCCATGTAAAGTGTAGTTGGCGGTGGTATTTATACGACTTTTCCTTTTTGAGTTATGCTGTTCACATACACACATACACAACACACGGACATTTCCAAAGGTGTTTTATTTGGATTCAGGGCATCTCAAATCCTGTATTTCCGGTGAAGTCTCGGCATTAATTTTTGGATGGAATGCAATACTTCCCCTACTTACTATACATAGTAGAAAAAGTAAAAATCAGATTTGCATTAACAAATACATTATGTTACTCATACAGTAATGCAAAAAACTAAAGCCAAAAAACTGAATAAATAATAAATTACTTTGGCTGCTATTTTTTTAAGTGATGTACAAATTCTTTCTGTTCTAAATTGTATGTTGCTGCACAAATTATATTACAGTAGTCAGAAGGTAATGAGTAGCATATTAATTTATTGTTAACATTAAAATATATCTGACACGATCCAAGATATATTTTATGTCTGACATAATAAGGGAAAATTATCTACTCGTTAATGCGGCAACGAAAACTATGAGCTCCGTATATCAAAACAGTCGGCAAATATTTCCCGAACAACTTCTCAAAAATTGTCGATAGACTTTATGTCCAATCCTTTTTAAGAGTTGAAGTCATATGTCCTCGGAAACTTTCAAGAGTTTTAAATCCGACTATTGCTAACCAAATCCCAGTCTGCCACTAAACCGTACTGGAATTAAGCGGGTATTATGCTAAATTTTTAACTTCTATATTTTAAAATATAGTTTAATGAAATTTTATCAACATACTCTGTCCCTAAGTATGAATTACTGTTATAAATTTCAGTGATATAAGTTCAAAATAGTTTAATTGAAAATCAAAACTTAGGTATTTTAATTTACTTTTGAACATCGTTGTTATGTGCGAAAATAAAGATTTTAAACAATCGTATGTATTACATTCATATAACTTTATCTTTCCTCTATCATTTATGATCAGGTGTACAAACTGTTATTACGAAAGTTTAATTTCTATCCACTTCACTTTAATCGAGATGAACCTTTGTAGAAATAGTTACATTACACATTTCGTTATAGATATAAAGCCAATATCGAAATCAAATGTTTAAGAACTGGATGCCATATGCTGGCCTTAGAATTCCATACTCCTTCTATGCAGTCGCACAAAACAACTGAAAATCTACAGGACTTTAAAAAAATGACGAAGTATTGAACAATTCAAATCATTTATAGCGGTATCTCGGAAATGACCTATGCCACAAAAACGTTGTTGGATATAAACTGTGTTTTAAACAGGCCTACATTTTGTATAGCACGTTTTCGTCTTTCTCTGAACATTTACCAGTTATTTAAGGTTAAAAAAATCCTGCAAATGAGGAGGACTTCACAAGCTAATTGTCTGAAAATAAAATGCAAGGTACAGATTATATTTTGTAATGTAAATATCTTTAATATATTGTGACGTATGCACAGATAATAGGATACACGACTCTCTGGGCACCGAGATTCGAGACAGCAGTTGATCTGGGAGTAGGGGTAAGTCAGGGGTCTTAGGGGAAGGGATAGCGTCAGTGACGCTTGAGAGTTAGCGTGGGTTTGAGGAGGAGTCAGTAAGCAAGCCCTGAGTAGGAAGGACGTGCAGTTGCTTTCTTCGTGCTAAAGCACGATGGCCTCGCCGACAGACAATGGGAAAAGAGTGTAAGTACTGTCATCTAACTTTATCTATTAAATTGTGAGCCATCCACTCTTGGAAAGTTTCATTTATGGTAGTGTAGTGTCCTTCCTCTCCCTAAAGCCAGGTATTATTTTGGAATAGCAATTATTTGTGTGTTTAACTTAGCTGCGTTCCCCGTCGTAGCCTCGCCATGTGCAGATCTTGTTTAATTTACCGGTGCCTTTTGCAAGCGAGTGCCCACCCGTCTGTTTCTGAGTAGTATTTTGTAGAGAGGCTACGACAATATGATATTTTAATCATAATCTTTAGAGAAATTTTTCAGAAAATGAGACATTTCGAAAAATGTTTCATATGAAAGGTAGTTTGGTATTTAAATACAAGTTTGGTATTTATCCGACGTTTGGCCTTTGAGTTATGCTCAAAGACGAAAGTTACACACATGGACGTTTTTCTAAAAATATTTCTAGATTTAGGGGACCTCAAAACATATGTTATCGAATATTTGGGTGCATTATTGGAAAATCTTAATAAATACTTTGTTTAAGTCTTACATAATAATTTTACATCAGCTGTTAGTTTTATATCTATATAGTTAATTATTCTTTGCCTGAGGTATATAATGAATAACACGTGACACAAATTCATTAGTATCCACACTGTAGTTTGGGATAAACATTATTTTTGGAGCAAAATATATATTAAGAATCCAATTATGACAAAGTGCGTTTAAAGCTTCACTACATCTGAAGATAATTTGAGGTGATGCAATGCCCTGTTCAGTCTAATGATTAGGTTTATTTCAACATTTTCACTCAAACCTTGCTTATTCAATCTAGCCAATGCACTAACTATAGCAAACTTTTTTCTGGGGTTCCTTTGGAAAGTGGTTTCCTTATTGCTTTAGGTTTTGACCTCTCCATTATAATATATGCTAAAAACGTAGGCCTGCAAAGAGAAACTATGGGCTTTTATATAGAATGTATTATGTTTTGTATTCCAAAGCACTATTTTAGAACGTAAATAACCAAAAGATATTTTACAAACAAATGCTTGCTTCTGACACATAGAAAAATGAACTTTATGGCGCTTAAAAATAAACTAAAAATATCTTAAGCAGCATGAAGCAGGTGCTAAGAATAATATACTACCAGGAATCTCTCAAGATTGCAAAATTAGTATTCAAAACTATATAAATACAGCTTGGAGCTATCACGGTCATGCCCAGGTTTACATATCGGGGTATGCAGCGTACGAAAACATTTAGCAAGCTATTTTCGAGAGTAAAAATAACTTTTTGTAGTAAAATAAAGCAGCATGAAATTTCCTTGCAAAATGAAATTTCAGCAGTGCACCCTCTTACCCAACCTATTTTAGGCTTGGGCTAGTAGAACTATAGCATTTTTGACGGACCATCTAAACAAACTTGTATTAATAACTATTTTGAATCTGAACTTAGTATTGTATAAGTATTAGTAAAGTATGCAGGTAATGTAGCTCTTACTCGATATATATTTAGAAGTCATTCAGTCACTCTTATTATTCACTTTTATATTGAAATAGCATCATATAATTTTGCACATTTTTTAAACTATAATAGAAGGATACAAATTGAATTATAATATAAATGCTCCTTGTTACACAATTTCATCAGAACATTCCAATGGATTTTAAGGATCTATAATTTTAATGGAACTTTTGAAGTTGCTTTTGATTTAACAATTTTTCAATATTAGGTGTAATGTTTTATTCAAAAAGAACAAGTATATTCACAAGATGTGCATCTGTAATATTTGAACTTTATCTATTCTTAATGAAATACAGGACAAGAAAAGTTTGCTCACAAATGTATATGAAGCTAAGTTTACAAACGAGCCTTGGAGCAAGATTGTGGATTTTAGGAAATAAGTCTGAAGTGACATATTTCCAACATTCAGTCAAATTAGGAGAAGTGGGTTATCTAAATTGCTCTTTAAGCTTAGCACAAAGTCCTGAGTGGTTTTGGATTATTTATATTTCCAATTGCATGTATGGGGAGTATTAAAAATCTCAGATTCGGAAATGCAACATAGATTTATGAATATATTACTCTTTTTATATTCGAAGGAGGAAGAGAGTATAATGATAAATAGGTGCACATAGATTCTTCAGCTATCGGCAGGCAATTCAAAATGTCTTGACGGTCCATTACTTGGCCCAGGGGCCAGGAGTTGTACCCCCTGTCTTAAGCGATGTGAAAACCAACGACACTTTGATTTTTCATTTCATTCAGAAAGTGACAAATTTATGCTTGGTCCTCTCCATACATCTACATCATCCAATAGACATTTCCAAGGCACTTATTCACTCTCTCCCGATCCTGATCAGAATTCAGTACTTTAAGGACGCACCTTGAAGAAGCCTTATGCATTTCTAACACAGAAGCAGCAATATCGTGCAGACTTTCTCAGAAGTGTTTGCACAGTTGCTTCCGACGTTGTTCTGCACTCTTATACGGAAAGATTCCATGAATATTTTTAGGTTTCGACATGGAAAAGATTTCCTCTTGCGAGCTGCAACTTTGGTAGCATTTCTTCCTTGTTTAACTTTCATAACCGGGACCTCCGCTATTGCAAATAAGATATTGCGTTTCCGCACTCTGCCACTATTATAGTCTCTTACGTAAGTGATAAATTATTTATTTCAAATTCTGTAGCAAACCCGATTTGGCAATAATATGAAAACGTAAGTGTACTTCATCGATCAAGAAAGTATATGATTATTATTTTATTGGAAGTGGTTCATTGGCACCTTACAGAGGAAACTCCTTGTTGAAGCAAAACGTGGATTCCATTTTCCATGGGTATTTTAACACCTGCTTTCGTTTGGTTCCACGTTTTACCATCAATTTTCCTAATGTGGGATCATTGATTCAACCCTTACCGTCTTTCCATATTTCCCCGTAATGCATCTGTCTTTGCATGATTTTCTCCTTTAAGTTCCAATAGTCTGGAAAACGTATTCTAACATTTCTCAAGAAGGTAATTTTTATCTAATGTTTTAGTGATTTAGTTTTATAGACACCCGTATTTTATAGATATGCATTGCAAGAATTGGTTCTGATAGTAATGTTTCGAACTTTTAGTCACATACGCTGGAAAGGTATATAAAAAATCTGATGTGTTACACTCACATGACTTGCTCTACTCCTGTACATACTATTTTTACAAACGCTTATTCTCCATATGCTTCGTGTTAATCGAGATATTGAGATGTCAATCTTATTGCTAATTCTCTTGTAGATGCAAGGGGAATATGGTAGGCTTTAAGATATAGTCAAATATTTTAAGCGCTGGTTGCTATGTGGCGCATTTCATTCTCTTTGCATGTCCAAGACATAAAAACATGAATAACGAATTTGAGAAAAAGTATAAGTATTGGAAAATTTAAGGGAATAACAAGCAATATCTCGAAAACGGTTCACTCAATAAAAAAAATGTATATGACATAAATTGTGAATTTTAACGCGATCTACATTTTTGTGTAGTAAAATTTTGCCTATCCCTTATGGGTTACCAGTTATGCAAAAGTCGTTCACAATGAAGAATACTTTTGGAGGCATTCCCAGAAAATTTGAGATATACATTTCATTTCTCATGACAATATCTTAAACATATGATGTTTTAATCAAAATCGTTACATCCATTTTTGAGAAAATTAAAATTTTCGAAAATGTTCCATGTAAACGGTAGTGTGGGATGGGGGATTATCCTGAAAACCTTCGTGACGCATCTCTGGAAGATACTGAACCTAAATACCAAGTTTAGTGTTTATCCGACTGTTCGTTTCTGAGTTATGCTGTTCACAGACACACAGACACACACACGGACATGCTTCCAAAAATGCTTTTTTTGGATTCAGGGTGTCTCAAAACATGTATTTCCGGTGAAATCTCGGTATCTAATTTTTGGGTGGAATACAATACTTCCCCTACTTACTATACGTAGTAGAGAAAGTAAAAATATGAAATGTAATTTCACGTCAAAGCACATTTTTCTATCGATGCTGATTTTCTTTCAGTAATGGTTTCAATATACTCCCTATTAAATTTTCAATAACGTTTTTAAAATAATCTCTTTTTAAAAACTTCGTATTGTAGAATTAGGATGGAGATTTGCACTTTCGGCTATTTAAATGCCCTAGTGTGACGTTTCTGTCGGGAACAACTGGGCGCAAATCGCACATGCAGTTTTAAACCTTTATTTTTTGATAATCTTGTTTCGTTCATTTTTACTTCTATAAAACATACCTAAAGTTCCAGTTTTATAGAAATTTCTTTCAAATTTTCAGCGTATGTTCTTTGAAGGTGGATGAAGAAGTCTAAGAGAGAGGATTTGGGATTTTAATAATTTAATAGATGTATAATTTTATAATATTAAAAATGTTACTTTGTTACTTTTCCAAAACACCTCTAATGATACGCAATGTTTAATTGTTGATTTAAAAGACTGCATTTCAGAAATTATATACAGAATTTAAAACCAAAGTTTCAAATTTTGATTATGTGAGACATTTAACATAGAACTGGACGTTAATTTTTTGAAAATTGTTTTTTTTTAACTTTAGGTACATAGGGCAATGACAATTTCTTATATTTCTTATTACAATTATGTTGAAAAAATCTGTGGCAAAGGTTTCAAATAAATTGGCTGGAACTTGTATAAAAAAGTGTCAGTATCTAGTAACCTAAATGTATGTATGTAAACATTTTATACACATACAATAGACTGAGGGAACAATCAAATATTTGAAAAACACTTGCCATGGCATTTCATAATGACTTCAAGAGAACTTAGCATATCAAAACTGCTGCTTAAAATGGGAGCCTTGCGAAGTTAATACTGTCCAAATGAATATTGCCACAACAATTATCCTGTAAAATGTAAACTTATTTATCAGATGTGCATTTTATGTTTGGTACGTCTTGTCTAACTCAAAGTTGTTATCTGAATGCATTAGTAATCAGAAGAATTTGAGACGATATTGTGTCATATTATTAATTTCATTGTCAATACCGCACGCACTGTTGTGCTCTATTGTTACTACCAGACGTAGCAGTATTGTGTCTCCTTAGTTATATTTCGGCTGGTCTTTCCTTTCGGCGCGGACCACGCCAAAGGGAAAGTTCTGTTTGAAACTGTCTGGTATGACGTCAGCCCTGTTTGGCTTCGGTTAGACACGTTTGGTGGGGGTAAGATAGCGTCACTCCAGTGGAAGTGGTCCTTGGAGTCAGTCGTGTGTGTGGCCGGTCTACGGTTTTCGTGGCATCCCCCTCCATGTTTCCTTTGTTGATTATACAGAGTCGTCAAACGCTTTGTGAATAAATCCCAGGTATGTGAAGGTAATGTGTGTTATGTAATTTTCAGTATAGCATAAAACTCACGCCTTCCCTTTAAAATTATACACCAAGGTCCCGCACCTTTTGCTGCCAGCGAGTTGCGCCCCCCCCCCCATGTGCGTTTTGGGATGACCTAAATTAAGCATTTTCCGGTAACCATTTTGGCCTTCACCACAACATGTAACGATATTTACCTAAAAGTCAAATCACCTAATCTTATTGTGATGTGAATATTTTAAATCTATAAACAGAATTTCCAGAAAATAAAGAACAATGAAATTTGTTCTACATAAAGGTTAGCTTGCCATTTTGGGAATTTTTCGAACATCTTTGCCTTGTACAAAAGGAACACCAGTGAGTGAGTATTCAATTGTATGCAAAATGGATAATGGCCAGTTTGAATGGCCATAAAATCCATTTTTCCATCCTGAAATATGCATTTAAAATAAATAAATAAATAAATTAATTAATAGAACAAAGTTCCAAATTAACATTACTCTTTTAGGAATCATAATAATTGACCATAAATGGAATACTTCTTGAGTTGAAATTACTGCTGTTACCTTCTTACCGCTATGCTTCATCACGAAGATGACCAATTATTATTATTATTATTATTATTATTATTATTATTATTATTATTATTATTATTATTATTATTATTATTATTATTATTATTATGATTGGTATTATTATTTAGCTTTTATATGATAAATTAATGCATCTGTGTCCTTATTTATTTTTCCTGATTTAAACAGAACGCTTTGTCCGATTATTGAAGAGCGCATAGTTGTTTGTTTTTCAGTCCTCTATCCTGGCTAAGCATGTGCGTAAAAATTGTGAATAGATTGCTGTGAACGAATTCGGAATTCCATTCCGGATGAATGTAATGATTTCTCTTTTTATTCTTTCCAAGCATTCAGGTAGAAACGTCAAACTAAAGGGATACGCTTGTCCATCAAAAGCTGATTCATGAATACCTACCTGCCGCGCTACCGTCAGCATTTTATTAGAAAAATGTAATGGGAACTACACAAATGGAATGCTTCTATCTCTACAATGCAAAGCGATAAATTGAGCCAAACTAATGAATGCATGCTCTTTGTCTGGCACCTAAGGAAGAATGTGCATCCGCTCGGATGTTATTTCTCCTTATAATGGCTGGTTAATATTTTGAATACATTTTAAAGGAATTAAGCGCTGGATGTTTCTCTTTCAAAAGTCCATCTACGTCTCTTTTATGAGTTTTACGATTGCATCCACTTATCCGTAAGATATTAATCGCTATGTGATTGCCATTTTTTATTGTCATTTTATTCTATTTCATTTTTTTTCTACAATTTGGGTAACTAAAATAGAAGTATTGAATTCCTCCCAATTATATTCATAACACTTTTTAAAAATAAATTAATCGTTGTATCAACATAACTTTTTTTAAACAAAAAAAAATCAATTACACAAATAAAAGTAACATTTTTCCCACCATTGATCTACTAAAGTAATTTATTTCATTCTATATGGAGTTTTTATGGAAATGCGCGTTTTGGAATCCCCTATGTAAAGCAGAAAGCAAATTTAGAAAAATATCTGTCTGTGAACACAAATGAAAGAAAAATCTGAAAATAAACTTCAAACCTAATCATGTGGCCTTTATGGATACAATCCGAAGATTTTCAAGAAATTGTGCTGACTTCAACAATTCATGTTGAAGTATTCCCTTAGCTTTTGTTTAGGTTCCCTTTTAAAAAAAATTCTATTTCAATTCAATCATCACACACTCAAAATAAATTAGCTCTATGTTTTATTTTTGCTTTCTCTACTATGTATAGTAAATAGGGGAAGTATTGCATTCCACCCAAAAATACGATACGAAGATTTTACCAGAAATACATGTTTTGAAGCCCCCTGAATTCAGATAGAGCATTTTTGGAAACATATCCGTGTGCGAGTCTGTGTGTTTGTGGACAGCACAACTCAAAAACGAAAAACCGGTTAAGTACCACACTTGGTATTTAAGCCCAGTATCTTCCAAGGATACGACACGAAAATGTTCAAGAAAATCCCCCAACCCAACTACACTTTACATGGAAGATTTTTCGAAAATTTTGATACTATAAAATGGTTTCAACAATTTTGACTAAAATATTATGTATTAAAGATACTTATATGATAAATAAAATGTGCTTCTTAATTTTCTGGGAATATCCTTTGAAGTCCTTTTCTTCAGAAGGAATTTTGTATAATCCTGTATAACTGGTGTTAAACGATAAACGAAAACGTACTACGCAATAAAAGTGTAGATCTCTTTAAAAAACACACAACTTATTTAATAAGTTTTTTTTTTGCATAAGCTATATCTATTATTAATGGCGAGAAATGTTCGTCATTCTTTAAAGTCCTTTCAACATTCAGTTGTTTCTCGCGATTGCATGGAAACAGTACGGAAATTTAGGGTCAGGATATAGCGTCCAGTTCTTAAACATTTTACTGTAGCTGTTCTCTTTATACCCAAACGAAATGTGTAATGTAGCCATTTCGGCAAAGATTTATTTGGATAAAACTGTAGTAGATAGAAAAATAAGCTTTATTTAGAATCGTTTGTATACTCACTAATAAATGATAGAGGGTAGAGAAAGTCATGTGAATGTATCGCAAGAGAATTTTCTGTAAATAACCACTGCAGTTCTCTTAATTCTCGTTGACTTTTATATAGCTGCGAGCTACTAGGCGTTACATGACTTTCTACACAAGTTACTTAAGAAACCGTTAGTAAGTTATATGTTTCCGAAGGCAGTAACTATATCCATATCTTTGTTACCGTTTAACAAGATAGATGCATTATGCCTAAGTATTTCAGCTTAATTTAAATAACAAAATTTCAGACTAAAGTGTCTTCACTTTAAATTCAAATGAGTTGTAAACAAAACTAGAAATACATGTCCGTGCACCTCATTGCCTGGTGGAAAAACTGTGATTTTTGCCGCTTGGCAGTCATCTTTTCCTCTACATAAAACAATTCAGTTCAGATAGTAACATTTTGTGGTTATTTTTGTACGGAGAAATTAAAAAAGAACATTATTGTAACAGTTCAATTTATGAAATTAAATGTATTTGTTCAGATTCACCTATAACTAAATGAAGCGTTATAGCAGAGGGTTTAAGAGGCTATCCGCGGCGTTGCAGTTCGTTTCCGAATTCCGGATAAGCCGCCAGTATACTCTTTGCCACGTGTTGAGAAAACATTACTTTCCGGAGTGTGATGGCTAAGAATCCTCTGCCACTGTGAAAAACAAACGCAGAAAGTGGAATAAAGACAAGCTACTCTGTTAAATGTTTTTAACAAACTTTGTAAAAACCTTTAATCCATAATGAATAGAGCTGGCTGTAATTTATTAATAGTTGAACTTATGCAGATTTGTTGCTCGCATTGCTTGAGTCACGTTTGTTTTCTGTTGTGTTTTCTGACCTATAGTGCTGATTAGCACTATAACTTGTTGAATCATAAAGGGTTAAAGCAAAGGCGGTATACTGAGATTAGTCATTAAATGAATGACTCTTAACCCTGGAGTTAAAAACAGTTTAATCCAGTACCTTTAATCAGAAATGCCGAAAGGTTCAGGTACCATTTTTATTTGTCTAGTCGTATTATGTATTAGAAGTTTGAGATGAAAGGCAAAATGTAAGAATAAGACATACGATATTTAAAAGCTAATATCCTCAAGCTGCCTAATGTGCAGCACGAAGCAAGTTGTTAGGCTGAGGGCATCCCAAAGGAGTGTTATAAAGTGTACCTACCCTTATTAGGGCTAAACCACCTTTGGTAGGAGAAGGTTATTACAGGGTAGTGGTTGAGAATGCGGTTATTTGGGTGGCGCTCCTCGACGACCGTAGGTCAGGGTACAACGACCCTAGTGGAAGATGTTTAAAAGTTTGCATTGGGGTTAATTTAGGATTTACCAAGCAACTCACGGTAGGACTATATAGGAGCCTAGCTTTTGCTGCTGGTTGGAGTAGCTCCTGGTTACCGGGGTGTCCGCATGCCATGCGGGGAACCCAGCGACGCCTCAAGCAGCGTTTTCTGGGGTTATAGTCCCTTAGATACCGAACTAGGACACTCCGGTGGAATGGCAACGGATCACGAACTTTTGCGGCCCGGCGTCTGATTTCATCCTCCACGTAGGGAAGAGGTGAGACTTCCTGAAGTAGTCTCACGAGGAAAGCACGTATACAGAATAGATGGCCAGGAGGCCCCTATTCTGTACCCACTGCAGTCGGAGCAGACGAGCAGTGGCCATACCCTAGATCTTGCAGGCGTACAGTAGGACGGGGATTATTAGTGCTCTGAATAGACGCAACTTAAAGGTGTCGGCATCCCGAATCCCAGCATGGGGTACAAGGAGGTTGTAGCCACCATGGCCCGACGCAAGAGGTCTGCGATTTGAGCCTCGAAAGTTAGTCTCATGTCTAGCTGAACGCCTAGATAAGAGATAGTATTCGTTCACTCTATCCAACGTCAGAGGTAAGTGAATGAGTGGAGGTTGGCGAGGAAGCGGCACTTTGTGAAAAAAGTATGGATTTTCTCCGGGATGATGGACAATCGCCAACGCCTGCAACATTTTTGGATGAGCCGGAGGTGTCGCTGTATGGGACTGAAGACTCTGCGAGAGTTTTTGCTTGTGCAGTATAACAACATGTCATCGGCATAGTGAGTAATATTGACGTGCTGCTGTGCTGGTAGATCGGCCACATACACGCTAAAAAGTGTGGGGGATAGTACAGAGCCTTCGGGAACCCCGCCTGTACTGGCCTGTGTGTAGATATTTTGCCCCAACTGATACAATAACAGTTCTGTTTTTAAGGTATGAGTGTAACAGGTGTATCTAGTGTGATGGTAGTTCCAACTGGATAACCTTTTATAGGAGACCCGCATGCAGGTCGTGGAGAAGGCCTTCTTGTCGTCCAGAGACATCGCAGCAGTAAACGCTCTGTCCTGGAACCCCAGGGCAGCGGCTTCCAACTCCTGCAGGAGCTGCTGGGGTGTCGAGTGCCCAGGATGGAACCCGAACTGATGATCAAGGATGGTGTGTCACCCAGTACTGGGGACAAGTACTAGCCTCTCGAAGACGTTCGAGAGTACTGATGGAGCGGTAGTTGGAAGGGTGAATCGGGTCTTTCCCCGGTTTCAAGATGCACATCACCCTCGCCTCTTGAGAAGTGACAGAAGGCGAGACCATACTGAAGACCTTGGTTAGAAAGAGAACGGCTCGGATGGGAAGGCGGAGGAGCATGCCTGGGGTGAGCCCGTCAGGTCCCGCGGCATTTTTGGGGTTGAGATTCCGGAGTGCGCCTTGGACTTCGCTTGGTTTTATTACTGGAGGCCGAACCGCCTCGTCCAGAGGGTGCGAAAAAAAATAGACGAACCTCATGGCGGACACGTTCGGAAAAGGCGTCGTCCTAGGGGTCGTCTCGGCGCCTCATGGTTCACTCAAGGTAGTATACAAACGCATTTGCTGTGGCTAAAGGTTCACAGGTCAGGCAATTCCTCTTGTAGGTAGTTATATAGTTTCCAACATTCTCCAGTGATGCTGCCATGTGCTTGGCGGTGTGTTACATTAAGTTTTGTTTACTTCTACTTTTAAACTTTGAGTGAAAAGGCTATAGTTACGTTTCCCGTTTAAGGTGTTTGTGTAATTAATTATTGACGCAACTTTATAGGAATGTATGCGATTTCCGCATAATTATTATATAAATGTGAAGTAACTAGTATTCGTTTAATCATTTAAAATCCATGACAAGACTAATCTTTAGGCTTGCAGGAGAGGCAGAAAATGAGCTACAACAAATTCTAAATGTTTATTTACGTGCTGCAAGTTCATACTTCTGTTGTAAGATGGTATAACACAACGAAAGTCCACACTTTGTCGAGGAGAAGCTTTTAGTTAAATACTAACCAGTAATTTTAGTAAGACTACATTTAGGGGAAGTGGCGCCGGTCAGTGGCTAATGCCGGTTACCTAGCTACCTGGTTTACTGGTTTAGTTATGTCTTTTGGTTTGTACTGACGTATGTGCCTTCACCTTTGAGGCATGCCAAGCTATAGTCGCTAGTCGCCATTTCGTGAGGTAGGTTCTGGGTGGTAGGTAGCATAAGTTGTTTCGCACATTTATGGAGTAACTTTCTCTTAAAAAAAAAGAAAGAACGGAGTAAGTGCCTATATTAGATAATGGAGTACGTTGTGTTGTCCTCTGAAAACTCCTCATTGAATTACAATGTCATCATCATCCCAAGGTTTGAGCCTCTTAATTTTGGATGGCGCATATTTCTTTTTTCCTCGTGGTTTAAATTGTTTTCTTAGGTAACTATCTATTCTTGTCAACATGTTATTTCCAGTTCTTTGGCAATTATCTGTACGATCTAGCACTCGTTTTATTCCAAGTTCTGCTCTTATTTCTTCGCTATTTTATGTTCAAATACAGAGTCAACAGCCACTGGTCTTAGAAACCTCACTTCTGAAGCTTCTACTCTCCTTTTATCTCCTTCTGTAGTTACCCCAAGGCGAAATTGGCAATGCCACTGATTTGTAAAATGCTAATTGTGTTTCCTTTGTTGTTTTATTGCCCAAAAAGTTTCGCATGGTTCACAGACATATTGATACTTATTGATTTTTCTTCCATGGTCATGTTTTTCTGGTATGATATGCTCCATCTCGGATATTTAAAGATACTCACTTGTTCAACAATGTGGGATTCAATTACAATTTTTTGTCCTTTATGCTGGGGTCCAATAAACGTCATTGTTTAAGTTTTGTTTTGCGAAATTATAAGGTTATATTCTTTTGTTACTTTACATACTTATGTGCAGCCTTCTGTAGATTATTCTCTGAGTAGCTGCAATACAACAAGCATGTGAAATATTTTAAACAATAATTTAATAATGCCGCATTATTGAAGTAAAATCTTGCGAGGGGAAATGGCAGTCAGATGATCTGCATTACCCACTAATAATTAACAGTAGCACTTAGTTAGGGCGTTCAGCTGTTTTTACAAGACAACAAGATAAATAAACATCAATTTGTGTTAAACGTATTCACATATATTTTATACAATAAATATCAGTGAACTGTCGTGATCCTTTCCTATTTACTGACAAAAATGCAATAAATAGGCATTTCAATGCGGACTCTAGAAGCATAGCAGGGCGAGATTGGCTGAGAGGATTTTTGTCAAGTAATTCGTTTCATTTGGGAAACCAGAAGCTACAGGCATGAACAGTATTAAATATTAAAATATATTTTATGTTCCTCTGGACTTAGAATATGTCGGTCAGTAGCACAACTTGGGTTTTAGTTTCATAAGGAAAAATCTGATGTGTTACACTCACATGACTTTCTCTACTCCTCTACAAACTATTTTTACAAACGCTTATACTCCACATGCTTCATGTTAATCGAGATATCGAGATGTTAATCTTATTGCTAATGTTCTTGTAGATGCAAGGGGAATTGGTAGGCTTTAAGCAATAGTCAAATATTTTAAGAGGTGGTTGCTATGTGGAGCGTTTCGTTCTCTTTGCATTACCACGACCAAAAAAAAAATAACGAATTCCCATTTTAGAAAAAGTATAAGTACTGGAAACTTTAAGGGAATAACAAGCAATATATCCAAAATGGTTCACTCAACAAAAAAAATGTATATGACATAAATTGTGCATATTAATGCGATCTACGTTTTTGGTGTGGTAAAAGTTTGTCTATCTCTTATGGTTTACCAGTTATGCAAAAGTCGTTCACAATGAAGAATACTTTTGGAAACATTCCCAGAAAATTCGAGATATATATTTCATTTGTTATGAAAATATCTTAAACATAGAGCCATTTTTGAGAAAATTAAAATTTTCGAATAACGTACCATGTAAAGGGTAATCATGGGTGGGGGAATTTTGTTGAAAACCTTCGTGTCGCATCTGTGGAAGATACTGAACCTAAATACTAAGTTTGGTGTTTATCCGACTGTTAGCTTCTGAGTTATGCTGTGCACAGACAGACACACATACACACACAAACGGACATGTTTCCAAAAATGCTTTTTTTAGATTCAGGAGGCCTCAAAACATGTATTTCCGGTGAAATCTCGGTATCGAATTTTTGAGTGGAATGGAATACTTCCCCTACTTACCATACGTAGTAGATAAAGTAAAAACACCACTTCCCTTCTTAAAGGTCAGCAAGTAATCAAAGACACGAAAATCGTGTGCATAGAAATCGAAATGTTAAACTCATTCACCAAGTCCTTATTATCAATATTGCTTAAGTGCCGTCATTTTTTCCCCTTTTGCCCTACACAATGAATGCGGTTACTGTTGTCTGTACCCGTTACTTTTACAGATGTTACTGAGTAACTGGTTAATTTCTGTGACGTTACTTTGGTAGTAGGGAAACCTCGCATAGTATAGCAACGTTACTTTTTGAACATCCCTACCAGAAGTTCATGTCTAGACTTGAACAGCACATTCTAGCCCGGGCTATCACGGTCCAATAATATTTGGAGATGTGCCAATCGATGGACCTGCTTTAATACCTTTGGTGTACACCAGCTGATAAAAGCATTAAACCATGAATAGCTGTACGGAGAAGCCCAGCAAACATCCTGACTATACAATAGTGTGATTCTCGGCATATTTTAGGGTGTGTTGGAATGTAGCCTGCTTCCTCCTTTCTATACCCAGGCAAATCCTAACCCCACAGTCTTTTACAATTATCATTATTTAATAAAACATTCTTACTTACTTTTTACCTGTATTGTATTCCACCCAAAAATTCGATACCGAGATTTCACCAGAAATATATGTTTTGAGACCCCCTAAATCCAAAAAAAAGCATTTTTGGAAATGTCCGTGTGTGTGTCTGTGTGTCTGTCTGTGTGTCCGTGAACAGCATAACTCAGAAACGAACAGTCGGATAAACACCAAACTTGGTATTTAGGTTCAGTATCGAACAGACATAAGACACGAAGGTTTTCAAGAAAATCCCCCCACACCAGATTACCCTTTACATGGAACATTTTTCGAAGATTTTAATTTTCTCACGATTTTGATTAAAATATCATATGTTTAAGGTATTTTCATGACAAATGAAATATATATCTCGAAATTTCTGGGAGTGTCTCCAAAAGTATTCTACATAGTGAACGACTTTTGTATAACTGGTAAACCATAAGAGATAGACAAAATTTTACTACACAAAAATGTAGATCGCATTAAAATGCATAATTTATGTCATACACTTTTTGTTGAGTGAACCATTTTCGAGATATTCTTGTTATTCCCTTAAATTTTCCAATACTTATACTTTTTCTCAAATGGAAATTTGTTATTCATTTATTTTTTGTCCTGGCAAGACAAAGAGAATAGAATACTCCACATAGCAATCAGCTCTTAAAATACTTGACTATCGCTTAAAGCCTACCAATTCCCCTTGCATCTACAAGAAAATTAGCAATAAGATTAACATCTCGATATCTCGAATACATGAAGCATATGGAGAATAAGCGTTTGTAAAAATAGTTTGTACAAGAGTAGAGAAAGTCATGTGAGTGTAACACAGATTTTTACTTATGAATTTATCTTTAAGTGCTGCAAGATGCTTATTGAGTGCCCAGCTTATTTTTTTGCAGCTTCTACGTGGTTGCAAATTTACTAAGTGTTTTACTAAGTGCTTTTCCTACTACAAAAAATATTTCTGATGTGATACATTTACATGACTTTCCCTTTATTAGTGAGTATATTAACTATTCTTACCAAAGCTTATTCTTCTATCTACTTCATTTTAATCCAAGTCAACTTTTGGAAAAATAGCTACATTATACATTTCGTTATAGATACAAATAGAATGGCGATATCAAATGTTTAGGAACTGGACGGTATATGCTGGCCTTAAAATTCCATACTTTTCCCATGCAATCGCGAGAAACAACTGGAAATCAATGATACTTTAAAAGAATGATAAAATGTTAACAATATGAGCCCTCAATAACGGATATCTCAGGACACATCCTCGGCTACTCCCAGAAAATTCAAGATATACATTTTATTACCCATTTAAATATCTTCCATATATTGTATATTAATCCAAATCGTTAGAGCCATGTTTTAGAAAATAAAAATTTTCGAAAATAAAATGCTCCATGTATTTGTGGTTGGGGAGATTTTCTTGAAAATGTTCGTGTCGCATCCTAGAAAGATACTAAACTCAAATACCACGTCTGGTATTTGTTCGACTTTTCGTTTTTGAGTTATGCTATCCACACACACCGATGTTTCCAAACATACTTTATTTTGATTCAGGGCGCCTCAAAACATGTATTTTCGGGGAAATCTCTGTATCGAGTTTTGGGTAGTAGAGAAAGCAAAAATGAAATTTTGTATATGTTTTCTGAATAGTATACGTTAATAATAACGTTGAAATGTTTTTTAACACTCTCAGTGCATAAATAATCTTAAATTATATTAAACTTACGCAAGAATTACAATTATATAAAATTCAACTATCAAATTGTAGTTTTTCAATATATACTCTTTTAAATGCCTCTTCAAATTGTTTCCCTGTTTTTATTTTTGTTGTTATTTATTGAACAGAAGTACTCCACTAGCATTATAATCCCTTTTAAATTTGTTGATGTTAAAGGCTTCAATATGGAAATTGTTACACCTAGATTTTAAGCATGAATTTCACTGTCAGCATTGTAAACTTTACTCTTTTAGTAATATATTCTGATTAAAAACAAATTGTTGCTATGAGTGAGAAACATGTAGAGTTTTAGTATATATCTGTATGCCAAAATTATTATATGGTAATGAAATTCGGATTATGACAAAAAAAGAATACAAACAGTCTCCAAGTGAGTAAAATTAAAGTCATGAGCAATTGAAGGGTGTATAAAAAACGACCATAAAATAAACGAAGAAATAAGAGAAGAATTATAAATATACGTTTAACCTGAATGATAAAACAAGGTATAGGGTTATTCAAAAAGAAGGAACAGATTTTAAATATTCATTTTTAATGAACGACAACAGATAGCGACACACATTGAATAAAGGAAAGATCTATTAAAACATGACGTGAACAAGATATGAAGACTGAAATACATAGAAAAACGTCTAGAGTATGAAGGATGAAGAAGAGCGAGCATGAATTTAAATTAATTTTCCATATAAATTAATGTAAATGGAAATAGTTAATTTGCGTGTGCGTTTATTAAATTTCTCTTCAGATCAACACTTAATATTTGAAGCAACAGCATCACATTGACAACTTCTTAATGTAAGATTATTTTATATACTTCAATTTCCATTCTTGTTTCTAGAGGACTTTTTTCAAATTAACTACTGTATTATTATGAACATAGAAATCCACCTGTTTTTCATTATTATCAAACACAAACGTTTCTGAGAAAAATGTTTCTAATAAACTTAATGTGTGCGCGAGATTTGTAGAGCTTACAACTGGGGTGCTAGGCGGAAAACTTGGGGAACTATAGGCCCAGCTAAATAAACACTGATAGTTGCAGCATTGTGATTCTTTCTTCTAGGAAGTGAAGAAGATATTTCATATTAGAGGCGATACCATAGCCTGACAGGTTGAAATAAGGGACATGAAGCATTGTTTCGAGATGTTACGGTCCGCTTGCTTGTCTTCTGCGCATTGTACCCCAGTCCTCATCCATCTCCATAACTGTCCAATGCCAACTGTGACAATCATTTTCACCTATCCAGGTGCTGACAAGGCGAGATGGGATTACACGCGTAGATTATGCCATCAAAGGCGTGCTCAATGACAACTGCTGCTTCCATACACAATGTTATACCGCTACGTAAATGAGTGTTATTTCGTGCAAAAATCTATCATTTCCAATTTAATTGCTACGACAAACATTGTGTTTAGAAATATAAATTCTAATGTAGATTTCATTACATTATATCTTGGGTAAATAACTGGAATACTGGGCCAATTGCTATGAAGCTTGGTTTAAAATCGAGTAAAAGCAATTTGGGAAATAGGCTTTAAGACACCATAATTAGTTTCTCTAAAAGAAAACAATGTCAACAAACCCAAATCTCTCGTGCACCATCCACTTTCGCAAAAACATTTACTAAAACTTTTTAAGCTTAATTTTGCTGATAAATCTTGTTACTTATAGAATTTCAATAGAATGTATCTCAAAGCAGTTCTACAATGCTTTGTTTTAGGCCAACGTTTAATACTTATTGTCTGTTTTTTTTCCCTACTACGTGTAGTAATTAGGGGAAGTATTGCATTTCACCCAAAACTTCGATACCGATATTTCACCGAAAATACATTTTTGAGATACCCTGAATCCAAAAAAAAGCATTTTTGGAAACATGTCCGTGTGTGTGTCTGTGTGTGTGTCTGTGAACAGCATAACTCAGAAAGGAACAGTCGGATAAACATGAAACTTAATATTTAGGTTCAGTATCTTCCAGAGATGCGACACGAAGGTTTTCAAGAAAATTCCCCCACCCTAGATTACCATTTACATAGAACATTTTTGAAAATTTTAATTTTCTCAAAAATGGCTATTACAATTTTGATTAAAGTATCATATGTTTAAGATGTTTTCATGACAAATAAACTGTATATCTTGAATTTTTTGGGAATTCTCCAAAAGTATTCTTCATTGTGAACGACTTTTGCATAACTGGTAAACCATAAGAGATAGATAACATTTTACTACACAAAAAATGTAGATCGCGTTAAAATACACAATTTATGTCATATACATTATTTTGTTGAGTGAACCATTTTCAAGATATTGCTTGTTATTGCCTTAAATTGTTCAATACTTATTTTCTCAGAAGGGAATTCGTTATTCATTTCTTTGTCTTGGTTATGCAAAGAGTATTAATCTGTGGCAAAGAGAATGGTGCTGCACCTAGAAACCAGCTATTAAGGTATATGTCGATGCTTAAAGGCTACTGTATTTCTATATTGCCCTTGCAATTACAAAACAAGCGGAACATAGTACGCCTTAAGCGATAGTCAAATATTACTTTCTCTACTACGTACAGTAAGCAGGGGAAGTATTGTATTCCACCCAAAAATTCGATACCGAGATTTCACCGGAAATGTATGTTATGAGACACCCTGAATCCAAAAAAGAACATTTTTGGAAACATGTCTGTGTGTCTGTGTGTGTGTGTCTCTCTGTGAACAGCATAACTCAGAAACGGACAGTCGGATAAACACCAAACTTGGTATTTAGGTTTAGTATCTTCCAGAGATGCAACACGAAGGTTTTTAAGAAAATCCCCTACCCCAGATTATCCTTTACATGGAACATTTTTCGAAAATTTTAATTTTCTCAAAAATGGCTGTAACGATTTTGATTAATATATTAATTTAAGATATTTTCATGACAAATAAAATGTATATCTTGAATTTTCTGGGAATGCCTCCAAAATTATTCTTCATTGTGAACGACTTTTGAATAACTGGTAAACCATAAGAGATAGACAAAGTTTTACTACACAAAAAATGTAAATCGCGTTAAAATATACAATTTGTCATATACATTTTTGTTGTTGAGTGAACCATTTTCGAGATATTGCTTGTTACTCCCTTAAATTTTCCAATACTTATACTTTTTCTCAAATTCGTTATTCATTTTTTTATGTCTTGGACATGCAAAGAGAATGGAATACTCCACATAGCAACCAACGCTTAAAATATTTCACTATCGTTTAAAACCTACCTCCCCCTTGCATCTACAAGAAAATTAGCAATAAGATTAACATCTCGATTAACATGAAGCATATGGAGAATAAGCGTTTGTAAAAATATTTTTACAAGAGTAGAGAAAGTCATGTGAGTGTAACACATCAGATGTTTTTTAGAACTGGTCGCTATGTGTAAAATGTAATTCTCTTTACATGTCAAAAGTTCGTTTCTGGAAATGTTTATGTCAATTAATATGAAATAGATGGAGAATAAGAGTTTGTAAAAATAGTTTGTACAAGAGTAGAGAAAGTCATGTGAGTGTAACATCAGATTTTTTTGTAAGGTATGCATTCACGTTTGGAAGAAAATTCTACAGTTTTGGTACGAAGTCCATGAGCTCCTACAGTTAAAGTAACTAAGTATGTCTAAGAAAATATACAACAAAACTTAAAAAAAAATTAGATACAAAATTCAAAATTTGAAAAAATATTTTGCAAAACATCCTAGCATTACCAAAAGATCATATTTTATAGATTTTTCACATTTCACATTTTTTAATGTGTGCTTTATTTTATGAAATACAATATTTTGTATATCATGATTAGTAGCTATACACCGGACGGAGACCGAGAGAACCTTAATTTAAATCCCGGCTATGGCGTTAAATTTTTCAGTCGTCTGATTCTACCTTTCCAACCTTGTCTAACACACTGCTTGCGTGAAAGAACAATTAATTCCATTAATTGACCTAATGATGGTCGAAACCATGAAGCCCGGGACTTAAAGTACTTACAGCATAGTAAGTCGCCATTGGGGTATGTCATCTGAATGCAATTTGAGATCTCCTTGTGGTTTACTGGGATATGTGCGAATCAGTTGGGGAATTTAATATTCATACCGACATGTTGCTATGGTAGCTCAGTGGTTAGAGCAACCGGACGAAGTCCGGGGGATCCGTGGTTCAAATCCCGGTTATGGCATTTAAATTTTCAGTCGTCTGATTCTACCTTTCCAGTAGTTATACAGTTCAATTCTTTGGTGAAATTCATAATAAGTTTTGGGAAAATTTAATTTTAAAGTTTATTGCAAAAAGGTGATTTTCATCGCAATTAAAATTTCTAGTTCACAAAAGAGTCTGTTCCTTAAGCTTTAATTTGATGTATGAATGAATTTTATAGCTCAATTTCTAGTATAGATTTCGTTATTTTAACATTGCATTGCATAGACATTTTCCCTTTTTTTAAATGAGTTTAAAAATTAAGATGTTATTCAGTATGACAAACTATACTTAAAAGTTTAAAATGCTGAAGGCATTCTTTTTTTAAAAATTACATAAAAATAATGTTATATTTTAATAATAATTTTCACTTCCTGTTTATTATCATTGCACTGTCTGAACCCCTTCACTGCTGCATTTGTACTGTTTAGTGTATCTACTATCCTGAAACTTTCTCTTTCATGAACTAACTTTTTTGTTACCCATTTTAACTCACAATTACTCACAAAATGCTAACAGCCCTGAAATGTATTTGTAAACAAACTATGCCTCCAAGGAGTGGTATATCAAGGTCCAATATATACTTAAATACAATCCCTGCGGCATTTACTCTTACCTTCATCTGTTGAAAGCACGAGGAAATGTTTGCAGAAGTGATGCTACCTTCAAGAAGAGAGATTTGAATCATAACAGGCAATGGAACAAGGAGCAAAGCAACTCAAAATATGCTGCCATGCCCACCTTTCTGAAATCCGGGCCGCAGTCCACCATTTAAATTCACTTCAGTCCGCTTAGGAATTAGAATATTTAAATAACCTTACATCGTTTTAAACAGGAAGGAATTTAGTTTCATAAAACAATAAAAAAGCGTTTGAAATCTTAGAAAAACTGCTTTTTAAACGTGAATGCATAGCATAGGAAAAAGTATATTTTTAAGAGCCTAAAAGGCAGAAGGTTCTTGCTTACCTTTTGAATGCCAGTTGGATCAAGCTGCGTGATTAAGGTTCCCAACTTGGGTTTACTGCAGTCTAGAGAATGCATATGATACCGTATCTTTCCAGCTCGTTGTCCATTCATTTCGTACTAAACACGCCATTTAATATATTTTCCTTTTATTTACTAAACATTAGCCATATACATTTATGTGCCATAATTTAACAGAAAAATTAATGCAATAATTGATTACTGAAACGTGATTTCAACAGATATTATGCAAAAATTAACAAAGTGAAGGAAGACAGAAGATGATGAAATGATATGAGATACATATGGGTTTTCTTATTTTAAATTTACATCGAAGAAATTATACAGGGTGATGCTTTTGGAAAGATAACCCGAGACTTGACCGAGCGGGATGGCTCCGGCGGTAGCGCCTAAAGCTCTATATGGGAGTGTTGGGTTCGCAATACCAACCACTTGAACCGTTGATTTTTTCATAATTTTCCTCCTGCGCTTCTAAAACCCATACTTAGCATGAGAATGGTGTGTTTTTTGTATTCATTCACTTGTAATTTGCTTATACAGTCAGAAGGACAGCAGTTTTACATCATCATTGAGATTACATATAAACACTGACTACATATAAACACAAATGTAATAGGAGGATAGCGTGCATATCGGGTTCCAACATGATCGCACACCGCCTCACTGGCAAAAAAAGTTAGTGATTATGTGAATACGCGTTCGGCAAGAACTGTTGCGGTAATGGACCAATTATGTGGTACACAAGGTTGTGAAATTTAAATCGAATATTCATTTCTACCACAACTTGTAGCGGGAAATTGTCGTTGGGCGACATTTGTAGCGGGAAATCGTCGATCCTTGGGTTGATGTGATCTTCGGCAGTGTTCCTCCTCGGCTATTGATGCTCGTCGGTTGTTGCGTATTTCATTTTTAACTATATCTAATTATTAATTCTCAGATTATAGAAATACACTGCAATTTTCCCTTAATAAATGAAGTTTATTCACTACTGAAATATTTATGGGCGGCTAGCTTTTCCCATTATTATAATCCCACCACTTTAAATTAGTCAGGAGCCTAGCTATCTGCACACGCACTCCCACCCTTGTGCATCCACGTGCATCTGTAGCACCTCGTGTTGACGTGAATTCTTGAAGATCAGTTACAGAGAGAGTGGGCTCCGAGGCCTTGCCTGCCCTTATATACGGGAGCCTAGTGACGCTCACCTCTGCGTTTAAAAATGTAACGACGTTTTCTATTGGTCCTCAGACCGCGTTACCTTAACATGTATGAGAATGTGTGGCTTCAGATCCGTGCGCTTAAGCGCCATTTTGTAGCGTTGTGAAGCTAGTTCCATATCTCCGTCTCTTTCTATTTCTCCGTACCGTTACCGGTTCCCTGCCTGTTGGCTTGGTGAAAGGTACGCTCTTTACGCTTTCCTGGAATTCTGCTAGCTCGCCCGTTTTTTACAATGAGCTCTGTACAAATGTTAGATGTTGATATTTTTACAGGTTAGTGAATTAAATTATTACTGTACAATTCTTATATGTATGGTTCCCCTTTCATATGCACAATTCCTCTATATATGTATAATATATCCCTTTTCAAACTATTGGAAGATAGGAAAACTTAAGTCAACTTTCTGCAGCTTCAAGTCGTCTTCATTCTACACTTTCGGTCAAGGTAAAGTGTCATATATAATTTCAACTAAGTACGTAGTACAAAATAACGCATGCTCATTGAAATCAAAACCTCGCGAATAACATGGATATAAATAATGCCGTTATTATATCATCATACATGTGCAATAAATGCAATATCTATCTGTGTTCTCTTTAAAAACAACACACCATATCGCCTATGTTGTACTATTAGTATCAATTCATGAGTTATGCAGTAATGGCTAATCATAGCATAAGTTCAAGCGCAAGGTAAAATGTTACATAAATAGAATAAAACTGCAAACCCTCTAGAAAAAAGGTACGATGCGTTACACTCACATTACTTTTGTAAAAACTATATTTATAAACGCTTATTCTCCAGCTATTTCATGTTAATCGAGACAAACATTTGCAGCTATATTATGGCTAATTTACTTGTAGGTGCATAGGGAATATGGTAAGCTTTAAGCGATAATCAAATCTTTTAATATCTAATCTAATTGCTATATGGGACGTTTCATTCACTTTGCATGTCCAGGACATAAAACGAATAACGAATTCCCATTTGAGAAAAGTATTGGAAAATTCAAACAAATAATAAGGAATATCTTGGAAATGGTTCACTCCACAAAAAAATGCATATGGCATAAATCGTGTGTTTCAATGAGATCTACATTTTTGTGTACTAAATTTGCTCTATCTCTTACTGTTTACCACTTATGCAAAAGCTATTCAGGATGATGAGAACTTTTGGAGTCATTCCCAGAAAATTTAAGATATACGTTTAATTATTCATGAAAATGTCTTAAATATATGACATTTTAATCAAAATTGTTAGAGCCATTATTGAGAAAATCAAAATTTTCGAAAAATATTCCAAGTAAAGGGTAGTCTTGGATGAGGACATGTTCTTCGTGTTGCACCTTTGAAAGATACTGAACTTAAATACCAAGTTTGGCATTTATCCGACAGAGACACATCCACACACCTATTTCTAGTGCTTTTGGGGGGGATTTATGGGTCTCAAAGCATGTATTTCCGGTGAAATCTCAGTATCAATTTTTTTGGTGGAATGCAATACTTACTTTACGTAGTAGAGGGAAAGTAATCAAATTGATATTTAAAGCAAACTGCTTAAATACTGACACTTGATAAAATGTTAAAACTGCCGTTTTGTTTGAATCTCCCGCAATGTGAAATAAATTACGCAGGAGACATAACCATCCGATTTACAGAATCACTTCCGCTGCATGCAATAATTACACTTTAATCAAGCCGTGTTTGATTGATATTCAAAGCGATATTCGTCCATATAATGCTTACTTCATGGGAGTGGAATATTCAATTAAAGTCAATAGTTAATGACAATCTTACAAGATAACTATTAATTAAAATAATGGGAAAATTTTAGTTCGGTTCGTAAAAGAAGCAAAAGTTGGAAAAAATACTCCTTTAAATATCAACAAACCCTTACATCTTAATCCACGAAAATGTGGTTAATATATGAACTGCTTACTATGGAAAATAGTTATTTAAAACAAGGAAATCAATAAATTTAGAGCACTATAGGTACAGGGAAGATTTTAAAAACTACTACTTGTCTGTTAAAAGTAACTGTTGCTCAAAACTTTAACGGATAAGAAGGATTTTTGTGCAGGGGGGGATAAGTAAACTCTGCAAAATTAATAGTAAAAAAATAGTTTTGAAAAATTCAAAATTGAGGATCCACTCGAACATAAGGACACTCTCCACCTGACAAGAAGCTCGAGAATATGTAGACAATCTAACGTTAATGAATATATGTAGGGGTACGACCCGCTACGGAATTGGTAGCTAGAGAATACCTTTGCAGTTTGGAAATGTACCAGGTCAATTAACCGTAATATTATTCTTGGAAAATTTACATTGTTTCTAATATTTTGCTTTGTAGTTAATTATAATTTGACAGCTAATGTTCGACTTTGTTAATAGTACGTCTGTCTTGGTCAAAATTCCAATCCTCTTAGATTGAAGAAGTTGGTATGCTGTTTGAATCAGACTAGCAACTTAATCGAATCGATAAGAGACGGCGGTGGTCTGATGAATGTTGGACTAGTACTCGGCCCTGAGTACTCTCCATCAAACGGTTCCTTAGATCTTCCGAGAGGAAAAGGATACTTCATTGTTCTTTCAAAGTCTTTGTAGCCCTTTATTGTTCTTTACTTTCTCTCCTCTGACAATGGTTTCATTCAGTGCACTGATTGAACGCTTCACTTAAAGGGATTCTCATCGTCCAATACACCGCTGTATTACTGTCATATGTACTGTAATTGTGGTTCCAAACCGCAACTAATAACCTAAGAATGCTTGATTTTTTCTCCATTTTCTTAATAACTGGCCTATTTTTCTGTAAATAAAATTATCCTGTTTTATTAAAAGAGAATAATTTTAATATTTAAGAATATGAACGTAGGAGTGTGCTATTATGAAACAAAAAAATCGCACTTTTGAAACATTTTGCTTGTATGTGTATCTCTATGTTCGTATGTTGTCTTTTTATTCTCTCGAGAAACACCAAAGTCATTTATAAAGGATTTCTCCTGACAGAGTCCTTATATTTTAGGAACGTGTGTTGCAGTGCTGAGGGTAATCGTCGATGTTGACCGTCAATCCTCCGATTCCAACGCTCCTTATACTGTAATTCGGTTGCCCAGGAGTGTCTCTAAATTGTGACGTGATCTATACCAAGTAAGATATACCAGCGCCCTAATTTTGAATTATTCCAGCCAATAAACAAATACTAAGTAGGCGTTTAGGACTTTCCGACACCGCGTGACAGGTCCAAGTTCTGCATGAGTTGCTAAGCGGAAAATCTTGTCATTGTATCATCTCTTGTAAACACGCGTCGGAAGTGGTGGTCTTAATGTCATTAAATATACTGGAATTTCCTAAGGTAGTCAAGTTAAGCAAAAGTACAGTATGTGAAAACAAATTAAATACCTTGATACTTAAAGATTCCAGAAAGTGTTAATTTGCTGCACCTCTTGGCAGTACATGTGACAATGGCTTTTACCAAGAGGGTGAAGCATAAAGCAAAATATCCATATACTCCCTTACTATTAAGTTTGCTGTAAGATTGATGATAAACCAGAAGTATTATTTATAGTGATGTTATGTAACATTTAAAATTTTTTGAGTTGGAAAATGTAAATTCCCATCACATATATGCGCTAGATGTTATCGCAGGAGCTGAGAATCCAACTTCAGCTGAGTTGGATTCTCAGCTGAAGATGGGAGAAACATCTCTCGAAAGCGCTCCTGCGATAACATCTAGCGCATATATGTGATGGGAATTTACATTTTCCAACTCAAAAAATTTTAAATTGCTGGAAGATGTTGCACAGTAAAGGTTTATTGGCAGAAGTTGTATTAGTAATAGTGTTTGAATAGGATGAATTTTTAAGTAGTTAAGGGACTTATACTTAGACACTTTTTGTTATATTAAAGCTAGAAGTGCATTTTTTGCAGATATGTTGAGTATTTAACTGTTTTATTTTTACCGTCACTTGCTTTCAAAGGTTGCATCCCTTTAATTTTAAAACTTTTTGTTGCTTATTCATTCATTATCTGTTTACCCCCCTCTTATGTAGGACTTACACCCTCCAGGACTTACAAGCGGGTGCCTGGGGTCAGAGGTCCGTCGAGGAGCAGACACTCATGGATCAGACAGAGCATCCAGGATGGGTGATCAGCGCGATGCCTGGTATGGGATGAAGGAAATAGATGAAATGAAATGTTGGTGAAATGGATGAAAGAAAGGTGATGATGGAGCAGTTGGTGGAATGAACCTGGAGAAAACCCGCCCAGACGCCGCTTCGTCCACCACAAATCCCACATGCAGGTCCCTGGGATTGAACCCGGGCCGCCTCGGTGGGAGGCGAGCGGTCTAACCACTCGGCCACGGCGCCCTTTTGTTGCTTATTCTTTATATAAAATTCTAAAATAACGTTGGAAGACAGAAAAATTAAAGCTTTGAATAATTTGTTTATTATTTTTTAATTCCTGGTGCTTACATTTCTTCAATGAAAATGTATATGAAAATGTGCAAAAATCATTATTTAACCTAATATTTGTTCAACATGAAACTTTTTTCCCCCTTAAGAAAAATACAACAAAAATTTATACGCGAGAAAAAAGATCTGAACTTGGAACTAACATATCAAAATACTAATAAGCTGCATTAAAATGTCTGTCTGATAAGGTGTTTTTCGTGGTAGAAGAGCGTTTTATAATTTCTGTCATGTTTCTAATATGAAAAGGAACATTTAAAGCCAAAAGGGAAATGATGTGAATGTTTTATTATTTTCCTCATTGTTTTATTTACTCCCATTGGTCTAAGTTTTCCCTCTTATTTTCCTGTAACTATAAAAGCTAACCAACATCTACCAACATCCCAGACTTGTTTCTGATTCTGCAGTAAAACCACATGGCAAAGGAAGAGAGACGGGGAGAAGGGAGAAAAAGGATAACACGAACGAAGCTGCATGTTATAATAATATAATACGCAGATTAGTTTGCAACTGATATATCTTCATTTTTACTTTCTCTGCCACCTACCTATAACAATAAGAGTAATGTTGATTTCCACCTAAAAATTCTATATCCAGATTTCATCGGAAATACACGTTTTGAGGCTCCTGAGGAAGAAGGGAGACGAGAAAAGAAAAGCAAGAAACACACAAACAAACAAAGAAAAAAAGAATTTTTTCTAAAAATATCTGTGTACGAGTGTGTGTTAACAGCGTAATTCAAATAACGAAAATTCGATTAATTAACAAACTTGAAGTTTAAGTTCAACTTCTTCCAAGGATACAACAGGAGGATTTAAAGTATACAGGGTGAATCACCTAAACCTTGCACCACAAATATTTTGGAAATGAAAAGTGCTATTGATGTGCAGTTTTCACAGCATTGATTGGTAGTCAGAGACTTGTACATTTAGCCTATAAAAAGATTTTAATAATACTGAGAAAGTGTATTTTTTGAAATTTTTAAATGAAACAATGCCTAGTAACATCAACAGAATAAAGGTAGGGTACATTAGAATGTCAGTGGCGTTTGTTGCAAGATTCTAGTGCAAGTGGTTTACGAGAAATCTTATTTTGAAACGTTTACTCACCAACACTTGTACAACCTGTGGTAGCATAAACTAAAGAAAAACAAAAGGGAATTACAATACTTTTGTGGATTCTTGCAAGTAAAGAGAACATAGCCCTTCAATGGTTATGTTCAAAATGACCACCGGCAGCTTCAATACATGCTTCCAGTCTGCTATGGAAAGACTGCTGCACACGTTCTAGCATTTCAGCGGAAATTTCAGAGCAGGCAGCAGTAATACGTCATTTCATATCGTCTGGTGTAGTTGATACATCCTTCTAGACAGTGTCTTTCAGCCTTCTCCACAGAAAAAAGTCTAAAGGGGTCAGATCCGCTGAACGGGCCGGCCAAGGTACAGGTCCTCTTCGTTCAATCCAACCATTTGGAAACAATCTGTTAAGACAAGCTGTTTTACTTCGTGTACTATGGGCTGGACAGCCATCATGTTGGTACCACAGGTTCCTCCTACTCTGCGAATGAACGTCTTCTAGCATCTGTGGCAGATGGTCTGTCACGAGGCTGCGATACTTGTGCGAGTTCATTGTTCCTTCTATGTACAAAGGGCCTATGAGCTGATGGTTAACTATCCCACACCACACGTTTAAACTCCTGGACACTTACGTTCCACCCGACGAAGTCAACGGGGATTGTCAACAGACCAATAGAGCATGTTTCTGCGGTTTACCTGGCCATAATTAGTAAATGTTGCCTCATCACTAAACAAGATACATGATGAATCTGTAGTATCATGTCTTAATGCCCATGTACAAAAGTTAACACGATTCTCAAAATCGTTTCCATGCAGCTCTTGATGGAGAGAGATGTGATAGGGATGGAACCTACGTATGTCGTTGGAGAATGCGTAGTGCACTTACCTGACTTATGCCACTTCTAGGTGCGATTGTGCGGGAACTAATTTGCGGATCTACTGCAACAGCACCCAAAACGTTAATTTCTGCCTCTTCTCCAGTCACTCGTTTGTTTCTGTTACGTTTTCTAGGTGTTATTGTACCACTTTCACGTAATTGCTTGAGAGGTTGATAAATAATTGCCGAGATGGTTGACGTCTAGTGGGATAAGTTTCCGCATACACCGTACAGGAACGAACTACATTCTTCCTACACTCTCCATACACATGAGCATGTCGGCTTTTTCTGCATTAGTAATCCCCATCTTCCACTCACCACTTACTGCTTGAACTGTCACAAACTAACTGACCAGAAAGTCGCAATGCAATCAATGAACAGAAAACATAATGCAAACAAACATAACAATATCGTACCTAGCAACTAAGCAGGTTGAATGGGACAAACAATTGTCGGGGTGGAAACTTTTCAAAATACGTTTTCTCGTAAACCAATTGCAGTAGAATCCTACAACAAAGTCCGTTGATATTCTAATTTACCCTACCATTTTCTGTATATGTAACTAGGCAATGTTCCATTTAAAAATTGTATGTTTGCTAAAAAAATACACTTTCTCAGTATTATTAAAATCTGTTTATAGGCTACATGTACGAGCCCCTGACTACCTATCATTGCTGTGAAAACTGCACACCAATAGCATTTCCCATTTTCGAAATATTTGCGGGGCAAGTTTTAGGTGATTTACCTTGTACATATCGCATCTCAAACTACCCTTCACACGCAAACTTTTCCGAAAAAATTTAGTTTTTCAAAAATGGCTCTAAGGAGTTTGATTAAAATACCATATGTTTAAGATATGTTCATGACAAATGAAATGCATATACTGAATTTTCTGGGAATAGTCTCTGTAGTTTTCTTCGTTCTGAATGAGATTTGCACAACTGGTAAGCCGTAATGGATAGACAAAAGCTTATTGCAGAAAATTACAATTTGTCAAATTTTTTGTGAACTTAACCATTTCCGAGATGTTTGTTGTTATTAGTTTGAATTTTCGAATACTTAAACTTTCTCAATTGCGAAGTCGTTCGTTTTTTCCCCTCCTGGTCATTAAAGATAGCGGAATTTCAAAGCCACATAGTGACGGGCTCTTAAAAAATTTAACTATCGCTTAAGCCTACTGCACCCCCCAATTCCCATTATACCTACAGGGAAATATATAATAAAACCATTTCTACAAATGTTTATCTGGATTAACATCAAGTAATTGGAGGAATTTCCTTTTGTAAGAATAGTTTGTTCAAGAATGAGCAGAGAAAGTCATGTGAATGTAATACGTAAGATGCTTTAACTATAAATTTCAAATACGTGTGCGTAATTAATAAGCATTTGGGTTGCCTCTATAATGAAAAGTTCTGGTACGAATTTTGAAATAGATTTGTTTCCTATGCTGTCCTTTAAATATCGAAGTGTAAAAGCCATATAGGTACTTAGGATGAGCTCAGTAATTTATGAGGTGAAAGGTACTTCTATAATAATGTTATGCTCAGAGCTTCTCTCACATAGTCCATGTTTGATAGAAATATATTTTCCTTCTGCTTACACAAATCTCATGGGTCGTATGGTGTATAGATTGTGGTTGTTCGGAATTTTAATTCGGGGTTTTAGTGTCCTGATTTAACTGTTTATATCGGAGAATCGTCCATGGGAGAGATTGGTGATGCACTTTCACCCAAAAAATTCTCCCACAGGACTCGAAACTTAAATTTGGAAACTATTCCAAATTCGGTTACCTAGTTGCGGCGGTACCCTGGGTACTGAGCGCCAATTTGGCCGCACGGATTTGCAGGAATGGTCCCGGGTTCGATGCTAGCTTAGAGATTTGAACGGGTCTTGGATCTAGGGTTGGTGGTTAATACGACTGATTCATGTTCCTGCCCGTTTATTTCCCGTTTCCGTTTTAAAATTTGACTCCTGATATTACCTCGCCACACAAACGCGCGCGCATATCTTTACTGCTGTGCTTCATTCCATCGTCCCTATCCACCGATACCACAACCTCCAAGGAACCACACGAAGAAGAAGTGTGGCTTCTAAATTCTCCTGCTTCTTTATCTCAAATTTCCTATCTCCGCATTTCACTATCACATGATTTTCACCTTCTTTCTTCCTGGGGCTCTAAGAACATTCACGTTTTTTTCTACACATCTGCTTTTCAGGCGACCTAACGGTACACTAACAAAGCGTATTCTCTTCTCACTTGACTAGAATTGAGAGAAAAATCAACCCCCGTTTCGTGTCTGCTGCTGACACTGTCTTTTCAACCTATTTTCACCTTTACATGTAATACTCACTTCCCAGTCTTATTTAATAATACTATTCCTACTGTTATTAATATTTATTTTACTTATGGTTATCATTTTATATTTAGCTACTCGGAACGTACTGCTTCATAGTGCAGATTCTGTTGTATCTGGTCTCCTCCTTGTAAGAAGTGAAGATGTTATTGCCATGGTAGCGGCAATATCACAGCGTGACAGGTCGAAATGAGCGCCGTGAAGCATTGTTTCGGATCCGCTTGCTTGTCTTCCATGTGTCATACCACAAGTTTCATTCATCTCCATAACTGTCCAACGGTAACTGAGACATTCATTTTCATCTACCTAGGTGCTGACAAGGCGACATACGATTATTCTGTTACGGATAACAACAAACATATCCTCTTAGTTTAGTGAGTATTATACAAGCATCAACTGCTCTTTAAATTTGTAATAAAAATACTAACTCTTACTAGTCGAATTTTATGGTCTGTCCGAAAAAAATGACGGATCGGAGGCCCTTTTGCGACTTTACGGCAAAGGAGGCGTTTTTACGGCTTTGTGGAAAGATTTTTTATAACTTCTCGGGTCAGAGTGAGAATAATTCATTTTAAATTGCAATTGTACATTTGTTTATCGTGAAGGAGTAACGCAATAGAAACTAAAGCCTGATAGCGGCACAGTAAAACGTACTAAAACTAATTTATAATGTGTAAACTTGTTCAAATATTTCGTATTATAAACAATATGGTTTGGCTGCAAAAATCAAACGTTTATTGAGTTTCGAATCCATTTTCTTTCCTACTTTGTCACGAGATTTAAATAATTAGTAACCTCTGGGGACACTTCGTGTTCCGAAGTGTTTGTAAAATGGGCCCAGCACTATAACACTACGATCATCAGATAATTTGTATTGAGATACCTTTCCTTTTATTTCCCAGCGTCACAAAAGTAGCAGAATGTTAATCTTGAAGGGGTAATGAACTTCTCTAATTTTATTTTGCACCCCTACTTACGTCGAAGTAAAGGACACCTGGCAATACTGTTACACCGCTTTTTGATTTTGAGGGCATGGGCATCTTTTTACCAATGAAGTGTCTTACCCAATAAAATATGCAGCTCATTGGTCATGTGATCTACAAAATTTGAAAAAAGTGTATCGGCATTCCCAGTATTTTTTTCTGACTGTGTATTCAAGGCTATCCTAAATCATTCTGAAATGCCGTACCTTAAAGCAAAAGGCCCATAGTTTGAGTCAAGGTTGTGGATATGAACTCTTCAAATCAGATCCCAATTGTAGCTACACACGACACCTAACCGGAAAATAATATGTGTTCTCAGAGTAATTCCTGGATTCAGGAATAAAATAGCCAGATTTTAGTACGCTTTCGGAGACATCGTTCGCGGTAGCTCAGCAGAAGAGTGTCGGAACGGCAGACCGAAGATCCGTGCTCACGTTATGGCCGCTGCAATGGATTTCTTAGGACTGCTTCACTTTTGCAATCGTTTTATTTTTATGCTCTTATTTGCTATTTTGGAAAATAAAGACCCGAAGGAACTGCGTTAATTTTAACCATACAAAATCCTAAAAAGCATACATTGTTGAATTATCGACACTATATTATATATTTCTGAGTTCCACTGCATAGATATTTGGCTATAATACCTTATTTCAAGCAGGAAGTTTGAATTGTTCTCCCACACTCCTTGTTTTTTATAAGAACCTGCAAGTTTGCAATTCTTAACTTCCATGAAACACTTTCTATTTCTTCATGCTGTTATGACAAATTATTCTTTGTTCGCTCGCGAGAGATACAAGCCTTTTATTACGGCGTAGAAAACCAATTTTGTACCTCCTTCTGAAGTGGAGGGCTGAATACAATAGAATGCAGAAATCGATAATGTGATTCTCTTTGTGTCTCTTGACATTTGACGTTCGGAACCAAAAGTGGAACTAAACAGTAATGAAAGATTATTGCTCAGTGTGACTCTTTGTTTTACTGTGTCACGCTGTTCACGTTTGCAATCTCGGGCACAGTTTTCTTACTCTAAAGCTCTTTAAATTCCATAATAGGATTTACAAACATTCAGAATGTGTAATACTGTAAGATATAAATCATTAGCGCAAAATCATTATTGAGTGTTCAGCCTGGCTTTTCCAGACACGGGTGGCCGAGCTCGTTAAAGCACGGACTTGGTTGAAATCCAGCCAGTACCGGCATGCCTCACTGAGGCTTTTTCCGAGTTTTCCTCAGTCCTCATAATTGACAAATGCCGGGTAGGTACACTAAACAAAGGCCTGGAACGTTTCCTTCCCAAATTTCCTTTATCAATTATCATTTCTGTATCACCAGTGACTCCACCTGTGGTGCCTTATGCAGTAAGAGCGGGCGTTAAATACTACAACAAAATGAAATAAAATAAATAACTCCATATTGAGCTGATAAAATGAAAATGATAAAATAAAAGTAGGATTATAAAGTGAAAATAATTCATATGTAACACCGATCCTGAATTGTTGTTAATAGTTAATTGTTCTTTCACACAAGCCATGTGTTGGACAAGGTTAGAAAGGTAGAATCAGACAACTAAAGAATTCACTGGCACGGAATTGAATCAGGATCTTCCGGTCTCCGTCCGGTTGCTCTAACCAATGAGCTACCATGCCGGTACGACATTAAATTCCCCAACTGATTCGCAATTTTTTCCGATAAACCACAAGGAGATCTCAAATTGTATTCAGATAACATACCCCAACTGCGACTTACAATGCTGCAAGTACTTCATAGTTTCGACCACTACTAGGTCAATTAATGACATGTTGTCATGGTAGCTCAGTGATTAGAGCAACCGAACGTAGACCGGCAGATCTTGGTTCAATCCCGGCTACGGTATTGAATTTTTCGGTTGTCTGATTCTACCTTTCTATTATTATTATTATTATTATTATTATTATTATTATTATTATTATTATTATTATTATTATTATTATTATTACCTATTGTGATGCGGTGGTGGTGTGGGCGGCGGTGGCGGCTGCGAGTTCTTTTCTTTCACCGTCTTTAACATTGCATATTTTACTGCACCAGAAAAATAAACTAAACATAATCTAAAATGACTACAGCTCGTTTAGAAATACTTCTAGAACATTAGTGAGAGTAGAGGGCATACAACTTTAGATTTGGCTCAAATGAATAAACATTCTTAACCCTAAATTTTAAAGTGCTTTTACTTCTGTTGTAATTCCATACGACGACCTGACACTATATTATGATAAATGTGAGGTCATAATATTCGCTGAATTATTTCTGACGGAAATTTATGATTGAAGTTCTGCGGGATGTGGAATGCAAGAGCAATACATCAGCGCTTTAATTTCTTGAGGGGAAATTTCCATATCCGCTACCTCGATATTGATTCACTAGTAATGTATGCCATTCTCTCCAGTCTTGGTTCCTCTGTAAATCCCTTCATTTTGTCATATTAATTGTAAAATGCGTTTAGGTGCAATACGGAGTTTAGAAGAAATATACCAGTCATATGGCACACATCCATCCAAGAGGAAAGCATAAAAAAGATGCGTTATGTTCTTATCTTACCACCAGGAAAGTTTCTAGTGGACAGATGTTGGCGATAACGGGGTATAAATGGAACTAAAAAAATCTGATGTGTTACACTCACATGACTTTCTCTACTCTTGTACAAACTATTTTTACAAACGCTTATTCTCCATATGCTTCATGTTAATCGAGATATCGAGATGTAAAACTTATTGCTAATTTTCTTGTAGATGCAAGGGGAATTGGTAGGCTTTAAGCACAGTCAAATATTTTAAGAGCTGCTTGCTATGTGGAGCATTCCATTCTCTTTGCATTACCAGGACAAACAAAGAATAAATAACGAATTCCCATTTGAGAAAGGGTATAAGTATTGGAAAATTTAAGAGAATAACAAGCAAAAAATCTCTAAAATGGTTCACTCAACAAAAAAAAATGTATATGATATAAATTGTGTATTTTAACGCGATCTACATTTTTTGTGTAGTAAAATTTTGTCTATCTCTTATGGTTTACCAGTTGTGCAAACGTCGTTCACAATGAAGAATACTTTTGGAGACTTCCCAGAAAATTCGAGATATATATTTTGTCATGAAGGTATCTTAAATATATGATATTTTAATCAAAATCGTTAGAATCATTTTTTAGAAAATTAAAATTTTCGAAAAATATTCCATGTAAAGGGTAATCTGGATTGGGTGGGGGGTTTCTTGAAAACCTTCGTGTTGCATTTCTGGAAGATACTGAACCTAAATACCAAGTTTGGTGTTTATCCGACTGTTCGTTTCTGCTGTTCACAGACAGACAGACACACACACGGACATGCTTCCAAAAATACTTTTCTTGGATTCAGGAGGCCTCAAAACACGTATTTCCGGTGAAATCTCGGTATCGTTTTTTGAGTGGAAGGCAATACTTCTCTACTCACTATACGTAGTAGAGAAAGTAAAAAGGAAATGAGAAAAGGAACAATAGTTAAAGCTTATAAAATTATCAGTGCTGATTTTCTGTATGCAACTGACTCACGGACAACTACGAAGAAACAAAGAAAATAAGTACAAGCTACTGAAAACAAATGCTAAGGTCAATAGAAATTTGTAAAATTACTGACAAAATAAAAATGGAATAAGGAAACATTAAATATCTACGGTATAAAAGCAAGATTCATAATAAACAGAAACAATGGAAGGATGATTTAGACAGAATGGCGGATGACAGAATAACCAATATATTAAAATATAAAGTGAAAGGAAAACAACGACCAAGAACTGGATGTGAACTAGCAACAGGTAAAAAGGTCTAATACGGATAATTATGAAGAGAGAAAAAACAGTGACATAACTTTGTCTATTCGTTACATTTTGCAGTTTTTATGTATTACATTTTTTTCTGTCGCATCTTTAGAAGGTATTAACCTAAATTCAAAGCTTGGCACTCATCTGACTTTACATTTTTGAGTTAGGTTGTTCACCATACGCATATTTTTCTAAAAAAACGGATTTCTGGATTCAGGAGGTCATTTCCGTGAAATGGCGATGTCGAACTTTTGGATGGAATGTCTTACATTTTCTACCTATTATGTACGTGGTAGAGAAAGTAAAAATTTGTGGGTTTCGGCTCCTATTGTACACTCAGCCGATATGATCTAGAAATATTTGAACCAAAATAATTGTGTAACCATACTCTGTGTCTTTTTTGCCACTTAAGTGCTGACATTTAAGAAAAACGTAATTCATTAGTAAGCATATAATCGACTATCGATAAACTTGCACCAAGATGGAGCGCAGCCAACCAAGTGTTCGTGTGATAATTATGCGTAGGTTAATTACCATCACTTCAAGCCAGTGGAGTTTAGATTAGTCCAGATATTTCATATTCAGTTTTTGATCAAGATGGAATATTTCCATAACTTTAACGCGCTTAAACTTCAGTAGCTCAATTCCTAGTTTATAGCAATCTCACCGAGGCTATGAAACTGCACGAGATCAATGTGCATAAACTGTTAAATCACACTTTTTATTTTAGACACTAATAAAATCTCTATTATTTCCAGTTTCAGAAAATATATACTTTTAGGAGTTAAGAGGTTTATAAGACCTTTAAATGCCATTTAAATGCTAGTCTGCATTCCTTTAAAATTATCGTGCTACGCCCCTTTTTAGAACATTTTTGTATCCTTCAACAACGAACGAGTATACCATGCCCAGCGAGTAGTCCAGCAATAAACAAAAGAGACCAGGACCAAGAAATGGCAATCAGAAAAGCTGAAGCAATCCAGGAATGAACGTGCAGATGATTATGACCCTGGAATGTACTTAAGTGTGTCAGAATTTTAATACTCAAACTTTTAAAGTTAAATTCAGTTTTCACAAAACAACATTTTTGGATACTTATGTACCTTTTTCTCAGAAAGTATGAGAGACAGAGAGCTGAAATTTTTAATACATGTACACAAAACATAGTTAAACTATCTGAAACACAATCGTAATTTTATAATGTATATTAGTGAAGTTAAGAAAGCAACAACATTATAAATTTTCCACGTTTTTACTTTTTGACTTTGAAAATAATTTGTTTTTCAATTTCTAGTGAACTAATTTGCATAACTAAATAATTGAGGTTCAGAAGATAGCTGATTATATAAGAACAAACATGCAAAATTGTTATTCTGTATTTCAGTAATATCAGAGAAAAACGTACATGAATTCACATGTTTTAAAAATTAATTTTATTATTTTTCTGCTGAATGAAATAATTTTTATGCACTCGACTACATAAGCTATCAATGCAAACAATCACTTGAAATAACGGTCATGATTTATAGAATAATTCATAATAATTTCAGGAAAAACCATTGAACTTTAAAAGCACTGGTAATTTAACACGCTTAAGGTGTAATTTCTATGTGTTCAGACTACCTTGTCCCTTTAAGACTAGGATATCAAATTAATTTTAGGAAGATATCGCAGAGTACAACATAAAGAATTAAGTCAAATCAACGAAACAAACTTAGAGATAGGCCAGAAATACAACAATTATTTTAGTCTACAACCCGGAAATGAAAATAAATACATTATATTTCCTCCACTTAGTACAGTGAGTGTGAAGTTCGGCGGGGAATGGCAAAGCTGACGAATATTTTTAAATTCTTAGATACGTTGGTATCTGCAGTCTGTACACAATATACTGGGTGGCTCGGATAGACTGAGCAGCAGTTTGGGTGACCTACTTGCTCAGGGACGTTATGTCCTCGGGAGTGGATATTACTGCGCAGCTACAACACATCCTGGCGGACACCTGTTGAAGCTCGGAACTGCGTGACGCGGTCAGTTTTGATCAGTTCTTCATCCAAGTTATAACAGAACGGCCACGATATGGAAACAGCGGATGAGTTGATGCGTGTTAGTGTTTGGAAAGTATCAACGTAATTACAGACAGCACTATGTAGGCATCCAACTGACAGTTTCTTCCATCAATTGGAACAACGACTGCGCAATCATGTCGGTTGCATGCGGCACGCATGCACTATTCGTGCGACAAAAAGACCTGAGCTTGTAAATGCTATAAGGAGAAGATGTGGCTGCAAATCCTCATACCAACAGTAGAGCTACTGCATGAGTTGCAATTCCATCATGTCAGAGTGCACAATGAAACCCATACGAACGGCATACCACACAGCAACTGCGGCGCGGTGATCCACCTCCAGACATTAAGCGTTTAGCGACTGGACATCTGATAAGGTATGCGGCACTATATGGTATCTGAATTACATTAACAAAAATTAAGGAAATTTTTATGCCGCGGTTGTGAGAGAGCAGTAGTTGTCGGCACACTACTAAGTTTCGTGATTAGTTCATGAGGAAGGTACCTGCTATGCTCTCTGGCCGCTACAGAGTATGAGGAAGGATGGCTAAGTATGAGTGTGCCTCCCCATCACGGACTGTGTATAATGTATATAGTGCACGTGTATGTACAAAGAGCGCCAAAGAAAATCTCACTGCAACTCCCGTCTATGTCACATTATTTATCGTTGCACGTGGCCTTGCGAAGCCGTGGTCATTTCACTGGTTGCTTTAGGCCACGGTGCAAGGGTGCGCCAGTCCTTCTGCTAAATAGATACACCAATAACCACAACAACGTTACAAAATGACGTAGAAACGAAATATATGTTTACGCTCTTGATCGCATTTGCTAAAAGAGAAATAGATAGAGTGAGTGCATTTAGGTTGTCATACAAGCCTCTTATCGTGATTGGTAGCCTATACTTTATCGGCTATTGCAGGAAAAGCCTTTTAAAGGGTTAAAAGCTAAGGCGAAAACTTGATGATTGCCCAGATTAGCCAAATGTAGAATGTGTAAAATGAGAAGATTTTCAGGGGGTTCAAAATAAAGCTTGAATGGTATTTATTAAACACATAGCAAGGCAGCACTTTATAACAAAAATAAACAGAACCTTATTCTCACAGTGATATCAATGCTTATTGCTGCATAGAAGCAAACATAACTAAATAATAAATAAAACAGCATGCTTTCCCTCTAATTCAAAATCTAATGGGTTCATACCTTTACTAACATATTGCTGACCATAGGAATACAACAGGATTGTAGACAAAAATGTAACCCAATTTTATTGCTATAATATGTATGCCATATTCGGTAAACCATATAGATATACATATTTATCTCTTGTTTCTAAACATGATCAGTAAATTATAACAAAAGAGTAATTTGCATTTAGTAAACGAACATCATCATCTACGAGTATTTTACGGGGAGTGCCCTGACGTGTATGTAGACCGTCTTCATCACTTTCCTGGAATATTTTATTCAGTAATTTACTATAAAAAGACGTTTATGTACTGCCGATGCAATTGCTGTAACAGTGCGACCAGCCTCCCACATACTCACGATACGTCCACGAGTAATTTCGCTAGTATACGGCATGACTGGTTCTGGGACAGTAAACATGTTTTGATTTCAATAACATCAGAAAAAGCAAAGGTATCAAACTCCCATCTTTTCCCCCTTATTGCTGTGTTATTAAGCCACCACGCTCTGTGATAGGTAAGGTGAAGGACACGCCTCAAAAGACCGCACAAAACGATACAGAATCCGCCGAAGATTTTCTTTGGCGCTCTGTGTACATAGCTTGGTTGCAAGTATTTTCGAGTGTCTAGATTGGGACGTGGCTTCGCATGACCAAGTATGGGTGTGTATGTGTGAACTATATATATAAGCTGATTTTTCTAACCCCATGACAGTGTAAATGCCCCTTTATACCACTGAGACTGTTCTCGGTGGCCTACAGTTGGTCACCGTATGGGTTTTAGTTAAGCAACCATTACAATTCGTAGTAAATAAGAAAATTGTAAAATTATGTGAATTACCGCCTGTAAGCCGGGTCCGTTGTGAAGCCATTTCACTCAATAAAGAAAAAATGGAAACATTTGTCTTAACCTACTTTATTGCACAGCTAAAACCGCATTAAGCGAGGTACTGTGGCGATTTTCATCCCGCCCAGGTAAACCTGGGCAACCTGTTCTCGTTTACTGGATTACTGGAATATATGTCAGTTGGAACAATCTCCTTCTGTATGAACATCTACATTGAGGAATATGGGGCCATATTCGCTCGCTAGGCTAGCCCTAAAAATGCATCATCTGCTGTGGTTACTGCACTAGGCCAGCATTATCAGCACAACAGGGAATCTCTCACGAAGGAAAGAGAAGAGAATCACTACCACTGCTACATAATATTATATTGCAGTTTTCATTTAGGTCAACATGATTCAAGCTGGCAATGATCACATTATAAGAACCTCTTTATGGACAGATAAATGCGTGTTTGGGAGTGATCAACTGGCATAACGAACACTATTCTGCTGACTAAAACTTCCATTGCCGTAAACCATGCATGTCCAAAATTGTTTCACTGTGAACTTTTGGATGGACCAAATCAATTGCCCCCGTATATTCGAGGAGCAAGATACTGCTACCAGATATTCTGTCATTACTGACGAATATTTGATAATGTTATTACTGGATATGCCAACAAGACATTCGTCGAGATATTCGTTCAACAATAGAGTCATCCCGCACACACGGAAGGACAGACATGGGTGATACTGCATAGGAAATATCCCGGTCGAGGGCTTGAACTGCATAGTCCATCACAAGAGTGGCCCTCCAGATTCCACGGATCTTACTCATGACTATTTTCTCTGGGGCTATATGAAATGTGTTTACAAGAATTACTTCCTGACAGAAATTACGTTCGCGCAACAAATGCGCAACTGCATACTTCTTAAGATTTGAGTTTCCGGTATACCACAATACAAGCCCCTGCAGACCCTAAACTTCTGCTCAGTATCTATCCGAGTCACCCAGTGCCGTGCTTGGCTAGTAATTTTGGGAGCCGATAACAAAACAAAACGTTTGACTGATATAATATACAAACCTGTCCACCCCTGCCTACGGGGGCTATAACTGTGTATTCCACCAATAGCGCATGAACACTGTCATCCACTCCACGGTCCCGAACATTACAAGTCACGTTATTACATTCTCTACAGCTTTCTTATGGTACGATAAGGAACTGAAGCTATTGGAATTCACCAGAAGGCAAAGGTGACATATTTCCCCCCATGTAGTGCTCTCTGGTTACTTTCGGTAACATTCTGTTGGTTCAGTTGACATCAATCAATACCAGCAACTGCTCCTAAAATATACGCATGGTAAAGACATGACCGTAACTGCAGCTATTATGTTGGCAGTACAGTTATTATCTTGAAGACATCAACTATTGAGTTTAAAGGCAAATAATCCTTTGCTGGATACAGGGCGTTGTGTTCCATGTTGTGCTTGTTTAATTTTTAGTGCTTACATAAGTGTTTCACACGTTTTACTTGTTTTTACAACACAATTTCGCATTGAATGCAATACGGTGCATATTTAGGACTGGAAAGTGATTTTATCAACTTGTGTTGTTGCAAAACACGATTTGGTTTATTGACTGACTTGAAACTAGTAATTATAATTCTACGTTTGACTGTACTTTAGTGTTAAGTCTGCCGCTTTGAATTCTTAGGAACTGGCATTAAATTACTTCCCCCATAGGCAAGAGAAATATTGTATTCTAAACTAAAATTCGGATCGACATATCACCAGAAATATGCTAGTAGATGCTCAATGAACCCCAGAAAATAACATATTTTCTGATTGAGTGTGTTCGCATTTACATTTAGATCTTTCAAGGACACAATAAGAAGATTTTCAGGAAATTAGCTACACTCGATACTACCCATTACATACAAAATGTTTGCTATTTTTTATTTTATTAAAATGGATGTAATGATTTTGATTAGAATATCCATGTATAGGGTACATGCATTACTAACACAATGTATGTTTGATTTTTCTGCGAACTGAGTGTATAAGCCTCTTTATTCTGAGATTCATTTTGTGTAATATTTTATAAGTAGTAAATCGTAAGACTAACTTCTGGTAAAATGTTCTCTCTAAATCTGGCGTGCTTGAAAGTTTCCGATTCTTCTTTCTTTTATTCTTTCGGAAGAGGTGGTTACTACTGTGTGAATGTATCTTTTCATGCTTCTAATATGAACATTTTAAGGTTCTTCGAATGTTATGTTGCTGAATTCAAAATAATTTCTCGATTTAAGTGCATTGACAATAATGTTGGAGACAGAAGAGCTTATACTTAATAATATTATACATAAAATATAAATAAAATATATATAAAATATGGTATTTACTTTCCCTCACAATATCAAAACATTTCTTCCTACAACGCTTAGTTTTGGAGATATTGTACAGTCTCAATGTAAATGGTCCATTCAGTATATGGTAAGTATGAGAATTTGTAATTGTAGAGAAAGCTGTATGAGTGTATTATGTCAGATTGTTTTTTACTAAGGTGATGCATATGTGAAATTTGACCAAAAAGTATTTTTTTCATAACAAAGTAATATGAATGTTTAACGTTAAGAAGACATATAAGTTCTTTTTTTCGCTTTGGCACAGATAGCTACCAATAAAAATACGTTTCAAATGGACCGACGCACAACCAACTTTAACCTTCGTTTTCTCTGAAACTTTCTTTTTAGCATATTTCCGTACTCGGAATACCCAACACGATACAATATTTTATTTATCTGTTTTAACAAATTTCACTAGATCTCATAAGTATATAACAGAAAACAACCATACAAATTTTAAAAACAGTAATGACATTTTGAATAACAAGATTTTTAAAGTCTAAAAAATAAACGTTTTTACTATAATTTTTATGTGAATATTTTGAAAAATTAATCGTATGAAGCATTTTGTTTAGGGCAATGAATTTAGACAAAAAATTAATATTTAAAAACCATGCAAGCTAACCTTTTGACATTACAAAAATTTTTATGCTATTATATCAATATCTGACACAAATTTCGATAAGTTGTCTGCTGGAAATTTTTCAAATTATACTAATCCATTACCTTAACCCAGAAAAGAATGAAACTACTAAGACTTTAGAGCATCAATTAATGTAAAGGATGTGTTTTGAAATCAAATAATTTCAAATGCGTGTACCCTTAAAGAAGACAGAAATTGTCTTTATGTTGGTCGCTGTGCTCGAATAGTGCAACTTTTCAACGAGAGGCATCCAGGGAAATCGCCTCTGTGTCATAGATATGGTACGAAAATTTGAAGAAACTTTCTCTGTGAATAAAAAAAGAAAAAGATGCCGTTTCCCCTGGTGCCATTTGAAATCAGTTGTTTACAGTCTTCTGTCTGAGGACACTCAGCAGCTAAAAAATAAAATAACCCAAGAATACAAGCAGTCTAGTGAGGAAACACTTGAAAAGCTCACGAGAAGTAGAGAAATAGGATCCATAACTCTGCAGTGAAGAAGAGAGCTCATTTTGAACATTTAATATAGTAAATTTAATTCATTCAATTTAAAAAAAAAATCCACAGACAGTGATGTAGACAAAATACATGTTAGATTAAATTAGATTGGGTTTTATTTATGGAGGCTTTTTAACTGCTTTGATCCTTAGCGTCATATTCTATATTGGGCGTGAAAGACCGGTAATTTTTCTCAGAGGCCTCTTTATCAGGCTTAAGGTTTTTTTACGTGGCGTAAATCTACGACACGGGACCACCGGCTTTACTTCCTTTCCGAAGGAAGGCATGCTAAGGATTTTTACGCCCGAAAAGATCCATCGACCTCCGCCGGGTTTCGACCCGCGACCTCGTGAAGTAGAGGCTAGCATGGTAACCACTACATCACGAGGACGACAAAAAAATTACATGTGAACAAATTATTGAGAAGTATAAGCATTCAATAGTCCTCTTACATTACATGTAATAATATGGGAGTGGCATTTGATATTTCCAAGTGGTGCTGGATGAAGTTAAGATGATCAACTATAAACCCCAAGCAGCAAGTTCTGCTTTTAACATTTCTAAGGAAACAAAACTTATCATTAATTTCCTAAACAAATATGTTAGTTTATTTTGAAATTCCTTCTTAACATATAAATTAATGTTTGTTGTGTGATGCAAGTTAACTTTAATTTGCTATTTTAACAGACCGCCTAAGAACTATATCTGCTAGATATTGCATCAGAATAACATCCGGATTTTGTAAAGGAAAGAGTTTATACAGACTATATTTTTACATTAAAACTTGTAATTTAATAGTAGAGAATTCCATAAGGATGAATATAGTTATTTATTGACTGCATTAAGACATTCAATAAAATAAATGCAGAACTATTCTGGGGGAAATGGAACAATCATAATTTAACAACGGCGATTAAAAAGAACAAAACTAGTGTAATAGTTACCAATGCAAGTTCCAATTAGGCATCAAACATTTACGCAATCTTGGATGAAGTATGTTACCCTTCTTTTTAATCTGTGCATTGAGAATGCATATAAAACGGATATTGTAATGTTAATGTGAATTAACTAGGTCTTAGGTATGGTACACTCTATTTGGAAGTGATCAGTTAATGACCACCAACATTTAAAGCTTATTGCAAAAAGAAAGTTGCATTTTAAACAGAAATATAGGATATTAAAAGAATGTAATCCATCAATATCTTCGAAATAAAGTCTGATGTGTTGCATTCACACGAGTTTCCCTATTCTCTCTTCTACAAAATATTCTTATAAGAGTTTATTATTCTATTTCTTATTCATCCAGATAAACGTTGAATTTACATTTACAGATTTCGTTGTTAGATTCAATAGGTGAAGGTATAGATTTTTAAAGGGCGTGTCTCTAAATGATGGCGCGATAAGGCCGCCTTTTGAAGCTGCCTTCAATATCTGCTGTTAATTCTGCTGCCGACTGCTACAGTGCATGGCTATGAGTTTTTTTCTCTCAGTTTATACGTGAGCGTAGTGTGAAAGGATAACTCCAGTTTAAATTCACGGATAAATTTAATGTGATCCAATACTTGAGCTATTGCAGCAATTTACCGACCGTTTGTAGATAAATAATAAGACTGTTTATGAATCATAGCACTCGAAAATATAACGATTGAACTATTATACCTGCTAACATCTACAATATCAATTTTATGGTTTGAAATAACTATTTCTACAATAAAGAAACTAGAAGCGTAACTAATCGTGAGTCGCTAAAATGCTTATCGATAAAATCCCTCGCGGCTACTGCTAAGTAGCTGATAATCAGCGCGTTTTAAGCGCTATGAACTGCCGATCACCGTAAAAGACAGCTCCTAAGGCTGTACACGAAAGAAAAGAAAGCTAGGCGCTATTTTAGCAGTACACGCTCTTTTACTGACTTGAGTCCCGCCTACCTTAGAACTATCATTCTTGCGCGTGTCAATCTTAAACTCCTACGTATGCGTCTGTTACCTTGTTGCTAAGCCGTACCTCCTCGAATCCCAGAATTATATTCCCTTTCTAATTTACAGAATTTCTGTCTACGCGACTGTTCAAACATACAGAACTCAATACTAACTGCATTGCAAGAATGTTAAAGCCAATGTACATACTTAAGCTTTCACGGCCGGCGTCAAAATTATAAAAATGTTGTTTATGGGTGCAAAAACAATAAGTTTTGTTGTACATAATTGACAAGTTTGTAAAATTCTGACACTCCTTGCATGCAAGTAAGGATGCAATGCCTTGTGCAGTGACACAGAATGTAAAAGCCAAATTTTATTAAGTTCAGTACAACAAAATATAAAAGCTTTTGACATGTTCAAGGCCTTTAGGCCATCAAAGAACCTACAAAGCGCATCTTAATTTAATCTAATCTAATCTGTTGGATACACTCTGTTTCCCTTCTTTCAGTTAGTCTACAGTCTTAAACTTATTGTCTTATAATCAATGTTGTAATTGTAACGTTCAAAGAATCAGTAACCGTTATCTCTAAATCGCCATTCCATAAACTATAAAAACTTTAAAACCTTACTTATCAAAAATGGTTTCGGTCGCAAGAGTTTAAATTAGCCGTAAAGAACAAAGTGGGACGGTAATGGAAGGCAATTCCGCTATTCCTTAGGGTTTTAAGAATGCCTGGATAGAAAAGAGGCTTTCATAATATCTGCGTCTTTAGTGCTTCTGACTCAGGGCTCTAATCTCCTGGGATTCCGAGAGTTTCTCTTTCTACAATGTGTCCTAAGCGGCTCTTCCCTGATATTCTTTACCTCTTATCGATAGATGATAGGTAAAGGAGGAATGTAATTTTTCATTCCGGCTTATAGAAGTTCAGCTTCTTAAAAGACAGGGAACTGCATTTACGTTTGAATAGCTTTGGTTGTAACGAAAGTGAAATTCGCTACACTGTTTGCTGCTCCGTTAAACAGAATGGAAAGAAAAGCTGCAGTCAGATCTTCAACAATTCTACAGTCCTCGTTATAGGCTTTGTAGAAACGTTTTAACATTCCCAGAAACTAAAGACTGCGTTTCTGGTCAAGTGTAACAGTCGACTCGCTAAAATCATAACATTCTAATGTACGCACGTGTCCAGAAACAGCAAAATATCGTAACCAGATTAGCAGTGCCGCAGCCTGCATTTAACCAGGGATATTTGACTTACCACATCGCTGTTGTAACCACGTGAGCCACCACGGCAATATGCTGGTATAACATTAAATTCTACTGAATTTTAAATTAAAATTTAAATGAATTTACCGTGGTACATATCCCAGATATATTTATTTTTGCGTTCTTCACAACTATAGTAAGTAGGGGAAATGCTTTGAGGCCCCCTGAATAAAAAAAAAAGCATTTTTAGTAAAAGGTCAGAACTCTCGCGCGCGCGTGTGTGTGTATGTATTCCTGTGAACAGCACAACTCAAAAACGAAAAGTCGGATAAATACCAAACATGGTATTTGGTTCAGTATCTTTCAAAGATGCAATACGAAGATTTTAAGGAAACTCCCCCACCCAGACTACCCTTTACATGGACATTTTTCGAACATTTTGATTTTATTAAAAGTGGCTCTAACGATTTTGATTAAAATATCATATCTTTAAGATACCTTCATGGGAAATGATGTGTATATCTTGAATTTTCTTGGAATGTCCTCAAAAGTAATCTTCATTCTGAAACGTAAGAAATAGACAAAATTTTACTACACAAAAAAATCTAGATCTCGTTAAAAAACACAATTTATGTCCTGACATGTTTTTGTCGAGTGAACCATTTTCGAGATATTGGTTGTTATTTGTTTGAATTTTCCAATACTTAAACGTTTTCTTAAATGTGAATTCGTTATTCGTTTTTTATATCCTAGACATGCAAAAAGAATGAAATACTCCACATAGCAAGCAGCTCTTAAAAAAGTTCTGACTATCGCTTAAATCCTACCATATTCCCCTTGCACCTACAAGAAAATTAGCAATAAGATATTCATTCATTCATTATCTGTTTACCCTCCTCTTATGTAGGACTTACACCCCCCCCAGGACTTACAAGCGGGTGCCCGGGGTCAGAGGAGGCCCGTCGAGGAGCAGATACTCATGGATCAGACAGAGCATCCAGGATGGGTGATCAGCCCGATGCCTGGTATGGGATGAAGGAAGTAGATGAAACGAAATGTTGGTGAAATGGATGAAAGGAAAGGTGATGATGGAGCAGTTGGTGGAATGAATGGCGGGGGAAACCGGAGAACCCGGAGAAAACCCGCCCAGATGCCGCTTCGTCCACCACAAATCCCACATGCAGGTCCCTGGGATTGAACCCGGGCCGCCCCTAGCAATAAGATAGTTTCTGAAAATGTTTATCTCGATTAATGTGAAGTAGATGGAGAAAAAGCGTTTGTAAAAATAGTTTGTACAAGTGCACGGAAAGTCATGTGAGTTTAACATCAGATTTTTTCAGTTTGATTCTACACTTCCAACTTTAGCCAACACGGCGAGTGTGATGGAACAATAAAATTAACAACCGGTAACCATCCTTCCCTTGGCATGCCACTGCAAGTTAGGAGAAATGGGGCCGGCTGTCTCTGTTGTTGGTATGAGTGCAGCGGAGAGTAGGATGTTAACACGAAATAAATGCAGGTGTTATAGGTGTAAGGTTTATACCCAACTCATGGAACGCATAAACTGTGAAATACGTAGCAGATAATAAAATTAAAAAAAAATAGATCGCTCACATTTAATAAAAGTGAAGCACTCCCCTAATTTCCAGCGTAACGATATAACCTAATATTTTACCAATAATGGTATTTTCTACTATCTAGTTTATTCATGTGAAAATAACAGTTTTATTCAGTTGTAAAATAATATAATTAAGCTAATGAATAAGTAATGGAAACACGTTACATGTTGTTTAAATAGTATAAATTGTGTGCATTTGTTGAAAGCATAATACTGAGATATTATAGAAAATTAGTCTCATTTAGATATTGGAATTTGTCATTCAGATATTATTACCCATTAATTAAATGATCTTAAGTAGCTTTGCCTGCTACTATACTACCCAGTTTATGGCATAAAGGAAAATATTGTTCGCTAAATAGTTCCAAAAGTTAATACACAATAACTGTATTTTGAATAAAATAAAAGAATGTTATCGAGACAGATGGCTTCGCGGTAACATGTTGAGGCTCGCATTCCGGAAGTCCCGGATTCGATTCCCGTCCACCACCCACACCAATCTAGTGTTTTTCGTGGTTTTCTCTGGTCAGTAGGTGAATGCTGGGGTGGTTTCTCAGCTACCCTTTCTATCATTTTCCTTTCATCCCGTTTCCTTCTCATATTTCAGCTGTGCTTCTAGATTTCGTGGAATGTGGTGGTGCGGGCAAATGTTGCGAATGCTTTCTTAACGAAAAGGTTCTCACCAGAGGGCTGCTTGGTCGACGTCGTTCATTGCCCTCTCTAGGCGGCTCCAGCAGTCGGAAGGATCTTCGAGCCTGGAACTGTTAAGGGGTTTTCCGCATCTCTGTGGCCTGTCTGCCTGCGGTTCCTTCACTTCATCCCTTCCTCCTGGAGGGCGATAGCCGCAATAGATCTAGGTGGCAGTGTTCCACTCCATTGTATAACGTTTAACTACACCTTGAAGTTGAAATATATTCCCGGGAAATAAAAATAAAAGCGTAAGAAATAATGAAAATATCGTAAAGAATAAATGCTAAACAAAATAAAGTGCGAAAGAAATAAGGCTTTAGCTAATTAAACTGGGTGGGGGGAATGCATATACAGGATGGACCATTTAAGTTAAGACTGTGCAATATCTCTAAAATTTAATTTGACCCTAAATGTAGGTCGAACAAAACAAAGACTAAGAACATTTACTTTCTCCCATAACATCAAGCAACTTTAAAGACATTTCTTTCTATAACGCCTAGTTTTGGAGATATTGTAGTCTCAACTTGAATGCTCCACCCTGTATAAGTAAAGAAATAAAGCTAGATAACAGAAGTGCAGTAAAAAGGGAATTATATATAAGTTAACTAAAATAAATATTGAAATATAGAAACAACGTGTATTCCAGGGACAAGTGAAAGGTGATAAAATGAGGCAACCTGTTGCTGGTGAACGCAAACGACAAACAACAGGGAGGCACATAGTTGAAGACAAAAGCTTATGTGTATGGAAGGGTAATCCAGCTAAATATGATGAACAATACCGCGGAAAACCCGAAAAGTAATATTCAGTCATGCGCACAGAAAAGCAAATCAAGCGTAAATAATGCGATAATGGAAAACGCTAGACAGAGTGCTTTCTAAATAATACTAATAATACTTTGTAAAGAAACCAATAACAGAATCCAAAAATCATGTGACTAGATGTAGAGCATGACAAAAACAAGAAATGGGCATAAACTAAAAATTTGTTTAGGTCGAGAGCTTAGTTTCAAACTGCGTAACATCGATACTTCCTGTCAAACAGTGGTCATGTCAGGGGGTAGCTCCGCGTCAAAAAGTTTCAGCGTTTTAACTTGCAAAGAATATGTAAGTGTGCATTATTACTGATTGAAATTAAGTGTGAGGGAACGCTATAGGATATGGGAATAAGGAATAACGAGTTTAATTGGGTTGTGGGATCGCATAAGTCTTGCGTAATGGGAACTAGGGAAGGGTAATTGTTTTACATATCGTGTGGAATCTCACATAGGGACCAGTGACGGAGAATAGACTCTTATCATTTATTTCCTGTCCGCACTTCCCTGAAAGAAGAATCTCATTCCTTGTAAGTCGCTCATCTTTGAGAAAGCTGGCAGAGAAGCATTACCTTTTGTTATCATTTTTCCTTTACATAAACAGCAACCAAATATCCCACATCAAAATGGCGTCCAACATAAACTCGTTATTCCTTATTCACATTCTTAATAGCATTCCCTCGTACTTAATTTTAATCAGTAATAACATCCGAATATTATATATTTTTGCAAATTACAACGCTGATACTTTTTGACGCGGTGCCACCACCTGGCATGTCCACGGTTTGACAGGAAATATCGTAACTCGATGTTACGTATATCTGGCACTGAGCTCCCGGCCTGGACAAATTTCTAGTTTATGTCCATTTTCTCTTTTCGTCATGCTCTTACTTAGTCATACGATTTTTGTATTCTGTTATTGGCTTCTTCAATAAATTCTTCTATGCTCTATGTTATTTATAAAGTACGTCTCTCTAACGCAGAGCTTTTCAAACTTTTCCTCATGGGAACACCCATCTACTACTTACAATTTCAGGGGACACTCTTTCACTAATATTAATAAAAATATTATATTGTAACAAATGATATTTAATTTTTATGTTTCATTTCCAAGTACAGTATAGTTATACTTTAAACACCCTTTCATAGATACAAAACTTTTCTATACTATTATGAATTCAATGAATCACATGAGCTTGACGACTACATGAGCTGCACATCTGTCATATCAGCTCGGATGTAGGACAAATTCACAGGCATTTCCTCATCTAACTTTCTCAATGTAACCGTTTTTGCATTAGTCATAATAGAAAATGCACTTTGACATGAATATGTTGTAGAACGCTGCAGCAAAATCAGGTGTGCTCTTTTACTTAGGTGGGTAATATTGTTAAATATAAATACAGAAGTTGCATAAAGCTGATTCTTGGTACTTAAGTTTTAAACTGAGGTTTCTCTTCAGGTCTGCCAGTTCCCCCTATTCAAGTTGAAGTTCACAAGTACTGGAAAGCGCAAAAGGAGTTCTTACCAGTCATACTGGTTTATATTTAGTGTTGGGAAATATCCATCCAACCTCTCATTCAATTGCACTAAATAGTTATGAATCAATGGTTGTATACCAAAAGCAATCGCCAATGTTACCTGCCATTGAGCTTCTTTGCCCAAAGAACGGAAGAAGACATACCCGTATACACTCGCCAAGTGAGTAAAGGCTGGTTCACAACCGCTCAAGAACGGTAACCAGAACGGAAACGAGAACGGGAAGCCATGCACCATGCAAGATATTGGTTCACAATAGCCCGGTAACGAGCACGGGAATGCATATCGATCACAAAGTGAAAGTCGATTTTGCACATTGGGATTTCATTTGTTTTTAACTCACTAATGATATTTTTTCACCTACTTCCAATTTAGCCATGCCAACGCGAAAATTCAATACAGTAAACGTTATCTAAATGCATAATCATTACATTATGTCAAGCTTGCATTCCTGTATTTAATGGCATACATTAAAATTGTTTATTTTTTTTTAATTTCCACCGGTTTTAGCCTGTTCTTTGCGCTTTTGCCATTTTTTTAGGTGATAGCCAGTTTTGAGTTGCATATAAACAAACTACAAATGACCCTTTCACCAGAAGAACCAACACTCATTGGATTTGCGGGTGTCAGAAGAGGTTAGGAAGCACATATACTACTAATTCCTTCCAGTTCACTACTAATTCCTTCCAGAGCACTAGTGGCTGTTTCATGTCGGCCGCCTAGAATAACCTCTAGAGTGAAGAGTCTAATATTGTGGCATGTGAGGTATTATTATTGAAATTTGGGGTTGGTAACATTTGTTTGGTTTATGTTTAAGTTGGCAATTCAGTCCGGTAATTACGTAATGGGAGTGGGGGTAAGCCGATTGTATCTTGTGGTAGCGTGTAGGACGATTTCACTCTCTTGTAACGTGACCAGCTAAGAGTGCACATGTAGGAGTAGACGCTCCGTCAAGTGGAAGGTAACATGTATCAGTTTAAGTCAATATATATATATATATATATATATATATATATATATATATATTGTCCATTTAAATTTCTGTCATGTGAATTCTTAATGTAGTTAGTTTCTTCTTTCCTTCCCCACAATGATTTAGGAATATTTTTAGAAATTTTCAGGTGTTTAGGAGCTTTGTTGAGCTCGCCCCGTCGGACCTCATGTAGATTGCTATGAGTTAAACTCCGGTACCAATCTCTACCCCCCGTGATGGGAGAATATAAGAGGTTATGACAATATGCACAATGTGGATCTAATATGCCGTGCCCAGGAACGAGAACGAGAAAGTTAAAAGTTGGGCAACTCTTCTTTCCCGTTCCCGGAGCCCGGGAAGGCTTCCCATCGATTGTGAACGCTCCTATTTGAATACATGTATTTCAACTTTCTCGTTCTGGTTACCGTTCTCGTTGGTTGTGAACCAGCGTTAAGAGTGAGGCAAGCACAGCAGGAAATATCAATGTGGTTCGAAGATGCGCGCATGCAGCAAAACACCAGAGAGAACTATAAAGATCTGACAGCCTGTGTATTTGAAATACCTGATTAAAAAGTCATTATAATGTATATTCTGGTAGCACAATTTGCCATTTTTGATGAAGAAAAGTCTGATGTTTTACATCCAAAGAACTTTATTTAACTACTATGGTTTATTTTTATACACATTCTACAAGCTTTTTTACGAAGGTTTATTTTTCTATCTACTTCATGTTAATTGAAATAAATCTTTGCAGAAATAGTTTCATTACACATTTGTTTTAGGTACAAGAAGGGATAGAAGAAACCGAATCGATAGCCAGACGTTTAAAAACCGGGTTGCTATAGGTCGGGATATAAGTTACATAACCTTCCATGACATCGAGAGAAACAACTGACGGCACGTAAAATTACGAAAATTCAAATCATCAATAACAACGGTCATCCCTAAAATGGCTGATGCACAAAACAGTCATTTGAAATAAATTGTGTTTTTTAAAGACATGCACATTTTTTTATAGTAGGTACGTTTACGTATATCCCTTGTAGTTTATCAATTATACAAAATTCTCTTGTAAGTAAGTAAGTAATTTTATTAACCGAATTAATTGTACAAATTTAAAACAACAATTTTACAAATTTATTCTTAACCCAATTTCTAAAAATAACAATAAAATAAAATATAAAGAAAACTAACCTCATAACTACTGGTATCCAGCAGTATGGAATATTGGTAGCCAGCATTCCTCCTAATCTAAAAGTACAATTATCAATTTATTTAATCTCCAATACTAACTACCTCGAGTTGCTTTCCTTGGACCCCAACAAACTCAAAGCTTTCCTCGTCCATTTTGCTCTTACTCTGCCCAGAAAGTTTCCTACTTCTATTATATTTTTCCTATATTTTACATTTACTAACTTTTTAGCTTTAATTTAAATTGGTAAATTTAACCATTCTCTCTTCTCTATCCTCATTCTAAGCAACTTCTTTTCTTCACACTAAAACTATATTTACCACCCTTTGACAATCCGATGGCATAGTGGGCATTTCTCCAAATCAATCTCTTTTCTCAAACCTTTCAAATTCACCACCCCTGTCCTAGCCCATGCAAATCCTGTTCTTGCTGTTTTAACACATATATCAACATACTGTTTGTTCCCTGCTCCATACTGCTTTCATTTCTCTGTATAATCTCAGTGAGCTCTTAAAAGTAAAACTCGCTAATAAATCTTGTTTTTCCATATCCTCTATTCTTGTCCTAATGTCATTCCAGAAACCTATTTTTAATAATTCTTTAGTTCCCCAAATCTCCCCAAAACCTATCTTCATCAAGGTTTCCTTTATCTTACCTAGCTAAGACTCTTTATGATTGAGCCTTTCCTGCACTATCAAACATTAATGTAACATGTTCTGATCATCAAAATTTCTAATTCTATTCCAATATTTTAGCACTCTTTCCACAATTTTTCTTTTAATTCCTATTCTTCCTAACTCGGCTTGTGCCACTCCATTGGGCGATGATCTTGGTAAGCCCAATATTTGTTTACTAAAGCTCCTATGGATAATGTCTTTATTTACCCACCCTTCTTCCAGGCCCCAATTCTCTGCTCCATATAGCATTTTTGCTTCTACTACAATACTATAAATTCTCTCTAACCATTTTAATTGCATTTCTGGTAATTTATCTATACAAGTTTTGATGGCTTTCAATGCCATTTTTCCTTTGGCTAATACTATTTTCTTTTGTTCGCTCCATCTACCATTGCTGCTTAATCGTATCCCTAAATAATCAATTTATCTTCCATTCCAATACCATTTCTCATCTTTTCGTAATTTATTGCCATTTTAAATACCATAATTTTTGTTTTATTTACATTAATTCTTTCACTCCATTTTTTGCAAAATTTATCTATCAAATTCTCTTGTATGAAGAAGACTTCTTAAGCTATTCCCAGAAAATTAAAGATATGCAATTTAATTGTGTTGTAAATAGCTTTAACATATAGTATTTTAATAAAAACTGTTAGAGCAGTTTTTGAGAAAATCGAAAATTTTAAAAAAATCTCAATGTAAAGTGTAGTTTTGGGTGGGGCTACTTCCTTGAAAATCGCCGGTTTTATCTTTGAAACATTCTGAATCTAACTACCCAGTTTGCTGTTCACAAACACACACATGGGCCTTTTAAAAAATGCTTTTTTTAGTTTCAGGGGGCCTCAAAGCATGTATTTCCGCTGAAGTCCCGATGTGTAACTAGCTACGTGGTATATGTCGTGCTCATGCGCAGTTTTTCCTCAAAAGTCCCTGCAAATATCACCAAACTGGAGCAGATTGTAATACTAATGAGCATTTTAATGGTGAACAATTAAACAACATGCTGTTGTGCTTCTGCAGAAGAATAAACCATTTTTACACTGTTACCGCATGTTGAGCGTGTACGGCTATGTCGCATTTAAATGCGTACAAGAAAAGCAAAACCGCCGGACTACATCGTGTGATAGATTGCGGTTGGCACTAAGCGGGTGATTAGCACAACACAATAGAATGGCACAGTGCCGTTAGCTACATTGATGAACTGCAGTCCGGATCCACGCCACATAATGCCCTAGTTCCAAACTACTCAATAGCGGTCCCCACATTTTTTATTTCGTTCCATCAGAAATATTGCTAAAAATTTATTTATCGCATCTGTGCGATGTAATGGGATTCCCTGTTGATATGGCGAACCCTGCAGCTCTGGTCGCTCGGGGGACGCTGTATTTTATTCTGTGTTTTGCTGGTCATCATCGTTTCCGAACCCACCACCCCGGCTAACAACTAAATCAAATCAAAACAGCTGTTCTTCTGTGTCACAACAAAGAGCAGGATTACCGCAATGATGCTGAGGTCCGTAATCGGCAGCATAAAAACTGACCTCCTGATGACGGTTATGGATTTATTGTTGCGATGATGAATGGCTGTGTATCGGTTAACCAGAAGCTTCATCACAGTCAAGTGTTCAGATAGCGGCTGCAGTCTTCTAGCCAAAAAGAGGTTACTGATACCGTCCACGTGGCAGTCGGCCAGTTTTCCAAACTTTGCCAGGATGAGGAAAATGGGAAAATTCCTGGCAACCGGATAAAAGAGCTCTTAATTAAGTAGTGGACCTTGCGCCAACGTCTGAGGTCCTTAAAGTCTTCATGCTTCAGAATTACGAGGGAAGAACTGCAGTAGGAAAGACTTTTTATTTGGCCTTCATAAGTTTGTATTCAGCTAACCTAACGGTAACAAACAAACATGGATATTACGATTTTTACCCGTAGATAATATAGGATGAGACAGGTATTGTATTCCATTTAAAAATTTGATATGCAGGTATCGCTAGGAATGCCACCTGAATCGATGAAAATAAGTTAAGAAAGGACTCTGTGCAAATTCTACAAATATTTTCTATATAGTTGGATATCTTTCGCGGATTTTGCGTCCGCACCCGTCCTCTCTGATTATTTCGAAGACTGCGCCGTTTGTGGCAGTCCCGGGTTCGATGCTCGCTCGGGCTGGAGTCGAACGCGGTGTAGTGGTACAGATAGAAGTATTGCTAAAATTCACTGTACCTTTTTCTCCATCCGACGTCGCTTGGTCTTGTTGTTCTTCTCGCTGTTACCATGGCTAGTTGGTTCTCAGCGGTGATTTTAGCATGGACTCTGCCTATCATGATTTTTAATAAGCTCGTCGATCTCAGTGGTGGTACTAGGAGCTCAGAGGAAATTTACAACACACTGTAAGGTTTGGTTTATGGATATTTATTCTCACTTCTTCACTCTAACACTACATAATGTTCCTGTTCACTTATCACCATTTGCGCGCCAATTGTCAACTTTGAAACTGCTTTCAACTGTCTAACTGTTCATATCTAAAGCTCAACTGTGAACTGCTCAGCTCTTTAACTTACTGATCAACTGTGTACTGCTTAATCTAAAAGTCAACTGTGAACGGCGTACTCTTTTAACAACTCTTCAACTGTCTTTCTTCAACTGTGAACTGCTGCGTACTGTTTCAACTGAACGTCAACTATAAACTGCTTAATCTAAAAGTCAACGGTAACTGCACTATTTTGGGGTGAATCTCGATTATTTAAAGAATACGATCTCCCACCTAAAATTCTGGTATCGGATTTCTTATTGGTCAGTTTGTACAATCATGTGACCTTTTTCCTGTGCTTCTCTTGGTATACTGCTGTTCTGTTATATTTTCCTCACTCCATACTTCCGGAGCGGAAACAAACAGTCATAAAACTTTACCCTTCTATTCTAACACAAAAGATCCCGTTTTCGCTGTGCTTAGGAACGGCATGTTTCTACCCTAACTGCAGAGTTCAAGCATTCTAAACTTAGTTAAACAGGAACATTATGTACACGACAAATATTACATTATACAAAAATTGCTATTTACATGGTTTTCACATTGTAAACATGTATCACTTATATATTACATTAAACACTGAATGAATTAGCACATAATAAAATTAATTCCGGCACATTCTGTCTCCATTTTCGTGGAATGTTTACCATAACATCGTGGAATATCTACATTTCTGAACATGTCTACCATGTTTAGCTATTTCCGACTTTTTCAAAAACGACTATAACAATTCCGATTAAAATGTAATACATTTAAGATAATAATATTGAAAATACACCTTAAATTTTACGTTCTCTGAAAAATGCTTTATAGTTCCAGCAAAACTTTGTATAAATTGGGGTCCATAAAGTTTTAGCTGTTGCAAGAAACTTTAAATGTTATTAAAGTATACGATTTAACTCAAATTATACTTACATTTTGAATGTTAAGTGTTGCAATTCAAGACGAACAGAAACAATGCATACTAGTTCGTAATTAGATTGAAGAGGAATGAAATGTATGACAATTATGTGACAATGTGGATTATTTCTGGTGCTGTACATATACTGCTTAATTAAATGGATAATTCTTTACAGGATTACGGGCAAACTGTTCTTCTCTGTGTACCATCCTTTTTCTTCCACCAAGTGCTATACCACGAGATAAGCAATCTGTGTATTTCATCTGATGGCTAGAGATCCAGTCATAATGTTTCCAGTGAGTGTTTACCTGTTTCAACGAGTTCAATAAGTTAAATACACCAAAATTGAATTATGCCTCTCTAATTGAGTTGAAGACAACTACTCAACTGTTAAGGAAATGCTTCAACGCATTTAAATTACATTCATTACGTTGTTTCTACCAAAATCAAGAGACAATTACAGTTTGCGTTTCTGGTGTTAACTGTGTTTGCGTTTCTGGTGTTAACTGCTGATATAATTATCCCTTCCTTGATTTCCGAACTGTTGTGGAATTACGATTTTTTTTTATTTATTTTACATCGCTTTAACTATGTGAACATATCGCGACGGATCTGTTGGATCCACCTTTGGATGTGGCGGACAGTTAGCCTTCTAGGTCTCAACCCGTACCATACCATCTTCGCCACATGTCCACAGAGGCGTGTGCACAGCAACTGTACCTCTGCTTCTACACGTACCGGACAGATGGCATACGGTACCATACAGTCTCCCTTCTTTAATTATCTGTGGATAGATGGCACAATATTCTCTATTACATGGGAATTTTAACCATTTTTATTTTACTGTTGTTTTAGTCTTAAGGTGGAACTTGGTAGTGGTCTTAAATATCCAATCCGGTATTTACTTTGGCGACTGATGAAACCACGAAAAAACCCTAGTCAGATTAGTCGTCCTTCGAGATTTGAACCTGGGACCTCTCGAATGTAGGCTATAAATGTTACCGCCTGAACCATCCCGCTTGGTATGACCGGATTTCATTTTATTCCTCATAGTGAAAGAACATTAATTTCCTTATTGTTTTTTTAAATTTTTTAATTTTGTTTGTTTGTTTTTACTGTTTCATTTGTATAGCCACTTTTAACTTCTACGTCATATCGGGGTCTTTAACTTTGGTTTTCTCATTAACTTTTAGTTTGAACACATTCACATAGAATTTAGCATGCATGCGGAAAATAGGGGATGATTCTGGATAAAGAAAAATACTCCAACACAACCGAAAGTCACACTAGACTCCAGGTTCAGAATTCTGATCTCTTGATTACAGTGTATCACTTTAGTTTCAAACATAATTTAGTTGTGTAAATATTGTATTTCTTTGACAGGAGGTTACGCAGAAATTAGGATGGTGTTGGAGTCCGCTATGTTATTGTTCACAAGGTACACATTCGTTTTTTTTCAAGGGCGAAAAGGGGAAAACAACACTACTAAAAAATCTTATGTGTTACACTCACATGGCTTTCTCTACTCTTGTACAAACTATTTTTACAATCTCTTATTCTTCATCTATTCATATTAATCATAAACATTTGCAGAAACGATCTTTTGGCATGCAAAGAGAATTACATTTTACACATAGCGACCAGATCTAAAAATATTTGACTATCGCTTAAGGCGTACTATGTTCCCCTTATTTTGTATTTGCAAGGGCAATATGAAAATGCAGCAGCCTTTAAGCATCGACATATATCTTAATAGCTGGTTGGTATGTGCAGCACCATTCTCTTTGACACAGATTAATGCTCTTTGCATATTCAAGACAAAAAAAATGAATAACGAATTCCCATTTGAGAAAATAAGTATTGAAAAATTTAAGGGAATAACAAACAATATCTTGAAAATGGTTCACTCAACAACAAAAATAAATATACATAAATTGTGTATTTTAACGCGATCTATATGTTTTGTGTAGTAAAAATTTGTCTATCTCTTATGGTTTACCAGTTATGCAAAAGTCGTTCACAATGAAGAATACTTTTGGAGACATTCCCAGAAAATTCGAGATATACATTTTATTTGTAATGAAAATATCTTAAAGATAGGATATTTTAATCAAAATCGTTAGAGCCTTTTTGAGAAAATTAAAATTTTCGAAAAATGTTCCTTGTAAAGGGCAATCTGGGGTGAGGAGATTTTCTTGAAAACCTTTGTGTCGCATCTCTGGAAAATACTGAACCTAAACACCAAGTTTGGTGTTTATCCGACTGTTCCTTTCTGAGTTATGCTGTTCACAGACAGACACACACAGACACACAGGCAGACACACACGGACAAGTTTCCAAAAATCCTTTTTTGGATTCAGGGAGTCTTAAAACGTATATTTCCGGTGAAATCTCGGTATCGAATTTTTGGGTGGAATACAATACTTCCCCTACTTACTATACGTAGTAGAGAAAGTAAGAAGGATGTGTTAGTAGTAGAATTCAGGGTCACACTAAGATACCCTTCTGTTTCATAGCAATATGATACACCCTTCTTAAACAGAAACTTGGCTGTTATTTACACATTTGTATTCAGTTTTGATAGGCCTTACAGGTGGGAAGTAATATTGTCTACAGACAGAAGCGGTGTTTTCTCAGCTAAGGGTAGATCATGTTTATCCCCCGTGCTCGTCTGTATTGTGGGGCACAGATTCTCCTCTCGCCGCAAGAAAGCGGGATGTAGTACCACTGCAGGCTATAAACGGGGGAGGTTTACGAGCCAGCTAGCGAGTGGATAAACAAGAGGGAGAATTGCGTCACACACACCTTCCTCTTTTCCCGACACTTAAGCTTACCTTAAGGCGACAACGAATCTCACATCTTGTGCGTGCTTCTATCGCGAGAACGAGACACAGTGACGCTTTTGTTTGTTCCACCAGCAAAAGCAGATAATTTAGAGGGAGGTTAAAATCCTGCTCATTAGCCATATATATAGCATAAACATAAACCTTTATTTAATCTTTTATCAAACTTCTCTCAAATCATTCACTGAACTACAAATTCTTCAATTCAAGGATAACTGCTATCTTTACTATATGTTTTCCTTTATTTTGTACGAGTATAAATTAGAATTTGGTATAAAAATGCTAAGTATAACGAATAATAGTTAAATATTTTATGTAGTTTGTAACCTAATAAAATCAGATAATAAGAATCCGGAAAAATGTTAAAACCTACTCAGTAATTAAATGGTTTCTACAAATTTCAAACAATTTACTTGAAAATGGTGTCATACCTTCAGCTGAAGGTCGAATTCATAGCATGTTTTAAACTCAACATAAATTTCGCACCACTTTGGATTTTCTTCTCTTTATCATAACATATTTACTTGTTTTGGATATTTATAGCAGAAAATTGATTTTAATAGTCCTTCATAACTTCCAAAAAATGAAAATCGAATCTCATGTGAAATGCACCACGTAAAGAAAGTTTGAAAAATGTAATCTTTCCAGTGTTGAATATTATTCCTCAATAATGGTTTTTCACAATCATACATTAAATTTTGTTTAACATTAAAACATTTCCTTGAAAAAAAAACAGTATGCAAGATTTTTAATTTCTAAAATCAATCACATGCTTCCATAATTAAAACCCTAAACCCAAAGGTAAACTTTTTATCAAGGAAAGCGCTTTAGATTTCATCATCTACCTTAAAAGAATGTACACTGAAAATTTTAAAGAAATTGAACAAAAATTGCTTCACTAAGCAGGCTAACATTTCGAAATAATATAATAGACAACTCTTTAGAAAAGTGAATTTAAAACTTAACATTATAGGCAGCTTTTGTACTCTTGGAATGTCTTCATGATTTAATTAGGGTGCTTAATGTACGAGTAATATGTTTATAATTCCATGTTTCTATCCTAGATGTACCAGAGTATGCTTTAAAATGTATGCGTACAGCATAACCGTGTCGAAATCTTTCTGGGTTCATTTTAGATTTTTAAATGAATAATAATTGAAACCAAGCTTTACAGCGGGTTACTTCAAGCCATAAACAACGTAGAAAGGCTGGTCAGACAGTAAGGCTTAAGAATATTACTCAGTGTTTAAGCGCGCGCGCGCACACGCACACACACACACACACACACATATATATATATATATATATATATAGAGAGAGAGAGAGAGAGAGAGAGAGAGAGCATTCGCCTACTGACCAGGGAAACCTGGAAAACACCCATTATCAGGGTGAGCGGTCGCCGGAAAACGAATTCGGGACTTCTGAATGCGAGCGTCATATGTTACCCCAGAGCCAACTCGTTCGGTCCACATACACTGTATATGTGATGTTGTGCAGCTTATATTGTTAATTGGTAAATTCCTATATCAACCTACCTTGTTTCAATTATTCGGTCTTACCGACGTTTATATGGCAGTACGGAGTGTACTGACTTCAGCCCCTTTAGGCCACTCGCGCTTCGTAATCACTTATGATGTTTTGTATATAAGACAGAGGCAACACATGCTACTGCACAAGTATTATAACTATCTTTGAGGTCTCTGATCTCTGCTTTTTATAGTTTCAGGTGAGTTGGAAAATTCTAGGCGTTACCGTGGCAGTCAATAGACACGTTCTAGACTTTTCTTGAGTTTTGGGACAAAATAGCAAATTTATCTACGTAGCCAATGTCGTCTGTACTTCTGGTGTCTAAATGGAATAAAGGAAATCTGATTGCCATCACGTGACAATACCATACACGAGACAAATACGAAAGAACAAATAAATGAAGTCATCATCGCTTCAATTTATATTATTTCATCAAGCCGTAAATGGGAGATAATGACCGATCACGTTCAAAGGAATGCTGTTTTTGAACCAATCTCGGCCATGATTCTACTCAATGTTTATATCAAACATCTTTAGCATCTCCTCCTCCTTTTAATACTCTCAAGTGGTTGCTGTATTGTTTTTCAGAGACTCAGCTACCAACAATCAATGCCGTTACTTTAAATATAAAAATAGCAGAAACGAGATTTGGTAACGCTTCAAATGAAATATGCATGAAATTATTAATTAGGCATCCAATTCTAGCGCAGCGATAAGGAAGAACTTAAATTTTAATCCTTCAGGGATATTCTCATCACATAAATTGACCAGTTTCATATTCTTCAGAATTTAAAACTACTGCGCTAATCTTTCTGTTTTTCGGTAAGTTTTGGAGCAGTTTTATTTTCGCGTTGCTTGAATGTCTCGTCTCTTGAAACGCCTGGTCTTCAAATGGATTTGAATTTTATATGATATTCCTTAAAATACATTTCTTGTAGCATTTTAGCTGCTATGTTCATTCCATGTTGTTTTTATAGCATCAATATACGGAAATCAAACGGAGGAGGGTACAAGAGATGCACTATAAAATTAACGAGATAATTTTGTTTTTAAATAATGTTCATAATAAGCCAATGAATTGAAACAAGTATACATTTATCCCTTTTTCTGTGAAGAAAGTCATAACCTGTAATGTTGAAAATATAGGTTTTATTTGTTTCATATTTTTCCTACTAGGAGCATTCTTACATCATACATAAAAGAGTAGGGAATTCCTACTGCAAGTTCCGCACGCCAGATGGCAGAAATAATACCTACACATATGATCAAGTTGCACTGATCAAATAAACAAAACATGACCTAACATTTCTAACTTTTTTTAGAAAACAACGCTATTATATTATAAATAAATATAACTGTTATATTATAATAATTTTGATTTTTGGGTAAATCCTTCAGTTTAGTCCTAAAGCAATCTTAGAAAATGCCACTCATGATTTCCAAATCCTCCAGATAAATTCTGTCGTTATTTCTTGATTAGAAAATTTATCGCTGATTTGTAAACCACTCGTGGCATTACCACAGATAAATCTTCAGCAATTCACCACAACTGTTTATTTCTGTCTATCTCTCCTGCTGTCTTCAACTGTCATTCAAAGACTAAAATGGGAATAAGCTTAATAACTGTTTTTATGACTTTAGCTTAAATTTGTTTTAATGTGTCCCTATTTCACAGAAAGAATATATTTCTATTTATCGTTTTGTAGAGGAACATACCCCCAACAGGGAAAGCAGGGAAATCATAAAACAAAAATCAAGAATAAGCACGTGTAATAATATAATGTACCTAATACTGTAAGATAGCTTGTACAGTAAAATGTTGACAGATGTAAGGAGCATTGTAGGTAATTAGGAAGTGAGCTAACAGCAGGGTTAAAAGTACACTAACATACACACGCTAACGAGCACAGGATATAATTGGGTCGAGCTGAGAGAGACGTCCAAGGAGAAACAAGGGTGGAGATAGGGGGCAATTCCTAGAAGTCAAGGGAGTTGGACAAGTAATCAGCAATTAGAAAGAGGAACAAGAATTACGTGCGAGACAGAGATAGTGGTTTTTACAAAGGAGCCAGACAAAAGCTTGACTTCTAAAAGGAAACGATTTCTTTCTCATAGCAGAGTAATAAATAGCCAATCGAAATAAAGATTAGGTACTAGGGCGAAAAAGTTAGCGTCATAGCAACTAGGTAGAAAGGAAGGTGCGCCCCATATTTCAACACTCTTTCGTATGCTCTCATGTGAGCTGTTTGGTGACAGGCGCTACAACGCGTGTGCGTATGAGCGGGGGAGATAGCGTGTGACATAGGTAGAATAGCTAGGTCCACTGTAACATTCAAGGACGGGGAGATGTATAATAGAGCTCATAGATTACTTCATTATTATTCAAAGAGGAACAGTTGCTAGCCGCTTCGATAATTTGTTGTGCTAAAATAAATCAAATCGTTAAAGCAATTCAGCTCGTTAATTGCCTTCACCGACAATATCCTGAGACACAGAAAGCTAGGAATAGCAATTTCTTCATAGCTCACGACTTGCAGCCGAGGCAGAGAACTTCTAGAACTTCAACCTGGAACTTATCATCAAGGTGAGATATCGCGTGAGTACGTGAAGGGCTACACCCGCCCGCTACAGTTCTCTCTACTAGATTTTTGGCAGCAAGAACGAATAAAGGAAAACAACCAGTCCTTTATGATGAGCTTTCCTCAGAAAATAAAGTTCTTCCTCTTCATTACAACGTGCCTTTACAGAAAATACTTCAATACTGGAAGTCGTATATATAAACATATTCTGGTCGCTATTTATGAAATGTTCAATAAAACACTTCTTGTTTTGAATTTTATAAAGCAGACGTTCCTCTCAGAATGTGCATTTATTTATTATTTGTGTAAAATAAAGCATTTCTCGAGCCCTCCTTACCTGCTTCTGCCAAGTACTGGTTCCATTCAGAGATTAAACATTCACGTATTCCCGGAGTGAAGAGTCTTAACTTTATTCTCACATTTCTGAGGTTTTTATTACCCACGCTGAGCTACTCGTAGCTCAAAAGGATTTTAATTCCCCGTCATAAAACGTCTCCATTAACCCCAGGCCTGGAAGCGCTTTTATGCACCGCAAGAGCTTTGATCATGGAATTGCAGTCCAGGTCACCCAAGGGGACATCTCCCTTTGGGCAATTCATTTATGATACAAGCACCTTTATCCTCTCCCTGGTGCCGTATATATACTATGTGGGAATAAGGAGTTTTTTATTAAGCGTTCCAAAGCCCAATATGGAGCTACTTCATTAATGCTGAATACTGAGCGGTCATACTTTTTATAACTGTTGACGTTCTTGAGAATAGACAATTCAAGTGGTTTAAATAGAACGACATTTAACTAAACAAGCTATTGTTCCACGCAATAGTCATCTGCCAGCTCAATGAGATCAATGGGGCGAGAAAATTGCAGAAAGTTTGTACTGCACTATTTTACAATCTAGACGTTAGACAACATGATACATTTGTTATTATGATTATTATTATTATTTCTAATTTTTAGAGCTTGAAAACCATGCAAGATACTCTAATATTATAGAGGACATTACATTAAACAGTTCTTATACAGGAAGTAATGTGCGTAGGAGCTTTCTTTTCGAGATTAAACAACCCATAAATCGAAGTTTTCTGCCCAAGGACAACATATGCTTCCCTGCAAATCCAGATTCCTCCATTCTTCTCTCTTTTCCGTTTTTCACTTCGTATGCTCATATTGTCTATTGTTTCTATCCAGTAACACAGATAACTTCTCTTCCTCTCCATAATCAATTTTATCAGAGCTTTTCCTTCACTACTCTTAAAATCATACAGTACATTACTTATTTTGTCCATGTATTTCATAAGCTTTTCAATGATTCTATTCGTTTTCCTTACTTCGTAGTAAAGTCAAAGTTTCAGCATTATGCAGTCACACTCCGCATGAAGAACTTCATTAATCTTTAAGGTTTCTTCTTCAAGAGGCTACAGAATATGTTCATCTTTCTGTTCATCATTATCATCTTCTTCATGGTTGGCCTCGGCCCGTTCCGTTCTCGAAATCAATCTTCACGTCGTCTTCTAGGGCGTCCCACATCTTGTGACATGGCTGGTAGAATAGTACTTGTTTTTTTTTAACTAGAAGATTTCGTCCTTAAAATATATTCAAGCAATTTTTGTTTGTAATTTTGTGCTTTTTTCATTTAAATTCAATATCTTAAGCTCCTGTTTCATTGTGTTATTTGGAATATGATCTTTAGAGAACAACCTCAACATATCTGGGGATTTTCTATCTCATTTATTCATAGCCTTATTTTGTGTTACATATATTATGAGGGGAGCTGCCATGGCTTTATAAAATTTAGCATTATTTTCTATTCTTAGCTTCATTTGTCATTGCTATCCTGCGTTAGATGATTGGCTACACAGGATGATTAAGAATCTCTGTAACAAACTTTGTGGAATGATAGGTTTCACATAGAGAATCATTTTTGCCATACCACCTATGTTTAGGAGTCATATCATTGGGAATACAAGATCCATAAGGTTATTTATTGTTCAAAGAACAATGTAAATTAAATGAAAAGCCATTCAGTGAGGAACCTTCGAAGTGTCCAGCTTCGAGCTCACGGCATTCACGACCCCGCCGTTTCACTGACTCGAACCCTCTCCAACATATATGAACTCTGACGAATGCGGTCAAAGGCAACTTTATGTGTACCATCATTTCTTCCTTAGTGTCCACTGGAGTGGCATACCCGACACTCGTCACAGGCCCACAAAGAAGGAAATGAAGCAGCGTTAAGTCGGGTGGTCGGCTGGCCATGCAACAGGTCCTCCTCTCCCAGTAGGTGTTTTTGAGAAGCTATCGAACAGAATGGCTGAAGTTTGGCGGAGCCCTGTCATGCTGCAACCGCACATCCTTCGCGTAACAAGGGACACATTTTCCACTGGCATGCAGCTCCTAAATTATCCTCTATTAACGAAACGATAATTAGAGCATCAGAGAAGTATGTGTGTGAATGATGCATGCTGGATAAATCGGCGTATTCTTAATGATAGGAAATATTGAATAAACATATGCCACAGAAGTGTTCCTTTGACATATGTCAATTTTTCTATCGTATCCACAAAAGACGACACACAACAATTAAGGCAGGTATTAGAAATTAACAGATAGGCGGATAGCTTTAATTTTTACTTGATTAAACAAACGTAACAACCATATGTGAGTAAAAGTTATTTAATTTCTATATTTAAGATCTATGAGCACATAAACATGAATAAATTTTGAATTTACGGAATACAAATTATTACAGGTATAAAATTATTAATCTTATATGGTCATACAAAAGGTATTTATTTTGTGTTACAGGTTGTCTTATACAAATATAGAATATGCTATTTCATGCATTCCTAAAATGCACACGTCCTTAAGGTAACGCATTTATGAAGTTTGACCAAAGCTTGTGAAGAATTAAAAAAATAATGTTTTCATAATAAAATAAAGTCAATTTCAAACTTTAAGGAAAAACGGTTTATGCTTTATTTTTAAATGTTTAAGCTTAAATGTCTTCTTTTCATAATATTTAGGATATTATACATATTTTAACGCATTAATGGTAACTTTACGTGATTTTCTAATGATTTGGTTTAATATTTTTAGATTATTTAAGCTGTTAATCCATGCTCTATGAAGGATTTTTAAGAAAATGATGAAATATTCAGGAAATTATAATAAGCTGGTTTTTAATTACAGTTTTAGCAATTAAAGGAACAGAAAACACTTTTTTCATAAATTAAAAACAAATAAACTAGGCATTATTGTTCAAATACCACTTGGCCATAATTAAAGAGGGGGTGTTTGAGGGGCCCTAAGTAAAGATTGGTGAGATCAAATAAATTGAAATTTGGTGTCGTACGTTTCGGATAATGGGAATTCCATTCTGAGAAGAAAAAATAATAGTTCCAAAAATCGCCACCAGAGGATGAAATAGTATGGGGAGTAAAAGGAAGCAAAATCTTATTGATGACTTTAATCTAACACATTACAAATGGCAACTACAAATCACAACGGCTCAATATGCTGCTCTTGAACATGTTCCACAAATGCTGTGTCTGAACCGCATTGTCCACTGCAGAACGCAGCATCAGTGCAACAGTTTCCAAGCCTTCGTTGCATACAGATTTGCGTCACTGGTTGCAGTTGTAAAGGAGACATTGCATTCAAAGCTTGAGATCATCTTTTGTAAATCAGTGATAGTCATGGAACCTCTTCATAGGTCTTCGCAACGGAAGCATTGCTGTTATTTTGGAATAGAGCTTGACGAGCAAAGCTCGATCACGTAGCAGAACATTGCATACAAACAGCACCAAAGAAAATCTTCGTTGGATTTTGTATAGATTTCTGGGGTCTTTTGAGGTGTGTCCTTCCCTTACCTATCGCAGAGCCTGGTGGCTTGATAACACAGCAATAAGGGGGGAAAGTAGGGAGGTTTATGCCTTTGCTTTTTCTGGTGTTGTTGAAACCAAAACATGTTTATTGTCTCAGAACCAATCATGCCGTGTATTAGCGAAATTACTCGTGGACGTATTGTGGGTATCTGGGAGGCTGGTGGCACTGTTATAGCAATTGCAACGGAAGTGCATAAAAGTGTTTTTATACTAAATTAATGGATACAAATATTTCAGGAAAGTTGGGAAGATGGTCTACATACACGTCAGAAAGTGGACACTCCCAGCAAAATATCCGCAGATGATATTCGTTTACTAAATGCAAATTACTCTTTTGTTGTAATTGACTGATGATGTTTAGAAACTAGGGATAAATATGTATCTATACGTATATGGTTTACCGATTATGACATATATATATATATATTATGCTAATAGAATTTGCGTATATTTTTGTCTATAATTCTGTTGTACCATTCAAGCTTTAATTTGCACCCCGTAAGATAATCTCACACTACACACTCTACATTTCACTAACCTGGGCGCTCATCAAGGTTTCCCCTTAGCTATTAACCCTTTCAAAGGCGTGTCCTGCACTAGCCTACCTATCACGATAAGAGGTCTATATGACAAACTCAAGGCAGTCACTCTACCTATTTCTCTTTTAGCCAATACGATCGAGAGCGTAAACATATATTTCGTTTCTACGCCATTTTGTAACCTTTGTTGTGGTTATTGGTGCAACTATTTAGTAGAAGGAGTGGCGCACACTTGCATCGTGGTCTAAAGCAACCTATGAAATGGCCATGGTTTTGCAAGGCCATGTGCAACGATAAATAATGTGACAGACGGAAGTGCAGTGAGATTTTCTTTGGCAGTCTTTGTACATAAGTGTATCCTAATGACTGTATCCAAAGATGTCGCGATGAGACCTGCACCACCCCCATACAGTGCCATTTCGTCCTCTGGTGGAAATTTTTGGAATTATTTGTTTTCTTCTCAGAATGGATTCCTACTGTCTGAAACGTATGTACTCCAAATTTCCATTTATTTGACTTCGCCGTTGTTTACTTATGACCCCTCAAACACCTAGTCTTTAATTATGGTCACCGTGTACATATAGCTGTGATTTGCATTAACTAAAATAGATATTCCTTTATTTATAAATCATTAGATCTTATAATCAATACGAGTTTTGAGCAGTTGGCATATTTTTGTTCAAATAATGTTCTCTTTTCGGTTTTAGAAGCAAGTTTAGGTACGGCCTCAATTTTGTTTTTCACTTCAAATTATTGACATGGTTTTTGAAAACCATTAACAGTCATAAAACATAAACAGCCATAAAAACCAAATATATGCTGCACATTTTAAATTTCAAATATAACTCCGTTTTCAAATTAATGTTATAAGGCTGCTGACGTTATTTCTATACTTTCTCCTATTATCTTTTCTATTCATTTTTATCATTACATTATATTTACACGTTTCTACTTTCTCTACGAGCTACATTGTAGAGAAGAGCGATAAGGTAGTAAGGAAGTATAAATGAATGAATGATTTGTCTACTTTATACTGACATGCAATTTATACAATCTTTACAATACAATACGGTGGAGTTGTTATTATTTCTCTTCCCTTTATATTTAACATTCTGTTGTATATATAACGGTGAAGCATAATTTTCCACTATTTACTTTTTTGTCTTGTTATCCTTTTTCCTTATTTTCTTCAATTTCCTTCACATCTCTTTTGACCACCTTAACCTAATTTTTCCTAAATATTTCTTGCTTTCTCCATATATTCATTTGATCTTGTATTACAACTCTTCCTAACTTTTAGCTCTATTGGTAAAATTTTCCATTTCTCTAATATTCAATTATCTCTGTCTTTATCCGCGTCCTCTCATTCCGAATATAATATTTCTTCTCTCTGTTAGACCACTTAAATTCATTACCCTGTCCCTGCCTATACATACCCCATTTTGGCCTCTTTGTGGATACTTCGATGTATCTTTCTTTTCCCAATTCCGTTTTTAAACATCTATAATCTATTAATAACCTTTTTCGCTTGAAACTACTTACAATTTCTTTATTTTCAATATCCTCCACTGTTGTTCTAATTTCTTTCCAGAAACCCTTATTTTTGTTGTTTCTTTCTGCTTCTGTCTCCCCTATAGTAAAGAAGTAAGAAAGTGGTCGCTAGGTTGAGTATATTCCGCCCAAAAATTCGATTCGAGATTTAAACGCAAATGGTACACATTTTGCAATAAAATCGTGAAATGTGATATACACATTTTGAAGAGCATGCGTGTATGTATGTAGGTGCGTGTGTGTGCGTGTGTGCATGTACGTGCTTGCGTGCGTGTGTGTGTGTTGTCTGATATTTAACCGACTTATCAAACTTAGTATTTATATTCAGCATCATAGAGCACGATGATCAAGAAAATCTGGCAACCCCAAATTATACTTTACAGGGACAAATTTGTTTAGATTTTTATTTTCTCGAAAACGCTCTAACGAGTTTAATTAGCATGTCATTAATACTTTATTCGCACGAGAAATAAACTGTAAATATTGACTGTGAATAAACTATGAAGTCCTTTTACTTGATTGAATTTTGGGTAGTTTATAATTACGCGAAAACCTTAATAGATAGACAAAAGTTACTACAGCGAATATGTAGATATTATTAAAGTACAGCATTTGTGTTTCAATAAACCTTTTTATAGCGTTAGCGATTTCCGAATATTCCATGCAAGACGTAATCAAATGGACATAGTGTACGATTCTTGCCCTACCCTTTCTTCTCTTCCCATTGCAAGCGATTGTTACCAAGAATAAACATTTGAATACTGTTTCCTCGTGTTGTAACTAAGCAGCTTTTGTTTAATCTTAAATTATTTCTACGTAAAAATATATCAAGTAACGTATTGCGTTGAATAATCGCTTTTTATATTAATACTGTAATGTATAAAAACTATATGTGAATGTCGTTTGAATGAAAAGTCGTGTGAAAGTATGACTTTAGATTTTTTCTTTTATCTTGAACCGTTACTTTTAATCAGAATTCTCAAGCCTAAGCATAATAAAAGTAAGTCCTGTTTTGCATAATTTTGATGTATTTGCCTGTATGTAATCTAAATAGTTTTACACTAAAGGAGTTAGTGTTATTCCATAAGTACTTTAAGTTATTTTACTCTTATTATTTGACTTATTTAGACCTTTTTGGAAGCACTTAGTTTCTTTATTTTCTACACGTATGTATATGTATATGCGCTATAATTTCTTGCTAGCGTTCCGGAAGTGAAGACAACTTTGAAAGAAACCCGAGCATCCAAAGTAATCCTAATGTTGGGGAAACCAAACATTCGCAAATGGAGATTTCTCCCTAAGGCATTGGAGTTGAATGCATTAAGTTCTCCTGGGGGAAAGCGATCTCGAAGGAGATGCATAGAAGGCGGGTAAGGACAATTGCTTCTACTTTGTTAGAGAGTAGGCACAGTGTGGCTCAAAGAAAGAACCCCTATACTTAAAACCTATGAATATGAATTCTAAAACAAAATTCCAGTGCAATATAGCAAAATGCTTGTAATATCCCTTACACGTTATAGTTTCGGATTTTAAAGGCAAACTAGTGATCGAAACAATAATAGTTAAAAAGGAAAATGAGTTGTTTTTTTTAACTACTATGGAGCTTAGCGTCCCATTATAAGGATTTTTACGCGCGAAAAAACCCATTGTCCTCCACCGAGGTTGAACCCACGAGCTCGGGAACTGGAGGCTAGCATGGTACCACTAGACCACGGAAGACAATCACGAAAAAGAACATAATATACCAAACTATACGAATCACTGCGTATACGATGTATAATAATCCTCTAAATCACGGATATAAGTCTAGAGGTGGAAGGAGGGAGAGTAGTAGGGAAAGGAAGGTGTAGGTTATCCTTCAGTATCCTTACTACAAACTCTAGTCAGAGAATGCATAACGCCATCTGACTTCTGTAGCGCACAGCTGTATTACAGTTCTGAATGCCTACTTCAAATTTAAAAAGGACAGTTTTTAAAGTCACTATTGGCAGTATAACTTTCTCTACTGACATTTAACACTTAAAGTAATATGTTTATAGTATCAATCCACTAGAGTAAAACTCAGCACAAGTAGACAAAACAAACAAACAAGCCAATTTTAATAGTTATTCATAATTTTAAATGTTTTCTGTGCTCTATTACCTTTTCATGTGAATATTGGTATTCAATTTTAAGAATAAATTTTCCGAAATGCATGCACAGACTTGCATACACACATTAATCATAATCATTACTAATGTAAAATTATAGTTTGTTTTAAAATGAAACTGTAATATTATTTATGTATAGTACAAATACTATTTTTAATTATGTATAAAATTTCACGAGAGATTTATTCCAAAATAACATTTCTTTATGAGCCTCTGGCTAACTGTTAATCCAATAAGGTTGGCCTTGCAGCCAGAATTGAAGTATTAAGTGTTGTGCAAGAGACAAACACAAGTAATGTGTAAAACATATTGAAAGCAAATGCTGTTCTATCTTACCTTGCCCACGAAATTCAATCTGTCATTCGTAAACTTTGCTATTCCAAATAGCACTTACCTGCAAACAAAAGAAAACAAATTCTGTCAAAACAGACAAATTAAACACAACCCAATACTTAGAATATAAATATTATAATAAAATAGTGGAAACATCTAATTAAATGTTATTTTTTTGGTTCTGAAAGTTCAAACTTTGTGGCAAGTAGTCTTAATCCATGTATGTTTCGGCAGAGGGCAACAATTCTCCATCTTCATTATGAAAACGTCGTCGTGAGGTTCGAAAGGTGAAGGTTAATTTTATTCTATGTGAATGACAGTTTGTTACTTTTCTCTACACATTATAGATTATTTTATACAGGTTTTACAAACTACAGGTGGGGTCATATTATTAGTGTAACATTCTCATTCGCCTCACTATTGAAAATGTGTTCATGGAACATAAATCGTTAATTATTATAATCAAAACATATTAAATATGAAAAATATTAAGTCCTACTGCTTAGCGCACATTGCTTTTAGCATAGTAAGTGTTTTTAATCTTTGGTAAAATTTTGCATATATATTTTGCTATATTAGTAAGTTGCACTGCATATTTACTAAAGGTTTTTCCTAATATTTCTATGACAGCATTGTATACAGATATATCGATTTTTAGGAATTTCTTGATATAATAGCCCAGTTACATTAGTGTAGTGATTGTTAGTTGGCCATTAGGACTCTGATGAAAGAATCATGCAACAATTTAGAAAATTAAAAAATCTATTTAACTGGTGCTATTGCATTCATTATATTCAAAGCTGTCAAAAATTAAATGTTTAAACACTTAAATGTTCATAGTTGTTGCATGTTTCATTTTAAAATATACCAATTAATGAAGTATTCATTTATTAGGTTACTCTAATAATTAGACCACATCTGTATTGTTGCAAAAACTTATTTTTCTATCTACTTAATGCTAATCGAGATAAACATTTACTGAAATAGTTTCATTACATATTTTGTTGTAGGTGCAATAGGATTGTAATGTAGTATTTATAATAATTTAGACACATTACAATTATATTTATCCCAGGGCCGGATCTTACTAATTACCCTTACTTACAATGACCGGGACGTGACATAAGGTAATCACAGTTTTATTAAACAACTGTGGAGTAATTTAAATCTTTGTGTAAATATATTTTCTCTGATTTTATTATAAATTCTTCTTTCTTTTCTTTTCTCTTTTTTCTTTTTTCTTTCTTTTCTCTTTTTTTGCTTTGTTTACCAAGTACATTGTTGATAAAGAAGGTGTTGCATTCCACCCAAAAATTCGATACCGAGATTTCAACGGAAGTACATGAGTTAATAAAAGCATTTTTAGAAAAAGGTCCGCGCGCGCGTCTGTGAAAAGCGTAACCCAAAAACGAATCGGATAAATACCAAACTTGGGTTTAGGTTCAGTATCTTCCAAAGCTGCGACACGAGGATTTTCAAGAATATCCCCTACTCCAAACTACCTTTAACATGAAACATTTTTCGAAACATTTCATTTTCTAAAAAATGTTTCTAACTATTTTGATTAGAATACCATATATTAAAGATATTTACATGATAAATAAAAGGTATATCTGGAATTGTCTAGGAATAGCCTGTGAAGTGCTTTCATTCGGAAGAAATTTTGTATAATCTTGTATAACTGCTAAACGTCAAACGACAGACGAATACGTACTACACAAAAGCTATAGATCTCTTTATAACGCACAATTTATGTCCAATAACCTTTATTGTGGCAAAGCCATTTCTGAGATGTCCGTCATTACTGGTTTGAATTGATCATTCTTTTAAAGTCCTGTCAACAATCCAATTTCATGGAAATAGTATGGAATGTATCTATAACGAAATGTGTAATGTAGCTATTTCTGCGAAGATTTACTTAGATTAAGATGTAGTAGATGGAAAGACAAGCCTTAGCAAGATTAGTTGTACTCTGCTAATAAACGATAGAGGGTAGAGAAAGCCATGTGGGTGCGTCATATTAGATTTTTTCAATACACCAAATGTTTAAAATGTTCATTAAATATTTCAACAGCCTTTTGATAACATTATGTATACCAGGTGAGTCAGCTGCTCCTATTTATTTTTGAATTTATGCAACGTGCTATAAACGACATATGTAACTTACGCCTTTCCTGCATGCCTTCTAATGGCTAATTTGCATAACACTTTATGGAGGAAGGGTAGATAACTCAGTTCATAAATGTTTTACGGGACAGAATGCAATCGCCATGTATGTCGACTCCAAAAGCATCCTACCCTGACACTGGGAGCTGGAGGAGTACTTTTAGGTGATTTTACAGACTTTTATTCTTTAGCATACATTCATACAAATCTTTGAAAACGCCCCTCAAGGAACAACTTATCATATGCATCGGTTGAAAAAACTATTTAAAAACAAAATGGCAGATCTAAGTATTGTGACCAATTGGCTGACCAATTTGTGTCAGCCAACACAGGTTCGTTGTACATTCTTCTCAAAATATGCTAAGTATTAGGTAGATAATTTCCCTTCTGTCACAAACTAAGGCATATTTCAGTCATACAGTAATTGAAATGGCTGATGCAGTTTGTTAATTTGAGTTAAAACTACCAAAACGAGCTACAAACACTGTATGGAGCTACTAAAACCATGTGAAGAATGGTATTATCATGGTACATTTACCACTGTGCCCACTTCAGTTCGGGTTTAAATCCTTCGTGTTAAGTTCAAACTTTTTATTACCTTTTCTTTATTACTTTGGGCTTATAATTTTATATTATGATACAAAGAATATTTTTATAAAATTATAAGTGTAAAAAAATAGAATAATGGCCATGTTTTCCACTGACAAGTGGATAATTTATACTTAATAGTAAGTATTTCATTGTGCTCGGTATTATGATTGGTCCATTCAGCCAAGTTTAAAACACTTCACACATGTAAAGTGGCTTTAGCTATTTGCACCTGCGTCAATGTTGGCGTGAATACTCTCTCCATTTTCTACTGAGTATTTGTAACGTTTCTACGAGACACGGCTGCTGTCATAACGTATGCTGACATGCTGTTAATCTATGGAGAAACAAGGTGTTATGCCAAGTGTTATGCACTGTTATTAAAGCGCTTGTATGAAGAACGTTTCCAGGTAGAAGGGCACCTACTGCAAACACTTTACGAAGGTTTGAAAGACGTCTTCGTGAAACAGGATGATTTGGAAGAGCACCACCTGCTCGCGATGCTCCAGTAACCTCTGGAGGCAATGAGGCAGCTGTGCGAAACGCAATAGAATGCAATCTACATACGAGTTCAAGGACCATAGAACAAGATCTGCAAATAACTCTAAGTCGGTCCTCAGTAATGCGCATATTGCCCCGTAATAAATATCATCCATACCATCTACAACTACACCAGGCTCTCCACGGACGCGACTTTCAACCGCGAGTGATATGGAGTCCACCACACTGGTCACTGGTTGTAAGGAATCACTTACATAGAACTTATCTGCAAAAATGGATTGACCGAGGGGGACTAATTGCATGGCCCCCTAAATTACCTGATCATACCCCACTGGATTTCTTTCTGTGGAATCATTTAAAGGAACGGGTCTATGGTCAAGAACCGCAAAGCCCAAATCATCTACGGGCAGTCATACGTAAAGAATGCAGGCAGATTACACCGCACATGTTACAGCATGCAAGAAGGTCTCTCCGGCAACGTACCCAAATGTGCATTGATGAAGGGGGCTGTCATTTTGAGCATTTACTATGTTGATAAAATCCACGCTCTTTAACAATTTATTATGCTGTTTACCCGTGAAATTAGTACATTTACAACTCCTTTGTCAATAGAAGAAGAAAATATAGGGTTTAAACACGAAAAGCGGTTAGATTTAATAGCGTCGACATGCGCCCACATTTACATCAGATACGGTACAGATTATTACGGTGAACATGATCCACAAATATTATATGATTGTAATTCTTGTGTCTTTGGCTCACAGGAGATCCAATAACAAAATTATGTAAATTAGTGTACTAAAATACGGAAAATAAACACAAGGAGAAAGACAAAAAAGAAAAAAGAACCAAAACAATTTAATGTAAGTATTAGATTCGAACCTCCTTTGCTTCACCACATATCAGTTAACCCACTCGGCCAGAAACCACGCATTTTACCCCGCTCACCGGAAGAACATTCCTCTGCCTCCTTGCAAGTATTATATTACATGAAAAGCCGTCTTTTTTAAGCCTTTCGCAGCTACTTGGCTCATTCAAGCATTTAATCATTAATGGCCGTTGCGTATATCCCGAATAAAATGGCTGAGCTACAATAACAGTTGCTTTGCTAAAAGCATAAATGTTTTCACATTAGACTATAAACTGCGGGTTGCATAGATACGAATACTTAGGGACAGTTGACTCACCTGGTATATGCGTATTTAATTCAAACACTACTGGAAATAACAATTCGTATAAAACTTTAAAAGGATTCTGTGAGAGAAGCTTCTTTTAACGAGTTTATGCATACAAAAATATGTGGAGTCAGCACATATTACTTATTTCGTCCCCCACCCCTTTTATAAAAATTATCTTCTATCCAGAAAACAATTAAAAATCTGACATTTGTATGAATCATAAAAATATACTTTACAAGTAATTTTACTTAAATTTTGACATAGCCTTCCCTTCTTGCCTTCTATAACTTTGGCGTTACAAACTACGCCAACAGAAACTGCAAGCAAAAAATTTTGATACAGATAGTAACCTGTATTCTTATATCACTTCAATATTAATTTTAGAAGCATATATAATATCGGAGGCAGACGGAAATATACGCTTAGGGATTAACAGACCGTTTTGGAAATACAATAGACCACCTTCTATAGGGCGCCGAGTGTCGGCCGGTGCACATTTATTTGTAGCGGCAGACATACGTGACCAGGACAAGAGGCCACAGATTTTAGGCTAAAGAAGAATTTGGCGGAAACGTATTTTAACTTAAGATTGCATTAGTCCTTATAAGAACGTCCAGAACGTTTATATTTTTAAAAAAATGTGAGAAAGCTAAGTGTGGGAGTTTCTATAATATTTATCCACCAACAGGAAAATTACACTTATTTTAAGGAAATTCTGTCACCAAATGATAATAAGGAAAATTCACGTAACTCGGTAGAAGAAAGGAAATGGAGAGATTTCTAATGAGCGAGTAAGATCACTTGCAATTTGGAGTCGCGCGGTAGCGGACATACACTACGTGATCAAAAGTATCCGGACACCTGGCTGAAAATGACGTGGCGTACTCCATCGGTAATGCTGGAAGTCAATATGGTGTTGGCCCATATTGACGCCTCAATGACAGCGTTCACTCTCGCAGGCATACTTTCAATCAGGTGCTGGAAGGTTTTTTTTGGGGAATGGCAGCCTATTCTTGACGGAGTGCGGAACTGAGGAGAGGTATCAATGTTGGTCGGTGAGGTCCGGCACGAAGTCGGCGTTCCAAAACATCCCAAAGGTGTTCTATAGAATTCAAGTCAGGACTCTGTGCAGGCCAGTCCATTACAGGGATGTTATTGTGTGTAACCACTCCGTCACAGTCCGTGCAGTATAAACAGGTGCTCGATCGTGTTGAAAGATGCAATCGCCATCCCCGAATTGCTCTTCAACAGTGGGAAGCAAGAACGTGCTTAAAATATCAATGTAGTTCTGCGCTGTGATCGTGCCACGCAAAACAACAAGGGATGCAAGCCCCCTCCAGGAAAAACACGACCACACCATAACATCACCACCTCTGAATTTCACTGTTGGCACTACACACCTGGCACATGACGTTCACCGGACATTCGCCATACCCACACCCTGCCATCGGATCGCCACACTGTGTACCGTGATTCGTCACTCCACACAACGTTTTGCCACTGTTCAATCGTGTAATGATGACGCTCCTTACATCAAGCGAGGCGTCGTTTGGCATTTTCCTGTGTCATGTGTGGCTTATGAGCAGCCGCTCGACCATGGAAGCCAAGGTTTCTCACCTCACGCCTAATTTTCATAGTACTTGGAGTGGATCCTGATGCAGTTTGGAATTCCTGTGTGATGGTCTGGATAGGTGTCTTCCTATTACTCTTTACGAGTCTCTTCAAATGTCGGGGTCTCTGTCAGTCAACAGACGAGTCGGTCTGTACGCTTTTGTGCTGTACATGTCCCTTCACGTTCCCACTTCACTATCAAATTAAAAACAGTGGACCTAGAGATGTTTAGGAGTGTGGAAATCTCGCGTACAGACTTCTGACACAAGTGGCACTCAATCACCTGACCACGTTCGAAGTCGGTGAGTTCCACGGAGCGTCCCATTCTGCTGTTTCACGATGTCTAATGACTACTGAGATCGCGGATGAGTACCACGCAATAGGTGGCAGCACAATGCACCTAAGATGAAAAACGTATGTTTGTGGGGGTGTCCGGATACTTTTGACCACATAGTGTATAAAGACTTGCATGTTGGAATCGCGGGGAGGCGCACATGTAAAACACTTGCATTATGAACTACGCAGGGGCGAATCCGTAAAACTTATAAACTGTGAGTACACAAAATGAGCAATGCACTTCAATGAAGTGGAACCACGCGCCGTTATGTAGTGCTGGCAAACGAAGTTTTGCGAGTTGTGGTAAAGAAAGTTTTTAGCGAACAATTCGCGCAATCGGCCTCTGGCGCGAATGTATAAATGCTTGTGTGGCAAGTTCAAACGCAGGAGCGGAGTTAAGGAGAACGAAACAAAGTGGGTGTGAACATAGTTATTTAACCATAAACAGCATCGTACTGAGCATCGGACAACACGAGCCGAGATTAAGAGATCCACCATTAGACCCACGCACCTCCCGTATCTCTCCTTGTCCTTCCCTCTCCGAGGACGAACCCACTCCAGAACGTAGTCTGGTAGAATAGAATTTTGTGGTTTTACTTACGAAAATAGTAGAAAAATTAAATTAAGACAGATCGAAAACTCAGACTTACGAAACAATGCAACCTCGATGAGTTGTGTAGCCCGTCGGTGCTCGAGTCCCTCTGTCCTCTCTGCAGTCCAGTGTTGCCAACCAAAAAACACTGTCTCTAACTACAGCTCCAACAAAATTCCGCTACATTCCTCAACAAATATATTACATCATATGATTACTATGAATCGTATAAAAGTTATTACAGTCTCTCTGTTGGTAATATAGGCCTACTTTATTGGCGTCAATTTAGGTTTTGATTAGGATCAATACTTAAGTTAAAATTAATTTAATCATTGTACATTTCTTAGGAAAATGTAAATAAATTTTACCCGAGAAATCCTTGTGCAGTCAGTAGCTATCACAGCGTTTCAAAAGATCACTTCTTTTTACCCCCCCCCCCAAAACAACATTGCATGCTGTACACTTTGCTTTTATACCATCTTCTTTAACTGGTTGTAACCATTTCAAAAACATCTTCTTTCAAATACTTATCGGAAAACAACTGTTTTTTCACTTTCATATCTTTCGACAATTCTCCGCGGAATTCTCTTTTTCTCTTAGGATCGGAGTACGCCTTATTACTCATTATATAATTGTGTAGCAGTTGCTACCCCACGTTTGGAGAGACTTAGCTTGCAGTGGTTGCAACCCCACGTATGGGAGCCAAACTTGAAGTTGTTTTTGTTGTTGTGGTCGCACCACGTATTGCGGGAAATATGTTTCTTGAAGTGTTCGCCCCACGTACGATACAAACTTTCCGGTGGCCTTCGTCCCACGTTTACTTTTCCGGTAGCCTTCGCCCCACGTTTAAAAATCAACTTTGTATTTTAATGTTTATTTAAATATTATATATGTATGCCTCGACTGCGTCAGTAGTAATTTTCAGAGCACGTATGTCTTAACAGGGCTCGAACGACTAAAGAACGAAGACTTACATAAATTATAGTTGTATTGTACTTTTTTTTATTAATCCTTCACTTAAATAACACTTCACTGATGTATCCTACTGTAGAGCTGTGAGATTATTGTTAATTGTACTTTTTAACACGTAAGCGATATATTATTCTTACCGAAATTAAGTTTTTTGTCTCACACTGAACACGTATCTTACCGATCTAAACTAGACTAGTTGGGAACGCTGTCTTGTAGCGTCTGCCGCCTGAATTTGAAAGCTTCCTCTATTTCAAGTCTCTGATTGGCTAATCCTGCTCCAATAGAATACTTTTATTTAACTTAAGCTTTTTCTAGTTTTTGATTGGTTATTTATAAATTGCTTTAAATATTACATTATTTTTCAAGAATTATTAGTAGATTTATCAAACGTTCTGATTTATTGTTGCCTCAAGGCTATCTCATTGTTAGCAACCTTCGGCTTCTGCTTTATAATTTTGCTTGCTACGAAAAGCAGCTTGCTTCCATTCTCACAGTTCCTTCATTGTTAAAACTACGTAATACATTCACGTAACATTATTATACATAATAATATAAACATAATACATTGACTGTTACATACATTTTATATATTATATTATACACATATTGCTTTAAGCCTTGCTGTTGTTATATTTTAGATTATATAATTAGATTTATATCATTTAAGTGTTAAAAATGCTTCCTCAATTCATAATACTTAAAATCAGAAAATTAACTTTGTGAATATAATTGAAATTATTTACATATCATTTAGTAATAATCATAAATTTATTTATAAAATTAAAATTGACAAATGTTGCTACATTTTCCCACTACGAGACATTGTAGCGAAAAACGAAAATTTCGTTACGCGTAGCGGAATTCCGCTACGGTTGCCAACATTGTGGCAGTCGCCTCTCGCTTGATAAACCAAGGCACGAATCTAGCCGGGAGGGAGGGTACGTTGGCGACCGTGCTGCCCTTCTCCAAGCAGCGGCAGGCTGCGAAGCTACGGACATTCATATATGACTACGACGAAATCAGGAAGCTCTTCTCCACGTAGCTGACATACTAAAGCATAAAGGATAGTTATGCTTCCATGACCACTGATTGCCGATGATAGACTTTCTGGGTCAGGGTACCAGCGGAGGTCATCATAGCAATCACTGAAGTGGAGGGAGGGGAATGTGCAAAACGTCACAGGGTTGCGAGTTATAAAAAAATCTTACGGAATGAATAAGACCTCACAGAAATTTCAAGATGCATAATTTATTAGTCAAGTAAGTGCTCTCCAGATATGGTATTTTTAACCAAAATAATCGGAGTTATTTTTTAAAAAAAACTAAAGAAAATGTTTCAATAAAAGATAGTTTGGTTTGGGAAGGTTTTATTGAAAATCGGATGTCGTTTACCGTGGTCTAGGGTGGTCTCTAGTTCCTGAGGTCGGGGTTTCAAACCCGGCGGAAGGCGATGGATTTTTTCGATCTAAGCATCCTTAGCATGGCTTTCTTCGGAAGGGAAGTAAAGCCGATGGGGACATAATAAAAAACCTCAAGCCTGAGCAAAATTTCCGATCTTTCACGCTCTATATCGAATGGTACGCTAACGACCATAGTAGTTAAAGAGCGTCCATAAATAAAACTAAATTTAATTTAACCTTGATATAAATAAAACTCAATTTAATTTAATTTTGGAATGTCGTTTTGGTATGCCGGACGGTAAACTTCTTTGTAACTAGGATAAACCTGAGCAGGACAAAAGACCCTCAGATTTTAAGTTAAAGTAAACAAGTAGCCAGAAACGTGTTTTATCTTGAAATCACTTCAGTTCTCTTGGGAACGGCCAGAATGTTCTTTTCAAAACACATGAGAACGCTTAGTGGGGAGTTACTATAACACTATCCAGCAATAGAAAAACTACATTTATTTAAAGGGAATGCTCTCGACAAATAATGCTAAAGGAAGTGTCACGTAATTGGACAGGCAACAAAAACTTACATGGCAAGATCTAAAATGCAGGAGTAAGATCAGTTGCAATTCGGGATCGTGCGTAATGAGACATATAAGGACTTGACATTTTGGGAACCACTTGCATTGTGAAGTATGCGTGGGCGAACACGTTAAACTTATAAACTGGGGGTGCACGAAATGGGAAACGCAACATAATAAAGTGAAACTACGCGCCGGTATGTAGTGCTGGCAAACGTGCAGTTTTCGTGATGATAAAATAAGTACAGTAGAGTCTCGCAAATTCGAAGTTCCGTTAAATCTGAGCTACTTGAAGACACGATTTTTTTTAACCAGAGGCCAGTCATCAGTTTACACGGTCCTGATACGTATCTACATACTTTTGCACCTTCCTACCTCTTGTCTATAGTGTGTGTGTGTTACATGGCAAGGATTAACTTCCTTTCAATTAGGGACCGGGCGAAAACTGGGAAAAGCCTGCCATAATATGTGCGTACATACATTGTAGCAAACATTCCCCACCGGAAATACTTTTCAGCTGTAATAATTAACACTCTGACTACATTCATTGTAGCAAACATTCCCCACCGAAAACACCTATACTTTTCACTGCAATAATACACTGTCGATTTTATGACTGAAAATGTTTGACAGCCATTATAAGTAATCAGCTAGCCCAAATAGTTAACATTTGTTTTGTTGAGAGGAAAATTATTTCTTGCAACTCAAACAGCAAGCCAGGGTTGCGTCAAGTCAAAGGGATGTTATATTTTAGTATGTTTGTAGCCTTATTTGTGAATACAGTATGTTAGAGGTTGTTGTACATCTTATTCCTGATTTTCTTCAACAATCAGTGCTAAAAGAAGATGAAATTGTACCATTAAAGGTGAAAACTCAAGCTTTGAAAAGATTGGATAAAGGGGAGATAAAAAGCATGCAGCGGAATATGGTTTTGGGGAAGTAACAGTTGGAGACTGTCGATAAACTGAAGAAGTATTCAACAGTGTTCAGATAACTCTTTTAAAAGAAAGTGCATGACAGGTGAAGCAGTATTTCATCGCTTATAATATAATTTAGATTCTGAGCGAGGCTAACTGCAGATTTCCGTGAATTCGGAAGGGGTAAGTCAAGTCCTTGGACACCCTTGGCGAGGTCATCACCCCCTATACAAAAGAGAACCAAGCCCTGTATAGCGTCTACTGGCTGGGTTGGAGCCTAACTGTAAACCCCGTAGCGCGTGGGTAAAAATTTGTGTAAATTGACGAGAAACGTGAAGCTCGTTCTCTAGTATTTTGTTGACTTCGGCGAGTAGACATACATTCCTCGACGCTCCCACGAGCACGTGCTCGAGATGTGAGCGTAAGTTAAAGATACTAATATTCCGGGAGCATTTAAGTATTTTATATATCGCCGTGATAATCGGGAGCGAGTTTTGCTTTTATTTAGTGAACGGGAAAATAAGTTTACGCCACTATTCCCGTAAAGCTCTCAGTTAGCCTTGCTCCGAGAACATTCTTGTTTGTAAAATGAATCGTCAATAAACTGTGAATCAACGCAAATTGTAGTCTTCATTCCAACGTGGTAAACCTAGTTACCCTGCAGATAAGAGCTACTCATTGGGCATTTGAGCAGACAGCCTCACGGGATCAGAATACGAAAGAGCTAGAAACAAGTTTAAAGAAGATGACGGTTTCAGCGCAAGTGTAGGTTCGTTACACAGATGGAAGAATAGATATGGTGTACGACAGCTTGAAGTTTGTGGAGAAAAACTTTCCGGTGATTCTTTCGTAAAACACTTTTGTAAAAAATTTGAACTCGTAAAAAGTGAAAAACTCAGTAATGATTAGTTATACAATTGTGAAGTAACAGGGCTCAGCTTTAAAATGTTACCTTCTAAAACACTTGCTTCACACTAAGAATGGCATGCTCCATGACCACAAAAAAGTAAACAGATAGTGACATTACTCGCTGCATCAAATGCATCAGGTACACACAAACTAAAGACATTTCCTTTTCTGCACTGCTCACCCGTCCCATGAACCAAAAGAATGCCTGAATGGACAGAGGAATGTTTAAGAAGTGATTTTATGTTGACTATGTGCCGGAAAATAAGTTTTTGGAGAAAAATGGTTTGCCTAGTAAAGCAATCTTAAAGATGGACAACGTTGGATCGCATCCAGACAAGGAGGAACTGCAATTGTGATGGAATTTGGTCTTTGTTTTTGCGCTAATGTCACAAGTTTGATACAGTGATGGATCAGGGGGCTTTGGAATGTTTAAAAAAAGTATTGATGTCGCCTATTGCAGTCACTTATACAAGCAACAGAAGAGGAAACATCACACATTTTCTAAAACTAGTAACCATGAGGGACGTAGCTTATTGGATAACACAGTCATGGAATGAAGTGAAGTCTGAGACATTGTTAAATCGTGGAAGAAAATTTTAGAGAGAAAATCGACTGGTGAGAGTGAATTCGATGATGATGCTGTTGAAGATGTCACACCCATGTGAAGGTAAGTTACGGAATAGATAAAGAGTGATGAACAGTTTGAACTTTTGGAAACATCAGATGTTGAGATGTTGAATGAGCCGACAGAAGAAAGCGAGGAGGAAGACACAGAAGTGAGAACACCAAAGATGGGTCATAATGGTGATTTTGCTGTGTTGGAGGCGGTATTGCGCTATATAGAACAACCACTAGAGGCAACACCATGCGACACCATGTTACTCAAACGATGGCGTGACATTTCCGCGCAAAAGCGATTCAGTATCCTGAAGCAGAAGACCTGAAGCTTTAAGACCTTTTCAAAAAATAAACCCAAGTATGTATGCACATATTGAATTTATTTCTGTACAGTAAATAACCACCTTGATTTGTTATTGGTTTCGTTTCGTCTTTAATGAGTTTTCCTTCACCCTCCATTACCTTAGATTAGCGATACTCTGCTATATATAGCTAACAATTGGTAAAATCGGCCTCTGACGCGAATATTTAAACGTTTGTATGGCAGGATCAAACGCGGGAGTGGAGCTAAAGGGAACGGAACAAAGTGCGTGTAAATAAAGTTACTTAACCATAATGACATCTGTGTTAAGCATCGAATAACACGACCCGATATTAAGAGATCCACGCATTCCTATATCTCTCCTCATCCTTCTCTCCGTGAGGACGAATCCAGCTCCAATATTTATATATTTACTCTTAAAATCAGCGATAAAATGAATTTGGCGCATGAAGGATTTTAGATATTTTATTATTCCAAATGTCTTAAATGCTTCTAATAATTGAATTCAATGCGGGGAAAAACAGTTACGTACTGTGAATAGTTGTAATTTATTTTGTGAGGAAACACATTTTGTATTATTCAAATAGTAAGTTTTGTTCATTCGGTGGCTATTTTGTTTTATCCAGATGCAGTCTACAAGAATTTCAGATGATATACAGACGTGCGCCAAAAAGCACGCTAGTACGTTATAACTAGTGGAATACGTTATGTGCATTGGGTTGCAAGAACCAGATTCAACTACGCCAGCCACACAGAGAAAGAGAGGATTATTTGAGCAAGGTATTTAATATAGAGCTCTGCGAGACAGAATGGTTAGGGAAAATGTCGCATACACTCGCTCTGTCTACAACATCTAGTTATATATTCAAATCATTCACTCACCTACTTGCGATTCCAGTCACATCTTAAGTTATCTCTCAACATGACACTGAAGTCGACTACAGCTTCAAACTGAAAACTTCCACAATCTTCGGGAAAATTGCCCTCTTTTAAACGGAAGTTGTATCTTAACTAGACCTACAATTTAACGCGGAAAATGGCTGTTCTAAAATCATATTCCTCTCTTAAATAAAAGCTTATACAAACATTTTAATTAAACAAAACCGGCGTAATATTTTTTTTCTATCTCTGCTACCTACCCATAGTAGGTAGAGGAAGGCGTATTATACCCAAACCCAATTTTTATAGGAAGAACTGTCTTTCGAAAAAGAGTAAAAAGATCTGTGTGTGTGTGTGTGCGCGCGCGCGCGCGCGTACGAGTGTAAATGACAGAACTCAAGAAATGAAATCAAACAAATATAAATTATGCAAGCCAATGATCTTTAGGACAGTTCTTCACACAACTCCTTACATGCAAAACCATTCGTTATCCTTTACTGTATCTAAAACACCTCTATCGATTATACTGCATGAGAAATTATAGCAGCAGATTCTGCAGTTTTACTTCCCTCTGTCCCTCTCGCTTTCGCTCTTACCCTTCCTCTACCTCTGTGCAACCTATATGTCATATGATATTTTGAAAGCTGATAATAAAGCTTGTTATGGGATATTATTAAACATTAAAACAAGCTGTCGGGCATGACGATTCCCTGCCTTTCCAGCCACCAATTTAAAAATATTGGATATGGTATGTGGTACAAAATCACAGAGAAAACCATCAAATTAAAAATGTTGGATATTGTATATCGTACATAATCAACCAACAAAAAGAATATTCTTGGTCCTTAATTATACATTTTGGCGGAGTGATATCTGATATTATGTTTGACATAATTTGCTCTCTACAAAAAAATGAATTGAGTTTTATTTATGCTGGCTCTCTAACTACTATGGTTCTTAGCGTCCTATTCTAAACTGGGCGTGAAAGACCGGGAATTTTGCTTAGAGGACTATTTATAAGGTTTGAGGTTATTTTACGTGCCATAAATCTACGACAGGGACCACCGGCTTTATTTCCCTTCCGAAGGAAGCCATGCTAAGGATATTTACACCCGAAAAAAAATCCATCTTTCTCTACAGAAGCCTGATTAAAACACACTTCCATAAGCTTTATGAATGTGTTTCAGAATCCAGAAATGGCATATCTTTAGAAATATAATAAAGGTTATCTAGAGACTTACTTCACTATACACATTTTTGGGCAAAATGTCGGTGTCACAAATGTATGTACATAGTTCCGTTATAACAGGATCCAATAGCTGTCTTTTGTTTCGCTGTTTATCCTTGGCTTAGTTGTTCCATAGTAGTCGTATGTTTACATTTAGAATAAAAATATATTCGGTTTTAGTATCACCCACATCCTCTTTATAACAAGAAGAACAACGCCCAACTCTTTCATCACATTCAAAGGTCCCGAATTCAAATCTCGTTTAGGGCAAGGTACTCCGATAAGGTTTTGCCGCAGTTATTCCTTATTCTGAAAAGATAAATGTCGGGAAACTTTAAAATCTAAGAACCCGGGGCTCTTTTGAGCATGATCTCACCCAGTCCAATCGTTCATCGTTTATTAGCCCTACTCGGTTAAAGGACGTTAAACTATATATACTTAAAAAAGAATCACAACAACGACGAAAGTCAAAACCAATAAGTATATGCTATTTTGACTCCAACACGTTCGCATTCTACATCTAGGTGTTGTAACCTACTTTTAGTCTTAAAATCATCATGTTTTAAGGCTTTTGGATCATGTAATAGGCGAACGCTTCAAAATTTTGCAAAGTGTTTCAGTAGAACTCCTTAACTAAAGGTCTTAATTCTCATTCACAATATATAGGGTAGCTTTAGATAAATGGTAGCTTAATTTGTTTATGACTGGCCTTGAAGTCCTCTTCAATCTCGCTAAATTTTATATGTCTGGGAATTCATAAGAGAAAGGCCAAAACTACGAGGCTTGTTTTTAAAGTAAATACCTATATTTTTAAAAAAAATAACACACATTGTTTTCCAAATACTTTATTATCATTCATTGTCTTACACCTCCACTTCTCCACATAGTCACCCTAGTTTTACAGACATTTATCCTAACGGGAAAACAGTTTTTATGTGCCTTCGTCAAAGAATGATGCCGCCTATGATAAAAGTCTGGTCTGCAATTCTTGTTTCACAGCACCATCGTTGCTGCAATATTTTCACCCAATTCTTCAGATGAAGAAATAGATGAAAATCGCATGGTGCCAAATCCGGACTGTGGGGAGGGTAGTTCGAATTGTTCCCAACCACATTATGCGACCATATCTTGAGTTTGTTTGGCTGTGTGTGCCAGACAGTGTCACTCATTATTGTTTCCCCATAAACCGCACACAATTAGTGATGAATGTTTGTTGGCGTATCATTTCTCGCATTCAATAAACGAATCACTGATGATATCACTGTAGGCGGGTCTTTCAATTATTTTGAACACTTCGAAACCCTCTAAAAACAAGAAAACACAAAGTGAGGATCGCTCACAGATGCGTCTGACTTCCTAATGAATGGAGGAGGTTATCCCGCATGCCCAAAATCGCGACTGCAGCGTTGCAGCGGCGAAATATTAAAATGTACTTACTTTAAAAACATGTCCTTAGCTATACAAATACGTAGAACACATCACAAAATGCAATTTTCTGTATATTTTATGGTGTTCTACAAAGTAGTTACTAATAACTGTATTTTTCCAAGTAGTTTCGCTTAGTAATGACAATTATTCCGAAATGGATTCAATATATTATAGATACAAAGAGGCTGTAACTGCCGTCTACTCTTCCAAAATATATAAAAATGTCAACAACAAAAATAATACAAGACTTTGATAAGGCATAGTCTTTGTATGGTCTGGTTAGAACAAAAGAACAACATTATATTTCTAAAGTGTTTTGTTTAAAGGTTGGAAGGTTCAAAACAAGCGAGACAAATGTTTAAAGTGAATTTTCAACATTATTAACATATATTTTAAATCCTTTAAACTTGACAGGATCAGAGAAAAATAATTTTCATGAATGCGCTAGTGATCTGAGAAGCCCAAAAGTATTAAAGTTTCTTGATGTTAAAATAAAAGCCTTAGACATGTAGCTTAATGCAACGATTTGAAACCCAAACCCGACAGCAGCATGAGAGGCCGGCGCGTTGTTCGACACTAACGCTTTGTGCCTTTCTTAGTGTTTCTTATTCATAGGAAATAATATAGTAATTCGGAATTTTGTGATCAAGCTGTCTAAGGTACTCTGTTCTGGTATTTCTTGGCGTAAGAACTAAAGGTTCGAGTTCTCGTGCATAGATATATGTGTGTGTAAACAACACATAAAAAAAAGATATGATGTATTACACTCTCATGACTTTCTTTACTGTTGTACAAACTCTTATTCTCCATATGCATCATGTTAACCGAGATATCGCGATGTTAAAGATATTGCTAATTTTCTTGAAGATGCAAGGGGAATTGGTAGGCTTTAAGCTATAGACAAATATTTTAACAGCTGGTTGCTATGTGGAGTATTACATTCTCTTTGCATTAGCAGGACAAAAAAAATCTGATGTGTTACACTCACATGACTTTCCCTACTCTTGTACAAACTATTTTTACAAACTCTTATTCTCCATCTATTTCATATTAATCAAGATAAACATTTGCAGAAACGATCTTTTGACATGCAAAGAGAATTACATTTTACACATAGCGACCAGTTCTAAAAATATTTGACTATGGCTTAAGGCGTACTATGTTCCCTTTGTTTCGTATTTGCAAGGGCAATATAGAAATACAGTAGCCTTTAAGCATCGACATACATCTTAATAGCTGGTTGCTAGGTGCAGCATCATTCTCTTTTCCACAGATTAATACTCTTTGCATATACAAGACAAAAAAAATGAATAACGATTTCCCATTTGAGAAAATAAGTATTGAAAAATTTAAGGGAATAACAAGCAATATCTCGAAAATGGTTCACTCAACAAAAAAAATGTATATGACATAAATTGTGTATTTTAACGTGATCTACATTATTTGTGCAGTAAAATTTCGTCTATCTCTTATGGTTTACCAGTTATGCAAAAGTCGTTCACAATGAAGAATACTTTTGGGGACATTCCCAGAAAATTCAAGATTTACATTTTATTTGTCATAAAAATATCTTAAACATATGATATTTTAATCAAAATCGTTAGAGCCATTTTTGAGAAAATTAAAATTTTCGAAAAATCTTGCATGTAAAGGATAATCTGGGGTGGGAGGATTTTCTTGAAAACCTTCGTGTCGCATCCTTGGAAGATACTGAACCTAAATACCAAGTTTGGTGTTTATCCGACTGTTCGTTTCTGAGTTATGCTGTTCACAAACAGACAGGCACACAGACAGACAGACACACAGACACACACACACGGACATGTTTCCAAAAATGCTTGTTTTGGATTCAGGGGATCTCAAAACATGTATTTCCGGTGAAATCTCGGTATAGAATTTTTGGGTGGAATACAATACTTCTCCTACTTACTATACGTAATAGAGAAAGTAAAAATGAATAAGGAATTTCAGAAAAAGTATAAGTGTTGGAAAATTTAAGGAAATAACAAGCAATATCTCGAAAACGGTTCACTCCACAAAAGAAATGTATATAACATAAATTATGTATTTTAACGCGATCTACATTTTTTGTGGAGTAAAAGTTTGTCTATCTCTTATGGTTTACCAGTTATGCAAAAGTCGTTCACAATGGAGAATACTTTCGGAGACATTCCCAGAAAATTTGAGAGATACATTTCATTTGCCATTAAAATGTCTTAAATTTATGTTATTTTATTCAAAATTTTTAGAGCCATTTCTGAGTAAATTAAATTTTCGAAAAATGTTCCATGTAAAGGGTAATCTGGGGTGGGGGATTTTCTTGAAAACCTTCGTGTCGCATCTCTGGAAGATACTGAACCTAAATACCAAATTTGGTGTTTATCCGACTGTTCGTTTCTGATTTATGCTGCTCACAGACACACAGACCACACACGGAGATGTTTCCAAAATGTTTTTTTTTTTTTTGGATTCAGAGGGTCTCAAAACATATATTTCCGTGAAATCTCGGTATCGTATTTTTGGGTGGAATACAATACTTCCCCTACTTACTATACCTAGTAGAGAAAGTAAAAAACAGATGGGTTGCATTCACCTAACTTTCTCTAAGTTTTATCGCTTATTGGTGGGTATACAAACTATTCTTACTAAAGCTTATATTTCTATCTAATACTTTTAACCCAAACAAACCTTTGCAGAAATAGCTACATTACACACTTCGTTATAGATACAACGAGAACGGCGTCAGTCATATGTTTAAGAACTGGAACTGGACGCTATACACTGGTCTTCAAATTCCATAATTTTTCCATGCAATCGCGAGAAACAACTGAATGTTAGCATGACTTTACCAGAATGACCAAGTATAAACAATTCGAATCATTAATAATGGATATCTCAGGAATGGCTTATGCCGAAAGGGTTGTGTTTTAAAAGATCTATATTTTTTGTGTAGTACGTTTTCGTCTATCGCTTAACGTTTACCAGCTATCTAAACAAAATAATACAAAATTCCTTCCGATTAAACAGGACTTCACCACCATTCCAAGAAAATTCAAAATGTCATGTTAATATTGTTAATATATGATATTTTAATCAATACCTTAAGCCACTTTCTAAAAAATCAAACATTTCGAAAAATGTTCTATGTAAAGGTTAGTTTAGGATGGAGGTTTTCTTGAAAATCTTCGTGTCGCATCCTTGAAAGATGTTGAACTTAAATACCAAGTTTGGCAGTTATTCGACTTTCCAAGTTTAAGTTATGCAGTTCATAGTACAGACACACACACACACCTTTTTCTAAAAATTCTTTTTTGGAGGGATTTAAGGTGCCTCAAAACGTGTATTTCCCCTGAAATCTCGGTATAGATTTTTTTGGGTGGAATGGAATACCTTCTCTAACTACTATGTACATTCTCAGCATAAAAATTAGTCCATTCCCCTAGCTTACCATAGGGTTTTTCTCATCGTAAGATAACCAACTTTTGACTCGTCCGATGGGTATCAGCTCTCTATGTAACTGGCCTGAAAAATAATTAAAGGGCACAAAAACTAACCAATGAACAAGTTTATAACCTATGTGGAATGAGGTAGGACACCGCGTCTTTGAAAGAGTTTGGCTACTATTGGTATAAAAGTAAAGCCTAAACCAATTACAACATAATTCTGCCTTCTAGAGGAAGTGTGGAGTATTATTGCATGTGAGGTTAAACTGGACGACAGCTACGACATTTATATATATATATATATATGAGAGCTTCCATCAATGACAGGAGAAGAAGGTTCAGATTTTGCTGCTACTAAACGGCAGTAAGAAAACCGGCATTAAGGAAATAGTGTAGCATGAAAATACTGCATAAGGTTTAAGTTACAATGTTACCCTTAGCAGTTTAGCCACACTTTGGAGGAGACAAAGTACGCTGTCAATCCAGGGGCTAGAATTATGCTCGAAAAACAGAGGTGGTCACGCGGGTAATAGATAGGTTTATGTTTTGTCAGTACCAACATAAACAGTTCCGTTCCATTGTGGGTCACATTTTATGCATTTCAATATACGTGGTAGAGAAAGAAATAATAATTAATTAACATAAAAGGATGTGAATTAAATGCTCTTAGTGGAGTTTTGTGAACAACTAAGGTTTACGAATGTTTTCAATTACCACAGATTGGAGCCATTGTTTACGTATTTCTTTCAAAACAAATGACGAATTATTATGATGAACACGGGTTTTCCGAGCGTTTCTTGAGCGTACTAAGCTTTAAAAGTAGCAGGTACATTTTAAGGAATAATACTTGTACATTAATATAGTATTTGCCTATCTTCAAATAAAGGTCACTAGTCATGCGTTTCCAATTTTAATGCGTGCGAATTTCATCGAACATAATCTAAGAAACAAGTAAAAGTACAGAAATAAAATTCGATGTATAACTCTAGAAAGGTATCTCAGAGAACTTGTTCCCAAATTCTAACTTCTGTCTCGTAGCACAAGCAACCATTTTCTTTACGGTTATATGAATAATGTTGCTCAATGGTTCGACAACGCGAACAAAGCAATATGGTTCAATCTGTTCCTCCTCGATTCTAGCTATACCACTATTGTTTGAGAAAGGGTGAAGTCCCTTTGTATAAAAGCCGAGAAAAGAATTTTCAGCTGCACTAAACAATACCGCGCGTTTGTCGATTATGAAAGGCACATCCTCGAATTACACACTGTAATGCGGATTTCGGGCTAAAACATCTGCAGCGCGATGATAACCCATTTTGTTTATCTACATGCGATCACAGATCCATCATTAGCAGTGCTGTTCAAACAAATGTACTGATTGGGAGTAATTGACTCACATTTCCCTACTGAATGCGCCCATTCTATATGACATTATCCTGAAAATTATAGAATAATATCATGGCTAGCACAATAAATAAATAAATAAAAATATATATAAATATATATTATATATAATAAGTATATATAGGCAATTATACTTTCTCTGCTATGGATGAGCTGTAGAAAATCTGATTCTTGCTCTCATTTGACTTTCTCTACCCTCTCTTTTTAGAAAAGCTTGTTCTTCTAATCGAGATAAACTCTCATTACAATTTGCATATTTCGTTATAGGCCTATAGAATACAGTAGGCCTATAGCGATAATCAAGAGTTTTAGAAAGGGATCGGTATGTAATGGTTTTGAAATTCCTTGCTCCTTGGATGACCACGAGAAAAATTGAATAGCGAGTCACCACTTGAAAATTGAACAGGGTGCTCAGGTGATAACTTCTGTGGCCCGCATTTAGGAGGTTCTGGGTTCGAACTCTGTCGACTACCTACGTTGACCCATGGGTTTCCCTGGTCGTCAGGCGAATGCTGGAGCGGTTTCTTTCATCTTCCCTATCCCTGCATTTCGTTCCATTAATCATGTCATTCATCCTTCACTCCGTTTGTCTGTTTCAGGGTTAAAGTGTCGGAGATGGTGTTTCGGTGCAACGTGGCATGAAAAAATGAGGCTCTCTGTGAACTTGCTTCGTACTTCGCCCTTAGGCTGGTTCCGGGGTGTAAGGATCACCCCTAGAGTGGCGTTGGAGGCCTCAGTGTGGGCTGGGGCGGTATTCCCGGTCTGCCTACCCGACTGCAGGGGCGTCTATATCTTGAAAATGTAGGGACCCTGTCATTGCTGTGCCGTCACTCCTGGTTGCGACCGACCGGTGTCTCCTTTATCTCATCTGTCCCTGCCGGTGGCGCCCTCTCATGAGGCGTCGGTACAATATCCTCATTCCTGAATCGGTGCCCAATCCCCTTCACTTCACAACTCATTCCAATCTAATACCATTTGGAAAAGTATAAGTAATTGAAAATTTAACCCAATATCAAACATTAACGCCACAAAATTACATTAGACATAAATTGTGGGCTTTAACGAGATCTGCATTATTTGTGTAGCAGGGTTTCTCTTGTGGTTTACCAGTTACACAAAAGTCATTCAGAATAATGAGAACTGCACAAGCTATTCCGAGAAAATTCAAGACATCCACTTTATTTGTCATGAAAATATTCCAAGCATATGGTAGTTTAATAGAAACCGTTAAGTGTAATTTTTGGAAAAATCAAAAGTAAGAAAAATTGTTTACATGTAAAGGGTAGTTTTGTACGGGTAGGTTTTCTTGAACATTTTCGTGTTGCATCCCTGGAAAACGCTAAAATTAAATACCAAGTTTGGTATTTAATCAATTTTTCGTTTTAGTTACGCACACAAAACACATACACCTTCACTAAAGTCATTTTTCTTTTTCCTTCTTTGGATTCAGGGATTCTCAAAACGTGCATTTCATGTAAAATCTGGGATTTGAGTTATTGGATGGAATGCACACTTTCTCTACTTAATATAGGTGAGTAGAAGTGAATGTAAACATAATTAATAATTAAATAATCCTGAATCAATGCAACCTATTTATTTATGGCGCATTGCTTTCTATTCCTAAAATGAACATTTAATGCTCTAGTATTCCATCAAACACAGGACGTATCCAGTGTTCTATATGCAGACAGTTTCTTATCTCTTAAAGCACATCGGCTTTATTCGTAGGCTGCACAGAGAGACAGCAGCTTCACTACAATAGACCCTTGTTTACGACCTGCCTCAGGAGGCTTGGCGAGTGCTGGTGGCCATATATACAAACACAAAGCACATATGAGAGTGGTCCCGCGGAATCTCGCATCAATTGTCGCTTTCGTCAGACAGGCAGGACTGAAAGCGAGGTTAAAACTCGGGAGTAAATGTCTTTAGTAGCCCTAGAGGAAGAGTTCTGAAGGAAACAGCAAGGAAACTCTTGCTCCCAAATAAACTTTTCCTATTCCCTGTCAGTGTGACCGTCCAAATTACCTCACCTAACTAGAAGTGGAAGGGGGTATTGAAGCCAAGGGGATGATTTAAAGTACAAGACGTAATTGCAGCAGAGTAGAGGGCTTTGTTTACTGGTAGCTGGCCTTGTTAGGGGTTTCCTTAACGCAGCTGTTAACAAGCAACTTGCTTCCTTTATAAGCTTTAACTAAGAGCATTTGGATGTCACTTTAAAAATATATGTTCTTATTAGTTACATTCACGTGACTTTCTTTAATAGCTATCGTTTACTTTATATAGTTTCTCCAGGCTGTTCTCAGGAAAGCTTATTTTTCTATTTCATGTTAATCGAAATAGAAATAGTGTCGTTAAACATTTCGTTCCAAGTACACGATGAACAGAGAAAACCGAATCCATGGCCAGAAGTTTAAAACCTACTCGATATATGCTGGCCTTGAAGTTCCATACTCTTTGGATGACATTTCGAGAAACAACTAAATAGTGACAGCAAAATGACAGAAGTATTGACAAATCTTGGAAATGGCTGATACCACAGAAAAAGTTATTTGATTGCTGCTATTCTCCATCATCTGGTAACAATTCTACACCATATTCTCCAAGTGGATACTGAAAAGGATAAATCATAGGGAGCATCCCTACCCTACGCTTCTCCTTTTTCCACTTCTTTGTGACAAATCTTCTCTTATCATGAATCTGATGAGCTACTTCTATTATAGGGTCACTCCAAAAGTTTTGAGAATGGACGCAATAAAATATTAAAAATGTATATCTGATCATTGCATCCTTTCATAATATTCTCCACCGCATTCTATACACCGTCTCATACTTTCAAACCATTTTTCAAGTGTTGAACGCCTTCTTCTTTGGAGAGAGTGCAAATACATTCTTCGTAAGCAGCTACTGCGGCTTCAGGTGACTCAAATCGTTGATCTCCAATTTGTTTTCATTTTTGGGAATAGGAAAAAGTCGCATGGGGCAAGATTTGGACTATAGGGAAGATGGGACAAATATTTTACACTTGGCTTCTGCAGAAATTGAGTTGTTTCTTGTGCAGTGTGGGCAGAGGCATTGTCATGGTGCAACAAAATTTCACGCAGACCGGTCTTAGGACTCTTTTTTATCAGTCATTGAACACTTGTGGTAGACATTTTGTGGTGTGCTATCTGGCAGCAACAGTCTTTTGTCCCTCAAGCGGAATCGTCACAATGTGGCCACTTGTTGAGCAGAGGAACAGATCATTTTGCCAACACTTTTGTTGGGGATCTTCTCCTGGGAAGACCCAGACTGATGACTGTCGCTTAGTTCCTGGATCATGTAAATGCAGCTTTCGTCACCTGTGACAATATTAAATATGTTTTTGGATCTTCCTCCTTTGAATTTTTCAATCATTTCCTGGCACCATTGCACACGTGCTTGTTTCTGCTCATTTGTGAGGTGATGGGGGATCCAGCGGCTGCAGAGCTGCCTGAAGTCAAGTTCTGTTTTCAGGTTTTTTTCGTTGCTGCGATCCAATATTTAGGGTTTCTTAACTATGTGTGTAACGATGATCTTCCCGTAATATGCGCTCTGCTTTTACCACATGTTCATCCTTGTTGCTGTAGTCGGCCGTCCTGCTCGATCTTCAACTTCGAGGGAATCCCTTCCTCTTCTAAACTCTGCATACCATCGATAAATGGTGGATTGCGAACAGTAAAGATCCCCAAATATACGATGCACTCTTTAAGGCATTCTCTCTCACCTAAACCGATTTTAAAGTCATAGAAAAACATAGAATGGAAATGCTCTCGTTTGAGATCCATCCTAACGTATGGTATAACGACACCTGCTATACATACACACGTGGTGCTGACGATGCACATTGTTAGAACCCGCTCAGACTTGCACATGATGCTATCTGAACTTCAATCTGAAGTTGCTTTGGCTTACCACTAATCATTGTTGCCCATTTTCAAAAATTTCAGAGTGACCCGACACAGGAGCCTTCCCTCTTTTCAACCCTCACATTTACTTCAAGTGTACTATCTCACCTAACTTCACTAGTTCCATACATGGTGCATTCACTTCTTGTTCCTTTCTCCAAGTAATGGCGGCTGATAACTGTAGGATTGAGCGCAAGCGGCGATCTGCGATTGGGAGGCCAAATATTTTTGGGACGGCTCTTAACTAAGCATCTTGAAATAATGCCACAGAAACTTATAGTAACATGGCGGTGGCTCTGTCATTTCTGACGATTGACGATGAATGCCCGGTGTCACCTTTTGACGTTGTATCCGATATCTGCTGTTGATTCAGCTGCCGGCTGCTACAGTGGTTTGCTACGAGTTGTTTCTCTCAGCATATGCGTTGGCGTACTATGAAAGGACACCAGTTTAAATGACTGAGACATTTAATGTGATCCAATACTTGAGCTATTGAAACGAGTTACCGACCGTTTGAAGATAAAGAATGAAACCGATTATGACTCGTAGCGCTCGAAAACTATAACAGCTGGATTATTATACCTGCTAACTTCTGCAGTATCAATTTTATTGTTTAAATGACTGTTTCCACAATAAAAGAAACTAGAACGTAATTGCGTGAGTTGCAAAAATACTTAACGGCGAAATCCCTCGCGGCCACCGCTAAATAACTGAAAAACCAGCGCGGTCTTAGGCGCTACGAACTGCGGACTGCCGTAAACGATTGTAAGCTCTTAAGACTGTACACGAAAGAAAAGAAAGGAAAAAAAAACAAGAAGAGACGCTAATTTTAGCAATACACGCTCTTCTATAAACTTAGGTCCCGCCTAGTTTAGTTCCACCCCACCAAAGTTCCCACATTATACGTTGCCAATCGTACGCATCTGAAGCACAGCTTTTACTCTTTGACTACCAAATTCTAAAAATGCTTCCTATTTTTTATTTTTCCGAACTGGCCTACGTGCAACTTCACACATACCTTATTTCTTAAAGTCTTGATTTCCAGTTACCTGAACCTTGAGCTAATGGGTTTCTTGTTGACTTAGGTTTACCGGAACGCTTAATTACCTTAGCTACCCTACACTTAACCAATTCACTTTCCTGTAATCTGCTTGGTACTGTCTTCCTTAATCACTGATAAAGTTGCTATCCTTTCTTCTTCCTTGTGCATTCATTTAATATATGGAAATTATTATTGCAATTATTCATCTATCTTACTATCATTTCCTTATTACTGACAGTCTTCCTGTCAATAATCAAGGTATCACGATAATATAAAGAATGTTACGTTATCGTCCAGCAGGGAGCTCGTGCAGGAATTCTCTTTTCTTCTCTCATTAAGTCTCGAATGTAAAGGTTTTGTGCAAAAATATCTCTTGCTTCTGGGTACAGAAATTCCAAGCATGTACAATATAATTGCGTTAGTCTCTGCCAGCATTCCTGCACTAACGACGCACAAATATAAGTACTTCCTCCTGTATTTTGCATAACACACGTTGTCCGGAAAATACCCATCGTTACACAGGAAGCTAGTCGTTTCTCTAGTGAAGAGTTGCCAAATCACAGTACGTTTTAAAATAAGATTAATAGCATGTTAAATGATTGTTATTAGAGGAAAAATAACCTGGCTGGTTTTGTTCTTGGGTTTACTCCTCGTGTGTGAGAGAAACGAAAAGGGCCCTTTAATTGTCGGAGATAAGATACATAATGTGTTCTATTTGTTAAACAAGTACATATTTGGCTCTCAGACTTGAGCGCTCACCCCTTAATATCAGTGCTGATCAACTAAGCACACCAAACAGTCGATCATGGCACACCAATAAAGCACATGATATATCTTCATGCACCTATTTCAGGTTTGGGTACTTTTCTTGCCCTGTAATTTGGGGTTGACACATACCCCTATAGGTATCCCCTGGCTCTGCATTCATTTTTATACAGGTCGATCATTATTAGTATATGTTCGTACCAATTATTCTATTGGTGCTCTACTCTTTTAGACAAACTAAAAAAGTAAGCAAGTTGTAGTATCAGGAGTTTTTGATTTTGCAAGAAGGTATATCCCAAAGGTCGATACAAAAAATTGCATTACATTATTTTTAAAATAGAAAACTGTATTCCTTGTTTACCTTATCCACACGGGTTATCCTAATGAGACACAGGTGGCCCAACATTTGAAATTCGCATTTTTATCTTCTCTATTACTTATCTATAGCAAATAAAGGAAGTATTGTATTCCACACAAAAATTCGATACCAAAATTTCAACTGAAATACTCTTTTTCAGACTCCGTGAATGCAAAAACATATTTTTAAAAAGTTCTGCGTGTATGTATGTCTGCCTGTATACATATACCACAAATATTTCGGAAATGGAAAGTGCTATTGATGTGCAGTTTTCACAGCAATGATTGGTAGTCAGGAGCTCATACATTTAGCCTATAAACATATTTTAATAATAGTGAGAAAATATATTTTTTTAGCAAACATACAATTTTTAAATGGAACAATGCCTAGTTACATCAACAGAATAAAGTTAGGGTAAATTAGAATGTCAATGATCTTTGTTGCATGATTCTAGTGCAAGTGGTTTACGAGAAATCGTATTTTGAAAAGTTTCCACCCCGACAATTGTTTGTCCCATTCAACCTGCTTAGTTGCTAGGTACGATGTTGTTATGTTTGTTTGCATTGTGTTTTCGTTTCATTAATTGCATTGTGACTTTATGGTCAGTTAGTTTGTGACAGTTCATCCAGTAGTCGGGAGTGGAAGATGGGGTTTACTAATTGCAGAAAAAGCCGCATGCTCATGGTGTATGGAGAGTGTAGGAAGAATGCAATTCGTTCCTGTACGCTGTATGCGGAAGCGTATCCCAATAGACATCAACCATCTCCGCAATTATTTATCAACCTCTTCAACCAATTACGTGAAAGTGGTACTTAACACCTAGAAAACATAACAGAACCAAACACGTGACTGGAGAAGAGGCAGAAATTAATGTTTCGGCTGCCGTTGCAGTAGATCCGCAAATTAGTTCCCGCAAAATCGCACGTGGAAGTGACATAAGTCAGGCAAGTGTACTGCGCATTCTCCATCGACATGTAGGTTCCATCCCTATCACATCTCTCTCCATCAAGAGCTGCATGGAAACGATTTTGAGAATCGTATTAACTTTTATACATGGGCATTAAGACATGATACTACAGATTCATCATGCATCTTGTTTAGTGATGAGGCAACATTTACTAATCATGGCCAGGTAAACCACAGAAACATGTACTATTGGTCTGTTGACAATCCCCGTTAGTTGGCTTCGTCAGGTGGAACATTAGTGTCCATGGAGTTTAAAGGTGTGGTGTAGGATAGTGAACCATCAGCTCATAGGCCCTTTGTTCATAGAAGGAACAATGAACTTGCACAAGTATTGCAGCCTCCTGCCAGACCATCTGCCACAGATGCTAGAAGACGTTCCTTTGCAGACTAGGAGGAACCTATGATACCAACATGATGGCTGTCCAGTCCATAGTACACGAAGTAATACAGCTTGTCTTAACGGATTGTTTCCAAATTGTTGGATTGGACGAAGAGGATCTGTACCTTGGCCGGCCCGTTCTCCGGATCTGACCCCTTTAGACTTTTTCTGTGGGGAAGGCTGAAAGACACTGTCTACAAGGATGTATCAACTACACCAGACGATATGAAACGACATATTACTGCTGCCTACTCTGAAATTTCCGCTGAAATGCTGGAACGTTTGCAGCAGTGTTTCCATAGCAGAGTGGAAGCGTGTATTGAAGCTGCCGGAGGACATTTTGAACACAACCTTTGAAGGGCTATGTTCTCTTTGCTTGTAAGAATCCACAAAAGTATTGTAATTACCTTTTGTTTTTCTTTAGTTTGTGCTACCACAGGTTGTACAAGTGTCGGTGCGTAAAAGTTTCCAAATAAGATTTCTGGTAAACCACTTGCACTAGAATCTTGCAACAAACGCCACTGACATTCTAATTTACCCTAACTTTATTCTGTTGATGTAACTAGGCATTGTTCCATTTAAAAAAGTGTATGCTTGCTCAAAAAATACACTTTCTCAGTATTATTAAAATCTGTTTATAGACTAAATGTACGAGCCCCTGACTACCAATCAATGCTGTGAAAACTGCACATCAATAGCACTTTCCATTTCCAAAATATCTGCGGTGCAAGTTCTAGGTGATTCACGCTGTGTGTGTGTGTGTGCGTGTGTTCCAAAACCAAACACCAGAAATCGGTTAATTACTAAAATTGGTGTTCAGATTTAGATTGGTGGATTTATAATTAGTTTAATATGTTTACCTCAAATAGATATAAAAGCATTAACTACTTCTAAGGATGCAATGTGAATATATTCAACAAAATTCCCACCCCAAACTACCCTTAAATGGACAAATTTTCATTGTCCTTTATTTTCTCAAAAAATGTGTGCGACGATTTTGATTAAAATATTATATGTTTAATATATTTATAGGCAAATAAATATATATTTTGAATTTTCTGGGAATAGCCTGCAAGATTCTCTTCGTTCTGATTATTCATAACAATAAGGGATGGTAAAAATCTTACTAAACAGAATCGCAGATTTCGTCAAAATACAAATTAATGTCAAATTAAAATTTTAGTGGCGTTAACCATTTCCGAGATATTCTTTATTACTGTACTGAATTTTCAAATACTTTATACTTTTCTCAACTGCAAATTGCTGTTCGTTTATGAAGGTAACTTGCAGTCATAGTTGCGCTTTCCTTTGTGTCGTAAAACAGGTGTTAAGGTGAATGTAGTCACTAGTACCCTCAGAATGTTCAAGCCTTTAACTACTCCGTAGGATAGAAAACAATACAGGGGCTCACAAGCACAAGTAGCCCCTCTTTGTTGCGCCCTTGTGGTATGTCTTCTCGGGATAGTTATGAGGGTCGACCAGTTCAGTAAACTTCCCATTTAAGCCCCTTGGAGGAAGGTAAAGTGACGTTTACGGGCTAACAATCTTTGTTTCCGCATGAGCACCACGGAACGGCTACGCCAGTGTAGACGTAAACTGGGTGTGTGAGCAGGTAATAAACAGGTGAGAGGATTTACTGTTATCCAAATGCCATCATTTCAGAACTCTGCTCAAAAATTTTCAATTTGAACAGCTCCTGAATATCCACATTCATACTCCTTTAACACCTCTATTAACCCTAGCACGACTTTATTATGTTTGCATTGTGCTGAGATGTCATTTATACATTCTCTATTCCTTACCTGAGGTGGAAGAAATATTGAATTCAAACAAAAAATTCTAATCACAACTTCAACGAAACACAAACTCTAGCTCTTCTTCTTTAACAGATTACTCTACTGGTTGCAGGACTTACACTCTAAAAACTTACAAGCCAATGCCCTGGGTCAGTACTCAATCGAGGAGTAAGCAAACTCTGGATCATAGCATACCCAGGACAGGTGATTAGCCCATGTCTGGTATGGCGGTGAAGAAGTTGAAATTGAGTTTACATTTTGGACGCTCTTTAACGACTGTAGTCCTTCGAGTTTCATTCTATATTGGGCGTGAAAGACCGGTAATTTTGCTCAGAGGTCGTTTTATCAGACTTGAGGTTCTTTTACGTGCCGTAAATCTATGAAATGGAACTACCGGCTTTACTTATCTTCCGAAGGAAGCCACGGCAAAAATGTTTACGCCCGAAAATCCACCGCCCTCCGCCGGGTCTAAACCCGCGACCTCGGGAACTAGAGAATAGCATGGTAACCACTACTCCACGGAGGACGACACGCGGTGAAGAAGGAAATGAAATGTGGCATGAAAGGGATGATAGCAAAATTCGCGGATCAAGTTATTCGTTTTGCCTAGCGACCGAGGAAAAAAGTTTCTGTCGGATTGGTCGATCTCGGGGATTTAAACCCGGGACCTCCCTAATGCGAGCCACATCCCGCTCACTGCACATGCTCTCAGAACCGCGAAATAGTGCATATATGTCGCTATCTACTGGATGACGTCAGATTTCACCAATTCGGACTGGCAAAATTGGATCATCTTTGTAAATCAAATGCAAAGTTAAATTGAGTTTTATTTATGAACAATGTTTAACTACTGTGGTCCTTAGCGTCCCATTCTATGTTGGGCGTGAAAGACTGGATATGTTGCTCACAAGCCTCTTTTCAGACTTGAGGTTAGTAGAAATGTTATGCCGATACGGAAACACAGAGGATTTGCCGCCATCTGATAAGGTTCTTTGATCTATGCCGCTAGCCCCGCCCCCTCCCTTTGTGTGCTCACATGCCGCCCTGGTCGCGTGCCGCTAGCCCCGCCCCCTTCCCTTTGTGTGCTGATCTAATGCCGACAGTGTCTGTGCCGGCAGGTCCTCCCCCCTCCCCCTGTGGTCACGTGCCGGTGTTCCCGCCCCCCTCCCTCACCCCCATACGCGTGTCCTCCCTCCCCTTTCTGGTTGGTTCCCTGTGGATAGGTGGGAGAGTGTGTATTGTTCCTATACGGTGACTACATTCCCGCCCCTCATTGTGACTTGTCTAAATCCCTGCCGTGTGATTGGCTTGGGGTAGGGGATGTGCCGCTCGGGGTGAGGGGTTATATGTGGGGGTTCTCGGTGCGTGACGTTGGCTTGGAAATCCATCCTGGCGGTGTGGGAATGCGATTCTCGATGCCTGCCGCACATCGGCAAATCGTTTGAGTACATAATTGTGTCAATCAATTAGGTAATGTGTGTTATTGAAAAAAGAATGCCCATCATATTACTACTAATGCAATTAAACGCTGTTCGTCGAGCAATTAAGTATTTTTGATTGAATCGCGCACACCTTGTCCTAAACCCTCCCTTATATTACTACTATTGCAATGAAACGCGGCTAGTCGGTTGATGAATACATTTAAGTATTTTTTGAATGATTAATGTAATTGACTCGCGCGCAACTGTTCGTTATCGTATATGTGTGGTAGCATGTGTATAATTATTACGAGTAATAACATTTATTTAATTCTACTTTTGAGGGAAAATATATTTTGGATTTATAAGAATATTACAACACATAGATGAAAGGACAGACTTGACGTAACACTCGTTATCGCGTGATAATTGCGGTGGAACACCGACCGCAACCTTCCACTGCGAGACGTTTCGCCGGAATGACTGGCTCCGATACTTCCACGGGCGAGTCAACTAGCGCATCCCCTCCACTTGCGTTTCAGTTCGCCAGCTACACTAGCGCACCAAGTGGTAATATGAGTGAAACTCCAGCGAGTGTTTGCTCACAGCGCCCCTGGCGGTCATATCCGAAAGTTGTGAATTCACCATATTTAAACTCATTATGGGTGCAAGACGGCCATCTTAACTCTATATAATTCTGCGAAATATGATTCTGGAAAAAAAATAAAGGTGAATTAACATTTTATTTAAATAATACTCGTTTAACATGCGAAGTGCGTTCATGTTGGCTCCGGGGGAATTGATTATGAAATAAATGAAAAATAAATAAGGCTCTCACTGATCGATGAATACAATTAAATATTTTTATTAATTAATGTAATTGACTCGCGCTCCTAGAGATATCTCACCCAATTATTCATCTACCATGAATATCTCACTTCTAATGAAACGACGCACTCTATCGATTAAAAACAATTAAGTTTTTTTGATTGATTAATGTAATTGAATCGCGCGCAACTGTTCGTTATCGTATATGCGCGATTATTACGCGTATATAACTATTACGGCTAATAACGTGTGTTTAATTCTTCTTTTGAATTGCGGGTTTATAAAAAATATTACATTGCTTAGATGAATTAAAAAGCAACTTAAAGCGAAATTGCAAATAGCTTGTATGAGACGTTAACACGAGAACCCTTTACGAAAAAACAAGACGCAATGTGACAGCAATGCCCTGTCCATCATGAGAGGCGGTTAAAACAGGACGCGGGGGTTTTCCCTACTACCTGCTCTTAATGGCTAGGGGTATCCAGCACATAGGAGTACGCTTCAACAAAGCCCGCTATGTCTCTTCTCGCACGAGAGAAGTAATAATTACAATTCAAAACAGACGTACCTGTAAGTAACACGCACGAAGACTACAAATATAAATTTTATATTCGTTTTAAATGTTCTTTCTAAAGACGTAGCGAACTTTGAGAAATTCAACGAATTATTCACTTGCGAACACTGCTTGAAAGAAATATGGTGTACACCCCTGAAGAATGCATATGTAGACCCATTAGCAGACAACGGCAAACTCTTCCGCAACATTAATTTTCGTCAGAAGAATGTAAAAACAAGGTCTTGTATAGAGCTCTTAGTGAACAATAACACCCGTTTCCAATTCATTAAACAGGCTAAGTGCTCTGAAAAACCACAGACCCTCGGGGTAAATAACAATTACCGGCACAAAAGATTTTCTTAAGAGCTTCCTCTGTCCAGAAATTCCATCATACACTGCTGCATCACCCTGTCTAGACATGTTTTAAGCTTACCACAAAAAATGTTTTCCCGATAATTAATATAATTCTACATGAAGAATATTAATGATTAAGTTTTTTCAATTAAACGTATACTGTATAGATTCTGTACTTAAACATTCGATTGTATCTTTGTCATTATTTAAATACTCGTGTACAAGAAATGCAAACATGATATCAAAAAATTAAACTGATTTTTTTCGGAATGTTAAACAAAGAAATATGATTTGGCGAGAGTAATATGAAGAATAAAAAGTATTCAGAATGATAGATATTACATACGTTATTAAAATAAATAAGACTCTCGCTAATCGATGAAAACAATTAAATATTTTTTTATTAATTAATTGTATATGAATTGACTCGCGCATTTGCTTGCTGTCGTATGTGTATGATTATTACGACTAATAGCATTTGTTTAATTCTAAATAATGAAATATGGAGCATTGCCTAAACAATCCTCGTTACTCTTAATTTATTCCATTTTTAAAAAGATTGGGCTTAGTAAACATAGGACGAGTGCGATTTTAAATACCCCGTCCATCCGAGAGATATTTTTCGAATATTCCAATATGTTAATATAAACTTAATACACACACACACGCACAAAAATTCATTTCAAGTAATCTAACGATATTGAATAAAATATTAAATGTTTAAGATATTGTAATGAGAAATGAATTGTATATCTCGAATTTTCTGGGCCGCAGGCTGCAGGATCGCTCATCAAATACCGTAATGATTCAGACACCCGAACACCCGAATGGTAAGCATTCTTCAGAGTTTTTAAATAAGTAATGCAACAATTCATATTAACTTCTTGTTCATATTCTTTATTATTATTTGTATTATTATTTCCAAGAAGTGGACTTTATTTTGGTATCGACCATCCATCGAGCGCTGCACAGGCAGCGCCAGGCTTCCAGACCTTCCTGGTACCAAATCATCATGGAGGCGGCTCTACCATCCGTACATGCAGCAACACTCGTAAGGTGAGAATTTACAGACGGGTGTTTGAGGATTTTAACTAAAAAATTACATGATAGTAGACATACAATGTCGATTCTGGCACACAAAGGCATGCCTCCGACAGCATAGAGTTCTGGATTGTATAAGGAGAAAAGGATATATTTAAGGGGAGTTTCTCACCCATATGCAGTCACATAACTCTTTCGGTCTCCCAGAATGCTATGTATTTTTCACGAGGGTGTTTAAAACATGTATTTTTTTTCACGTATAGAGTGTAGATTCTTTAGAACTCTGTACTTAAACATGCTATACTATTATTATTTATTTATTTTTTCCAGGAAATGGACTTTATTTCGGAGGCGGTATCGGTCAACATGCGACCGCTGCACCGGTAGCATCAGGCTTCGCGAGCGTTGTACCAGCAGGCTTCGCGACCGCTGCACCGCCACCTCCAGGCTTCCAGACCTTCCTGGCACCAAATCAGCAGGGTGGGGGCCCTGCCCCATACATGCAGCAAGCACCGAACGGTAAGAATTTTTTCAATATTTTATGAAGTTCGTTTTACACATTCTATATTATTATTAATATTGTTATTATTTTCAGGAAGTGGACTTTATTTCGGAGGCGGGTTTTTTCTGGGAATGTCTCCAAAGTATTCTTCATTCTGAACGACTTTTGCAAAACTGATAAACCATAAGAGATAGACAAAATTTTACTACACAAAAAATGGAGATCGCGTTAAAATACATAATTTATAACTTATACATTCTTGTTGTTGAGTAAATCGTTTTTCGAGATATTGCTTGTTATTCCATTAAAATTTTCCAATACTTATACTTTTTCTCAAATTCATTATTCTTGTTTTATGTCCTCGATATGCAAAGAGAATGGAATGCACCACATAGCAACCAGCGTTAAAATATTTGACTATCGCTTAAAACCTATCATATTCACATTGTATCGTCATGAAAATTACCAATAACATTGACATCTCGATATCTCGATTAACATGAAGCATATAGGGAATAAGTGCTTGTAAAAATAGTTTGTACAAGAGTAGAGAAAGCCATGTGAGTGTATCACATCAGATTTTTTGATATTGGTTTAAATTTTCAAATACTTTTAACTTTTCTCAAACGGTAACTCGCTATTCGTTTTTTCCCGTGGTAATGCATAGAGAATAGAATTATAAAGCCATCACATAGCATCAGACGTTCTTTAAACATCTGTAACGTGTCTATTCACAATCGAAAGGTTGCTGGTTCGAGGAAAATTATATCTACAGAAACAATACATTATTTTCGCTCTGTGATTAATTTGGTAATGTAACAATAATTAACAATGAATTTTTAGCGGTAAATGTAAAAAATAAAATATATTTTTTATTTCCTAGCGTCATACGCAGAAGCATTCCCCTTAAGGAACGCTGGCGTGAGCGATGGTTTCCCCCATAACGGGTTTAGACTTGCTTACGAAATGTCCCTGTGCGAGGCTAGCATTTCCCTCTCCTACTCGAATTTTTGGAGTAGCCAATCAAAATTGCTGTATTATATAACGTCACACCTCTCACCCCTTCAGATTTTTATCAGGCGAAGCGATATAAAAGCAGTAGCTTCCCCAGCAATTTCACTGTATTGTGACAACACAGCGAGCTAAGATCTCCGCAAACTTTTCTCATTCAAAGTGAAATTTCAACGAACATCATGTCTGGTAAGTTGTAACAAAACACTTCATTTACTTTAAAAGTTAAATTATTACTCTGTACATTTAACTTATATTCGCGTTCTTGTTTTTAATGCATGGCATTTATATGCGAATAGCTGAGCATTCTAAAAGTTAATAGCTAGACAAGTGAATTTTCTGAAATGTGAACAGTTTAGTTAAGTATTCATTTTAGGCAAGCTTATTCTACATTTAATAGCTAACTGCGCGAATTCTCAAAATGGGAACAATTTAGTTAAGTATTCACCTTGTTGAGTAATTATTATTCCAGATATTTAAATACAGGATTTCACAGAGTGAATTATATTCCTTTTTGGAGAAAATACAATTATTTGAATACCTTATTAACGTTTTTGCTTTAGAATATTACAAAAAGTCTGTTGCGCGAATCATTCGCTCTAACAAAGTAAATATCTACATTATATTAAAACATTTAAATTGAAAAATACAGTACTTAATGAACTTCATTAGTGAATCAGAACCTCAATTATATTTACACATATTATCATTTTCAGAAAAAAGTTAATAAGTTTGTAACTTTCAAATAAATGAAATTTTTGTTATGCAACACATTCTCTAATAAAGAATATGTTTTTTTCTCTTCCTAATGCAGAAAGTTTGACATCTCAACTTAACACATTGGCTGAGGGTAGCATTTACCCAGCCGTTCAAAGACTACAAGATCTTCAGCCAGAGGAGCCTTATAATATAAAATCCTTAAGAAAAATTGATACTCGATACGGTGCTAGAGTCGTTGCACTTTTAGAGAATAAGCAAGTGTTTCTCCCGACAAGATATTCAACCCTAACAAGCCAACAGTTGGAGGAAATGCCTGGGAAGTTTCAAATGGTATATCATGGAGTAGTACCAGCCGGCAAGTTTAAGACATGTAAATTGTCTTTTCTTCCTATTAAGGTTTGTAGAAATAATTCAGCTATCCTTTCAAAGCTTCATTTAGAGTTACATTCGTTGAGTTTATAAATTCGCACTTCAGTAGGATAACATTTGTCTAAAGTATACATCAATATGTAAAAAAAATAACGTCCAGGATGTAGTCTGAGCGAGGATCTGCAGAAAGAAGTTTAATAGTCTATTCACTGATTCTTTACCTCAAAGCAGATACCTACAGTAAGTTTCAAATAATTTCCAGCACGATAGCAGTTGTCAAAGCAGGCATCACTGTATTAAAAAAATATGTGTAAATAATGTCTAGATTGTACTCTGTGTGATTTCGTGCAGAAAGAACTTTAATACCCCTTGCAGTGATTCTCCACATCGAAGTATATACCTACAAGAAGTTGCAAATAATGTGAATGTGTGTTACAGGAATGCCCAGCTGAATGTAAATGAAGAGGAAGAACGAGATAGCTTAAAACATCATAAACAGAAATGTGATAGGAACATTCTCAACACCTCCCAGTAACCTCAATCAATGAAGAATTGCACCAGTGCGGAACATACATGGAAAAAACATCCGCGTGTGTAGAATATAACAATAATATATATATATAATTATGTACTCATTATTACTGCTATACCAGCCTATACCATTGATTTCATAAATAATTTCATAATTGTTTAAGGAGAATGCCTATCTTAAAAACATTGATGCTACATGAAATCTGTCGTCCTCCGTGGACTGGTGGTACCGTGCTAGCCTCTAGTTCCCAAGGTCGCGGGTTCAAACCCGGCGGAGGGCGATGGATTTTTTCGGGCGTAAAAATCGTTAGCACGGCTTCCTTCGGAAGGGAAGTAAAGCCGGTGGTCCCGTGTCGTAGATTTACGGCACGTAAAAGAACCTCAAGCCTGATAAAGAGGCCTCTGAGCAAAATTACAGGTGTTTCACGCCCAATATAGAATGGGACGCTAAGAACCATAGTAGTTAAAGAGCGTCCATAAATAAAACTCAATTAAATTAAATTACATGAAATCTAAACAAAAAGATTATTGAACTATTACTGAAAGAGACTTGAATATATGGGAATCTAGAAGCCTGAACCATCTTAATATTGGGCTGTATGATATGAGGTGTATAAAAAGATTAATAAAAAAATGAGGTCTATGTAATATAAACAACATTTATTTTTTATAAACATTTTCCTATTACATTCCTATACAAAAAAACATATATATTTCCTAAAGACAAAGGTGATAGTCTAGACATTCTAAAACACTCAGTTATATAATCATATACATCACACAGAAAGAGACCTGCATTATCCATAAAAAACTAAACATCTCAAGAATGTCTGGATGATGTATTTTATAAGTACAAGGTTTTGATATTTCAAAGTTCCTGTTAACCATGACTGTAATTGATTAACACAATTTCTCGATCCTGTCATGCTATAACTTTAGAAGCTTTCAGCTTACTTATAATCTCCTCAATCTCTTGTGTGTGACTATTATTACCAGCATTCCTCGATGCAATTAGTAACCTCAATATATTTACTAGTCTATTTGGATTTTCAAGCGTAGATATCACTGAATCATCATCATATGAAGATTTCATATTCTCGCGACTCCCGCTGTATCCAGATTTTTCACCATCAGTAGTCTCCAGTGAAGGACAGAGGCTTGATCCGGTATAACATCCCCCTCTATACATCTTCGGATCTTCGAGTGTAGGAGAGAGAGTCGATCCAGTATAACATGTTGCTCTATGAAGCTTAAATCTTGACAAAGAACGAGTCTTAAAAATCCGCTCGCATATACAGCATCTAATGACGTGTTTTCCTCCATGTGTAATGTATGAAAAATTGAGTTTCTCATCCGCTAGTTGCACAGATTTTCTCCGGCAGGAGCTCATGCTAAAACTAAAAGAAATTAAATGAATACGGGAATGCTAACGCTCGAAGGAATTAAAAGCGAATGAATGAATTCATAACACGCAGCTATGTATATATTCAGTGTGAGGACGCCGGAGGGAATCGCAATCTTCGCATAGCAGCGGGAAAGGATGCTCTCTGGAAACATTTGTGGAGAAGGAGGCTCTCAACAGAACATGGCGAATGCGAGCATGGAAAAAGGATGCTCTCTGGGAACATTCGTGGAAAAAGGATGCTCTCAACAGAACATAACGAGTGCGAGCATGGAAAAACGATGCTCTCTGGAAACGTTTGTGGAAAAGGCTGCGTAACAATGGAATCACGCTATGTAACAAAGGAATCACGTTATGTAACAAAGGAATCACGCTATGTAACAAAGGAATCACGCTATGTAACAAAGGAATCGCGCTATGTAACAAAGGAATCGCGCCATGTAACAAAGGAATCACGCCATGTAACAAAGGAATCGCGCCATGTAACAAAGGAATCGCGCCATGTAACAAAGGAATCGCGCCATGTAACAAAGGAATCGCGCCATGTAACCAAGGAATCGCGCCATGTAACAAAGGAATCCCGCCATGTAACAAAGGAATCGCGCCATGTAACAAAGGAATCGCGCCATGTAACAAAGGAATCGCGCCATGTAACAAAGGAATCGCGCGATGTAACAAAGGAATCGCGCCATGTAACAAAGGAATCGCGCCATGTAACAAAGGAATCGCGCCATGTAACAAAGGAATCGCGCCATGTAACAAAGGAATCGCGCCATGTAACAAAGGAATCGCGCCATGTAACAAAGGAATCGCGCTATGTAACAAAGGACTCACGCCATGTAACAAAGGAATCGCGGTATGTAACAAAGGAATCGCGCCATGTAACAAAGGAATCGCGCCATGTTACAAAGGAATCGCGCTATGTAACAAAGGAATCGCGCTATGTAACAAAGGACTCACGCCATGTAACAAAGGAATCGCGCCATGTAACAAAGGAATCGCGCCATGTAACAAAGGAATCGCGCCATGTAACAAAGGAATCACGGTATGTAACAAAGGAATCGCGCCATGTAACAAAGGAATCGCGCCATGTAACAAAGGAATCACGCCATGTAACAAAGGAATCGCGCCAGTCAACAAAGGAATCACGGTATGTAACAAAGGATCACGCTATGTAACAAAGGAATCGCGCTATGTAACAAAGGAATCGCGCCATGTAACAAAGGAATCGCGCCATGTAACAAAGGAATCACTCCGTGTAACAAAGGAATCGCGGTATGTAACAAAGGAATCGCGCCATGTAACAAAGGAATCGCGCCATGTAACAAAGGAATCGCGCCATGTAACAAAGGAATCGCGCTATGTAACAAAGGAATCGCGCCATGTAACAAAGGAATCGCGGTATGTAACAAAGGAATCGCGCCATGTAACAAAGGAATCGCGCCAAGTAACAAAGGAATCGCGCCATGTAACAAAGGAATCGCGCTATGTAACAAAGGACTCCCGGTATGTAACAAAGAAATCGCGGTATGTAACAAAGGAATCGCGCCATGTAACAAAGGAATCGCGCCATGTAACAAAGGAATCGCGCTATGTAACAAAGGACTCACGCCATGTAACAAAGGAATCGCGCCATGTAACAAAGGAATCGCGCCATGTAACAAAGGAATCGCGCCATGTAACAAAGGAATCACGGTAAGTAACAAAGGAATCACGGTATGTAACAAAGGAATCGCGCTATGTAACAAAGGAATCGCGCTATGTAACAAAGGAATCGCGCCATGTAACAAAGGAATCGCGCCATGTAACAAAGGAATCTCGCCATGTAACAAAGGAATCGCGCCATGTAACAAAGGAATCGCGCCATGTAACAAAGGAATCGCGCCATGTAACAAAGGAATCGCGCCATGTAACAAAGGAATCGCGCCATGTAACAAAGGAATCGCGCCATGTAACAAAGGAATCGCGCCATGTAACAAAGGAATCGCGCCATGTAACAAAGGAATCGCGCCATGTAACAAAGGAATCGCGCCATGTAACAAAGGAATCGCGCCATGTAACAAAGGAATCGCGCCATGTAACAAAGGAATCGTGCCATGTAACAAAGGAATCGCGCCATGTAACAAAGGAATCGCGCCATGTAACAAAGGAATCGCGCCATGTAACAAAGGAATCCCGCCATGTAACAAAGGAATCGCGCTATGGAACAAAGGAATCGCGCTATGTAACAAAGGAATCACGCTATGTAACAAAGGAATCGCGCCATGTAACAAAGGAATCGCGCCATGTAACAAAGGAATCGCGCTATGTAACAAAGGAATCGCGCTATGTAACAAAGGAATCGCGCCATGTAACAAAGGAATCGCGCCATGTTACAAAGGAATCGCGCCATGTAACAAAGGAATCGCGCCATGTAACAAAGGACTCACGGTATGTAACAAAGGAATCGCGCTATGTAACAAAGGAATCGCACCATGTAACAAAGGAATCGCGCCATGTAACAAAGGAATCGCGCTATGTAACAAAGGACTCGCGCCATGTAACAAAGGAATCGCGCCATGTAACAAAGGAATCGCTCCATGTAACAAAGGAATCGCGCCATGTAACAAAGGAATCGCGCCATGTAACAAAGGAATCGCGCCATGTAACAAAGGAATCGCGCCATGTAACAAAGGAATCGCGCCATGTAACAAAGGAATCACGGTATGTAACAAAGGAATCACGGTATGTAACAAAGGAATCGCGCTATGTAACAAAGGAATCGCGCCATGTAACAAAGGAATCGCGCTATGTAACCAAGGAATCGCGCCATGTAACAAAGGAATCACGCCATGTAACAAAGGAATCGCGCCATGTAACAAAGGAATCGCGGTATGTAACAAAGGAATCGCGGTATGTAACAAAGGAATCGCGGTATGTAACAAAGGAATCGCGCCATGTAACAAAGGAATCGCGCCATGTAACAAAGGAATCGCGCTATGTAACAAAGGAATCGCGCCATGTAACAAAGGAATCGCGGTATGTAACAAAGGATACGCGCCATGTAACAAAGGAATCGCGCCATGTAACAAAGGAATCGCGCTATGTAACAATGGAATCACGCCATGTAACAAAGGAATCGCGGTATGTAACAAAGGAATCGCGCCATGTAACAAAGGAATCGCGCCATGTAACAAAGGAATCGCACTATGTAACAAAGGAATCACGCTATGTAACAAAGGAATCACGCTATGTAACAATGGAATCACGCTATGTAACAAACGTTTCCAGAGAGCATCCTTTTTCCATGCTCGCACTCGTTATGTTCTGTTGAGAGCATCCTTTTTCCACGAATGTTCCCAGAGAGCATCCTTTTTCCATGCTCGCATTCGCCATGTTCTGTTGAGAGCCTCCTTCTCCACAAATGTTTCCAGAGAGCATCCTTTCCCGCTGCTATGCGAAGATTGCGATTCCCTCCGGCGTCCTCACACTGAATATATACATAGCTGCGTGTTATGAATTCATTCATTCGCTTTTAATTCCTTCGAGCGTTAGCATTCCCGTATTCATTTAATTTCTTTTAGTTTTAGCATGAGCTCCTGCCGGAGAAAATCTGTGCAACTAGCGGATGAGAAACTCAATTTTTCATACATTACACATGGAGGAAAACACGTCATTAGATGCTGTATATGCGAGCGGATTTTTAAGATTTAAGCTTCATAGAGCAACATGTTATACTGGATCGACTCTCTCTCCTACACTCGAAGATCCGAAGATGTATAGAGGGGGATGTTATACCGGATCAAGCCTCTGTCCTTCACTGGAGACTACTGATGGTGAAAAATCTGGATACAGCGGGAGTCGCGAGAATATGAAATCTTCATATGATGATGATTCAGTGATATCTACGCTTGAAAATCCAAATAGACTAGTAAATATATTGAGGTTACTAATTGCATCGAGGAATGCTGGTAATAATAGTCACACACAAGAGATTGAGGAGATTATAAGTAAGCTGAAAGCTTCTAAAGTTATAGCATGACAGGATCGAGAAATTGTGTTAATCAATTACAGTCATGGTTAACAGGAACTTTGAAATATCAAAACCTTGTACTTATAAAATACATCATCCAGACATTCTTGAGATGTTTAGTTTTTTATGGATAATGCAGGTCTCTTTCTGTGTGATGTATATGATTATATAACTGAGTGTTTTAGAATGTCTAGACTATCACCTTTGTCTTTAGGAAATATATATGTTTTTTTGTATAGGAATGTAATAGGAAAATGTTTATAAAAAATAAATGTTGTTTATATTACATAGACCTCATTTTTTTATTAATCTTTTTATACACCTCATATCATACAGCCCAATATTAAGATGGTTCAGGCTTCCTGATTCCCATTTATTCAAGTCTCTTTCAGTAATAGTTCAATAATCTTTTTGTTTAGATTTCATGTAATTTAATTTAATTGAGTTTTATTTATGGACGCTCTTTAACTACTATGGTTCTTAGCGTCCCATTCTATATTGGGCGTGAAACACCTGTAATTTTGCTCAGAGGCCTCTTTATCAGGCTTGAGGTTCTTTTACGTGCCGTAAATCTACGACACGGGACCACCGGCTTTACTTCCCTTCCGAAGGAAGCCGTGCTAACGATTTTTACGCCCGAAAAAATCCATCGCCCTCCGCCGGGTTTGAACCCGCGACCTTGGGAACTAGAGGCTAGCACGGTACCACCAGTCCACGGAGGACGACAGATTTCATGTAGCATCAATGTTTTTAAGATAGGCATTCTCCTTAAACAATTATGAAATTATTTATGAAATCAATGGTATAGGCTGGTATAGCAGTAATAATGAGTACATAATTATATATATATTATTGTTATATTCTACACACGCGGATGTTTTTTCCATGTATGTTCCGCACTGGTGCAATTCTTCATTGATTGAGGTTACTGGGAGGTGTTGAGAATGTTCCTATCACATTTCTGTTTATGATGTTTTAAGCTATCTCGTTCTTCCTCTTCATTTACATTCAGCTGGGCATTCCTGTAACACACATTCACATTATTTGCAACTTCTTGTAGGTATATACTTCGATGTGGAGAATCACTGCAAGGGGTATTAAAGTTCTTTCTGCACGAAATCACACAGAGTACAATCTAGACATTATTTACACATATTTTTTTAATACAGTGATGCCTGCTTTGACAACTGCTATCGTGCTGGAAATTATTTGAAACTTACTGTAGGTATCTGCTTTGAGGTAAAGAATCAGTGAATAGACTATTAAACTTCTTTCTGCAGATCCTCGCTCAGACTACATCCTGGACGTTATTTTTTTTACATATTGATGTATACTTTAGACAAATGTTATCCTACTGAAGTGCGAATTTATAAACTCAACGAATGTAACTCTAAATGAAGCTTTGAAAGGATAGCTGAATTATTTCTACAAACCTTAATAGGAAGAAAAGACAATTTACATGTCTTAAACTTGCCGGCTGGTACTACTCCATGATATACCATTTGAAACTTCCCAGGCATTTCCTCCAACTGTTGGCTTGTTAGGGTTGAATATCTTGTCGGGAGAAACACTTGCTTATTCTCTAAAAGTGCAACGACTCTAGCACCGTATCGAGTATCAATTTTTCTTAAGGATTTTATATTATAAGGCTCCTCTGGCTGAAGATCTTGTAGTCTTTGAACGGCTGGGTAAATGCTACCCTCAGCCAATGTGTTAAGTTGAGATGTCAAACTTTCTGCATTAGGAAGAGAAAAAAACATATTCTTTATTAGAGAATGTGTTGCATAACAAAAATTTCATTTATTTGAAAGTTACAAACTTATTAACTTTTTTCTGAAAATGATAATATGTGTAAATATAATTGAGGTTCTGATTCACTAATGAAGTTCATTAAGTACTGTATTTTTCAATTTAAATGTTTTAATATAATGTAGATATTTACTTTGTTAGAGCGAATGATTCGCGCAACAGACTTTTTGTAATATTCTAAAGCAAAAACGTTAATAAGGTATTCAAATAATTGTATTTTCTCCAAAAAGGAATATAATTCACTCTGTGAAATCCTGTATTAAAATATCTGGAATAATAATTACTCAACAAGGTGAATACTTAACTAAATTGTTCCCATTTTGAGAATTCGCGCAGTTAGCTATTAAATGTAGAATAAGCTTGCCTAAAATGAATACTTAACTAAACTGTTCACATTTCAGAAAATTCACTTGTCTAGCTATTAACTTTTAGAATGCTCAGCTATTCGCATATAAATGCCATGCATTAAAAACAAGAACGCGAATATAAGTTAAATGTACAGAGTAATAATTTAACTTTTAAAGTAAATGAAGTGTTTTGTTACAACTTACCAGACATGATGTTCGTTGAAATTTCACTTTGAATGAGAAAAGTTTGCGGAGATCTTAGCTCGCTGTGTTGTCACAATACAGTGAAATCGCTGGGGAAGCTACTGCTTTTATATCGCTTCGCCTGATAAAAATCTGAAGGGGTGAGAGGTGTGACGTTATATAATACAGCAATTTTGATTGGCTACTCCAAAAATTCGAGAAGGAGAGGGAAATGCTAGCCTCGCACAGGGACATTTCGTAAGCAAGTCTAAACCCGTTATGGGGGAAACCATCGCTCACGCCAGCGTTCCTTAAGGGGAATGCTTCTGCGTATGACGCTAGGAAATAAAAATTATATTTTATTTTTTACATTTACCGCTAAAAATTCATTGTTAATTATTGTTACATTACCAAATTAATCACAGAGCGAAAATAATGTATTGTTTCTGTAGATATAATTTTCCTCGAACCAGCAACCTTTCGATTGTGAATAGACACGTTACAGATGTTTAAAGAACGTCTGATGCTATGTGATGGCTTTATAATTCTATTCTCTATGCATTACCACGGGAAAAAACGAATAGCGAGTTACCGTTTGAGAAAAGTTAAAAGTATTTGAAAATTTAAACCAATATCAAAAAATCTGATGTGATACACTCACATGGCTTTCTCTACTCTTGTACAAACTATTTTTACAAGCACTTATTCCCTATATGCTTCATGTTAATCGAGATATCGAGATGTCAATGTTATTGGTAATTTTCATGACGATACAATGTGAATATGATAGGTTTTAAGCGATAGTCAAATATTTTAACGCTGGTTGCTATGTGGTGCATTCCATTCTCTTTGCATATCGAGGACATAAAACAAGAATAATGAATTTGAGAAAAAGTATAAGTATTGGAAAATTTTAATGGAATAACAAGCAATATCTCGAAAAACGATTTACTCAACAACAAGAATGTATAAGTTATAAATTATGTATTTTAACGCGATCTCCATTTTTTGTGTAGTAAAATTTTGTCTATCTCTTATGGTTTATCAGTTTTGCAAAAGTCGTTCAGAATGAAGAATACTTTGGAGACATTCCCAGAAAAAACCCGCCTCCGAAATAAAGTCCACTTCCTGAAAATAATAACAATATTAATAATAATATAGAATGTGTAAAAAGAACTTCATAAAATATTGAAAAAATTCTTACCGTTCGGTGCTTGCTGCATGTATGGGGCAGGGCCCCCACCCTGCTGATTTGGTGCCAGGAAGGTCTGGAAGCCTGGAGGTGGCGGTGCAGCGGTCGCGAAGCCTGCTGGTACAACGCTCGCGAAGCCTGATGCTACCGGTGCAACGGTCGCATGTTGACCGATACCGCCTCCGAAATAAAGTCCATTTCCTGGAAAAAATAAATAAATAATAATAGTATAGCATGTTTAAGTACAGAGTTCTAAAGAATCTACACTCTATACGTGAAAAAAATACATGTTTTAAACACCCTCGTGAAAAATACATAGCATTCTGGGAGACCGAAAGAGTTATGTGACTGCATATGGGTGAGAAACTCCCCTTAAATATATCCTTTTCTCCTTATACAATCCAAAACTCTATGCTGTCGGAGGCATGCCTTTGTGTGCCAGAATCGACATTGTATGTCTACTATCATGTAATTTTTTAGTTAAAATCCTCAAACACCCGTCTGTAAATTCTCACCTTACGAGTGTTGCTGCATGTACGGATGGTAGAGCCGCCTCCATGATGATTTGGTACCAGGAAGGTCTGGAAGCCTGGCGCTGCCTGTGCAGCGCTCGATGGATGGTCGATACCAAAATAAAGTCCACTTCCTGGTAATAATAATACAAATAATAATAAAGAATATGAACAAGAAGTTAATATGAATTGTTACATTACTTATTTAAAAACTCTGAAGAATGCTTACCATTCGGGTGTTCGGGTGTCTGAATCATTACGGTATTTGATGAGCGATCCTGCAGCCTGCGGCCCAGAAAATTCGAGATATACAATTCATTTCTCATTACAATATCTTAAACATTTAATATTTTATTCAATATCGTTAGATTACTTGAAATGAATTTTTGTGCGTGTGTGTGTGTATTAAGTTTATATTAACATATTGGAATATTCGAAAAATATCTCTCGGATGGACGGGGTATTTAAAATCGCACTCGTCCTATGTTTGCTAAGCCCAATCTTTTTAAAAATGGAATAAATTAAGAGTAACGAGGATTGTTTAGGCAATGCTCCATATTTCATTATTTAGAATTAAACAAATGCTATTAGTCGTAATAATCATACACATACGACAGCAAGCAAATGCGCGAGTCAATTCATATACAATTAATTAATAAAAAAATATTTAATTGTTTTCATCGATTAGCGAGAGTCTTATTTATTTTAATAACGTATGTAATATCTATCATTCTGAATACTTTTTATTCTTCATATTACTCTCGCCAAATCATATTTCTTTGTTTAACATTCCGAAAAAAATCAGTTTAATTTTTTGATATCATGTTTGCATTTCTTGTACGCGAGTATTTAAATAATGACAAAGATACAATCGAATGTTTAAGTACAGAATCTATACAGTATACGTTTAATTGAAAAAACTTAATCATTAATATTCTTCATGTAGAATTATATTAATTATCGGGAAAACATTTTTTGTGGTAAGCTTAAAACATGTCTAGACAGGGTGATGCAGCAGTGTATGATGGAATTTCTGGACAGAGGAAGCTCTTAAGAAAATCTTTTGTGCCGGTAATTGTTATTTACCCCGAGGGTCTGTGGTTTTTCAGAGCACTTAGCCTGTTTAATGAATTGGAAACGGGTGTTATTGTTCACTAAGAGCTCTATACAAGACCTTGTTTTTACATTCTTCTGACGAAAATTAATGTTGCGGAAGAGTTTGCCGTTGTCTGCTAATGGGTCTACATATGCATTCTTCAGGGGTGTACACCATATTTCTTTCAAGCAGTGTTCGCAAGTGAATAATTCGTTGAATTTCTCAAAGTTCGCTACGTCTTTAGAAAGAACATTTAAAACGAATATAAAATTTATATTTGTAGTCTTCGTGCGTGTTACTTACAGGTACGTCTGTTTTGAATTGTAATTATTACTTCTCTCGTGCGAGAAGAGACATAGCGGGCTTTGTTGAAGCGTACTCCTATGTGCTGGATACCCCTAGCCATTAAGAGCAGGTAGTAGGGAAAACCCCCGCGTCCTGTTTTAACCGCCTCTCATGATGGACAGGGCATTGCTGTCACATTGCGTCTTGTTTTTTCGTAAAGGGTTCTCGTGTTAACGTCTCATACAAGCTATTTGCAATTTCGCTTTAAGTTGCTTTTTAATTCATCTAAGCAATGTAATATTTTTTATAAACCCGCAATTCAAAAGAAGAATTAAACACACGTTATTAGCCGTAATAGTTATATACGCGTAATAATCGCGCATATACGATAACGAACAGTTGCGCGCGATTCAATTACATTAATCAATCAAAAAAACTTAATTGTTTTTAATCGATAGAGTGCGTCGTTTCATTAGAAGTGAGATATTCATGGTAGATGAATAATTGGGTGAGATATCTCTAGGAGCGCGAGTCAATTACATTAATTAATAAAAATATTTAATTGTATTCATCGATCAGTGAGAGCCTTATTTATTTTTCATTTATTTCATAATCAATTCCCCCGGAGCCAACATGAACGCACTTCGCATGTTAAACGAGTATTATTTAAATAAAATGTTAATTCACCTTTATTTTTTTTCCAGAATCATATTTCGCAGAATTATATAGAGTTAAGATGGCCGTCTTGCACCCATAATGAGTTTAAATATGGTGAATTCACAACTTTCGGATATGACCGCCAGGGGCGCTGTGAGCAAACACTCGCTGGAGTTTCACTCATATTACCACTTGGTGCGCTAGTGTAGCTGGCGAACTGAAACGCAAGTGGAGGGGATGCGCTAGTTGACTCGCCCGTGGAAGTATCGGAGCCAGTCATTCCGGCGAAACGTCTCGCAGTGGAAGGTTGCGGTCGGTGTTCCACCGCAATTATCACGCGATAACGAGTGTTACGTCAAGTCTGTCCTTTCATCTATGTGTTGTAATATTCTTATAAATCCAAAATATATTTTCCCTCAAAAGTAGAATTAAATAAATGTTATTACTCGTAATAATTATACACATGCTACCACACATATACGATAACGAACAGTTGCGCGCGAGTCAATTACATTAATCATTCAAAAAATACTTAAATGTATTCATCAACCGACTAGCCGCGTTTCATTGCAATAGTAGTAATATAAGGGAGGGTTTAGGACAAGGTGTGCGCGATTCAATCAAAAATACTTAATTGCTCGACGAACAGCGTTTAATTGCATTAGTAGTAATATGATGGGCATTCTTTTTTCAATAACACACATTACCTAATTGATTGACACAATTATGTACTCAAACGATTTGCCGATGTGCGGCAGGCATCGAGAATCGCATTCCCACACCGCCAGGATGGATTTCCAAGCCAACGTCACGCACCGAGAACCCCCACATATAACCCCTCACCCCGAGCGGCACATCCCCTACCCCAAGCCAATCACACGGCAGGGATTTAGACAAGTCACAATGAGGGGCGGGAATGTAGTCACCGTATAGGAACAATACACACTCTCCCACCTATCCACAGGGAACCAACCAGAACACAAAGGGGAGGGAGGACACGCGTATGGGGGTGAGGGAGGGGGGCGGGAACACCGGCACGTGACCACAGGGGGAGGGGGGAGGACCTGCCGGCACAGACACTGTCGGCATTAGATCAGCACACAAAGGGAAGGGGGCGGGGCTAGCGGCACGCGACCACAGCGGCATGTGAGCACACAAAGGGAGGGGGCGGGGCTAGCGGCATAGATCAAAGAACCTTATCAGATGGCGGCAAATCCTCTGTGTTTCCGTATCGGCATAACATTTCTACTGAGGTTCTTTTACTTGCCGTAAATCTACCACACGGTACCACTGGTTTTACTTCCTTTCCGAAGAAGTCATGCTAAGGATTTTTAGTCCGAAAAAGTCCATCGGTTTGAACCCGCGACTTTGAGAACTAGAGGCTAGTATGGTTTTCCTACACCACGGAGAACATCAAATGCAAAGTCAACTTAGTTTTAAATTATACCTTAACTGGCCCAAAACTGAGTAATCTCCTTTTAATAGAACACTGACATAAACCAGTTTATTGTTCCAAATGTTTGAAATAACACTTAGAAACAATAAACACATATTTTTACACTTGTTGAACAAGAAGCAAGCAAAGTAATAATATACGATTACTACTTCATAAGATTGTGTTTCCTATAAAATATGAGCTTTAGGAACCATGTTTATTAGACATAATTATCTTTTTTTGATGTGAAAAACCTTCCCCAGAGTTTCTTCGCTAATGTGTCTTTTTCGCGCGACTCGCTTTGCGTTAGAATCAAACTCTGAATGGATGAAAACACCATTTAGCAACATAAAACTACGCTTTTCTCGCAATAATATCAAAGCTGGTGAAATGAAATCACAAAGCAAAGCACAAATAAAATTAGACGTTCGTGGAATGATAAAGTAATGGATTATTAGTGTGTGTTGACACATGGACTACATCTGTCATTTAACATAATACGACAACGATTGGCGATTACTTGTAAAATCACTCCCTCCAACAAATTTAAAGGATGTAAGTAAACACAAGTAGCCGGTGATGAAGATCTTTACATCCACTTCTAGAGAGCTTAAATCTGTGCTGGAACACCCTTTTGTTAAAGTGCTTTGTGATATGGTTGCTTTGATTGTGAGAGAATAATAAATACACACAATTTACGATAAGCTTTAAGGGAGTTGAAAGTCGTAATTGTATCCAATCACTGGATAGCCATTCTATCCTTATTAACGCCGATACTCCATTGTCAGTTCGGTTTTCTTTTTTATTTTTATTTTATTTATGGTGCTCTTTAACTGCTGTGGTCCTTAGCGTCCCATTCTATTGGGCATGAAATACGGGAAATTTTGCTCAGAAGCCTTTTTATCAGGCATGAGGTTCTTTTACGTGCCGTAAAAGTTTTTATTTTTTACTTCCATCCGAAAAAAGTCACCGTATATTTCATTATACAAAGTGTGGAAAAAACAATGTGAAGAAGATTGCAGACAAAGGTAGTAACAAAATACGCATTTTGAGTACAGAAACAAGGGGTCGCAGAAACTAATGCATTAACATTAAATCCGTCATACCGGAGTCTTAGATTGTGAAATGTGTTTGTGGCGCGTCAGACAAAACAAACCGCATTCTTGTGCAGTATTAGTCACTGTCCCTAGATGTATTTGTTGTCGTGAAGTCTGCTGGATGGTACGATAATACCGAAAGTTCATTTTGTTCAGTACTACAGTATAGTACGCGCATATAATAGTTAGTTTCTCATTTGCACAATACTCATTAGTTGTGTGAGTTACATTTTATTTTGACTGGCAAATGAAAATGTTTCATAAAGTCAGATTTCAATTATTTTCATACAGTGCTTCTATTGCATTCTAATTAAAGAAAAATTCCACAATGAAGCCTGGTATTAAACCCGAAATCTCTGAGTTGGAAAGCCAGAACACTGACCACTGACCGAGGCAGTCCTATGGCGAAAATATGGGAAATACACACACTCCTACCAGAATCCCACTTTAATAAAGGTTATCTCCTCCCTCGCATGTTTAAACTTCAGTTTTCTTCTTGGGTTTCGTTCGCGTGCAAGTCCTAATGACTTCCTAATTATTCTCGTAACTTAGAGGGGCGACAATTGGCTCCCTGACCCCTCCCTTAAATGACGCCTCTGATTACATGCATTTAACTAAACCAACATAAGTAGGACTTCACAGACTATTCGTTGAAAATGCGACGTATACACTTTGTCATAGAAATATCTTAAAATATTGCATATTCATTAAAACCGTTACAGCCATTTTTGAGAAGATAAAAAATAACAAACAATTTTCCATATAAAGGATAGTTAAAGGAGGAAGATTTTCTTGAAGATCTTCGTGACTCATCTTTGCAAGATACTGAAATTAAATAGCAAGTTATCCGAATTTTCGTTTTTAGAGGTATGCTGTTTTTTTATAGTTCCCTTGTTTACCCAGTTTATCATTACTGTGTTTTTAGTGTTTTTCTTTACCACGTATTACCGCAATTACACACACACACACACACAAACTCCCATGCCTATGGCGGGACTCGAACCCGCAACCCTCAGCTTGGCGGAGCGCCGAAGCTACACACCCCAGCGACCACGGCTTTGAGGGCCGGCAGCTGTTCATAGACAACACTCGCGCGCACACGGACCTTTTGTAAACTATTTTTTTTCTCTTTTTTTTACTTTTTCTACTACGTATAGTAAGTAGGGGAAGTATTGTATTCCACCCAAAAATCGATACCGAGATTTCACCATAAATACATGTTTTGTGACCCCCTGAATCCAAAAAAAAAACATTTTTGGAAACATGTCCCTTTGTGTGTCTGTGTCTGTGAACAGCATAACTCAGAAACGAACAGTCGGATAAACACCAAACTTGGTATTTAGGTTCAGTATCTTCCAGAGATGCGACACGAAGGTTTTCAAGAAAATCCCCCACCCCAGACTACTTTACATGGAACATTTTTCGAAAATTTTAATTTTCTCAAAAATGGCTAACGATTTTGATTAAAATATCATATGTCATGAGAAATGAAATGTATATCTTGAATTTTCTGGGAATGTCTCCAAAAGTATTCTTCATTGTGAACGACTTTTGCATAACTGGTAAACCATAAGAGATAGACAAAATTTTACTAAACAAAAAATGTAGATCGCGTTAAAATACACAATTTACATCATATACGTTTCTTTTGTTGAGTAAACCGTTTTCGAGATATTGCTTGTTATTCCCTTAAATTTTCCAATTCTTATACTTTTTCTCAAGTTCGTTATTCATTTTTTTTATGTCCTGGACATGCAAAGAGAATGGAATGCGCCACATAGCAACCAGCGTTAAAATGTTTGACTATCGCTTAAAACCTACCATATTCCCCTTGCATCTACAAGAAAATTAGCAATAAGATTGACATCTCGATTAACATGAACTAAATGGAGAATTAGCGTTTGTAAAAATAGTTTGTACAAGAGTAGAGAAAGTCATGTGAGTGTAAAACATCAGATTTTTTTTAATTCAAGTAGGTTTAAAATGTATCTTTTGATGAAAACTCGGTGTGGAATTTTTGGGTGAAATGCAATGCCTACTTCCCTTATTTGTTATGTTCGTTCTCTTGTTATTTATTCAACACTAAACGATCAGCAATATTAACTGATCGAACTGTGTGCTAACACCTGCTCTTAGAAAAGAACCCGCTTAACTTGCAAGGCGGTGTGTGCCATACATAAGTTTACTTTTCTTTGTGGTGGTTTTGTTTTGTTCGTGCATTCCACATCCCCTCTATCTCTTTTGAAAATCTGGAGCACATATCTCTAGCGACACACACGCCCAACAGCAGCATAAAATCTCCACACAGGTATCATCGCTTTTTATTTCTCGCTGCTTCCCACAAAAAATGCTGAAATAAAAGGGATGCGAGGTCCTGAAAATATAGTGGTATGGGGAGAAACACAGAGATGCACTTGTAGCCCTAGCTACAGCTATTAAAGTGCTCTCCCTCGCTCTCCCTCTCCCCCTCTCTCTCTCTCACCCGTGGCCTTTCTTAACGCGAGAATTTAAATATTAAAAGCTGATTTGTTATCATAGCCTTTAAGGTCGCACAATTGTGATAGTGGAATTTCATGTGAAAATTGCTGAACACCTTTGCAGTAAATTATGTTTTTTCAAGATTGGAAAAGCTATTTTGTCCTGTTTCTAAGAGCCAATGCAAATTTTGTTTCTACTCGTGTGATTTGCAAAATATTTGGAAGAAAATAAAATAAAAACCTTATTTTAGAATATGGTTATTTTTCTGTCATTTTAAAATATCCTCTAGAATGAGAGTTTTCTTAAAATTAGAAGAAAACGTGCCCAAATTACGCATACAGTACACTTCTTACCTGCCATATACGATGTGGTATCCCAAGCATACCTCATCTAAAAGCTTTGAAAATTGTGTTTTGTTGTTGTCCAATTTAACGTTCTTTAACGAGGTAAGTCATATCGGACGATGAATAAATAAAATGGTCGAAATGATGCTCAAAAGAACCCGTGGCCCTTAGAGCTTAAAGTTACTTCCATTCATCTTTTCAGGATAAGAAGAGAGCCTTAACCGGGTAACTCATCCTAAACGAGCTTCGAACTCGTGACCTCTTGAATGTGCAGCAGACAGATATCCCTATATTATTGAGATGGGCTTGAAAATTATTTTCTCCGAGATCATAAATACACGTAGGTCCATGAGCATACACGACATTTTTCGGTTAACCTCGGAGGAAGAATTAGGATGTTGTAAGATATGGAGGATTTGCGTGCCACAATATTGATCCACTTCAAGGCATACGTTGTTGCCAAATGTGTCTTTCAAATAACCATGGGCATCTTTAGCTGAGTGCGTTGACGCATCGTCATGCTGGAATACACTATGTATGTGAGGTGCAGTACAAAAAATATACACTCAATACACACTTAGCTCGTAGCTGAGCTGTAAGGTATATTTTGCACATTTTTAGTCGTTTCTCTTGTTTCCCACGCAATATTAATAAAGGTATAGAACTTTTATCCTTCTAGAGGAAATTTACAACGGACTAGAAAGATAAAGTGAGTTATTCTCGTGCTACTGTTTTATATCACCGCATGGAATCATCCGCAATTTAACAGAAGTTTTAAAAATAAAACCTAGAAAGACGCAAAATTAGTTACAGAAAGTTACGAAACGAAAAGGAATTAACTGTTAGGTGAAATATATATTAAAGTTAAGTAATGGTTGATATTGTAGTTCTTTCTAACCAGTCTTGGAAGTTTTACTCTGTACTCCATATTCAAAATTAAGCAGTAAAAACTTGATCTTTGGCGATTGTGTAAATTCATAATCTATTTCAATATTTATAAAAAAATGCTTTACGCATTCAATTTTAAATAAATGTTTATCATCTGCAATGTTTTTACGATGATGAAACCACATTTTCAGCCGATCAGTGAATAGATTTGGGAAGTCTTGATCTATGATTCTTTCTGAAAAGCGGAAATTTTGGAAAATAAAAATGAGCATGCAGAAACTTATATCTACGTAAACTAAAAAAATCTGATGTGTTACACTCACATGACCTTCTCTACTCTTGTACAAACTATTTTTACAAACGCTTATTCTCCACATGCTTCATGTTAATTGAGATGTTAATCTTATTGTTAATTTTCTTGTACGTGCAAGGGGAATATGGTAGGCTTTAAGCGATAGTCAAAGCTCTTAAGAGCTGGTTGCTATGTGGCGCATTCCATTCTCTTTGCATGTCCAGGAAATAAAAAAAATGAATAACGAATTCCCATTTGAGAAACATTATTGGAAAATGTAAGGGAATAACAAGAAATATCTCGGAAATGGTTCGCTCAATAAAAAATGTATACGACATAAATTGTGTATTTTAACGTGATCTACATTTTTGTGTAGTAAAATTTTGTCTATCTCTTATGGTTTACCAGTTATGCAAAAGTCATTCATAATGAAGAATACTTTTGGAGACATTCCCAGAAAATTCGAGATATACATTTCATTTGTCATGAAAATATCTTAAACATATGATATTTTAACCAAAACGTTAGAGCCATTTTTGAGGAAATTAAAATTTTCGAAAAATGTTCCATGTAAAGGGTAATCTGGGGTAAGGGAATTTTCTTGAAAGCCTTCGTGTTGCATCTCTGGAAGATACTGAACCTATATACCAAGTTTGGTGTTTATCCGACTGTTCGTTTCTGAGTTATGCTGTTCACAGACACACACAGACAAACTCACACACAGAAACACACGGACATGTTTCCAAAAATGCTTTTTTTGGTGTCAGGGAGTCTCAAAGTATATATTTCCTGTGAAATCTCGGTATCGAATTTTTGGGTGGAATACAATACTTCCCCTACTTACTATACGTAGTAGAGAAAGTAATAACTACAATGATTTTAAGTAATAGTAGCACGTTTCTTAAAAATGACATTTAACAATAAAAGACATCATATGTGTAGCCTTTGCAATACTTTAATAAGAGCATTTAGACTGGCAGAATTGCATGGTAGAGGTGGGATATGTATTATAAAAGTCTGAGTGTATCAGATAGTCCATTAACAGGAAAATAAATTCAGCAACTTCTGAAACAGGAGAGAGCAGGAAATATTTTCTGTGTAGAAGGGATAGTGTCAATGAGACTGCTGCTAGTTGAGAGAAAATCAATTACAGAAACTCATTACAGCTTACAGCATGATCTACATGCAAATATTACTCATCTGCCGGCACTGGTTGATATAGGGAACAAATGCAATTTTATAGTAACATGTAAAAAATGTTTTTCTTTTTATTTCACTAACATGTCTCTCTTACCTTTCTGAAACTTCTGTAACTATTTTCAGTGTTCTGCAAGAAGTATTTAAACCATCATTTGTCCGAAATAAAATTGTGTATTAAAAGTAAAAATCATATTTAAAAGTATTTTCTACTTGAAATGCCGTGATTTAAAACAAAACGTTTGTGCATACTTTCCTTTAACTTCAATGAAGTGTCTAACAAACTAGAGTGTACAGCAGTAGTTATATAATACAAGTACATCGAAGAATCAAACCTAAAAAGGGGTAACAGAGATTCCCTATACTTTAACGTGTAAGGTAAATAATTTGAGTAGAGCTAATTTTAACATATCTATACCTCTCTGTTCTGAGCAAACCCGAGCCAAGGAATCTGTAAGAGGCTGATCCTGTAGTTCAGTCGGTGGAGCACCTGCCTGCTGTGCAAGATGTCCCGTTCGATTCCCGGCTGGGGGTGGGAATTTTTCCTCCAGCTAAGATCATTCCCTATACTCTCCATTGTCTGGAAGCATGAATGAGAGTGTGCATGTGTGTGTGATATAATGATTAAAACCAAAAAGTACAAGAAACCCAACGATAAGAGTTACACGAGCTAACGCCATTGCCAATAGGGAATAAGTTCCAAAGGAAAGGTCGCCGATAAACCAATGCAGTTAATGGCGGGATATAAATGGAACTAAAATATATCCTATGTGTTACACTCACATGACTTTCTCTACTCTTTTACAAACTATTTTTACAAACGCTTATTCTCCATATGCTTCATGTTAATCGAGATATCGAGATGTTAATCTTATTGCTAATTTTCTTGTAGATGCAAGGGGAATATGGTAGGTTTTAAGCGATAGTCAAATATTTTAAGAGTTGGTTGTTATGTGGAGTATTTCACTCTCTTTGCATTACCAGGACAAAAAAAATGAATAACGAATTTCTATTTGAGAAAAGGTATAAGTATTGGAAAGTTAAGGGAATAACAAGCAATATCTCGTAAATGTTTCACTTAACAAAAACAATATGTATGACTTAAATTGTGTGTTTTAACGCGATCTACATTTTTTGTAGTAAAAGTTTGTCTATCTCTTATGGTTTACCAGTTATGTAAAAGACGTTCATAATGAAGTATACTTTGGGAGACATTTCCAGAAAGTTCGAGATATACATTTCATTTATCATGAAAATATCTTATACATATAATATTTTAATCAAAACTGTTAGAACCATTATTGAGAAAATTAAAATTTTCTAAAAATGTTCCATGTAAAGGGTAATCTGTGGTGGGGGGATTTCTTGAAAACCTTCGTGTCACATCTCTGGAAGATACTGAACCTAAATACCAAGTTTGGTGTTTATCCGACTGTTCGTTTCTGAGTTACCTGTTCACAGACACACACACGGACATGTTTCCAAAAATGCTTTTTTTTTGATTCAGGGGTCTCAAAACATGTATTTCCGGTGAAATCTCGGTATCGAATTTTTGGGTGGAATACAATACTTTCCCTACTTACTATACGTAGTAGAGAAAGTAAAAAATTGAAAGACTTTCAGAATAAATCATACCTCCATATAGTAAAAATTATGATATATTACATTCATATGATTTTCTCTACCCATTCAACAAACTATTCTTAAAAGAGATGATTCTTCTGTCTACTTAATGTTAATCGAGATAAACGTTTGTAGAAATGCGTTTACAAACTCTTTCCTTGCAGATACCATGGGATAAGGGGAATACAGTGGACTTAAGTCATGGTCCAATCTTTTAAAAGGCGGTCGCTATGTGATGACTTTGAAATCCGCTCTCTTTGCTAATAAAAGGAAATATCTCGGAAATGGTTAACTCCACATAAAAAATGCATTTGACACAAATTGTGTGATCTAACGGGATCCACACTTTTTATCTAGAAAGGTTTTGTCTATCTCTTACGATTTACGAGTTATGCAAAAGTCGTACATAATATAGACGGCTTCAGAGACTATTCAAGATATTTATTTTATGTCATAAAAATGTCTTAAATATATGGTATTTTAATTGGTATCGTTAGAGCAATTTTTAGAATATTATAATTTTCGAAAAATGTTCCAGGTAAAGGGTAATTTGAGTTGGGGGATTTTCTTAAAAATCTTAGTGTCGCATCCCTAGAATATACTGAACTTCAATACCAAGTTTTAGATTTAACCGAATTTTCGTCTTTCGATAATTCTGTTCACACACACACGCACGGACCTTTTACTAAAAATACTTCTTTAGGATTCAGAGACCTCAAACGTGAAATCTGGATATCGAATTTTTGGGTGGAATGAAACACCTTTTCTAAGTGGTAGAGAGAGTAACTGCGAGAGGGAACTGCCTTTTCATCTTGATTTGACAAAAAATATTTATATTATATTTTCAGTATCTAATTTAAAGTTAGTTTCCGCTTAAAAACGCTGTACACTTCTTAAGAGATATTTTAATCCATGTTTGTAGCATTATATTACAAAACATGTGTTTCCCTTTACTGAAAAAACATCCCCGGCTCCGCTAACTGTATACAATAAGGACACTTTCAGAACAGCTCGAGCATCGTACTTTTTGAAGACCGTTTTGAACTTCGTGAAGAAAATTTTTCGTTATTGTTGCGAAATAATATAAAATGACACAAATGTATTAATTAATATTCACATAATATTCTTAACTCAATTAAGTGTGTCGTATTATTTCCGTATCATCGTTTCAAGGATTGGTAAGCAAGAATTGCAGAGGAAAAGGAAGTTCAGACTTTTCTCTTACAACGATGCAGGTATGATACAAATTGTTTGCTGACGTGACAGACAATGAGTTGTCTGACGCTAGCATAGCATATACATACATTATACACTAAATAATTAATTCAATAGCACATAATGTAAAAATGGTAGTAGCTTTTACCCATCCCATAGCCTCTATATACGACTACTCTTATTGCATCGACACTAAGCGTGATAAATGAAATGCGTGAGCAACTTAGGATACATCAGTAATGAAATAATAAGTCGTAAGAGCAAGTCTATGCACTAATTCTGTCTAGGTATTTTGTTACATGCTATTAGCAAGATGCCACACAGATGACCTCAGCTGCATAGTCAGCTTCCTGCGCCATTTGTTTCATTTTAATGTCTCCTATTCTCTTATAGATATTGAAATAAAAAATACACCTTTGACTGAGTGTAACTGCGAAAAGTCCAATCGAAATGGCTAGCAGACATAGAATTTAAACCCGTGACCTTCAGAATACTAACCGCCGATGTTAGAATCTACTCCCGAGAACCTACGTCACTCCCTTTAGCTGGTAAACCCTGTATATTGCTACGCTGTATAATCGTACTTCCGAGAAGAACAATATATAAGTCAAAAATGAAGGGGAGCTCTCATTTCACGGTTCTTCTCTTTGCAAAAACGGAATGGGATGCATTAATGGGCTAAGTAGAGGACCCAAAAAATCGTTTAATACGAAAATTATTTATGAGGCATAAAAAGAGATTCTGAGGACCACAGACCGGCAATAAAGATCCTTGCCTCACTATGGGTCGCAGTCCTTTCAAACTCACTTTGCTTGAATCCTTTGATGTCAGGAAATTCGCCCACTTTAATATGCACATTACATAAATAGTGGAAATTACGTCATATTTTTGCTGCGTAGCTTCATTCAGGCTGGAATTTTAAAACTATACGGAAAGTAGGATCGTTAATGTTTCGCATTTGCAGTTGAATTTCTCATTTTCCTGGAAAAGATGGAAATAACTTTTGCTAGGGCCAAAAATATGACATAAAATTATTATTCCCTCACGGAGGATATTGTGAACTGAGGGATTACAGCAGACACACTAACGTTAAACTTCTATGACGACTGCCAAAAAGCCTTAGGGGTGGAGCATGAAATAAATTTACGACGCACAAATGATTACAAAATCTTCTTAGTGCCTAAAGGTTTTGGTTTTCTTCACTCCTTTCACGCAACGACAAACTGTACTGAAACCTTACTGCGGTATGAAAGTATAATATTTTTGTAAAATAAGTGTCGGGTAAATCTCTCAATGTACTCGTGCATTTTTACTTTCTCTACTACGTATAGTAAGTAGGGGAAGTATTGTATTCCACCCAAAAATTCGATACCGAGATTTCACCGGAAATACATGTTTTCAGACCATCTGAATCCAAAAAAAGCATTTTTGGAAACATGTCCGTGTGTGTGTGTGTCCGTGAACAGCATAAATCAGAAACGAACAGTCGGATAAACACCAAACTTGGTATTTAGGTTCAGTATCTTCCAGAGATGCGGCACGGAGGTTTTCAAGAAACCCCCCACCCTAGATTACCCTTTACATGGAACATTTTTCGAAAATTTTAATTTTCTCAAAAATGGCTCTAACGATTTTGATTAAAATATCATATGTTTAAGATATTTTCATGACAAATAAAATGTATATCTTGAATTTTCTGGGAATGTCTTCATTGTGAACGACTTTTGCATAACTGGTAAACCGTGAGGGATAGACAAAATTTTACTGCACAAAAAATGTAGATCACGTTTAAATACACAATTTATATACATTTTTATTGTTGAGTGAACCATTTTCGAGATATTCCTTGTTATTCCGTTCAATTTTTCAATACTTATTTTCTCAAATGGGATTTCGTTATTCATCTGTGGCAAAGAGAATGGTGCTGCACATAGCAACCAGCTATTAAGAGATATGTCTGTGCTTATATTGCCCTTGCAAATACAAAACAGGCGGTACATAGTGCGGCTTAAGTGATAGTCAAATATTTTTAGAACTGGTCGCTATGTGTAAAATGTAATTCTCTTTTCATGCCAAAAGATTGTTTCTGCAAATGTTTATCTCGATTAATATGAAATAGTTGGAGAATAAGAGTTTGTAAACATAGTTTGTACAAGAGTAGAGAAAGTTATGTGAGTGTAACACATCAGACTTTTCTAAAAAGGAAACAGGTAGTCTCAAAAATTTGCTACTGGCCCTTAGTTTGTAATACAGACTTTCCGTATTATTTTAACATCTCTTACTCGGAGAGAAATGTTTAATATCCTTGCCGATTTCAAGAAAATAACTAAGCGACTCATGTTGATACCTCGCCTGTAAGATTTTACTTTAGTAGTCTGATCTCCTATGTCTTTTTCCGTATATGTCCAAGACAATACTTCTTTCACTACTCAGTTCATAGATGATTTCCATCTATATTTGCACAGACAGTTACGTACATGTTACACAGTTAAATGATTAGGAAGTCGTGATATTATTATAGTAGTTCCAAATATACGAATTTTATGAATACTTACAGGTGTTACAGGATCCTTAAGTTTAAAACAAACTTTGAAATTTTAGCTTCAATCACCCATTACAGTTATTGCTCTCAAAATATTTTAAATGCCTTAGATGTTCATGAGCATATATTTTAATTTTCTTCTTATCTACTTCTAAATTTTTACTTTTTTTACATATTTGCACAATGCACCTGTTAACTAAGCTTTTAGCACCAATAATACTAATCGAATAATTTGGTATATGATTTTAACACACTTTTTGGACACCATGGCCTAAAACTAGATCTTCCAACTTGCGCACGAACTAAAAGCTATACATTATCGCATAGTGCGATACAATTTTTATGCCACTCATTGTGACCAACTTTCGTTTCCCAATCACATGGCTCTTTGCATTTGCAAAATGTTTAATAATTCGACTTGGTTTGATTAGGTTCTAATTTTCATGATGTCTTTTTACATTGTTAATTTCCCGTAGCGATCGCATTATCTGTTCACAGTACAAATCTTCATGCATCAATTAATCACAATTCGTTGTGGAGTTAACCTATACTTTATAATGCCAAATCTTGTGCTTTCTTTGATCTAAAACTTATCTAGTATAACCTACATAAAAATTAAATTGCGGCAATTTTTAATTCAGAAGAGCCAGGTGAAATTACAAAAGCAGCAGAAAGAACAACACTAGAACTACTTACCCCCCAAAATACAGAAAGCAACATTATATATAATTCAATCATTTCGTTGCCTGGTGTAAGGCAAAACATTGTGAAAATATGTTCACTGAAAATGACTGCTAGCGAATCAACAAAACATCAAAACACCTCATATCTCTTTGCTCGCGTTTTTAACGTAATTTATCTTGTTTTGTCGTTGATCTCGTTCTGAACGTGATTTCTCATAGTTTCAGGAATCAATACAATATTATTTTATCGATATTTTACAAATTCGTATGACTGAGAAACTCGGCCTACAGCCTTCGTTTCGAAAACATTCATACTCACAAAATAAAACCCTACTTTTAACCCTTTAGCATAATCCACTTTTAAAGTATGCAAGGTGCACCATAATTAATTTTCCTATCGTGTGAAAAAATATTTAAAATTTTAGCAGATTTTGCTGCGATAGTAGAAGTGCTTATTATTTCTGCTTACATCATGTAAACATTTGGTTAATTAGAATAATAAAAGTAACTAAACGTATTTTCTCAAAAATATTATAAATATCTACATGAAATTCAAATACGTATGTATAATTCTGAGTGTGATAAAACGTCAACATTTAAAGGTCTAATCTGTGGGTAGCTATAAGTATTAGTACTTGAACGAAAACAAAAGCTTCTCTGGTCAGAATTACAAATATGGATTAAGGAGCTGAACAGTTTTGCATGGTTAATAACACCGTTTAATTCAGAGCACACACATTTAGATATTTATGAACGTATATACTATCCTAAAGCAATATTTCTCATATAGCCAGTATATTTACATTGAATGTGTAACTGTGTCTTCCATACAAAAACATTTTATGAATTTACAGCGTATGTGCTATAATGCTATTTATTTTCATAAATATTAAACCAAGAGAGGAAATTAAAACAAAATAAGGAAATACGTAATGCCCGGACTGGCCGCTAGATAAAGACATGCGAACTGCCTTTTCCCCTTTCAAACTTGAATGATACCGTAGGGTATTACGAACACAATGTATTAATAATTGTTTTGGTTTAATTACTGTTGTTTATAAGCGGTTCTGGCCAGAAGAAGATAAAAATAAACATGAAATGCACTAAATTTTAAATAAACCGTTTTCAGCAACACAGGCACACATCAAATTTCGTACCAGTACAATAATATTTGTTAAAACTTTCGAATGATAATGCTTTTTCAAATAATCAGAAAGCCAAGTATTGAGCTTACTTAAGAATATAAAACGGCTATAGACCTTGCCATAGTAGATAAAAGGGTAAGAGGTTCGGCAAGGAGAGCCTAAGATCTGCAGTTCGAATCCCGGTTATGACACTGAATTTTGAAACGATCCTTAATTATCGCATACAAATCCCATAAAAATGGGAGGAAAAAACTTAATATTTACTGCACACGTAAAAAGTTCCTAGTTTTTGCGACTATTCGAGCTTTGTCTCTCAGCCTTTTGGACAATGTATTTGTAAAATGTAAATGCCCACGAATATGTTTGCAGCTATTTAAATATTTAAGAACTTCTCTTTGAAGTATTCATGATCAATACATTAGTTAAAATCAAAAGCCCCAATTACAGAGGACCTCGACACCTATTAGACATGCTTGTCTAACACTTTAAACGTAGTAACAAAAACACAGTTTAATTTATAAAAAGGAATAAATTTGCTTTAAATCTATTGGCACACAAAGTTCATGGCCTATTAGTCAAGTCAAAGTGAATCAATTAAGTGTAAAATACAGCAGCAAAAAGAGGGGAACCATCTAAAGACCGGACATGTACAAAGAGCTCACTGCTACCAAATTAATTTACCAGAGCGATGTAGATTGCTTTTCCAGTAGATGAAACGCCGATCAAATTGTAGCTTGGCGAGATTAAGGCTAATAGATTGAGCCAGGTAGCAGACAGAAAGCGAATTGCTGCACAGATATCTCACAAGGTACAAGAAATTATAGATAAAAGAGAGAGGGAGAGTCGAGTTAGTTCTTCACTCGATTGGATGCAACGATAAAATCTTGAAACCTATCTTATCCTAACGAAGCACAAAATTGCATTTCACAGAATTTCTTTCGGGCGCTCTCATGTCGTCTTTGATCTTATACGCAGAAGTACCCTTATACAACTATAAAAACAAATTGTTACAAACTTTATTCATGAATCCTGTTGATAATGAAGCTTCTGTTTAAAAAAACATGCACAATTTACAAAAACCTCCAAGACCGCCAATTTTAAGGCCAGCATGTAGCGTCCAGTTCCTAAACGATTGACTGTTGCTATTCCCTTTGTATCTATAACGAAAAGTACAATGTAGTTATTCCTGCAAAAGTTTATTTCAATTAAATTTAAGTACATAGAAAATAAGCTTTAGTGAGATTAGTTTGTATACTCACTAATAAACGATAGGATACGGAAAGCCATGTGAGTGTGTAACATCAGACTTTTGGGTTACACTGTTTACAGGCGAGCATACACCCATATACACACACACGGACCTTTATCTAAAACTGCGGTTTTTGGATGCAGAGGACCTCAAAAAATGTATTTTCTGTAAATCTCTACGTCGAATTTTTTGAGGTAAAGCAACACCTTATCTAATAGATACGTGGTAAATAAAGTAATTTTTCTGTATAATTACAGGACTCTTCAAAGCAATTTATAAAATTTCTGTTCTTCTTCTTTCTTTTTAAATAAGGATTACTTCAGGAGGTATAAGTGATTTACCAGAAGGTTCATAAAGATCACCTGCAACACAGAGAACATAGGGATTTGCTTCCGCAAATTCTAAAGGGACAAACATTAGCATAGGGATAGAATAGTTAGTCACTCACTTTGGACAGTTCTCATACAATGTGCATGACGTAATGACTCGAAGGGTATATCGTTTAATTTCTGGAATAATAAAATGAATACGATATATGTATACAGGGGCGTACCTTCCATCTGCATTTCAAATCTAGGCTTCCGTTGTATGAAACATGGAAAACTTTTGTTTTTATTTGGCTTTAAATATTCAATATTTTCCTTTCTCTGTTTGTAGCTACCCCGTTGTACGCATGTTTATCTTCGTGTGACCCAACCATAAAACATCATACTGTTGGTGGACGTGAGGCTTGACGAAATGAGATAGTTGCCTTTATTATCTTTCTGTACGCTGGGAGCATCACTTCATGCATAATAGATCGTTGTGGCGTTTAAAGGTTAAATCCCCAGAAATAACTCTTATATAATGCTAAATATGTATCAAACCATTAAAAAGCACTTAAGAAGCTTTGAAATACGCAACTCTGATAAAAAAAAAGCATTTACTGCATGTACTCTGCATATACTCTGGGACAGAAAATACAACACAGAAAGCTTCTTCTAGAGCAAAAATAAACTAAGTTTTACCTTAATTGTTAAACATTAAATTTACTCTAAAACGACTATCATAATGTCCTTCCCCCACCCCGAAAAAACACGAGTACTTTCCCCTATAATCTCAAGCAACCTTTATTATAAAGACATTTCTTTCTACAACGCTTAGTTTCTACTTTCTCTATTACGTACAGTAAGTAGGGGAAGTATTGTATTCCACCCAAAAATTCGATACCGAGATTTCACCGGAAATACATGTTTTGAGACCCCCTGAATACAAAAAAAGCATTTTTGGAAACATGTCCGTGTGTGTGTCTGTGAACAGCATAACTCAGAAACGAACAGTCGGATAAACACCAAACTTGGTATTTAGGTTCAGTATCTTCCAGAGATACGACACGAATGTTTTCAAGAAAATCCCTCACCCCAGATTACCCTTTACATGGAACATTTTTAGAAAATTTTAATTTTCTCAAAAATGGCTATAACGATTTTGATTAAAATATCATATATTTAAGATATTTTTATGACAAATGAAATGTATATGTCGAATTTTCTGGGAATGTCTCCAAAAGTATTCTTCATTGTGAACGACTTTTGCATAACTGGTAAACCATGAGATAGACAAAATGTTACTACACAAAATATGTAGATCGCGTTAAAATACACAATTTATGTCATATACATTTATTTTCGAGATATTGCTTGTTATTCCCTTAAATTTTCCAATACTTATACTTTTTCTCAAATGGAAATTCGTTATTCATTTTTTTTGGGTCCTGGACATGCAAAGAGAATGGAATACTCCACATAGCAACCAGCTCTTAAAATATTTGACTATCGCTTAAAGCCTACCAATTCCCCTTGCATCTTCAAGAAAATTAGCAATAAGATTAACATCTCGATATCTCGATTAACACGAAGCATATGGAGAATAAGCGTTTGTAAAAATAGTTTGTACAAGAGTAGAGAAAATCATGTGAGTGTAACACATCAGATTTTTGAGATATTCTGTAGCCTCAACTTAAATGGTCCATCCTGTGTATTTGGTTGATATATCTACAAGATTAAGGGTAGTTCATACAGAGATACTCTTAAATTATTTGCAACTTTTGAGCTAACTGATCGTAGGAGTTTAAAGAACATGTTAAACCGCCCAAGCATTTTTAATTTGGTGATATCTAGCACTCTTGACGTTCTAGTCATTTTGAACGTATTCTCATTGCCTCATAACTTGAACACTGTTTTAGTGCTTAAGAAAATAGTGTCACACTGCTGCTTAAACATGTCAAATCGCTTTCCACGGAGTGGAAGTGAAGGCTGTTCAGATATCCGCCAGCTGCGGGCGCTTTGTGTATGGAATCGTAGTGTTCTAAATTCTAATTCATTCATGATATGCTAGTAACCAAGTCGCAGGTAACAAAACAGTAAGCCATACAGTTTTACAAAATTTCCACGTATCTAGTAGGTAAAGAAGGCACTGCATTCCACCCAAAAATTCGATAGCTAGTTTTCACTGGAAATACATGTTTTGAGGTCCCCTGAATCCGAAATAAAGCATGTTTAGAAACAGGTCCGCGCGAGCGCGCGTGTGTGTGTATGTGTATGTGACTGAAAAGCATAACTCAAAAACTAAAGTCGACAAACACCAAATTTAACATTTAAGTTCAGTACCTTCCAAAGATGCGACAAGAAAATTTTCAGGAAAATCCCTCAACCCAAACTACCCTTTACGTGGCAGTTTTTTCAAAATGCTGGCCTTTCTAAAAAATCTCTTAAAGATTTTCATTAAAATGCCAAAAATTATAAAGATTTACATGGAAATAAAATGTATATCTTGAATTTTCTGGGAATGGCCTTGAAGTCGTTTTCATTCGGAAGGAATTTTGTATAACTAGTAAACGTTAAACGATGGAGATTATGTAATACACAAAACTGTAGATCTCTTTAAAACATATAATTGATTTCCAATAACTTTTGTGGCATCAGCCATTTCCGATATATCGTTATGATTTTTTTTCTATTTTATTTTACGTCGCTTTAACTCTTTGGTAATATCACGACGGATCTGTTGATGGATAACTCTTAGAACGATATGTGACGGACAGTTAGCCTTCTAGGTCTCATCCCTGTAACCACCCGCTCCGTCACGTTCTACAGAGACCCTAGCGCATAGCTACCGAATCTTCTGCTTTTGCGCCGTGCAGACGGCATTAGGGTGTCATCCAGTCCAACCGTCGCCCCCATACAAAGGCGGACACTTAGCCTTCTAGGTCTCATCCCTGTAACCCCTGCTTCATGCCGTGCTGAAGGCATTAGGATGCCGACCAGTCTAACCGCCGCCCTCACACAGAAAGGCGGACAGTTAGCCTTCTAGGTCTCATCCCTGTAACCACCTGCTTCATGCCGTGCAGATGGCATTAGGTTGCCGTCCAATCCAACTGCCACTTCCACACAGAGAGGCGGCTAGCTTTCTAGGTCTCATCCCTGGAAATGACATCTTGCCTCATCACGTGCCCACAGGGACCCCCAGCGCTTGGCAGCCGGATCTTCTGCTTCGTGCTGTGCAGATGGTGTTAGGGTGCCGTCCATTCCAACCGCCGCCCCCATACAGAAAGGCGGCTAGCCTTCTAGGTCTCATCCCTGGAAATGCCATCTTGCTTCGTCACGTGCCCACAGAGACCCCAGCGTATGGCAGCCGGATCTTCTGCTTCATGCCGTGCAGATGGCGTTAGGGTGCCGTTCTGTCTAACCGCCGCCCTCACACAGAAAGGCGGACAGTTAGCCTTCTAAGTCTCATCCCTGTAACCACCTGCTTCATGCCGTGCAGATGGCATTAGGGTGCCGTCCAGTCCAACTGCCGCCTTCACACAGAAAGACGGATAGTTAGCCAGGCCTCATCCCTGGAAATGCCATCTTGCTTCGTCACTTGCCCACAGAGACCCCCAGCGCATGGCAGCCGGATCTTCTGCTTCGTGCTGTGCAGATGGCGATAAGGTGCCGTCCAGTCTAACTGCTCACATTGTCTGTATATAGATGGCATAGCATTCGCAATTACCACTTGTTTTCAATTTTTAACTACTTTGTTAGACTTAAGATGGAACTTGGGTCGTGGTATTAAATATCCAATCCGGTATTTACCTTGGCGACTGAGGAACATCACGAAAAAACCTCAGACAGATTGATCGGCCCATGGGATTTCAACCCGGGACCTCCCGAATGCAGGCCACAGACTTTACCACCTGAATCATCCCGTTCGATATATCGTTATTGATGATTCGAATTGTTCAATACTTAGATATACTTTTAAAGTCCTGTCGATTTTCAATTGTTTATCAGCAGTCTTCCCTTCGGGGTTGACGCGCGTAAGTGGCGCATTCAGTTTCATCATCCCTGCGTAAGCGGAGTGAGGGCCTTTTTACACTCAAGGTGTTGGCCTCATGGGAAACCCCACGAGAGGGAGAGTCACTCGAATGACGCCTTCCCCTGGTTTTTAAAAGGGAAGCTCCGGCTCCGGCTAGACCGAGCAAACTTGTATCTCGCGATGTCATGGGAAGAGATGGAATTTTAAGGCCAGCGTGTAGCGTCCAATTCTTAAACACGTGACTATCCCTTTGTATCTATATCTAAATATGTAATGCGGCTATTTCCGGAAATAGGATCAGAATTAAAATGAAGTAGATAGGAAAATAAACTTTTGTAAGAATAGTTTGTATACCCACTAATAATCGATACAGGATGGAAGAAGTCGTGTGAATTTAAAACATCAGATATTTACTTCTTATATTGTAATTAATTAATTAATACAATTGTTGCAACTCACTCCGTGTGCAATGAGGTAAATTGGAAAAGGTAGTTGGGCTCAGGATTTTGCATTGCATGATTAATATGGAAATTTTACTTTTGCGTATATTACAAATTGTTGTTAATTAAATGGACTGTTCTTATTAGTATTACCATGATGACTATTAACAGTGCTAAACTAACATGAACATAGATAATTCATTGATAGTATTAGCTTCCGCCCATCTTTTGGATTGCATAAGTAGCTTACCAATCATCTGTCTGGAATTGTGAATAAGGGGAGGTAGAAGGATGACGCTTTTAAAGGGGGGAGCTACCGATTAGCAAATTAAATTTTCCGCTCCTACAGGACCACCTTTTCGCATCCAAAGATACAAGATAAAGGGATAAATTATTTAACAGCGCTAGCAACTGCCAGGGTTACATTAGCGTCATGGAGTGCCTTAAATCTGTTCTGCAAGGTTTTTTACACGTCATTAAATTTACCGACTAAAAGTCGTCTGTTTTCCACATACTTCATTGCTGTCGACCTCTGTGTAGATGGAGTGCGTAGGGAGTACCTATCCTCATAATAATATGCACACGATTGTAATATACAATAGTAAACTAATAGCAAATAATATATAGCAATAGCATATATAGAGGACAGCTGAGCCACTTTTGCGTTTATATGGGAGAGATAGGGAAAACGAGCGTAGGGTTACGTGTTGTTACGGGGTTATGTTACGTGATGATAAGTGGTGTTACGTCTTGATACCACGTAACACCACGTAACATAACCACCTAACCAGTAAAACGTAACATATACGCTTGTTTTCCCTATCTCTCCCATATAAACGCAAAAGTGGCCCAGCTCTCCTCTATGTATGCTACTGTGGCAGTATTTTAACACTTAAATAATTTCAGTCTAATTATATAATATAAAATATAATAACAGCCCGCCTTAGAGCAATATGTGTATACTATAATATATAAAATGTATGTAACAGTCATTGTATTATGTTTATATTATTGTGTACATGTATAATAATGTTATGTTAATGTATTACATAATTTAACAATGTAGGAGCTGTGCGAATAGAAGCCGAAAGTTGCTAATACTGAGGTAACCTTGAGGCAATAATATAAGGGGCATTCAAATGAAACCCGGTCACTACGTCTAACTTTGTATTACACGTAAGGTGACACCACATAACTGCGTATATGGTGGCACCTTCTATTGGTAGAGCGACAGCAGCGTGCGCAACGTTTGACGTTGCATAGCGACAGTGTGGTTTCACGCCGAAGAAAGGGTGGTCACACGAGTTATCGTCCACTACTAAACATGAAGGCAAGTAAGCAGGAACAACGAGGAGTGATTCGATTTTTAACATGATGCAGTAATTTGTATCACAAATTACTTTAATGTAAATAATGATTGTAATATGAATATGCATTTTTATGTGACATTGATTTCAGATGTTTATTGATTGTAAATATTGTTGGGAAGTAAATTTATAATGCCTTACTGAAACTGTCAATAATAGCGCGCAATAATGCAGAGAGGGGGGTGAGCTGTTTATCATTATTGGAAACGAGGAAGTTACGTAATGTTGGCGCGTTTTTTCCGTTGAGAACCTTCTGGAATATTTTCTCCCTAAAGCATATGTATTCATAATTTTCATTGGATATTAAAATAGACGCTAATGTTGGCGCGTTTTATTAGCCAATAGTAGTTCAATTATAATCTCTAGGCGTATCTGGATGCAGGAGTATAAATAGGGTAGGTTAGAGGTAGCTCATGCTCAGTTCATCGAAAATCTCAATACATTACACGTCGCCTTCAGGCCAGTTCATCAAAATTCTTTGTACACTACACGTCGTCTTCAGTTCGTCAGTTTGTCAAAATATTTGTATGAGATACGTCGGCTATAGATTCACAAGTTACGAAAAATTTAAAGTGTTGTAAAGTTAATAATACACAAAGTTGAAGTACGCGAATTAAAAGTGATAAGTAAGAAGTTATTAAAACAGTTTCAGTTTGGCGAGTGTTAAGATCAATGTATAAATGTGATAGTTAACGTGTTTGACAATAAATGTGTAAAACAAATTTCTTCATCAGTGTTATATTTGGATAAAAGATTCCTTTCCGTTTACACAACCCTGATCAAGAGGCATGTTCGACCGAGAGATAATAAGATAATAGCTAGCCGGAGTACAGTAAACAAAATTTAAATCAAATAACAGTCGCATTCTTTCGAACACTAACACTGATGCAAATTGCCTTCACAAGATGGAGCTACAAACCGAACAAATGAATGACGTCACAAGATGGCAACACGTGATGTAAACAAACATAAACAAACATTATAAGTAATACCGTTACAAATTGGCTACCACAACGTGCGGCTAACAAACAAACAATAAATACTATCGCAAATTGGCTACCACAACGTGGGGCTACAATAATGTTAAATATATACAACAAATCATACACAAGTAACAAACATTTATAAGAAATACACTCGCAAACAGCAGAGGGATTTGGAGGCCGTGAAATGTATCGACGGATGAAGGCTGGGTACAGCGAGTACAGTCTGTGTCGTTCAAGTGTGGTGAAATGGCGCAAAATATTCCTTGAGGGGCGCGAGTTACTGGAAGACGATGCTCGTCCTGGACAGGCTCATCGTGTCATCGCACCTGAAATAATTGCGGAAGTGAAGCTTTAGACTTGGGCAACCACAGAATCACCGTGGACGAGATCCATTGGTTACTGGGTATTAGCGTGGGCACCATTCACACCATAATGCATCAACATTTGAAATTTCGAAAAGTTTGTGCGCAGTGGGTTCCCCACCAATTGACCGCCGAACAGCGCAATACTCGAATGGCGCTGTCTTTGAGTCATCTGTAACGTTATTATGAGGAGGAATGCAGCCTTCTGTCACATATTGTCACTGGTGACGAAACATGGTGTCACAATTTTGGACCGGAAAGCAAGCGTCAGAGCAAGCAGTGGAAACATGCGACTTCACCACCTCCAAAGAAATCAAAGGCCATGCACACCAGTTCTGGTAAGGTCATGATGTCCTTTTTTGACCACAAGGGCCCACTGCTTGTCGAGTTCCTGGAACGGGGAACCACCATCAATCTCTAGCGTTATCAAGCCACTTTACAGAACCTTAGACGAGCCATCAAGTCGAAACGCTCAGGCATGTTGTCCAATGGCATTATTCTCCTGCATGATAATGCCCGCCCACACACTGCCAATGCGCATTGCAGCAGTTTCGATGGGAAACGCTGGAATATCCACCGTACAGTCCAGACCTTTCACCGTGTGACTTTCATGTTTATGGACCTCTAAAGCAAGCGGACATCGATTCACAACGGACGATGAAGTGTGTGAATGGGTCCAGACCTGGATCCAACAGCAGCCTACGAGCTTCCTCAAATATGGAATCGACCGGCTAGTGTCGCAATGGGATAAATGTGCCAACAGTTTTGGCGACTACTTTTTAGTTAATAAAATCGTTACCGTTACTTTACACAATTGACCGGGTTTCATTTGAATGCCCCTCATAAATTAGAAAGCTTAATAATACTACTAGAAATTCTTAAATTAATAATGTAATTTAAAACAGTTTATAAATAGCCAATCAAAAACCAGAAAAGCTGAAAGTTAAATAAAAGTATTCTATCTGGCTATTCTATTAGCCATTCAGAGACTTGAAACAGAGCAATTTCCAAATTTAAGCAGTAAAAAGCAGTCGCTAGAAGGCAACGCACCTGAGCAGTTCATTCGCCCGGTACGTATTCTGTGAGACGAAAATTCATTACGGTGAGAATATTATAAAGTTTACGTGTTAAAAAGTGCTAGTAATTAATAAATAATCTCACAGCTCCCTATATCAGTTAAGTGTTATTTAATCGTGTGAAGGATTAATAAATGGAGTGAAGTAAAAATTATAATTTGTGTAAGCCTACGTTCTTTAGCCGCATCACCCCCTTCTAAGAGATACATGTTTCTAAAAATTAATACTGACGCAGCCGAGGCATACATAAATATATATATATATATATATAATATTTAAAGAAACATAAAATACAAAGTTGATTCTTAAACGTTGGGGCGAAGGCCACCGGAAAGTTTGTAGCGCATGTGGTTGCAACTACATCAAGTTCGGCTTCCCAACAATGGAACTACAATACAACTCCTAAAATAAAAATTTCTTCACTACTTATAGTAAAAGGGTAAGGTAAGAAAGAACAGATGTAAATGTGAGAAACATTGATAAATAATATTGTATATAGCATGTAATATAAGCTATTATAATCTTATCTAGGAACGTTGTAAAATAATCGTTGGACAGGAAAACCAGCTAGCAATTTAAATCAATTAGCAACTGGGCTTTTCAGCACGGGAGTTGGTAAACGTATGAGCTTGTATGAGAGAGAGGACCGACGAGAGAAAGAAACAAAGATGGAGGGAAGTTCCCCAAGACGTCAGTAGCACAATAGGGAGTTGGAAAAAGCGTCAGTTTTTATGAGAGTATCGACTAAAGAAAGAGAGATACGTCGGGATTCACAAATATGACACCAGAAACGTGACAGCAGAAATACGAGCGATTGAACTGTCATACAACGCTATGTAAAGCACCAATCAAAACAGATGTTATCGATACTGGCGCGAATGTGCGCGCCAGGGCATCTTGGTCTAAAAGAATTTCGTCCAAGCAGCCCACATTGGAATTCTGATTCTTAGGCAGCAAGACGCTCAACGTTATATGAAGGGTGGAACAGAAATCGTGTGACGACAATGAGCCAGCTTCTCATAAGTTATTGAACATGGCGGGTATGGGTATAGAAAAAGCTAATAATATAAAAAGCAAAATAGCTTTGCTAGTCGCTTTTACTCAAGCCACTACAACACCCCAACATACTCTATACAAATTTGTGGAAAACTGAATACGGTTTTAATAATGTATTTAACGTATTATTTGTAGAACGTCACCTTATAATTACTGAAAACGAAATTACATTAAAAGAGTAGTATTTGAATAGAAAAAGTTAACAAATCGTTTAATTTACGAATATCTCCCAACAAACGAACGTTTCAGGCTTTTGGATACACTTGCTAAAAAAATCTGATGTGTTACACTCACATGACTTTCTCTACTCTTGTACAAACTATTTTTACAAACGCTTATTCTCCATATGCTTCATGTTAATCGAGATATCGAGATGTTAATCTTATTGTTAATTTTCTTGTAGATGCAAGGGGAATTGGTAAGCTTTAAGCGATAGTCAAATATTTTAAGAGCTGGTTGCTATGTCGAGTATTCCATTCTCTTTGCATTACCAGGACAAAGAAATGAATAACGAATTCCCATTTGAGAAAAAGGTTTCAAAAAATGATCCATGTAAACGGTAATCTGGGGTGGAAAGATTTTCTTGAAAACCTTCGTGTCGCATCTCTGGAAGATAATGGACCTAAATACGAAGTTTGATGTTTATCCGACTGTTCGTTTCTGAGTTATGCCGTTCACAGACAGACAGACAAAAACACACACACACACGCACATGTTTCCAAAAAATTCTTTATATACATTCAGTGCACCTCAAAACATGTATTTCCTGTGAAATCTCGGTATCGAATTTTTGGGTGGAATGCAATACTTCTCCTACTTACTATACGTAATGGAGAAAGTAATAAGTAAAACCATTACAGCAATAATGCAATAAGATGTAACCTCATTTAATTTTTGACTGTGATATATTATATAATTTTGATAATTACGCCGGGTACTCTTGGATGATGATGATGATGATTATTATTATTATTATTATTATTATTATTATTATTATTATTATTATTATTATTATTATTATTATTATTATTATTATTATTATTATTATTATTATTATTATTATTATTATTATTATTATTATTATGCAGCTTTATTTGTTGTAGTACCTGACATATTTGTTGCTAGACTCTAATTTTTTATTTAATTAATTGCTGAGCCTGCAATGTACGACTTTGTGTCCTCTATGTGGTTAACTGCATCGAAATGCTCTCCTCTTCTGTTCTTGTCCTCGGTTGCCGTCGCTTCTTAATTATTAATACGTTGCATCAAACTGGGGAGTAAATCGTAAGAAAACTAATAATGAAGACACTGGTTAAAATTAAACTGATATTTAATTTCAACAATTTCAAAATTAATGATTGAAAGTTATCTGATACGCAGTTTACAAGTATTGGAATCATTAAGTTGGACGTATTTACGCTTTATTTTGCTTTGAATTAAATTACAAGGAACCATATTACTACGCGTTTCCACTTGATTCAAGTTAACTGTTGCACACATCGTTGTATGGCGACTGCTATTTCTTTCTGATTTTACTTGTCAAGCACTTGTCATTCGAATAGTACTTTCTTATCACTCGAGCACACGATAATACGTTGAGCGAATTGAACTGTTCATGACGACGTGTAATAATCGAACACCGTTACATGGCTTTTATAACACTCAAGTTCGCGACTGAGTTCACCAGATGATTGTTCACTTTAAGTACTCTTCATCGCGTACATGTGTTGTTTTATGTGTTGATCCGTTATTAATTACTGTCGCGAAATTTTGTTTCTGGGTGTCACAGGTTAGCTGTGTATGCGAGTTCGCGAAGAGACTAAATTTTGTTGACGAGCATCACCTTATGTACGCGGAGTGTCTGATGTGTTGAATTTTCTCTCGAATTTTGTGATTAGTATCTTACAAGCCCGATTTCGAGTTTTTAAGAAATCTGGAGGGGTCTTAGGCTTTCCCTATTCCTTCTTACAAACTCACATTATTGAATACAAGACAGGAATCCCCTGCTTCAAGATTTTTCGGATATTCCTGGAGCGTCAGTCACGTCTCTCTACCACGTAGGGTTGGTAAAAGACAGTTGTTATTTTAGAAAGTTTCTCCCACTCTGAGTTATACGCTTGCTTTCTCATCGAAACTGTTCTCAGTAGAAATGTTATACATGGTATATAGAAAAATACACGTGTCAAATATTAAATTTCCCTTGATCATGGCTTATGCAACCAGCTTAAGTACGTCCCATTGCTTCGGAAATGATGACGTGGGTCATCGAGAGAAACAGTTAATATCCGAAGCTTCCAGAAAGATGTCGTCATGCATGACGTAATTCACAACTTAAAGCGTCGTGCAGAGTTACCATAGGCTGGTTTGCTTCACGCCACTGACGCCAGCGCCATCACGCTCGTGGTCAACTTCCAGCAACTCCTGGGCAGGCAGCAGAGGCACTCTTCAGCCAGGGACCGAGTAAATAGCAACCAGACTCGTCTGGTTTTGGACGGCGAGATTTGGCGTAAACCACCAAGGGTAACCTTTCGACTTTTCTAAATTATTTTCAACTGTTTGGTAAGCTACAAAAGTCAACCTTTTTCCTCCTGGTATTTCTAAATTCACATTTACGGGAGAAGCGTTTATATTTTTTACTTCGTCTAACATTGCATTGTATTATTCCTTGTTTGAGAAATATTCTCGATTTTTTTTAAATTTATTTAAAGTCGCGCTAACGGCATGGTCATATGCGACTTATCTATTAATTACATTAATTCATAATTAGACAAACAGTTACATTTGTAAGGCAACTTAAATTGTGAAAAGGTGAAAGAGTATATGACATTGTCATCTCCGAGCATACTATTTGTAAATCACAAAACTTTTAAAATGTTAAAGCAAGCTAATGATGGAATTGTTAACAAATGTAACACTATGATAAATTGTTAACATATGTGGCGGTGATTCTTTTCAATTCCTAGCTCCTACGCAATGTTCCTTTCCACAATATTTAACACCTCTTGGTATGAGTACGCCCAGTGGTGCAATAGAAATATAGATAAACACTGTGATTACACGAACAACATGATATATATATATATATATATATGATTATTGATATGACATTAGGTTAGCATAGAATACTGCTTCACAAAAATGTCCAAAAATTTAGTAGTATTAATCATATTAACGGAACAATTAAACTAAATTTAAAAAAAGATGAAGTGTGGAAAGAAACAAAAATATTTATACAAAACCCTTGCGCTCCCCATATGTTTAAATAGAGTTGAAATGTGGACCCTCAAAGTTGGAGATGTAAAAAGGACTCCTAGCAGTAGAAATGAGGTGCTTAAGAAATGTAGAAGTCATAAACAGAATAGAATTAATTAAAAATGGCATAAAATGAATACACTCAAATATGAAGAATACAAAGCAAAAGATAGGATTGATGAGTTCACTCAAATCAAATGGATAACAATGGAATACCAAAAAAAGTAATGAAGTACAAGCAATCCGGAAATACAAACCAGTCTTTGTCGAAGATGCGAGGGGTCTATGTGGTCCAATACGTGATGTACATGACGATGATGATGATTTGGGGGGGCCTTTAAAGTTTTATTCTAGTACAATTTAAAAAAATGTATACATCTAATAATAAAAAGAATACGGTATTATTGTAAAAATTCTGACACCGTAAATTTAACGTTAGGCGTGTATTGTTAGCACTGAAGCTTTGCTGTATTCTCTCTAATGAGCACATTCGTTTGCACCTCACTATGTAATGGAATGCCTGTATCGCTCTGCATCTGAAGTCGCAGAACATTACATTTCCATCCAGCGCCTGGCGTTTCAGTTATTGCTCGAAAAACAATCGATAATACCAATAGCATCTTGAATGTAGGAAACACAATACTCTGAATTTTCATGACGCTCTGCGAAACATAAAGGGAAAATAAACTTGCAAATCAACAGAAGATAGGAGACTTCCCGGCTTTTGGATTTAGACAACGGAATTTCTTTTTATAGCTGTTTCCCCCTATAGCCGAATGTGCTCAAATAGTCGAAAGGAATGCCTGAATCCAGACAGGGTAATTTGGAATATACCTTATTTTGTTAGCTTACGACATGACAGGCAGTCAAAAGAACGGTGGAGAAAAGTTGTTAGCATGGCCTTAGCACCTGAGGGTGGATCATCCCCATTATATACACGTTTGAAAGAAACAACGGCACAGTCTTTTCAAAACATTCAAGCAAGCAATTTTACATAAGCCTATGGCACAGAAGGAAGTACTTTTTTACAACGAGAAAAATAAATCAATGAAGACCTCATATTTTAAAGACTTTGTATTTATACAGAATGGAAAAACATTAGTAATTCGTTAAGTTTGTCTGAAAATTATTTAGGGCGTAGCAAAAATGTTTAGTATTTTAATTTTATCCAAATGAGAAAGTATTGTTATTTAACGGCAAGCAATTTGCCTCCGTAAGATTTTCGCATCAAAAATAACTGGTGGAGGTGGTATTGACATCGCCGCTCCGTCAGATGTTTCGTGAGATCAGGGAGTGTCGATAAACAGCGTACTTTATAACTTTCCCAGAGATTGGGGATATAAAAAGGCCGAGAGAAAAAATCAGTCCAAAGGCCCAGTTGTGAATACCAAAGACAAAAGAGCATTGTCCTAAACAACTGTAATTTGTTTTATTTTTCTGAATACTGAAGTTTCAATATGTGCTGGCCAGATAACCAGGCAGAGGGGTGTTAGTAAGTAAAGCGTCAAGTTAGGAACGTACCGAGGGTTGGTGGCCAGAGAAGGTGGTAGCTCTTGTGACCTTGCACTGTTCTCTGAAAACAAATACGATGTCCAGTTTGAAGCCAGTACACCGTACTTCGATAGCAGATTGACCAGAATTAAGAAATATTAGAATAAGAAAAAAATAGGATTTAGCAATTGATAGTGAGAAATAAAGCTATTAAGATTTAATTAAGGCATTTATATACAGAAATCTGGGTTGCATTGTCTTTTCCTTTACATCGAAATCCGTAAATTTCTTTAATCAATATTGTAACACCCCTATGGGGGTGGTTACCCCGCAGTAGGTGATTACACTAGGGGGGTGATGGTTCAGAGGTAGGGGGATGCGTCGGTACTGGGGTGGTAGGTAAGCCAGGGTGGCGTTCCAGGATGGGGGTATTTAAATAATGCACAGGGGATGCATTGACCCAATAAATTATATTATTCCTTTAACGTGAGTACATTGGCCACTCAGATTGGGGTGAAGCCCGACAAGCAAGCAGATCTTAGAGGAGATACATCCTTACCAGCACGACTAGTGTTGCGTTGGCGACTCGTGTATGGTGCGCGGACCTGAGGTCGTCGATGTTACAACTCTCCCTTCAGCTGATTACTACGGCGATTCCCGCAATGATTCAGAGAAGGGTCTCGACGACTGATTCAACAATTGATCACTGATCCCCCTCGTAGTATAAATACATACAGAAGAGCTGACTCGGTGTTCCTTAGCGTGGTCGTGTTGAGGTAACCTTATTTCGACACATTATGCTTAGTTAACCTCATATGATGTAATCCTCGACGCTCAACCTGGTCCGCTACAATATCCTCTCTTATTAGCATATGGCACAGATCCTTGAAAAATTCTGATGCATAGTTTAGAGCTGAGAAGGTTGAAATCCAGGTTCCTTATTGTTCCTCTCTAATAACGTCACATTTTCCTTGTGTTTCATTGAATTACAGGTTAACATGATGTTTTAAACATCCTTTGAGCTCTAATGTTACATCTGATGGTTTCGCCATTTGTGCTGAGGTGGTCCATGTCAAATCCTGCTACAAACGATGCTTATTGTGATGATAATTTTAATGTATGAATTCTTCTTTACTTGTGACATTGCCACAGTTCTGCACTAGTCTATACATGCATCAATAAATGGAACAGTCATAATGAAACCGTCTGTTGGGTTGGGGAGGAGAGTGTACATCACAATACCTAACGTCAGTTATATTCCGTGAGGTAACAAGATTGCTCTGTTTACTTACCAAAACCCCTCAGCCTGCAATTGACCTTAGTTGCACAGTCGTCTTCTCCTGCCATCGTATTTGATGCTGGTGATTTAAGAAGGTGGGGTTTTGCGATCGTGCGGTTGCTACTTTGTGGACAACTATACGCTGAAGAGATGACCTAAGTTGCACAGTCGCCTTCCAGTCACCTGTGATTGGGTAAATTGTTGATAGATGCAATTACTTCGCAGTCGCCTTCCTTTACCATATAATATACTTCTGTATAATTTTTACTTTCTCTACCACGTATGTAGTAGGTAGAGAAGGTATTACATTCTCTTACCGATATTTCACCGTAAATACATGCTTTAAGGACCGTGAATCCAAAAAAAGCATTTTTTCTGTGAGTGAAACTTTGCATCTGTGGTACTGAATGAACAAACCAGGTATTTACCTGGTGACTGAGGGAAAACATGGTAAACCGCAATCAAATTGACCGCATGATCTCTCGAATGTGAGCAAATCTCTACGAGTTGCTTCGCTGGGTAAGAGTGGTTTTTTAGTGTGCATAAGGATTAAGCCATATAAAACACTCCTTATAGTTGCCTGTCACCGTATGTTTTGATGTTCGAATCCAGTTTATAGGCACGTCTTTGGGCAGATTTAAGATTACATTGTGAAATATCAAACAGAATACATTAAGAGCAAAATGCTTACTTATTACTTTCCATAAAACCCAGTTAATGTCATATTTGTTTACTAAGCTAGGTTAATTATAAGGATTAACAGAGTGAGCCCAAGTGAGGCTCAAAGTGTGCAAGAACTAATATGCACAGTGTAAGCTCTCCACTTCCGTACAATAGATCACCACGTGAGTCTTTCTAATACAACTCCTACCCTTGCAGGGGGCCTTTGCCTTTAAGGAGCACTACAGACTCCATTCATTTATACTTCAGAATTTAAAATACGGTTCAGACATTTAAATATGTCCCTGTTATTTCACATTGCCTTTGAAAATTCTGCTTAAAACACGATTCAAATGAGTAGAGTTAAGAGCTAGTTCGGGTGGCTCGTCACGGTAGCTCAACGGGATAGCACCAAAAGATCCATAGTTTGACCTACAGTAATGCCACTTGATTTTTCAAATCTGATTCACCTTTGCAATATCACACATACTTTTTCCCGCTCCAACTAAACCGACAAGGGAATGTTTTCAATTTATGGCATACTAATTAATAAATTAACGTTAAGACAAATGCACTTTTAAAATTTTCATATAATAATTAGTTATACCAATATCTCAAGGATATTACATTTTAATTAAAATCGTTAAAGCAGTATTTGAGAAAACAAATAAACAAATAGAATGTGCCCATATAAGCCCTGGGGTGATACAAAAACGTTCGTATTTTATCCTTGGAGCACTTTAGAGTACTTTCATGTTGCACATACACACCCATAAGTTTTTCTCAAAGCGTTTATTTTCAAAATTACGAAATACAAAATTGTATGCCAAGTGTCAAACATGTGATTATTAGTAAGGGGCGGATCAGAGTGACCGTTTTTATTAGGTTTACTTACTTGTACTGCATATGCACTCTGTTTGCGAAGCGGAACATCATGCCTACTACGGTATATTGTGACGTATTAATAATTTGGGGGGTTTCATTGTCATTACCCGACATTGTTGGTCTTCATTGTCATTTTGTCATTACCAGACACATTGTTGTTTAGGTCATTCCTGGCTGATAGCTTTGCAAGCCACGAGTGGTGAGGGATATAGCGTCCGTCTTAGTTAAGATTCCGTGAGAAGCGGATCGCGTGTGCAAGTCGGCTTTTGGATCGGTGGACATCTACTTTCACCTTTCATATTTAATAATGTAGAAATCCTAAACGGTTGGGAAATAAATCTATGAATATGTAAGTAGATTTGTGTTATGGATTTTGTACAGTGAAAACTCTACCCCTTGCTGTTAACCTCCATACCACGTTTCGGTCCTCCGCTGCCAAGTCAGTATACGTCCCCTCAATGTACGTGCTGGGTACTAGAAATTAATTTAATTTTCATGTGAACTTTTAGGCCTCTATTCAGCATGTAATAATATTTCTTTACTGTACCGAGGGGACTCGTATCGAGGCATTCTGCTCTCTACATCGGTAATTTGAAATCACGGACCATGTTACTTATCCACCCTCTAATTATTAGAAAACCTCCTAAAAATAAAATTCTACATACAATTCCTACTCAACAACCCTACTGAGGATAGGTACCTGTCGCAGTTGCGAGCAAAAGTCTGGAATTGGAGAAAAACAACCCAGTGGACCTCATACTTCCAGTCCGGAATTTTATTCTTCTTTTACTCCTAAAATACAAGTTCCCATGTTTCAGAAAACATGACGTTATACATCGATAGAAGCAAGAGAGCAGATTTACACTGACAGGCAGGATAAAGAATATTTTTTATAGGTGATTCAGGTATGCGTTTCATTTACAGTCACCGCGCTAAATGCCAGCACTTATACAACTCAGGCGTATGTTGACATGAACAAAGTACAGCAGTTACTGACGTAAAAATAGTTCACGTCACGTTATAAAATAATGGAAAAGAACAAAAAAGGCTTGACAGCGTTTTCAATTTTACTGCACATGAAACTGAAATGACACGTCACAAACTGCGGAAACAAAAACAGTGATATAAAAAATACCTCTACATATATTTGGAGTAGACTCGGACTTTGTTTACAATTTCATATGAATAAGAAACATCCTTATTGAAACTTGATGTATAATGATGCTAATAACATATAATTGCAATTAAAATTACTAATTCTAACACGTACTACTCGGGTGCCGGGGTAGCGCTGCAGTTTCGTTTCCGGCTCTCGTACTGAGTATCCAGGGTTCGATTCCCGGCTATGTGGTGACGCCTTCACTTCTGACTTACTCCTGTGAAGTATCCCCAAGACTCAACGTGGTTCGGAGTCCAGTAAAGCTGTAGGTCCTCTCATTCCACCGCCACTATCATCATTCCTACCATCGGAGGCAATGGATTCCCCCTGCGGAGTGCCTCCACATCAGAAATAGGGTCCAGTCATCGCTTGAAATGAGATACTCCGTAGGTCATATGGGGAGCGTTAGAAAGGACGACATATTCTACTCGTACCTACAAAACGATTAAGGTTAAAACATCGGAAGTGAAGAGACAGATCCGCCGAGGTGGATTCAATTGTGAAGGAACTGAAGCTGGGATTGGGAGAGATGTGGAAGGATTCAATATTGTTTATGATGTCACTGATAAAAGTATATTCGTGACCAGCTAAGTCATAAATTTCATATGTAACAACGTTATTCGCAGTCTATGATGCCTAGCGACTTTCAGAATATTGCATATTATAATCGTTAATCGCTAGAATTAGAATCAGTCGTATGTAAATTCAGAAATAAATCCAGAGATTTTGTACTGGTATATTAATTTTTATAACTGGCAGAAATTATTATTTTTCCTTATAGAATTGGTAACTTTGTTACTGTAATTTGAATTAAGGGGAGTCCAAGGGTGAAATTGGTGTTTTCACATTTATAAGCTATAGGCTTAAATATTTGTGTGCAGCCATCTCTTATTATTCAGGGTATAACACCTGATATTTTTATAGTTTTTAACTACTGATAGTTGTTTTGAAAAGAAGTTGGTTTTATCAGAAGCTTTCTATTCACAAAAAATATAAGTTAGAGGCATTCAAAATGTATGGCATCCATGACATATAATTTAACAATACCTAATTTTACTGTGAATGCATGAAATATCTGAAACTGAGTGGGTGGCATCCCGCGGTAACGTGTGTGACCGACATTCGAGAGAACCCTGGTTCAAATCCCCGGTGCCGATCAACCCGATCGAATGTTTTTCCGCGGTCGCTAGGCAAAGCTAGGTTGAATAATTTCATTCGAAAATTTTCCTATAATTCCTTCCATCACTACATTTCATTTCCTTCTTCACCACTGTACCAGGCATTGGGCTGATCACCCATCCTGGATATGCTATGATCCAAAAGTTTGCTTGCTCCTCGACAGCCTACTGACCCACGGCATTGACTTGTAAGTGCTTGGCGGTGTTGGTCCAACAATGATGAGGGTAATTCGTTGAAGAAGAGAGCGAAAGGTCTGAAAAAAATACCGGATGAATTTGATAAAAGTGCACATTTTAGCATCTAGTTGGCTCATTTTATTTTTTGCAATTCTGAAAATATGTGCATTATTCAAACTGAACTTTCTAGTTCTTTTAACCATAGTTTTTAGAAGTTTCCGTTACTAGCATGAATATCCTATTGCATTCGAGTGTGAGTAAACATAGCAAAAGAGGTGAACTAAAATGACTAAGAGAAATGTAATGTGTGCAGGCATTTAAAAGTAACCTTAGATATTAGAAATACTTCCAAGTGCTGCAGTGCTCTAAAGCTTAGCTAAAATATGGATACCATTACTTACTAGAGGTTTACCCACTTGGCATGTAGGACTTACACCCCCTAGGACTTACAACCGCGTCCAGGGTCAGAGGCCTGTAGAGGGCAGACGAACATTGAATCACAGAATGAAGAACCCGAAATGTGGGATTGGCCCGTAGCCAGGTATAAGAGTAAAGGAAATAGATGATATGAAATGAAGGCGAAATGAATGAAAGGAAAGACGAGGTGAGGATAGAGCAATTGGTGGGACGAACGGCGAGGGATACCGGAGAAAACCCGCCGCTTTGTCCACCACAAATCCCACATACGGGTCCCTGGCATCAAATACGGGGCCGTCTTGATGGGAGGCGAGTGGTCTATCCATTCGACCACGGCGCCGCTAAATATGGTTACACGGCTATAAATTGTTATTCTATAAAAATTAAGGGTTTTTTCATAAAACCAACAAAAGTTTAACCATGATCCCCCTTACGCCAATTTTTGCTGTTAGTCTAATATGAATTTACCTATAGTATATAGAAAGAGTCATGCACTTAAGTGAATTTTTCAAAACACAAAATACTCTACTGATCTTTTTGAAATTTGTACCACATCTTGTGTCGGTATAAAGAAATGCATTATTTGTGGATTACTTTGGATTATTCTCCTTCAAAACACAAATTTAAGCTATTTTAAAAACAATTTGATGCAATACATTTACATGTCGTTCTCTACCCTCTACCATTTATTACTGAGTATACAAAGTACTCGTTCTGCTTATTTCTCTAAAGCATTTTAATCCAAATAAGCCTTTGCAGAAATAGCTACATTACACATTTTGTTATAGATATAAAGGGAATAGTCATAGTTTAAGAACTGGACCCTGTATGTTGGCCCTAAAATTCTATACTGTTTCCATACAATCGCGAGAAACAACTGAATGTTGAAAGAACTTTAAAGAATAACCAAGAAATGAACAATTCAAATCATAAATAACGGATATCTCAGAAATGCCTTATGCCACAAAGAACTTATTTGAAATATATCATGTGTTTTAAAGAGATCTACCTTTATATTTATTTATTTTCTTTTTGCAGGTCTGCGCCTATCACTTAGTCGTCCTCCGTGATGTACTGGTTAGCGTGCTGGCCTCTAGTTACCGAGATCGCGGGTTCAAACCCGGCGAAGGCGATGGATTTTTTCGGGCGTAAAAATCCTTAGCATGGCTTCCTTCGGAAGGGAAGTAAAGCTGCTGGTGTCATAGATTTGCGGCACCTAAAAAAACCTCAAGTCTAATAAAGACGCCTCTGAGCAAAATTTCCGGTCTATAGCAGTTAAAGAGCGCCCAAAAATAAAACTCAACTTAATTTTTCAAGCCCAATATAAAATGCGACGCTAACTGCTTTTTGACTGCTAAGAACCACAGACTGTTAAAGAGCGTCCATAAATAAAACTCAACTTTTAATTTGTCTATCGGTTAACGTTTACTAGTTATACAAGATTATAAATAATTTCCAAAGAAAGTGGAATTCACAAGCATTCCCAGAAAATTCAAGTAATACAATTTATTTGTAATGCAAATATCATTAATATATGGTATTTAATCAAAATCGTTAGGGCAGTTTTTTAGAAAAAGTAAAATTTTGAAAAATGTTCCATGTAAGGGCAATCTGGGGTGGGGGGTTTTCTTGAAAATATTTGTGTCAAATCTTTTGGAAGATACTGAACCTAAATACCAAGTTTGGTATTTATAACTCAAAAACCTCTGTTTTAGTTATGTGTTCACACACACATAAACTCACGGTAATGTTTCCAAAAATGCCTTTTTTATTCAGGAGGCTTCAAAGCATGTATTTACGATGAAAAATCGGTATCGAATTTTTGGGAGGAATGCAATACTTCTTACATGCAATTTTCATAATTTCTAAACAACATTTCAGATGTATGTTCCTTATTTATCTAGATAATAAGTTTCACTAATATACATGGATGAGCTTGGTAGTGTAACACATTTGCCTTGCACTAATAACTACATAACAAGCTTTAATTAACCAGCACTGGGAAAACTATTTCCGAAAACGTACAGGTTTTATCACAAGGAGCAAATGTCTAAAATATTACAATCGGAAAAAATGCACTGGTAAGCTCGCTCATGTTAACTGGCCTGAAATTGTAATTATGTATTCTTTATAAAATAGTATAGACGCATGTTGACTTAAAATGCATAATTTATAAACTGATTCATACATTGGCACTGAATTCTGCAAACCTTGTCCAAGAAATTTTGAAAAATAATGTAAGAAATTGAAAAGAAACCTCAAATGCCCTACCACGCTTGGGTTATTTAAATCAGCATGTAAGTCGGTCTTTTTCACTCCGATGTCAAAACTATTTACACGAAAACCTCCTAGAGAATCGAACTTATTCGTTTAAAGTTCCAAAATTGTAAATCTTGACCATTTTTGCGTAATTTTCACCAATTGATCCAATTAATTATTATTTAAACTGCTTCCTTACCTGTGTATTTTGTAATCCTGTGGTTTTTTGATAGTACTAAATGTATTTAATTGCGCTTAATGAATACTCATTTGGTTTTGATGAACGTTTAAGCCAAGTTTTGAATAGTCTTTAAAAGAGGTTCTGTTTTAGCCATTATTAAGTGATAAATGCATCTTCATTGTGTGTCAAAATACACACAATGTAGCTTTACAGATTACATGCCGTTACGGGAAAGTTTATTTCAGTCTAGTATATACGACAGTCACCTCATGTCTAATGGACAACAATACCCGTACAGCGTTTCCTTTACATATCTAAGTTATATAGAATAAACGTCTGCGAAAGACACTTATTGTCTGACGCTGACCTATACTTGTTGAGCGCCATTCACGTTGGGCGGTATTTATGTTGGTGCTCAAATACTCACACTTCGGGTGTCAGAGGTGGTTGATGGGTTTGATAAAAGAGAGCTCTGGCGAGGTGGGAAGTGGAGAATATCACCTTTCGGGGCGCTATGGTGCCGTTGATGACGTGCATGAGAACTCTCTGTTTTGAGCATGTAGGTGCGTCCTGGATCTGCTGCTAGCTATAAATGAAACGACACTCAGAACAATTAAAAGATATTTTATTTCCTGAGATCTATCCCAACACTCGCCAACGTGTGTGTGTGTGTGTGTGTGTGTGTGTGTGTGTGTGTGTGTGCGTGTGTGTGAATGAGAGAGAGAGTCACGAAACTAGGCTATCAGAGCCACAATACTATTTCTCGTAAATGCTTGATCGTCCGAACGGTTATTTGGAGAGTTCGAGGATCTCCTAGCATCGTTGATACGGCTTGTTTCGCAAAGTGTGGCTGACAACGCATTAACTTTGGCGACGTACTTGACTATTAAAACTACGGATGCACATCCAGGTGAAGGTATTCCTGTATTCGAGATGTACCAACGAAGAGCTGCGTGCGACTCGCAGAATTACAACCAGAGTGGTGCAATTCACCATCAAGCGTAAATTTTCAAAGAGCAATGGGCGATCATGGCAGCTGCATCTTGCCACATCAAACTGTGTGTGAAGTGTTCTCCAAAACCTCATATCGGTCATGTTGCTAATTTCCCCTTCTTACATCTATTTCTTAGTTTACGCGTAGTCACCTAACGTTCTCGGTTTACTTGATTATTTTGTATTATTTATAAATTTTGCTCTGATTGACTATTTCATATTTTTTTTACTGCACCATCTCGGCGTTTGAAGAATGTTACTCACATAGTGCGTTATAAATGCGAGATAAGGCACGTGCAGTTTTGGGTTAGGCTAAGCTTCTATACTGTCGTCTACGTCATGTACTGAATTTGTAGAATGCAATGAGGCTGGGCTTGGCTTAAGCCAGTCTGCCCTACGGCCCAATCAACACCCTTTGTAAGGGGACATCCTCTTATCCCAGGAAAATACTGTTTGTCTTCGCCAGCCAGGCGTTCTGTTTTCTACGACGTTCACAAGAAATGGTTTGTTATGTGCACTTTATAACTATGTTTTCCTTGTTAGTTCATTTTCTAACATTTTATTAATTTAATTATACTTTATGTCAGAGCCTACATATATATACGCCTTATTTATTCCATAACCTAAACTACATTTCTATCTGCTTGCCCATACTTTACATCAACGTCTAATGGACGTTTCGTGATGTTAATAAAAACTAGGTCTACTAAAAGCAACTTCATTACGTAAAGAGTTTCCGGCCCATGATATGTTAGTCCGTTAGACAGTTTTGCTGTTTAAATTCGTCTTGTAGCGTATAGGGGCACACACAAACTACATGAGACCTGTTTTCCTCTTCCATTTCATGGCATTTCCATCCTTATCTATACATATCTATACCAAGCAGTTGGTGTGTTTGAAGTCTCTGAACCCATTTATACAGAATAAAAACCCTAGCCAAGCAGCTTAGTCTAATCGGAATTTGAATGCGCACCATTTCACTAAAACAGTTTATGCACAGCTCAACTTTAACACCTGAACATGATGCATCCATTGGAAAGTATTGATTGTAAAATATTGCTGAAGCCTGCCTTTGTACATTTCCTTTTTTGTCTGGAACTTTACCATGAACCCGCACATTTTTGTACAGCTTTATTTTTAATATAAATGTCATGAGAAAAAATGTATATTCAAGAGTAAGAGCAGTACCTTCGACTGTTTAAAAATATTCCTACTTCTGTTCCTTTTTTGTATAGTTTGCAACGGTTGATATTGCACGTTGGGTGTCATCTGCAGCTGTTTGTATCGAAGGGCGGCGGATGCTGCCTGCGTTGTTGTTTGCCTAGGGCTAACTCGTCTCATGGGCGTGGGTATTACAGTGATTTTGAAATAATGGCGCTTTCATTGCACTTTACCGCTAAAATCTTTTATTTTTTGCCGGAGCCCAGTGAAACAAAGACAGCACAAAAATTATGTTACCTCGCGCCAAACTATTACTGCATTGCCCGAATAACATTGACCTAGGAGGGACGTTATTTTCAAGCAATTGATATAGCACACTAGATGATCCAAGAACAACTTACACCGATTTACATCGCCGAACTATCTGATCTGATGATTATGAACACTGAGCGCTAACGAACTGGAGTTCTGACTTTGGAATTCTGAATGAAGAAGTGAGATGGTTACCACGTGACTTCTTCTTGTTTGTAATTATTTATCAATTTTGCTCTGGCTATTTCATACTTTTATTTACTGCACCGTCTCGGTGTTTGAGGAATGTTTCTCACGCGGTGTGTTATAGATGTGAGATAAGAAACATTCATTTTTGAGCTAGGCTAAGCTGCTGTACTATTCTTTATGTCACATACTGAATTTGTGCCATACACTGAGGGTCGGCCTCAGCGGCGCCAAATTTGGTATAAGGCAGTCTACACTAATGTCTGCCGAAGCAACGTCCTTTGTAAAGATTCAGTCACATGCTTCTTTCCCCAGGAAAATATGCTTGTCTTCGCTACCCAGGCGCATTCTGTTTTCTGGGAGGTTCACGAGAAATGGCAATGTATGTACCGGGTGTTTCAGAAATACTTTTACAAACTTCGGGTATTGGTTCCGCATACCAAAAGAAGAAAAAAAGTCCATATGAACATATGTCCAATAATCCTTGGTTTTCGGGTTATTCCTGTCACAATGAAAGTGTGAGTTCAACGGCCTTCGGGGTCCAACCTCAAAACTTCATTTCTCTATGCATTTATAGAAGCCGTTGACCCATTGTACTACATACGGTAGATGGCGAAGTGTTGCCATGGAGACTTGTTTACGTTTGTCATTTGTCATTAATCTGTCTTCAACGTTTCAATTGTGTATATCTAGTGAGTTAACTGCACGTGTTACGTTCCACCATGTCTGGATATTCATTTTGTGAACAGGCAGACATGATTTTTATGTATGGTTGCGCGAATGGTAATGGACGCGAGGCTGCACGGCTCTCTCAGATGGAGTTTCCAGACTGAAGACAACCGAGTCATCCAACCTTTGTCGCTGTTTATCGTCACCTTGCTGAGACAGGAACCGTTGCATCACGGACTATTGATCGAGGAAGACCAAGAGTTCGTACGCCGGAGCGCGAAGAACAGATGTTAAAAGTGTGTCGAAGACGATCCAGGTATCAGTACAAGACAATTGGCTGTGGCATCTGGTACATCACACGTGACAGCATAGAGGGATAGTCAGAGGAGGACCAGTTCCATGGCCTGCACATTCTCCCGACCTCAATCCTGTGTTTTTTTTATCTCTGGGGGCAGCTTAAATCATTGGTTTATGGAGCAGCCATCCTGGATGCAGAAACGCTTCATCGACGTGTCATGGAAGCCTGCGAAACCATTCGACACCATCCCGGAGTTTTTGACAGTTTGCGACATTCCATGATTCGACGAGTACAGGCATGCATAGAAGCAAGAGGAGGACATTTCGAGCATCTATTATGAGTTTTGTGTGTTATAAGCGTACCACTGTGTTGAACACCTCCTAACGAGAAAACAAAGGATTATGGGACGTATGTTCATATGAACATTTTTCCTTCTTATGGTATAAGGAACCCATACCTGAAGTTTGTAAAAGTATTTCTGAAACACCCTGTATATGACTGATTTTTTTCCTGGTTATTCCATGCTTCACCTTTTGATTATTTCAATTACATTTTACATCGGAGTCCGCATCTGTGCAGTAACACCCACTCCCGAGATCATAAAGACCCTGAACAAACAGACCACCTAACCTACTGCTCAGTATGTATCCGAGCCACCTAGTACAGTGTAAGAGGCAGGGGAATTTTCTTGAAAATCTCGGTATCATAGCTTTGGAAAATGTTTGCTTTAAATATGAAGTTTGTATGTATCTGAATGTTAATTCCTTAGTTATACCTATCATAGACAGACATGTAGTCTTCTTATGGATTCTGGGGACGTCAAAACATACATCCATATAGAAGATAATACATTTGGAGCGTCGGAATGTTGAACTCATTCCAACCGAGCACAGAACTTTAGCCCTTCCAATTTCTATGCGTTACGCCACGAAGGAAATCTATTGGTTGTGGTTGCCAGTTATGCTCCATACGAGGGGCACTATTTATATTTTGAGCCTAATAACTAAAACAAAGTAATTTCTGATTGAAAACTGCTTTATTGTTTTTCAAAATGTTCTCCTTTGTGATCAATACACTTTTGCACCCGTTTGAACCATTTGTCAAAGGATTTATTCCAGTCTTCTTGAGACATCTCCAAAACATGGTTTTTGAAGGCATCAACGGCTTCTTCTGCCAAGGATAATTGTTGTCCACGCAATTTATTATTGACGTTCGGGAACAAAAACAAGTCATTGGGTGCCAAAACAGGACTGTATTGCGGATGATCCATTATTTCGATTTTTGAGCCTTCAAATACTCTGTTGTTAGGCGAGATGTGTGCGCGCTATCATTGTCTTGATGAAGAACGATCCTACGGTTCTTGTTGGTTTTCCTTACTTCACCGAAGACTTCCGGCAAACAAATGGTTGCGTACCATTCGGCATTGATCGTTTTACGTACCCCTAAAGGCACTGTTGCCACATGGCCAGTTTTGCTGAAAAAGCAGGCGACCATTTGCTTCGAAGTGCTTCGAGTGCGAATAACATTTGTTGGATTTGCTTCATCTTGAAACACCCATACTGTCGACTGCTGTTTACGTTCCGACTCATACGCAAAGATCCACGATTCGTCACCTAATGCAATCTCATATACGTCTTTTGAGGCACCGCCATTGTATTTCTTGAGCATTTTTGTACACCAATCGACACGAGCATCTTTTTGAGATTGCGTCAAATTATGTGAGATCCAACGAGAGCAAACCTTTTTCACGGCTAAATAATCATGCAATATGTTATATATGCTGGTGAAACTAATGGCTAGGGTGACTCAATCTCACAATGTGTTGCATGACGATCTTTCATTATTAATGTTTGCACAGCATGAATGTTTTCTGGCACAACACTGATTTTGGACGACCTTCACGAACTTCATCATTGAGCGAACGACGGCCACGATTAAATCCGTTATACCAGCGTTTCACAGTGGCAAAGGATAGAGCTTCGTTGCCAAATGTGGAAGTTAGTTGATCGATGCACTCTTGTCTTGATAATCCACGTCGAAAGGCGTTATAAATCATTGCAGGAACATTTTCACGAGTTCATTCCATGTTTTTGTTGACACACACTTTTCAAGTTAGTGTAAACAAAACAAATGACGCTCTATTGACAAAATGTTTGAAGCAGATTATGGTCAAAAATGTCGAACTTGCCATTGGAAACGTCAGATGGCAACTACAACATTCAGGGTTGCCAAGGCTCAAAATATAAATAGTGTTCCTCGTACAACTTCATAACCGAACAATGTTCTATTGTAAAATCCAAACGGATATACAACATTAAAAGTGTTATACTACGAGACTAAAATGAAAATAATACCCCAGAATAGCCGTGCGTGCAGACCAAGGTTAAATCTTATTCTACCCTCACGCATATGGGCCCATTAACAACCCTTATGCGTCCCCTCTTTCCGGTTTTATTATTACCATAACCACTCCACATAAGCATTTCCACATACTTTATACACTGTGTTATTGCAGTTATTAAAATTTTATTTCTATTGTACCGCATTTTCTTTTTTATTATTCTTTTTATTTCTATCCTCTTGCTGGATGGTTAAAAAAAGCGAGCCGGCAGCGACGGCATGCAAATTAAGATAAAACGGAAACACCGCTCGCGGACAGGAGGATGCTCTGAGGTACGTTTTTCTGTGTTGCGTAAGCATTTCGTAAAACGTTGGAAAATATACACGGATTTCTACCTGTCCGGATTTTAAAAGGGGCGTCTGAAAAATGAGGAAGGTATTCTGGGACGTTTAGTTAATTAGACTGCTAATCTTCTTATGCGTCATTTTAGGCCAAAACCAGCATCTTATTTATATTCATTTCATATGGGTCTGCATTACCTGCGTCTGTGAAATAGCATTTCTCTCTCCAGTTGCGTTTTCTACTTTCTTACCGCTTACGTACAGTAAGCATCCAAGCATTCGACAGTGAAATTTCACGGTAAATGCACGCTTTGAAGTCCACTGAACCTAAAAAGGTCCTCTTAAAAAGACCCGTGTATACCTTTTTGTGCCTGTATGTGAACAGTGTGACTCAAAAGTTGGATAAATAGCAAACATAATACCGTATTCAGCCACTATTTAGTCATGCTAGTTGAAAATGTTTTATGAAAATTCCCTCATCCAAAATTACTATTTCCGTAGAAAAACATTCGTTACATTTCACTTTAACTTTGGTTCTAACGATTTTGATTAAAATGATACATTTATAGGAAATTTGTCTCCTAATAAAATGCATATTTTTAATTTTCTTTGAATAATAATGAGCTAGAAGTACAGTGACAACAGGCATTGTCTATGTACAGATCCCACACTACATATTTGACAGACCACAATTTAAAAAAAGAATAATTAACATCTTACAAACGAGGCATATTTTTGAAGTAAGTACCACAGAAGGATAATGTTTAAGAAATAACAGAGAATTATTTTCAAAACACTAAATTATTATTCGGGCGGCGCCGTGGCCGAGTGGTTAGACCGCTCGCCTCTCACCGAGGCGGCCCGGGTTCAATCCCAGGGACCCGCATGTGGGATTTGTGGTGGACAAAGCGGCGTCTGGGCGGGTTTTCTGCGGGTTCTCCGGTTTCCAACCTTTCCTTTCATCCATTTCACCATGATTTCGTTTCATCTACTTCCTTCATCCCATACCAGGCATCGGGCTGATCAGCCATCCTGGATATTCTGTCTGATCCATGAGTGTCAGCTCCTCGACGGGCCTCTGACCCCAGGCATCCCGCCTGTAAGTCCTGGGGGTGTAAGTCCTACTTAAGGGGAGGTTAAACAGAGAATGAATGACTGAATAAATTATCATTCATTACTTTACACCTAACAGTACTTCTCCACATAGTCATAGTCGTTATTCAGGCATTTATCGTAAAAAGAAATCAGTTTTCGTACACTGATGCCGCCTATGATATAGTAAAAGAAGTATATAATGGTGAGAATTTGTCCTACTAGAATAAAGGGGTCTTCAACTGGGCGTGCTCCAATTCATGTTAGAAGTGTAACAAAGCTAAGTCTACGCTTCTTGTTTCACGACATCATCGTTGCGGAATTTTTTCAGATAAAGTAACATGAAATTCACAGTGGCAAATCCGGACTGTGCTCGAATTGTTCCCAACCAAATAATGTGATCAGATCTGGAGTTTGTTTGGCTGCGTGTGGCCGGGCATTGTCACCGATTATTGTTTCCCCATAAATCTCATACAATTGATGATGAATGTTTGCTGGGGTAACATTTCTTCATTCAAAAACGAATCACTGATCTGACTTCACAGACGGCGAGTGGTTCGATTATTTTGAACATTTCGAAATGCTCTAACAGCAGAAGAACACAAAGTGACGATTGCTCGCAGCTGCGTCTGGCTTCCTAATGAATGCAGGATGTGATCGCGCGTGCTCAAAATCGTGACTGCAGCGGTAAAATATTAAAACAGTACTTACTTTAAAAATACGCCTTTTAGTAGTATAACAGCCTAGAAATAAAATTATTTAGTAACTACATTTTCAATTACTTCTCAAAATATATTAGTGGGTAAAGCTATTTGATTTTGATGCCAATAATTATAAAACTTACAGCCTGCATACATAAGACTCTGTGTAATCTTATACAATCTAACCTGAGGTATCTGTAACAAATAGATGTTTCTAGCATCACAAGAGTGTATAACATTTCTTCTCCCATTTAACCGGAAAAAATGCGAGTCAGTTGGAGAATTTAAGGTCCTACCGACATGTTACCAAGGGAGCTCGATGATTAGAGCAACCGGACGGAAACGGGGAGATCCGTGGTTCAAATCCCGGCTATGGCACTGAAGTTTTCAGTCGTCTGATTCTACTTTTTCAACCTTGTCCTAGAGACATGTCAGTGTGGAAGATCAACAATTCATTAATTGAGGCTACACCAATGAATTCCGGAACTTAAAGAACTTACAACATTGTAAGCCGTCTGCTTCTACATTTCCTAGTTTATGTCTAATGTATAAAATTAGCTCAAAAACGTATAAATTTAAAAGTGTCATAATTCGTAACTTTTTAAAAAGTGTCTACAATGAACAGGCTGGACAGAATTTATAATTGTTCTTACAAATCTTTTGTAACATTAACACACCTTGATCACATCGCAACAATTTCCCCCCCCAAAAAACAATATACCATAAGCTATTAACTTTTGAAAAAAGAAAATAAAGTAGGCAGTTCTGAGTTGGGGCTGGTAACATATACTTAAGATTTAACAGGTGTACAATGCAGAATCTGCAGCCTGAATAACCTGTAAAGTCTTATTCATTTCGATTGAAATCTGAATAACTTTGGATAACTGGTAAATCATGACATACACAAACTTATTACAGGGAAAACGTAGAGCTCAGCAGAGCTAAAATTTGTTTCAAACACATTTTTACTTTCTCTACTACGTATAGTAAGTTGGGGAAATATTGCATTCCACCCAAAAATTCGATATAGAGATTTCACCAGAAATATATGTTTTGAGGCCTCCTGAATCCAAAAAAATTATTGTCCGTGAGTGTGTCTGTGTGTGTGTGTGTGTGTGTGTGTGTGTGTGTGTGTGTGAACTGCATAACTCAGAAACGAACAGTCGGATAAACACCAAACTTCATATTTAGGTTCAGTATCTTCAAGAGATGCGACACAAAGGTTTTCAAGAAAATTCCCCCATCCCAGATTACCCTTTACATGGAACATTTTTCGAAAATTTTAATTTTCTCAAAAATGGCTATAACGATTTTTATTAAAATATCATATGTTTAAGATATTTTCATGACAAATGAAATGTATATCTCGAATTTTCTGGGAATGTCTCCAAAAGTATTCTTCATTATGAACGACTTTTGCATAACTGGTAAACCATAAGAGATAGACAAAATTTTACTACACAAAAACTGTAGATCGCGTTAAAATACTCAATTTATCTCATATACATTTGTTTTGTTGAGTGAACCATTTCCGAGATATTGCTTGTTAATCCCTTAAATTTTCCAATACTTATACTTTTTCTCAAATGGGAATTCGTTAGTCATTTTTTTTATTTCCTGGACATGCAAGGAGAATGGAATGCGCCACATAGCAACCAGCTCTTAAAACATTTGACTATCGCTTAAAACCTATCATACTCACCTTGCACCTACAAGAAAATTAGCAATAAGATTAACATCTCGATTAACATGAAGCATATGGAGAATAAGCGTTTGTAAAAATAGTTTGTACAAGAGTAGAGAAAGTCATGTGTGTAATACATCAGATTTTTTTCATAGCATTAGAGCTAGAGTTTACACTTTGTCTTTTTCCTTAACAGGGCTGGAGTTGCTTATCACAGATGAGCATTTAAGAGCTCCCTCTGCATGTTTTATGTAACCAGGCATACTTATTGATTAATTTTAAAGCATTCCTAGGCAAGAATATGTCATTAATAACTTAAGTATGCGATATTATTATTGCAAGTTAACCACTTCCACTAAAGTTGATATATCTATCCATCTTAAAGAATGGTAGGTTCAAAAGTATGGGCGTAAGACACAAATACGGTGTGTTTTCTTAAATTGTATACTTTCCTTAACAGTGTAATAAATAAGACAGTACTTAAAATTTCACGAACCCTTCAAATGAAGTCCTCAAAACACATTCTTATAACCTGGCTTTAATGTTGAGCTACCTTCAATATCATCTTACTTTCCAATTCTCTGACTGCCACTGCGTTAGCAGACTGATACGTAGTTTGAGAACTTGGGAGGGTTGCTAGAAGCTGCAGTCATCCCATTTCTAAAAGTTTCTCGACTTTCGGTAACAAAACATACGATGATGGCGCGTGTTTTCACGATCTTAATTAATAGAATTAGACACTTAATATCCTTTTCGCTAACCTCATCTGATTTTTTTTTCTTTTTCTCTTTTCTTTTTTGAATTCTGTTGCGAATTTTTTTACCACTAGAAAGTACAACTTTTAATCCCCCAGATCCATTTTCATCACTAATAAATAGATCTATTGATCTCAGAAGTTTCCTCCAGCAGCACATACAATAAATTAACTAATCAATAAACTAAGAACTCTTATTGATCTTTGATTAATTCCAAAATCTTTAAGAATAATTCCCTACTGAAGAATAATTGTATGAAGGCTACTTATTAACAAGCTTCACGAAAATTTTAAATTACTTATTGTAAAGAAAATGTAATAAAGAACCCACCACCAAGAGGCCATTTAAATAAATATAAAAATAAACACTAAAATATGGACGAGAGGAGTAACTCCTGTCTAAATCAGTTATTAATATGCATTTCTATAAAAACTTAGAATCACTATTTATAAACGAGTTGGATATATTTTGCTTTATAAAACGTAAAATAACTTAGAGCATATTACTTCATTTAATGCGTTCTCATTTGTGGAAGCATTGTGCATCTTTTAAATCTCGTTCTGTAATTTCGTTTTCCACATATTTGCAAGTCATAATAAAGAATAACAGCAGGAAGATTATGTGTTTTAAAAGCCAGCCTTGTTGCTCGAGTTTTAACCTCAAATGTGAAGGTAATGTTTAGAATCACAACAACGATAAGCCCTCCAGCCAGGGACCATTGTGGATGCGCGTGGGCCGGAAATATCCCTTCGTTCAACTACATCCATCTTTTTCCTCCTCTGGTTCAGTGTGATGAGTTACACTGCTTCTGTAGTAGTGAAGTAATTAATATCTTGTTTATGATGCCTAATTAATTTTTATTTTTTATACATGCCGCGACTCCTTTTGGAGAATTTTTGGTGACTCATGAAAGCTCGAGTGAATACAGAATGTCCTCTGCACTCCGTTGGTTTTCATGTTCGGTTTCCATTTATTCGCAGTACCAGACCGTTGTCTCTTAAGTTAATTTTACAGGCGACAAAAGAAAATTGCCCAACTTTGTAGTAACTAAAATATTTAGCAAAACACTTTAGTGGCATACTTCATAAATAAACATAGGATGGTTGCTATTTTGTGAAACAGTTACAGAGTGGAAAGAGTATACAGGGTGGACCATTTAAGTTGAGACTATACAATATCTCCAAAACTAAGTATTATAGAAAGAAATGTCTTTAATAAAAGTTGCTTTATATTATGGGGGAAAGTAAATGCCATTAGTCGTGTGGAAAACGTTGTGATAGTAATTTTAGAGTGAATTTGATTTCTTAAATGGGAACCTACCTTTTTATGTTGTTTTCTCACAAAAAACTAAACAACATTTGTATAAAGCACTTTGCAATCTTCTTATACCAACGTAAATAACAACGAAAATTCTGAATGGCTGTATACGAAAAGTGCAATGAAAGGTTGGACCATCCATGGGTGGTCATTTGAGGGTCAAGTGGCGTTTCGTAATTGGGACCTAACATTTTTTTTTTTCGTTTCCTTAATCCTCATCACAAAATAAACAGCTTTTTATAAACCATTTTCTAATGAGAAAACAACATACAAAATGTAAATTCCCATTTAAAAAATTAAGCTGACCCTAAAATGACCATCATAACGTCCTCCAAACAAAACACGACTAATATACTCTTTCCTCCATAATATGAAACAACTTTTATTAAGGATATTTATTTCTATTATGCTTCATTTTGGAGATACTGCACAGTCTCAACTTAAATGGTTCAGCCTGTATATGCGAATAGAAGGTATTAAAGTTAACAAAATACCCGGCATAATATTTACTCTTTATCCCAGCACTTTGTCCAAAAAAATTGCAAAATATTTCGAAATATAGTCTGCTGCCTACCGTGACAGGACAGCTGTCGTATGAATGAAGTACATTACGTCAATCTCGCGGAGGAACGGGTAGTGTGTATGAAGTGTATTAAACATGCCTACACCAATATTTCATCACAAATGACAAAAAATATGTTTTATGCCCAACTTATGCTGTGAAGTAAAATATATTTAGGTTAGGTATTAACAAGCACTTTACGAGGAAAAATGAAATGAAACATTGATATATACTATCGGCAAAACATGCTCATGACGATAGTCTTAGATGCTTTAGTACAGATACGAATAAAATAGTGAACTGTTTGAGGAGTAAAGGTATTAAATATGACGTAATTTTCAAAACATACATCAAAATATAAATTTAATGATCATTACTTGCAATCGTTTATGCCTCGCGAAAATAGCTTGGCTAAGAAATTGAGTATTCAGGAAGAGACATCTACATTCCTTAGCTTCCCTCTAACGCTTCTAAATGCGGACTTCCTATCTTGCGATGCAGAACCGTAATCGCTAAACGTAATTACGTTTTCTGAATGGCTTTGCTGTTGAATGGTAAGCAGCAAAAACTCGTTTCTCCACAAGATGTTGAAAAAGAGGATAGTTTCCAATTACCTATTATTTAAGTAATTGGAAACATTTCAATTATCAGTTGGTGCAGGAACTGACAAAGCAAAAGTATGTTGAGGTTATACACAAGTTTATTTACAGCAAAACTCAATCTTCATTTCAGTTCATATCATTAAGTTTTAAAGCAAACGGTTAAATAGAAATTAAACTGTTTTCTCACGAATGATTTTATGTGGCAACTTCATGACTTATAGAGAAAAAGCTATTAGTTAGTCGGTTAATACATTTTGATTATTTTTATTACAGGTTTTAAGTTATAGTAGACAAGTATATCGTGCACGTATATATATCGTGCAAGTGTCTTTGCACGAAAATTTCGAATGGTTTACGTTACTAGAACTTACGTTTCTCATTTAAAGGATCCTGGGGTTGAATTTAGCAGTTTAATTGTGAAGTTATCGTTTAAAATTTAAAGAGTTTCTTGTTATAGCAATATTGGATGTAAAAAATTTCCATCTGATATACAGATTACTTTCCAATGTATTAAATAGTCGATAAAAAAACCTTATGTGTTACATTTACATGACTTTTCCACACCACATCGTTTACTTTATATACCTTCTGCAAACTGTTCTTACGCAAGCTCATTTTTCTATGTGCTTCACGTTAATCAAGATGCAGAGTTATTTACAAATGTACTTTCAATACACATTTCGTTGTACATAGGAAACCAAATCGATATCCAGATATTTAAAAGCGACTCGCTATCTCCATACTGTTACCATGACCATAACAACTGAATAGCGATGGGACTAAAACACTTACATACTCTTGAAAAATAATTGAAAACAATATCGAAAATGGCTGGTGCCACAAATACGTTATTTGAAATAAATTGTGTTAAAGAGTTCTAAATTTTTGTGCAGTACATTTTTGTCTATATCCTAATGTTTACCAGTTATACAAAATTATACAAAACTGCTTGCAAATAAACAGCACTTCACAGAATATTTAATACATATGAACATCCCAGTTGCCATGTAAATATCTTAAATATGTGGTATTTATCAGAATCGTTAGTCATATTTTAGAAGAAAAATGTCTAAATCTGTCCCGTGTAAAGGGTAGTTGGAGGAGGGGTTAACTTGAAAATCTTCGGGTCGCATCTTTGGAAGATACTTAAGTTCAAATCTTATGTTTATCCGAATTTCCATTTTTGAGTTCTGCTGTACATAGACACACACGCAGAGAGAGCTTTTTCTAAACTTTATTTGTATTCAGACGTCTCAAAACATGTACTTCGATGAAATGTCGATATGTAATTTATGGGTGGAATGCAATGCCTTTTCTACTTACCGTTTACGTGGTAAGAAAGTAAAAATTGATAAAAAATATTGATAGAACTGAAGACGTCTTGTAACATAGGAATTGAAGTAGAACAATAAATGCAGCTTTTCTTATTTTAAGCGTAATTGAGCAAGCCTAGTTTTTTGTTTTCAAGTCACACGGTTGCTTATTGAGATGTGTTTCTTCCTTTTCAGACCTGTATTGGATCTTCATAAATGTTGTATAATTTTGTTGTCATAACCAGCAGCATTATAGGAAAACTTAAAGTTGTGAATACGTTTTTTGAAGATAATGTATACCATGTTTCATTAAAATTGGACCGCAAGAGATTAGCAAGGAAACATGTACGTTGAAGAAAAACGCAAAAGACGTGGTATAAGCTTTTTAGAGACCTGCTCACTGTTGTTTCAACATTGTGATTGTTGCAATTTAAGTAGGATTGATTTAGTACGAGGCGTATACCAAAACCAAGGTCAGATGAACAATATTTAACGGATAGTAGGCCTTATGACGTTCACGCCTGCAGCGCTGTCTACCGACTCCTGAAGAACCTACCGCAGTGTTGGTGTGACGCAGTAGGCGTTTGCCAGTCGTAAGAGAAATCGCAATGGCCGCGACAATCGTAGATCCCACCAGTGTGAAGCGTGCGGTATAATTAGATTTTTGCTGGCAAAAGGATTGTCAGTGAGCTACCATGATTTATAGCTACCATGTTTTGGGACGAAAAGGATGTCCTTTTGATTGATTTCATGGACCGTGGGTCAAGAATTACTGACGTGTACTATGCAACGCTTGCCAAACTAAGAAGTGCGATCCAAAACCTACGCCGCGGGAAACTGTCGTCTGGCATCATCCTCCTGCACGACAACGCATACCCGCACACCGCTGTCAAAACCAAAGATAGGATTCAAGAGTTTTGTTGGGAGCTCTTTGACTACCCCTGTACAGTCCCGAGCTGGCACCAAGAGACTATTTCCTCTTCTTGCATTTGAAGCGGTGGCTGGATGAACAACGATTTCAAACCGACGATGAACTGAAGACGAGCGATACCAACTGGTTCAAGTCCCAGGCGACAGACTTTTATGCCGAGGGTTTAAAGAAGCTGGTGCAGCGCTACAGCAAGTGTATAGATGTGAACGGCAATTATGTGGAAAAGTAAAGTATATATGTAGGCACATATTACTGTCAGTAAAAACCTTGTCTCATGAGTGATGTTGTCATTATGAACAAACGGACCTTAGTTTTGGAATACGCCTCGTATATTGCGGCGATACGGTGGAATGTGACATAAGCAGTGGAGGGCGGAGGTAGAGAGATGGAGGTGGGTCGTGATATCTCTTCTTCTTGGAGCAATGAGGTCTTGATGTCAGCGTGTGGGGGTTGATGAAAACAAAACTCCTTGGTTCCGGCTTCAGGATAAATATTCAGTTTATTATCGTCAATTAGATACTTGTAATCCCTATTGCTCTCGATCTTGTCACAAAACCGTTCATTCCCCCGGACGTCTAAATTTATCTTTAGTCATGCTGTACTTCTGACACTCAAGCATACTTACTCGCGCTTTCACGTGATACACTATATCTATTCTGTCGTAATGTTCTACAGCAGCGCGATTCGCGACGCACTTAGTTACGACGCGTAACAGTTACTTTGAAGTCCCAGGCAGCAGCGGTCTGCTTTTCAGAGTTGTTAAGCTGCTAGTCGGAGAAACGTGTTCCAACTCTTGAAGTTGTTAATTTGCGAATAATGTTCAGGCTTTTTCGGAGCTTCTGCGGTGATGAATATTTGCCCCACCTTTTCGTTATCATGAGATATTTCTAATCATACTGTTTCTATATTTTCCCCTATACATCGTTTCAAACACCCTGAACAATTATTATTTACGGTTCTCCAATTACTCTCCTACCACTTTGAATTTAGACAGATGCTCTGAAAAACTTTACAGCGTCTTTGCTGAGATTCATGATAAGACACTATACTTCGGGTCTAATTTTATTGCTATAATCCTCGCAACTTTATTTACTCACGTATTCTGTAGCTCTGAAGGACTATGTTTCCCGATAGGCTGGAGACAGTTTTAGCCTGAGGCGAGGTCTCTATAGTCACTGTACGGAAGTCTGGTTTACCGTTCTTCTATCCACATATATCAAAGAAACTGATCTAATGGGAACTATTCTCACATCTGTTCGTTTCTATTTCTAAGAATATCAGGCATTTTATCTGTCTTCCACTCGGTTTTATGTTCACAATATATTTTACCTATAAATATCATATTAATAAAATTTCTGATACCTTTGTGAGATAATTACTACATTTGATCACTTGACGTGTGTTATTGATTGATAAATTTTTGGCATACAAGCGATCAGCTACAACATACAGAAAAATTCAGCTGTTTATATCATAAATAATAGCAACTAACCTCTGCGAAGGAAGAGGAAAATGTGACTACTTCACATTCGCACGACTTTCTGACTCACTCTTCTACAATCTGTTCTTACGAAAGCTTATACTTATATCCTTCCTGTTAATCGATAAGCCTTGCACATTTACACATTTTCTTGTAAGTATAAGAAGGATATAGCAGACTAAAGTAATAATCAGATTTTTAAAAAGAGGATCCCTAGTTTTAAAATTATAAGCTCTTGGCCTGACCAAGAGAAAGCACGAATAGTACTTACCATCTTAATAAAATATAAGTATTATAAAATTCAAACCCATAGCAAATAATATATAAGAAATGGTTAACGGCACACAAAATTGACATAAATTGTATGCTTTAACTAGATCTGCATTTTTGTGTGGTAAGATTTCGTCTATTTCTTATGGTTTACCAACTATACAGAATATATGCAGCATGAAAGGACTTCACAGGCTATTTTCAGTAAGAAAACATAATATACATAATGCAAATCTCTTAAATATATGCTATTTTAATAAAACTCGTTAGAAGAATTTTTGAGAAAATAAAAAATAACGAAAACTTGTCTATGTAAAGGTTAGTTTTGTGTGGCGCATTTTCTTGAAAAATTCTCGTGTGGAATCCTTGGAATATGAACATTTTCATGGTATACATTTTTTTAAGTATGCTGTTCACAGACAACCACGAAAATTTTTCTAAAACTACTTTTTTTTTAATTCAGGGATCCTCACAGCTTCGATGAAATTCCGGTATTGTATAGGTAAGTAGTGAAGTTGAAATATCACCAGAGCAATAGTAATTAAAGAGGAATGCAATAATGAAAATATTAAAAATAATAAGAGGTAAGCGAAACGCGAAAGAAAATGAGACGCCAATGAAATAAAGTTAAATAACAGAGGTACAATAAATGGGGATATGTTATATATAAAGCTAAATAACAAAGGAGTAATAAAAGGGAATTATATATAAATTAAATAGAAGAAATATTAAATATAGATGCAGCATGTTATTCAGGGAAAAGTGAAAGGTATTAGAATGAAGCATCTCCTGGAGCATGTTGACAAGCAGCGCAGGAACAATTACAGGTAAAGGCAGACAAAGGCTTGAAGGCGAGGAGGAATAAACTAGAGAAGCAAGTTAAACAGTGTAGGCATAAACCAGAAACTGCAAATCTCAGTTAAGCGCACAAAGAAGATGACCAGGCGAAAATAATGTACTTTCTAATGTACATGTACTTTCTGAATAATATTAACCAATAAGCGCGTAATAAAATTTATCAACAGAGCCAACATAATAAAAAATCATGTGACCAGAGAAGGAACCTGATGAAAATAGAAAATGGGCGTGAAATAGGAATTTGTCTAGGCCAGGATCTCATTTTCAAACGTGCGTAACTTCGATACTTCGTGCCATATCGCGGTCATGTCAAGTTGTAGCTTCGCGTTAAAAGTATAGGCCTAGAAAACTTATAAACAAAACGTTAAAGTGTCGAATATTATTGTTGATTTAAATTAAGCACAGGGGAACGCGGTGGGATATGGGAAATAAGAAACAATGAATTTAGTTTGATCGTGGAATTACGTAAGTCTTGTGTGATGGGAGCGAGTAAGGGTCACTGTTTAATTTACAGCGTGAAGCTTTGCATAAATAGAGCAGTGAAGGAGAAATGGACGGTTATCAATTATCTCTGACTATACTTCCTGAGAGAAGAGTCTCATTCCTTTTAAATCACTTATTCTGGGCAAAGCTAGCCGGGAAACATCACCGTTCTGAAACATTTTTTCTCACATAAAAACCACAACCAACAATCCCACATCATTAGCAGAAAAAGTAAAATAGTTGCAAATTTTACAAAACGTACCATCAGTGTACCATGTAAACGCACAACCAGGAGTACTTAAAACGGTTAACTCTGGGAAATACCTTATACAACTGTGTATTTTAATTAGCTTTCAGTTTTTGCTACAATAAGTTTTTGTTTAATTGTATGTTTTATACGAGGGCTTTCCCAGAACTACCGGGCCTAACAAAGAAAACAAAAAATTTGGGAAAAAAATCTTTGTTTCTCTACATAGTCTCCTTTCAGATCGATACACTCTTCCCAGCGATGTTCAATAGTTTGATACTCTGTTTATAGTGAGAACCGTCGAGTTATGCAAAATATTCATCAACAGTAGACTCCCGCTCTTCAATCTTAGGAAATCTGTCACCACCAAGCCATTTCTTCAGAGGGAGCTAAATCTGGTGAATACGGTACATGGGGAAGCAATTTGAACTTTAGCTCATTGATTTTGGCCATGGTATAATGGATGTGTGAACTGGTGCATTGTCTTGATGAAGCAGAACTTTCTTTTTCGCTAAATGCGGCCGTTTTTTCTTGATTTCATCATTCAAATGCTGCAATAAGTTTGCATATTAGTCGCCATTGATTGATTTTTCTTTTTGAAGATAATGAATGAAAATTATCCCACGCGCATCCCAAAAATCTGACGCCAAGACCTTACTTGCAGTTGGAGCTGTCTTCGCCTTCTTTGGAGCCGATTATCTCCTTTCAATCCACTGTTTTGACTGTTCCTTCGTCTCAGGTGTGAAGTGATGAACCCATCTTTCATCCATTGTTATGAATTGACGCAAAAACTCGGCTTTATTGCAGCGAAACATCGCCAAACACTCGACTGAAACATCCTCCATGACGCTGCTCTTGTTCCATTGTGAGTAAACGCAGCACCCATCTTGCGCACAGCTTTCTCAGCTGTGTGATGTACAGCACTTTCTGAAGTGCCTAAGATGTCTGCTGGCTCGCGCACGTTCAGGAGATCATCCAATATTATTTTATGGATTATCTTCACAATTTCTGGCGTGGTCACCCCATTTGGTCGACCACTGCGATGTTCATCTTGGCAGCTCGTACGGCCTCGCTTAAACTCTGCCACCTAATATTTTACTGTTATAAATGAAGGAGTAGAATCTAGCTCAGCTTTAATATTATTTGGACTAAGACCTTTCAAATGAAAGTATTGTATCACATAACGATGGCCAGTTTTATCCATGTTTATAAATTTTCTTAGAGAGTTCGCTATTGATGGCTGTCAAACATTTACTAAACAACATAGCATCGTCAAACTTCAGACTTAAGCTTTATAAGTTTGGTACTTTCTACTATAGTCATTTGTTTGAAACAACAACCACTATATATACGCCAGGCCGGGTACTACTGGGACTGCCCTGTAGTTTACAAAATACATAAAATTCAAATAAAATGAAAGGTAATCTTAGTTTACTCACAAATAAAATTAGATCATACATTTTTTTTCGAGGTAAGGTCTTAAACATATGATGTTTTTACCTCAATCGAGATTGTTTCCAGAAAATAAAAGATTAATAAAATGTTTCTATGTAACAGTTTAATTGGGGTTGGTAAAAGTTATTGAAAATCTTCGTGTTCCATTTCTGAAACATACTGAAACTAAGTGCAAAGCTCGGCATTTATCCAACTTTTTATTTTTACATTCACTACTACTTCTTATAGAAAAAAAGAGGAAGTGTTGTTTTCCATCCAACCTTAGCATCATCAGTATTATTAAATGAAATATTTCTGTAATTTATACATGGTCTGAACTCTAGAAGTGCATTTATTATGCTAACTGTATATTGATTTCTTTCTTACTTCGTTTATCACCACCGTATCATCTATGTTTTTACCAGTTTATTTCTTTGAGGCAAAAAATATTCAAATACATGCAAACACGACCCTCTACGTGATCTTTGTACTCTATCAACACAGTTCTGTTCACAGCGAAGCGATTCATCACGACTAAAATTTATGCGCGTTCCCGATAGCGTTCTTTTTGAGATTCGGTTCGTTAATCGTGACAGCACAGCTGTGGTAAATTAGCGTCAGATGCTGTATCGCGCGCGCATGTCTGATTTCGAGCCAAGCCTAGCGAAGTTTCTAGTGTGGGTGGCACACGTCATAGGTAACCTCAGTGGGAGCTCTCTAAATGAGAGGGAGAGCGCAATCTTGTGCTCGTTATTCACATGCGATATACATATAGAAACATATTATATCAGAAAAACGCATCCCAGAGAGCTCACTCCAGGTTAAAGTAATGTCGGTGATAAAAGTCAGTAAACAAAGAATTTACAGTTCATTGTGTGTAGTGCATTAATAAAAAACTGATGTGCAACACCACGATACTTTCTCTATTATCGTTCATTTTCATCTACTCTACAATTTATTCATATAAAAACAATTTTTCTATTCGCTTGCTGTTAATCGTGACAAATATTCCCTAGAAATGGTGTCAATGCATACATCGCTACGGGTACAAAAACACATACAGCCAACAAATATAGTCAATAAATGATAGACGTATACTTTGCATTAGTTCATAGAAACAAATGAAAGACTACTTAACATTTTGAAGTGCTGAGAAAGTCGGGCTAAACACAGGATAATATATTAGTGAGCTTGTAAGATTCTCCTGTAATATGTCCTGTGTGTACGTCGTGTTGAAAACATCCCTGCCTGCATTTTAAGATATCCCGCTTCGATTTCGGTACCAGCATTAGGAGTTTTCCTCTAGAATGGGGTATACCTGCTCAGCTTCGTGAGGTCCTTGGGGCCAATTAAGGATCTACTTTATAGAGAAGTAGTTGCTCCAGTCTCGGAAAACGTACCAAAACTACCGTGGTTAAGCAGCATGCTGACTACATCTACACCCACAGTTGTACTCCAAGGGGGGAGGATGCAGCGTTCGTGGGGTAAGCATTGGTTCATTATGATTTTTCGGCTACAGAAAATTCAATGAGAATTTAGGGGTCATTTACAGAATTCAATATACGGGTGGAAGGACGTCATTATATTAATTTAAACCAGTTACAGATCACATTATTTGGAACATATATTGCATTGTTCATTTTTTCTATCACCAATTTCTACTGAGATATTTTAGATTTTTCGAGAACATATGACGCACATCTTGGCAACGTGACATCGCGCGGTAGCAGAATGGTAGCCTGGAGCGGAAGTGGCACTCTCTCTTTCAAAACTAGAAATAGGCCAGCGCAAAAAAGAGGTTTTATTCCTGCCCACACGTTCACATCAAATTCCTTTTGAAAATTATGCTCCCTGATGCAGTGAGGATTTTCTTCTGTCCATGTATAGGTGTTATGAAAATCGAAAATGCTAGTTATAGTAAAGGTAGCTTCGTCTGTTGCCATAACTAATTGTGGCATATCTGCATCTTGTTCTAGAAACCAATTGACGGAAGTCAGCCTAGGCGCTTAATCCGCTGCTGTAAGACACTGTGCCTGTTTTATATGATACGGCCGCAATAACTTCTTTCAGCGTCCTGAGAACAAACCAATGTGACACGCCGATCATGCGAGCTATTCCCCGACTGCTGCGGCTGGGTTGTTCATCTAAAGGTTTAAAATTGCTTCATCTGCGGGGACGGTATTTCATGCTGTCCTCCTTCTTGTGCTGGCTGCACGCTTCCTGAGGTTTACGTGTGATTATCCACTAAAGACGTCTCAGGCTCCTTTATCACTAAACCTGTGAATTTCAATTCGTAGTACGATGCCACTTTGATAATGAACTCAACTTCTAGTTGAGCTTCCATAAATATGGCGTGCTTTTTAGTCAGCGACCGTGAAAAAATTGGTCGATGAACACATCACTTTCATGTTATTAGTGTAGACCAATAGCTACCAAGCTGTACTTATCATTTCGCCAAAACATTACACAACAGCCCTTTCGTCGTGTTTCTTTGGGTTAAGGGTCATGTGGAAAATAAAACGCTACTCCACCCACCTTCCAATTCAGGTATGCTGTTTTGGTTACATCCAGGAATCGGTTCTCACATTGATCCACATTGACTTAGCAACGTTGTCAATGTCTCCGACCACATTAGGTCTGCAAAACGGTGTTCGGAAAATATTAATTATTTTAAAACCCTGTATTATATCACACAATTACTACAGAAACTAGGCCAGAAATAGGTTACACTACCCATCTTACAAGCAACAAACTATTATCTTTATATATTCTCGTGGAATAAATCATCTAATTTGGAAAAACTTTTTTTCCGAAAACGGCTGATCACAGAAAAAAATGCTAATTTACATTTTTGTTTGTAATATCTCTACAAAGTACATATTAGAGAAAATATACTAATAAGGTACACCCTATACCCTGTACTAATATACCCTGTATATTCTACTCATGTCAAGCTCCCAAAATCTCACATAATTCAAATCATAAGAGCCGGTTATCTTTGAAAATATTTTTTTTTCTAAAACTGCGTTTTTCTTTGCTCTTTTTTGCTTCAGAGAAATTCAAAAACACGTATGTCTGACAAAATCTGATATCGAAGGTTTGGTTGGAATACAACAGAAGGTAGAAATTCTAATATCACTTTAAACTCTTATATGTTTTAACAAAACATGTATAACTTTCATGTATTTTAATGCAAGCTACTCAAAAGACATGTGCTGTACCAATTCTTTCCGAATGTTACTGGTTTAGTAAAGAGCCTCTTACGGCGTGAAGGATTCCCGCTTGTGGGAAGCGCCCGCGCGTGTATCTCTATGTGGCAGCAGTTACGCTAGCCAAAAACAAAATCCCAAATGCAGGCATATGTTTGGTTTTCCTTCTGGAGGATATAATGTAGTAGCATGGTTAACTTGTAACTAGAGATATTTTGAAAGTTATCCAAAATTCTACATTTTAAGGACTGTTATTTTCTTCAAATATCTTCTTATAGATAAAGTGTCAAGTTACTGAAAGTTTTAGTTATCTTTACGTAGACTTCAGGAAATTTTAAAACAAGTAGATGAATTTTCCTTAATTTATGTCTATTTTCGTCTGTATTAGTGCAACTGATCGACTACAAACTCTAAAGATTTTAGTGGGTTCTGGATATGCACTGCTCCTAATACTGTATGCAGTTCAACAACATTGGAAAGATAATATTCTGTTTATACTCATAACATTTTAGATATCAGCTCGCCTAAAGATCGTAGTATTTCACATTACTCTGCATATAAACTGCTATAAATTTTGTACCGATTTGAGCTAAATTAAAAATGTGTCGACAAATTTTCTTCGAGCTCAGAACAGCTTTGTGAGTAGTTTCATGTGTACGAATTGCAGTAGGTGTTATTTTTTAAGAAGTATTTTAGAAGTTGTATTGTATTGCTGCAGTTGGAGAACCGAACTTGATGTAACTGCCCCACGTATGGTACAAAGTTCCCGGTGGCCTTCGCCCCAATGTTCACTTTCCGGTGGTCTTCGCCCCAACTTTACTTTCAACTTTGTATTTTAATGTTTCTTTAAATATTGTACATATTTATCTTTGCCTCGGTTGCGTCAGTATTAATTTGTAGAAACATGTTTCTCTTAACAGGGCGTGATGCGGATAAAGAATGTAGGCTTACACAAATTATATTTTTTGTACTTCACTCCATTTATTAATCCTTCACGCGGTTAAATAACACTTCACTGATGTATAGAGAGCTGTGAGACTATTTATTAATTACTTGCATTTTTTTTAACACGTGAACTTTATAATGAATTTTCATCTCACACCGAATACGTACCGAGCGAACGAGTGCACTGCTCAGGTACGTTGCCTTCTAGCAACTGGCGTTTGCATTTGCAAATTTTTCTATTTCAAGTCTCTGATTGGCTAATTTTACTCCAATAGAATACATTTATTTAACTTTCAGGTTTTCTGGTTGTTGATTGCCTATTTATAAACTGTCTCAAAATTACAATACTGTTGCTCCAAGAATTACTAGTAGCATTATTAAACTTTCCAATTCATTATTGCCTCAAGGTTACCTCATTGTTAGCAACTTTTGACCTATTATCACAGGTCCTACATTATTAAACTACGTAATACATTCACATAACATTATTATACATGTATACAATAATATAAGCATTATTAACGACTGTTACATACACTTTATATATTATATTTTACACATATTCCTTTAAGGTGAACTGTTATTAAATTTATATATTATATAATTAGATTTAAATCATTTAATTGTTATAAATACTGCCTCAGAATAGAGCAAACAGACGGATGAAACGAAAATAATAGTTTCTTCTGCATAGGAAAATGTGCTTAAGGCATATAAACAAGCAAACGGCAGTAAATACAGACAAATGAGAGCATTGATTTAAACAAAATAAATAAACCGAACGGGATGGCTCAGGCGATAACGTCTGAGGGCCACATTTGCGAGGTCCCGGGTTCAGATCCGTGGACCGACCAATCTGATTGGGGTATTTCCTGATTTCCCTCATTCATCAAGGTAAATACGGCATTGATATTTAATACCACGACGCAACCACATAAGTCTAAAACAGTAGTAAAAATTAAAAACATGGTATTAGCTAATGCTCTGCCATCTATCCACAGGTAATGATAGCAGTGATACTGGATGGCAACCTAATGTTATCTGCCAGGCACGTGTAGAAGTAGAGATACAGTTGCCTAGCTCTAAGGTCTCTGTGGACACGTGACGGAGCAAGATAGTATGGTATAGAGATGATACCTAGAAGACTAACCGTCAGCCATACACCGTTTTCTAGAAGACTAACTGTCCGCCACACACCGTTTTACAGGGTATCTCCTAACAGACACTTTGTGGACGTAGTATGATTATTCTTATACATTTCTATTTATTGATGAGGAAGACAAATATAATTTATTTAGTATAAAAAGTACGATTGATTTCCAATCAGAATGCCTATATTTAATTAGAATAAATAATTAAAATTCTAAGTTTCATTTCATCTATCATATAATATGATCACGTAGTTAAAGCAATGTAAAATAAATACAGAGAAGAAAAAACAAAGAATGTTTCCAGTGCATAACATTCAAAAGCTCAGCGTGCGTCTGCACTTTGGCTGTCAGAGAATGAACTCAGCACCAAGGTTTTACGCGTGCATCAACTTCTGGCAAGTTCTTACGGTAATGCCTTTTGCAACAGCTTTCTAACTTAATGACGATTGACGCTTAAAATTGTTGAACATTTTATACACTGTATATAAGAACTTCATAAAAACCTTACTTTTTAATTTCATAAACATTGGGCTTCTGAATTTAAAGCTATATTGCATTTGACGTAGATTAAAACAGAGCATGTGTTACATTCTCGTGTCTACAAACTATGAATGCAAAAGCTAATTCTAAAGCTAAAGTAGAATCTTGTATAATTGTAAACGTTAAGCTATAGACGAAAATTTACTATTCAAAAAATGTAGATCTCCTTAAGACACAATTCATTTCAAATAATTTTCTTTATGACATTAGCCATTTCCCAGATATGTATTATTAATGGTTCGAATTGTTCAATATTTGGCCATTCATTTAAAGTCCTGTCGATTTTCAGTTGTTTCTTGCGATGTTATGGAAAGAATTAAGGCAGCGTGTAGCGTCCAGTTCTAGAACATTTTACTATCGTTGTTCACTGTATGTATAACGAAATGTCTAATGCAGTATTTCTGGAAACTTTATCTGGATTAAAATGAAGTAGATAGGAAGATAAACTTTTGTAACAGTAGTTTATACACCCCCTAATAAGAACAGAGGGAGAAAAAGTGATGTGAATGTAATACTTCATTTTAAAAAAAATGAAGCTTCTGCTTCCTTGAAACTATGACGAAATGAGTAATCAGATTATTTATACAAACGTTTATCGTAATTAAATTCAATTATTAAATATATTAATTCTAATTAACACCAGGAAAAATGATAAATTAAGTAAGGTTAGTTTGTGGAGGAGGGGTAGAGAAAGTCGTGTGAATGTAACAATAACATTTTATTTGCGTATGTTGAAAAAAACATCGCCGAAGGAGCAGTTTTATAAAAAGCCTTTAGACTGACTTGGCCAAAGCTGCAAGTTATGAGATTTTGGCAGGGTTTGTACTAAGAAGCAGCCTCTGGGATTACTTTGGCAACCCTGCCTCGTATTCTGAAAGTAATGATTTGGGATATACGGCGGTACTTTTAATAGGAAAGGGGGAAAAGCGGCGGCACAAAAAGAGAAGAGTAGCAGAGTTTTGCAGTTGGAAGTGTTAAAGATCAAAGATCCCTTTGCACTACCTGAATGACTTTTGCAAATTGGACCGCACGCATCCATATTTATAAAGTATGAAGTAAGCTTTTTGTTTCTCCTTTCCTACTGTCCGTATAAATGGCGAGCTTTAACAGACTGTCAAATGTAGGACTGTGCAATTAAAGAGAATCCGCTTTATTTGCTTTCCCTAGAATCTAATGAAAGGGTGATAACTACTAGTGACAGTTTGTATATGCGTCATTAGCTTGCAATATTACACGCTGTTCATTTTTAACATGCGTGCGAGGAATTTGCATGTGTTAATTTGATGTCACTCATTGCCCTCTGTACCCATTGTTGCAGCCTTCGACCGTGAAATTGATAGCAAATCGTACACGTGTACGTTGGCCTTCCTTCATTAACGACGATGCGTGAAATCGAATGCATTCGGATGACGTTCAAGGAGGAAATGCACCATTTCTACAAAGTGGTCAGAAAATTGAGAAAAGAAGCAAAAATCGAACTTGAGAAAATACAACACTTAATTTTAATTTAGTTATCTACAAATAAAAATAATAATAAATTAACAGAAATGAATATTTGTTTCTCTAATTCTCTCGTGTGTATTTGTTTATATTGAGGCAGTATTTTAACACTTGAATAATTTCAATTAAATTATATAATATATAAATTCAATAACAGCCCGCCTTAAAGCAATATGTATGTAATAATCTGTAAAATGTATGTAACAGTCATTGCATATGCTTATATTATTGTAAACATGTTCAATAATGTTATGTGAATGCCTAACGTAATTTAATATTGTAAGAGCTGTGAGAATAATAAGTTTAACGCTGCTAACAATGAGGTAACAATGAGGCAACCTTGAGGCAATAATGAGTTTGAGAGTTTGAATACTACTAGTCATGATTAGGGCAGCAATAACGTAAAGTTTGTGACAGTTTAAAAATAGCCAATCAACATCCAGAAAAAGCTTTAATAAAATGCAGGTACTCTATTGGACTAGAATTAGCCAATCAGAGACTTGAAATACAGAAGTTTACGGCTTTGGACGGTTGAAATATGTTCAGTTTCCTGCAGACCTTGATAGTAACCGGGTGGAAGATGCGTTCTCTAGAGAAATATTACGTATTCGTGTGAAACAAAAATTAGTATACGTGTTAACAAAGTGCAAGTATTAAATAAAAGAGTCTCACAGTTCTTGATATCAGTGTAGTGCTATTTAATTTGTGTCAAGGATTAATAAAAAGAAGTGAATTTAAACTTAAAATCTGTGTAAGCCTACATTCTTGTCGCACCACACCCTACCTAAGAGAAACGTGTCTCTAAAACAATACTGACGCAGCCGAGGCAAAAACAAACAAATAATATCTATAGAAGCAGTTTAATAACAAAGTTAAATATTTTTTAAACTTGGAGCGTAACAACAAAAATACATCTTCAAATCGGTTTTTCATATGTGGTAGCATATTACGTAAACAAAGTACTTCAAGTTGGCGTCCATACGTGGAGCTAAATAAATAAACAACACCAACAGAACATTCTCAATTAGGTGCAAATACTGTTACAAACTGCAATAAACATTTACTACCGCAAGTATATTGTATTTATTACAAGTTACAATATTTTATTTGGATCTTATTCAGATAAAACCATTAAATGGAAAAGCTGCAAAACGAGTATCTTACTGCTACAGTTATCTAGGATGTGATACTGTCACGTAAGGTGTTGAGGATTGCAAAGGAACATGACAAGGCTCATAGATTTATATTATAGACGCTTTTTGGTCCTTCTCGACTCCTGGATTGTAACAGCAGTTAACGCTCGCAGAAACAGCAAGAGTAACCACTTCCTATGATAATCCTAAGGGATTTTACCATGACATCAGTTTCCTCTGGCGTACGTGCAGATTTGCACAGCTCGAGCTGTACCCTGAGCTGTCACGCGTCACTAGGAATGTCCTAGAACAATACTTTGCTGCTATTGGCTGTTACAAATCAAAGACTAGGGTGTTAGTACACCACATTTGGTAAAGCTTACAGCATGATTGCTGCGACCCACTAGGCAAGGATGATCTATATAAATGCTGTCAGAACCGAGTTGCAGGGTTCATTCTCGTTTTTCTGGTCCGACGCTTGACACGATGCTCAACACCTGCGTTACGTCTCCTCAAAGGTAAGTCCCATAGTAGGAAACTTATATTTCATATTTTTCTTTGTAATCACCTATGATCTAGTCTCTTCAAGGCTGATGGAACTAGTAGCAAACCCGATCCCTTCGGGATCTATAAGCCCACTATAACAAATTATAACTTCAATAAATAGGCCATGCAAATGATACCAGAGTTGTCTCTACCCTTTCTGTGCTTTCCTTGTGAGCTCCGCTCCCCAGTCACAACTTCCCCAGGTCATGACAGTACTAGCTATAAACTTGCCAAAGACATTGAACAGAAAGTTAATAAATTCCAAGCTATTTGTGATAATTAGAACATTAGGGTTAAAAACTAGATAACACAAACAAATAAAGTTTCACAAGGTAGAACGCTTAAACCGGTGCAGTAAATTGCAGAGCAGAAAGGCAGTAGCAAACTAACATTTTGAGTATATGAACAAGGACAGCAGATGCAGTAATAATGACAGGAGCGCTGCTTGAAGGTAATTTGAAATCTGACTTTATGAAACACCTTCATTTGACAGTCAAAATAAAATGTAACTCACACATCATGTGTGTACTTAATGCCTCAACTAATGTGTACTGGTACACAGTGAGAAACTAACCATTACATGAGCATGCTGTACTGTAATCCTTGTATTGAACAAGACGAGACCTCGGTATTACCATACGAACCACTATACTTCACAACACAAATTGAGCATCAGACACACCTAGCGATAGTGACCATTATTGTACAAGAATGCGCTTTGTTTCCATCTGACATGCCTTAAAAGTATCACAATCGTAGATTCTAATGTCGATTCTTGTCATCTGTCAGAAAAGATTAATTTTATTCAAGTAAATTGTCATCATTAAATTACAGAATCGGAGTGTAACACACCACGGATTTTGTTTCTTTTTTAAATTCATTCTTCAAGGCTATTGTAGGCCTGTATTACATTAGCAAAGCACAAAAAATGTTAATTAAATTTTTTTACAAACACTACATATCTTTCCAACAGCATTCGCTTGGATTCCCATGCCTGTTTACAATACAGAACTCCGCTGAATTTAACTATAAGCAATCCTATTCATTAAGCAATACACTGAACTTCCCTCTCATATTCTTGAAATCCCTAATTTAAAGCTCTAGATAAAACTGCAGCTCATGTAAGACCATGTTTTTGTTTTGTTTAAAATAGTCCTTTATTTAATGCTCCATTTATGTGCCGCCTTTAACATGTAAGGTCATTTCGGCTTTACCTTTGGAACAATTGGTCATCGGCAATGATGTTCACTCGCTTAGTTGTGTTAATCTGGGGGTTTTGTTATTACATTAAATTCACACATTCACACGACTATTCATACTTCCAGGCTCTAGGGAGGATGGGGAATAATCCTGGCACAGTAAACGTTTCCACCCTCCAACCAGGAATCGAACCCAGAACCTCTGGATTTGGAGGTTAGCATGCTAACCACCAGATCACAGAGGCAGTCTAAAATAGTCATTTGTCCATAACCTTTGCCCATTTTTACAAAGTTGTTTATTTATAATGAAATATGCAGCACGGATACTTGCATAAAGAAACAGATTATTCCTTGGTGGCGTCTTCTTATTTTGATTCCTCCGTTTTTTTATTTGATGGTTTTGAATGATTCCCTTTCCCATTACGGGCGCAGGACTAGCTTAATGAGGTGCTGCCAGTTTTACTTCCTTCAAGCTTGGAGACCAACCTAGTTGGCGTAGTTTCCACGGCCATTGAGCCACATCTGTCCAGGATTTACCTCTTCAGGAAATCATCTCTAAACACGCTCTCTTCGGCTTTGAGCTCCGCCGCTGTGGATTTCTCTTGACTGTCTCTCACCTCTTACAAAGCAGCAAGCTGGGAGACCCAGGCTTCACTGCTTAGAGCCTGGTTCATCAGCCATTGAACAAAATACCTCGTTTAATTTTAAGTTGTAAGACCAGAGACAGAAGAAACGTTGGCCGTCCAATGACTACATGAAAGCATTCATAATTACTTGAGGCACCGTGTGAGTACCTTCTGTCTGGTTCATGAGATTTTGTTTTTCAATTTGAAACAATTTAATACTAGAGGGGCTGACCTAATTGTTACACCACTTTTTGGGAGGGGTATATGGGAGGATTTAGCTGTTTTGAGTTAACTGAACAAGTCTGTAACCTTTTCTGCTGTAATAATTAACAATACACCAGCTCTGGTAATCATGTACAATACTCTGGAGAAGTATGATGCTATTAAAAAGAAACATATTAAATTCTCACAAACAATATAGACTTAATATAGAAAAAACATAAGGTAACATTTCTTGCAAGTAAACTGTCGACAGTATGCTAACAATCGTGAAGACATTTTGAACGCCACACTTTTATTATTGCTATGCACTCTCCACTCACGCATTTGTTGCATCCCATAAACACACCATGAGCTTTGATCCCTGCACACTTAGCAGCTTTGCACCTCACCCGTGTTTCTGTGAATTTTTGGGTTCGTTTCTTCGTTTATCATCAAAGGAATCAGGGAATTTGGCAGTGTACATTCCTCGTGTCATATATAAAGCACAAAGTTCCAGGGCAGCTTCAAGATTAAATCTCTGGGACTGATCCTCCTCCATGTTTTCAATTTGTACAAGACTATGTGTTTATTGCCGCTAAATGAAGTGTGTTGTACCATACATGTGCTGGCCACCTCCATGAATCAGGCTTTACTGAGTAGCGCCTAGGCATCTGGTCAACTACATCGATACATCGACACCAAAGTTCATTGAATTGCAAAACCTTATGGTCCCTGGAGTTTTCTTTTCATTGTTGGTACTAAGGATTATTACGTTTTTTCTAGACTTGCACGGTAAACTGCGTTGAACTGGAGTTACCTTCCTGTAATAAACTACACTTCGAAGAGTTTCTCGTCCATACTTCCAGCATGATTCAAAGTTCCAACCAACCTGATTGATTGAGTTTTCAGTTTATGTGCACGCTTTGATGTAGATGAATTGTCTGTAATGACATTTGAGTCTATCGCAGTGAATGAAGCCAGCAAGAGGAGCGCCACACATTCACCAAGAGATTCATCAATAGGTCACACATCGTCTTTACATGATGTGCAAATTCATTGCACACGTACTTGGTACTTACATAAACAGCAAGCCAAAATTTGATTCCAAGTATATCTTTCAATATATTGTAAAATTTATGCATGCATTTGGATGAAAACAATTATTCATCTACACTAAGATTTGGTCCTGGTTTGAAACAAGCAATACAGATCTGTATGAAGGGTTCTATATTTTAGTTGCAAGGGCTCATTTCCAGTCAAATGCTGTCGTTGGCTTGACTTTGTGTAAAACTTTAGATATCTCATTATTTCTGTAACAATCTATTTCTTTCCATAGTTTCTGTGATTAAGCTTGGGTGTCAAGTCTTGTTCCACAGGCTCTTTGTTGAATTTGATCTTGTTCTATAATTGCTCCGTGAGTATACAGTAGAGAAAGAAGGAATCTTACAGTTACGGTTGACAACCCATGTTGTATCTTTTAATTTCAAGCAGGCCTTCTGTACACTACTTAATGTCTCAGAATGTTCTCTCTTACCACTGGACGTCAGGCATTGCATACCCATCTTCGGAAACAATGCGTCTATTTTAAGGAGTAGGTGTACTGGTTTACTAGAGAATATTCTGGTTGGGACGTCGACCAGCTGTCTAGGTGTATCTGGTTCGTGAGGTATGCCTCTCCAAAGTGCTCCATTAGCAACGCGCTCTGCATTACCTATTGAACATTTATTAGCCTGAGGTTACTCAATTTGAATGCCTTGATATGAAGCACCTCTTGAGGGTGTTACATGCTGCGTCCACGTTATCGCCTTTAGCAGGAACTGTGTAGTGGCAATGGGAGTCTCAACATTTGAAATCCTGAATCTGTCGCTACCATTTTCACTCGGTTCGGTATTGCTATTCGTTCCTCTTCTTATTCAGCTCACACTTAGCATCTGCTCTTTCACAAATACACTACTACCAGAATCTTTACTAGGAGTGTATATTAATATTGTAATACATCATCTTCTAGTATTCAAATGTCATTTGTTTATTGTATAAAAATAGAAAACTGGAGTTACATATGAACGCGACAAGGCATTCAAGTAGAATAATTGTGCTTTAACAAAGTAGAAACTATCATTTCCTAAAAATTTACTGCAACAACAATAAGATATTTTGCTGTTGTTGCTACAACTCATTATAGCTAAGCAAAACAGAAGTCTGACACGCAGTAAAATGCAGTAACAACAATTATAATCATCACAATACAATTTGAGATTTCCTTGTGGTTTACCGGGAAAAATGCGAATTAGTTGGAGAATTTAATGTCGTGTCTGCATGTTGCCGTGGTAGCTCAGTGGTTACAGCAACCGGACGGAGACCAGGAGATCCGTGGTACAAATCCCGGCTATGGCATTGAATTTTTCAGTCATCTGATTCTACCTTTCCAACCCTGTCCAACACACGGCTTGTGTGAAAGAACAATTAATTCCATTAATTGACCTAATAGTGGTTGCAACTATAAAGCCCGAGGCTTAAGTACTTACAAAGAATGTAAGTTGCCATTGGAGTATGACATCTCATTACAATTTGATATTTCCTTGTGGTTTACCGGGGAAAATGCGAATCAATTGGAGAATTTAATGCCGTGTCGGCATGTTGTCATGGTAGCTCAGTGGTTAGAGCAGCCGGACGGAGACCGGGAGATCCGTGGTTCATTGAATTTTTCAGTCATCTGATTCTACCTTTCCAACCCTGTCCAACACACGGCTTGTGTGAAAGAACAATTAACTCAATTACAATCATGTTAAACTCCATTATATAAATCTGGACCAAATTCCTGTCGTCCTTACAGGTAAACGCATAAACACCTGAATGCACAACTGAAAGTTTGAATCCTATACGATATTCAAAAGAAAAAGAAATAAAACATGAAATGTTTTAAATGTCCTTCCATTATTAAGAACATAAAAATAAATAAGTACTGTTTTGCGTCAACATTTACCCGCTCTTTTAGTGAACTGTATTCCAGGCTACACGATTTCTCATAGGAAAAACAGGATGTGCTCTAGGTGAACCTTACAGATTTTTTTATTTATTTGCTGTAGGGAAACTAGTATTTTTGTTCAGAAATTAGAAAAAGCTTAGGAAATCAAAACTCTTACAGTAGTTCTGCATTTATTCGGTTTCTAATTGCACGCTCGTAATTTTCTGAGTAGTTGAATACTATTTATGTCTGAACGGTATAAAAAGTTATCCAGAAAAACTATCAACACGTACATCTAGTGTCTCCATCCCCAATCGCCATCCTTTCAATACAACCTCAAGTATTTCATATCTGTATGTTTAAGACCTTTTAGTGGTTTCTCTATTCGACTATTTGAATTTTTTTCATTTCATTTAGCAAGGAATAACTGAAGAACAGCTATGAATATATGTTTGCTCTCGAGAATATTTTATTTTCCTCAATCTCTTTTTCCTCTTCCAAGTACTGTTAGCTCTTTATGCAGTTTGCTAGTGCTCTGTAGTGCGGCAATCCAGCCTGGTAATGTTTGCCTGACTGGTCAAAGTTCTGCACAGCAAAGGTACTAATGTGGAAGCAGCATATGTCACGTGTGTAAACAGAGAGCACAGCCTAAGCCATAGTGGTATCCGCTATATTTAGATTAAACTAAGGTATACAAATGTATTTCATGTGCACGGCCGGCAATGGTATTTCTGACTTTTGTTTAATTCAAACACAACGGTGAACACATGACTACATTTATTAGGCATTTTCAATTCGGAACATTTCAACAATTTCCCTTAAATATTTATGATTTTATATTATTTTAAATATTTCGTGTTTAAATAAAACAAACCCGATGTGCTACATTTACATGACTTTCTCTACCCTCCACCGCTTATAAGTGGGTACACAAAGTATTCTTACGAAAGCTTATTTTTCTATCTACTTCTTTGTAGTCGAGATAAATGTTTGCAGAAATAGCTACAGTACACATTTCGTTATAGATACAAAGGGAAAATCAATAGTCAAATGTTTAATAACTGGACGCTATACGCTGGTTTGTGATTCCATACTCTTTCCATACAGTTGTGAGAAGCAACTGAAAGTCGACAAGTATTGACGAAGTATTGAACAATTCGGACCATTAATTATGGAAATATCACAGAAATGGCCTATGCCACAAAAACGTTATTTGAAATAAACTGTGTGTTTTAAAGATATTGTGGTATGTATGTGTGTGTATTGTCACGCCAGACACATTATTGCATCGTTGGCGACAGTATTGTTGGGGTAATTCTTTCGGCTGGGGTTTTGAAGTTTCGTCAGGCGTGGCGACTCGCCACCTTCTAGCTGGTGATCCTAGCTAGTGGTGGAGAGTTAGGGAAGTGAGTGTTACTTCTTTTTGTGTTGTGTGGTGAGCGTCACTTCTGGTCTGAGTGTTGGGTCTGTAAGGTTGTATGTGAAATCGTGTGAATGTATCCTTGTGTGTGTAGCATCTCCCTTCAATTTATTCCTTTTTATCTTTTGTGTGTCATGTAGGGGCACCATGTTTATACTGAATAAACCACAGGTAATGTGATTAATGTAAAATTCTGTGTATTTTGTTAGAGCTATCCCACGCCTGCATAGGAATGTGCAGTTTAAAATTCTGGTCCTCTTGCTACCTCTGCAGCTATGCCTCCCAATGTATATGCTGGGGTATATAAAATTTAATATCTAGCTGCAAACCTTTTGCCTCATCCCGGATAAACAATATCTAGATTTGTTGTGTAGTGCGCTTTCGTCCGTCACTTAATATTTGCAAGTTATACAAGATTATACAAAACTATTTCCGAATGAAGAGGACCTCACAGTCGATTCCCAGAAAATTCAAATGTACATTTTATTTGTCATGTAAATATCTTTAATATATGTTATTTTATCAAATTAGAGACATTTTTGAGCAAATTAAAAGTCTCCAGAAAAGTTCCATGTAAATGGTAGTTTGGGCATACAAATTATTCTTAAGAAAGTTTATTTTTATTTTTCTTCGTCTTAATCAAGATTAAACCGTTGCTTAAATAGCTATACTACACATTTCGTTAGGGTACAAAAGGAATAGGGAATTTAATTGTTTAAGAACTGAACGCTATATGCTGGCCTTAAACTTCCATACCGTTTCCACGCAATCGCGAGAAACAACTGCAAATCGACGGGACTTAAAAGAAACGACAAAGTATTGAACAAATCGAAGATTTAATAAGAATATCTTGGAAATGAATGACGCTACAAAAAGTTATTTGAAATAAATTGTGCGTTTTAAGGAAATCTACATTTTTTGTGTAGTACGTTTTCGTCTATCGCTTAACGTTTACCAGTTATACAAGATTATACAAATTCCCTTCCGAAGGAAGATTTCGCATGCTATATCCAGAAAATTCAAGATATTCTTGTTTTTGATGAAAATATCTTTAATATGTAATGTTTTAATCAAAACCGTTAGAGGCATTTTTGAGAAAATTAAAAATTTGAAAAAATGTTTCAACTATGAAACGATGCGGGATTTTCTTGAAAATATTCGTGCTGTGTGTTTGGAAGAGACTAAACTGGTATTTATCCGATTTTTCGTTTTTTGAGTTTGCTGTTCACACGCACGGACCTTCTTCTAAAAATGATTTTGTTTATTAAGGGGCCTCAAAACGTGCATTTCCGGTGAAATCTCGGTATCAAAATTTTGGGAGGAATACTATACCTTCTCTACCTACTATGCAACTGTCGTGATGAAAATTGGCCTATTCCCTTAAATCAACATAGTGTTTTTCTCCCCGTAAGACTTCTACCAGCCCGTATACTGGCCTGAAAAACAATTGATGGGCATTAGCACTAACAGTGAACGAAGTTTATAATCTATGCGAAATGAAGGAGTGGTTCCGATACCACGCTATGAAAATTTTTAGCTAAGATTGGCGCACAAAGAAAGGCTAAACCAATTACAAATATTTCGGCCTTTTAGGGGAAGGGGTGAAGAATCGTTTACATGGTTTTAACTGAATGACAGTTAGAACATATAGCTACATATATAATAGCATTCATCAGCAAAATGGAGACGAAGGCTACGTTATTGCTGCTACTAAACGGAAATAAGAAAACCAGCATTGAGAAAACGGTAGTGTAGCATGAAAATATCAGGTTTAAATTGCAAACAATATGGCAGTTCGGTCACACCTGATTTTGCAGAGGTAAAGTACCCTGCCAATCCGGTAGCTAGAATTATCCTCCTAAAACAGAGGTGGTCATGCTGGTAGGGGTGTGGTTAGGTTCTGTCAATACCAACATAAACAGCTGCATTATGGGCCACATTTTATACACGCGGATACACTAGGTAGAGAAAGTAAAAATCTGGTGGGTTACATTCACACGAGTTTCTCTGTCAATTTCTCAACAAACTATTCTTACAAAAGCTTATTCTTCTAACCTTTATATTAATTGAACTAGAAGTTAGCAAAAATGTTTTTATTGCGTAAGAGTTTTCTTATAGGGTATGGGGATTATGAGAATACAGTAAGCTTAAGCGATATTCTAATCTTTTAAGAGCGGGTCCTATATTATTCCATTCTCTTTGCATGAAGACGAACAAATAACGAATAGATATTTTTCACTTCATAAAATTCTAAGTATTTAATAACAAAGAATATTTCGAATACAGTAACTCCGAAAAAAATATATATTCGATATAAATTGCGCGTTTTAACGAGATCTACATTTTCCGTGTGGTAAAATTTTGTCTGTCACTTACGGTTTACCGCAGTACTTCAGAGATTATTTTTAGAAAATTCAAGATATGCATATCATTTTTCCAGGCCATATCTTAACCATATGGTATTTTATTCAAAATCGTTAAGTCATTTTGATAAAACATGTTCCATATAAAGTATAGTTTGGGGCGGAGAGATTTTCTTGAATATCTTCATGTCGCATCCTTGGAAGATGCTAAACTTAAATACCAAGTTTCATCTTTTCGTTTTTGAGTTATGTTGCTCCCTCCCCCCCTTTCTCTCTCTCTCTCTCTCACAAAACGGACCTTTTTCTATTTTGGAGGGGTTAAGAGAGCCTCAAACATGCACTTCCACTGAAATCTCGATATTCAACTTTTGGTTTGAGTATCATACATAAGATAGGACTACAGGCGGAGGGGGACCTAGCATCTCGACCTACGCAGATGTTTTGTGCCTATGCCCCGGGCGGGGCCCCCCGGAAGAGAGGGATGCGGTGAGAGGAGACAGAGGGCGGCCGCACCAGGAGGCACGACAGGCAGAGGACAGGATTCCTATCATTTACAGATTTGAACTCCTCGGGTGCAGACGGCGCTCTTTCCCCTGGGGGATTACACGTGCCCTGGGGGCCTCGGGATCCGGAGAGCGCTCTCAGTCTGGGGGACGAAGGTTTCCTCAGAGCATCCTTTACCCTGCCATGCACACGCCGAGATCTACTGCCGACACTTGCAAGCCTGAAGGAGACCAAATAGATGAAAGGTGAAGTGAAACGAGAATGGAGGCAGCATGGAGGAACAGGAACTTCGGGGTCGTAATTATCCTTCCCAGCATTTGCCTGGCGACCCAAGGAAACCCCGAAAAATCCATGGGTCAGGAAGGCGGCCACAGGAATATCACCCACGATCCACCGAGTTCGGGTCACAGACGTTACCGCCTGAGCCATTCCGCTCGGTATACAATACAAAGAGAAAGTAAAAATTACCTAGTTACGTGTTATATATATATATATATATATATATATATAAGTTGCAAGTTCATTCTTTTCTTTCCAATTACAAAGGGTGAAGGTTACAAAGCCTGCATTGAAACGTGTACATTTTATTTCCTGCAACCAATACAGCCAACTAATAGTACATACATTAGGGTTTTCGATATGTCTCCATATCGGTTTAGGCACTTGTCCCTTCGTGAAATGATTTTGCATATTCCCTCCTGATAAAAATCCTGCCCTTGCGTGTTCAGCCAGGTTGTCGCGAAGTGTTTCACCTCCTCGTATGAAGCGAATCGTCGGCCTCCTAGCTGCTCCTTCAAGTGAGGAAAAAGGTGAAAGTCGATTGGAATAAGGTTCGGGCTGTAGGAAGCGTGGTCAATGATGTCCCAGCGAAACTGCTTCAACAGCTGGTGGTCTTCTGGGCTGTATAAGATCGCGCGTTGTCGTGAAGGAAGATGACGTCCTCGTGAGAAGTTCTGGCCGTTTCCTTCTGGTTGCTTCGCGCAATCGTGTCAAGGTCTCGCAGTATCGGTGAGCGGTTACTGTGTGCCCCCTCTCCAAAAACTCCACGAGTATGACACCCGTGTTGTCGCAAAACACTATGGGCAAACCTTCCCGGCAAATTGCGTCACCTTAAACTTCTTTGTCTTTGGAGAGTTGTGTTGACGACCGCTTACTATTGGAGGTGTAGTGGTGGATCCATGTTTCATCAACCGTGACAATGTGGTGAAGAAAGCTTCCCTTCCGTGGAGAAGCGTTGCTAAAGTTGCAGACTTGCCCCCATTCGCTTCTTCTTGTGTTGCTTAGAGAGATTTCGTGGAACTCATCGGAAACAAGCTTTCCGGTGCTGCTGAATATCGTCAACAATGTGACGAACGCTTCAGAACGACACTCTCAATTCTACCGGGCAGTTATTATAGCAAAAGTTACATAAAATCCTCAAACATTTAGTGTTATCAAACCTCCAATAACTAAGCCTATATGAGCTACAGACGAATAAGTAATCAATGTTCTTATATGCTCTAAAGTAATCATTCTATTATCCTGAATCAGCTCCTCCACGCTGTGTTCAAATCTTTTGATGCCGTGCTGGGTCGGCCATTGCGATCCTCGTCGGTGGCGTTTTCTCTACCGGCCGCAAACCTTTGGCACCATTCTGCGACATGATAACGAGACATTAGAGTCTCTCCTTAGACCTCTGCCAGCTGCCGGTGAATGTCAGCCGCGGTTACATGTTTCACCCAAAGAAATCTAATAATGAAGCGGATTTTTTCGAGAGACCAGTTTCCCAAACGAGTTGCCATTTGTATTTACCTGCATCTAGCGCTGCAGGTGGCCGGTAGCTGAAACTCTGCACGCTTGTCAACCGCATGTATTAGAATCACCGCACACTACTAATTTCTCTATAACGGACGAAACTCCAGGAATGTCGGTCTTGCAACCTTAATTTCTGATCACCCCTCGTACATTTACCAATATGTCAAAGTAAACACCAACTACTTAGAAAACATTTACTTATTGAGTTATTTAATTCTTATCTTTTCTACTTGGCATAAACAAGTCACAAAAATGTATGAGAGAGAAAGAGAGAGAAAGACAACACCTGAATTACTGATTCCAGGAGTTTTTTTTTTCCATTCTTGATGATGAATTAGTTTTGTACATATTGTGTTTAAAACTAGCATTCGGGATTAATTTAGTATGGAATGATTAACAATAAGTACAAACATTCGAGTTTGTCTTAATATTTGCAACTTCTCCAACTTTTTCTCATTATTAAGATCCTAGCAAACAGCATTGTTTGAGAAAACAATGTCTTGCAACGTTTTATCATTTGATTTTCACGTTTGTCTACGGGCATGTAGGCAAAAAAGGAAGTCGAAAACGTTTGAGTTCCATTACCTTACTCCATATGCTCAGGAAATGTAAATTTCTGCAATGATTTACAATTTTCCATCAGGATTATTCAAAATTTCATGCAATATACGTAACTGGTTTAGCTTAATATTCTGCCTGACGCACATCCCATGACGAATACAATATATTGAAGAGTAATGAAGTTCGTATTGCACTGTATTGTTCAAGATAAACTGCAGTTTACTGTATGTATATCACAAACAGGTAACAGAAGACCTAATGTGACTTGAATTTTAAACGGAAAATGTTCCAAAATTTTGCTACCAAAGCTAATAGAAAATTACTTGTAATACTGGCAGCAGTAACTGTTCATTTCAAAAGTTTATGTACCACAGGTATTCCATGTTCGCTCGTCGTCCACCGTGGACTAGTGGTACCGCGCTAGCCTCTAGTTCCCAAGCTCGCGGGTTCAAACCCGGCGGAGGGCGATGGATGCCTTCCTTCGGAAGGGAAGTAAAGCCGGTGGTCCGGTGGTCCCGTGTCGTAGATTTACGGCACGTAAAAGAACCTCAAGCCTGATAAAGAGGCCACTGAGCAAAATTACCGGTCTTTTACGCCCAATATGGAATGGGACGCTAAGAACCATGGTAGTTAAAGAGCGTCCATAAATAAAACTCAATTTATTTTCCATGTTCGCTTTAATAGGTAGTGGTAAATTGCTTTATTACTGACTGTGTCGCGTAACAACAGGCTACTTATAAATACTAGGTATTCTCTGAAAGGTTATGCATAAATCCAATGTTGTACAAAATAAATTAAAATTCATTTATCCTGCACATTACATTCCCCAATACATTCACGAAAATGCTATATTGTTTTGTTCTTTCGTTGCGTTATATTAGATTACATTTTTTATGTTGTATACATGTTCTATGTTTGATAATGAGTCATCGCCTAAGAAAACATTTACGGCATGGTATAGTGCTAAGGGATACTTAAACAGCAAGATCCAAAATACGAATGGCAAGTCGTAAGTCATAATTCATTTTATTCATCGCTTATGCTGTACAATAAAGGACATGTTAAAATTTTATTGTATTACACGATTACAACAAAAACCTTATTTACAGGTTATGTTTGTGCTCTTCTATAGTACTATAATATGCATTCTCAGTTAAATATTTTTGATTGTTTTTATAGCAAATTAAGTGTTACTTATTTCTTTTATTTATTTATTTTATTGGTAATTAGTTATACAGTTGTATATGTACACACCCTCACACACACATATATACATATACACACATACATATACATATATATATATATATATATGCATGGTACAGTTAAGATACTTAACCCGGCTTTGGTCGACATGTGAGCGCATAGCCGCATCGTACCGAAAATCGTCATACTATTCATTTATTGTTATTCAATAATTACTTTGACATGTTTTAATATATTTAGTTAAAATATAATCTGTATATTAATTTTCCCAATACAAAAAACCATATAGGAATATTTTAACCACGTTTTCTTCACTGTATGTGTCTAAATTGCCAGTATTCTCCCCTGGTCGGACGTACTTTCGTCTTCAAAAGTTGAGATGATGTGAGAGATTCATGTTCCACTTTCTGGAGACATTTGAGCATTTGCTGCTCTTGACGTTTCATCTTCTAATCAAACCTTTACCTAACACTACATGCAGCTGATAAAATATTCAGTCAGTACGCAATACATGGAAAAATCAATCGGCAATGTAGGGGAAACAACGATACACTATATCACCTCTGTATTTCATAAAATATATCACGACAATGAGACAAACTTGTATGAATATAATCACCGTCACTTGAATGACAAACCTCTTGATTTACTTGTTTGTGCTCATGCAGACTGTGATTGATATATGTCTGTTGACGCAGCCAAGCTTCGTCCTCCAACAATGAAGCAATACCTTTGCCTTACGATTGCTGCGTTTCTCCTCCTAGATGTTTTTTTATACTTTGCCACGGCTGCTCGAGCATGAGACCTTAATCACTGGGTATGCGCGAGTGTGTACAGAGAAACACGAACGCTTTTTTGGAACACTTTTATTTTCACCATTTAAAATAAAACTTAAGCTTTGCCGATCACTTTAAAATGCATACGATGCTACTGTGTCTTTACCAAGACCGAAGATTATCAATTACATCCGATCGTCCGACCATCTTGCAAGTTCGCACCCAGTCTTCGGACCTCGACGAGACCGTTGTTCCGCACTCCCAGAGTGCTCCAGCGAGAATCTTCTCACCACACGCGCGATATGAAGAAAGGACTCCTAACTTCCCCTCTCTCCCCTTAAAATTTGCACCAAAAACTCAGCGTCATGAAGCTTCTAGTGCCTTCACATCCCGGCCAGTGCAACTGCACCCATTATTTCCAAGAGCGGTTTTACCCTTTATACCTGGGGCTGGTCTCTAATTAGCTAAACTGTGCCTGTCTGGCCTATCTAGCTTTTACAGTCAACAATTTTCACAATGCTTCTTTTTACACATACACTGAAATTAAATATTTTATTTATTTTATATCACTATCCTTCTCAGATTATTATGATAATTATTGACTTCATAATTTCGACTTCACATTTCAGCAAACAATTAAAATCCACAATCGTGGATTTTAACACTAGCCCCCAGCACTGCCTTAATATCTTGAGAAAACCTACTACCTTGTTCTTCACTAAATTGGTCCTGAATTTGTGTGTCTGTGTGTGTGTGTGTGTGTGTGTGTGTGAGAGAGAGAGAGATAGTGAGAGAGAGAGAGGTCCGCTTTCATACTCACGTGTCATTTTATGTCTTGCGGTGTTTATTATTTATCAAGTTGAATCATAAAAATTTTAATTTAATTCTGATTTCCACAATTATAAGACTAGAAGCTGCAATGATTATAGAGCTGACTTTTATAACTTCAAAACCATCCAAATACGAGGCACTTTTTAAAGTAAGACCCGATGATTTTTTTTAAAATAACAGAACATTATTTTCCAAACACACCATTATCACTCATTACCTTACGGCTTACACTACTTCTTCACAGAGTCACCGCCGTTATTCAGGCCACTTATAATGGGAACCATTGTATGCCTTCGTCAAAGAATGATGCCGCCTGCGATGAAAACCAAGTATGCACTTCTAGTTTCACAACATCATCATCTCGTTTAAATGTTTTCCATGAAGGAATGATGCCAAATGATGCGATAAGATCTTGAGTTTGTTTGGCAGTATATGGCCGGGCATTGTTACTCATTATTGCTTCCCGGTAAATTTCACACAACTGGTGAGGAATGTTTGCTGGCGTAACATTTCTCCCCTGCAAAAAAACCAATCACTGATCTACTTTATAATCGGCGGGTCGTTCGAAACGCTCCAACAACAGGAAAACACAAAGTGACGATCGCCCACAGCTGCATCTGGCTTCCTAATGAATGAAGTGATTGCGTATGGATACTTTTAGGTAATGCATTCTGTAATTGTTGACGTTTGCTAATCATTGCTGTCTGTGCAATAAAATTTACTTACGTACACGTTTTTATATTTTTAAAGTAAATTTTGTGGATAGCATGGGTGTTTTGAAGGCGACCCTGGCTTCTTTCAATAGACTATCTGATAAGAATGTTTTCTTTGATTTATACCTTCAAGAGAGCAGGAAAGCTGTTGATTGTAATTTTTAAACGCTATTTCTGCAACGAATACGCAATTACTTAATATAACTATAATAAGGACATTTTTAATTCGAGAAAAACGTTAAGAACAAGTTCTAAAACAACTTTTTGACTTGTGTAATCAATCGCTCTCTTAAAAATTCAGAAATGACTCAATGAAAGCAGCAGGACTGGTATTTTCAGTTGCTATGTTGTGTAAGTTTCGAATTTTTCTTACAATCTTTGAATATGTGACATACCATATGTGAACTTTACGTTCAAACACTATTTATAGTTCTTGTGCCGACTTCTATAAATGTTCAGTGCATGTATATGTTTATCTTTATTTATACTGAGTGAAGGTTCCGAATAGGTGGTGCAAAAATAGATAATTATTGTCAATTTATGTTAATTTTTCTGTCTAACGAATGCAATTGAATTTACAAGTGCAGAAGCTTTGAAACATGCACTTTCCACTATTTTATATAAATGTATGAGCAGTCAATTAATATATTTAATTGCATTTTCTATTCATTATGCATATTTTAATAATCCCAAATGTTTCAAACTGTATGAAACTAATTGTGTTTCAAGGTGAATTTTATAAACATGCACCATATATTACCATAAACAGGCTCCTTCCTTACCTCCTTTGCTACCGTTTTCGCAAATGTTTGGTTCCTGTACTCAACTTTGTCTTTGGTCTTTTCTCACTTCGAATGGATAAAATGGGCATATGCTTTACATTTAAATCTACATCAAGGATTAAAAAGCAGTGGGTTTAAAAATGTCCGTAGAGCAAATCCAATTATATTAAAGGAAAAGAAACTTAGGAGAATTTTAAAAAAGGTATTTGAAAGTTAAAAACTGAACACTTTGACCACAACGAAATATATCAAACATTAAAACTATTTTGCCTGATGTAATTATTTTACAGTGGATATTCTTTAAGTAAGACTGTGGCTGACCAATATTTAAAACAATATAAATTATTTCGTCTAGGTATATCAGATGATTAATGTACGAGTGAAATAAGTGACAATCAACAAACGTATAAAAATAAAAGTGAAAATTAAAAATGTTAATATGTAATGGCGGTATAATGGACAGTCAAACTGATAATTAAACGCAGGTATTACATTGTTATATAACAGCGTGTTAAATTGATGCTCATTTTGCTCATTTTATTGCACTAACGAGACAATCTGGATACAGATATCTTGTTCATATGCGCGGTTATTTGCGTTAACGAGCTACATAATGAAGTGTGCTAATTGAGTTTAACATTATGGGAATGATTACGAATGAGCTGCTCGACGTAATTGCTGTCATTGTCGGTGAGCTTCTGAAAGGCCATCATTTTCGCACTGTTTAGCACTGCAATATGTCATAGTACTAAATGGTGCAGCACACCTCCTAAATACATCTCAGTTGCCAAACGTGTGATTTTGTAACTGTTGAATAGGGAAAGTAATTACTAGACTTCACGTGTGGGTCACAGGATCCCTGCATTGAAGTCTGGTATACACAGAAGAGAATGACGTCACGACCGCAAAGGGGAATGCGTGTATAGTTGGTTTCGATACACTAGATGCGTAACCTTCATCTCAGTTTGTGATTTAGGGCCTTGCAACACGACGTACCCACTGCAACTGCTGATATATCCTGGTGAAAAATATTATTTAGTCAATTCTTTTGATGTTAGGCATCCATAAATGGTCCATTTGTATTCTGTCTCCCACTATTTCAGAATTACTAACCTACCTTTAGGCAGACATTCCTTTTCCATTTGCCTTGGCCAGCACAGCAGATTGGTTCACGTCTGTATAAATGCATGCGTTTTGTTAGTCATGTACACCGGGGAGCAAAAGTGGGGTCATTTCACTAACACAATATATTCCTAAAGTTTCTAAATTTATCTAACCAACATTAAATTCCCCACAGCCGCCATCATGTCTACCTACGACTGGCTTGAAACTACTCCAAGAAAAACAAACATGAGACAATGAGCGATGTTATGCTCGATGTGAAAGTTAGGAAGGGTCGAAAATTCTACTCTGATTCGTGTAAATAAATAGAGATGTATAGGCCAATATAATATAATTAACGTTTCGACCTTGTAGAGGGAGAGGTGATTGAAAGATAAGTTAGCTACAACGGTGAAGAGTAAAACATCAGTAAATTAGGCCGCTATCGAATTAATAATACCAAAAGGATATTATTTTGATAAAGTTGTGATTTGAATATTATTTGGTCCCTAAAAATAAGGATATAGTAATAATAATAAACTATAAGCGTGTGTTATTATTATTATTATTATTATTATTATTATTATTATTACTATTATTATTATTCAAGGATTAAACATCTGGCTTGATTCGATTCCCAAATATCAAACCTATGGCCCTTGATACCGTAATTATTGACGAGAAGATATACATAATTAAATAAAAAAATGATAGTAAGATAAATAAATAATTGCAATAAACTATTTCCGTATATAAAACCAATATATAATATAATAAACTTGAGTTGAAAGGTTTGTCCGAAGAAAAATGTAATAACGAGTTATGTTAAGTAAAGCCATTCGCGTGAGAAGCGGAAGTATTAGCTTAAAGATTCTTAGAAGGCAGTTAGATTAAAAATTCAGTACGTTCGAGCAGAAATTCGAAAAAGCGAAAGGTAATGAAACTCTGAGAGCCGTGGAGGTACCGCCTAGTAAAAGTGTCACAAACGCATACTGAGTGTTTAGAAGTTGAAGCGCATATAAAGGGAGTAATATGTATGCGAAGCTTAAGTAAGAAAAGAGCGCGTATTGCTAAAATTAGCGTCTTGTCACCTTTTTTACCTTCGTGTACAGCCTTAGAGTCTTACAGTCTTTTACGGTTATCGGCATTTCAGTTACTTAGCGGTAGTCGCGAGGGGTTTTGCCGGTAAGCATCTTAGCGACTCACGACAAGTTACCCTACACCGTCATAGCTGATAGAAAAGTAGAACCATAGATAATATGGATTATTATTATTATTATTATTATTATTCGCATGACACTGATATGACCCTAAGAGAAAAAACATCTTTACATAAAAGCACTGCAGAGCGGTCGTTTTAGACTCGCCCCGGCTGGCGTGTGTGCGTGTGTGTGTGCTCCGCGCTCTACACCGGGCGGCTTTCCATTCTAAAACCCCCGTGTAACATACTCGTGAGTAATAGTAACATGCACTATACTGAGTACTAACCTTGTTATAAGTGGGGTTGAAAGTGGTGCCCATCTGCATCGAGATATTTCTGCTATTCCTCGTTGTCACGAGGTTGTAATTCATTAACTATAGTCACTCCGTAGGGTTTAACTTTGAAGTTGAGCATCTATTTGAGCAGAGGTTTTAGAAACGTCCACTTGCTATACAACATGTCTTGGAGACTTCTTTGGGGAGCATTCGAATAATGCATCAATTTCGTTAATTTTTTGCTCCGTTAGAACATCTCTTTTTCGCTTCTTAGGTTTAGAATCCCTTGTCCTAAAGTTCTTAACTAGATATCTAACATATCTCTATTTGGAACCGCAATACCAGAAAATGTCTCCTGAAATGTCTACACCCCTGTCTACATGAATCGGTTTATACTATGAATCGTACATAAAAATTCTTTGTTCAAGCGTGAATTTTTCGGCAGGCATTTCAGTGAACAAATGAAAAGACAAGAACAGCAACAATAATAATAATCTAAAACAATTCACACGTAACACAGATATTTGAATAAGCTTTTACTTTTGAGATGCACAATGACTAAACTCCAGTCTTTGCAACATGAACCGAAGCCAAGAACTCACTGTTGACATTCACAGCCGATAAAGTGTAGCCTTGAGCTAGCGGAACTGCAGTGCAAGCGAATCACGCATATAAGCGAATTGTGGCTGAGTACAAAATGAGCGCTCGGTATTATTAATATTAGCGTAATAAGCTTGCGTCTGAAAGCTCACTGCCAGCGTTACGTGCGGCCAATCTTTGGGATGATATAAGCAACTTATCAATCAAGCGGATAGAATTGTGCAAGAGGATAGGTAGAAAGGTAACGTAGAAAGCAAGGAAACACACATTTCAGTACGAGTTTTGGTTCCTATATGGGCCACTTTTGCTGTTCTCAAGTGTACCATATCTAGTTATTGCCTACAGAAAGTCTTAGTTTAGGTACAAATCTACATAGACGTCAATATTATATTGTATGCGAAATAATAAAGCAATTCGGTGGAAAACAATAACAATTTAAATGCATAGTCAAGCCTTAATGTTAAAAAATTGCTGAACAAAATCGACATTGCGCTTTTTCCTTGCGAAGTTCTTATAGGCAAACAGAAAGAGAACGTCTTGCGTGATTTAAATATATTTTCGCAAATGTTAATAATATCGTGTTTAAAATATATTTACCGAGTACTATAAATAAAATAAAAGTAGATTTAATGCCTATTTCCTTTTAAGCTCTATATATATGTGTAAGTTCGAGTTACTAGCATTAACTTTCGTAAACGTACCAAAAAGAAACACAGGGAATTTAAAGAAATGATAAAATAAATAGAAGAAAAGGAATCGTCCGATAAGACCTACCTAGTTAAAGGACGTCAACTATTAAAATAAAAAGGAAGACAACATTCACAACTCACTGCAAATCCGCATTTCTTTACAAAAGTTATTGCTATCAACATACGCAAATGTGCATGACCTGCCGAGACAAATGAATCCTCTTGGGAGAAATTAAGATTGAAAATCCTTAAAAGTTCACGAGGCAGCAATTGGGTAGTCATACCAAAATGAACATTATAATAGTGGTATAATAGGCAGGTAGCTATGCTAGTCCCAGGTTCGATTCCTGGCTGGATGGTGAAGGTTTATTCCAGGATTATTCGCTATCCTCCCCAGAATCTGGAAGTATGATTTATAGCGCGAGTACCGAGCGGGATGACTGGCCGGCCCGTATTCGGGAGGTACCGGATTCGATCCCCAGCGATCGGCCACTCTGACCCATGGATTTTTCCCTGGTTGTCAGGCGAATGCTGGAATGCTTTAATCCCCCAAATTTTCTGTCCCTCCATTTTCGTTCCATTATTCATTTAATTCATTCCTTTACCCCATTTGGTCTATTACAGGCTTGGAAATGACGGCGATGGTGTTTCGGTGCAGCGTAGCAGAGAAACAACATGCTCTCTGTGAACTTTCTCCGTCCTTCGGACGGTTTCCGGGGTATAAGGACCGCCTCCTGGGGGCGTTGGACCCTGTGTGGTGCAGGGTCCCCGATCTGCCTGTCCGACTGCCGGGTAGTCTATATCTGGAAAATGTAGAGACCCTGTCAATGCTGTGCTGTCATTCCTGGTTCCGGTCACTCGGTGTTTCCCTTCACCTCGTCCCTCCCTCCTGGGGGCGCCCCCTCGTGGGTCGTCCGGATAATATCCTCATAACTGGATCGGTGCCGAATCCCCTTCGTTTCACAATTGAGCGTGAGTGTGTTAAGATAAATAGAAACAGAAGAGATACAGTAGGAAACTCGGTCATCTTTTCGTTGTAAGCTTTCCAAAAGTACCTTGAAAAAACTCTGAAGGATAAACTATGTAACCTTAGAAATAAAAAAGTGCGAATTAAAAATTGTATTTGTTACCATCTAATGACTTTTTCTATCTACTATAATTTATTTTATATACCTTCTAAAATTTGTTTTTATTTCATGTTAATTGATATAGTCTGTGTAAAAACTAGTTTCATTGTACACATTGTTGTAGGTACAAGGGGCTAGAGGTAATCGAAAGTTAGATGTTTAAAAGGTCGAAATATGACGAGTTAGAAAGTTCTTGCTCTTTCTATAATTTCCCAAGAAACTAAATAGCGGCAGCACTTTAAAAAAATGAGAAACTATGAAAAATTGAAACCAATAAAAACGGATATCTCGGGAAAGCTGTTGCATAAAATAAAAGCTATTTGAAATAAATTGTGTTTAATGAGTTCTACCAACTTTTTTTTAGAAAATATTTATCTCCCTCTTCTGGTTTACCCGTTAACATTACTTCGGAATGAAAATGATTGTCTATTCCCAGAAAATTAAAAATATTATTTTATTTGTCATTTAAATAACTGAAATATCGGTACTTACCTAAATCAAAGTCCTTACCACTTTTCAAGAAATAAAAAATATTAAATATTTTCCATCGGTACTTAACTAAATCAAAGTCCTTACCACTTTTCAAGAAATAAAAAATATTAAATATTTTCCATTTTAAGTTTTAAGTGTTTTAAAGCTGCATCTTTGGAATATACTCAACTTTTATGTAGTATATAGGTTCTTTTCTAATGCAAGTCAGCTTCCATTGCCTAATGTCAACATTTCGCTTTTTTTTTTTGTGACAACGTCAAGGAGCATTTGGATTCATGGCTACTTCTATTGTTTTGATCCCGGAGGTAGGAACGTGCAGAAATGATTGGTAACAGCATCGTGAAGACGTTCTCGACGGCTCTCTGCATATAGGAGGAGGATATTAAGAGTGACTCAATGCTAGCAGTGATGCACTGAACGCTTAGGAATAGCTGAAAAATGAATCTATTCTATAAAGGTGTTTGTTGATTTTATAAATAAGTACAGTTATGAAACTTTAAATTGCACTTTACTTGCTTACGCTTAGTGTCCCTACTTAGGAGTTTAGGGTAGAGGGTATAAAACGGAGAGCGACATCTCGCGCACTGCAACCTAGTGGTATCTACTGCGGCTACCACACCCAGGAGGAAGGGATGAAGTGCAGGAGGGCTTAGGCAGATAACCCCGGGAGATCCGTCACACTATTAGAGCTGCCCATAGGGGGTCGACGAACGACATGCCCAACCTGGGAGTTTCCACGGAGAATGCTCTTTCCTTGAAGCAAGCAGCCGCGCCATCTGTCCGGCACAGCCATACACCTCGAAATCGAGAATTACGCCTGAAGCGTGAGAGGTAACTGGAATGAAAGGGAAATGAGGGAAAGAAAATTATGGTAGAAAGCAAACGACCCGACCATTCAGGCAAAACCACGAAAACCCCGGGTCAGAATAGGTAGTCGAAGGGAATCGAACCCTGGACCTCCTGGATGTGAACTTCGCTAGTTTCTGAGGTGTCAACTCGCTCGGTAGTTAGGAGTTTACTTCCAACTCTACGATTTTATTTCACAATCGGTTAAGAAATACGAACGACATGCACTAATGCAGCGTGTCCTACAGCTAGTAGTGCACCACGATGGGGAGAACATCAGTTTAACACTGTTTCTGCACGTTCAGCCACTTCGCTTTTTAGATGTGTCCAGCAGATAATGAACTGCGGTTACAGCGCTTTCAATCAAACGTCGCTGTTGCGTTTTGTGCAGTGAAACGTTTTTGGTTAAAGCACAGCAACGCCACCAGTTCGGTACCGTTTAACTTAGTTAAAGCGCCATTATTTTGCTGTGGATATTGTTCCCTAAGGAGGTCGAGATGCAGCACTTTATCGATGATTGGGGAACCTCAGAGCGGTGCCTACCTTCGTAAGAAGCCTTTGTGATGGTGTCATTGAACAACTGTAACAACGTACGTGACCAGAGTTTTATGTTGTCTTCTGTGGCGTAAGTAGATGGTGGGTGTTCCTGCAGGGGGAACCCACAAAACCTCACGTGCGAACACGTGCCATCCCTGAATATCACTTTGGACTGATGCTTTGTGGTATCCACTTTAAAATGCGCGTCCTTTACTGATGAAACGAATCGAAGCCCTTACTGGAACTATTTTTCTCACCTTACAGTCCAGCTAAAAAGATCCTTGACTGCCTCTGTGGTGTGGAGGTTAGTATGCTGGACTCCAAATTCGGGGTCCCGGTTTGATTCTCGCTGGAGATGGCTTTTTCCTTTAGCCAGGATTATTCCCTATGCTCCCTAGAGTCTGGAAGTGTGAGAGAATCTGAATAAGTGTGTGAATTTAAAGACAAGTCTTTACAAACAAGTGAACACCATTGCTATGAGCAATTTGTTTCAAAAGCAAAGCCGCCGATATTATCTAAGATGTTTAGGGATATAAACTAAAAAGACAGACAGATGGACCCAAAATGAGATAAGAATTGCCACAAGATGACTAAATCCATCTTAAATAGTCGCGCGACTTTCATTGCCTCTTATCACTTATTTCCGTATCTACTTATAAATAGTTTGCACAAAATACTGTTGTTTATATGTACTTCCTGCTTAAAAAAGGTCTTCGGGCACATTTCTAATGGCCAAGGTTTACATTATGGCTCCTGTATCATCTCCCGCCGTCTACACCGGTAATTATACAGCAATGGTGACGTGTGGTCAGCATCCCACTTCTCCCCGATCACTTTGGCGCAATATTCCAGACCGAGAGCCATTATTTTGCACCGAGAAGCTCCTCAATACTAATTGGTCCCCAAGCACCTCAAGATACTGAGTGCACCCCTACTAGTGCATCAGGTTCTGGTACTCCGTGCTGGTACCAGAAAGTCGTACTTCGTGGTGTAGTGGTTACCATGCTAGCCTCTAGTTCCCGAGGTCACGGCTTCAAACCCGGCGGAGGGCGATGCATTTTTTCGGGCGTAAAAATCCTTAGCATGGCTTCCTTCGGAAGAGAAGCAAAGCCGGTTGTTCAGTGTCGTAGATTTACGACACGTAAACGAACATCAAGTCTGATAAAGAGGCCTCTGAGCAAACTTACCGGCCTTTTACGTCCAATATGGAAGAATGGGACGCTTGCTCTATAGTAGTTAAAGAACGTCCATAAATATAATTCCATTTAATTTAATCTGTTATCAGAAATTGAACTCAGATCTCTTCGACTGTCAGCTATTTAAATCTCAAGTAAAACACTCTTGCATGAGGTCATAAGAATCAAATGAATGCTCTTTTAACATTCCTGCTTAAAATATTCTAACACTCAAACGAATAATAACTAATAATTAGGAAATGGCTAATTCCACGAGAAAAGTTATCACCCACGCATTAATTTCGTATTTTGCAACTTCTAAATTTTGGATAAAGTCTTCACAGCCAATTACAGAAAATTCAAGATATGTATTTTAATGTCTTAGTGACAATCTTAGTCATGTTTGAGAAAAAAAACTTAATTGAAAATTTAAGTTTGAGGGAGGCAAAGCCATGGTTTTCAAGGAATTTCCTGGACCTTAACAAAGGAAATCTGAGTGAAACGTTCTTTTTATTTGGCATCGTCTTTCTAAATTACACAATTCACTAGTTGCCAGGCACACATACACAGGCGCTCACTGTACTTTTATAAGATTTTTTCCTCTGCCTGAAACAAACGGTAGAGAAGGTAATACTACTTGATATTAACCCGATTGGATAAGTTTTCTACTTCCAAAATCTAGGCTGTGGTGTGTCATACAGAGAAGGTAGGTATCCAACTTTACGTTACGTTAAAGTTGGACTTTATTTACGAATCAATGACATCCTCAGCGTTGTTGTATGAAAGCGAAGCGTGGACTTTGGCAACATCAGATGTAAAAAGACTAGCAGAAGCCGAAATGGGATTTCAGAGGGCAGTGAAAGGGTGTACAAGATCAGACCTAATCCGAAAAGAATATTATATCAGAATTGAATGGGAGATGGAATCAATAGAGAACAAAATAAATAAGTGCACAGACAACTAATTATCCTGTCTGAAACCTAGTAGGAGAAAGCACATCAAAATAAACACATCACAAATCTAGAGGACATAGCGTTTAACATCCACACTGATTTCTTAACAAAATGTGAAACGTTTTGTAAAAATAAAAAAAAGAACAAAAAAAAAGACAACAAAGGAAACACCTAAACTAATATCTCATACTATTGACTTTATTTATTAATTTATTTTCCACTAAAGTAATGAAACGTTACAGGTATTGTCATAATCTTAATGATCCGAATATTAATGAATAGCTTAGGTTTAGTTCAATGACAAAGTTTAAAATAGAAAATTTTAAGGTAGAGGTAGCATTAATGCAGAGAAATTGAAACTAGGAGAGAGAATATTGCTACATCTAAGACTACTGCAATCTCAATATTATAAAACTAAAATACACAACAAAATATGTAATATCCGTGTTTAAAAAAGAGTAAAACCCAACTGCATCAAATAATAATGGAAGACTATCATTAGTCCCGACTCACACATTGTATGCTAAGGTTTTAATAATGTATACGAAAATGTGATATGAGAAGTGTGCCTCGTTTATAACACTTCGCCAATGATGCTGTTGTTTCCGATATGTGCCCGGTTTTGATCCCACCCACTGAGCCCATTTAGCATTGTGAGGAAATTGAGGAGCTGCGAAAGGTAGCGATCCCGTTACGAAAGCCAACATTCCACCTGGGAATTCGTGATGCTGGCCAATCACTTCCCCGTGTTTGTATGATGATCGCCCACCTCTGTCGTGAGTATGTCATGTGAGAACGGCAGCCGGGTTGGTTGACCCAGGCTCCATTCTGACTATGGCGCCACATGATTATGGCGTTTACAACACACACACACACACACACACACACACACACACACACATTCGCGAGCACGTACGTTTTTCTACAAATGCTTTATGTTTAGGGGATTAAATGTCGATTTCGCATTTTTTGGTAGAATACAATATCCAGTACTGAATATAGGTATGTGATAAAATAAAAGCATTTATCAATGTTCATGAAATTCACGGATTAGGATTCAATAGCTCCTCCCTCAACTTCTCCTTAGCGCCCTTGAGATCAATATGCAACATTATTTGTCTTTACCTACTCGGCAAATAAACAAATGGCGTACTTCTGCATTGAAGGTTCATAAAATACATATAACATATTTAAGAATATTCAAATTATAATAGTAATGGCATATCAAAGAACTCCGGGTAATCGTGGAAATTCACTGTTCCAGGGTTGAGGTGGAATCCTCGGGGATTGCTTTATTAATATCACTTGCAAAGGTAAAGAATGTAGTAGGTAGGAATAGTGGGAATTTTGATACAATCTATAGGAAATCGTATTAAAATAAATAACTCAAATATATTTAGTTTCTTGCTTTGAAACAGAGGCACTGAACTCTACCACTTTAGAGCCTGTGGACATCATTTCTGCTCCTTTTCTTCCACAATTTGCGCCACTCAGGCAGTTGTTCAACTTCGGTGTAATCTGTCTTGCGGGTGGTCACTAAATTTAGTTGGTAGACCGGTAGTGGCTAATTGGTTGGTGGTCTGTAACCTGTAAATTACGGGCCCTCTCCTTCTGTCGGAACCACTACCCCGCCATTCCTCCCTCTCTATACCTTAATCCCCCGCATTAGATCCTCGAACCTCAGTTTTAAACCTCAGCTGTGTGGTGTCATTTTTTGGTCTAGGTGTGACGCCACATAAACCCCAATGTAGATTCTGATTCTGTTTCCACAGTGTCCAAATTTGAGCATTGTAATTTAAACTGCTCAATATCAATAGAGCCTAGCTACAATATTTAAAAGTAATGGTTCCCCCTTTTTCCTCGAATGAGTTTTAATTTTACTCAGGGTTACGCTTATAGACAAATTAGAATGAAAAACATTGTGTTAAAATGTATTTTCTGGCATTTCAAGAAATTAAGTAAAATTTGGGTTGTAAGCAGATATTAGGTGCAGTAAACTGTCACTCTTTAATAGAAACATTCTATGAGAATGCCATCAATCATTATTTATCATCTGAACCTTCATTATGTAATCTGTCCCTCTAATGAAATCTCTGATGTACAAAAACGATGAATTATGTAATTATGAATAATGAAAGCTTAAAACAGAGAGTTATATGGTATTTTTACTTTCTCTACTACCTGCAGTAAGTAGGGGAAGTATCGTATTCCATCCAAAAATTCGATACCGAAATTTCACCGAAAATATACGTTTTGAGACACCCTGAATCCAAAAAAAGCATTTTTGGAAACAGGTCTGTGTGTGTGTGTGTGTCTGTAAACAGCATAACTCGGAAACTAACAGTCGGATAAACACTAAACTTGGTATTTAGGTTCAGTAACTTCCAGAGATACGACAGAAAGGTTTTCAAGAAAATCCCCTCACCCCAGAGTACCCTTTACATGGAACATTTTTCGAAAACTTTAATTTTCTCAAAAATGGCTCTAACGATTTTGATTAAAATATCACATGTTTAAGATATTTTCATGAAAATTGAAATGTATATCTGGAATTTTCTGGGAATGTCTCCAAAATTATTCTTCATTGTGAACGACTTTTGCATAACTGGTAAACCATAAGAGATAGACAAAATATTACTACACAAAAAATGCAGATTGCGTTAAAATACACAATTTATGTCATACACAGTTTTTTTGAGTGAACATTTTCGTTATATTGCTTGTTATTCCCTTAAACTTTCCAATACTTATACTTTTTCTCAAATGGGAACCCGTTATTCATTTTTTTATGTCCTGGACATGCAAAGAGAATGGAATGCGCCACATAGCAACCAGCGCTTAAAACATTCGATTATCGCTTAAAGTCTACCTTATTCCCCTTGCACCTACAAGAAAATTAGCAATAATATTAACATCTCGATTAACATGAAGCACATGCAGAATAAGCGTTTGTAAAAATAGTTTGTACAGGAGTAGAGAAAGTCATGTGAGTGTAACACATCAGATTTTTCCTCTAGGAATAATGGAAACCTCCCAACGAAAGCATCTTACCCAAGCCACTGACGCAACCGAAATTCGAATTGTGGCCTCTCATAGTACACGCAACTCCAAAATTGGAAAATACTGACTCATTACAGGCATAATCAATGGCCATTCTATTAGAACAGGTCTTCCATTGTGTTTTATTTATCCTGCAATCGGCAAACGGGTTGTTGTTGTTGCAGTTATGGGTTAAAATATCAACCATGTGTGCGCCGAAAATATTGCCAAAACGAAGCTATCCGCCTATGTTTGCACCCAAACCCAATGTCACGCTTCTTTGGCTTTTAAAATACATATAGTGGAGAGCATGCCTCAAGTGTAATTCGTGCAGCACCCCACTCTTGCACTAGTCTTTTATTTTTATCCTCCTTGATAGAGCGCTGATTGGATTGGGTTGGACTTGTATGTAGACACCTTCGATGTGCATCGGGATTAAGGACATCATATCGAGTAACACTTATGTGCGAGTCACATTAAGGCCCATTCGCAGCAACCCTGATAATTAGCAAATTTATGCCGTCTGTGGCCAACATCGTATTGGTAGTCTTTACCACATGACTATGGCCAAAATAAGTTATATCTACTTTTACTGTATAAACGGCAGATCGACTTTAAATTTAAGGTGCTTACCTAGGAAAATAGCGCATTTGTTATGGCATACTACAAACTATCTGTTCCTGTCTTACTGATTCGCTTACAATCCTGACTTTTTTTGTCCTCCAAACATGCAGTTTCGAAGATTGTCATTTTAGCCCTCTGTATACAGTGTTCCCAAAACCCAGTCTACTTCTGGAAGTTATACTGTGCACGGCGCGCTGGTAATGTTGGTTGCATGTTGAAGGGTTTAATGGGGTGGACAAATTTTAATCAGTTGCAAGTTGTACATATGAAGATCAAAGCGCTTCCTAATCTTTAGATGTCTGATTGAGGGAGGACGGGACGTATTATTATTATTATTATTATTATTATTATTATTATTATTATTATTATTATTACTAGTATTAGTAGTAGTAGTAGTAGTAGTAGTAGTAGTAGTAGTAGTAGTAGTAGTAGTAGTAGTAGTAGAATGCTATAATGGTTTACGGAACATTCATTACTATTCATATTGCAAGCATTATAATACTATATAAGTTTGGATTACATAATACTCAAATAGTATGTTGGTTAGGTCGATATAACAATCAAACTAAGAGTTTATACACCAAATACACTCCCCTCGTAGTAGTAATGGAATTAGCATACTAGAACGCCTTTAAATAAAATAACAATCAGAAGCAAGTAATGTAATGATAACATGCTAGAAATATTTTACCATTAACACCATTTGACTGATCTATTCGAACAAACTGGACCGCGTTTCGGGAACATCGCGTATATAAAGAATACACCTCAGGTTGTCCCTAAGAAATTTAACACATCATTTTATAGACCTATTGCAAATCAACATTGTGCCCCAGCAGTAAAATCGAGTTGTTGAGATGTCAAACCAAATAATGTCAAATATGGAATAAATCATGCCACTACCAACGGGGGAGAAGACGTGTGTGTGTGTGTGTGTGTGTGTGTGTGTGTGTGTGTGTGTGTATATATAGTCGTTAGTTCGGGAGACCTGAGTCCTAGACTGTCACGAAAATTATTTGTAAGTGAAAGGGTAAAACATAACCGTAAAATACACAGAACTTCATAATCCTCTTGCTCCGGGAGATGAAACTGCTTGTTCAGCTTGCCCAAGCCTCGTTATTGACTTTGCAGGAAACATGTACTTATGAAAGCCAATAGAATGTATCCTCCTCTTCTTTCCGTGTTGAGTTAATATTCGAAAACTCTTCTGATTCCTTTTATCTCTTCCTTCACTATCAGCGAATGCAATCCAATCGGTACCTCTCTGCTTGAAACCTAATCTGGGATCATCTGCTCTCCTGAAGGCAATCCGCCAACAGACTTAGGGCAGAAGGATGGACTTAATCTACGACCAAAACCATGTTCTCATTTTGGACTTTGTAAACTTGGACGCTGCAAATGGAAGTATCTAAATAAGTTAGAGACGGCTGAATAGGATTGAGCTTATGGGGCTCACTCAATAAATGGCATTGTAAAGTAGGAAATGGACCACGGAAATCCGATGATGTTCGAATCTGATTTAGCCACAAGAAATAAAAATTAAAATTTGCATATCAGATTATTCTGTTTTATTTTATAAACAATTGTGTTTCTTTCACACAATTGGGTATTATATAACTTTACAGATTATAATCTGTAGAATGGAGATAAAATTGAAGCAAACAAAATAGTAACGAATAAATTTATCTATACAGAACTGTATGGTATAGGGTACACAACGGAGAGGGCCACCTCGTTACCTACGTGAGATCTATTGCGGAACCACCCCTAGGATGAAGGGATAAAGTTAAAGAACCGCAGTAGGCTACAGGGCGCAGCCAGAAAGGCCGCAGAGACGCTCGGAAATAACTTTCTGGCTCGAAGACTCGTCCAACTACTGGAGCTATCCAGAAAGGGCAATAAACGACCCGTCGAACCGTTCACCACGGGGAATATTCTTTCCTTAAAACAAGTACCCGCGCCATCTGTCGGCACCACCTCACGCCAGGAAACCTAGAAGCACACCTTAAAGATTAGAAGGAAGCGGAATGAAAGATAAATTAAGGAAACCATGATAGATGAGAAACCCCAGAATTCGCCTACCGACCGGGGAAAACTACGAAAAAAACCAAGGTCAGAGTGGGCGGTTCACAGTCCCGAATGCGAGCCTCACATGTTATTGCGGATCCAACTCGCTCGGTGATCCAGAACTAAGTTAACTAAGAAAAAATGTCCTCGATGATAAGTAACTATAGTTACCAATTGACACAACATGTATAACTGAGCACCACATCTTGTATATTATGGGTCAAATATTTACATAAAATATCCCAAAAAAATCTGATGTGTTACATTAACATGACTTTCTCTACCTTCTATCGTTTATTAGCGTGTGCACAAACTACTCTTACGAAAGCTTATTTTTCTGTCTAAAAAACTAAACTCCGTGGAGCAACATCCTGTTTACGGGCCAAGGCCGCTGCATTCTCCACCTCTACCCACAATAGGCGTCATGAGTGGGGTGCTGTACTGGGTGTGGGACTGGTCAGTGCCTTGGGTCTCTCCCGTCCGGTATTTACAGCCTCCTTAACCTAGAACCGCTGCTTTTCAATCAAGTAGCTTTTCAATTGGCCCCTCAGAGACCTAACGAGGTTAAGTGCACCCAGAGCCAGGTCTTCCAAAGGGAGAAAATCTCCACGCCGGTACCGTGAATGGAACCCGGGTCTCCCACTTGGTAAACAGCTGCGCTACCACCGCGCTAAGGAATTTTTTTTTTTTTTTTTACCAATTTCGTTATAACCGAGATAAGGCTGCGGAAATAGCTACATGACCATTTCGTTATATACAAAGCAAAAAGCGATACTCAAATGTTTAAAAACTGGAAGCTAAATTTTGCCCTTAAAATTCAACATTGTTTCTGTAATCGCGAGAAACAACTGAAAATCACAAAACTTTGAAAATAAGAAAGTGTTAAACAATTGGAACCGTTAAAAACGTGTATCTCGGAAAAGGCCGATGTCACAGAAAAGTTGTTTGAAATAAATTGTTTATTTTAAGCACATGTACATTTGTTGTCTGTAAGTTTTCATCTATCGCTTAACGTTTACTATTTATACAAGATTATACAAAATTCCTTCCAAATGAAGCGGACTTTACAGGCTATTCCCATAAAATTCAAGATATGCACTTTCATTTGACATGTAAATATCTTTAGTATATGGTATCATAATCAAAATCGTTAGAGCTATTTTTAAGAAAATAAAAAAATTCCGAAATATGTTCCAACTAAAGCGTAGTTTGAGGTGGGGAGATTTTGTTGAAAATCTTCTGTCGCATCTTTGGAAGGTATTGAATCTAAATACTAAGTTTTGTATCTGTCCGACTTTTCGTTTTTGAGTTCGGTATTTAATTTTGGGTAGAATGCAATACTTCTCTACCTGATTATGTGGCAGAGAAAGTAAAAATACAGAATTTTAAAATATTTAACGACACTTTAAGTGATATAGTTATAAGCAATATTTTACACTTTTTGTTTATTCGTCACACTAAATATGGCACCTTCGGTCATTCTGTAGATATGTTTTTTCCAGATTTGTGAATGCTTCACATTGACATAATTCATTAAGGTTGTTTTAAATTTCTCTCTCACAGAAATTCTAAGCCATTAACAACAGTAACGAAGATTAATAGCTAAGTTACAACTAAAAGAGGAATTTCCTATAAATTGTTTAACACGAACATAAATTTTCTCTCTCTCCTAAATCACTACTCCGAAATGCCATTAGAATGTCTTTAAATTCTTACATCTTTCTGCACTATGCACGGCGTCCTACTAATTTGCTCGCAATAAATCAAGGTTAAAATCCACGGTTTCCCCCGCCCCATTTATCCACCTGTGCGATGAACCTCCTTTTCCAGCCATTCAACGTTTTCCTGTGGTGCCACTAGTTTGCGGAATAATTACCTAACGACTCCCTATAGGCCGCACCCTGCTAAATTACGAGTACAAAGGGACCATTGTTGACCACAGACAAAACCTTCCCGCAAGTGGTTGGTTCCTTTATGTAGCGCAGTTTGCGGGATTATCTACTATCCAAGGAGGCCCCCACCTGGTTTTACAGCTTGTACACCAACATATTCATTTGGGGAAGCTGTTGTGAATATTAAATGTTTGTTATTTCACCCGGACCTCTCCTACCAGCTCACAATAATCATTGCGGAATGTACATACATTCAGATCCATTACCATTCTACTAGATTAACGACAGAATAGAATATAAACAAAAGCGTTATTTAAATAAGCCTATTATTGAATGCGCTGTAAATGTAGAGCAATATTATAACAACTACCACAGTAAAACAAAGAATTCCTAGGCAAATAACTTTTATACCACATGCAAAAATAAGAATCACGATCTATTATAATCCAATATGGTATAAACCAGTATTAGATAGGAGGCAGTCTTTCTTGCCAGAAACTATTACAGTCAATAGAATAAAACCATAGAAAATAACATAAAAAATCTTATGTATTACACTCACATGACTTTCTCTGCTCTTGTACAAACTATTTTTACAAACGCTTATTCTCCATATGCTTAATGTTAATCGAGAAGTTAATCTTATTGCTAATTTTCTTGTAGGTGCAAGGTGAGTATGGTAGGCTTTAAGCGATAGTCAAATATTTTAAGCGCTGGTTGCTATGTGGAGCATTTCAGTCTCTTTGCATGTCCAGGACATAAAAAAAATGAATAACGAATTTGAGAAAAATAAGTATTGGAAAATTTAAGATAATAACAAGCAATATCTCGAAATGGTTCACTCAATAAAAAAAACTGTATATGACATAAATTGTGTATTTTAACGCGATCTACATTTTTTGTGTAGTAAAATTTTGTCTATCTCTTATGGTTTACCAGTTATGCAAAAGTCGTTCACAATGAAGAATACTTTTGGAGACATTCCCAGAAAATTCGAGATGTACATTTCGTTTTGTCATGAAAATATCTTAAACATATGATATTTTAACCAAAATTGTTAGTGCCATTTTTGAGAAAATTAAAATTTTATAAAAATGTTCCATGTAAAGGGTAATCTGGGGTGGGAGGATTTTCTTGAAAACCTTCGTGTCGCATCTCTGGAAGATACTGAACCTAAATACCAAGTTTGGTGTTTATCCGATTGTTCGTTTCTGAGTTATGCCGTTCACAGACACACACACACACACACATACATACACATGGACATGTTTCCAAAAATGCTGTTTTTGGATTCAGGGGGTCTCAAAACATATATTTCCGTTGAAATCTCAGTATCGAATTTTTGGGTGGAATACAATGCTTCCCCTGCTTGCTATACGTAGTAGAGAAATTAATAATTTGGATTAACCACCAATGCATAGCTCACAGTCCTTTTAACGGTTAAGTTAGAATTCCCATAATCTTTGTGGTAGAGCATTAAACAACTAAACGAAAAAAAACTAAGTAACTATTCTGAATTTCAGTATACTTTAATTTATTAATAAATGAATTTAGACCATTTAATATCGAGTACTTCCTTTGCAAAATAAAATTCTTAGTTGTTAAAAGATGATTATCCCAAAAGAAATATCGTAGTTAACATGCGAACAGACATGAGCACAATAGACCGTCCCTAGTACAACCATAGTAATACTATGGCTTAAAACTCTTAAATAGTCCTATGGTTATTTTTTTAATGTGATTAATGTGAGTTGAGCATTCTAGATATGAATCAATTTGAATACCTAAAAACTTTGCAAAAGTCCAGAACAAGCGTTGGATTCATATTAAATGTCAAGGCTTTCCACTGTTAATACTAAAATTCTTGACGTTACACCTATCTTTAATAATGGATGTCATAATATGGTCATTCTCGTCCGTCGAGAACTGAATGAATTATTGTGAAGGGAACCAAGTCCATTTTCAACGATTTGTTTAGTTTATCACAAAAAGCTGTAGTTTGTTTTGAATGTAATGTTTTAATAATAAATCTTCATTTGTCACATTAATACTGGTTTTACTATGAAATTACGCGATTTTAATTAGTTCCTTTCGACAATTCACACAGATAACTAAAGAATTAATGAATATGCTAGTCAAAAAGCTACTTATGTGCGCCTTTCACTAGTAGTGGCAATTACTAGAACTTAAAAAATTACAGAAAAATGGCACATATAGCAACTTAGTTCAGACAGAATTTATAAAATGTGGAACGTGTTGAAAATTGTTATTCAGATCCCAACCCTTCTCTTTTAATTAATTAAAAGCACACGTGCTAAACCTTAATTTGCCGTTGTATTTTGACTCTATGATCTGTTAATTATGACAATAGTTAAAAAATACTTGCGTATTTCCTGCATATAGTTATTTACGAGGGGCACTATTTATATTTTGAGCCTAATAATTAAAACAAAGTAATTTCCGATTGAAATCTGCTTTATTGTTTTTCAAAATATTCTCCTTTATGATCAATACACTTTTGCATCCGTTTGAACCATTTGTCAAAGTATTTATTCCAGTCTTCTTGAGACACCTCCAAAACATGGTTTTTGAAGGCATCAACGGCTTCTTCTCCCAACGAAAATCGTTGTCCACGCAATTTATTCTTGGTGTTCGGGAACAAAAAGAACTCATTGGGTGCCAAATCAGGACTGTATGGCGGATGACCCACCAATTCGATTTTTTGAGCCTTCAAATACTCTGTTGTTAGACGAGATGTGTGTGCGCTCGCATTGTCTTGATTAAGAATGGTCCCGGTTCTTGTTGGTTTTCCTTACTTCGCCGAAGACTTCCGGCAAACAAATGGTTGTGTACCATTCGGCATTGACCGTTTTACGTTCCTCTAAAGCCACATGGCCAGTTTTGCTGAAAAAGCAGGCGACCATTTTCTTCGAACAAAGTTGTAGGATTTGCTTCATTTTCTTCACCCATACAGTCGACTGTTGTTTACGTTCCGGCTCAGACGCATAGATCCATGATTCGTCACCTGTTACAATTTTATATACGTCTTTTGAGGCACCGCCATTGTATTTCTTGAGCATTTTTTGTACATCAATCGACATGAGCATCTTTTTGAGATTGCGTCAAATTATGTGGGATCCAACGAGAGCAAACATTTTTCATGGCTAAATAATCATGCAATATTTTATATATGCTGGTGGAACTAATGCCTATGGTTGCCTCAATCTCACAATATGTCGCATGACGATCTTTCATTATTAGGTTTTGCACAGCATGGATGTTTTCTGGCACAACAACTGATTTTGGACGACCTTCACGAACTTCATAATTGAGCGAACGGCGGCCACGGTTAAATTCGTTTTACAAGCGTTTCACAGTGGCAAAAGATGGAGCTTCGTCACCAAATGTGAAAGTTAGTTGATCGATGGACTCTTGTCTTGATAATCCACGTCGAATGTCGTAATAAATCATTGCACGAACATTTTGACGAGCTAATTCCATGTTTTTGTCGACACACAATTTTCAAGTTAGTGTAAACAAAACAAATGACGCTCTATTGACAATATGTTTTAAGTGGATTATGGTCAAAAATGTCAAACTTTCCATTGGAAACGTCATATGGCACCTACAATATTCAGGGTTGCCAAGGCTCAAAATATAAATAGTGCCCCTCGTAGCACTTCCCTTAAATAGTATTTTAAAAAATAACAGCTAGTTGAAATTTGCGATACTCGAAGACCCAAACTACTTCTAGCATTCGCAAGGTTTTGTTTTCATTTTATTTTTCTAGGTATATTACTGTCAATTTTTAGGGTTTTTCGGTGAATGAAATAAACGAAATAAAGGAGCAAATGATATGTAGTTATGCTTAAATTTAACATTCTCTTCAGATTTAACTCCTATCACAGAGCTGGACACAGCATCCTCTGTGATAATAAACATAATACATGCTAGTGGACACACAGAATTTGGTACATACAAAATTTGTCAAAAACCTATCGTCACTGTTATGGATTCTCCAAATCCTTAGGAGGTTGCAGGTTCAAACCCGGCGGAGGGCTTTGGTGTTTTTCGGGCGTAAAAATCCTTAGCATGACTTCCTTTGGAAGGGAAGTGAAGCCAGTGATTTACGTCATGTGAAAGAACCTCAATTCTGATAGAGAGGCCTCTGAGGAAACTTTCCGGTCTTTTACGCTCAATATAGAATGGGACAGTAAGAGCAATAGTAGTTAAAGAGCGTCCATAAATAAAAACTCAACCCTTCTTTCCAAATCCTTTCGTATAATAATATAATATTAAGATTTTGAGTATGTTGCAGAAAGCTTTTGGAAAAAATACGGCATGTATCCTTTAAGATTTCTTGCTTATAATTTATAATACTGAGTATTCTCCGTGATTACATTATAAGATTTAACTTTATAAATTGTATATCTGTATTTTTTATTGTTTCATTGTATAGCCCCTTTAACTTCCATGGTCATATTGAGGACTTAGTATTTGGAAACAACTGATAGTGGGTTTTAACCTTCACCTTATTTGTTCTCATTAGGAACACACATTTATTCTCAGAACCATACTTCCGGACTCTGCGGAGTGTAGGTAGTGATTCTAAGTAAAGAAAAATTCCCTGCTGCATCCGGGAATTAATCCTGAACCTCTGGGTTGAAAGGCCAGAACGCGAACTACTCAAACATAGAGGCAGCCAGTATTCATAAATTGTAATACGTTTCCCTCCATTTTGAATTGCTGTAATATATGTCCAAAATAATACAAAATTAATCCAACAATTTTACGAAATAGTTTATTGGCAAAATGTAGCGAAAAATTGAAAATCTGCAAGCAAATTGACGTTAGAAGAGTGTACCTCACTGATGACTAGTAGAGGCTTGGGGTATTCACAAAAATTCAGTCACTCAGCCTTGAAAATATGAAATAGCACCTGCTGCATAGTTGATAAAACTGCAGCCGCTCCTAAAAAGCTATAATAATAATAATAATAATAATAATAATAATAATAATAATAATAACAACAACAACAATAATAATAATACATAGCTTGTCTAACGAAAGGCAGGGTTATTTTGTGGATGGTTGTTGTTTGACATAATTAAGTAAAGCGTATTAGGGCAAGAACGAAGTCATGTATAAATTAAATTGTAGTCGAGATTATGGATGGTATGGAGAAACCGAGAGAAGTTTTAGCGCTTGTGCACGTTACATACTTCTGCTACAGTGACTAACTTCTGCCGTAATGTGCTCCCACCTGGTGACATTGCATTAACTCGTAGTGATATTGGAAACAGAGTGCGGGAAAAACTTTGCGCGCTGGTGCGCAGTTCTTCGAAGTGCACCACCGGTATGTGTTTTGCTCCATAAGGTAATTATTTCATACCAGTTACGCATGCGCAGAAGCTCCCCAAAACGTGCACAAGTCAAGTTGTACTAGGGACGCTGCTACTATGCTTCATCGAGATAGAGGAGCACCGCGGCATATTTAAACGTCTTAGATTTAAAATATATGGTACGTTTAATTTCATTCAAAAAATAAATAACCAATAAATCAGCAAGATGTGAAAAGCTGGAGCATTCACGTGCTCTGGTGCTCTTATGGTGGCCACGACTGCTGATGACTTAGAGCGTTGATACATGTTTTTGAGATAAAGTTTTGAAGGCATACTATGGAATTAATACATTTTATTTCATTACAACATACAAAAATAAAGCTTTGACGTTCCACTATATCTTCTGAACACCTAAACAAAGAAAACCAATTAAATTTGCTAATATTTAGAGAAATGTTTTTTGCATAATTTCGTATAACAACCAAACTGGTGTTTATTTAACGAGATTAAATTCATTGAGCTGTTTGCTGACTTGCACTTTGCCTAAAGGTGCAATTTCAGCACCATTTTTGGAAACCCAAGTTTCTTCCGAACTTGAAACTGCCAGTTTATAAACCCTTCAGATAACTACACTTATCTTCTGGACAAATAATATGAACTGAACTTCTGTTAACGTATGCTAGTGCTTGATATAAGAAGCTACCTTTAATAGTGTTGAATCACAGATCAATACTCTTGGAGCACCAATTATTTCTTGCAGCTGTTTAGGCGGCCCTTTGCGACTGTTTGTTGCCACACGGCAACCTCAGGGAGGGGTGAAATGTCTCTAATTGCTGGGAAAAAGATGTTCCTTGTGCTCGTGGGATACACGAAATTGTGTGGGCTAAGGAAGGGGTAACGGCAAAGAAAGTGGGGTAAACTGCTCCTTTGTACCGCCCGCATGTACTCGATACACTCTTACTGTTCCCCTAGAAACTTCACGAACCTTTATGCGCAGCTAGGGATACTGCAAAACGAAATATCTGATGCAGTTCGGTGATTCTCAAGCTATTTCATTCCCCTACTCCGTCTGACGAGAGAAGGACATCGGCTGGTTTTGCATCACGATATACGCTAGGACTTTTCATTCAATTCGGTCTATTCATTGCTTTTCTTGGTACATATTTTACCGCAGGTTTTTACAAAAGGTTTCATTATCTTCATTATGCGTTAATTATCACAATTCATTATTATCTTTATAACATTTCATTAATCAGAATAAGCAAGCAATGTTTAAATAGTATTTTCCCTAAAAAATCAAAACCAAGGAAGGAAATTTCAAAATTCAATGTGATATGCGCCTATTTTTGAAAACAGTATAAATATTATAAAACTTACATTGCTAGCCCCTTCCAATAAATTCAACCCCCTACAGGAACCATAAATATTAGGAATTTGAACTGGAACTAGTCATTTTAGTGCCCTGATTCAACCTATATTCCCGCTCGTGTGAAATTGCAAGAAAACAGAGACATTTTGATGAAAAATGTATAATTTAAAACAAAATTGTGTCAAATTTCACGAAGACCTGGGTGACTATAAAATAGATTTTAAGTTCAAAGGTAGAGAGAGATTTTTTTCTATGTGCTTCAAGTAATTGCTTACTACTCACTGTATTGATGCATCTGAGTGTTCTAAATACCAATTAAAATATTGTCCTTTACTATAATAAATACCTTTTGGTAGTCTGTAATCTATATTTAAAAGTTTTACCACGCAACTTCAAAAAAGGCATAATACCCTGTGGTCATCAAACAAGTTACAAATTGTCTCATACTGACAATGTGTACTATATTACGTTATACGCGAATGTATTCAATATCTTAGTAAAGACAGTCGGCTTCTGTTTTAATGACTACTCTTTCACACTAGCCGTCTGTAGTTTCAAGTTGAAGAGTCGAACAGGCTTGAAGACATGCCGTCAGAGCAGGTACTCGAACGACGGATATTCAGCTTCTTGGGCGGATTCCAACTGAGATTCTATAGCGAGAGGGCTAAAATGCATTCAACTTTCTCATCTTCTTCGCGTATCTCCGATAATACATCTCAAATAATCGTAGACTTCACGGCTTAAAGTGTTGTTGCGTGTATTTTTAATTTGAAATTTTATAGATGACTGCAGTTAGGTTTTAATGAATGCGTAATTATTAAAACCTGAACTATGTTTCTTCAGGATAAAACTTTTCCCGAAATAGTTTTTGTTCTGCATTATAAGAATCTGTTTCAGAAATATAACACACAATCGTCTTATTAGATAAAACCACACTCGGTAAAACCAAAATATGGCCGGTCTCTTGAGCAGTAAAACGTTTTCAAAGTCCCTTCAAGTGAGCGGGCAGGTCACAACCGTCAACTTCTGTGCGCCGCTTTGTGTTCCCCATTATAACTACTACAAGAATATGCAGTCTTGTGAACAAAGCCTGACTGTTCCGAGTCACGGAAGTATCGGATTCGAACTACGTCTTTCAGACGTCGGCCATTTTAAACTGAGCGAATAAACATTGAATATTTTATTTAAGGTTCTTTGTTATCTACTTCCTTTCCGCACAACAACAGGTCATTAAGAACGTCTGCATGGGTTGCTGATGACATCCGAAGGACATTCATTATGGTTTTCTCTAAATTAGACACCTAAGCATACCTTTTACTAGCTTTACCTACTAAAATTTCCGATAGAGCATGGCAGAACATTTCTGCCGAGCTCTATAGGTTAAGACAATTTCACCCTACGTTTCGTGATGACAAGTTCTCTGAATATGTATCCCACAGACAGAAATCAAACTTCCGATGAAAGGAAGAAACTGAAAGGCTCAACTGCGGTGTTGTCAAATCGCAGGCAACTGTTTAAGCGTAGAATAATACACTTTTCTATTTTTGCATACACCAGCAGATAAGAAAGGGTTGGAAGGTGGTCCGACACAGGGGTTCAAGAATGCTCATCAGACAGACAATGAGGATGAACGTGTCAGACTACACATTTCTTAAAGCATGCTCAAATTAAATTAACTTAAACACACTTTTAACTATTGTGGTCCTTAGCGTCCCATTCCATATTGGGCGTGAAAGGCTGGAAATTTTGTTCAGAGTCCTCTTTATCAGGCTTGAGGTTCTTTTTCGTGCCGTGCTCTACTTCCCTTCCATCATTCTCCGCCGGGTTTGAACCCGCGACCTCGGGAACTAGAGGCTAGCATGGTAACCACTACACCACGGAGGACTACGAAAGGATGTTCACTTACTCACATATGTCTTCACTTATAATTTCGGCTTGCGTATAATTTACGTCCTATTGAAGTTTCAGTTCCATAACGCAGTCGTAAGCACTAGCTGCTTCGGTGTAGCATATGGAACTTTAAGTGGGAAAATTCAAAAGAGGGCTTCTAAACTGCACAGCAATAAAACTACATCATCAACCCTCATGGTTTAGACCATTCTAATTTGCCCCGGCTCTTTAATAATAGTTCCTGGCTCCATCTTTTAGCTGGTCATCCTCGACTTTTATGTGCATGCGGATTATAATTAAGTACAGTTATATGAGGCAACATTTCTTAATTCCTTCTACTCACATGATGAAACCAATTGCTTCAATATTCTTCTATTTTAGTATTACACTATTTGTAATTCGTTTTGCATATCTTAATTTGTTTTCTTATCTGAAGGAGTATATCCCATCACATGTCCTACAAATTTTATTACTGCTGCTTCCAGCCTATTATACAATAAAACATGTATAGATAAAACTTTAGAAGGCTTTATCTGCGGGATTTCTTTGCTAATGTTCTTCTAATTGTACCTCAAATATGTTGAAAGAAACTTATTTTCTGTTAACATTTTCTCCTACTATTGCGAAGAAAACTGCTAAATAAAATTCCATCGCTTGTTGTATTAAAAGATTGTTTACTGCTATTTTGGCTCGAATCTTCCTGTAGGAATAGTTTATTTGGTTATATGTGCAAGCTATATTCAATACCAACTATTTTTAAATTGAAAAATGGCTCGTGTACTATATTGCTTTCCCTCGTCTGCTTCTATCACTGTCTGATCTTCTTCAGAAAGGAGTGTATAATTTGTGCAGCGTTGTAAAACTACGTTGTATAAATTATTTGGCGCCGATTTCCGAGAAATCAAGGGACGTACAAATGGGCAAAGCATCTTAACGTGGTACAGCTGTGGCTTGTAGATTTCTTCTTTAACCGCCTGACAGCAAAAAAAAGAAAAAAAGAGAGGAAGCGACGATGATAAAGAACGTCGTTCCTTCTCCACTTTGTTCTGCAAGGCGTGAGGGTAAACTACACGATCTTTCATTTTTCAAACCCTATAGGAGGCCACAACTCAAGATCAAGTCCCAGAGGGCTTTTTCCTTTCCACAACGACTGGAATTAATTAAAGCATTTAATTTCATTCCGCCGCGACTTCACATGCTGTCGACCGCAATCAATAATTGAATTTCGTGAGAGCAGAATGACATGACGGCGAGCTAGAAGTAAATTAAAGGAACTATCTTCGTGTTAAACCTTATTAGAAAAATTGCTAAAGCATCAGCGGTAATATTCACAGCTCCCGTTTTTTATATCGCCTCTGATATTAGCGTTTAAGTTAAATACATTTACCATTTATTAGGTCTTGCGAATGGTCATGACTGTCAAATCTGGAACATAATGTAGGTAAGGGATAGCTTCAACATTTAACTCGAATATGGAGCTAATATTCCAGTGAAAAACTGAAAAAAGCAGTATATGACCTCTAACGTTCTACCTAAAATGATCCATTTTATTGATCTAGGAGTATTTTTGAACACCATCCCATTTTTGAAAACACACTGTTTCTGTGTTCGACGTAAAACCATTTCATAACCGGTGCTTAATTTAATAGAGCAGAAGAAACGAGGGAAATTGGCAGAACAAACGAAGGTCAGTGCTCCGATAGCTGTAGGTACACGAATTCGTGTGGAAACATAAAGTAGACAACCAATAAAAAAGAAGCCAGAAATCACTTGAGACAGTCCGTTCAGCGTAGCTAGGAATATAAAATTATAGCCATAATAATATAAAAGTAAATATTAGTAACAGTAGAAATAATATTATGCAATACAACAAAAAATAAACATGGCTTGTAAATATGAATATAGGTTGAAGAGACAGTGAAGGGAAGGTGATAGGCTTTTCCCCACTGTAGCCGAGTAAGGGCAGAAGACACATTTGTTCATATACCGTTAAGCTGCTGGAAAACAGGTGCATAGAAACGAAGGTCAGTGCTCTGATAGCTGTAGACAGATGAGTTCGTGTGGAAACTTAAAGTAGATAACCAATAAGAAAGAAGTTAGAAATCACGTGATAACGAGATGGGGATAGAAACTTTTGAATTATAGAAACAGGAGGGTTTTGTTCTTGGTCTTCCCCTGCAGGTTGTTCACAAAAACAAATGTGGGACAATTCAAAGCAAATTGATGGAAATGTGTCGGCGGTTCGCGCGGTAGTTTGAATTAAGCAGTAGATGCGGAGTAACGGCGTACGTGTGGCAAGGTTCTATCAGGAGTCAGATTATAAAACGTTTCGGAAAATAAACGGGCGGATAAACGAATCATTCGTGCTACACACCACACCCTAGATTCAATATCCATGCAAGAATCTGAGCTAGCACCGATCCCGGGATCATTCCTAAAAATACCACGAGGCCAAACTGGCCACATCACCTCCTTGCCACATACCCTCTCATACTTACAGGAATAAAATCAAGGTGTACAGAGACCTCCTCAAGTAATGCACATGTCAGACTCTACTTGTTTAACAGGTTTTATAATTTACACTGGGAAATATTTCAGGAAACTAAGTGTTTTGGAATCCAGGTTCATTTTCGTATTAATTTAACCTCTTGATAGTGCCTCTGATCGACGAGAGCGCTATTCCGTCTACTTATCTCTTCAACCGGTCAGTCGACCGGTCAGCCGGTCGGCGTCTTCTACGCGACAATTGAGGTGCATACTACTATGTCTCTTTGTAAAACAAAACAAAAGTACTATATGTAGTTGGAAAGCAGAGCTCCGAACTATCGTCCTTGCAATGCTCCGAAAGGAAGAAAATTACTAGTAATCAAATCCTAGGCTCCAATCTGAACTCAACTGTTGTCACTTGGCAACTACTACGTGTTAACCGACATGTTAAAATTAAATGTAAAAATGTATAAATGAGGTTTAATACATTACGTCTGAGTACTAAGGTTGGTCTCCACTTTTATTGCAATTACAACAAACGAGCAAGATAGTACTATGTTTGACAACGAAGTTTAGATATGATCTTGTGGTTGACGTAAGCGAACTTAATCCAGCACTGTATTGTTCTTCCCCATACTCTATTATTTTACACTCTGTTTCAAAGGTGCTTGTCCTTTTTTTCCCGGAACAATAAAAATTACACTAGGTAGCATCACTAATACATTACCTATATTACTACATCAAACAAAACAATTATGATCATACTTTCAATAAGTAAACCTGTAAAACCTACATACATGTAAACAATATAATTATGACCATACACATGTGAGACTGCTTGTTGACAATACTTTTGAACTGTTGGTGTTACACTATTTGCATCTTAGGCAAGAATGCTCCCTAGTCCAATGCACGCTTGCAGTTCAAGGGCAACTATTCTCTTGAGACAACCACAGTATTTCTCCCTTCTTAAAACACCGCGTGTACGAGTTAGTCAATCACGAGCCGGGAGACGCTTGACGTGAAGGTGTTATATACCCCTACAGACGATAATGAAACTGGTGCGCATTTCTGAACTGCCAAATGATACGTACAGCAAGATAAAAGCCCACTGCTGTGTTTGAGGCACAGAAGCTATGCAGCTTGTTTAAATAAAAGAAAAATACACAGACTGGGACCAATATTCAGAAGTCGATCATGCATGAACCTGATGTATCCGCGCTCTTTAATTGCTTGTGTGGCTGTGTAATTAACTGATCCATTCCTGCCTTTAAATAACAGCACCGTCTGTTTACGTTAGCAGTTGTTCAAATGCAGCCGTACACAAACGTCAGCTCAAAGATACACGTTTTAGGTGCAGTGAGCCGATGGAAATGCGAATATACCCCCAACGATTGTAACCAATACGCTTTATTTGCGGTTGATAAAGCTGGGAAAACATGGTGAGGAACACTTTGGCAACGAAACTACACACAATGTAATTGCCCGTTTAAAGAGTGGCGAAAATGGAAATTTGTGACTTTTTTTTGGCCATTATTGTTAAAAAGTACTTTGAAGGGTAGTTCCATGCAAGAAGCTTAGATTACAAAACTTACAAGAAAATTATCCATAATCATATATTTTAAGACGGAAATGCGATCCCAAAACAACTCCATATGGAAATCTTGAAGATTCGCATTCTCATTAAACTTCTGAGGGTTTTATTTTAGGCTGCGGGATTGTACAGTATTATATAATATATTACCCTTTATGTCGTTAACTTAATGATTAACAGCCTTTTCTGCACTTCTCCTAGAAAAAAAAATTTACAGTTTAGGATTTGTTGATGGAACAAAATGTCTTCAGTCCTTAATGCTTCTTCCTGCAACGAAAGTAGATGTACACATTTGGCATGAAGTAATTATAAGTTTACCATATAAATAGCACATTTTCTGAATAATATTTCTATGCAAAACATGTACTAAAACCCCTTTAGAGCCTTAGAATCTTTTAATGCCGTCTTCCGAACAATATGTATAGATATTTATATAAATCATGATACTAACAATAATGTATTGTTGGCTATGGCATCAAAATAAAATGCGAACGCACTCTTAAAAATGCTGTAGATTTATTAGTAGAGTTTTGAATTAGCCGAAAGCTAATGCCATTAAATTTTTAAAAGTGTGAATTCAACTCAGTGTATTTTATTTTAGTCTATTCTACTATCGTTTATATAAGAAGGTAAGTTTCCTGTCTACTTCCTATTAATCACGACAAGTATTCATTCGCTGCAAACTATTGCACATGCACACTGTAGACCGAAATAACGCTTAATTTTTAAAAAAAATGTGTTACGTGATGTAGTTTACAACAATTTCTATGAGGACATGCTTGGCAGGGAGAGTCGTGCCAACAAAAGCTAAAAGAAAATGTGCACTAAGAAACTGTACATATAGCCATTAGAGCGAAAATGTGTAATTTGCCTAAGTTTTTCATTGTCCAAAATCTTCCTAACCGCACACGCGTATCCTCTTGAGCAGCTTCTCATTAACTGCCGTGACGGCCAAGCCAACCTTGCATCTCTTTCGTTCCTAGCTCATCAAGTGAAATCTCGATAAGCGGTCATTCGTCCAGCGAGGTATCACATCAGCTTTCTCGATTCTTCTAACTATTCTCTGTTACTCCAATCCACAATACTAATAATGGATAGAATATAGCATTCCTTAATAATCCTATGTGTTACAATAATGTGCTAGCAATGATATTGTCCCTGCTAAAGATTCGGCAATATTTCTGCTTGGATTGCATTGGCACAATCAACTCTTGGCTTGATACTGGGAGAGCAAATCAAAGACTTTTAACTCATAAGAACAAGCGCCTTGATAAGCTCAGTCACTACAAAAATCCCATCTTAAAGGAAGCAAAGTAACAAAAAATAAATACTGATATTACCACGTACTTTGGGAGATGTAAGCTGATGCGGTACAATGATAGAAGCAAACTTAATTCAACACGCAAAGAATACATCCACATAAGTGCTCTCAGGGGCATTTGCTAGCGCCTGACTGTCACAACCTAAGAGTTAAATCGGATATTACTTATATCTATCCAATGGATTTAAACAATCAGACGCTCCAACCACTACTAGCCAGTAAGAGGAAATTGTAATACATAGGACCCTTATCATAACATGGATACATGTTACGGCATAATACTGGAAAAACTTACGATGAGCAAAACACTTGACCGTAAGGCTAGAAATCAATGTAGTCGTTAAACATGTAAGAACTTACAATGCTACACTAACTTTCCGCTATCAAAAGGTCATTTTGTTATATATACTGTATTATGTATATTTCCTAATCTGAAAGTAACACGTTACAATATTGGTATTTTTTGCACCAGTTCTTGAGAAACAAATGAACAACCACTCATTGCTTTGACGTGTATAGCTTAAAATCTGAAAAGCTCAAAATAAAAAAGTCTAATATACCTTAAATGATTAAAGCCACAAACATTTTATATAGTGTAAATCGTGAATCTTAACGGCATCAGTAGGGTAGATTTGGGGGTTCTAAAATAGTTAATTTATGCATGGCTATTCATATGCAAATGAGCTCCCCCACCTCCTCTCCCCCACCCCCACCCCCCGCTGTGCCTTGGTAGTTTTACTTGCACCTGCGGTCGTAAATCATGTTGAGTACAATGGAGGCTTGACAGTTAAGTAATTAAGGCTGTCAATCAACTGTCAAAACGAACAAAGGGGTCATAAATTTATGGTTCTGTAACAAAGGCGAGATGTTTTTCCTACCCATCCCACATCAGGCCACTTCTGCACCTGGTCAGTTACCCACCCCCACTTCCATTGTGTGTCGAACACGTGGCATACTCGTTCCACTAGCTTTTAACAAAAGAACAATGTTTAACCTTCAGCTGTCAAAATGAACAAAGCCCATGATGAATTAGGGTTGTAACAAAGAGAAACAAGTTCTATTGTCCGATGCAAGCATTCTTTAGAAAGACCACCTGGCATACTCATCCCACAATCCAATAACAAAGCCTGACCCTTTCCATTGTGTAAGAGATTCTATTGTGTGTGCCTTTCTATTGTCCTTGGCAAGGCTAGTTTAGAAAGACACCTGCAGCGTTCCCATCCCAATAACAAAGCCTGACCCTTTCCATTGTGTAAGAGATTCTATTGTGTGTGCCTTTCTATTGTCCTGTGCAAGGCTAGTTTAGAAAGACACCTGCGACGTTTCCATTGTTTGGCCACCTGCTAGTTTAACAAAAGAATTCGAGGGTTGCTTTATACTCGTCCTGTCCTTGTTTGTGTGAAAGAGAGAGAAACTTGTTTACCAACTCTGCGTGACGTCATAGTCGGCCATCATGATTTTGCCTGAGGGAGTTCTCTCCGATGTTTTACGACCTCCTACGAATATATCCGAGCATAGTTAACAAGCATTCTGTTTCAGCCAACGACTCCGAAAAAGCGCCTAATATACATTTCATTACGTGCATTAAACCTCTGAGTGATATCCATAGATTGGTGTCCGATTCTTACTGTAATCAAAAGTTTATTGCTAATGAGAAATTAATGATTGATATTATTATATCATTACCTTAATTAATAAAAACGGCGTTCAGAGAATTCTAGCTCGAGTCTTACCAAGTGAAACTCTAACGCGTAATAACTATTAAACTATGCAAGGTCAGATTAAAAAAAATGTATTTATCAATTATAATTTAATTTTTTATACAGCATTACCCTGATTAATGAAAGACCGTTCAGAGGACCCTAGTTCGAATCTTACGCAGCGAAACTCTAATGCTTAATAAATATTAAACTATGTAAGGTCAGATTGAAAATGTATTTAACAAATATAATTTAATTTTTATACATCATCATCCTAATTAATGAAAGACCGTTCAGAGGACCCTAGTTCGAATCTTACCCTGCAAACTCTAATGTGTAACATCTAGTAAATTACGGATGCGTGCTCTAAAAATATATTAAACACATGCGTATACTTAGGTATCCAAGTTGATATTTTCTTAGGGTAAAACATTATTATATCATTACCCTGATTAAAGCCCGTTCAGAGGTTTCTAGTTCGAGTCTTACCCTGCAAGCTCTATGCCTACTAACTATTAAATTACGGAAGCGTGCACGATAAGATTAAAATGTATTTAACAAATATAATTTAATTTTATACATTACGCTGTTTTAATGAAAGGTATTCTTAGGAACCCAGAAGCCCATAGCTCGAACCTTACCCAGTGAAACGCTATAATAAATACTAAATTATTGAAGAGTGAACGGGTCAGATTAAAACGTGTTTAACAAATATAATTTAATATACACGACATTACAATGTTTAACGAGCTGTATTCTTAGGAACCAGAGGTCCCTAGTTCGAATCCTGCCCTGCGAAACGCTATAATAACTATTAAAATATTGAAGCAGGGGCGGTCGGATTAAAATTGCATTTAACAACTATAATTATTTATATTAAACCCTGATGCATACTTAGATATCCCGAAGCCTAGACAACATTTCTCCACGACTTGCACACATTCAGGCGTTCGCATATACACGAGCGCTTGTACACACATCAGCAAACATACACTGGTGCACGCATGCAAGCACATACACACACGCACATGTAAGTACACACACGCACACACGCACACACGCAAGCACGTACACACACGCACATACATACACCAGCACATACACACACATGCACATACATACAACAGTACACACACACATACAACAGTACACACACGCATTCACGCACCAGATGCGTATACATACATACACCAGTGCTCTTACACTCACACATACATATACATGGACAAACACACACACGTGCAAGCACATATGCCTGTTCACTTACACCAACAGCACCAACCAACACACGCACACACCAACTCACGCGCATGTCCTGAATGAAAAGAGACAAAATGATGCAATAAAAACTAATTATAGCTCGGGATGCAAGGCTCCATTTACGATTGCTCGAAACCGGTCTTCTAATAACTCCAAAACTAATTAAAATAAAGACAGTAAATAAACTTTATTACTTTTATGCCATTAGCTCGTTTCTTGTGCATGTATATTAGAGTCCAGGTGTCATGGGTTCGATCCTTAACTTTAAAATCTCAATTATCTCAGAAACTAGCAGGGATTAAGGTGCGGACCAAAGCACGATTTTTAGTTCCTACGATGAACAATTAATGCTTTATATAATTTCCAATCAGTGTCCCTAGCTCGAATCCCGATCTTTCAGTGACTTCCTTAATTTTCCACTGTGTTCTAGAATATATCACTTAGATCAATGTTGCAACTGCATACAGGTCTTTTAAACACATCAAACTAATATTATAAATAATTTTGTTTCTGGCGTTCTGAGTTCGAATACCGATTCAATGAAGTTTACTTATAACTTTAATAACAGGAAATAATTAAGACAAAGGCACCAAATAAACATATTACGTTTATGTCATCAGATAATATCTTGCGGGCGTATATTAGGGTACCTGACGTCCAGGGTTCGATCCTTAAGTTTAAATCTCAATTATCGCAGAAACAGGCAGAGATAGAGCTGTAGACGAAAGCATGTTTGATAGCTCATACAATGAACAATTAATGCTGTATATAATTTTCAATCAGTTGCCCCTAGTTCGAATCCCGATCTTTCAATGACTTCACTGATTTTCCTCTGTACTCTGGAATACATCGCTTAGATTGATGCTTTAACTGCATGCAGCTTTGTGTAACGACATTATGGATGTACTCTGTGTGAGAGAGAGCGAGAGAGGGAGAGAGAGAGAGAGCGAGAGAGGGAGAGGAAGTGAAACAAGCAGGGATAGAAGTGCTGAGGGCCTCTGCGCATGCGTAGCAAGAGATGATGCCATTGGCTGCAATAATCACGTGACGTGTAAGCATCACAGCCATGATGACGTGCAGGCATCGCCTGGAGGGGGTTTAGATCCCTATATAAACAGACATCTGTCCCATGTTAGAACTGTTGTGTACTTATTAACTTTACATTCAAGTTTTAAAGAGCTTTAAAAGCAACGTGAGCTACAGGCCGTCTACACATTCAGCACATATCAAAACGGGGCAATGCAAGGTGAGTTTTAAATAACTATACAAAATCACTGTTGGCTTTTACAATACATTTAATTTTATTTAAACGTTACAGTACATGAAAGACGATTCGTTACAAAGAGCATCATATTTTCTAATCTGTGCTTTACATTCACATGGATTTCACTGCATACTCTTCTTCAGTTCACATGATTTTCGCCACACATTCTTCTTACATAAACATTCATACGATTTTCCCCTCATTCTTTGTTTCACTATACACTCACATGATTTCCTCTACTCATTCTTTGTTCTACCTACAGGTTCATGCTCTGTTAACATTCACACGACGTTCTCAGCTCATTCTTTGCTTCCATTAACATTCACATGATTTTCGCCACACCTTCTTCTTACATAAACATTCATACGACTTTACCCTCATTCTTTGTTTCACTATACACTCACATGATTTCCTCTACTCATTCTTTGTTCCCCTGCAGGTTCATGCTTTGTTAACATTCACACGGCGTTCTCAGCTCATTTCTCTATTGACATTCACATGATTTCTCCTCGCATTCTTACATAAACATTCATACGATTTTCCCCCCTCATTCTTTGTTTCACTATGCATTCTTTGGTTCTCTGCTGGCTCATCTTCAATGAACATTCACATGATTTTCTGTACTTATTCTTTGTTTCTCTACACATTCATAGGCTTACTTACAAAACATGCACACCATAGTTCTAATATAAAGAAGTGTATAACTCGTTCTTCAACTTGAATAATGTAGTAAAAATAATAATTCATGGCGATGTCTGTTACACATTGTTTAGCTGATAGACTTAACAAGATGGTGGAAGAGCGTAGTTTCCTACCGACTCGTCGAGTTCAAGATCTCGAAATAGGTCTTAACTATGAGATAAAGTCCTTAAAGAGAGTTCAAACAAGATATGGTACCAGGATCGTATCTTCGCTGGAGGATTGTCAAGTGTTCTTGCCAGAGCGCTATAATTCGTTAACCGATCAAGAGATTGCAGAAATACCTGGGAGCGTATACCTACAGTATAATGGCATGGCAGAGACGGGGAAATTTAAGACATGTAAATTGTCTTTTTTACACGTAGAAGTGTCAAACTTAAGTATTGAATGTTCTCCCATTTCACAATGAAAAATTCATAAATAAAACAACTGACTCATTGATATTACATATAAAGATACAAAAGATGCATATTATAGAATTTTATAAAAAATTAACGAAATTACAATATCACATGCTTTGAGTATAATTATATCTAGCGCATTGAAATAACTCTAAATATCCGAATGTTTATACAAACCATTGTGCTTCTTTTACATGTGCCATATGCTTCATTTTACATGTATCATAACAAAAAATCTAATTCTTTTCAGGTTGCCTTTACTTGACCAAGATAGTTTTCTAAGACTTTCATTGTGCAATGTTTCAGGGTGTGCATTAAGAGGAAGAAGAAGAGGAATAGCCTGCTACCATGCAATGGATGCTGACGCTATTGGAGGGTAGAATACCTACAAGAAACATTTCGGCAAGAAACGGGTGCTGAGACATCTACATCACCGAAACACATTAAGACAGGATCCTTATATAACATTACAGGGTATACGATGAAAAAAAAGCCTAACATATCAATAGGCTGTGAGCATTCTTGTTTCATCCTCTCTAGCTTGACAGCTAAAGTAAAATAAATCGCTCTTAATGTATATACGCTAATGAGAAAGTATAAAAGAACTATCCTGAATAAAAATCGCTTAGTATAACGTGAGAGCTAAGGTGGTTAAGCTCGCAAGAGGTTTCGGTTTAATTAACTCTCTCACTAGCCTGCAACCATTGAAGTACATTTACCTGGTTACACAGGGTGAGGAACTGTGGTAAAGCTAGAGAAAAATTAAACATAGGAGACCCTGGAATCATTCCGTTAGACGATTCGTGTAATCTTAGTGGCATTGCCAACACTCAGCATATGGTCTCTGCTTCGAGAAACATTGCTGCCAAGATCTGACTGAAACGACTTGGAAAAGCGTGCAATCTGATGTTACATTAGGTGAAAAAGTTGGCAGCGTGACTAGTAACAGCAATTATGAAGGGAAAGGTAGCTCCAGGTGCAGGAACCATGAAGAAGAAACGAGGAGGATTTCTACCTCTCATACCAATTATTGCAGCTCTAGGCGCTGCTGCTGGAGGTGCAGCCCAAACTGCCTCAGCAGTAAATAAGAAAAAGGCAGCAGATAAACAACTAGCCGAAATGATGAGGCATAAGAGAGAAATTGAGAGAAAGGTATCTGTTGGCGGAGGGTCCAAAAAGAAGAAACGAGGAGGATTTCTACCGCTCATACCAATTATTGCAGCACTAGGAGCCGCCGCTGGAGGAGCATCACAAATTGCTACAGCTGTAAATACGAAAAAAGCTGCAGATAAACAACTTGCTGAAATGTTGAGACGTAACAGGGAAATTGAAGCAAGAGGGAGAGGTTTTCGAGTGAAGAAGAATAAGGGAAGAAACACAGAAACGAAGAGGAGACAGAGCCTGAAAGGGAATTCAAAAAACTCAGGCAGAGGGCTATACTTGTCCCGGAAAAAACATTGAGTAACATAGACCTTGATTTGTATGCCCGACGTTTAAAGATTCCTCATATTAGGATGCGAATGTCTTCTTTATTAGATCAGTGAATAATAATAATAATAAAAATGTCATTAAAATGTCCTTTCACTCTTGATTTTTTCCATTGATTGTTCTATAGGAACGTTCTGTGGCCCTTCAGTGACAAAGTTATTCCATCTAATCAGATGTCTGAATCTGATTTCCTATTGAATATATTTAAGTTGAGCATCATACGAATTTAGCGCATATTGCATCAGTCTCCTTCCTCGATAGTAAAAGTGGACACTCCATCTACCAGTTTTCCCATCTGTTACGGCTGGATAACGTATTTCACAGGAACCATCAAATCAAATTTTACCTGTTGTTCATAAAGATCCGCTTCATAGAGCAAACAGGGGAGCCTAACAGCAATATCATTGCCTTTAGAAACAAGGATATAAGCATAATGCCTATAGTTTTTAGAAGAAGTCAACGACGTCGAGGATATAATAATGGAATGATTCGACGCACACATCATGCTCTGCCCTTGACGCCCATCAGGTTAACATCACGCAATCAGCAGTTCCTACAGTTTTTGGGCTTCAGAATCCTATAATCATGGACATCTTCAATGCTACCGACACCGAGATTCGACGACAAGATCACTAAGAAGAGGAACATGTGTTTTCACCATATAATACATCAGTTCTGGACTCTAACAACGAGTTTAGAATCCCTTGTCAAGTTGAACATTTATATACTTTACACCGTCTCAGGGTGAAGAGAATGCTGCTGTTAAACCTGTACTCATCGAGTGGAGAAGGCTTGTGATTCGACTTTCTGATGCTGAGATCTCAAGACTGTTAAGCTGGATAAGACTCTGTTTCACCCATTTAGGACCACAGATCTGCATACTCAACCTGCTGTGTTACATGAATTTACCTGAATAGTGACACCACATCTAAAATGGAGAAGCCGTGATTTGTCATTTTTGGTGCTCTGATTTAAGATCGAGTAATGCATCTAAAGACGGTTCTCTTTTTGATCATTGTAACATAACTTAAACTAATCATTGTAATGATTTATTTTTCATTAGGAATGCAAGAATTTTTAATGAATAAAAACATTATGTAAAAGCATACCTTAATTCTTTTATTGTTATTATTTATCTTACATTTCCATCACTTTCTCGCCCGACTCATTGTTTCTGTATATGTCATTACACTTGTAACAGCAGGTTATGCAAATTTCCTTATTATTTAAATGAAAGTCTTTTTATTTTCATAATTTGTATTCCAGCGTGGCAAACAGTCTTAATACTGTTAATGTATACAGGGCTAAAGTCTTTTAGGATACAAATTTCACCATTACGTAAAGTATTTTCACAGTCACTTAAATTATTGCTCACAATGCTTAATTTCAGTGAATATAGGGAGACTAGGTCGAGCTAACTCTCAGCTATGCATTGAATTGTATACAAAATTGACCCTATTTTTTCATCGTATACCCTGTAATGTTATATAAGGATCCTGTCTTAATGTGTTTCGGTGATGTAGATGTCTCAGCACCCGTTTCTTGCCGAAATGTTTCTTGTAGGTATTCTACCCTCCAATAGCGTCAGCATCCATTGCATGGTAGCAGGCTATTCCTCTTCTTCTTCCTCTTAATGCACACCCTGAAACATTGCACAATGAAAGTCTTAGAAAACTATCTTGGTCAAGTAAAGGCAACCTGAAAAGAATTAGATTTTTTGTTATGATACATGTAAAATGAAGCATATGGCACATGTAAAAGAAGCACAATGATTTGTATAAACATTCGGATATTTAGAGTTATTTCAATGCGCTAGATATAATTAAACTCAAAGCATGTGATATTGTAATTTCGTTAATTTTTTATAAAATTCTATAATATGCATCTTCTGTATCTTTATATGTAATATCAATGAGTCAGTTGTTTTATTTATGAATTTTTCATTGTGAAATGGGAGAACATTCAATACTTAAGTTTGACACTTCTACGTGTAAAAAAGACAATTTACATGTCTTAAATTTCCCCGTCTCTGCCATGCCATTATACTGTAGGTATACGCTCCCAGGTATTTCTGCAATCTCTTGATCGGTTAACGAATTATAGCGCTCTGGCAAGAACACTTGACAATCCTCCAGCGAAGATACGATCCTGGTACCATATCTTGTTTGAACTCTCTTTAAGGACTTTATCTCATAGTTAAGACCTATTTCGAGATCTTGAACTCGACGAGTCGGTAGGAAACTACGCTCTTCCACCATCTTGTTAAGTCTATCAGCTAAACAATCTGTAACAGACATTGCCATGAATTATTATTTTCACTACATTATTCAAGTTGAAGAACGAGTTATACACTTCTTTATATTAGAACTATGGTGTGCATGTTTTGTAAGTAAGCTTATGAATGTGTAGAGAAACAAAGAATAAGTACAGAAAATCATGTGAATGTTCATTGAAGATGAGCCAGCAGAGAACCAAAGAATGCATAGTGAAACAAAGAATGAGGGGGGAAAATCGTATGAATGTTTATGTAAGAATGCGAGGAGAAATCATGTGAATGTCAATAGAGAAATGAGCTGAGAACGTCGTGTGAATGTTAACAAAGCATGAACCTGCAGGGGAACAAAGAATGAGTAGAGGAAATCATGTGAGTGTATAGTGAAACAAAGAATGAGGGTAAAGTCGTATGAATGTTTATGTAAGAAGAAGGTGTGGCGAAAATCATGTGAATGTTAATGGAAGCAAAGAATGAGCTGAGAACGTCGTGTGAATGTTAACAGAGCATGAACCTGTAGGTGGAACAAAGAATGAGTAGAGGAAATCATGTGAGTGTATGGTGAAACAAAGAATGAGGGGAAAATCGTATGAATGTTTATGTAAGAAGAATGTGTGGCGAAAATCATGTGAACTGAAGAAGAGTATGCAGTGAAATCCATGTGAATGTAAAGCACAGATTAGAAAATATGATGCTCTTTGTAACGAATCGTCTTTCATGTACTGTAACGTTTAAATAAAATTAAATGTATGGTAAAACCAACAGTGATTTTGTATAGTTATTTAAAACTCACCTTGCATTGCCCCGTTTTGATATGTGCTGAATGTGTAGACGGCCTGTAGCTCACGTTGCTTTTAAAGCTCTTTAAAACTTGAATGTAAAGTTAGTAAGTACACAACAGTTCTAACATGGGACAGATGTCTGTTTATATAGGGATCTAAACCCCCTCCAGGCGATGCCTGCACGTCATCATGGCTGTGATGCTTACACGTCACGTGATTATTGCAGCCAATGGCATCATCTCTTGCTACGCATGCGCAGAGGCCCTCAGCACTTCTATCCCTGCTTGTTTCACTTCCTCTCCCTCTCTCGCTCTCTCGCTCTCTCTCTCTCCCTCTCTCGCTCTCTCTCACACAGAGTACATCCATAATGTCGTTACACAAAGCTGCATGCAGTTAAAGCATCAATCTAAGCGATGTATTCCAGAGTACAGAGGAAAATCAGTGAAGTCATTGAAAGATCGGGATTCGAACTAGGGGCAACTGATTGAAAATTATATACAGCATTAATTGTTCATTGTATGAGCTATCAAACATGCTTTCGTCTACAGCTCTATCTCTGCCTGTTTCTGCGATAATTGAGATTTAAACTTAAGGATCGAACCCTGGACGTCAGGTACCCTAACATACGCCCGCAAGATATTTTCTGATGACATAAACGTAATATGTTTATTTGGTGCCTTTGTCTTAATTATTTCCTGTTATTAAATTTATAAGTAAACTTCATTGAATCGGTATTCGAACTCAGAACGCCAGAAACAAAATTATTTATAATATTAATTTGATGTGTTTAAAAGACCTGTATGCAGTTGCAACATTGATCTAAGTGATATATTCTAGAACACAGTGGAAAATTAAGGAAGTCACTGAAAGATCGGGATTCGAGCTTGGGACACTGATTGGAAATTATATAAAGCATTAATTGTTCATCGTAGGAACTAAAAATCGTGCTTTGGTCCGCACCTTAATCCCTGCTAGTTTCTGAGATAATTGAGATTTTAAAGTTAAGGATCGAACCCATGACACCTGGACTCTAATATACATGCACAAGAAACGAGCTAATGGCATAAAAGTAATAAAGTTTATTTACTGTCTTTATTTTAATTAGTTTTGGAGTTATTAGAAGACCGGTTTCGAGCAATCGTAAATGGAGCCTTGCATCCCGAGCTATAATTAGTTTTTATTGCATCATTTTGTCTCTTTTCATTCAGGACATGCGCGTGAGTTGGTGTGTGCGTGTGTTGGTTGGTGCTGTTGGTGTAAGTGAACAGGCATATGTGCTTGCACGTGTGTGTGTTTGTCCATGTATATGTATGTGTGAGTGTAAGAGCACTGGTGTATGTATGTATACGCATCTGGTGCGTGAATGCGTGAGTGTAAGAGCACTGGTGTATGTATGTATACGCATGAGGTGCGTGAATGCGTGTGTGTACTGTTGTATGTGTGTGTGTACTTTGTATGTATGTGCATGTGTGTGTATGTGCTGGTGTATGTATGTGCGTGTGTGTACGTGCTTGCGTGTGTGCGTGTGTGCGTGTGTGTACTTACATGTGCGTGTGTGTATGTGCTTGCATGCGTGCACCAGTGTATGTTTGCTGATGTGTGTACAAGCGCTCGTGTATATGCGAACGCCTGAATGTGTGCAAGTCGTGGAGAAAGAAAGAGATAGATAGAAAGAAAAAGAGAGGAGAAGAAGAAAGAATGTTGTCTAGGCTTCGGGATATCTAAGTATGCATCAGGGTTTAATATAAATAATTATAGTTGTTAAATGCAATTTTAATCCGACCGCCCGCTGCTTCAATAACTTAATAGTTATTATAGCGTTTCACAGGGTTGGATTCGAACTATGGACCTCTGGTTCCTAACAATACAGCTCGTTAAACATTGTAATGTCGTGTATATTAAATTATATTTGTTAAACACATTTTAATCTGGTCGTGCATAGTTTAATATTTATTAAGCATTAGCGTTTCGCAGATTCGATCTAGGAGCCCCCTGAACACCGTTTCATTAATTAAATTATATTCGTTAAACACGTTTTAATCTGGCCGCGCAATTCTCACATAGCTTAATATTTATTAAGCATTAGAGATTCGATCTAGAACCCACTGAACACCCTTTTATTAATTATTGTAATGATATATAAAAATTAAATTATATTTGTTAAATGCATTTTAATCTGACCTTGCATAGTTTAATATTTATTAAGCATTAGAGTTTCGTTGGGTAAGATTCGAACTAGAACCCTCTGAACACCCTTTCATTAATTAGGTTAATGATATATAAAAAATTAAATTATAATTGATAAATACATTTTTTTAATCTGACCTTGCATAGTTTAATAGTTATTACGCGTTAGAGTTTCACTTGGTAAGACTCGAGCTAGAATTCTCTGAACGCCTTTTTATTAATTAGGGTAATGATATAATAATATCAATCATTTATTTCTCATTAGCAATAAACTTTTGATTACAGTAAGAATCGAACACCAATCTATGGATATCACTCAGAGGTTTAATGCACGTAATGAAATGTATATTAGGCGCTTTTTCAGTCACTGCCTGAAATGGGCCCAAGCAGAATGCTTGTTAACTATGCTCGGATATATTCATAGGAGGTCGTTAAACATCGGAGAGAACTCCCTCAGGCAAAATCATGATGGCCGACTATGACGTGACGCAGAGTTGGTAAACAAGTTTCTCTCTCTTTCACACAAACAAGGACAGGACGAGTATAAAGCAACCCTCGAATTCTTTTGTTAAACTAGCAGGTGGCCAAACAATGGAAACGTCGCAGGTGTCTTTCTAAACTAGCCTTGCCAAGGACAACAGAAAGGCACACACAATAGAATCTCTTACACAATGGAAAGGGTCAGGCTTTGTTATTGGATTGTGGGATGAGTATGCCAGGTGGTCTTTCTAAAGTATGACGTCACGCAGAGTTGGTAAACAAGTTTCTCTCTCTTTCACACAAACAAGGACAGGACGAGTATAAAGCAACCCTCGAATTCTTTTGTTAAACTAGCAGGTGGCCAAACAATGGGAACGCTGCAGATGTCTTTCTAAACTAGCCTTGCCAAGGACAATAGAAAGGCACACACACAATAAAATCTCTTACACAATGGAAAGGGTCAGGCTTTGTTATTGGGATGGGAACGCTGCAGGTGTCTTTCTAAACTAGCCTTGCCAAGGACAATAGAAAGGCACACACAATAGAATCTCTTACACAATGGAAAGGGTCAGGCTTTGTTACAACCCTAATTCATCATGGGCTTTGTTCATTTTGACAGCTGAAGGGCAAGCATTGTTCTTTTGTTAAAAGCTAGTGGAACGAGTATGCCACGTGTTCGACACACAATGGAAGTGGGGGTGGGTAACTGACCAGGTGCAGAAGTGGCCTAATGTGGGATGGGTAGGAAAAACATCTCGCCTTTGTTACAGAACCTTAAATTTATGATCCCTTTGTTCGTTTTGACAGTTGATTGACAGCCTTAATTGCTTAACTGTCAAGCCTCCATTGTACTCAACATGATTTACGACCGCAGCTGCAACTAAAACTACCAAGACACAGCGGGGGGTGTGGGTGGGGAAGAGGAGGTGGGGGAGAGGAGGTGGGGGAGCTCATTTGCATATGAATAGCCATGCATAAATTAACTGCGCGTGAACCATCATTTCTACCCTACTGGCATCTATAATTTCTTGCAGTAAACTTTGTCAATACGCCGGTCGTAGTAGCTGTGGTCGCTGTAGCGTATAGCTTCGGCGCTCCGCCAGCCTGCCAGTCACGGGTTAGAGCCCAACATAGGCATGGGTGTTTGTGTCTATGTATCAGTGTGTTGTGTGCGTGTAGTACTAATTGTGGTATAGCGATAAAATAAACCAGAGGAAACACAGTAATAATCAAACGGGGGGAAAACAAGGGAACATAAAAAAATGTTATACAGCTATTAGAAAGTCAATGACGATGGTGAGGACTTCAGAGGTCATTTGAAGAGAATTCAAAATGAACATTTAGTTCATCATATCAGTATCCCAAACATAAAATGGTTTAAACAAAATGGTTTGCGCCACTTTTGAGAAAATTAATATAAATTGAATTATAAAGGGGCGTTAAAAACTGCTGCAAACTTCGCCTAGCGTTTTAAGGAGGTGCCTGATACATGTATGAAATTTATTTCCGTGAATATCTAAATTGAATGTTTGAGCCAAATAAAACACTCCCTTTAATTTGCACGGCACATAAACTAATATTGTATCTATGGCTTAGCGTAAAGCCTATTGGAGTATAAAAAATAATTATAACGGCGAAGGGTAGTTGAAATAATTAAAAATAGAATAGAAAACAATATCGTAATGAAAACGAGAAAAAAAAATCGTCATTTTAACCGGACAATAAACAAGAGCTTCCAGTAATAGAATAACATAAAACTACTGAAATATAGTCAGTCCCAAAATATAAAATGTATCCAGTGAGTTTTTAATAAAGTGATAGCATCCAATAGACAAGTTATTGTTGCTTATTTAAGTTGATTATTATATATATATACAAATAAATAAAAGGAGTCTCCAGATTCATTCGGCCTTTACCACGAGGTGGTTTAAATGAATGACGCCATTATTAGTTCAGCGAGCCTCTTCTCAAAGACGAGGTCGGATTTGTACTTTGGACTTCGTATACAGGTTGATGTACTGCGGCGGTGTAGAATGTTTTTCATTAAAACATTTTGTGCGTTCTTGGCAAGGGAGTTGCAAGTCGCCCACCGAACACAGAATCTGCACGGTTGAGTGCTACTTCAGAACTGGAAGGATACGAGGGGAGTCTTACGTTACGATATTGGCCGATGTGTGAATGATTTTCTCCGTTCTTTCCCAGAATTTCATCACATCCCGAGACAAGACGTGATAACAACTAAAAACGGTTGTTTTTATTAACAAAAAATCTGATGTGTTACACTCACATGACTTTCTCTACTCTTGTACAAACTATTTTTAAAACTCTCATTCTCCATCTATTTCATACTAATCGAAATAAACATTTGCAGAAACGATCTTTTAAAATTTAAAGAGAATTACATTTTACACATAGGGACCAGTTATAAAAATATTTGACTATCGATCAAGGCGTACTATGTTCTCCTTGTTTTGTATTTGCAAGGGCAATATAATCACAGACATATCTCTTAATAGCTGGTTGCTATGTGCAGCACCAGTCTGTTTGCCACAGATTAATACTCTTTGCATATCCAAGACAACAAAAAATGAATAACGAATTCCCATTTGAGAAAATATCTCGAAAATGGTTCACTCAACAAAAATAATGTATATGACATAAATAATGTATTTTAACGATCTACATTTTTTGTGTAGTAATATTTTGTCTATCTCTTATGGATTACCAGTTATGCAAAAGAAGTTAACAATGAAGAATACTTTTGGAGGCATTCCCAGAAAATTCAATATATACATTTGCTTTGTCATGAAAATATCTTAAATATATGCTATTTTATTCAAACTCGTTAGAGCCATTATTGAGAAAATTAAAATTTTCGAAAAATGTTCCATGTAAAGAGTAATCTGGGGTGGGGGGATTTTCTTGAAAACCTTCGTGTCACATCTCTGGAATATACTGAACCTAAATACCAAGTTTGGTGTTCATCCGACTGTTCGTTTCTGAGTTATACTGTTCACAGACACACAGGGACATGTTTCCAAAAATCCTTTTTTTGGATTCAGGGGGTTTCAAAACATATATTTCCGCTGAAACCTCGGTATCGAATTTTTGGGTGGAATACAATACTTCCCCTACTTACTATACGTAGTAGAGAAAGTAAAAAGGAGAAACAACTAACATATTTAAAAATCATTTTTAATTATTTAAAGTATTTTGACGCAGTAATTTGTATCACAAATTATGTCAATGTCAAGAGTGATTATAGTGTGAATATGCATTATTGTGTAACATTGATTTGAGATGTTTGATGATTGTAAGCATTGTCGTGAAGTGGGTTTATACGGTCTTACTGAAACTGACAATAATAACGTGCAATAATGTAGCGAGGGGGTGAGCTGTTTATCATTATTAGAGACAAGCAAATGACGTAATATTGGCGCGTTTTTTTTAGGAATTTGCGGGAACGTTTTCCCTAGAGCATATGTGTTCATGATTTTCATTGGATATAAAAATAGACGCTAATGTTGGCGCGTTTTATTAACCAATAGCAGCTCGGTTATATTCTTTAGGCATATCGGGGTGTAGGAGTATAAAAAGAGCTAAGTCAGAGGTAGATCCCTCCCAGTTCATCGGAAACATTTGTACATTACACGTCGGCTCCAGTTCATCGGAAACATTTGTACATTACACGTCGTCGAGTTTAACAAAAACAGTCATGGTGAATACCTAGCATAGTTTATCGATTCGCAGGTTACGCGTAGCAATGTTATGAAAAATCTCAAGTGTCGTAAAGTTAATTACGCAAAAAGTTGAAGTTCGCGAATTAATAATGTGCAGTAAAGAAGTTATTATAACAGTTTCAGTTTGGCGAGTGTCAAGATTAATATGTGAAAGTGCATAATGCGTTACGACAATAAAAGTATAAAACAAATTCTTTTATCAGTGTTATCTTTGGATAAAAACTCTTTTCCGTTTACACACCTTGATTAACAGATTTGCTTGACCGAGAGATCATAGCTAGCCGGTGGACAGTGAACCCAAAAAATTAAATACAATAATAGGCGTTCAGTAAAAGATAACACGAAGTGACCGCGACAAATTGTCTTTTATACGTGCGGCAAATAAACAGTAGCATTTTTTAAAGCAAACACTAATACCGCCACAAATTGGCTACCACAACATGGAGCTTTCAAACATAACAAAGAATACCGCCGCATATTTGGCGCCCAGAACGTGGGGCAGAATTAGCCAGGAAGGAGCGTAATAACCAGGAAGGGGCGAAGGATCCAGGACGTGGAGCGAATGGAACAGTGAACTGAACTACAAGACGCAGATTCCAGAAACGACTACAGGAACGACAGACGACGCGGATGAGTGGACACAAAAACATCGAGACGACGCAGATTCATCATAATACGACACAGAAGCGACATATACATCTAGGAGAGAGGGGCAGGAAGCTGGACATCAAAGCAACATCAGCAGATAGCATCAGAAAGGTTAGAAAAGTGTGATTTTTTATTTATTCTAAAAAAGGTGTAAAAATTTAAATGTACTTGAGGAGTGGTAGGATTAAGAAAACAATGTCTATTAATAATACTGAAGAAACAATTATGGAAGGAGTTAATGTAACAGTTAACTGTAATTCAATACAGGTTACAGAAAATAGCTCAAACAATATAGGATTTGAGGGAGGAAATGTTAGTGAAGAAAGTCAGTATAGAATAGCAGGAAATGTTAATTTTGATGCTAGTATGATGATGGAAATGCTAAAAGATATTAGTAAGAGTAAAAGGGAATTAAGGGAAGATATTGGTAAGAATAATGAGAAATTAGAAAAATTAACTCAAAGTATGGAAAAGAGTAATGAGAAATTAGAAAAGAAAATAGATCAAAACAGGGAAGATATGGAAAAGAATAATAGGAAATTAAGGAAAGATATTAGTAAGAGCTTAGAACAAAACAGGAAAGAAATTGAAAAGAAATTCATGTAGCTAGATAGTAGTATGATGAGAATGAGAAATGAAAATCAGGAAATAATAGCAAGTGAGATAGGAGAAGTTTCAAAGAAAATATTAGACATGAGCAGGGAAATATCTAACGAAGAAAATGAGGTTAATATTAAAAGTGAATATGTTGATGTAGAATGTACAGAGGCAGGTAGTAGAATTGAGTATCATTTCAAGTGAGTTAAGAGAGATGATGGAGGCTACGAATGCAGATTTAATTCAGGTGCAAGTTAATTTCAGAGGGGAGATATCTGAAATTCAGGAGTCAGTAACACAAAGAAATAAATTGTCTGAAGGAGTTAAAGTTCTGTCTATAAATAATCAAAAGCTAACTTCTGAAATTAACAAGTACCAAGTTGTTCAAAATGAAAACTCCAATCCAGTACAGCTTATTACAGATTTGTCAGAGTACTCTCAGATTAAAAAGATAGCAGACGAATTGAAAATGACAGTTGTTAAAAGACGTGTGGTTCAGAAAACTTTAGATTGTTTTCAAATTATATCTTGGGGTGAAATATGATATGAATCCTTTAAGAGGTTATTCATGAACAAATTTTGGAAGGTTATGATACGGCTACGAGTAATGTTTAGCCACAGACAATTTGATCCAGGAGGGTAAATAGCAATGAGATGTAAAGTAGATGCTGGATAGTTAAAGATTAAATGCAGAGCAATGTGTTGGAATGTAAGAGGGTTAATTAATTATATATGTCATAAGAAAGGAGAAATAAATTCAGGACAAAAATAAATGTGATAAAAAAAATTAATGTCATATTAAAGTACAAAACAATAAAAAAGGGGGTAAAGATAATTAAAGCAAATACTTATGTAGCAAACAGATAATGTGAAACAGTGTCTAGATTTAAGAGATGTAAATATATTTGAGTAGAGGGTGAATATTTTGATAAATATGTTTAATAATTACAAAAATGCTTGAAGGCATAAATTTTTGTCACCAATATAAGAAAGTAAACCATTTTGTAACAGTAACTAAATAATTCAGGGTACAGTATTCGCTATAAAAAATTTGTAAGTTCAGATTAATGTCTAAACACATTAAACCAAAGCCAGTAAATAGTGGCGAGATAAAGGCAAAACATATGTCGTGTGTTAAATGCGTGTGAAGTGTTAAGTGAAAGTGATAAATAGCGTGTGTTCCAAGATTCAGGAGACTAAAAACCCAATTATAAAATTTCCAAACAAGTTGTAAATATTTATAATTATGTTTCTAGTGGGGCATATGACGCAGTAATTTGTATCACAAATTATGTAAATGTCAAGAGTGATTATAGTGTGAATATGCATTATTGTGTGACATTGATTTGAGATGTTTGATGATTGTAAGCATTGTCGAGAAGTGGGTTTATACGGTCTTACTGAAACTGGCAATAATAGCGTGCAATAATGTAGCGAGGGGGTGAGCTGTTTATCATTATTAGAGACGAGCAAATGACGTAATATTGGCGCGTTTTTTTTAGGAATTTGCGGGAACATTTTCCCTAGAGCATATGTGCTCATAGTTTTCATTGGATATAAAAATAGACGCTAATGTTGGCGCGTTTTATTAACCAATAGCAGCTCGGTTATAATCTTTAGGCATATCGGGGTGTAGGAGTATAAAAAGAGCTAAGTCAGAGGTAGATCCCTCCCAGTTCATCGGAAACATTTGTACATTACACGTCGGCTCCAGTTCATCGGAAACATTTGTACATTACACGTCGTCGAGTTTAACAAAAACAGTCATGGTGAATACCTAGCATAGTTTATCGATTCGCAGGTTACGCGTAGCAATGTTATGAAAAATCTCAAGTGTCGTAAAGTTAATTACACAAAAAGTTGAAGTTCGCGAATTAATAATGTGCAGTAAAGAAGTTATTATAACAGTTTCAGTTTGGCGAGTGTCAAGATTAATATGTGAAAGTGCATAATGTGTTACGACAATAAAAGTATAAAACAAATTCTTTTATCAGTGTTATCTTTGGATAAAAACTCCTTTCCGTTTACACACCTTGATTAAGAGATTTGCTTGACCGAAAGATCATAGCTAGCCGGAGGACAGTGAACCCAAAAAATTAAATATAGTAATAGGCGCTCAGTAAAAGATAACACGAAGTGACCGCGACAAGTTGTCTTTTATACGTGCGGCAAATAAACAGTAGCATTCTTTAAAACTAACACTAATACCACCACAAATTGGCTACCACAACGTGGAACTTACAAAGAATACTGTCACAATTTATAAAGGTTACTTCAATTGTTTTTATTAAAAACATTAAAGTTGTGCCATTAAAGCCGAGACACTCTACGGTACAAAATCCGTTCAATTATTTAAGTTACTTATCAGCATACATGCTGAGATTAGGGCAGCAATAATGTAAATTTTGTGACAGTTTAAAAATAGCCAATCAACAGCCAGAAAAAGCTTTAGTAAATGCAGGTATTCTATTTGACTAGGATTAGCCAATCAGAGACTTGAAATACAGAAAGTTAAAAGTTTATACATTTGAAATCTGTTCAGTTGCCTGCAGACCTTGATAGTAACAGGATGGAAGATGTGTTCTCTAGAGAAATATTACGTATTCGTGTGAAACGAAAAATAAGTATACGTGTTAACAAAGTGGGAGTATTAAATAAAAGAATCTCACAGGTCTTGATATCACTGTAGTCTATTTAATTTGTGTCAAGGATTAATAAAAAAGAGTGAATTTAAACTTAAAATCTGTGTAAGCCTACATTCTTGTCGCACCACGCCCTGATTAAGAGAAACGTGTCCCTAAAACAATACTGACGCAGCCGAGGCAAACGTAAACATAAATAATATCTATAGAAGCAGTTTAATAACAAAGTTAATATTTTTTTAAAAAACTTAGAGCATAACAGGAAAAGTAAATCTTCAAAAATCGGCTTTTCATACGTAGCAGCATATTACGTAAATAATCATCTACATAAAATGGACGTCCATACGTGGAGCTAAATGGATAAACCCCTTCAACGACAATAAATAACAGTGAAACACTTTCTCAGTACATTTGATAAGAACATCCACACAATATCCCCAAAACGTGCGGTGTTATATTATGAATGAAGATATTTGCATGTTGAAATCTAGTCACCAAGTCACTCAAAATATGTTTGTATAATGCGTGTGAGCTTATCTCTGGAATTCCTAACTAAATTCTTTGCGATGTGGACATTTTTCTGAGGCATTCTACATGACTTGGTTAAATAATTTCTGCAAACTATGCAATCAAAAATTAACTTTACAAGAACCTATGAAAAATAAAGCATTAAAAGCTTCCCTAGCCTATGAGACAGTTAGGTTGCCGAATAAATGTCGGATGAATCTGCCTTCAGTTTTAACACGACAGCGTATTGTATACGAGACAAGAAAAACTTATTTAATATATGCTTGATTGTTAGCATAGCTGCCATTCCCTTTACAAATTTTAACACGCTATATAATGCGATTTAACTCGTCCTACAGGATATTAGAGCAAATCGTTACAAAGTAATATTCACATGCTGCTTCTTTGAAGAAGCAATGATTTTTAAACTGAAAAGGGCATTCAAATGCGAAGTTCAAATCAGCAAGCAACGCGAGATCAATATCCACTTTGAATCCTTGAAACCTCACTGCATCGACAAGCTGTCCACAGCTGTGTCGCCACCTATCGCTGCCCGACGGACGGGCCCTTGGCTCTGGCTGCTGCCCTTTGCTAAGGAGAAGTGTGCCTACCTGCCGATGCCTGCATTAAAACCTGATTCTTGTATTAAAATTTCAAATGAATCGAACTGAAATTGTGGATTTTAGAAATTTCACAGTTGGTGCAGTGAACGAAGTTCTGGACAGAGAAAAGCACTGCACTGACCACAAAAGCAGTTGCGTTCATAATGTATTTATATCCCTTAATTACCCCGAAAACATTGTATATTTTTACATAAAGTAATTTGACTTTATCGGTAGTAATAATGCACATTTTATTTTTCATTTCAGTAGATTCAAATAAAATTACTTTCTGTTTTATCATATAGTTTGAAAGTCCTATATAAACTAAAAGCAACAATTAAGCACAATTTATGCCTACTTTAACCTATTAAATTTGCAATATGCCTGAGGAAGATTCAAATGTATATTTGTTGTAAATATGTTAGATATTATGGCGTATTAGGAGGTCATGCTATTGTCATGCCAAACACATTATTGCGTGCATTGGCGACAGCATTGTTGGGACTAATTCAGTATTTCTTTCGGCTTTGTGTTTGAATTTCTGTCTGGCATGGCACTTTCCACCTCTGGCCGGTGAGCCTAGCCAGAGGTGGGGAGAGAAGGGGAATAGTTTTGTGTCAGTCTGAGTCTGTGAGTTTGTGTGAAAGAGTGTAGATGTAGGCCGTGTGTGAAGCATCTCCCCTCAATCTTTTATTCCCCTGTATGATGTAGGGAACTATTTACCTTATTAAATAAACCACAGGTAATATGAGTGATGTGAAAGTTCTGTAATTTGTTACAAAAACGTCACAACTACATCGGAATGTGAACATCAAGGTCCTGGTCCTCTCGCCGTTTGCAACTACGCTCCCCCATTTGCATGTTAGGGTGATTAAAATGTAACACTTTGCTGCAAACCGTTTGGTCCTCAACCAAGTATGTAACATTTTTTACTTATTTTGAAGCTTCACGACTGCTAAATAGCTCAATTTTACAACTAATGTTCTATTACAATTCCATGCAATTAATGAATTTTCGTTTAAATGACCGAGTTGCCAAAACAGTTGTGAAATCAGTTAATCCTAAAATATTATTGAAAATTGTGGATTTGTAATTTATTCTGCATAGTTTTCAACAAATAGTGTCATGCCTTGAATGATAAACAAGTTTCTGAATGGCCTGTCCAACACTGCGCTTGAAGCAACAAGGTAAAACGCCTCAATCCACCTGTTCATCCTCCGAACCCAGACATTGAGAAAACATGAGCCAATCTCTAATGATGGCTACATACTCCTGAGAAGCTATTTAAGTAGCTGGCTTCTCTTGTACACTGCAAGTGCTAAAGGCATTCAGAATTTACTTAAATATCTGAAAATTTGTTATTAAATTTATTTTGAGCAGAAAATTTCAGCATAAATTAATTTTAAAGTATTTTTATAGCCCAGAGCTAAAGGGATGTGACGTACCAATTAGCAAGAACCATTACTTACAGTAGCACATACACTGACGTGCATAAAAGGTGGCCTACTCCCAAGGTCGCCATATTGTTCTTCCCTTCTTGAGATAGCCAACATTTAACTCACTCAGCCGGTATCAGTTCTTCTCTTTCTCTGGGCTGAAAGATAATTGAGGAGCATAAAACTTAGCGAATGAACAATGTTTATAATTTAGTGAAGTGGAAGGATGGTTCGGATAGCACCACTAAGAAAGAGTTTCACTACAATTGGTACGCAAGGAAAGGCTAAATCAATTCAACATAATCCGGCCTTCCGGGAGAGGGGGTGATGAATCATTGCATGTATGGTTAAACTCATCGACAACTACACATTTACACATACATATGAGAGCTTTCATCAGCAACATTAAGTTTTTGCCGCTTTTAAACGGCAATTAAGAAAGCGGTAGCGTAGCATGAACATATAACATTTAAGTTATAATATTAGTTCAGCCATACTTTGGGGGAGCTAAAGCCACTCCAGTAGCTAGAATTATGCTTGAAGAATAGAGGGGATGTAAGGAGGTGAGGTTAGATTTTGTCAGTACCAATATAAATAGTTCGCTTCCGTTATGAGCCACGTTTTATCCACGCCAGTATACCAAGGGTTGTCATGTATCAGTATACTTTATATTACAGCATGTCGGGTCGTGAAATAGTGACACATACTTAATTATTAGGAGAAACAAAAACTTGGAAACAATATTGTGATGAATTCACTTTCAGTTGGCGAATATCAAAGTATTTGCGCTTATCCGTTCCAGTTCTCCAGTTCCGCTTAGCAGTTGTAAGATAAGGCGGTAACGCGAGCCTTTCCCTCCCACTTAAGAAAGTTCACGTGTAGGAACCGGTAACACAGCCTGGGAGAGATGATAAACATTATTAGATATGGGGTTACAGGTCGTATGATTTGGCTTCCTTGAGTGTTGCCTAAGGCATCGAACTATGCTAGCAGACCATGTTGCGCTTGTTTGCACAAACTTCCCCAGGAGAGTACCTCAGTGAGGCCTTGGGTAATACTGCGGGATTAAACAATTCTTAAAGAAATTATACCTATCCACAGAAAACGCAAAATCCATTTACCCAGCTTACTTTAAGCTGTGGCCGAAATGCTTCTTTTCTCACGCTCACATAAATATGTTTTTCGTATTAAGATGAAAATCAGTGTTTATAAACATTGCTAAAATGTGTTGAGGGGACTGTAAAACTTTCATCTTTGCAGATATGTTTGCATGTGTTCATTATTCAAAACTTCAGCTTTAAAAGCACAGTAACTGCGAAAATCGCAAAACAGGAGCTAAAATTACGAGTTTGAAAAGGTACAACGTTTTTTATCAATTATTATTACATCATAACGATTCCACAAAAGTTTAATATGAAAAGTTACGTTCTAATCCCCTCTTGTTAATCTCACCAACCTGTACATTCAAGTGCTCGGAAATGCGCCGAGGCTTTTGGTTCCTTGTTGTGCTTTTCTTTATTTAATTTTGGCAGAAACTCCTTATTCTTCTCCGCACCAGCCCTGGGTGAGCCAATCTCTTATTGTTTGGAACTCAAGTCCAATACACATATACATTAGCCTATGAACAAAGGCAAGACCTAAGTGAGCGGCGAAAGGGAAGGCGCTTTTCACCTAAGTGGCTGGAAGCCATACTTTGCAACGATGGCTCATACCATGAATCCGTCTCGTATTGGTTTGAAGTCAAAATCTTGCACTCAAACTCGTGTCGCTTTCAGGCTAAGGAGCAAAGGAAAAGGAGAGTGTGTCAGAACCAGGTAAAGGGCGGGACTAGGAGTGGCAAAGGCAGTTTAGTTTCTTCCTTACCTACATAAACCACCCCGCATTATATGGACACGATACCATGCACTCGGTTGTATATGCAAATACAGAGTTTTCGTTTAGACGCATGGCTGTATTATAGGGAAATGTTTGTCCCGCACCACGCCGTTTCTAACACATTCTGTTCCCCCTCCACTTTCCCTCCTCTCGGTGTGCCGGCTAATCCGTTTGCTTTTGTAAGAACATGGCGATTTACCACCTTTTGCTGCTCAGAGGTTGGCACGTTGTAGGACCACATGTTTCAGTGTTAACAGTGTGTTAAAGCTGATACAATGCTAAAATATCCATATACTTTAGCCCACAACATTTTCAGGTATGATTCCAATGTGACAACAAATTCTTGCGGAGAAGTCTGACGGCGACTTAGAGACAGTTCCCTGCTGTTTGTGCGCCTCATAGAGAAACGGTTCCTAATCTTGTAATTAGATTTAGGGAAATTGGGTTTATTTTTAATAAACCGAAAGGAAATCACCGTGTTCTTACAGAAGAAAAGCTCTATGACATCGCAGAAACATTAGAACGAAGTCCAGAGAATATCTGAGAAAGCTTGCACAGGAATCAGGAGTATAGCAAACCTTGGCTTGGAATGCCACTAAACGTTTACAATTCAATTCCTGTAAGATAACTGTGGTCAAGGAATTGCAACTACTCAATAAAACGAGAGGAGTTAATTTCTACAGTTGGGTGTTGGGTTATGTTAACGATCGATCTACTGATTCTCGTTCACTTTTTTTTCAGACGAAGCATGTTTTTATTTACATAGCTATGAAGAATTAATGAGTATTAATGAAAATTTTCGTAAAAAGGTGTGAGGGACGTGTGGCGTCACAAGGACATACTTTTCAACATGTATGATGAAGGTATGCGGTTACTGTAGTTATCATTTGTATGAGACAACTATGCACTGGAATTTAAGGGGCTATGGTTACATTCAGCGGGCCAAGCACTGTAGTAGCGCTTAATACCTTCGCTGCACAAAGTGCTGCAGGATTTGTTGGATGTACCGCTGCAAGTGGAAGCGGGAATTTCGTAATTTGTTTTCCGGATCACATACTCTGAATCCTTACGGCGAAAGCACATGAAAATGCGTTTAAAATATGAATCAAGAAGAAATTGTGATTTGTATTTGCAGATTATAGCGGAAGATGTCAACGATTTTGTTGATGAAGTAATTCCACTTGATAATGCCAATGTTATGGTCATCGCTTGTGAAAAAATCGGGGGAAGGAGTTAGGACCGTTTCTGTAAGAATCCTTAATGATTTTGGGAAAACGGTACCGCAATATATTTTAGATGAATTGTGGAGTCGTTTTCGGGTGCATGAGCAACAGTAGACATGTTCAAATTATGATTCATTCTAACGATTTCTTTCATAACAAAGAAAACGTATATGTCGATTTGTTTTAGAATGGCCTGTGAAGGCTTCTTCATCCGGAAGGAATTTTGTATAACTTTGTACAGCTGGTACATGTTAAGCAATAGACGAAAACATACTACACAAACAATGTAGTCTCTTTGAAACACACAATTTATTTCAAATAACCTTTTGTATCGTAAGCCATTTCCGAGATATCTGTTATTATTGGTTCGGATTGTTCAATGCTTTGCTCATTCTTTTAACGTTTTGTAGAGTTTTAGTTGTTTCTTGCTGTTTCATGGAAAGAGTATGGAATTTTAGGATCAGCATAGGGCGTCCAGTTTTAAACATTTGAGTATTCCCCTTGTATCTATAAGAAATGTGCAATGCAGCTATTTCCGGAAAGGTTTATCTCGATTAAAATTAATTGCTAAAATAATACCTTTCCATTAGAATAGTTTGCATACTCACTAATAAACAATAGATGGTTGAGAAACTCAGGTGAACGTAACGCACCAGATTTTTTATTATGACTTACTTGAAAATAATGGAAGCCAAAACAACGCATGTATATAGCAACGTATTAAAGAACTAGGAACATAAAAGTGCAAACGGATAAAAGTCTGTATATAGAATATTATTAATGACCATGAAGTTAAATACTAAAATATACCGCTTAACTTATAGACATCGGAACAGTAACGCTTAAAACTGATTCCTGTTAGCGTTATGTAGGACCTACTTGTGGTCTCGGGAACAAATGTTTACACTGATATTGCTGCATAAATACTATAAATGATAAGGTTTAATAGTCTATTAAATAGTCCTAAGACAAAAACAAAGTCTTCCTCCTTCCTTTTATCCAGTTTCTCGCTGCTAAATATATTGTAGAATACATCCCCTATTAAACATACTTTGCAAACACTTCGCCGTAGTTCTTCTTACTACTCCCTGTGCGGCGAAGTATTTCTTCGCTTCATTCGCTGCTCCAGCATAGCCCTCTGAATGAACCGCTACATAAAGCACTGCTGCAGCACTTGGCCGCTGAATGCACCCTATGAATACTCGAATGCGCCGGCAAACAACGTACTTCACGGTGCCAAGAAAATTCCCTTAGGCAGGCCATACACAGAAACGAAGACACTCTAGTTTATCATTTTATGAATAACGTTTCTCTAGTAATAGGCTGCACAAAACTATGTATGTGTAGGGGCAGAGAGGAAAGTTACGTGATCATTCTAAAGATCATTAATTGCGATGAAATTAGACTACATAAGACGATAATTTATAATTTCTCATAAAATAAAAATGAATATAACAACAGCAATAAAGCAAATTATTGATCCCATATATGATAAAATATCCAGGGATAAGTCCTGCGCCGTAGCGCTGTGGACTAGAGCGTGGAGTTCTGGTTCCGGGCAGGGAGTGCGTCCGGTCTCGAACCCAAAGGAGCGTGAAGTTTAAGTCCCAGTTGTAGAACTGGTGCCCACTCAGCATCGTGAGGAAAGTGAGAAGCTGCGATAGGCAGCAATCCCGTATCGGTTGGATGATCACAACCTGTGCTTTGTGTGTGAGGCAGGCTGGCAGTCGGGTTGGCAGATCCAAGGTCTTTCATGGGCTACAGACTATGAAAGTAGTAGTAGTAGTAGTAGTAGTAGTAGTAGTAGTAGTAGTAGTAGTAGTAGTAGTAGTAGTAGTAGTAGTAGTAGTAGTAGTAGTAGCAGCAGCAATCTTCTTCTTTCGTCACATATACTATCAGTTCTAAATGCAGTGGACAGTAATGTATTCTGTTTCAGGAGCAAAAATAATAAGCAGTAGCTCAAGGTGTCACAGGCTTCTCAAAAGTGTTGTCTTGGCTTATAAACTACCAGCAAGACGGCGGAGATGAGAAGATGCAGTTGATGACCTTAGGTTCTCTTCTTTCAAATAATGCTTTTGTAGTGTCAAAATTAGTTTCTCCTGGTATTTACATACCTTCAGTCGTGAAAGCTCTTGATTAAATCTCACAGGCTTTGATTTTTTATTGGTAAATTTACTCCAGACTTCTTAGCTGTAAGTTTACAGATTAAACTACAACTTCAGTGTGGTTACATGTAACAGAAGACGCTCCTGTTTTCTGCAAACCATCTGACAGTAATATTTGACAAAGATTTAGCTGAAGGGTTGAATGTGATGGAAAACTTCAATGTTGTTGCCAGGACTCGAATCATGGATGTTTGACCCTTCGTGAAGAAACATCCGAACGCGCATTGCTGTACTACGTTTTAAGGCTTCATATTTATACAATAAAATGCGTTTTCAGACTTTTACAACATAGAGCTGAAAGGATTACAATACGCTTCTTTCATGGGTTAGCTCTTATTGGTCAAGAAAACCTTATATGATTTTGCTGTAAAGATGGTATAATAAATCTACATTTAATCATTCAAATAGGATTTTCGTTCATTATATAACAACTCGCGAACCTAGATGACAACTATTTCTCTATCACGATAACTTTAACAAGTCTTTCTATAAAGTATTCCACTCTTCAATTTTGTCGCAAATAGTAATTTCGACGTGCTTTATGGTAATACCGTTTGCAATAATCTACATGTTACACGGTGTAATCCTGTTCTTGCAGCGGGTACACCTGCTGCAAGTCTAATAGTGTACACATTATTGATTGGCATTGCACGTTGCTGCAGTTAGTGTAATAAGAATTATTAATAAGCCCATCGTTATGTAAGATAGAATAAATTTGACAATAGGGTTAGAATTTTCCTCTAACTGAACAATTAAAAAGGAACTATTCTAACCTCGTACCCCTATTTATAATGGTTTATTTGTCATGTAATAACAATAATATTGGGCTTTAACGAAAAGCATTACAGGCATCTTCAACAAAATCAAAAGTAAGGAAAATCTGTTGATACCTGGAGTAAGAATATATTCCTGAAAACTCAAGAGGATACCTCACTACTTTTTCAAATTACTTAGGAAGGGATTACTATAAAATAATCACATATAATTGAAGGAAACTATACTGAAATACCGTTTCTTGTATGAGCTACCCAAATCTGAGAAAACCCAAAATGTTGGTCTTACATGAAACACATTTCAGCAAACCGTAGCAGGTATTCCAATTTTATTAGCGTCACTGTGACTTTAAATTGAGCACCAAAGCGTAACCATAAAATTCGAAGCGAAAGCGCTCGATTTTGATGTGCTCATAAACATGGAAATGAACACGCAGCACAAAATGGAGAGCTTCAAATTTAATATTGCCTTTGTCTAGAATGGAACTCTAACAAACACGATACAACCGGCTAAAGTACAAGGTGCTTCCAAAGTCGGAATATATATAAGTAAAGATGTTAAAGTAACCCATTTGTCACAGAATTTAGATAATAAATGCTGTTCTTAAAACTCAAATGTTTTCTCTTTCTCAGAACGCCACAACTTTGCCAAAAGAAGGCCAGATTCTCTACTCTTCCACAAACTATTTTTACAAACGCTTATTCTTATGCTTCATGTTAATTAAGATAATCATCTTAATTATTGCTAATTTTCTTGTAGATGCAAGGGAATTGGTAGGCTTTAAGCGATAGTCAAATATTTTAAGAGCTGGCTGCTATGTGGAGTATTCCATTCTCTTTGCATTACCAGGACAAAAAAATGAACATCGAATTCCCACTTGAGAAAAAGTGTAAGTATTGCAAAATTTAAGGGAATAATAAGCAATATCTGAAAATGGTTCACTCGAAAAAAAATGTATATGACATAAATTGTGAATTTTAACGCGATCTACATTTTTTGTGTAGTAAAATTTTGTCCACCTCTTATGGTTTATCAGTTATGCAAAAGTCGTTCACAATGAAGAAGATTTTTGGAGACATTCCCAGAAAATTCAAGACATACATTTTATTTGTAATGAAAGTATCTTAAATATACGATATTTTAATCAAAATCGTTAGAGGCATTTTGAGAAAATTAAAATTTTCGAAAAATTTTCCATGTAAAGGGTAATCTGGTGTGGGGGATTTTCTTTAAAACCTTCGTGTCGCATCTCAGGAAGATACTGAACCTAAATACCAAGTTTGGTGTTTATCTGACTGTTCGTTTCTGAGTTAATCTGTTCACAGATAGACACACAGACACACACACGAACATGTTTCCAGAAATGTTTTATATACATTCAGTGCATCTCAAAACATGTATTTCCTGTGAAATTTCGGTATCGAATTTTTGGGTGGAATGCAATACTTCCCCTACTCACTATAAGTAGTAGAGAAAGTAATAAGCATATTACCTCAACTCCGTTGATCCAGTATTATTTATTTTGTTTTTACTACAAAATAAAGTAAGTAAAGTATGATGCAAAGTAAAAATAAATGTATTATGTAATATTTTGAAACAGAAAATCTTTCCAATTTATTTAATAAGAGGTACAAACAACGCACAAAATATACAAAACTCGTACGTTGAAGTAAAATTAGAGTAAAAAGTGCAAATAATACATCAAAAGAAGGAGTGAATGTAAGGCAATGGGACGACTTCTTTCACCCATCCTTTTAATGTATATATGGACAATGACGTTGAAGAAGGGCAGACTATTTTAAATTAGTATTTTTAAATAGGACCACTGGATTTGACGACGCTTCTCTTTGCGGATAATCAAATAGTAATAGCAGCAGATGAAAATAGTGTACAAAGACATGTATTTAGTTTAAATCAAACAGCCACAAAATATAATTTACAAATATCAGAAAGCAAAACTAAAGTCATAGCTCTCTATGGTTAAGAACAATGAGGATTAAGATAATTATAAATGATAAAACAGTGTAGGGTAATGAATTTTAATTATCTGGGGGTATCAGTTGACCTTAAAACAACAAATAAAATTAATAAAAAATTGAGTCTACTTCAACAGTAATGTGGGACAAATAAAAGGTCAGTAAGATGAGAAATTATGTTGACATTTTACAAAGTATTAGTGGCACCATGAGGCAGTATTTTTTATCACTTAAATGATAACAATCTAATTATATAATATTAAAAATATAATAACAGCCCACCTTAAAGCAATATGTGTATAATGTAATATATAAAGTGTATGTTACAGTCATTGTATTATGTTTATGTTATTGTGTACATATATAATAATGTTATGTGAACGTATTACGTAATTTAATAATGTAGGAGCTGTGAGAACAGAAGCAAGCTACTTTCCGTAGCAAACGGAATTACAAAGTAAAAGCCGAAAGTTGCTAATAATGAGGTAACCTTGAGAGAATAAATTAGAAAGTTTAAAAAGGCTACTAATAATTCTTGGAACAATAAGAATGTAAAACAGTTTATAAATAGCCAATCAAAAACTAGAAAAAGCTTAAGTTAAATAAGAGCATTCTATTGGAATAAGTTTAGCCAATCAGAGACTTGAAATACGGAAATTATACAAATTCAGGCGGTAGACGCTACAAGCGTGCGTGCACGAGCAGTTCGGTATGATACGTGTTCAGTGTGAGACAAGAAAATTCATTGCGATGAGAATAATATAAAGTTTACGTATGTACAATTGTGTAAAGCGTACAACTAACAATAATCTGACAGCTGTACGGTAGGATACGTCAGTGAAGTGTTACTTAATCGTATGGAAGATTAGTGAAACAAAGTTAAACACCATTATAATTTGTGTAAGCCTTCATTCTTTAGCCACACCAGCCTAGCAAACAGATGTGTGCTTTACAAATTACTAATGACGCAGCCGAGGTATACATACATATATAAATAAACATTAAAATAAAAAGTTGATTTTTTTTAACGTGTGGGCGAAGACCACCGGAAAAGTAAAGGTGGGGCGAAAACCACCGGAAACTTTGTAGGTACCGTACGTGGGGCGAACACTCCAAGAAACATATCTCCCGCAATACGTGTGTGGTGCCACAACAATTAAACCCCTTCAAGTTTGACTCTCCAACAGTGGGGCTGCAACGACTACTTCAGCCAATGATGTTATATGGGTCGGAATGCGGAATTCTCCATAATAAATAAAACTTGGAAAAGAACAATAGAAGAGCTGAAATGATATTTTTAGGATATATAACAGGGTATAGCTTTTGGATAAAAATCAAGAAACTCGAAATTAATTAAGAATGTTTCCTATAATATACAGGATTGAATAATATCGAAAAAATTGGTATGAACATGTATTAGAATGGAAAAGAAGTATATCTATGAATATTTTAAAATACAAACCGAAAGGTAAAAGTATTCATGGCCGACCCAATAAGAGGTGGATCGACCAGTTACTTAATTTAAATGGAGCCAGAAAAGACTGATAATAATCTAATCGTAAAGAATGACATATAAGAAGAACGATTACAAAATAATCGTAGGGAAGCAATAAAAAATAAGCCGATGAGTAGAATTGCCAGTTTGATTCTTCTCGTCTAGATAGGAATATTCCTTACCCTTGTTAGGGTTTGAATATATGAATGAGATTACAAATGTGCGCGTAACAATGTTTAAGAGAAAAAGGTCACATGGTCTGTACACTTGTAAACATAATGTATATTCCAACAACATTGTTTTTGCTGCAAGCTTTTGACTGCATTATTATGTCTTCCCAATTACATAAAATTGAATGAGAGTTAAAAGGATTTCGCGGGCCCCTCTCAGAAAATTAAAATTATACATTTTATGTATGATTAAAATCCCCAAAGTTATACTATTTTAAGGAAAATCGTCAAAAGCGTTTTTGAGAAATTAAAAACTGATGAAACAATGTCCATGTAAGGTGTTGGTTGGGGAGGAGAAAATTTCGTCAAAGTATTTTCCTCGCATCTTATTGTTAGGTGTCTGACTCATGTAGTAAATTAAGTACGTATCCGAGTTTTTATTACTTCATTTTAACACACGCGCGGAGTTGTTTTGGTTTCAGAAGATCCCAAAATATGAATTCACGATGTCGAAATTTTGGATCGAGAGCAATAACACAGTGCCTTTGTTTTATGTCAAGGCCACAACCGCTTTACATGCGTATCGGCCGAGACGGCGGAGATCTCGGTATTATGCCACTGCACAGAGGCGGTGCAGGACGTGTCAAGCTATAAGCTGTCTTAAGTCGTTGCTTTGTGTCCGTGCTGTGAATTGTTTCGGCAATACATGTGTTACGTGTGATTTCCTTAGGAATGTTATTCTCTTATTAGTACACGGAAATACCTGCCAACAAATTCACTGCATATTTGTATGTATGATACATACGTAAAAACTGAATCATGTACACAGATGTGTAGACAATTTCAGCAGCAATTTCCGGGTTATCCAGTTCCGGGTAGACACCTATGAGCTGTTTGGTCAATACATTTAGAATAACGGGATCGCTAAACCCTAAAAATGAAGTTTATAGGTACAATATCCACACCATAGACGAACTTACGGACAATATAAAAGCAGAAAATGTGAACATTACGTAAGAAGCACTTATGCGTGTAAATGGTAATTTCATCCGACGATGTCAAGAATGTCTTCGCGCAGATGGACACCACTTTCAACAACACTTATAAAAGGTTAGTACTCATTACATATATGTTACTAACACTCGTGAGTAAGTAACGCGGGAGTTACGGAACGAAAACCCCGCAGTGTAGTAGACTATGTGCGAAGCATGTATTCCGCGATCCGAGGCCTTGGCATAAAACGATGGCACTGTATGTGCACCTTAGTGGTAAAGAAAGTAATAACAGTGATTTTCAGAGAATAAAATAAAAAATAAATCTAATTTATAAATTTGGCATTTTTAATGCTTATTTTATTATACTGGTGGTCTTTGGATTTCAATTCGCTGCATTTTAAAAACAATTGCTTTGAAAATATCGACACGTATGCGATTCTGGCATTTAGTTCCGACTCTCTACAGCTAGCAATAGTTCATAACTACTCAATCACATAGACAAGTGGAATCTCTATCTCGTAAATCTGCCTTAACTGCAGCACATGTAAGGGTCCTTAGGATCGAAACCAGATGTGCGTCCTATTCAACCATGGTCTATTTAGGATATTCCTGTGTCGTGCTTTATCGATGTCGCTGCTCTAATACCAATGCAGCTAATTGCTTTTGATCGCTCTGACAGACGTCAGTGCACATATAGGGGACTCTACAGCTCTTTACTGGAGAGTCAATTGCTGTTTTTATTTTACTTCAATTGTGTTTAGAATTTGAGCTAGTTTTTATATACGAAACTCTGGATGAAGGTGTTTATTGTGAATGGTAGTGTCTTAAACAGGAACTTCCTCTTTAACACACGCTGCCTATGTTATTCAGTGTTTTATGCTCATCACCGGACCCTTTACCTAAATTTTACAATATACTTTCATTTTGATTTCGCAAAACCGTTGAACGTAGTTCATGATGAAAATCTTTCGAGGCAGTATTTTAACACTTAAATGATTCCAGTCTAATTATATAATATACAAATTCAATAACAGCCCACTTTAAAGCAATATGTGTATGTAACAAGATATAAAAGAGTGTATATTACAGCCATTTTGTATGTTTATATTATTGTACACATGCTCAATAACGTTATGTGAATGTATGGCGTAATTTAATAATGTAGGAGCTGTGAGAATAATAGGTTAAAATTGCTAACAATGAGGTAACTTTGAGGCAATAATGAGTAAGAAAGTTTAATAATGCTACTAGTCATTATTGGAGCTACAAATGTAAATTTTGAGAAAGTTTATAAAATAGCCAATCAACAACCAGAAAAAGCTTAAGTTAAATGAAAGTATTCTATTGGAGTAGGATTAGCCAATCAGAAACTGAAATAGATCAAATTGTACAGATTCAGAAGTCAGTGGCTGGTAGACAGACGCGTCCTCGAGAAGTTTAATACGTATCCAGTGTGAGACAAAAATCCATTACGGCGAGGATATTATAAAGTTTACGTGTTTAAAAAGTGCAAGTAATTAATAAATAATCTCACAGCTCTCAATATCACTGAAGTGTTATTTAATCGTCTCAAGGATTAATAAAAGGAGTGAAGTAAAAATTATAGTTTGTGTAAGCCTACATTCTTTAGCCGTATCACACCCTGTTAAGAGAAACAAGTTTCTACAAATTAATACTGACGCAGCCGAGGCAAACATAAATATATATAATATTCAAAGAAACATTAAAATACAAAGTTGAAAGTAAATTTGGGGTAAAAGGCCACCGAAAGTAAAGTTGGGGCAAAGTCCACCGGAAACTTTGTACCATACGTGGTCTAACAATACAACTCCTAAAAAACAAACCACCTTCACTTTCCACTGGTAAAAAAATCCCAATTTACCTGTAAATAACTATTAAGCCCTAAACCAACATACATGTTACAAAAAAACTCTTTAAGAAGCATAGACCTTTAAACAAAATTGGTCCGACATAGTCCATAAAGTGCACAATGTAAAAGATCTGGAGCTATTACTAAGTAGCTAAATATCTCCTTTTTCTGATGGTTACCTAACATAAATAGAAGAGGTAAAATATACACAAGACGAATTAATATTCAAACAATGTCATCTCTCTCATAATTAAAACCACTGTTTAATGATGGCAACTTTTGGTAAACAAATGACAAATGATACCGAATTGCATTCCTTTTTATTACATTCTCTAATGCTTACCTATAGTAGGTAGAGGAAATATTGTATTAAACCCAAAAATTTGCTATCGAAACTTCACCGAAAATACATGTTTTAGGACCCTATTGAATCCAAAATGGTATTTTTCTATAAACATAAGTGTATGTGTGCAACAAATCAACAACGAAATTTCCGATAAACACCAAAATTGGTATTTAAGCTCAGTATACTTCAGGGATGCGACACGGAGGGTTTCAAGAAAATCCTGATGGTTGCTTATTTAGAATGTTCCGTTATTTTTATTTTCTCCTAAATAGCCCCAACGAATTTGTTTAAAGTATACTATTTTTAAGTATTTACATGGAAAATAAAATGTAGATATAAAATGTGGACATACTCATATCTTAAATTTCTTTAGAATAGTATTTGAAGCCTTCTTCATTCTAAACGAGTTTTGTATAACTTGTAAATCTAAGACATGGCAAAAATTTACTATATAACAAATGTAGAGCTTATTAAAACACACAGCTTCTATAAAATGTTTTGTGGCACAAACCATTTCCGAGAAATTCTTTATCACTGGTTTAAATTGTGAAGTACTTACAATTTCTGCAACTTCTAGGTCGTTATTGTTCTTTTTTTGTTTTTTATTTGTTTCTCGTGGGCATGTAAAGAGAACGGAGTTTCAAAGCTATCACATAGTTACCCGCTTTTAAAACATGCGGTTATCACTTAAGCCTCCTGTATTCCTCTTGTACCAACAACGTGTGATAAAACCATTTCTGCAAATGTTTATCTCGATTAACATGAAGCAGGTAGAAGAATAATCTTTTGTAAGAATGATTTTTAGAATAATGGCTAGAGAAATTCATGTGAATGTTCTGTTGTTTCTCGTAATGTAATGGAAAGAGTGTGGAATTTAAAGGTCCCCATGTAGCCAATGGCTTTTAAACATGTGTCTATCGCTTCTGTTGTATGGAACATTCCATTTCAAATCGTCCGAAATAGATGGAAAATCGACCTTGCAATTTTTAAACGAAACGAAACTTTTTGTATTTTGAGATAATCCCGATGCAATGGTTTATGCAAACTCTTAAAATTCAGAACATCATAATTTTACAATTAAAATTGTTCAAATTTCTTTCTAAAACGCCCAACTTCAAGTTATTATAACTCTGAAACCTTTAAATCTAATTATTTAAATCAAGCTTTATTTTGATTCCCTAAATTTAAATTCACACTGATAAGTAAACATGTTCTTATTTTTATTTAAGTGAAGAAATATAGACTTTTCAAGTGTAGGTGGCTTCGGATTAAGAAAAATAATTTTATTATTTATGCTAAGATTTCCTCAATTTAAACACAACCAAACATATATTTTACGGTATTTGTTACTAATAAGGTTTAAAATAATTAAAGAAGAAAGTTACTTTAAGCGGTCATGGTCCTCTCGCTAGTTTGTTTTGAACTGAAGGTCAAGGAAGCTGCTGTGCCTTAAAGTTAAACAATGAGAACGCTTACTAAGCAGTATTATGCATATTACAGTGCTATCTTAGGTCATAATTTGATAACTTCTTAAGACTTTAATTTCCCTACCACGAGAAGTATCACTAACCAAAATATAAATAATAATCACCTGCGCTTAACTCACAACACTTCTGTTAGCCGTGCTAGCGCACGGAAAGACTGAAGCAAAATGGAAATAAAGACGAAGTGCTAGTTTGTATTGTGCCAGGTTGCTAAATCACGTGCCTTTCTTGCATCAAACGTGTACTCCTGCTGCAGAGCATTGGTGATCATGCAGCAACCACGTAAATATCGTTGCGTTTATTCTCGTTTTTGTTATAACTATGAAAACCCTAATATTATACTTTACCAACATTGCCGGCTTCTCTTAATGACACTATGGATTATTCTTGACCTAATATTTTAATTTTATAAACATCCGGAGACGCTTAAAATAAATGAACACTGTATATAGATTTTTGTGAATATTATAAATTTAATTACTATACGCTGTAATGTATCGCGGACTTTTATCTACAAAATGAGCTTTGGTACAATAATCTGAAATAAAGGGTTCCGGGGTTATGCGCAGTTAAAATGCGACAAAATGAATTAATACCATGCATTTATCGTTCAATAACGTAACAACCGTTGGATTCTAGATCTTAATATTTGACATATATGCTTTCCTTAGCACCTCTTATTAATAGGATAAATTACAACGCTAACAAAAAATACGAGAGTTTTTACTGTTCTATTTCACATGGAATATCCCGTATTTGTACCCATAACGAAATTGGAATGAAACTATGTATTTCTTCAAAACTTTATCAGGATTAAAATGAAATAGATTTCGTATTATTTTGTTGTTCCCCGGATTCTTTAGAATTGTCCAATTGTACCTATTCTATTGCAGTGTTTTATCTCATTTGGATTTTTCCTTAGAATGGTATTTTCTTTTACTGGTGGTGATTTTAAAATTGCAGTGTTGGTTTATCCTAAATATAATTGTTTTCCGTTCGTCTTCAAAGTGTCATATTATAATCCGGTCATTAGGTTTTAGCAATGTTCATAGAGTGTTAAATGACTCAGTAGAAAAACAAGAATCTTTTCGAAATAACAATATTTTTCATTCTTCCCAGGAATATTTGTCAAAGTTAGAACTTAATTGGACCTTGAGAGATCCAATGCCCGAAAAAGCCTAAACAGTATTTCTAAAAGCTCATTAACTAAATCCACTCAGTCCAGCATTTACTATACTGTTCTTTTGTCTCTTGAATCCCCTGAACAACTACTTCTGCGGCAGCACCACCAAATAAAACAAAGTTTTGGGATAATTTACAAATTTAACATTATTCGCTTAAACACGTTCTTCCATTTATATCCTCGTTTTTAGTGTCGTGAATTTTAATTTGGTGGTGAGAATGAATTTCACTGCTCATCCCAATAAGAAGAGGAGCCACTTCGTGTACAAACCTAAGACGGGAAGGGTAAGATAATTAATTATACTCCGCTCGGAGGAGGCGAGAAATTCCAGTGCTAAGTTGGCAAGTGCAACAAACCGATACAAAACCACGCACACCCGGAGTTGTGATTTCCAGCATTAATCAGAATGTGGTATTGTACAGCAGTTCCCCAGGGAGACAAGGAAACACTATCGGAAAGATACTGTCAGTAGAACGTGCATATAAACAAAGACCACTCATTAACTTAACTGCTGCAGAGACACAAGCAACAACAAGCTAAAACGATTCCTCTTCCTCCCACACCACGTGTACGTTAATGTCTGATAGAATTGCATGAAACATTGTTCACTCAAACGTGTGAGCAACCAGATAAACCTCCATCTTATCTAAATTATCCAAAATCGAAAACTGCGTGCAATAACTAAAGCAAAACATCACACTTTTTAAGCCTTTCCTTGTATGTGTGAAGTATGTTGAAGCAACATACAGTAATAGCCACGGACAAACTATCCACACATTAATAATTTCCTGTTATGTATTTTCTTTGATAATATTGTAGTATAATAATTAAGAGATGTTAAAGCACATATATTCATAATGCACATGTGGTAGAGAACATGTATATAACGTTATAACATATAAAATATAATATAAGAGGGAAAGGCCATTGTTAGCTATATAACCAGTAATATAAAATTACGAGAAATGCATGCAGTAGTATCTACGTAAACATGTAACGAACCTTAGATTCATAATTAAGACGATGGAAGTCTGTAAACATATATGTAACATAAACTGTTATTAGATGTTATTGGATAGTAGCACCAATCAGGTACATTGATACATGCCTATAATTCAAATAAGTACGTACGTTAAGAAAACGGTTGGAGGGAACGCTAACAGAAGCTTGTCAGACTTCGAGCAGGAAGGTAGTGCTAAGCTCGTCTCTAAATAGACGCTAAAACTACGTATTTAAAGTCTACCAGTTATACATATTTTAACATGACAAAGGCAATAGTGAATTGTGAACATCATATGTGGTTTATCTAAAATAAAAGTGAAATAATTAACAGAATACGTGTGTGCAAAATATTTTAACATTCTCCATACCCAACCCTGATAAGACACAAGTGCTGTCCGACACAAATACAGCAGACGTGTCATAATTATAAAATAATAATAATAATTACAACAAACTAACACTCACACACACGAGAATACAGATACCCGATCATCAGATTCCAGTCGACGATGAACGTCGAGATTCATCACCAGAGTACGGGCATCAAGACAACCTACAGGTACGTAATACAGCATCCATCATCGTAGTGGGGTCCTACCAAGGAGGAACCGCTACAATGTACGTTTAAGGATTTTATCTTTACACTCAAGAATGGATCTGGTGTATAACAAACTTTATATCTCTCCAAATGGTAACTTAACTACAAGGCGTGTTTTAAAAGTAAGTACCTATAATTTTTTAAACATTATTCTCCAAATACTTAATTAAGAATCATTACCTTACGCTGCTATTCCATATAGTCAGCGCCGCTATTCAGGCACTTGCAACGACTACTTTTTGTATGCCTGAGTCAAAGAATGATGCCGCCTGTGATGAAAGCCATGTCCGCACTACTTGTCTCACAACAACATTTGGCACGAAGCGATTTTCATGCATTCTCATCTGAAGAAATTTCTTGGTGGAAAACATATCAACGACGATGATCCATCCACATCGTTTCATTACACATTTCGTTGCAAGTATAAAGGAAATAGAGGAAGCCGAATCGATATTCACATGTTTAAAACCTGGTAGATAAACGCTGGCCTTTATATTCCACACACTTTCATTGACATCGCGGGAAACGACTGAATAGCGACAGAACTTTAACAATCCAAAACCATTGAAAAAATAAATCCAATAATAACGAATATCTAATGTGGTTAATGCCACAGGAAACTTGATGGGAAATAATTTCTGTATTTTAGAGGCATCTGCATATCTTGTGAGGTGTCTTTTGTGTCTCCTGTGGTTTACTTACGCAAAATGAGACAAATTCCTTCAGAATTTCTCAGAAAATTCAAAATATACATATATTTTATTTGTCATGTAAATAAACACGTTGTACTTTAAACAAAATCGTTAGAGGCATTTTTGAGAAAATCAAAATTTTCTAAAGATTTTCCAATTAAAGGATAGTTTGGGGTAAGAGGATTTTGTCGAAATCTTCTTGTAGCATCATTGGAAGATACCGAACCTGAATAACAACTTTGGTATTATACGTCATTTCATTTTTGAGTTATGTTGTTCATAGTTATAGATGCACACACACACGGATTTTTTTTCTAAAATGTCTTTCAGTCAGAGGGCCTCGAAATATATTTTCAGTGAAATCCCGGAATCGCATTTTGTGTGAAATACAATACTTCCTCTACCTAATAGGTACGTGGTGAATATATAAAAACATCTGGTGTGATAAATCACACGAAGGTCTCGGGTTCAATTTTGCGGCTGTGGGGTGGATATTTTTCTCTAGCTAAAATTATTCTCTATTCTCTCCAGTCTGGAAGTATGAATGAGAGTGTGAACGCGCGCGCGCGCACGCGCGTGCGTGTGTGTGTGTGTAAAACCCAAAGAAAAACCAGAAATTCAGTGACAACTGTATACGAGTTACACCATTGAGTATAGGCAAATTATGTTCCAAAAGAACAAGGCCGCCGATTTAACATTGCAGATATACATGGAACAATAAAACAAATCACAGTACTGTTTCTACCGATAACAAATTCCCATATATAGGCTATGTGTTATATTACTAATATAACGTAACATTACGTTACTCATTATGTATTTTTGTTCAGGAATGGTGTCAAATTAAGCAAGAAGGTTTGAACTGCAGAAATAGCATTTAAATGTTTATTTATGGTAACAAGCTCTCGCAACAGAAAGAAAGGATAGAAGTAATGGCAAACTTTCAAGTATTTCCGGTAGATGCAATCACACTCTCAAATCTGATTCCCTAAAGAAAAAATAAACTTAAGATAGTGTAAGGATAATTATTTTACTTTTATCTGTGCACAATCTATTGCTTCCAAAACCCCACTTAATTAAACACTTCTGACAGACGTGCTTTGTAATGAACGTTCCTCCTTCGCTTATGCATTATACTTTTCTCCTTTTGAATCAAATGCTGCAGAATTGTCACCGATGATTTAGGAAACTTCATCAATGTCGCCGATTATTAAATGAAAGAACCCAGCTCTAAAAGCTCAACGTTATTTTTTTCCCAGTAAACCACAAGGAGTTCTCAGATATATTCTGAGATAACTTACCCCAATGGCTACTTTAAAATCTCGTGGTACTTTAGGTCCCGAACTTCATAGTTAACCCCGATGCAAGGTAACAGAATTGATAACTGTCCTTCCATATATGACGCGTGAAGGCTTAAGTTGGGAAAGTATAATCACGTTGAAAAATTTAATGCCAAAGCCGAGACTTTAACCACAAATCTTCAGGAAACATGTGAGTCAGCAGGGGAATTTAATGTCGTATCGGAATATTGCTATGATAGCTAGAGCATTCGCAAGGAGAGCCGAAGATCCGTGGCTCAAATCCCAACTAAGGTATTGAATTTTTAATTCTGATTCTACCTTTCCAGCTTTAGCCTTCACACGGCTTGTGTGGAAGAACAGTTAATGATGAATATTTATGCTTCCTTGAATGTTAAAGCATTTTAACAGCTTGTTATATTTTATCATATGCTGACAAAATTGGTTGTTGCACAAACACATAATTTCTAAAGACGCTTTTAGTATTTAAAGTGGTGTTTTCGACGCAAGGTTAACCTATATAGAAGCTCGGCGAAAGCGGCAGCAAATCTTATTACGTTAATGTGCTATAAACTTTGGTACAATATCAGAATGACTACTTCTGAGGTCGAGTGGTCAGGTTCTGGCTTCTAAACCCAGCAGTCCCAGTTCGATTTCCGGCTGTGGCGGAGGAATTTTTCTTTAATTAGTATATTATTCTCAGAGTCCGAAAGTAGGCATGTGGGAGTGAATGTGTGATTAATACTAGAAACTGATTAACACCCAAAGATAAAAAAGTATTGTCAACGATTATTTTTCTAATCAAAGCCCCCGCTATGACCGTAAAAGTTAAAGGTGGCTATACAAATGAAACAATTATATTATTTAAACGAGCGTGTGCTGCGGCTTTCAATAAGAGAATTTTCAGAAAACATGGGTTGCACCTCATGTATTATAACGGTTCATGCTTTTCTCCTCAGGCACCTTAACTAGCCGTGCCTGAGGAAGTGTTCCGACTTGTTTCTTCCAACACTTACAAATGAAAACGCCAAAACGAGCACAATTCTCCTTAGGCAAACAGTGAACATTTGCATATGAACGTTGCCTCGAATTATAAACACAGAGACACACTGTATTCAGTGACGGCACTGCAGGGTGCGTTCATGAATCTTTAACAGCATCTAACCTTCCTGGTAGTGGTCACTTGAAGGCAAAACGTTGCGTTTCAGAAAACGCTGCCTACTCCAGGTGTGTGTGTTTTTCTTGCAAATTCATTTCTGTGTTATATATTTTCAACTTTGCTCTCAGAGGAACCTTCACACTATGCATTATACAGAGTGGACCTCAAATGATCATCCATGGATGGTCCAACCATTCATTACGCCCTTGAAACACAGCCATTCAGAATTTTCGTTGTATTTGCTTTGGTGTAAGAACAATTGCAAAGTGCTTTATGCAAATTCTATTTAGTTTTGTATGAGGAGGGAGAAAACAAAAATTTATTTAAAAAAAAGTAATAGACCCAAAAATGACCATCACAATGTCCTCCAAATAAAACACAACTAATTTCCCCCATAATATCAAGCAACTTTTATTCAAGACCTTTCCTTCTACAACGCTTAGTTTTGGAGATATTGTACAGTCTCAACTTAAATGGTCCACCCTGGTGGATTGTTATGAAAAACATATTGTCACAATACCGTGAGGTTTGACGAGTGTTCATTGAAATGAGTTAGGTATAGTGAATTTAAATTTCAATATAGTTAGTGAAATAGGATTGTATTAGGTTGTCTCATAAGTAGTTTCGGCCTTTTTAATGGACTTTATATTGTGAATATATAAGCTTTTATTTTTGTCAATAGTTTTTAAAGGGTGCTATGTTTATTCCTCCGTATTGTTAGCATGTTAGCAGCCAGCAGTTGGTAATACCAGATTTTAAAATGGAAGCAACAATGTTTGAGGCTAGAATCCTGAAGCACTGCTGGAAACAAGATTAGATTAGATTAGATTGTATTCTGTGAGTTCACTAGCAGCCATAAAGGCTTGTGAACATAGAACATGTCAAGGAAATGTACAAAAATTACATATAAACATAAATATTACATAGAATATGGAACATTTGAAATAAAATGGACATATACTATATGCGTGTCAAGGAAATGTACAATAAAGTTACATATATATATATATATAAATATTACATAGCATACAGAATATTTAAAATAAAATAGACATATTATATACAAAATGAAACAAATCAAGTGTAATTTTGTACAGAGTTTAATACCTCCTTACTGTTATAAGGTTAACATACGTATATTCAAGAACAGTTATTTTAACATTCACTAGGATTTTACCTTTGTTCGTCTGATCATTTTGTTCTATTTGATTTGTACTGCATAGCATTTACTGTCAGTTCTTAATATACATACATTTAAATAGCTTCATTAATTCTAGAGCAGGCATCAAATATGACTGGCAATTGTCATTAATATTTACTAATACTTCTCACAGAGCTATATAAGTATTATCATCAGGATAATTTGTCATTCAGATAATCTTGTACAGAATAATGTGCTTTTGAGCATAGGTACTCTTTAACAGCAGTTTTAAAGACATTGAAATTGTCAACTTTTCTCTTAAGATCATTAGGGAGAGTATTAAATATTTTTATGGTCTCGTAATATACAACTTTCTGGAAGCAAGAAAGCTTTGCACTAGGATGATGGGTGTTACCCTTTTGTCTAGTGTTTATCTCATGAATTTCCATGTTTGGAATAAATGTGGTTCGATTGCATACATAGAATTTTAAGATTGAAAATATATATATATATATATATATATATATATATATATATGCAAGGTAGGGTTAATAACTTCAGTCTTCTAAAAAGATGTTTGCAAGAGTAACTGCTATGAGTGCTGGAAATGATTCTTATAAACTTCTTTTGCATGAGGAATATCCGTTTACTTTATAAACCTGCTGCCGCGGCTCGAAGAATATGTGAACTCGAAGGTCAAAGTGTTCTTAGTGAGCGAGTAACACAACGATGGTTCTAGTGTTTCAATATTGGAGACGAAAACAATAAAGATTTACATCGTTCTGGAAGATCCAAGTTATGGAATATTGAGAATACACGCAGAGTTTAGGAAGGAAATCTACAGAAAAGCACTCAAGGTTGTTGAAAGAACTTGATGCTTCAAAAAATATCATACATCGCCATATTAAGACGTTTAAAGATCGTACAGAAACTGTAAATTTGTGCCGTATGAATTAACACCTAATAAGCTCAACGATTAGTGGACATTTGTCTCAGGTTATCGCTAATCCCTGGCATAATAGATTTATCAGGAGAATAGTCACATGTGAAGAAGGTGTTTTGTTGGAGTTGTTTATTTATTTAGCCCCACGTAGGGCACCAATTTGAAGTAGGAGTGTTCTTTACATTGTGTGCCCCACGTTGGGCGAAAATTTGAAGAAGGTGTTTTGTTGGAGTTGTATATTTATTTAGCTCCACGTATGGATACCAATTTGAAGAAGATTATTTTCTTTATGTTATTTGCACCACGCTTTGGGCATTTTTGGAAACATCTCCGTGTGTGTTTCTGTGTCTGTGTCTGTGAACAGCATAACTCAAAAACCAAAAGTCGGATAAATACCAATGGTAATTAGGTTCAATATCTTACAAAATTGCGACACAAAGATTTCAAGAAAATCCTCCACCCCATATTAACCTTTACATAGAGTATTTTTCGAAATTTTTTATTGCCTAAAAATAGCTTTAACGATTCTTATTAAAATATCATATATGAAAGATATTTTTGCAACAAATGCAATGCTTATCTTGAATATTCTGGGAATAGCCTAGACATTCCTCTTAATTCGGAAGGAATTTTGATAATCTTGTACTTGAAAACGTTAAGCGATAGACGAAAACGTACGTACATAAGATGTAGATCTCTTTAAAACACACAATCTACTTAAAATAAGTTTCCTTGTGGCATAAGCCGTTTCTGAGATATCCGTTATTAAAAATTGGAATTGTTCAATACTTGTCACTATTGTACTCCCATTGTACTTTCACTTGTTTCTCGCGATTGCTTGGAAACAGTATGGAATTTTAAGGCCAGCATATAGCGTCCAGTTTAACACTTGACTATCGTTGTTCTCTTTGCATTTATAACGAAATGTGTAATTTTGCCATTTTTCCAAAGGTTTATTTGGATTAAATGTAATAGATAGAAAAATAAGTTTTAGTAACAATAACTCGTATACCACTAATAAATGATAGAAGGTAGAGAATGTGAATGTATCACATATATTTAGAAAAGAGTCTATATGCGTATGTGTGTCTGTGAACAGCATAACTCCAAAACGCAAACTCGGCAGCTATGCTTTGAGTGTGGCCAGCTTATGCTACAGGAATTTCAGGATGGTTTACAGCATGAGGGGTCCTAGTTCCCTTGTTAGACTGTTACAAAAAAACAACAGCGAACGTTTAAAAAAGTTATTTGACTTACTAAGTTGTATGCTCTATCGAGACGTATATTTTTCCTGGAGTAAGTTGAAGATTTTAGAACCTGCATATGAAATATCAATATAAATATCACTATAATAAGTATAGAAATAATTTTTGCTGTGAGGTTGTGGGGAAAATTACTGAACCCTTCGCCCTGCATCCTTTAAAGATAGCCAACAGTAAATTCGGTGTTTATCGTGTTTTACTTTCTTGAAGTAGGTCGTTCACAGTCAGATAGACAGACAGAAACATAAGCACGCACGATCATTATAAAATCTGTTTCTTTAACGCATGGGGAACACATTTCAGGTGAAATCTTAACAGCTAATTTTTTTCGTAATTTTGAGACGGAGAGGTAAGGAAATTAGGAAGAAATTATACTAGCAAAGATATCACTGACTGATGAAAACAGCCATTACAGTTTAAGGAGCATTTATACTGTTTCTAATAAAGTAATAGTAGGAAATGAAAATATTAATTATAAAATAAATATGTTATAGTATAATTATAAATATATATGAATATAAGTAAGGTAGATGATCTAATTTTCTGTTGCAATTTAAAGGAAATTAATAAATAAAAAGGAAATATTGTTAATTTGTATATAATTATTTTTGTGTGAACGTATAAATTAAAAATAGAGTAAATTTGTAAATTATTATTAAAATAATGTATTAAGTATGTTTTATTATATATTAAATTAAATGCATAATAGAAAATAAGAACTTATTTAATCTAGAAGATTCTGGTAAATAGTACTGGATACCAGTGGAGTAGGTTTTAGCTTTCCAGTAAGTTTAGTTAAGTAGCTGGATACCAGTTCTTTTGTGCTGGTTACCAGTATTAGTATAGATTTATAGATTTTGTAATTATTATTTATTTACACCTTTACTATCTATTATTCTTTTTCTTTACTTATGTTTTCTATTTTATGCTTTCTCTGTTTGTAGTTGGGTAGTAGTTATAGACAATCTGAAAATGAATGTATAAGAATTAAAAAATTTGATTCAATAAATACAAAATGTTGGTATATGCCCCAGTATAGTAACCTAGGTATCGCGGTTGAATATTCAGATTTTAATTTACCTATTTTAATTTTATTTTTAGTTGTTTTTTTTTGTTTCTAATAAATTTCAGCAATTTGAAAATGGACAATTGTTTATTCATGCGCAAACCTCTGACATGTGTTCCTGGTCTTGCTCCAGAAAGCTCAAGATTATCTTGGAGAAACTTAGCACATTTGTACTTCGTCTTGGGTTTCTAATCACTGTAGAACTGGAGTTTACTGGAAAGTGCTTCTTTCACTCAACACACAATGTTACAAGTGTTGGATCACATAGACAAACTTGGAGAGGCACTAATCTTGAAGCTTACAGTTGTCTCACTGAGAGACATTTCGACGTTTACAAGATTTGTAGGAGGTATTCAGGTGTAGGTAGAAGCAACGGCTATTTGGCTAGTAAAGCATAAGAACGGTAGTAGACTATGTAACATACATAAAACGTTTAGGTACCTCCCAAGTAGGTAGTTCACATTTCTAAAAATAAATCACCTAACATCACTATACATTGACAATGACAAAGAGATGCTGCGGGTAATAAAAATGTGGAGTTTGTTTCCTAAACATACCAAATCCATAATACTCAAAAATGTAGTTATAGATGGCAGAAAATTCTTAGCTACCTCTATTATGTAAAATCTAAGTATTTCTCCCAAATAAGTACCAAATTCTGGCTTCAGAGATCACTTAATACAGTTTTTTGACGGCAGAAAATATCAAATCCATGATGAGTTTGATGCCACAACATACCAATTCTGAAATGATTCCCTGTTGGCTCTCGATTTTGATAAGTAAAATGCATGTCCATTATTATTAAGGAAGCACATGCTACATGTTTTGAAATATATATAATGCTTAATAATGCATTCAATTTTACTGTGATAGTAAATCATTCCCATATAGCCCCATTCATAATACTTTATTTAATGTTAATATATGCCACATCGAATTTTGTGGTTTTAATTTAGAAGGCTTCTTATAATTTATACGTTAGGAGGCTAAAAATGGTTTTGAAGACTTTGTTAGTATTCTGAGGCTATTGAGGCATTAAAAAACTCCAATTTTACAGTAATATCTGTTGTTAAAATAGCGGATGAGCATAATATTGATGTTCATTATTATGATTATAATGGCAAACATAAGCTATATATTTTGAAATAAATATTGTGTGATAGTAACTTCAATTTACAGTGATAATTTCTGTATTTCCCCATTCATAACACAGAATTATTTCAATGTGTACCACATCTAATTTTGTTTCCAAAATGTATACCAAATCCATACCAAACCTATAACTAAATAATTGTAAATGTGTTACATATCCTAAATATATGCCTAAATGTGATTGATTATACATAATGTAGCGGGAAACGGTGTGTGCGCTATTTGTAGCTCGAAATCGTGGATCCTTCGGTTGATGTGGTCTTCGGCAGTGTTCTTCCTCGTCTATTGATGCTCGTCAGTTGTTGCTTATTCCATTCATAACTTTTCCTACCTATATCTAATTCTTAATTCTCAGGTTATTGTGGGTGAGGCAAGTTAAAAAATACACTGCAAGTTTCCCTTAATCAATGAAGTTTATTCACAATTGAAGTAATTATGGGCGGCTAGCTTTGCCCATTATTATAATCCCATCACTTTAAATAATTCAGGAACCTAGCTATCTGCACACGTATTCCCAACTTTGTGCACACAGGTGCAGTTGCGAAGAGCGTAGCACCTCGTATCGTCGACAATTCTAGAAGATTAGTTAGACAGAGAGTGGGCTCTGAGGCCTTGACTGCCCTTATAAATCGGAGCCTAGTGACGCTCACCTATGCGTTTAAAAAATGTAACGACGTTTCCTATTGGTCCTCAGACCGCGTTACCTTAACACGTATAAGAATGTGTGGTTTCAAGTCCGTGCGCTTAAGCGTCACCCTGGTGCTTTGTGAAGCTGATTCAATATCTCCGTCTCTTTCTTTTCTCTATCTGTCTCTTTCTATTTCTCCGTACCATTACCGGTTCCCTGGCTGTTGGCTTTGTGAAAGGTACGCTCTACTTAGGATTATGCTTTTCCTGGAATTTTGCTAGCTCGCCCGTTTCTTAAAATCAGCTATGTACAAATGTTAGATGTTGAATATTTTAACATGTTAGTGAATAATATTATTACTGTACGATTCCTATATTATTACTGTACGATTCAATAATATTACTGTACGATTCCTATACATTGCTATGTATAATATATCCCCTTTCAATAAATAATAGTGATATAAAGCGTTAGGAATATGTAATATTTGTTTACAATTATAAACAGTTTCTTTTTATTTCCTGTAAAATTAGGTTTGTAACATTTGATACCTTTTGGAAACAAGCTTCACAAATATAAAATTATGGCAAAATTGGAATCAGAAAGAGCAGGATTTGATGTACAATACACTATTTGTAATTAGAACGTAATCATTTTGTTTATTACGTATGTTTAATGAGTTTACTTGTGGACACAGTGTCTAGTGTATTCTAAATACATTAATAATATATCGTGCGTACTAATCCAGGAAATGTGCTTGCTTAAAACGTAAATTGTTAAAGGCAAGAATGTTCAATGCCATTAAACATGACAAGAAGCTTTACAGTAGAATAAATTATGAGTAGTGTTGCTTATATAATTTAACTTTGAAATGAAGCTAAAACTAATACAGGAACAGTAAATAGAAAACGATTACAATGAATAAGCGGTCAAAAATTTTCGGAGACCAAAGAGCAAACAGAATAGGAGTAAAACAAATCGAAGGCTCATCACTGCGGTTTGCGGTTAGCATTAAATACCTCTAATGCCGAAAAGGAGTTCGCGCCTCTTAAATTGAAATGTTATTACAAATTGCCTTACTCCCAGACAGCAGACATTTGTTTAAATTTTCCAAAGCTGCGAACACTTTTTTTATTTTCTCTACTACTTACCTATATAAATATAGGAGGTACTGCATTCCACCCAAAAATTTAATACCGAGATTTCACCAGAAATACACGTTTTGAAGTGTGTGTGTGGTTTTTTTTTTTACTGAACAGCATTACTCAAAAACAAAAAGTCGTTTCAACACCAAACTTGGTATTTAAGTTCGTCTTCCTAGCATATGACACGAAGATTTTCAAGATAATTCCCCACCTTAAACTACCCTACTAGATAATATTTCATTACTTTTTGGTTTCATAAAAATGCCTCTATAACAATTTTGATTAAAATACCACATATTTAAGATATCAACATGAGAAATAAAATGCATATCTTGAATTTTCTAGAATTTTTTCTAAAAATGCCTTTTTTAATTAAGTAAACCTAAAAAGCTGAAATCTATGTATCCAATTTTTTCCTTGAATTGAATACTTTGTCTACTAACGAGTAGAAAAAGTAAAAATATAATTAAACTTGTAATCTCCCTCATCAATATTGAATACTGTGGCAAAAACATGCATTAAATTCACTCAAAATCAAACTAAATAACTCACTGAAAGCAAGCTTCTGCTGTAATAAAGTTAAATTGTTCTTACTAACTTTGGTTATCCGGATTTCTTGGCCTAAAGGTTGGAGAACATTGATTAACATTGATTTTAAGCGGTTTAAGCTATTATTTCTTTGTTAAAAGTTGAAATGTATGAAAGCAACGAGAAAAAAATTAGGACAGACAAAGGAAGATTAAATACCGAAAGAAGAAAGAAATCCGTCCAGAAGCAGAAGGAAATGATTTTGCGAATGACCTCCACGCAGTTGATTCCAGGTGGATGAATGTAAAAGAAACGAGGAAGCACATGATTCACATTCTCTTCACAACAACTCAGAGGATCTCATTATTGGAAATATGGAGCAGGGGAGGGAAACTTTGCTGCATTCCAATATCGTAAAAGAAATGTAAACGCGATCTTATAAATAGGAATGCGCTCGAAGATGAATACAGAAGAAGCAAAATTAATTCGAGAACGAAACAAAATATTGAATAAAAAACCCAGAGATTTACTGTTATGCAAGATAATAAGCTAGATCCAGCAAAACATTTGAATTTTAAAGGTTATTTCCTCGAGGTTAATGTCTGTTTCCTTCAGTAATAGCAAGGAAGCCATCTAGTCTTTATTTGGTTTATCCCATATTTCAGAAGAATGCTATTTCTTGACATTTCTAGATGATTAAAACTTCTGAAAATATTCAATCTCTATTGAGATTATCTACAAATTCAGGTCAGTCAGGAATTATCACCTTTTTATTGAACTTTCCCATTAAACACTCAGCTTTTATATTTTATAGATTTATTCCTCCAACAGCTTTTCATATTTCAGTGCTTTTTTCTGATAATAAAAAGCATTGCGCTACTAGGTGCATATAAAACAATTTTTAAACACCACGTGTAAAAGGTTGAAAATTTTGCACTATTTGAAAACGAATCATAATACAAATATGATTCAAAATAATGAAAAACGTTAGTAAACGTAAACTGCAATATCGACTGGTAGTTGTTCATATTAAAAAAAGAGAATTTTCTCTATTAATTTGGCTGCTAGAAAATTTTAAAGTTCAGACGACTGTTTTCTGGAGTCACTCTAATCTGTTGTGTCAATTTCCATTTTCTGAAATCATATGAACATCTATGTCAAATAATATATAGGAGAGCTAGAAGCCTTCAATGGCCTCTAAATTCATTTTTAGTACAAGCTCTCTAAAACAGTTGCTTGTCGGACTGTTAGCACGCTGGAAAATGGTACTTTATCGCCGTAATAAACAAAATCCAGATGATAGTGACCAGTCATAACAACATTAACAGGATTTTACTCGCAGCAAATGCAACTCTTGTCTTCTACAAGCTCCAGATATGCCGAAAAATGTAACTACTTTTATCATGGAATTAATTGTTCTTTCACACAAGCCGTGTGTTGGACAAGGTTGGAAAGGTAGAATCAGATGACTGAAAAATTCAATGCCATAGCCGGGATTTAATTGACCTAATAGTGGTTGAAATTATAAAGCCCGGGACTTAAGTACTTACAAAGAATCTAAGTCGCCATTGGGGTATGACATTTCAATACAATTTGAGATCTCCTTGTGGTTTACCGGGAAAAATGCGAATCAGTTGGAGAAATTAATGGCGTGCCGGCATGTTGCCATGGTAGCTCAGTGGTTAGAGCAACCGGACGGAGACCGCGAGATCCGTGGTTCAAATCCCGGTTATGGCATTGAATTTTTCAGTCATCTGATTCTACCTACTTTCATCATAATATACCCGTGATTATCAGCCTCGCTTAGAAACTTATTCGCATCGATTTTGTTCCTTCCTATCCCTCAGAAGTACAATTAAGAAATGGCGATTCCTTTTTATGGGCGGCGCCGTGGCCGTGCGCTTAGACCACTCGCCTCTCACCGAGGTGGCCCGGGTTCATTCCAGGGACCCGCATGTGGGATTTGTGATGGACAAAGCGGCGTCTGGGCGGGTTTTCTCCGGGTCCTCAGGTTTCCCCCGCCATTCATTCCACCAACTGCTCAATCATCACCTTTCCTTTCATCCATCTCACCATCATTTCGTTTCATCTACTTCCTTACTCCCATACCAGGCATCGGGCTGATCCAGTCTGCTCCTCGACGGGCCTCTGACGCCAGGCACCCGCCTGTAAGTCCTGGGAGGTGTAAGTCCTACATAAGAGGAGGTTAAACAGAGAAAGAAGAAGGTTCCTTTTTATATTAATATTTTGTTTTAAATACAAAGTAGTTTTAAGCAGGAAGGTTTCAGAGTCTTTGATTTTTCATGTAAATAAGTCAGTATTACATCTTCGCTCACAAGAGAAACACTGCTTACCTTGCACCAGTCTTTAAATGCAATTTATTCTTTCTCATGCTGCAGCTGAGATTTTGCTAGCAGCATCTCCGATTCAATGTTTCTGACTCGGATTGAAATTTCCTCGGGATTTTCACCCATATTTTCAGTCACAAGCTTGTTTTTTAGAAACGAGCATTCAAAATAAGCATTGCCTTCTGCATCTGCATCTCGAATTGTTACGGTTAATGTTTTCTAGGACTCGTTGGTACGGCTTATAGCGTAGGCGTGTGAGAATGTCAACAAATGAGACTTTACCTCATATTTATACCGTGTTTATATTACATTTATTTTAGTTTATATAATTTAGAGAGTTTTTACTAAAAAAATTTAGCGGACTCATCCACTATTATTTAAATCGTCCGTTAAAGGCTTATTTTGCGTACATTATACATAAACAGCTATTGTATGTCTGTTTTTTCATTTTAAGATAGCTAAGACACGGAAAAATACATTGTCATTATTGATTTAAGATTTTTTTCTCGAAAAATGAGCTCTCTATGGTGTGGGTCAAACAAGAAAGCATTAAGTTTTTATACGAATTATTCTCAGGGACACCATAACTTTACCTGCAGGCTCCTATCTGTAATATGAAGTGGAGTGAATTATTCAGTCCTAAGATTCTGTTTTATCTCAGTGATGAAACTTGCGGCAACAATTAGACTAGTTATGCAAAATGTACCAATTTTAGAATATTGCCTTAGACAGTAATTTTAGACAAAATAACAAAAAAAGTTCTCTATAAGCATTTAATTCAAAGTAGGTAATATCAAAGTTTAACGTAATTTTTAAAAAACGCTATCAAACAATTCTTTTCAGTGATATTACATCTTATTTTGTAAAATAACTCAAGTTTTGTAAATATTATGGATACTACCTCCTCGTATGATGTCCAACAGTTAAATCTTCCTAAGTACACCAGTTTCCCAAAGTTATCCACCGGTCAGTTTTACTTTATCTACTATATATAGTAAATAGGGGAAGTATTGTATTCCATCCAAAACTTCGATACCGAGATTTCACCGAAAATATATGTTTAGAGGTGTCCTGAGTCCTAATGAAGCATTTATGGAAACATGTCCGAGTGTGTATGTGTGTGTGTGTGTGTGTGTGTGTGTGTGTGTGTGTCCTCAGAACTCAAAACCGAAACGTCGGATAAATACCAAACTTCGTATTTGAGTTTAGTACCTTCCAGGTATGCGACACGAACATTTTCAAGAAAATCCCCACGATAGACTATCCTTTACATGGAACATTTTTCGAAAATTGTGAGTTTCTTAAAAATGGCTCTAACGATTTTGATTAAAATATCATAAGTTTAAGATATATTCATGAAAAATGAAATGTATATCTTGAATTTTCTGGAAATGTCCACGAAAGTCCTCTTCATTTTGAATAACTTTGGTACAACTGGCAAACCGTAAGAGATAGACAAAATTTTACTACACAACAAATGTAGATCTCGTTAAAAACACACAATTTATATCCTATACATTTTTTTTATATCGAGGGAACCATTTCCAAGATATTGCTTATATTTGTATTAATCTTCCAATACTTATACATTTTCTTAAATGGGAATTGTTAATAGTTTTTCTTTCTTTTTTATATCCTGGACATGCAAAGAGAGTGGAATGCGCCACATAGCAACCAGCTCTTAAAATATTTGACTATCGCTTAAAGCCTACCATATTCCCCTTGCATCTACAAGAAAATTAGCAATAAGTTTCTGCAATTGTTTATCTCGATTAACCTGAAGTAGATGGAGAATAGGTGTTTTTAAAAATAGTTTGTAGAGGAGTAGGGAAAGTCATGCGAGTGCGACATGTCAAATTTTTAAAGAGCACGTTAGCCCAAATATGGCAGCAGATCTTTGAGCATAGTGCCTCCATCTTCAATGAATACTGAAGGTCCATTACAGTTTCGTTTGCTATGAATTATTCACCATATTGTGTTAGCATTGGTTGGCAACATAACTTGAACTCCGCCATGCATTGGAGTGAATACGTTTATAATGACGTAATGCTGCCTGACAATTTTAGTAAATGCTGAACCTTTCTTCTTTTGCCATGGAGTTGTTGTCAAGAGATCATCCACCAAAATAGTCTATCAAATTCAGAAAATGTTGATCCCCAGGCTATCCAATTCTGCTTCCTGCAATTCCAACATACTTGACAATCAGCAACCACATCAACCCCAAAACAGTAAGATGTCAAAAACATCATTTACACATTACAAGAAGAACCCACTGACTGGGAAATCAACACACAACTGTACTGTTTCACTGCTTTCCTGTAAGAGGGTACGTGCTTTAGGTATAAGATACAGCAGTTTACGTATGTTACGTCCCTCAAGAATATGTAGGACTTAAAATAAGATGAAGGCGTATTTTTATGTCCAGAGTGCAAAAGGATTGTTACTGAAATGTGAATATTACCTGTAGCTGAGTAACTAATATCAACCATGCTTATACTTTCTCTGCTACGTATAGTAAGCAGGGAAAGTATTTATTTAACAAAAAAATTCTATATCGAGATTTCACTTGTAATACATGTCTTGAAGTCCCCTGAATAAAAAAAAAACATTTTTATAAAAAGATCTGTGTTTTTGTTTTGAACAGCATAACTAAAAATTGAAAAGTCGGATCAACATCAAACTTGTTCAGTGTCTTCCAAATATGCGACACGAAGATTTTCAAGAAAAGTCGCACACACCAAACTACGCTTTACATGGAAGATTTTTCGAAAATTGTGATTTTCTAATAAATAGCTATAAAGATTTTTATTAAATTAGCATATATTGAAGATATTTACATGACAAATAAAATGTATATCTTGAATTTTCTGGAAATAGCCTGTGAAGTCGACTTCAATTGGAAGAATTTTTATAATCTTGTATAACTGGTAAATATAAGTGACAAACGATAATATACTAAACAAAAAAATGTAGATCTCTTTAAAACACACAATTTATTTTAAATAAGCTTTTTGTGGTATAAGCCGTCTCTGAGATATTCGTTATTAAAGGTTCAGATTGTTCATTTCTTGGTTGTCCTTTCAACATTCAGTTGTTTCTCGCGATTGAATGGAAACAGTATGGAATTTTAAGGCCAGTATATAGCGTCCAGTTCTTAAACATTTGACTATCGATGTTCCCTTTGTATCTATGAGGGGCATTCAAATGAAACCTGGTCAGTGCATCTAACTTTGCATTACACGTAAGTGGCACCACGTAACTGCGTGTATGGTGGCACCATCTATTGGTAGAGCAAATAAAGCGTGTGCAACGTTTGACGTTACATAGCGACAGTGTGGTTTCACGCCGAAGAGAAGGTGGTCACACAAGTTATCGTCCACTACTGAAAATGAAGGCGAGTAAGCAGGAACAACGTGGAGTGATTCGATTTTTAGCGGCGGAGGGAGTTGGAGGCCATGAAATGTATCGACGGATGAAGGCTGTGTACGGTGAGTACAGTCTATGTCGTTCAAGTGTGGTGGAATGGCGCAAAAGATCTTGAGGGGCGCAAGTTACTGGAAGACGATGCTCGTCCTGGACAGGCTCATCGTGTCATCGCACCTGAAATGACTGCGGAAGTGAATGCTTTAGTCTTGGGCAACTGCAGAATCACCATGGACGAGATCCATTGGTTACTGCGTATTAGCGTGGGCACCATTCACACCATAATGCACCAACACTTGAAATTTCTAAAAGTTTGTACGCAGTAGGTTCCCCACCAACTGACCGCCGAACAGCGGAATACTCGAATGGCGCTGTCTTTGAGTCATCTGCAACGTTATTATGAGGAGGAATACGGCTTTCTGTCGCATATTGTCACTGGTGACGAAACATGGTGTCACCATTTTGAACCGGAAAGCAAGCGTAGAGTAAGCAGTGGAAACATGCGACTTCACCACCTCCAAAGAAATCAAAGACCGTGCACACCAGATCTGGTAAGGTCATGATGTCCTTTTTGACAAGAGCTCACTGCTTGTCGAGTTCCTGGAACGGGGAACCACCATCAATGCCCAGCGTTATCAAGCCACTTTACAGATCCTTAGGCAAGCCATCAAGTCGAAACGCACAGTTATGTTGTCCAATGACTTTATTCTCCTGCTTGATAATACCCGCCCACACACTGCCAATACGGTGAAGACGACATTGCAGCAGTTTCGACGGGAAACGATGGAACATACACCGTACAGTCCAGACCTTTCACTGTGTGACTCATGTTTATGGACCTCTAAAACAAGCTATTCGTGGACATGGATTCACAACGGCCGACGAAGTGTGTGAATGGGTCCAGGCCTGTATCTGACAGCAGCTTACTAGCTTCTTCAAAGGTGGAATCAACCGGCTAGTGTCACAATGGGATAAATGTGCCAACAGCTTTGGTGACTATTTTTGAGTTAGTAAAATCATTACCGTTACTTTACACAAGTGATCGGGCTTCATTTGAATGACCCTTATATAACGAAATGTGTAATGTAGCCATTCCTGCAAAGGTTTATCTGGATTAAAATGTAGTAGATAGAAAAATAAGCTTGTGTAAGAATAATGTATATTACCAATAATAAATTATATAGGGCAGGGAAGGTTATGTAAATGTGTCATATCAAAATTTTCCCTCTTAATTTGAGTATTTCAGTTAGTGAGAGACACAACTGATATCAAATTAAATTTATCAATGATTTCCAATGTAAATTTGAAATTAACACTGTAATTATTTACTATTTATAGGATAACTAATTCTTATAATTTGCATATTTCAATGCAATTTTTATATACTATTAAACTACAGTGTATCAGCTATCTAATTGTTAAAACATTGTTTAGTGCGAGTGTATACACAAGTGGCGAACCTAGCGTACATATGTATTCCAACTATAACAGTTACAAAACCCACTGCTTTTCAATTCTTCTTCTTCTTCTTTAACGGATTACCCTCCTCGTTGGAGGACTTACAAGCCAATGCCTTGTGTCAGTGGCCTTGGAGGAGCAAGCAAACTCTAGATCATAGCATACCAGGAAGCGTGATCAGTCCAATGCCTGGCACAGCGGCGAAGAAGAGGGAAATTAAATGTAGTAATGATAGGAAAATTTGCAGATCAAATTATGCAACTCAGCATTCGCCTAGCGACGAGGAAAACCGCAAGAAAACCATCGGTAAGATTGGTCGGCCCGCGGCCTCAGACATTACTGCCTAAGCATCCAGTTCGGTGTTTTTCAAAGTTACAAATTATAAGACAGTAAGTCCCGCTCACATACACAATTATTTTTTATACTCTGGAATATTTTCATTGTACTAATGCTTACAATTCCAAGAAGCATATAAACATATAAACTTCCTAACGTGGGGAATTTAGGGAGAGTTGCCTTATTTCAAACAATAGAGCGATGAAAATAGAAGTTGGAAAACATTCTGCGCAATTAACATTTAAAAATGCATTAAAACTTACATACCTACCTACTATATCTTTAATATACGAGAAATGTTTTTAAAGTAAGTACCGATAATTTTTAAAACAGTAACAGAATATTATTTTACAAATATTTTATTATCATTCATTGCCTTACACTATTATTTCACATAGTCACCGCCGTTATTCAGGCTCTTTCTTAACAGGAAACCAGTTTTTGTATGCATTCGTCAAAGAATGATGCCGCCTGTGAGGAAAGCAAGTCTGCACTACTTGCTTCAGAACAGTCCGGATTTGGCACCAAGCTATTTACATCTGTTTCTTAATCTGAAGAAATTTCTTGGTAGAAAAAACTTCAACGACGATGTGGAGAAGTCGTGTAAGATAATGAACGAAAATAAGGTATTTGGAAAATAATGTTCCGTTTTCTTTTAATTATCGGTACTTACTTTAAAAGCACGCCTCGTACCTCATCCATTTAACCTGTATTTATACTTATACAATGCTTCTAATAATATGAGCCGACTGTGACTCTTGTTTCTACGAGTGGCTGTTTTTGCAGAGGCGGCCGCACTTCCTTACTCTATCTGGAATCATCAGCTACAATTTTCGGCCCTGGCATTACGTCGGCAGCCTGATTAACATCAGCAGTCCGCTGCACCATGTTCCTACAGCGCTCGCCAGGTTACGTCCTCTCCGCCAGTAGAGGTAGCGTTTATGCTGTCTCCACGTCATCACCTGTCCTTCCCGGTGACCCCCCCCCCCCCCCCCGAGCAATGCGTCTCAACGAAGAAGAGTTGAGACAGTTAGTTCTCAAGGAGCAACGAAGAAGGACTTTTCTTGAGCTTTGTGTCTAGGAGCGGCCGTCTCCACACTTTTCGGCCTTGTCTAAATTATACATAACATATAGGTACTTTCGACGTAAGTAAATTTTCTAAATTCTTTTAGTGTGTGGAGTGGCATTTAGAATCTTATGGAGGCGAGTTTATATTAGAATACCATCGCGTGTTAGATTTATTTCAAAATGGCAAATGCTGTGTGAGAAGGACAAATTAAAATGCTATGTGCTTCAATTGTAATATATCTCTGTTTCTACATTTGAGTGTTAATCTATTCAGGCTTTTGGGCCTGCACGCATTATTACATTTATTTCGAGTTGTTTAAATCCTTTTTTCATTTTCTTTAACCTTTGGTAGTGCAAACAATTATTACTCTGAGGGAATGCTTTATTTCTAATGCATTCTATAATGTGCCCGGCATTTTACTTTCTAGTAATTTTTTAAAGAAATTGTGGCATTCTATATATCGACTACATTTAAACCGGCCTGGCATGAACGTTATAAATATTATTGATCAGATTGGAAACCTGAAAAAATTAAACTGATTGCCATTTTGGACGTTTCACACATTCTCATTAATTGTTGCTATTACTAGCGCTAACATTTGTTGCTATTGTGTACAGCATTTAGTAAGTTGAACGTATACTATAATTATTTTTGTAAAAGTCTCCGTAGCTAGTCGTGTTTATTATTTCTGTTTTCAACTGTTTGTATTTCATTGTGTGTGTACAATTTTCTCTTTCCTTGTTAAGCTAGCTCACTCTTCCAGAACGTTGAGAATTGATTACGCATATGGTTGGGTTGTAAGAGGATTATTTTAAAACAAAGCGTACATTTATGGTAAAACAAAAGTATTTCAATGTTTGTTTTAAAAATTTAATTTTCTTCTTTCATCATGTTAACACCCCTTAGCATTTTATTTTACAATTTTAGAGAGAGAGACGTAACTTTATTCAGAGTGCTTTTTTGGGTTTAGGGGACCTTAGAGAATGCTGTTCGTTTTGGTTAAATTTTAAAAACTAATTTTTGGAAGTAAAAAAGAACATAGAGAAATTTATACCTTAAAAGGCAATTATAAAAGTTGAGAGTATAATTATTGGCTTTCATTTTAACACAATTTCAAAGGGAGAAATTAATTAATATAATATATCCTACCACAGGTATGTGTAACAGGAGAGTTCTACTCGTAAGAATCCGCTATCTGAAACCTTTGTCTATTTAACTGAAGAATGCAGTCCGTCGGTCACTTCCTGATGATGTGTTGCTCATCATCTCGGCTATCACTGAAGATCCTGTTGTGTCTGGGTTCGAATACTACTATAATTCTTTTTGTGGTAGAAACATGTCTTCGTTGCATATGAAATTCAAGACACCTTTTTTTATTGTTCTGTGCTGTAACAAGAAACGAAGAACAAACCTTTTATGTTTTTTTAATTTATTTATTTATAGTTTCTGAAACATCTTAGGTCTTATAGCGACTTTTGCAAGGTAAATTAAATTAAATTGAATTTTATTTATGGACGCTCTTTAACTGCTGCGGTCCTTAGCGTCTCATTCTATATTGGGCGTGCAAGACCGGGAATTTTGCTCAGAGGCCTCTTTATCAGGTTTGAGGTTCTTTTACGTGCTGTAAAGCCACAACACGGGACCAACGGCTTTACCATCCTTCCGAAGGAAGCCATGCTAAGGAGTTTTAGCCTGAAAAAGTCCATCGCCCTTGCCGGGTTTGAATCGGCGACCTCGGGAACTAGAGGCTAGCATGGTAACCACTCAACTACGGAGGACGATTTTGCAAGGTAGTAGGTACATATTACAGCAAGTAGCATGTAATACAGTTATCATTACATAATTATGTTTTGGATACATTGAGAATAACATTGAGTGAATTACATGGTAATACTGTGATGGGTGACAATACAATTGATCAGTGAGACAGTAACTATGACAAGTGATATTTAATGGTTAATGTGGCATATGATAAGCGTGATTTACAGTTTATTTAGTATTCCAATGTCACTGAGGAAAATCTTCAGCTTGAAATAAGCTGACGGACTTCCGATTGCGTTAGGAAGTTTGACGGGGATTCCGTATCTTTTCCTCTTAAGGTCGATTGGTTGCCTTTTTGTGACTATATGTTCTATAGTCAAGGTAGCAGAGCAGAAGGGACATTTTGGTGAATAAGTCTGGAGTGGACTATGCGAATCCTTGTTGTTTAAGTACATGGCTTCACTTTCACTTCCACCAGTGCGCGTTGCTTTTCACTTTTCTAACAACGTAGAAAAACACTTTTACATGTGTATTTAGTCTTTGCGAATTTCTTGTCACAATTAGCACATATTACTCGCAAGGTTATGGTCAAAAGCTGCGTTGCAATTCTTAAAGTACTTCCGGCGCAAAAATCTGCTAGCGAGGAGCACAGGTTCCCCGTACCTTTTGAAGTCCAAACTGTGTGAATTTTTCACAACCATTCTATATATACACTACGTGATCAAAAGTATCCGGACACCTGGCTGAAAATGACGTACAAGTACGTGGCGCCCTCCATCGGTAATGCTGGAAGTCAATATGGTGTTAGCCCACCCTTAGCCTTGATGAAAGCGTTCACTCTCGCAGGTATACTTTCAATCAGGTGCTGGAAGGTTACTTGAGGAATGACAGCCCATTCTTTACGGAGTGCGGTACTGAGGAGAGGTATCGATGTAGGTCGGTGAGGCCTGGCCAGAAGTCGGCGTTCAAAACATCCCAAATGTGTTCTCTGGGATTCAAGTCAGGACTCTGTGCAGGTCAGTCCATTACAGGGATGTTAATGTCGTGTAACCACTCCCCCACAGCCCGTGCAGTATAACAGGTGCTCGATCGTGTTGAAAGATGCAATCACCATCCCCGAATTGCTCTTCAACAGTGGGAAGAAAGAAGGTGCTTAAAATATCAATGTAGGTCTGCGCTGTGATCGTGCCACGCAAAACAAGGGGTGCAAGTCCCCTCCAGGACAAACACGACCACACCATAACACTACCACCTCCGAATTTCACTGTTAGCACTACTCACGCTGGCAAATAACGTTCACCGGGCATTCGCCACGCCCACACCCAGCCATCGGATCACCACATTGATTCGTCACTTCACACAACGTTTTACCACTGTTCAATCGTGTAATGCTGACGTTCCTTACACCAACCGGGGCGTCGTTTGGTATTTTTCTGTGTGATGTGTGGCTTATGAGCAGCTGCTCGACCATGGAATTCAAGGTTTCTCACCTCACACCTGTCATAGTACTTGGAGTGGATCCTGATGCAGTTTGAAATTCCTGTGTGATGGCCTGGATAGATATCTGCCCATTACTCTTTACGACCCTCTTCAAATGTGGGCGATCTCAATCAGTCAACAGACGAGGTCGGCCAGTACGCTTTTGTGCTGTACATGTCCCTTCACGTTTCCACTTCACTATTACATCAGAAACAGTGGACTTAGGGATGTTTAAGAGTGTAGAAAACTCGCGTACAGACTTCTGACACAAATGACACCCAATCACCTGATCACGTTCAAAGTCCGTGAGTTCCACGGAGCGTCCCATTCTGTTGTTTCACGATGTCTAATGACTACTGAGGTCGCGGATGAGTACCAGGCAGTAGGTGGCAGCACCTAAGATGAAAAACGTATGTTTGTGGGGTTTCCGGATACTTTTGATCACATAGTGTATATATGCAGTTCTGAGAGGCGCGAATGTGAAGCTTACAAATTAATTATATTGGTCCCTGAGCTGGCATGAACTTGCTTTACGTTTAAACACAAACTAATTTCTGTTGTCCTGATTGTGCAACTCGGGGTCACTTGGTAGTAGAATACAGTGAAAATATCCCCGGTTCATGGAACATTTCGGACTTTCCCTAGCTCAGTTACTTGTGTCTTATTTACACGCCAACTAACAAAAGTTTCTACGAACATGTAACACTGAGTGCAATAATCTTTAGTTTTGTTTCTTCCCAACGCTTGTTACATTTCTGCTGGTGTGAAGTATTAACGTTTCTTGAAAATAAGATATAGCTACATACACATTTCTTTACATTGCACACATGAATGAACCCTGTTATCCAATAAAGCAACTTAAATGTGACAATAAATATACAAACATGATTAAATAATAGGAGAGGGGTAAATACTGTTTCAAACAAATATGAGTAGAATTTTAGAAATGGTGAGATTTTCAGAAGACTATTTGATTTTCTTACCAAGTTTCAGCAGTAATGTCTTTCACACCTCTAAAGAAATGGTTGAAATATTCACGGAATCAAATAACTTTATCCATGTGTAAACTGCTTTTCCTATTTTGGTAAATTAAACCAGATATTCCGAGTCATTACATTTACTCTGCAGCTGCACTTCTCTCTGCTGGCATGTAATTACCACAATGCAGTAACAAATTGACTTTGTTGTAATATAAGTTTCTTGTTTAACTAGCTCCACCTTTCAGAACGGTGCTTCAGAGAAAATTAAGTTGCAAGTTGAGTGGCTCTCTTGGGATCTCCTCTGATTGCACGAGGACATTGCGCTTCCAGAAGTTTTTAAACGAAGAATCTTGCATGTTCTCCTAATGCTATACACTAATCCAAATGTCGAGTAATTTCCTTAATACACACATCGTGTAACTAATCGGAAATTTTCCATCAGCAATAACAGCATTTTTTTAAATTATGCGTTTAAATCCGTTGATATACCACACTGACTTATCTGCAACAAAACAATCTCTATGATACAATTACTAGTTCACTTTTCTTTAAGGTGGATACATTTCTGTTTAAAACTATATATTTGATAGAGGATCAAACGGAACGTGTGAGCTATGTTAAATACATTTAAATACGTGCGAAGGCTTTCACGGCCGGGATTAATTGATAAATTAGTAAAAGCTTCCGGGCTGGAAGGCCGTGGTCTGTGTAAATTATTCACACCTGACGTGCCGGTCAACTCTTTGGTTGCCTTCTTCAAAGGTTTAAGACCCCGGGCAGCTTAAAAACAACCGCCAACGAGGCGACAAACACATCGCAGTTTATAGCTGAGGACAAGGTGAGGAGTGGCTCATGACTGGTGGGTCAGCAGTGCCGTGTGCCATCGTTGGTACCGTGATCAATCATGCATGACTTAGCCTCGATGCCAAATTGTAGTTTGGTATTTTAAAAAAATAACGTACTTCTTCTTCTTTGCAATGGATTACTCTCCTCGTTGTAGGATTTACACCCCAAGGACTTACAAGTCAATGCCATGGATCGTAGCCTTTTGAGGAGCAAACAAACTCTAGATCATACCATATCCAGGATAGTTGGTCACCCCAACGGCGGTGAAGAAGAAGAAAATGAAATGTAGTGATGAAAGGGATGATACGAAAATTCGTGGATCAAATTATCCAACCCAGCATTCCCCTAGCAACCGAGGTAAATCCGAAAAAACTTTCGGTCAGATTGGTCGGCTCCGGGAGTTACATAGAAGCCGGTACCTCCCGAATGCGGATCACAGACGTTACCACTTGAGCCATCCCCCTCGTTCAAAATAACGTACACCGTAATTAAATTAAAATGTTCACTGAAGTTCACAGAATAACTGACAAGAAGTCTGAGAAAAGGCATATGATACGCAATGGAGGAGTACACTTTAAGAAGAAAGTAATTTTTCGGGCGTAAACATCCTTAGCATGGCTTCGTTTGGAAGGGAAGTAAAACCGGTGGTCCTATGTCGTAGATTTACGAGAACCATAGTAGTTAAAGTGCGTCTATTAACAAAAATTTTAAAAACACACACACACTTTAAGGTTACAAGTCCCATTGCAAGACAAAGGGCATGCTCCTGTGTCGATTCTCCCAATGATAAAAGCACTTACTCCGATATCGAAATCTACTGTATTATGAGCGCCATGTATGCTAAAGGAATTGACTATGTCTCGGCAGGAGGAACTAAATATGTTCATATTATTGCCATTAGAAGCGGAATATGTACACGATATAAACATTGGGCAATTGCACTTGATTGTAGTTATGAAGTACTATTAGAAGACGGTACGCTGGGCCTCGGGGATCAGCTCACCCGAAATGTGTCGGTCGAAACTTTATCAATGATTATGTGTACTCTGTTATTTTAAATTCAATGCCATAAATAGATACCGTTCTTTCAAATCTCAGATCGTGCAGCTGGGGATGCCAAGTACGCCTGTACTACTTTTTCTCAACGTAAAATGTAACACTAAAAGCAACTAACACCATGGGGAATCCCTATGGAGATCCTGAAAATGAATGCTGCGGAGAAGTAGTAGTCCTTCAACAATAAACTGGGTGGTGTCAATTGAGATGCAATCTGATTAAAAAGGGACAACCTATTTAAGTCCTTTACATTTGTTTTTGTTTGTTTTTATTTATTTTGAGGAAGTAAACTATATTCTCCAGTTAAACTATATATGTTCTAAGACAAGGTGAACGGTAATACAATTCCACCTGAATGGTAATCATAAGTCCTAATGCTCAGAAACAGTTCAGTGTAATGTTATTCAAGGGAGAAACACTCACATACAAAGGGAACTGAACGAGATGCCTTTCAATGAAAGTGAAACGTTTAACCTTCATTTACCAAGAGATATTGTAAGATTACCATATGAATCTTGACAGGCTATTCCTGGTTTAAAAACAGAGAACCAAAATTAAATTGAGTTCTATTTAGGGACGCTGTATTACTGCTGTGGGCTATATTGGCCGTGAAAGACCGGAAATTTTGCTCAGAGGCCTCTTTATCAGGCTTAAGGTTTTTTTACGTGCCGTAAATCTACGACACGGAGCCACCGGCTTTACTTCCCTTCCGAAGGAAGCCATGCTAAGGATTTTTACGCCCGAAAAAAATCCATCGCCCTCCGCCGGGTTTGAACCCGCGACTTCTGGAACTAGAGATTAGCATGGTAACTATTACACAACGAGGACGACTAAATAGAGAACCAGTAATATGTAAGGCTGCAGTGAAAGCAGCTCGTAGAGCTGGCTCATTACTTTATTTGCTTAATGTACAGTACTTCCATTTTTGATCGAAAATGACATATAAATAAAATTAAAATACAAAAGCCAATGTTATGCAGCTTATAGTTCATTTTAAACTTTTGAAACAGAAATGTACCTAAGACTGCACCTTGGAAAATATGGAGAATGACCCATATCTGCTCCGGAGCTGAGGAGCCAACAGAGTTACGTCAAGTCTTAAGTAAACTCAGAGTGACCACAATTAATGCTTAAGCATAATAAGGGAAGAAAGCATTTGCATTATACGTACGCAAATGGTTCTGCTAACTCGCTGAATGCACGCTGCAAGTCGAGCACACTTGACCCAGTTCCAAAAATAGGTATATGTAGGAATGGTAGACACCGGGTCCTTAACTTTTCCATTCTTCCTGCGTCCTCCAAGGAAGGAGAAGGTGCTTCACTGATATTAAGAAACCATGTCCCCATAATGCCTGGCCACGTCACGTATTGCTGACTAAACCTCCTTTTGAAGAAAAGGATATAATGATATCCGGCATTTTTGTTCTTCCTGCTGTTTTATGTGCATTTGGAGATGCTGCAGCTTTTGTTAAAATCCTTTTGCTTTATTAGCGTGTTTTTGTCATTCAAGATGTTGGCTCTTTCATTTCACTTCTAATGAGGTGTTACTCGGCAGCTTCATTAGGAATTAAATATGTTCTCTTACAAGGGAAGTGTTTGGTTTCCCACTCAAGAAATGGAATTTAATTACACAAAACTAATCACCATATTGCTCTTACATAAAGTAAAATCTGACACTATGGCGTTGGAAAGCATTCCATATCGCTACTTACCTTGCTTTTAATAGTATTTTACGTCCGTTCTTACTTAAGCGGCACCGAATTGGTGATACAGAAATGAAATGTGAAGCAGTATTTTTAACACTTAAATGGTTTCAGTCAAATTATATAATATGTAAATTCAATAACAGCCCGCCTTGAAGCAATATGTGTATGTAATAATTTGTAAAATGTATGTAACAGTCATTGCATATGCTTATATTATTGTAAACATATTCAATAAAGTTATGTGAATGCATTACGTAATTTAACAATGTAGGAGCTGTGAGAATAATAGGTTAAAAGTTGCTAACAGTGAGGTAACCTTGAGGCAGTAATGAGTAAGAATGTTTAATAATGATACTCGTCATTATTGGAGCAACAATAATATAATTTTAGTGACAGTTTATAAAATAGCCAATCAACAACCAGAAAAAGCTTTAGTTAAATGAAGGTATTCTATTGGAGTAAGATTAGCCAATCAGAAACTGAAAAGGAGAAAATTTTTACAAATTTGGAGTTCAGTTGCCTGCAGACAGCCTTACTAACCAGACGCAAAAAGTGTCCTCAAGAATTATAGTATGTATTCGTGTAAGACGAAAAGTAAGTTTACGTGTTAAAAAGTATAATTAATTAATAAAAAGGATCTCACAGCTCTCTATAAAAGTAAAATGTTATTTAAATCGTATCAAGCATTAATAAAAGGAGTGAAGTAAAATTATAATCTTTGTAAGCCTACATTCTTGTTGCATCACAACCCTGCTAAGAGAAACATGTCTCTAAAAATAATACTGACGCAGCCGAGGCAAACTTAAATATTTATACTTAAAGAAACAGTCAAATTACAGAGTTTATATTTTTAAATTTGGGACGAAAGCTACCGGGGTACCATACGTGTGATTGCAACGAATTTCAAGTTCGGTTCCCCACAGTTGAAATATAATACAAATTCTTCAATACAACCTTCTTCAAATTGACGCCTAAAGCGTGGTGCTCATAAATAACATAACAAAACATCTTCTCAAATTGGCGTCCATACGTGGAGCTAATAAATACATCTTCAAATGATAATTGAGATAGGAACTTTTTGAAGAAAACATTTCAAGTTTAAGTTTAGGGTACCTCCCCGATATTTTATGGTTAGAAGGGCTGAGAGAAACCTGCAAAAAGCCAAGATTAGGTAGGACGGTCCTGGCCAGATTTTAACCGCGCGCCTCCCATTCAGGAGTCCAGGTCTTAACATCTCGGGTACTCCTGTCCGTCTGTTTAAGTTGTGCTTCAGGAATCATACAACACTCCAAAAGAGGCTCGTTTACTTTCTCTACTATCTATCTATATTAAGAAGAGGGAGTATTGTATTCCCTCCAAAATTTGATACATAGGTTTCACTGGAAAGACACATTTTGAGTGTCTCCCTGAATCCAAAAACAGCATTTTTTGAAAACTTTAGTGTATGTGTGTATGTATGTGTGTCTGTGAACAGCATAACTCAAAAACAAAGAGTCGGTTAAATACCAAACTTGGTATTTAGTATGTTTATCATCTTCCAAATTTACGATATGAAGATTTTCAAGACAAATCTACCTCAAGTTTGAGGTAGATTTTTCTTTACATGGTATTGTAAAGAGATAGATCTACCTCATCTACATGAGGTACATATTCCTTTACTTGGAATATTCTTCGAAGCTTTTTTTATTTTCTAAAAGGTGGTTATAACGATTTTGATTAAAATACCATATATTAAACATATTTACATGTCAAAATTCATATCTTGGATTTTCTGGGAATAGCCTGTGAAGTCCTCTTCATTAGGAAGAAGTTTCATATAAGCTTGTATAGCTGGTAAATATTAAGGATAGAACGTACTACACAAAACACACAATTTATTTCAAGTAAGAGTTTTTTGGGGTGTGTGTGTGTGTGTGTGTGTGTGTGTGTGTGTGTGTGTGTGTGTGTGTGTGTGTGTGTGTGTGTGGCATCAGCCATTTACGAGATTTCCGTTATTAATGCTTAGCCATTCTTTTAAACTCCTGTCAACATTCAGATGTTTCTCTTATTGTAACATTATGAAATTTTAAGGCTAGCGTATAACGTCCAGTTCGCTATTCCCTTTGTATCTATAACAAAATGTGTAATGTAGCTATTTCTGCAAAAGTTTATTTGGATTAAAAGGAAAGATGTAAAATAGGGCTTAATAAGACTGTATACGATAGAGGGCAGAGAAAGTCATGTGAATGTATCACATCAGATTTTACCTATCTCTGTCACCTACCTAGCAGGTAGAGAAGATATTGCATTCCATTAAAAAATTCCACACGGATATTTCACCGTAAATACGTGTTTTCAGCCTCCTGAATTAAAAAGAATCATTTTTAGAAGAAGGTCCATTTGTGTGTGTGTATCTGTGAGCAGCATATCTCAAAAACGAAAAGTCGGATAAACACCAAATTTAGCTTCAATAACTTTCAAAATGCCACACAAAGATTTTCAAGAAAAACCCCAGCCCAAACTATCCTTTACGTGGAAGATTTTTCGAAATTTTCCATTTTCTAAAATTACTAAAGATTTCGATCAAAATGCCATATATTAAAGATATTTACATGAGAACTAAAACGTATACCTTGAATTTTCTGTGAATAGCCTGTGAGGTCCTCTTCATTCGAAAGGAATTTTGTAGGTATAACTGGTACACGTTATGTGATAGAAGAAAACGCACTACACAAAAAGCAATTCTCATTAAAACACACGGTTTATTTCAAATAACGATTTTTGTGGCATTAACCATTTTGAGATATCCATATTAATGTTTCGAATAGTTCAATACTTACCATTCTTTTAAAGTCCTGTCGATTTTCAATTATTTCTACCGATGTTATGGAAAGAGAGTGGAATTTTAAGGCCAGCGCATAGCGTCCAATTCTAAAACATCTGACTATCGCTATTCCCTTTGTATATGTATATAACGGAATGTGTAATGCGGCTATTTCCGGAAAGGTTTATCTCGAATAAAATGGAGTAGATAGGAAATTAAAATATTATAAGAATAATTTGTATACTCACAAATAAGCAATAGAGAAATTAATGTATATGTAACAAATCAGATTTTTATGTACATGAATGCAGTATTATTCTGCATTTATAGTAATTTTCTCCTTCCTCCTTTTCTTCTCCGGTCCTTAAGAAGACCTGTGCTAAGCTAGAAGTATAGCTATTCGTGTGTAAAAGGCATTTATATTATCACAGCTATTTGTGAAGCGTTGGGTTCTAAAAACTGCACTGCCGTTTGTGAAAATTGCAACACCAAGAAAGAATTTCCCGACTAACTCCAAACTTGGTGGAGCTGTAGAAGAGTGTGCAAGCAATAAGTGATTAGGTTTGCAGAGAGATGGGGTATACGTAGGCCAAACAGAGGCCTCTCGTGTTGGTCCGACAAGACCAGTGTTGCGCCCAGTCTAGTCAATGCAAAGCTGTCAAAAAAGGTGGAAATAATAAATTCAGAGCCAGTATGCCTCGTCGACGTCAAAGGGAGCCATATCGGCATGTGAGTGAGTTCGAACGTGGCAGAATGATCGGTCTCCGGGAAGCGGGCTTGTCATACCGTGACATTTCGGCTCGCAGAGGGCATGCTGCAACGACAGTGATGCGTGTGTGGAAGCAGTGGATAGATGAAGGTCGTGCGCGGCGAAGAGCGAGTAGTGGACCATGGAACATGACCGCAGCACGGAATGACCGTAATCTATAACGGACAGTACAGCTTCATCCACAGTGTTGGCTCGACGCTGGAGCACTGCAATAGGTGTGAACTTATCTGCATCAACGGTTCATCCCCGTCTGCTGCAAGCTGGACTGGTTGCATGCATGACATTACGTAGGATTTCATTCTCCAGAAACCACAAGATCCTCCGACTGCAATGGGCACATGAACACCGTCACTGGGGTGCTGAGTGGCAGACGAGTCCCGCTTCAACGTGTCCTACAGTAATGACCGCATACGTGTTTGACGGTACCGTGGTGAGCGCAACCTGGAGGGCTGCATTGTTGAGCGCATAGCGGACAAACACCAGGTGATGTTTTGGGGCGCCAGTGGTTACAACAACCGATTTCGCCTCCTACGAATTGAGGGCACTTTGAACAGCAACGGTACCTAACGATGGTTGTAGAGCCTGTACTACTCCCCCTGCTTCAGGTATTTCCACAGGGCACATTTCAACAGGACAATGACCGGCCTCATATTGCGAGGAATGTACAAGCCTTCTTCGAAGAGCGACGGGTACCATTGCTTCCCTGGCCTGCACGTTCGCCTGACATGTCGCCCATCGAACATGTCTGGGATATGGTTGGTCGGCACCTGGTGCGACACGGTCCTCCAGTCAGCAGTGTCACGGATTTGTGGGCTCGAATACAAACCGCATGGAGGGAAATCCCTCAGGAACTTATTCAGAATCTTTTTGATTCATTGCCACGACGTATAGCAGCTCTAATTGCAGCGCATGTAGGCCACACTAAATACTGAATATTAGGGCTCAAAGGTCATGTATAGATTTGAAAAGTTTATCATTCGTTACTTGTATGTACCTAACCTGTGGTATTAAATTCATTGAATTCATGCGTTTCCTTCTTGGTGTTGCAATTTTCACAAACGTCAGTGTGTTATGTTCGTAGCTATTGACAGCTAATACTCATCTAGATAGCACGTCGAACTCGTTTCCCGCAATGTCAGTAAATACCATTAGTCTGTGTTTATATTTCTTCCACTTGTATGCTTGCCTTCTTCCAGTTGTGTTTTAACAGCTTAGGCAGTGAAATTAGATGATAAATATCCCTAACGTACAATACCAAGAGCTTCTTTTGTGGCTTGTGGTATTGAGAGTATACAAAATATTGCAGGTTGTCTTCAGCTGCGGGATTTCTAATTATTTTACATGAACTTTATCTAGTTTCCAAACTTCCTCAACAAGCTCAGGTTTACACAGCAAGATGGGGAACGCATATTTTAATTAGGAAGAAGTGACATTCGAGCAAGTTGAGCATGCTAGCTATGAATTACAACATATTGATCAGGGTATAATAGGAGCGCTCGCTTAAGGAAAATGTATAATAATAAATATAGAAATTTCTCTGTAGCTCTTAAATTTTAATGGATTTAATTTAAAGAGCCATGCGGATTATTACATATGTTTTAATAAATATTTGACACGCCTTAGGTTTCGGAGACGCTAGGAAAGTCCACGAATCGCCGTCACAAAGTGTGTTCTGAGCGTTCGGCATACTGCACTTGACTATACTAAACTAACTAAAACCTGGTTCCATTTGGGAGGTCACGTGTTCTCCTTAGTTCCCTCAGCTATTCAGACTATGCGTGGCCTTTGAGGAAGGCGGACGTCGCCATCAGTCTCGGCTGCTCAGTCGGTAGGTGCTCGGTGCCCGCCTCATATCTTATGTGTAGGGATGTTGGAATATTCAGGAAATAGGCTGGAAAATCTCAGGTTTTTTATTTTGGGGGGGGAGGAATTCCGAAGAATCTCGGTGTCCAACAAGGAATGCGACGACACGTTATCTTCAGCACTATTTATTTGTTTTATTATCACCTCATTAGTAAAATTTATATCGTACCAGAATTCTGGGAAGTTATTACATCATTTATCGGAAGCACTAATCGCGTATGGGTTTCTTAATCAGAATATCCTTTCCACGCGATAACTATTTAATTCCCGACATCTAATTTCTGTCTTTTTTCTTGCGGAGACGTTTCCGCTAGCCCGTCTGACACACGCCGATCATTTGCACCAAGCTCTCTTCTTTTGTTTGTCCCCTCTTGCGTCCCCCTCACATCCAAGTTTCGGATCTTTTTAGTTTAAATTCTATTGGCTACTTTCAAATTGTATTCGTTGGCTTTCTCTACGGCATGTGTATTTTCCTAGCGTTTGGGACAACAACCCCGTTCTTACCATGCTTTCTTCAGCTAAGTACAAAAAGACATCTCACCCTCGCCTGACCGGGACTGATCCCTAAAAAGGGGAGAAGTTGTCCCACGCAAAACTCTCAAGAATTCTGTATCTTGGTATTTCATATCTGTTTATAGTTAATTTACAATTATTCGTGAATATTTCGTGGAAGACGGGAATACTTCCCATTACACCTTTCAACAGATAAACGACTCGTTAGCCGCAATAAACCTAACAAGAAGTACATAACTAAATTAGTGTGCCACTAACCGAACGAGATGGCTCCGCGGTAACTTGTCAGGCTCAAATTCGGGAGGTCCCGGGTTCGACCGCCCACACTGACCTAGGGTTTTTCGTGGTTTTCCCTCGTCTGTAGGTGAATGCTGTATTGGTTTCCCATTTATCACGATTTCCTTTCCATAATTTCCTTTTCATTTCGCTTCCTTCTCATCTTTTAGATGTGCTTCTAGGTTTCGTGGCGTAAGGCGGTGCCGGACAGAATGCGCGGATGCTCGCTCAAAGAAAAGAGTACTCCTCATGGGAACCAGAGGGCTGCTTGATCGACGAGTCGCTCAGGCCCCTCTCTAGGCAGCTCCAGCAATGGGACGGGCCTTCGAGTCTGGCCATTAAGGATTTCCGCGCGTCTCTGTGGCCTATCTGCCTGCATCCTTCTGTAGATTCTTCACTTCATCCCTTCCTCTGGCGGTCATAGCCACAATAGATCTAAGTAGGTCGGAGTGTGCGAGGTGTTCCACTCCGTTGTATAACGTAACCTAACCTACTGAGACACTGTAATCTGTTATTTTGCAAATAGCAGAGGGAACAATAGCATTTTCGAATTAAGGCATGATTTAAATTTGTTACATAAGATAAGTAAGGTATATATAAACGGGACTATAAATAATAAGTTATATCGAGCTTGATTTCATATTTTAATTTAGCATTTATCAATCAGGCGCTATGAGTTTATGACGGACAGTAAATACATTCTAAATATAGTTTGAATATGGCTTCTTAATTATTGATGTTATGCCTATGTTCGCTATAATAATTCTTATCTGTATTTCGTTTCTTGTAAAATGCAAAGAATTTTAAAATCGTTTAATAACTGCTTTATTTCTTAAGGACGGTATGCCTTTACAGAAATGGGTATCATTAAAATAAGTGTAACTTTATGCAGTTGGTGTTCAAAAATCGGTAAAACTATTTTTCTCGGCGCTAAAGCAGCTGTACCTATACAAAAACAGTGGAGCGGGGCACATATATTTTCCGTTACTAATAAGCTATCTATTGATAGTTTTGCATGTCTGCTGCTCCTTTTATTCTGCCGACTTTTGGGCCTTGCTTTCCTTTACTCTTTTCCTCAAAAAGTTGTGATTAGCGCTTACGACTCTGTAACTCTATATTTTTCGAAATAATTTTGGATATTTCTTTGTATGGCTTCTCTATATAGCAAACGAAATTCGGCTTATATCGATCTCCCTTTTGTAGAATAAATTAAGAGTTAATCTGCAACTATAAGATAATAAATAAAAACTATATATTAACTTTTGCAATCAGTCGATCAAATAATGTTATTAAAACGAGCTAATATGTGGAAAAACATGACATGATATTATATGGCGCTCCTATGAACACGAGCACGACTCTCTGTGTTATGTAACAGAAGCTTTAGGATTAAAGCGGTTATAAATCTCTAAAGTACGAGCTCAACCACTTGTATTGATTGCTGTGCAATTGTAGTTATATACAATGAACGTAACTTTTTTCTGTGCTCTAATCACTACAAGAGCTGCAACTGCAAATTAATTGGATGGCACCAATGTCTATTGCTCTATAGGGTTTCATAGTTTCGGAGCTGGAACAGTACCCACTCTTCTTGCAAACACAAAACGTGGAACATACTCCAGTATTTCGTGTTTTATTATTTTATTTATTTCATTAAGGAACACATCTTTAGAAAAAATCTGATATGTTACACTCACATGCCTTTCTCTACTCTTGTACAAAATATTTTTACAAACGCCTATTCTCCATATGCTTCATGTTAATCCAGATATCGGGATGTTACTCTTATTGCTAATTTTCTTGTAGATGCAAGGGGAATTGGTAGGCTTTAAGCTATAGTCAAATATTTTAAGAGCTGGTTGCTATGTGGAGTATTCCATTCTCTTTGCTTTACCAGGACAAAAACAAAATGAAAAACAAATTCCATTTTGAGAAAAAAGTATAAGTATCTCTCGATATCTCGATTAACATGAAGCATATGGAGAATAAGCATTTGTAAAAATAGTTTGTACAAGAGTAGAGAAAGTCATGTGAGTGTAACACATCAGATTGTTTTCAATGGTCGTCACGTTTTACCATTTAAGTCGTTACTTTTATCACTTTGCTGGTGAACGAAGTATGTACAGCTGCAAGAAAATGTTTTAACTTTGGACATTTCTTTACCTTTACTGTTGCATTTTTTGTTAATTTGATTCAATTTGTATAAGCATAACTTAAAATAAATAAGAGAGATAAATAAAAGTCTCCCTTGATACGTTTTTGTTTTTAATGCAATAAACATCGACTTTGAAGTTAATTTTAGATACCTAAAACTTCGAAACTGAATTCTAAAACATTTGCTTGTTTTTTATTGGGCACAAAAGGAAAGATATATTAGGTGACGCACATATTTTGTTACCAAAAGAAAATCAAATAACGATATATTGACAAAAGTATGCCAAAATCTGCCACACCGTGTTTACTGCATTATACATACTATGAAACCCACAGAATAAAAACATAAAATGATAGACCGCAATATATGCTGCGCTACAACATCAGAGATACACTACATGAACACAACTGTGAGGTGCACTAAAAACTACTCACGTCAACTTGTATTTCCTTCTCGAACGTCATGGAAATGGATGTGTCACTCGATGTTTGCTATTCGCCACTCGCTTGAAGTCATAGCCTGGGCGTTGAATGTGCGTTCAGACTGTTTCTTTCCTTCTTTTCTGCCTCTGCATCCTTGCAACATCGATTTACAAGTGCAGTTTTAAGGTACTAATATCTAGCCTTTTATTCATTTATGGCCCTAGTTTGATGAATAACACCACCTATCAATTTCGACCTTTATTTTCACTCTTTCTGTATTGAAATTTACTGGATTATTTATTTCCTAAACATGGTTAGCTGGATGTGGAGAATAGGATCACAGATGAATATGAGAAACAGTTCAATTATTCGGTGTTGACCACAATAATTTTAATCAAATATTCAGAATACCATAAACATAGAGAATGATATCCCAGAAAATTGGCAGTCTCTTCTTGCCATAAACATGGAAGTAGGTGTTGTATTGTATTTCGACTGTTGGGGAGTCGAACTTGAAGTAATTACAACCGAACGTATAGTACCCGGTTTCCGGAAGCCTTCGCCCCAAATGTACCTTCCGGTGGCCTTTGCCCCAAATGTTTAAAAAATATTAGCTATGTAATGTTGACTGTTTCTTTAAATATTATATATTTACGTTTGCCTCGGCTGCGCCAGTGTTTATATTATTTTAGAGACATGAATGTCTTAGCAGGGAGTGGTGCGGCTGAAGAATGTAGACTTACACATATTATAATTTTACTTCACTCCTTTTATTAATGCTTGACACGATTTAAATAACACTTCACTGATACAGAGAGAGAGCTGTGAGATTTTTTTAATAATTACTTGCAGTTTTTAACACGTAAACTATTTTTGTCCCACACAAAATACGTATTAAATTTCTCGAGGACGCATCTCGCGTCCGGTTAGAAACACTGTCTACAACCAACTGACTTTTGAGATTGTAAGTTTTTCTTTATTTTAGTTTCTCATTGGCTAATCCTAGTCCAATAGAAAACCCTCATTTAACTAAAGCTTTTTCTGGTTGTTGATTGGCTATTTTATAAACTGTCTCAAAAATTACATTATTGTTGCTCCAAGAATTACAAGTAGTATTGTTAAACTTTCAAATTCATTATTGCCTCAAGGTTACCTCATTGTTAGCAACTTTTAACCTATTTTTCTCACAGCTCCTACATTATTAAATTACATAACACATTCACATAACATTATTAAACATGTATACAATAATATAAACATATACAATGACTGTAATATACACTTTTTATATCTTGTTACATATACATATTGCTTTAAGGCGGGCTGTTACTGAATTTATATATAATATAATTAGACTGAAATCATTTAATGTTAAAAATACTGCCTCAAAAGGCACGTTTTCAAAGATTTAAATTTAACCCAGCGTCGTTTTGCTGGCCTAAAATATAACCCTAGACATTTAGCATTAAAGCATAACAAGAGATAAATGAATGAATGGATGAGACTGCTGATTGATGACCAGCTAGGCATGCAGTGAAGGATGATAAATTGAGGAGTAAGGAAGAGCTCTAGAAGTGGCAGGATACACGTTCTGCATAGATTATTATGCCATGCTCTAAGATCTTGCTGTTCTTTTCTGTGCCCATTACCAGCTCTGTGCACTCAAGTGGCAATCCTGATACAGCTGCCACCCTCTTGCTGGCTTTTTAATGTCCAGAAAGAATTATATGCTGTGAAATAACAGCGTTGTGGAACAGCAGGTCTACACAACACCGTTAAGTTGCAGTATATCCTGGGTAACGCGGGCAACAATTTACACTTAAGATAATTTTTAGGCATAAAATTGATTTAATCGTTGTATCTTGAACTGATATTTCACATAATTTTATATTAAGTGTTAGATTGCGCTTTTATGAATTGAATTGAAAAGAAATAAATTTTATTTCTACCTCTAATTTTACATAAATCTATTATAATAATTTTCCTAGTCATCAGCTTAATCTATCTACAAATAGCCAGGCTATTTAAGAGGTGGCCAACAGCGCCATATTTCACGTGTACAGATATCCCTTCCTGCGTTAAAGAGTTGCAGAACTCAACGGGGCAATTCCAAGTAAACACAGGTCAGCGGGGAACTAGCGCATGAGTGTGAGCAACCTTCGTTCCATCCCCCTTGCTTATCATCGAAACATGTAAACAGACCGAAAAGGTCCTAGAATGGTTTTCGCTTCAATTATGCGGACTTTATTTTCGAGGGAATAAAGCCACTTTTTAGATGTGATCTACTCGTATTTGCCCATAGCTATTTGTAAATTGTGTTTATGCTACTGTTGTCTAATATTACGGAATATAAGCATTGCACAGTTAAATCGAAACATTAAAGTGCGTAATGTAAACCATATAAACATCAGAGCACGTAGTGTTTCACTTTTATTATTAATTATTATTGTCATCAAATTATAATTATTTTATCAACAGTTATTAGTACTGTTATGTTGACTTCGCTCATTAAATAGGTGTTCGATATGTTGCCCCTGTTGATCAATAAGATGTTCCAACAGTCTCTATATAACAATATGGATGCTTCTGAGAACTGCTGGTATAGTAGTAGTGGGTCTTTAGGGCGCTAATGTGACAGTTTCCCATTGACCTGTGCTTACTTGGAATTGCTCCTTTGAGTTCTGCAACTCTTTTAACGCATGTAGGCCCAACTGCGTCGCATTTCTGTACACGAGAAATGCGACGCAGTTCGGCCACCTGGTATGTGCTATATGTGATAATTAGTTTGCCTGGCGCCCCGGCCTTACCGCACTACTCAATAACCCTTGAAAGCCTTAGAGCCCGTATTATCATTCTTCCCCGTCTTCCCTTTGCTGTCCTTGTTTCTCGCCCATGTTTCCATTTTTCTTCTCTTATTTTCTTATCAACATTTTTATAACTACCTACTATTTTTGACCCACTTTCCCCATTTTTTCTTCCATACGTTTTGTCTCCATTATTAGTTCTTTACATCCTGCCATGCAATGTACTATACTTTCTTTTCCACCGATAAATCACAAATTCCTTTTTCCTTACCTTTAACCGTCTTTATTGGGCCCGTTCTCACCCATGCTAATCCTTCTGTTTCTTCTTTGTTATGATGGTTAGCGGGCCCTTCTCTTCCCCACTCTTTTTTATTAATGTATAGAACTTTAGTGACTTTTTTTCTTCTAAGCTTCTCCAGATATTTCTGTCTTCCATTCTGCTTCTTACTGTCTTCCAAAGGTCCTGATGTTTCTTTCCCCTAGGTTCCATATATCTGCCATTTCTATCTTCTTCATAATTTTTTTCCACACCTGCCCACTATATATTTTTCGGCATGCTTCTTTGTTGGTTCATATATATCTTTAATATTTCTCCCTCCCCTTTTACCAAAGATCTAAAACAGAATTTGAAAATTCTTTCCTACATTATTCCATTTCCTCTTGTTCTTCCTAGTTCTATTAAAGCTAACTCATGAGAGGGTATTGCTGCCCCACTGTTGGAGAGCCAAACTTGAAGTATCGTTGCAGCTGTAGCTGTATGGTACACCAAACTTGCAGTCGTTGCAGCCCCACGTATGGTACAAAGTTTCCGGTGGCCTTCGCCCCACGTTCACTTTTCCAGTAGCCTTCGCCCCCACGTTTAAAAAATCAATTTTGTATTTTAATGTTTATTTATATATATATGTATATACCTCGGCTGCGTCATTAGTTATTTTGTAAAGCATGTATCTCTTAGCAGGGCTGGTGTGGCTAAAGAATGAAGACTTACACAAACTATAATTGTATTGTACTTTGTTTATTAATCCTTCGCACAAATAAATAACACTTCACTAATGTATCCTACTGTAGAGCTGTGAGGTTATTGTTAATTGCACTTTTTAACTCGTAAACTTTATATTATTTTCACCGCAATGAATTTTTATGTCTTACGCTGAACAGGTACAAAATCTAACTGCTCGGGTATGCAATCTTGTAGCGTCTACCGCCTGAATTTTTATATTTCCTCTATTTCAAGTCTCTGATTGGCTAAGCCTACTCCAATAGAATACTTTTGTTTAACTTAAGCTTTTTCTAGTTTTTGATTGGCCATTTATAAACTGTTTTGAATATTACATTATTATTGTTGCAAGAACTATTAGTAGCCTTTTTAAACTTTCTAATTGATTGTTGTCTCAAGGTTACCGCATTGTAAGCAACTTTTCGGCTTCTACCTTGTAATTCTATTTGCTACGAAAAGCAGCTTGCTTCTATTCTCATAGCGCCTACATAGTTAAACTACTTAATACATTCACATAACATTATTAAACATATACATAACAATATAAACATTAATACAATGATTGTAACATACACTTTATATATTATGCACATATTGTTTTACAGCGGGCTGTTATTATATTTTATATTGTATAAGACTGATATCATTTAAGTGTTAAAAATACTGCTTCACTCCCCTTGTAGGCCTAATAATTCTTTACAAACATTGAATATACATATGATCTATCGTTATTACTTAACTCTGATCCCCCCAGATTTACAATGCGTATATCTTTCTTGACTCAACCAATGCCTCATACAACATTTCCAGGCATTTATTGGACATTTCCAATTTGCATTTACTCGTCCTTATGCCTTCATTGCCACCTTCCCTTCAGCTATCACCTTCCTATTGTGAGCATCCCATTCTCCACTATTGCTCATCTTTACCCCTAAATAATGACGACCTCCACCTTTTGCGCCCCCCCGATACTGTTTTTCTTCTTTTTATATTGAATTCTCTCGTAAATCCATAACTTTTGATTTGTTTGTATTTGATTGAATTCCTCATTCTTCACACTTATCCCTCTCCGTAGCTCAATTACCATATAGCCCCTGCCATTAAGTCATCCGCATAAAATAAACTCGGTATCTCTTTATTCGAAATTATAGGGCAGTGCAGATTCCTTTCTTTCACTCTTTTGGTATATAAGGTGAGGACATAAAACGGCTATATACGTAGCAGGCAGCACTGTAGTGCTCTAGGTATTTTTCCGATGCGCAACTGGCCGCGCATTACGTGTTCAAGGTTATCTTTATCAGCTGTGCTTCAGTCGTTGCTTTGTTTTTCATACTATAAGGAGAGTTGTGCTTGTGCATCTCAAAGGTAAAATTTAATTCAAAATATGTGTTTTGTGTGATTTTCTTAAGTCTGTTAATGTCTTGTTATTAGTCCACTGTAATGCCTGCCGATAAATTCACGCTTGAACAAAGAATTTTTATGTACGATACATACGTAAAAACCGAATCATGTACACAGGTGTGGGATAATTTCAGGAGAAATTTACATATCCCAGTTCCAAGTAGAGAAAACGTTTAGAAAAATTCTAAACTAATAAGTTTAGTACAATGGGGTCGCTAAACGCTAAACCTAAGAAGCGAAAACGAAATGCTCTAAAGAGGAAAAAATTGACAAAATTGGTGCATATATTTGTGGGAAACCGTAAAAAGACGTTATAGGAACAATCCCACACCATAGACGAACTTAAGGACAATATAAAAACAGGAATTGTGAACATTATGCAAGAAAAACTTATGCAATGTCTTCATGCAGATGGACACCACTTATAACAAGGTTAGAACTCATTATAGTGCATGTTACTATCACTCGTAAGTAACGCGGGAGTTACGGAATGAAAAACCCTCAGTGTAATAGACGGTGTGCGGAGCACGTATACCCTCGATTCGTGCCTCAGCAGAAAACCATCGCACTGTATAAGTAGATTAAATAGGATGGGACTCAATTTACATCGATGTCTTAATGCAAGTTTTTATTCAGTCGTCCATTTTATTTGCATCTTATTCAAATGTTTATATATTGATACGTGTTTCTAATTTCTAGTATATAAATTTCGCTTTCCCATTTCCTTTTTAGTTTAAAAATTACGATTTCTCTGTTCAAAGTCCGCAAATAATATGCACATTGCGGTTTTATAGTGTCCTCCCAAACCTCTGGTTTTCATTTTACAGGAAACATTATGTTGTCTGTGACCACCTGGTAGAACTTGTTCCCAATTAAGAAAGAATCATCAAAATCAGAATTAACAAGTATACAACAAGTATAAGGTTGAGGTAAGAAACTGTGTTTACATAATTTAAGGTAGGTATTAATACTATGATAGAATTTGGATAAAATGTTTATTTTTCTTAATAAAGTACCCCACTATTGTACATTCATGCATTACTATACATTTTCTCTAATGAAAATTTAAAAGCAATTTACCAATTGTTATACAAAAGCGACCAAAATGCGAACATCAGGTTGTTTTGTTTCACCACTACAAGTAAACTTGCATAAAAAATCTGATGTGTTACACTCACATGACTTTCTCTACTCTTGTACAATCTATTTTTACAAACGCCTATTCTCCATATGCTTCATGTTAATCGAGATATCGAGATGTCAATCTTATTGGTAATTTTCTTGTAGATGCAAGGGAAATATGGTAGGTTATAAGCGATAGTCAAATATTTTAACGCTGGTTGCTATGTGGCGCATTTCATTCTCTTTGCATGTCCAGAACATAAAAAAAATGAATAACGAATTTGAGAAATAGTATAAGTATTGAAATATTTAAGGAAATAACAAGCAATATCTCGAAAACGGTTCACTCAACAAAAGAAATGTATATGACATAAGTTGTGTATTTTAACGCGATCTACATTTTTTGTGTAGTAAAATTCTGTCTATCTCTTACGGTTTACCAGTTATGCAAAAGTCGTTCATAATGAAGAATACTTTTGGAGACATTCCCAGAAAATTCGAGATGCACATTTCATTTCTCATGACATTATCTTAAACATATGATATTTTAATCAAAATCGTTAGAGCCATTTTTGAGAAAATTAAAATTTTCGAAAAATGTTACATGTAAAGGGTAGTCTGGGGTGGGGGATTTTCTTGAAAACCTTCGTGTCGCATCTCTGGAAGATACTGAACCTAAATACCAAGTTTGGTGTTTATCCGACTGTTCGTTTTTGAGTTATGCTGTTCACAGACACACACACACAGACACACACACACACAGACACACACACAGACACACACACACACACAGACACACACACGGACATGTTTCCAAAAATGCTTTTTTTGGATTCAGTGGGTCTCAAAACATATATTTCCGGTGAAATCTCGGTATCGAATTTTTGGGTGGAATGCAATACTTCCCCTACTTACTATACGTAGTAGAGAAAGTAAAAAAACTACCTCATTATAGTTAACTCTCACACAGTATAACATTTTACTTCAAAATTTAACAACATTTTAAGCATTTAGACTCGCATGCCATTATTATCTGCGAGATGAGGATTATTACAGGACGAGGAAAGGTACTGTTAAACAGATATTCTGATACAAGAAAAAGTAAAAATATTAAGCGGGCTGGAATTTGTAGAATTTAACTTTGGTGAGATAAGCTGTGTTTATTTCCTCTTGTCCTTTTTAGATAGTGGTTACAGTTCAATTATTAAATAATTAAATTAGTAATTACGTAAATAATACTTTAATTTATTGATCCAAAGGAGGACCATTTTCTTTGTTTTTTGTCTGCAGTTAAGTATTTTATAACTTTGAGCAATCCATCGCTAAAATTTGACAAAAAATATATAGTTAGGTTTTATTATTCTTATACTTTCTATTTCAATACTATTTTATTAATATAAAGCTATTTTGGAGTTACAAACGCCATTTAAATGCCCCCATATCGTTTAGATAGTGTATGTTAACCTCAAGCGAATGTTTCTAAGAAATTTCACCATTGTTTTACCAGTTTTTAATTCATATACTTGAAATTTCCAGGAAAGCTTCACACATACGTACCTAATTACAAATTTTGTGCAAGTATTAAAGAATATTAAGCTGTTAATTTGCAGAAAAATGCTTTTCATAACCATGTTGCTAACATTGAAAAATTAAATCGCACATATGAAAAATCAATGATCTTTTCTGGCACACTAAGCACTAAGGAAACAGAATCAATGTCTGTACAAAAATTTATCCATGTTGGTTCTCTAAGAGCCAAATAACTTTTTCAGAGTGCTTAGGTTATATTTCGTCCGGGAGACATCGGTAGCGGTATACAGCGCTGGAAGCTTCACTCTGCAGTTTCCAGGTCATTTTTATTTATATGTAAACAATATAAACTCCTTTCTATTAGAATTACGAGTTTCTGAACATTATGGTTAAATGTTCACAATGTTGGCATTTTCTAATAAAAAATTCACACGCAGAAGTTATGTAATTATGATAATTTCTTTATTTCATTGATGGTGGTCAGGTTCTTTACGTAGATTCGGATTTTCAGGGTCCCCCTTGCGGAATAAAATCTTAAGAACGTAAGGGCCATAAATTGTGGCTCAATTTCGTTGAAAATACATACATTCTTTGGACGCCTGGCAACAATGGGACGGTATTTGTGTGTGTATGTGTATGTGTTTTACTTGTGTGAGTGCATTGTCCCTGCAAAAATATTATTATAATTTTTTGTATCATTCGGTGGTTCTCCAACACCAGCACTTTTACTATGTGTGCAGACTTCTTAAAGTTATTTTGGGATTTTTCGAAGAGTGATCTAAAATTGTAAAAAGTTCATCATGTTTTCCTTCTATTTAAATAATTCGTTTACCAGTTATCGAACTAATTTCTCTTAATTCAAGAACAAATGCCTATATAGAGAAATAAGGAATATTTGACAGCAAACTACCGACTGGAAACATCAGACTGAACTTGTTGCTCATAAGGAATCAGGTGTACATGACCCAAGTCGCTTGCAACAGTTTTTGCGCTCTACCTGCCGAAACATAACCTGATCGCTCACTATCTCCGGTATTGAAGTGGTTCCGTTACTGTTTGACGGAATTTTGGATATTATCCCGAACACCTAAGATGAGAGTGGTTTAAAGTAAGTTCAGGATCCGTCACGGTAGTTTGACGGTACCCAGAAATGGTCCCGGGTTCGATGCTAGCTCAGCGACTTGCATTGATCTTGGATCTAGGGTTGGTGGTTAATACGACTGATTCATTTTCCTGCCAGTTTGTTTTCAGAACCACCTCCAAGGAAAACCACGCACAAGTGTTTTCTAAACTCCCCTGTTACTTTATTTCAAATTTCCTATCTCCCTATTTCACTATCACATGATTTCTACCTCCTTTTTTTATTGGTTTCTGCGGCTATCAGAGCACTGACCCCTTCCTATGCATCTATTTTTCAGGCAACCTAACGATACACTAACAAAGCGTATTCTGTTCTCACTTGGATAGAATAGAGGAAAAACCAACCCCGTTTCCTGCCTGCTGCTGGCACTGTCTTTTCAACCCACATTCACCTTTACAGTAATACTGGCTTCCCCGGCTTATTTAATACTACTATTCCTACCGTTATTAATATTTATTTTCCTTATGGTTATAATTTTATATTTAGCTACTCAGAACGGATCTACTGTCTGAGGTATCACCCCTGAAAGCCAAAGATCCGCGATTCAATTCCGTCTTCAATGACATTTTGATCTATTTCAGTTTTTTAAACAATACTATATGATATGACCTATCGTAAAGATGCATTTTCTGGTTTTTGTGTTCATATTATTCAAGAGGTGAAAGGATTAATTTTAATAACCTGAATGCAGCAACCACGACTATCTTTTCTTCTAATATACTATATAGTGGAAAACGCAGAACGTACCGAGATTAGTTTAATAATTTGACTAGTCTGTACATAGAACATATTTCATATGTTATTTGCTGAAAAGGGATAGTTATAATCCCGCCCTCATTTCCTCCGCAACGTGTACAATAACCGGCCGCACACAGGCAGAAAAACAATAGTTTCAAAACGCCACAATAAAAACCGGAAGGTGGGGGTATACTTATGAGGTACGCTATAAATTCAAAGGCAAGAAACGTGGCCAAGCGCGGCTGGGATTTAGTGCTAGGGATTATTGCATTTCATGTACAGCGGCGCACTCGTGCTCTCCTCTCAGCTGCTGGTGCCGTATCTCTCGGGTCACTGATTTATAATAACAAGAACATGTCGTCGCTACCAGAATGCATCTTATTTTACTTACTAAGCAGACTGGATGCAAGGACACTTTAAACAGTTTTTTTAAAGAAGTCAGAATAAACTTCTGTGCGGTAGGGTAGTTTGGGAACCAAATACGTGTACACGGAAGTTTTCTATAAAACACTGCTGGAACTCTTACTTCTTACTGAACTCTCCCCTCCCCAAAACGCATTGTTTACTCTATCTGCTACAGTAAGTAGAGAAAATAGCGATCTTCTATCCTAAACTTCGATACCGAGATTACATCGGAAGTACAAGTTTTGAGTATCCCTGCATTCTCCTCCCCCGAAAAAAAAAAAATTTTTAGGAAAAGGACTGAGAGCGAGAGTGAGTAAATCAATGAGAGTATTAGTGTGTGTGTGAACAATGTAACTCAAAAACAAAAAGCTGGTTAAATACCAAACTTGGTATTTAAGTTCAGCATCTTCCAAGTGCGGCGATCACCTCCTCATCCGTAGCTGTAGCTTACCTTGATGCTTCTCCCGTGGCTTCCAGAAGTTCTCAGCGTGTTGGTTCTTCAATTTATCCTCGGCTAGCTGCAGTAATTTTCCTTAAATTATATGGGAGCATGGACTTATCCTCGGTAAAGGAAAACGTAGATCTCGGGTGGTGATATAGGAAGACATAGACTTGCTTTGTTTATGAAAAGATGACACTGCCGTTTCTTTTTATTTAATTAACACTCGTAGTATACAAAACTGGTATTGCCGCTGTAAAATACTGTCCACTGCTGTTAAACTATGGCGTGGATATGGCACGAAATATAACTATTCTTATTGTCGCTTTAAGAGTAGCAGATCTTAGGTGTGTTGTTAGAACTATCTTGATTCCCTGTTTTGGCGCGATATCTCACACATCCTGCAGCATCTCTCCCTGACCACACATGACATAAACTGCCGAATAAAATGCAATACTAAGCTGACATTACAAAGCTGACTTGATTCCCTTCTTGGCGCGATATCTCACGCATCCTGCAGCATCTCTCCCTGACCACACATGACATGAACTGCCCCGAATTTTCCCTAAACAGATCCATTTATAGTCTCAGGCTTCTGAGGCTGCTTCCTTTCCTATTGGTCCATTTTTAGCGCGACTCGACGCGTCTAACTATTTCGAATAAACTTTCAGAGATCTCATTGGTCCAAGTTTAATATAAATCGCGGCTTTTCCTACATTTACCGTTAAGGTTGTCTTTCTCACTCACTTGGTCACGGCGAATTATCAAATAATGGGACAAAGGCTCTACACCCTCGCTGTAGGAATAATAGCACGGCGACCGAAGAGAGGTAATAAAACTAGGTTTTCTGCCTTCGAAAGCACTATTCCTGTAGCTAAAACATTCCCTCGTGGACAGTATTTTAACATAGCGCTTAAATTATTTACCTTAAACCATTTATAACTCTACTAATATTAATAACCTAGATAGATACATAACGTTAAATCACCCTTCTTAAAATATACAAGCAGTATGAGAAAAAGATATTTACATAATACGATTTAACATCACTAAAAGTTAATTAATAAGTTATCTGCATTATAGTTCTTGGGCTCGGCCTAGAGTTGCCGTTTCAAATTGCCCTGTTCAGGAAAAGAATAAATTTTTCAACACTTGATACAATTTTCTTTTACAGAATAATTCCTCTGATTATGGCCTTTGTTCGTTTGTTTTGTTGACAGAGACCCTTCGCTATACCTGCTCCTTCACAAGGGTTCTGCCAAACCAGTGGTGTTTATATTTGGGTCATTCACTCTACATTTGTTATGGTTGATCCCCTCTCACCATTTTAAAAACAGGTTTTCCGAGAGACCTTCTTATACACAATGCACTTCCACGCACACGAATAACTTGTAACGCAAACAAATACACTAATACTGAAATCAAGTCCTAAAATTAAATCTATTTACATACATATTGGTACATAATTATTATGCCTTTATTTATTTCTTTACATACTTATTTATCGTGTGTATTACCTTTACTATTTGTTCACAGGGTTGCTACCTCATTTCAAGTAAAACTAACCTGATTCTTTTCATTACATTCTTCACCCTTCTCATTCTCTAAGCATTTGTATGGTTTGAGCAACGGTTTATGATATCTCCCTACGATCTTGGAATTCTTTATTTCTTGTAACTCAAATGTATCCGAGCCAAAAATGTTAATCACCCGGTATGGACCTTTAAATAAATTTTCCATTCTATGATACCTCTTTTTTTATAATTAATAAAACTAATTTATATGTTTAAAAAAAACTGTCAGCATATTGCTAGCATACCAACCAATTAATAATTTACAAATATTGCTAAATATCAAAAAAATAATAAATATTCTGACAATAAAAGCTGTTTCAACCTTAAGACAAACTTATTCAAGCAGAAAGAAACTGAAACATATTAATGGCAAAGGTGTTTCTTGTTCTTCTTCACTATCACTAATGAGCATTTAATACTCAAGTCTCTTTAGTAATGCAAAAAATATTCTCCACAACTGCTTACGATAATTCATTAGTTTACATGTGAAAACTCTCCTTTCGAGCACTGTAGAGTCAGGATCAATGATATTATGTCTCTTTTTTTTTTTTTTTTAATTTGAATGCTGGATTTTTTTTTTTTTTTATATCCATACTAATTCTCCAAGTTCGATCAACCCTTTCTTTCGCTTCCTTGTTTTAAATTCCTGCTTTCTTTTCTGCGCCCTTTTTAACATTCTTTCAAAAGCTTTCTTTAACGTCTCTTCTCCCGTTAGTGTTTTCGGATCTTTAGTTTCTAGTATCTGTAGTAATTTCCCTTCAAGTGTTTCTATTAACTTCCCCTTCATCATCTCAACTAATTTCCCCTCTACATTCTTATCTTGTTCACTTAAGTTTCTTTCTAAGTCCTTATTCTGCTTACTTAATTTCCCTTCGAAATCCTTTTTCTGTTCACTCAATTTTCTTTCTAAGTCCTTACTCTGCTCATTTACGATTCTTTCTAAGTTCCTACTCTGCTCATTTGATTTCCCTTCTACATTCTTATCTTGTTCCCTTACGATTCTTTCTAAGTCCATATTATGCTCATTTGATTTCCCTTCTAGATTTTTATCTTGTTCACTTACGATTCTTTCTAAGTCTTTACTCTGCTCATTTGCGATTCTTTCTAAGTCCTTATTATGCTCATTTGATTTCCCTTCTAGATTCTTATCTGGTTGCCTTACGATTCTTTCTAAGTCCTTATTCTGCTTACTTACGATTCTTTCTAAGTCCTTATTATGCTCATCTGCTTCCCCTTCTAGATTCTTATCTTGTTCACTTACGATTCTTTCTAAGTCCTTATTCTGCTTACTTACGATTCTTTCTAAGTATTCATTATTCTCATTTGATTCCCCTTCTAAATTCTTATCTTGTTCACTTACGACTCGTTCTAAGCCCTTACTCTGCTTACTTATGATTCTTTCTAAGTATTCATTATTCTCATTTGATTCCCCTTCTACATTCTTATCTTGTTCCCTTACGACTCTTTCTAAATTCTTACCATGTTCACTTACGATTCTTTCTAAGTTCTTACTATATTCACTTAAGATCTTACCCCGCTCATCTATTATGCTTTCTAACCTTTTACCCCGCTCGTCTATGATTCTTTCTAAGTTCTTACTATGTTCATTTAAGATCTTACCCCGCTCATCTATTATCTTACCCCGCTCATTTAAGTCCTTACCCATCTCGTCTATCTTTGTGCTCAAATGTTGAAGCAATATTAGCAGCTGGTTTTGACCTGCGTCAATGACCTGCTCAATCGGTGATTGCCTTTCTAGACTAACTTCTACTTCTGCTGCACCCATATTTTTTTCATCTGTTGTTATGCTGACAATAGCCTCCCCATCCAGTTCTTCTGAACCTTCCCTTGACCTACTCATGGTTCCGTTAGCAAGTTCTACCTCCCTAGTAATGACTTTACCCCCTCTCAATAACATGTGTTCACCAAAACTGAATCACTACTCTGCATGCCTCTTTGTTTGTTTTTGAATAAAAGTTCTAACCTGTATTTTTTTTCAATGTTAACTGATGCGTTCCGGGTTCGAATCCTGGTGAAGTTCTAGAAGCGATGCTCTCAGCTGTTTTGTTGTCCCACGTAGGTAGACTAGAAGTTCGCGTTGTAATTTTGTTCTGCTGTGCCCCTTTCCTCTGAAGATTCTTCGTCTGTTCGTTGTTTCCTAGTCCTCCGTTTATGTCGTTCTTCCCTTCGAGCTCCACGTTATGGCGCCAGTTTGCGGCGATCTTAACGTTTGTTAGCCCCACGTTGGGCGCCAGTTTGCGGCGATCACCTCCTCATCCGTAGCTGTAGCTTACCTTGATGCTTCTCCCGTGGCTTCCAGAAGTTCTCAGCGTGTTGGTTCTTCAATTTATCCTCGGCTAGCTGCAGTAATTTTCCTTAAATTATATGGGAGCATGGACTTATCCTCGGTAAAGGAAAACGTAGATCTCGGGTGGTGATATAGGAAGACATAGACTTGCTTTGTTTATGAAAAGATGACACTGCCGTTTCTTTTTATTTAATTAACACTCGTAGTATACAAAACTGGTATTGCCGCTGTAAAATACTGTCCACTGCTGTTAAACTATGGCGTGGATATGGCACGAAATATAACTATTCTTATTGTCGCTTTAAGAGTAGCAGATCTTAGGTGTGTTGTTAGAACTATCTTGATTCCCTGTTTTGGCGCGATATCTCACACATCCTGCAGCATCTCTCCCTGACCACACATGACATAAACTGCCGAATAAAATGCAATACTAAGCTGACATTACAAAGCTGACTTGATTCCCTTCTTGGCGCGATATCTCACGCATCCTGCAGCATCTCTCCCTGACCACACATGACATGAACTGCCCCGAATTTTCCCTAAACAGATCCATTTATAGTCTCAGGCTTCTGAGGCTGCTTCCTTTCCTATTGGTCCATTTTTAGCGCGACTCGACGCGTCTAACTATTTCGAATAAACTTTCAGAGATCTCATTGGTCCAAGTTTAATATAAATCGCGGCTTTTCCTACATTTACCGTTAAGGTTGTCTTTCTCACTCACTTGGTCACGGCGAATTATCAAATAATGGGACAAAGGCTCTACACCCTCGCTGTAGGAATAATAGCACGGCGACCGAAGAGAGGTAATAAAACTAGGTTTTCTGCCTTCGAAAGCACTATTCCTGTAGCTAAAACATTCCCTCGTGGACAGTATTTTAACATAGCGCTTAAATTATTTACCTTAAACCATTTATAACTCTACTAATATTAATAACCTAGATAGATACATAACGTTAAATCACCCTTCTTAAAATATACAAGCAGTATGAGAAAAATATATTTACATAATACGATTTAACATCACTAAAAGTTAATTAATAAGTTATCTGTAATTATAGTTCTTGGGCTCGGCCTAGAGTTGCCGTTTCACAAGGGCGCGAAACAAAGATTTTCAACAAACTCCCCGACCCGAAAATACCCTTATATGAAAGATTGATTACTTTTAACTTTTCAAAAATCGCTTCACGATTTTTATTAATATAGCTTCTGTTTAAGAAATATACATGATCAATAAAATGTATACTTTGAAATGTAGTGGGAAGAAACTATGAAGTCTTCTTCATTCTGAATGAACTTTGTATAATTTTGTATAACTGGTGAAACTGTAACAAAAGGTTACTATACAGAAAATATAGATCTCGTTAAAGCACACAACTTATGTGAAACACATCTTCGTAGCATTGAACACTTCGGAGACATTCTTTACTATTGGCTTAAATTATGAAACGCTTCATGCTTTTTTCTGGTACTAAGTCGCTACTCGTTTTATTTTTCTCGTAATCATACAAATTTTGAAATCTCAAAGCCAGCATTTAATGACCCTAATTTCGCTTCAGTCTCCTCTTTCCCTCTTGCAACTACAACGAAATTTATAATGAACTAATTTCGGTATCTGATGAATACAAAGTAGTTAGAAGTATGCTCTGCACCAGAGAATGCCTCCCGGGGATTTTTAAGTCCCAGGTATAAGATAGGTGCCCACGCAGCATGTGAGGAAAGGAAGGAGCTGCAATAGCCCGAAAGCCAAAATTCTGACTGGGGGATGCTGCCCACACATCTCCCCGTGTCGGTTGGATAATTGCCAACCTCTGCAGTCGGGTTGGCAGGTATAGGCCCTTCATGGGCTGTAGCGCCAAGGGATTATTATTATTGTTGGTTAAAAGTGTATGGTTTTCTAGGGCTTGTAGAAGAATGGATAGAGGAAGTTATGTGGACGTAACATATCAGGGTTTTACTTTTATTAAGTTGCAAGAAATTCTCATCTGAGGAAAATTACTGCATATTTTTAAACTTACGAAGTTTGCTCACATTCAATGCAAGTTTTCCATATGCTAGTGTTTCTATCTATGATGAAATTAAGCTATTCCTCATCTGTACCTGCCTACATACACAGGATAACTGAAGCAAGAAGTGGTTTAGATGAAGCACCCCCATTAATCACAGATGCCGCAGCGAAGCTGGATGTGATGGACAGGACACTTACTTGACCGAATTGTGTTCGAATAGACGCACGCGCCCACCCACCCTTCCTGACAATATGATGACCTCGTTACAACCATAGCAGACAAGCCATCACATCGAGGAAAAGTTGCCACCTGGTCTCCCCCATCATCAGGATGTGGAGAACTTGCAACAAAATCTCTTTTATTGTTCTCGAGGAGCACTTTCTTACTTCCAAAAGACACGCTTTTCAATGAGTGGCACAATAGAAATTGTCTCTTCGCAGATATTTTCTTGAGATATCAGCAGTCGAAGTTTTCAATGACGCCCATTTTCCCTTTTATTGTACTTCACTTTCTTGTGAAACGAACACGAATCTCGCTGGTTTCTTCCATTGTTTGTGAAACTTGCTATTCTTTTAATACAAGAGCGTCATGCAGAAACAGAAACGGGAAAAGGGAAGTTTCTTCTTCCTTGGCACTTTTATCACGAAGGAAGTTAATGTTATCCTGCAAATTAAAATTTGACTTTATGTTTGACAGATTTAAATAGACAAATTACTCATTAAAATAATCAGTGAGATCTTATTCCAAGCTTATGAGATAATTAATTATTATTAAGAAACAGAATTAAAATTCTGCTATATGACTTCCCTTATTCTATGCATTTTTAAAATAAAAACGTAATTTTCATAAATTTAGCTTAGATTAAAAACCGGTACGATGCATTCACATGACTGTGTCGTTTATTACTGGATACACAAACTATTCTTACGAAAGCCTATTTTTCTACCTACTTTGCAATAAACCTTTGTAGAAATAGCTAAGTCACACATTTCGTTATAGATATCAGAGAGCAGCTATAGTCAAATTTAAGAACTCGATGATATATGTTGGTCTTAAAATACCATACTGCCAATAGAATCGCGAGAAACATCTGTATTTTGATAGGACCTTAAGAGAATGACCAACAAATGAACAACTCGAACCTTTAATAACGGATATCTCAGAAATGCCTTATGCCACAAAAAACTTATTTGAACTAAATTATGTGTTTTAAAGAGATCTACATTTCTTGTGTAGTACGTTTTCGTCTGCTGCTTAACTTTACCAGCTATGCATGATTATACAGAACTTCTTCCAAATTCAGAGGACTTCATAGGCATTTCCAGAAAATTCAAAATATACGTTTTATTCGTCATATAAATATATTTTATATGTGATATTTTAATCAAAATTCTTAGAGACATACTTAAAAAAATGAAAATTTTTGAAAAAATGTTTCATGTAAAGGATAGTTTGGTGTGGGGGAGTTTATATAGAAAATTCGTGTTTCACAAACACAGATGCACACACACGGATATTTTTTCTAAAAATACTTTATTTGTATTCAGGGAGCGTCAAAACATGCATTTCTGGTGAAACCTCGGTATCGAATTTTTGAGAGGAATGCAATTACCTTCCCTACCCACTAAGTACGTGATAGAGAAAGTAAACAAAAAAGAAAGCAACAAATAAAAAGATGATACTATTGGACAGCATATAAAATATCAAATACAAAATTAAGACTTAACTACTTTAACCATCTAATTGTGTTATTAAGGAATCACTGTAGGTAAAGCATATGCAGGTAAACCTTCAAGGTATTCTCAGATGTTAGACATACCGGCGTCAGACCTCAAAAGCGTCTTGCAATGTGGAAGGTCAATAAATGATCAAAGCACAGACTAACCCTAATATTACCGAGTGAAATGGCTCCGCAGTGACAAACCTCGCATCTGAGAGGTCCCGGGTTGAATTTCAGCTGTGTCGGTCATTCTGACCTTGGGTTTTTGGCGATTTTCCCTGGTTGATGGGCAAATGGATTATATAATGCGGCAAATTTTGCTGCCGCTCATTTCCTTAACAACTTTCAGGACAAATGATCAAACGATTGGAAGGCGGGTGAGGCGTATGGCAGTGAGACCTCTCCGTGAGGAGAGATGGGACTGTGTGGAGTCCTGCCGGCGTCAGGATGTAAAAACTGGAGACGTGAAGGACCCCGACTATGTCCGGATCTGTTCGCCCTCATTCACTTCACCCCTTCCTCTTAGAGATTTTTAGAAGCACAATAGCGACTATGTATTTAAGTTCCTGGCAACAACAGCAGCTTTACCAGTGGTTAACCATAACAAAAATATGTCAAGCCGTCTTTGAGATATATGTCTAACACTTGAGATCACCTTGAAGGTCTATCGGCATAGTCTAATCATATCATAACATTTAATGAGGGTATAGATATCTCGCCATGGTTCAACGGCGGCGAGAGCCGAAGATCCGTGGTTCGTGTCCCAACAGTTCTAGTTCTTATACGTTTAATAAAGCCGCATAAAGACAGAAGTATTTGCTTTAAAGCTACATAGGGCACGTTTACCTAACTAGGTCGGAATGACAATTGAGAGCAGGTTATTGTGCTTAGACAGCCCAAGGTATACAGTCGCGCGAATCACAGTATCGATTCCAGTGCTAAGTAAGCAAACGTGGCAACTGCAAACCTTAAGTAACTGAATTATTATTCTGGCGTGAGAGAGATTAAAGTTGGAAAAGTTACACAACCTTAAAACCTCAGAATCTCCTCTGCTAACAACTTCGATTGTTTGGAGTCTGTACCTAATTATATTTAAAAGCACCAAAGCCTTTAGATTTACTTAATTGTGCATCATATTCACTTCTCTCTCTCTGCAAATCTCCCTTCATTAAAGGGATATATATTTAAATTGAATTATTATGTGACCGCCCCCTTATGATAGAAAAACGTAGTGACTGTATTCTAATCAACCAACACAATCTGTGCACACATTCTGCCCCTTTTATACCACTAGAGCACTAGTCATTCCACCTCAATACTTCATAAGTTTTAATGTCATAAACTTTAATACCTACTTTTAATACTTTAAATATCAGACTATTTAAATCCTTCGTTAAAGGTTCCTGTCCCCTACTTGCACGTACTTATATAAACTGTTATCTGACTTACTTCACCAGTCATGTTAGCATAAAAAAACACAAGGGAAGCTATTTGTTACTACCTCTGGCATTCACAAAAATGGCTGATTTTTCACTGGCGCATCACAGCAGTCACCTTCAGGTTGTTTCGAATTAGTTCTTCAGAAACAAATGTCAATAAATTTATGGGCACTTGGTACCCAAATCCACTAATTTCTAAATATTTCAACCGATTCACCTGAAATTCTCCCACACATTTATTCAGCATAACTACGTATAAAATTAATTTCCATGGGTCTGTGAACCTAACTTACTAAAACATAATTTACCAGAATTGAAAATTAAGTAATATGTAAAATTCTTCACGTTATAAAAATGTGAAACTTTCAACCGTTTAAATGTAGCATATTATTTTTCAAATATAGTTTTTATAACCAAATATTATAATAATAAACCTTTCAGGCAAAAACGATAGTATGCAACACTTTTAATGTTCTAAAACTCAATCATAATATATTAAAATGTTATAGTTCTAAATCCATTACTGTGCTTGAAATAAAGAAGGGCAATTTATACCTCTTCATTCATCTTCAAAGAACCTATTGTGAAAATCTGAAAGAAATTTAAAAAACTTGTATCATGAGAAAAATTTAAAATTTCAAAAACATAATAAAATAATATTACGAGAAAATAAAGCTTTAAAATTGAAGTTTCAGCAGCTTTGCGTACGAAGAATTTTTACCTGATATTTGTGCATCAATTACCTGCAGTCATTATAGTTTTGCAGCTCTTCTTTTCCCATTTTTACTCTCTCTATTAGCAAGTAGGGTACGATATCGAGATTTCGTCAGAAATACATGTTTTAGGATTCCCTGAATCCAACTAAAGCATTTTTGGAAACATGTGCGTGGGATATCTGCCGGTCTGTCAGGCTGTGAGCAACATAACTCATAAACCAAAAGTCGGATAAAGACCAAACTTGGTAGTTGAGTTTACTACCTTCCAAGGATGCAGCACTAAGATTTTCAAGAAAACCTCCTCACCCAGACTAACCTTTACATGGAACATTTTTCAAAAGTTTTGATTTTCTCAAAAATGCCTCTAACGATTTTGATTAAAATATCATATATTTAGGATATTTTTATGGCAAATGAAATGCATATCTTCAATTTCCCGGAATGACCCCAAAATCTCTCTTCATTCTGAATGACTTCCGCATAACTGGCAAAGCGTAGATGTGTTTGACGAAATGGTGCAAGCATACTCTGTTCCAAGGAGTACACGCCGCTTAAGTTTTATGGAATTTTGGACCAGGCAGCAATACATGTATTCATTCTTTTCTTAGTAAAATCACAGCAGAAGATGAAAATAAAAGATTTTCTGAAGAATCTTGGATTTAAGCTTGCCTCATCCACAGCAGGTAGATGCAACGAACTATAGAATTGCCGAAAACATAACATCAGTTCTGGGTAACAAGAGAACCAAGGATCTCCAAGATCAAGAACACAGACTCACAAAACTGCAGAAGCAAGCAAGATGCCATTTGTGCTCTAGAGATGGACAGAAAAGTAAAAATAGAAAAATAGTTTACGTAAAATATGCCACGCCTGCATACAATGATCATAGAAAAGAAATGTGCATATCTTCTTTCTCTTAAAGCACAATGTTCTAAAATTGTTATTAAATTACTCCATGTTAATACGAATGTTAATGACCAACAACCGATTTTCACTGTAAACGTTTTGTATGGTTACATTAATTATAAAATAAAACACTCGGTTGATAAGTCACCCGTTACCATTGAATGCTGTACTATCCATGTTAATGGTGAAAGGTTAAGATTAAGAAAAAATCAAATTTTTAAATTTTACGCCGTATTTGCACAAACCATGGCATCCATTTAAAAATTTCTTTTGGGTATTTAATTTTCTAGAAGGGCAAATCCACAATTCAGTCTTGATGATACTACAACTTTTAGGATTTGTTATTTGTTGCATTCAAATTTTAAAAAAGTGTTGTTTTTTTAAACATTATTGAAAATTCCGTAATGAGTACTGTTAGCAATGCACCCGAAAAATTTATAATTAATCATAACTAGCATTGTAATCTTGAAAACCGAAAACCAAAGTTCACTGCAGTACGTATATAAACCGGTTTACTCCCGTTTATTGGACTGATTTACATAGGCACTCTATCAGGGGTGTAGGTTGAGGCGTTATTTTTAACACTTAAATGATTTCAGCCTAATTATATAATATACAAATTCAATAACAGCCCGCCTTAAAGCAATATGTGAATGTAATAATTTGTAAAATGTATATTACAGTCATTGTATATGTTTATATTATTTTATACATGTGCAATAATGTTATGTGAATATATTTAATTAATTTAATAATGTAGGAAATGTGAGAATAATAGGTTAAAAGTTGCTAACAATGAGGTAGCCTTGAGGCATAAAGAGTAAGAAAGTTTAATAATGCTACTAGTCATTATTGGAGCAACAATAATGTAAATTTTGAGGCAGTTTATAAGTAGCCAATCAACAACCAGAAAGAAAGCTTAAGTTAAATGAAAGTATTCTATTGGACTAGGATTAGCCAATCAGAAACTGAAATATAGCAAAATTTACAAATTTAGAGTTCATTTGCTTGTAGACAGCGCTCATAACTGGACGCGTTGCTTGTAGACAGTGTTCTTAACCGGATGCGAGATGTGTCCTCGAGAAATTTAATACGTATTCAGTGTGAGACGAAAATAGTTTACGTGTTTAAAAAGTGCAAGTATTTAATAAAAGAATCTTACAGCTCTCTATATCAGTGAAGTGTTATTTAAATCGTGTCAAGAATTAATAAAAAGGAGTGACTTAAAAATTATAATCTGTGTAAGCCTACATTCTTCAGCCGCACCACGCCTGGCAAAGAAATCCATGTCTCTAACAATCATACTGACGCAGCCGAGGCAAGCATAAATATATAATATTTGAAGAAACAGTCAAATTACAAAGTTAATATTTTTAAATTTGGGGCGAAGGCTACCGAGTACCATACGTGCGGTTGCAACTACAAGTTTGGCTCCCCAACAGTTGAACTACAATACAACTCCTAAAAATAACCTTCTTCAAGGTAAATTGAAAGCAGTGCATTCCACTCTATCGATTCGAACATTACAACCATAAACATAAGTCCCCCCTCAAAAAGTGAAATTCATCAAAATTGGCCAAGGAGCAGTACGGCTTCTAAAACCAAATTTCATATATCCGTATAATTAAAACCAGTGGGGAGTTATTGTGTTCTATTTATTTGTTTTATTTATTTATTCATTGTTGCTTGTATTATGGGCAATTTCTTCTTGCCCCTTTTACATTCTCTACTAAGTACTTAGCAGATACCGGAAGTACTGTATCGACATTTCACCACAATACATATTTTGAGGCCCCCTGGATATACAATATAGGAACGACTCAACTCAAAAACGCGATGTAGGATAAATATCAATCTTGGTGTTATGTTCATCATCTTTCAAAGAAAATTTCCTACCCCAAACTACAGCTTGAATAGAAAAAGTTCAGTATTTTATGTTTTCCAAAAACTTCTGTATTTTTTGTTTTCCAAAAACTGTTCTATTTTTATATAAATGTCATATATTTAAGATATTTTCATGACAAATAAAATGCATATCTGCAATCTTCTGGGAATAACCGGGAAATTCTCATTCGAAAGCCATTTTCTATGATTTTTTTAACCAGTAAACCTTAAGGGAATATAGGAATGCACTGCGCAAAAGGTGTGGAACTCTTTAAAACATGAAATTTGTATTAAATAAGTTTTATGTGGCATCAGCCACTTTCGGATTCCCGTTATTATTAGTTTTAATGTTTAAATACTTTGTTGTTCTTCAACACAAGCCGTTGAATTTTTCACTCGTCTGATTTTCTACCTTTCCAACCTCGTCCAACACACGGCTTGGTGGAAGAACAATTAATTCCATTAATTTACCTAACAGTAGTTGAATCTATGAAGCCCAGGACTTAAAGTATTTACAAATTGTAAGTCGCCATTGGAGTATGTCATCTCAATATAATTTGAGATCTCCTTGTGGTTTACCGGAAAAAAACGAATCAGCTGGGGAATTTAGTGCCGTTCCGGCATGTTGCCAGGTAGCTCAGTGGTTAGAGCAACCGGACGGACACCGGGAGATCCGTGGTTCAAATCCCGGCTATGTCATTGAATTTTTCACTCGTCTGATTCTACCTTTCCAACCTGGGCGAACACACGGCTTGTATGGAACAACAATTAATTCCATACGTCTAAGATATTTACATGAGAAATAAACTGTGTAATTTGAATCTTCTTTGAATAGCCTGTGAAGTCCTATTCATTCGGAATGGATTTTGTATAATTTTGTACAAGGATAAACCATTAAGAATAGACCGAAAACTTAATTCTCATCAAAACGTAGTATCCGGCATTTCCGAGATATCCGTTATTATTCTTTTAAACGTTCGTATACTTTTATCATATTAAAGCGCTGTTGCTATTCAGTTGTTTCTCACGATATCATAGGAAGAGTATGGAATTTCAAGGCCAGCATACAGCAAACACTTTTAAACATACGACTATCGATTGGGCTTACTTTGTCCCTCTTGTACCTATAACGAAATAAGTAATGAAACTATTTCTTCAAATTTTATCTGATTAACATTGAAATAGATATAAAAATAGCCATTTGCAGAAATAGTATATGGAGGCTATTTAAAAATATACGATAGCATATAAACAGGGTCCTGTGAATACTACATCACATTTTGTGTTGCTACAAAATCGTAACAAAGTCAGGGCGAAAAATCATTAGCTACTGAGAGCATTAGAAATAGAAATATAAAATGATGGGATAGAGGGTGTTCAATGAGATTTGGTGTGACATTGTTTGAGGGCCAGAATTGGTAAATCATTGCGAAATAAACACTGGTAAACTCACGGCTTTTAATATCTTCCACGGATAAATTCGATGGGTGTAGTTGTGGACAGTATGTTCGCTGTTTTCTAGCTAGCAAATTGTTAAATTTGTTGTTGCAGATATGGAAGGGATTTAGTAAATTTTATCTTTAATCGTAGTCTTCAATATTATTTCCTATGTTGATCACCGGTAATATTATCATTACTGCCGGGTTTTAAAATGATGCTGCTTGCTCTACCACATCTTGGTAAAATAAAATTATATATTTACCTTGCTGTAAAATGTAACTGTTTATATACTCTAGACATTTTGCAATAATTAAATTTATAGATGAACCCCGATGTCCACCAATCAGTGTGAGTCTCCATTTTGGAAAATTGTGAAACTGATATTTTTTAAAATAAATTCCATAACATTCGCCTAAGGAAGGAGACGTATTAATAAAGTGCTATGAGCGGCAAACTCCTAGGTTTGGATCTCAAATGTGGATTTTGCTACCCCTGATGTTTTCCTAGACGAGTTAAGGGGGTACTTAAACAGGCCAACCCCGCCGTATCAAGTGTAGTCGATCCCTACGTCACTGGGGCGGTTAATTTCCTGTTTCTGGGTGTCCTCCAGCCCCAAATTGGATATTGTTCCAAGCTCAAGGGCCCTTAAATAAACACCTAACGCCGACCTTCGTAGCTTGATCGGGTACTCGCTCTCTTTGATGGAGGTATCGCATGACTTCCCCAGATTCAGTCAATGGAAGGCAATTTCAAACGTCAACAAAGCCTTAGGAGGCGGTTGACTCCTAACTGCGAACGTCATAAGATTTTCTGTACCTTTTCATTTAAAGTAATGTAATTTATTGGTGATTTAATGAGAAAAAGCTCTCAACGTTTCCAATTTTGGGATTTCTAGAAAGAGACGAAGAATAACAAGTATATAGGGGAAGAGTGTCATGAATATATACAAGGTAAAAAATATAAAAAAGGGCAGCTAAACAGTTAAAATAAAATTTACGAAAGATAAAATAAAATCGTAATTTACATTTCTACCATAAAAGGCTATTTTTAAGATGGATAATGACATTTCGATGAGGTATCCTTGTTATCTGATAGCTTATGTCATATAAGAACGTAGGCTTTCACGGCCGGTGTCACAATTATAACTAATATAATTTTCCGGGCTGTTATGCCGTGGTCTGCTGAAGAAAGATTTCCCAGACGTTTCGTCCACAACTGCGGTGGACATCTTCAGTGGCGCGGACGAAGTCTTCTCGGTGAAGGTATCGCAGCGTCTGGTACCATACCCGGCTACAACGCGAAGCAATAGAGATTTACAAACATCCCAATAATTTCAATAGGAAAGAAGAAGCATTGAAACTCAACAGTAACTGGCATCTAGTCATCAAAAACAAGAAAGGTCATACAAAACCGAAAAACACTGCGAGCCAATCAGAAGAGAGCAACAACACAGCCGGCGCCAGCCCCCTCATACCAGCGGGCCAATCAGCAGAGAGCGTCCACACTATAAAGAGAGCGGCACTAACGGCCAACGCATCAGACGCTGCGATACCTTCACCGAGAAGACTTCGTCCGCGCCACTGAAGATGTCCACTGCAGTTGTGGACGAAACGTCTGGGAAATCTTTCTTCAGCAGACCACGGCATAACAGCCCGGAAAATTATATTAGTTATAATTATGTCATATATTTTGTCATCGTCCATGGTCTAGGAGTACCATGCTAGCCTCTAGTTCCCGAGGTCGGGGTTCGAACTCGGCGTAGAGTGATGGATTTTTTTCGGGAGTAAAAATCGTTAGCATGGCTTTCTTCGGAAGGGAAGTAAAGCCGAGGTCCCGTGTAGTATTTTTACGGCACGTAAAGGAACCTCAAGCCTGATAAAGATGCCTCTGAACAAAATCTCCGGTCCTTCACGCCCAATATAGAAAGGGACGCTAAGAACCATAGTAGTCAAAGAGCACCTATAAATAAAACTTAATTTAGTTTTGCTGAATATTCTCGGAAGTTTGTCAAGAAATTAAAAACTATGCCTCTTGATCTCATTACTTATAACTCGATGTAGCTCAGATTTTGTCTGTAGCTCAGGTAGTGTGGCATGTGGGCAGATTTTTGTTGTATTCATTATAGTTCATTGGACTCAAAACCTAGCATCTAAGCAAAAATAATTTGGTTTCTTATTTGAGAAACCATTTTTATTTTACTTACACTAAACCCATTACAACCCACGTTAAAACTAATCAGTTATCTAGGAAGACGAACTAAATGGTCAGGATGTCTATTCTTCCTCATAAAATCTAAGTAATCAAGTTTATAGGACTAGAAACATGATTTGGAGAAAGTCGCGGTTGGGAACAATTTTCACTTATCCATACACATACTCCTTTGACATTAAATGTTTTATAATTATTCATTTTAAAGTTGTCACACCTACCTTAGTTTCTACTAAAAACGAGTTTTGAATTTTGAGTGCATGCCGCAAATAGTTGTATTACTACTTGATCTCAAGACTGTTCTGTTGGCTAAAGCACTAAATATCACAGGCCAGGATTTAAACGTCGAGATTAGCTAGTTGAAATCCTCGCAGCGTTACTACCAGGTCTATAGAAAAGAAACGGAGTGGGTCCATGTGAAATAAACAGTTACTTTCGTGGATGTTGATGAAGACTTTGGTAAAAACTAAAGTAAAATCTCTTTTGTATTTAGACACAGTTTCTGTTTCCATTTTATTCATCTTGAAACTATGCTAATATTAATAAATACAAATGTAACCGAACTAAGTACCAGTAAAGACAGAATTTTTCTTTTCTTTCTTCTTTCCATGTTGTAGGGGAACACCTACACATAACCAACAATCTATATATATAATCTATATATATATATATATATATATATATGTGCGTAAACTTAAATGATCAAGATTCACAGATATTACTAATGAATTAAATTAAATTGAGTTTTATTTATGAACTTGCGTACCATTCTGTATTGGGCTTGAAAGACCTGTAATTTTGCTCAGAGAGGCCTCTTTATTAGGCTTGAGGTTCTTTTACGTGCCCTAAATCTAGGACACGGGACCACGGCTTTATTTCCCTTCCAAAGGAAGCCTTGCTGAGGATTTTTACGCCCGAAAAAATTCATCGCCCTCCGCCGGGTTTAAACCCGCGACTTCGGGAACTGGATGTTAGCATGGTAACTACTACACCACGGAGGACGACAAAGACATGTTAATAAATGCAACAGAGCATAAATAACAGGGAATATACAAGTAAAGGGAAATAAAATGTAAATAGAATACATATAAATATCAGAATAAATAGTATATATTATAAAATATCAGATTTTCGTGTACATAATATTGTAAAAAAACGTTAACCAGGGAACGGCAAGCTAACTAATTAGGACAATTAGTAAGTGAACTTTGCAACACAAGGAGTTGGAAAATAGCAACTGCGACGAGAGAGAGAGAGAGAGAGAGAGAGAGAGAGAGGGCCGATGGTAGAAAGAGATAGAGTGAAATTCCTGGAAGCGAAAGTCTCAGAAAGTGGAGTTGGATAAAATGAAAGACCACACGAGAAAGTGTGAAAGAGATGAAGAGTTCTAAAAATTGGACAATTTAACTTTCAGTTGCAAAACAAAAGACACGTTACAAATATTGGCCCAAATGTTTGCGCATTGGGACATTTCTGTATAAAAGCAGGAATTCACCCACACTCATGCTTTGCTACTGATAGTGAAACGCGACGCTACATTTACTACGTATTGTGAAGGGTGGTGGAGATAGCATGTGACGCTTTGCCAAAACTTATTGAGATTGCAGGAATAGGAAATAACTCAGATATGTAAATAAGGGAATATTGTTGCTAGCCGCTTTACATTTTTTATTTGTTGTTTCTGAAACAAAGTCCGGTTTTAAATCTGAACACGTGATCGTGATTTGCCTTCACCCACACCCCTGAGATTGCAACGATAGGGCTGGTTTTGACTTTCAGCATTTCCGAGAAAGAGAGAACGAACAACCGGCGGACATAAACCCCAAATGACTAGAGGAGGACTCACGCTACCGGTAGCGCGACCAGCGCGCACGCGTTACACATGCTGACTTGTAACAATGTCGATTATAATGGACATTATCAGCGTTCGAGACTAAGAATAAAAAGAATATGTCACAAGTGTGACTATAAGCGGATTGTAACTACTGATAAAAATCGTGTGTAATTGGCTACTTTCGAACTATCACCAGCTAATTCAGAGGTTCTAGTCCCGGACGTGGCATTTAATGTTTTAAATCGCATTCAACTTTTCTATCTTAGCGAACATATCACCAGTGTGAAAGATCAAAACGTTTTACCTCGGGTTAATGTGGGTGACGTCACGGTTGATGTGTGATGATGAGGGGTCCTCTCTGGTTCCTGCTAGATGCTCACGATGGTCTTATAGGCTCGGATGCTGTAAACTTTGAATTGCACTTTTTTAATTTACCGCGCAACAAATGCAGTTGGTAGTACAAACTTATTTCTGACGTAGCAGAAGGGATTTCTTGGCGGATAAATTCTTATTCAATGATTGTTGAGGTAGCGTGAGCTACGCGTAATAACGTTGTTAATGTTTCTTCTTGCTCATTATATTTTAATACTTTTAGAATACTGCTACTCACTTTGTAGCAATGACAACTTGTTTCTCAACATCTATCCATACTTGTAAAGGTAAGATAATTATTTAAACGACAAATTTAACGATTTAGTTTCACGTCTGAGTTTGTTGGTTTATGACAATATATGAACAATACCTACATATATTTCTGAATCAAATAATGTACTTCAGATCTAATAGAATGCCTCTTGACTTTTTTTGTCGTACAATAATTAACCCGTTGATATTTCTTGTTTGTTATACTCTTTATTTTTCTTGCTGAATCGGTATAAATCTTTCGCTTTTCTGATAACCGTCTCCTTCTTTGCTCAAAAGTTTTGTAACAATTTAAAAAGTTGAACGTTTTTTACTTTCTCTACTACGTATAGTAAGTAGGGGAAGTATTGCATTCCATTCAAAAATTCGATACCGAGATTTCACCGGAAATACAAGTTTTGAGACCTTCTGAATTCAAAAAACTGTTTTTGAAAACATCTCCGTGTGTGTCTGTGAACAGCATAACTCAGAAACGAACAGTCGGATAAACACCAAACTTGGTATTTAGGTTCAGTATCTTCCAGAGATGCGACAGTTGAGAAAAGTGTAAGTATTGGAAAATTCAAAGAAATAACAAGGAATATCTCAAAATGGTTCACTTTACAAAAAAATGTTTATGACATATATTGTGTGTTTTAACGAGATATACATGTTTATGTAGTACAATTTTGTCTATCTCTTGCTGTTTACCAGTTATACAAAAGTCGTTCAGAATGAAGAGGACTTTTGGGGACATCTCCAGAAAATTCAAGATATACATTTTATTTGCCATAAAAATGTCTTAAACATATGATACTTGAATCAAAATCGTTAGAGCAGTTTTTGAGAAAATAAAAATTTTCGAAAAATGTTCCTTGTAAGGGGTGGATTGGGGTGGGGGCATTTCTTGTAAACTTTCGTATCTCATCCCTGGAAGATATTGATCCTAAATACTAAGTTTGGTGCTTATCCGACTTTTCGTTTTTGAGTTATGCTTTTCACAAACAGACAGACACACACACAGACACACAAGACATACACATGGACATGTTTCCAAAAATGCTTATTTTTTATGTCCTGGACATGCAAAGAGGATGCAATGCTCCAAATGGCAACCAGCTCTTAAAAGATTTGACTATCCCTTAAAGCCTACCATATTCTCCTTACACCAACAAGAAAATTAGCAATAAGATAGAGTCTGCAAATATTTATCTCAATTAACATGAAATAAATAGAGAATAAGAGTTTGTAAAAGTGGTTTGTACAAGAGTAGAGAAAGTCATGTGAGTGTAACACATCAGCATTTTACTGAAGCTTTGCTTGGTTGCTAAAGATACTAAAGCATACACATTTAATTTAACAACTTTGATTTCGAGCAAATAACATAGTAATAAAAATAACATATTTAGAATTCTAACTCATACAGAACACAGGTACTTCTGTTTCATTTTTCTGTTCTTATTGCTTTTTATATTTTCACAATAGTTGTTTTACTGTGAATTCTATCCTTTTCATCCATTTTAACGCAATTTTTTAATTTATTCACTTTTCTCTTTCCTTCCTTTTGTTAGCTGTAAAAATAATTAGTGATAACTTATTTTGAAAAACATATAATTGCTTCATGCAAATATTAAGATATAAATGGTATTTCAAATCATAATAATTAATAATTATGACTTTCATAATGCAAATATAAATATATCCAATGGATTTTTCTTATCCATTCCATTGGACTTATTTTCTTGTCATTGATTTGTAATTTTAGAAATTACTACCAATAAATTTTGTTTTATGTGCTTCAAAAACAGTAATGAGATATGAGTTTTTAATTTGAGCAGAAAATATTGAGGATTCAGGTTGTATAATTATTCTCTTTTTCTTTACCATTTCACCGTGTTGTAAAACTAATTCCTGAATCTATATATTTAGAGTTATCTTGAATAAAAAGCGTTATAAATGGTAAGAAGGATGATAAGTGTTTCTGAATATTATATAATTTATTATCCTTATTTACACTATGTAAACAGCATAAACGGCAGGTTACATTCTATTTATTATATGATATATTTCACTTCATAACGTAATTTATCTGTAAAAATTTCAAAATCTACAATTTTTTTCTAACTGCTTTAAACTTTTTTTTCATACACTCGTAATATAATAGTACATTATGATACAGGGGGTAAAAGTAAGGATTATATTTTGCGAGTAGGAGTGTTTGCGAAACGAAGGTCTATGGCCTTCGTTATTCTGCTCGTTTTCCTACGAGCAAAATAAAGCAACTTTTAACACATGTGGCATATACTATTTTTAAGACAGCAGTCGAATTTATAAAATATCAATATTATTTTGATTCCTGAAACTAACGGACTAAGTGGTTCTGGAAACAAGAGAAGTGACATTAAAAAACCGAGATGTCAGATGTTTTGATGTTTTGTTGATTTTCTAGCGCTCATTATTGGTGAAATTACTTTCAACATGTTTTACCTTACAGCAGGCAATGAAGTGATTAAATGCTATATTATATTGCTTTCTGGATTTTTTGCTAATACTTTGAGACAGTATCTATGATTATATATGCCATGTATATAATAATGGGAATTATAATGTGAAATGGTATTAATAAGCAGAATACTGGTTATATAAATAGAAGTTAAAACATAAGTTTTATGTATGTGCAAGTGAAGCTGGAGCTGTGGAACCCTTGTTAAAAGCCTACAAACATATCTTTGTGTTAGAATTAGGGCCCAGGCAAAAAGGACTTGTACGGGAAAGTCATAAAAGCCAGACATTGAGTCTTTGTGAAATAGAAAAGGCGACAAGCGAACACAACACATTTTTGTAGAGAGGCCACATGTTTGCAAACGTCGAACAATAGTCGGGTAAGTCTTCTGGAAGGTTCCAAGCTGAACGAAGACAGACAATGAAATTTTAAGGAGGAATGTGTTTAAAATCTTTAAGTGCAGAAATGTTAGTTGTAGCGACCCTATCAGCAGGGCGATTGAGTATAAAGTGCTGCGATGTGAATAACATACACGTAAGCTCTACGAAGCAGGCGTTATTAGATACTTCTCATAATGTAGTAGGAACGTTGAAATGTTATCAGTTTAAAATTCATAGGAATGTGTGATAAATACTACAATTATTTCTAGGGCACGTATAAAATACTTGATTGCTCAGCGACCGCAAGTTTGGCGCCCGAACGTGGTAGGTTTCGACCGTTCTACAGCTCCAACTAACTTAAGTAACTGTGTAGATTATTACTAAGACAGTAAAATGCGTGTGCCATTAAAACATAGTGTCTTCATTGACTTAATCTATTGTTAGAGTTGTTACTTATTACCTTCCTTCCCGTATCACACCTTGCAAAGTTAAACAAGCTCTACCAAAAACCCAAATAACAGCAGCCGTGGCAAGAAATAAAAAAATAGCACTTTAAGAGTAACAACTAAAACACAAGATAATTATCAGTATCACCATAATTCATATATTAATATATTGGACATACTACGAGTTATGATCTCCTACCACGATTATACCGCAACTTTCAAATTATTCTTTTAGTTGCTTCTGTTCCATTTCTGATTCTTCTCGTTTCATAATTTCATCCATTTATTATTTATATAAGTTATGCTAGATAAAAGAAGAACATTATAGACCAAAGAAAGCAAAAGGCTGCCAATGGAACTTATAGGTTAACTTTCTTACGAATTGCCATAAATTGAAGTATGACAATTTGTATTGTGAAAATATAATGCGAGCTCCTTGAGAAATTAATCATGTAAAAAGACATAATGAAAAGTAAAACCTAATCAAATTAAGTCGAATTATTAAACAAGTGCAAATACAAAGGGTAATTGCCACGTGGTTGGACTTGAAAGCAAAGTTAGTTAATGAAGTAATTGCACTAGTGTGATAATCTAAAGCTTTTGGCTTGTGTGCCCTGTGTTAGAAGTTCTACTTTTAAGTTATGCTGTCTAAAAATATAGCGCACCCAATATTTTAACGAGCCAACTCAAACCGTTGTTAAGATATTATTCTATTCATAATTAATTACATTTGATATGGTAGTAAAAAATGCTCTTTGGATTCTATGGTGCGTCGTATCGCTTCCCCAATTTTAATTTTAGCTTAGTACCAAACAAAGTAGATAATTGTTGTGCAGACATTTCTTAATTTTAATTAGTTTAAGTGAAAAAATGTTTGTATATATGCTACTGAATTTTACTGCTTTTTCAAAGTGAATTATGGAATATAATTAATTTCAACTGCACTATTTAATATTTTGACTAGTGCACAACAATCCTTAAATCCGTAATGCCTGAACCTCTTCTGAAAGTTCAAGCTAGATAAATGTGGGCAAGGAAAATTTTGAATAGTGGATGAAGCTGAAAAAAGAATACAAGAAAATGATAAAAATTGGGCTTAAATTTTAACGTGGTGCTTTACATGATACACGATAGATTAAAGGTTCATTTGTGGCTTTAAAGTTATTGATATTAGAACACAATTGTACAAGTTATAAGTATAAGAACAATGTAAAAAAATCCAAAATTTTCGCACTTTTATCAAGTATAACAAGATGCATCCCTTATAATGAGTACAAAAGTCCGAAATACAGCTCCTAGTTTATTTATAATATTCATTTAAAGCTTATAGAAATTATAAAGGCCATAATATACTTTCAGCTAATTGGTTATTTACGGCGCCTATTTGCATTTAATAAATAAACTTTGTTATATAAACAAGCAACGAACTGCGAGTAAACCTACTCGAATCCTTACAACGTAACGGCAGCTGTCTGTTCAGTGACATTTTAGCGAGTGAATGAGGGAGTCCTTCCAAGCAGATAAGGGTTTAGCCACTGGAGGGAGATAGTGCTTACTTGGTATGAGGCAATTGAGGGGTTAAGACGCGTGATAGTGAGAGACTGTCGGCTCCAACGCGCGACAGCAGTTCAGCATACTGTGTACCCCTCCCACAGCTAAAGGTTTATCTAAGAGATAATCTACCCCAACCCCACCCCACTAGCTAAACATTATTGAACCGGCAATAGTCTACAATTTAACTTTCACTTCATCCGAAACAGAGAGTAGAGGGCCCGAAAAAGATGGTTTTGTTCATTACTGTTATAAGTGAATCGAAAACAGTGTTGCTTACTAGATCTTAATATTTGGAGAAAAGAACTTGAACAAATGAGTATCAAAATACATATTAGTTGTTTCCATAACTTCCGGAATCCGGATCCGGAATATATATTATATAAGTAGGTATATAATAAGTATACATATTATATATATATATTAGTAATAGGTAAATGATAAGAATGCTTATATTATAAATATGTACAGAGTGGCCGACGAGAAGCAGTGCATTTTCAATTGGTTATTAGAAGGTTTAGCGTATATTTACACCAATATAACTTATAGACCACTATTCCACAAACATTGCCATTAGGGAAAAACACAACACAAGTTTATTTCTAAAAGTACATCACACAAATGGCTTCCATTGCTGAAGAGTTCGCGGGAGTTCATTACGCTCTCCATCATTTCTTGAAGAATGGCCTAACCTCTTCACGGATTGCAGCTTTCAACTTATCAATATTATGGAGTCACCGGAAAAAAACTTTGTTCTTGAGATGAGCCTACAGAAAAAAAAATCAAGGGCTGAACATCAGGTGAACTGACTGGGATATCACAGAATCGTTAGAGTAATCGATGTGGAAAGTGGCATCATAGTGTAGCCATTGAAATACGGGTCGTATAGACTGTAGCCCCATCTTGCTGAAACCGTATCGTGTTTAGACGGCAATGTTCCTGCGGCTATGAAATGAAGAAATTGTTAATCACGACCGCATATCGCTCGGAAATGACAGTTACTGGCAGGCCGTTGTCTTCAAAATAATATGGCCCAGCGATACCAATAGAACTGTCCAATAGCACATTATATAATAGCACATAGCGCTAAATATATTTTAAACCTCTTAATAACCAATTGCAAATTTACTATTTCCCGTGGGCCATCCTGAATAATACATTACATACACTTCATCAATCTAACACAAGCATTGCGTTGCTCAGCGAGTATTCTTAGAACACCCGCTGCAATACGTACAAAGCATTTCATTAAATTTTAGATCAGTATCATTAGGCAAAGTCGTAAAGTAGTTACCGGCTTCTTTGTTGCTTGCTTTAATAGCTTTTAACGTGAACGCTTAAGTTTATCAACTTTTTCCTCTCTCATTTTTCTTTAGATCCTGCTACAAAGAATTCTCAACCAGGGACATTTGTGAACGAAAAGTCAATGGTATTTAGATTAGGGAAAACTTTAAAATTAGTTTAAAATGAATCTGAGGGAAGAGAGAAAAGAACTGCTAAGTAGGAAACGAAAGAATCAAGTTTCACCAGATGCTCGTGCAATTCAAACTGTTATTTTATTGGGCGGGTATTGAATGAATTGCCGTAGAAAGCACTCCCGAAATATTTCGTGTTTAAGAGATCATGATACTTATTAATATGTATTACTTCCTTGAGCATAAAATTCCCTGAAATTCTCAGATTTAGTTTGTTCAACGGCTTATAGGAATCACCAATTAGACTTAAAAATGATTTCCTATCTTAGTTTATGCTGTTATAGTTGGTTTTATTAATCGGATAAATGCCATACACAAACCTTTTAAGGATCTAGAAGTTCCCTTACGTTACATTGAATAAGCGAGTGTATACATTTCCTTGTTCAACAATCCTCAGAGGTCTGAAGGATATTGCATAACTTGATCATTACATAGAACCTGTACAATTAAAATCATAGTAGAATAAGAAAAGAGAAAGAAAATCTGATCATATAACAGTATAAATACAAAAAAAGCACTACAGAAGACCGGGAAGACAATGTTGAATTTGGATATAGTCCACCTTGTTGAAGTAACCTAAATTAAAGAGTAAAGAAACAAATAAAAAGTAAAATAACATAACACCGTGCAAACTTCAGCATTAACTGGTGAGATCTTTTCGCACCCTCTCTCCCCAACTGCATTTTTAGTCCTCAATTCTCTCTCTCCTTGATTGGGAATTTAGTAAACCCGCCCTCCTTACCTCCTAACAATAGTGTCCAACGTGCGCGTAGCTTTGTATTTGTGGAGTTAAAGAACCCCAGTAAATACAACTAGGCTGCCAAATTTCGACCCCAACAGCACGAGATAATCAGCTGATGGAAAGAGGAATCTATGCAGGATATGGTACCTCTAACTCGAGTGTAAAGGAGGGTGAAACACAAATAATTGTATGTATTTTAATTAGACAGAAACTAGACTGCATGAACGATGAGAAAGTAGCTTATAGCTCAACGACAACCACTGTCATGCCCATACACTCCTATTTCTTACCAAAGTACATAAAATGTTCCCGGTGAAATATTGGTTGCTACGCGATGTCATTATCTTGAGCAAATCTTACCTTATTTTCTACAGTTTCCTTTGAAATCACACAAATTCTGTAAACATTTCCTACGACGATGTTTATTACCCACTTAGCTCCAAGTTTAAGCTAGCAAGTTATATATTTGCATCAGTGGTGGAAATATACAGGTGTGTGTGTGTATAAGTGTACAATATTGAATATTTGTAATTCTTCTATTTCTGTGAAAGTTCTTTCTCCTTAACAATTGCAATTTTAACCTAAACATTTAATTTACCGACACACATTTTGGTCATATTTGTTTTAATACCTGGATTAACACAATATTCAAGTTGATTAATCTCGCTTTTCTATCTTCGTAAATGTCCTATATATTTCGGATATACATAAAACTAATTATAAATTTAATTATATACGACGCATGCAATTTTGTTTGTGACTTGCAGTATATGAAGGTTGATGCCAATAATTTTAAATGGAGATTAGTGTACCTTGTAATATCTCAAAGACTCAAACGAAATAATTGGAACGAAGAGCTCTCAACGTCAAATTAGCCGACAGCAACACCCAAGGTGAAAGGATAGCAAATTGGACAAGGACCACCAGAGAACAGGCCAGTGGAAAACTCTAGGGAGGGAGGTAGTAAAGTGTAGTGGAATGTGCTAAAATATTTCAGAGCCAAGGTTATAGAACAGCGGGACGAAAATGTAGACTAGGAGGTAAATAAGCACCAAGAACTAAATACAAGGAGTGTTGGATTATACAAGAGCCACAAGCTTAAGAAGTGGCAAGAGGGACACCTCGCCACTGCGACCAGCTTGATCTATTGTGGCTACACCCCACGAGTGGAAGAATAAGGTGAAAGAGCCGTAGGAGCTCGCAGGTCCGCAGAGAGACAGGCCAACAGAGACGCGCAGAAGCCCCTAATATTTCCAATTTGAACACCTGCGCACTAGTAGAGGCGAAGAATCCCGAGATAGAGCGACGAAGAGACCCTAACGGAAGGGACAACGCACCCTGGCGTTCAGGACGAGAAATATTTCCAATGCGCAAGCAACTACGCCATCTGCCCGACACCGCCAGCACCACAGAACCCAAAGACATACCTGAAACGTGAAAGGGAGATATGAAATGAGAGAAAATGGGGGAAAGGAGAAATCGGGGTAGAATACACCACCCCGGCATTCGCCTATGGGAAAACTACGAAAAATCCCACGGTCAGAGTGGGCATTCACGGAAATCGAACCCGGGACCTCCCAAATGCGAGCCACAGACGTTGCTATACCTGTAAATAAGTATAAATCGTGTAGAATTTAAATAAAACAAATAGAAATACATAATTAAACACACAAATAAATAAATAAAATGATAATTAAGTAATATAAACATTTAAGTTAAATGAAGTAAAAGCACTATGAAAAGTTTAAAGCTACATTAATAGTGTGAAATGTAAAAGTAAAGCTGTATGGTGTAATTATCAGAAGAGATAACTAAGCGAAATAAATATTGTGGTTGAACACAATACTTAATAATAAATAATGCATAAATTCAATAAAATTATACAATAATAACAATAATAATAATGAAGTAAGTAAATTAAATAATTTGAATGGAATTAAAAAGACCACATAATAACATGTTGAGTTGAATGTTATATTGAAGTAATAACATTTTAATAATAAGCAAAGTAAAAATAAGTTAAATTGAAACTAAAGAAACAAATTACACACATAAACATAGAACTCTTAAAGAAGTTTAAAAGATGGATTATATTTGTACTGGAAACCGGTAGATAATATCACATCTAGGATAAATAGTTTAGTTAGGGGAAGTAGCTGGTTTTCAATTACTTGTTTTTGCTGGCTTCCAGGACATAAACAGTAGTTAAAATATGGGTACTTTATTTATGTGTTAATTTTCCTTTTTATTATACTCCTACAGGTTTGTTTTGTTTTTATCTGGTTATAAGTGAAACATTTAAAATGATAATGGTATGATATATATTTTTTTTTGTAAATGTGGAATAAACTATAAAGGTTTGCATGCACGTTCCGGTGTAGAAAACCAGGTACCGGACGGAGTATTTCATGTTTTTATTTATTTATTTATTTATTTATTTATTTATTTATTTAGGATGTGTGGAAGAACAACTAATTATCATGCATTTCTCTAATTAACTACTTAAATTGTAGTTTGCAAAGAATTGTCATGATATACTCTATGCTTTTTTTCATATATACACGATTCTATAATGTTTTAAATACAGCTACAAGAGCACTAAAAGAGTTAGTTTGCAAAATTTTCTTCACTCAAGTTCTTCAGGCACATTATGCTCAATCTAACTTACAATCGAAGTGGAGGGTAAAGTGAAAAGAGAAAAATTGGGCAGACAAGACGACACCACCAACATGTAAGATGACAAAGAGCAAGTCAAGTGATGTTAATACCAAAATTAGACCTATTAACTTTGTACTGATTTGAGAATGTAACAAATATAGTGTTTATTTACTATATAATATCCACTTGCATTTTGATCTCGCACGTAAGGTTGAAAAATCCAGGGTAGTTTTATTTGTTCAAGTATCTATTGCGCTCCCTGATTAAAACATTACATGAAAACTGTGCACAGAGAGAGAGAGAGAGAGAGAGAGAGAGAGAGATAGCGCTCATTTACAGTAAACAAAGAAAGGAATAACTGTTTTCAAAATTCTTTCCATATTACCCACTTCTTTCCTATGTAGCGGGAAAACGTTGGGCGTCGTTTGTAGTGAGAAATCGTTGCTCCTCTGAGTTGATGCCCTTTGCTGCAGTGTTCTGGTCTCCGGCTATCTCTGCTCAGCGGCTGATGATTTCTCCATTCCTAATAAATTACCTATCTAATTTCACTGATCTGAAGGTTTTTGTAGGTGAGACAAATTAAAATACACTGCATTCCCCTTAAAATGTGATTTATTATCCACAAAAAGCGTCTAGCGTTTCCCAACTTTAACAATTCCCATCATAATACGAGAAATAATAAATTTGGAGCCTAATCTAACTGCACACGCTTCCCCACGCATATGCACATACGTGCATCCGTCGTCCAGAGAGTATCACTGAGTGTCGAAGAGAGTCTATAAGAGAGTGAAAATATGGGGCTTGTTTACCCATTTTTATACCGAAAGGTTTGTTTCTGTCCTAATAGGAAGTGAATTAAAGTAGGGATAATGACAGATTACTACTTGACAATATATTACATAAATTAATTAATAAGCCGAATTTCTTTCATTTTATATCTTTACACTTCTATAAAATACATAATTGCAATTTCAGAAACCCTTATTCTTCGACAATTCTACATTCTTTACGGCTTCAATCCATTGAATTAAATTACAATTATTACATACTTGCTTCCTGCTCTCACATTTACCGATATATTTCAAATTTAGAACATCAAGTCTATATTTCACAGGATCAATCTTTCCCGGTTAATAATTACTAAAGATAATTTTGAATAAGTTAAGCCAAAAGGAATTTAGAAATACTGTCCGCAATGCCTTTTGTCTAAACGTTGCCCTGCTGTTTCTCACCGTCGAAGAAAGATTGAGTTCAGCTTCGTCCACTGCACGTTGAGCAGAGCTGGGACTGAACCGGCGCCTGCGCAGTAGACGACCACATTCGCCGACGTACACATGAATCACATTAATTGTGCCCTTTCTTCTTGTTCTTGACGTCTCCTTGATAAAGAACCACTATATTCATTTCACTACTGTTCCCGTAGACGTCAACCTTCCTTTAGTGCAGCCCGTAGTCGCCTAGAGTAGATTTCTCCGGGGAGGGTCAATTTGGTACAATACCTAAACCTAATGACGCTCACCTTCGCGCATTAAAATGTAACGACATTTCTAATTGGTCCTCAGATCGTGTCACCTTATTATGTATGAAAATATTCTACTCCAAATCTTTTCGCACAGGCATCCCAGTGACGCGCAGGAAGCAAATTCAGTGCCTCCGTCTCTTTCCATTCTACATCCGTCTCTTACTATTTCTTGTTATTCCTTCAAGTTCCTTGCTCATTATTGGTGAAAGGTGATGGACTCTACCTAGAATTACTTTTACCTGGAATTAGCTAGCTAGCTCGCCCGTCCCTTAATTATCTAAATTATCATCTGCTTTGTACATCTCTTGGCTGCTAAATATTCTAAGTTTTTTCTCGTTGAATTATATTATGTACAATTCTTGTTTGATATTGATTTATTCGTCTATATGTATGTATATTATGTATATATGTGTGTATGTGGTATATTCCCTTTCACCTAGTAATAGTTTCATTTACATTACATTTATATTATTGTGTTTCTTTTTCAAAAAGTACTGTTGAAGATTAAAAACATATAGAAAACTCCGAGAATTATTAATGCAAAAAGGAGAAATGCGATTCTTTGTCATTTTGATGTGTCAATTCCCTTCAGATCTAACGTTACCTAAGGTCATACATACAACTAAACTTCATCCATCCTGATGTTCATAGCTCGCTCCACTAAAATTTTCTGACAAACGAACATTTGATAAACCGTCTCTCTAAAGCACCATATGGGTAAAACTCTATGGTGCTGAGGTATTTAACATTTAAATCAACTGTTGTGCTTTAGTCTTATCAAAGCGTTACCGTGTCCAAAACCACACAGGTTGTGTTCTTAAAACACTGTATTAAATGAAAGTAAATATCGATTTATGCACACAGCGCCACGTCGATAAACATAAATGCCAATTTTCACTCTTTGCAAAGAGATAAACTGCATATCATTAAAACTTGAAAAACGCATGCACACATTCAATGATGAATATACAGATACGTCGAAAATAAACATGCAACTCAAATTTAGCAAGTCTATCAACGAAATAGAACATGTACAATATTTATGCTTCCTGTGCAGAGCTGATAATGTTCACGCACGAAAAAAACAAAAATGAGTGCAAAATTTCACTCCACATCACTCACGCTGGTCAACTCTTTATAAAGTTGAGAGATTCAAACGCGGTTTTCACCCGAATGAACGTACATTAACGGTACTGGCTCAAATAATTTATTAGTTTTATTGATTAACCGTCAAGCTTATGGTAGAGTCATGCAGAATGCGCAAAAGCCTGATACAATTGAATACTTGAAATTACGTAAATTAAACTAGCAAAAGGCAGCTCTTATATTAACACAAGAAAACAAACGGTGTTACAAGCATTATAATTTTACCTCTTATTATCTATACATTTTTCCTTACAAGCTTCATTTACGAAGTAATTTCTAATACAATGCATGCATTTTGTGTTGCATATTCGCTTAGACTATCAGTTATGACTTAATTTTTTATGTGAGGGCTTTAATCGCTTTCAAGACCTACAAGGGCTAAGACAAATGTCCTTAAGAATTGGGTTAAATTCAATTAAATATATTGGTTTAGTTTTGGGTGAAGATTTTCAGTAACTAGGTCTGTTCGAGCTTCAAAAGCTTATATGATAAAGCGGCGGGCCGTCTACAGATTTGCGCATTAATTATTCAAGATTATATCTATGAAAGTATTACAGAAGTAATTTTTAAAGCGTTAACACGTCTAATGTTATCGCCGAAAAATGTTAAATCGTCCTCCGTGGTATAGAGGTACCATGCTAGCCTATAGGTCACGAGTTCAAATCCGGCTGAAGGCGTAAAAATCCTTAGCATGGCTTCCTTCGGAAGGCAAATAAAGCCAGTGGTCCCGTGTCTTAGATCTACGGCACGTAAAAGAACCTCAGTCCTGATAAGGAGACCTCAGAGCAAAATTTCCGGTCTTTCACGCTCAATATAGAATGGGAAGCTAAGAATCATAGTAGTTTCAGAGCGTCCATAAGTAAAAAGAACAAAAATGTTGACTAATCAGAGGATACTATAGCACTTGCGTTAATACTTGTTGCTGATGTTTACACCCACGCTCATTAAACGAAGTAAGCAACAACTTTTCACCTTATGATATCTCGAATACAGACGTAGTTAAATTATTAGACTAAACCTGATAAATTACGTCTTGCATTAAAGCATTTTAAAATTAAACATACTCAGTTGGGTGTTAACACATTTAATCTTTGACCAGTATGAATAAAATTGGTTTTTATTCAAGATCATATTATACATAAAGGGAGAAGTTTCCAAATTTTTGCGTGATTCTTTGATCACAACCTTAATGGTCAGGCAACCATTAATACTCTCTAGACTATCGTATCAGAAAATTCCTAACCGAGCAGGATGGCTCGGTCTGTAACGTCTGTGGACGCATTCGGGAGGTTCCGGATTCAAATCCCGTGGACCAACAAATCTTACTGGGTTTTTTGAGGTTTCCCTTAGTCACAAAGGGAATTGTGACCTTTTGTGAAAGGGAATTTCACCGCATTGGATATTTAATACTACTACATAAAGATCCACCTTAAGTCTAAAACAATTCTAACAATGAAAATAGATGGTAATGACGATTGCTCTGCCATCTATTCCACAGATAATGAAAGCAGGTAGACTAGATGGCACCCTAATGCCATCTGCCCGGCACTCAGGTCTCTGTGGACACGTGTCGAAGCTGCCATCTGCCTGTCAGGTATAGAAGCAGAGGTGCAGTTGCTTAGCACTAAGACCTCTATGGACGTATGACGAAGCAAGATGGTACAGAATGAGATCTGCAAGGCTAACTGTTCGCCACACAGCGAGCCTCGAGGCATCTCCTAACAGATCCGTCGCGATATGACCAGTATTTAAAGCGACGTAAAATACATAGGGAAAAAAGCATAAACGTCGGCATTTCTGCAAACACTGCCGTCATGAAAACATTAGTAAACATTCAGCAAAGATACAGTGCAGCTTAATAATTTTGCAAAACATGTGTCCAAAGTATACCAAAATTAAAAACTATCAGGCTAAAAGCAATGCGTGTTAATATTTTCTGGTGTTTAATAATGATTCATCAGTAACAATTAACCATTTATGTTACATGAATATATTTCCAATAATTAGGCGAATGAGATTGTTTAGCTAATAACTTGACCCCGTCTGTACTTCTATTTGTTAGCTTGTGGGATATTGCCGGGGAAAGTAAGGCGGCAGGTATTCATTCGTTTCGCCAGATTTGGGTGTACGTCAACGGCAAGCTGGTGCCCACTGGGTTATTACCTATTAAACTCTTTAACACTTCTGTTTATCCGTGGAGCTACTGCACACATAATTTTGTGAATATCGAGCATTTAGCAGACAGCAGGTAATAAATTGTTAACATCTGGTTGTCTTGCAAGTCAACAGCGTCAGTGAACAGATACAAAACGAAGACGATTTCTTATAGTGTTTTCATAATAATGAAGCACTTAAGAAGCCATTTATCATATGAAATTACCTAAAGCGAGGTTTTAGGGCAACCCGTTATTACCCGTTGATTTTAATTAGATAAGCAGAATGAAATGGATGAATTATGGTGTTATGCTCTTTGAAATGGCTAAACTGTCAGCAAAAATTTGGATTAAGAAATCACCTTCTCCCTGTAATTATTTCCAAGGCACATCAGTTATATTTACTTAAAGGCTTTAATGCTATTCCTGAATATTGTCACAGAGTATATTTTGCAAAGTACGACAATTTTCTAAGGAAAACACGAAGTTCTAAAATACATGTGTTAGTTTATCCACTATAGTATAACATTTTGAACTTAAAATCATCTATGTAAAGCTTGATGTGTCCCTTGCCTTCAACAGGTAATGTAGAAGCATAAATTAGCTGCTTACCTTAAGCACTACTGGAAAGCAATCGAATAAATTTGGAAACTGCTATGTTTCGAAAATGTGCTTAGCTTCCTTAAATATGATGAAATAATTGTTATACAGGGTGGACCACTTAAATTGAGACCCTAAAATAACCATCACAACGTCCTCCAAATAAAGCAGGACAAATAGCATTTACTTCCCACCCATAATATCAAGCAACTTTAATTCAAGACATTTTTTATTCTCCAACGTTAGTTTTGCAGATATTGTACAGTTTCAGGTTAAATGGTCCACTCTGTATATCATGTGAAATCTCCTAGTTCAAGTACTGCGACGGAACAGTTAGGTGGGAGAGTAGGCTGGAAAGAGGAACTCTGATTTATGGTCCGTGTGAGTTCCTCTCTTGTGACTCAATGGCAACATAGCGTCTGTGGGTATCTCAGAGTTGGTATGTAGAATTCTAGTTAAATAACTTTTTTTCCCTAGTCTGTGAAAATTACTATTTATTTTACTATCACTAGTTGCCGACTATTTATTCAACATTCTCACCAGCACCGTTTCCTGAAGTCATAATTCTGTTTTGATTCATTATATGCACATCAGGTCGTGTGAAAAGGTATTTCCGGGGAGTGCTTTCTTACTAAGAAATCTGTGCGTTTGCCGTATGTTACTCTTAATTTGAAAGATCACTTGATGAGTTTTTCCAATCGAGTATTAACTTGGTTTTGATTGCCAAAAACTTTCAAACCTTCTTACGTTTCAGTGACTAAAGCGATAGAGTTTCTCTCGTTCTAGAATATTCCGGTTGCAAAAATAATACGCTGAGGTTGGAATCTATTTGCCCCTTCTTGCATAAACTTAAAAATACACTGGGAACTTTATTTTGCTAATAAATGGTTTGCAGATGGGCTCAGAGGTTGAAGAAATTCGAAACATCTCTTATAAGCCTTTCCTGAACATCCCATTTCTATCATACTTCTTCATAATTAAAACCGACGATATTCCTTCACTAATAAATATATATATATATATATAATCCCACTTGTAATTAACTGCGAGTATATTTTAGTATAATACTCAATTATTCTATTGACTTCCCATACTATGCTGCTATGATTTAATAATAACTCATTCTTATTAAAAAGTTATTTGGCGTTTGATATACTAATATGTGATATACAGTTTCAGTTCAATAGAAATTGTATCAAATCAACTAAAGCTGTGGTCAAGTGGTCTCGTGGATTTTCCTCGAGTTTGAGATGCGAATTTATCTTATCCACAATCTTGTATCGTACGTTGGTGTAATATAATAGACAAGTGTTAAGGACTTTAAAATACCCCTGATAATATAATATAAATAAAATAATAGTTTTTCTAAGTCGAAATTTCTAAGCTGAAAATAGTACACTTCAGTGTCTATTTTGCAAACTGCATGTTTAATAACACATAAAGAGAAACTCAAAAACGAAATATTTCAGATTATAAATATTATACAGATACAAATTCCATGCTTCATACTAGATGGGCTTCGACTATGTTACGCTTTTTAATTACTTCACGACAAATTTTCGTTTATCGTCTATTTTTAAGGTTTTTAAACTCAATTTCGAAAAATAAAATGTTAAAATGCAGTTAAAATTATTTAAACTATCTGAATAAGGACAAAGGACATTCAAAATGCACGTAAAATAAATATAAATAAACGCATAATTGTGAGGTCAGTTTGAGAACTAAACAATCAACATTGGGAAAATATGTTTTTTTTTCAGCACACGTTATATATCCAAGAATAGAAGTCTACAGAACTATGCGCGATACAAATATTAAGTGAAATAATGAACATTAAACCTTTGTTTTGTTTTAAACTGCTCCTTGGTGTATTAAAATGTGATACAAAATTATTTAATTTTTCTCTACATATCTAAAACTTTATCAGTCAGTCGTTTTAATACAGTTTATTCCTATCTGCATAAGCTAGCTCAACGTTAGAACTCTTTTTTTCTGAAATATGACTTTTCCCTTTTTCAGCACAAAAATGGAACAAATATTGCCCAAAATGAAATTTTTTATATATTCTTGAAACCATAAGCATTATTTCCTACTAAGTAGTGATTCAATTAAGTTAAAAGTTCGCTTTAAAATATTAATAATATAAAGAATTACAAGTCTTTATTCAACAGATAATTCTTTGAACGTCTTTCTATATTTTTAAACTTAAAATGTACACATTTTTAGCAACGACACGCAGAATACGCAATAAAAATTTCAATCAATGCCCACAAAGTTAACGTAGATGAGGAATTCGAAAGTGAATGCATAAATAATGTTAAAAGGCCATAGCTGTTTAATGCTAAAAGCTTAAGAGATTAAATTTAACTGAGATAAATATTCCAATAGGGATTCAAAACACATACCTCTAGCTTTGCTACTTAACATAATGGTATATTTGGGTCTACTCTCTCAACAATTGCAAGCTGCGTTAAAATTATGAGGTTTTGTAGTATGGAAGATGTTTTGACTCAAACATTTTGTGCACATTGCTAGTACTTTAAATTATAAAAATCTGTCATTTGCTTTTCTGAATCTCTTTATTTTCTTCCTCAAAAACTTATTTTTAACGACGCACACAGTTATTCTTGGTATACTGTGTAGTCAAATACATAAGTAACGTGGAAGATACATAGGCTATCAGAAACCATATGGTGAAATTTTCAAATTCATTAGTTCTTAACTATTTGCTTTGAAATTTTAATCACATGCTAGGGAGGTTATCTTATAAGTGCCTACAAGGATTCATGTAGCTAGTGCAAACATTTTAGTTATTAATTAATATTCATGTAAATGTTGGTAGCGTCAAACTATTTTTAAGTTTTTACAATAAAACTTTTCCTAAGATTATCAAAATATATTGCTAAAGCGCCCAAATTCCCATATTTGTTTAACTTTAAAAAACAACAAAATTTATTGCTTTCTACTGAACAAATCCTTAGAATTTTCACTTATTCAATGGTGTCATCATCAACTTCAACACGTTTTAATGAATTACTGAATGTATCGCCTAGTTTTTTTGTTCTTTCTGATTATTTCCATGTTCTACAAGTTTTTCTTTTAGATTATAAATGTTTAGCTGTTCTCTATATTTTGTGTTACTCTATAAATTCTAGTATATTATCTAACTGCTCTTAGGAATCGAATTTCGACTGATATACCGCATTTTCCTGTTTTTGCTTTTTTTCTTCAATGTTAAATCTCAGCAGTATACAGAAACAGTGGTATCACTATCACTTTGTACGAGAGTTTCATCTGTGTCCCTTTCCCGGTCTTTTTATTTAGGTTTCCTCTTGTTGTGGAGCACACGTACAGTTTATGCAATAATATTTTTTTAATCATTTACATATTTAAGAAGTGGGGCTATTTGAAGTTCTCTGTGTTTTATGCACCTAGCTTGCAAGTTCCAGTATAACTGGTGAAACATTGATCGCGTGAAATATCTTATACAGGCAGGTACTGAGAAATGTGATTTTGTTTGTTAGAAAATCAGATTTAAAGACGCACATACCATTATTTTATGTTTACGTCCTTGATATGGGACCAAAATGCTCGTGTATAATAGTCGTAAATGACTAAAATAGCACCTAATATGTTTTAGGTAAATAATTTTAATTTGTCAAGATTTTGACCAAAAAGTCACCATAGGGTTGTGTTAAAAGTTGTACTGACTCACCCTGTACGGAGTTGCCGAGGCGAGTAGAGCAGCAAGCGATCAGCAGGACAAGCAGAAAATTCCACGGCGGTGTCGTCTCCATAGCCCGCTCATAGCTACATGGCGGCACACCACTGCAACACAAACATGGAACCTCACTTCACTTCAAGTGCTAGTGGACAAGAGCTTGGGGACACAACAGTGTCTAGTTATGTGAATCACTGAGGGAATTTGTTTGTGCTTAAAACAGTCCGACAGAAACCATATGCGCCTTGACATGACACAGGGACAAAGCGAAAGTACAGAAAACTTACCCATGAAATCTCAGGTTAACAAAATATTTCAATCTTAAATAACAGGTTGCAAATCAGGAATCAATCTGAAGATAGGAATCGTTCAAAACGAGCGTTTCACTCTTTTGAACTTAGAAGTGAACTGATTTTTACCTTCTCTACCACTTATCTATATTAAGCAGAGGAAGTATTGCATTTCATCCAAAAATTCAATATCGAAATTTCACCGAGAATGCAGGTTTTGTGACTCCCTGAATCTAAAAAAGGCATTTTTAAAAGAAAGGTCCGTATGAATGTATATGTATGTAATGTATGTATGTATGTATGTATTGAAGAAGTTCTATTTTTACGTTTTTATAAGCCTCACGTTGGGCGCCAATTTGAAGAAGTTATTTTGTTGTAAGAGTTGTATTGTAGTTCTTATGTTGGGGAGCCGAACTTGAAGTAGTTACAACCGCACGTATGGTAAAAAGTTTCCAGTAGCCTTCGCCCCGGTGGCCTTTGCCCCCAAAAATGTTTAAAAAATATTAACTTTGTAACTTTTGACTGTTTCTTTAAATATTATATATTAATGTTTGCCTCGGCTGCGTCAGTATTTATATTTTTAGAGACATGAATGTCTTAGCAGGGGGTGGTGCGACTTAAGAATGTAGGCTTACACAAGTTACAATTTTACTTCACTCCTTTTATTAATGCTTGACACTATTTAAATAACACTTCACTGATAGAGAGAGAGAGACAGAGAGAGAGCTGTGAGATTTTTATATTCATTGCTTGCACTTTTTAACACGTAAACTATTCTTGTCTCACACGAATACGTATTAAATTTCTCGAGGACGCATTTCGCGTCCGGTTAGGAACACTGTCTACAAGTAACTGACTGGATTTCTACCGCCTAAATTTGTAAATTTCTGGATTTCAAGCCTCTGATTGGTTATTTTAATCCAATAGAATACCTTCATTAACTTAAGCTTTTTTCTGGTTGTTGATTGGTTATTTTATAAACTGTCTCAAAATTTACATTATTGTTTCCAAGAATTACAAGTAGTATGGTTAAACTTTCAAACTCCTTATTACCTCATTGTTACCTCATTGTTAGCAACTTTTAGCCTATTATTCTCACAGCTCCTACATTATTAATTTACGTAATACATTCACATAACATTATTGAACATGTATACAATAATATAAACATATACAATGACTGTTACATACATTTTTATATATTGTTACATACACATATTGCTTTAAGGCGGACTGTTATTGAATTTATATATTATATAATTAGACTGAAATCATTAAGTTTGGTTTTTTTTTCTCAAAAATGCTTCTAGCGATTTTGATTAAAGCGCAATAATATATTTACATCACAACTAAAATGAGTGTCTTTAATTTTCTTGGAATAGCCTGAGAAGTTCTCTTCACTCTGAAATGCCTTTGTATAATTGGTAAACCACAAAATATACGCAGACCAAAATATACACAACGCAGACCTCGTTAAACGACTCACTATGTATGTCAAATAAAAGTTTTTGTGGCGTTAACCACTTCCAAGGTATTCTTTGTTGTTGGTTTGTATTTTCAAATACCTACATTTTTTCAAGTAGTAAATCGCTATTCTCATGGTCCTGCAAAGAGCATAGAATTTCAAAGCTATCGCATAGCGATCCGTTTTTTACTCTATCCTTCACGTACATAGTAGGTAGGGAAGGTATTCTATTGCAACCCAAAAATCCGATACCGAAGATTTCACCGGAAATGCATGTTTTGAGGCCCCCTGCTCAAAAAAAAGCAATTTTTAGGAAAAGGTCCGTGTGTGTCTTGTGTCTCTATGTGTGCGTGTGTATCTGTGTTTGTCTGTGAACAGAATAACTCAAAAAGGAAAGTGTGATAAACACCGAATTGGTACTTAGGTTCAGAAGTTCTGAAGATGTGACACGAAGACTTTCAAGACAATCTCCCAACCCAAACTACCCTTTACATGGAACATTTTTCGAAATTTTTTATTTTTTAAAAGTGGCTGTGACGATTTTTATTAAAATAATATATATATATATAAACATATTTAAATAAAATGTGTATCTTGAATTTTCTAGGAAGAGCCTTTGAAGTCGGAAGGAATTTTGTATAACTGATAAACGTTAAGCGATAGACGAAAACGTACATCACAATAAATGTAGACCTTTTTAATACACACAATTTATTGCAAATAACTTTTTATGTGTCTTCAGCCACTTCCGAGATATCCGTTAAAGTCCTTAAAGCATTCAGTTGTTTCTCGCGATTACATGGAAACAGTATGGAATTGTAATGCTGCGTATAGCGTCCAGTTCTTGAACATTTGACTATCACTGTACCCTTTGTGTATATAACACAAAAATTTTCTACAAATATCTATGTAGATTAAAATGAAGTAGATAGAAAAATAACTTTAGTAAGAGTAGTTTACATGACCACTAATAAGCGATAGAAGGTACAGAAGGTCGTGTGAATATAACACAGATTTTTAAAAATTGGATTATCAATTTAACCTGCTGTATTCTTCTTATACCCTAAACGAAATGGGTAAATGTATAATAAGGTTTATCTCTGTTAATAAGTTTTATTTCTGTTAATAACAAGTAGATAGATGAATAAGCTTTTAATATCTAATAGACGACTGAGCAGAGAAAGTCATGTGAATGCAAAAAATCATATTTGTAATAAAACCATTGCTCTTTCTCTTTACAGTTCTCACGCCTGCATATCTAACCAGTTTACTATTTATCCAAGCGTTCGCTTTTGGGCTATGTTGTTGATGGCATATTGACTGGGACAAAACATATGTATAGGGTTTTTTTAATAAAACTCTTATGTGTTACGTTCCAGTGGCTTTGTGTCGATTGTTTGTATCTTCTAAAAGTTACTCTTACAAGAGCTCATTTTTATATACAAATATTTGATGTAAATAGCATTTTGATAAGCGCTGTATTTTTTCTTTTTTGTAAGCTTTTATCTCTTATGTTTTAACTATATACAATTTTAAGATGCAAATTTTATAAGCCATGCAAATACCCTAAATATACGGCATTTTAATGCAAATATAAAGCTATTTTTAGGAAAAAAACAACTAAAACGTTTCTGTGTAAAGGTATTTTAAATAGTTGTGTCGCATTCTTGGAAATAGCTGAACTTAAATACAATGTTTGGCATATATCCAATATTTTCTTTTTTATTTATACTGTTCAAAGACACTTTCACCGAACACACACACATATTACACTCCAAACAACTTTGTTTTCGATTAAGAGGACCTCAAAGCAGTTCCAGTTAAATCTCTTACTTCGAAATTCTTGGTGGAAATAAATACTTCCTCTACTACTGACAAGTGATAGAGCAAGTAAAAGCTGTACCTTCGAGCTCCAATGAAATTACAAAAAAATACATTTCACTAAACACCTTACTTGTTGAAAGTAGTATGACAGGCACGTTATAATTTTCTGCCTCCTCCTTCGCGAGTTACCGGAGTCCCAGTGGATTACTTCTGGCACATTCTGTCCAGCTCTATAAACGTGAGGTTCCCTGGACAGTTTTACTGGCAACCTGGAAAATGAATCACTGCCGATAGCAAGTATCTACAGCCCATTAATCAAACCCTCTCACTAAGGCGAAAGATACTGCGAAGCGTGAAGCAAATTATATTGATAGCACGCTCGTGGCTCTCTTTACAGCGGATGCCTGCTTTGTTACACGCTGACCACACCTGTTCAAGCTGGGGTTATGATCAAAGAAACTGGAGCGTTAGGAGAAAATAACACCCATCCAGCTTTAGTCACCTGCTTTAAATGATGGTAATGTAATATAAACTAGAGAAGTGAAGATTTTCCATAACATTCAATGTATTTGGATTCATTTTTAGGATTACAAATATATTTTTTAGACAGCATGGCCTAAAAGTAGAACTTCCAACGCAGTGCACACGAGCTAAAAGCTACTGCTTCTTCTTCTTCTTCTTCTCCTCCTCCTTATTTAACGACGTTCTGAGATAGCCTTGATCTCTTTAACGTCGTATACAAACAATATTAAATGATTCATTGCATTAAATTCTTATTATATTTTATTTAGTTTTTAGTATCAACCCATGTGATATTCCCATCAATTACTTGAATTACCTTTTATTTTAATAATTCTATATTTTTTCCACCTTTTCTTTTTCTTCTTTTTTCTCATTTAAGACTTTTTCATTTGCTAGTAAATCTTGGTTTTAACTTTTATGGATGCATACTTTATTTGCTTTATTATAGTCGTCTTTTGTTTTGCTTCAAATGAATTTATATTTCTTATATCAGATTTCCACTTTGAAATCTCACTTTTGCCTTCAGCAATAATAGAGACAATAATAATATTGCTTCTATAAATTAACACATTTTTATGTTAGTTCATACTGATAAGAACTTAAACATTAATTTTTGAATCCTATTAGCTTTAACAATTTCCTTGAATTACATCATCTTGAATTTTTTAATCTAAGAAAACTTCGTTTTCCTAGTTTTATCCTTCCAACCTTAATGTTGATTTAACGATCTTTGAATCATTCTTCTTTCTTTAATTATATTTAATTTTGCAAATTTCGAAAACCAACAAATTTACTACAAACTGTTCTCCTCTTTCAAATTGTTATAACTTCATATTACGCCATTTTTTTTCCTCTTGAGCTAAAAGCTTTAAATTATTGCACTAGAGCGGTAATTTTCATTGAAACCAACTTGAGTTTCAAGTCCAATCACATGGTGATTACCCTTTGTATTTGCATAGTTTAATAATTAGTTTGGTTGGATTAGGTTTTACTTTTCATTATGCTTTTTTAACTGATTAATCTCCCATGGCGCTCGCATTATCTGTTCACAATGCAATTCGTCATACTTAAATTTATCGCAATTCGTTGTAGAGTTAACGTATACTTTTATTGGCAGCCTTGTGCTTTCTTTGATCTAAAACCTACATAACGATTAAATGGCGGAAATTATGAATTCAGAAAAAAATTAAATGGAAGAGCCAGCTGAAATTACAGAAGCAGGAGAAAGAATAACGCTAGAAATACTTACGCAAAAAATCCAGAAAGCAATATGATATGGCATTTAATCGCTTCATTGCCTGGTGTATGGCAAAACATGTTGAAAATAATTTCATTGAAAATAACTGCTAGCGAATGAATAAAACATCAAAAAATTTCGCATAACGCATTTTTAACGGCGTTGTTCTTGCTTCAAGAACAGTGTTCTAAGCGTGATTTCTCTTAGCTTTGGAAATCAATATAATAATATTGATATTTTACGAATTCGGGCGCACGTATTCAAAGTGGTTTTATTTTGCTCCTAGGATTGCGAAACGTGGCCTATGGGCGTTACCTACTACGTACATACAGTAAGTACAGGAAGTGTTGTATTTTACCAAAAATACTACTTTTGAGAACTCTGAATGCAAAAAAGGTATTTTTAGAAAAGGGTCCTTGTTTCTATGTGTGTAAATAGCATAACTCAGAAATGGAAAGTCCGATAACTATCAACTTGGTATGTAAGTTCAGTGCCCTCCAAAGACATGTCACTAACATTCTTCAAGAGAATCTGGTACCACACACTATGCTTTACATGGAAAATATTCGATACCTTTTATTTTCTCAAAAATGGCTCTGACGTTTTTGATTGAAGTGTCATATTACACATTTGATGATTAAATGACAAATAAAGTTTATATTTTTAATTTTCTGAGAATAGCTTGTGAAGTCCTCTTTATTTTATACAATTTTGTATAACGAATAAGGCAGAAGAAACAGACAAAGACGTACTACACAAAAAATGTGGATCTATTTAAAACACACAGTTTATTTTAAATAAATTTTTCTGTGGTATCAGCCATTTCCAAGATATCCGTTAATTTTTTCAATATTTTGTCATTTACTTAAGATGCTGTCGCTAATTTGTTGTTTCTCGCAATGTCAAGGCCAGCACTTAGCCACGAGTAATTTTAAGCACCTGACAGTTTTTCTGTCTCCCTTGTACCTAAAACGAAGTGTAAAATTAAACTACTTCTGCAACGGTTAATTTCGATTAACATAAATAGAAAAAAAATCTGATGTGTTACACTCACATGACTTTCTCTACTCTTGTGCAAAATATTTTTACAAACGCTTATTCTCCATCTACTTCATGTTAATCGAGATAAACATTTGCAGACTCTATCTTATTGCTAATTTTCTTGTAGATGTAAGGGGAATATATATTTACAAGGGCAATATAGAAATACCGTAGGCTTTAAGCACATACATATCTCTTAATAGCTGGTTGCTAGGTGCAGCACCATTCCCTTTGCCACAGATTAATACTCTTTGCATATCCAAGACAAAAAAATGAATAACGAATTCCCATTTGAGAAAATAAGTATCGAAAAATTTAAGGGAATAACAAGCAATATCTGGAAAATGGTTCACTCAACAAAAAAAATGTATATGACATAAATTGTGTATTTTAACGCGATATACATTTTTTGTGTAGTAACATTTTGTCTATCTCTTATGGTTTACCAGTTATGCAAAAGTCGTTCACAATGAAGAATACTTTTGGAGACATTCCCAGAAAATTCAAGATATACATTTTATTTGTCATGAAAATATCTTAAACATATGGTATTTTAATTAAAATCGTTAGAACATTTTTGAGAAAATTAAAATTTTCGAATAATCTTCCATGTAAAGGGTAATCTGGAGTGGAGGGATTTTCTTGAAAACCTTCGTGTCGTATCTCTGGAAGATACTGAACCTATATACCAAGTTTGGTGTTTATCTGACTGTTCGTTTATGAGTTATGCTTTCCAGACACACAGACAACACACACACACACGGACATGTTTACAAAAATGCTTCTTTTGGATTCAGGGGGTCTCAAAGCATGTATTTCCGGTGAAATCTGGGTATCGAATTTTTGGGTGGAATACAATACTTCCCCTACTTACTATACGTAGTAAAGAAAGTAATTAGCTTTCGTATGAATAGTCCATAAAGGTTCAACGGGAGGAAGAGATTGGTGAAATTGGTCATCTTATGTGGGGAACCCTAAAAAAAAATGTCTGTAGAAATAATCCCCACACCATATACGAACTTAAGGACACATGAAAATATAAAGTATGTACAATACGCAATATCTTATATGTGAATGGAATTTTCATCCGAAGATACCAGAAATGTCCTCAAGCAGATGGACACGACTTATAACAAGATTAGCACTCACTATAGTGCATGTTACTGTCACTCGTAAGTAACGCGAGAGTTGCGGAATGAAAATCCCACAGTGTGCGGAGCACGCATACGCGCAATCCCTGGCCTCACCATATAACGATCGCACTGTATAAAATAAATGATAGTGGAAAGAGAAAATCAGTGAATGTAATATCAGAGTTCGTTTTTATGATTAAGCACAGTTTTCTCCCCATTTTCAAAATAAGCGGAAAGTAAGATAACTTTAGTCATATGCCGTAGCTACCTCCTAATATAACTTTAAGATAATTTTCTAGTCAATAAGAATCAAATTTGGCTTAATTTAGTTGTAACAATGAAGGCCAGATTATTGGTTATAAATAAACGAGACTACACAAAGCATAGTAACGTGTTAGAGATACAGAATTGCACAGTGTGTTAAGGTTTCAAAAGAGATTAGTTAGGAAGAGGCTTCACTGGAGTTGATCACTGTAAAGATGCAGAAAAAGGATGGCCAAAATATTTCGTACACTGCAAAATTTGGGACAAGTTAAACGATTCTGCAAAGGGGTGCACAAAGTAGAAAGAAAATTTCACTACCTCGTCTTGTTTTATAGAAAACAAGAAATGCTTTTTAATTTAATGCATTTGAACTACAATAAATACACCTAAACGTATATCAAATTCCTATATAACAAATCTTTAATAGTTTTATTCTGACAAAAAAAACAATTTGCAGGTTCAATTGCGGAAAGAGCCTCTTGTGGGAACGGCGCGGGATTGGTATTTTAGTGGGTCACTTTTAAATTGACTTGCGGCAGTAATTTACTAGTAACGTGAAAATTAAAATAATCATAAGTAGGGTATATAGGACAGACCTGGCGCAGTTTTTTGCGTTTATATGGGGAAAGATAGGGAAAACGAGGGTATATGCGGAGGTTCACGGAGGAAAATGCGTTTATATGGGGAAGATAGGGACTACGAGGATCGATGCTAGGCCAAGTCATGGGTTGAAGGACTGGGGATGTGTTTTATATGAGAGATACGGGGAATACGAGGAGAAGTGTTGGACTAGATAGGGGTTGAGATATGGAATATGCATTTATATGGGAAAGATAAGGAAAACGTGAACAGAGGCTAGGATAGACAGATGCTGAAGCAGGGGGAATATGAACATATTTACAGGAGAGATAGGGGATACGTGGAGAGGTACTAGACTATTCAGGGTTTGAAGGGTAGAGTATGACTTTTTATATGAAGAGACGAGGAAAACGAGGGTATATGCTAGATTGAGAGAACCTTCAAGGAGGGAAAAATGCGTTTATATGGGAGAGATAGGGAAAACGAGGAGAGTTCTGAGGTAGAGCAGGGACTGAAGGAGGGAGAGATATGCTTTATACGACAGAGATAGGGCATGCGAGGGGAGGTGCTAGTGCAGACAGAGGTTAAGGAGTATGGTATACGTTTATATGAGGAATATATGGAAAACGGGGACAGGCCGTATGATAGACAGAAGCTGGGTCACTTTTGCGTTTATATGGGAAAGGATAGGGAAAACGAGGGTAGATGCGACAGTTCAAGGAGGAAAATGCGTTTATAGGGGAGAGATAGGGAATACGAGGGCTGATGCTAGGCTAGTCAGATGCTAAAGGAGGGAGGGATACGCTTTATACGAGAGAGATAGGGAATACAAGGAAAGATGTTATACTAAACAGGACTTGAAGGGTAGAATATGGTGTTTTATATGAGCGAGATAGTGAACCGAGGAGAGGTATTAGGCTAGGAGTTTTGAATGATAGAGTAGGCGTTTATATGCGAGAGATAGGGAATACGAGGGTCGATGCTAGGCTAAACAGGGTTGAAGTAGGGAATGCGTCTTATATGAGAGAGGTAGGGGAATATGAGGAGAGGTCCTAGTCTAGACGTGTCGAGGAGCAGAGTATACGTTTATATGGGAGAAATATGGAAAACGGTAGAGATACAAGGATAAGCAGGGGTTGAAGGAGGAGGAATGTAGGTTTATACGGTAATATAGGAGTAATTCGATTATAAAACTTTTATCATCCAACGTTACAACACTTTTATATACTTTTTCTAAACCTTACAAACTTTTTATATGTTAAACATTAGCGCGCGAGGCGGCGAGGGACAAACTGTATATCGGTTTACAGTGAAGTATACGTCCTAACCTATGCACACCTTGTATGTTCTGCATCTTCTCATTGTCTATTCATTCCTAACAGACGTAACCAACAAACGTAACCACGTAACAAGACGTAACATAACGGTACGACAAGACGTCATACTAAGCAACATAAGCACGTAACCACGCAACATCACGTGACATCTCGTAACCAGAAACGTTACACGACGTAACAACACGTAGCAACTATGTAACCAAGTAACAAAACGTAAGAACAACACGTAACCAATCCATTGCTAAGGCGATCTAAACTAATTCATCCTTCATAACTTAGACAATAAGTACGAGAACCTAGCCTAGATTAACCCGGCCAATCCTAAACGTTCCTCTCATCATCCTTTCTAGTCAGGCATCGACTAACCTAATCTGGCTAACCAAAGATAACCTCAACTTTCTTTTAGTGAAATTGCAATGTTTTATTCAGGTTTTATTATTCGAGAGTTTTAATTGAAAAGTTTACGCCAACATACCTTTATTTTAGTTCCTTGTAGATGTCTCTCCCCTTTTATCTAGGCTTGAGACTAGCACTAGGATTACTCCTAATGGCAGGGTTACCACCTTCCCTTCCATCTTCTTCTTTCTTCATCAGGCGTCAGCTATCTGCATATACAGCACACAGATAACCTTCTTTTTTAAGATTGTAGACTCACGAGAAACTCTTTATCTTTAACTTACATTCTTTTAAGCACTGTTTGTAATGGCGTAATGTCCATATGCATATGTCGTTATCCCATCCTCAGCAATAATTCTTTTATCATCAAACGGAGTCAATGCAATTTTATTCACTTGCACTGTAGCAAGAGCATGCTTTCGTGATAGGATCAGATTCATAGGTGTTCTGATGATTTCACAGGTTTTAAGACAGTCTGTATAGCTGTCAAACGAAATATGGTGCTTAATAGCGCTACGTTTTATACCTTTAATCTTTTTTATCATTGACCCTTGAATATCTAAGGCATACATCTTAGGACGTAGTCCAACAAAGCGTAGGATGATTTTGCTATTAGCCTCATCTTTAAATTTTCCCAATACCTTCTTGTTCTGAGTAGAGTAACATATATGGTTGACAGGGTAATCAGCTGTATCGAGATGCTCAAGAAAACGTAACTTGTCCTGGTACACATCTTCAGTTGTAACACGATGAATGAACGAATCAGTGTCCATATACATAAGCTTCAGGTTTTCAGCTCCATAATAAGGTAACAAAACGTCGTAATGATAGTTATACATTAATGTCTTGGAGATGTCCAACACACTCATACCAATGTATATAGGCTTGTTGAATACAATCTGTCGGGAGGCCATATGTACTGCAGCTAGATTATCAGCATATATCGTCCTGTCGATAAACGTTGGCTCGGCGCTCAGCTTCTCTAGAGTTTTTTCATTGGTCACCAGTCGTATATCCATACGGTTACGCAGGTTCTCCATAGTTTTTCCGAACATAGCATTGTTGAACAATTTGTAGAGATCCTTCTCAAAATCATTTCCAGCTTGTTGTCGTAGTCTGTTGTTAAATTCTACATACGTTTTAACCATCGAGACTGTTGGAATTGTAGCACACGATGGATTTTTGTTAACCGTAGCCCATGACTAAGAGCTTGCTTCAAAGCCTTGTAATGCACTACATACTTCTTTCGAGGTCCTAGATGAGGTATCAGTTTCTTTGTAGATGGTTCCAATGGTTTCATACACTCTGGCAGGAAAGGTAGATCGTTGTGTAGATCGTGAAGTTCTGCAGGATACTCGATGTCGACTTCTAATATGTACCCGTAAGGATCATCTTCTTGTAGTCTTTCTAAGTCAATTTTTTCAGGCGATACCCACTCAAATCCACCATAAGGGAGAGCGTGACACATTGCCCACCCATATTGGTTATTAGCGTCGTCATATGTGATAAATTGGGTTGGTCTCAACGGATCAAACTTCTCCATATATGTGTTATTAGTCTGTGCATAGCGGTGGGAAACTTGACATAAACCTCCTCTTATACCAGATTCCACCATGAGTAATTGATCATAATCCTGTAACAGTTCCAGCTTAATTCCAGTGTACAGTAACATAGCGTCCCATGTAAGACCTGGAGAGGTAAAATAATGTGCAGGATCAACTTTGTGTGTTTTGAGGGTTTGCTCTCTGAACGTCTCAAAGACATCAGCTAGGAGAAGTACATCCGAAGTTAAGTAGAGATCGCTGTACTCTCCCAGGTTTCTCACATTAAACACCTCCCATACATTTTTAGCATGATCGTAGTCAGCATCACTAATTTCTTCTTCATTTAATCTATTGTAAAAGGAGTCCTTAGGAGGTAAGCAGGTTTCGTTCAGGGCATCCCATGATGTAACAAAATCATATGGAAATACACCCTTACGGGTCATCAACTTCAATTCGTCTTCTCCAAAGTACTTTAGCGTTTCAGGATACGAGGTTAGATTTTTCACCAACTTATCCAAGCTTGTACTGAGGAATCGGAAGCTATCCACAAATCGAAGCTTTATATCTCCTACATACTTGGTGAATGAGATATAGCTTTCTTCGGAGTTAGGAATTACCTCCACACGTTCACTTGTGCAACCCAGCTCCTTAACAATGAAATGAGAGTCATATCCGCTAAGGTTATGCATGAAGACTGGTACATATTTAGGTGTTTTACAGGCTAAATTACATTCATTATGAAGACTTCCATGATATTCACCGCTGATGTGATCATGGTCGCGTACTTTATAGTTCTCTTCTGTAAAGGGTTTTCCACACAAGTAGCATGCTGAAGAAGACTCAAAATCCAACTGCTCTTGATCCGTAAGTTTCAGAGGCTTAGCAGATTTGTATATGTCCTCAATCATTTTTGCAAGAGATGTCAGGTACAGCATAAACTTCTGAGCAGCATCAGCACCACGATACACATAGGGTTGCTTAGGAAGACCAGTTTCGAGATGTTCAACACCAGATGTAGGCTTCACGTAAACACAGAAGCTCATTGGTGTGTGCTCTTGATAAGGGATTGTATAGGAAGTTTCAGGATTGGGTATACACGTATGGCATGGAGTGAGAATACTCTCAAAATCAGCATAGATGACATAAGGTACTTTCAGCATCCTCTCAACATTTTTAAACTGTACAATTGCTTTCTCCTTTGTAGGCATAACTACCCTTGCAACACCATGCTGATTACAGATGGTTGCATGTTCTTGTAGTTTTTCCAGTCCACTTCGTCCATTTCGATTATCAAAATGTGTAAAGCAACGCTTGCAGGTATATATCACTCCATCATGCTTAGTTTTCTGGCGTCGAACGAGCTTCTCAAAATTCTTTATATACACGTAGTGATGTTTTCCACTACTGTCATTCAATAGTAGCAGGTCGCGATGTTCAGGTAGTTCAATATCAACAACCTTTATCGGGTACAATTCATGCTTCTCATCCAACCCGAAAACGTTAATAGATATCTTGTTAAGCTTCTCAAATTTAGGTATTTGAGAAAGTGGAGTAGGGTAAGAAACACAGCTGAAGTCGTACTTATCTTGAAGCTGCTTGTATTTGCTCACACGTTGCGCATCCTTCTCAACGAATTTAGCTAGTACAGAATACATGTAGCATTTCTCATCACTAAAGTTCTGAATGTTTATACACGCTTTCCTTGCTTCAACAGATGACGGTAGTGGTATGTAGCTACTTCCTCGCAACGGGTTGTACTTGTTGATACGAAGTCGAACTCCTTCCACAGTAAGCAAGGCCCAGCTGCTACCCTTAAGCTGAGAGTCCCCCATTTCAGTCACCAATTTCTTGAATTTCACTTCCAGCATAGAGTCCAGATCTGTTTCTAGGAAAACAGCTTGATTTCTGGTTTTAAATGTTTTGTCACAGGTTTCACCAATACTGTTAACAAATCGACACTCAGCCAGCAGATTAATTTTAACACTCTTATGAACGCTAAGCTCTTTATGCACAGCCTGGATTATACGTTGTTTTGCCTCTTGCAGATACATATTTAGGTCCTTAGCTGATTCGCATCGTATAAAATACGATTTCAATCGTCCTTCGAATGAAGTTTCGTATTCTTTCATATCACAGTCCTCCATTGTTGACAGTAACTGATGTTTAGTTGGCTCCAATCTTCTTTTTTTCTGAGGGCTGCTTATTTCACATATATCTTCGTGTCGCTGTCCCTTATAACCATCTTTGAAGGTTACATTACAATGTTTACATTTGAAGAGCTTCTTGCAGCTCATCTCGTGTCTTCTCTTGTCATAACCTCGGAGGAACTTCTTCCCACATTTTCCGCATGCATATCCAGTAGCGCTTGGAATAATATCCTTATACGCTGAGTTATTCATCTTTATTCTTGATGTAATAACGTATTAATCACTGATCAATGAAATGTACGCCTTGACACCACTTTAGAAAGCTGATTATTCTTGGAGAGAACACGATGTTAACACCTCAGAGATGATCAACAGAATGAATTTCAATACTCAAGTTCGCTCTATTTATAGAGAAAGCACGAACCTTTTTTAATCAATTATATCCTGATTATTAATACTAAAACGGTGATGAAGCGTGTAAGCTCTTATATATTTCAATTCGTGTTACACTGATGTTCGAGCGTCTCCGTATAGCTTCGTATGTTTAGAGAGAAAGTGTAAAGTATTGTGAAGATGTTATGTATTGTTCGGCTATAATCGTACAGATTCGGAGAGCTTGACTGGTGAAGGTGATGAACGATCCGTCAACCGAGCAGGAGGCAAGCAGTCCCTTCGCGCAACGAAACCTAGATGCAAAAGAAAGAAAATCGTGTTAGATGAGAAACCACCCAGACATTCGCCTGCAGACCATGGAAAACCATGAAAAAATATGTCAGAGTGAGCGTCCAACGGAACTCGAACCAGCGACTCTAAAAGCACACGTGAAAGATACAGATTATATAGAATGAAAGGAAATCGATGACGATGAGAAACCACTCCAGCATTCGCCTGCAGACCAGGGAAACCCTAAAAAATATGTCAGAGTGATCGACCAACAGGGAAATCAAACAAAAGACCTTAGAAACATATAGGTTAAGATGTAAATCAAATAAAATGCAATAAAATCGTGATAGATGAGAAACCACCCAGACATTCGCCTGCAGACCATGGAAAACCATGAAAAATATGTCAGAGTAAACAACCAACGACAATCGTACGAGGGAAACCATCAGATTACTCTAGAAGCAAAAAGTTACAAATGAAAGAAAATCGTGATAGATGAGAACCCACTCAGGCATTCGCCTGCAGACCAGGGGAAACCATGAAAAAAAATCAAAGGGCTGAGCGACTGGCGGATAGAGTGCCTCTAAAAGCAAACGAGAAAGGTACAGATTATATAGAATGCAAGGAAATCGCTGACGATGAGAAACCACTCCAGCATTCGCCTGCAGACCAGGGTAAACCCTAAAAATATGATGTCAGAGTGATCGACCAACAGGGAAATCAAACAAAGACCTTAGAAACATATAGGTTAAGATGTAAATCAAATAAAAATGCAATAAAATCGTGATAGATGAGAACCCACTCAGACATTCGCCTGCAAGCCAGGGGAAACCATGAAAAAATATGTCAGAGTGAGCGTCCAATGGAAGTCGAACCAGGGACTCTAAAAGCAAACGTGAAAGGTACAGATTATATAGAATGAAAGAAAATCGTGTTAGATGAGAAACCACTCCAGCATTCGCCTGCAGACCAGGGGAAACTATGAAAAAATCAAAGGGCCGAGCGAGTGGCTGATAGAGTGTGCGACCAACAGGAAATCAAGCAAAAGGTCTCTAGAGACAAAAAAGATGCAATTGAAATGGAATCATGATAGCAAATGCCGCTACAGCATTAGGTAGCAGACCGGCGAAAATCATGAGAAACGTAAGGTCAGAGTAAACAATTGATTGAAATCTAACCCCTGAACCCTAGAAATTCACGACAACTGAAAAGCGAAACCCAGATGTAGAGGAAATTTTGTACACCCTTGACGAAAAAACCTCGTCCGCTGGGGAAGTAACCTTTAAGTATACAATTGACGTCTGTCATACCGATAAGGGACGGTTTGAAAGGCTTCCTAATTGCTCTACGCAAGTCACCTGAGCAAACACAGGAAATTCCTAAACCAGACAATTACAAGCCTGCTAAAACATTTTTTCCTACAATAAGTAATTTAAATTCTACATGAAGATTATTCCAAAAGTTTCATATCTCTTATTTCCTTCAATAAAATATCGAATATGACTCTAGCACCAGGGAAAAAAAATTAAACGGAGGGAAGCGATATTTTCTTTTTACGCTGAAATTATAATTAAATGCATAGCGTTCTTGCATGAAAACCCCGCCCATATAGATTATAGGAATGGATTCTGTTTAAAACATGTATTTTCACGCGGGGTGTATAGATTGTCTCAGTAAGCATTCATGACTATTACAATTATCGCCAAGTATTATTTTACAAAAAGATTGGCTTATTCTCTTAGTAAACATAGGTTGAAATCGTTTTTTAAACAACTCTCCATTCGAGAGATATTTTTTGATTATTCCAGCAGAGAGAGAGAGAGGGAGAGAGAGAGATCGAGTCATATTTGTTTAAAAAAGCTTTTTTTTTTCATTCACAGGAAATCTTCGAGAAAATTCGAGGAATTATTCAGTTGTACACCCTTGCTAAAATAGTTTGTATACCCTTTGAAGAATGTTTACCTGGCTGAGGGTGTCTTGGAAATACCTCTGTCGACAGGCTGTCGCCCGCATGGCATCTTGGCCATTTATACATTAGGGAGGCTATTATGCTTTAAAATGGGATAGCTATGTTTTAAGCTTTCCACAACAAATTTTTTTCCCGATAATTAATATAATTCTACATGAAGAATATTAATGTTTAAGTACAGAATCTATACAGTATACGTTTAATTGAAAACATGATATCAAAAATTGTAGAAGTTTTTCCACCCTTATTTAATTAAAATTCATGTATATACTCTATTATTTAGCGATTTTTTCAATAATCATGTACATCATTCGTCAAAAAATCAGCGTACAATACGCATTTTTATACGTTTTAATGTTCGTTTATTTTTAAAACCGCTGCATTTGCCTCTAATTACGAACAGTAATTTTTTTCAGATTTACTCAGATGTGTAGCTTGTAGAATCGAATTAGAAAATGTTTTAATAAATGTATTGTATTTTTTAGGTTAAAGCATCTTCATTTTTAAAGTTAGCATACCCGTTATTTGTATTCAGCGTAAAGATATTCATATATCATTTTTAAATCCCTCTTCTTAAATATAATGTATCGCAATCCATTTTTAAAATCAAATCATAAATGCGTTTAATGCATATAATGGATGTCTTCATATACCCAATATGGTTGCCTTCACGTGTCGGGAACCTAACATGGCGGCAGTCATCGTTTAGAAGCGTAACTTTCATGTCGGCATCAGCCTGGAGCGAGCGGCTGGCGGGGAGGAGAAGGGTTGCGAAAGGCGGCTGAGGGATGGCAGCTGGAGGGAGTAAGGTAGGATGAAAGACCGGCTTCATAAGACGTTGAGAGCTAGCCAAGCCTCCAGTACGGCCTAGCGCGCCGTAAGCTTCGGACCTATACGTAGTAGCATGCATACCAACGCAGCTCGCGCCAGCGTCTTACGTAATTTAGTTTTTTACGCTCACTATACCATTTAAATATACATTCATCTAAGAGATATAATATTCGTCAGGATGTCAGATGTCCAAATATACATAACAAAGAAATTAGTTACTGATATAAATGTAATATCGTACGTTCACCATTTTATTTTAATTACTTTTTTTTTATTTTATTCGAGGATGAATTTGTATTCATGTCACGGGATTCAATCCTAGTCCTCCAGCCGGACTTGGAACAACAATCAATAACGAGCTACAATCCAAGGATATAATCGGTAATAATAAATTTTTTTTGGATAAAGACCATCAAATAAAAAGACCTTTAAACGTATGTATTTCCCCTCACTTCCCCTCTTCCCCCCACCACACAGTAGAAATATTAAGCCGATTCCAGCACACAAAGGATTTGCCGCCATCTGATAAGGTTCTTTGATCTATGCCGCTATCCCCGCCCCCTCCCTTTGTGCGCTACTATTTGCCGCCTGGTAGCGCGTGCCACTAGCCCCGCCCCCTCCCGGTCACGTGCTGGCGGCCACCCCTCCCCCACCCCTTCCCTTGTGACCTCACCCTTAAAAGCTACTGGACACCTGATCCCCCTACCCCATCCTTTCTAATCCTATCCCGTACACTGGGCACGCCCTCTCTTTGGGCTCTACTCCCACACTGGCCTCGGTATTGGAGTAGAGCAGAGAGGAGGGGGTATCATGGTCCAGTAGCTTTTAAGGGTGAAACCACAAAGGTTAAGTGTTTTCACGTGTGCTATTCTTTCACCGCAAATCAGAGATACAGGACAATGCATTATTGTTCTCATCGTAAATGGCGGTGTCGGAATAGCAAAAAGCGGGGGTGGGAGTCGGCGGCATAGAAGAAAGGAACTTATCAGTGGTTGCATCGGCTTTGAAGCTGTGTTCTCTCATTATATTTCTACTGTGTGGTGGGGGGAAGAGGGGAAGTGAGGGGAAATACATACGTTTAAAGGTCTTTTTATTTGATGGTCTTTATCCAAAAAAAATTTATTATTACCGATTATATCCTTGGATTGTAGCTCGTTATTGATTGTTGTTCCAAGTCCGGCTGGAGGACTAGGATTGAATCCCGTGACATGAATACAAATTGATCCTCGAATAAAATAAAAAAAGTAATTAAAATAAAATGGTGAACGTACGATATTACATTTATATCAGTAACTAATTTCTTTGTTATGTATATTTGGACATCTGACATCCTGACGAATATTATATCTCTTAGATGAATGTATATTTAAATGGTATAGTGAGCGTAAAAAACTAAATTACGTAAGACGCTGGCGCGAGCTGCGTTGGTATGCATGCTACTACGTATAGGTCCGAAGCTTACGGCGCGCTAGGCCGTACTGGAGGCTTGGCTAGCTCTCAACGTCTTATGAAGCCGGTCTTTCATCCTACCTTACTCCCTCCAGCTGCCATCCCTCAGCCGCCTTTCGCAACCCTTCTCCTCCCCGCCAGCCGCTCGCTCCAGGCTGATGCCGACATGAAAGTTACGCTTCTAAACGATGACTGCCGCCATGTTAGGTTCCCGACACGTGAAGGCAGCCATATTGGGTATATGAAGACATCCATTATATGCATTAAACGCATTTATGATTTGATTTTAAAAATGGATTGCGATACATTATATTTAAGAAGAGGGATTTAAAAATGATATATGAATATCTTTACGCTGAATACAAATAACGGGTATGCTAACTTTAAAAATGAAGATGCTTTAACCTAAAAAATACAATACATTTATTAAAACATTTTCTAATTCGATTCTACAAGCTACACATCTGAGTAAATCTGAAAAAAATTACTGTTCGTAATTAGAGGCAAATGCAGCGGTTTTAAAAATAAACGAACATTAAAACGTATAAAAATGCGTATTGTACGCTGATTTTTTGACGAATGATGTACATGATTATTGAAAAAATCGCTAAATAATGGAGTATATACATGAATTTTAATTAAATAAGGGTGGAAAAACTTCTACAATTTTTGATATCATGTTTTCAATTAAACGTATACTGTATAGATTCTGTACTTAAACATTAATATTCTTCATGTAGAATTATATTAATTATCGGGAAAAAAATTTGTTGTGGAAAGCTTAAAACATAGCTATCCCATTTTAAAGCATAATAGCCTCCCTAATGTATAAATGGCCAAGATGCCATGCGGGCGACAGCCTGTCGACAGAGGTATTTCCAAGACACCCTCAGCCAGGTAAACATTCTTCAAAGGGTATACAAACTATTTTAGCAAGGGTGTACAACTGAATAATTCCTCGAATTTTCTCGAAGATTTCCTGTGAATGAAAAAAAAAAGCTTTTTTAAACAAATATGACTCGATCTCTCTCTCTCCCTCTCTCTCTCTCTGCTGGAATAATCAAAAAATATCTCTCGAATGGAGAGTTGTTTAAAAAACGATTTCAACCTATGTTTACTAAGAGAATAAGCCAATCTTTTTGTAAAATAATACTTGGCGATAATTGTAATAGTCATGAATGCTTACTGAGACAATCTATACACCCCGCGTGAAAATACATGTTTTAAACAGAATCCATTCCTATAATCTATATGGGCGGGGTTTTCATGCAAGAACGCTATGCATTTAATTATAATTTCAGCGTAAAAAGAAAATATCGCTTCCCTCCGTTTAATTTTTTTTCCCTGGTGCTAGAGTCATATTCGATATTTTATTGAAGGAAATAAGAGATATGAAACTTTTGGAATAATCTTCATGTAGAATTTAAATTACTTATTGTAGGAAAAAATGTTTTAGCAGGCTTGTAATTGTCTGGTTTAGGAATTTCCTGTGTTTGCTCAGGTGACTTGCGTAGAGCAATTAGGAAGCCTTTCAAACCGTCCCTTATCGGTATGACAGACGTCAATTGTATACTTAAAGGTTACTTCCCCAGCGGACGAGGTTTTTTCGTCAAGGGTGTACAAAATTTCCTCTACATCTGGGTTTCGCTTTTCAGTTGTCGTGAATTTCTAGGGTTCAGGGGTTAGATTTCAATCAATTGTTTACTCTGACCTTACGTTTCTCATGATTTTCGCCGGTCTGCTACCTAATGCTGTAGCGGCATTTGCTATCATGATTCCATTTCAATTGCATCTTTTTTGTCTCTAGAGACCTTTTGCTTGATTTCCTGTTGGTCGCACACTCTATCAGCCACTCGCTCGGCCCTTTGATTTTTTCATAGTTTCCCCTGGTCTGCAGGCGAATGCTGGAGTGGTTTCTCATCTAACACGATTTTCTTTCATTCTATATAATCTGTACCTTTCACGTTTGCTTTTAGAGTCCCTGGTTCGACTTCCGTTGGACGCTCACTCTGACATATTTTTTCATGGTTTCCCCTGGCTTGCAGGTGAATGTCTAAGTGGGTTCTCATCTATCACGATTTTATTGCATTTTTATTTGATTTACATCTTAACCTATATGTTTCTAAGGTCTTTGTTTGATTTCCCTGTTGGTCGATCACTCTGACATATTTTTAGGGTTTACCCTGGTCTGCAGGCGAATGCTGGAGTGGTTTCTCATCGTCAGCGATTTCCTTGCATTCTATATAATCTGTACCTTTCACGTTTGCTTTTAGAGGCAATCTATCCGCCAGTCGCTCAGCCCTTTGATTTTTTTTCATGGTTTCCCCTGGTCTGCAGGCGAATGCCTGAGTGGGTTCTCATCTATCACGATTTTCTTTCATTTGTAACTTTTTGCTTCTAGAGTAATCTGATGGTTTCCCTCGTACGATTGTCGTTGGTTGTTTACTCTGACATATTTTTCATGGTTTTCCATGGTCTGCAGGCGAATGTCTGGGTGGTTTCTCATCTATCACGATTTTATTGCATTTTATTTGATTTACATCTTAACCTATATGTTTCTAAGGTCTTTTGTTTGATTTCCCTGTTGGTCGATCACTCTGACATATTTTTTAGGGTTTCCCTGGTCTGCAGGCGAATGCTGGAGTGGTTTCTCATCGTCATCGATTTCCTTTCATTCTATATAATCTGTATCTTTCACGTGTGCTTTTAGAGTCGCTGGTTCGAGTTCCGTTGGACGCTCACTCTGACATATTTTTTCATGGTATTCCATGGTCTGCAGGCGAATGTCTGGGTGGTTTCTCATCTAACACGATTTTCTTTCTTTTGCATCTAGGTTTCGTTGCGCGAAGGGACTGCTTGCCTCCTGCTCGGTTGACGGATCGTTCATCACCTTCACCAGTCAAGCTCTCCGAATCTGTACGATTATAGCCGAACAATACATAACATCTTCACAATACTTTACACTTTCTCTCTAAACATACGAAGCTATACGGAGACGCTCGAACATCAGTGTAACACGAATTGAAATATATAAGAGCTTACACGCTTCATCACCGTTTTAGTATTAATAATCAGGATATAATTGATTAAAAAAGGTTCGTGCTTTCTCTATAAATAGAGCGAACTTGAGTATTGAAATTCATTCTGTTGATCATCTCTGAGGTGTTAACATCGTGTTCTCTCCAAGAATAATCAGCTTTCTAAAGTGGTGTCAAGGCGTACATTTCATTGATCAGTGATTAATACGTTATTACATCAAGAATAAAGATGAATAACTCAGCGTATAAGGATATTATTCCAAGCGCTACTGGATATGCATGCGGAAAATGTGGGAAGAAGTTCCTCCGAGGTTATGACAAGAGAAGACACGAGATGAGCTGCAAGAAGCTCTTCAAATGTAAACATTGTAATGTAACCTTCAAAGATGGTTATAAGGGACAGCGACACGAAGATATATGTGAAATAAGCAGCCCTCAGAAAAAAAGAAGATTGGAGCCAACTAAACATCAGTTACTGTCAACAATGGAGGACTGTGATATGAAAGAATACGAAACTTCATTCGAAGGACGATTGAAATCGTATTTTATACGATGCGAATCAGCTAAGGACCTAAATATGTATCTGCAAGAGGCAAAACAACGTATAATCCAGGCTGTGCATAAAGAGCTTAGCGTTCATAAGAGTGTTAAAATTAATCTGCTGGCTGAGTGTCGATTTGTTAACAGTATTGGTGAAACCTGTGACAAAACATTTAAAACCAGAAATCAAGCTGTTTTCCTAGAAACAGATCTGGACTCTATGCTGGAAGTGAAATTCAAGAAATTGGTGACTGAAATGGGGGACTCTCAGCTTAAGGGTAGCAGCTGGGCCTTGCTTACTGTGGAAGGAGTTCGACTTCGTATCAACAAGTACAACCCGTTGCGAGGAAGTAGCTACATACCACTACCGTCATCTGTTGAAGCAAGGAAAGCGTGTATAAACATTCAGAACTTTAGTGATGAGAAATGCTACATGTATTCTGTACTAGCTAAATTCGTTGAGAAGGATGCGCAACGTGTGAGCAAATACAAGCAGCTTCAAGATAAGTACGACTTCAGCTGTGTTTCTTACCCTACTCCACTTTCTCAAATACCTAAATTTGAGAAGCTTAACAAGATATCTATTAACGTTTTCGGGTTGGATGAGAAGCATGAATTGTACCCGATAAAGGTTGTTGATATTGAACTACCTGAACATCGCGACCTGCTACTATTGAATGACAGTAGTGGAAAACATCACTACGTGTAAATAAAGAATTTTGAGAAGCTCGTTCGACGCCAGAAAACTAAGCATGATGGAGTGATATATACCTGCAAGCGTTGCTTTACACATTTTGATAATCGAAATGGACGAAGTGGACTGGAAAAACTACAAGAACATGCAACCATCTGTAATCAGCATGGTGTTGCAAGGGTAGTTATGCCTACAAAGGAGAAAGCAATTGTACAGTTTAAAAATGTTGAGAGGATGCTGAAAGTACCTTATGTCATCTATGCTGATTTTGAGAGTATTCTCACTCCATGCCATACGTGTATACCCAATCCTGAAACTTCCTATACAATCCCTTATCAAGAGCACACACCAATGAGCTTCTGTGTTTACGTGAAGCCTACATCTGGTGTTGAACATCTCGAAACTGGTCTTCCTAAGCAACCCTATGTGTATCGTGGTGCTGATGCTGCTCAGAAGTTTATGCTGTACCTGACATCTCTTGCAAAAATGATTGAGGACATACAAATCTGCTAAGCCTCTGAAACTTACGGATCAAGAGCAGTTGGATTTTGAGTCTTCTTCAGCATGCTACTTGTGTGGAAAACCCTTTACAGAAGAGAACTATAAAGTACGCGACCATGATCACATCAGCGGTGAATATCATGGAAGTCTTCATAATGAATGTAATTTAGCCTGTAAAACACCTAAATATGTACCAGTCTTCATGCATAACCTTAGCGGATATGACTCTCATTTCATTGTTAAGGAGCTGGGTTGCACAAGTGAACGTGTGGAGGTAATTCCTAACTCCGAAGAAAGCTATATCTCATTCACCAAGTATGTAGGAGATATAAAGCTTCGATTTGTGGATAGCTTCCGATTCCTCAGTACAAGCTTGGATAAGTTGGTGAAAAATCTAACCTCGTATCCTGAAACGCTAAAGTACTTTGGAGAAGACGAATTGAAGTTGATGACCCGTAAGGGTGTATTTCCATATGATTTTGTTACATCATGGGATGCCCTGAACGAAACCTGCTTACCTCCTAAGGACTCCTTTTACAATAGATTAAATGAAGAAGAAATTAGTGATGCTGACTACGATCATGCTAAAAATGTATGGGAGGTGTTTAATGTGAGAAACCTGGGAGAGTACAGCGATCTCTACTTAACTTCGGATGTACTTCTCCTAGCTGATGTCTTTGAGACGTTCAGAGAGCAAACCCTCAAAACACACAAAGTTGATCCTGCACATTATTTTACCTCTCCAGGTCTTACATGGGACGCTATGTTACTGTACACTGGAATTAAGCTGGAACTGTTACAGGATTATGATCAATTACTCATGGTGGAATCTGGTATAAGAGGAGGTTTATGTCAAGTTTCCCACCGCTATGCAGAGGCTAATAACACATATATGGAGAAGTTTGATCCGTCGAGACCAACCCAATTTATCACATATGACGACGCTAATAACCAATATGGGTGGGCAATGTGTCACGCTCTCCCTTATGGTGGATTTGAGTGGGTATCGCCTGAAAAAATTGACTTAGAAAGACTACAAGAAGATGATCCTTACGGGTACATATTAGAAGTCGACATCGAGTATCCTGCAGAACTTCACGATCTACACAACGATCTACCTTTCCTGCCAGAGTGTATGAAACCATTGGAAGCATCTACAAAGAAACTGATACCTCATCTAGGACCTCGAAAGAAGTATGTAGTGCATTACAAGGCTTTGAAGCAAGCTCTTAGTCATGGGCTACGGTTAACAAAAATCCATCGTGTGCTACAATTCCAACAGTCTCGATGGTTAAAACCGTATGTAGAATTTAACAACAGACTACGACAACAAGCTGGAAATGATTTTGAGAAGGATCTCTACAAATTGTTCAACAATGCTATGTTCGGAAAAACTATGGAGAACCTGCGTAACCGTATGGATATACGACTGGTGACCAATGAAAAAACTCTAGAGAAGCTGAGCGCCGAGCCAACGTTTATCGACAGGACGATATATGCTGATAATCTAGCTGCAGTACATATGGCCTCCCGACAGATTGTATTCAACAAGCCTATATACATTGGTATGAGTGTGTTGGACATCTCCAAGACATTAATGTATAACTATCATTACGACGTTTTGTTACCTTATTATGGAGCTGAAAACCTGAAGCTTATGTATATGGACACTGATTCGTTCATTCATCGTGTTACAACTGAAGATGTGTACCAGGACAAGTTACGTTTTCTTGAGCATCTCGATACAGCTGATTACCCTGTCAACCATATATGTTACTCTACTCAGAACAAGAAGGTATTGGGAAAATTTAAAGATGAGGCTAATAGCAAAATCATCCTACGCTTTGTTGGACTACGTCCTAAGATGTATGCCTTAGATATTCAAGGGTCAATGATAAAAAAGATTAAAGGTATAAAACGTAGCGCTATTAAGCACCATATTTCGTTTGACAGCTATACAGACTGTCTTAAAACCTGTGAAATCATCAGAACACCTATGAATCTGATCCTATCACGAAAGCATGCTCTTGCTACAGTGCAAGTGAATAAAATTGCATTGACTCCGTTTGATGATAAAAGAATTATTGCTGAGGATGGGATAACGACATATGCATATGGACATTACGCCATTACAAACAGTGCTTAAAAGAATGTAAGTTAAAGATAAAGAGTTTCTCGTGAGTCTACAATCTTAAAAAAGAAGGTTATCTGTGTGCTGTATATGCAGATAGCTGACGCCTGATGAAGAAAGAAGAAGATGGAAGGGAAGGTGGTAACCCTGCCATTAGGAGTAATCCTAGTGCTAGTCTCAAGCCTAGATAAAAGGGGAGAGACATCTACAAGGAACTAAAATAAAGGTATGTTGGCGTAAACTTTTCAATTAAAACTCTCGAATAATAAAACCTGAATAAAACATTGCAATTTCACTAAAAGAAAGTTGAGGTTATCTTTGGTTAGCCAGATTAGGTTAGTCGATGCCTGACTAGAAAGGATGATGAGAGGAACGTTTAGGATTGGCCGGGTTAATCTAGGCTAGGTTCTCGTACTTATTGTCTAAGTTATGAAGGATGAATTAGTTTAGATCGCCTTAGCAATGGATTGGTTACGTGTTGTTCTTACGTTTTGTTACTTGGTTACATAGTTGCTACGTGTTGTTACGTCGTGTAACGTTTCTGGTTACGAGATGTCACGTGATGTTGCGTGGTTACGTGCTTATGTTGCTTAGTATGACGTCTTGTCGTACCGTTATGTTACGTCTTGTTACGTGGTTACGTTTGTTGGTTACGTCTGTTAGGAATGAATAGACAATGAGAAGATGCAGAACATACAAGGTGTGCATAGGTTAGGACGTATACTTCACTGTAAACCGATATACAGTTTGTCCCTCGCCGCCTCGCGCGCTAATGTTTAACATATAAAAAGTTTGTAAGGTTTAGAAAAAGTATATAAAAGTGTTGTAACGTTGGATGATAAAAGTTTTATAATCGAATTACTCCTATATTACCGTATAAACCTACATTCCTCCTCCTTCAACCCCTGCTTATCCTTGTATCTCTACCGTTTTCCATATTTCTCCCATATAAACGTATACTCTGCTCCTCGACACGTCTAGACTAGGACCTCTCCTCATATTCCCCTACCTCTCTCATATAAGACGCATTCCCTACTTCAACCCTGTTTAGCCTAGCATCGACCCTCGTATTCCCTATCTCTCGCATATAAACGCCTACTCTATCATTCAAAACTCCTAGCCTAATACCTCTCCTCGGTTCACTATCTCGCTCATATAAAACACCATATTCTACCCTTCAAGTCCTGTTTAGTATAACATCTTTCCTTGTATTCCCTATCTCTCTCGTATAAAGCGTATCCCTCCCTCCTTTAGCATCTGACTAGCCTAGCATCAGCCCTCGTATTCCCTATCTCTCCCCTATAAACGCATTTTCCTCCTTGAACTGTCGCATCTACCCTCGTTTTCCCTATCCTTTCCCATATAAACGCAAAAGTGACCCAGCTTCTGTCTATCATACGGCCTGTCCCCGTTTTCCATATATTCCTCATATAAACGTATACCATACTCCTTAACCTCTGTCTGCACTAGCACCTCCCCTCGCATGCCCTATCTCTGTCGTATAAAGCATATCTCTCCCTCCTTCAGTCCCTGCTCTACCTCAGAACTCTCCTCGTTTTCCCTATCTCTCCCATATAAACGCATTTTTCCCTCCTTGAAGGTTCTCTCAATCTAGCATATACCCTCGTTTTCCTCGTCTCTTCATATAAAAAGTCATACTCTACCCTTCAAACCCTGAATAGTCTAGTACCTCTCCACGTATCCCCTATCTCTCCTGTAAATATGTTCATATTCCCCCTGCTTCAGCATCTGTCTATCCTAGCCTCTGTTCACGTTTTCCTTATCTTTCCCATATAAATGCATATTCCATATCTCAACCCCTATCTAGTCCAACACTTCTCCTCGTATTCCCCGTATCTCTCATATAAAACACATCCCCAGTCCTTCAACCCATGACTTGGCCTAGCATCGATCCTCGTAGTCCCTATCTTCCCCATATAAACGCATTTTCCTCCGTGAACCTCCGCATATACCCTCGTTTTCCCTATCTTTCCCCATATAAACGCAAAAAACTGCGCCAGGTCTGTCCTATATACCCTACTATCATAATCTCTCTCTCTTTCTCTCTCTCTCCCCCCTCTCTCTCTCTCTGTTTACAGGAGAACTAATATTGCACTCTACACAGATTATGCGTATGACTATTAGAAAAGAAAAAACATCCGAAGAAACGGATGAAAAATAAATGAAGATAACAAAGTGTTAGACATCAGAACTCACAAAGATTTAGGTCATTAAGGGAGAAGTATAATCTCCTTTTAATGGAAAAGGAGTTGAACATTTTTTAATCTTCCTTATAATTTTCCTTTGCAGAACAGCGATTTCATTCATCTAATTAGTACCATCCTATTGCATTTTATCATATTACCACCGACTTAAAAATGCAAAACACATACTTTTCACATATTCAGGAGGAATATACTCTCTCAGATTAGAAATCAGAATATTATACTGGACAATCTGATTTTATATTACGCTTCACATAGGTATAAAATAACCAATTTCTAGCTTAAACTGACAATTGTATATACCTTTGTGTCAAAGACCTATTAATACTGGAATTAAATGTTTATTAATAAACAGCGAATCCAAATTATACATTTATATGGCGAAATATTCGCGTTTGATTGTTATAAACGCACCATATTCTTATGCTCCAAATAATAAAGCAGTTTGCAGCAGCTTTCATTATTCTGTTATTTCTGGTGAAACATCCAACTATTGTTAGCGTTATAGTGGCAGCAGGTGCTGTGAAAGCCGACTCGTCTGAAAGAAAATATGCATTATATTACATTTTTATCCGTTACAAGTCCTTTTACTCTCTGTACGTTGTCATTTTTCGGTGCTGCCATGCGTGGCGCGAGTCTGTACTTGACATATGTGTCAACGTCGCGGTCCGTTGCTTCCCATGCCCAGTGTTTTGTACGCCATCAATATCGAGAAACAGTTGGCTTTCACATGCCATGCTGCAGCATTCCGATCGGAAAAATGTACACCTCTTCTCGTTGCTTTGCTTTCATGTGATTCTATCAGACGTCCACTTCTATTTATTTTCAGCCAGGCAGAACGTTAGATAACGATTAGTCCGGTATCCCGAAATGGAAATAAAAACAGATATAGCGCGGTTTTTGTAACAAGCTTCATCATCGAGTAAAGAGTTTGATAGTGCGTTTCTAATCAGCCATTACCCCAAAAAGTGACGGGCTGCCTGTCTGGATAATGTCTGTTGCGCAGAGGTCACTGTAAAGTCTATAAAATTACACCAGGTAAACTGGTTTATACAGGATGGTTATATTGTACTTCCCTGATTTTAACTCGCCTTTAACTCTCTCTCTCTCTCTCTCTCTCTCTCTCTGTTGCAGGTATTGTATTTCGGTAGGAAGTAGAGGAGAGAGAAAATAACAAAGTTTCATTTATAATTCTTTTAATTCCAAAAAGCATCACTGTGCGACGCTGATATAGTTTACAACATGGTGCCAAATCAAAAGAAAGCGTATGCGGTTGTATGGTTTGCGAAAAGAAAGTAATTGCAATTCAAAGACGATTTGGACGCTAAAGATCCACCTGATCTAATGGCTTGCAAGGTTTTGCTACAGGCAGCTTGGATGAAATCCATGCGTATCTGAAGTTGAGGCATTTTTTTAACACTTAAATGATTTCAGTCAAATTATATAATATGTAAATTCAATAACAGCCCGCCTTGAAGCAATATGTGTATGTAATAATTTGTAAAATGTATGTAACAGTCATTGCTTATATTATTGTAAACATGTTCAATAATGTTATGTGAATGTATTACGTAACTTAATAATGTAGGAGCTGTGAGAATAATAAGTTAAAAGTTGCTAACAATGAGGTAACCTTGAGGCGATAATGAGTTTGAGAGTTTAAATGTTACTTGCAATTCTTGTAAGTAATAATGTGATTTTAGTGACAGTTTATAAAATAGCCAATCAACAACCGGAGGGGGTTTTAGTTAAATGAAGGTATTCTATGGGAGTAGAGTAGCCAATCAGAGACTGAAATACAGAAATTTACAAGTTTAGACGGTTGAAATCAATTCAGTTGCCTGCAAACAGTGTTACTAATTAGACGCGAGATGTGTCCTCGAGAAATTAATTACGTATTCGTGTGGGACGAAAATAGTATATGTGTTAAAAAGTGCAAGTATTAAATAAAAGAATCTCACAGCTCTCGATATCAGTGAAGTGCTATTTAATTTGTGTCAAGGATTAATAAAAAGCAGTGAATTAAAATTTAAATCTGTGTAAGCCTACATTCTTGTCGCATCACGCCCTGCCAAGATACCCATGTCTCTAAAATAATATTGACGCAACCGAGGCAAACATAAATGTTAAATATTTAAAGAAACAGTTTAATTAAAAAGTTAATATTTTTTTAAACTTGGGGCAAAGGCCATCCGAAAATACATTTTGGGCGAAGGCTACCGGAAACTGTTTACTATACGTGCGGCTGCAACGAATTTTAAATTCGGCTCCCAACAGTTGAACTATAATACAACTCCCACTTCAAATCGGCTTTTCATACGTAGCAGCAACTATTTACTTCAAATTGACGCCCAAAGCGTAGTGCAAACAATGTAACAAACTATCTACTTCAAACCGGCGTCCATACGTGGAGCTAAATAAATAAACAACTCCAACGTAAAGACAATGCCTTCTTCAAAATGAGGCTAGAAATGCCTATGCTCATAGTCCACACTAATCCATTAGGCGTGAACAGTGAATGCCCCGAACAACTTAGATGAATACACATAAGTTACTGTGATTATACGTTCATAAGGTTGCACCAGCAATATACGAATAGTGCGACCATAATCTCTGATCTAGTTAGTTATCTTTTTGGGGTTGGTATGAGCTCTCGCCTTTCGGGTGTCTTTTGTTTTGGGTGAGCTGGGCTGAGAGAGGTGACTGCCTGTGCAGCTAGGGGAGCTGGGTTTGAGCTGTAAATTCGGAGTGTGCGGAACCTGAAAGACGTTTGTCTTGTCTTCCTGAAGTAAGTCACCGTGTAACGGCTTTATTTAATTTTGGTTAAAGTGGAGTTTAGGCTTAATATATGCTTTGTGTGACTATTGTGAGCTTTTCTAGATATAATTATGTGAAGCAGTTAATGATATTCCTGAGGGGTGATCTCACGGTGCGCTGGGGCAGTTGAATTGATGCAAAACACGTGTCATTATGAGGGCGAATATTATTGAGTAGCCCGTCCTTTGTCACAGTTTGGGATTATTTTTTATTGGAAGTTTTACCTATATGTTTTGTTCAATTTTACGGCATGTTATTTTAAGGCTACAAGTTTGAGGTAAATGTTTTTGCCTGGTTTCCAGGCTATTTGTTTCACAGCCTTAATATTATCATGTGTTTGGTTATATTGCCCCATGTAATTTTATGGTAGTGCAAAAATATACATCCTCGTTCATTGTAGGGAACAGACATTATTACTGGGATTTTTCTGCAATTTGCTGTTCGTTGCTGTTCGTTTTTCATGCGGTTAGATTCAGTTTACTTTAACAGCGTATCAAGTGTATCAGTATACCTATCCAGTCATATACTAGTGGCATGAGATGTTTGTAGTAAAACTGCTGAGTTTTAATATGTATACTATTTCGAATTCCCAACACATTTCCACATACTATGAATAATAAACTTCCTGGTTTATGATAAGGAATACATATAATCACTGGGATTTTTCTTCGGACTGATGGTATTAATTTTTCAAACAGGTTAGATTCAGTTTACTTTAATAGTGTATCAGGTTAATGCAATCATCATACCTGCCCAATTATGAAGTGACATGAAATATTGTGTGGTAAAACTGTTGAGTTTTGGTATGCAGACGATTTCAAATGCTAACACATTTACAATGGCTATGAATATATTTCCTGGTTTATATAAGAAACAGATGTAATTACTGGAATTTTTCTGCAGGCTGATTGATGTTCAGTTTTAAGGTAGAGATTTCCGTTTACATAAAGTGTATTAGATTTATGTAACCATATCTACCAAGTTATATAGTGGCATGATATGCTGCTTGCTAAAATCACTGAGTGGGTATTTGTAGGGTTTATATGCTTTGTACATTTCCATATGAGTAAATAATTTATTTACTAATTGCCGTTCGTTTTAAAGGTGATCGATTCACTCATCTGAGAAGCTGTATGCTCAGTTAAGTGCATAGACTTAGCTGACTTAGAATCTGCTCTTTAAAGTGCATATAGTTGTATGCGCCTACCCGAAGTGAGCAGTAATCGCTGGCATTTTGTAGTCTGCTTGTTTTCATTGCCTGGCTGTCAATAGGTCTTGTATTCCGCGTCTTTAATTTTAGTATACTTTATGCTGTTATATCGAATGTTCACGTAGGGAAGCCAAAGGTTGAATAGCTTGTTGATAAAGAGGTGTTAAGTGTGAAACTTGGGTTCTTCCTTGTACCTTTGTTTCCATTCCTGGGCCTGTCTGGACTTAAGAGCTCGCGTGCATGTGAAGGCATGCACGTCAATGGCAGCTAAAGATAGACACAGTTCACGAAATCAAGTCGCAAGACAAAACCAAGCGACAGAAATTCCTTCGCTGGATGGACGCGACAGTGTCATAGCTTGACCTGCTCTATCGTTTCCTTTTTAAATAGGGTTTAGCACCCAGTATTACTTCATATGGCACCACAGGCGGTAATACTGGTAACACATAACAGTCAATAATTGGGAAAGGAAATTTCGGAAGAAAACGTTCCAGGTCTAAGATTAGGATACCTCTTCGGCATTTGCCGATCATAGAGACTGAGGAAAGCCTGAAAATCTGTCAGGAAGAAACCTGGCGGCACCGCAGACCTCCCTTCACGAGTCCGTGCCCGAGCGACCTCGGCTACCCGTGTCGGTTTTACCTGACATAACCTTTTTTCTTGTGGGGATATGTAAAGGATGTTGTATCCTCCACCAGGAGTCGTCCTCCTTGGTGTAGTGGTTACCATGCTATCCTTTAGCTCCCGACGTCGCGGGTTCAAACCCGGCGGAGGGTGATGTAGTTTCTCGGGCGTAAAAATCCTTAGTATGGCTTCCTTCGGAAGGGAAGTAAAGCCGGTGATGCCTTGTCGTAGATTTATTCACGTAAGAGAACCTCAAGCCTGATAAAGAGGCCTCTGAGCAAGCTTACCGATCTTTTACGCCCAATATACAATGGGATGCTAAGCACCACATCAGTTAAAGAGCATCCATAAATAAAAACTGAATTAGTTTCTCCACCAAGATAGGATATGACACGCACTCTAGCATCTCAGTAGGCCCGTTGTAATTTTACGTGACTCCAGTAGGAAGGGATGACCTTAAAGTCGATCAGATCGGGTCGACGATGCGCGCTAGCAAGAATGGTGACACTAACGATTCCAGAGTGACACCAATCCTGGTTCCGCGCAGGCGCGAGCCTGCCTACACCTTTCTCAACCGGGATTTCCTGGAACGAGCACCCGCGACCCAGAAAGACACCCAGTCGGCTATCTAAGGGCCAGGGAGAACTCCTTCACACAGTGCAAACTCCCCCACTCCGCCGTCACGTATCAATCACCGTCGCCTGGTCCTCCACTCTGAAACATGAAGGTGAATAAGATGAAAGGAAATTATGGACAAGAAATTCGTGATAAAAGTGGAACCATCGCAGCATTCACCTACCGATCTGGGAAAACCAACACAAATACCAAAGTCAGTGCCAGCTCTACGTGATTAGGATCCGGCACCGCCCGAATACAAGCTTCATAGGTTACCGCGGATCCATGTCGCTTAATCCATCAGGATATATAAGATTAAAATCTTACGTGTGCATTAAAGCCCTTACACATTTGTACTGAGGCGAACCTGGACAGAAAGTGGGTGTTGTTTGGAAATTGTTTGTTCCACCCAAAGAGTTCCATAGAAACTTACTATTTTTTTTTCCAAGAAATATTAGAGTTCTACTTTCTAATAGAATTGACAAAATTATCTGGCGTCTTTAGCTTTCTTTGGGTTGCAATGTAAGAACGAGGAGAACACACTATATTTTAGGCACTAGCATACTACATACACTACATGAGAAAGATATGAGACCAAGGTTTAAGAAAAAATTTAAAGTAGAGAGCCTAAATGAGAATATACAATTCTACCACACTGTACAAAAACATTATTTGAAACGCATACTTCAAAACAGGATTCCATGTACCAATTTAGAACATAAGGGAGAAATTGTGGCTGGCCGAGAAAGAGTCATTCCTAACGATAAAAGTAGATGACATAGACTACACTTCTCAATTCTGGTTGAAATTACGGAATAATTCTCTCTAGTGGATTTTCTCCTTGTAAAGGCAATATATTTTTAATTTCCAATAAAACAATACAGTTATCTCTCTATTTGCTGAAGTTAGCGTTCTGAATTATAAACCTCTCTCTGTGTCGTGTTAATACAGAATTCTATAAAAAGGAGCAGAGTTTAAGTATTTATTTCTAATGAACGACAATTGATACACGCACCGACCAAAGTTTCATTTTATGGATTCAACATGAGCACCATTTGTTACGCGAGTGCGACCAGCGATTTTATCTTTGGATATGCAACCATCTTCTACTAATTTCTTGTTATAAGTATGTTTATGACGAGGCCGCTCTTTGTTGAATTTACAACGAAATGCATACTACACTGAAACAATGGATTCGCTCAACAATGGCTGTTCTCGTTCACGACTTGTAAACATTTCTTGTCTTAAGGTACTCGTCCACGATGCCAGTTTTATGGCATGCCACTTTTCTTGCGGGCCAAAAATGTGGCACGTTCTGTTTACACACAGCTTGCAAAGTTGCACGATTTCGAGTTGCGCCACTATAAAAGTGGCATGTCCACAGAAATGTTGCACCGAACGTTTGCACGATGCTATATTTGTGGCGGTAATTTTTCTGCATGCCACTTTCTAGTCAGCTGTGTGCTTGGTATGGCGAATATGTCGTCTGATAATGAAGTTTTATCCATAGCATGCCTGTATCTTATTTTACTTCGTCGACGTAGAAAAAAAACGTAAAAGGACGGCCAGATAGTGTTGGGTAAGATATTGTGGGGTTGTAAACAACTTGCTGAAGAGCTCTACGACGGAGATCAAAATTTGTAATTTCCTACGTATGTAGCGGTTGATTTTAATTATCTGCTTAGAAGAATAGCACCTGTAATACAAAAACACGATACAATAATGAGAAGGTCAATATCAGCAACAGCGTATTGACACTGAGATTTCTAGCCACAGGTAATTCGGCTTAAAATAATGGAGCGGCAACATTACCGAGTTTAATATATAACACGTTCGGCTGTCATCTATATAATCAATGTGATTTTTTTAGGCAGCAGCTATCAGTCAAAGATGTATTTATTTCTTATATTTGGCACAACAAGAACTAAGACTGTGTGCCGTTGCAAAGAACTGTAAGTATGAATTCTCACACTGCAGCAAAAAACGTTCAAGAAGTATTTTTTGCCGTGAAGGAGAGGTTCCATGGCAATATCACTACATTTAAAGTGAGTGTGTTGGTACTTACCAAAGAATCTACTCATCTACTGCATCATTATTGGTGCTGGTGTGGTAAAACATAAACTGCAGTGCATCGTAAAATTCCCATTTTCTTTCATACTTGTCTTATGCACCACTTCCAGATTTCCCTGCCTTCATTTCGTTCCTTTCGTTGGTGAACTGGGTTCTCAACCTATGGATTTTTACTTTAATTTCCTCTACTGACATGTAGAACCCTATTTCTATATCATGTAACTCATTTTGTCGCTTTTTTATTTCTGTAATCCACAAGCAATCTTTGGTCTCAATCAGTTCAATAAACTTTCTTGTCATTTCCCTCGTCCATTTATTGTTATGGGCATTATTAGCTATGAAGAAATAAATTTTCACCGTACTACAATAAATTGTTTGCATTGTTAAGGAAATAAAATGCACGTATCTGTCTTAATTCTGTATTTAGTGTAACACAAATTATAATCCTTGTACCTACCTCTCAAACAGCTATTTACTATCACAGCAGACGACATAACAAAGTTGCACGGAATACGCCACAAAAGTTTTCTAAACTGTTCAAGCCACTTTCAGATGGCGCAACTTTCTTTTTTTCGCTGCGTACACGAAGCAACTTCCTAAGCAACTTAGAAGTTACGCTGAATTTGAGTTGCGCGTGCAATTTTCCTACTTGCTTGGCAGTTTACACGATGCAACTCCACTTTTGTTGCGCAGTTCGAAGTTGCAAGCCATTTAAGTTGCATCGTGGGCGAGTACCTTAAGTTTATATGTAGACCAAAACTGCAGCAAGGAAGCGGACTTTAACACAGGGTTATTCGAAAAGAAGGAACAGATTTTAAATATTCATTTTTAATGAACGACAATAGATGTTGACACATACGTCATATCATTAAATAGAGAAAAGTCAAAGATTTAGTTCCATTCAGTGCGTACAGTGTGCTGTGTTTTTGTTTTCGAGAAAATGGCGACGCCACAGGAAAAATCGTTTTATCTTCTGCATTATACAAAGATTGAATCCATTGTTTCATTGCAGCGTGCATTTTGTTGTAAGTTCAACAAGAGCCAACTCGTCATAAAAAACGTACAATTGATACAATAAATTCGTAGAAGATGGTTGCATATCAAACGGAAAAGCACTAGTCGACCTCGTATAACAAATGGTGCTCATTTTGAACACATAAAATACAATTTTGAACTTTTCTCTGTTTACTCATGTATTCCCATCTGTCGCCATCTATTGTCGTTCATTAGAAATAAATATTTAAAGTCCGTCCCTTCTTTTTGAATAACCCTGTATAATGATAATTATTGATGATTCTTCGGTGTCGAGAGATCAGCGAGCAGAGTTCTCACCCGGAGGTCACGGGTAGGATTCCTGGATGGGGGTTCGAGTTCTTCATTAATAGGATTATTCCCTACCTTCCATAGAGTCTGAAAGCGTGAATGTGAGAGAGATAATGCGAGGGAAAATAATTTAAAAACGACAAACACCAACAGTAACCTAAACTAATAGTTAAAATAGTAAAAACGCTAAAAAATTATTCAGTCAAAGCCTTCAAAAGGTTCATAGAACTTGAAGGGGGCTATAGAAATCAAAATCTGCTGTGTTACACTCACATGACTTTTTCTACTCTTGTACAAATTATTTTTACAAAGGCTTATTCTCCATATGCTTTACGTTAATCGAGATGTTAATCTTATTGCTAATTTTCTTGTAGGTGCAAGGGGATTATGGTAGGCTTTAAGCGATAGTCAAATATTTTAACGCTGGTTGCTATGTGGCGCATTCCATTCTCTTTGCATGTTCAGGACATAAACAAAATGAATAAGGAATTCCCATTTGAGAAAAAGTATAAGTATTGGAAAATTTAAGGGAATAGCAAGCAATATCTAGAAAATGGTTCACTCAATAAAAAAAATTATATGGCATAAATTGTGTATTTTAACGCGATCTACATTGTTTGTGTAGAAAATTTTGTCCCTCTCTTATGGTTTATCAGTTATGCAAAAGTCGTTCACAATGAAGAAAACTTCTGGAGACATTCCCAGAAAATTCAAGATATACATTTTATTTGTCATGAAAGTATCTTAAATATATGATATTTTAATCAAAATCATTAGAGCCATTTCTGAGAAAATTAACTTTTTCGAAAAATGTTCCATGTAAAGGGTAATCTGGAGTGGGGGATTTTCTTGAAAACCTTCGTGTCGCATCTCTGGAAGATACTGAAACTAAGTACCAAGTTTGGTGTTTATCCGGCTGTTCGTTTCTGGGTTATGCTGTTCACAGACAGACAGACAGACACACACACACACATGTTTCCAAAAATGCTTTTTTTGGATTCGGGGGGTCTCAAAGTATATATTTCCTGTGAAATCTCGGTATCGTATTTTTGGGTGGAATACAATACTTCCCATACTATACGTAGTAGAGAAAGTAAAAAGAAAAGTATTACGTTTGCTTAACGACTCTGCCAAATACCAGGGTTGTACAGACGTAGTCGGTGTGCCGAAACTTTGTCTCACAACAGTTTGTTTATATTCCAGTAAATCTAATCACACGACTATGGCATTTAAGCACTCTTACATGCAATTGTTCTGGCGTAAGATCGAAACCAAAACTAGGTCACATAAATCCTGCGCCACTCAGTGTTTGTGGTAATGCACTGTGAAATTCCAAAAATGTACATTTTTCTTCTGATTGGTTTAACTATTTTACAATATACTCAGAACATAAAAATATAGTCCACACTAAATTTTAAGAGCTATGTCAAACATTTGTTGAGATATTAATTTCTATTCATAATTTATTACTTTTTGATGTGATAATATGAAATACTCCTTGGATCTACGGTTAATATATCGCTCTCAAGTTTTTAACTTGTGCATAGAATAGGTACAGTAGTATAAACACTTGTTTATACTACTAACATACTTAAACAAATAAAGGGCCTTTCAACAAGTGTGTCCCATCTTTAATATGTGATATCTGCCGTTGTTATTGAGTTACAGCAGTCATTTTTTCATGTCGTTACAGTTGTTATTGACAAATAGCCATGGAACGTTACAGCATTCAGCAACGCGTAGAAATTGTTAAAATTTATTATCAAAATGAATCATCTGTTCACCAAAGCTTCCGTATATTGCGTGAAGTTTACAGTGTGCATAATCGTCCCTGCGAGAGAACGATTCGGCGTTTGATCGATAAATTTGAAAGAAGTGCTTCTGTTAGCAATCAAAGAACGCCTGTACGTAATCGACGTAAGCGCTCCAACGAAAACCTAGGCGCCGTTCATGAGAGTGTACACGAGAACGGAAACAAATTAATTGCTCCTTGAATGCAAGAATTGGGGCTTTCGCCGACCACAACTTGGCGAATTCTGCATCTGGACTTAATTTTCACGCTTACAAAATGGTGTTAACTCAAGAACTAAATCCCAACGACCATAGGTTGCGCCGTGTATTCGCTAACTGGGTTATGGAGCAATTGGAAGCCGACCCGGATTTTTGTCGAAAAACCATCTTCAGCGACGAAGCCCACTTTTGGATGTTAACAAACAAAATTGCCGCTATTGGAGCAATCACAATCCAATGCAGATTCAAGAACGACCACTTCATCCCCAAGAGGTTACTGTGTGGTGTGGATTTTGGTATGGTGGAATCATTCGTCCATATTTTTTCCAAGATGAAGATGGAGAAGCTCTAACTGCCAATGGAGAAAGATACCGGGCTCTTATAAGAGACTATTTTTGGCCTCAATTGGATGGTATGGATCTCAGAAACATCTGGTTCTAGCAAGATGGTGCCACATGCCATACTGCTCTCGAAACAATCGATCTTTTGAAGGAGAAGTCCAGAGGTTTCATCATTTCCCGTGGTGGTGATGTTAACTGGCCCCCGAGGTCATGTGATTTAACGCCGTTGGATTACTTCTTGTGGGGTTATGTTAAATCTCGAGTTTATGTAAACAAGCCAGAAACAGTAAATGATCTTATGAATAAAATCACGCGTGTGATTCATGAAGTTGGACCTAATTTACGTTCTTCTATCATTGAAAATTGGGTCAACCGTATACGCGCAACCCAACGAAGTTGCGGCGGTCATTTAACTGATTTTCTCTTCCACACGTAATGACACTAATTATGTTCCAAAATTAAAAAAGAAATAAACCTCTATCATTTATAAAACGGTTGTATTTAAATTCAAAGATAGGACACTCTTGTTGAATGACCCTATACTACTCGTACTTGTTTCAAATGTTAAGTCGCAATTCGTTATCTCTCGTCGTCATGCAAAGACAACGGAATGTCTACGTCACAAATTAACGACCCGCTTTTAAAAGATTTGACTATGACTTCAGCCTTTGTATTTCCCCTGTATCTATAACGAAATGTTTCATAAAAGCGCATGTTTATTTGTATTAATAAGAATTGAATTAAAGAATATCCTTTTGTAAGAACTATGGTGCAAGAGTGGATATGTGAATGCAAGATTACATCGTACCCTGTTGTCTACGTACTTGACGCTGGACACTAGACTGTCAAGTAGGGGAGATGAGGAACTCCTTGTTTATCAATGGTGCTGAAGTCGGTAAACCGCATGCACGTACTCAATAAAGCCATTTAGTGAAGGTAATTTTGCAAGCCATGCTAACAAGCTACGTCATTAGTTGCACGCTTAAGTTGCAAATACGCATTCAGCATAACCACAACATGGTGTTAAATGTCATCATGCATGTTGCATTTAACGTTCTCGCATCACATTCAGTAATACTACATTACCGAATTGTCCATGGACATTAAAATAGAACGATTATTTGAAAAGTTGCAATGGTGCTGTGTATACTGGCACACATCTTCTCTAGGAGAAATAGTATCTGCAATAATACCTAACTTGCATTGTCTTTTCCATTTTAAATAAATCCCTATAAATATATCATTTTTCCAGATTGTTCGAGTTGGTAGATAATTATCCTACTTAAGGTTTTCTATCATATAACGCCCTTCACTTGAAACATACAGGCTTAAGTATTTTAAAAAAAAAGCTACGAAACAAAATAGTTGATATAGCTTGCATATTGTTTTTAATTACCACCGCATTTTTCTTGATGTAAGTAATTGTCTCTTATGGCTTACTAAAAATCTGATGTGTTATATTCACATGGCTTTCTCTACTCGCTCTTCTAAAACTATTCTTACAAAGCTTATTATTCTAGCTACTTCTTTTATTTATTTTTAATAGTTCCATTTATACCCCGCCTTTATTGCATTGGTTTTATCGGAGGCCTTTCCTTTGGAACTTATTACTGATAACTCGTGTAACCCTTGTCGTTGGGTTTGTGGTACTTTCGTTTTTGATCATTAGATCATACACACATGAATGAGAATTCATAATTCCAGACTCTAGGGAAGATAAGGAATAATCTTGACTAGAGAAAAATTCCCACCCCAGCCGGAAATCGAACCAGGACCCCTAGCACAGCAGATAGTTGCTCTACCGACTGAGCTACGGGGCCAGCCAGCTACTTCTTGTAAATCCAGATAAATCCACACTTGCCCATTTCGTTGTACCACACAGTAGACAAAGTGATAGATTTTTAAAGAGAGCTTTAAAACTCCCATTCTCTTCGCATCACCATGAGGGGGATGATAATAATAATAACAATAATAATAATAATAATAATAATAATAATAATAATTTATTTGAGAAAAGTGTATTTGAAAATTCAAACCTGTAACAAGAAATATCTTGGAAATCGTTAACTCTAAAAAAACTCCCCCTTTTTTTGTGAAGTAAGATTCTGTCTATCTCCTACAGATTACTAACTATTCAAAAGTCATTTAGAATGAAGAGGACTTCTGAGACTATTCCCAGAAAACTATATATTTCAGTTGTCATGAAAATATCCTAAACATACGGTATTTTAATCAAAATCACTAGAGCCATTTTTTTAGAAAATCAAAATATACCAAAAATGTTTCTCTTTAAAGGGTAGTTTGTGGTGGGAAAATTTCCTTAAAATGTTCATTCTTGGAAGATTCTGAAATTAAGTATCAAGTTTGGTATTTAACTGACTTTTCGTCTTTGAGTTATGCCGTTCCAGACAGACAGACAGACAGACTCCCACACACGGAAAATGCTCTGTTTTGGATAAAGGAGACTCAAAACGTGTATTTTCGGTGAAATCTCGGTATCATATTTTTGGGTGGTATTCAATACTTTCTCTAGTTACTGTACGCAAGTGGTAGAGGAAGAAAAATTATCCAAAATTAATTCAGAATATGAACGAAAGGGCAGTGGCAGACAACTCAAGATAGGTTGTATTAATTATGCAAGTATCTTAGACACATGATATTTAATCAAAAACGTTAGACCGTTTTTGAGAAAATAAAATACAAAGTATTTTCATTATGGAGAATTATTTAGGATGGCGGGATATTCTAGAAATTCGTGTGCATTTTTGGAAAATACTGAAGTATGCACTAAGCTCGGTGTTCATTCAACTTTTCGATTTTGAGTTGTACCGTGTGCTTTCTCTCTCTCTCTCACTCCCTCCCTCTCTTTCTCTCTCTCTCTCTCTCTCTCTCTCTCTCTTAAGGGAAGTCTATTTCCATAGCTAAGCTATAGAAAAAATAAAAATAATCCATTTCAAACTCGAGACTTCTAGAATGGGAACAACTACAATGACTACTGGACCACAGAGCCATTCCTTTAAGCTGCAGCGTATATTATTATTTTAACGGTTGCCAGTCGTGTTTAAAATAGACCATAAGGTTACAGGAAGGTAAGTCTCTAGGGAGTTTTACTTCGAAATGCTTCTCATTTGTTGATGTAAATGTAAGGTCGTCCTTCCTTGAATTAATTAGGTGCTCCGTGGATAGAAATTCAATGCGTTTATGCAGCTCCTTTCAAAATTCTTGACTCTCCATTCATTTATTTGGTTAGCTTAGAATACTTTGCTTCCTGCTCTTTCCACAGAGTGTTGTTCCTTTATTGGACTGCTAATTAAGCAACACACCACGCTGAAAGTTTGTGCAGCATGGAGTTCATGCAAATTTATGTGACCAATACTTTACTGGCATAGAAATGAGGTTCTCTTTTTGCTGCTGCTGTGCTGCCAGTTTAAAATTCATTACAGCTGAACTACAAAGTAGATTAAGATACAATTGGAAATTTATTTCAGAATGTTATTATAATTTGTGAATTAATGTTTAATAACTTTATCAACTTTATCAACTCTTAACTTTATATAATCAGCCTGTATCGTTTGTTTTTCTGTTGGAAAATCTTCCGAGGTTAGATGGTTATGATATAGAAGTATGCATGGCACTGAAAAACCATCTACATAGTGTCCCAAATTAATACACACTTTATTTGAAATAATATATAATCTATTTCAGTTTTATAGCAGAAAGACAACTCAACAAGCTTAAGTTAACTAAATTAAATTCTGAATTATTTACAATAACAGCTTATGTGCAGACAACATCAATGGTGGGTCGATATTATCAAATGCAAGATCGCCAGTTGCTGCAGGGAGCGGTGGGATTAATGTCGACAGTGTCTTCAATTGTATGATCAGGGGTGTACCAGTTGAACTATTTCATAGATGCCTGAGAACAAAATCTGCGACTGTTGGAAGTACATAGATATGGGGACTTCCACGGTTGATATCAATGCTTTTCCGGAGAAGTAGCTACTCAAAAAATGGGAGAAATATTGAAAAGTGACCCACACCGGAAGACCAAGATAATAATAAGACTGCCGGAATTTGAAATAATACATACAATGCCAAGTAAAATGTTTCTTCATCATAGTATAAAGTGTTAAGTAAGAACATTCTCAACTACTACGTTCTTACGAAGATTCTGCGGATTTCAGGTGGTAAGGAGCAAAATATCAATCCTTGCATCCTTGGATATTCGTTGGCTGTCTTTTAAACGTTCAATGTAAATGTAAGTTCATGTTTTTCACTCAAATTGTATTACCTTCATATCTGAAACCATGCGGATGTAATGCTGAAAAGCTAGCAGATTCCTCTCACGACTTTTCTCTTGGTTTCAGATCAGCACCAAAAGTTCTGACACTCACTTGTGTGTTAATAATGGATACAGGAGGCCTTTGTAGTATTGTTCAAGAAACAGTAGCCGGTAGAAAATCAAGAAGTAAAGAGAAGAATCCTGGCACAGTTAAATGTAAGACAACGGAGCATGAACCAAACATAAAATACTCCCATGGACTATCAGACTCTCCCTGCAGTCCAAAAGCTAAAGTAAATAAGAGTGTAAAGCGCCGTGGTTGACGTACGAAGATATTAATTTGTTTTGTAATAAATTACAGACATTATGCAAAACAGATCAGGACAAATTGATTCTGAAATTCATGATCATCATATCACCAAAGGTATGAATAGCGTCTTCGAAAAAAAACAAAGCTATCTATAAAATAGTGTCAGGAAAACATATGGTCAGTTAATAATGTATGTACCTCAAGTTTCCGAGGTATAACTGGTTTCTTAAAGAATCAATTGTGTATCCTGGCAAACAGATATCATTCTACAGGAGAGTCATCACAGGGGAGGAAATGCTGCAGGTAAGAACCATGATAATCTTACGATAGCAGTAAAAGATGACAAAGACATACAAATGCAGAGAGAGCCAGTATATTAGGGGAAAATATAGCGGAAGATACCTTCCTCCAGAACACACTGATAAAAAATTGATATGATACATACACATGACGTTCTACACTCTATCGATTATTAGTGGGTATACAATCTAGTCTTACTATAGCATATTTTTATGGCTACTTCATTTTAATGCAAATAAACTTTGCAGAAATGATCACATTACGCATTTCGTTATAGATATAAAGGGAACAGCGATAGACAAATGCTTAAGAACTGGACGCTATACGCTGGCCTTAAAATTCCAAAACTCTCTCAATAGAACCGCGAGAAACAACTAAATGTTGACAGGGCTTTAAAAGAATGCCTAAGTACTGAACAATTCGAACCATAACGGATATCTCGGAAATGATTGATGTCACAATAAAGATATTTGAAATAAATTGTGTGTTTTAAAGAGATCTACATTTCTTTTGTAGTACGTTTTCGTCTATCGCTTAAAGTTTATCAGTTACACAATATTATAAAAACTTCCTTCCAACTGAAGAGGACTTCAAAGGCTATTCCCATAAAATTCAAGATATACATTTTATTTGTCAAGTAGGCATCTTTAATATATGGTATTTTAATCAAAATCTTTAGAGGCATTTTTTAGAAAATAAAAAATTTCGAAAAATGTACCATGCAAAGGGTAGTTTGAGTAGGGGGATTCTCCTGAAAGTCTTCGTGTCACATTTTTGGAAGGTACTGAACTTAAACCAAGATTGGTGTTCATCCGGCTTTTCGTTCTTGGGTTACGCTGTTCACACACACACCCACACGTGGCCGTTTTTCTAAAAATGTGTTTTATTTGTATTCAGGCACCTCAAAAGATGTATTTCTGGTGAATAATCGTTATAGAATTTTGGGTGCAATGCAATACCTTCTCTACTTACTGGGTAAGTGGTAGAGAAATTAAAAAATGTGGGCAAGTTTCTGTAAGAAAAGAAAAAACTTGGGACTTTCTCCTTGTCGAAGTATAAACATATATTTTACAATTGCTTCAACTCGTCTTTTAAAACGCCCCACACAGATTCCTGTTCAACTTGTAAAGTAGGCCTTTTGCAAATAAAGGTAGACAAACTTGAAAAAAATGAACGCAGGGCCTAATATATACTGCATTAATTCCGTGCAGATAATGTTTACAAAATTATGGATGATTTAGAAGTAATAAAAATATGTTTAGATTTACAGCAGAACTAACCATTGCCAAAATTATCTGTTGGTAAAATATTCTATGCAAGACAAGTATGGTTATACAACCTTTCTGTCATGATTCATTCAGACACAAAAGAGAGAGATTTCTTTCTATTGGTTAGAAACTAAGTCATCAAGAGGATGTAGCTAAGTCGCATCTGCAGTACTAGATTTTTATTATTCAATCTAGAGAGAAAAAAGTCAACTAATGGCCCTTCCACCATCCATCCTATTTGGAGGGGATTTCTTGTGCCAGTCAGAACAGTAGCAGCATTATGATGACAACGCTCATGGCATTTTTGGAGCAAAGCAAGTGCTTTGATCGCCTTCATTTTTTCCCGATACGCGGTTATAGTTTTATGGCTCTAGATCGTGTTTTCGGAAGAATAGAGAAAGAATACAGAAAAATGAAAGACACGTTGACAGCCAGTGTTTACTACGGCATACTGAAGAATAATGGCACAGTGAATATCCTCAACAAGAACTGAAAATATTGCACTTAGTCGAATGTTCAAAAGGTGTTCGACATTGGCTTTCAAGCTGGCTCCGCAGCGAGTGAATAAACATCGTAATGTATCTGTTTAAGTGCAGAACACATATACAGCGTGTGCAGTGGCAGTATGATAAAACCAAGGGTTAAAACATTCGACACTATGTTAAATTGCTGTGTTCTTCCAAGAGTTAACATAGCGTCCAAAGCAAAAACGAATGGCATTAAGAATGCAATATTTCGAAGTCCTTTGAACGAGGCAAAGGACTTTTACACTACTGTACTAGCAAAGGTGTCCTATTAGGCTTTGTGATAATTGCAGTTTTGAGCTACGATTATTAATTTTGTTCAGCTTTATTAGTGCTCTAATGAGACTCACATGAAGAAAGACATCTATCGAGTTTTGAAATAAAACCTCAATTTTTTGGGAGTTAAACTTATTTTTTAAACCTTTTTCATTGTCTTTAAACAAAGAATGCTTCATACGAAAACTTTTTGTTGTAAAACATAAGCTTGAGCATTTAAAATAAAAATATTATTCTTATAAAATCTTAATTTCTCCATCTATCGACTTTACAAATACCTACTCTTATAAATAGCTCTAGTCAGCATTGAATGTAAGAAGTAATCGCGTTATGTAATGAATATAAAGCGTATTCCTAACTTTTTATACACAGGACAATGTATGTTCAATATCAAAATGTCGCTGAATGTTCTATTATAACATGCGACCTGGAGAGTCTTAGTCTAGAAATATGAGCTTGAATCACATTTGAAAACTTCTGCCTACACACGGCTAGTTAGCAAGAACAAATATGAAGTAAGGTTTACTTTGTTACCACTTGAGCATTAAATTTTCTGAGTAATATGGATTTAATGATTATAACCGATTTTTGTTTGTAAATAGTTATCAGCTAGTTTACTCCTTGTTACAAGAGTAATTTGTTTAACCTCGAAAGACGATTGATTTAATTACATTTAAACATCTCCCCATACTATTCTTCAAATTACTTCACATTCATTTATAAGATGTATTCATGCAGAATCCTTCCCTTCACCTCTTATTTCGTAAAGTCTCACCATTTTCATAATAACTGATTATAGGTTCCCTCATTCACGGGAAAGGCGAATTGCTAGAAATATTGCAGAGCCACCAAGTATCTTTAAGCTGTGAAACAAATACCCAAATAGTCAATAATTTTATATATGTGTATGTAAACGTTCACAATACTCACATAGAGGGAATATTTATTCCCTACCTTTCAACGACACCAATTTTAGATTTCTGGATATGGCATAATGTCTTTAAACATCCATAAAAATATGCTTCTCAGTTGTAAATTATAAATATAGGCCGAAAACATTCTTTTTTAAATTATTTAGTATACGTAGGTAGAGAGCTTAATTGCAATTTACAGAGGAAATGTAATACAATTCAATTTCCTAAATGTTTTGACATGAAGAAACTTCGTTACATATATCTACAGAATTAGAATAAATGTTACCCAGAGGTTTTGGCACCACTTCACTCCATACATTTTGCAGTACTTGGTAAAATCCTAATTATAAAAATAAGTGTCACACAAAGGTAACCGTCGTACCCATTAAATAGGATTCGATCGTCTTGTGTTTTGCTTAATGCCCTCTGCCTGCTTAGCATTCCCCAATGGCTTACCTGTTATATTGTGACCATCTCCGCACTTTGCTTGGAATAAACTAGAATCGTGTTTTGTTTTACACGGATTCTATGCGGAATTAAAAATATAATAATGACCACGACGAAAAGTGAAAGCCATTTTGGTATGAATGTTTTATTATGATTTCAACATGTTGGTATTCTAAAATCAGGGTCCTAAAAATCCTACAAGTACTGAAGCAAGTGATGAGTTTTCTTGTTTACGACTCAGCATAGAGAGATAGAATTTCAACTTCGTGTAAGTTATTCTGAATAATATTGAAGATGAAGATGAATTGATTACTGGAAAAACTTAACATCTGAATAATGAGTTCTGTTTTCTAGAAGTTGGGTTCAGAAGACTGAAAAGTACGTTAAATACCTAAACAGAATTTTTGTAAGAAATTTCCATTAGAGCAATCTTCAAACGTAAAATACTGTAGTAATTGCATTGGATTGTGAAGCTATGGGGATTCGACACGATCCAGGTATGAGGATATTGTACCGACCCGGGAAGGAGGGAAGATGTGAAGGGGAGACACCGGGCGGCCGGAACCAGGAGTGAAGGCACATCAATGACAGAATCCTACAGTTTCCAGATGAGACGACCCGGTAGTGGGACAGGCAGACCGGGGATCCCGACCCACATAACGTCCAACGTCCCTCCAAAGGAGCGGACCTTATACCCCGGCAACCCGCCGAAGTCGAGTGACGCTTTTAATCCGATACGCTGTGTTACCGTCGATTTTTACTTTCTCTACTACGTTTAGTAAGTAGGGGAAGTATAGTATTCTACCCAAAAATTTGATACCGAGATTTCACAGAAATATGTCTTGAGACCCCCTGAGTAAAAACAAAGCATGTTTAGAAAAAGGTCCGTGTGTGTGTCTGTGAACAGCACAACTCAAAAACAAAAAGTCGGATAAATACCAAACTTGGTATTTAGGTTCAGTTTCAGTTTCTTTAAAAGACGCGAAACGAAGATCTTCAAGCAAATGCCTCCAACCCAGACTATCCTTTACATGAAACGTTTTCGAAAATTTTTATTTTCTCAAAAATGGCTCTAACGATTTTGATTAAAATATCATTGTTTAAGATACTTTCATGGCGAATGAAATGTATACCTTGAATTTTCTGGGAATTGTCCCAAAAGTTGTCTTCATTCTGAATGAATTCTGCATAATTGGTAAACCGTAAGTGATAGACAAACGTTTACTATACAAAAAATTTAGGTCTCATTAAAACACACAATTTATGTCATATACATTTTTTATTGTGTGAACCATTTCTGAGATATTCCTTGTTATTTGTTTGACTTTCGCAATACCTTCCACTTATTCGATTTTTTTCTGTTTTTTTGTTTTGTTTTTGTGGTTATGTCCTGGACATGCAAAGAGAATGGAATGCTCCACATAGCAACCAGCTCCTAAAAGATTTGACTATCACTTAAAGCCTACCATATTCCCCTTGCAAGTACAAGAAAATAGGCGATACGATAGATTCTGCAAATTTTTATATCGATTAACATGAA